>JARZZO010000016.1:51537500-54475000 GCA_030544215.1 Zantedeschia hybrid cultivar
CGAATTGATTGGCCGAGATAGTTGTGTCAGAACGTAAACGATGGTCCACAACTCTCTCCCACAGTTTCATAGTATGACTCATGAGCTTAATTCCTCTACAATTTGAGCAATCATAGATGTCTCCTTTGTTTTTAAAAAAATGTACAAGAATGCTCTTCCTCCATTCATCTGTCATTTTCTTAAAGACTAAGATCTTGTTAGACAGTCGAGTCAACTATTCTACTCCTACATCTTCTAAACATTTCCACACTTCAATAGGAATTCCATCAGGGCCACAAACTTTACTTACTTTCATCATCTTCAATGCTTCCTTGACTTCCGAAAATCTAATCCTCCTAGGATAGTTCATATTATGTTTTGTTGTATATGTTATGCCCACTATATTTCCACTATGATTATCATTAAAAAGATTGTCAAAGTAGCTTCTCCACCTTTCTCTGATGTCCTCATCTTTCACTAAAACATTTCCTTCACTATCCTTGATACACCTAACTTGGTTAAAATCCTGACACTTTTTCTCTCTTATCTTTGCCAATTTATAAATATCTTTTTCCCCTTCTTTAGTTTCAAGTTTCTTATACATCTTTTCAAAGGCCTGAGCTATTATCCGACTAACAGTCTTTTTTGTTTCCTTTTTTGCTATTTTGTATTATTCATAAGCCTCATTATTATCACACTTTGACAATCTTTTATACCATTCTTTTTTACTCTTTACCGTCTTTTGTACCTCCTCATTCTACCACTACCTCTCCTTCGCAGGTGGGCCATGTCTTTTAGACTCTCCGAGCACTTTTCCAACTACTTTCCTAATCTTTGAGGCCATATCTATCCACATAGTATTGGCGTCCAAATCCGACTTATAATCACCGATATTGAGAAGTTCATTCTTAAACATCACTTGCTTCATCCCTTCATCCCTTTTAATTCCCACCACCTTATTCTAACAGTAGTCTTCTTTCTAAACATACCCGACCACCTTTTAATCTTAATATCTAAGACTACTAACCTGTGTTAACTTGTTAAGGCCTCTCCGGATATAACTTTGCAATCTTTGCATAAAGCGCGATTTGTTTTCCTTGTAAGAAGGAAGTCAATTTGGCTTCTATTTTGTCCACTTTTAAAAGTCACTAGATGAGATTCCCTTTTTATAAAATGAATATTTGCTAATATAAGGTCGTAGGCCATAGCAAAATCGAGGATACTTTTTCCCTCCTCATTTCTAGTCTCAAAGCCAAAAACTCCATAAACCTTCTCATAACCATAACGTTCACTTCCTATATGCCCATTGAGGTCTCCACTAATAAAGATATTCTCTTCATTTGATATGCTCTGCATAAGGTCATCTATATCCTCCTACAACCTCCGTTTACTCTCACTATCTAATCCAATTTGTGGAACATAGGCACTAACTACATTAATCGCATCTCCCTCTATAATTAATTGCACTAAGATAATCCTATCTCCTACTCTCCTCACCACTACCACTGCATCCTTCAAAGTCTTATCAATAATAATACATACTCCATTCTTATTTCTCTCATTTCCTGTATACCACAATTTGTAACATATATTTCCTACTTCCATACTTTTCTCTTCAACCCATTTAGTCTTTTGAATGCAAGCAATATTGACTTTTCTTCTCTCCATAGTATCAACAAGTTCCATCAACTTTCCTGTAAGAGACCCTATATTCCAAGAACCTACTCTGATCCTCTTCTCAACTTGCACTTTCTTAGAATTCTTTTTGTAGTAACATCTATTATTCTCCAAGTTTGTCCTGTATCCTATTCTATATTCGGTTCCATGGATTAGCTTCTTTACCCACACCGGCCATGATGTGGGAACCCTTGCTCATTTAACATACATCCGGGCATCGACATAATGCGTCGCATGTGGGAAACGCCCTCAACCCTTGTTTATTTCTCACTACATCCGAACTCTGGTGCAGCGCGTCGTAAGTAGAGGACGCTCCAACGTTAATTTTGATTGAATCCATATCATGAGATGTGACAAAATTTTTACGCTGGATGTCACTTACCGCAACCCTCCTCCTTTATCCGGACTTAGGACCGGCTAAGCACAAGAGACTCATACCTAGGCGGAGTTCTCACTCCTCTGACTACATAGTTTCAAATAGAAGTACTTGTTATCTTGAAGTGAAAGGAGTTTGGGAACACAAAATGAACTGACTTCCAACGTTGGAAGGACTTCTTAATAAATAAATTTTGATTAAAGTATCCTCTTTCTAAATATTAAATTTTTTGCCTCCAAAAATTTAATATATAATAAGTATATTATAAATCAAATTATAAAATAAAAATATGATAATATATTTCTCTTTTACATAAATAAAATATATTAATAAAGAATGTGATATATAAACATAACCATCAAACTGAATAATTAAGATAACTTATACATAATACCTAATAATATGATAGAAATAAAGATTCATAATCAGGCTACATGAACAAGATAAAAAAGTAAAAAAATTGGCCCTTTGTTTAAAAAATAAAAAAGGCATGAAACGTTCTTGGTCATTGCTGCCATAGAGAAGAATCAAGAGAGAGAGAGGATAATTATCTTCTTTCTTATTTTTTCTCTTTCCCTCTTGGAGAAGGAAACCACTATGCACGGGAGGAGAAAACTTCTCCTTTCACACGGAGTGGGTTTTCTCCTTCCTTGCAGTCAGAAAAAGTAAAAAAATAGCAAACTTACCGAACATATCCACTTTTTATAGAAGTAATTCTTTGAGGATAAGTCATTTTTAAAAGGACTTCTCTAGAGTTCCCAAATGCAGCCTCTGTCTTCATCACTTTGAAGAAGCACCATAATTGTGTAGTCCGCCTTGATGCAACTCCCTCCTAGAAGTGGGCACACAAGGCCCAACTTACCAACTATGATGTCTTCATGGTGGAGGACAACACCAAAGAACATGCCAAGCCCTTCAACATAGGCACCTTCACCCACATAATGCAACTCACTACTCAAGCTGGTGACCGATATGTCACTAAAAGCCCTACCTTCTATTAAGGTAGAGCTAGGTGGGGTATAGAAGGGGGAACCAACTAGCCATAGCCTACTTGGTACCTCATGGCCTCTCTACTTGGGGAGGTCACGGGTTCGATTCTTATTAGGTGCATGCGACCCACACACAGGGGTGTGGCCTCGTAGAGTGTCTACCTTTGGTGATGGTGTTGACCTAGAATAGTAGCTAAATTAAGCAGAATAATTGGTGGAGAAATATCCCCCATTGGACGACACTTGTGAGATTTGATCCTTTCCGACTTGGGAGGCGTAATATTGGCCACTAAGCCACCTTGAACCAAAAAGGGGGAAAAAAAAGAGAGAAGGATGAGAGATGGATGAGATAAGACGTGGTTAGAACTTAGGGTAGAGAGGGAAGAAATGAGAGTATTCAGAATTCCCCACCTCTCATTGACATGAAATTGCCATGGAATTAACATGACACTACACCTATTTTGGATTATGTGGTGTCTAAGAAGATGGCCAGCAGATGCCAAGGGGTTGACAGCACGTATTATGATCATAGTGGGAAGGGGGTTGGTCATGGAATTAACATAACACTATACCTATTTTGGATTATGTGGTGTCTAAGAAGATGGCGAGCAGATGCCAAGGGGTTGACAGCACGTATTATGATCATGGTGGGAAGGGGGTTGGTCTAGACATACATGAATATACAAGGGTTTTTCATATAAACACTATGCAAAAACCCCACTCATAAAGCTACAATTTAGAAAGTCATAATGGACATCTGAATAGTGCATAAGGTAATGCATACATACATTTATATATATAGGGAGCTGATACAGTGTGTTGCCCTTTTATTTCCACTGGAAATGGATTCCGAGTTGTTAGGTGCTACACGTGCCTGAAGCATGCAAGAATTCACAAAAGGGTAGGTCCGGTGAAGAGAAAGAAATTTGCAAAAACACAAGACCAAAAAACAAAACCAAAACAAAAATTAACCAATCTGATTATGCCAAGGGATGGATCACATAACCCAAGTGTGTATGGGGCCCCGTCTACCCACATCCTATAGGGATGCATGGGGCACCGCCCAGTGCAGGCATGCATTGTGCGTGCGCGCTGCACACTACCCCCGTGTGAAACATGGAGCCCATTCCATGTTTCATGTGGGCAGGTCATGTATGAGGAGCACAGAGGTGGTCTCTCCATCCGATCACAAATTGGACAGCTGGGCTGATTTGCCTGCCTCCGGACTCGCCAATGGGCACCCATTTGAATTTTTTTCTTTTTTCTTCTTTGAATGCTGCAGTCTGATGAAGATTATTTGGAGGGCAGCTCGGATGGGGCGCATCTAATTGGATGCGCCCCAGGGGCGTGTTATATCCTTCCTGATGCGGGACAGCAAGGGGGGAAGACCGGATGAAGGAAGAAGAGAGGGGTTTTGGGAAGAAGAAGTTAGGGCTTCGCGCCCTCACACAGGTTCTCGGGAGAAAACGCACAGCGCTGCTCTTTCATTTCATTTTCAAAAATTCTTCATTACCTCCCAAAAGAGGGATACATGACAATATATAGACTCCCCAAAAGAAACCCTAATACTAAAGGACCACAATGACCCTTATTCAAAGTAAAAAAAGACTCAAATAGAGGTAAATCTTTAAAACAAGAAAATACACCAATTGGGCCTCTAATGGGCCAAACAAAATACAAAATAGGCCTTGAGCTATGTTTCTCCACTTCTTGGATTCCCATCATTCTCCCCTGGTTCGAAAAAATTCGTCCTCGAATTTTGAAATGTGCTAGAATAAATATGCGGACGACTGGATCATCTGGGAGAATCTTCAAGCAGATAATCATATCAACAATCACAAACTGATTTGCTGCACATGAATCATAAAAGGCCTGCCATATCATGTCCACTGAAGACCGTAGCAAATCATATGTGCCATCGTGTAAGTTAGCTATTTTCACACTCTCAATAAGTGTTGGACGAGGCTTTGAGTTAGCAAAAACAACATCAACAATAAGATATAATCATGTCTCAACAAATAATTCATGATTCCATAAGATAATATGAACTGGTGCAGTATCAAGTAGACCAGCGCTAAACACATCATCAAAGATGCGATCCAATCTTGATCGTCTAAATAATGCGTGATCCCAACTGTCAACTATACATCTGGCATCAACCTCGAACACTGTATCAGCGATCATATGTAGTCCAGAAGTAATGAATAAGTCAACATCTGAGGCATTCTCAATTATAGGTGCAACACATGCAACAGTCGGTGTCTCCACCTTGGCCACTTCATGTTCCAGAGGTGTCGATGTAGCTTTAGCATAAAGCTAAGCTTTAAAGAAAAAATTACCCTTTGAGTGTGGTGGCTACAACATGCACTAGGATTGCTCAGAATTCATGGTGGCATGCCGCTCTTGTAACCACTCAGACCCTACAATGATGGAGAAGCCTTTTGAAGGAAAAATCTCAACCCAAGCTCTATCAAAATACCTAAAGTTTGTGGAGTAAGTGTGCTCTTCATATTTCACATGAAACTCAACAAAAGCATGGCCATGTTCAACAATAATTTCACCGGTTTGAAATAATAGATCCACAATCCCTTGGGAGATATAATTGCCACATCGGAGTGGATCAAATCTCAAAAAAACAACCTTCTCATTTGACAATTGAACTAGAGTGCGAAAACAAGGAGAAAGCATGATACCATATTTCAAGTTATGATGTCCGGCGAGTGAGTGGAGCACTAAACAGGGTCGGTCACGTTGTAAGGAATCCGTTGATGCGATCGGCTCGCAAAATGGAACTCAAATGGGTGACCTCGAAATGCGTGCAGTGATGGCACGCGAAACAAAGTGTTGTCTAAACTGTTGCACGCTGAAATTGTGTTGGCCTCGCTGAGATGAGATCAACGCCGCTGACAGTGCTCAAATCGGAGTCCGAAACAACCTCGAACGGCAAACACAAGCGTCCTCGTGAAGCGTGCAAGTGCGGCATGCAAAACGAGGCCCAGCTGGCAGATGGAATGTGCAACGAGGTCAGTCTCGCTGAGACGATCACAATGGCACAAACGGCTCGCAAATCGGAGTATAGATGGGGTCTCGGTGCTGGCGGTGCAACAAAATCCCTTAGTGCATCGCCTGTGCACTGTAGGGAACCGGCCGATTTGTACCTGGGCCAGATCACCTAACAGAGATTGAACCGGTTCAGTTGAACCAACTTAAGTTCTGGATCCGTCCAATCGGGTCCGGATCTGGGGTGTTTCAAATAGGTGGGCAACGAACCGTTAAGGGACCCCAAAGTTCTTAAGCCATCCGGATCCAACTGTTGGATCCGGATCTGGTTAGCTCCAAACCAGACGACCCAATACGAAGGTCTTCTTCTTCCTCTTGCTCCTTCCTCTCCCTAGCCCTAACAGAAAAGCAAGAACTCAAGGAGAGGGTGCGGCAGTGGTGGGAGACGGCGGCGAGGCCAGCAGGGCCTGCGGCCGACGGCGGCGAGGCCAGCAGGGCCTGCGGCCGACGACGACGACAGTGGGAGACGGTAGGGACAGTGGCGAGGCCGGTGGGGCCTGCGGCCGGTGACGACGGTGGTGGGAGAAGGCGGTGAGGCAACGCTGGTGGCGGTGGCCTGGTGGGTCGCCGGCGAGCGGTGCGGCGGGCAACGGCACCTTCTCCTACGGTCGCGACTGCCGCGGTTGATGACGGCGATGGGAGGCGTGGCTCTAGCGAATGCTAGTTGGGAGGGAAGAGAGGGGAGATAAGGAGGCGGCAGTGGGGAATCGCGCTGGCGGTCGCCGGCGACTGCAGCGGTAGGCCGCATGCTCCTCTCCACCGCATCGTCTTCCTCTTTTTGATTCCTCTTCAAACTGGGAGGCGCAGGGACACGATTCGGTGATGACGAGGGCGCCCGATAGCCCCGAAGACGGTGACGATGGAGACCAACGACAGCCGCCGCAGCGGCATTAGGGTCGCAGGCCACTCGGAAATCGAGCAGCTGCGGCGATGGGGTGGCTCGTGAGATCAAGCAGAGGCGGTGGCGATGGTGGGGGGGGACAAATGTGAGATCGAGCAGCAGTAGCGTGGCTCTGGTGCAGGACTTGGATAGTGAGAACGATCCAAAACCGACTCTGATACCAAGTTGATGCGGGACAACAAGGTGGGAAGACCGGATGAAGGAAGAAGAGAGGGGGTTGGGGAAGAAGAAGCTAGGGCTTCACGCCCTCACACAGGTTCCCGTCTAGTTGATGTGGGACAGCAAGGGGGGAAGACCGGATGAAGGAAGAAGAGAGGGGGTTGGGGAAGAAGAAGCTAGGGCTTCACGCCCTCGCACAGGTTCTAGTCCCATCTTGGGAGAAAACGCACAGCGCCTGCTCTTTCATTTCATTTTCAAAAATTCTTCATTACCTCCCAAAGGAGGGATATAGGACAATATATAGACTTCCCAAACGAAATACTAAAGGACCAAAATGACCCTTATTCAAAGTAAAAAAGACTCAAACAGAGCTAAATCTTTAAAACAAAAAAATACATCAATTGGATCTCTAATGGGCCAAACAAAATACAAAATAGGCCTTGGGTTCTGTTTCTCCACTTCTTGGATTCCCATCACTTCCGCCTCCCCTCCCCCTCACACACGCACATATATATATAGATGCTTAATTTCTGATCCCCTACTTCTCTACGCAAATGTACACAACTCCATTCTTAAACATATGACCATGCAAGACCATTATCAACCCCCTAAAACCAATTTGACACACATCATGATCATAACAATGATTGATCCATATTCATTTCTCATCCTATCCACACTCCATCACCACCTCAAGCTCAAACAAATTTCCAACTTCCAAACCAATTTCTGCCCTCTCATTCCCAGGTATAGCCTACATGTCTCTGCATCAACCTATCCATGTACTGAATTAAAAAGCCTCAATCACACCTTGGTTTCAAAGAAGCTTCATGTCTACTTACCAAGCCACTGGCAATTAGAACATATATGGTTCAACTACCTCAATGATTTGTTACTACAAGAGGCACCACAAAAAATCTTAGTTATTGGCACGTTAGAGGCCCCTGCAAAAGTCAGTTTGCAGTTATTAATTATGGATCTATTCACATTAAATTAACCAGCCAAAGAATCCAGCTCTGACTGACCCAAAAAGCAATGCCAAAAAAAAAAATTATTCAATCCAAGGTTCCTCTAGGGCAAATGGTCTTCTATTTGGTAGGTATTAATGGTATTGTTCCATAGGTATGGAGAGAAAAGAGCCTTAGGATGAATTTAGGGACCTTCGGGCTATCTCTCATTGATGGTCCAGTATAGATCTGTCGCCAATGTGTCATGGGGATGTACACTAACCAGAGTATAAAATCAACAATTGGATTCTTCTCTTCTCCTATTCAAGGACCTATTTGGCACTAGCATTCAAAAGAAAAGGAAAATCACGTGAATAGAAAAAACAGAAGAGAAGGATGTCCTACAGTTACAGGAAGACATAAAACAGCAACATACCCCAGCTCCCCTACCAATCAATATGACAAACCAATTTACATCAGTTAGAAGACTAGAGAAAATTAAAGAACTCAGCAAAAACACAAGCAATCATTGTCAATAACATGAAACACAAACATAAATGGGAAAATAACCACTGAGTACTGACAAATAACTAATAAGCAGTTAATTTGACAGAAACAACTACATAGCTTTTGTCATCAAGTTTTTACCCAATCAGAAGCTTCGGATACTAGCAATGAGCAATCCAATTGTGGTTTTCTCACCAATGTGTCATGGGGATGTACACTAACCAGAGTATAAAATGGATTGATATAACTCCACAGAACATTTATGTACAACTGGTCCTACGCAATGCTGATCAGTAGTCAATAATCACATGAAACATTTGAAATGGGTAACAAACAACGGATGACTAAGCAGAGTAGCTTTTTTTTTTTTTTCTTTCTTTCTTTGCAGAAACAACTACGCAGCCGACGGTATTGAGTTTTTCACCCCAATTAGAAACCACCACGGCAACGGCACCCTTCAATCAAACTCTCAAGAGCTGGACCTTGTTCGCGAACGCGATCCCAATCCAGTCCGGCTGCGCGGGGGACCACTGCAGCTGGTTGATCTCGGCGCCGGCATTGTATGCCAGCACCGGGTCGATCTCCTCGCGACCCATCGCCGGCGCCATCGGCAGGTCCCAGATGAGCGCTTGACCGTCGTCCCCGGCCGAGCAGATGTGGCGGCGGCTCTGGGGCGCCCAGGCGACGGCGTTGACGCTGGCCTGATGCCGCTGCAGCTCCGCCACAGGCGTGGCGGGGGAGCGGATGTCCAGAATGACGACGCGGTTGCTGTCCATGAGGAGGGTGGCCATGTAGCTGAGGTCCATCTTGTTCCAGGCGAGGCGGAGGAGGGGGGTGTCGGGGCTGGGGCTCTCGTAGACTATGGTAGAGTGCTCCTTGTCGCGGAGGTCGAAGATGCGGACGGAGCCGTCGGCGGAGACGGAGGCGAAGATGCCGGCGTGGCCCCAGGCGATGTCGTAGACCTCCTTGTCGTGGGCGATGAGCTGCGTCTCGACGGCGCCGCGCTCGACATCCCAGACGGTGCAGGTGGTGTCGATACTGGAGGTGCCGATGCGGCGGGGCTCGGCATCGTTCCAGTCGAAGGAGGTGAGGGGGGCGCAGAACTCGGAGGACTTGCTGTTGTTGAGGACGCAGCGGAGCTCAACGGAGGAGTCGTGGAAATGCCAGAGGCGGAGGTAGTCGCCGGAGGAGGCGAGGAGGGGGGAGGGGGGCCGGGGGTGGAAGAGGAGCTTGGTGGGCGGGTAGGGGTGGTCGAAGGAGAGGGCGGGGTCGGCGCGGAAGGACAGGGCGTCCTCGTCGAAGGTGAGTAGGTCGACGCGGTTGGCGGGGTCCTCCAGGAAGCTGCCGAGGGCGAGGCGCGGGGACGACGAGAAGGGGGACGACGAGATGGCCATGGCGTACACCGGGTGCGCCGAGTGGTGGGTGAAGGCGTTGGGGTTGGTGTTCAGAGGCGGCGGTTGGGGTTCCTGCTGCGGCGAGTTCTCCATCTCCGGCGATCTGAATCTGACGTGGACGGTGGCGGCGGCGAGAGAGGTAGGCGCGTGTGAGTTAGGGGGATTTGGGATTTGGGGCGGGGAGGCTTAAATCGGCGGGGGGGGGGGGAGGGGAGGGTGGACTGTGGAGGGGCGGGTAGAAGGTTCGGTGGGGAGTTCGTGGAAGGGACGCTTCTCACGAATTCTTCCCTTCCCCCTCCCCTCGTCTCTACACTTCTCTGTGTGTCTCCCCCTGTCGAGCCCTTTTCTCTCGCGGTCGTGGGCAATGGGACGATTGGGGGTTGGTGGACTTCGGGGGTTGGCACGTGCGATCAAAACTCGTCGGGTTCGGGTGCGCACCCATGTGTTCGGGTCTTCCTGGTGGCCCACTCATGATGCACTTACAATCCTTGTTTATATTAGAGGAAAGTTTGATCTCACCAATGTCTATTCATTAAAGACATTTTTCTAATGGAAAAATGATTGCCTCATCTATTTAATGATTATTTTGGGTTGAATCAATTCACCGTCAAAGGAAGAGATCTCATGCAGTATGTCTTCATTCATAGAGATATAAACATATTTAAGTGAGATCTGAATTTGTGATGCCCTTTAGATTTTTTTTATAATTCTTAACAATAATAATTCAATTTTATCATGGACCAAGGTTAATCTGCTATCATACGACACTACAATTTTGTCTTTGTAAAAGTGTCTCACCAAGATTGAATCTTTATAGCAAGTGATATTACAATTTATTTTTCATTTTTCATTTTTACTTTTTAAATCATCCTATCAAAGATGAAACAGCACAACTCGACTTTTTAAGATTTCTCTTTTTTCTTAGATTTTTAAAAAATAAAAATATGCTTAACTGCAAAAGTCATCTGGTCAAAATTAATTAAAAGATAAGTTCCATCTTATAGAAGGTAGATTCTCTTAAATAACAACCAATGTGACATTGTCTTCAATTTTTGAAACGAAAGGCAGTCAGATGAGTTTTCTTTAAAAGTAAACCTAGTCATATATCACTACATCACAACCGTTCATTAGCTTAGCTGATGGCTCTAGTGCGGCCAAGGCTATCGGCAGGTGAGGGTGTGCGAAGGACGGCTCGGAGGAGACCCCAAGCGACGGGCAACGCGGTATCAAATGCCGGAAGCACGTGATCAAAAGGAATTCAACGCAGACAAATGCGAAAAGGTCCTTCCTCGTTTCTTTTCTCTTTTTAAAGAACTCTAACTTACAGTGGATCGTTCTTTAGCAAATACATCTTTGTAATCTACATATTTATACTTTTAAAATCAACATATTATTTTAATACCTCTTTATTTTACAAAAAAAAAACTTACACACTTAGCTTTGCCTTCAGTATCAATTAGTTTGACGATGAAATATAATTAATATGTCCTTTGAATTTGCACTAATGTAGAAATATAATACAACTCTCAAAGATTATAAGAATAATATATACAAAAAATTAGTGCAAATATGAGGACAAGTTAATTGTTTCTATCCTAAATTCAAAAGGTATTGATGGCAATGGGATACACACGCGAGGTTTTTGGAATATCAAGATGTTAAAAGCCAATAGATTAATTTTAGGGGAGTAAGTAGATATCTAATCAATTACAAACGTATAATTGCAAAATTCTATTTTCCATTACATAGCTTGGAGGCTTTTTTTAAACAATGAAGGTGTGAACCTTTTGGGTGAGTGGAGAGTCAAGGAAGTATGACCCTTACTCATTTGGGGCAGGGATCCCCTCAATCACTTGCGTTAGAAGAATGGTTCTCCAAACACAGTTCACAATTTGACGGGAAACAAGGGTTTGGTTGCAATAATATTTCAGTGTTCGACCCTAGTATTTGGAATCATGAGTTGACAGGAAAGTGCACACGTTTATGTTTAAAATATATTAATATTTAACATTCTTATATTCGCATTTTGTTATATTCCCTCATATATTAAAAAGTGTATAATTATACTGCTATCAAAAAATGAGTATTTATAAATAACTTAATGTGTGCCCGGAGCTTGTGCTGTATGCGCTTATAGAAACCTGAAGTGTTGCCTTCTCACTTCCATTTTTCAACATTTTGCTTTCACCAACAATTGAATGAGTTTTTTTATATATACCCCTCAAGAACATCACATTTGCATGTATATCCAATTCTCACATATTATCATCAATACTTCTCAAATCTTCAAAATGTTGCATTTATACTGTTCCCATTAAACTTAGATGAATTTCAACGAAATATGTCAAAATACTACATAAATCATGATATCATCGGACATGCCGGGAGTACATAATGCAAGATTTTAATGAATCGATGGAAAGAATATTTTTGTCAAATCATTAGATTGAGGGGTCTAAGTGCAACTTTTCAAAGATTTTAAAGGTATTGATGCTAATACTTGAGAGTTGAGGAATATATATGCAAAAAATCTAAATGAATTATGAACACAAGTTCATCATTTAGGTATGCTAACTATTGTATAATCTTTATTGTTTTACCACCAAACGTTTGTCTGATATACGTTTTACCCACAAATGCCCTCAACACATATATGATTATTGCCTAGTTGTCCGGAAATAAATGAATCATGTTGTATTTAACCTGCAAATTACCCAAAAAAATCTCTTCCGGAAAAAATCATACAGGTGTGCTCTTATTAAAATGTAAGAAGATGGTTATTTTAGCAGTATAGATGCAATTTTCAGAAAGGAAAAAGGCATTGGGTTAGTAAGAGTACGGAGGCAACTTAAAAAGGTTAAAACAAACTTGGGCTTTTTAGATATCGATTCCTATAAATATAATAAATTTGAGATAAATCTTTGTACTTTACATATTTTGATGTTCATATCTATAAAATTAACCTAATTTAGTAATAAATCTATTCAGTTAAGAAGCGTTCAAAAAAAGGCAAATATTCATGGATATTCTTTAAATCAATATTAAAATGGATAGAAATATTGGCAGTGAACCGTAAAAAAAATGAACTTAATAGGTTGAGTATAATAATATTTTTTTATTTTTTTTATATTTTAGATCATTCGATCAAGATCAAATTGTACGAACATATGGGGCATGTTTTGGGTGACTTAAAAAATTTATGTTTTTTATGCTAGCTTTACCAACAACTACTACAACACCAGTTGCCGATGCAGTAAGAAAAATTCAAAATTTAAGTAGCGGTATAAGTGAATCTTTCAAAGTGAGTCAAACTTAAACTCTTGTTTAACTCTAGTTGAATTAAGAAAAACTAACAAAAGTAAATGGTAGGGATTAAAACTAAAAAGTATAAGCATATAGGAACTTTATCAGATTAGTAAGATATGATGACTTATTTCAAATTCAATATATTTTTAGGGATCGAGAAGATGATAAGCTTTGAACTAGAATCGTAAAAGCAAAGTCTTGTTAATAAATCATGTCAAAGGACTAACCACTTCATTAAAATTATATCACAAGGAATAATAACAAAAACAGGTTGTTTTATGCTAAAGGACTTGAAGCATTACGATTTGAGTCCATAAATATGCCCAAAGTTCTCTACTAATTCAAGCCAGCAAAAATGCCCAAGGGTGGGTGTTAGACCCCTAACCAACAGAGTACTATGTTTTGTAATGATGATAAATCTGGGCAAATTTTTTTGCATAAATCTAAGTAAAAATTTCCTTGATTAGAATCTTACAATCCCAGATGATCACCTTAAATCTACTGAGCATACTTATTAAAACAACACTGATTAGTTTTTAGATCAACTATATCATAAGGTGCATAGATTGTTTCTCAGTAACGTAGGCATTGCTATGTTTCTACGTCACCCACAAGCATTGGTTTGAGCTCTGCCTACTGCTTTGCCTTTACATTCACAATTTATTCCATTAAGGAAACTTACTTCACCTACATAGACTGTTAAAAAAAACTCGTTTAGATGAAGTTGCTTCATCTATTACTCAAAAGTTTAAGCATAAGTGGACTAGCTTCGCCTAATGCCACAAGCTAAATCCATTGGGCAAAGCTCAAAACTTTAGGGAGAACCCTATGTCTAACTCCTTCAAGGCCCTAGATAGTAGGTGATGCACCCTTCACCTTAATAGGCGATCTTCACAACAAAACTCCTTGTATGCTGACTAGCTCCACCTATTGCCTTCCATGATAAGACTTACTAGGTGATCCCCTCTTAGGTCAACTGCAAGAAGGACTTAGTAGGTGACATAACCTTCCAACTCTGCCTACTACCTAAAGATATTTCTAGTATGCGAACACCCATAGGCGATGCCCTACACCTTATACCTCAAATACAACTTCACCTTAGTGCTTCATATTAAGCCTTTACAGGTGATGTAACCTCCAACTTCACCCACCACTGTCAGTTAAAAACCGGTATGTGAACTACAGGCGAACCTTTTCGCCCTAACTTCACTATTCGTAGGGGATCTCACTCCACCTTTTCACTACACCTAATAGGTTCATCTGATCTTGATAAGGTGAACTTTAAGTCCACCTTAATTCTTAACTCCATACCCTTTAGCCAGATCAAGTGGGGGATCTCAGGCCCACTGCACGTAAACATCTTATTCATTTTATGATAAGATGTTCAGAGTTCACCTACTGATCACTCTGTGGACCTCATAATTAGGCAATACAGCTTTACCTAAATCCTTTCAAAAGAAACACAATTTGGCAACAGACCCCCTTTTCAACATATTTTAAACAGTCAGACACTCTAAATGCAATTAAGGCGTAGCAGTCAAACTTGTAGTAAAATGGCTATGCTGCTTTCCACTCTAAGAACCTGAAAGGATTGTGATTTATTATACACTTTCCCACGCATATCTACGTAACAGCCTATGTATGATATAGACAAATCGTACCCCCATATTGTTTATATATTTCCATGAAAACTCAACCAGCTACTTTATTCATTGGGCAAATCACGATTCTATGAATTAACTAATTATACATTTGTTTAGTCAATGGAGGTGTCTATTTCATAGGTGGATAACTTTCCTTTTTCTTTTTTTTGGAGAAGCAAAATGTCCAATTCACATGTCATTGTGCATAAGTCTAAATGGCTATTTATAAGGCTACAAAAAGTAAACTTCTTCTCTTTCTCATTAATTTGAGCTAATAGTTTATTATGAGATTGGGAAAACTCGGTCAAGTCATTTGTCAAAGCACCCAACCAAGAGTCAAAGCTTAAAATGACTGAGAGACAACGATCACCTCTCCCATACATTGATTTGAACATTAGAGAGAATGGGCAAGACTATGTCTAACTAATCATAAATGGCCATCTTCGCAAGACTATCTATATAAAGGATGTTGTTTTTGAAAAGACAGCCAACTCAGTGATTCAAGTGAGAATCCAATTGAGCTAAAGAAAGTTTTGAGATCTGTGAGAAATAAAGAAAGAAAGAAGTTAGAGAGAGCCTGAGCAAAACTCAGAGAGCTCTCCACTACATTCAAGCCATCTCCTTTGAGTCATCTCTTGCAATCCCTCTCTCTCTCTATAAAGTGCTTGGGGAATTCCACTGCAATGAAGGCAAGTACATCAACTATAAACTCTATTCCCCTTGACATTTAAGGCACATGGAGCTTTATTTTGATCTATTTGTATTCTTATTTTCTTATGCTTCATCGCTCCACTGTTAATCTTCTAGGGGCATTCATTTTGGTGGAACCTTCTGATTTGCTTTGTTACTGTCTAAGGACAATAAGGTGAGCCCGTGGAGTTGTTGTAATTGCCTAGAATATAGTAGGATTGAAAGATCTAGGTGTGCATTTGCTTGAGGACAAGGTTGGTGAGTTGGATTGTCACACCCTTGATCCAGTTTGGATCTTAGACTCACATTAGATTCAAGCCACACAACAATGGGAACAACCCACCGAAAACAAATTGGTCATGAGTGGAGACATAACCAACAGGCAGTCAAAATAATTGAGAAATTATTGCCCATTCATATCAACACAATCCAAACATAAGAGTTAAAATAGCCAATACCAAATGCACCAATAACATTGATCAAAACTAAACAATCTGTAACATCTGACGTTTTGTAGACCCATTAGAGGCCCATCAGTAAACTAGGTGGCTCATTAGTAGGGTTTAGACGGGTTTTAGTGAGACTTGGCTTAGTGCTGTGAATCGCATCACCGATGGTTGACGCGATTTAGAGGAGTTTGAAAAACGTCAGATCAAGTTGACAAGAATCACCTATGTAATCCAGTTTGATTTCGAAGCTGGAGTTTTCATTCATGGTGACTCTTTTTCCTCTTAGAACTCAACTTAGAGGCCTTTATATAGATGGTGTGTACGCCCCAAGTCCCCTTTAGTCTTCTCTAAGCCTTAGCCAACCCAAAAGGGAGAGATTGAGAGCATTATTTGGAGGGACGGGTGTGACTCGTTGAGTTCGCGGCGCGTGCATGGTGGTGGACACGAGGCCGATTCCTGCGGCATGAAGATGATCCCGTGGTGCGAGCAGGGCGTGCCGCCTTGCTGGACGTGGGCTTCTTCAAGTGGATGATGTTTTGGAGAGAGGCAAGTGATGATTAACTTCAAAACCATTATATATCAAAAATCTTACTTTCAAACTTATTTTGCTATCTACTATAAGTATAAGATGCATAAGTAGATTTCTGGAACGAAGTTCATGATTAGATCCCCTCCCTCTCTTCTATTTTTCTCACCCCTGCACTTTTTGTAAAGCTGTGTTTCAGAGTTGAAACGCATCAGCCATAGGTGATGCAATTTACAAATCACGTCACCTATGGTTGACGTGATTCAGACCTAGTATATAAAATTTGGTTATTTTCTGCCTATGTCAAGAAATATTCATGTTAGATTTCATGATCATTGAGTATCTAGTCTTTTATAGTGTAATTATGCATACTAGATTTATTAATAGTGTACTTAGATTAGTGATTTCATGATGAGAATTATGTTTTAATGTGGTTTATATGGAGTCTTTAAATCTTGATTTATATGTTAATATGTTGAATTAATCATGTTTAATTTCTGTGAAAATCCATGAATATGTATAGCCCATGATTTACCTATTTAGAGTATGTTTAGATTGATGACTACGTATGCATGTTCATAGTTTTCGAAAATTAATAAGGATTTTATTTAAATCTGGAATAAATTTTGTGGCATTTGTTATTCAGTTATGGTTTGTTTATCTAGTGGAATAAATTTTATGACTATGAAGGTTATTTCATTTATGATTATAAATGTATGTTTATTGCACCGACTGTTATAAGAGGATGTTTTAGTTGTTCCCACTGTAGTGCCACTCTACTGATTCGCTGTAGGCTGACATGACTAAAAAAGGTCTGTTGGGGGTGTTACGCAATTAAAACTCTCAAATCTTTTTAATTAACAAGAGTTGTTAATTACTTTTAATTGAGTAATAGAGGAGTTAAATAAGATATGATCTTAAGTTATAATTAACAAATGTTGTTATTTATATAAAATGGGATCTTAATTAATTATTAACAATTGTTGTTATTAATGATTAAGATAATATTTTTAATTTTAATTAACAAGTGTTGTTAATTCATATTTAAGATGTGATCTTAAAATTAATTAACATATATTGTTAATTATTTAAATGATTAGATTATTGTTCTGACTTTGAAATTTATTAACCATTGTTGTTAATTATATTTTAATTGTCTGAATGGACATTAATAATTTCTTACCAATTGTTATTAGGAAATTGTTTTATAATTGAGGGACACTTAATAATAGTTATTAAGTGTTTAATTGACTATTTTTAATGTGTTTATTAATTCTTGAATATTAACCCTTAATAACAATTATTAAGGATTTATTTATTTAATTTCAAACTCTCAATAATAGTTATTGAGATAATTTATTATTTTTCTCAAGGATCTCTCAATTATAATTATTATTGATCTAACCTACTTGAAATTTGATCTTTTATAAAAGTTATTAAAAGATTAAATTAAGTCTAAGTTGTTAGACTATTTTAATTAGAAATGTTCTAATTATTATTTCTTAGTAATTGTTATTAAGAAATATGATTTAATAAAGGAGTTCTTAACAAAGAGTTGTTAAGTAATTAATAATTGGAATTATAAATTCTTTTATAAGTGTTATTTAGGAATTTTTAATTCTATCTAAATGTTAGATTGTTTTGCATTAATAATTGTTATTAATGTGATTTCAAATTAATCTAAGTGTTAGATTAATTAATTTAAAATTGTTCTAAATTATGCATGGAATATTTTAGAATTTTAATTTTAGCTTTGTTTGCACATGTTGATGTGTTTGATGCTTTAAATTAGATTTATTGCATGTTAGAAAATATGATTTTCGAAAAATTCAAATTATCCAATTTTGATTGGTACCCAGGTTTTAAGAAAACCAAAGTTATTATATTTTCAAAAGTTTAGCCTTCATGTGATGTGCTTTATCATGTGTGAATGGTTAAAATTTGAAGTGGTCATGGACATGCACTTAGTTAAATTTCATATCATGTGATAGTGTCTGATTATGTGGATTGTTATGGAATGTGATGTACATTAATTAAGTGCTAATTAATGAGACTTGTGTGCCTCCCTCTCTCTCATTCCATTGTAATTCTATCTCCATCTATTATTGTACTCGACTATGAGGCTTTCTCTTACAATTAATTTGTATTTGAAAATGTTTCAAATTCTATTTTATATTTGTAATTGATCGCACTGACCGAGGAGAGGCGAAGATGATCCACAAATGTAACCAAGAAGGTGACAGGAGATGAGATCACTAGTGGCTATGTATTTGCATGTTTAGATTATATAATTGTTATATAGTTTTGGTGATTAATTGTTTGGCTCCAGTTAATCACCGTGCTGTCCATGACCACATAATAAACATGTATGGTTGATGCATGCTTTTTAGTTTTTGATTATGAATCGATTACTAATATCTAGGTATAGTTAAATATATACAATATATTTATAAACTATCACCTAGGATGAGACCAACTTAACATAAACAAAACCTTCAACATAAAGTCTAAGCCGGAGCGCGAGTCATTGAGAATGCACCGCGTGGCTCTCCATCAATATAGTTCTTAGAACTTGGTTTAGTGATGGCAGTTTCTATGTGTTTACCCGAGATCTGCCACTATCTGATGAAAGGACTATTAACTATGGCATCTTGATGTCTTGAGATTGGAATAGAGGAACTGTGTAGCTATCCTCACGTTTACCCGGGAGCTGCATTCTTACTCTACTCTGTCACGTATTGATGGTAAAACTTAGACCAGGTATAATGGTCTACTGTGTTTACCCGAGACCATTAAAGATTTGGGAGTCGAAATAAGATCAGATATTGCAAGGAGTTGCAATTACCATGAGATGGTTGCTCTAAGATAATGGTATGATACTATGTGTTTACCCGAGGTCATACTGTGATTCTTAGAGATTCTGATCCTCACTAGGAGACCGTCGGAGTCTTCCGTTCTATATACCTGAAGGTTATACAGTCCGTCGAAAAATAGTGGGAAATAATTCAAGATAAAAGACAATAATTGAATTATAAGAACTATCTGCTTAAATCACGTTATTTCCTTCGTTCACTAATATGTCGTCTATTCGAGATTTTGGCATATTGGATGCCAATACTTCTCATATTCAGATTGACTAGAAAACTCTAAAGAATGTCTTTAGGGGTAAGTGAAAGTCACTATTCTAATCAAATATCATAAATCCTCTTACTTGGATAGACCAAGGTGAAGAGATACTCATGGTATGCCTTTTTGAAAGGTAATGATTGTCATAAAATCTCTTATTTGGATAGACCAAGATGAAGAGATATTTATGATGTGCCTTTGAGAAAGGCAAGTGGTGAGATTATAAACGGTCGAACCCACACCTGAAAAAATAAAGGAAGATAAGGTGAGATAGAGAAGTAGCAGTTCTCCCACTGCAACCAATATAAGGATACTGGTAAAGACAAAATGAATATGAAACTTGAAAGAAGTTTCGAATATTCTTATTAATCACCTTTTATATATCTATTGGAGAATTAGCGTCTCCAATATGAGATATTGGAAATGGTTCTCAGAGCTGGGATGGTATGTAGACTTAGACAAGTAAAAGGAAATCGAGAAAATGTAAGTGTTGAGTTAGACTCAACAATTGTTCATGATATTCATAGGTTACTGTCAGACAGTAAATCTTTGTATATCTACAGGAGTCAAATATGAAATTGAATAATTGTTATTTAGTTACATAAGATATCAAGAATAACATTGATTAAGAAATAATAATAGTTGTTCGAATCAGTCAATGCACTATAGATTCTTGATGTGACATTTCATGTGATGAATGTTCACAAGTCTCCTATAGAAATGAACTGTGTGAATCTTAATTATCTATGGTATTGTACACAGGGTTGTACAATAAGAAATTATTGGTGCTAATACATACTGATGTAAACAGTTCAATATCATTTTAAGGCCAAAGATAATCACTTCTATTGAATTACTTTAATAATTTTCTCTTTGAAAAGTTTGACTGTATGTACTTGTTGAAGTACAAGTCGAATACATCTGAGAGATTAAGGTATAAGATCGATATGATGTATTAGAGTTCTTTGATTTGATCAAAGAAATTAATAAGTATATGATTCATACAAATCATTAAGAGAATAATTGTATTCTCGCTCGATTGATCCTCATTGTATATCATAGTAATATGATCGAATGAGGAATTGTAGCTTATTAAGATATGGTGCAATATATATAATAAGATTTTCCTAATTCTTAAATCCTTTTGAATATGAGTATGAACATTAGATGTCCATGCTTTACAGATGGTTCCAAATAAGTCAGTGTGGGTCTATATAAGATATGGAAATCAAATAATTCATATGAGATGTGAATTATGAACAAACCTGATTTTAAAGTCAAGTTATACCGTAATGTGAATTTGTAAAATGTCTAAAGAGTTTGGACATTATATTTATTGGCCAGGCAATAATGAAATAATTATCGTCCTGAAAGTTGCCTTCTTTGAAGAGGAATATGTTCTCAGAGAAGACAGTGGGAGCTGATAAAACTAGAAGATGTTCTAGATTCACATGATAACATAAGATTATTATATAATCTTTAGTTATTTGGAACCACTCATAACAAACATCAGAGAGCTTTATAGATTTTTGAGATTCTCTCAGTGACTAGAAGGATATGTTTGACATATCTGATTTAGCAAGATAAGAGAAGCTTAAAAAGAGATTATGATCTAAAATCTATGATAATGGTGCTCTATGTCATTACAACTTTGAGATTGATAAATTTATTAGATTTCTATTTGTCAATACTGCCTATCATTGTATTGAGGTAATGACAGATGGATATGAAAAGCGTTCTCTCAATGTGATTGAGGTAAAGATGTATATGATACACTTTTAAAGCTTTTAGAATGTCCAGGAAGCAAGTTATGATTTCAAAAATTATTTTGAATCAAATTAAAGCTTCTTAAGTTGTAATAAAAGTTTTGACTTAATGGTCAAATACTACGTGATCATTAAGAATGATCACAGATTGTGTGTGTGTGTGTTCAAAAGGGATAGTGGGAGTACAGTCGTTTTAGTAATGCTTTGTGATAATAACATCAAAGTCATTGAGAATGGCATCGGGATGTTACTATCAGTAAAGGCATTATTAACCATGCTTTCCTCCATAATAGGTTTAGGTATAATATTCCACGTATTTGGAAATACGAATCTATTAAGATAGATCGGTGGGGATATTATATTGACCTGTGTGTCAAGATGTTTGGTATAAATTTTCATAATAAGTCTCAATTGTTGAGATATGGAATTTATTCCTTTAGGGAAAAAGTTCCTTAAAGGATACATGAGTGAAATGCATCATTAAGTACTTAAGAAGTGCTAAGGATGCACTCACGTATATGGAGAGGATGATTTGAAATTATGAGTTCACACTGACTCAAATTTCAAGTCAAATAATGGATTTAACCTTCTATTAGAAAGGAATGGATTGGAAGGGTTCTAATCCAGAACTCGATATTAAGGTGACGATATAAACAAGTGATATTGTTATTAGAACAGTATGGATGAAAAAGTTCATCCATGAACAAAGATGTAGTTCTAAAAGGTCTCTGATAAAATCCCGTTGTTGTAGGACAACAGTGGGAGCGATCAATTGTGTGATCGAGCCATGGTCTCTTCAAAAGTTACATAACATTTTGAGACTCCTTCACAAGTTCAGAGACAAAGGATAAAACGAAATAACGTAATGGAAAATATTCCATCTTTAGATAATTTAGTAGATCCCTGACCAAGTCTTAGTCACGGACTTTATGTGAGCATCACCTAGATTTGATGGAGATCAAATGCGAAAGTGATTGGCTTGAGTCCAAGTGGGAGATTGATGGATATAGGTGTCCTCTAAGCCAATCATAAGGCACCTATTTCAATTTGGTTCACTAATCAATGGGATTAAATTCATTATGTAGATTGGCATATTTATAATTGCGCATAATGAAGTCCATGAATGTGTGCAATAGTCATTGGATTATGATGAGATCATAATAATGAGACTGATGACTCATAAACACATATTCTTAATTGTTCCTAGTTATAGGATGTTTGAGAAGGACATCAAACATCCGGTAAGACTAGTACAGGTTATTCCAGCTCATATGATGAGGGTGACTGATCTCGTTAGTTACTCGTGTGGAGACACAATGGTAAATATGTAGGTGCTCATTGGGGAATGAGTTCACTGAACTGATCCGACATGAATCGCCGAATGGTAATTTACCTGACTGTCAATCGGTTTGATTCATCGTCATAGTAGCGTGGTTGATCCTTGGACTTGAGACACCAAAGACACCTTGTCGGTGGACTTCTAGACTTTGACCTTGACCTACGAATCCCTATCTACGGGATCTCTAATAGTCAAGGATCGGGTCCAGTGGAAGACCTTCGAAAGTGATTGTGTATTCAATAAAGGATCGTTCGCTCTCAGATAACTGGAGAGAGAATGCTCTAGAATAGATCCGCAGGAGTCTCTGGCCAGAGCAGAAACAATATCAGAAAAGATGTTTTCGGATATTGTACAGCGGAGTCTGATTCAAGTGAGTTGACCATCTAGGGTTTGATAGTTAACCATACCCTAGGTTAACTCGAGAGCATTGTGCGAACGAAGGATTATAGCCACGTGGTAACTGTGGACGGACAGGTTCCATAAGTGGGTTTCTGAACCCCATTACTGTAGACACCGATTTTGGACCACCCTTTTGGTCATGAACCCCATAGATCATTAGCCCATCGTCATCAAACCCCTCATCTTAGCCATCTCAGCCCACTAATAACTAGGCCCATTAACCAAATCCCGACTCTAGCCACCTTTTCATGGAAGGCCAGCCAGTCCGCCTTCCACCACCCTTCAAAGGCCATCCAGCTCGCCTTCTACCACCCTTCGAAGGCTAGCCAGTCCGCCTTCCACCACCCTTCGAAGGCCAGCCAGCTCGCCTTCCACCACCCTTCGAAGGCCAGCCAGCCCGCCTTCTACCATCCTTCGAAGGCCAGCCAGCCCGCCTTCCACCACCCTTCGAAGGCCAGCCAGCCCGCCTTCCACCACCCTTCGAAGGCCACCCCTTGCCTTCCACCACCCTTCGAAGGCCAACCGGTCCGCCTTCCACCTCTCCATGGAAGGCCAGCTACCTAGCCTTCCACGGGATTGGAAGGCATGTTGGCTGGCCGTCCACTCCCCTAACTACCACCTTGACCTCGTCTTCCCCACGATCTCCTCTACTCGCCGCCCTGACCTCCACTACTCCGATCACTCCCCACTCCGGCGACTGCCGCGCGCACCACCTCCGATCCTTGACCACTTCCCATTGGCTCCAGGATGATTTACGGGGATTTAGACCCCTATTTTCTCCTATTTTCCCTTCACCTATTTAAACGCCCCATATCCGCTCGAGCAGGGGGGTTAGAGAGTTTTTTGGTTGGAGAGATTCAAAGGAGGTTGGCAAGTGAGTCTGCTTTGAGGAGTCGAGCGGACAAGGAGTCAGAGAGCTTCAGGAGGAGCTTCAAGAGGAACCCTTCGCACTCCGAAATGGGCTTGTCTTCTTAACCCTCTTTTACTTTTCTCCTTTTCACCTCACTGCATTCCCACTTTTCATCCATTCCGTAACATTTCCCTCCCTCACTCTTCTTTCCGCTTTCAACACATCACTTCACTCTCACACACGAGCACGCCCATCTGCATGCATGCATGTTAGGATAACCTAGCAACCCTTACTCCTCAGAGGTTTTTTTTAACAAAAAAGAAAAAACGGGAGGTGGGTGGCCATAACATATGGTCACCTTCCCTCCCCAAACACCCAACCGGTGCGTCTCCCTCTAATTTTAGTTAATTTTTATATTTTCATGGATAGATTCTACACGTCACAGTTCTAATCGGGTCATTTTTCTCTCTTGTCTTGTCTTTTCTTTTCATGGATCCTTACCGCATTTCCGCATACAGATTGCCGAGCTCTCCTCCTCTGGCCGGCCGGAGGAAGAGAAGGGGAAACCATCATCTCCCGCTCTCTCAGAATGCGATCACTCTTACAATCCTGCGGAGTACAGGGACCGTAAGGTAATGTTCCTGGCGATCACACCTTCATTTCTAACCCTCTTAAATCGCCACAGAGCTAAGACGAATGGAGAAGCCTTCGATCCGAAGCCCACAGCAGCGGCGGGGGACGTTCTGAGCGCCTACAGCCCTCTGGCGATCACGATGGGACTTCTGTAGCCCGCTGTACGCGTCGCGATCAAAGGTAAGAAGGTAAGGCCCTGATATATCTCATTTTGATCCGGACGGCCTATCGCTAGGCCGTCAAAGCTGTCAAACGGCCGAACAGTGGGCCGTCCAACATATTGGACGGCCGCTCACCTGGCCGTCTACTCCTCTGGACGGCCAGTACCGTGGCCGTCCTCTTCATTGGACGACCAACATACAGGCCGTCCACTTTACTGGACGGCGGGCCCCAGGCCGTCCTCTTGTACTTGACGGCCAATCGCCTGGCCGTCCTCTGCTTTTGACGGCCAAGACCCTGGCCGTCCACTGCCTTTGACGGTGAAGTCTCTGGCCGTCCTTCCTGCTTGCTGTTGCTGTTCATGTATGTTGTTGCTTCCTGGTTTGTTGATTTGTTATATGTTCTGACCTGCTGGTTGTTAAATTTCTGGGTTTTTTGGGTGTATTCTCCGCAGGGGTTTTAAGGAAGAGCTGGCATCACATCTCTAGTCACCTCTCCCGCAGTATTTGACTCTCCACCTGAGGATTCCCACTCGGGTGTGACTAGTCTTATTCAGTTGGGAACCTCCGTGAGTCTCCGCGAGCCAGGGATTCCCACTTGGCCGCCGAGCAGGTTGTACCTGAAACCACCCCATAAGAACCCCGGGTTTGTGTAAGAGATTAATTAAACCTTTCCATTCACAATCATCCACCTATAGGTGTCATTGAGAGAATTATTTCAAAATTTAACACACCTAACTAAATCTTGGTGGAACAAGTTTTGAAAAGTCTAGGGTCGTTAAGGGTTTGAACTTGATTTGTTAGAAACCAACTCTCATAATACACTGTTAACATTTCAAGTGGAATATAAAATCATTTAGGATCTGTGTTTCATGATGAACCGAATGTACGTTAACGCTGTGTATGATGACATGGATGAACTTGGTAACAATGTTATACATAACCCTCTGTTCGAAATTGAAGAAGATTCACAACAAACCTTCATAGGAATGCTCTAAGCATTTAGGGAAGGACTTAAGAGGAAGGATTCTGATGAATCTTCTACCTCGCAGGGAGAAGATGAGCCAGTAATTTCAAATAGGACATTCCAAAATCCTGGAGAAGATCCGGAACTCATTGCTGTGTTATCACGCTATACTCCGGATCTACTCATCCAGTTGGTTTCCCGTGGCAAAACTCAAGATGCCACTCCTCGGAGAACTCACTTCCAAGGATCTTCCAACAGAGCTCAGACCTACATCAACCAGCCAACTCCTACTCCAGCTGCTCCACCCGTCATGCCGATTCCAGTCTCTCAAACTACACCTCTTCCCAAGCAAGAAGAATTCATCTACAAAAGTGAGGTTGAAACCTATGTGCGTAAGCTCATGGCCGAGAAACTTACCCTGAAACAACCACACTCTCTCTTGAGCTATTGCAAGCTCCCTCCGGCCTACTTTCCACCAGGATTCAAAGCCCCCAAGTATAGGAAATATGATGGCACCTCTAACCCTCATTATCACCTGTCAGGTTTCCTCATGGATTCCTATCAATGGCTTTACGTCAGAGTCCTCCTTGTCCATCTGTTCCAGAAATCCTTAGAAGGTGAGGCCTTAAGATGGTTTTCTTCCTTACCCGCCACAGACCTAATCAATTTTGATATGGTCTCCGAAAAATTCATCACTCAGTTTAGTCATATGACAACCATGCCTCCCACCTTATTTGATCTTGTGATGGAGAAGATGAAGCTTGAAGAGGAGTTCACGTATTTTGCCAACAGGTGGAGAGCAATGGCCTCTAGAGCGGAAGTGGCAATCCCCGAATCTCAAGCTATCACCATGCTAGTCAATAACGCTACCCCGCAGCTTCGGTCTATTCTCATGCTGAGCGAATTTCACACATTCGCACAACTTTATAATCGAGCTTGGGTAGTTCAATCTCAGATCTAGAGTTCCACTTTGCCATCCTTCTTTGAAAATCAGAACAAAAATAAGAGGACTACACAAACTCCACTAATAGAGGGAGTGACAATCAATGAACAGGTGAGTGCCTTGGGGCAATCCTTTAGATCACCCAGTCCTATATTCAGATCAGACAACCGATCCAATCAGAAACCATATTCAGCAGTTCCTCCTTCCTCTAGCGCCAAGATCAATTGGGGACACATGAAAGAGGCTATTGAAACCTTTAAAGTCAAAGACCCTCCGCCCTCTCATCAGGTAGCTCAAGATCCTTTTAGCTCTCTAGAAAGGGTGAGCACTCTTGTCAAAAATTTGGAACCAAATGTCGATCGCAGAGGACAGTACTGGGAGTATGAAGAGGTTGGGATATGGCGTGAGTGCCCCACTAGGATGACCAAACCTAGAGAGCCGTTGCAAGGAGTCTCCACTAGTATTCAAGACAAACCTTTGGTCTTGATACGACCTAGGGAACAACCAACAGTCAACAACCCAGTCACTCTAGTCCAAGTTCCCTCAATTTCAATCAGAGAACCTCCTCTATCCATCTTGTGTCCAACACCAGTTCGACCACTAAAGTCAGATCAAGCAGTAGACCCCAGTCCAATTGGTGTTACACTGAGAAATCGCATCATTCCCCCAACAAGTCAACCCTTGGACTCCCAAGAGAATTCAAATATGCCTAGAAGGATTACTTAATCCAGGTGTGACATCCAACAACATCTAGGGAAAACTCCCGCCAAGATTTCGGCCCTAGAGTTGATTAGGAGATCGCCTACACACAGGGAAACATTGTTCAAATTCCTCCAGCGAATTACAGTCGATGAAGATCTGCCTATCAGGAGAGTCACAAATGCCATTCTCTCAGTCACCCAGACACCTACGATATCCTTCACAGATAAGGATCTAGCTCCCCCTAAATGCCAATCCTTTCCCTCATGCTTAACTGCAACACTCAATGGTCGCTCATTGGACTCCATCCTATTGGATACCCATCAATCAATGTTTGTCCACTCAAGACCCTCAAGAAAGTAGGGATTGATCCAGAAAAGATTGAGTCTACTTCCATGATGGTCTCAAATGGGAAACTGGAAATTCTCAGTGGCCTTGATCTTTGAATTCTACATCCTTGATGTCAAGCCCATATACAACGTCATTCTGGGAAGGCCTTGGATGGACCAAACCCTAGGAGTGCCCTCCACTAATCATCAGTGCTATAAATTCCCATACAATGGGAAGATTGTCAAAATGCAGAGAACTCCCTATCTTGAGTCTTTGGACTCAGTCTCGACTGAACAAATTCCATCCATGATCACTTCTGGAAAAGGCAAAGAGCCCATCCTTTCATCGGTTGACTCTCAGGCCAAGCCCTGGCCTAGTATAGGTTGGCAGCTTGTGGACAAAATGGGGTATAGTTCGGGATCTGGGTTAGGTAAGGAAGAGCAAGGAATACAAGAGCCTATCTTTGAAAATCCGACCATTGGGGGATTCAAATTGGGCTACCTACCAACCAAACCAATTGAGGGATCAAGAAAATTGACTCTCTTGGATCACTTTGTGGAGGAAAATCAAGAGGTACTCAAGATACACTATCTTGAGGATGAGTTGAAAGAAGCAATCAATGAAGTTCGAAAAGAAGATGAGGAAGAGTTTGGTACACGGCTGCTGTTCTATGAACCAACCACCCTACGGGAAGGAACCTTCTTAGTGAGGGATGAACCGGCACCCGCCGCTTTCATTCCCTTCCTATTCCACCCACCTTCCATTCTCAGGCTTCCATCATTGGTCGTAGCACATTCTTCCGAGTGTTTTATGTTTGGATACTACGACCCCCAAAAAGAGAAAAAGTCCCACTCCCATACCGAAGGGTATGAAACCACAAATGAGGAGCTAACATACTGGGGCAATTCTGCCATCATCGGGTCTCTATCTCAAGGACCCACCTTTGCAACATGTCTGACTCACTCTCAGAGTCTTGTGCATAATCGCTTAGAGATTGGATAGCTTCCTCTTTATCTAAGAGTTGTAGAGGTACGTAAGTTCTTTCGTTTCTAGTTCAAGAGTTAGCAAATAAGTGTAAATATTTGAAAAATGTTTTTCTTTTACCCTTAAAAAAACAAAAATTCAAAATCTCAAAAAAAAAAAAAGTTGAATATCCAAAAAGCAACAAAAGTATTTGTAAATATGCATATACTTCAATGAAAATGACAAAAAAATCAGAAAAGACACAAAATCCAACTGTCTGGTGACTGCCACGTAACCCCCTGTCTAGGTCTAGTTGCATGATAGATTGGGTTAACATTAAGGTTTGGCTAAGACTTTGGTCCACCAAAACCTTGGACGTGTCTACTTTACTTTCATACGGATCCCTATGATCATCCTGAGATGCACACACCTACACGTTTTTTCAAAAGAGAACCTTCTTAAAATGAGTTCCAAGTCTTTAGTATACTGTCAAAATGTAACCTTTGCTCTTCGTCTCTCAACCGATCAGGACAGTTGACGCCCTTAAACGGTCGAGCTTAGCAAATTGCGGTTCCTCAACAACCTGATAGATGTAACCCCTCAAAAGGGCCCAAATATGAAATGTAAAAGACCAGAGCACGTGAAGAGGGCAGTGTCCCCGCAGGTGGAATATCAAATAACCCCGAAAAACATCAAGAGTGGAAAAGAAATACAAAAAAAGAAAATGGGTTCAAGCAATCATACAAAAAAGCCTGGTCGTGACCGTGCCTGGCCATGAAATCTACCAAAGGCCTGAAAAGACAAAATAGGGGCATCTAGGAGGTCCAAAAGGGGTCCGTTTTGTCACAGCTCGCCCTTTTAACGGTTTTGTCGATCCTCCTGTGAGGTTTGTCTCCAAAATTTCTTCACTTTTTTCTCCCTCAAGGTTTTAGCACGAGATAGCTTCCTAAAGACCGAACATCATTTTAGAATGGTTCGTTTTTCAAAAGTCGTCACATGCTCACATGATCACAGGAGTCCAAAATGGGTGAAGAGTAATGAGCACTCTCGAAGACTTCGGGCTTAGGTTAATGCATGCGCGTCACCAATAGGTGCGACGGCATCTGATTCCGGGTCAGCGTCGTGCGGTTGACCGTTAGGGTTCCAAGGTGTTCCATCATATACCTTCTAGATTGTGAGGAAAGGGACCCGTGTCGGACAAATCATTTACCTCGAAAACGTTTTGGGCAAACTTAGTGGTCGGAAGCAGCTGGGAGCCTAAGCATGGAATGACGGTATTGTCATCAGTATGAGTCTTAACCGGTCAAGGTTAATTTGAGGAGTCTAGAGGCCCAAATCAATCTAGATGTGTGCTTATGATACCTGGGAAGTTGAGTGTGCATTTCCCTTTCATCATTCGACCAGGCTAAGTTTGGGCAGTCACCAGGTAGGTGGAATCAAAAACATGTTTTCATTCATCACACACCTCAGTTGTTAATATCCACCAACATTTGCATATTTACTTGTCGCATCAGTTTCAATATTCTTCCTTTTGTCTGGTTAGTAGGACACGGCCCCTTGACCGTATGCGAAGGCTAGGGAAAAGGTAGTTGCTCTTTTATGGGCAAGGGGCCGAAAACAGATACTACTAACTGTTTTTCCCTCATTATTGTGCATACAGGAAAAAGATTATGTGTCCAAAAGGCGGACACCTTTTGCTGTCGAGTCGAAGCCAAAAGCAGCCGGATTGGCATTTTACTTTGAGAATGGCCATATCTTTCGTGCTGGCTTCGACTCGACAGGGACCTTTGTCCCTCGTTTCCTTGCAGCTTGTCATTAAGATATTGTGGATCATTGATTATTTACATTTAATGATGTGCGTTCTTGCAGCTGCAGGAAATCTGAAGCAAGTAGGATTGAAGATACATGAGGTTAATAACTTTGGACGTATAGACTCTGAGTTCCTCTTTAAACAAAACAATGAGGAGTCTATATTCCCCGAGTTATTCGATTGGCCAATAAATCCCTCCTGTTTGCATTAGGAATTTGTTTTCTAATTTTAAAACCAGTATGAATTGCATAAGCATCATCCACCATTCCCGCCCTAGGGGCAATGACCATAATTTACCACTCTGCTTAACCCATTGTTGATTTGTGAGTCTGGCGATCGTTCGTCTGTTAGCCCTTTGAATTTCAAGACCTCATCCCTTTTTCCAACACGTGTGCTTGAGATTCTCTCACTTGGCGATCACCTGATGCGCTAGGCCACCGCGCGCCCGTTGTGTCGAGACCTTTTCAAGTCACACTCCTCCATCTTTCATGCTTGAGATCCCCTTGGGCCAGATCGTTGCATCCTGGTGCGCCAAGGCCTCACGGTTCCAACACCCGAGGGTCCCACGGACTGTGATTCTCTAGTTTGAACTTTGTTCCCCTTTTTAATCACTCTTGCAACTCGAATAGCCAGCTTTCATGCATTTGCCACATTCGCATATCATCATTGGATATAGCTCATTCCTTTTTCGGGCTGTCCAAAATCAGGTTCGATTTCCGGAACACCTATTTATCATTCCGTTCCACTCCACTGCAAAACAGGTGTCCCGGAGGGGCATTTGTAGACACCGATTTTGGACCACCCTTTTGGTCATGAACCCCATCCATCAATAACCCATCGTCATCAAACCCCTCATCTTAGCCATCTCAGCCCACTGATAACTAGGCCCATTAACCAAATCTCGACTCTAGCCACCTTTTCGTGGAAGGCCAGCCAGTCCGCCTTCCACCACCCTTCGAAGGCCAGCTGTAGGTGCTTAGAATGACAGTGTGATTAACATGAAAAATCTATGTTATTTAGTGCAAAATAAACCTATTAAAAACAGAAACTACGTGAAGTGATCGCCAGAAACTTTTGACTTAAAAGTTTCAAAAGAAGGTTTTGATCGCCTATCTGTTTAAACGCGGAAGATATTGAGTCCTTGATTCCCCTCCTTCAGCCGACTGAAGAAAGAGAGCCCTTTCTTTGTTCTTTGTTCTTGCTGTTGAATTTGGAGTTGGAGTTCGTCCAGAGTTCTTGGTGATTTGCTTGATTTCCTTCCTTGATTCTCCCTTGCAACTTGCAGAAAGTAAAGGAAGAGAAATAAAGAAATGATGAGAACATAAGTAAAAACAGTATCCATTCTAATCATAGTTTTAAACATGCAACTAAACATAGAACTTATTTTTTGGGATGGCTTTTGAGACCCCTTGATCAAATAGGTTTTAAAAAAGAATACAGTGTTGTGTGTGTTACATGAAGTGAATGATGAAGAATGCAAAATTAATGAAGATGTAAAATGAAAATGCAGAAATGAAACACTTATGCCGACTGGATGAAGCCTTGAATTGGATGAAGAATAGACGCTGACTTCTGGAAACAGCAGCGCTTCGGCGTTCCGACGTGGCTACTTCGATCTTCAACTCGCTATTGCTCAATTAACTCAAGATTACGCTTAACATTTTTTAACTCAATATGTAAGGTATTTATAGGCTTTTTCTGCGTCCGCGAATTAACATAGAAAAACTTCGGATTTATCTATCTTAACCGACAGATAAATACAGATTAATTCATCTTTATCTATAATTATCTAAAACACGTCTACCATGACTGACGCCTTTCAGATTAATTAAGATAAGGATAAACATACGGGAAAACTTATCTTTATCTGTATTAGCTAAAACGCGTCTACATGTGTAGACGTCTTTTACACTAATTAAGATAAGGATAAACATCCGGAAGAGAAGTAGAAATAGCCTAGGAAACCTAAAACGCATCATACCTGACAGACGCCTTTTAGCTAATTAATCAACTGATTAAAATTCAAATTTAAACGTTAAAATAAGAATAAACTCTAAATGGCGTCCACATGAGTCGACGTCTTTTAGACCTCTTCATATTTTAACTGAAATTTGAGTTAAAATCAACTTAATTGATTAACTTAAACATGTCTGTTTGACCCGACACTCAAAAAGATTAATAAAAATTAATCAATGATTAAATATCAGACCATTCTGAGGCATTATTATATCATATGAAATTTACTCGAAATGACGTCAAAATTAGCATGTCTACAGCTGCCTCACCTTGGCATCGTCTTTGCAAGGGAGTGAAATGAAATTGAATGTACTGAAAAGGTGATGCCAAGGTGTGATGAGACACGCTCTTAACATCACATGATTGGAATTTTTGTCAAAATTATCAATGAAGATAGCTCAAGGAGATCAATGGAATTAATCCTGTCTGGATGAGGTAGACAAGGAAATAAAATAAAGTCGATCAACCTCCACGGAGTGGGAAGTACCCCAGGTCGTAGACACTATAGGTTTCATCATGGGGAGCGTTTGCCAGCCAATGTGGACGTGCTACAGCCATGATGGATCTTAAAAAAAAATAAGAAATATCGGATAAAGAAATCAAGAAAGGATAGAATTCCAAGGATATCTTCAAGAGAACCTCAAAGATAATCAAGATACTCAATTCAGAATGGAATATTTCATATCATGTTGAAGTTATTTTGATTTAATGGTCTGAAACTTAATCAATAATTAATTCTTATCACAATGATTTCAAAGTCCTATATGATGCATGCTGGGCTAAAAGAAAAATATAAAGTCAAATAGAATATAAATTAATCAAAGATAATATTGTTAAATTGTCATTAATGAGTCAAGATACCAATTCTTGTAATTCAGTATTAAGCCGAAGCTCGTTTATCCACGCACCATTTCACAAAAGTGGAACCATCGTCCTCACTAATTAACAATCCAACGGCCTATCCGTGCGATTAAGAATTCTCTGGAATTATCACTGTTTTTGTTGTAGGGAAAATTAAATTCCAGTTTCATCAAAACCACAAGGTCCTTGATATAGTCTAATAAATATTTAACATATAGTAATGCAAATGATTTACATGGAAGAGTAAAAGGATAGAAATAACCGTCTTTTTAGTCACGGTCAGGACTTCATAAATTCCCTCAGTAGGATCTTCTCGATATTTTGAATTCTCTGATTTTCTGCAATCAAAATTATTAATAATTCCAAACAAATATTCAATTTAAACCACAAAAACCACAGAATTTCGGATAAATAACAGAAAAGCTGAAACGCGTCATATCGTGCAGACGCCATTCAATGTTGAAACGCGGCGGTTCTCCTCGACGCATTTTACTCACAGAAACAGGTTTCTGGTTGTTCTCTACTCGGATTCCAACTCTACCAATGCACATCCCTTTTCCAATCCGGAAAAGTCTTCCTAGGATCGTAATTCCTTCTATATAAACACCCTTAAGTTGTTCCCAAGCAATCATATCATAATCCAAAGATCCAAAGTTGAGTTTTCTTCCAAAGTTTCAAGGTTTCTTCAAAGTTTCCAAGGTTTCCAAGCTTCAAGAAGGAGGAATTTCGAAAAAGGGGATGGATTCTTCAAACAAAAGGATGAAGATGTCTTTAGAGAAGTTCTCCGACGTAGAAAATCACCTCAATGGAAGAGATCCTAATCTTCAAGTAAGTTAAATCAATTTCCCTTCAATTCTTCTTCTTGTTCTTCATGTTCTTCATCTTCTTTGTCATGTTCTTCAAACTACTCTCCTTTCGTTTTCAGAATTATCCCTTGTTTCCTGGTCCAAGGAAGTTTACCTCTCTCCCTTGGATTCGTAAACTTGCAAAAAGTGTTAAGCTTTCCATGCAAGTTTTCATATCCAAGTGGAATCTTCAAGGTCTTGTGGTGCTTGCCAAGAATTACAAAAGTTCGAACGTAGATTGGGCGGCTATGGGTGCCTTGATCGAGTGGTGGCATCCCCAAACTCATACGTTCTTCTTCCAAGACTTCGAGTGCACGATCCTTTTGGAGGAGGCAGAACTTCTATTGGGTCTCCCAAAGACCAAAGAGAACAAAGATAACATAGCTTTGACAAGAGAGAAAATCACCGGTCAACAATTGTTGACATCGATCATGAAGGATCCTTCAGAAGCTAAAGGATGCCTCACCAAGAAGGGAATCAATCTTGCAAAGCTAGCCGAGTGGACTCTATATGAAATTGATGATCTAAGGGAGGATGAAGCGGAGGATGTGACGAAAGCTTTCGTTACATGCCTTGCCGGTGCCTTGTTCGTCCCTGCACAGGATAACATCTTGGAAGATGATCAGGTCAGTGCTATATGCGCAATCTTCGAAGGTAAATCCATTAGCACTGCACTTTTGGCATATCTTTATAGCGGGCTTTCTGCGGCATCTGTGGGTCGTCCTCCCTATGGATGCATGTTACTCTTTGCCTTGTGGGTTGAACTTCACTTTAAGTTTGAGTACAGCAAGAAAAGGCCTCTGAATCCATCTCAAATCTTCTTGAATAGTCCAATTCATTGCATTGCTAACATTGTAAAGTTCAATGAGCATATGGTCAACAAGGTTCCAAAGCTCAAGACCCGGGCCGACTGGAGAGAGTATTTGAAACTTATGACATCCGACATATTTGACTCATCTCCACTCGCTCTTGTTGGAAAGCCTATTTGGGTGCGCCATGTAGCAGGAGCGGATCTCAAGTTGATTGGAGCCACCGAGTTCGTGCTATACAATCCACATCGATGCCTTACTCAACTTAGCTTGGGCCGTCGTGAATTCCCTGAGTTCTCTCCCACATCCTCAATCAAGAAGCGTGACTTGGAATCCGATGAAGATTATGAAGCCATACAAATCATCACCACTTTATGGAACCTTGGCTTTAGTTACCGTGTAAAATCCTCTAAAGATAGAGATAGAGGATTGAAATTTCCTTACCTCAAAAGCCTTCATGAAATTCTTCCTTAAATGTCATCTTTCTCTTTTTTTTCTTTTTATTTCGATGTAATAAAAGATTTCATTGAATAAAGAGCTATTTTTCTATGCCTTGAAACCTTTCCTTAACTTTCTGTGACGTGCACATAATTTTCCCTTTAGTAAAAACTTGATTTTTCCTGAAACTTTGTCAATTCGGGTTCTGTTAAATTCAAAACGCGTCCACTCAGACAGACGCCTTTCAACTATAATTCATTTTCCAGAAATTCAATTTAATCCTCAAAAACCTGATTAAACCTTAAATTGCGTCTGTCAAAGTTGACGCCTTTCAACTCTCTCTCTTACTTTTTCCAGGATTCTGCCATTAATTCCGTGATTAATTTCCTGAAACGCGTCTACAAGATAAGACGCCGTTCATCATCATCCTCTGTACGGCTCTGACAAGAAGCTTGAAACGCGGCAGTACAAGTAGACGTGTTTCACCATTTTCAAACAGCTGTCCTTACCGCCTCAACTTATGCGCCCTAAAACGCGTCTATCTTAGTCGACGCCTTTCAACCTTTTTGTTAACAGACCCGCAAAGGCCCTCTTTCTTCCTCACTTTTCACAAAAACTCTCTCTTTCTTCCTCTCCGGCGACGTCTCCGACCATCTCTCTCTCTAAAACTCCCTTTGTTTGACCATGGAGCGCGGCGAGGGCTCAAGAAAGATGAAGACTTTAGCCAAGAGGCGGCGGAGGCAAGAGGAGGAAGCTCCCGAGGAAGTTCCGGCGGCGTTAGCCGAAGCCGCGGCATTTTTGGAGGAAGAACTCCCTCCACCGGCACCCATGGCGGTGGAAGAAGAAGAGGAGGGCGACCTCCACACGGTAAGATCCCTATGGGATGAATGGATGAAGAAAAGAAAGGGAAAAACGGGGTTCTTCAAGAACCCGGAATCTGGGCTTGAAAGGCATCCAGACCAGGTGACGCCATTCAAAAGGCATCACCATAGGCTGACGTCTTTCAAGACTAATTCCGAATTTTAAATTGGGCAGAAAATAAGTTTGAATTGCGTCAGGACATGTTGACGTGTTTTGAAAAACGTCTATGTGTGCAGACGCCTTTCAACATAGAACTATTTTTCCTGTTTTTATTCATTGCTGACCCTATTTTTTTTGTTTTTATTTGCAGGGAGTGATGAGGTCCAGGATTAGTTGGGACCTTGTGATAGGGGCTTATAGAGGGCTCCCGGATTTCCAGAAGGCGCGCTTGCGCCGGATGGGATTCGGCGAGGTACTAGATATTGAGCCATTTTGGCTCGATCTGGTCCTTCTGCAGGCACTGCGGGAGAGGTGGCATGCGGAAGGCCGTGCTTTCCTAATGCCGTGGGGGCACATGGTCCCCACCCTAGAGGATGTGGCCAGGATCATTGGCCTCAGGGTAGAGGGCCGACCTGTGAGTGGGGTGACTTACCCCAACTACCAGGGATTGGCGGAGGCTCTATTAGGGATAGAGGTGTCCAGCCTAGGCAGGGAGTCTAGGATGGTTGTAAGGATCGAGACTTTCGGATCCAGTTTTCGGGGTCGGATCCTGTAATTCTGGTCCTAGTGGGGTCTGGGGCTCTGTGATGTTTCGCGTCGAGCCCGCTCGACGCGGTTTAAACGGCGTCCACCGTTGCAGACGCGTTTTAGGTTCTGCCACGTGGGCTGGCTTCGGGCCGCGAGAGTACGGCCCTGTCGCGTCGTCTGAACGGCGTCCGCGTGGGACGACGCCTTTCAGACTGCGACTCTGGGTGTGTCAGAGTACGGCCCTGACAAGTGTTCTAAACGGCGTCTGTGTAGAACGACGCGTTTCAGAGTCTTGTCAGAGCGGCCGTCGCATCACCTGATAGACGTCCGTGGATGTCGACGCGTTTTAGCCAGTCTCTGGTTAACCCCGTGAGCCCTCCTTCTTTCCCTCATTTTCTCCTTCTCTTTTTCTCTCCTTCCCCTCCGGCGAACTCGGCGGCGATCCCTCCTCCTCCCTCTTTTCCTCCCACCGTTTCATCTCTCCCTCCACTCCATCCTCTACCTAGCTCCTACCACTACCACCTCCACTTCCACTGCGGCGTTCTACTCTCCGGACGGCGGCCGACGTCACAGTGGAGTAAGGATGACCACGGCGGTACCGGCGGCGGCGTGGGGCGAGACGGGTGGACGGCTTGAAGCTCGGAGGCGTTCAAGTATCCGGTAGGGTGACGGTTCCCATGGTATTGTGTTTAAACCATATTTTCCCCCGTTTAAGCATGTTATGGATCTTTGATTTTGGGGGGTAGAACAAGCATGTTTAGGAATTCTTCTTGTTGATATGGGGGATTTTCATGATGTGATTTCCTGTTGATTGAATTGCTCCTCTTTCCCCTCCGTTTTTGGGTGATTTTGGGGTTGTTTGGGTTGAAAAGGGAGCCCTCGGGCTTATGGCAGACTCTGGTTCCTGGGGTTGAAAGACGTCGTGCATGGACGACGCCTTTTTGAAGGGCGTCGGGCCATCACGACGCCTTTTAGACAGGAATCGCCTGACTGAGAGTCTGCCAGTTCAGGGATTCTGGGACTAAAAGACGTCATGGGTGGGCGACGCGTTTTGAATAGCGTCGGGTAGCCATGACGCCTTTTAAGGCAGAAATCCCCTGAGTAAGGCCTTTGGAATTCCTGGTTTTCTGTGCTAAATGGCCTCTGAGGATGTCGACGCCTTTCCAAAGGGCGACCACTGGTGTCGACGCCTTTTAAGGCCTGATTCTAAAGACAGTGTTTTACATAAACCAGTACATGGAGCTTGAATGGCGTCGGCCTTGGGCGACGCGATTCAAGACAGAACCTCACTAATTCATGCCAGTAAAATGTGTTCATACTGCTAGATAGATGGTTAATGCATGTTTTGATGTACGCGATAGAGATGGATTCTGCATGATCGGGTGATACTATTGTGTGTGTTATACGATCGCGGACTTTTCACGTGACCGGATCGTACTGTGCTGGGTTTTATGTTACTGTGGACCTGGAGTGACATTGTAGCGCTTTATCACCCTGTGCTGGTGGGGGCGTGAGCACAGCGCCGGTGGGGGCGTGGGCGGGGTGACGCCTAGTGAGAGAGGGTCATCTGGTGAACCCCGGGGTCAGCTAGTACCGGTGTCGGAGTGGTACATTCGGAGAGTCACTCGTGCTGAGGAAAGGAGTAACCACCTGAGCCAGTTGGGCCGGAGTAGCTAGAGTGCTATCCGAGGGGTTACTGCTTGGTCTCAGCGGGTCGAGGTTTTTCCCACCGTTGTTTGTGTGGTTGGCGTGTTCTATCGAGGCGGCAGTTGTGGGTTGCCTTGTCGGTTAGTTTAGATATATGCACGTTTAATACACTTCGACTGCATGTGATTTCACGTTGAGAATTAGGAATTGTACCTACTACTGTGTTTGTTGCTTTACCGTTAGCTGTATTTTGCACTTGTGGGTGTGTGCGTGGGCAGTGGGGATCGAAGGATCCCTACTGAGTCTTGTCTTGAGACTCACCCCTGCGGTTTTCAGGTGAGGACTCCCAGCAGACCTAGAGCGGCGTGTGCGGCCGTGTGTTGAGCGCTTTCAGCGGTTGTTCCGGGGTATGCCCCGATGTAGTTGTTATTTATTTCTGGCATGTATGTTTAATTATTTCTTTCAGTTGGAATATGTAATTATTTGCTGTATTGAGTCGCATTGTAATAATTTTAATTCCTGCACTTTCATTTCAATTCAATGCGATGTGAATGTTTAGCTTAGTTTATTATTTATTTCCCAGACTTACTAGATCCTGGTTTGGTTCCAAATTAATGATTCGGTACCCATTTAGTAATCGGATCCCCGATTATAGGGTGGCGGGTCGTTACAATGGTCCCTAGGGTGGAGGTAGAGGCTGCCCTAGGTCTAGATGAGCCCTAGCGTCGGTCTGACGAGACCCGGGAGGAGTTCAGGGATAGGTTAGCAGAGTCATCTTCCTCCGTCTACTATAGCGACCCAAGTCAGGGGGAGGAGGTAGATAGGCAGCTTAGGGTCTTTCTTGTCTTCTTCTTTGGTCGGTTGCTCTTCGGTACGAAGGGCGACCACATCCACTGTAGATTCCTTTATCTATTAGATGATTTAGAGAGTCTAAGAGAGTATGCCTGGGGTGCGGCCCTTCTGGCCCACCTGTTCGCCGATTTGTCTGCGGTCATGTCGGACCGTGAGACCACTGTCAGCGGCTTCTCGCCGTTCCTCCAGGTATTGAGTTATTTAATTATTTGTTTATGATATGCAATGCAATATGATATGATGCTTTTTCCTAACTTATATGTTCATGAATGTAGGTTTGGAGTTACCATTACTTCCCGCTCGGCAGAGCGCGAATCGCGAGACCTGGCACCGTTCTATTGGCCTGCCGTTGGCAGCCGATCGTGGACACGGCTCCTCAGCACCAGCAGCTGACGGCCCTCCGCCGTCAGTTTCTCGACTATCCAGAGCTTCTGGTAAGTTCTTAATTTATTCAATTTTATTAAATGCAATCTTTTATTGTTTAAATGCAAATTATTTAATGAATGCATCTAATCTATATGCAGGTGATCTGGCGCCCGTACCTTGGTATGGGCGAGGAGGGTCAGCCGTGGGTGACAGCTGGCGGGAGGAGGTTCGGGAGGCAAATGTGGGTGCATTGTCTTAACGAAATAGAACCCCTCCGCCTCCGGCTCGTGATGAGGACCGTGGGCCTCCACCAGGAGTGAATCGACGAGGAGGTCCCGGAGGGTGTAGGAAGGAGCATGAGGGGCAAGCAAGCCCTCACTGATTGGCGAGCGAAATTCCCGGAGCAATATGAAGACTAGCATCGCCGGGGTGTCAGAGTGGAGTCACGGGCGGAGAGTAGCGAGGCCTACCTCCAGTAGTACCGGGCCCACTACGCCGATCAGCTTCGGCTCCTCCGACCACTCGATGTAAGTATGCATTTATGCGTCTTCAATTTTATTATTATCTTGATTTATATTTGTGAGTGAATGTGTGTATGTGTGACATACAGGATGCACGTGATGCGGTCATCATCGACCTCCGGGCCCGCCTACATGATGCGGAGGCCCAGCTAGAACAAGTCCAGAAAGAGTTGTTTGATCTGGTATGTATGAATGAATATGAATGATTGTTTTAATTAATTAATTGTTCTGGCGATTGACGCTGATGGTTGTCTTTTGGTGCAACGAGCCGTCTACACCCAGGCGGCTCCCTCTTCCTTTGTAGCTTCATCTTCTTCCTCTTCGGCCTATGATGCGGCTCTGGCTGACCTCCAGAGCCAGCTCGCCTCCGCCATTCATCGAGCTTCTCTTGCGGAGGAGGACCGGGCTGCTCGGGTAAGTTCTTCGACTTTTCGAATTTTAATTTTGATTACTTAATTGATTGCCTTGAGCTAACAAAATCTTCTTCTGCAGGTTGCTGAGCTTCAGGAAGCCCTTCAGAGGGCTGAAGCGGAGCTGGAGCGTTCTCGCGTTGCAGCTGCTCGTGCTGAGGCTGATGCGGCGCGGATCTGGGTTCTGGAGGAGCAGGTGGCCCGACTCTCGACTGGAGATCTTGCGCGCCTCCAAATTCGCCTGGAGGTCGTAACCGAGGAGAGAGATCGCGACCGCCTTCGACTGGAGAGTCTTCAGGGTCGGCTGTCAGTTGCAGAGCATGAGCGCAAGATGGTGGAGGAGAGGTATCAACGAGCTCGACAGCGTGCCCATGAGCGTGGTTTGACCAGTGCTTTCACGGCCAGTGTCGCCATGTCTTCTGGCCAGGCAGGGCCGAGCGCGATGGGACCACCTCCACCTCCCAGCCGAGGACCAGCACCGGATGCACCCGACGAGGCCCAGAGCCAACTTGATGAGGGCGGAGGGGAGAGCCAGCCTTGAGGGCTTATGTATCTTCTTTTCTTTTCATGTATCATGTACAAAAAATCTTTTGATGATATAGATGAAACTTTTGGCTCCAACCTTGTGTTCCTGTGTTTGTCTTGTATCCTGTACATACTTAACAAACAGGTTAAGTATCTATTTAGGCTTAGCCCATTGCCTGACCAAATAAATGGTCAATTGATCTTTTCCTTCAATAAATGGTCAAGGGGCATGGCCTTTATTTACAAAGGTAATCAAACTATAAGCAAACTTAAGCAAAATGCGACATGCAAACAAACAGATGCTTACTGAAAACAAAAGAAATGAAACACACTAAGTGCAACAAGCAAATGCTAAATGAAACATTTTTGTTGTTTCGAAATATTCATTTTTGTTTGGGTTTTGAAATATATGTTTTTTTTTTGAATTTTGACATATGTATTTTTTTTTGAATTTTTGATATATGTATTTTTTTTGGAATTTTTGACATATGTATTTTTTTGGATTTTTGATATATGTATTTTTTTGGATTTTTGACATATGTATTTTTTTTTTGGATTTTTTGACTAAAAGATCAGCATGGTACTTAGATAAAAAGATCATATTCATTTATTAACTTAATTCCCAAATTGTTCTTTAACAACATAACTTAAACCCATCGTGTTTGAATTTGTGTTTCCATTCGTGATCCCATTTGATGATTTGATCCTTAGTCAACCTAAGCCATTCCTTAAGTTTGGAGTACATCTCTTTAGAAAGAAAAGAAGAATAAGTTTAGAAAGCCCATGAGAAGGTTCCGGAGACTTAAAAAGATGTTCCTTTCCTACCCTAATATCCGTTGGGGTTCGGTCATTTTCTTTCCGGGGTATTTATCGACCTTGCGTTCCCTTTCATTTCATTTCATGGCCTTGATGTAATGTTTGTAATGTAATGGCCTTTTGATTTGACATTTGGACTTTGCCTTTCGCTTTTGCTTTTTCTATTCTTTTCTTTGGGACGTATCTCCCCCTTTTTTTATGACGGCCTCCTACTAAGATGGAGGGTATTCTTGGTAGTCTATTCTAAGTCTCGTTCCAACATCATGGGCCGAGTATAAAACATAATTTTTTGCTTTAAAATGAATGATTTGTACTTTACCCTTTCAGTCAAGCTTCGGTATTCTTTAGGACTTGGCATCTCTTGTTACTCACGAATCAAATGTGTCAGTGTGTGTAGTAATGTATTTGAAATTAAGTTATCCAGACTAACAAAGAAATTTGAGTTTATAAACTTTCTGATTCCACTGGTCTTTGTACCATACTGATCGACTCTCTAACCTAAGGGTAGTATTTCTTAAGATGTAAGCCATTCCAGAGACGATTTAGCTCTTCTCCTTCTGCGTTAACAAGACGATAAGCATTACCAGGAAAAGCGTGCGATACAACATAAGGTCCTTCCCAGTTGGGTTGGAGCTTAGAACGCGGACCACCAGGTTTTACAAAAATCCTTTTGACGACCATTTCACCGACTTTGAACTTACGTTCAATGACTTTCTTTTGATAAAAACGTGCTAGTCTATTTTGATAAACTTTTGCATGATTAGCAGCTGACCATCTTTTCTCGTCTAAAAGTTCCAATTGAGCAAGGAGTGTTGAACGATGTTCATCATTGGAAAATTCCTTATTCAATTGTACTCTCAATGACGGTATGAGGATCTCATATGGAACTACCGCCTCCATTCCAAATGTTAAGGAATAAGGAGTTTGCCCAGTAGGCGTGCGGATTGAAGTTCGATAGGCCCATAGAGCCTCAACCAATTTTTCTGGCCAGTCTGTGAACTTGTTAGATTTGCACGTCTTTTTGATGATTTTTATCAAAGTCTTATTTGTTGCCTCTGCTTGGCCATTGCCTTGCGGATAATAAGGAGACGAATGATGCAATGCAATTCTGTACCTGTTGCAGAGGTCCTTCAATTCTTGTGACACGAACTGCGGTCCGTTGTCGGTGACGATGATGCTTGGAATTCCAAATCGAGTGATGATGTTCTTCATGATGAACTTGCAGACGGTTGATGCTTTGACTTCCGTGTACGCTTTAGCTTCTGCCCACTTGGTGAAGTATTCCGTTGCCGTGAGAATGAAAGACTTTTGCTTGATGCCGAAATCTGGATTACCAAGGGGTCCAATGATGTCGAAAGCCCACATGGAGAAAGGCCATGGGGAAGAAACAGGATTGAGTGAAGATGCAGGAGAATGAATTTTGTCGGCGTGAAGTTGACACTTAGCACACCTACGGACATATCCTACGCAGTCTTCTTCCATAGTTGGCCAATAAAATCCTTGTCTAAGGATCTTCTTTGCTAGTATCTGTCCATTGACATGGCCACCACAAACTCCACTATGAGCTCCTTCCATAACCTTCCAAAGCTCATCTTCGTCTAAACATCTTAGAAGACCTCCATCAAAACCTTTCTTGTACAGTGCTCCTCCAACTAGGGTGTATCGTTGAGCAATTCTCCTGATAGCTCTCTTCTCCTCAGTTGTAGCTTCCTCAGGATACGATTGATCTTCGCAATATTTTGCAAGCTCATAATACCATGGCTTCTGTTCATCATCCATCTCTTCTAACAGCTCCATTAACATAATTTCTCTCTTTTCAATGATTTCTCCGTCTCTGACTTTGTAACGACCCGCCACCCTATAATCGGGGATCCGATTACTAAATGGGTACCGAATCATTAATTTGGGACCAAACCAGGATCTAGTAAGTATGGGAAATAAATAATAAACTAAGCTAAACATTCACATCGCATTGAATTGAAATAAAAGTGCAGGAATTAAAATTATTACAATGCGACTCGATACAGCAAATAATTACATTCTCCAACAGAAGGAAATAATTAAACATACAGGCCAAAGATAAATAACAACTACATCGGGGCATACCCCGGAACAACCGCTGAAGGCACACCACACCCGGCCGCACACGCCGCTCTAAGTCTACTGGGAGTCCTCACCTGAAAACTGCAGGGGTGAGTCTCAAGACAAGACTCAGTAGGGATCCTTCGATCCCCACTGCCCACGCACACACCCACAAGTGTAAAGTACAGCTAACAGTAAAGTAACAAGTGTAGTGGCATGTACAATATCTAATTCTCTACGTGAGAACACATGCAGTCGAAATATAATAATCATGCACATTCTAAACCAACCGTTAGAAAACCCACAACTGCCGTCTCGATAGAACTCGCCGCCCATTACAAACAACGGTGAGAAAAACCTCGACCCGCTGAGACCAAGGAGTAGCCCCTCGGATAGCACGCTCGCTACTCCGGCCCAACTGGCTCAGGTGACTACCCCTTCCCTCAGCATGAGTGACTCTCCGAATGTACCACTCCGACACCGGTACTAGCTGACCCCGGGGTTCACCAGGTGACCCTCTCTCACTAGGCGTCACCCCGCCCACGCCCCCACCGGCGCTGTGCTCACGCCCCCACCAGCACAGGGTGATAAAGTGCTACAATGTCACTCCAGGTCCACAGTAACTGAAAACCCAACACAGTGCGATCCGGTCACGTGAAAAGCCCGCGATCGCATAACACACATAGAACCATCCGATCATAAGGAATCCATCTCTATCGGGTGCACTAAAACATGTGCTAACCAACTATCTAGCAGTATGAACACGTTTTACTGGCATGAATTAGTGAGATTCTGTCTTGAATCGCGTCGACCGAGGTCGACGTCATTCAAGCTCCATGTACAGGTTCATATAAATCAGTCTTCAGAATCTGGCCTTAAAAGGCGTCGACACCAGTGGTCGCCTTTTAAAAGGCGTCGACATCCTCAGACGCCATTCAACACGGAAATCCGGAAATTCCAAGGCCTTATTCAGGAGATTTCTGCCATTAAAACGCGTCGTGGGCTCCTGACGCCATTCAAAAACGCGTCGTTTATCCCCGACGTCTTTTAGCCACAGAATCCCCAACCTGGCAGACTTTCTGTCAGTCGATTCCTGTCTAAAAGGCGTCGTGATGGCCCGACGCCCTTCAAAAAGGCGTCGTCCATGCATGACGTCTTTCAACCCCAGGAACCAGAACCGCCCTAAGCCCGAGGGCTCTCTTTTCAACCCCAAATAACCCCAAAAATCATCCAAAATGGAGGGAAACGAGGAGCAATACCATCCATAGGCGAACACCCTCATAGAAATCCTAAACATGCTCATTCTAATCCCCGAAACGAAAGATCTACCACATGCATAAACGAGGAAAACATGATTTTAAACACAACGCTATGGGGAACGTCACCCTACCGGACACTCGAACGCCTCCGAGCTTCAAGCCGTCCGCCTGTCTCGCCCCACGCCGCCGCCGGTACCGCCGAGGTCGTCCTAGCCCCACCGTGACGTCGGCCGCCGTCCGGAGAGTAGAACGCCGCAGTGGAAGTGGAGGTGGTAGGGGTAGGAGCCAGGTAGAGGATGGAGTGGAGGGAGAGGCGAAATGGTGTGAGGAAAAGAGGGAGGAGGAGGGGGTCGCCGCCGGTCACCGGAGGAGGAGGAGAGAAGGAGAGTAGGAGAAAATGAGGGAAAGAAGGAGGGCTCGCGGGGTTAACCAGAAACTGGCTAAAACGCGTCGACATCTACGGACGCCTATCAAGTGACATGACGGCCGCTCTGACAAGATTCTGAAACGTGTCGTCCTACCCAGACGCCATTCAGACAACTTGTCAGGGCCGTACTCTGACACACCCAGAGTCGCAGTCTAAAAGGCGTCGACCCACACGGACGCCGTTCAGACGACCTGACAGGGCTGGACTCTCGTGGCCCAAGGTTAGTCTACGTGGCACCCACGTGGCAGAACCTGAAACGCGTCTGCCACGGTGGACGCCGTTTAAAACGCGTCTCGAGGTCCTGACGCGATTCGACTCAGAACCTCCGCCCCTCACAAGGGCTAGAACAACGGGGGTCCGACCCGAAAACCGGATCCGACAGTCTCGATCCTTACATTCTCCCCCCCTACAAAGAAGTTTCGCCCTCGAAATTGACTGCTAGGAATAACAAGGTCACAACGGGGATACAAGTTCACAGGGATACTTACGAAAAGAGATAAGGAAATTGCTCCCGCATCTCATCCTCTCGCTCCCAGGTTGCCTCACCTCCGGAGCGGTACTGCCAAAACACCTTGACCAACGGTACGACCTTGTTCCGCAAGACTTGATCTCTGCGATCTATAATACGAACAGGATACTCTGGAAATGACAAATCCTCAGCGACCTCCAACTCTGAAAAATCCAACACATGGGACGGATCTTGAACGTACTTCCTCAGCAAGGATACATGGAACACATCGTGCACTCCTGCAAGACTGGGCGGCAAGGCCAGCTGATACGCGGTCTCCCCAATTCGAGCAAGAATGGGAAAAGGTCCAATATATCGTGGACTCAGCTTGCCTCGCTTCCCGAATCTCATCACACCCTTGGAGGGTGAGACTCGGAGAAACACGTGGTCCCCAACCTCAAATTCAAGTGGTCTCCGTCGGATGTCAGCATAACTCTTCTGTCTGTTCTGAGCTGCGGTCAACGTCTGCCGAACTGTCCTGGCAATCTCAGCACACTGCTGCACTAACTTAGGTCCTACTATCTGCCTCTCACCGATCTCGGACCAACACACCGGAGATCGACACGGCCGCCCATACAAAGCCTCATAAGGCGCCATGCCGATGCTAGAATGATAGCTGTTGTTGTAGGCAAACTCCACAGTGGACAAATGTTGTTCCCACGAACCTCCCCAGTCTAGGCAACACGCCCTGAGCATATCCTCCAGGGTCTGAATAGTCCTCTCCGACTGCCCGTCAGTCTCTGGATGGTAGGCCGAGCTGAAAGCCAACTGAGTTCCCAACGCCTGCTGAAAGCTCTTCCAGAATCTGGAAGTAAACCTCGGATCTCGATCTGATACAATGGACAAGGGTACCCCGTGCAGAGAGATAATCCGGTCCACAAACAACTTAGCCAGCTTGCCGACCGACCAGTCCTTCCTAATGGCTAGGAAGTGTGCCGACTTGGTCAGCCGATCAACGATGACCAAGATAGCGTCTCTCCTGCTAGGGGATGCAGGCAAACCCATTACAAAGTCCATCGTCACATGCTCCGATTTCCACTCAGGAATCGGCAAGGGCTGCAGCAACCTGTAGGTGCTTAGAATGACCATGTGATTAACATGAAATATCTATGTTGTTTAGTGTAAACTAACCTATAAAAAACAGCAACTAAAGTGCAGTGATCGCCAGAAACTTTTAACTAAAAAGTTTCAAAAGAGAATATGATCGCCTACCTTTCAAAACGCGGAAGATTGAGTCCTTGGTTCCCCTTCCTCAGCCGGCTGAAGAAAGAGAGCCCTTTCTTTGCTTCTTTGTTCTTGCTATTGAATTTGAGGTTGAGGATCGTCCAGAAGTTATGCTTGATTTCCCCTTTTTGATCTCTTGTTGTTGTTGAGTGCAGCAGAGACAAAAACAGAAATAAAGAAGAACTATGATGAGAATTTAAATAGAAGTAGTATCTGAACTAATCATGATTTTAAGCATATTTAAAACAGCAAACTCACTTTTTTAATGGCTTTGAAACCCCTTTAGATCAAGTAGGTTTTGAAAGATTATGCTGTGGTGTGTGTTTACATGAAGTGAATATGAATAATGAAATTAATGAAATGAATACAGTAATGAAAAACTTATGCCCAATCGGTTGAAGCTTTGAAAGGATGAAGATCTTGAAAGGGACGCCGACTTCTGGAAATGGCAGCGCTCCAGCGTTACGACGTTGTTGCTCCGATCTTCAAATCGCTATAACGCTATGGCTCAACTCAACTTAATTCTCTTCTTTTTTTTTTTGCTCTTCAACATGCAGGGTATTTATAGGCATTTCTTGCGTTCGAGATTAACATTAAAAAACTCCGAATTTATCCATCTTAACCGACAGATAAATACTGATTAATTCATCTTTATCTGTAATTATCTAAAACGCGTCCACCTTGGCTGACGCCTTTCAGATTAATTAAGATAAGGATAAATATCCGGGAAAACTTATCTTTATCTTTATTAGGTAAAACGCGTCCATCTATGTAGACGTCTTTTAGACTAATTAAGATAAGGATAAACATCCGGAGGGGAAGTTAAAATCACTTAGGAAACTAAAACGCGTCGAGATGCCCAGACGTCTTTTAGTTAATTAATTAATTAATTAAAATTCAAATTTAATCGTTAAAACAGGAATAAACTCTAAATGGCGTCCACTTGGGTCGACGTCTTTTAGAATTCTTCATATTTTAACTCAAATTTGAGCTAAAATCAATTCAATTGATTAACTTAAACATGTCTGTTAAACCCGACTCTTAAAAAGATTAATAAAAATTAATTAATGATTAAATATCAGATCATTCTGAGGCATTATTGTATAATATGAAATTTACTCAAAATGACGTCAAAATTAGCGTGTCTACAGCTGCCTCACCTTGGCATCGTCTTTGCAAGGGAGTGAAATGGAATGGAATGTACTGAAAAGGTGATGCCAAGGTGTGATGAGACACGCTCTTAACATCACATGACTGGAATTTTTCTCGAAATTATCAACGAAGATAGCTCAAAGAGATCAATGGAATTAATCCTGTCTGGATGAGGTAGACAAGGAAATAAAATAAGGTCGATCAACCTCCTCGGAGTGGGAAGTACCCCAGATCGTAGACACTGTAAGTTTCATCATGGAGAGCGTTTGCCAGCCAATGTGGACGTGCTACAGCCATGATGGATCTTAAAAGAAAACAAGAATATTGGATAAAGAATCCAATCAAGGATAGAATTCCAAGGATATCTTCAAGCGAACCTCAAAGATAATCAAGATACTCAATTCAGAATGGAATATTTCATATCATGTTTAGATTATTTGATTAATGGTCTGAAACTTAATCAGTAATTAATTTTTATTACAATAATTTCAAAGTCCTACATGATGCATGCTGGGCTAAAAGAAAAATATAAAGTTAAATAAAATATAAATTAATCAAGGATAATATTGTTAAATTGTCATTAATGAGTCAAGATACCAATTCTTGTAATTCAGTGCTAAGCCGAAGCTTGTTTATCCACGCACCGTTTCACAAAAGTGGAACCATCGTCCCCACTAATTAACAATCCAACGGCCTATCTATGCGATTAAGAATTCTCTGGAATTGTCACTGTTTTTGTTGAAGGGGAACTCAAATTCCAGTTTCATCAAAACCACAAGGTCCTTGATATAGTCTAATAAATATTTAACATATAGTAATGCTAATGCAAAATAATTACATGACCGGAGTACAAGGATAGAAATAACCATCTTTTTAGCCACGGTCGGGACTTGAATTCCACAAAGGGATTTTCTTGACATTTCCAGCTTTACTCAGGCTTTCTTGAATTTCAGAAACAGGTTTCTGGCTGTTCTCTACTTGGATTCCAACTGTACCAATGCCTTGTGTCCTGTATACAACTTGAACAAACATGTTAAGTATATGTTTAGGCTTAGCCCCTTGCCTGGCCAAATAAATGGTCAATCAATTTTTTCTTCAATAAATAGTCAAGGGGCATAGCCTTTATTAACAAAGGTAATAAGAGTAATCAGACTTAAGCAAAATGCAACATACAAGCAAACATATGCTCACTGAAAATAAAATGAATGAAACACACTAAATGCCACAAGCAAATGCTAATTGAAATATTTTTGTGGTTTTGAAATATTCATTTTTGTTTGGGTTTTGAGATGTTTTTTTTTTGAATTTTGAAAAATGTATATATTTTTTTTTTTTTTGAATTTTTGACTATGCAATTTTTTTGAATTTTGACACATGCATTTTTTTGAATTTTTGACATATACAATTTTTTTGAATTTTTGACATATGCATTTTTTTTGAATTTTTGACATATACAATTTTTTTTGAATTTTTGACATATGCATTTTTTTTGAATTTTTGACATATGCATTTTTTTTGAATTTTTGACATATGCATTTTTTTTGAATTTTTGCATATACAATTTTTTTAATTTTTGACTAAAAGATCAGTATGGTACTTAGATCAAAAGATCATATTCATTTATTAACTTAATTTCCAAATTGTTCTTTAACAACTTAACTTAAAACCCCTCGTGTTTGAACTTGTGTTTCCATTCGTGATCCCATTTGATGATTTGACCCTTAGTCAATCTAAGCCATTCTTTAAGCTTGAAGTTCACCTCTTTAGAAAGAAAAGAAGAACAGATTTAGAAAGCCCATGAGAAGGTTCCGGAGACTTAAAAAGATGTCCCTTTCTAACCCTAATATCTGTTGGGGTTCGGTCATTTTCTTTCCGGGGTATTTATCGACCTTGCGTTCCCTTTTGTTTCATTTCATGGCCTTGATTGCCTTTTGATTTTGAATTTGGCCTTTTTCTTTTTTTCTTTTTTATTCTTTTCTTTTTCTTTTGCTTTGCTTTGCTTTGGAACGGATCTCCCCTATTTTTTTTATGACGGCCTCCTACTAAGATGGCGGGTATTCTTGGTAGTCTATTCTAAGCCTCGTTCCGACATCATGGGCCGAGTGTAAAACAGAATTTTATTTAAAAAGAATGATTTGTACTTTATACTCTTAGTCAAGCTTTTGATATTCTTAAGGACTTGGCATCTCTTGTTACTCACGAATCAAACGTGTCAGTGTGTGCAGTAATGGGTTTGAAGTTAAATTATTCAGACTAACAAAGAAATTTGAGTTTATAAATTTTCTGATTCCACTGGTCTTTGTACCATACTGATCGACTCTTTAACTTAAGGGTAGTATTTCTTAAGGTGTAAACCATTCCAGGGATGATTTAGCTCTTCTCCTTTTGCATTAACCAAACGATAAGCATTACCAGGATAAGCGTGCGATACAACATAAGGTCCTTCCCAGTTGGGTTGGAGCTTAGAACGCGGACCACCAGGTTTTACAAAAATTCTTTTAACGACCATTTCACCGACTTTGAACTTTCGTTCAATGACTTTCTTTTGATAAAAACGTGCTAATCTGTTTTGATAGGCTTTTGCGTGATTAGCAGCTGACCATCTTTTCTCGTCTAAAAGTTCCAATTGAGCAAGAAGTGCTGAACGATGTTCATCAACGGAGAATTCCTTGTTCAATTGTACTCTTAATGACGGTATAAGGATCTCATATGGAACTACCGCCTCCATTCCAAATGTTAAGGAATAAGGAGTTTGCCCAGTAGGCGTGCGGATTGAAGTTCGGTAGGCCCATAGAGCCTCAACCAATTTTTCTGGCCAATCTGCGAATTTGTTAGATTTACACGTCTTTTTGATAATTTTTATCAAAGTCTTATTAGTTGCCTCTGCTTGGCCATTGCCTTGCGGATAATAAGGAGATGAATGATGCAATGCAATTTTATACCTGTTGCAGAGGTCCTTCAATTCCTGTGACACGAACTGCGGTCCGTTGTCGGTGACGATGGTACTTGGAATCCCGAATCTTGTGATGATGTTCTTCATGATGAATTTGCAGACGGTTGATGCTTTGATCTCCACGTATGCTTCAGCTTCTGCCCACTTGGTGAAGTATTCCGTTGCCGTGAGAATGAAAGATTTTTGCTTGATGCCGGAATCTGGGTTACCAAGAGGTCCAATAATGTCGAAAGCCCACATAGAGAAAGGCCATGGGGAAGAAACATGATGGAGTGAAGATGCAGGAGAATGAATTTTGTCGGCGTGAAGTTGACACTTGGCACACCTACGGACATATCCTACGCAGTCTTCTTCCATGGTTGGCCAATAAAATCCTTGTCTAAGGATCTTCTTTGCTAGCATCTGTCCATTGACATGGCCACCACAAACTCCACTATGAGCTCCTTCCATAACCTTCCAAAGCTCAACCTCGTCTAGACATCTCAGAAGAACTCCATCAAAACCTCTTTTGTATAATGCTCCCCCAACTATGGTGTATCGTTGAGCAACTCTCCTGATAGCTCTTTTCTCCTCAGTTGTAGCTTCTTCAGGATACGATTGATCTTCACAATATTTTGCAATTTCATAATACCATGGCTTCTGTTCATCATCCATCTCTTCTAACAGCTCCATCAACATGATTTCTCTTTTCTCTACAATACTTCCATCTTTGAATTTCTTCAGCAACTTCTCCTTAGTTCTAAGAAATGAAGGATCTTTCACGGCAGGTGAAAGACGCCTATGAATTATGATTGATTCAGATTGCTTGCTGATAGAAAAATCAAGGGAAGATGCAAGTGAAGCTAGAGCGTCAGCTAAGATGTTTTGATTTCTAGGGACATGGACAAAGATCAATTTTGTGAAAAGCTTTGAGTAAGCAGAAGTAAGTTCTTGATATGGCTTAAGCTTGGGATCAAGAGTCCGATACTTGGTCAGCACTTGGCGAAGAATTAGTTGGCTATCACCTACAATCCTGAGTTTGGTTGCACCATGAAAATGAGCAGCCTCAAGGCCAGCAAGAAGTGCCTCGTATTCAGCTATGTTATTGGTGACTGGAAAATCAAGCTGAAAGGCTTGTGGAATGGTGACACCTTCAGGTGATAACAGAACAATACCGATACCCTTTCCAAAAGAATTCAGAGCTCCGTCAAAATGCAGAGTCCACATATCATCTCTGATTTGATTTACGGACATCAGTTCCTCATCCGGAAACTCTGATCGTACTGGGTCAAATCGAGGAAGGGGATGATGAGCGAGATGTTCTGCTATGGCATAGCCCTTGATCGCTTTCTGTTGAATATAAATGATATCGAATTGAGATAGAAAGCTTTGCCATCGCGCTAACCTATCAGTAAGAACATATTTCTCCAGAAGGAACTTAATCGGATTCATCCTAGCGATGAGGTGGACTTCGTGGGCCAGAAAATAATGCTTTAATTTCTGGACAACCCAAACCAATGCTGCACATGTTTTCTCCATCGCCGTGTATCTCTGTTCAGCGGGGTTGAGAAGTTTAGAGAGATAGTAGGCTGCCCTCTCTTTTCCTTCTTCATCTTCTTGTGCTAAGACAGCCCCCACTGCATCATCCAGGACTGAAATATAAAGTATCAATGGTTTGCCTGGAGATGGTGGTCTCAAAACAGGAGGACTTGCCAAATAGTCCTTTAATCCATCAAATGCCTCCTGACACTTATCGTCCCAATTGAATTTGACTCCTGGCTTGGTAAGCTCGTAAAAAGGCTTACACCTTTGTGAGTGCTGGGAGACAAAACGGCGAATAAATTGTAACCTCCCGATTAATCCTCTTAACTCTTTCAAGTTTTTGGGAGGTGGCATTTCTCTGATAGCCTTCGCCTTATTGGGATCGATCTCAATTCCCCGTTTGCTGACAATGAATCCAAGCAATTTCCCTGAAGATACCCCGAATACACATTTCTTGGGGTTCATCTTCAACTGATATTCTCTTGATCTCTCTAACACCCTTGCCAAAACTTTGGCGTGCTCAGCCTTCGTTTTAGACTTAACCAATAAGTCATCCACATACACTTCCAAATCTATATGCATCATGTAATGAAATATTGCCATCATAGCCCTTTGATAAGTGGCTTCAGCGTTCTTCAATCCAAATGGCATGACGACATAACAATATGTTCCCCAAGGTGTAGTGAATGAAGTCTTCTCTTGATCCTCTTCTGCCAGCTTAATCTGGTTGTATCCTGAAAATCCATCCATAAATGATAACGTCTCATAGCCAGCAGTGTTATCGATGAGTACATCAATATGAGGCAATGGAAAATCGTCTTTAGGACACGCCCGGTTCAGATTGCGGAAGTCAATGCAAATTCTGACCTTCCCGTCCTTCTTCATAACCGGGACTATATTGGCCACCCATTGTGGATAAAGGACAACTCTAATGAATTTGGCTTTGTGTAATTTGTCGACCTCTTCCTTCATCTTTAAAGCCATTTGTGGGTGGAATCGCCTTAATTTCTGCTTGACCGGATTAGCTCCTTCCTTTAATGTTAACCTGTGTTCAACTAAAGATGAGTCTAACCCCGGCATATCCTCATAACTCCAGGCGAAAGTGTCCTTATAATCCTTAAGCACTTGCACCATTGCCTTCTCATCCTCTATAGAAAGATTTTTACTGACGAGGACAACCTTAGGTTCGTCTTCAGTCCCTAAGTTTATTTCTTTGGTGGGCTCTTCGACGGCAGCTGAAGGTTCATCAAATCTCTTCACTCCACTGGCATATGCCTCAGCTGCGTCCTCATCATCTTCCTCATCCTCAACAATGGGGTCCTTTTCATGTACTAACTCATATACCCCGTACCCATCATTGACTGACTCATCATCTGTACAATCTTCTGGCATCTGAATTGGATCTTCTAAAAGCTGAGGGATTAAAGAGCAAAAGGAACATTTATCAGCTAAATCCTGGAGGTATCTTTCTGGAATTTGCCTACCCTTAGGCTTCCTAGGCTTCCTAACCTGACTAACCTGCCTAAAACTGGACTTACTAACTTCACTAAACTGCCTATCATAACCTAATGAAGATGAAGCAGGATGAAAATCCTGGGATACAAGTGGAAATACAGGGGAATCCTCCCGCGGGGAGGGACAGAGTAGATCTAGGAGAGAATCTTGACCGACGGACCCGCGCGATGGGGTGTAATCGGACAAGTAAGATGTTTCCTCGATGATGATTTGGGAAGAATTTGTTGTAAAATTGGCGTTTTTTTTTGGACCATCGAGGAATTAAACATGAAGCAGGAGTGAATACAGATGGGAGGAGAATCGGACGGAGGAAGCGGCACCAAGGCCAGAGGATTAGGGGGATCATATAGCAATATGTCCCAGATCAAATCATACATCCTCTCTAGGTCGAGAGGAGGTTGTGGAATAAAGTCCCGAGGGGACAGAGTTATCATAACGGGCGGAGCCCGTGGAATATCTTCAATTAGGACCCGCGACCAAGTCGGGGTCAAGAGTAGTGTACGAAAAAGAGTATGGAGCATTAGGACATGTGAAGGATATGTCCCCCTCCAGAGCAGATCTGTTGTGTAACCAGCTTCATAGGGGTCATCTCGCTCCCCTTCGTCAGTTTGTTCGGATAGCAGTATCCGCTTGTCAAAGATTGTGCCAGGGCTCTCAATTAGCTCGTCAATTTGCGGTGGCCACTTGGGTTCTGCAGGATCCAGAAATAGTCTGTTCAGTGCTATGTATAGGTCCCTCAGGTCGAACCATCTGTACCATTCGCATTCAGGGTCATGGAATTTCCTCCTCTTCATAGGCCGCAGAGCCTCCAAGGATTGGTACGTAAGTAGTTCGGAACAATGTCTGGCCAAATCCCTCCCATATATGTCATGGAAGTCAAAACAGGAAGTAATGACCACCGTGTTGTCGTGACTAAGTATGGGCCCTTTCACAAAGTGTGTATATAGGGTCCATGTTAAGGGATCTCGGCCTTCTTTCAGTGGTGTGGACATTGTTTCCAAGATTTCTTGACCATCTTCTTGCTGAACCCTGTCTTGCTTCAGTTTCCTCGGCCTATAGCCCAGACCGCTTCCAGGTACCGCCCGATGATCTTTAACAGGAGTGGTCCTGCCTTGCAACTGTGTGCCCAGACCTTTCCCAGGCTTGTAGCCGTTCTTCATCATAATCCTCCATCCCGGGGTACTCATGCACTTCCCCCTTTTGATAGCATTTAATGGGTATGGAGAAATTGTAGCGGCTTTCAAAGGATCAGCCACTGGACGGTAGACCTGTAATACCGACAGAAAAGGTTGTCGGCCAGGTAAAACAGCAGATTTAATATTCAATGTATGAGCAGCAGCAAGGATCGGCATGCTCGTCACTTTAATAATTCGTCCTTTATAAGGGAATTTGAGGCATTGGTGATTCGTAGAAGGAATCGCCTCAAGAGTTTTGATATAAGGACGTCCAAGAATGGCATTTATGGAAGGGTCGATTTCTAGAATATGAAATTCGACCTCTGCATGACTTACTGGACCTAACTCCACCTTTAAATAAACCATTCCCAGAGGGGAACGGGTAGAATTGTCATATGCCGTAACTGAGATGGGGCTAGGCAGCCATTTCTCCTTGGGCACACCGCATAGCTCCAGGGTCTTCGGAGGTAGAACATTAATTGAAGCCCCTGTATCAACCAGGCATGCATCCACGGCCTTTTTGCAGATATTGACCGTGATGCTCAGAGCCATGCTTCTGGCGGCTGGCGGTGCTAGTTCCGATGTGTGGAATGTAATTGAGGGCTGATCCCCCTGAGGAACTAGTAGTGCTGCAATCTTTTCTACGGGCATGTCTTCATTAACCATCACCTTCTGTAGGTATTCCATTAAGGCTTCTTGGTGAATCTTGGACCTTTTAATCAATTCCAGTACAGTGATCCGTGCCGGTGTTCTGTCCAGATGTTTCAACAAGTCGTATTGAGTGCCTGGTGCACTCTCTTCATTATGGGCTTCCTCAGTCGGCTGTGATGGACCGTCTCTGACTGTGGACTGAGGAAAGACCTTGTTGAAAATCCTTCCACTCCGGAGCGCATGTTCCTCGACCGTGGAGGATCCGGGTGACACCTTGAGTACTGCAGAGTTGGGTGGCGTAAGCGGTGCGGAGGGTTGATGCGTAGGTGGTGGCGTTGGGTTAGGTGGTGATGGCGTAGGGTTAGGTGGTGATGGCACGGTGCGGATTAAAGGCCTAGATGGTTGGATGGTAGATGGGTAAGTGGTTGGCGAAGTGGGGAATGGTACGCGTAGTAACGGTTTGGATGGTTGGGGCATATCTGGGTAGGTGGTAGTGGTAATGGGTGAAGTAGGAAATGGTACGCGTAATAATGGCCTAGATGGTAAAAGGGGTGCGTTATTGGTTTGCGGAGGGGTATATGATGGAGGCGTAGGAGTGCGGGGCGCAATGGGTCTAAGGAAGGTGGGTAGTGGTAGTGGGTTATTGGATGCGGGCGAATGATATGTGGGTGTGGGTAGAGGGGTGATGGTGACGGGTTGTGGTCTGGGTATGTGGATGGTGCGGCGTGGTAGTCGTTCTGCGGTACTTTGAACGTGACCCGTTGAGTAGAGAGAGGAAGAGTCCTCTATCCTCCATTGTTGCCCACGACCAGCCTCAGACTGGCTGTTCGTTAGAATGGGAGCAACCTGGTTCTGGTTCTGGTGCTCCGGGAGTGGATTCTGCACTATGCCCATGTTGGGTGGTGCTGCTGCTTGTGCCGGTGGTCTTGCTTGCTGCTGCTGCTGCTGCTGTTGCGGTCTCCTCGCCTTCAGGGCTGTTATGTATTTCTTCATTTCCTCCCAGTCTATGCCGCCCTGCTCGTTGAGATCATGAATATAATCTCTGAATTGGAAGCAGGTGTCAATGGTATGCCCAGGTTGCCTATGGAAGTAGCAATACCTAGACGTATCGGCATTTTGAGGCCAGACGGCCTTTTCCCTTGGCAAAACTAAGGCATTGGCTGCCATTAAAGCACTGAAGATATCGGCCAAGGATTCTGGGAGAGCCGGGTATTCTGCCCTCTTCGGGCCTGGAGGTCTCCTCTGCTGGTTGTAGTCACCAGGAGAAGGGACATTGTGGTACGCCGGCGGTGCGCGCGGCTGGTACTGTGGCTGTTGTTGCTGCTGATGCTGCTGCTGCTGGGGTCGCTGGTACTGCTGTTGCCGTTGCGGCTGTTGCTGTAGCTGTTGCTGGTTTTGATTCTGATTCGGCTGCTGGGGCCGCTGATACTGCTGTTGGTACTGGGGGTTCTGCTGCTGTCTGTACCCTTGCTGCTGTGGCCTCTGGTACTGCTGCTGACTCCTCACGAACTGGGGCGAGTTATTGTTCATGGTGCTCACTTGCTCATGAGAGAGCGTGCCCTCAGTAGTCGGACCTGTGCTGGAAGAGTTCGGCACTGCAGGCTTCCGAGGCGGAGGCCTGCTAGGTCTATGAGGATCAAAGACGCTAGAGAATGTAGCGTCCTTGAAGGCATTCTGGCAGTACCGTGCTCTTTCATAGAGCTCTGCCATGTTAGTCAAATTGTTCAAGGAGAGGACGAGCTTGAACTGGGGCGTGGCATTAGAAATTAACATTTTCACTTGTTCGGACTCGGACAAGTGATCCTTCACTTTTTCAGCCAGACCCCGCCACCTGTCAGCAAAACTGACAAACTCCTCATCAGGTTTCATCTTTTCTGCAATGAGGTCCGTGATAGACAAGGAGGGTGCAACTCTGTCCTGGTATCGTTGAATAAATTTGCGTGAAACGATACCGTAATCTTCTACTTCTGAGGGTTCCAGGGAAAAGAACCACTCGAGGGCTGGTCCCTCTAGAGATCTCCTGAACAAGAAGGCCAACGACCTCTTATCATTTTGCCAGAAAGAGGATTCATACATGAACTCCTTCAGGTGTGTGAAGGGGTTACCAGTACCGTTGTACTTTCGGTACACTGGCATTTCAGAGGGTGGCAGATGGAATACTGGCAGACTCGGTAGACTGATCTCTGGCACAGCTTTGACCCCCATCATTTTCTGGAGGTTATTAAATTGCTCATCCATACGCTCCATTTTGGCCAGCAGCGTTTGTGTGGTCAGATCTGCTTGAGGAGGAGGAGGAGGAGGAGGTACTTGGTAGGCCTGCTGCCTAGAGTACGTTGGGCAGGGTGGACAATAGAGGAGAGGTCCGGCAGCGCTTCCGCCATGCCCGAGGGCATTTTGATAAGTAGGCGTTTGCGGTCTAGCCGGTTGCCTAGATGATGAAAGCTGCGGCCCAGCTGGCCGAGAAGTAATATGAAGGCCCTCCACGGCCTGATGGATATAAGGAGGAGGAAAAGAAGGTTGCTGAGGAACAGCAGGGGGAGCCACAGGGTTCGGCTCGGCAGGCTGCATAGGTGCCTTCCCCTTCAAAATAGATTGGATCGCCTCGAACTGCTGAGGGCCCAGTCGGGAGGCAAGAACTCCCAGAGCATTGATGAGATCCGTAGGATCAGAGGATGAGGGATCATTCTGATTCATGTCCCCCTCAAGATCAGGATTAGGGATCGCATATTCATGCGGAAGAGGATCAAGATATTGATCACGTTGAGGCAAAAGAGGTGTCCGAACATTCCCATCTAGACGATACGGAATGGGGATAGAACTACGGGAGGCATCAGCATCTCTCCCACTCTCATAGTTGTATTCAGAATCCCGAGGGGCATTAGCATCTCCCTCGTAATTAACCATGGCGTCTGGAGCCACACTCAAGTCCCTACCTGATCGTAGCAACATGATGTTAGATTCCCTTTTCAAAGATTTAATCAAACAAGTTGTACAGAGATTAATCAAACAAGTGGATGCTTAACGTGATTTTAGGATTCCTTGTTGAGTTATTTGAATTGGATTAAACCACAATTTCGCTCAGGGAAAGGATCCTAGTTTCAGTTCGATTTCCACCGTTATTCTCTAGGGCTTTCTCTCACAACGCTTTCAGAATCTAACCGGGACTTCAATTGGTACAACCAGCCCGATGATCAAGGAGGAATACCTTGATTTTGGGGACTTATGGAGGTCTCAACGTCAACTTCTCTAGTCTGATCAAGGGACCAACCCAATCAGAGAGAGTTGCTGACGTCGAGTAATGTGTTCCTAAGAAGAGGAGGGATTAGCCTCAATGCGTATGTCCTGTGGCCTGGACGGCCTCTAATGCTTAGTAAGTAATGGGTAGCTAGCACTCAAAACACAGAAATCTGGAAACTGAAAAAAATTAAGAAACTGTCTGAATCGCGTCGATGGTAGTCGACGCTATTCAAAACAGAACTTAATTTTTCGCAGAAGCAGATGCAGACAGCAGAGAAATTGTGAAGCCTGAAAGGCGTCTAGGTAGGTTGACGCGGTTTTGAAACGCGTCAGCTATCCTGGACGCTTTTCAGTTCGCAGAAACAGTTTTCCAGGAGGATTTTCTGGGTTGAATCCTCCTCAAACAAGGTAAAAAGCAGTAAACAATCGACTCATGCAAATTTTTTTAGTTCCAGATTTTAAACAGGATGGTTTACTAACTAAACAACTAGAAAAACAATCAATCACACATCATTTTTATCACAAAAACAGCTTTTTGAGTTAATCAAGGGGGGGGGCAAGATCTTGCCACTAGGGTGTGCACGTGGTGCACGAGGGAAATCAATTAAACTAAACACTCACCAATTGGTGAGGACGTGTCCAGAGACACAAATGGTGCACCGTGGGTGCCCGATATGATGATAGCAAGAACAAAAAGAAACTAAAAGATGGCGAGACCGAGTCCCACCGTGATCGCCAAAAAAGCTGTAGGTGCTTAGAATGACCATGTGATTAACATGAAATATCTATGTTGTTTAGTGTAAACTAACCTATAAAAAACAGCAACTAAAGTGCAGTGATCGCCAGAAACTTTTAACTAAAAAGTTTCAAAAGAGAATATGATCACCTACCTTTCAAAACGCGGAAGATTGAGTCCTTGGTTCCCCTTCCTCAGCCGGCTGAAGAAAGAGAGTCCTTTCTTTGCTTCTTTGTTCTTGCTATTGAATTTGAGGTTGAGGATCGTCCAGAAGTTATGCTTGATTTCCCCTTTTTGATCTCTTGTTGTTGTTGAGTGCAGCAGAGACAAAAACAGAAATAAAGAAGAACTTTGATGAGAATTTAAATAGAAGTAGTATCTGAACTAATCATGATTTTAAGCATATTTAAAACAGCAAACTCATTTTTTTAATGGCTTTGAAACCCCTTTAGATCAAGTAGGTTTTGAAAGATTATGCTGTGGTGTGTGTTTACATGAAGTGAATATGAATAATGAAATTAATGAAATGAATACAGTAATGAAAAACTTATGCCCAATCGGTTGAAGCTTTGAAAGGATGAAGATCTTGAAAGGGACGCCGACTTCTGGAAATGGCAGCGCTCCAGCGTTACGACGTTGTTGCTCCGATCTTCAAATCGCTATAACGCTATGGCTCAACTCAACTTAATTCTCTTCTTTTTTTTTTTTGCTCTTCAACATGCAGGGTATTTATAGGCATTTCTTGCGTTCGAGATTAACATTAAAAAACTCCGAATTTATCCATCTTAACCGACAGATAAATACTGATTAATTCATCTTTATCTGTAATTATCTAAAACGCGTCCACCTTGGCTGACGCCTTTCAGATTAATTAAGATAAGGATAAATATCCGGGAAAACTTATCTTTATCTTTATTAGGTAAAACGCGTCCACCTATGTAGACGTCTTTTAGACTAATTAAGATAAGGATAAACATCCGGAGGGGAAGTTAAAATCAATTAGGAAACTAAAACGCGTCGACATGCCCAGACGCCTTTTAGTTAATTAATTAATTAATTAAAATTCAAATTTAATCGTTAAAACAGGAATAAACTCTAAATGGCGTCCACTTGGGTCGACGTCTTTTATAATTCTTCATATTTTAACTCAAATTTGAGCTAAAATCAATTCAATTGATTAACTTAAACATGTCTGTTAAACCCGACACTTAAAAAGATTAATAAAAATTAATTAATGATTAAATATCAGACCATTCTGAGGCATTATTGTATGATATGAAATTTACTCAAAATGACGTCAAAATTAGCGTGTCTACACAACCCTCCTGGTCTCTGATGCTCGTCTTTAACCTGCTGACAAGTCATACATCTAGCCACGTATTCAGCCACATCTTTCTTCATACCGGGCCACCAGAAGTGCTTCCTCAGGCAATGATACATCTTTGTGGTTCCAGGATGCACTGCATATCTCGAACGGTGCGCCTCGTCAAGAACACATCTGCGCACGTCTTCCTCAGTCGGGACATAGAGTCTACCTCTGAATCTGACAGTACCATCATCCCACAACTCTACCTCTGACCTCTTGAGAATCTGTGGTAACTCAGCATCTGCCCTCTGAGCCTTAATCACAGCATGGTACACAGCTGGTCTCACGGTCAAACTGACTAGCACTGCTCTATCCTCTTCACGTGGAACTCTAAAGGAGGATTCCACCACCTGCTCGAACAATTTCCACTCCCGAATCATAAGGTATGACATGACCGTCTTCCGACTCAAAGCGTCTGCCACCACATTCGCTTTGCCCGGATGATAGGAAAGGTCAAAGTCATAATCCTTAATAAACTCCATCCACCTCCGCTGCCTCAGGTTCAGGTCTCTCTGAGTAAACACATACTTCAAGCTCTTGTGATCGGTAAAAACCTGAAATTTCTCCCCATACAAGTAATGCCTCCATATCTTCAGTGCAAACACCACAGCTGCAAGCTCCAAATCATGAGTATGATAGTTCTCCTCATGCCTCTTCAGCTGCCGAGAAGCATAAGCAACTACCCTGCCATGCTGCATAAGGACTGCTCCCAAATCTCGACGGGACGCATCTGAGTAAACCACAAATCCACCTGACCCAGATGGAAGCACCAACACTGGGGCTGACGTGAGACGAGTTTTTAGCTCAATAAAACTCTGCTCACAATCCTCAGTCCATACGAAACGAACTCCCTTTCGAGTCAACCTCGACAAGGGGGCCGCTATCGAAGAAAATCCCTGAACAAACTGCCTGTAATAACCGGCAAGCCCCAGAAAGCTCCTGATCTCAGTCACTGAAGTCGGTCTGCTCCAGTCCATCACTGCCTCTATCTTAGTTGGATCCACTGCGATGCCTTCACCAGAAATAACGTGCCCAAGGAAGTGTACCTCGTTCAGCCAAAATTCACATTTGCTGAACTTGGCATAAAGTTGGTGCTCTCTCAGGACCTGCAACACTGCCCGAAGATGAGCAGCGTGCTCTTCCTCAGAAGAAGAATAGATCAGAATATCATCAACAAACACAACTACGAACTGGTCCAGGTAGGTCCTGAAGACTCGGTTCATCAGATCCATAAAGGCTGCCGGAGCATTGGTTAAGCCGAAGGACATAACCAAAAACTCATAATGCCCATACCGAGTCCTGAAAACCGTCTTACTAACATCCACATTCCTGATTCTCATATGATAGTATCCAGATCTCAGATCAATCTTGGAAAACACCATCGCGGTCTGTAGCTGATCCATCAAGTCATCGATCCTAGGAAGCGGGTACTTATTCTTTATCGTCACCTGGTTCAGCTGCCTATAATCGATGCACAATCTCAAGGAACCATCCTTCTTTCTGACAAGCAGAACTGGAGCACCCCACGGAGATGTACTGGGACGAATGAAACCCTTATCCAGCAACTCCTGCAATTGCGCCTTCAACTCAGCGAGTTCGGCTGGCGCCAACCGATACGGGGCCTTAGACAAAGGCGCCGTACCTGGTGCAAGCTCGATGGTAAACTCAACCTCTCGCTGAGGAGGAAGGCCAGGCAGCTCCTCAGGAAATACATCGACGAAATCACAAACAACAGGCACCTCCCAAGGACTGGGACTAGCACAGACATCAGAAACAACGACAGAGGCCAAGAAAGCCTCGCAGCCACCAGCAAGCAACCTCCGTGCCTTAAAGGCAGAAATGAGAATACCTCGAGAAGAAAACCTAATACCTTGGAAGAAGAAGGTCGGGATGTCTGGAATAGAGAAGCGCACCCTCTTCCTGTGGCAGTCCACCTCCGCATAAAAGGCTTCCAACCAATCCATACCCAGGATGATATCAAAATCACGGATAGCAAGTACAATCAACTGGGCAGGTAGCACATGACCCTCAATGGTCAAGGGAACATTCCTCAAACAATTATAAGATATCATGAAGTCTCCAGAAGGAACCTCAACCATCAGACCATCAGACAACTCATCAACGGGTGCAGAAAGAATATCTAGGAACTGCTCGAAAATAAAAGAATGCGAAGCACCTGAATCGATCAACACATGCGCAGAGTTCCCAAGGACAGAGAGTGTACCTTCCACCAAGTTGGACGCGCGAGCCTCCCTCTTGGTGATAGCTAGAACTCTCCCCTGAGTCCTCGGCTTCTTCTGATCGCCATGACCCTGCCCCTGACTATGCCCCTGCGGGCACTGCCTCGCCAGATGGCCCTGTTGGCCGCAAGTAAAACACCTCCTGGGAAGAGTGGGACACTGAGTCCCGCCATGAGCACCACCACATTGCTGACAAACTGCCGGAAGCCTCTGAGCTGGCTCCTGCTGTGTACTGGACGCTGACTGACTCTGCTGACCATGCCTGGGCCTGCTGCTGCCGCTGCTGCCACTACTGTTGCCACCACCCCTGAAGAATCTCCTGAATCGGGAGCCGAGAGAAGACGATCCCGATCCGACAGAAGGAGCCGGTGCCGTAGCCTTACCCCTGCCTCGCACTGGCCCCTGAACAGTCTGCCCTCTATCTCGGGCCGACTGGTTCTGCTGAGCCTCTACAGCTGCTGCACGCCTAACTGCTGACGCCAAGTCTGTACAACAATGGGACGCCACGAAGTTCCTCAAATTGAGCCTAAGCCCATCCACAAACCTCTCCGTGCGACGCACCTCGTCCCCAGATATAAAAGGCACGAATCGTCCCAGCGAAACAAACTTCGCCTCGTACTCAAGTACTGTCATACTCCCCTGCGTCAGATCCATAAATTCCCTTTCCTTGGCTCGCTGGACATGTCTAGGGAAATATTGTGCATTGAACTCCTTGACAAAGGTCTCCCAAGAAATCTCCCTAAGACTCCTGTCCCCATAAGATAAACTCTTCAGTGTGGTCCACCAGTCATAGGCGCTATCCTTCAGCATGAAGGTAGCCAGTGGGGTCCTCTCTACTGCTGCACAGTCCATAGTATCAAAAGTCTTCTCAATCTCTCTAAGCCAATGAATGGCCTCATCAGGGTCGGGACGACCGGTGAAGTGAGGTGGCCTCAGCTTCAAGAACCTCTCAAGTGTAGCTGTGGTCCCTCCCCGAGTACTAGAACCCTCGCTAGGATCTCGAGTATGATATCGAGCCATAGTATCCATCATGGCCTCCATAAACTGCTCAACACTCGGCCTCCCTGCCTCGGACCCACTAGGGACATCTCCCCGCTCTCGAATAACTGGCATCCTCTTCCTGGGAGCCATCTACTCACCTATAATTACAAAATCAAAAGTTCTAATTAGAGTCCTAAAACCTATGCTACCGCCGTGCCTGTACGAGATAATGTATTTATTTGCCAAATTTTCAACATTCAACCTAGTTATTTATTTATTTGCCAGACCGTATGCTCTGATACCAACTGTAACGACCCGCCACCCTATAATCGGAGATCTGATTACTAAATGGGTACCGAATCATTAATTTGGGACCAAACCAGGATCTAGTAAGTCTGGGAAATAAATAATAAACTAAGCTAAACATTCACATCGCATTGAATTGAAATAAAAGTGCAGGAATTAAAATTATTACAATGCGACTCGATACAGCAAATAATTACATTCTCCAACAGAAGGAAATAATTAAACATACAGGCCAAAGATAAATAACAACTACATCGGGGCATACCCCGGAACAACCGCTGAAGGCACACCACACCCGGCCGCACACGCCGCTCTAAGTCTGCTGGGAGTCCTCACCTGAAAACCGCAGGGGTGAGTCTCAAGACAAGACTCAGTAGGGATCCTTCGATCCCCACTGCCCACGCACACACCCACAAGTGTAAAGTACAGCTAACAGTAAAGTAACAAGTGTAGTGGCAGGTACAATATCTAATTCTCTACGTGAGAACACATGCAGTCGAAATATAATAATCATGCACATTCTAAACCAACCGTTAGAAAACCCACAACTGCCGTCTCGATAGAACTCGCCGCTCGTTACAAACAACGGTGAGAAAAACCTCGACCCGCTGAGACCAAGGAGTAGCCCCTCGGATAGCACGCTCGCTACTCCGGCCCAACTGGCTCAGGTGACTACCCCTTCCCTCAGCATGAGTGACTCTCCGAATGTACCACTCCGACACCGGTACTAGCTGACCCCGGGGTTCACCAGGTGACCCTCTCTCACTAGGCGTCACCCCGCCCACGCCCCCACCGGCACTGTGCTCACGCCCCCACCAGCACAGGGTGATAAAGTGCTACAATGTCACTCCAGGTCCACAGTAACTGAAAACCCAACACATTGCGATCCGGTCACGTGAAAAGCCCGCGATCGCATAACACACATAGAACCATCCGATCATGAGGAATCCATCTCTATCGGGTGCACTAAAACATGTGCTAACCAACTATCTAGCAGTATGAACACGTTTTACTGGCATGAATTAGTGAGATTCTGTCTTGAATCGCGTCGACCGAGGTCGACGCCATTCAAGCTCCATGTACAGGTTCATATAAATCAGTCTTCAGAATCTGGCCTTAAAAGGCGTCGACACCAGTGGTCGCCTTTTAAAAGGCGTCGACATCCTCAGACGCCATTCAACACGGAAATCCGGAAATTCCAAGGCCTTATTCAGGAGATTTCTGCCGTTAAAACGCGTCGTGGGCTCCTGACGCCATTCAAAAACGCGTCGTTTACCCCCGACGTCTTTTAGCCACAGAATCACCAACCTGGCAGACTTTCTGTCAGTCGATTCCTGTCTAAAAGGCGTCGTGATGGCCCGACGCCCTTCAAAAAGGCGTCGTCCATGCACGACGTCTTTCAACCCCAGGAACCAGAACCGCCCTAAGCCCGAGGGCTCTCTTTTCAACCCCAAATAACCCCAAAAAATCATCCAAAATGGAGGGAAACGAGGAGCAATACCATCCATAGGCGAACACCCTCATAGAAATCCTAAACATGCTCATTCTAATCCCCGAAACCAAAGATCTACTACATGCATAAACGAGGAAAACATGATTTTAAACACAACGCTATGGGGAACGTCACCCTACCGGACACTCGAACGCCTCCGAGCTTCAAGCCGTCCGCCTGTCTCGCCCCACGCCGCCGCCGGTACCGCCGAGGTCGTCCTACCCCCACCGTGACGTCGGCCGCCGTCCGGAGAGTAGAACGCCGCAGTGGAAGTGGAGGTGGTAGGGGTAGGAGCCAGGTAGAGGATGGAGTGGAGGGAGAGGCGAAATTGTGTGAGGAAAAGAGGGAGGAGGAGGGGGTCGCCGCCGGTCACCGGAGGAGGAGGAGAGAAGGAGAGTAGGAGAAAATGAGGGAAAGAAGGAGGGCTCGCGGGGTTAACCAGAAACTGGCTAAAACGCGTCGACATCTACGGACGCCTATCAGGTGACATGACGGCCGCTCTGACAAGATTCTGAAACGCGTCGTCCTACCCAGACGCCATTCAGACAACTTGTCAGGGCCGTACTCTGACACACCCAGAGTCGCAGTCTAAAAGGCGTCGACCCACACGGACGCCGTTCAGACGACCTGACAGGGCCGGACTCTCGCGGCCCAAGGTCAGTCCACGTGGCACCCACGTGGCAGAACCTGAAACGCGTCTGCCACGGTGGACGCCGTTTAAAATGCGTCTCGAGGTCCTGAAGCGATTCGACTCAGAACCTCCGCCCCTCACAAGGGCTAGAACAACGGGGGTCCGACCCGAAAACCGGATCCGAAAGTCTCGATCCTTACAGACTTTCTTCAGCAACTTCTCCTCAGTTATAAGAAATGAAGGGTTTTTCACGGCGGGTGAAAGACGCCTATGAATTATGATTGATTCGGATTGCTTGCTAATCGGAAAATTGAGAGATGAGGCCAATGAAGCTAGAGCGTCAGCTAAGATGTTCTGATTCCTAGGGACATGGACAAAAATCAATTTCGTGAAAAGCTTCGAGTAAGCAGAAGTAAGTTCTTGATAAGGCTTGAGCTTGGGATCAAGAGTTCGATACTTGGTCAGCACTTGGCAAAGAATTAGTTGGCTATCACCTACAATCCTGAGTTTGGTGGCACCATGGAAATGAGCAGCCTCGAGGCCAGCAAGAAGTGCCTCGTATTCAGCTATGTTATTGGTGACTGGAAAATCAAGCTGAAAGGCTTGTGGAATGGTGACACCTTCAGGTGATAACAGAACAATACCGATACCCTTTCCAAGAGAATTCAGAGCTCCGTCAAAATGCAGAGTCCACATATCATCTCTGATTTGATTTACGGACATCAGTTCCTCATCCGGAAACTCTGATCGTACTGGGTCAAATCGAGGAAGGGGATGATGAGCGAGATGTTCTGCTATGGCATAGCCCTTGATCGCTTTCTGCTGAATATAAATGATATCGAATTGAGATAGAAAGCTTTGCCATCGCGCTAACCTATCAGTAAGAACAGATTTCTCCATAAGGAATTTGATCGGATTCATCCTAGCGATGAGGTGGACTTCATGGGCCAGAAAATAATGCTTCAATTTCTGAACAACCCAGACCAATGCTGCACATGTTTTCTCCATCGCCGTATATCTCTGTTCAGCGGAGTTGAGAAGTTTAGAGAGATAGTAGGCTACCCTCTCTTTTCCTTCTTCATCCTCTTGTGCTAAGACAGCCCCCACTGCATCATCCAGGACTAAAATATAAAGTATCAATGGTTTGCCTGGAGATGGTGGTCTCAAAACAGGAGGACTTGCTAAATAGTTATTTAATCCATCAAATGCCTCCTGACACTTATCGTCCCAATTAAATTTGACTCCCGGCTTGGTAAGCTCGTAGAACGGCTTACACCTTTGTGAGTGCTGGGAGACAAAGCGGCGAATAAATTACAACCTCCCGATTAATCCTCTTAACTCCTTCAAGTTTTTGGGAGGTGGCATTTCTCTAATAGCCTTCGCCTTATTGGGATCGATCTCAATTCCCCGTTTGCTGACGATAAATCCAAGCAATTTTCCTGAAGATACCCCGAATACACATTTCTTGGGGTTCATCTTTAACTGATATTCTCTCGATCTCTCTAATACCCTTGCCAAAACTTTGGCGTGCTCAGCCTTTGTCTTAGATTTAACCAATAAATCATCCACATACACTTCCAGATCTATATGCATCATGTCATGAAATATTGCCATCATGGCCCTCTGATAAGTGGCTCTAGCATTTTTTAATCCAAATGGTATGACAACATAACAGTATGTTCCCCAAGGTGTAGTGAATGACGTTTTTTCTTGATCTTCTTCTGCCAGCTTAATCTGATTGTATCCTGAAAATCCGTCCATAAACGATAAAGTTTCATAGCCAGCGGTATTATCAATGAGTACATCAATATGAGGCAATGGAAAATCATCTTTAGGACATGCCCGGTTCAGATCGCGGAAGTCAATGCAAATTCTGACCTTCCCGTCCTTCTTCATAACCGGGACTATGTTAGCCACCCATTGTGGATAAAGGGCAACTCTAATAAATTTGGCTTTATGCAATTTGTCGACCTCTTCCTTCATCTTTAGAGCCATTTGTGGGCGGAATCGCCTTAATTTCTGCTTGACAGGGCTAGCTCCTTCCTTTAACGTTAATCTGTGTTCAACTAAAGATGAGTCTAACCCCGGCATATCTTCATAACTCCAAGCGAAAGTGTCCTTATAGTCCTTAAGTACTTGTACCATTGCCTTCTCATCCTCTGTAGAAAGATTTTTGCTGACGAGGACAACCTTAGGTTCGTCTTCAGTCCCTAAATTGATTTCTTTGGTGGGCTCTTCTACGGCAGCTGAGGGTTCATCGAATCTCTTCACTCCACTGGCATATGCCTCAGCTGCGTCCTCGTCATCTTCCTCATTTTCAATAATGAGGTCCTTTTCATGCACTAACTCATATACCCCATACCCATCATTGACTGACTCATCATTCATACAGTCTTCTGGCATCTGGATTGGATTTTCTAAAAATTGAGGGATTAAAGAGCAAGAAAAGCATTTATCAGCTAAGTCCTGGAGGTATCTATCTGGAATTCGCCTACCCTTAGGCTTCCTAACCTGACTAAAACTAGATTGCCTAACTTCACTAAACTCCCTATTATAACCTAATGAAGATGAAGCAGGATGGAAATCCTGGGATACAAGTGGAAATACAAAAGAATCCTCCCGAGGGGAGGGGCAGAGTAGATCTAAGAGAGAATCTTGACCGAAGGACCCATGCGACGGGGTGCGATCAGACAAGTAAGATGTTTCCTCGATAAGGATCTGAGAAGAATTTGTTGTAAAATTGGCGTTTTTTTTTTGATATCAGAGGAATTAAACATGAAACAAGAGTGAATACAAATAGAAGGAGAATCAGATGGAGGAAGTGGCACCAAGGTCAGAGGATTAGGGGGATCATATAGCAATATGTCCCAGATCAAATCATACATCCTCTCTAGATTGAGAGGAGGTTGTGGAATAAGGTCCCGAGGGGACAGAGTAATCATAACGGGCGGAGTCCGTGGAATATCTTCAATAATGACCTGCGACCAAGTCGGGGTCAAGAGCAGTGTGCGAAATAGAGTATGGAGCATGAAGCCATGTGAAGGATATGCCCCCCTCCAGAGCAGATCTGTAGTGTAACCAGCTTCATAGGGGTCATCTGGCTCCCTTTCGTCGATCTCTTCAGACAGCAATATCCGCTTATCAAAGATGGTACCAGGGCTTTCAATCAGCTCATCAATCTGCGGCGGCCACTTGGGTTCTGCAGGATCTAGGAATAATCTGTTTAGTGCAATGTAAAGGTCTCTCAGATCGAACCACCTGTACCATTCACATTCAGGATCATGAAATTTTCTCCTTTTCATAGGCCGCAGAGCCTCCAAGGATTGGTACGTAAGTAGTTCTGAGCAATGCCTGGCCAAGTCCCTCCCATATATATCATGGAAGTCAAAACACGAAGTAATGACCACCGTGTTGTCGTGGCTAAGTATGGGCCCCTTCACAAAGTGTGTATACAGGGTCCATGTTAGGGGATCTCGGCCTTCCTTGGGTGGTGTAGACATTGTCTCCCAGATTTTTCGACCTTCTTCAATCTCTGCTTGCTGAACCAAATCTTGCTTCAGTCTTCTTGGCCTATAGCCCAGACCACTTCCAAGTGCTGCTCGATGATCTTTAACAGGAGTGGTCCTGCCTTGCAACTGTGTGCCCAGACCTTTCCCAGGCTCATAGCCGTTCTTCATCATAATTCTCCATCCTAGGGTACTAATGCACTTCCCCCTTTTTATGGCATCTAACGGGTATGGAGAAATAGTGGCGGCTTTCAAAGGATCAGCCACTGGATGGTAGACCTGTAATACCGACAGAAAAGGTTGTCGTCCAGGTAAAGCGGTAGATTTAACATTCAAGGTATGAGCAGCAGCAAGGATCGGCATGCTCGTTACTTTAATAATTCGTCCTTTGAAAGGGAATTTGAGGCATTGGTGATTCGTAGAGGGAATCGCCTCAAGAGTTTTAATATAAGGACGACCGAAAATGGCATTTATAGAAGGGTCGATTTCTAGGATGTGAAATTCGACCTCTGCATGACTTACAGGGCCTAGCTCCACCTTCAAATAAACCATTCCCAGAGGGGAACGGGTAGAATTGTCATATGCTGTCACAGAGATGGGGCTAGGCAGCCATTTTTCTTTGGGCACACCGCACAGCTCCATGGTCTTCAGAGGTAGAACATTGATCGAGGCCCCTATGTCAACCAGGCATGCATCCACGGCCTTCTTGCAGATGTTGACCGTGATGCTCAAAGCCATGCTTCTGGCTGCTGGCGGTGCTAGTTTCGATGTATGAAATGTAATGGAGGGCTGATCCCCCTGAGGAACTAGTAGTGCTGCAATTTTTTCTACCGGCACGTCCTCGTTGACCATCACCTTCTGTAGATATTCCATTAAGGCTTCTTGGTGACTCTTCGATCTCTTGATTAGTTCAAGTATGGAGATCCGTGCCGGTGTTCTGTCCAGATGTTTCAACAAAACATATTGAGTGCCTGGTGCACTCTCTTCATTATGGGCTTCCTCAGTCGGCTGTGATGGGCCGTCTCTAACTGTGGACTGAGGAAAGACTTTGTTGAAAATCCTTCCACTTCGGAGCGCATGTTCCTCAACCATGGAGGATCCGGGTGACACCTTAAGTACCGCAGGGTTGGATGGTGCGGATGATGTAGATGATGGCGTAGGATTAGGTGGTGATGGCGAGGTGCGGATCAAAGGCCTGGATGGTTGGATGGTGGATGGGTAAGTGGTTGGTGAAGTGGGGAATGGCACGCGTAATAGCGGTTTGGATGGTAAGGGGGTATCTGGATAGGTGGTAGTGGTAGCGGGTGAAGTAGGGAATGGTACGCGGAGTAATGGTCTGGATGGTAGGAGGGGCGCATAGTTGGTTTGCGGTGGGTTATATGATGGAGGCGTAGGAGTGTGGGGCGTAATGGGCTTAAGGAAGGCGGGTGGTGGTAATGGGTTATTGGGTGCGGGTGTCGGTAGAGGGGTGATGGTAATGGATTGTGGCCTAGGTATGTGGATGGTGCGGCGTGGTGGTCGTTCTGCGGTACTTGGAATATGACCCGTCGAATAAAGAGAGGAAGAGTCCTCTATTCTCCACTGTTGCCCACGGTCAGCCTCAGACTGGCTGCTTGTCAAGATAGGGGCAACTTGGTTTTGGTTCTGGTGCTCTGGGAGTGGATTCTGCACTATGCTCATGTTGGGTGGTGGTGCTACTTGTGCTGGTGGTCTTGCTTGCTGCTGCTGCTGCTGTGGTCTTCTCGCCTTCAGGGCTGATATATATTTTTTCATCTCCTCCCAGTCTATGCCGCCCTGCTCGTTGAGATCATGAATGTAATCTCTAAACTGGAAGCAGGTGTCGATGGTATGCCCAGGTTGCCTATGAAAATAGCAATACCTGGACGTGTCGGCATTTTGGGGCCAGACGGCCTTTTCCTTTGGCAAAACTAAGGCATTAGCTGCCATTAGAGCACTGAAGATATCTGCCAAGGATTCTGGGAGGGCCGGGTATTCTGCCCTCTTCGGGCCTGGAGGTCTTCTCTGCTGATTATAGTCAGCAGGAGGAGGGACATTATGGTATGCCGGCGGTGCGCGCGGCTGATATTGCTGCTGTAGCTGCTGCTGATATTGCTGTTGTTGGGGCTGTTGGTACTGCTGTTGCCGTTGCGGCGGCTGCTGTAGCTGTTGCTGGTTCTGGTTCGGCTGCTGGGGCCGCTGATATTGTTGCTGATAATGGAGGTTCTGCTGCTGCCTGTACCCTTGCTGGTTCGGCTGCGGTGGCCTCTGGTACTGCTGCTGGTTCGTCACAAACTGGGGTGAATTATTATTCATGCTACTAACTTGCTCGTGAGAGAGCGTGCCCTCAGTAGTCGGACCTGTGCTGGGAGCATTTGGCGCTGCAGGCTTCCGAGGTGGAGGCCTACTAGGTCTGTGAGGATCAAAGACGCTAGAGAACGTAGCGTCCTTGAAGGCATTTTGGCAGTACCGTGCTCTTTCATAGAGCTCTGCCATGTTGGTCAGATTGTTCAAGGAGAGGACTAGCTTAAACTGGGGCGTGGCGTTGGAAATTAATATCTTCACTTGCTTAGATTCGGACAAGTGATCCTTCACCTTTTCGGCCAGGCCCCGCCACCTGTCAGCAAAACTGACAAACTCCTCATCAGGTTTCATCTTTTCTGCTATGAGGTCAGTGATGGACAAGGAGGGTGCAAGTCTGTCTTGGTACCGTTGAATGAATTTACGAGAGACGATACCGTAGTCTTCTACTTCGGAGGGTTCCAAGGAAAAGAACCACTCAAGGGCTGGTCCCTCTAGAGACCTCCTGAACAAAAAGGCCAACGACCTCTTGTCGTTCTGCCAGAAAGACGATTCGTACATAAACTCCTTCAGATGTGTGAAGGGGTTACCAGTACCGTTGTACTTCCGGTACACTGGCATCTCAGAGGGTGGTAGGTGGAATACCGGCAGGCTCGGCAAATTGATCTCTGGCGCATCTTTAACCCCCATCATCTTCTGGAGGTTGTTGAATTGCTCATCCATACGCTCCATTTTGGCCAACAACGCTTGCGTGGTCAGATCTGCCTGGGGAGGAGGAGGAGGCGGAGGTACTTGATAGGCCTGCTGCCGAGAGTACGTTGGACAGGGGGGACAATAAAAAGGAGGTCCGGCAGAGCTTTCGCCATGCCCGAGGGCATTTTCATAAGCAGACGTTTGCAGTCTAGCCGATTGCCTAGAGGATGAAAGTTGCGGCCCAGCTGGCCGAGAAGTGACATGAAGGCCTTCCATGGCCTGATGGATGTAAGGAGGGTGAAGAGGAGGTTGTTGAGTAACAACAGGGGGAGCCACAGGGTTCGGCTCAGCAAGCTGCACGGGTGCCTTCCCCTTCAGAATAGACTGGATCGCCTCGAACTGCTGAGGGTCCAGACAGGAGGCAAGAACTGTAAGGATCGAGACTTTCGGATCCGGTTTTCGGGGTCGGATCCTGTAGTTCTGGTCCTAGTGGGGTCTGGGGCTCTGTGATGTTTCGCGTCGAGCTCGCTCGACGCGATTTAAACGGCGTCCACTGTTGCAGACGCGTTTTAGGTTCCGCCACGTGGGTGCCACGTGGGCTGGCTTTGGGCCGCGAAGTGTACGGCCCTGTCGTGTCGTCTGAACAGCGTCCACGTAGGACGACGCCTTTTAGACTGCAACTCTGGGTGTGTCAGAGTACGGCCCTGACATGTCGGCTGAACGGCGTCTGCCTCGATCGACGCGTTTCAGAAACTTGTCAGAGCTGCCGTCACCTCACCTGATAGACGTCCGTGGATGTCGACGCGTTTTAGCCAGTCTCTGGTTAACCCCGCGAGCCCTTCTTCTTTCCCTCATTTTCTCCTTCTCTCTTTCTCTCTTTCTCTCTTTCCCCTCCGGCGATCTCGGCGGCGATTCCTCCTCCTCCCTCTTTTCCACCCACCATTTCACCTCTCCCACCACTCCATCCTCTACCTAGCTCCTACCACTACCACCTCCACCTCCACTGCGGCGTTCTACTCTCCGGACGGCGGCCGACGTCACGGTGGAGCAAGGACGACCACGGCGGTACCGGCGGCGGCGTGGGGCGAGACAGGTGGACGGCTTGAAGCTCGGAGACGTCCAAGTATCCGGTAGGGTGACGGTTCCCATAGCATCGTGTTTAAGCCATGTTTTCCCCCGTCTATGCATGTTGTGGATCATTGGTTTTGGGGGGGGGGGGGTAGAATGAGCATGTTTAGGTGTTCTTTTGATGATATGGGAGATTTGCTATGAATGTGATTTCCTATGGATTGTATTGCCCCTCTTTCTCCTCCGTTTTTGGGTGATTTTGGGGTTGTTTGGGTTGAAAAGGGAGCCCTCGGGCTCATGGCAACTCTGGTTCCTGGGGGTTGAAAGACGTCGTGCATGGACGACACCTTTCTTGAAGGACGTCGGTCAATCACGACGCCTTTTAGACAGGAATCGCCTGACTGAGAGTCTGCCAGTTCGGAATTCTGGGACTAAAAGATGTCATGGGTGGGCGACGCGTTTTGAATAGCGTCGGGCAGACATGACGCCTTTTAAGGCAGAAATGCCCTGGGTAATTTCTTTGGAATTTCTGGATTTCTGTGCTAAATGGCGTCTGAGGATGTCGACGCCTTTTAAAAGGCGACCACTGGTGTCGACGCCTTTTAGGGCCTGATTCTAAAGACTGTTTTACATGAACCTGTACATGGAGCTTGAATGGCGTCGGCCTTGGACGACACGATTCAAGACAGAACCTCACTAATTCATGCCAGTAAAATGTGTTCATACTGTTAGACAGATGGTTAGTGCATGTTTTAGTGTACCCGGTAGAGATAGATTCTTCATGACCGGACGAGGCTACATGTGTGTTATGCGATCGCGTACTTTTCACGTGACCGGATCGTACTGTGCTGGGTTTTGTGTTACTGTGGACCTGGAGTGACATTGTAGCGCTTTATCACCCTATACTGGTGGGGGCGTGAGCACAGTGCCGGTGGGGGCGTGGGCGGGGTGACGCCTAGTGAGAGAGGGTCACCTGGTGAACCCCGGGGTCAGCTAGCACCGGTGTCGGAGTGGTACATTTGGAGAGTCACTCGTGCTGAGGGAAGGAGTGACCACCTGAGCCAGTTGGGCCGGAGTAGCTAGAGTGCTATCCGAGGGGTTACTGCTTGGTCTCAGCGGGTCGAGGTTTTTCCCACCGTTGTTTGTGTGGTTGGCGTGTTCTATCGAGGCGGCAGTTGTGGGTTCCCTTGTCGGTTATTTTAGATATATGCACGTTTAATACACTTCGACTGCATGTGATTTCACGTTGAGAATTAGGAATTGTACCTACTACTGTATTTGTTGCTTTACCGTTAGCTGTATTTTGCACTTGTGGGTGTGTGCGTGGGCAGTGGGGATCGAAGGATCCCTACTGAGTCTTGTCTTGAGACTCATCCCTGCGGTTTTCAGGTGAGGACTCCCAGCAGACTTAGAGCGGCGTGTGTGGCCGTGTGTTGAGCGCCTTCAGCGGTTGTTCCGGGGTATGCCCCGACGTAGTTGTCGTTTATTTCTGGCCTGCATGTCTAATTATTTCCTTTATGTTGGAGAATGTAATTATTTGCGGTATCGAGTCGCATTGTAATAATTTTAATTCCTGCACTTTCATTTCAATTCAATGCGATGTGAATGTTTAGCTTAGTTTATTATTTATTTCTCAGACTCACTTAGATCCTGGTTTGGTTCCAAATTTAATGATTCGGTACCCATTTAATAATCGGATCCCCGATTATAGGGTGGCGGGTCGTTACAGTTGGTATCAGAGCATACGGTCTGGCAAATAAATAAATAACTAGGTTAAATGTCGTAAGTTCGGCAAATAAATACATTATCCCGTACAAGCACGGCGGTAGCATAGGTTTTAGGACTCTAATTAGAACCCTTTGATTTTGTAATTGTAGGCGAGTAGATGGCTCCCAGGAAGAGGATGCCGGTTATTCGAGAGCAGGGAGATGCCCCTAGTGGGTCCGAGGCAGGGAGGCCGAGTGTAGAGCAGTTTATGGAGGCCATGATGGACACTGTGGCTAGATATCAGACGCGAGATCCTAGTGAGAGTTCTAGTGCTCGGGGAGGGTCTACAACTACACTTGAGAGGTTCCTGAAGCTGAGGCCACCTCACTTCACCGGTCGTCCCAACCTTGATTAAGCCATTCATTGGCTTAGAGAGATAGAGAAGACCTTCGATACCATGGATTGTGCAGCAGTAGAGAGGACCCCGTTGGCTAACTTCATGCTGAAGGATAGCGCCTATGACTGGTGGACCACATTGAAGAGTTTGTCTTATGAGGACAGGAGTCTTAGAGAAATTTCATGGGAGACCTTTGTTAAGGAGTTCAATGCACAGTATTTCCCTAGACATGTTTAAAGAGCCAAGGAGAGGGAGTTTATGGATCTGACGCAGGGGAGTATGACGGTACTTGAGTATCAGGCGAAGTTTGTTTTGCTGGGACGGTTCGTGCCTTTCATATCTGGGGACGAGGAGCGTCGCACGGAGAGGTTTGTGGATGGGCTTAGGCTCAGTTTGAGGAACTTCGTGGCGTCCCACTGTTGTACAGACTTGGCTTCAGCAGTTAGATGTGCAGCAGCAGTAGAGGCTCAGCAGGTCCAGTCGGCCCGGGAGAGAGGACAGACTGCTCAGGGGCCAGTGCGTGGCAGGGGTAAGGCAGCGACACCGGCTCCTTCGGTCGGATCGGGATCGTCGTCACTCGGCTCCCGATTCAGGAGATTCTTCCGAGGCGGTGGCAGCAGTAGTGGTAGCAGCGGCAGCAACAGGCCCAGGCAGGGTCAGTAGAGTCAGTCAGTGTCCAGTGCACCGCAGGAGCCAGCTCAGAGACTTCCGGCAGTCTGCCAGCACTGTGGTGGTGCCCATGGCGGGACTCAGTGTCCCACTCTTCCCAGGCGGTGTTTTACTTGTGGCCAGCAAGGCCATCTGGCGAGACAGTGCCCGCAGGGGCAAGGTCAGGGGCAGGGCTATGGCGATCAGAAGAAGCCGAGGACCCAGGGGAGAGTTCTAGCTATCACCAGGAGGGAGGCTCGCGCGTCCAACTTGGTGGAAGGTACACTTTCTGTCCTTGAGAACTCTGCACATGTGTTGATCGATTCGGGTGCTTCGCATTCTTTCATTCTGAGCAGTTCCTAGATATTCTTTCTGCACCCGTTGATGAGTTAGCTGATGGCTTGATGGTAGAGGTTCCTTCTGGAGACTTCATGATATCTTATAATTGTTTGAGGAACGTTCCTTTGACCATTGAGGGTCATGTGCTACCTGCCCAGTTGGTTGTACTTGCTATACGTGACTTTGATATCATCCTGGGCATGGATTGGTTGGAAGCCTTTTATGCTGAGGTGGACTGCCACAGGAAGAGGGTGCGCTTCTCTATTCCGGACATCCCGACCTTCTTTTTCCAAGGTACTAGGCTTTCTTCTCGAGGCATTCTCATTTCTGCCTTTAAGGCACGGAGGTTGCTTACTGGTGGCTGTGAGGCTTTCCTTGCCTCTGTTGTTGTTTCTGATGTCCGTTCTAGTCCCAGTCCTTGGGAGGTGCCCGTGGTTTGTGATTTCGTAGATGTGTTTCCTGAGGAGCTGCCTGGCCTTCCTCCTCAGCGAGAGGTCGAGTTTACCATCGAGCTTGCACCAGGTACGGCGCCCTTGTCTAAGGCCCCGTATCGGATGGCGCCAGCCGAACTCGCTGAGTTGAAGATGCAGTTGCAGGAGTTGCTGGATAAGGGTTTCATTCGTCCTAGTACATCTCCATGGGGTGCTCCAGTTCTGTTTGTCAGGAAGAAAGATGGTTCTTTGAGACTGTGCATCGATTATAGGTAGCTGAACCAAGTGACAATAAAGAATAAGTATCCACTTCCTAGGATCGATGATTTGATGGATCAGCTGCAGTCTGCGAGGGTGTTTTCCAAGATCGACCTGAGATCTGGATATTATCAGATGAGGATCCGGGATGTTGATGTTCGCAAGACGGCTTTCAGGACTCGGTATGGACATTATGAGTTTTTGGTTATGCCCTTCGGCTTGACCAATGCTCCGGCGGCCTTTATGGATTTGATGAACCGAGTCTTCAGGCCCTACCTGGACCAGTTTGTGGTTGTATTTGTTGATGATATTCTGATCTATTCTTCTTCTGAGGAAGAGCACGCCGCCCATCTTCGGGCAGTGTTGCAGGTCCTGAGGGAGCACCAACTTTACGCCAAGTTCAGCAAGTGTGAATTTTGGCTAGACGAGGTGCACTTCCTTGGGCATGTTATTTCTGGTGTAGGTATCGCAGTAGATCCAGCCAAGATCGAGGCAATGATGGACTGGAGCAGGCCGACTTCAGTGACAGAGATCAGGAGCATTCTGGGGCTTGCCGGTTATTACAGGCGGTTTGTTCATGGATTCTCTTCGATAGCAGCCCCCTTGTCGAGATTGACTCGAAAGGGAGTTCGTTTTGTATGGACCGAGGAATGTGAGCAGAGTTTTATTGAGCTAAAAACTCGCCTCACGTCAGCCCCAGTGCTGGTGCTTCCATCTGGGTCAGGTGGATTTGTGGTTTACTCGGATGCGTCCCGTCGAGGTCTGGGCGCAGTCCTTATGCAGCATGGCAGGGTAGTTGCTTATGCTTCTCGGCAGCTGAAAAGGCATAAAGAGAACTATCCTACTCATGATTTGGAACTTGCAGCAGTGGTGTTTGCACTCAAGATCTGGAGGCATTACTTATATGGAGAGAAATTTCAGGTTTTCACCGATCACAAGAGCTTGAAATATGTGTTCACTCAGAGAAACCTGAATCTGAGGCAGCGGAGGTGGATGGAGTTTATCAAGGATTATGACTTTGACCTTTCTTATCATCCGGGCAAGGCAAATGTAGTGGCGGACGCCTTGAGTCGGAGGACGGTCATGTCACACCTTATGATTCGAGAATGGAAATTGTTCGAGCAGGTTGTGGAATCTTCTTTTAGAGTTCCACGTGAAGAGGACAGAGCCGTATTGGTCAGCTTGACTGTGAGACCAGCTGTGTATCATGCTGTGATTGAGGCTCAGAGGGCAGATGCTGAGTTACCACAGATTCTCCAGAGGTCAGAGGTGGAATTATGGGATGACGGCACTGTCAGGTTCAGAGGCAGACTTTATGTCCCGACTGAGGAGGACGTGCGCAGATGTGTTCTTGATGAGGCGCACCGTTCGAGATATGTAGTGCATCCAGGGACAACGAAGATGTATCATTGTTTGAGGAGGCACTTCTGGTGGCCCGGTATGAAGAAAGATGTGGCTGAATATGTGGCTAGATGTATGACTTGTCAGCAGGTTAAAGCCGAGCATCAGAGACCTGGAGGGTTGCTGTAGCCCTTGCCGATTCCGGAATGGAAATGGGAGCACGTGACGATGGACTTTGTGATGGGATTGCCTGCATCCCCTAGCAGGAGAGACGCCATCTGGGTCATCGTTGATCGGCTGACCAAGTCGGCACACTTCCTAGCTATTAGGAAGGACTGGTCAGTCGGCAAGCTGGCAAAGTTGTTTGTAGACCGGATCATCTCTCTACACGGGGTACCTTTGTCCATTGTATCAGATCGAGATCCGAGGTTTACTTCCAGGTTATGGAAGAGCTTTCAGAAGGCATTGGGCACTCAGTTGGCTTTCAGCTCGGCCTACCATCCCGAGACTGACGGGCAGTCGGAGAGGACCATTCAGACCTTGGAGGATATGCTCAGGGCATGTTGCCTAGACTGGGGAGGTTCTTGGGAGCAGCATTTGTCCACGGTAGAATTTGCCTACAACAACAGTTACCATTCCAGTATCGGCATGGCGCCTTACGAGGCTTTGTATGGGCGACCGTGTCGATCTCCAGTGTGTTGGTCCGAGATCGGTGAAAGGCAGATAGCGGGACCTGAGTTAGTGCAGCAGTGTGCTGAGATTGCCAGAACAGTTCGGCAGAGATTGACCGCAGCTCAGTGTAGGCAGAAAAGTTATGCAGACGTCCGACGGAGACCACTTGAGTTTGAAGTTGGGGACCACGTGTTTCTCCGAGTCTCACCCTCCAAGGGTGTGATGAGATTCGGGAAGCGAGGCAAGCTGAGTCCGCGATATATTGGGCCTTTTCCCATTCTTGCTCGAATTGGGGAAACCGCGTATCAGCTGGCCTTGCCGCCCAGTCTTGCAGGAGTGCATGATGTGTTCCATGTTTCCTTACTGAGAAAGTATGTTCAGGATCCGTCTCATGTGTTGGATTTTTCAGAGTTGGAGGTCGCTGAGGACCTGTCCTTTCTAGAGTATCCTGTTCGTATTGAGGATCGCAGAGAACAGGTCCTGCAGAACAAGATTGTACCGTTAGTCAAGGTGATTTGGCAGTACCGCTCCGAAGGTGAGGCAACCTGGGAGCGAGAGGATGAGATGCGGGAGCAGTTCCCTTACCTTTTTTCGTAAGTCTCCTTGTGAACTTGTATCCCTGTTTTGACCTTGTTAATTCTAACGGTCAATTTCAGGGGCGAAATTCTTTTAAGGGGGGGAGAATGTAAGGATCGAGACTTTCGGATCCGGTTTTCGGGGTCGGATCCTGTAATTCTGGTCCTAGTGGGGTCTGGGGCTCTGTGATGTTTCGCGTCGAGCGGGCTCGACGCGGTTTAAACGGCGTCCACCGTTGCAGACGCGTTTCAGGTTCCGCCACGTGGGTGCCACGTGGGCTGGCTTTGGGCCGCGAAGTGTATGGCCCTGTCGTGTCGTCTGAACGGCGTCCACGTAGGACGACGCCTTTCAGACTGCAACTCTGGGTGTGTCAGAGTATGGCCCTGACATGTCGGCTGAACGGCGTCTGCCTCGATCGACGCGTTTCAGAAACTTGTCAGAGCGGCCGTCACATCACCTGATAGACGTCCGTGGATGTCGACGCGTTTTAGCCAGTCTCTGGTTAACCCCGCGAGCCCTTCTTCTTTCCCTCATTTTCTCCTTCTCTCTTTCTCTCTTTCCCCTCCGGCGATCTCGGCGGCGATTCCTCCTCCTCCCTCTTTTCCACCCACCATTTCACCTCTCCCTCCACTCCATCCTCTACCTAGCTCCTACCACTACCACCTCCACCTCCACTGCGGCGTTCTACTCTCCGGACGGCGGCCGACATCATGGTGGACAGCGGTACCGGCGGCGGCGTGGGGCGAGACAGGTGGACGGCTTGAAGCTCGGAGGCGTCCAAGTATCCGGTAGGGTGACGGTTCCCATAGCATCGTGTTTAAGCCATGTTTTCCCCCGTCTATGCATGTTGTGGATCTTTGGTTTTGGGGGGGGGGGGGGGGTAGAATGAGCATGTTTAGGTGTTCTTTTGATGATATGGGGGATTTGCTATGAATGTGATTTCCTATGGATTGTATTGCCCCTCTTTCTCCTCCGTTTTTGAGTGATTTTGGGGTTGTTTGGGTTGAAAAGGGAGCCCTCGGGCTCATGGCAACTCTGGTTCCTGGGGGTTGAAAGACGTCGTGCATGGACGATGCCTTTCTTGAAGGGCGTCGGTCAATCACGACGCCTTTTAGACAGGAATCGCCTGACTGAGAGTCTGCCAGTTCGGGATTCTGGGACTAAAAGACGTCATGGGTGGGCGACGCGTTTTGAATAGCGTCGGGTAGACATGACGCCTTTTAAGGCAGAAATCCCCTGGGTAATTTCTTTGGAATTTCTAGATTTCTGTGCTAAATGGCGTCTGAGGATGTCGACGCCTTTTAAAAGGCGACCACTGGTGTCGACGCCTTTTAGGGCCTGATTCTGAAGACTGTTTTACATGAACCTGTACATGGAGCTTGAATGGCGTCGGCCTTGGACGACGCGATTCAAGACAGAACCTCACTAATTCATGCCAGTAAAATGTGTTCATACTGTTAGACGGATGGTTAGTGCATGTTTTAGTGTACCCGGTAGAGATAGATTCTTCATGACTGGACGATGCTACATGTGTGTTATGCGATCGCGGACTTTTCACGTGACCGGATCGTACTGTGCTGGGTTTTGTGTTACTGTGGACCTGGAGTGACATTGTAGCGCTTTATCACCCTGTGCTGGTGGGGGCGTGAGCACAGCGCCGGTGGGGGCGTGGGCGGGGTGACGCCTAGTGAGAGAGGGTCACCTGGTGAACCCAGGGGTCAGCTAGTACCGGTGTCGGAGTGGTACATTCGGAGAGTCACTCGTGCTGAGGGAAGGAGTGACCACCTGAGCCAGTTGGGCCGGAGTAGCTAGAGTGCTATCCGAGGGGTTACTGCTTGGTCTCAGCGGGTCGAGGTTTTTCCCACCGTTGTTTGTGTGGTTGGCATGTTCTATCGAGGCAGCAGTTGTGGGTTCCCTTGTCGGTTAGTTTAGATATATGCACGTTTAATATACTTCGACTGCATGTGATTTCAAGTTGAGAATTAGGAATTGTACCTACTACTGTGTTTGTTGCTTTACCGTTAGCTGTATTTTGCACTTGTGGGTGTGTGCGTGGGCAGTGGGGATCGAAGGATCCCTACTGAGTCTTGTCTTGAGACTCACCCCTGCGGTTTTCAGGTGAGGACTCCCAGCAGACTTAGAGCGGCGTGTGTGGCCGTGTGTTGAGCGCCTTCAGCGGTTGTTCCGGGGTATGCCCCGACGTAGTTGTCGTTTATTTCTGGCCTGCATGTCTAATTATTTCCTTTATGTTGGGGAATGTAATTATTTGCAGTACCGAGTCGCATTGTAATAATTTTAATTCATGCACTTTCATTTCAATTCAATGCGATGTGAATGTTTAGCTTAGTTTATTATTTATTTCCCAGACTCACTTAGATCCTGGTTTGGTTCCAAATTTAATGATTCGGTATCCATTTAATAATCGAATCCCCGATTATAGGGTGGCGGGTCGTTACAAGAACTCCCAAAGCGTTGAAGAGATCCACGGGATCAGAGGATGAGGGATCATTCTGATTCATGTCCCCCTCAAGATTGGGATTAGGAATCGCATATTCATGCGGGGGAAGATCAGGATATCGATAATGGGGATGAAAGAGAGGTGTCCGGACATTCCCATCTTGTCGATAGGGAATGGGGGCAGAATTACGGGAGGCATCAGCATCTCTCCCGTTCTCATAGTTGCAGTCTGAATCGCGAGGGGCATTAGCATCTCCCTCGTAGTTGATGATGGCGTCTTGAGCCATACTCAAGTCCCTGCCTGATCGCAGCAGCATGATGTTAGATTCCTTTTTTCAAAGATTTGACAAACAAGTTGTACATAGATTAATCAAACAAGTGGATGCTTAACGTGATTTTAAGGTTCCTTGTTGAGTTATTTGAATTGGATTAAACCACAAATTCGCTCAGGGAAAGGATCCTAGTTTCAGTTCAATTTCCACCGTTATTCTCTAGGGCTTTCCCTCACAACGCTTTTGGAATCTAGCCGGGACTTCAATTGGTACAACCAGCCCGATGATCAAGGAGGAATACCTTGATTTTGGGGACTTATGTAGGCCTTAACGTCAACTTCTCTAGTCTGATCAAGGGACCAACCCAATCAGAGAGAGTTGCTGACGTCAAGTAGTGTGTTCCTAAGAAAAGGAGGGTATTCGCCTCAATGCGTATGTCCTACGGCCTGGATGGCCTCTAATTCTTAATAATAATGGGTAGCTAGCACTCAAGCCACAAAAATCTGAGAACTGAAAAATAACTAAGAAACTGTCTGAATCGCGTCGATGGTAGTCGACGCTATTCAAACAGACCCTTAATTTTTTCGCAGAAACAGATGCAGACAGCAGAGAAAATATGAAGACCGAAAGGCGTTTGGGTGTATTGACGCGGTTTTAAACGCGTCAGTGCTCCTAGACACTTTTCAGTTCGCAGAAACAGTTTTGTAGGAGGATTTTCTGGGTTGAATCCTCCTCAAACAGGATAAAAGCAGTAAATAATCAACTAATGCAGATTTTTTTTTAGTTCCAGATTTTAACAAGATGATTTACTAACTAAACAACTAGAAAATCAATCAATCACACATCATTTTCATCACAAAAACAACTTTTTAAACTAATCAAGGGGAGGGCAAGATCTTGCCACTGGGGTGTGCACGTGGTGCACGAGGGAAAATAACTAAACTAAAACACTCACCAATTGGTGAGGACGTGTCGAGAGACACAAATGGTGCACCGTGGGTGCGCGATTGATGATAGCAAGAACAAAAAACTAAAAGATGGCGAGACCAAGCCCCACCCTGATCGCCAAAAAAGCTGTAGGTGCTTAGAATGACAGTGTGATTAACATGAAAAATCTATGTTATTTAGTGCAAAATAAACCTATTAAAAACAGAAACTACGTGAAGTGATCGCCAGAAACTTTTGACTTAAAAGTTTCAAAAGAAGGTTTTGATCGCCTACCTGTTTAAACGCGGAAGATATTGAGTCCTTGATTCCCCTCCTTCAGCCGGCTGAAGAAAGAGAGCCCTTTCTTTGTTCTTTGTTCTTGCTGTTGAATTTGGAGTTGGAGTTCGTCCAGAGTTCTTGGTGATTTACTTGATTTCCTTCCTTGATTCTCCTTTGCAACTTGCAGAAAGTATATGAAGAGAAATAAAGAAATGATGAGAACTTAAGCAAAAACAGTATCCATTCTAATCATAGTTTTAAACATGCAACTAAACATAGAACTTACTTGTTGGGATGGCTTTTGAGACCCCTTGATCAAATAGGTTTTAAAAAAGAATACAGTGTTGTGTGTGTTGCATGAAGTGAATGATGAAGAATGCAAAATTAATGAAGATGTAAAATGAAAATGCAGAAATGAAACACTTATACCGACTGGATGAAGCCTTGAATTGGATGAAGAATAGACGCCGACTTCTGAAAACAGCAGCGCTTCGGCGTTCCGACGTGGCTACTTCGATCTTCAACTCGCTATTGCTCAATTAACTCAAGATTACGTTTAACATTTTTTAACTCAATATGTAAGGTATTTATAGGCTTTTTCTGCATCCGCGAATTAACATAGAAAAACTTCGGATTTATTTATCTTAACTGACAGATAAATACAGATTAATTCATCTTTATCTATAATTATCTAAAACGCGTCTACCATGGCTGACGCCTTTCAGATTAATTAAGATAAGGATAAACATACGGGAAAACTTATCTTTATCTGTATTAGCTAAAACGCGTCTACATGTATAGACGTCTTTTACACTAATTAAGATAAGGATAAACATCCGGAAGAGAAGTAGAAATAGCCTAGAAAACCTAAAACGCGTCATACCTGACAGACGCCTTTTAGCTAATTAATCAACTGATTAAAATTCAAATTTAAACGTTAAAATAAGAATAAACTTTAAATGGCGTCCACATGAGTCGACGTCTTTTAGACCTCTTCATATTTTAACTGAAATTTGAGTTAAAATCAACTTAATTGATTAACTTAAACATGTCTGTTTGACCCGACACTAAAAAAGATCAATAAAAATTAAACAATGATTAAATATCAGACCATTCTAAGGCATTATTATATGATATGAAATTTACTCGAAATGACATCAAAATTAGCGTGTCTACACCAGCCAGCTTGCCTTCTACCACCCTTCGAAGGCCAGCCAGTCCGCCTTCCACCACCCTTCGAAGGCCAGCCAGCTCGCCTTCCACCACCCTTCGAAGGCCAGCCAGCCTGCCTTCTACCATCCTTCGAAGGCCAACCAGCCCGCCTTCTACCACCCTTCGAAGGCCAGCCAGCCCGCCTTCTACCACCCTTCGAAGGCCACCCCTTGCCTTCCACCACCCTTCGAAGGCCAACCGGACCGCCTTCCACCTCTCCGTGGAAGGCATCCACGGGATTGGAAGGCATGTTGGCTGGCCGTCCACTCCCCTAACTACCACCTTGACCTCGTCTTCCCCACGATCTCCTCTACTCGCCGCCCTGACCTCCACTACTCCGATCACTCCCCACTCCGGCGACTGCCGCGCACACCACCTCCGATCCTTGACCACTTCCCATTGGCTCCAAGATGATTTACAGGGATTTAGACCCCTATTTTCTCCTATTTTCCCTTCACCTATTTAAACCCCCCATATCCTCTCGAGCAGGGGGGTTAGAGAGTTTTTTGGTTGGAGAGATTCAGAGGAGGTTGGCAAGTGAGTCTGCTTTGAGGAGTCGAGCGGACAAGGAGTCAGAGAGCTTCAGGAGGAGCTTTAAGAGGAACCCTTCGCACTCCGAAATGGGCTTGTCTTCTTAACCCTCTTTTACTTTTCTCCTTTTCACCTCACTGCATTCTCACTTTTCATCCATTCCGTAACATTTCCCTCCCTCACTCTTCTTTCCGCTTTCAACACATCACTTCACTCTCACACACGAGCACCTCCATCTACATGCATGCATGTTAGGATAACCTAGCAACCCTTACTCCTCAGAGATTTTTTTTTAACAAAAAAGAAAAAACGGGAGGTGGGTGGCCATAACATATGGTCACGTTCCCTCCCCAAACACCCAACCGGTCGTCTCCCTCTAATTTTAGTTAATTTTTATATTTTCATGGATAGATTATACACGTCACAGTTCTAATCGGGTCATTTTTCTCTCTTGTCTTGTCTTTTCTTTTTAGGGATCCTTACCGCATTTCTGCGTGCGGATTGCCGAACTCTCCTCCTCTGGCCGGCCGGAGGAAGAGAAGGGGAAACCACCATCTCCCGCTCTCTCAGAACGCGATCACTCTTACAATCCTGCGGAGCACAGGGATCATAAGGTAATGCTCCTGGCGATCACACCTTCATTTCTAACCCTCTTAAATCGCCGCAGAGCTAAGACGAACGGAGAAGCCCTCGATCCGAAGCCCACAACAGCGGCGGGGGACGTTCCGGGTGCCTACAGCCCTCTGGCGATCACGATGGGACTTCTGTAGCCCGCTGCACACGTCGCGATCAAAGGTAAGAAGGTAAGGCCCTGATATATCTCATTTTGATCCGGACGGCCTATCGCTAGGCCGTCAAAGCTGTCAAACGGCCGAACAGTGGACCGTCCAACATATTGGACGGCCGCTCACCTGGCCGTCTACTCCTCTGGACGGCCAGTACCCTGGCCGTCCTCTTCATTGGACGGCCAGCATACAGGCCGTCCACTTTACTGGACGGCGGGCCCCAGGCCGTCCTCCTGTACTTGATGGCCAATTGCCTGGCCGTCCTCTGCTTTTGACTGCCAAGACCCTGGCCGTCCACTGCCTTTGACGGTGAAGTCTCTGGCCATCCTTCCTGCTTGCTGTTGCTGTTCATGTATGTTGTTGCTGCCTGGTTTGTTGATTTGTTATCATTCCGTTCCACTCCACTGCAAAACAGGTGTCCCGGAGGGGCATTTGTAGACACCGATTTTGGACCACCCTTTTGGTCATGAACTCCATCCATCATTAGCCCATCGTCATCAAACCCCTCATCTTAGCCATCTCAGCCCACTAATAACTAGGCCCATTAACCAAATCCCGACTCTAGCCACCTTTTCGTGGAAGGCCAGCCAGTCCGCCATCCACCACCCTTCGAAGGCTAGCCAGCTCGCCTTCTACCACCCTTTGAAGGCCAGCCAGTCCGCCTTCCACCACCCTTCGAAGGCCAGCCAGCTCGCCTTCCACCACCCTTCGAAGGCCAGCCAACCCGCCTTCTACCATCCTTCGAAGGCCAGCCAGCCCGCCTTCTACCACCCTTCGAAGGCAAACCAGCCCGCCTTCCACCACCCTTCGAAGGCCACCCCTTGCCTTCCACCACCCTTCGAAGGCCAACCGGGCCGCCTTCCACCTCTCCGTGGAAGGCCAGCTACCTGGCCTTCCACGGGATTGGAAGGCATGTTGGCTGGCCGTCCACTCCCCTAACTACCACCTTGACCTCGTCTTCCCCACGATCTCCTCTACTCGCCGCCCTGACCTCCACTACTCCGATCACTCCGCACTCCGGCGACTGCCGCACGCACCACCTCCGATCCTTGACCACTTCCCTTTGGCTCCAAGATGATTTACAGGGATTTAGACCCTTATTTTCTCCTATTTTCTCTTCACCTATTTAAACCCCCCATATCCTCTCGAGCAAGGGGGTTAGAGAGTTTTTTGGTTGGAGAGATTCAGAGGAGGTTGGCAAGTGAGTCTGCTTTGAGGAGTCGAGCGGACAAGGAGTTAGAGAGCTTCAGGAGGAACTTTAAGAGGAACCCTTCGCACTCCGGAATGGGCTTGTCTTCTTAACCCTCTTTTACTTTTCTCCTTTTCACCTCACTGCATTCCCACTTTTCATCCATTCCGTAACATTTCCCTCCCTCACTCTTCTTTCCGCTTTCAACACATCACTTCACTCTCACACACGAGCACGCCCATCTGCATGCATGCATGTTAGGATAACCTAGCAACCCTTACTCCTCAGAGATTTTTTTTTAACAAAAAAGAAAAAACGGGAGGTGGGTGGCCATAACATATGGTCACCTTCCCTCCCCAAACACCCAACCGGTGCGTCTCCCTCCAATTTTAGTTAATTTTTATATTTTCATGGATAGATTCTATACGTCACAGTTCTAATCGGGTCATTTTTCTCTCTTGTCTTGTCTTTTCTTTTCAGGGATCCTTACCGCATTTCCGCGTGCAGATTGCCGAGCTCTCCTCCTCTGGCCGGCCGGAGGAAGAGAAGGGGAAACCACCATCTCCCGCTCTCTCAGAACGCAATCACTCTTACAATCCTGCAGAGCACAGGGACCGTAAGGTAATGCTCATGGCGATCACACCTTCATTTCTAACCCTCTTAAATCGCCGCAGAGCTAAGACGAACGGAGAAGCCCTCGATTCGAAGCCCACAGTAGCGGCGGGGGACGTTTCGGGCGTCTACAATTACCTTCCAGGATCATGCGGTGTTGCTTGGCACCCAACTTGATCGGAAGTCCGACCGAATTTACATGCGATGTTAATTCGGCTAAGTAATTAGTTAATATCTAGATATTAGTTAATTACAATAAGTCAATAACTAGTTATTGGACTTAACGGGCTGAAAATCGGACTGGTAAATGGGCCTAGAGGGTCACACGCAATAAGATTCTCAGTCGGTGGTACATAAATGAAATTTATATTAACTCGGGGACTTTTGTGAAAAGTCGCGCCGACTTAATATATATATACGCGCTGTTGAGAAACCCTGGGCCAAGCTCCAGAGTTTTCCCATACTAGCCGTCATCCCCCCTTTCTCTCTCCTCCTATGGGTGCCCCGTTCGAGGCGCCGGGACTGTCTCCGTCTAGAGTGGCAGTTGTTAGCGCTTAAGCACCCTGTGTCGGTGTGGGTGTGACACGATACCAGTGTGGGAGTGGTGGGGTGACCCCTGGAGAGAGGGTCACCTGGTGTACCTCGGGGTATAGCTAGTACCGGTGTAGGAGTGGTACATTCGGAGTGTCACTCGTGCTAGGGGAAGCAGAACCACTTAGAACTAGACAGGCTGAAGTAGCCAGCACGCTATTTGAGGGATTGCTGCTTGGTCCCAGCGGGTCGGTGTTTTCCACGTTCGGCTGCATAGTTTGTGTGTTTAGCCGAGACGTTAGTTGTGGACTCCGTGGTGGAGTTGTTTCAGAGTTATGCATGTTGCATTTACGAATGCATGTGTTTTATATCGGAATTTGGAAATCTTTGAGAGTTGTGTTTACTGCTTTACTTATTTAATTACCTATATTTGTATTGTTGCACTTATGGGTGTGTGAGTGGGTGGTGGGGAGCGGAGGATCCCTACTGAGTCCATTTCGATAAGACTCACCTCTGTGATTTTCAGGTGAGGGTTCTAGGCAGATGTAGCGTGGAGGATTTTGTCTCGGGTTGCGCGCCAGCAGCCACTCTTCCGAGGTATGCCCCGATGTAGGTGTTATTTTCCTTTAAGGCCTATACGCTTAATTATTTCTTTTCAGTTGGAATATGTAATTATTTGATGAGTCGAGTCGAATTTTCATAATTTTTAATTCCTGTACTTCCTTTACAATTCGATGTGATGTTGAATGTTTAGCTTAGTTTATCATTTATTTCTCAGACTTGTCGAGATCCTAGTTTGGCTCAAAATTTTAATGATTGGGTACCCATTTAGTAATCGGATGCCCAATTATAAGGTGGTGAGTCGTTACAGTTGGTATCAGAGCATTCGGTCTAGCAAATAGATGAATAACTAGGTTAAATATCGTAATTTTAGTAAATAAATGCATTATCCCATACAAGCACGGCGGTAATGTAGGTTTTGAGCTCTAATTAGAAATTTTCGATTCTTGTGACTGTAGGTAATTAGATGGCTCTTAAGAAGAGAGTGCCAGTTATTAAGGAGTAGGTAGATGTTCCTAGTGGGTCTGAGGTTGGTAGGCCGAATATGGAGCGTTTTATGGAGGCTATGATGGACACGATGACTAGATATCAGACTCGAGACCCTAGTGAGAGTTCTAGTACTCGGGGAGGGCCTTTAGCTGCTTTGGAGAGATTCCTGAAGCTGAAGCCCCCTCATTTTACTGGTCGTCCCAATCTTGATGAGGCCGTTCATTGGCTAAAGGAGTTAGGGAAGACTTTCGATACCATGGATTGTGTGGCAATTGAGAGGACTCCGTTGGCTACCTTCATGTTGAAGGATGATGCCTATGACTGGTGGACTACTTTGAAGAGCTTGTCTTATGCAGATAGGAATCTCAGGGAGATTCCATGGGAGACATTGAAGGAGTTCAATGCGTAGTACTTTCTTAGGCATGTCCAGAAGGCCAAGGAGAGGGAGTTTATGGAGTTGACCCAGGAGAGTATGACAGTGCTCGAGTATCAGATGAAATTTGTTTCGCTTGGAAGGTTTGTGTCCATCATTTTAGGAGACGAAGAGCGTCGGGCTGAGAGATTCGTGGACGGACTGAGGTCCAACTTGAGGAGTTTTGTGGCATCCAATTGTTGTACGGACTTGGGATCGACAGTTAAGTGTGCCCTAGCAGTAGAGGCACAACACGATCAGTCGGCTCGGAAGAGGGGACTAGCTACTCAAGGGCTAGCTTACGGCAAGGAGAAGACAACAGCGGCAGCAACTCCTTCGTCTGGATCAGGATCGTCTTCACTCGGCTTTAGATTTAGGAGGTTCTTTCGAGTCGGAGGCGGCAGCAGCGGTAGCAGTGGTAGTAGCAGACCTAGGCAGACTTAGCAGAGTCAGTCAGTGTCCAGCGCTCAGTAGGAGGCAACTCAGAGACTTCCAGCAGCTTGTCGTCATTGTAGTGGTACTCATGGTGGGACTTAGTGTCCCGCATTTTCTGGGAGGTGTTATACTTGTGGCTAGCAAGGCCATCTGGCGAGGAGTTGCCCGCAAGGGCATGGTCAAGGGCAGGGACCGGGTGATCAGAAGAAGCCGAGGACCCAGAGGAGAGTTCTCGCTATCACCAGGAAGGAGGCTCGTGCGTCCAACTTGGTGGAAGGTACACTTTCTGTCTTTGGGAACTCTGCGCATGTGTTGATTGATTCGGGTGCTTCACATTCCTTTATTTCCTAGCAGTTCGTAGATGTTCTTTCTGTACCCTTTGGTGAGTTATCTGATGGACTGATGGTTGAGGTTCCTTCTGGGGATTTCATGTTGACGTATAACTATATGAGTGAGGTTCCCTTGACCATTAAAGGTCATCAGTTGCCTGCCCAGTTAGTTGTAATTGCTATTCGTGACTTTGATGTCATATTGGGCATGGATTGGTTGGAGGCTTATTATGCCAAGGTGGACTGCCACAGGAAGAGGGTGCACTTCTCCATCCCGGGCATCCCGGCCTTCTACTTCCAAGGTATTAGGCTCTCTTCTCATGGTATTCTTATTTTTGCTTTTAAGGCTCAGAGGTTACTTAGTGGTGGCTGTGAGATTTTCCTTGCCTCAGTAGTCGTAGCTGGTGTTAGCAGTGGTTCCAGTCCTTGGGAGGTGCCTGTAGTATGTGACTTTATTGATGTGTTTCTTGAGGAGTTGCTTGGCCTTTCTCCTCAGCGGGAGGTTAAGTTTACTATTGAGCTTGCACCGGGTACGGCGCCCCTGTCTAAGGCTCCGTATCGGATGGCTTCGGCCGAACTCGCTGAGTTGAAGGCGCAGTGGCAAGAATTATTAGGTAAAGGTTTTATCTGTCCCAGCACTTCTCCTTGGGGTGCTCTAGTTCTATTTGTTAAGAAGAAGGATGGTTCTCTGAGGCTGTGCATTGATTATAGACAACTGAACCAGGTGACAGTAAAGAATAAGTACCCACTTTCGAAAATTGATGATCTGATGGATCAGTTGCAGTCTGCTAAAGTATTTTCGAAGATTGACTTAAGGTCAGGGTATTACCAGATGAGGATCCGTGTGGTTAATGTGAGTAAAACGGCTTTTAGGACTCGGTACGGACATTATGAGTTTTTGGTTATGCCTTTCAGCTTGAGCAATGCTCTGGCGGCTTTTATAGATTTGATGAATCGGGTCTTCAGGGCCTACCTGGATTAGTTTGTGGTGGTGTTTGTAGATGATATTTTGGTATATTCTTCTTCTGAGGAAGAGCATGCCACGCATCTTCAGGTGGTATTGCAAGTTTTGAGAGAGCACCAACTCTATGTCAAGTTTAGCAAGTGTGAATTCTGGCTAGATAAGGTGCACTTCTTGGGGCATGTCATTTCTAGTGACGGCATTACTGTAGATCCAGCTAAGATTGAGGCAGTGATGGACTGGGGCAGACTGACGACAGTAATTGAGATCAGGAACTTCCTGAGGTTAGCAGGATATTACAGACGGTTTGTTCAGGATTTTTCTTCAATAGCGACCCCCTTGTCAATGTTGGCTCATATGGGAGTTTGTTTTGTATGGACCGAGGAGTCTGAGTGGAGCTTTACTGAGTTAAAGACTCGTCTCACTTCGGCTCCAATTTTAGTGCTTCCATCTGGTTCTAGTGGATTCGTGGTTTGCTTAGATGCATCTTGTCGAGGTTTGGGTGCGGTTCTGATGTAGCATGGTAAGGTTGTGGCCTATGCTTCTATACAACTGAAGAAGCATGAGGAGAACTATCCCACTCATGACTTAGAGTTGGCGGCTGTGGTATTTGCATTAAAGATTTGGCGGCACTACTTATATGGGGAGAAGTTTCAAGTCTTCACTGATCACAAGAGCCTAAAGTATGTATTCAAACAGAAGGATCTGAACTTAAGGCAACACAGGTGGATGGAGTTTATCAAGGATTATGATCTCGACCTTTCTTATCATTCGGACAAGGCGAATGTGGTGGCGGATGCCTTGAGTCGGAAGACGGTCGTATCACATCTTATGATTCAGGAATGGAGATTATATGAACAAGTTGTGGAATCTTCCTTTAGGATTCCTCGAGAGGTTGATAAAGTTGTGTTGGCTAGCTTGATTGTGAGGCCAGCAGTTTACCATGCAGTGATTGAGGCTTAGAGGGCGGATGCAGAGTTACCACAGATTCTCCAGATATCAGAGGTGAAGTTATAGGATGATGGCACAGTCAGGTTTAGAGGCAGACTCTATGTTCCAGCGGAGGAAGAGGTGTGCAGGAATGTCCTAGATGATGCGCACCGTTCTAGATATGCAGTGTATCCCGGAACAACTAAAATGTATCATTGTTTGAGGAGACACTTTTGATGGCCTAGCAAGAAGAAGGACGTAGCTAAATATGTGGCAAAGTGTCTGACTTGTCAACAGGTTAACGCAGAGCACCAGAGACCAGGAGGGTTGCTGCAGCCATTGCCGATCCCGGAGTGGAAATGAGAACATGTGACTATGGACTTCGTGATGGGATTGCCCGTGTCACCTAATAGAAGAGACGCGATTTGGGTCATTGTTGATCGATTGACCAAGTCAGTGCACTTTCTATCTATTAGGAAGGACTGGTCAGTCGGTAAGTTGACTAGGTTATTTGTGGACCGGATCATCTCTCTGCATGGGGTGCCCTTATCCATCATGTCAGATCGAGATCCGAGATTTACTTCTAGATTTTGGAGGAGTTTTCAAAAGGCCTTGGATACGCAGTTAGCTTTCAGCTCGACTTACCGTCCTGAGACTGATGGACAGTCAGAGAGGACTATTCAGACACTGGGGGATATGCTCAGGGTTTGTTGCCTAGATTGGGGAGGTTCTTGGGAACAACACTTGTCTATAGTGGAGTTTGCTTACAAAAACAATTATCATTCAAGTATTGGCATGGCGCCATATGAGGCATTGTATGGGCGGTCGTTTCGATCTCCTATGAATGGGTCTGAGATTGGCGAGAGACAAATAGAAGGGCTAGAGTTGGTACAGTAGTGTGCTGAGGTTGCCAGAATGGTGCAGCAGAGGTTGACTACAGCTCAGAGTAGGCAAAAGAGTTATGCAGATATCCGTAGGAGACCGCTTAAGTTCGAGGTTGGGGACCACGTGTTTGTTCGAGTCTCATCCTCCAAGGGTGTGATGAGATTCAGGAAGCGAGGTAAGCTGAGCCAGCAATATATTGGGCCTTTTCCCATTCTTGCTTGAATTGGGGAAACGGCGTATCAGCTAGCATTGCCACCCAGTTTTGCAAGAGTGCACGATGTATTCCATGTTTCTTTGCTGAGGAAGTATGTCCAAGATCCGTCTCATGTCTTTGACTTCTCGGAGTTGGAGGTCGCTGAGGACTTGTCCTTTCCGGAATTTCTAGTGCGTATTGAGGATCGTAGGGAACAAGCCTTTCGAAACAAGATTGTTCTTCTGGTTAAGGTGATTTGGCAGTATCGCTCTGGAGGCGAGGCTACCTGGGAGCGAGAGGATGAGATGCGAGAACAATTTCCTTATCTTTTCTTGTAAGTTCTCTTGTGAGCTTGTACCATCATTTTTTTTTTTGATCTCGTTATTTTTAAAACAACAATTTCAGGGACGAAATTCTTTTAAGGGGGGGAGAATGTAAGGACTGAGGTTTCGGATTGGGTTATCGGGTCGAGTTCAATGTTGGACCCCTTGGTTTGGGCCCTTGTGTGGCTGGGGAATGGCATCAGTTTTAGGGGACGCCATTTAGGATCTTTGCAGAGGTGCCGCGTGGATGGGCGTGGGGGCGCATGTGTACGGCCCCAAATCTGTCGTCTGAATGGCGTCTTGGATGGACGACGCGATTCAGGCATCTGCCAGTGTACGACCCTGTCCTGTCGCCTTATTGGCGTCGTTCTAGAACGACACGTTTTAGCAAGTTTCGGTTGACACTCCGAAGCCCTCCCTCCTTTCCCTCATTCTCTCCACTCCCCTCTCTCTCCTCCCCCTTCTCTCCGAATCCTCCAATGCCTCCTCCCCCTCCTCTTTCCCTTCTACTCCCCATTTCTCCACTCCATCAACCTCCTAACCCTCACCACTATCACCACCATCTCCTCTGCGGCACTTTGCTCTCCGGACGGCGGCCGACGTCCTGGTGGAGTGACAGCATCCATGGCGGTACCAGTGGTGACTTGTGGCGTTGCGGTTCGGCGGCTAGGAGCACGGAGGAGTTCAAGTAATTGGTAGGGTGACGATCCTCGCGGTGTTTTCTTTAAAACCATGATTTTTCCGCTTTGAAGAATGAAATATGTGTGGATGATTCTAGGGTAGAAAGTATGTTATAAGGGGTTCTTTATGAAAATAATTAGGCTTCTCCCATACTTTCTCAATTTTTATAATTTTTGTGCGATTTAAAGGAGAAATCCCACTTTGTGACTCGGGGGAGGCCGAAGGGGGAACCTGTTTGTGAGTGCTAAATGGCGTCTGGCGATAGTGATGCCATTTTAAATGGCGGTTGCTACCCGAGATACGATTTAGCCCAGTTTATTCCAAGACCAGATCAGTAGGATTCCGTCTCTGTCTTAAATAGAGTCTAGTGACAGCGACGCCATTTAAAATGGTGTCTGCTAGGGGCGACGCAATTTAGGCCATCTCCCGAGGCCAGATCAGTGGGATTCTGTCTCTGTCTTGAATAGCGTCTGGTGACAGCGACGCTATTGTAAATGGTGTTTGCCAGCGGCGACGCAATTTAGGCCATCTCCCGAGGCCAGTTTTCGTGTGAACCGGTTTAGGGGTCTTAAATGCCGTCGGCCACGGGCGATGCGATTCAAGACAGAACTCCATTAATTCATGCAATTAACATATGTTTACATTGTTAGATAGTTTGGTTAAATGCATGCTTGGAAACATATTTCGAGGACGAGGATTTCTATGTGATCGGATCGCATTGTATTGCGTGTTATGCGATCGTGGACCTAGAGTGACAGTTGTTAGCGTTTAGGCACCCTGTGTCAGTGTGGGAGTGACATAGCGCCGGTGTGGGGTGGTGGGGTGACGCCTAGAGAGTGGGTCACCTAGTGTATCTTGGGGTATAGCTAGTACTGGTGTAGGAGTGGTATATTCAGAGTGTCACTCGTACTGGGGAAAGCAGAACCACCTAGAGCTAAACAGGTCGGAGTTGCCAGCGCGCTATCCGAGGGGTTACTGTTTGGTCCAAGTGGGTCGGTGTTTTTCGCGTTTGGCTGCATAGTTTGTGTGTTTAGTTGAGACGCTAGTTGTAGATTCTGTAGTGGAGTGGTTTTAGAGTTGTGCATATTGCATTTACAAATACATGTGTTTTATATTAGAATTTGAGAATCTTTGGGAGTTGTGTTTACTGCTTTACTTATTTAATTGCCTATATTTGTGTTGTTGCACTTGTGGGTGCGTTAGTGGGTGGTGGGGATCGGAGGATCCCTATTGAATCTATTTCGATGAGACTCACCCCTACAGTTTTCAGGTGAGGGTTCTAGGCAGACGTGGCGTGGAGGGTTTTGTCTTAGGTTGCGCGCCAGTAGCCACTGTTCCAGAGTATGCCCCGATATAGTTGTTATTTTTGTTTCTGGCCTGTACGCTTAATTATTTCTTTTTAGTTGGAATATGTAATTATTTGCTGAGTCGAGTGGAATTGTAATAAATTTTTAATTCCTGTACTTCATTTACAATTCGATGTGATGTGGAATGTATAATTTAGTTTATCATTTATTTTCCAGACTTATCGAGATTCTAGTTTGGCTCCAGATTTTAATGATTCGGTACCCATTTAGTAATCGGATCCCTGATTATAGGATGGCGAGTCGTTACAACAAACCTGCCTAAAGTAATTCAAATCTTATGACTATAACGATGGTGGACCACGCGACAAGTTCTTAACTACTCACGTTACGACTTAGAATTTAGTCGAGGGTATTTAGATAACTTATATCTTGGTCTCTCCTAGGTGATAACCTACAAGTATATCATATATATTTATTAATACTATACCTACTTTGATTCACAATCAAACATAAAAACAATGCATCTCATACATGTTAAGTGTGGTCATGGATAGTACAGTGGGTTTGACTGGAGCCAACAGTCATACGCAGACACAATCTAACATAACATTTATATCAGATAAATCCTGCAAACATATAGGCAAGAGATCTTCATCATATCGCCTTCCTAGTTGCAGTTGTGGATTATCCTTGCTCTTTCCTCGGTTGCCTCGATCAGATTACATTAAATTCTAGAATTTACATGTAAATAGATGAAAGCCTTATAGCGAGTACAAGAGAGAGGGAGGTAGAAGTACATCGGAGTATGAGAGAGGAAGAGGTACGCAGGCCTCTATTTATTAACAATTAATAAATATCCATTCAACCATACATCTATGATCCACATACATCATTTATCACATGAATAATTAAATAAGTGCATATCCATGACCACGATGTGTTTCAAATATCCTACACATGATTGAGCACATCATATGGCTAAATAAAAGAGTTTTAAAATTAATAGCTTTGGCTTTCAAAAAGATTGGTTCCAATCAAGATAGGTATTTGTATTTCAAAAACTCATTTTATTAACTTAACATGCAATTAAATCAAATTTAAAAATATATAAAATACACATCACATGTGCACACACTCCAAATTAATATTTACAGAACATTCCATGCCATTAGAATATTTCTAAAATCAAAACAATCTAACATTTAGATTAAACAATATTAATAATCTAACAATTAGACTATTAATAATTAATTACTAATCTAACTCTTAGATTAGTCCACTGAAGTTAATTATTAATTTAACACTTAAATTATTAATTAACTCTTATTAATCATTAACTATTAATCTAACTCTTAGATTAGTTAATTAATATTAATTACTAATTTAACAACTAAATTATTAATTAACACTAATTAATTAATAACTATTAATCTAACTCTTACATTATGAAATTAAAATTAATCATTAATTTAACACTTAAACTAACAATTAACTCTAATTAATTGTTAACTACTAATCTAACTCTTAGATTAGTTAATTAATGTTAATTATAAATTTAACAATTAAATTATTAATTAACATTAATTAATTATTAACAAAAAGTGTTAATCTAACTCTTAGATTATATAATTAATGTTAATCATTAATTTAACTCTTAAAGTAATAGTTAACACTAATTAATCGATGACTACTAATTTAAGACTTAAATTAGGTATTTAAATTAATTATTAATTTAACACTTAAATTAATAACTAACTCTTATTAATTAAAAATTAGATTAATTAATAATTAATAATCTAACATTTAGACTAAGAATTATTAATCACTAATCTAATAATTAAATCAATTAATTAAAATTAATTATTAGCTTAACATTTAATATAATAATTAACTCTAATTAGATAATAACTGATTGTTAATTATGATTCAAAATCATTAATGCCCAATTAAAAGAAATTGAATAATAATTTAATTTTTCAAAATAATTTTGAATTTAAATTTATATCCAATCTAATTATTAAATGGGCTTAAGGGATTTTAATTTGGATAATAGGGAAATAGAAGAAAGGCTTAGCCCATAAGCAGAGCCAGTGGCCGATCCCCCCCCCCGACGCCGGCGAGGGTCCCGACGCCAACAAGCCCCTGGTAGTTCCCCCAAAAAGCTGGTAACTGAGCCTAATTCCGCTTGATTTTCTGGTTTCTCCAAACTTGTGGAGATGGAGGAAGAAGAAGGGAGATCCCCTCCAATTCGGCCACCTCCAGAGGCTCTCCAGCGCCGGCCTCGAGCCTAGGGATGACAGAGACCCTTCCTTAAGGATTCGGGGTCCCGGCCCTCCACCCCAACTCATGGGAGGTCAGAACGAAGCCATTGAAGACTTGTCGTTCTTCGTCGAACAAAGAACACGAAAATCCCCAAATAAAAATCTGATTTTGTAGAATAGATTAATCTAATTAATTTCGTTTATCATATGAACCCTGATCCAGCAATTAATTGAATATACAACATAGAATATATCATGGAAAAATTAATATGGAGACCGAAACAAGACGAGAAACAGTGGAACCTGGCTCTGATACCACTGTTGGGTTCTCGTGTTTCTCCGGATTGCTCGCGCAGTAGAAAATAAAATTTAAACAACGATCCATTTTCCCATTTCGTATGAACTAAAATCCGAATAACCATTAATCGGATTATTACCTTCGCGCGGATTCGAATCCGCGTCCGAATGGTTCCGTCCGTGTGACATCGCCAGCCGCGCAGATGTCCGACCTCTAGCGAAGTCCACGGAATCCAAACGCGCGGTCGATTTCCCGTCAGACGGGAGTCGGAGAAGCGGCGGAGCAGACTCGGAGAACAGGGCCGGCCTGGGGCGCCAGAAAGAGAGAGGAAGAGAGGAGGAGGCGGCCAGGGTTGAGCAGCAGCCTGGCCTGCTCAGCCCATTCATTACATTTTATATTAATTGTGCGATTTTTCATAAAAACCCCCAAGTTTATATAAAACTCACTTTTTAATCCATCGCCTTGAGAATCATTTGCGTGTGACCCTCTAGGCCCAATTACCAGTCCGATTAATAGCCTAGTGACTCCTCACTGACTTAATTAATTAATTAATAACTCATATTAATCATTTAATCAACCGAATCAATGTCGCACATTAAATTCAATTGGGCCTCCGATCAGGTTGGGTGCCAAGCAACACCGCGTGAACCCGGAAGGTATCGACGTTAAGTAACCCACTCTTGGAATCTTTTCGCTGACAATTACCGTATGGATATAATCCTTCATTCGTACAATGCTCTCGAGTCAACTCAAGGTATGGTATACCGTTAAACCCTAACCGAACAACTCAATTGGATTGGATGCTGCCGTATAATATCGAAAAACTCCTTTCCCGATATTATCGTTTGCCCTGGCCAAAGACTTCCGCGTATCCTTCCTAGAGCATTCTCTCTCAATGTACCGAGAGTGAATGATTCCTTATTGACATTCAATTCCCTTTGACGGTATTCCGTTGTACCCGATCCTTAGATGCTTAGAATCCCGTGGATAGAAATTCATAAACTAAGGTCAAAGCACAGAAGTCCACCGACAAGGTGTCCTTGGTGTCTTAGGTCCGAGGACCATCCACGTAACTGCGACAATAGAATCTAGCCAGTTGACAGTGAGGTACAATACCATCCAGCGATTTTGTCGGATCAGTTCAGTGAACTCATTCTCTAATAAGTACCTACAAATTCCCCTTAGTGTCTCCACACAAATGGTTATGAGATCAGTCACCCTCATCGTATGAGCAGGAGTAATCTGCACTAATCTAGCTGGATATCCGATGTCCTTCTCAGATATCCTTCGACTAGGATCTATTAAGAATATGTGTGTTTAAGTGATCCGTCTCATTAGTATGATCTCATCATAATCTTATCACTATCGCACATATTCACGGACTTCATTATAAGACAATAATAGTACGAATTATACAGAATGAATATAATGCCATTTTATTAATAAATGAATGAGATTTACATAGTCAAATTGACTTGTAGGCCACCTAAGACTAACAACCATGTCCTCCTCTGGGGCATCTAATGCTGGTTCAGTAGGAGGTTCATTATCTAGGACATACGCAATTTACTCAGACCTGAGGACAATCTTCGGGTTCCTAGGCCAGTCTGAGTAGTTTGGACCTGTCAAAAGATTGGCATTCAGTATGCCACATAACGGGTTATGGTGCGACATCTTAGCCTACATGAGATAATAAATTTCAATTAGCAGAAATTTACAGATACGCTAATTTTGATCTCATATTGAGTAAATTTCATGTCATAATTATAATGCTCCGAAATGGTTTGATTTTTAATCATTAATTAATTTTTATTGATTTTTTCAAGATTTTATTTGATTAACATCGACCATAGCTGACGCCTTTTAGATTTCTTGCTGAAATCAAATCGGACTTAAATTCCTAAATCCGGATAAATTTAACTAAATGACGTCGCCCATGTACGACGCTATTTAGGTTCCCTAATATGTTTGGATTTTCGATTTAAATTCGAATTAATTTCCTAATTATCTAAATTATCGTCGCCCATGTACAACGCCTTTTAAGTTTCCTAATTATTTCCGGTTTCCTTTCCGGATTTTCTTTCTATTTTGGCCCCTCTAATTAGTAAAATGACGTCGTTGATGGACGACGCGATTTGAGCACTTTCTTGATAAACTTTATTTGACCGAGATTATCTAGTTCCCGAGGTTGGAAGGGTTTCAAATTCTTGGAAATCTATTTAGGCAAATTTGGAGGCAGAGGGAGAGGCCATTGAAAGCCAAATTGCCTTCAAAACATACTCTATATATACATGTACCCATTGACCTTTGAAAAAGGTTGGAATATGCATGTTTTGGAATCCATAGCAAGGTGAATGGAAGCTCCCTCTGCAGAAAACGTGGGAAGGCTTTGGAGCTCCTTCTTCTTTATCTAATCCATCCCTTTGAAGCTTTGAAGATCTAAGGCTATGGAGGGGCCAACCTCTTTCTCCCTCTTCTAATTTCTCATCTAATTTTGATAATTTTCCATATAGTTTATTCACTGTTTGCATTAGAATTTTCATCAGATCACTTCATGTTTCACACACCCACATCATATTCACTGTTTGGGCACCCTCGTGTGCACCGTTTAACACCCTCGTGTGCGTCCTTTATGTTCCTTGGGCACGTTTGATGTTTGGTTCATTGGTTTGATTCTTTCCTACATGCACCTCGTGCACAGCCCTAGTGACAAGATTTTGTCCTCCCATGATTGCCTAAATTTGTGGTTTGAAAAGCACGTTTGCTTGATTTGATACCCATGTTGTTTACATGATAAATTATCTCTTTTAGACTCTATTTCGCATGATTAATTGAACATGTTTACACCTTGTTGATTTGAGAGGGGAGTGCCCCTGATGTCTTTTTTTTATTACTGTTTACGGAGCTTGAATCGTGTTATGGAGCTTGAATCGCGTCGAGACCAGACGACGCCGTTTACATGACGTCGCCCAGTCCCAACGTCTTTTAGGCTGTTTGCCCTGTTGCCCGAGAAACTGCTAACAGTGGGTTTATTGTCTTGAATAGCGTCGACACCAGGTGACGCCATTCAAGCAGGTTAACCTTCGGCCATCGGTTCTCGAATTTTTGGTTTGATTTGATTATTATACTTATATTTATTGCACTAGAGGCCATCCTGGCCACAGGACATCATCATTAGGAGTTCGCTCCCCTTTTCGGAACACCTTTCTCGACGCTCTCACCTCTCTTTGACTGGAGTTGGTCCCTCGGTCAGACTAGAGTGGTCAGTGTCGGGACCTTCGTAAGTCCCGAAAAGCGAAGAACTCCTCTTTGCTCATCGGGCTAGTTGTACCTTTGAAGTCCCGGGTAGACATTGAAATCGTTGTAAGTGGAGCCATAGAGGAAAACGACAGAAAATTACACTGAAACTAGGATCCTTCCTGTTGAGTGAATCAATCTTTAAAAAATTAATTTTTAACTTAACAAGGAATCCTAAAACAGCGTAACATCCACTTCTTTGTTAATCTTTGTGCAACTTGTTTGAATCCTTGATTAATCAAACACCATGATGCTACGTTCAGGTAGGACCGTTGGTATGGCTGCCTACAAGCAAGACAATTTGTTTGAATATGAGGGAGATGCTCATGCCTCTTAGCATTATGATCCAACATACTCTGAAGACGAGGGAGATTCTCATGCCCCTCGCAACCCCAATCACTTCTCAACTGGACATGAGGGAGATGCTTATGCCCCTCAAGGTCAAGTCCATTTCACTTACGATCAATATAATCCCAACATTGGTGATCGTTCTCACGTTCACGTCATTTCTGTTGGGATCCGGGCGGGACGTGAAGAACGCAGCAGAAACGACAAATAAAATAAATCCCGCCCGATGCCCGCTGATCCGATTCGGAATGAAAAACGCAAACCGAAAAATGGGTCGAAATCTGATTACCGTGTGCGGATTCGAATATGCTTCCGTCTTGGTTCCGTCGAGGCGATGCCGCGAGCCGCACAAGCGTTCGGCCTCCAGCGGTATCCACGCGATCCTTCGCGGTGGTTCGCCCTTGCTCCCTCGTCCATATCAGCTCACTCGCTAAAGATCCGTCGCTGCAATGATTGCCGAAAACCCGCCAACGGGAATTCCCGACTTTTGGAAATCATACGCGGCGGAGACGGAGACTATTCTGGCACCTCGAACGGGGCGCCCAGAGAAGGAGAGAGAAAGGGGGGATGACGGCCAACATGGGGAAATCCTGGAGCTTGACCCAGGGTTTCTCAACATGACGCCTTTTAGATTTCTTGCTGAAATCAAATCGGACTTAAATTCCTAAATCCGGATAAATTTAACTAAATGACGTCGCCCATGTACGACGCTATTTAGGTTCCCTAATATGTTTGAATTTTCGATTTAAATTCGAATTAATTTCCTAATTATCTAAATTATCGTCGCCCATGTACAACGTCTTTTAAGTTTCCTAATTATTTCCGGTTTCCTTTCCGGATTTTCTTTCTATTTTGGCCCCTCTAATTAGTAAAATGACGTCGTTGATGGACGACGCGATTTGAGCACTTTCTTGATAAACTTGATTTGACCGAGATTATCTAGTTCCCGAGGTTGGAAGGGTTTCAAATTCTTGGAAATCTATTTAGGCAAATTTGGAGGCAGAGGGAGAGGCCATTGAAAGCCAAATTGCCTTCAAAACATACTCTATATATACATGTACCCATTGACCTTTGAAAAAGGTTGGAATATGCATGTTTTGGAATCCATAGCAAGGTGAATGGAAGCTCCCTCTGCAGAAAACGTGGGAAGGCTTTGGAGCTCCTTCTTCTTTATCTAATCCATCCCTTTGAAGCTTTGAAGATCTAAGGCTATGGAGGGGCCAACCTCTTTCTCCCTCTTCTAATTTCTCATCTAATTTTGATAATTTTCCATATAGTTTATTCACTGTTTGCATTAGAATTTTCATCAGATCACTTCATGTTTCACACACCCACATCATATTCACTGTTTGGGCACCCTCGTGTGCACCGTTTAGCACCCTCGTGTGCGTCCTTTATGTTCCTTGGGCACGTTTGATGTTTGGTTCATTGGCTTGATTCTTTCCTACATGCACCTCGTGCACAGCCCTAGTGACAAGATTTTGTCCTCCCATGATTGCCTAAATTTGTGGTTTGAAAAGCACGTTTGCTTGATTTGATACCCATGTTGTTTACATGATAAATTATCTCTTTTAGACTCTATTTCGCATGATTAATTGAACATGTTTACACCTTGTTGATTTGAGAGGGGAGTGCCCCTGATGTCTTTTTTTTATTACTGTTTACGGAGCTTGAATCGTGTTATGGAGCTTGAATCGCGTCGAGACCAGACGACGCCGTTTACACGACGTCGCCCAGTCCCAACGTCTTTTAGGCTGTTTGCCCTGTTGCCCGAGAAACTGCTAACAGTGGGTTTATTGTCTTGAATAGCGTCGACACCAGGTGACGCCATTCAAGCAGGTTAACCTTCGGCCATCGGTTCTCGAATTTTTGGTTTGATTTGATTATTATACTTATATTTATTGCACTAGAGGCCATCCTGGCCACAGGACATCATCATTAGGAGTTCGCTCCCCTTTTCGGAACACCTTTCTCGACGCTCTCACCTCTCTTTGACTGGAGTTGGTCCCTCGGTCAGACTAGAGTGGTCAGTGTCGGGACCTTCGTAAGTCCCGAAAAGCGAAGAACTCCTCTTTGCTCATCGGGCTAGTTGTACCTTTGAAGTCCCGGGTAGACATTGAAATCGTTGTAAGTGGAGCCATAGAGGAAAACGACAGAAAATTACACTGAAACTAGGATCCTTCCTGTTGAGTGAATCAATCTTTAAAAAATTAATTTTTAACTTAACAAGGAATCCTAAAACAGCGTAACATCCACTTCTTTGTTAATCTTTGTGCAACTTGTTTGAATCCTTGATTAATCAAACACCATGATGCTACGTTCAGGTAGGACCGTTGGTATGGCTGCCTACAAGCAAGACAATTTGTTTGAATATGAGGGAGATGCTCATGCCTCTTAGCATTATGATCCAACATACTCTGAAGACGAGGGAGATTCTCATGCCCCTCGCAACCCCAATCACTTCTCAACTGGACATGAGGGAGATGCTTATGCCCCTCAAGGTCAAGTCCATTTCACTTACGATCAATATAATCCCAACATTGGTGATCGTTCTCACGTTCACGTCATTTCTGTTGGGATCCGGGCGGGACGTGAAGAACGCAGCAGAAACGACAAATAAAATAAATCCCGCCCGATGCCCGCTGATCCGATTCGGAATGAAAAACGCAAACCGAAAAATGGGTCGAAATCTGATTACCGTGTGCGGATTCGAATATGCTTCCGTCTTGGTTCCGTCGAGGCGATGCCGCGAGCCGCACAAGTGTTCGGCCTCCAGCGGTATCCACGCGATCCTTCGCGGTGGTTCGCCCTTGCTCCCTTGTCCATATCAGCTCACTCGCTAAAGATCCGTCGCTGCAATGATTGCCGAAAACCCGCCAACGGGAATTCCCGACTTTCGGAAATCATACGCGGCGGAGACGGAGACTATTCTGGCACCTCGAACGGGGCGCCCAGAGAAGGAGAGAGAAAGGGGGGATGACGGCCAACATGGGGAAATCCTGGAGCTTGGCCCAGGGTTTCTCAACAGCGCATATATATATTAAGTCGGCGCGACTTTTCACAAAAGTCCCCGAGTTAATATAAATCCCACTTATGTACAACCGATTGAGAATTTTATTGCGTGTGATCCTCTAGGCCCATTTACCAGTCCGGTTTTCAGCCCGTTAAGTCCAATAACTAGTTATTGACTTATTGTAATTAATTAATATCTAGATATTAATTAATTACAATAAGTTAGATATTAACTAATTACTTAACTGAATTAACATCGCATGTAAATTCGATCAGACTTCTGATCAAGTTGGGTGCCAAGCAACACCGCATGATCTCGGAAGGTAATGGGGTTCATCAACCCACTCATGGAACCTGTCCGTCCACAGATACCGCATGGCTATAATCCTTCATTCGCACAATGCTCTCGAGTTAACCTAGGGTATGGTCAACTGTCAAACCCTAGATGGTCAACTCACTTGAATCAGACTCCACTGTACAATATCAGAAAACCTCTTTTTTTGATATTGTTTCTGCTCTGGCCAGAGACTCCTGCGGATCTATTCTAGAGCATTCTCTCTCCAGTTACCTGAGAGCGAACGATCCTTTATTGAATACACAATCACCTTCGAAGGTCTTCCGCTGGACCCAATCCTTGACTATTAGAGATCCCGTGGATAGGGATTCGTAGGTCAAGGTCAAAGTCCAGAAGTCCACCGACAAGGTGTCTTTGGTGTCTCATGTCCAATGATCAACCATGCCACTGTGACGATGAATCAAGCCGATTGATAGTCAGGTAAATTACCATTCGGCGATTCATGTCGGATCAGTTCAGTGAACTCATTCCTCAATGAGCACCTACAGGTTTACCATTGTGTCTCCACACGAGCAACTAACGAGATCAGTTACCCTCATCATATGAGCTGGAATAACCTGTACTAGTCTAACCGGATGTTTGATGTCCTTCTCAAACATCCTACGACTAGGAACAATTGAGAATATGTGTTTATAAGTTATCAGTCTCATTATTATGATCTCATCATGATCTGATGACTATTGCACATATTCATGGACTTCATTATGCGCAAATATAAATATGTCAATCTACATAATGAATTTAATGTCATTTATTAGTGAACCAGATTGAAATAGGTGCCTTATGATTGGCTTAGAGGACACCTATATCCATCAATCTCCCACTTGAACTCAAGCCAATCACCTTCTCATTTGATCTCCATCAAATCTAGGTGATGCTCAGAAAGAGTTTGTGACTAAGACTTGGTCAGGGATCTGCTAAATTATCTAAAGATTGAGTCTTTTCCATTACGTTATTTCCTTTTAATCCTTTGTCTCTAAACCTGTGAAAGAGCCTCAGAATGTTCTGCAACTTCTGAAGAGACCATGGCTCGATCACATAATTGATCGCTCCTACTGTTGTCCTACAATGATAGGATGGTATCAGAGACCTTTTAGAACTACATCTAGTTCATGGATGAACCTTTTTCATCCATACTGTTATAATAACAGTATCACTTATTTATGTCGTCACCTTAATATCGAGTTTTTGGATTGGAACCATTCCAATCAATTCATTTCTACTAGAAGGTTGAATCCATTATCTGACTTGAAATTTGAGTCAGTGTGAACTCATAATTTCAAATCATCCTCTCCATATATGTGAGTGCATCCTTAGCACTTCTCAAGTGCTTAATGATGCATTTCACTCCTGTATCCTTTAAGGAACCTTTTATTCAAAGGAATAAATTTCATGTCTCAACAATTGAGACTTGTTATGAAATTTATGCCAAACATTTTGACATACAGGTCAATATAATATCCCCACCGATCTATCTTAATAGATTCGTATTTTCAATACGTGGGATATTATAACTAAACCTATTATGGAGGAAAATATGGTTAACAATGCTTTTACGGATAGTAACATCCTGATGTCATTCTTAATGACTTTGATGTTATTATCACAAAGTATTACTAAAACGACCGTACTCCCACTGTCCTTTTTGAACACACACACAATCCGTGACTATTCTTAATGATCACGAAGTATTTGACCATTAAGTCAAAACTTTTATTACAACTTAGGAAGCTTCAATTTGATTCAAAATAATCTTTAAAATCATAACTTGCTTCCTGAACATTCTAAAAGCTTTAAACGTGTATCATATACATCTTTACCTCAATCATATTGAGAGAACGCTATTAATATCTATCTATCATCATCTCATTATAATGATAGGCAGTATTGACAAGTAGAATTCTAATAAACTTATCAATCTCAAAGTTGTAATGACAGAGAGCACCATTATCATAGATTTTAGATCATAATCTATTTTGAGCTTCTCTCATCTTGCTAAATCAGATATGTCAAATATATTATTTTAGTCACTGAGAGAATCTCAAAAATCTATGAAGCTCTCTGATGTGTTATGACTGGTTCCAAACAACTAAAGATTATCTAATAATCTTATATTAGCTTGTGAATTTAGAACATCTTCTAGTTTTATCAGCTCCCACTGTCTTTTTTGAGGACATATTCTTCTTCACAGATGACAGCTTTCCAGAACGATAATTATTTCATTATCGCCTGGCCAATAGATGTAATGTCCAAACTCTTTAGACATTCACAAATTCACACCACGATAATACTTGAATTTTAATTCAGGTTTGTTTATAATTTACATCTCATATGAATTATTTGGTTTCCATATCTTATATGGACATACACTGACTTATTTGGAACCATCTGTAAAGCATGGACATCTAATGTTCATACTCATGTTCACAAGGATAATAATTAGGCAAATCTTATTATGTATTGCACCATATCTTAATAAGGTGTAATTCCCTATTCTATCATATTACTATGATATACAATGAGAATTAATCGAGCGAGGATACAATTATCCTCTTAATGATTTATGTGAATCATATACCTAAGTATTAGTTTCTTTGATCAAATCAAAAATTCTAATACTTGATATTGATCTTATACCTTAATCTTTCAGATGCATTCGTCTTGTACTTCAGTAAGTACATACAGTCGAATCATTCCAAGAGTAAACTATAAGGTAAGTCAATAGTAGTGATTATCTTTGGCCTTTGAGCTGTTTACAACAATATGCATCAGCATCAATAATTTCTTATTGTACAATCCGGTATACAATACCATAGATAATAAGGACTCACACAGTTCATTTCTATAGGAGACTTGTGAACATTCATCACATGAAATGTCACTTCAAGAATCTATAGTGCATTGACTGATTTGAATAACTATTGTTCCTTCTTAGTCAACGTTATTCACTTTTATAATTCTTGATATTTTATGCAACTAAATAACAATTATTCAGTTTCATATTAGACTCCTATAGATATACAAAGATTTACTGTCAGACAGTAACCTATGAATATCATGAACAATTGCTGAGTCTAACTCAACATTTGTATTTTCTCGATTTCTTTTTACTTGTCTAAGTCTGCACATTATCGCAGTTCTGAGAATCATTTCCAATGTCTCATATTGGATACGCTAATTCTCCAATAGACTTACAAAAGTTGATAATAAGAATATATGAAACTTCTTTCAAGTTTCATATTCGTTTTGCCTTTACCAGTATCCTTATATTAGTTGCAGTGGGAGAACTGCTATTTCTCTATCTCAGCTGACTTTCCTTTATCCTTTTTAGATGTGGATTAGATCGTTTAAAATCTTACCACTTGCCTTTCTCAAGGGCACATCATAAATATCTCTTCATCTTGGTCTATCCAAATAAGAGATTTCATGACAATGATTAAGCCTTTCAAAAAAGCATATCATGGGTACCTGTAAGGATTGAGATTTTCGGATCCGGTTTTCGGGGTCAGACCATGTAGTTCAGGCCCTAGCGGGGCTGAGACTCTGTGTTGTTTCGCGTCAAGACCTCGAGACGCGTTTTGAACGGCGTCCACCGTTGCAGACGCGTTTTAGGTTCTGCCACGTGGGCTGGCTTTGGGCCGCGAGAGTACGGCCCTGTCGTGTCGTCTGAACGGTGTCCGCGTGAGACGACGCCTTTCAGACTGCGACTCTGGGTTGTCAGAGTACGGCTCTGACATGTCTCCTGAACAGCGTCTTGATGGAACGACGCGTTTCAGAGTTCTGTCAGAGCGGCCGTCACGTCATCTGATAGGCGTCCATCCATATCGACGTGTTTTATCCAGTCTCTGGTTAACCCTGCGAGCCCTCCTTCTTTCCCTCATTTTCTTCCTTCTCTCTTTCTCTCCTCCCTTCCGGCGACTCCGGCGACGACCCCTTCTCCTCCCTCTTTTCCTCCCACCACTTCGTCTTTCCCTCCACTCCATCACCCACCTAGCTCCCACCACTACTACCTCCACTTCCTCCGTGGCGTTTACTCTCCGGACGGCGGCCGACGTCCCAGTGGAGTAAGGATGACCACGGCGGTACCGGCGGCGGCGTGGGGCGAGACGGGTGGACGGCTTGGAGTTTGGAGGAGTTCAAGTAACCGGTAGGGTGACGATTCCCATAGTATTCCATGTTAAAACCATGTTCTCCCTCTTAAAGCATGTTTTAGATCTATGGTTTTGGGGTAGAATAAGCATGTTTAGGAGCTCTTCTTGATGGAATGGGGGATCTCTATGAATGTGGGTTTATGATGGTTTGGTTTGCCTCTCTTTCTCCTCTGTTTTTGGGCGATTTTGGAGTTTTTGGGGGTAAAAAGGGGAGCCCTCGGGCTCGAGACAGACCTGGCTCCTGGCGTTAAAAGACGTCGTGCATGGACGACGCCTTTTTGAAGGGCGTCGGGCCATCATGACGCCTTTTAGGCAGGAATCGTTCCACTCAGGCTCTGTCAGTTCGGGGATTCTTGGACTAAAAGACGTCATGTGTTAGCGACGCGATTTGTAATAGCGTCGGGTCACCATGACGCCTTTTAAGGCAGAAATCCCCCGATTAACGTTTTCCGCGAATCCCGGACTTCTGTGTTATTAGCGTCTGAGGATGTTGACGCCTTTTAAAAGGCGACCTCTAGTGTCGACGCCTTTTAGGCCAGATTCTGAGGCCGGTATTTCATGAACCAGTATAGAGTGCTTGAATGCCATCGGCCTTAGGCGACGCGATTCAAGACAGAACTACACTAATTCATGCCAGTAAAACGTGTTCACACTGCTAGATAGTTGGTTAATGCATGCTTTTAGTGTACTCGATGATGATGGATTCTTCATGACCGGATGGCACTGCGTTGTGTGTTGTGCGACCGCGGACTTTTCACGTGACCGGATCGCACTATGCCGGGTTTTTTGTTACTGTGGACCTGGAGTGACAGTTGTAGCGCTTTATCACCCTGTGCTGGTGTGGGTGGAGCATAGCGCCGGTGGGGGCGTGGGCGGGGTGACGCCTAGTGAGAGAGGGTCACCTGGTGAACCCCGGGGTCATCTAGTACCGGTGTGGGTGTGGTACTTTCGAAGTGTCACTCATGCTGAGGGAAGGAGTAACCACCTGAGCCAGTTGAGCCGGAGTAGCTGGAGTGCTATTCGAGGGGTTACTGTTTGGTCTTAGCGGGTCGGTGTTTTTCTCCACCGTCGTTTGTGTGGTTGGCGTGTGCTATAGAGACGTCGGTTGTGGGTTCCCTAGTAGACTGGTTTAGAAATATGCATGTTTAATATATTTCGACTGCATGTGATTCACATCGAGATTTAGGAATAGTAATTACCACTGTGCTTGTTACTTTACCTTCAGCTGTATTTTACACTTGTGGGTGTGTGCGTGGGCAGTGGGGATCGAAGGATCCCTACTGAGTCTTTTCTTTGAGACTCACCCCTGCGATTTTCAGGTGAAGACTCCCGGCAGACCTAGCGAGCGGAGTGCGGCTGTGTGTTGAGCGCCGTCAGCTGTTGTTCCGGGGTATGCCCCGACGTAGTTGTTATTTTATTCATGGCCTGTATGTATAATTATTCCTTTTCTGTTGGAGTATGTAATTATTTGCTGTATCGAGTTGCATTGTAATAACTTTTAATTCCTGCTTTTTCCTTTCAATCCAATGCGATGTGAATGTTTAACTTAGTTTATTATTTATTTCCCAGACTTACATAGATCCTGGTTTGGTTCCAAATTAATGATTCGATACCCATTTAATAATCGGATCCCCGATTATAGGGTGGCGGGTCGTTACAGTACCTCTTCACCTTGGTCTATCCAAGTAAGAGGATTCATGATACCTGATTAGGATAGTGACTTTCACTCACCCCTAAAGACATTCTTTAGAATTTTCTTGTCAGTCTGAATATAAGAAGTATTGGCATCCAATATGTCAAAATTTCAAATAGACGACATATTAGTGAACTAAGGAAATAACGTGTTTAAGCAGATAATTCAATTATGGTCTTTATCTTGAATTATTTCCCACTATTTTTCGACGGACTGTATAGCCTTCAGGTATACAGAACGGAAGACTCCGACGATCTCCTAGTGAGGATCAGAATCTCCAAGAATCACAGTATGATCTCGAGTAAACACATAGTATCATATCATTATCTTAGAGCAACCATCTCATGGTAATTGCAACTCCTTGCAATATCCGATCTTATTTCCGCTCCCAGGTCTTTAATGGTCCCGGGTAAACACAGTAGACCATTATACCTGGTCTAAGCTTTACCATCAATACGTGACAGAGTAGAGTAAGAATGCTGCTCCCGGGTAAACGCGAGGATAGCTACACGGTTCCTCCATTCCAATCTCAAGGCATCAAGATGCCATAATTAATAGTCCTTTCATCAGATGGTGGCAGATCTCAGGTAAACACATAGAAACTGCCATTACTAAATCAAGTTCTAAGAACTATATTGATGGAGAGCCACGCGGTGCATTCTCAATGACTCGCGCTCCGGCTTAGACTTTATATTGAAGGTTTTGTTTATGTTAAGTTGGTCTCATCCTAGGTGATAGTTTATAAATATATTGTATATATTTAACTATACCTAGATATTAGCAATCGATTCATAATAAAAAACTAAAAGGTATGTATCAACCATACATGTTCATTATGTGGTCATGGACAGCACGGTGATTAACTGGAGCCAAATAATTAATCACCAAAACTATATAACATTTATATAATCTAAACATGCAAACACATAGCCACTGGTGATCTCATCTCCTGTTGCCTTCCTGGTTGCATTTGTGGATCATCCTCGCCTCTCCTCGGCCGGCGCGATCAAATACAAATAATATTTATTTTGAAATAATTTCAAATACAAATAAATTGTAAGAGAAAGCCTTATGGCCGAATACAATAATGGAGGAAGATAGAATTACAATAGAATGAGAGAGAGAGGGAGGCACGCAGGCCTCATTAATTAACGTTTAATTAATGTACATCACATTCCATAACAATCCACATAATCACACACCATCACATGATATGAAATTTAACTAAGTGCATGTCCATGACCACCACAAATTTTAACCATCCACACATGATAAAGCACATCACATGAAGGCTAAAACTTTGAAAAATAATAATTTTGGTTTTTTTAAAACCTGGGTTCCAATCAATATTAGATAAATTGTATTTTTCGAAAATCTTATTTTCTAACATGCAATAAATCTAATTCAAAGCATCAAACACATCATCATGTGCAAACAAAGCTAAAATTAAAATTCTAAATTATTCCATGCAAAATTTAGAACAATTCTAAATTAATTAATCTAACACTTAGATTAATTTTAAATCACATTAATAACAATTATTAATGCGAAAACAATCTAACATTTATATAGAATTAAAAATTCATAAATAACATTTATAAAAGAATTTATAACTCCAATTATAATTGATTAACAACTCCTTGTTAATAAACCCCCTTTAATTAAAAGATATTTCTTAATAACAATTATTAAGGAATATTAGTTAAAACATTTCTACATTGTACTAGTCTATCAATTAGACTAATTTAAAATAGTTTTAACAACTCTTGTTAAGATATCTCCAAATGTAAAATCTCTCTTAACAACCCCTTGTTAGAAAATTGCCAAGATATTAATAAACACATAACAAATGCCACTAGAACTCTTGTTAATGGACCTTGAGGTACAAAATATTCTTTTAACAACCCTTGTTAAAGATATAGTAATTTTTCCTTTTCAATTAATATTAATCTATCATTTAGACCAATATTAAATAATGAAAAATGTTATCAATTAATAATCTAACAATTAGATCAATAAATAGTGTATTAATAACAATTATTAATTCACATTAAAGATCATAATCTTTATCTTGAACCTCAAAAATTATATATTTAATTGAGCACGAGTTTTAAAACAATTTTAAAATAATGACTCAATCAATATCTTGCTAATTAAACTTGGATATTATTAAACATTAGTCTTAAAACACCTTTTAAGATAACTCTCATTTTAATATTTAACTAATTGAAATTTTAGTTTTAAAACATTTTTTAAACAAAATCTCAATTAATTAACATATTAAAATTACTTGGGGAATAAACAGGGCATTTGGGATAGGGGTTATATGGGCTGGTGTTTAAGAAGGTGGAAACTGGGCCCATTGGGGTTTAATGGCTCGGGCCATTGCAGCCTGGTGCGGCCCAACGCCAGGACCTGAGCCAGGCCGGCCCAAAGTTGGCTTGGGCCTGGCTTGGTCCAGCTGGGACCGCCCCAGCAAGCTGGCCCGGCCAGACCTGCTTCGGGTCAGTGCGGCTAGGGCTGAACCCTAGCCGCCGCCGGCCCCTGACGCCCACCCTTTCCCTGGGTTCCCAGCGTCCCTACTCGACGTCGGCATGTAGAAAGGGAGGGGGATAGGCGGCGCCACTTGCCTCCCCAGCGCCGCCGACGGGTCCGGTGAGGGTGGCCGATGAGACCGGTGCCGGTGGATGCTCCGGAATTCCTCCTTCTAACGTTGTTCACCCGATACCCCAAAAGATGCAGGGATGGCACACCAGCGCAGGCGGCGAGATGAGGGAAGACCAGAAGATGCAGGACGGGCTCCCTATCCCTTCCCCTATGCCATTGATCGCCGGCCAGGATGGCAGTGCCGCCGGTTGCCCCCAAAGATTGCGGTGAAACAATTTTGAAGCCGTAACTTCCCTTTTGTTTTCTCTTCCAACATTTGAAATCATAAAGAGATGGGAGACTCCATCGTCGACCGCCAGCCACAACACGGATCCTAGGGAACTCACGAAGATCGCCGGTCATACTGGCCTCCACCATGGAGGTGGTTGTTCTCCATCAAAAAACCCATCCATGCCCATGAACACGGGTTCTTCATCTCCATGAAGAACACAATGAAATCCCCAAAGAATGTCATTTTTCTTCACATAATATTAATCTCAAATTAATATGTTCATCCGATGAACATCTTCCGAGAGAGAAAAAACGATTCGAGCATGGAAATTATTTTAGAATAATAATTTAGTCATTCCGGAGCGGATCAGAGCGGAACCTGGCTCTGATACCACTGTTGGGATCCAGGCGGGACGCGAAGAATGCAGCGGAAACGACAAATAAAATAAATCCCGCCCGATGCCCGCTGATCCGATTCGGAACGAAAAACGCAAACTGAAAAACGGGTCAAAATCTGATTACCATGTGCGGATTTGAATCCGCTTCCGTCTCAGTTCCGTCGAGGCGATGCCGCGAGCCGCACAAGCGTCCGGCCTCCAGCGGTATCCACGCGATCCTCCGCGGTGGTTCGTCCTTGCTCCCTCGTCTGTATCAGCTCGCTCGTTGAAGATCCGTCGCCGCAACGGTTACCGAAAACCCGCCGACGGGAATTCCCGACTTTCGGGAATCATACACGGCGGAGACGGAGACTGTTCTGGCACCTCGAAAGGGGCGCCCAGAGAAGGAGAGAGAAAGGGGGGATGACGGCCAGCATGGGAAAATCCTGGAGCTTGGCCCAGGGTTTCTCAACAGCGCATATATATATTAAGTCGGCGCGACTTTTCACAAAAGTCCCTGAGTTAATATAAATCCCACTTATGTACCACCGACTGAGAATCTTATTACGTGTGACCCTCTAGGCCCATTTACCAGTCCGATTTTTAGCCCGTTAAGTTCAATAACTAGTTATTGATTTATTATAATTAATTAATATCTAGATATTAACTAATTACTTAACCAAATTAACATCGCATGTAAATTTGGTCGGACTTCTGATCAAGTTGGGTGCCCAGCAACACTGCATGATCCTGGAAGGTAATGGGGTTCAGCAACCCACTCATGGAACCTGTCCGTCCACAGTTATCGCGTGGCTATAATCCTTCGTTCGCACAATGCTCTCGAGTTAACCTAGGGTATGGTCAACTGTCAAACCCTAGATGGTCAATTCACTTGAATTAGACTCTGCTGTACAATATCAGAAAAGCTCTTTTTTTGATATTGTTTCTGCTCTGGCCAGAGACTCCTGCAGATCTATTCTAGAGCATTCTCTCTCCAGTTACCTGAGAGCGAACGATCCTTTATTGAACACACAATCACCTTCGAAGGTCTTCCGCTGGACCCGATCCTTGACTATTAGAGATCCCGTGGATAGGGATTCGTAGGTCAAGGTCAAAGTCCAGAAGTCCACCGACAAGGTGTCTTTGGTGTCTCAAGTCCAAGGATCAACCACGCCACTGTGACGATGAATCAAGCCGATTAACAGTCAGGTAAATTACCATTTGCGATTCATGTCGGATTAGTTCAGTGAACTCATTCCTCAATGAGCACCTATAGGTTTACCATTGTGTCTCCACACTAGTAACTAACGAGATCAGTCACCCTCATCATATGAGCTGGAATAACCTGTACTAGTCTAACCGGATGTTTGATGTCCTTCTCAAACATCCTACGACTAGGAACAATTGAGAATATGTGTTTATTAGTCATCAGTCTCATTATTATGATCTCATCATAATATGATGACTATTGCACATATTCATGGACTTCATTATGCGCAAATATAAATATGTCAATCTACATAATGAATTTAATGTCATTTATTAGTGAACCAGATTGAAATAGGTGCCTTATAATTGGCTTAGAGGACACCTATATCCATCAATTTCCAATCCCACCTTTGAAGAAGCTCAAGATCAAGTTGAGCCTTCATCTACACATCCTCTTGATCTAGTTACTATTTTGGGAGCTCTGGTTACCCATGTGGATCCTCAGCAGGTTGAGGCTATCCAATCTATACTGAAAGGGAAGACCCCTATGCGTTCTTCTAAACCGAACATCTTGCTTCCCTCTATTCATCAAGTTCCCACTCAGGCCATGGAAGGCCTCCGAATTTCCACTCCTCGGCCCATGGGCCCTCAGCAATCTAGCTCCTGGTATCTAGTTAGACTGCCAACTCCCACTTATTAGAATGCCTTTGGGCACAGTGGAAATGCTACCGGTTCACAACCATACTGTCCTCCCTGTCTTAGCTACTCTGAGAGGCAAATGTTCCAAGCTCCACCACCCCAATCAATAGATCCTATTACTCAAGTCTTGTTCACCAAGATTAATCAAATGGATGAGCAGTTCAAGCATTTTAGAAGAACGAATGATACTAAGGCTGCTCCTTAGGTCTCTGTCCCAACCCTGCAAGTCTTCTGCCTCCTACCCTCTAAAATGCCAGTTTACAGGAAGTATAGTGGCTCTGGTAATTCATTCATTCATCTTAAGGAATTCCTATACGAGTCCTCATTCTGGCAGAATGATAAGAGAGTGCTGGCCTTCTTGTTTAGAAGGTCGTTGGAAGGGTCAACTTTGGAATGGTTTTTCTCATTGGACCCCAGCAACGTTGAAGATTTTAATACAGTGACCAGGAGGTTCCTGCAGAGATATAAGGACAGGGTTGCTCCATCCTTGTCTATTACAGATCTAGTAGCTGAGAGAATGAAGTGCGATGAGGACTTCGTAGTCTTTGCAGATAGATGGCGAGCTATGGCAGAGAAGGAAAAAGATCACCTGTCGGAATTAGAACAGGTAAAGATGATGATAGCGAATGCTACAGCACAGTACAAATTGGTCTTAACATTGAACAACCTGACCAACATGGCTGATGTGTATGAAAGGGTGCGCTATGCCCAGTACGCTTTCAAGGATTCCACTTTCTCTAGCATGATTGATCCTCATTGACCGAGTAGGCCTCCACCTAGGAAGCCTAACGTTCCCAACTCTTCCATAATGTGTCCGACCACCGAAGGCACCTTATCCCATGAACGGATTAGCATAGTGAATAACAACCAAGCCCAGTTTATGAGAAATCAGCCATCACAGTACAGTGGGCAAAGGCCGCATAACCAATAGGGCTTCAGGCCACCGCAGCAGCCTTATCAGCCAGTCTACAACCAACCTCGGCAGCAGGCAGGTTATAACCAAGTTCCTCCACCCAATGATTACTCACAGTACAGGAACCCTCCAGGCCCCAAGTGAGCATCTTACCCACCATTGCTAGAGATACTCTCTGGCATCTTCAACGCCCTCATGGTGGCAAATGCTCTGTCGTTACCGAAAGAAAGGACCATCTGGCCTTAGAATGCTGATGCCTCCCGCTATTGTGTGTTTCATCATCAGCTTGGACACACTGTGGATAGTTGTTTCCAGTTCAGAGACGACATTCATGATCTAAATGATCAATGAGGCATTGATTGGGAAGAGATGCAGAAGTTCATTACTGCCTTGAAGGCAAAGAGACCTCAACAACAGCAGCAACAAACACAATAGCAAGTACAGAGAGCACTTGTTTAGCAGGCGGCGCCTCCGCCAAACATGGGGATAGTACAAAATCCACTCCCAGAGCATCCTAACCAGATAGCCCCAATCCTCACAAACAACCAATCTGAGGCAAATAGGGGGCAACAGTGGAGGGTAGAAGAATCCTCGTCTATATACTCAACAGTGCACAGTGAGAATACCAGATTGTTAGTCTTAGGTGGCCTACAAGCCAATCTGACTATGTAAATCTCGTTCATTTATAAATAATATGGCATAATATTCATTATGTATAATTCATTTTAATTATCGTCTCATAATGAAGTCCGTAAATGTGTGCGATAGTGATCAGATTATGATGAGATCATAATAATAAGACTGATCACTTAAACACACATATTCTTAATAATTCATAGTAGGAGGATATCCGAGGACATCGGATATCCGATTAAACTAGTACAGATTACTCCTGCTCATACGATGAGGGTGACTGATCTTATAGTTAGTTGTATGGAGACACAAAGACGAATCTGTAGGTGCTCATTAGAGAATACGTTCACTGAATTGATTCGACTGAATCGCTGGATGGTATGGTACCTCATTATCAACCAGCTTGATTCTATTGTCGCAGTTGCATGGATGGTCCTCGGACCTGAGACATGAAGGATACCTTGTTGGTGGACTTCTATGCTTTGACCTTGGTTTATGAATCTCTATCCACGGGATTCTAAACAGTCAAGGATCCAGTACAACAGAATACCGTCGAAGGGAATTGAGTGTCAATAAGGAATCATTCGCTCTCGGTACTTAGAGAGAGAATGTTGTAGGAAGGATGCGTGAAAGTCCCTAGCTAGGGCGGACGATAATATCGGGAAAGGAGTTTTTCGATATTATACGGCAGCATCTGATCCAAGTGAGTCGACTGGTTAGGGTTTGACGGTAAACCATATCCTGAGTTGACTTGAGAGCATTGAACGAATGAAGGATTATATCTACATGGTAACTGTTGGCGGAAAGGTTCCAAGAGTGGGGTACTTAACCCCGATACCTTCCGGGTTCATGCGGTGTTGCTTGGCACCCAACGTGATTGGAGGCCGATCGAATTTAATATGCGATATTAATTCGATTGATTAATAAATAATAATGAGTTATTAATTAATTAATCAGGCCAGTGAAGAGTCACTGGGCTTATTGGGCCATTAACCGGACTGGTTATTGGGCCTAGAGGGTCACACGCAAATGATTCTCAAGACGATGGGTAATAAGTGGGTTTTATATTAAATCGGGGATTTTTATGAAAAACCGTGTTGTTAATATAAAATGTAGCGAACGGAATGAGCAGGCCAGGTTGTTGCTCAACTCTAGCTGTCCCCTGCTCTCTTCCGCTCTCTCTCTGGCGCCCTAGGCCGGTCCTGCTCTCCAGGTCTACTCCGCCGCTTCTCCGACGGGAAATCGATCGCGCGTCGCGGCGGTCGTTGCGGCAAACGGCGAAGGGCTCGTGGGCTATGAGGGGTGAGGAACGTGAGGACATCCACCGCGAGGAGGATCGCGTAGACTTGCTAGAGGCTGGGAATCTGCGCGGCTGACGGTGTCACATCGATGGAACCAATCGGTTGCGGATTCGAATCCACGTGCGGTAATGTTCGATTACCATATTTTCGATTTTGGTTTATTCGAAACGGGAATGAATCGCAGATAATTTTATTTTAATTTCTACTGCGTTTGCGATCTGGAGAAACCCGAGAACCTAACACATGTCAGCACGATGAATAACAACTAAGCCCAGTTTATGAGAAATCAGCCATCGCAGTATGGTGGGCAAAGGCCGCAGAACCAACAGCTTTTCAAGCCACTACAACAGCCTTATCATCCAGTCTACAACTAACCTCGGCAGCAGCCAGGTTATAACCAGGTTCCTCTACCCAATGATTACTCACAGTAGAGGAAACCTTTAGGCCCCAAGAGGGCATCTTACCCACCATTGCCAGAGACACTTTCTGACATATTCAACACCCTCATGGTGGCAAATGCTCTGTCGTTACCAAAAGAAATGACCATTTGGCCTCAGAATGCTGATGCCTCCCGCTATTGTGTGTTTTATCATCAGCCTGGACATACTGTGGACAGTTGTTTCCAGTTCAGAGACGACATTCATGATCTAAATGATCAAGGAGGCATTGATTGGGAAGAGATGCGGAAGTTCATTACAGCCTTGAAGGCAAAGAGACTTCAACAACAACAACAACAACAACCACAACAGCAAGTACAGAGATCACTTGTCCAGCAGGTGGCGCCTCCGCCAAACATGGGGATAGTACATAATCCGCTCCCGGAGCATCCTAATCAGATAGCCCCAATCCTCACAAACAGCCTATCTGAGACAAATAGGGGGCAACAGTGGAGGGTAGAAGAATCCTCGTCTATATACTCAACAGTCCACAGCTAGAATACTGCCGAACAACCACCACGTCGCATCATCTGCATTCCTAGACCTTCACCTGTTCCATCACAACCCATACTTACTATCCCCACTCCTCCACCTGTTATACTCAAGCCCATATCCACCACAACAAGGCCATAACCACCGTCCACCCATGAACCAATCATGCCATCCAAGCCACTACTACGCATTCCTTTCCCCATGCCATCACCAAGCTACCATAACACCATACAACCCACTAAACCCCTCATACGTATCGCACAATCACCCAACTCCAAACCAGCCGCTCATGCCATCTAAATCCCTCATTAACCCGACAGTCATTAAAACATCACCCACACCCTCCATTGTTGAGCCGCAACCTCTAATGCTCCGGAGTGGCAGGATCTTCAGCAAAGTGTTCCCCCAGTCTTCAGTTCAAGATGGCCCATCACAGCTGGCTGAAGAAGCTCAGAATGAAGAGAGTGCACCTGGCACTCAATATGATCTGCTGAAATATCTGGACAAAATTTCAGCACGCATCTCCATGCTAGAACTGATAAAGAGATCCAAGAAGCCTTAATAGGATACCTGCAAAGGGTTATGGGAAATGAAGACGTGTGAGTTGAGAAGATTACTACATTGCTGGTACCGCAAGGCGAGCAACCATACATATCATTCCATTCATCTGAACTAGCACCCCTGACAGCGTAGGGTATGGCCTTGAGCATTACAGTCAACATCTGCAAAAGAGTGGTAGACGCTTGTTTGGTGGACACTGGAGCGTCAATCAATGTGTTACCACTTAGAACCCTAGAGCTTTGTGGTATACCAAAGGAGAAGTGGTTACCATCACCCATTTCTGTTACAGCCTATGATAATTCCACATGATCACTACTGGGCATGGTCTACCTGAGAGTAGAATTAGGCCCTGTTTGTCATCTTGAGGTCGAATTCTATGTCTTGGAAATAGACCCTTCACTAAAGGGCATTCTTGGCTGTCCCTACATTTTAAATCGGTTCATTTATGGTCAACCCTATCAACACTGGTAAACCAATTTGAAAATTATGAGCCAGAGAATCGAATGTTACTCTCTCTCTCTCTCTCTCTCTCTCTCTCTCTCTCTGCTCGGGCCCCCCTTGCAGAGGACGCTTCTCTCCAGTTCTTCGCCACTGCTTTTGCCTCTCGCTTGCCGTAGGTGTTCGTCCATATGTCGCGAGCAATGTCATGTGGAGAAGGAATGTTGTTGTACGTGCCGAATCGAGCGAGGGAGCGAAGATGAGTTATCAAGAGGAGGATCACGTGGATATCATTGGAGGCCAATGTTGGGTTCGGTCGTAACCCCCGGAAAATCACAGAAGCAGAAGAACATAAAACATAATGATTTTCCAAACCGGTTCGGGCTCCGATTGATGCAACAAAAATGATCTAAAATAAATCACACGAGATTTATCACCTTACACAAAATATGTTATCCTGTGAAAATCGATGCCGAACTCCACGAAGCTTTGAGCTGCACAAACGTCTGGCCTCTAGAGACGATCCACACGAACCCTCACAGCAACAGAGTTCACCTTCTCAAAAACTGGCACAAACCCTCCTGCCTCAAAAACCTAGGAAGAGTCCAACTCTTCTTTTCTTTTCTTGACGGCCAACTATGGTGAATGGGTTGATTAGCTTTTTGTTGCAGGTTCTGGGAGAATAAAGGGTTATATATAGGATTGATTAGGCGGCAGCTTGAACTGACCCTTTTAACCAATTCCCGTCTTTAACCACCTCGGCTAAAAGCAACTACGGTTAAAAGTAAACCCAATGACATTTTATATATCAATATATTATTATTGGCTCATTTATCAAATAAGTCTAATAATACATATATTATATATATGTCCTTTATATTATTGTATATATACTTTTAAGCCATTTATAAATTCTTTTCCCAAAAGAATTTAATGCTTTAGTATATTTTTCCATACAATAATATTCCATTCTGTAAGAGTTATTTGTGTGTGATCTTCTGATGGATATAGGTGTCCTCTATGTCAATCATAAGGCACCTATTTCAAATTGGTTCACTAATAAATGACATTAAATTCATTATGTAGATTGGCATATTTGTTATTACGCATAATGAAGTCCATGAATGTGTGCAATAGTCATTGGATTATGATGAGATCATAATAATGATACTGATGACTTATAAATACATATTATCAATTGTTCCTAGTCGTAGGATGTTTGAGAAGGACATCAAACATCCGGTAAGACTAGTACAGATTATTCCAGCTCATATGATGAGGGTGACTGATCTCGTTAGTTACTTGTGTGGAGACACAATGGTGAACCTGTAGGTACTCATTGGGGAATGAGTTCACTGAACTGATCCGACATGAATCGCCGAATAGTAATTTACCTGACTGTCAATCAGCTTAATTCATCGTCACAGTGGCGTGGTTGATCCTTAGACTTGAGATACCAAAGACACCTTGTCGGTGGACTTCTGGACTTTGACCTTGACCTACGAATCCCTATCCACGGGATCTCTAATAGTCAAAGATCGGGTCCAGCGGAAGACCTTCGAAGGTGATTGTGTGTTCAATAAAGGATCATTCGCTCTCAGATAACTAGAGAGAGAATACTCTATAATAGATCCGCAGGAGTCTCTGGCCAGAGCAGAAACAATATCAGAAAAGATGTTTTTAGATATTGTACAGCGGAGTCTGATTCAAGTGAGTTGACCATCTAGGGTTTGACAGTTGACCATACCCTAGGCTAACTCGAGAGTATTATACGAACGAAGGATTATAGCCACGTGGTAACTATGGACGGACAGGTTCTATGAGTGGGTTGCTGAACCCCATTACCTTCCGTGATCATGTGGTGTTGCTTGGCACCCAACTTGATCAGAAGTCCGACCGAATTTACATGAGATGTTAATTCGGTTAAGTAATTAGTTAATATCTAGATATTAATTAATTACAATAAGTTAATAACTAGTTATTGGACTTAACGGGCGGAAAATTGGAGACTTTTGTGAAAAGTTGCACTGACTTAATATATATACGTACTGTTGAGAAATTATGGGCCAAGCTCCAGAGTTTTCCCATACTGGTCGCCCCTATTTCTCTCCCCATCGTTTGGGCGCCCCGTTCGAGGTGTCGGAACAGTCTCCACCGCGCGTGATTCCCGAAAGTTGGGAATTCCCGTCAGCGGATTTTCGACAATCGTTGCGGTGACGAATCTTTAGTGAGCGAGCTGATATAGACGATAGAGAGAGGACGAACCACCGCGGAGGATCGTGTGGATACCGTTGGAGGCCGGACGCTTGTACGGCTCGCGGCATTGCATCGGGCAGGATAATTTATTTTTGTTCGTCATTTCCACTGCGTTCTTTGCGTCCCGCCCGGATTCCAACATCCTGTAGGCCCATTATCACTCTGGTTAAAATATCCATTAACTTATAATCTAACTAGAAGTAAATTAAACCGGTTATTCCTAATGACCGTTTAATTTGTTCCAGACCTTTTTGATTACGTTAGGTCAAGCAATACTGCGTGATCCCAGAGAATGCCGGATTCATCTTCACCCTATCTGGCACTTGTAAGTCTTCAGTTACCGTATCGCTATAATCCCTCGCTCATTCTATGAGTCTGATCCGATCGTGTGGTATGCTTTCGTCAAACTACTAGTGATTGTGATGTCTGAACATAACCTCCATATTAATTTCACGTTCGTTCCAAACGAATCGATACCACCCTGGCCAGGGATTTAGTGGAGTGTCTATGTCATGACTCATTAACTGTCTGTGATATACATGACAGTGAGTGATCCCCTCTTGACCATTAACGGTCTTCGCATGCATCTCGATGTAGCTAATAATTCAGTATTTCATGACTTATGGTTAAAGTCACTTAACCAAACATTAAACCAAACCAATCTTCACGCAAGACTACATTAATGTTTCAGGTCAAAGGATCAACGATACTACTGAGATAGATGGATCTTCAGTTGGCATTATGTATAATTAACTATCTGAAGATCCATCAGTGGATCAGTTCAGTGAACATCCTCCCAAGATGAACACCCACACATATGTGCTGGTGCCCCGCACCCATGACCGTGAGATTGGTCATCTACACATCATGCGCGCTAATTTACAAGTAATTAGTATCCCAAAGTGATTATTCTCCAATCATGAACAGTTTAAGGTATTTGTCTATATACAACCAAACTCACATTCGAGATCCCATCTCGAAATTGACTTTACAACCACATATTCTAGGGACAACTCAAATCAATCCACATATTATAAGTTTACGTTCTAAATACCACTCAAATATATTGAACAAGATTGTACTACACTTTGGGCCTATACGGCCCATAATTGGTCTGTAGGACACTAAAAAAACTAACAGCCAGGCACCTATGTGGCTAGCGACGTCGTTCTGTTGGAACCGAACGGTTGCGGATTCGAATCCGTGCAAAGTGATGTTTGATCACCGCGTTCTTAGTTTTCGTTTATCGAAACAAATCAGAAATGGCAGGATCCAATTTTGTTTACTATTTTCACTATGTTCTTCGAGGTCTCGCCCGATTCTTAGGTCTCGCCCGATTCTTTATAGGTTGAATGGATGGCTTGAATTGAGTTGAACTCAAATAATGTTAGGAGTCCAACTGAGAATCAAATGCTTATGGGAGGAGTTTTGTTGAAACTCAGTTTCCCTTAAGTGTAAGAGTTAGATTAGAGAGTTTGCTAGGTTTCCTCTTCTTATATACGTTAATATAACCTGAATCTACAACTTTTGAAAAAATCGTGATTTAATCACTTCTTTTCATCTTAACGCATTTTTATGAATAAATCCTGATTTGTTGAAAGAATCTTTAAATTTTTTATAAATTCAAAAGTAGCAATTTAATCATGCTTCAAGCACGCATTTTTTAGAAAATGTATGCACTTCTAAAATGAATTTGCTTATTTTTATAATATATCTTAAATTTATATTTTATGTGTTAAAAAATTAACGTATCTTTCATAATTTTTTCACAAAGTTTTCAGTTTTTTTTCCTTGGTCTGATTTTTTTTTTTCGAATTTTAACTTGATGACATTGATATATACGAAGTGTAAACCCTCAGCGGTGGATGTCACCGTTGATTGTCAGATCTGCAGAGAGCCTTCCGAGGGAAAGGATAGTTTTTTCTTATAGAAGAAACGATTTTTCCATTTCACTCTTTCATTCTCTCGTTGCTTTTGCTCTTGGTTGTGGGGTCACTTGTTGTTAAAGGAGTTGGGTTCATGTAAGTGCAAGTGAAGGGATTGAGTAAGTACAAAAGGGAGATGGAGGTTTTCAAGAAAGTCCGTCGTGGGGAATGATCTAAATTTGTTGTGAGGGGTTGTTCTGAAATTCTCTCCTCTCTGTACTTATCAAGTCCCATCCCCCTTTGCACTTAGAGGATCCTGATGGCACTGCATTATCTGTTCTTGTTCTATTTAATATTATCCGAATATCTAACTTCATATATTACCTGATGGATATGTAATTTATTGTCCGAATTTGACTTTGCCCAGTATTCGAATTTTGGTAATGTCCATCTCAAATTCAATGCATAACTTATAATGCATAATTTCTATGTTCATAAAATATGAAATATAAATACTCTGTGGACATAATACAAATTAATAAGCATTCAACTTGTTAACCTCTACACATATTTAAATCACTGTAATGAACTATTAAATACACTTTTAAATAAAAACTCAAACATGACTTAGACAAATTATCTAAACAAATGAACATTATTAAAATGGGAGAAAAACCTCAACGCACTCATTCATTACCCCTTCACACATCTATTGAACAGACTTTATATATATAACAACTTCTAAACATCTAAACATTACTAAAAGTAAAACGAATTCAGTCATAACTTACTAAATCTAAATTCTAATTTCAAAATATACAAATAACTGAATAATAATCAGGTTTTGATTGAATTTTAAACAACTGTCCAATTATGACCTAGGACATTGTGTTCGGAAGATCATCCAACTAGTTGGGTACTGATTTGCATGGGAACCGAAAATTATCCGGTCTGCATCCTTAGACTAGTTACACCCGTAGAATAACTCCATCCCTTGATTGGTGGAATTTTGTGTGGTTGAAACCGATTACATTAGGCTAACATTAGTCCTTTCCCCACAGTGGGTTTAGTGGGAGATCTCTTGATGAGGTAAGCTAAACTGGTTTGCATCCACCACTACTAGATACCAGTGGATTTCTCTGGTAGTAGCTGCCTAAACTTCCAGCCTTCTACGTTCCACCACTTGGCTTGATATGCCATAAATTTAAGTTTGATACTTAAAATTAATCGGCTTTTACAATAAGTAATCCGAGTTACCTAACGCAAAGACTTTAAACTACTGCAAATCAAACACGACTTTCAAGAATTCGGATCTTTCAAGTAAAAGTGAAGATGAGATTCAGTAAGTGCAGAGAGAAATTTTTTTTAAGAAGCAAAATATTTGCTGCACACTTGGAGCTGTGCGCGCACATCCAATGGATGTGTGCCAATTCATGGGTGTGCACCAGGTCGTTCTCTTTTAAGAAACATCCTTCCATGCAATTTTTTTCCAATCCTTATGAAGAGGAGAGGGATCCTCTCAGTACACGTTTGGATCGGAGGATATTGTCAAATTTTGAGATCACGTGAAGAGTTTTTTTGCAACTTTTGGTCTTCTTCCACTTCTCAGTATTGTTCGACTCCGGTCCAAAAGTGTACGAGAGAATCTCTTCTGTATAAAGAGTTTTCTTAAATAACTCATTTCCCCTCTGCACTTATCTAGTCTCCTCCTTACCTGCACTTACTAACATGAACCGGACTTCACTTCGAATTTTCTTATCATGCATCCAAGCTAGTGATAGCCAAATTAATATATCCTGTAACTCATGAGCATCTGAAAACTTGTTCGTAGGGTGTTTTGATCGTTCCTACCTCGCGACCTGAACTGTTAGAGACTGTTTGGAAAGATAAGAGGAAGGGCGCTTCTGGATCAGCGTTTCTCCAGGGACGTGTCTTGCGGATGCAGTGGGATTAGTTCATCAACTTAATCATTTCCACCACAGTGTTAATGTTCCTTGGGTGCTAAGGAACTCTTCTGTCATTAGGCACCACCAATGGACCCCGGTACCTGCTAGTTTGGCAGGATGCTGTTGGGTTCACCCTTGCGGTCTACATCCCCTAGCTTTTTCTGTTGCACTTGTTCCGTAGCGCCTCCATATCCCATATCCCAGCTCTCTCTCCCGCCCCAATCCGTGTGTGTATACGTGTATGTTTCGCTGGTGTATCAGGCTCTGTGCGAGTACTGAATTGCCACTATCTTATACAAGCACAACACGGGAGGTTGAAATGAGCAACAGCGTTGGATGGACTTGGATTCAGCGATAATGCCTATATGCAATGAGCATGGCGAGTGTGCGCGTTGGTGTGCGCGAGCACCAGCGCGCGCGAGTGTGCACTAGGTATATATTGCCCATACGCAATGCCCCCTTTTAAAACTCAGGAACAGTAGTTTCCGCAAAGGGATAGGCCTCTGCTGCCTCCACAAGGGGCCTTTGGAGATCATGCCCTCGGAGGAGCTCTGGTTCAGAAACACCTGAGGATAGTGATATATATATTTCTCCCTCCCAAAAGGAGGTAAGGTGACTCCACAAGGGAGAAAAACGTAGGCACACAGTAACAAGACACATGAAGTGCAGAAACGCAGTGGCCACAAGATGGAGGGACCCAACCCAATGACTAGTGGCCTTCCCATTATAGCTCAACCATAGTGAAAGGCAAGGGTTGTGATGGAAATGCCAGGATTCCTCAGCGCCGACAAAGCCAAACACTGTTCTTCTTCCCCATCAATGTAGTTGCAATCTCATCATCAAGTCCTACCCCATTACACCACTAAAGTAGCATGTAGGTCACATCCCAGTGCCCACCCACTGCCCTAGAGCCACCAAAGGTGATATCTTCTTTTCATTACCCTTGAACCTTCACAACAGTTAACATCACATACAGCACTATAACAATGAAAAGCCAAGTCACGCAGGCAACCATTTCTTTCAATCGCCATATCTTCTATTACTATAAACAAAAGAGAGAGGGAGAGTTGTACAAGAGAGGACTAGCTTAACGCTCGAAGCATACTGATAGCAAACAGTACTAATGGAAACGTGAGAAGCCAAGCTTAAACATAGAAGCTACAAGGCGGCCAAAATACTTAGATCAAACGGTGGTGGAACACTGGCTCCCTTGGCTGGTGCTCAGCAGGCTGGACATGTCGCCGGGGGAGAAGGTGAGGACGGCGACGCAGTCGACCTCCATGTGGTACTGTCCGGACACCCAGGTGCCGACCTTCCACCGCACCTGTCCGTCCAGCCTGAGACTTATGGGGAGCCTCCCGGCCGTCTGGTCCCGCCCCACCTCATAGCCAAAGGAGGAGGCGACTGGCACGCCGGCGCCGGACAAGGAGGTGGAGAGGAGGTTGGTATCCTCATGTCCCTGGTAAAAGGGTGGGAACACGGACTGGGCGGTGATCTGCTGCCCCTTGTAGGACGCGTACGCCCGGAGCTGGTCGTAGTAGACACCCACGCGGGCGTTGGGGTTCCTTGACACGAGGGTGAACCGGACGGTAGAGTTGAGGAGGCGTGGGGAGGAGAGGCTCAGCTGGTAGACCCCGGCGTCCCTGAGGTCGAACTCGGGCTTGGAGGGGCGCAGGATGAGCCAGACGAGCAATACGACGGTGAGGACGGTGAGGAAGAAGGAGGAGAGGGCGTAAAGCAGCCTCTTTCTCAGTTTTCGAACGTTGAGTCCTCTCTGGGCGCAGTGCTTGGGGGATGCTATCAGAAGCTGAGACATTTGAAAACTGAGAAGAAAAGAGGGAGAACTGCACAGGAGGAGGACGAGTTCTAATGGTTCTTGTGGAGAGGGATGGAGATGCCCGATAAATAAAAGGGAAACGAAGAGCTCATGCACAAAAAGGGAAATTATTTTTGAATCTGGATCGTGCAGGTGCAGAGGAGGATGGGATACTGTATATAGAGAGAAGAGAGTACTTTTTCAAAACAATCCCTTATATAAAACTTTTCACATGTTTAATTAACACTTTTTTTAAAAAACTCTTTCTCTCCACTTACCCAATCCCATCCACACCTAGACTTACAGGAACCCAACTCTTTTTTTTGCTGCACCGACGGCTTTTGACTGGAAGATCCGTATGGAGATTGTGTGATGGTGTGATGAGTGCAACAAGATGCAGTATATGCCCTTGGATGCACATAATTGACAGTAGTCATATATAGAGAATTAATTCTGATTCTTTGAATCTCTAAATTTTTTCAGGTTTTTGAAAATAACCTCTAAAAGATTTTATATTTATGGATAATTTTATATATAATTTATATTTGAATATAACCCCCTTAACTATGTTATTTGTTTTGAATTTCCCTTGAGTTAAAATATTTTTACCTTACATAAATAATATAGAATAATTTTTTATGCTAAAGATATATACAAATTTTATGGGTGGGTGTTCACACAATTTTTCTTGTAAAGCATTTGTATTTTAACTAAGGGTGTTATTAGCATTTTTGTTTAATAGATTTCACAGCTTCTATATAGGAAAAAAATATTTAACTTCAAGTTAAATTCAAAGTAAATCTGCATAGTTACAAAGGTTATATGCAAACGACATTATAATTAAGGGGGTAATACACAAGTATGAATCATGCAGGTGGATTATTCACAAATATGTAATTTTTTAGGGAGTTATTTGCAAAATTCTTATTTTTAACATCCATTGACTGATGGATTAATTGGACTAATGGGTAAGAAAAAATTGAGATGAAAAAGTGAATTTCTTGTTCTTTGGCCAACAGCTTTTAAAAGTATCCAAAAAATATCTTACTCTACAACCCTATCAGTTTATGAAATGGACCATCTCATGTGGGTTAGGTTAATTCCACTACCCGCGGGTCTCTATCAGCACGGTACCATGATCATTGAAGGGCAGTGGATCATTGCGGATTCGTGTTAACTTTAACTATATATGCCTAGCAGATACGTATGGGAAGGGAGCCGGGTATACCTGGTCACTGTGAGGAAGATGGAAGGAAAGAAGGAACAGAAGATTCACTAGATACGAGCTTTACTGAGGAAAAGGTAGATATACAGCAGCTACGTACCAAGGGGTTGTGTAATCAACACGCAGTCATCTCAGACCTTTCAGAAAAGAAATAGAAATCTTCTAAGTGCAAGATTGAACTGAACTCAATCAGTATAGAGAGAAAAAGACTTTTAAAAACTTCTTCATTCATTACTTTTCCCATTCGTAATGAGAGGTAAATTTGAATAATTCGCTACACTCCCTCTGCACTTGGAGTTTCAACGAAACCTGCACTGCCAAGAATCGTACTCTCAGAAAAGTTGAGTTGTGGATTAATGAAACGTAATTGATGAGTGAAAGGGTATATACAAATGGGTTCTCAGGCACCTTTCCATTGGGATATATAGGATATTCGAGGAGTTGGGTTTGGTAAACACAATCTGGTGTTAGCTAAGCCACTAATCTTTAGGAAACTAACATGCGCGATCCTCTGTCCCAATAGATCTTCTTTAAGACATAAGTTGGAACAGTGAGAGGAAGGTTTCACTCAAATTTTAATGTCTCGTTTGTTGGCGCAAGAAGAGGACAGCAGAAGGAAAATAGGAGAATCTGTTAAAAAGCAAATTTTATCAGGGGAGGGAATGTGTAGGGTTTTGAAATAAGAAGGCTCTGGTCCTCTGGAGGCTGCATGGCAAGTTCCAAATAAGGTCGTTTAGCTTTTGAAACCAGCAAGGGCGTGGTTGTCCAGTAGGTGTAGTGGCGCTCTTTAATGTGAAAGGTTGGCCCAGGTCGACCTCTCCTGCCTTCTCTTCTTTCCCGGTTGAGGGTGCCCCCTCTGGTTTGATGGTCTCCCCATAAGAATGAGTGCGGTTTCTGCATAAGTGATGGGACTCGGTGAGAGTGGAGGAGTTCTTTGAGAAAATCCTTCCTTAGGAATGAGAAAAGTTAAGTGTGAAGAAGTTTTCTTTTAAGATTCCTTCTCTTAATTAAGAATATTACTGTCATACATTTGGCAGCAGCATTGAGTCTTTGAGGGAGTCTATAGGCTGTGTTTGACGTAATTTTCAATTGGAAGTATTTTTGCATTTCAATTTAGTTATTTGTTGTGAAATTTATTGGATCATAAAAATTATTTATGTAATATTTTACTTATATTTTGCTTCTGACCAAAAATTACTAAGTGGAGTTTTTAAGATTAAAGAAAAAATAAAGTTGTTACGAAAGAGTTAACTTTTGTAACAAAGTAAAATTATTTATAACCTCTTTTCCTCAACTTATTCCATGTGAGAATTAGAAACCAAAAGTAACTTTCAAATAGAAGGTCTGTCAAATGCACCCATAGGGTCTAAATTACGTTTCCTCTTTTGAATTTTGGGACCTTTTGAGAAGGTTCGAGGTGTTCCATGAGTCCTCTTCCAAGATATTGACTTCTCAAAAGAAAGTGTCACTTCAACTTTTTAAGATGGTCTTGCACATCACAAAGGCTCATATAGATCAACGAGACAGGGTCTATCTCATTAATGATAAAGTCCGGTTCTTGTAAGCGCAAGTGAAGAGGGATTTGGTAAGTGCAAAGGAGGGAAGAGAGTTTCTCAAGAAACCCTCTTACGAGGAATAGAAAAGAGTGCGGCTTTAGTCAGTGCAGATTTGGATGGATCTGGGTGAGTGCAGAGTGGGGGAAAGAGATTTTTCAAAAAGAACCTTCCTTGGGAATGAGAAAAATATCACACAAATGAGTTTTTTCATAAAACTTTTCACTCTTCATTGACCCAGTACTGTCCAAACTTGCACTTAGAGGATCTCTATTCAATAAAAAAAAGTATATGAGAGGACTTTTTAAAAAAAAACTCTCCTCTCTATACTTACCAAGTCCCATGTTCATCTACACCCAGAGGATTTGGATTCTTAATGACATAGACAATCATCTGGCTAGCGTGAATGAAGAAATATGTTAAAGAAGTAACAATAGCACTAGAAACTAGAAAAGGTATGAAGTCGACACAAATGTGGCAAGCATCTAAGATTCTAAATAATTAGTTTTCTTGCATGTATGACCACTAAATTTAAAATGGAATGTCTATCACCATAAGGCATGCATTTGGCAGATATACCCATAAGGACACTTCTTAACATTAAAGTTCAAAGAAATGCATTTACATACTCAATGCATGACTAAATGGACATCCATGCCCCTTAAATTCAAATTTCTTTAAGCACCCATGTCTTCGTTAGGTCTTAATTAAAAGAAAAATTGAACAAAATGACTGTTACAAAAGTAAATAGAGTAGCTTCATCTATTAGGCTTCTAAAAGGAATACTTTGGTGGGTAAAGTACTGCTGATTGTTCTTAGAAGAGAACACAACTTCCATATGTGAAATTCATATAAATATGTTTAAAATTAAAGGTATGTAATCTATAAAGATAAAAATACACTATCATGTATGAATGGGGATCTGATGCTAATTGTTGCTCAACCTCAGCGGATCAACTTTGAGATTTTTTATCTTATACCAAAAGATAAATGAGTAATATTAATTAACTGATTCGCTCCTTGATGTTTAAAGTATTTCTGACTATCAACTTTGCCCTTCATTCGAAAAGAAATGTTAATAATCGTGCCCATATTTATCCTCAGGACTACTTCTGCATATGCCACAATTAATGTGCCCTCACTGATGCAGTCTGAAGTAGGGGTGTGCACGGTTCGGTTCGGTTCGGTTTTAGAGGAAATTTCTTCAACCCGAACCGAACCGAACTTACATTTGAAACCGAACCGAACCGAACCGAAATTTTCGGTTCGGTTCGGTTCAAACCGAATTTTCATATTTTATTGATATTAAATGTATATATATATATTTAACATTAAAATTATATTTAAAAAATACTTATTTATACATAAATATGTATATGATATTAAAATATTAAAATATTTATATGCATAATGTTAATATAAATACTTATTTATTTTAAAAAATCGATTTATTCGGTTTTTCGGTTCGGTTCGGTTTCATAACTTTGTGAAACCGAACCGAACCGAACTTGACTCCAAACCGAACCGAACCGAACGGTTCGGTTCGGTTCGATTCGGTTTTTCGATTTTTCGATTTTTATGCACACCCCTAGTCTGAAGGAAGCATCATGATCGACCCAAGATTGGACTCGGGCGTACTTTTGAAGGATATTACATACCAACCACATAAACAAGCATAACTTTGTTCTAAAATGACTACTATAATCTAAATTAAAAAAGAGAACCAAACTGTATGACTCCTAAAATCAGTTAACATAGGCTAGCATTGGATTCTAATAGGCAGATTCCATGCTTTTTCACTTCTTCATGTATATCGTCCATTGATATTAGAAATGTAAATTGGACTGGTTAGACTGAGCTATGTGATAATTTTGAGGCCTTTTTACTATTTGTAAGCTGTTTCCATCCCTTTCGAGATTCCACATGGTCTCCCTTTCCCTTCCAATTCCGGGGCCTCTTTCCTTCTACCGGTTACATCCATTGGGAAAAGGGCTTCTTCTTTTCTCCTCGTTGACGGCCTGTTTCAGGGCCAGATATTTTTAAGCAGCAAGCCAGTGCATGATTGGTGGGGGGAAGCCCACAGCGCACGCATTAAGCCGGCAACATAGACGAAGTGGACGGCAAGCGTGAATGTTAAGCCTCTTGTAATCAAAAGCTACTTGATCATTTATCAAAAAGCAGAAGATTCTTGCCATGGTTCCTCACATATACTTAGTTGGCGATGGGCAGAGGTAAAAGATGCTGTTAGACCATGATTGATCCCCTTATTGGGTTGTTTACTTCCGAGTCCAGATAGCTACGTGCAGAAATAATATTCTTTCGGATATTCTCATATAGACTCTGGTTTCTACTCAGAACACCTAGGAATCCTTCCAAACATAAGCTGTTTTTGGCAAGTTTGGAGTGTGTTGGCAAAATTTTTATTTGGAAGTAAACATAAGAAGCATCGAGTGAAAGTGGTCATATTTAAATTTGATCGTTAGAAAACTCAAATCTTCTCGAGCAATTTTATTTTTCCCAAAGTTAATTTGGAAACCCTCGACTCGTAGTGTTGGGTGAAACTTAAAAGCTAGAAAATAAACAAAACACTATAAATGATTTTCAAAAGTTAATTTCTTTTTCTCAATGTATCTTGATGAAAAATTAAAGAATGCTTCACCTTAAAGGCAATGCAAGAGTGGGATTTTCCACTGGTGCCCATTTTCAGTTTGCACGTGCATACTTGGGAATCATTTTTCTCCAAAGGACATACATGGATACATACATATGTACATATACATACATACATATTTGTGCATATGTGGAGGGGGGATTGTGTAAATTGAGGTCTCCAAAATCTGACGCATCCAATTGGATAGACATGTGATTGATAATTACATCTGATAGATGAGAATTTCACCTGACCCAAGTAGCCAGTGGGTTGGCCCAGCAGCTCAAGTCCAAGTCAACCAGCGCAGTCCCATTAGGGCCCAACTCTAGTATGGGCCTCAACCCAAGCTAGGGAGGTGCAAGACTGGGCCCGAGAAACCTTACTATCAATTGTGCCAAGCTTGTTACACTCGGCCTGCTGAGGAGACATCGGAGTCCTCCCCTAATGGGTTCCTTGAAACGGCCCGAGCTTGACTCATTCCCTCAAGAGGACTCCTACTTTCTCGACTCAATCTAAGTGCGATCGGAAGCAAATAAGGGCAAATCTAGAAGTTGGCCTGGATACAAATCTACCCTTCAAAGCAACCCTTCCTAATCCTAAGTCTATTACGATGAATCTAAGGATCCAACCCGAATACGATCTTTCCAAAGTAAGATTCCTTCTAGCAACTGCCTCTAAAAAGGAGGCCCAGCAAAGACCTACTCTTCCTAGTCGGAACTAGCTCATAAACCATCTCTAATTGCTATGTAACGACCTCTAAATCTACCTCACCAGGTACCTCTTCATAGCCCAACTCGTCCTGTTTCCCTCCAGAATCTCTAGCTTTCTAACTTAAGCATCGGAGGGGGATCCCTCGACTCATCACCAGGGGCCCTTAACGGTGTTCTATCTTATAGGTCCATCTCCCCTCGGCCTTCCGATATAAGGCAAGAGGCCCAGATCCTGGTGGACGAGATTCTAACCCAACATCTTCTGGCGCCGTCTGTAGGAATTGATTTGAGAAGCTTTGGCTAGAGGCAACCACAGCTAAGTATCTAGACACAAAGAAGTCACGACTGATGACACGATACCTCCACCATTGCCACCAGCTATCGGAGCTCAGGTCATGCAGAACCCTAGCAATAGAGAACATGATCATCGTCACCTTGAAGACGTGCATCAAGCCCACTAAGGTCTCAACTTACAAGTGTTGATCAACTTCATTTAGTAGTTCGAGGACAAAGTAGATCGCCTTGAAGGAGAATTCCCCATCTAAGGCACAATCGATTAGTGAATCCACCTAGTAGCCGTCAGAGCCGGGCGACTTAGTGCTCCTGCCACCACCCTTGGAGAGCAATCCTTTGTTTCCAACCTAAGGACAAGAGCCTAAGCGAGAAGTCTGAGAGTAGGAAGATCGACTCCCCTGGGCTAACCATGATCGACTTGCCCTAATCGATCATACCATCTATACAATCTATAGAGAAGCCTTCAACAATAGAGATGTTAATAAAAGGAAGCACACCTATGCCTTAGAAACTTAGGAAGCCACTCGGGGAACTGTTGACCGACCTCCTCTTACCAAAAGTCGATTACCTTCACTAACGAAGACTTGCAAGGCATTGTACTCCCCCATAACGATGTTTTGGTTATAGAGGCTGACATCATAGGCTATCGTGTCAAGAGACTCCTCGTCGACGATGGGAGCTTACTGGAAATCCTCTTCCTCAACTGCTTCCAACAGCTAGACCCCATCCTCTTGGGTATGAGGAAGGTTTAGACTCCCATATACGGCTTCAGCGGCCATCTAGTAACCACCGAAGGCCAAGAAGACCTAGGTGTTGTCAAAGTCAGTCCGATCCATGATCAAGAATGCAAGGAGCTCCTTTCGGAGCCACCGAAATCTCATGTTATAATACAATGCCTCAAAATGATCTTTTATTTTAACAATTGGATTGATTTTTACCATTTTCCTTGAATATTAATCATTTTTCTAATTCACATCACCTGTGACCAACATCTTTTAAATTAATAGCTGAAATCAATTTTGACTCAAATTTATTAAACATATATGGATTAAACTGAAATGCGTCGTCCATAGTCGACGCGTCTTAGACTTCTAATCCTAAACGATTACTAATTTGGTTCTTAGCCGATTTCCTATTTATCTAAATCGTATCTTTCTAGGTCGACGTCATTCATAGGTTTTGTAATTATCTTTAATTTTATCGAGATTATCCTTCTTAATAAGTCCCTCTAAAAGACGTATGGGTAGGCCAACGTCTTTCTGAAAGGTGTTGTCTCAGGCCGACGTGATTCAATTGCGTATTCAACAAGTTCATTTCAACTAAGGTTATCTGATTTCCTTGGATGGAGGTCTCTATGCAGCCAGTAATTATCCAAGGTGATCTGTTCTGAAATAGAGAGATTTTTTAACTTAAAATCTTAAAAAATGCTCTGTATATATAGGGTGCCTCTTTGCGCCTTTAGAATGTTAGATATAGGTGTCCTCAAAGTCAATCATTAGGTACCTTTATAATCTGGTTCACTGATAAATGACACTAGTTTCATTATGAAGATTGGCATGTTTATAATTGCACATAATGAAGTCTTTGAATGTGTACAATAGTCATCAGATTATGATGAGATCATAATAATGAGACTGATGACTTTTAAATACATGTTCTTAATTGTTCCTAGTCATAGATTATTTGAGAAGAACATTAAACATTCGGTGAGACTAGTACAAATTATGTTAGTATTAGGTGGCCTATAAGCCAATCCAATATTATGTAATATTTAGTTTATTAATATAGTGACATAATTTTATTGTGTATTTAATTCGATCTTTGTTTATCGTATCACGATGAAATCCATAAACATGTGCAATGGTCTTCAGGATTTTGATGAGATCATAATTACATGACCGAAGACTTATAAACACATGTTCTTAATTGTTCCTAGTCAGAGAATGTTTGAGAAGGACATCAAACATCCGGATAGGCTAGTACAGGTTTCTTCAGTTCATATGATGAGGGTTACTGATCCTATAAGTCACTTGTGTAGAGACACTATGTTGAACATGTTGGTGCTCATTAGTGAATAAGTTCACTGAACTGATCCAACCATGAATCACTGGATGATAGCTACCTAACTGTTAACCAGCTCGATTCTTTTATCACGGTTGCATGGATGGTCTTTGGACCTAAGACATCAAGGATACCTTGTTAGTAGGTCTCTGAGCTTTGACCTTGATTACCGAATACCTAACCATGGGTTATCTATAAGTCAAGTGATCGGGTTCAGGGAGATGCTCTCCAAGGCAATTGTGTGGTCAATACGGAATCATCCGCTCTTGATAATAGGAGAGAGAATGTTCCAAAAATGATGCATTTAAGTCTTTGGCCAGGACAAATTTTGTATCAGATAAAGAGTTATCTAATATAGATTAGCGGCATCTGATTCAAGTGAATAGACCGGATAGGGTTTAATAATAAGCCATATCCTACGTCGACTCGGGAACATTGCACGGATGAAGGATTATATCCGTGCGGTAATCGATGACGGAAAGGTTTCCATAGTGGATTTCATAAACCCCAATATTTTTCGGGACCCAACGTGATCGGAAGCTCGTCCAAATTTATTGTGGGACATTAAATTCGGCTGATTAATTAATATAAGAATATTAATTAATACAATAGGTCCGTAAAGAGTTATTGGACTTAATGAGCCATTAACTGGACTGGTATTTAGGCCTAGAGGGTCACACGCAAAAGATTTTCAAGTCGGATATTTTGACGGAGTTTCGGATAAATGTGAATTTTTATGAAAAATTGCAAAACTACCTATTATAAAAGTACTACTACTAGGTCGGGGGCCAGTAACTCTAACCTAACTGCCACCCCCCTCTCTCTCCTCTCTCTCTCCTGAGTGCCCCCTTTGTAGCCGGCCCCCCAGAGGCTCAGCTCTGACTCCTGCCTGCTCTGCTTTCTATCTGATGGGAATTCTTAATCCATATGTCGCAGAGGATCACGCGTAGCTAGATGGAATCTACGGACGCTGCACCGAGCGAGGAAGCAATGACGATCCATCGAGAGGAAGACCGCGTGGATACTGCTAGAGGCCGGACACCTACGCGGCTTGCGGCATCATATCCGAAAAAATTATTTTCCGTTGCGTTTTATTCAGATCCGACACAGCGAACCCAGTAGGTTATTCCAACTCATATTGAGGATGACTGATCTCGTTAGTCACTTGTGTGGAAACATTATGGTGAACCTATAGGTACTCATTGGGGAATGAGTTCACTGAACTGGTCCAGCATAAATCTCCAGATAGTAATCTTACCTAACTGTCAGCCGCCTTATTCACCATTACAGTGGCGTGGTTGATCATTGAACTTGAGATACCAAAGACATCTTGTCGATGGATTTCTGGACTTTGATCTTGGCTCACAAATTTCTATGAACGGGATCTGTAATAGTTAAGGATCGGATCCAGCGGAAGACCTTCGAAGGTAATTGTGTATTCAATATAGGATCATTCGCTCTCAGGTTACTGGAGAGAGAATGTTCTAGGATAGATCTGCAGGAGTATATGGTTAGAGCGAACACAATATCAGAAAAGGTGTTTTATGATATTGTACAGTGGAGTCTGATCCAAGTGAGTTGACCATCTAAAATTTGACAGTTGACCATACTCTAGGTTGACTCGAGACTATTGTGCGAATGAATGATTATAGTCAAGCGGTAATTGTGGACGGATAGGTTTGATGAGTGGGTTACTGAATCCCATTATCTTTTGAGATCATACGGTGTTGTTTGACACCCAACTTGATCGGAAGTCCAGTCGAATTTACATGAGGTATTAATTTGGTTAAGTAATTAATTAAATATGAGATATTAATTAATTACCATAAGTCAATAATGTGTTATTGGACTTAACGAGCTGAAAATCAGAGTGGTAAGCTACTATGTCATGATATCTGATATATGATATTTGATATACTTAGGAGACAACGATATATAATGACATGATAATTTGACAAATTGATATGTTTTGTTTAATATGTGATACGTTGTGCCCTCAGAGTACTCTATTTGATATTTTGATGCTAAATGGTATGTTTATTACTTTAGTTATTGTATCTCATTATTCATGTCCGATTTATATATTACTTGATTCCGTAGTCACATAGTTTGAATCCGAAAGAAGTCAAATGACTGAACATGATCAAAAGTGTAACACCTTTTTAGATAGATACAAAGATATGGCCTAAGTTGATCAACAAGCATATGAATATTGACACTTGGAAAAGAAAATCTAAAGTTCACCATGAGAATAGATTTAATGAAAGTGATGATAATGGAATTGCAAATCATTTTGGTGGTTCCATCTCCTTCACTATACATCCCCTAAAGATAGTTTGCTTATTTTTAACTTTTTAAATGAATATATATTTAACTTAAACTATTAATTCATGCTAATATATTTCTAGATAGTTTACTCATTTTTCTATCTCATTCTCTGTTATAGTCGGAAAAGTTGGATAGGCCTGTCACACATTTGGAGTTATTTGAATAAACATATCAGCATCCAAGCACTGATGCTTTCATTAATACGAAGCCACAAACTGTCAGTGTAAGTCATTTTCCTTTACAATTTATTAACTTGGTTTTGGTGGGACTAGCGTACTATTCTTGACCAGCATTCTTTTAGAATATCTAATACTTGATCATTTTAATTAATATTTGTGTCATATTCGTCTTATCTGGTTTATAGATATTTAAATCTTTTGTAATGATATGCATGTGTGAGTTCGATTGCACACATTTTAGTGGGTCTATGGAGTGCAGCCATGTCTATGATCATGTTTTACCTACAAAAGCCATTACATTCATTTATTAACATTCTTTAATTTTACTTCTTCTTTGCAGGGAAAATACCATTCTTTTTTGCAGACCAACTACGGGGACGACAATATCTCTTATCCCAATTTTGATAAAGAATCATCGATGCATATAAAAGGGGATGTACTTAAAAGGCGGATCTATGGACCTGAGACCTGAGAGTCTAACGAGATAGAGAAAAATGATGCAGGGGGTAATTCATCTTCTACGTCATTTACACCACCAGTGATTCTTGGCAGTATCTCTCAACAAGTTGAACAGTGCATACATAAAGAACTAATTCATGTAGAGAGAGGGAGCAAGCTTGGGAGGATGTGAAAGCAGAAATATATAATGGGCTATTGGCAGAGGTACGTGAGGATATCCTTTGTGGAGAGCATTGTGGAGTGTTTCTTTTTTCTGATCAGTGGTCCAGTGGTTTTAGGATATGTTTTTCAACTCATGGGTGCTGGGATCGAACCGGCTCGAAGCCATATAAATTCTTTTAAGAGAAGGATTTTTTTTTCCACACTCGAAATGAGAAAGAAACCTGCTACACAGTAGGAAGTCCACAGAATACCGCGTGAAAAACTCCTATAAATGAGAACTGTCCTGCGGGATCGAGCCCGCGACCGACTCCCAAGCGGGAGCGGCGTGCTTTGCCCAGCGTCACTGCACTACGGGCCCTTGCGCATTGTGGAGTGTTTCGTAAAGAGATGGCGAAGATGATGCATGATCGACATGGTCTGGCAAGAGCCAACTACAAGGGACTCCTAATATGGGTCGTACACTTAGATCTGCGGCCAATATGAAGTGAGAAACACACTTTTAGCAATTGGATATATATGTCGATGTGCATACGCGGCACACGTTTAATTAAGTGAATACTCTTGTATGGATGTTTGAATGTCATATTTTAATATATATATATATATATATATACCTCAACATCTTCTTAAAGATTTATCATATTTTAATATATATATATATATATACCTCAACATCTTCTTAAAGATTTATCACGATTGTACTCTTTAGTTAAAGCGTCACCAATTTTGTAACCGGCTACTATTTGTCTCAAATTGTAACTAAATAGTGTAGGACCAATCTGTCCCTAATTTGTCACAATCGTGTTCTTCATTTATGATGCACTGAACGGTCACCAATTTTTGTGACAGACTATCATCCATCACACATTTGTCATTATGCGAGGGACCGATGAGAAATGGAATTTGTGACGGCATTTTAGTTTTTGTGACGGTGATTCATCTGTCACTATTTGTGACCGATATGTTATCTGTAAGTTAGGCCTGCAAATCCGGTCGGGTAGACCCGAATTCGACTTGATTGGATTTGCTCTCACTGGGACGCGGACCTTCTTGTTTACCCAGATTTTAAAATCTGGATGTTGGTGGTATCCACATTTTTAGGTGCGGATCTCCGATGGATCTCCAAGTTGGATACACACGGGTGGGCGGATGGTCCCCAAATAACAAATGCCTCATGGAAACCTGCAAGCTCCCGGTCTTCTTCGTCCTCACTCCTCAGGTTTGCGCTGGTCCCAGCTCCGTCCTCACCCACTATAGTTCTGCTCAACCACACTTCCCCCGATCACCTCAATGTCCAAGCTCCTGCCACACTGCTGCCTTGTTGCTGCTTGAGAGTACCTTCCCGCTAGTTGCTTAGTCACTGCCCCGTCTTCCTCCTCGCACATACAGGTGGAACCTGGGATCTGGATCTGCAAAGGCTCCACCGGATCTGGACGTGGATATCCACATTAAGACTGTAAATATGGATCCGGTTTGGTTCTTAAAATATGGATCCGGGTCTCCGTCGGATCCGGTCGGACCAAGCCGGATCTGACCATTTTTCACCCCCATCTGTAACTAATTAGTGAGAGCATGTTAGTGACCAACATCAGCCGTCGCAAATCCGTCACCACACAGATTTTGTGACGGATTTTAACGATCCGCCCTTTACCCAACCCATCTTGCTGGAGGATAATAAACCCATACTTAGCATCTACCAAAAAGATTCTTGATGTCATATCCGAATTTCAGCCCACGGAACTCCCCGCCCAAATGTGCTGGCTGCAACCTTCTACGTAAACCATTGGTCAATTATCTAAGGGGAGGTTATTGAGCATATCAGAGACTTCATTAAGGATAAGGGTCACCACCGTGCACTTTCCATGCCCAGCTCTTTCTCCTACCTAAAAAGAAACTAGCAACCACTTTAGATGACTTTTACCGTATAGATCTATGCAATGTGTTGTACAAAATCACCACCATAATTCTGACAGTAATATTTGTTGCATCGCATGAGTTGCAACTTAAAAAATGATAAGACTTTCCTTAAATTATTTTTAAAGGTCGGACTCGCCATTGTGAGATGTTTGTACAATTCGAACTACTATCCGATGGTCTAAAAAAAATAAAAAAAAAATAAAAAGAGAATTACTTGTTGCATCGCACATAACTAAAGCTGGAACGAGCCACTCCTCCAAGTGCATAGCTGCACATGGCCCTCCGCCCCACATTAACTACGTCAAAAAAATTCAAGACACACTCCAGAGCATAAAAGATGTTTAAATTTTTTTGACTTATTTTTGCTGATGTCAAGGCGCACTTAATGCGAGGCGCGCGGGCCATGTGTTGTACACGTGGCGGAACAGGACGGAACGACTCATTCTAATTCAGCTATGTGTGGTGCAACAAGTTATCTCAATTAAAAAATCGAGCTCAATTTTATTGGACTTTGTCTATTAAGTTTGTTTACTTTTCATTCTGGTTCAATTTTTGATCCATTAGAATTTCTAGATAATCTAATTGGAGTCGGATTGTATGGATATGTTGGACATAGTGAAATGACCTTCAAAATTTTTTTAAAAAAGTTTTTTTTTTTTTTTTTGGTACACCCAATACGATGCAACAAGTATTATTCATATTCTGATTAATCAGATTAGACGAAAAAAACTTGATATTAGAAAACAAGGAGACTTTATTTTTGGGAGGCAGCCACTGGACAATGTTGTTATCACACAAGAGATCTATGTTAGCATGAGATCACACTAGAGAAAGAAAGGTTGGTTTTGCCCTAAATTGGACCTCAGTAAGGTGCATGACAAGTTGAATGGCCTTTTATTGAGAACTTTTTTCACCCTCTTTTGGCTTCCACCGAGAGGCTCTGAATCTTCTCCTGATTTTTATCAAAATTTAGTACTTTATCTATCGTTATTAATGGGAATCTTCTCCTGACTTTTGGCTTCCATCGAGAGGCTATGAATCGTCTCCTGACTTTTATCAAATTTATTATTTTATCTAGAGTAATACTTGTCACAATGCCATGTATTGCAATCCAACGTGGATTGTAATGCATGGCACAACAGCCGTCCGATTGGATATGGATCTGACGGCTTTTGTGCAGCCCGCCTAAATTTAGGGGGGCATTTGAGGGCGGTTTTCATTTTTTTTGTTTTCTTATCAGATTTTTTAAATTCTTTTAGAGCACCCGATTAAAAATCTGACAGTACAGTTAGATTGCTCGGGTCGGCTCCAACTCGAATGTATATTTTGTTTTAAAAAAGAACATTTTGCACATAAATCGAAGTTTATGTCCAAGTTTTAAAAAAAAATATATATATATATATAATCGGGTCGGGGACAACCTGAGCAACCTGGATGTACTATTAAATTTTTGATGGGACACTCAATTTTTTTAAAAGAAATTCTACAAAAAAATAAAAAAAAATAAAAAATACCCTCCAAACGGCCCCTAAATTTAGACTGGCTGCACAGTAATCGTCTGATTCGAATCCTGACCGTCCAATCCAGGTCCTATTTGACGGCTCCTGTGCCATGCATTACAATCCATGTAAAATTACAACTCATGGCAGCAAATATTACTCTTTTATCTATTGTTATTAATGGGATTGGAAAGCGCACATCACCCCTACTAGAGGCATCTTCCAAGTTCGCCCTTATCACATTACGTCTTCATTCTATGTGTTGACACCCTCAATACGTTCATTTACCCTAAGGGGGAACAAATTTAATGGAGGATCCCCTCTCCAACCAGCCGCTTGGCAAATGCAAATGACCTTATCCTCTTCGAGAGACCATGGGTGGAGAGATTGCTACATTGCGAAGGTGTTCGACCATATTTTGCAAGTGCTCAAGACAGCAAATCAGTATCGTTAAAAACATAGATGTCCGAACCCAAGAAAGAGGAGTCCGATATCTATCAGTGTAGGTTTGGTTGGGACTTAATAAGTGCAGAGAGAGAAGATAATTTTTTAAAATCACCTCTCACTGGGAGTGAGGAAAACAGTATATGACAGAGTCTTTTAAAATCTAGAGTCTTTTCGATTTTGATCCCTGTACAATTATCTATTTCGGAATAAGTCCCTGTATCCTCCGTATTTTGGTATTAGTTGTTCTATACAAAAAGAATTTAGATATAAATTCCTGCCATCTACTTTCGTTAGGTTCGTGCAACTTCACCATGGTTAAAATACAGGTTAAGTATACCCAACCTAGGAAAAGTCCGAAACACCCCACTTCAACTTTCCGTAACCATCTCTCTCCTCCCATCCATCTTCTCTCTCTCGCCATATGCACCCATTCCCGCCTCTGCTACTTGGTTTCCACAAGACGGCGATGACGGCGATGATCCTTCTGACAGCGATGATCTGGCGACCAGAGTAAGAAGAAAGGTTGAAACTTTCAGAGGTGCCCTTCGAGTTATTGGCATTGTGCAACTTTCAAAGGTACCCGATCACTCGACAACAAGAAAGGTATGAGTATTTTTATCTCTTCTCTTTTCTGGAATGAGGGCCATTGCTTCCTCTCCCCATATTCATCCACACAGTGCGAAAAAACGTAATATTTCTTCTCCCTTATTTGATCATGCACCCGTTCCCACCTCTGCTACTTGATTTCCACAAGGGTTCGAGTAGGAAGAACATCGGAGCCCTTCGATCCTTCTAACGGCGACGAAGACAACGATTTGGCAACCAGAGTCAGAAGAAGGTGATCTATTGGCGTTGTGTAGTTTTCAGAGGTGCCCGATCACTCGACGACAAGAAAGGTTAGAGCTTTTTATCTCTTCTCTTTTCTGTAACGAGAGCTACTACTTCCTCTCCCCATATTCATCCATACGGTGGGAAAAAACCCGATTTTTCTTTCCCCTTATTTAATCATACATGCACTGCTTGGCTAGAGGAAGAATGAAGTAGTGACATCGTGAAAAAAATTAGGGGGTTTGGTTAAAAAGAAGAATGAAGCGATGACGTTTTGAAAAACTTAACTTTTGTCTTTCTTGTGCTTGGTTCAGAAAAAAAAAAAATATGTGAAATTTTACACTGAGATCTCACTTGCCACGTGAAATTTTCATACTTGGTTGCTTGCTTTTTGTTACACATTTAAATGTGCTTTTTGTTTATAGATGTTTATGTAATTTTTTTTTTCATATTTGCATATTTTGTTAGCCTAAGAAGAATCGTTTGTTGCAGGATAATGGAAGATAATACAGATTACAAGCTTACATTGTTCTATGGTAGAGTTTGGAAGAAGGTTTTTTCTTATTTTAAATGGAAGTATATAGGCGGGCGACAAAGGACTATGAGTGTCGACATGGATGAGTTTTCAATTGTAACTCTAATTCAAGATTTTTGCCATGTGTGTAAATGGGGAATTGGGCAGCCACTAACATTCACTTATGTCATTCCCCACACTAGACCAAGGGAGATTGTGGTGGTTGATTCAGATAGAATATTGATGCAAATTGTCCAGAATAATGCGGCTGCTAAGAAGTTTACATTGTATGATGTGGTTGATAAAGAGGTGCAGGTTACTCCTACTTAACCTATCAGGCCATCTGAGTGTACTTGTGAACCTGGCAGAGCTTCCAACCCATCTGAGAGGATAACACAGCCCAATGAGAATATTGACTAGGTGACTATAGATAATTTTGAGTCACAATTTGATTATGTCACATTTGATGATGTTGATATTGATGCTGATTTTGATGTTGAAGGTGAAGTTGTTGCCTTTGATGATGATCCTACTATGGATAATGTAACAAATGAAGAAGAAGATTCAGACAAGTTGTAAGGACTGAGGTTTTCGGATTCGATTTTCGGGGTTGGACCCTGTAGTCCTGGCCCTAGTGGGGTCTGGAACTCTGTGTTGTTTCGCGTCGAGCGGGCTCGACGCGGTTTAAACGGCGTCCACCATGGCAGACGCGTTTCAGGTTCTGCCACGTGGGTGCCACGTGGACTGACTTTGGACCGCGAGCGTACGGCCCTGTCAGGTCGTCTGAACGGCGTCCGTGTGGGTCGACGCCTTTTAGACTGAGACTCTGGGTGTGTCAGAGTACGGCCCTGACAAGTTGTCTGAATGGCGTCTGTGAAGGTCGACGCGTTTCAAAATCTTGTCAGAGCAGCCGTCATGTCACCTGATAGGCGTCCGTGCATGTCGACGCGTTTTAGCCAGCCTCTGGTTAACCCCGCGAGCCCTCCTTCTTTCCCTCATTTTCTCCTTCTCCCTTTCTCTCTTTCCCTCCGGCGAACTCGGCGGCGATCCTTCTCCTCCCTCTTTTCCTCATACCATTTCGCCTCTCCCTCCGCTCCATCCTCTACCTGGCTCCTACCCCTACCACCTCCACTTCCACTGCGGCGTTCTACTCTCCGGACGGCGGCCGACGTCACGGTGGGGCTAGGACGACCTCGGCGGTGCCGGCGGCGGCGTGGGGCGAGACAGGCGGACGGCTTGAAGCTCGGAGGCGTTCGAATGTCCGGTAGGGTGACGTTCCCTGTGGCACTGTGTTTAAACTCACGTTTTCCTCAATATGCATGTGGTAGATCTTCGGTTTTGGGGGTTAGAATGAGCATGTTTAGGAATTCTATGGGGGTGTTTGCCTATGAATTGTCTTGCTCTTCGTTTCCCTCCAGTTTGAATGATTTTCGGGGTTATTTGGAATTGGAAAGGGAGCCCTCGGATTTAGGGCGTTCCTGGTTCCTGGGCTTAAAAGACGTCGTGCATGGACGACGCCTTTTTGAAGGGCGTCGGGCCATCACGACGCCTTTTAGACAGGAATTGACTGTCAGACAGTCTGCCCGGTTGGTATTTCTGTGGCTGAAAGACGTCATGGGTAAACGACGCGTTTTTGAACGGCGTCGGGCATCCATGACGCGTTTTAACGGCAGAAATCCCCTGGTTAAGGCCTTGGGAATTCCGGATTTTCGTGTTGAAAGGCGTCTGGGGATGTCGACGCCTTTTGAAAGGCGACCATGAGTGTCGACGTCTTTTAAGGCCAGATTCTGAAGACTGATTTATATGAACCTGTATATGGAGCTTGAATGGCGTCGACCTCGGTCGACGCGATTCAAGACAGAATCTCACTAATGCATGCCAGTAAAACGTGTTCACATTGCTAGATAGATAGTTTGCACATGTTTTAGTGCACCCGATAGAGACGGATTCCTCACGATCGGATGGTTCTATATGTGTTGAGCGATCGCGGGATTTTCACGTGACCGGATCGCACTGTGTTGGGTTTTCAGTTACTGTGGACCTGGAGTGACATTGTAGCGCTTTATCACCCTGTGCTGGTGGGGGCGTGAGCACAGCGCCGGTGGGGGCGTGGGCGGGGTGACGCCTAGTGAGAGAGGGTCACCTGGTGAACCCCGGGGTCAGCTAGTACCGGTGTTGGAGTGGTACATTCGGAGAGTCACTCATGCTGAGGGAAGGGGTAGTCACCTGAGCCGGTTGGGCCGGAGTAGCGAGCGTGCTATCCGAGGGGCTACTCCTTGGTCTCAGCGGGTCGAGGTTTTTCCCACCGTTGTTTGTACGGTCGGCGAGTTCTATCGAGACGGCAGTTGTGGGTTTTCTAAAGGTTGGCTTAGAATGTGCATGATTATTATATTTCGACCGCATGTGTTCTCACGTAGAGAATTAGATATCGTACCTGCCACTACACTTGTTACTTTACTGATTAGTTGTACTTTACACTTGTGGGTGTGTGCGTGGGCAGTGGGGATCGAAGGATCCCTACTGAGTCTTGTCTTGAGACTCACCCCTGCGGTTTTCAGGTGAGGACTCCGAGCAGACTTAGAGCGGCGCGTGCGGTCGGGTGTAGTGTGTCTTCAGCGGTTGTTCCGGGGTATGCCCCGATGTAGTTGTTAATTATCTTTGGCCTGTATGTTTAATTATTTCCTTCTGTTGGAGAATGTAATTATTTGCTGTATCGAGTCGCATTGTAATAATTTTAATTCCTGCACTTTTATTTCAATTCAATGCGATGTGAATGTTTAGCTTAGTTTATTATTTATTTCCCAGACTTACTAGATCCTGGTTTGGTCCCAAAATTAATGATTCGGTACCCATTTAGTAATCGGATCCCCGATTATAGGGTGGCGGGTCGTTACACAAGTGCTACACAGATGAAAGCTATAGGAGTGTCTTGTCAGATTCAGATGATTACACAGTGAGTTCCAAAGATGGTCATGGTATCGAGATTATTGAAGGTTCTGCTGAGGATCCTCAAATAGTTGTAGGGGCAAAGTTTAAGAATGTTGATGCCTTTAGAATGTCACTGAGACAACATTGCATAAAATCTGAGTTCGAGATATTTTATATAAAGAATGACAAGGTTAGAGTCACTGCAAGGTGTAGTGACATGGATTGTGCATGGCACATACATGCATCAATATTGCCAGATAACATTACATTTCAGGTGAAGACTATGCAAGAGAAACATACTTGCATTGCCAACAACAAGGCAGGAAATCACATGGCTTCAGCAAAGTGGATTGCACAGAGAATAGTTCTTTTCTTGAGAAGGGATCCCGTGATGCCTCCTTTCAAGATAAAGAGGTGGCTGCATGAAGAATACAATGTGGATGTCCCATATCACAGAGCATGGGATGCAAAGGAAATAACAAATGAAATTATTTATAGAAAGTCTGAGAAGGCTTATGAGCAGATACCACAACTAGAGAATGAGATCCTCAAGACAAATCCTGACAGCTATGTCAAGCTGAAGTTGGAAAATGATAAATCTTTTCAAAGATTTTTTGTGCGTCTACATGCATGCAAGGTGGGATTTTTGGCTAGTTGTAGGCCCATTCTAGGGCTAGATGCATGCCATCTTAAAGGTAAATGAACAGGTGTTTTGGCTGCAGCTACTGGTCTTGATGAAAATTGTGGTTTATTCCCAGTTGCATATGCCGTGATGGAGGGGGAATCAAAAGATAGTTGGACCTGGTTTTTACAGAACCTAGAGGAGGCCATTGGGGAGGTTTCAGGGCTCGCATTCTTATCAGACATGGAGAAAGGGTTAGAAATTGCTATGAAAAAGGAATTTCCTTTGGCTGAACACAAGACTTGCATGAGGCACATGTACAAGAGCTTTAGAAAGAAGTGGCCAGGAGAATGTATGGAGCATTTGCTATGGAATGCAGCAAGGTCCTTCACAAGAGCTGGACTTGAGGGGAGTATACAAGAGTTGATTCAGAATTCTTCTAATGTTACTGAATGGTTACAAGATAAGAGGGAGCATATTTGGAGTAGGTCACAATTCTCATTTGCACCTAGGTCCCACTACATCACCAACATATCAGTGAGAGTTTCAATGCTTTTATTATACAGCATAGGGGTTTACCAGATATAGATATGATTGATATGATAAGGCAACAGTTTATGGTTAAAATGGATTTGAGGCGTCGACAAGCGTCTCGATGGAGAGGGAAGTTAGTTCCTGAGGCCTTTCGTTATGTACAACAAATTAGTAAGAATTTGGGGATGTTTCAAGTAAGAAGATCCGATGATCGCAGAGCAGAGGTGTGTGGAGATGCATTTAGATATGATGTGAATCTTCAGGAGAAGACTTGTACATGTCGGAGGTGGTAAGTGACAGGTCTTCCGTGTGAACATGCAGCTACTTTCATCACTACTATTAGAGGTGCAGTGCAAGATTATTGTGATCGCTGCTACGTTTAAAGAGGCATATGCAGCTGCCATCTCACCCATCACTAACAGGAGCTCTTGGGAGCCACTTCAGTTGGACTACATTGTCCTTCCTCCAAAGGAGCACAGACCTAGGGGTAGGCCCAAGAAAAAAAGGATCAAGGACAAATTTGAGAAAGTTGATCCAAAAAGGCCACGACACAAGTGTACGAGGTGTGGTCAAATGGGGCATCATAAAATCACTTGTAAAAATCCTCCCTTCAGGTAACTTTTACATATTAAATGGCATCAAAGAATAATTTTTTCCTAGAATAACTACCAATTATACATCTAGTCTAAATAGAATAATTTTTTCCTAGTATAAGTTCCATGTTTAGTGAGAATGAGGTAGATGATAATACAACTTAATGGAACCTTGCCTAATGCCCCTTTTATTATACAATAGTGGTTTAGTCCTACATGCTAGGATCTTAGCACACACCTGACTACACAATAAAAATATTGAAGTAATGATCCCTATGCAAGCCTCCCTGGGATATTGATAGAAAATTGTCTCTCATTCACAAAACCCTCGACAAGTACATACATATTTAGTGATGCATTCAGGACTTCCTTCTTTCCACCAATTCTGCTTAAAGTTGGTCCTCATCGTGAGAGCAGGAACCATGGATGTTGACAGGACCACTGAAGGTGACCCATCTATAGGTAGTGGAAACAAATTTGTCATGAGAATATGAACCACTAGAAAGCCATACAGATTTAGAGCACAAAATTCAGCATACCACTAGAAATCCATACATATTTAGAGCACAAATAAATGCTCATTTGAAAGATTTGAACACTAATCAAGACAAGTTTTTCTTTGTATGAGCTATTGATTCAATTATCTCATTATGTCCTTTTAATAACTATTATACAAAGTTAGACTATTCTAGAGCTTGTCTTTTTTTTTTTTCAGGCCACCAACCTTTCTCAGTCAGACTGGGGTTGAAGGTAGCACTCAGGAGAGTGTTTCATGTTCTATTGAAGCTCAAAGTAGGAGTGGAAGCCATGACAAACGTGGTGGCAACAGAGGAAGATCAAGTGCTAGCCGTGGTAGAGGGAGAGCTACTGGTGCACAAGGAGGCTGAGACAATTCTGGAATCCCCCAAACTAGGGCTAGTAAAGACATTGCTGGATAGTCTCAAGTTGGATACTACTCAAAGCCGAGGGTGGATGAATTCACAAAAACTGTCCTTTTTTGTTTAACATGATGAAAATACTTGTGTTGGATTTAGTATAGTCACATTGGATGTATTTTCTTGTTTTTGAATGTTTTTTGTTCAGTGTGGTTGTTCTCTTATAGACTATCTAGCAAAGGCATTGTTGGACAGTCTCAAGCTAGATACTGCTCAAAGCTGAGGATGCATGATTCACAAAAAACTGTCATTTTTTGTTTAACATGATGAAAATACTGGTTGTGTTGGGTTTAGTATAGTCACATTGGATGTATTTTCTCTGTTTTTTTAATGTTTTTTGTTCAGTGTGATTGTTCCCTTATAGGATATGCCAAGAATTGATGTTGTGACTGGAGTCCATCTTTGTTGGTAACAAAGAATATCAGGTCATAGAATATTCTTTATTTCTTTGAAGATAAAACACTGGTGAGGATTTAACATGATATTCATTCTAATCACGTATCAATTGAGCAAAAAGGTCGGTGGTATATGGAGTTACTCATATGATAGGTTGCAGCTGGCATTAGTGTTATAACATGTGCTTGTGATTGTTAAGTGTGGATGTTCTTTTTTTTTTTCATTATTTAGATGTGTTGTTCTTCAGCAAAAAGGCAGGTGGGATAGTCGGATGGTTAGCAAAGATGTTATTTAAACTTTAACAATACCTATATTCTTCACGTAGCCATTATGTGCAAGTTACATAAAAAAAATATTAAAAGCTAGTAGAATTACAAATGCCTAACAAAGGATCATCACACGTTGGAGGCATCTTTCTATTGATGCGATTTTATTAGTAATCTTTTCCTCTATCACTATTAATTGATATTTGATATCCACTATCGTGTAATTTGCATCATCCACCCAGTCAAAAAATCCGCAATCTCCATTGTTGTTGTAACAAGGATGTCGGTAGAAACGTTCGACCCTTGCTAGAAGGTTTAGAAGATACAAGCACTCTGCATCTTCCTCTACCGCACGGACATTTAATTTTTGATATCATATTTGGAAGATGACCAAAGGAACTTGAAGCCTAAAAGAAGAAGAGATGAAAAATAAAATGAGTTGCCTATTATTTGTACAATAAATAAAAAATAAAAAATAAAAAAAACATACCTATTCGGCCATCACACGGTCGGGTGAGAAAGAGGATCGATGTAGAAGAGTGAATGAGAATGCAAAGGAGAAGAGAGAGCACTAGAGTTAGAGTTGAGGTCAATTTATAGCGCTCGATGGGTTCAAACGGTTCTTTTTATTACCGTTACAGGGACTATGTCATAATTAATAAACTTCTCAAGGACGTCGTTAGAACTTACTTTTACAATCACGTTTCAAATCGAAAAAAAGGAGCAGAATAGTCTTTTTAACCTATTCTGTAATGATCCACTTAGATGGAATCTTATAGGCATATACTCAGCATCTTTTCTTATACGTAACAGTTCTTTACCGGAGGGACTAATAAATCTTGTTCATAAACTTTACGGGGACCAAAATCTAAATACACAAGATATAGGGACTAGTATCGAATACGGAATTTTTATAAAGATCAAAACCCAATTAACCCTAAAATCTATTTCTCTTTGCATTACTTAAGTTCAGTCCAACCTTATAATTGGAGGATCTCTATTCAAGAAAGAATCAAAGAAGAAAGAATCAAAGATATGCATGTTGGGGATGAGAACCTTGAGCAAGGACACCTATCTAGGGGTTCCCCTCGTACGAGAAATCTACCAATAGCTCCCTTCAATTCGTTAATGGGAAATACTATCGAAGGCTTCAAAAGTAGAAACTCAAATCTCTATTTATGGCAGGCCGTACGTCACTCATTAAGTTAATACTATGCTCCATTAATTCTGATCTACACAATGGCCTTCATTAGGTTCATGTAGACTTTAAGTAAGGAACTAGCTGCACCCCATAGAGATTTCTGGTGGGGTAACTCACCGGAGAAAATGTACTAGCATACCACAACATGGAATAAATTTCAAACATCTAAGGGCATAGGAGGTCTGGTTAATTATCAAGGACCATGACAAGGTTAACTAATCGCTACTTATGAATCTATGTTGGAGCCTCATCAACAATCCTAACACCCATTGGGCCAAACTTCTCCAAAGAAACTACTTCAACAGAGAATCCATTTGGAACAATGGTCTCAAGAAAACACACTCCAGAATTTGGAGCATGGACTTGAACAAGCAACTCCCACCCAAGACAACTCACTTTGTTATGGAGAATTCTTACTACTACGCTGCAACTAAATGGAAAGAAAGCAAGGTTCAACAATAAGATTGACCATTGTGTCCCATATGTTTAAGGGAGGAGGAAACATCAGACTACCTGCTCTTAAGATGCAAGTACACTAGGGCAACATGGTTCACATCCCAGCTGGCTCTCATGACTAACGACAGCAGGAGCTCGGTAGCAGACTGGAATCAGTTATGGAAGGAGGTGGATAGAGCAGAGGTGCCCATCATCACACCCAAGGTGAAGGACAAAGCGCAGGTGCAAAAAAACTATTAAGGAGTATCAACAAGGACGCAGGCATCAGAAGAAATTAACAGAGACGGCGTTATTGGAATCATGTGCACAAACCAGAGGAGAGGTCATCTACGTACTGTCATGCATTCGAGGCTACGTCTAATGAACCGACCGTGTCATGAAAGTTTTAGCATTCTAAGATGTCTCAACCCCACCTTGGATTATCAGACATGTGATACACATTAATTTGCAGATCAAACATCAAGATCATCCCCGAATCCAAGTCAACTTTGTGCCTAGGGATGCGAATCAAGCAGCCAATTGTTAGGACGTGTTTGGCAAAACTTCTACTTGAAAGTCACTTTTAAATTTTACTTCTTACATAGAATGAAGTGAGGGAGAGAGGTTATTATTAATTTTAATTTGTTACAAAAATTAAATACTTTCGTAACAACCTCACTTCTTAGAAACTCTCTCCTTATAACTTTTGGTTGGAAGTCAAAACATAAGTGCAGTACCACATAAATGACTTTAAGATCCCATGGCTCAAAACATAAGTGAAGTATCACATAAATGACTTCTAAGATCTCATGGCCTCGATAAGAAATAATTAAATAGAAATGCAAAAGTGATTCCAAATGAAAACTGCGCCAAACACATCCTCAGCCTCTCGTGCCAATTAGGAAGTCTATGTTAAACCCACACTGGGAACTAGGAGAAGTCCTACAGTGTATCTCCCAACTTGTATACTGGATGAAAGTTTGAGAAAGTAATGAAACGAGCATAGAAGCTGCAAAAAAAAAAAAATGTAAAATCTAAAAGATCTCCTTCAACAAAAAGTGCTGTGGATGAGGAGCACCTTGACCTTGCTTGGTCGCGGTAACCAGCAAGCAGCACTTTATGCCAGTCTTCCATGGCAAAGTTATCCCAATACCAGAGGAGGACTATGGTGTTTCGGAATCCGACGGGCAGCCAAACAAAGGAGAAGCATATACACTGCAGATTCACAGAAGAAAAGTATCGAGTTCTCGATAACCGTCACGGTTGTGGCGTTCGCGGACCCTATCCCCTATAAAATGGAGAGCATTAATGTCAAATATGACCACAATTGCTTTGGTTCCCCCACCCTCTCCAAGGATGGAGACCGAAATGAAGAGCCAGGATGGCCGGGGCGACCCGCCCATACAGGTAAATAACTATGACAATGCTTTTTAAATTTGAGTCTGGATCGAATTGAACTGGTCTTCAATTCAGTCTAAAATGTACCGGCAACTTAAAATGTCCTCGTTTTTACATGATTAGAACTAAAAGGAAAGATACATCTTCCGTTCAGTTGATCCAGAATCTGTTCTCACATACCTCTCTGCCTTCTAGGAACAAGGCAGCAATGTGGCGCCCTCACGGCGGGCTTTCACACCTTGGCGCCCACGCCGGCCGCGGCTTTGGCACCGGGTAGCGGCCAGACCTCGCTGGCAGCACCGCCCCCGCCCAAGGCCAGAAGGCTTCCTGCAACAGAGGCTGCAAGAGTGGATAATGGTGGTGGCCGCCCTGGTCGCCTCGGCGACATACCATGCCAGCATCTTCCAGTCGTGGGGGAAGTGGCAGGACGATGCAGAGCCGAAGGGCGGCGTGCCGGGTCAGGCCGCCGAGAATCCTAGAACGGGGGGCAACAACAGGAACCTGTACGGTGCGTTCTGGGTGTGCAACTCGATGGCCTTGGCCTCCTGCCTCGCCGCGGTTATGGTGCTGCTAGACGAGTCCGCCTTCGGCAAGTACAGGATGGTTGCCGCGCGGTTCCTCGTCCGCGTCGGCGTCGTGGTGATGGGGATCGCCTACATAGTCACCTCACCTCACAGCGGGGCAGGCGGAGTCCTAACTAACGCCTTCCTCGCATGGATCGTGCTCCTCCCATTGGTGTGGAGCCTCCTGTGGGGATGGTCGAGAGGGTGAGCTACGTAGCTGTTCCTCCCTCTACTTTCAATGAAACATATATATAGAAAGTAAGATCTTCTCATTAAATGGAATTCTAATAGTACAGTGAGGAGAAGAGGAGATGTCCTCAGACGAAAAAATAGGAAAAAAAGAATTTTGAAATTCCCTCTCCCTCCCTCCCCTCCTCTCACTCAAGTTCCATCCAACATTACGCTCAGAATTCGGACTTAAGCCACATTAACTTTAGCTTTTGCCTGACATCTCAATTCTACGTATTTAAAGAAATAAATATTCACTATTCCTTTCATGCTAAATCTTGGATCCTTATTTCTTTCCCAATGAATTAAACCTTAGATCTAGTTAATTATCTTGTTATTCAAATTGGCAGGTATGGACCTGTGAGAGGGCATAATATGTTTGTGAGACCACGGCAAGCTGACTGATGTTCCAGCCTCTTCTTTGTGCTCCAGAGAATCCGAGCTCCGGAGTTCCCAATTCCACTTTGTAGATACTACTAATAATGATGTTTTTTTCTGCTTTTTTGAGAAAACGTTGCTGCACTGCCTCGGGATTCTACACTGCTCGGTGGTTTTTTTATTTAATATACAATTTGATATTTTTTTTAGGTGGATCTTAATCCGACCAATATGTTTATACAATTTGATCTCTGATTGGATGACTAAAAAAAATTTAAAAATAAAAAAAATAAATTTGATGAATTATAAAAAAAGCAATTTTTCTACTATTCAATGTGTCTTGTTTTTTGATTTTTTTTTTATTTTTTCTGTCATCCGATCTCCGATTGGATTAGACAAATATATAAAAGGAGCCACCTAAAAAATCTTAAATAAAAAAACTATCAAGCAGTGTACAACCGCGTGGCAGGTGCAACAAGTTCTTCTCTTTTATTTTTTCACAGATCTCCACTTCCTCCATCGTCATATACTAGTGGTACTGTGTGGAGTTGTATTTCAAATTAGATGTTTGGGTTTTTTTCACATCGATACATAAAAATATAATGAGTTAGAAATAAATCCTTATGCCTTGTGTATTTTGATAATAGTCCTTATAAACTTAAATTTTTAATTTTTAATTATCATTTGCTTCCATGAATTTTTCTTAACTCTACTATAGTTAAAGAGGAGTTCAAGTTTAACTCACTCTAGAAAGACGCTTATACCTCTATTTAAATTTTCAATTTTACTTGTTACACCGGCTGCCAATGCTGCACTGCTATTGGTCCAGCCAGAATATTAAAAAAAAAAGTAAAATTTTCAGGTTGCTCCATACATACCACACGTGTCTAGACAACTCAATTATCAATCAAATCGATCCAAATAATGTAAAAACTAAAAAATTATTATTAGACTCGACCCAAATATTTATTGGGGCTCAATTTTTTACTTTTTTATGATAATTTCAAGTACTTCTGTCCATTTTAACATTTGTTTGAGGAATATTTCATGAATATTTGCTTCTTTTAAGCAATTCTTAGCCGGAAGGATCCATTACCAAATTATATTAAGTTTATAGGGAGGGAGTAATATCAAAATACACAAGAAACTATGATTTATTTCAAATCCACTATGTTTATAGGGATTGATATCCAAAAACCTTAAATATTTTCATTTTCGTTAGCAGTCCTTACTTTAAAAAAAAAAAAAGCTTGAACATTGGCACTTGATAACATTAAAATCTAATATTTGAAACCTACGCATATCAAAAGAGTATTGAAAACTATCTATGTATTTTTTTGTAAACGAAGTTGACTTGACACCATAGTATGGATTCATAGATATACGTTCTTAATGTAATTAAAAGAATATGGTGTTGGTCCTATGCAATGGCACACCCTAAAGACTAGGTGTATAGCATTGCAGAAAATTAAAGCATATTTGAAAATTATTCATGAGATAAGGCGTGAGCAATAATGAAAGGAACAAGAAAACAAAGCAAAGAATCACATATGGAATCAAACCAAATCTTATACTTCTTTTTTTCACACAAGGTTTAGTGGTTCAGCCAAATCTTCTACTTACATCCACTACCAAATATCTTGTTAGGATTTCTATTGCTCAAATAAGCATTATAACTGTTAAGGCATCAAGCCGTTAGTCAACAATGCACTACACAGCTAATTCGGCCTCCACATTCTGGACACAAGGGCACCAACTTACCTCACTAACAATGGACACAGATGTGCCAACTTGTCTCTGAATGGACGGTAGTCCAAGATCAATGAAATAGGTCATAAAAAGAACAATAAGATAGCAATTAAATAAAATAAACACAAATAAGCTTTAGGTGTTGAAATTGATGTAGCAAGCCATGCAACTAATGGTAACATCCCTTGCGAAGGCTACTAGGTTGAAAAGCATTCATAGGAAAGATATCTTGAAAGATCTTGAAATCTGGAAGATCTGACTCGATCCTACAGATCTAGAAAAATTGAATATGAGGAATTGGTCGACCAATTTATAGGACAATTAGCTAGTCTTCCTTTGATTTGAACTTTTACTCATAAACCCATGGTATCATTGATATTGCAATTTATTTTTGAGCTTATCTCTGTAGAGCACATTGACTAGCATGAAATTGGTTGACCAATTTTTCAAATTGCTCCATGAATTTAATGGAAACTAGCTACTCTTCAACTCTTTGATCTATTCTTCTTCTAGAAACTTCTTAACCATGAAAACAACTCTATGAGCACTTGTCATGCCTCACAAAAAATTGCTAAGAAGAACAAAGTGTGATTTTGTTCTCATCAAAATCTTTTTAGTTCGAAGTCCAACATATGACATTTCAATTGATTAATTTGGATATAATTATTATTTAAATATTATATTATATAATGTGCTATTATATATGAAATAATATTAGGGATTTTTCAAGGAAAGTATTATTTTATGAATCGATCAAAATTAAAACTTCCTTTAAGTTGCTCATTGTCATCTCCACTTCTTTTTCTTACCTTCTGATCAGAAAAGGGAAGCATAATGATCCCACGAGAATCAATAATATAAAATTGCTAAACCTAAAATGCAAGAATAAATGGATACTATGTGATTCATCTAATCTGTTTCTAAGAATATAGAAGTGGGAGGAACAGTCCTTCACCTTGTGCAAAACCAGATCCGCATTCAGAGCAAAGTGTTGATGGCGCGATGCTGCTAGTTGCGTAGATGCTTGGACTTCAGTGGTATCCATGTGATTCTTCAGTTGAGTGATCATCCTCACTTCTCCAGAAGAATCCACCTATCCTAATTCTCGTCTTCTTCTTAGGTGCCTACAGTATATAAATAGTGCAGTAGATGGAGCAATAATGGACACGGAAGAGAGAGGAGAGAGCGACACTTCCTTCAGAAGGAGTTGACCAACAAAGGAGGAGAGAGAGGGGGGCGGCCTACTCTAGAAAAATCCTAGAGCTTGGGCCAAGGCTTCTCTCATACTATTATTTGTACTAGTTTAGGTGATTTTTCATAAAAACTCCTGCACTTGTATAAATTCCCACTTTAATCTCATCGAAAAACTTTTGAACAGAAACAAATTTCTACTTTAATATCATCGACTGAGAATCTTTTACATGTGACCCTCTAGGCCCATATGCTAGTTTGGGTTCAAGCCCACTAAACCCAATAAAGCCTTATTGACTTTTAATTATTTAATATCATGCATTAAATAATATATCTATTAATTCATTTCCGTATGATTAAATCGATCGAAATTTCAATCATGGATGGACCAAGCAATACTTCGTAATCCCACAAGGCATTAAGGTTAAACAACCTACGCAGGAACCTTTATAGCATCAGTTATTGCATTGTTATAGTCCTTCATTCACATAATACTCTCCTCTGACAGCTTGGTTCTGGTTACGTCTAGTAGTGTTCTATTCTTTTTCTCTGCTATACCATTCTGCTAAGGAGTTCTTGGAGCTGAGAAGTTATATTGGATGCTTTGTTCGTCACAGAACTTGGTGAACTCTGCATTCTCAAACTCTCCTCCATGATCCGATTTGATAGCAATGATAATGAATTTTTTATCATTTTGAACTATGCAGGTGAACCTTTAAAATGCTTCAAAAGTATTTGATTTCCTCTCCAGGAAAGATACCTAGAATCTTGAGTAGTCATCTACTAAGACAAAATCATAATTCTTTTCACTTAGCTTGGTTGTCCTCATTGGTCCGAACAAATCCATATGAGTTAAGTCCAAGGATTTAGATGTTGTAACAACTATCTTGGACTAAAATGAGATCTTGGTCTACTTTTCCTTTGCATAAGTTGAACAGATACTTGTATTCTTTAGCTTCAATTTGGGTAGGCCTTCAACCAAGTTATACTTGATCAATTTTTAAACAACTCCATGATTTTCATGACCTAGTCTTTTGTGTCACAGATCTAATTCCTCTGAGTTCTTAACTACAAGACACACAGCTTGATCTTTAAGCTTATTCAGATGCAGAACATAAAGGTTTTCATCTCTATGTGCCTTGAAAATGACTTCATCTCCTTTTCTAATGGTGTATTCTACTGCTTCAAAGATGACTTTGTGACCTTAGTTACAAAGCTTATTGATGCTGATTAGTTTATGTTTTAGTCCATTCACATAAAGCACATCCTCAATCAAATTAGAACTCTTGCTACCTACTATGCCACAGCCCATCATTTTGCCTTTTTCATTATCTCCGTAGGTGACTATTCCTCCTTTAGCTTGCATAATTTTGAATAGGGTCCAGTCACCTTTCATATGCCTTGAGCATCTACTATCTATGTATCATTTGGATGCTACAAGGCCTTCCTGATCATCCTCTGTAGTGTTGGCTATCAATACAAGGTTGGCTTCTTCTTCTTCTTCATCTGAGCTTAATGAATAAGAGAAGTCATCCTCATTGTCCCAAGCTGCTACCATAACCTCCTTCTTGAAGTTCTTTTTGAACTTCTTTGAATAGTCATTAGATTTCTTATTGTATTCCTCCTTTTTCAGCTGAGGATACTCTGCTCTTATGTGCCCCGATTGCTTACACATAGCAGGCAACCTCCTACTTCTTGTTGTTAGTGCATGCCCTCTTCTTATGGTACTTCTGTCTAGAGCCTCCAATCTTCTTCTTCTTAGAATGTACCATAATCTTCTGGACACCAGAGCTTCCTCTTTACTGTCCACCTCGCTTTCTTCTCCTAATGATGGTTCATCTGAGCTTGGAAGACTTACTTTCAGTGCATTTGTGATCTTCTTTCTTGAAGAGCTCTCTCTAGCCTCTCAATGTTGATCTCATGGGCCATTAGAGATCCAATGAGCATCTTAAGACTCATATATTAGTAAGGTCATTTGCTTTCTCAATAGCAATCACCTTAGGTATCCATTGACTGGGGAGACATTTGAGTATCTTTTTGACCATGTCCTCTATGTTATACTCTTTTCCAAGAGCCACCAACCCATTGGTAATGCCAATGAATCTATTGTATATTTGGGTGATGGTCTCGGAGGGCTCCATCTTGAATTTCTCATAATATGAGACTAGGATATCAATTCTAGTCTCTTTAACTTTGTTTGTTCCTTTATAGGTCAACTCCAACTTCTTCCACATTTCTTGAGCTATTTTACAAGCTAAGATGCAGTCGAATTCCTTCTTAGACAGAGTACAAACATAACACTATTGGCTTTGTTATTCAAAGAAATAAGATGTTTATCATTATCAATCCATTGATCGCTAGGTTTGGTGACAATATAGTCACTATCTTAAAACACACTCCAAAGATCATAGTCGACTCCTTTCAAGAAGAATTCCATTCGGCACTTCTAGTAGGTAAAGTCTTCGCCTTCAAACAGAGGAGGGTGGTTGACAAATTAGCCTTCCTTGTAACTATTTACCATAGTCATTTTGCTCTCAAATCGTTAGATCTATACAATGAGACACCATGCTATAATACCACTTGTTGCCGACACTATAGAGAACCCAGAGGGGAGGTAAATGGATTATAAAAAATTAAAGTAACACTAATGGTTATGAAAGGTAAAAACAACATGAATGAAATGTGCAACAAGGAGAGGAACAATAATAATCGCACAAAGAACACAAGTATTTTTATACTAGTTTAATTTTCCAAATTATGTCTAATCTTTAAGCAATCTCTTTGGAGTTCCACTAACTCAATGGCTACATAAGGTATCAACCCCCTTGCAAGTTACACTCCAAACAACATCCCCAAGCTATAGCTGGTACTTTCTTTACCTATGAAGAGGCACAACCTCCTGCAATAATAGACCCTCTCTTCCTCACAAGGAAGAGATAACATGTTGATTAATAAAAGTGGATACATAAAATGCCTCTAGATAAGATGATGTGCACAATGAAACAAGAATCAATAGGTGTAAGGATTGAGGTTTCGGATCCAGTTATTGGGTCAATTTCGGTATCGGACCCCTTGATTTAGAAAGACACGTTTTAGAGTGTGCTACGTTGGTGCCACGTGGGCCAGTTTCGAGCCGCGAGAGTACGGCCTTGGTCTTGTCACTTGAATGGCGTCGGTGTTGGGCGACGCGTTTTAGCTAGGTTCGGTTTAAACCCACGAACCCTCTCTCCTTTCCCTCATTTCTCTCATCTTCTTCTCTCTCCTCCCTCTCTCTGAACCTTTTGCTCTCCCTTCCCCCTTCTCCTTCCTTTCCTCTCCCTCCACTCCATCAAAACCCCTCCCTAACTTCCACCACTACCACCACCATTTCCTCCGCGGCGTATTGCTCTTCGGACGGCGGCCGACGTCCTAGTGGAGTAACGGCATCTACGGCGGTATCGGCGGCGGTTTGTGGGGTGGCGGTCCAGCGGCTTGAAACTCGAAGGAGTTCAAGTAACCGGTAGGGTGATGATCTCCATTGTATTTTGACTAAAACCACATTTTTCCTACTTTAGAACATGTTTAGGAAATTTTCGAGAAGAAATTCCACTTTTTATGCTCGGAAGGCTGGGGGAAACCTGTTAGCGAACGTTAAATGGCGTCTTGGGACAACGACGCTGTTTTGAATGGCGGCTGCCTCCCACGACGTGATTTAAGTTCGGATCACCCCAAGGCCTGATTCTGTTTCTATCGTGATTAGGCGACTAGGGACAGCGACGCCTTTTAAAAAGTGACTACCTTGCACGACGCGTTTTAGGCCATCATCCGAGGCCAATTTTTGCATGAACTAGTTTAGGGGTCTTGAATGACATCGGCCTCGGGTGACGTGATTCAAGACAGAATCTCATTAAAGCATGCAATTAACATGTGTTTATATTGTTAGATAGTTTGGATAAATGCATGTTTGAAAACATACTTGAGGACGATAATTTCTACATGATCGGATCACACCGTGTTGCGTTTTGTACGATCGTAGACTTAGAGTGATAGTTGTTAATGCTTATGCACCTTATGTCGGTGTGGGAGTGACACGACGCCGGTGTGGGAGGGGTGGGGTGACGCCTAGAGAGAGGGTCATCTAGTGTACCCCGAGGTATAACTAGTAGCAGTGTGGGAGTGGTACATTCGGAGTGTCACTCGTGCTTAGGGAAGAAGAACCAGTTTGAGCCAGGTCAGGCCGGAGTAGCCAGCGCGCTATCCGAGGGGTTGTTGTTTGGTCTCAGCGAGTCGGTGTTTTTCGCGTTTGGCTGCGTGGTTTGCTTGTTTAGCCGAGACGTTGGTTGTGGACTCTGTGGTGGAGTGGTTTCAGAGTTGTGTTTACTACTTTATTTAAATTGCCTTTATTCATATTGTTGCACTTGTGGTTGCGTGAGTGGGTGGTGGGGATCGAAGGATCCCTACTGAGTCTATTTCGATGAGACTCACCCCCTGCAGTTTTCAGGTGAGGGTTCCAGGCAGGCGTAGCGAGGAGGGTTTTGTCTCGGGTTGCGCGCCAGCAGCCATCGTTCCGGGGTATGCCCCGATGTAGTTGTTACTTCTTTTCAAGCTTGTACGCTTAATTACTTCTTTTTACTTGGAATATGTAATTATTTGTTGAGCCAAGTTGAATTGTAATAATTTTTAATTCATGCACTTCCTTTACAATTCAATGTGATGTGGATGTTTAGCTTAGTTTATCATTTATTTCCCAGACTTATCGAGATCCTGGTTTGGCTCCAAATTTTAATGATCCGGTACCCATTTAGTAATCGGATCCTTGATTATAGGGTGGCGGGTCGTTACAATAAGATTAAGACAAAGAAAGGTGAAGGATGAAGGAAGGTCTTGATTAGTTGAAGAAGAGGAAGTCTAAGAGCTCGAAGTAGATGTGTTATACCCTAGCTTTAGAACCCACTTAATTTTCATTTGAATAATAATTAGTTAAACTCAATCATATTTAATAATTAATTCTATTAGTGGATTATATTTGATAATCTTTAGTTGAGTCAAACTAAGCCCAATAAGCCCATTAGTACTACTAAGAGTGATCCACTAGTTTGTGGACTTGGACAAATTTTTAGATTCGGATTACTCAAGATAGCAGGTTAGTAAAATAAAGATAACTTTTTACATAAAATTTCAAAAATCATATGGCTGGTATCATTAGAAAGAAGACAAAAGGATCTATAACTTTTTAGAAGAAAGTTTTTTCTTAATTCTACATTTGAAGGGTAATCAATTTTAGAGATTTTCAGGAAAGAAAAGTACAGGTTGCGAAAACAAAGTCTGATTAACACTAAGATTGCCTATCTAACTTGGAGGGAAAGTCATGTTAAGTTGAATTCCGACTCCACGAAGGAAGGGAGAGTTGATATTGAGTATGGAAAGGATGATTAGCTATAAATAAGTCCCTAGAATCATGCTGGAACCATTATGGTTGTTGTTCTTCTTGAAGGGTAAGTCTATTGTGTTCTTTTTTAGAGAAAAGAAAGGGAGAGTTGAACTCTACGGGAGTTGGTTCTAATACTTATTGGTGATTTCATGAAGTTTAAAGAATGTGAGACGAAACTTAAAAGTGGAGGAATTAATGGGTGGATATCAAGGAAGCCATAGAAGAAGTTTGGACCATTGTTCATCAAGAGGTAGGCGATGATTACCCATCTTATGAATAATTTATATTATTTAAAAGTTTGATTTGTTTTCAAGGTTTTCATGGTCTAAATATACTAAGAACATTATTAGGTTTGATTATAAACTATTAAATTTAAAGGAGAGATCATAAACTACTGAAAATATATGTTTCAACTCTGTGATGATTGGAATCGGTCGACTTATTCAAAGGCATCGGTTGACCTTTTTCTAACAGTGCACATGTTCAGCGCATGATTTTTACGCTGAAATTTTTGATGCCTGTCCTCACTTATCTGACATTGGATTGATATGTAAGTTTGACCAAAACTTGATTTGGACGTCTACTTTATGTTCACCAAATTCTATATTTTTAAAATTTATTTAAGATTGATTCCATAAATACTTTGTCAACATAGGTAGTCTGTCTTGGCAGTTTTGAAATCTCAACTTATAGGCTCTCTATCTCACTCGATTCATGTCCAAATTGTATTAAATTTTGTAAAAACCTCTATCATATTGTCCTTGACCTCTTTGTAAAGTTTTAGAATTCATTGACGTCGTTTGCGATATATTTTACCTTCTATTTTAAGTTGTTGGATTTCTATTAAAGTCAAATTTTCGAAAACAAAATCATATCAAATAGATCTAAAAATTGATAAAACTTTGTAAACACTTACATGTGACATGTTTATCATGTTCACTAAGTTTGGCTAATTTTTGGAATCTGTTTGATAATATTCGGCCTATTTATTGAATTTTTAGCTCTAAAAAATATGTTTTAATACTTAAAAGTTATGATATATGATCTGAAAAATTTGGTTAAAATTCTTGTAGCATTCTTTTCACTTCAATAACCTATTGGAACATGATTAGCCTTGAGATTTATAGATTTGATCTATTTGACTCCTTAAGTGGTTTATTTTCAAAGTAAAAGGCTTTATTATGACTTGTAAATATATGTATCAGTATAGTAATCAAGATTCTAGATCTATTTGTAACCACTGTAAGATGCTTGTACCATGTATGTTTGAGTTTGTTTGAACAATGCCATCTTAAGGAGATTGGGATACACTCTACGAGCATCTATAGGGTGGGTCTTGACCATAGATAATGGGAAAATCCTGTTAACCAAGAGTTTGTGAACAATTATCCATTAGGATAATAGACTCTCTGATTCTGCAGGTGCTATAACCTTTGTATTATTATCCAGATACTTTGGTACATGTTTGTTCGATTCTTTATGTGTGGTTGGATGCATATTCGGTATGATATGTTTGGATATGATATGTTTGATATATAATTATGAAACATAATGCTCTGTTATTGTAAGGATCGAGACTTTCAGATCCGGTTTTCGGGTCGGACCCTATAGTTCTAGCCCTTGTGAGGGGCGGGGGTTCTGAGTCGAATCGCGTCAGGACCTTGAGACGCGTTTTAAACGGCGTCCACCGTAGCAGACGCGTTTCAGGATCTGCCACGTGGGTGCCGGGTGGGCTGGCTTTGGGCCGCGTGAGTACGGCCCTGTCATGTCGTCAGAACGGCGTCCGCGTGGGACGACGCCTTTTAGACTGCGACTATGGGTGTGTCAGAGTACGGCCCTGACAAGTTGTCTGAATGGCGTCTGTATAGGACGACGCGTTTCAGAATCTTGTCAGAGCGGCCGACACGTCACCTGATAGGCGTCCGTGCATGTCGACGCGTTTTAGCCAGTTTCTGGTTAACCCCGCGAGCCCTCCTTCTTTCCCTCATTTTCTCCTACTCTCCTTCTCTCCTTATCCCCCGGCGACCGGCGGCGACCCCTCCTCCTCCCTCTTTTCCTCACACCATTTCGTCTCTCCCTCCACTTCATCCTCTACTCGGTTCCTACCACTACCACCTCCACTTCCACTGCGGCGTTCTACTCTCCGGACGGCGGCCGACGTCACGGTGGAGCAAGGACGACCACGGCGGTACCGGCGGCGGCGTGGGGCGAGACGGGTGGACGGCTTGAAGCTTGTAGGAGTCCGAGTGTCCGGTAGGGTGACGTTCCCCATAATATCGTGCTTAAAATCATGTTTTTCCTCGTTTATGCATGTGGTAGATCTTTGATTTGGGGGTTAGAACGAGCATGTTTAGGAGTTCATTTGATGACAAGGGGGGGATTTCCACAAATGTATTGCTTATGGATAGTATTGTTTCTCTTCTTCCCTCCGTTTTGGGTTTGTTTGGGGTTGGAAAGGGAGCCCTAGGGCTTAGGGCGATCCTGGTTCCTGTGCTTGAAAGACGTCGTTCATGGACGACGCCTTTTTGAAGGGCGTCGGGCCATCACGACGCCTTTTAGATAGGAATCGCCTGACAGACAGTCTGCCAGGTCGGGAATTCAGAGCTTAAAAGACGTCATGGGTGAACGACGCATTTTTGAATGGCGTCAGGCACCCACGACGCCTTTTAAGGCAGAAAATCCCCTGAGTAAAGGTCTTGGAATTCCGGGTTTCTGTGTTGAATGGCGTCTGGGGATGTCGACGCCTTTTAAAAGGCGACCACGGGTGTCGACGCCTTTTAAGGCCAGATTCTGAAAATTGATTTATGTGAACCTGTACTTGGAGCTTGAATGGCGTCGACCTTGGTCGACGCGATTCAAGACAGAATCTCACTAATTCATGCCAGTAAAACGTGTTCATACTGCTAGATAGTTGGTTAGCACATGTTTTAGTGCACCCGATAGAGATGGATTCCTCATGATCGGATGGTTCTATGTGTGTTATGCGATCGCGGGCTTTTCACATGACCGGATCGCATTGTGTTGGGTTTTCAGTTACTGTGGACCTGGAGTGACATTGTAGCACTTTATCACCCTGTGCTGGTGGGGGCGTGAGCACAGCGCCGGTGGGGGCGTGGGCGGGGTGACGCCTAGTGAGAGAGGGTCACCTGGTGAACCCCGGGGTCAGCTAGTACCGGTGTCGGAGTGGTACATTCGGAGAGTCACTCATGCTGAGGGAAGGGGTAGTCACCTGAGCCGGTTGGGCAGGAGTAGCGAGCGTGCTATCCGAGGGGCTACTCCTTGGTCTCAGCGGGTCGAGGTTTTTCCCACCGTTGTTTGTACGGTCGGCGGGTTCTATCGAGACTATAGTTGTGGGTTTTCTAACGGCTGGTTTAGAATGTGCATGTTTATTACATTTCGACTGCATGCGTTCTCACGTAGAGAATTAGATATTGTACCTGCCACTACACTTGTTACTTTACTGTTAGCTGTATTTTACACTTGTGGGTGTGTGCGTGGGCAGTGGGGATCGAAGGATCCCTACTGAGTCTTATCTTGAGACTCACCCCTGCGGTTTTCAGGTGAGGACTCCCAGCAGACTTAGAGCGGCGTGTGCGGCCGTGTGTTGTGCGTCTTCGGCAGTTGTTCCGGGGTATGCCCCGATGTAGTTGTTATTTATTTCTGGCCTGTATGTTTAACTATTTCTTTTCAGTTGGAATATGTAATTATTTGCTGTATCGAGTCGCATTGTAATAATTTTAATTTCTGCACTTTCAATTCAATGCGATGTGAATGTTTAGCTTAGTTTATTATTTATTTCCCAGACTTACTAGATCCTGGTTTGGTTCCAAATTAATGATTCGGTACCCATTTAGTAATCGGATCCCCGATTATAGGGTGGCGGGTCGTTACAGTTATGATCTTTTGAATTCAATTTAAGTTTGATCATTTGATTCCTTGTTCTTTTTGTTCACCTATCTCCATAAACTCTTATTTGAATTTGATAAGATACTTTTAAGTTGCTATGCCTCGTCAATTTGTTATAAGATATGTGATATGATATGTTCATGGCTAGTAAATTTGAATTTGATTAAGTCATCATATTGATTAAGCTATATGTTAATCGATGTGATCATACTTATTAGAAAATGTCTTTGATTTGGTAAATCTATATGTAGCCATGTTTTGTATCATTCTTTTATTTAAGTTATATGTAACATTGACAAATCATGATATTTAGTTATCATTGTATTTCAATTATTAAATATTTAGCATTTAGTAGGTTTGATGCCTACTAAGTACTTATACTTATAAAACATACCAACAAATTTTAGATTCGATTGAAGAGGAGAATTTGAGATCCGAAGAGGACTTGGCTTAAGACTTGATTGATGCAAAGGTTGTTTAGATTAGTTAGTTTAGTTTATTGCTTTAGTAGATTAATATAGTAGGGATAATGAGAGATGAAGTAATTTTGTTTTATTGGTGTGAGTGTTTTATTTCAGTTAATGGATTTTGTAATTTGGTGGACATAATATTAGCTATTTAATTTGAGAAATTAGATTATTTGATGGTAATTGACATTTTTATCTATCCTTGATTATTTGTCTCCAATAATTTATTCTGATTTGTATGTTGGGTTGTTCCCACTATTGTGTGAATTGAGTTCGATGGGAGTCTAAATGACTGAACTAAATCAGGGGTGTGACAGGATGGGAGCTCAGTTCTCTCAGACTCTTTTTTGTAAATTCTCTCTGGTCAGGTAGGAAAGCTATTTGGCATAGAGAGTGGAATTCACAGTTGTAGGTGCTTAGAATGACCGTGTGACTAACATGAAATATCTATGTTGTTTAGTGTAAACTAACCTATTAAAAACAGCAACTAAAGTGCAGTGATCGCCAGAAACTTTTAACTAAAAAAAGTTTCAAAAGAGATATGATCGCCTACCTTTCAAACGCGGAAGATTGAGTCCTTGGTTCCCCTTCCTCAGCCGGCTGAAGAAAGAGAGCCCTTTCTTTATTCTTTTGTTCTTGCTGCTGAATTTGAGGTTGAGGATCGTCCAGAAGTTGTGCTTAATTTCCCCCTTTTGATTTCTTGTTGTTGTTGAGTGCAGCAGAGACAGAAAACAGAATGAAGAAGAATGATGATGAGAATTTAAATAGAAGTAGTATCTGAACTAATCATGATTTTAAGCATATTTAAAACAGCAAACTCACTTTTTTTGAATGGCTTTGAAACCCCTAAATCAAGTAGATTTTGAAAGATTATGCTGTGGTGTGTATTTGCATGAAGTGAATATGAAAAATAAAACTAATGAAGATGAATGCAATAATGAAAAAAAAACTTATGCCCAATCGGTTGAAGCTTTGAAAGGATGAAGATCTTGAAAGGACGCCGACTTCTGGAAATGGCAGCGTTCCGACGTTCCGACGTTGTTGCTTCGATCTTCAACTCGCTATAACGCTATGGCTCAACTCAATTTAATTCTCTCTTTTTTTTTTTTTAACTCTTCAACATACAGGGTATTTATAGGCATTTCTTGCGTTCGAGATTAACATAGCAAAATCCCGAATTTATCCATCTTAACCGACGGATAAATACTAATTAATTCATCTTTATCTGTAATTATCTAAAACGCGTCCACCATGGATGACGCCTTTCAGATTAATTAAGATAAGGATAAATATCCGGGAAAACTTATCTTTATCTTTATTAGGTAAAACGCGTCTATCTATGTAGACGTCTTTTAGACTAATTAAGATAAGGATAAACATCCGGAGGAGAAGTTAAAACCATTTAGGAAACTTAAAACGCGTCGACATTCCCAGACGCCTTTTAGTTAATAAATAAATTAATTAAAATTCAAATTTAATCGTTAAAACAGGAATAAACTCTAAATGGCGTCCACGTGGGTCGACGTCTTTTAGAATTCTTCATAATTTAACTCAAATTTGAGCTAAAATCAATTCAATTGATTAACTTAAACACATCTGTTAAACCCGACACTTAAAAAGATTAATAAAAATTAATTAATGATTAATTATCAGATCATTATGAGGTATTATTATATGATATGAAATTTACTCGAGATGACGTCAAAATTAGCGTGTCTACAGCTGCCTCACCTTGGCATCGTCTTTGCAAGGGAGTGAAATGAAATGGAATGTACTGAAAAGGTGATGCCAAGGTGTTATGAGACACGCTCTTAACATCACATGACTGGAATTTTTTTCTCGAAATTATCAATGAAGATAGCTCAAAGAGATCAATGGAATCAATCCTGTCTGGATGAAGTAGACAAGGAAATAAAATAAAGTCGATCAACCTCCTCGGAGTGGGAAGTATCCCAGGTCGTAGACACTGCAGGTTTCATCATGGGGAGCGTTTGCCAGCCAATGTGGACGTGCTACAGCCATGATGGATCTTAAAAGAAAACAAGAATATCGGATAAAGAATCCAATCAAGGATAGAATTCCAAGGATATCTTTAAGCAAACCTCAAAGATAATCAAGATACTCAATTCGGAATGGAATATTTCATATCATGTTGGAAATTATTTGATTTAATGGTCTGAAACTTAATCAGCAATTAATCCTTATCTCAATGATTTCAAAGTCCTACATGATGTATGCTGGGCTAAAAGAAAAATATAAAGTCAAATAAAATATAAATTAATCAAGGATAATATTGTTAAATCGTTATTAATGAGTCAAGATACCAATTCTTGTAATTCAGTGCTAAGCCGAAGCTCGTTTATCCACGCACCGTTTCACAAAAGTGGAACCATCGTCCTCATTAATTAACAATCCAACGGCCTATCCGTGCGATTAAGAATTCTCTAGAATTATCACTGTTTTTGTTGTAGGGGAACTCAAACTCCAGTTTCATCAAAACCACAAGGTCCTTGATATAGTCTAATAAATACTTATCATATAGTAATGCGAATGCTTTACATAGAAGAGTACAAGGATAGAAATAACCGTCTTTTTAGCCACGGTCGGGACTTCTTGACTCCCACAATGGGATTTTCTTGATATTTCCAGCTTTACTTGGGCTTTCTTGAATTTCCTGCAATCAAAATTATTAGTAATTCCAAACAAATATTCAACTTAAACATTAAAATCACAGGATTTCGGGAAAATAGCAGAATTGCTAAAACGCGTCGTGTCGAGCAGACGCCATTCAACTTTGAAACGCGTCAGTTCTCCTAGACGCCTTTCACTCACAGAAACAGGTTTCTGGTTGTTCTCTATTCGAATTCCAACTCTCTTCATGCCTTGTGTCCTGTATATGACTTGAACAAACAAGTTAAGTATCTGTTTAGGCTTAGCCCCTTGCCTGACCGAATAAATGGTCGATCAATCTTTTCCTTGAATAAATAGTCAAGGGGCATAGCCTTTATTAACAAAGGTAATAAGAATAATCAGACTTAAGTAAAATGCAACATGCAAGCAAACAGATGTTCACTGAAAAATAAAAGGAGTGAAACACATTAAATGCAACAAGCAAATGCTAATTGAAATATTTTTGTGGTTTTGAAATATTCATTTTTATTTGGGTTTTGAAATATGTATTCCTTTTTTTAGATTTTGAAAAATGTACATTTTTTTTGATTTTTTTTGAAATATGTACTTTTTTTGAATTTTTGACTATACAATTTTTTTGAATTTTTTTGACATATACATTTTTTTTGAATTTTGGCATATGTATTTTTTTTTTGAATTTTGACATATACATTTTTTTTTGAATTTTGACATATACATTTTTTTTTTTTTTGACTAAAAGACCAGTATGGTACTTAGATCAAAAGATCATATTCATTTATTAACTTAATTTCCAAATTGTTCTTTAACAACTTAACTTAAAACCCATCGTGCTTGAACTTGTGTTTCCATTCGTGATCCCATTTGATGATTTGATCCTTAGTCAATCTAAGCCATTCCTTAAGCTTGAAGTACACCTCTTTAGAAAGAAAAGAAGAATAGATTTAGAAAGCCCATGAGAAAGTTCCGGAGACTTAAAAAGATGTTCCTTTCCAACCCTAATATCTGTTGGGGTTCGGTCATTTTCTTTCCGGGGTATTTATCGACCTTGCGTTCCCTTTTGTTTCATTTCGTGGCCTTGATGTAACGTTTGTAGTGTATTGGCCTTTTGATTTTGAATTTTGCCTTTTTTTTTTTTTTTTTTTTTTTATTCTTTGCTTTGCTTTGGAACGGATCTCCCCCATTTTTTTATGACGGCCTCCTACTAAGATGGCGGGTATTCTTGGTAGTCTATTCTAAGCCTCGTTCCGACATCATGGGCCGAGTGTAAAACAGAATTTTACTTTAAAACGAATGATTTGTACTTTATACTTTTAGTCAAGCTTTTGATATTCTTAAGGACTTGGCATCTCTTGTTATTCACGAATCAAACGTGTCAGTGTGTGCGGTAATGAGTTTGAAGTTAAATTATTAAGACTAACAAAGAAATTTGAGTTTATAAATTTTCTGATTCCACTGGTCTTTGTACCATACTGATCGACTCTTTAACCTAAGGGTAGTACTTCTTAAGGTGTAAACCATTCCAGGGATGATTTAGCTCTTCTCCTTCTGCATTAACAAGACGATAAGCATTACCAGGATAAGCGTGCGATACAACATAAGGTCCTTCCCAGTTGGGTTGGAGCTTAGAACGCGGACCACCAGGTTTTACAAAAATTCTTTTAACGACCATTTCACCGACTTTGAACTTTCGTTCAATGACTTTCTTTTGATAAAAACGTGCTAATCTGTTTTGATAAACTTTTGCATGATTAGCAGCTGACCATCTTTTCTCGTCTAAAAGTTCCAATTGAGCAAGGAGTGCTGAACGATGTTCATCAATGGAGAATTCCTTATTCAATTGTACTCTTAATGACGGTATGAGGATCTCGTATGGAACTACCGCCTCCATTCCAAATGTTAAGGAATAAGGAGTTTGCCCAGTAGGCGTGCGGATTGAAGTTCGGTAGGCCCATAGAGCCTCAACCAATTTTTCTGGCCAATCTGCGAATTTGTTAGATTTACACGTCTTTTTGATAATTTTTATCAAAGTCTTATTAGTTGCCTCTGCTTGGCCATTGCCTTGCGGATAATAAGGAGATGAATGATGCAATGCAATTTTATACCTGTTGCAGAGGTCCTTCAATTCCTGTGACACGAACTGCGGTCCGTTGTCGGTGACGATGGTACTTGGAATTCCGAATCTTGTGATGATGTTCTTCATGACGAACTTGCAGACGGTTGATGCTTTGATTTCCACGTATGCTTCAGCTTCTGCCCACTTGGTGAAGTATTCCGTTGCCGTGAGAATGAAAGATTTTTGCTTGATGCCGGAATCTGGATTACCAAGAGGTCCAATAATGTCGAAAGCCCACATGGAGAAAGGCCATGGGGAGGAAACAGGATGGAGTGAAGATGCAGGAGAATGAATTTTGTCAGCGTGAAGTTGACACTTAGCACACCTACGGACATATCCTACACAATCTTCTTCCATGGTTGGCCAATAAAATCCTTGTCTAAGGATCTTCTTTGCTAGCATCTGTCCATTGACATGGCCACCACAAACTCCACTATGAGCTCCTTCCATAACCTTCCAAAGCTCATCTTCGTCTAAACATCTCAGAAGAACTCCATCAAAACCTCTTTTGTACAATGCTCCCCCAACTAGGGTGTATCGTCGAGCAACTCTCCTGATAGTTCTTTTTTCCTCAGTTGTAGCTTCTTCAGGATACGATTGATCTTCACAATATTTTGCAATTTCATAATACCATGGCTTCTGTTCATCATCCATCTCTTCTAACAGCTCCATCAACATGATTTCTCTTTTCTCCACAATACTTCCATCTTTGAATTTCTTCAGCAACTTCTCCTTAGTTCTAAGAAATGAAGGGTCTTTCACGGCAGGTGAAAGACGCCTATGAATTATGATTGATTCAGATTGTTTGCTGATCGGAAAATCAAGGGAAGATGCAAGTGAAGCTAGAGCGTCAGCTAAGATGTTTTGATTTCTAGGGACATGGACAAAGATCAATTTTGTGAAAAGCTTCGAATAAGCAGAAGTAAGTTCTTGATATGGCTTGAGCTTGGGATCAAGAGTTCGATACTTGGTCAGCACTTGGCGAAGAATTAATTGGCTATCACCCACAATCCTGAGTTTGGTTGCACCATGGAAATGAGCAGCCTCGAGACCAGCAAGAAGTGCCTCGTATTCAGCTATGTTGTTGGTGACTGGAAAGTCAAGCTGAAAGGCTTGTGGAATGGTGACACCTTCAGGTGATAACAGAACGATTCCGATACCCTTTCCATGAGAATTCAGAGCTCCGTCAAAATGCAGAGTCCACATATCATCTCTGATTTGATTTACGGACATCAGTTCCTCATCCGGAAACTCTGATCGCACTGGATCAAATCGAGGAAGGGGATGATGAGCGAGATGTTCTGCTATGGCATAGCCCTTGATTGCTTTCTGTTGAATATAAATGATATCGAATTGAGATAGAAAGCTTTGCCATCGCGCTAACCTATCAGTGAGAACAGATTTCTCCAGAAGGAACTTGATCGGATTCATCCTAGCGATGAGATGGACTTCATGGGCCAGAAAATAATGCTTCAATTTCTGCACAACCCAAACTAATGCCGCACATGTTTTCTCCATCGCCGTATATCTCTGTTCAGCGGGGTTGAGAAGTTTAGAGAGATAGTAGGCTGCCCTCTCTTTTCCTTCTTCATCTTCTTGTGCTAGGACAGCCCCCACTGCATCATCCAGGACAGAAATATAAAGTATCAATGGTTTGCCTGGAGATGGTGGTCTCAAAACAGGAGGACTTGCCAAATAGTCCTTTAATCCATCAAATGCCTCCTGACACTTATCGTCCCAATTGAATTTGACTCCTGGCTTGGTAAGCTCGTAGAACGGCTTACACCTTTGTGAGTGCTGGGAGACAAAACGGCGAATAAATTGTAACCTCCCGATTAATCCTCTTAACTCTTTCAAGTTTTTGGGAGGTGGCATTTCTCTGATAGCCTTCGCCTTATTGGGATCGATCTCAATTCCCCGTTTGCTGACAATGAATCCAAGCAATTTCCCTGAAGATACCCCGAATACACATTTCTTGGGGTTCATCTTCAACTGATATTCTCTCGATCTCTCTAATACCCTTGCCAAAACTTTGGCATGCTCAGCCTTCGTTTTAGACTTAACCAATAAGTCATCCACATACACTTCCAAATCTATATGCATCATGTCATGAAATATTGCCATCATAGCCCTTTGATAAGTGGCTCCAGCGTTCTTTAATCCAAATGGCATGACGACATAACAATATGTTCCCCAAGGTGTAGTGAATGAAGTCTTCTCTTGATCCTCTTCTGCCAGCTTAATCTGGTTGTATCCTGAAAATCCATCCATAAACGATAATGTCTCATAGCCAGCAGTGTTATCGATGAGTACATCAATATGAGGCAATGGAAAATCATCTTTAGGACATGCCCGGTTTAGATCGCGGAAGTCAATGCAAATTCTAACCTTCCCATCCTTCTTCATAACCGGGACTATATTGGCCACCCATTGTGGATAAAGGACAACTCTAATAAATTTGGCTTTGTGTAATTTGTCGACCTCTTCTTTCATCTTTAGAGCCATTTGTGGGTGGAATCGCCTTAATTTCTGCTTGACCGGATTAGCTCCTTCCTTTAACGTTAACCTGTGTTCAACTAAAGATGAGTCTAACCCCGGCATATCCTCGTAACTCCAGGCGAAAGTGTTCTTATAATCCTTAAGCACTTGTGTCATTGCCTTCTCATCCTCTATAGAAAGATTTCTACTGACGAGGACAACCTTAGGTTCGTCTTCAGTCCCTAAGTTTATTTCTTTTGTGGGCTCTTCGACGGCCGCTGAGGGTTCATCAATTCTCTTCACTCCACTGGCATATGCCTCAGCTGCGTCTTCATCATCTTCCTCATCCTCAACAATGGGGTCCTTTTTATGTACTAACTCATATACCCCGTACCCATCATTGACCGACTCATCATCTGTACAATCTTCTGGCATCTGAATTGGATCTTCTAAAAGCTGAGGGATTAAAGAGCAAAAGGAACATTTATCAGCCAAATCCTGGAGGTATCTATCTGGAATTTGCCTACTCTTAGGCTTCCTAGACTTCCTAAACTGACTAACCTGCCTAAAACTGGACTCCCTAACTTCACTAAACTGCCTATCATAACCTAAGGAAGATGAAGCAGGATGAAAATCCTGGGATACAAGTGGAAATACAGGGGAATCCTCCCGTGGGGAGGGACAGAGTAGATCTAAGAGAGAATCTTGACCGACGGACCCGCGCGATGGGTTGTAATCGGACAAATAAGATGTTTCCTCGATAATGATTTGGGAAGAATTTGTTGTAAAATTGGCGTTTTTTTTTGGATATCGGAGGAATTAAACATGAAGCAGGAGTGAATAAAAATGGAAGGGGAATCAGTCAGAGGAAGCGGCACCAAGGCCAGAGGATTAGGGGGATCATATAGCAATATGTCCCAGATCAAATCATACATCCTCTCTAGGTCGAGAGGAGGTTGTGGAATAAAGTCCCGAGGGGACAGAGTTATCATAACGGGCGGAGCCCGTGGAATATCTTCAATTATGACCCGCGACCAAGTCGGGGTCAAGAGTAGTGTACGAAATAGGGTATGGAGCATGAAGACATGTGAAGGATATGTCCCCCTCCATAGCAGATCTGTTGTATAACCAGCTTCATAGGGGTCATCTGGCTCCCCTTCATCAGTTTGTTCAGATAGCAGTATCCGCTTGTCAAAGATTGCGCCAGGGCTCTCAATTAGCTCGTCGATCTGCGGTGGCCACTTGGGTTCTGCAGGATCCAGAAATAGTCTGTTCAGTGCTATGTATAGGTCCCTCAGGTCGAACCACCTGTACCATTCGCATTCAGGGTCATGGAATTTTCTCCTTTTCATAGGCCGCAGAGCCTCCAAGGATTGGTACGTAAGTAATTCGGAACAATGTCTGGCCAAATCCCTCCCATATATGTCATGGAAGTCAAAACATGAAGTAATGACCACCATGTTGTCGTGACTAAGTATGGGTCCTTTCACAAAGTGTGTATATAGAGTCCATGTTAAGGGATCTCGGCCTTCTTTCAGTGGTGTGGACATTGTTTCCAAGATTTCTTGACCATCTTCTTTCTGAACCCTGTCTTGCTTCAGTTTCCTCAGCCTATAGCCCAGACCGCTTCCAGGTACTGCCCGATGATCTTTAACAGGAGTGGTCCTGCCTTGCAACTGTGTGCCCAGACCTTTCCCAGGCTGATAGCCATTTTTCATCATAATCCTCCATCCTGGGGTACTCATGCACTTCCCCCTTTTGATAGCATTTAATGGGTATGGAGAAATGGTAGCGGCTTTCAAAGGATTGTAGGTGCTTAGAATGACCGTGTGATTATCATGAAATATCTATGTTGTTTAGTGTAAACTAACCTATTAAAAACAGCAACTAAAGTGCAGTGATCGCCAGAAACTTTTAACTTAAAAAGTTTCAAAAGAGATATGATCGCCTACCTTTCAAACGCGGAAGATTGAGTCCTTGGTTCCCCTTCCTCAGCCGGCTGAAGAAAGAGAGCCCTTTCTTTGCTTTTTGTTCTTGCTGTTGAATTTGAGGTTGAGGATCGTCTAGAAGTTGTGCTTGATTTCCCCTTTTGATCTCTTGTTGTTGTTGAGTGCAGCAGAGACAGAGACAAAAAATGAAGAATGATGATGAGAATTTAAGTAGAAGCAATATCTGAACTAATGATGTTAAGCATATTTAAAACAGCAAACTCACTTGTTTAATGACTTTGAAACCCCTTAGATCAAGTAGGTTTTTGAAAGATTATGCTGTGGTGTGTGTTTGCATGAAGTGAATATGAAGAAGGAAACTAATGAAATGAATACAGTAATGAAAAACTTATGCCCAATCGGTTGAAGCTCTGAAAGGATGAAGATCTTGAAAGGGACGCCGACTTCTGGAAATGGCAGCGCTCCGGCGTTACGACGTTGTTGCTCCGATCTTCAATTCGCTATCACGCTATAGCTCAACTCAACTTAATTCTCTTCTTTTTTTTTTTTACTCTTCAATATGCAGGGTATTTATAGGCATTTCTTGCGTTCGAGATTAACATAGAAAACTCCCGAATTTATCCATCTTAACCAACAGATAAATACTGATTAATTCATCTTTATCTGTAATTATCTAAAACGCGTCCACCTTTCCTGACGCCTTTCAGACTAATTAAGATAAGGATAAATATCCGAGAAAACTTATCTTTATCTTTATTAGGTAAAACGCGTCCATCTATGTAGACGTCTTTTAGACTAATTAAGATAAGGATAAACATCCGGAGGGGAAGTTAAAATCACTTAGGAAACCTAAAACGCGTCGACCTTACAAGACGCCTTTTAGTTAATAAATTAATTAATTAAAATTCAAATTTAATCGCTAAAATAAGAATAAACTCTAAATGGCGTCCACGTGGGTCGACGTCTTTTAGAATTCTTCATATTTTAACTCAAATTTGAGCTAAAATCAATTCAATTGATTAACTTAAACACATCTGTTAAACCCGACACTTAAAAAGATTAATAAAAATTAATTAATGATTAATTATCAGACCATTCTGAGGCATTATTATATGATATGAAATTTACTCGAAATGACGTCAAAATTAGCGTGTCTACAAGGATCAGCCACTGGACGGTAGACCTGTAATACCGACAGAAAAGGTTGTCGGCCAGGTAAAACAGCAGATTTAATATTCAAGGTATGAGCAGCAGCAAGGATCGGCATGCTCGTCACTTTAATAATTCGTCCTTTATAAGGGAATTTGAGGCATTGGTGATTCGTAGAAGGAATCGCCTCAAGAGTTTTGATATAAGGACGTCCAAGAATGGCATTTATGGAAGGGTCAATTTCTAGAATATGAAATTCGACCTCTGCATGACTTACTGGACCTAGCTCCACCTTTAAATAAACCATTCCCAGAGGGGAACGGGTAGAATTGTCATATGCCGTAACTGAGATGGGGCTAGGAAGCCATTTCTCCTTGGGCACACCGCATAGCTCCAGGGTCTTCGGAGGTAAAACATTAATTGAAGCCCCTGTATCAACCAGGCATGCATCCACGGCCTTTTTGCAGATATTGACCGTGATGCTCAGAGCCATGCTTCTAGCGGCTGGCGGTGCTAGTTCCGATGTATGGAATGTAATTGAGGGCTGATCCCCCTGAGGAACTAGTAGTGCTGCAATTTTCTCTACCGGCACGTCTTCGTTAACCATCACCTTCTGTAGGTATTCCATTAAGGCTTCTTGGTGAATCTTGGACCTTTTAATCAATTCCAGTATAGTGATCCGTGCCGGTGTTTTGTCCAGATGTTTCAACAAGTCATATTGAGTGCCTGGTGCACTCTCTTCATTATGGGCTTCCTCAGTCGGCTGTGATGGGCCGTCTCTGACTGTGGACTGAGGAAAGACCTTGTTGAAAATCCTTCCACTCCGGAGCGCATGTTCCTCGACCGTGGAGGATCCGGGTGACACCTTGAGTACCGCAGAGTCGGGTGGTGTAAGCGGTGCGGAGGGTTGATGCGTAGGTGGTGGTGTTGGGTTAAGTGGTGATAGCGTAGGGTTAGGTGGTGATGGCGCGGTGCGGATTAAAGGCCTAGAGGGTTGAATGGTAGATGGGTAAGTGGTTGGTGAAGTGGGGAACGGTACGCGTAATAGCGGTTTAGATGGTTGGGGCATATCTGGGTAGGTGGTAGTGGTAGTGGGTGAAATAGGAAATGGTACGCGTAGTAATGGCCTAGATGGTAAAAGGGGTGCGTTATTGGTTTGCGGAGGGGTATATGATGGAGGCGTAGGAGTGCGGGGCGCAATGGGTCTAAGGAAAGAGGGTAGTGGTAGTGGGTTATTGGGTGAGGGCGAGTGATATGTGGGTGTGGGTAGAGGGGTAATGGTGACGGGTTGTGGTCTGGGTATGTGGATGGTGCGGCGTGGTAGTCGTTCTGCGGTACTTTGAACGTGACCCGTTGAATAAAGAGAGGAAGAGTCATCTATCCTCCATTGTTGCCCACGACCAGCCTCAGACTGGCTGTTCGTTAGGATAGGAGCAACCTGGTTCTGGTTCTGGTGCTCCGGGAGTGGATTCTGCACTATGCCCATGTTGGGTGGTGCTGCTGCTTGTGCCGGTGGTCTTTCTTGCTGCTGCTGCTGCTGCTGTTACGGTCTCCTCGCCTTCAGGGCTGTTATGTATTTCTTCATTTCCTCCCAGTCTATGCCGCCCTGCTAGTTGAGATCATGAATATAATCTCTGAATTGGAAGCAGGTGTCAATGGTATGCCCAGGTTGCCTATGGAAGTAGCAATACCTGGACGTATCGGCATTTTGAGGCCAGACGGCCTTTTCCCTTGGCAAAACTAAGGCGTTAGCCGCCATTAAAGCACTGAAGATATCGGCCAAGGATTCTGGGAGTGCCGGGTATTCTGCCCTTTTCGGGCCTGGAGGTCTTCTCTGCTGGTTGTAGTCACCAGGAGGAGGGACATTGTGGTACGCCGGCGGTGCGCGTGGTTGGTACTGTGGCTGTTGCTGGTGCTGATACTGCTGTTGCCGTTGCGGCTGTTGCTGTATCTGTTGCTGGTTCTGATTCTGATTCGGCTGCTGGGGCCGCTGATACTGTTGTTGGTACTGGGGGTTCTGCTGATGTCTGTACCCTTGCTGCTGTGGCCTCTGGTACTGCTGCTGACTCCTCACGAACTGGGGCGAGTTATTGTTCATGGTGCTCACTTGCTCATGAGAGAGCGTGCCCTCAGTAGTCCGACCTGTGCTGGAAGAGTTCGGCACTGCAGGCTTCCGAGGCGGAGGCCTGCTAGGTCTATGAGGATCAAAGACACTAGAGAATGTAGCGTCCTTGAAAGCATTCTGGCAGTACCGTGCTCTTTCATAGAGCTCTGCCATGTTAGTCAAATTGTTCAAGGAGAGGACGAGCTTGAACTGGGGGGTGGCATTAGAAATTAACATTTTCACTTGTTCAGACTCGGACAAGTGATCCTTCACTTTTTCAGCCAGACCCTGCCACCTGTCAGCAAAACTGACAAACTCCTCATCAGGTTTCATCTTTTCTGCAATAAGGTCCGTGATAGACAAGGAGGGTGCAACTCTGTCCTGGTATCGTTGAATGAATTTGCGTGAAACGATACCGTAATCCTCTACTTCTGAGGGTTCCAGGGAAAAGAACCACTCGAGGGCTGGTCCCTCTAGAGATCTCCTGAACAAGAAGGCCAACGACCTCTTATCGTTCTGCCAGAAAGAGGATTCATACATGAACTCCTTCAGATGTGTGAAGGGGTTACCAGTACCGTTGTACTTTCGGTACACTGGCATCTCAGAGGGTGGCAGATGGAATACTGGCAGACTCGGTAGACTGATCTCTGGCACAGCTTTGACCCCCATCATTTTCTGGAGGTTATTAAATTGCTCATCCATACGCTCCATTTTGGCCAGCAGCGTTTGTGTGGTCAGATCTGCTTGAGGAGGAGGAGGAGGAGGAGGTACTTGATAGGCCTGCTGCCTAGAGTACGTTGGACAGGGTGGACAATAGAGGGGAGGTCCGGCAGCGCTTCCGCCATGCCCGAGGGCATTTTGATAAGTAGGCGTTTGCGGTCTAGCCGGTTGCCTAGATGATGAAAGCTGCAGCCCAGCTGGCCGAGAAGTAATATGAAGGCCCTCCACGGCCTGATGGATATAAGGAGGAGGAAAAGAAGGTTGCTGAGGAACAGCAGGGGGAGCCACAGGGTTCGGCTCGGCAGGCTGCATAGGTGCCTTCCCCTTCAAGATAGATTGGATCGCCTCGAACTGCTGAGGGTCCAGTCGGGAGGCAAGAACTCCCAGAGCATTGATGAGATCCGTAGGATCAGAGGGTGAGGGATCATTCTGATTCATGTCCCCCTCAAGATCAGGATTAGGGATCGCATATTCATGCGGAAGAGGATCAGGATATTGATCCCGTAGAGGCAAAAGAGGTGTCCGAACATTCCCATCTAGACGATACGGAATGGGGATAGAACTACGGGAGGCATCAGCATCTCTCCCACTCTCATAGTTGTATTCAGAATCCCGAGGGGCATTAGCATCTCCCTCGTAATTAACCATGGCGTCTGGAGCCACACTCAAGTCCCTACTTGATCGTAGCAACATGATGTTAGATTCTTTTTCAAAGATTTAATCAGACAAGTTGTACAGAGATTAATCAAACAAGTGGATGCTTAACGTGATTTTAGGATTCCTTGTTGAGTTATTTGAATTGGATTAAACCACAATTTCGCTCAGGGAAAGGATCCTAGTTTCAGTTCGATTTCCACCGTTATTCTCTAGGGCTTTCTCTCACAACGCTTTCAGAATCTAACCAGGACTTCAATTGGTACAACCAGCCCGATGATCAAGGAGGAATACCTTGATTTTGGGGACTTATGGAGGTCTCAACGTCAACTTCTCTAGTCTGATCAAGGGACCAACCCAATCAGAGAGAGTTGCTGACGTCGAGTAATGTGTTCCTAAGAAGAGGAGGGTGTTAGCCTCAATGCGTATGTCCTGTGGCCTGGATGGCCTCTAATGCTTAGTAAGTAATGGGTAGCTAGCACTCAAAACACAGAAATCTGGAAACTGAAAAAATTAAGAAACTGTCTTAATCGCGTCGATGGTAGTCGACGCTATTCAAAACAGAACTTAATTTTTCGTAGAAGCAGATGCAGGCAGCAGAGAAACTGTGAAGCCTGAAAGGCGTCTAGGTAGGTTGACGCGGTTTTGAAACGCGTCAGCTATACTGGACGCTTTTCAGTTCGCAGAAACAGTTTTCCAGGAGGATTTCCTGGGTTGAATCCTCCTTAAACAAGATGAAAAGCAGTAAACAATCGACTCATGCAAATTTTTTTAGTTCCAGATTTTAAACAGGATGGTTTACTAACTAAACAACTAGAAAAACAATCAATCACACATCATTTTTATCACAAAAACAGCTTTTTGAATTAATCAAGGGGAGGGCAAGATCTTGCCACTGGGGTGTGCACGTGGTGCACGAGGGAAATTAATTAAACTAAACACTCACCAATTGGTGAGGACGTGTCCAGAGACACAAGTGGTGCACCGTGGGTGCCCTGATATGATGATAGCAAGAACAAAAAGAAACTAAAAGATAGCGAGACCAAGTCCCACCGTGATCGCCAAAAAAGCTGTAGGTGCTTAGAATGACCGTGTGACTAACATGAAATATCTATGTTATTTAGTGTAAACTAACCTATTAAAAACAGCAACTAAAGTGCAGTGATCGCCAGAAACTTTTAACTAAAAAAAGTTTCAAAAGAGATATGATCGCCTACCTTTCAAACGCGGAAGATTGAGTCCTTGGTTCCCCTTCCTCAGCCGGCTGAAGAAAGAGAGTCCTTTCTTTGTTCTTTTGTTCTTGCTGCTGAATTTGAGGTTGAGGATCGTCCAGAAGTTGTGCTTAATTTCCCCCTTTTGATTTCTTGTTGTTGTTGAGTGCAGCAGAGACAGAAAACAGAATGAAGAAGAATGATGATGAGAATTTAAATAGAAGTAGTATCTGAACTAATCATGATTTTAAGCATATTTAAAACAGCAAACTCACTTTTTTTGAATGGCTTTGAAACCCCTAAATCAAGTAGATTTTGAAAGATTATACTGTGGTGTGTGTTTGCATGAAGTGAATATGAAAAATAAAACTAATGAAGATGAATGCAATAATGAAAAAAAAACTTATGCCCAATCGGTTGAAGCTTTGAAAGGATGAAGATCTTGAAAGGACGCCGACTTCTGGAAATGGCAGCGTTCCGACGTTCCGACGTTGTTGCTTCGATCTTCAACTCGCTATAACGCTATGGCTCAACTCAATTTAATTCTCTTTTTTTTTTTTTTTAACTCTTCAACATGCAGGGTATTTATAGGCATTTCTTGCGTTCGAGATTAACATAGCAAAATCCCGAATTTATCCATCTTAACCGACGGATAAATACTAATTAATTCATCTTTATCTGTAATTATCTAAAACGCGTCTACCATGGATGACGCCTTTCAGATTAATTAAGATAAGGATAAATATCCGGGAAAACTTATCTTTATCTTTATTAGGTAAAACGCGTCTATCTATGTAGACGTCTTTTAGACTAATTAAGATAAGGATAAACATCCGGAGGAGAAGTTAAAACCATTTAGGAAACTTAAAACGCGTCGACATTCCCAGACGCCTTTTAGTTAATAAATTAATTAATTAAAATTCAAATTTAATCGTTAAAACAGGAATAAACTCTAAATGGCGTCCACGTGGGTCGACGTCTTTTAGAATTCTTCATATTTTAACTCAAATTTGAGCTAAAATCAATTCAATTGATTAACTTAAACACATCTGTTAAACCCGACACTTAAAAAGATTAATAAAAATTAATTAATGATTAATTATCAGACCATTATGAGGCATTATTATATGATATGAAATTTACTCGAAATGACGTCAAAATTAGCGTGTCTACAACAGTTAAAGTGGTCACAATGTCTTGGTGAATCTAAAAATCTTTGTTTACTCTAAGGTCACTAAAGTTCATTTAATAGACTGGTCTTCAAATTCTGTCCATTAAACTCTTAGAGGGAAACATTAGACATAATATCTATAACTGTGTTTAACGTTTCGAATCTTAAAGAGCTTCTTAACTAGTCTAATCAGTCTTATATATTCTATATATCCATTCAATTATCTTCTTAAGGTTGCAGACGTAGGTTTCCAAATTTATTCTTGATTGCTACCTCGATCTAGTAAGTAAAAAGAATCTCTAATAGGTGTGCAGCAATGGGAAATAGAAATCGATTGAACTTTTCTCTCCAGTTTGCTAGCATAGCAAAAACCTATGAAAGTACAAGAGATATAAGCATTAGAACTCACAAACACATCATGTGATATGCTAAAAAGCAATCAACTGACACACGCTTTATTTTGAAGTTTGTAACTGATTGACGTAAGGAAGATCATAGGGAATCAATTAAAATATAACAAGATAAATCGATCTACAACATAGTCCTCTTAATCGATTTAAAAGGTAGCTAAAATAGCTCTCAGAAAAACATAGTTAAATCATTGTACCCAAGTGACATAATCGATTAAGAAATAAAGGATTAATCGAATCACAGATGCACTGAGTAATCAAATAAGTAGACAAGATAAATAAAGTTCAAATCATGCTCAAAATTGACTTAAGAAAGTGCAGATAATCGATTCAGATATAAGCAGTTAATTGATTAAATAAAGATCACAATAATCGATTTCTATCGAGTTAAAGAACATGCAATTAATCGATTTAAAACATTATAGATAATTGACTTAACTAGAAAAAGATAATCGATTTGTAAAAAGTCGCTTAATCGATTAAATAAGTACACAAAATCGATTTGAATACAAAACAAATAATCGATTAAATAAAAACACATAAGCACTTTGAAGCAATTAATCGCAAGATCCTTATAATCAATTAAAAGTACATAATCAATTAACTGATGACTTATTAGTCAATCGATAATTGATAATCAATTTGATGCGTAATCGATTAAATGGGCGACTAAGTCGAAGTAGTACCCGATTAACTGATAGACTTAATTGATTATCAAATGGTCTTCTAATTGATACAGTTAATCGATTTTGCCTTAGCGATGGACATAGTCGGTTAGCGATATTGATTAGTAGAAAGACTTTAATTAATTAGCAATAGTCTTGTAATCGATACTCTTATTTGATTTAGCCTTATCCAAAGACTTAATTGATTTATGATAGCGATTGCAAGTGGAGATACAAAGGAACTCTAATTGATTTGAAGTCTAAAAGAGTTATCTAACATTTTCACTATTAATCAATTAGCGATAGAGCCCTAATCGAATCCTCAGTAAGCCTTTAATCGAAGTGATCAAAGATTTGCTGAAATCAACTAAGTATTAGAAGAAAGAGTGTTCAGACAGTGAGCCTGTTAGTCTTTTATCGATTAATTCACTCATTAACTGAGACAATAAATCACTACTTTTTAATATTTTCATTATATGTTATCACCAAAACATGGGGATCAAATAAAGGACAATAAATTAACCCAATAGAAAATGTAAGATCAATGAGCAAATAGAACAATAGAACAATAGAAAACTAAGTATCAAAGCAAAAACACATATCAACAAAAAACTAAGTATCAAAGCAAAAACACATATCAACAAAAAACTAAGCATCAGAGCATATTAGAACAATAAGCATTAGATCAACATATGCAAGTATGATGTATTAAAATGTACGATAGATCTAGTTCTCCCCCTTTTTATCAAACACCAAAAGGAGGGGTTAAAAAGTAGAAAGAAAGTCATAAGGTGATCATTGTGGGAGAGATGTGGAAGGAATAATTCTTGATGATCTCTCAGGATTTGAGTTCAACATACTCATAATTACAGAAGAAGTTTTCAAATGAATCTACGTATCTGCCCTCGAGCTTCCGTCTTCCCACAGTAGTTCTGATAAGATCCACCATAGTATCTACATACTACTCTAGTGTCATTTTGAATTTGAGCAAAGGAAGAGGCCGTTTACGATTACTAGGAAAAGCTACAAATTCCTTGAACTTCACTAGGTACTGTAATCCTTCCTTTGATGAATTCTGCTTCATGTTGAAGATGCTTGGTACTTAGTTTGCCAATCGAAGTAACTATCAAATGTCAAATTTATTGATTGCTAATCTTCGAATACTCTGACATAGAACAATTTCTTCTTGTTCTTCTTTCTCTATTTGTTTAGGTCGATGAAGGCTTTGTGGAACTTAGGATATGCCTTCGCCCATTCTTGTGAGGTATATCTTTCAGCCTGCATAAAGTTTGGCCAAAAGATCTTCTACCATTCTGTCTTCCTTCTAAGCAACTCTTAAAAACTAAGGGAATGTGAGCTCTTAGGTGAATTTGGCATAGTGCATACCTTTAGATCTAGCATATAGTTCCATGATCTTGGGTCCATCTGATGTGTTCATCATCAAGAAATGCAGTGATGGATATCTATAGCACTCTGGGAGATTCGGAGTTTTAAGGGGTAGTGACACCTTAGATCCTCCTTGCATTCTCTTCCCTTTAGTCATCAAATGTTGATATGCTAAAGGGTGATCTCAGACTGGCATTCAAGCTCTGTATTCATTATGCTTAAAGAATACTTTTGTATTCTTTAGCTGCTGCATTATTGTACTTACCACATTTTATTTCAAGCATGGCCCTCCATCCATTTCCATAATTTGGTGCTTCTCCTTTATTGTGTCTCTCTTGATTGTTGTTGAAAAACTGAGTGTATGGCCCTAAGTCAGTCTTGCATTGTTCTACCTTAGTCTGAAATTTTGGCTGCTCTCTTACTTTGACAAGTTCTTCATCAGTCAATTTCCCTTGTGCCAAAAATATATAGAATATATTCATCTAGGTGCAAAGGTGGAATTCCCAACACAATTAGTCTTTCATTTCTTTCAAGGATGTCGATATAAAGCTTTCTTATGTGTGGTATTGAAGCAAATATATCCTTGAAGAAAGGGTATAAATCTTGCCACCCTATGCAAATGATTCAACTGGAGGTGGAGGTTGACTGAACTGTGCTTATGAAGTTGTCCTTGGACTTCCTCTTTTGTCTCTTGCCCTTAGGAATTGCTGCACTCAGGGTCTTCTCCTTTTTCTTTTTTTTTGGAGTACAGAAGAGTTGAGCCAATAGGATACTTTCAAATTTTATGTCCTCTAGCTCATTCTTTGGAACTACCACTCTGAATCTAGAGCAAGAAAAGGAGGTGGAACTGATGAGGAATTGGTTCCACAGGTGGAAGTGGTAGAAGGAGGTGGTTCAGAGACAAAAGTTAAAGAAGGTTGAGGAATGGGTTCTAAGGAGGTAGAAGGTTCCTCATCCTCATGGGTTGGAGAAGGTGGTGGTGTAACCTCAAATGTACACAGAGGTATATAAGAGGGTTAAGGAATATCCTGAGAAGGAGGAGAAGAAGGTTTTGATGAAGTACTTGGAATATCAAAGGAAAATTTTGAAGTGCTCGGTACATCAATAATTGGTTGTGGTGGAGGTATTGAAGAGATGGTGGTCTCAATTGGGTAGATAACATTCAAAGCTGGCACATTGTCTAAGATATACACACTCTCAAACAAAGGGGTGTAGACACGCTAATTTTGACGTCATTTCGAGTAAATTTCATATCATATAATAATGCCTCGAAATGGTCTGATAATTAATCATTAATTAATTTTTATTAATCTTTTTAAGTGTCGGGTTTAACAGATGTGTTTAAGTTAATCAATTGAATTGATTTTAGCTCAAATTTGACTTAAAATATGAAGAATTCTAAAAGACGTCTACCTAAGTAGACGCCATTTAGAGTTTATTCCTGTTTTAACGATTAAATTTGAATTTTAATTAATTAATTAATTAACTAAAAGGCGTCTGGGAAAGTCGACGCGTTTTAAGTTTCCTAAGTGATTTTAACTTCTCCTCCGGATGTTTATCCTTATCTTAATTAGTCTAAAAGACGTCTACATAGGTGGACGCTTTTTACCTAATAAAGATAAAGATAAGTTTTCCCGGATGTTTATCCTTATCTTAATTAATCTGAAAGGCGTCAGCCAAGGTGGACGCGTTTTAGATAATTACAGATAAAGATAAATTAATCAGTAATTATCTGTCGGTTAAGATGGATAAATTCGGAGTTTTTAAATGTTAATCTCGAACGCAAGAAATGCCTATAAATACCTCGCATGTTGAAAAGAGAAGAGAATTAAGTTGAGTTGAGCCATAGCGTTATAGCGAGTTGAAGATCGAAGCAACGTCGGAACGCCGGAGCGCTGCCATTTCCAGAAGTCGGCGTCCTTTCAAGATCTTCATCCTTTCAGAGCTTCAACCGACTGGGCATAAGTTTTTCATTATTGCATTCATTTCATTAGTTTTATTTTTTTCATATTCACTTCATGCAAACACACACCACAGCATAATCTTTCAAAACCTACTTGATTTAAGGGGTTTCAAAGCCATTCAAAAAAAAGTGAGTTTGCTGTTTTAAATATGCTTAAAATCATGATTAGTTCAGATACTACTTCTATTTAAATTCTCATCATCATTTTTCTTCATTCTGTTTTCTGTCTCTGCTGCACTCAACAACAACAAGAAATCAAAAGGGGGAAATCAAGCTCAAAGCAAGCACAACTTCTGGACGATCCTCAACCTCAAACTCAACAGCAAGAACAAAGAGGCAAAGAAAAGGCTCTCTTTCTTCAGCCGGCTGAGGAAGGGGAACCAAGGACTCAATCTTCCGCGTTCGAAAGGTAGGCGATCATATTTCTTTTGAAACTTTTTAGTTAAAAGTTTCTGGCGATCACTGCACTTTAGTTGCTGTTTTTAATAGGTTAGTTTACACTAAACAACATAGATATTTCATGTTAATCACACGGTCATTCTAAGCACCTACAGCTTTTTTTGGCGATCACGGTGGGACTTGGTCTCGCCATCTTTTAGTTTCTTTTTGTTCTTGCTATCATCATATCGGGCACCCACGGTGCACCATTTGTATCTCTGGACACGTCCTCACCAATTGGTGAGTGTTTAGTTTAATTGATTTCCCTCGTGCACTACGTGCACACCCCAGTGGCAAGATCTTGCCCCCCCCCTTGATTAACTCAAAAAGCTGTTTTTGTGATAAAAATGATGTGTGATTGATTGTTTTTCTAGTTGTTTAGTTAGTAAACCATCCTGTTTAAAATCTGGAACTAAAAAAATTTGCATGAGTCGATTGTTTACTGCTTTTTACCTTGTTTGAGGAGGATTCAACCCAGAAAATCCTCCTGGAAAATTGCTTCTGCGAACTGAAAAGCGTCCAGTATAGCTGACGCGTTTCAAAACCGCGTCAACACCCCTAGACGCCTTTCAGGCTTCTCAGTTTCTCTGCTGCCTGCATCTGCTTCTGCGAAAAATTAAGTTCTGTTTTGAATAGCGTCGACTACCATCGACGCGATTCAGACAGTTTCTTAATTTTTTCAGTTTCCAGATTTTTATGTTTTGAGTGCTAGCTACCCATTACTTACTAAGCATTAGAGGCCATCCAGGCCGCAGGACATACGCATTGAGGTTAATACCCTCCTCTTCTGAGGAACACATTACTCGACGTCAGCAACTCTCTCTGATTGGGTTGGTCCCTTGATCAGACTAGAGAAGTTGACGTTGAGACCTCCATAAGTCCCCAAAATCAAGGTATTCCTCCTTGATCATCGGGCTGGTTGTACCAATTGAAGTCCTGGTTAGATTCTGAAAGTGTTGTGAGAGAAAGCCTTAGAGAATAACGGTGGAAATTGAACTGAAACTAGGATCCTTTCCCCGAGCGAAATTGTGGTTTAATCCAATTCAAATAACTCAACAAGGAATCCTAAAATCACGTTAAGCATCCACTTGTTTGATTAATCTCTGTACAACTTGTTTGATTAAATCTTTGAAAAGGGAATCTAACATCATGTTGCTACTATCAGGTAGGGACTTGAGTGTGGCTCCAGACGCCATGGTTAATTACGAGGGAGATGCTAATGCCCCTCGGGATTCTGAATACAACTATGAGAGTGGGAGAGATGCTGATGCCTCCCGTAGTTCTATCCCCATTCCATATCGTCTAGATGGGAATGTTCGGACACCTCTTTTGCCTCCACGTGATCAATATCCCGATCCTCTTCCGCATGAATATGCGATCCCTAATCCTGATCTTGAGGGGGACATGAATCAGAATGATCCCTCATCCTCTGATCCTACGGAGCTCATCAATGCTCTGGGAGTTCTTGCCTCCCGACTGGACCCTCAGCAGTTCGAGGCGATCCAATCTATTTTGAAGGGGAAGGCACCTATGCAGCCTGCCGAGCCGAACCCTGTGGCTCCCCCTGCTGTTCCTCAGCAACCTTCTTTTCCTCCTCCTTATATCCATCAGGCCATGGAGGGCCTTCATATTACTTCTCGGCCAGCTGGGCCGCAGCTTTCATCATCTAAGCAACCGGCTAGACCGCAAACGCCTACTTATTAAAATGCCCTCGGGTATGGCGGAAGCGCTGCCGGACCTCCCCTCTATTGTCCACCCTGTCCAACGTACTCTAGGCAGCAGGCCTACCAAGTACCTCCTCCTCCTCCTCTTCAAGCAGATCTGACCACACATACGCTGTTGGCCAAAATGGAGCGTATGGATGAGCAATTTAATAACCTCCAGAAAATGATGGGGGTCAAAGCTGTGCCAGAGATCAGTCTACCGAGCCTGCCAGTATTCCATCTGCCACCCTCTGAGATGCCAGTGTACCGAAAGTACAACGGTACTGGTAACCCCTTCACACACCTGAAGGAGTTCATGTATGAATCCTCTTTCTGGCAGAATGATAAGAGGTCGTTGGCCTTCTTGTTCAGGAGATCTCTAGAGGGACCAGCCCTCGAGTGGTTCTTTTCCCTGGAACCCTCAGAAGTAGAAGATTACGGTATCGTTTCACGCAAATTCATTCAACGATACCAGGACAGAGTTGCACCCTCCTTGTCTATCACGGATCTCATTGCAGAAAAGATGAAACCTGATGAGGAGTTTGTCAGTTTTGCTGACAGGTGGCGGGGTCTGGCTGAAAAAGTGAAGGATCACTTGTCCGAGTCCGAACAAGTGAAGATGTTAATTTCTAATGCCACTCCCCAGTTCAAGCTCGTCCTCTCCTTGAACAATTTGACTAACATGGCAGAGCTCTATGAAAGAGCACGGTACTGCCAGAATGCTTTCAAGGACGCTACATTCTCTAGCGTCTTTGATCCTCATAGGCCTAGCAGGCCTCCGCCTCGGAAGCCTACAGTGCCGAACTCTCCCAGCACAGGTCCGACTACTGAGGGCACGCTCTCTCATGAGCAAGTGAGTACCATGAACAATAACTCGCCCCAGTTCGTGAGGAGTCAGCAGCAGTACCAGAGGCCACAGCAGCAAGGGTACAGACAGCAGCAGAACCCCCAGTACCAACAACAGTATCAGCGGCCCCAACAGCTGAATCAGAATCAAAACCAGCAACAGCTACAGCAACAGCCGCAACGGCAACAGCAGTACCAGCAACCCCAGCAACAGCAGTATCAGAACCAGCAACAGCCACATTACCAGCCGCGCGCACCGCCGGCGTACCACAATGTCCCTCCTCCTGGTGACTATAACCAGCAGAGGAGACCTCCAGGCCCGAAGAGGGCAGAATACCCGGCTCTCCCAGAATCCTTGGCCGATATCTTCAGCGCTTTAATGGCAGCCAATGCCTTAGTTTTGCCAAGGGAAAAGGCCGTCTGGCCTCAAAATGCCGATACGTCCAGATATTGCTACTTCCATAGGCAACCTGGGCATACCATTGACACCTGCTTCCAATTCAGAGATTATATTCATGATCTCAACGAGCAGGGCGGCATAGACTGGGAGGAAATGAAGAAATACATAACAGCCCTGAAGGCGAGGAGACCGCAACAGCAGCAGCAGCAGCAGCAAGCAAGACCGCCGGCACAAGCAGCAGCACCACCCAACATGGGCATAGTGCAGAATCCACTCCCGGAGCACCAGAACCAGAACCAGGTTGCTCCCATTCTAACGAACAGCCAGTCTGAGGCTGGTCGTGGGCAACAATAGAGGATAGAGGACTCTTCCTCTCTTTGTTCAACGGGTCACGTTCAAAGTACCGCAGAACGACTACCACGCCGCACCATCCACATACCCAGACCACAACCCATCACCATCACCCCTCTACCCACACCCACATATCACTCGCCCGCACCCAATAACCCACTACCACTACCCTCTTTCCTTAAGCCTATTACGCCCCGCACTCTTACGCCTCCATCATATACCTCTCCGCAAACCAATAACGCGCCCCTTCTACCATCAAGGCCACTATTACGCGCACCATTTCCTACTACTACTACCACCTACCCAGATATGCCCCAACCATCCAGACCGCTATTACGCGTACCATTCCCCACTTCACCAACCGCATACCCATCTACCATCCAACCATCTAGGCCTTTAATCCGCACCGCGCCATCACCACCTAACCCAACGCCCCCACCTACGCATCAACCCTCCGCACCGCTTACACCACCCGACTCTGCGGTACTCAAGGTGTCACCTGGATCCTCCACGGTCGAGGAACATGCGCTCCGGAGTGGAAGGATTTTCAACAAGGTCTTTCCTCAGTCCACAGTCAGAGACGGCCCATCACAGCCGACTGAGGAAGCCCATAATGAAGAGAGTGCACCAGGCACTCAATACGACTTGTTGAAACATCTGGACAGAACACCGGCACGGATCACTGTACTGGAATTGATTAAAAGGTCCAAGATTCACCAAGAAGCTTTAATGGAATACCTACAGAAGGTGATGGTCAACGAAGACGTGCCGATAGAGAAAATTGCAGCACTACTAGTTCCTCAGGGGGATCAACCCTCAATTACATTCCACACATCGGAACTAGCACCGCCAGCCGCCAGAAGCATGGCTCTGAGCATCACGGTCAATATCTGCAAAAAGGCCGTGGATGCATGCCTGGTTGATACATGGGCTTCAATTAATGTTTTACCTCCGAAGACCCTGGAGCTATGCGGTGTGCCCAAGGAGAAATGGCTGCCTAGCCCCATCTCAGTTACAGCATATGACAATTCTACCCGTTCCCCTCTGGGAATGGTTTATTTAAAGGTGGAGTTAGGTCCAGTAAGTCATGCAGAGGTCGAATTTCATATTCTAGAAATCGACCCTTCCATAAATGCCATTCTTGGACGTCCTTATATCAAAACTCTTGAGGCGATTCCTTCTACAAATCACCAATGCCTCAAATTCCCTTATAAAGGACGAATTATTAAAGTGACGAGCATGCCGATCCTTGCTGCTGCTCATACATTGAATATTAAATCTGCTGTTTTACCTGGCCGACAACCTTTTCTGTCGGTATTACAGGTCTACCGTCCAGTGGCTGATCCTTTGAAAGCCGCTACCATTTCTCCATATCCATTAGATGCTATCAAAAGGGGGAAGTGCATGAGTACCCCGGGATGGAGAATCATGATGAAGAACGGCTACGAGCCTGGGAAAGGTCTGGGCACACAGTTGCAAGGCAGGACCACTCCTGTTAAAGATCATCGGGCAGTACCTGGAAGCGGTCTGGGCTATAGGCCGAGGAAACTGAAGCAAGACAGGGTTCAGCAAGAAGATGGTCAAGAAATCTTGGAAACAATGTCCATACCACTGAAAGAAGGCCGAGATCCCTTAACATGGACTCTATATACACACTTTGTGAAAGGGCCCATACTTAGTCACGGCAACACGGTGGTCATTACTTCCTGTTTTGACTTCCATGACATATATGGGAGGGATTTGGCCAGACATTGTTCCGAACTGCTTACGTACCAATCCTTGGAGGCTCTGCGGCCTATGAAAAGGAGGAAATTCCATGACCCCGAATGCGAATGGTACAGATGGTTCGACCTGAGGGACCTATACATAGCACTGAACAGACTATTTCTGGATCCTGCAGAACCCAAGTGGCCACCGCAGATTGACGAGCTAATTGAGAGCCCTGGCGCAATCTTTGATAAGCGGATACTGCTATCTAAACAAACTGATGAAGGGGAGCCAGATGACCCCTATGAAGCTGGTTATACAACAGATCTGCTCTGGAGGGGGACATATCCTTCACATGTCCTAATGCTCCATACTCTATTCCGTACACTACTCTTGACCCCGACTTGGTCGCGGGTCATAATTGAAGATATTCCACGGGCTCCGCCCATTATGATTACTCTGTCCCCTCGGGACTTTATTCCGCAACCTCCTCTCGACCTAGAGAGGATGTATGGTCTGATCTGGGACATATTGCTATATGATCCCCCTAATCCTCTGGCCTTGGTGCCGCTTCCTCTGTCTGATTCCCCTTCCATTTGTATTCACTCCTGCTTCATGTATAATTCCTCCGATATCCAAAAAAAAACGCCAATTTTACAACAAATTCTTCCCAAATCATTATCGAGGAAACATCTTATTTGTCCGATTATACCCCATCGCGCGGGTCCGTCGGTCAAGATTCTCTCCTAGATCTACTCTGTCCTTCCCCACGGGAGGATTCCCCTGTATTTCCACCTGTATCCCAGGATTTTCATCCTGCTTTATCTTCCTTAGGTTATGATAGGCAGTTTAGTGAAGTTAGTAAGTCTAGTTTTAGGCAGTTTAGGAAGTCTAGGAAGCCTAAGGGTAGGCAAATTCCAGAAAGATACCTCCAGGATTTGGCTGATAAATGTTCCTTTCGCTCTTTAATCCCTCAGCTTTTAGAAGATCCAATTCAGATGCCAGAAGATTGTACAGATGATGAGTCAGTCAATGATGGGTACGGGGTATATGAGTTAGTACATGAAAAGGACCCCATTGTTGAAGATGAGGAAGATGATGAGGACGCAGCTGAGGCGTATGCCAGTGGAGTGAAGAGATTTGATGAACCTTCAGCTGCCGTAGAAGAGCCCACAAAAGAAATAAACTTAGGGACTGAAGACGAACCTAAGGTTGTCCTCGTCAGTAAAAATCTTTCTACAGAGGATGAGAAGGCAATGGTACAAGTGCTTAAGGATTATAAGGACACTTTCGCCTGGAGTTACGAGGATATGCCGGGATTAGACTCATCTTTAGTTGAACACAGGTTAACATTAAAGGAAGGAGCTAATCCGGTCAAGCAGAAATTAAGGCGATTCCACCCACAAATGGCTTTAAAGATGAAGGAAGAAGTCGATAAATTACACAAAGCCAAATTCATTAGAGTTGTCCTTTATCCACAATGGGTGGCCAATATAGTCCCGATTATGAAAAAGGATGGGAAGATCAGAATTTGCATTGACTTCCGCGATCTCAACCGGGCATGTCCTAAAGAAGATTTTCCATTGCCTCATATTGATGTACTCATCGATAACACTGCTGGCTATGAGACATTATCATTTATGGATGGATTTTCAGGATACAACCAGATTAAGCTGGCAGAAGAGGATCAAGAGAAGACTTCATTCACTACACCTTGGGGAACATATTGTTATGTCGTCATGCCATTTGGATTGAAGAACGCTGGAGCCACTTATCAAAGGGCTATGATGGCAATATTTCATGACATGATGCATATAGATTTGGAAGTGTATGTGGATGACTTATTGGTTAAGTCTAAAACGAAGGCTGAGCATGCCAAAGTTTTGGCAAGGGTATTAGAGAGATCAAGAGAATATCAGTTGAAGATGAACCCCAAGAAATGTGTATTCGGGGTATCTTCAGGGAAATTGCTTGGATTCATTGTCAGCAAACGGGGAATTGAGATCGATCCCAATAAGGCGAAGGCTATCAGAGAAATGCCACCTCCCAAAAACTTGAAAGAGTTAAGAGGATTAATCGGGAGGTTACAATTTATTCGCCGTTTTGTCTCCCAGCACTCACAAAGGTGTAAGCCGTTTTACGAGCTTACCAAACCAGGGGTCAAATTCAATTGGGACGATAAGTGTCAGGAGGCATTTGATGGATTAAAGGACTATTTGGTAAGTCCTCCTGTTTTGAGACCACCATCTCCAGGCAAACCATTGATACTTTATATTTCTGTCCTGGATGATGCAGTGGGGGCTGTCCTAGCACAAGAGGATGAAGAAGGAAAAGAGAGGGCAGCCTACTATCTCTCTAAACTTCTCAACCCCGCTGAACAGAGATATACGGCGATGGAGAAAACATGTGCAGCATTGGTCTGGGTTGTTCAGAAACTAAAGCATTATTTTCTGGCCCATGAAGTCCATCTCATCGCTAGGATGAATCCGATCAAATTCCTTCTGGAGAAATCTGTTCTCACTGATAGGTTAGCGCGATGGCAAAGCTTTCTATCTCAATTCGATATCATTTACATTCAACAGAAAGCAATCAAGGGCTATGCCATAGCAGAACATCTCGCTCATCATCCCCTTCCTCGATTTGATCCAGTACGATCAGAATTTCCGGATGAGGAACTGATGTCCGTAAATCAAATCAGAGATGATATGTGGACTCTGCATTTTGACGGAGCTCTGAATTCTCATGGAAAGGGTATCGGTATCGTTCTGTTATCACCTGAAGGTGTCACCATTCCACAAGCTTTTCAGCTTGATTTTCCAGTCACCAATAACATAGCTGAATACGAGGCACTTCTTGCTGGCCTCGAGGCTACTCATTTTCATGGTGCAACCAAACTCAGGATTGTGGGTGATAGCCAATTAATTCTTCGCCAAGTGCTGACCAAGTATCGAACTCTTGATCCCAAGCTTAAGCCATATCAAGAACTTACTTCTGCTTACTCAAAGCTTTTCACAAAATTGATCTTTGTCCATGTCCCTAGAAATCAAAACATCTTAGCTGACGCTCTAGCTTCACTTGCATCTTCTCTTGATTTTCCTATCAGCAAGCAATCTGAATCAATCATAGTTCATAGGCGTCTTTCACCCGCCGTGAAAGATCCTTCATTTCTTAGAACTAAGGAGAAGTTGCTGAAGAAATTCAAAGATGGAAGTATCGTGGGGAAAAGAGAAATCATGTTGATGGAGCTGTTAGAAGAGATGGATGATGAACAGAAGCCATGGTATTATGAAATTGCAAAATATTGTGAAGATCAATCGTATCCTGAAGAAGCTACAACTGAGGAAAAAAGAGCTATCAGGAGAGTTGCTCGACGATACACCCTAGTTGGAGGGGCATTATACAAAAGAGGTTTTGATGGAGTTCTTCTGAGATGTCTAGACGAAGATGAGCTTTGGAAGGTTATGGAAGGAGCTCATAGTGGAGTTTGTGGTGGCCATGTCAATGGACAGATGCTAGCAAAAAAGATCCTTAGACAAAGATTTTATTGGCCAACCATAGAAGAAGATTGTGTAGGATATGTCCGTAGGTATGCTAAGTGTCAACTTCACGCCGACAAAATTCATTCTCCTGCATCTTCACTCCATCCTGTTGCTTCCCCATGCCCTTTCTCCATGTGGGCTTTCGACATTATTGGACCTCTTGGTAACCCAGATTCCGGCATCAAGCAAAAATCTTTCATTCTCACGGCAACGGAATACTTCACCAAGTGGGCAGAAGCTGAAGCATACGTGGAGATCAAAGCATCAACCGTCTGCAAATTCATCATGAAGAACATCATCACAAGATTCGGAATTCCAAGTACCGTTGTCACCGACAACGGACCGCAGTTCGTGTCACAGGAATTGAAGGACCTCTGCAACAGGTATAAAATTGCATTGCATCATTCATCTCCTTATTATCCGCAAGGCAATGGCCAAGCAGAGGCAACTAATAAGACTTTGATAAAAATCATCAAAAAGACGTGTAAATCTAACAAATTCGCAGACTGGCCAGAAAAATTGGTTGAGGCTCTATGGGCCTACCGAACTTCAATCCGCACGCCTACTGGGCAGACTCCTTATTCCTTAACATTTGGAATGGAGGCGGTAGTTCCATATGAGATCCTTATACCGTCATTAAGAGTACAATTGAACAAGGAATTCTCCATTGATGAACATCGTTCAGCACTCCTTGCCCAATTGGAACTTTTAGACGAGAAAAGATGGTCAGCTGCTAATCATGCAAAAGTTTATCAAAACAGATTAGCACGTTTTTATCAAAAGAAAGTCATTGAATGAAAGTTCAAAGTCGGTGAAATGGTCGTTAAAAGAATTTTTGTAAAACCTGGTGGTCCGCGTTCTAAGCTCCAACCCAACTGGGAAGGACCTTATGTTGTATCACACGCTTATCCTGGTAATGCTTATCATCTTGTTAATGCAGAAGGAGAAGAGCTAAATCATCCTTGGAATGGTTTACATCTTAAGAAATACTACCCTTAAGTTAAAGAGTCGATCAGTATGGTACAAAGACCAGTGGAATCAGAAAATTTATAAACTCAAATTTCTTTGTTAGTCTGAATAATTTAACTTCAAACTCATTACTGCACACACTGACACGTTTGATTCGTGAATAACAAGAGATGCCAAGTCCTAAAGAATATCAAAAGCTTGACTAAGAGTGTAAAGTACAAATCATTCCTTTTAAAGTAAAATTCTGTTTTACACTCGGCCCATGATGTCGGAACGAGGCTTAGAATAGACTACCAAGAATACCCGCCATCTTAGTAGGAGGCCGTCATAAAAAAATGGGGGAGATCCGTCCCGAAAAAAAAAGAAAAGGATAGAAAAGCAAAAGCAAGGCAAAAAGCCAAATGTCAAATCAAAAAGGCCAATACACTACAAACGTTACATCAAGGCCATGAAATGAAACAAAAGGGAACGCAAGGTCGATAAATACCCCGGAAAGAAAATGACCGAACCCCAACAGATATTAGGGTTGGAAAGGGACATCTTTTTAAGTTTCCGGAACCTTCTCATGGGCTTTCTAAATCTATTCTTCTTTTCTTTCTAAAGAGGTGTACTTCAAGTTAAAGAATGGCTTAGATTGACTAAAGGTCGAATCATCAAATGGGATCACGAATGGAAACACAAGTTCAAACACGATGGGTTTTAAGTTAAGTTGTTAAAGAACAATTTGGAAATTAAGTTAATAAATGAATATGATCTTTTGATCTAAGTACCATACTGGTCTTTTAGTCAAAAAAAAAAAATTCAAGAAAATTGCATAGTCAAAATTCAAAAAAATTGCATAGTCAAAATTCAAAAAAATTGCATAGTCAAAAATTCAAAAAAAATTGCATAGTCAAAATTCAAAAAATTGCATAGTCAAAAATTCAAAAAAAATTGCATAGTCAAAATTCAAAAAAATTGCATAGTCAAAATTCAAAAAAATTGCATAGTCAAAATTCAAAAAAATTGCATAGTCAAAAATTCAAAAAAATTGCATAGTCAAAAATTCAAAAAAAATATACAGTTTTCAAAATCTAAAAAAAATACATATTTCAAAACCCAAACAAAAATGAATATTTCAAAACCAAAAAATATTTCAATTAGCATTTGCTTGTGGCATTTAGTGTGTTTCATTCATTTTATTTTCAGTGAGCATCTGTTTGCTTGCATGTTGCATTTTGCTTAAGTCTGATTATTCTTATTACCTTTGTTAATAAAGGCTATGCCCCTTGACTATTTATTCAAGGAAAAGATTGATTGACCATTTGTTTGGTCAGGCAAGGGGCTAAGCCTGAATAGATACTTAACCTGTTTGTTAAGTGTTGTACAAGATGCAAGATAAGTGCAAGAACACGAGATTGGAGCCCAAAAGTTTCATGTATATATCAAAAGTGTTTTGTACATGATACATGAAAGGAAAAGAAGTACAAAAGCCCTCAAGGCTGGCTCTCCCCTCCGCCCTCATCCAACTGGCTCTGGGCCTCATCCTGGGCATCTGGCGGTGGAGCTCTAGGAGGTGGAGGCGGTCCCATCGCACTTGGCCCTGCCTGGCCAGATGATATGGCTATGCTGGCGGTAAAGGCACTCGCCTGACCTCGATCAATAGCCCGCTGGCGGGCTCGCTGGTATCTCTCCTCCACCATCTTGCACTCATGCTCTGCGACTGACAGACGTCCCTGGAGGCTCTCCATCCGAAGACGGTCGCGGTCCCCCTCCTCCGTCAGGATCTCCAAGCGAACCTGGAGTCGTGCCAGATCTCCAGTGGAGAGGCGCGCCACCTGAGCCTCCAACTCGGCAATGCGAGCAGCCGAAGTCCGCGCTTCTGCTAGCTCCGCATCCCTCTGTCGAAGGGCCTCCTGAAGCTCAGTAACCTGCAGAAGAAGATTTTATTAGTCCAAGGCAATCAAATTTGGAAAAGAAAGCCAAAGGGAAGGAACTTACCCGAGCAGCACGGTCCTCCTCCACAAGGGAAGCCCGGTGGATGGCAGAAGCGTGCTGACTCTGGAGGTCAGCCAAGGCAGCATCGTGGGCGGATGAAGAGGATGATGAAGCCCCATAGGTAGGGGGAGCCGCCTGGGTGTAGACGGCTCGCTGCACCAGAAGAACACTGTCAGTGGTTAATTGCCAAAACAAATAATTAATTAAAACATGCATTCATATTCATGCATACATACCAGATCGAACAATTCTTTCTGGACCTGTTCTAGTTGGGCCTCCGCATCATGTAGGTGGGCCCGGAGGTCGATGATGACCGCATCACGTGCATCCTGCAAATCACGCATTCATACATTCATTCACCAACATAAATCAAGATAATAATAAAATTAAAGGCGCATGAATGCATACTTACATCGAGTGGTCGGAGGAGCCGAAGTTGATCGGCGTAATGGGCCCGATAATGCTGGAGGTAGCCCTCGCTACTCTCCGCACGGGACTCCACCCGTACGCCGCGGCGGTGCCAATCCTCGTACTGCTCGGGGAATTTCGCACGCCAATCTGTGAGGGCTTGCTTGCCCCTCATGCTCCTCCCGACGTCCTCCGGGACCTCCTCGTCAATCCATTCCTGGTGGAGGCCCAGGGTCCTCATCACAAGCCGGAGACGGAGGGGCTCAATTTCGTTGAGGCAATGTAGCCACATTTGCCTCCCGAACCTCCTCCTGCCAGCCGTCACCCACGGCTGACCCTCCTCGCCCATACCAAGGTACGGGCGCCAGATCACCTGCATATAGATTAGATCCATTCATATAAATAATTTGCATTTAAACAATAAAAGATTGCAATGAATTGAATAAATTAAAAAAACTTACCAGAAGCTCTGGATAGTCCAAGAACTGACGGCGGAGGGCCGTCAGCTGATGGTGCTGCGGAGCTGTGTCCACAATTGGCTGCCAACGGCAGGGCAAGGGGACGGCATCTGGACGAACAATCCTCGCTCTGCCGAGCGGGAAATAATGGTAGCTCCACACCTACATACATGAACATATAAGTTAGAAAAAACATCGTATCATATTGCATATCATGAATAAATAATAAAACATTTAATACCTGGAGGAACGGCGAGAAGCCGCTGACAGTAGTTTCGCGGTCCGGAGTGACCGCGGATAGATCTGCAAACAGGTAGGCCAGGAGGGCCGCACCCCAAGCGTACTCACCTAAGCTATCTAGGTCATCTAACAAATACAAAAATCTACAGTGGATATGGTCGCCCTTTGTACCGAAGAGCAACCGACCGAAGAAAAAGACAAGGAAGACCCTAAGCTGTCGGTCTACCTCCTCTACCTGGTTAGGGTCCCTACAGTAGACAGAAGAGGATGCCTCGGCTAGCCTGTCCCTAAACTCCTCCCGGGTCTCGTCAGACCGACGCCGGGGCTCGTCTAGACCTAGGGCAGCTTCTACTTCTACCCTGGGGACCATCCTGGACTCCCTGCCCATGCTAGATACCTCTATCCCTAATAAGGCCTCTGCTAACCCTCGATAATCGGGGTAAGTCACCCCACTCACCGGTCGGCCCTCTACCCGGAGGCTAGTGATCCTGGCCACATCCTCTAGGGTGGGGACCATATGTCCCCATGGCATTAGGAAAGCCCGGCTTTCCGCATGCCAACGCTCCCTGAGCGCCTGTAACAAGACTAGATCGAGCCAAAATGGCTCGATGTCTAATATCTCACCGAACCCCATCCGGCGCAGGCGCACCTTCTGGAAGTCCGGGAGCCCTCTATAAGCCCCTATGACTAGGTCCCAAGAGATCCTAGCCCTCATCACTCCCTGCAAATAAAAACAACAAAAAAAAAATAGGGTCAGCAATTAATAAAAACAGGAAAATTCACTTTCTGTTTTGAAAGGCGTCAGCACACACAGACGTGTTTCAAAACACGTCCACATACCTTGACGCAATTTTCTAATAATTGAAAAATTCGAAATTTGGCTTGAAAGACGTCGACCAAGGGCGACGCCTTTTGAAAGGCGTCACCTGGTCTGGACGCCTTTCAAGTCCAGATTTCGGGTTCTTGAAAGAACCCCTTTCTTCCCCTCTTTTCTTTGCCTATTCATTCTACAAGGGACTTACCGTGTGGAGGTCGCCCTCCTCTTCCTCTTCCACCGCCATGGGCGCCGGTGGAGGGAGCTCCTCCTCCAAGAAGGCCGCCGCCTCGGCTAACGCCGCCGGCACCTCCTCGGGAACCTCTTCTTCTTGCCTTCGCCTCCTCTTGGCCAAGGTCTTTTTCTTCCTTGATCCCTCACCGTGTTCCATAGCTCTAGAGAAGGAGTTTTGAGAGAGAGGTCACCGGAGTCGCCGGAGCTCGGGTGGAGAGAAGAAATTTTTGGAAAAGTGAGGAAGAAAGGAGGGCCTTCGCGGGTCTGTAACGAAAAGGGTGAAAGGCGTCGACTCAGGAAGACGCGTTTTAAGCCGCATAGGTTGAGGCGGTAAAGGACAGCTGTTTGAATTGGTTTAAACACGTCCACACGGGTAGACGCGTTTCAGGTTATGTTCAGAGCCGTACACAGGAAAATCATGAAAGGCGTCTTGTTAACTGGACGCGTTTTAGGGAATTAATCATGGAATTAATGGCAGAATCCTGGGAAAAGTAGGAGAGAGAGTTGAAAGGCGTCTATATGGGTAGACGCGTTTTAATCTTAAATCGGGTTTTTGAGGAATGAATTGAATTTCTGGAAAATAATTTTAGTTTGCAAGGCGTCTTTCTGAGTGGACGCATTTTACATTTTTACAGAACCCGAATTGTTGAATTTTCAGGAAAAATCAGGTTTTTACTTAAGGAAAAATCATGTGCACATCACAGAATGTTGGGGAAAGATTCTAAGGCATGAAAAGTCGTTCTTTATTCAATGGAATCAATTTTTTATTACATCAAAATAAAAAAAAAGACAAAGGACATTCAAGGGAGAATATCATGAAGATCCTTAAGATAAGGAGATTTCAATCCTTTATCTCTGTCTTTAGAGGATCTTACACGATAGTTAAAAGCAAGATTCCATAGAGTAATGATGATTTGTATGGCTTCATAATCTTCATCGGACTCCAAGTCACGCTTCTTGATTGGAAGTGTAGGAGAGAATTCAGGGAACTCGCGACGAGCCAAGCTGAGTTGAGTAAGGCACCGGTGTGGATTGTACAACACAAACTCAGTAGCTCCAATTAACTTGAGGTCTGCTCCTGCTGTACGGCGCACCCAAACTGGTTTTCCAACAAGAGCAAGCGGAGACGAGTCGAATATGTCGGACGTCATGAGTTTCAAATACTCCCTCCAATCGACTCGGGTCTTGAGTTTTGGAACCTTGTTGACCATGTACTCATTGAACTTTACAATATTAGCAATGCAATGAATTGGACTATTCAAGAAGATCTGAGATGGATTCAGAGGCCTTTTCTTGCTATGCTCGAATTTGAAGTGAAGTTCAACCCACAAGGCAAAGAGTAGCATGCATCCATATGGAGGACGACCCACAGAAGCTGCAGAAAGTCCACTGTAGAGATATGCTAAGAGAGCAGTGCTAATGGATTTATCTTCGAAAATTGCGCAAATAGCACTGATTTGATCGTCTTCCAAGATGTTATCCTGTGCAGGAAAGAATAAGGCACCGGCAAGGCATGTAACGAGAGCTTTCGTTACATCCTCCGCCTCATCTTCCCTTAGATCTTCGATTTCATAAAGAGTCCACTCGGCTAGTTTTGTAAGATTGATCCCCTTTTTCGTGAGGCATCCTTTAGCTTCTGAAGGATCCTTCATGATTGATGTCAATAGCTGTTGACCGGTGATTCTCTCTTTTGTCAAGGCTATCTTGTCTCTGTTATCTCTGGTCTTCGGGAGACCTAATAGAAGTTCCGCCTCTTCTAGAAGGATTGTGCACTCGAAATCTTGGAAGAAGAACGTATGAGTTTGGGGATGCCACCACTCGATCAAGGCGCCCATAGCCGCCCAGTCTACGTTCGCACTCTTGTAATTCTTAGCGAGCACTACAAGTCCTTGAAGATCCCACTTGGATATGAACACTTGCATAGAAAGCTTGACACTTTTTGCAAGTTTACGAATCCAAGGGAGAGACGTGAACTTTCTTGGGCCAGGAAACATGGGGTAATTCTGAAAGAGAAATAAAAAGGGAGCTTGATGAAGAGCATGATGGAAAAGCATGATGGAAGACATGAAGAACATGAAAGAAAGTTGATTGAACTTACTTGAAGATTGGGATTTCTTCCATTAAGATGATTCTCTATATCTGCAAACTTCTCTAGAGACATTTTCATCTTCTTGTTTGAAGAATCCATCTCTCTTTTTCGGAGTTCCTCCTTCTTGAAGCTTGGGAGGCTTGAAAACCTTGAAGAAACCTTGAAAATTTGGAAGAAAACTCTCCTTTGGATCTTTGGATTATGATAGGATTACTTAGGAATAACCTAAGGGTGTTGATATAAGAGGAATCGCGATCCTAAGTAGACCTTTTCCGGATTGGAAAAGGGATGTGCATTGATAGAGTTGGAGTTCGGGTAGAGAACAACCAAAAATCTGTTTCTGTGAGTAAAAGGCGTCTAGGATACCTAACTCGTTTCAAAGTTAAATGGCGTCTTCGCGACACGACGCGTTTCAACAATTCTGCTATTTTCCCGAAATCCTGTGATTTTAATTGAATATTTGTTTGGAATTATTAATGATTTTGATTGCAGAAAATTCAAGAAAGCCTGAGTAAAGCTGGAAATGTCAAGAAAATCCCATTGTGGAATTCAAGTCCCGACCGTGGCTAAAAAGACGGTTATTTCTACCCTTGTACTCTTCCATGTAATTATTTTGCATTAGCATTACTATATGATAAATATTTATTAGACTATATCAAGGACCTTGTGGTTTTGATGAAACTGGAATTTAAGTTCCCCTACAACAAAAACAGTGATAATTCCAGAGGATTCTTAATCGCATGGATAGGCCGTTGGATTGTTGATTAGTGAGGACGATGGTTCCGTTTTTGTGAAACGGTGCGTGGATAAACGAGCTTCGGCTTAGCACTGAATTACAAGAATTGGTATCTTGACTCATTAATGATAATCGCATGGATAGGCCGTTGGATTGTTGATTAGTGAGGACGATGGTTCCGTTTTTGTGAAACGGTGCGTGGATAAACGAGCTTCGGCTTAGCACTGAATTACAAGAATTGGTATCTTGACTCATTAATGACAATTTAACAATATTATCCTTAATTAATTTATATTTTATTTGACTTTATATTTTTCTTTTAGCCCAGCATGCATCATGTAGGATTTTGAATCATTGAAATAAGAATTAATTACTGATTAAATTTCAGACCATTAAATCAAATAATTTCAACATGATATGAAATATTCCATTCCGAATTGAGTATCTTGATTATCTTTGAGGTTCGCTTGAAGATATCCTTGGAATTCTATCTTTGATTGGATTCTTTATCCGATATTCTTGTTTTCTTTTAAGATCCATCATGGCTGTAGCACGTCCACATTGGCTGGCAAACGCTCCCCATGATGAAACCTACAGTGTCTACGACCTAGGGTACTTCCCACTCCGAGGAGGTTGATCGACTTTATTTTATTTCCTTGTCCGCTTCATCCAGACAGGATTAATTCCATTGATTTCCTTGAACTATCTTTCTTGATAATTTTGAGAAAAATTCCAGTCATGTGATGTTAAGAGTGTGTCTCATCACACCTTGGCATCACCTTTTCAGTACATTCCATTCCATTTCACTCCCTTGCAAAGAAGATGCCAAGGTGAGGCAGCTGTAGACACGCTAATTTTGACGTCATTTCGAGTAAATTTCATATCATATAATAATGCCTCGAAATGGTCTGATAATTAATCATTAATTAATTTTTATTAATCTTTTTAAGTGTCGGGTTTAACAGATGTGTTTAAGTTAATCAATTGAATTGATTTTAGCTCAAATTTGACTTAAAATATGAAGAATTCTAAAAGACGTCTACCCAAGTGGACGCCATTTAGAGTTTATTCCTGTTTTAACGATTAAATTTGAATTTTAATTAATTAATTAATTAACTAAAAGGCGTCTGGGAAAGTCGACGCGTTTTAAGTTTCCTAAGTGATTTTAACTTCTCCTCCGGATGTTTATCCTTATCTTAATTAGTCTAAAAGACGTCTACATAGGTGGACGCTTTTTACCTAATAAAGATAAAGATAAGTTTTCCCGGATGTTTATCCTTATCTTAATTAATCTGAAAGGCGTCAGCCAAGGTGGACGCGTTTTAGATAATTACAGATAAAGATAAATTAATCAGTAATTATCTGTCGGTTAAGATGGATAAATTCGGAGTTTTTAAATGTTAATCTCGAACGCAAGAAATGCCTATAAATACCTCGCATGTTGAAAAGAGAAGAGAATTAAGTTGAGTTGAGCCATAGCGTTATAGCGAGTTGAAGATCGAAGCAACGTCGGAACGCCGGAGCGCTGCCATTTCCAGAAGTCGGCGTCCTTTCAAGATCTTCATCCTTTCAGAGCTTCAACCGACTGGGCATAAGTTTTTCATTATTGCATTCATTTCATTAGTTTTATTTTTTTCATATTCACTTCATGCAAACACACACCACAGCATAATCTTTCAAAACCTACTTGATTTAAGGGGTTTCAAAGCCATTCAAAAAAAAGTGAGTTTGCTGTTTTAAATATGCTTAAAATCATGATTAGTTCAGATACTACTTCTATTTAAATTCTCATCATCATTTTTCTTCATTCTGTTTTCTGTCTCTGCTGCACTCAACAACAACAAGAAATCAAAAGGGGGAAATCAAGCTCAAAGCAAGCACAACTTCTGGACGATCCTCAACCTCAAACTCAACAGCAAGAACAAAGAGGCAAAGAAAAGGCTCTCTTTCTTCAGCCGGCTGAGGAAGGGGAACCAAGGACTCAATCTTCCCCGTTCGAAAGGTAGGCGATCATATTTCTTTTGAAACTTTTTAGTTAAAAGTTTCTGGCGATCACTGCACTTTAGTTGCTGTTTTTAATAGGTTAGTTTACACTAAACAACATAGATATTTCATGTTAATCACACGGTCATTCTAAGCACCTACATGGGGTTGTAAGAATGGTTTGCTCTAGTTGAGCTAAAGAAGAAGGCTCATCAGTGGTGGTTGAAGGAGGATAAGGGATCTTTTCAGGAACCACTTCAGGAATAGAAGAAGAAGTGGTTGTGGTTTCTAGAGGTGGAGATGGAATAGTAGGTTCAGATTTGGTTTCTGGTGGAGGAGGTGATGAAGGTCTAGAAGGTGAAGGGTGAAGGAGAGGAGATGGAAGGTTGTGTGTTACCAGTCCTCCTTTTTCTTAATGGATCACCTTCCTCCTGAACGAGGTGGCTCTGACCAGCTTTATTTCTTCAATGGACTTCAGAATTTTGGCCATAGCCTTTATCATCTCTACCATTCCCAGATTTAACTCCGTTAGATCAATCTATTGTGGAGCCACTTTCTTCATAATTTGATCTAAGTTATCATTATTTCCCCTTCCCATTGGTCTGTCTTCACTCCTCTTTCTGTGCTTGATTGTACCTTGCAAAACAACGCAAATACGAAACAAAGGAAAAGAACTTGGATTAAAACAATGAAGTAGTGTAGTATGTACTCCAAAAACTAAGTTAAACATGAATATAAACTAATAGTAACCTGTTTTGGATGCTTTCAAAACCCCTATATGCAGTGGGTTAAGAGTATGAATGCTACGAAATTAGTGTAGAAGAGTTGTACGAAAATCACAATAAAAGACTAAATCCTCTATGTGGCAAGACGATGATGATGATGATAATGATGATGATGATGATGATGCAAAAACTATAGAAGAAGCTAAGCTTAACCAAGAACTAGCAAGAAAAAGAATTAAAAGAAAAGACAAAGAGAGAGAGAGAGTGGCCCTTTAAGACCGCTGAGAACCTATAAAAATTTTCATGACAATGGAGAGATATTTGGAGGAAGAGAAGGTGATTGAACTCCTTAAATTCATGCTCCATTGTGGAGGGAGAGTTCTCTCAATGACGGTGCTCTCTCTTGCAATTTTTCAACCTCTTTTGAAGACTTAAAGGGGTCTTGTATATATAGAGTGATGAATTTTCGCATTAAGAGTTTCATGGAAACCCAACTTGATGATCAAGTCACCAATAGATAGAAAGAGAGATTAAAAACCTTACAAAAATAGTTACAATGCATAAGAGCAACTCTTCATTCGCATTGAAGCTAGAAAGAATTGATTTGATTCAAATTTGAGTGGGTCTGAGCATAAGCTTGAAAAGTATCAGCTTGCAATGACACCTATCAAGTGAGATAAAAGAACCCTAATCGCATCAGCCCTATGGGTATGAAAGATGTCCAGCCACTAAGACGAGACTTAGAAGGACCAATTAAGAAATAAAATAAAAAATAATATCAAAATAGAAAGTTGAAAGACGCCACCATGCATGATGCGCCTTAAAGAAATAGTCGAAATTCAAATTAATTGATTAAAATGTGGAAGAAAAATCAAGGGTAACCAATTAAAACCTAGGGAATGTGAAATGTGTCGGTCATGGTGGGCGCGTATCGGAGACAACTAAGTTTCAAGAAAGACTAGTCAACAGACCCATTTTAAAAGACTTAGGGAATGTGAAATGTGTCGGTCATGGTGGACGCATATTGGAGACTTAGCTGAATTTCAAGAAAAAATTAATCAATAGACCCATTTTAAAAGACCAATTTGAGGCATCATGGGATGATAAAAGATGTAGTCAATATAACGTACAAACTACTATGTCTACAGGTGTGGTTTGATTGTCAAACCCTAACATTGTTCTCTCTCTCAAATTAGATATCAATTGTTCATCAAAAGACTACTTTTCTGATCTACAGCCTAGTCCTTGCCAAAGACTCCCAGCTATCACTCCATAAAATATTTTCTCTTTGAATACTGAGAGTGAATGATTCCTTGTCAACCACACAATCATCTTGGAAGATATTCTACTAAGTCCGAATACTTAACTAGTATCAACCAGATATCTAAAAATTCTTTTGAAACAAGTCAAATGAGATTCTTTAAGATCTATTTGAAACATAGCTCACATGCATATAATGAATAATATGTCTGGACTGCTAACAGTTAAACACAACAAACATCCTATCATATCTCTGTGGATCTTTTGATCTACACTTTTACCTTTAGGATCTGCATCCAATCTGATGGAAATGCTCATAGGAGTTGTCAAGGCCTTAGCTTTGTCAAAACCATACTTCTTTAATAGATCCTTTATGTACTTGGCCTGACAGATGTGAATTTCTTCCTTGATTTGCTTGATTTGTAGTTCAACAAAGTAGCTCAATTCTTCCATTAGGCTCATCTCAAATTCTCGCTGCATTAGCTTTTCAAATTTCTTGCAAAGAGATACATAAGTTGCCCCAAAAATAATGTCATATATATATTTGAACTATCAAAGTCTCTTGTTTATTATTATGAATAAATGAAGTACTATCTATCTACCTCTAGTGAAACCATGATGGATAAGAAAAGCATTTAGTCTTTCATACCAAACTCTAGGAGCTTGCTTCAGACCATATTGTACTTTATGCAATTTAAAAACATGATTTGGTAAAGCATGATCTCCAAAACCTGGAGGTTGTTCAACATAAACTTCCTCCCTTAGAAAACCATTTAAAAAGGAACTTTTAACGTTAATTTGAAACAATTTTAAATTGAATGCAGATGCATATGCAAGTAGAATATGAATTGCCTTAAGTCTGACAACTAGGGCATATGTTTCATCATAGTCTATACCTTCCTCTTGACTATACCTTGAGCAACCAGTCTGGCCTTGTTTCTAGTAATTACACTAGATTAATCCATTTTGTATCTAAACACTCATTCGGTGTCTATTACTGGATGATCTGATGGCCTAAGCATAAGAGACCATACTTGGTTCCTCTGAAACTGGTTCAATTCCTCTTGCATAGCTAAAATCTAGGATTCATCTAGCAATACTTCATTGACTATTTCTGGCTCAAACTGAGATACAAAATCAATATAATAAAAAGGAATGATCTTACTCTTGGTTTGTATCCCCTGTTTTGGATCTCCAAGAATGTTCTCCTTGGGATGATCTCTATGATATTTTCATTCTTTTGTTAAGTCTTCATGTTGATCCAAAGTTCGTTGTAGCATTTACAAAGGTGGATTTTCTTTCTCAACTTGATCCAAGTCTAGCTTGTCCATCTTCTTAATCAATTCTCCTACATCATCATCATAATACCTTTCTCTTCCTTTTGAAGATCCATTAGTCTCATCAAATACAACATGAATAGTTTATTCTACTAATAAAGTTCTTTTATTAAATGCACTATAACCATGAGGCTTAGAAATATACCTAAGGAACAAACCTTCATCTGATTTAGCATCATGTTTGCCAATGTTGTCTTTGCCATTGTTGAGAACATAGCATTTGCATCCGAATGACTTTAGATGACCAATCTTCGGCTTCTTTCCTTTGTACAACTCATATAGTGTTTTCTTCAGAATTTACATGATCATTGCGTTGTTAATGATGTAGCATATTGTGTTTACTATTTATGCCAAAAAATATCTTGGCAAATTTGTCTTCGACAGTATGGTTCTGGCCATATCCAACAGTGTTCTATTATTCTTCCTTTCTGTTACTCGATTATGTTGAGGTGTTCTAGGAGCTGAGAAGTTATGCTGAATTACTTGTTCTTCATAATACCTTGTGAATTCAGTATTCTTAAATTCTCCTCCATAGTCTAATCTAATAGAAGTAATGCTGAATTTTTGCTCCTTCAGCATTATTTTGTTGAATTTCTGAAATCCTTCTAGTATATCTTATTTGTGCTCCAAAAATGTCACCCAGGTGAATCTTGAATAGTCATCTACTATGACAAATCCACAGTTCTTACCACCTAAGCTAGTTGTTCTCATAGGTTCGAACAGATCCATGTGTAACAACTCCATTAGCTTGGAGGTAGTTACTATATCTTGGATTGAAATGATGCCTTGGTCTGTTTTTCTTTAGCACATGTTGCACAAATGCCTGAGGTCTTGAGTTTCAACATAGGCAAACCTTCAACCAAGTCATGCTTGATCAGTTTTTGAATTATCCCATAACTGGCATGTTCCAGTCTTATGTGCTAAAGGTGTCACCCAAGTGAATCCTGAATAGTCATCTATTATGGCAAATCCATAGTTCTTTCCACCAAAGCTAGTTGTTCTCATTGATTCGAACAGATCCATGTGTAACAACTCCATTAGCTTGGATGTAGTTACTATAGTCTTGGATTGAAATGATGACTTGGTCTGTTTCCCTTTAGCACATGCTACACAAATGCATGAGGTCTTGAGCTTCAACTTAGGCAAACCTTCAACCAAGTCATGCTTGATCAATTTTTTAATTATCCCATAACTGTTATGTCCCAGTCTTTTGTGCTACAGGTTTACTTCTACAGATTTGTTAGGTATTAGGCAGATATCTTGATCTTTGAGCTCTTTCAGATACAAAACATATAGGTTCTTATCTCTGTAAACTTTAAACACTGTTGCACTATCCTTAGTTATTGTGCAATGATCAACCTTAAAGGTTACTTTATGTCCTATGTCACACAGTTGGCTGATGCTGATTAGATTGTGCTTCAGCCCTTCCATACATAGCACATCTTCAATGAGATTTGTTGAACTGCTACCCACTGAGCCACTTCCCATTATTTTGCCTTTGCCATTGTCTCCATAGGTGACTGTGCCTTCTTCAGCTTGTATGGACTTGAATAAGGTCCATTAACATGTCATATGCCCGGAGCACCCACTATCCATGTACCATTTGGATGCTCCTAAGCTGCCCTGTAAAATTTACTTGACAACTTTAGGTACCCAAATCTTTTTGGATCCTTTGAGGTTAGTGGCAAGTGGAAATCCTTTGGGTATCTAACTCTACTTCCTCTGCTTACAAGTCTTAGAAAGTGTGACTCAATCTGCAACAATATGAACAACAATCTATATAAGGGGCCTTTCTTTTTGAGCTTGTTAAGCTTGAAGCTTTTACAAATCTAGGGAGAGGGTACTTCTTTGTAGGTTTTATTTTTGAAGAGGTCTTAGGTTGTACATAACCAAGTTCATCATTTCTATTATCAGTCCTAAATCCCTTTAAACATAGGTGCAAAGATGTTTTATCCCTAGTTAATTTTTTAAGAGAAGATTTTAAATAGTCGTTTTCTTGTATTAACTCATTTTCATGACTTTTATCTTCATTAAGAACTATCTTTCCTTTCTTTATCTTTGAAAGTTCAGCTTAAAGTTCTTCCAATTTACTGTTATGAGTTTTATCAACGTCACCAAGAAATTGATTTTCAGATTTTAATCTTTCATTATCCTAGACTAAATTGATGTTATCATATTTTAAGGAAGCACTCATAACACCCAGTTTTTCATGGTCTGTTTTAAGTATTTTGAGTTCCTTTGAAAGAATTTTAATTTTTTTATATAGCTCATTAAAGGGATTTTCCAAAGATAGCTCTTTATCAGATTCGCTACTAGATTCATAATTTAAGTTAGAAGTTACATGCTCATCATCTTCATGAGACTTGGTTGCTATAAGAGCTAAGTTTGTAGTCTCTTCTTCTTCTTCTAAACTCGAGGAGGAGGATGAGTCTTCTTCATTGTCGCAAGTTGCTATCATGGCTTTTTTTTTTTTTGAATAATTTCTTGGACTTCTTAGAGTAATCCTTCTTCTTGTGATCTTTCTTCTTGAGTTGAGGACATTTAGGCTTCAAATGTCCTAATTGTTTGCACTCATAGCAGGTAGGTTCTTGCTTTTTGTCCTTGTTGTGTCTCTTCTTGATGTACCTATTGTGGGACCTTCCTTGAAGCTTTTTCTTCCTTATTATCTACTGCATTCTTCAGGACAACAAAGCTTCTTTATCATTGTCAATTTCATTTTCTTCTCTTGAGGTGGCTTCATCCGAACTTAGAGTATTTGCTTTCAATGTTATGGAGACTTTTCTTTTTTATTCTCAGCCATTTTATGTTGATCTCATGATCTATGAGAGACCCGATGAGTTTCTCAAGGCTAAGGCTATCGAGGCTATTAGCTTCCTCACTCGTAGTTACCATTGGAGTCTATTAGCTTGGGAGAGACCTTAAGATTTTTCTTACCAAGTCTCCATTACTGTACTCGTTCCGAAGAGCCATCAATCCATTAGTAATGTATATGAATCTGTTGTACATTTGAATAATGGCTCAAGAAGGCTCCATCTTGAACTTCTCATACTTAGTTATCAGGATGTCTATCCTAATTTCCTTTACTTTGTCAGTTCTTTCATATGTGAACTCCAGCTTCTTTCACATATCTTGAGCTGATTTGCATGTTGAGATCCAGTTGATCTCCTTTCCAAGTGCACAATATAGCACACTTTTACCCCTGTTATTTAAATAAATCAAGCGTTTGTCATTATCAGTTCATCTTTCTTTGGGAACCATGATGATGTCAGTATTAGGAGGCCCGAAAGCCAATCCGATACTGTGTATCATTCATTTTATTAATAAAATAGCATAAATTCATTGTGTAATTAAATTGATCTTTGTTTATCGTATCACGATAAAGTTCATGAACATGCGCAATAGTCTTCGGATTATGATGAGATCATAATTACGGGACCGAAGACTTATAAACACATGTTCTCAATTGTTCCTAGTCGGAGGATGTTTGAAAAGGATATCAAACATCCGGATAGACTAGTACAGGTTTCTTTAGCTCACATGATGAGGGTGACTGATCTTATAAGTCATTTGTATGGAGACACTATGCTGGACCTATAGGTGTTCATTGATGAATGAGTTCACTGAATTGATCCGACTTTGAATCACTGGATGGTATATACATCACTGTTAACCAACTCGATTCTTTTGTCACGGTTGCGTAGATGATCCTTGGACCTAAGATACCAAAGATATCTTGTTGGTACGTCTCAAAGCTTTGACCTTGACTAACGAATCCCTAACCATGGGTTATCAATAAGTCAAGTGATCGGGTTCAGGGAAATGCCCTCGAAGGTAATTGTGTGTTCAATATGGGATCATCCGCTCTCGATAATAGAGAGAGAATGTTCTGAGAATGATGCGCTCAAGTCCCTGGCCAGGGTGGATTCTGTGTCAGATAAAGTGTTATCTGATATAGATTAGAGGCATCTGATTCAAGTGAATCAACCAGCTAGGATTTAACAGTAAACCATATCCTAGGTCGATTCGGGAATACTGCATGGATGAAGGATTATATTTGCACGATAATTGTTGACGGAAAGGTTCCCATAGTGGGTTGCATAAAATCTAATGCCTTCCGGGATCACGTGGTGTTGCTTGGCACCCAACGTGATCGGAAGCCCGTCCGAATTTATTGTGGGACATTAAATTCAGCTAATTAATTAACATAAGGATATTAATTAATTTAGTGGGTCAGTAAAAGGTTACTGGACTTAATGGGCCATTAATTGCACTGGTATTTGGGTAAAGAGTCACACGCAAATGGTTTTCAAGTTGGTGGACTTTTTGATGGGGTTTCAGACAAGTGTGGGTTTTTCTGAAAAACTGTGAAAATACTTATTATAAAAGAATCGCTGCTAGGTCGAGGGCCAGCAACCCTAACCTAGCCACCCCCTCTCTCTCCTCTCTCTCTCTCTGGCACCCCCTTCCTCTGGCCAGCCCCGAGAGAGTCCACTCCGACTTCCGCCTGCTCTGTCTTCCCGTTCGACAGGAATCTGAATCTGCATGTCACGGAGAATTACGTGCAGTCAGATGGGATCTGCAGACACTGCTGTGAGCGACGAAGCGAGGACGATCCACTAAGAGAAAGACCGCGCGGATATCGCTAGAGGTCAGACACCTGCGCGGCTTGCGGAATTACACCCACGGAAACGAACGAAAGCGGATTTGAATCTGTGTAAGGTAAATCTGATTTACCGTTCTTGGTTTTTGTAGAACGAAACGGGACGGATCCAATCCCGATTGAAATTTTTATCCGCTGTGTTTTGGTCGGATCCTGACACAGCGAACCCAATAGTGGTATGGAAGCCAGGTTCCACTGTGTTCTTTGCTGTTTCGGTCTCTGAATTATCAATTTTGTAATTAATTCCATGCAACGTTTTGATTTTAATTGCATGAGCCGTATTCATTAGATAAACACGATTAATTAACAGTTAATTAATGTATTAAAATCGAAATTTTTTATGTGTGTAATTCATGTTCTTCGTGAGACGAAGAATGAAATTTTATCCCATTTTACGACACCCCAAATTTTTGGGGAAGGCTCGCTGGGACCCCAAATCTCCAAAGGGTAGTAGCCGGATGGGGTGGCCGACTGGCCCTTCTTCCTCTCCTGAGTTTAAGGGGGGGGGGGGGAAGGGGGGTCAGTTTTGCACATGGTTTTGGGGGGTGGGTAGGGGGTTTGGGGAGACCGCCGACAACCAGGGTCATCGACGCCGTCACTGGAACCCCTGGCCGCCCAGCGGCCTTCCCCGATGTCGATCCCAGCTGGTCGGCACCTGCAGGACAGGCCACCGGTGGTTGGGTGTTGGCCCCCTCCCCACATGCAACACAGCTAGGGGAAACCCTAGCTACGTCGGTCAGGGAAGGGGGGGGTGCCGGGCCCTGGACCCGAGCCAACTTGGCGCCGAACCCGGGCCAGGCCTGCCCCAAGGGGCGGGTCTGGGCCCGGTCCGGGCGGCTGCTAGGCCAGTGGCCGGACCAGGCCCAATTCTCCAGGCCAATTAATCCCCCCCATTTTATCCCCCATTTATCTATTAAATGCCCCTTTTTAAATTACATAATTTTAAGTTAAATTTAAAAATAGATTTTTAATTAAATTAAATTTATGTTTGATTACTATTAAAGGGATAGTAAATAGATATATTATTCTTGGGGATTTTTGTTAACAAATGTTGTTAATTAGTTATTTAATCTAATTCTTAGATTAAAGGACATTAAAATAGTTAATTTAATTGTTAAATTAATTTATGTAATGTCTATAAATTTAGCTTGCATGGAATATTATAAATTTGTCAATTTGGAGTTTTAGCACATATATTGTGATGTATTTTGATTGCTTATTTAAATTTGATTTAAATTTAGAATGCCTAAACAAATTAAAAAAATTTCAAAAATCCAAATCCAAATTTTGTTTGGTCCTTGGTTTATGAAACCGAAATTATTTATTTTCAAAAATTCATTTATTTATCCATGTGATGCACTATTCATGTGTGGTTTGTTTAATTTAAATAAATTACACGGTGGTCATGGATTAGCACGATATATGCATGTGATGATTGATGGTATGTGTGAATGTATGAATTATTAATTGTTAATAAATAGAGGTTTGCGTACCTCTCTCTCTCTCTCATATTCCATTGTAACTCTACCTTCCTCCTTGATGTACTCACCATAAGGCTCCCTCTTTTAAATTATCATGTAATTGAAATTTATAATGCAATTTGAACAAGGCGGCTGAGCGTGGAGCGAGGTAATCCACAACTTCAACCAAGAAGAAAATGAAGGAGTTCATTTAGCCTATGAGTTTGCAGACTTATGATATAACTGTTATATTGTGTGAGTGTGTGTTTGATTGTCTGGCTCAAGTCAAACCACAGTGCTATCCACGACCACACCATGACATGTATGTGATGCGTGTATTTTTCTTTCGATTATGAATCAAATTACCTAGGTTATTAGTATATGTAATATATTTGATATACTTAATACTATCACCTAAGATGAGACCATAACAAATAAAATAAAACCTTCGTTACAAAGTCTAAGCCAGAGCGCGAGTCATTGAGAATGCACTGCGTGGCTCTCCGTCAATATAGTTTTTAGAACTTAATTCAATAGTGGCATTTTCTACGTGTTTACTTGAGATTTGCCATCATCTGATGAGAGGACTATTAACTATGGCATTAGATGCCTTGAGACTGGAGTAGAGGAACGATCTATCTATCTACGTGTTTACTCGGGGGCTATATTCCTACTTTACTCCATCACATATTGATGGTAACGCTTAGACAAGTTATAATGGTCTACTGTGTTTATCTGAGACCATTAATAACCTGGGAGCCGAAATAAGATCGGATATTGCAGGGAGTTGCAATTACCATGATATGGTTGCTCTGAGGTAGCAGTATGATACTATATGTTTACCCGAGGTCATACTGTGATACTTAGAGATTCTGATCCCCACTAGAAGACAGTCAGCATCTCCCGTTCTGTATATATGAAGGTTATATAGTCCGACGAAAATTAGCGGGAGTAAAACTAGATAATAAAAATCCATATCTTGTTTTGATTAATGAACTGAATTTTTGCTAATTAAAATTTAATTATCTCTTGTAGGCTAAGATGTCGCACCATAACCCGTTGCGTGGCATACTGGATGCCAATCGTTTGACAGGCCCTAACTACTCTGACTGGCTCAAGAACCTGAAGATTATCCTCAGGTCTGAGCAAATTGCTTATGTCCTAAATGAAGAACCTCCTATTGAACCAGCATTAGATGCCCTAGAGGAGGACATACTGACATATGAAAAATGGAAGGAAGATTCCACCATGGCCCAATACTACATGTTAGCCTCTATAAGCAATAAGTTACAGAGGTAGTATGAGGAGATGGATGCTAGATTCATCATGCTCCATTTGAATGAGCTATTTGGTAAGTAGAGCATAATCGAAAGATATGAGATATCTGAGAATCTGTTCAACGCTCATATAGTAGAGGGATCTTCAATACAGACTCATATGCTGAAGATGATTGAATGGGTGGAAAGACTAGATGCTCTTGGGGTCTCACTCCCTAAGGAAATGCATATCGACCTTGTGTTGTCTTCACTTCCACAATCATATGCTCAATTCATTGTTAACTTTAACATGAACAAGATCTAGACTACTTTAGCTAAATTACTGAATATGCTGAAGACTGCAAAGGAAAATCTTGTGAAGGATAAACCCCAAATCCTTATCGTTGGTAAGACCAGCTGGAAAAGATTAGCAGTCCAAGTCTTTAGGAAAGGTAAAGACAAAGATCAGAAGAAGTCGAAAGTTGTCAAGAAGGACAAGGGCAAGAGTACTAAGAAGGGTGAATGCTTCTACTGTCATCAGAAGGGCCACTAGAAAAGGAATTACAAAGAATACCTCAAGGACAAGACTCAAGGAACTGTGAAGCAGCACGACGCTTCAGGTATCTATATGATAGATGTAAACTTGTCAATTAGATATTATACATTATAGGTATTAGATACTGGATGTGTTTCTCATATATTCAATTCTGTGTAGGCACTAACAAGAAGACGTAAGCTGAGGATCGGCAAGGTAGAGCTGAGGCTAGGTAATGGCGCAAGAGTTGCAGCGATTGCTGTGGGGACAGTGAAACTCAAGCTACCATCTGGAGACACATTTTCATTAGATGAATGTTATTATGTACCTAGTATAATAAGGAATATTATTTCTATTTCATGTTTAGATGGAATTGGGCACATTTTATATGTTGGGAACAATTATTATTCAATTTATTTCATAAATAAATTAATAGCTTCTGCTTTATTATCTAATGGATTGTACTTGTTAAATGTGTCTCACGATAATTTAAATATCGGTTCTTTAATTAAAAGAAATAAGTATTCAGTGAACAAAGCCTACCTATGACATTGTAGGCTTGGTCACATTGGTGAAAACAGACTCCAAAGACTGCATAAAATGACTACTTAGATCTATTTGATTATGAATCATATGCAACCTGTAAGTCATGTTTGATTGGTAAAATGACTAAATCTCTATTTACTGGAACTTGAGAACGAGCCAAAGACATACTGGAACTAATACATTCAGATGTATGTAGTCCTATGTCCACCCAAGATATTGGTGGTTTCTCATACTTCATTACGTTCACTGATGATTACTCAAGGTTTGCATTCATATACTTATTGAAGTATAAATATGAAGCCTTTGAGAAATTCAGATAATTTAATAATGAAGTAGAAAAACAAATTGGAAAGAGCATAAAAGCCATTCGATTTGATCGTGGTGGTGAATACTTGAGTACAGAGTTCACTAAATACCTAAAGGATAATGGTATCTTTTCTTAGCTTACACCTCCTTATACATCCCAAATGAATGGCATATTAGAAAGGAGGAATCGCACATTAATGTAAATGGTGCGATCCATGATGAGTATGTCCAAATTACCAGTGTCCTTATGAAGATATGCACTTAGCTCAGCTATGTATATCCTGAACAAGGTATGAATGCTTGAATCGTGTGTGTAATGTTCATGATTTTGTGTTGTTTATATGAATAATAAAACTATTTAAACTAAAAAAATTGTGATCGCCAAAAACTTTAAAAGTTTCAAAGAAGATTGATCGCTTACCTTTTCAAATTTGGGAGATTGAATCATTGATTCCCTCTCTTTGGCCGGCTAAAGAAAAGGAGCCATTTTATTTCTTGATTATTATTCCTTTGAATATCCTTCTTCTTTGTATCTTGCAAGAAAAAAATTAAACAAGAAAGAATAAACTATATGAAATTAATGAAAAGTTAGAAAGAAATTAAGGAAAGAAGATGGTTGGTTGGCTCCTCCATAGTCTTGGCCTTCAAAAGCTTCAAAGGATAAATAGGAAGAAGAAGAAGAAGCCTTGGATGGAACTTCTTTTGCTGTCCACATTTTCCCCCATTAGAGCCTCCAAACACCTTGCCTTGAGCTTCAAAATCACCAATTGCCAACCTTTTTCAAAGGTCCAAAAGGTATTGTATTTATAAGAATAGGTTTAGGGATGTTTTGGCCTTCAAAAGGACTCTCTCTTGCAGTCGGACTTACCTTGGATGAGTATGGAGGAGTTTTCAACCTTTCCAACTTCGAAAATCGGATTATCTCGGCCAAATCATGTTTATCAGAAAACTCACAAATCGCATCGCCCAAACGAGACGCCATTTGGCTAATTAAAGTGGCCAACATAGAAATAAAATCGGAAAAGGAAACCGAAAAAGATTAAGAAACCTAACTCGTGTCTCCCTGAGGCGACATGCTTTAGATAATTAGGAAATTAATTCGAATTAAAAATCAAAAATCCAGACGGATTAGTACCTAAATGGCGTCTCCTTTAGGCGACACTTTTCAGTTAAATCTATATGAATTTGGAAATTTAATTTTGAATTGATTTCTACTAGAAATCTAAATTACATCGTGCGTGGGCGACACTAATCAACAAATTTCAAGGAAAATCAATAAAAATTAATTAATGATTAAAAATCAGACTATTTTGGGACATTATAACTGTGACATGAAATTTACTCAATATGAAGTCAAAATTAGTATGTCTACAGCTACCTCACCTTGGCATTGACTTTGTAAGGGAGTGAAATAGAATGGAATGTACTGAAAAGGTGATGCCAAGATGTGATAAGACACACTCTCAACATCATATGTTGGGATTTTTTCTCAAAATAATAAGTGAAGTAACTCAAAGAGATCAAGGGAATCAATTATGTCTGGATGAAAGAGACAAAGGAAATAAAATAAGGACGATCAACTTCCACGATTGGGAAGTACCCTAGGTCACAAACCCTAGAGGTTTCATCATGGAGAGCAGTTACCAGCCAATGTGGACGTGCTACAACTATGATCAATGGTCTGAAATTTATTTAAGAATTAATTCTTATCACAATGATTTCAAAGTCCTACATGATGCATGCTGGGTTAAAAAAAAATAAAAATAAAATAAAATATAAATTAATCAAGGATAATATTATTAAACTGTCATTAATGAGTTAAGATACCAATCCTACAATTCAGTACTATGCAGAAGCATATTTCTCCACGCACCATTTCTCAAAAGTAGAACCATTGTCCCCATCAACTGACAATTTAACGGATTATCCTTGTGATTAAGAATTCTCCGGAATTATTACTGTTTTTGTTAAAGGAGAACTCAAATTTCAGTTTCATCAAAACCACAAGGTCCTTGATATATTCTAATAAATATTTAACATATAGTAATACTAATGTAAATCAATTACATAATGGAATACAAAGATAGAGATAACCGTCTTTTTAGTCACGATAAGGACTCAGTGAAACTCCCACAGTGGGACCTTTATTGAAATTTTCAGCCTCGTTTTTATTTCTTGATAATTCTTGCACTCAGAATTTATCAGTAACTTCAAGTAAACAAGTAATCAGCATTAAATATCAGCAATCATGAATAACAGAAATTTAGAAAATCATCAAATAGCGTCGTTGTTCCTAGACGTCATTTAAATGACATCGCCCCATCTAGACGCCATTTAATTTACATAAACTGTTCTATGTTCTAACTCTAATCCGAACTCTACTTTCCTTCAATGCACATCCATCTTTCTATTCGAAAAGGACTTCTCAATCTCGCAAATCTCTCTATAAAACCTCCCTCTCTTCATATTAAAACATTGCAATAAACAAATAAGAGGGAAAGCTAGAGGATTCTCTCTAAAACTAAAGAACAAGAGGGGAAGAACAAGAAGAAATCAAGGAGGAAGATCAATCAATTCATTCAAGGAGGAAAGATGGCGAATTTCTCATAATATTCTTCAAACAAAAGGATGATGAAGACCAACGAAAAGCTCTCTGAAATAAAAGATCATCTAAGTGGGCGAGATCCTAACTTACAAGTAAGCTAATCTCTCTTCTAATCAACTCTTCTCTTCTCTCTATGAATTCTCCACATGTTCTCCATATTCCAATATCTCAATAAGCAAGATAGAACTATTCTAATTTCTTTTCTTCATCTAGGGATATCCTTTCTTCCCTGGTCCAAGAAGATTCTCTTCACTTCCATAGATCCAAAAGCTTGTTAACAAATTTTAATCTCTCCATGCAATCTTATATATCCAAGTGGTATATACAAGGGTTAGTTATTCATGCCAAACATTATAAGAGCACAAGCATAGATTGGACTGTGATGGACGCTTTGATCGAGCTATGGCATCCTCAAACTCATACTTTTCTTTTCGCCACGTTCGAAGCCATTGTCCTCTTAGAAGTAGCCAAACTCTTATTGGGTCTTCCTAAACTCAAGGTCAACAATGACGAACCTGATTTGAGTAATATGATGCTCATGAGGAACAAGATCATGGGTCAACAATTGCTAGAAAAGATCATAAAAAATCAAAAGGAAGTTGAAGGCTGTCTTACTAAGAAGGGAATCAATCTTGCTAAATTAGCTGAATAGACTCTAAAGAAGATAGAAAATCTTAAGGATGAAGAAACAAAGAATGTGATGAAGGCATTCACCATATGCTTCGTTAGAGCACTACTATTCCCTGCCCAAGATAATGTTCTATAAAATGATCAAATCAGTGCAATCAATGGGATCTTTGAAGGAAAGCAGATCAGCACAGCAGTTCTAGCCTACCTATACAGTGGGCTCTCTGTAGCTTCTACAGATCAACTTCCTTATGGCAGCATGCTATTCTTAGCTCTATAGGTAGAATTCAACTTCAAGTTCAACCATAATGAAGAAGACGTTCCAAAGATATCCCAAATGTATCAGCAAAGTCATATCTTCCATATTGCCAACATAGTGAAGTTCAATGACAACATGACCAATCGGGTGCCCAACTTCAAGACTCGAGCTAACTGGCGCGCTTACTTCAAGATTATGCCCAGAACTAGATTCTAATCCACACCACTTGCTCTTATGGAAAAGACAGTTCGCGTGCACCGTGGTGCTGGCACAGAACTCCAACTGATTGGGGTGACCGAGTTCGTTCTCTATAATCCACATCGCTGTCATCCTCAACTTGGGATGCCTCGCTACGAATTTTTAGGAATATCTTCTCTTTCTCCGATTAAGAGGTGGGCTTTAGGTGCTGATGAAGACTTGGAGACGACGGAACTTATTACTACTATGTGGAACATTGGATTCACCCGTTGTGTAAAAACTCCTCATGAGGCCAATCGTGAATTGTGAAAAACTTATGTGAAAGAGCTTAAGAAAATCTGACCATGAAAGCTTTTTCAATCCTATCTTCCAACTTGGTGTACTTTGATTTTATTTTCAATGAAGAATTATCCCTTATTACAATAAAGATCATCCCTTAATATTATGTAATTTTTATGTAATTTTTTCTTGAGTGAAACTGTGATTTTTCCTCAAAATATCAAGGTTCAGGCTTGTTTAATTCAAATCGCGTCGACTCAGAGGGACACTTTTCAGTGAAATTCAATTTACAAAAGATAAGAATTTAATCCTTTAAAAGCCCAAATCGCATCTTTTTAGGAAGACGCCTTTCTCTTTCCCTCTCCTATTTTCCAGTGATTTTGAATAATTAATCCACTGAATCGCGTCCTCCTTCGGAGACGTGTATCCCTGATTACTCCGTATTTCCGTGGTACGGTCCTAACCGAAAAAGGCGGTTAATTCCGAAAGGTATCGCCCATAGGGGACGCGTTTAACAAATTTCAGAAATTCTCTTTACCGCCTCAATTTATGCACCACTGAATGGCGTCGCTGTCCCAAGACGCGATTTAAAGAACTCAAATAGGGTTGCGCGAGCCCGAGCCCCTTTCTTCCTCATTTTCCTTCTTCATTTTCTCTCTCTTCCTTTCCTTCCTTCTTTTCGGCGAACGGCGAGCTCACCAGCCATTCCTCCTCCTCCGGCAAGTTTCTCCACTCCGACGATCTCTGGTGATCACCTTGCCGCTGCCGGCCACCCTCTCTCTCTTCTTCTTACTCTCTCTTACTCACAAACTCTCTCTCCCTCTCTCTCTAGTTCTCTCTTAAGCCCCACAAGCTCTCCTTATCTCATTTCCCCATCCATGGAGCAAGGCGGGCCAAGCGGGGTAGGCGGGAAACGGTGCCGAGTCACAGCAATCCGCACCGTAGAGGTAGAAGCGGGGGAGGAAGTCCCCGAAGTAATGGGTCAGGCACAAGCCCTCGTGGAGGCGGCGGCCTTCATGGAAGCCGAGGATGCCCCTCCCGCAGTGCAAGAGGGCGAAGCAGCAGCAGCACCGGCCGAGGAAGCCGATCTACGTTTGGTAAGATTCCCAAAACACCCTATTTATAGTTAAAATTCCATTTCGGGGGGAGGGAAATCGGCCACAGGTTCTCGGCACTTGTGGTGAAAGGCGTCTGGGGACACGGACGCTTTTTGAAACGCATCAGCCTGTCCAGACGCGATTCAAAAATGCTGAAAAATTTTAGAAAAAGATTTAGAAATTGATTATTAATATTTGTACAATGATTTTAATCAATTATCTAGACATTGCAGGGCACAATGAGGACCAGGATCTCCTGGGACTTGGTGGTGGCTGCCTACAGGGGTCTTCCAGCTTTCCAAAAGGCGTGGCTAGCAAAGATGTACTTTAGGGAGATCTTAAAGATAGAGCCGTTTTAGATAGATCTATTGCTACTTCAGGTATTGAGAGAGAGATGGCATGCTGAGAGTCATGCATTTTTTATTCCCTGGGGCCACATGATCCCCAGTCTCGAGGATGTCACCAGGATCACCGGCCTTCGGGTAGAAGGTCGGGTAGTTAGCGGGATCACGTATCCCGATTACCGAGAGTTAGCACTAGAGCTCCTAGGACTAGATGTGACAGGGATTGAGGGTCGAGAGTCTCGAACTCTCCTGAGGACAGCCGTCGAGAGATCCTTAGGATTAGTGGAGCTTAGACAGTAGACGGATGAGTCTAGGGAGAAGTTGAGAGAGAGATTAGCGAGGGCGGCTAGCGCAGTCTACTGCCATGATATGAGTGATAGGGTTAGTGTAGATAGAGATCTTAGGAGATTCTTAGTGCTTTTCTTTAGTAAACTCCTATTCGGGACCAAGGGCGACTACATTTACTGTCGTTTTCTGACTCTCCTTGTAGATTTAGATCGACTAGGTGAGTATGCTTGGGGAGCAGCCCTTCTGGCTCATCTCTTCACTGATCTCTCCATCGTCACACCAGATTGGGAGACCACCATCAGCGGCTTCGCGCCGTTCCTCCAGGTATTTAATTTAAATATGTTTATTTGATTAAATGCTCATGATGCAATGCATGTGATGATTCTAACTTATATATTCTTTTATGCAGGTCTGGAGTTATTATTACTTTCCCTTGGGCCGAGCGAGGCCATCCTCACAGCCGGCGGCAATCCCACTTGCCCGGCGTTGGCGTCCAGTTGCGGACACAGCGCCATAACATCATCAGCTGACGGCCCTCCACCTTCAGTTCCTCGACTATCTAGAGTTGTTGGTGAGTTTTAATTCTTTCCTTGCTTGATTAATCATCTGTTTTATTAAAATGTTGTTAAAATGTTTAATTATTAATCAATTATTTTGTTAAAATGTTTTTAGATACTTGTTAAATTAACATTTATTTATTAAACATTTGATTGAATATTTGATTGATAATTTAAATGTTAGATGTTATAAATGTTTATTATAACATGACTTGTTTAATTTTTTTATCATTATTTTCATATGAAATGCAATGCAACTAACCTATATGAATACAGGTTATTTGGCGTCTGTACCTCGGTATGGACGACGCAGGACAGCTTTGGGTCGAGCAGGGCAAGGGTCTGTTCGGCCGACAAATTTAGGTGCATTGTATGAACAAAATTCAGATCTTGCGCCTACGGCTGGTGATGCGGACATTGGGGCTGCATCAGGAGTGGGTAGAGGAGATCCCGGGGTGGATCGGGAGGACCATGCAGGGCAAGCAAGCCCGCACCGACTGGGGCGCCAAATTCCCGAATCAGCGGGACAACTGGCACTGATATGGGATACTGGTGGAGTCGTAGGCGGTGAGTAGCAATGCTTACCTTCAGCGCTACCGGACCCACTATGATGCCTACCTCCAGCTACTTTGTCCTCTCGATGTGAGTAACATGACATGCATGACATGAATGCTTCTTTTATTTTATTAATTATCTTGCTTACACTTGTGAATGTATGACATGATATTGTATGAATATGCAGGATACGTGGGATGCCACCATCATCACCCTCCGAGGCTACCTCCAAGATGCAGAGGCCCAGCTAGAGCAGGTGCAGAAGGAACTATAAGAACTGGTAAGCATGATATGAATGAAATACGAATTCTTATTAAATTGTTTTGACACTTGCACACTGACGGTGATCTCTTCTTTGTTACAGCGCGGCACTTACACTCACGTGGCTCCTCCCTCATCTTCTGCTGCTGCCGGCTCGTCTGCCAATGCTGCACATGAGGCCACCATCACTGACTTGCGGAGTCTGTTGGCCCTAGCCATCCATCGAGCCACCCGGGTAAGTCTTCAACTTGCGTCCTTCATTTTTGCATGGTATCCTTTGCTTGCTTGATTAGTTGACTGACAGTGTCTTCTGCTGCAAGTTCAAGAGCTCTGTTGGGCTCTCGAGGAGGCTCGGGGTAGAGCGGCCCATGTCACCGAGTTGGAGCAGCTGGCGAGGCTCTCCACAGGTGATCTCCCTCGCGAAGTATTACGCCTCCAGATGCATCTGGAGATTATGACCGAGGAGCGAGATCGGGACCAGGTTCAGCTAATGGCGGAGATTCAGTGCCTCCAGGGCTGACTTTCAGTAGTGGAGCACGAGCGCCAGAGTGTGGAGGCCCGCTATTAGCGTGCTCGGCAGCGAGCACTGGATCGAGGGCAGACGAGCGCATTTACAGCGAGCATCGCAGTATCTTCTGGCCAAGCTGGGCCGAGCACTATGGGACCACCACCGCCACCGACTCGTGGGCCAGACGGACCAGACGAGGCCCAGAGTCAGCTTGATGAGGGGGCGGGTGAGAGTCAGCCATAAGGGCTGCCATTATGTATCTTTTTTTTTTTTTTTTTTATTTGTTTTGTTTTGAAGTCCTGTGGATGGACTCATACACTTGTACATGAACACTTTTGATATATGTGGAGGGAGTTTCTTCATACTTGAATTGCCTTTGTACTCTTCTTTGTTGACCTTCCTTTCATATCTGCACATGGCTTGGACAAACAAATTAAATATATGTTCGAGCTTAGCCCCTTGCCCAGTTAGGTAAATGCAATTTTCTAAATATCTATTTTTTGGGAGTTTTGAAATATTCAATTTTTTTGTAGTTTTGAAATATTCAATTTTTTTTTGTGGTTTTGAAATATTCAATTTTTTGTGATTTTAAAAGATTCAATTTTGTTTGTGGTTTTGAAATAAGACATCAACTAAAGACCAGCATGGAACTTGGACCAAAAGAGTATATTTATTCATTAACTTAATTCCCAAATCATTCTTCAACGATCTAATCCAGACTCATAGTGCTTGAGTTATGTTTATGTTTGTGATCCCATTTGATGGTCTAATCTTTAGTCAACCTAGGCCATTTCTCAAGTTTGGAGTATGCATCTTTAGAAGGAAAGGAAGAATTAGTCTAGAAAGCCCACGAGAGGGTTCCGGAGACCCAGAAAGATGTCTCTCCTTCACCCTATTATCCGTTAGGGTTCGGTCATTTTCACTTTTACGGGATATTTATCGACCTTGCGCTCCCTTTTCAATTGATTTTGTAGCTTTTTGATGTAGTGTTTGTAATGTCAAATGGCCTTTTGATTCTGTTGGCTTTTTGCCTTTATGTTTTTATTTTGCTTTTTTGTGGGGCGGATCTCCCTCCTTTTGTTTATGACAACCTCCTACTAAGATGGCAGGTATTTTCAGTAGTCTATTCTAAGCCTCGTTCCGACATCGTACGCCGAGAGTAAAACAAAAGTTTTGTTTAAAAGGAATGAGTTGTACTTTATACTCTTAGTCAAGCTTTCGGCATTCTTCACACTTCACATCTCTTGTTACTTATGAACCAAATGTGTTTGTGTGTGCAATAATGGGTTTAGATTAGATTATCAAAGACTAACAAGGGAATTTGAGTTTTCAAATTTTCAGACCCCACTGGTCCTTGCACCATGTTGATTGACTCTTTAACCTAAGGGTAGTACGTCTTAAGATAGAGACCATTCAAGGGATGAGTTAATTCTTGCCCTTCTAGATTAACTAAACGATAGGGTTACCAGGAAAAGCATGCGAGATAACATAAGGTCCTTCCTAGTTGGGTTGGAGCTTAGAATGCGGACCACCTAGTTTTATGAAGATTCTTTTTACAACTATTTCACCAACTTTGAATTTTTGTTCAATGACTTTCTTTTGATAAAAATGTGCTAATCTATTTTGATATACTCGTGCATGATTAGTGCCTGACTATCTTTTCTAGTCTAAAAGTTCCAACTGAGCGAGGAGTGTTGAACGATGTTCATCAAGTAAGAACTCCTTGTTCAATTCTACTCTTAAGGACGGGATGAGGACTTCATATGGAACTACCACCTCCATTCCGAATGTTAAGGAATATGGAGTCTGCCCAGTGGACGTGTGGATTGAAGTTCGGTATGCCCATAAAGCCTCCATTAACTTTTCTGGCCAATCAGGGAACTTATTGGATTCACACGTTTTCTTGATAATTTTTATCAAAATCTTATTAGTTGCCTCTATTTGGCCATTGCCTTGCGGATAATATGGAGACGAATGATGCAACACAATTTTATACATGTTGCAGAGGTCCTTCAACTCTTGTGATATAAACTATGGTCTATTGTCGGTGACGATGGTGCTTGGAATTCTGAATCTTGCGATGATGTTCTTCATAACGAACTTGCAGACTGTTGATGCTTTGACTTTCGCGTAAGCTTCAGCTTCTGCCCACTTGATGAAGTATTTCGTTGCCGTGAGAATGAAGAATTTCTGCTTAATGTTGGAATTAGGATTACCAAGAGGACCAATGATGTCGAATGCCCATATAGAAAAAGGCCATGGGGATGAAACAGCATGGAGTGAAGATGCAAGAGAATGGATCTTATCGGCATAAAGTTGACACTTAGCACACCTACGAACATACCCTACACAGTCTTCTTCCATGTTTGGCCAGTAAAATCCTTGTCTAAAAATCTTATTTGATAACATCTATCCATTAACATGGCCACCACAAACTCCAGCATGAGCTCCTTCCATGATTTTCCAAAGCTCATCTTCGTCTAAGTATCTCAGAAGAACACCGTCAAAACCTCGTGTATAAAGTGCTTCTCCAACTAGGGTGTATTTTAGTGCAACTCTCTTGATAGCCCTTTTCTCCTCAGCTGTGGCTTCTTCAGGATAAGATTGATCTTCACAATATTTGACAATCTCAAAATACCATGGTTTCTCTTCATCTTCCATCTCTTCTTGCAATTCCAATAGCATGATCTCTCACTTCTCCACAATATCTCCATCTCTGACTTTCTTCAGCAATTTCTCCTTAATCCTAAGGAATGAAGGGTCTTTCACGGCGGGTAAGAGAGGCCTATGAACGATGATAGATTCAGATTGTTTTATGATCGGGAAATTCAGGGATGATGCGAGAAAAGCTAGAGTGTCGGCTAAGATGTTCTGATTTCGAAGAACATGGACAAAGATCAATCTAGTAAAAAGCTTATCATAGACAGAAGTTCTTAATGAGGCTTGAGTTTAGGATCAAGAGTTCGGTATTTGGTAAGCACTTGGCGAAGGATTAGCTAACTATCACCTACAATCTTGAGCTTGGTGGCACCATGGAAGTGAGCAGCCTCGAGACCGGCTAGAAGAACCTCATATTCAACAATATTGTTGGTGACAGGAAAGTCAAGCTGAAAGGCTTGTGGAATGGTGACACCTTCAGGTGATAGCTGAACAATGCCGATACCCTTACAATGAGAGTTCCGAGCTCCGTCAAAATACAGGGTCCACATATCGTCTTTGATTCTATCTATGGACATCAGTTCCTCATCCGGAAACTCCAATTGGACCAGATCAAAACGAGAAAGAGGGTGATGAGCAAGATGTTCTGCGATGGCATAGCCTTTGATTGCTTTCTGCTGAATGTAGATGATATCGAATTGAGAGAGAAAGCTTTGCTATCGTGCTAATCGATCGATGAGAACAGATTTTTCGAGGAGGAATTTGATGCTATTCATCTTAGCAATAAGATGGACTTCATGAGCTAGAAAATAGTGCTTCAGCTTCTGAACCACCCATACGAATGTAGTACAGGTCTTCTCCATCGATGTGTATCTATGTTCTGCGGGTTGAAAAGTTTAGAGAGATAGTAGGCTGCCCTCTCCTTCCCTTCTTCATCTTCTTGTGCTAAGACAGCCCCCACCGCGTCATCCAGGACAGAGATGTAAAGAACTAAATGCTTGTCCGGAGATGGTGGTCTCAAAACAGGAGGACTTGCTAGATATGTCCTCAATCCATCGAACGCCTCCTGAAACTTATCGTCCCAATCAAACTTAACTTTCGGCTTAGTAAGCTCGTAAAACAGCTTACATCTTTGTGAGTGCTGGGAGACAAAGCGGCAAATAAATTGCAACCTCCCGATCAATCATCTTAATTCTTTCAAAGTTCGGGGGGGTGACATTTCTCTGATAGCCTTAGCCTTATTGGGATCGATCTCAAAGCCCCGTTTACTCACAATGAATCCTAACAACTTCCCTGATGAAACACCAAATACGCATTTCTTGGGATTCATCTTCAACTGATATTCTCTTGACCTTTCCAAAACTCTCGCCAATACCTTGGCTTGCTCAGCCTTAGTCTTGGATTTTACTAACAGATCATCTACATACACTTCTAAATCAATGTGCAGCATGTCATGGAATATAGCCATCATAGCTCTCTGATAAGTGGCTCCAGTATTCTTCAGTCTAAATGGCATAACGACATAACAATAAGTTCCCCAAGGTGTAGTGAACGACGTCTTCTCTTGGTCTTCTTCCGCCATGAAAATCTACTTACACCCTGAGAATCCACCCATGAATGACAGTGTTTCATAACCAGCTGTGTTGTCAATGAGTACGTCTATGTGAGGCAATGAAAAATCTTCTTTAGGACACGCCCGGTTCAAATATCGGAGGCCAATGCAAATCCTGACCTTCCCATCCTTTTTCATGACTTGGACTATATTTTCCACCCATTACGAATAGAGGAAAACTCTAACAAATTTGGCATTATGCAGCTTATCGACCTCTTCCTTCATTTTCAAAGCCATTTGTGGGTGGAATCGCCTCAACTTCTATTTAACCGGATTAGCTCCTGATTTCAACGTTAATCGGTGCTCTACTTGGAAAGAATCTAACCCCGGCATATCTTCATAGCTCCAGGCGAAAGTGTCCTTGTAGTCTCTGAGAACTTGAACTATTGCCTCCTCTTTTGATTTAGATAGATTCTGACTGACGAGGACAACCTTAGGTTCTTCTTTAGTTCCTAGATTGATTTCTTTGGTAGGTTCTTCTACGGCAACTGAGGGTTCATCAAATCTCTTCACTCCACTAGCATACGCCTCAGCCATGTCCACGTCATCTTCCTCATCTTCCATGATGGGGTCTTTCTCGTGTACAAATTCATACACCCCATATTCGTCGTTGACTAACTTATCAACTTCACATCCTTCTGACAACTAAATGGGATTCTCTAAAAGCTGAGAGATCTAAGACCAAGAAGGGCATCTTAAGGCTAAATCCTGTAGGTATCTATTCGGAATTCGTCTACCCTTAGACTTCTTAGACTTCCTAACCTGACTAACCTGACTAACCCGCCTAGAACTAGACTGCCTAACTTCATTAAACTGCCTACCACTAGACTTACTATCCTAACCTAGTGAGGACGAAGAAGGATAAAAATCAAGGGGTACATGAGAGAATATAGGTGAATCCTCCCAAGGGGAGGGATATAGTAGATCTAGAAGGGAGTCTTGCCCGAATGACCCTCACGATCGGGTATGATCGGACAAGTAGTATGAAGTTTCCTCAACGAGGATTGGGGAGGAGGGAGTTGCCGAATTGGCCTTTTTTTTGGGCATTTTGAGTGTTAATCATGAAACATGAATGAATATCTAAAGGAAGAGGATGCGAAGATTAAGGTAACAGCATCAAGGCCAAAGGATTAGGGGGATCATATAACAATATATCCCAAATCAAATCATAGATCCTCTCAAGATCGAGAGGAATCTGAGGAATCAGGTCCCAAGGGGACAAAGTAAAAATGATGGGTGGAGCCCGAGGAATATCTTCAGTAATGACTCTCGACCAGGTCGGGGTAAGGAGCAGAGTGCGGAATAGGGTATGGAGGGTGAAAATATGATCGGGATAGGTCCCCCTCCAGAGAAGGTATGTGGTGGATCCAGGCTGATAAGGGTCATTAGGCTCTCCTGTGTTTGTCTCCTCGCTCAGTAAGATTCTCTCATCAAAAATAGCCCCAGGCCCTTCAATCAACTCATCTATCAGTGGCGGCCACTTTGGTTCTGAGGGATCAAAGAACAACCTGTTTAGTGCAATGTACAAGTCCTATGTGTCGAACCAGCGATACCACTCGCATTCTAGATCTTGAATCTTCCTCCTCTTCATTGGCCGCAAAGCCTTTAAGGATTGGTACGTCAGCAACTCAGAATAGTGCCTGGCTAAATCCCTCCAATAAATGTCATGCAAGTCGAAGTAGGAAGTGATCACCACCGTGTTGTCATTATCGTGATTGATTACAGGTCCCTTAATGAAATATGTATATAAGGTCCAAGTCAAGGGATCCCGATTTTTTTTGCACAGGGTGGTCATTGTCTTCCAAATTTTCTAACCGTCTTCATCTTCCTGCTGCTGAATAATGTGTCGTCTCACTCTTACTGGCCTATAGCCCAGACCATTACCAGGTGCTCTCTGCTGTCTCTAATAGGTGTGGTTCTGCCCTGTAATTGTGTACCCAGGCCTTTTCCTGGTGATAGCTACCCTTCATCATGATATCCCAGTCAAGGGTACTCATGCACTTACCCCTTTTCACAGCATCGACTGGGCAAGGAACAGATATAGTAGCTTTCAAAGGATTAGCTGAAGGAGAATAAACATGTAATACCGACAAAATGGGTTGTCGGCTAGGTAAAGGAGTCAATTTTATGTTCAAAGAGTGAGCAGCAGCAATGATTGGCATGCTCGTTACTTTAATAATCCGTCCTTTGTATGGAAACTTGAGGCATTGATGGTTTGTAGATGGGATTGCCTCAAGGGATTTGATGTATGGACGGCTAAGGATGCCTTTCAACGAAGGGTTGATCTCAAGAATATGGAATTCGACCTCAGCATGACAAACGGGACCTAACTCCACCTTCAAATAGACCATTCCTAGAGGGGAACGTATAGAGTTGTCGTAGGCGGTTACAAAGATAGGGGAAGGCAACCACTTTTCCTTGGGTATAATATAGAATTCTAGGGTCTTTGGTGACAACACATTAATGGAAGCCCTTGTATCAACTAGACATGCATCTACAATCTTCTTGCAAATGTTGACTGTAATGCTTAGTGCTATTTTCCTGGCTGTTGGTGGTGCCAACTCAGATGTATGGAAAGAGATAGAGGGTTGATCCCCCTGTGGAACGAGCAGTGCAGTGATCCTCTCTACTAGCACGTCCTCATTGACTATGACCCTCTTGAGATACTCCATTAAAGCTTCTTGGTGGGTTTTAGATCTTTTGATCAGTTCAAGCACTGAGATGCGTGCCGGTGTTCTGTCCAGGTGCTTCAACAAGTCCTATTGAGTGCCAGATGCACTCTCTTCATTCTGTATTTCCTCTAGCGGCTGTGATGAGCTGTCTCTAACTGTGGATTGAGGGAAGACTTTGTTGAAGATTCTCCTGCTCCGGAGCGTGTGCTGCTCATCATTGGAATGTGATATCTTGAGTACTGCCAGGTTGATGAGGGGTTTAGAGGGGGTAATGGGTTCATATGTGGGTGATGGTAGGTTATTTGGTGGAGGTGATGGAATGTGGATGAGTGGTTTGGAGCGTTGTATGGTATTGGGGTGAATGGCTGGTGTAGGTGAAACTAGTTCATATAAAATGGGCCTCGGAAGTGGCCTTAAAACGCGTCGTCATACGTAGCCGCCATTCGAAAGGCGTCGCTGTCCCTATTCGCCTGATAACGACAGAAACATAGACAAGTTTCGGGGTGATTTCACTTAAAACGCGTCGTACTTGCAAGTCGCCATTCAAAAGGCGTCACTGTCCCTAGACGCTCATCAGTCCAGAGACAGAGTCTATTATTTAGGTTAAATCGAGTCGCAGGTGGAAGTCGTCTTTCTTAAAGGCGTCGCTGTCCCCCGACGCCATTTAACCCTCACAAACAGGTTCTTCCTCCGCCATCTCCCAATCTACGGGGTGGGATTTCCTCCCCCAAATCGTGTAAAACACTAAGAAAAATAGAGAAGGAGGAGAAGAACCTAAATACCCAATAAAACTTCCAATTTCTCATTTCATGCAATTAGTGTTTCCACCCCAAAAACCCCCTAAACATGCTTCAAAGCGGGAAAAACATGGTTCTTAAACACAATACAACGGGGATCGTCACCCCTACCGGTTACTCGAACTGCTTCTAGCTCCAAGCCGCCAATCCACCTCGCCACACGCCGCCGCCGGTACCACTGTGGACGCCGTTACTCCACCGGGACGTCAGCCGCCGTCCGGAGAGAAAAACGTCGTAGAGGAGATGGTGGTGGTAGTGGTGGGAGTTAGGAGGTTGATGGAGTGGAGGGAGGAAAGCAAGGAGAGGGGAAGGGGTCGCCGGAGATCGGAGGGAAGAGAGGAGAGAGAAGAGAAAGGAGAGAATGAGGAAAAGGAGAGAGGGTTCGCGGGGTCAAACAGAAACTGGGGAAAACGTGTTGTCCAAGTCCGACGTCAGTCAGATGACAAGATCGGGCCGTACTCTGACAACGCAGGGTCGTACTCTAAATGGCGTCGTCCATACAAGACGCCATTCAGACGATAAGATCGGAGCCGTACTCTCACGCCCCAAGACCAGCCCACGTGGCGCCTACGTGGCACAGCCTAAAACACGTCCACATTGATGGATGCCGTTTAAACCGCGTCGAGGAAACTAAGTCTGAGCCCCACCAGGGCCCAAACTAAGGGATATGACCCCGAAAATTGACCCGATAACCGGATCCGAAACCTCAATCCTTACACCTCGGTAGGCCCCCATCACTAAATCCTACGATATTCTAGCCCTCATCGTCCCCTACAAATAAAACAAGAAAATTTCATCAGTTCATGGACTTTAAATGAATAAAATATTATGTCTGAAAGGCGTCGATCAAGATGGACATCCTTTGAAAGGCGTCCACCATCTTTGACGCCATTTAGATCTATTTTCTAATCTATTAAAAAAGGAAATTTCTGCCTGAATGGCGTCGGACCAGGACGACGTCCTTTGAAAGGCGTCACCTGGCGTGGACGCCATTCAAACCCGATTCCGCGCTCTTCCAAAGAACCCCTTCCGCCCTCTTTTTCTCATCCCATTCAATCACATAGAGAACTTACCAGATGGAGGGCCTCTTCTTCTCCACCCACGACCACCGGAGGGGCTTCCTCCTCTTCTAAGAATGCCGCCACCGCTGCAAGCTTGGCCGGTGGCACCTCGGGAACTTCCTCCACCGGCACCACGGAGAGGGATGTGGTCTGCCGCCGTTTCACCACCGCCTTGGATTTGCTTGGTTGCCCGCGTTCCATGGCGTTGAGAGTTTGAGAGAGATGGGGCTCGGGTGGAAAAGAGTTTGAGAGGAAGAGAGGTGGAGCTTGGAGAGGAGGTTTAGAGAAGAAAGAGATGGCCGGCGAAGGAGGTGATCGCCGGAAAGTGAAGATGGCCGGAGAATGGAGTCACCGGAGGGATAGGAGAAAGAAACTTTTGGAAGAATGAGGAAGAAAGGGGGGCTTGTGCGGCTTCTGTTTGTAGAACTTGGAACACGTCATTGGACAGCGACACCATTTACTGCACATAAACTGAGGCGGCAAAGGACAGAGGTTTGAAATGGATTAAAAGGCGTCCATGCATCACGACGCCTTTCAGCTTAAACTGCCAATTCTGGTCAGGACAATAAAAGGCATGATGATTAAACGCGTCCAGTTAGTATAACGCGTTTCAGTAGATTAATCACAGAATTAATGGTAGAATTCTGAAGCAGAGTAAGAGAGAGAATTGAAACGCGTCTACAGGTGTGGATGTGTTTTCAGGATTATTCAGGTTTTAAGGATAAATTTCTGATTTTTGGAAAAGGATTTTTAATTTAAAGGCGTCTACATGTGTGGACGTGTTTTAAGGATTATTCGGAGTTTTAAGGATTAATCTCTCTTTTATTTTGGAAAATGATTTTTTGTCTAATAGCGTCTATCCATGTGGACACGTTTTAAGGATTATTCGAGATTTTAAGGATTAATCTCTGATGAATTGTGGTTTAAATGCGTCTTTCTGAGTGGACGTGTTTTACATTAAGTAAACCCGAATTATAATCTTTTAAGGAAAAATCAAGTTTTACTTAAGAAAAATCTTGGGCAAACCACAGAAGATTAAGGATGAATTTTCAAGGCGTAAAGGATGAATTCTTTATTGAACTAAATTCTTTATTACATCAATCATAAAAGGAAAAGAAAAAGGGAACATTCAAGAAAGGAATTCCCGAAGTCCCATTTTATATGGATAAGATAATCCTCTATCTCTATTCTCAGAGGATTTTACACAATGATTGAAGCTAATATTTCACAATGTGACTATAAGTTCAATGGCTTCATAATCTTCATCGGATTCCAAGGCACACTTCTTGATTGGAGAAGTGTTGGAAAATTCAGGGAATTCATAGCGAGGCAGGCTGAGTTGAATATGACATCGATGAGGATTGTACAATACAAACTCAGTAGCCCCGATCAATTTAAGTTCTACACCCGCTGCACGACGCACTCGAATTGGTTTTCCTATGAGAGCAAGAGGTGAAGAGTCGAACCCATTTGATGACATTGTTCTCAGATAATCTCTCCAGTCAGCTCGAGTCTTGAGTTTTGGCACTCGATTGATCATCTTCTCATTGAATTTCACAATGTTGGAGATATGGAAGATCGGGCTATTCTGATATATTTGAGACGGTCTTGCATAATTTCTAATATAATATTCAAACTTGAAGTACAACTCAACCCACAGAGTGAAGAATAGCATGCAACCATAGGGAGGCTGACCTATAGACGCTGCAGAGAGCCTACTATAGAGATAGGCTAGAATCGTTGTGCCGATCTGTCTTCCCTCAAAGATCTCACAGATTGCACTGACTTGATCATCTTCTAGTATGTTATCTTATGCAGGAAAGAACAAAATTCCAGTTAGGCACGTGGTGAATGCTTTCATCACGTTCTCAGTGTCATCCTCTCTAAGATCTTCAATCTCGTACAATGTCCACTCTGCTAGCTTTCCAAGGTTGATTCCTTTCTTGGTAAGGCATCCTTTAACTTCTTTTGGATCCTTCATGATCTTCATCAACAATTGTTGACCTGTGATCTTCTCTCTCATCAGAGCCATCTTATTTTGGATCACTTCATCACCGTTCAACTTGATTTTGGGAAGGCCCAATAAGAGTTCAACCTCTTCTAAAAGAATAGTGCATTCAAATTCAGGAAAGAGGAAAGTATGGGTTTGAGGATGCCATAACTCAATCAAAGCACCCATAGCCGCCCAATCCACGTTTGAACTCTCGTAGTGCTTTGCATGAACTACTAGACCTTAGATTTTAACTTACTTGGAGGTTAGGATCTCTTCCACTTAGATGTTCTTTCACGTTGGAGACCTTCTCTAGCGTCTTCTTCACCCGCTTGTTTGAAGAATCCATCTTATTCTTGAGCTTTTCCTTCTTGAAAATCTCTAGTTTTAATCTCCAGATTGTATTAGAAATTGCCTTAATGCAAGTTAATGAATCTTATATAGAGGGATTTGCGATTCTAAAGAGACTTTTCCGAATTGGAGAAGGGATGAGCATAGAGAGAGTTGGAATCCGAGTATAAGTTAGCCAGAGCCTGTTTATGCGACTGAAAGGCGTCGTTGAATAGCGACGTTTTTTAGTTCACCTTAATGGCGTCGGCGCGACACGACGCGTTTCAGGATTTTCTATTATTTGCTCGAAATTCAATGTTTTTACAGATTTCATACTTAGATGATGACTTGCTTGAAGTTACTGATGATTTTTAAGTGTAGGAAATTCAAAAGAAATCCAAATGAAGTTGAGAATCTAAAGAAGATCCCACAGTGGGAGTTTATAATTCCCGACAGTGGCTAAAAAGATGGTTATCTCTATCCCTCATACTCTTTCATGTAATTGATTTGCATCATCATTACTATATGTTAAGTATTTATTAGACTATGTCAAGGACCTTGTGATTTTGATGAAACTGGAATTTGAGTTCTCCTTCAACAAAAATAGTGATAATTCTAGAGAATTCTTAATCGCACGGATAGGCCGTTTGATTGTTAATTAACAAGGACGATGGTTCTGCTTTTGTGAAACAGTGCGTGGATAAACGAGCTTCGGCTTAGCACTAGATTACAAAAATTGGTATCTTGACTCATTAATGACAATTTAACAATATTATCCTTGATTATTTTATATTTCATTTGATTTTATATTTTTCTTTTATCCCAGCATGCATCATGTAGGACTTTGAAATCATTATGATAAGAATTAATTATTGATTAAGTTTTAGACTATTGATCAAATATTTTCAACATGATATGAAATATTCCATTCTGAATTGAGTATCTTGATTATCTTTGAAGTTTGCTTAAAGATATCCTTGGAATTCTATCCTTTATTGGACTCTTTATCTAACATTTCTTATTTTCTTTTAAAGATCCATCATGGCTGCAGCACGTCCACATTGGCTGGCAATCACTCCCCATGATGAAACCTGCAGTGTCTATGACCTGGAGTACTTCCTAATCCGTAGAAGTTGATCGACCTTATTTTATTCATTGTCCAAACATGATTGATTCCATCGATATTCTTGAGTTATCTTCATTGATGATTTTGAGAAAAATTCCAATCACGTGATGTTAAGAGTGTGTCTCATCACACCTTGGCATTACCTTTTTAGTACACTTAATTTCATTTCACTCCCTTACAAAGACGATGCCAAGATGGGGCAGCTGTAAACACGCTAATTTTAACATCATTTTGAGTAAATTTCATGTTATATAATAATGCTTTAAAATAGTCTGTTATTTAATCATTAGTTAATTTTTATAATTTTTCTAGATTAATTGTCTAAATGACATCGGTCAGACAGATATAATTAAATTGATTTTAACTCAGATTTTAATTAAATATGAAAAAGTCTAAAACACGTCGACATGTGTAGATGCCATTTAGGGTTATATTCATATTTTGATATTTAAATCTGATTTTTAATTAATTTATTAATAAACTAAAAGACGTCTGCCATGCACGACGCCATTTAGGTTTCCTAAGCTGATTCTATCTCTTCTTCCCGATGTTTATCCTTATCTTAATTAAATTAAAAGACGTCTCCCATAGGCGACGCATTTTAGATAATTACAGATAATGATGAATCAGGTTGTATTTATCTGCTTCTTAGTTGGATTAACTTCAAATTCCTTCATGTTAATCTTTAAGTAATCGCGGATGCGTGAACTTAAGCCTATAAATACTCAACCCCTTGGTCATTAAAAAGTTAGTGATAATTTATGAAAGATCAGTGATAATTGATGATTACTGAGTGATCCAAGAAGGAGACGACGTCCAAACGCTAAAGGATCGAAGCGCTGCTACTTCCCGGAGTCTGCATCCTTTTTTCATCCATTCTTTGTCCATTCAAGAGCTTTCAAGACCAAGACTTGCCAGGGGCCATCCAAATTAGTTTTTTTATTTAATCTCTGATTGTTTCACCATATTAGTTCATAAATCTCATTCATCACATCACTCCATGCTTCATACACTCACTAGCATAATTTCAAACTTATTTGTTTAAAAGGGTTTAAAAGACCATCTGTAAAGACTGAGGTTTCGGGTTCAGTATTCGGGTCGGTTTCGGGCCGGATCCCCCGGTTTGGACCCTGAGGGGTCTTGAGAATTTCTTTTGAATGACGTCTGTCCTGCACGACGCCTTTCAAACGGCGTCTTGCTGGGTGGACGCCATTTAGGGTTGTCGCTGTTGTACCACGTGGGCAGGTTTCGGGCCGCGAGAGTACGGCCCCTGTCTTGTCGTCTGAACGGCGTCCATTATGAGCGACGCCATTCAGACTGCGACCCTGCGATGTCAGTGTACGGTGCCGGTCTTATCGTCTAAACGGCGTCGGTGGTGAGCGACGCGTTTCAGAGCGCTGTCAGTACGGCCCGTCCTGTCATCTGATTGGCGTCTATCTCGGACAACGAGTTTTAACCAGTTTCTGATTGACCCTACGAGCCTTCCCTTCTTTCCCTCATTCTCACCTTCTCACTCTCTCTCCTCGCCCTCTCCGCCCCTCCGACCCTTCTCTCCCCTTTCCTTTCCCCTTCTTTCTCTTCCACCACTCCACTACCTCTCTACCTCTCACCATTACCACCACCACTTTCTTCGCGGCGTTCCATTCTTCGGGCGGCGGCCGACGTCCCGGCGGAGTGGCGGCCTCCTCGGAGAACCCGCGGCGGTCTGCGGTGCGACGGTTGGGCGGCGGAGCCAGGAGGAGTTCAAGAATCGGTAGGGGGATGAACCTTGCATGGACTGTAATCGTTTCACCCGTAGTTTCCATGTGAAACATGATACGTTTGGGGATAGAATGAGCATGTTAAGAAGGGGTTTCTTAGTGATATGGCTGTGTTTATGAATGTGGATTTATGAGTTCTCGCATGGTAGTTTGATTTCCCCTCTTCCTCTTCTGTTTCGGTGCGTTTTGGGGCATTTGGGGGTGAAAAGGGGAACTCTCGGGTAGAGCTGCGGAACCAGATTTCTGGCGTTAAATGACGTCGTGCCTGGACAACGCCATTTAGAATGGCGACGGTCCAGCACGATGCCATTTAAGCAGAAATCGTTCCATTTGAGGTTCTGTGAGTCTGGGGTTCTGGCGCTAAATGACGTCTTGCCTGGACGACGCCATTTAGAATGGCGACGGACCAGCACGACGCCATTTAGGCAGAAATCACCCCGATTGAGTTTTCTGCAAGTTTCGGGTTCTGTTGTGAATGGCATCTGAGGACCGCGATGCCTTTCTAAAAGGCGGCTTCCCAGGACGACGCATTTTAAGTCAGATTCTGAGGCCGGGTTTAAATGAACCAGTTGAGGGGGCTTGAATGACGTCGGCCACGGGCGACGCAATTCAAGGCAGAACTTCATTAACTCTTACTATTAACACATGTTTCACTGATAGGTAGTTCAACAAATGCATGCTTTAAATTGTACATCGAGGATGAGGTTTGCTATGTGAATGGAATCGTATCATATGTTGCGTGCTTATGCGATTGTGGAATCGGAACAGCTGTGGTTTACGTTTGTCACCTTGTGCCGAAGTGGGAGGGCCTTGGTGTCTGTGAGGCATTGTTGCCATACTGGTGGGGAAGGGGTACATGTTGTGTTTTCACCTATGGCTGAGGGAAACAGAACCACCTTGAGCCCGTCGGGCCGGATTAGCCGGTGCGCTATCCGAGGGGTTGTTGTTTGGTCTCAGCGGGTCGGGATTTTCTTGTTTGTCGTGGCAGCTTCCGGCGCGTTTCTTGCTGTGGAGCTGGTTGTGGTACTGTTGGAGTTGTTTTACCCCTTTAGCCACTGGGCCTGATGTGACCTGTGATATCAAGGTTGCGAGTGGTACCCTTCGCCCTTTGGCCTGACGCAGCCCGGGAGGTTAGGGTTGTGGGTAGTCCCTATAGCTTCGGGTTGACGGGGGTTTCGCCGGTCCCCAGGGCCCTCCTGAAGCGCCGAGGCCTGGCATGGAGGAAGTCCGGTCGGTAGGACAGTAGTCTAGACTGCTTGTGTGCACACGTAGCTGGGCAGTGGTGGTTCACTGGTCCCAATTAATCCTAGCTTGACTCACTGCCTCACCCTACGGTGCCCGGAACACTGTAGGGGCGGTCAGGCGTGAGTGTTGGTGGTGTTGTGAGGCGACGTTTGTCTGCGGACGATAGTGTGGTTTGGTCGCTTAGTTGGACCTTTGGTTATGAGTTGTGGCATTGTGTGGGGTTATTCGGATTACTTAGAACTGTGCATGTTGCATTGCTTATGCGTACATTTCATATAAAGTTTTAGGAACTGTGTTTACTGCTTTATTTAATTGCCATCTTTCTGTACTATTGCACTTGTGGGTGTGTGAGTGGGAGGCGGGGATCGGATGATCCCTACTAAGCCCAATTCTGGTGTGGCTCACTCCCTGCGGTTTCAGGTGTGGACCTCGTGGCGTGTGGCGGCGTGTGGTGTCTCCTTGGTGTGCGGACCAGCAGCTATCTCAGTTCCGGGGTATGCCCCGATGTTGTTGTAATTTGCTTCTGCCTGTACTTATTTAATTTGTTGGACCATGTAATTATTGTTGGACTGTATACGGACATTATTATTTTCCTTCCTGCGCACTCGTAATTTCCTTGTGGTCCGTGTGATTGTTATATTTAGTCTTGTTTAATGCTTACTCCTCCAGATGCGTTGTGTGAGATCCGGGTGTGAACCCGCAGTTAATGGTCCGACATCCATTTAGTAATCGGATTCCCGATTATAGGATGGCGGGTCGTTACACCATCAAACAAGTGAGTTCTTTGTTCAAGTTGTATGATCAAAATCTTCATTAGAATAGATACTACTTCTGCTTGAGTTCTTATTATTTTCTTTCATCTTTGTTTGTTGCAAGGTACAAAGAAGATCAAAAGGAGATAATCAATAAGGGAAGGAAAGCTGGATGATCCTCAAAGCCCCATAAGCATTCAAAGCAAGAACAAAGTCAGAAAGGCTCTCTTTTTTCAGCCGGCTGAAGGAGGGGAATCAATGACTCCAACATCTCCCAATTCTAAAATAGGTAAGCGATCAATCTTTTCTTTTGTAACTTTTTAGTTAAAAGTTTCTGGCGATCACATTCACTTAGTTTTTAATAGGTTTATTTGTCACCTAAACAATATAAATTTTTATGATAATCACACACCTAATTTGAACACTCACAACAGTGACCAACAAAAGTTCTGTTACAGATACGATCAGACAAATCACAAGATCTAATAAAGCAAAAGTACATTGAGCAAATACTTAGATCAGAATAGTGGTTGTTGAAGAAATAAGAACAATAATTGATTTATAAGCACAATTAATCGAAATCAATTAAATAGGCCACCATACATAATAATCAATTCGATAATAAGGGTTAATCAATTCGAGAATATAAGAATAATCGAATTATAATTCAAGTCTCTTAATCGATTAATTCTAACCCATTAATCGATTAATCATGAAACAACTAATCGAAGTGGTAAACAGTTACAACAATTGATTTGAGCTTAAAATAGTAATCGATTAGTTGTGAATCTTTAATTGAAATATCAATTGATAAAGCTAATAGACTTAATGGATAACGATAATCGATGTGTAAATACGACAATCGATTTGAATTCCGACGTTAATAGAAGTCGAAACTAAAACACTCAAACGATTAGAACTATAATGTTAACTGATGTTGAAACTAAAATACTCAATTGATTAGAGTTATAACGTTAATTGAAATGAAAATTAAAATACTCAATTGATTAGAGCTATAACGTTAATTGAAGTCAAAACTAAAACACTCAATCGATTAGAGTTATAACGTCAATCGAAATCAAAATTAAAATACTCAATCAATTAGAGCTATAATGTTAATCAAAATCAAAATTAAAATACTTAATCGATTTGAATCATATCTATTTTTGAAGTAAAACAGTTAATCGATTATAGCTATAACTTTGATCGGAGCCGATTGACGTTGTCGAGGCAATCACTGTCGGATTCCCAACGCGGAATCTGAATGCCAACCGGTGACCAAGCGCTGAGAGGATCCGAAGCCGAGAGGGAGTCAGAGACGAAAGGTCTTCCTACTGTAGAGAAGAAGCCGTCAGCATGGTCCCGGGTCACGGCTCGGGGGAACCCTCCGATGGTTAAGTCAATCACTAAGTTTAATGAGAGACTCTTTATATTTAGAGAGAGAGATAAAGGCTTAATAGCTTGTGTACCTTTTCTACAATGAATAACGCTCCTTTTATAGCGAGAGATAAGGGTTCTTTTCTTATAGCAGGCGATGTAGGACTATCCTTAACTGTTTGAGATAAAATGTCAGGAATACCCTACGCTTTGTGGGCTGTTGGCACTTATCCAAATGGTTAAGCAGGTTGGATCCACCTCGGCCCAATGGACGCCAGGGCTGAATGAGTTGTCAGATTTGGTGATTGGGCCAAGTCCATCTCAGCCCAGTATGAACATGGGCTGCTGAGAGCGGATGATGGTCGTCCGGCCCATGCAGGAATTGGGATTGAGCCCAGTTGTCGGGCCTAATTGAGTTTTTGCCCCATCAATGGTCGTCCGGCCCATGCGGGAATTGGATTGGGCCCAGTTGTCGGGCCTAGTTGGGTTTTTGTCCCATCACCGATGATCAATTAAAGTTTGATGGTTAACCTATCAAAGTCATGTAATGGAATTAAAGACTAAATCGATTTACTGAGATAGAATATGCAAAATAAACTATTAATCGATTAACGATAGAAACTTAATCAATTTACCAACTAAGTCTATAATCAATATGACTATAGATCTCCTAAATTCGATTAAATCCAAAACTAAGTATATAACAGTGAAACTGACTCCATAAAAGACAGATTAAATCAAGTTATTAAAGAAATATAAATAAAACTTATTGTTAATATTTTCATTATTTGTTATCATCAAAATATGAAAGTAGAATAAAGATGCAAATTGCTCTAATACTAAATCTACTAACTCAGCCACTACTAACAAACTTGATTAAATAATTACCCAACACAGTAACTAAATAACCAACCCTTCTCCAACCGAAACCTACAAACTTCCTATAAATTACATGTCAAATAAATTCTTAAATTAGATTTAAATCTGTCGTAATTATTTGGCAGGTCTTAACATTATAACTATACCTCCTTCTTAATGTACTTGATAGCGGTTAACTAAAAGAATGTGGCATTTCAACTAATTAATTTGGATATGGTTATTACTTAAATATTTAGTAGTATGTTATAGTATATGTAACGTGATACTGTATATGAAAAATTATTAGGGATTTTTCGAAGATAACATTATTTTATTAAATATTTAACAATATATAATTGGGTTCTTAAACAATAGAATTATGGCAACTAGGGGTGTAAATGGGGCGGGTTCGGGTCGGGTCAGGGAGGATCCGAAATAAGATCCGAAATCCAAGATCCGAATCCGGATCCGACCCGACTTTCTGAGACATTTTCGGATCTAGATCCGGATCTAATCCGAACTCCAGAAACGGGTTTCGGATTTGATCCGAAAACTCATATGAAATTTCTTTTTGCCATTTGATGGATCTGGATCCAAATCTCATATGGGTTTTCGGATCTAATTGTTTGCACCTTTTTACAAACCCATATTTCAACCATTTACACCTGTTTGCAAGCACAAAATTTGAACCTTTTACACTAATTTGCAAGTCCAGAATCTGAAATGTTTTACACATGTAAGTCATAATCAAATCTTGTTTTGTAAAGCCTAGAATTTAAGCTGTTTATACATGTTTACAATCAAGAGTGCAGATAAACTAGGCAACAACCCTATCATAGAATGAAGCCTAGTAAACAAAACACTCCAAGAGTTCATATTTTCTTCATTTCCTTCATATCTTTACATGTCCAGCAAAATAAAGGCTTTCAGCCCCTACATGTGACAAATATGCAAAAATTTCAGCATCCTTCAATTCCAAAGTCATCCATAGTGCTTGCAATTACTTCATTAATCCAGTTGGTCCTTCCATTTGCATGAAGATAACAGAGACTCCTAAGGAAAGATCACAAACCATCTTCCTCCAACCTTCATACCATAAAACTATCAAAATCCATTTCCTCCAACCTGATTAAAAAAAAGAAAAAGAAAGGCCTATAGGTATATAGCTGCACAGTTATAGAAAAAATAGTCAAATAAAAGGAATCCATGCTACCAGAAAATCCAATCTTTGAAAAAAGATTAACAAAGTACAACCAGAGTGCAGGCATTTTCTAAATTACAATAAGTACATACCAGACTATATAGTAAGTTCCTATTATGTGAATAGCATAAAAATCTTGAACCTTCAGAAAAATAGAAATCACATATAACATTAGAATTCTGGAGATTCACTAGATACCCAGTTAAATCTGATAATGTGGGCTTCTTTCACAAATAGATAACTATTCCAGGCCTTGCTACATCATTGATTGGAAGGAAAGAAGTGGAAATGGACAATTCAGTGAATGTACAGAGGAAAAAGTGCAAAATTTCTCAAAAGCTATTACATGATTGTCTATCTTTCACTGATGAGTAACAAGCATTGGTCATCCACGGTGCATCCACAATATTTCTAATAAACTCACCTAACAATTAAATTTCTAGTCACCTATGCAGACAACAGAAACTTTGGGAGTTGCATTTTACAATACAATGACAAATGCTACAAAGAACATAATGATTCACACATCCCTCCTTCACAGAAAAAATAACACAAACTCTGAGGGATTGGCTTCTCAATACAGTCTTGTTCAACTGGCAACCATTTTCAGAAGCAGAAAATCCTCATGCTGATAACAATAAGACTCCAATCCATCAAACCCCTCTATATCCCATCCAACCAAGAAGGCATATGCCCATGTTAATTAGTCCACTTTGTGATCAATATATATTAGTGTGAAGGGTCCTTGGAGAACATCATAGATATATAGATATATTGTAACAACACTGCCCTGGAGGTGCCTTTAATTTTTTATTTTCAGTTGTAAGTCCTCACTGGTTTCTCAAAAGTGTGACTGTTCTGCAAAGTGATGGAAACCAATCATGAAGGATAAAAATTTGTCTTCTAGTTCCTTTTTAGATCATGAGAAAATGCCAAATTTGACATTGACTAAAACAAAGGCACAACAATAGTTACAGTTGCTTCCCTGATGCAGCATTTCAAATACGCATCTACTTAAATTGTCCAATCAGCACTTGAAGATCGATGCAAAAAATAGCATTAACACAAACGGTCCAATTCAAGATAGTACTGCTCCCATGCACAATGAGCACCTTGTCTCTAATAGTCTAATTGAAGTAAATAGGAAAAATTAAACTTCACTGAAATGGAACATACTTATCCTTAGAGAAGAGCAGTACAGTAACTCAGGAAGGCAGCAATGACTGCGAGTGCTGAATTTGAACAGGTGTATTTAGTTGTACAGTATGGTAGAAGCCTGGATCTGTGGCTTCCTTATTACCTGGTACAGTAATCAAACTCTGTTTGCTTTGAGTAATTTTACTCACAAGTCAACTCAAACCCAACGAGTTAGCCGCCCAACCCCCCAAGAACTCTGTTTGTGAGCTGATTTCTTAGAATTTAGACCTAAAATCAAATCCAATTGTCCGGCACATAGAGATTTAAGATAAATAAATTATATACCAGGTCCATTTATCTGTCAACATCAAATAAAATATTTGGAAAATTACTTAAATATGGTTATTACTTAAATATTTAGTAGTATGTTATAGTATATGTAACGTGATACTGTATATGAAAAATTATTAGGGATTTTTCGAAGATAACATTATTTTATTAAATATTTAACAATATATAATTGGGTTCTTAAACAATAGAATTATGGCAACTTCCTGCACCGTGAAAACAGTTACATTCTAATGCACATTTTAATTCTAGAATCCTCATTTCCAAATCTGAATGAGAATAACTTACTGTACCAATAGCCGGTATTACACCGCTGTTAGTGTTTTAAATTTACAAAAAAAATTATTTTTAAATTTTGTAAAAATGAAAATAAAAAACTAACCCTAAATGAACAGTAAAAAAATTAAATCTGATTGAATATTAGATTGTACGGTCATATAGGACATAATGAGGTTCATTTTAAAAATATCAAAAAAAAAATAAAAATTAAAAACACTAGCAGCCAACATAATATTAACTACCGATGTAGAAAGTTATTCTCAATTGAATGCATAATAAAAGGATAATTTCATATTAACCACTTTAAGATGTCAAATTTCAAAAATGTCATGCTTATTTGCATATTATCCTAGTTACCGTTATAAAACAACACTGGGATGAAATTTGCTATTTCGGTGGCATATATGAAATATTTGTATGTATAAATATGCCATGTCAATTTTGAAATACTATACATATTAAAAAAGTATGTAAGATAAAAACAATATAAGTATAAAATAAAAGCTATATTATGATTATTTTCAATATTCTAACACTACAACCATTACACTGTGTGATAATGAATATGAGAAATAACGCAATAATCAATAGTGATATATTCTAAAAATAATATGTTAAAGTATCTTACCTATAACATACTGTCACAAAAATGAAAGAGCATTTGCGTTCTCAATATTTCTTCTAAAAGTAGAGAATTACGGAAAATATTCTTCAAAAATTTTAAAGAATGTTTTCCCGTAAAACAAAAACACATGTTCGCTAATATGAGAGAGATTAGAATTCCCACATAAGAATCTTGCATGGAGAGAGAGAGAGAGAGTAGTTAATATTTTTCGTGAAAATATTGTTCCGTAGAGAAGGATAGAGAAATAGTTCTTGAAAAAAATGTTCTAAAAATATAAAAAATATCTTCTCAACTAACTTATACTTGCATTCTTAAAAAATGTGAAAGTTAGTTAAAAAATATTTTTTAAAATATTTCTCAAAATAAATTGTGCCAACGCAAACACCTCCTTAAAAGGATATGGCTTTTCCTCAACAAGCGTGTGAAACTACATTATAATACCGTAAAGAAGGATAAGAACACGATACGAGCAGAAGAGAACAAAAGCAAGAGCAAGCGTGGGGCCTCGTGAGCAGGGCACATATTCCGTTATTATTAAGTTCTCCTTTTCCCCCACGTACTCGCAATTAAGCATCCATCTCCAATTAAAATTATCGATAGGCTCAGAAAGGAAGAGTCAGACTGCCGCCTCCGGCTCCAGCATCATCAGGAAGGATGAGGAACCCATCAAATCAAACCCAGATATGGAGGAAACGCACAGCAGCAAAACGTTGCTTTGCTTCTCCTTGTACACTTGTTGAAGCAGTGGAAGAACACACTGTTAGTGAAACCAGCAACAACAGCTATCACCTGCCAGCAATAGCCACCGAAGACGGCAAGGCCAGCAAAACAAGGGATCGGAAATCCCATAAATCCTCATGACATCCGCATATGCTTGGACTGGCTATATTTAGCCTAATTGTAATTCTTAATATGTAAATACTCTTCGTATAAAATAGATGGCAGAGCTCTCAAGGAAACTACGAGAGCAGAATTCCACAAATTGTATTGGTTCTCTCCCTGTTTCTCCTCTTTCTCTAATTCTTTCATGGTATCAGAGCCTTTTAACTAAATAGCACCTCGATCCATGGCCGGCTCCACTGCTTCCTCCTTCTCGACTGCTTCTGCCCCAACGTCACCTAATGAGATGCACTCCAACAACATCTCATCCTTCTCATTTGCTCCTGCTGCGTCACCCAACGTGATGCACTTCCTCCCTCTCAAGTTGTCCCGAGACAACTACTTGCTGTTGAAAGCTCAATTCGTTCTCCTATTGAAGAGCCATAGATGTCTCTCTATCGTTGACGGCACGCAGTCTTCCCTGCCAAAGGACATCACCACTATAGGCGCCGACGGGAAGGTAACCATCTCACCCAACCCCGACTTTGATGCCTGGGAAAGAATGGACCAGATGGTCCTCTCATGGATCATCTCCTCCGTCACCGAACCTCTCCTTCCTCTAGTAGTCGGACATACTTCTGCACAGGCCGTATGGGATGCGCTTACTCGCGCCTTCACTTCCCGATCCCGGTCTCGCATCTTGCAACTCTACACCAAACTCCATAGCATCAAGCATGGGACCTCCTCCGTGGATGAATATGTCTAGACCATCAAGACAATCGCCGATGAGTTAGCCGCCATCGGCCAGCCGGTGGACGACATCGATCTTGTCATGGTGGTTCTCGCCGGCCTCGGACCCTCCTATGAGGCATTCATCTCCAGCGTCACCACCCGGCTCGAGATGTACACCCTTGAAGATATCCTTGCTCACCTTATTGCGCATGAGACCCTCATGGCTCAGTAGCGTGACGATGCGGCCTTTCCCTCGGTCAATGCTGCCACCTTTTATAACAACCGAGGCGGCCGCAATGGTGATCGTAGTGGTGGCTCTCGCGGTCGTAGGAGGGGCAAAAATCGTGCACCTCGATGTCAAATATGTTGGCAGTTTGGCCATCGTGGGGCTGAATGCAGCGAACGCTTCAACCGAGCGTTTCCCGGTGGTACCACCGTACGGCCGCATGGCCAGCAATCGCCACAGCAACAGCTTGCATACTCCCCTTGTAACGACCCGCCACCCTATAATCGGAATCTGATTACTAAATGGGTATCGGATCATCATCTGCGGGTTCACACCCGGATCTCATACAACACATCTGGAGGAGTAAGCGTTAAACAAGGCTAAATATATCAATCACACGGACTACAAGGAAATTGCAAGTGCGCAGGAAGAAAATTAATAATGTCCGTACATAGTCCAATAATAATTACATGGTTCAACGAATTAAATAAGTACAGGCAGAAGTAAAGTACAACAACATCGAGGCATACCCCGGAACTGAGATAGCTACTGGTCCGCACACCAAGGAGAACACCACACGTCGCCATAAGCTAAGAAGTCTGCACCTAAAACTGCAGGGAGTGAGCCACACTAGAATTGGGCTCAGTAGGGATCATCCGATCCCCCGCCTCCCACTCACACACCCACAAGTATAATAACACAAATAAAGACAATTTAAGTAAAGCAGTAGACACAGCTCCCAAAACCTGTTATGAAACATACACATAAGCAATGCAACAAGCATACTTCTAAGTAACTCAAGTAGCCCAACTCAATACTATAACTCATAACCAAGGATTCGGATAAACGATCAAACCACACCGACGACCGCAGACAAACGTCGCCTCACAACACCACCAATGTTCACGCCTGTTCGCCCCTATGGTGTTCCGGGCACCGTAGGGTGAGGCAGTGAGTCAAACTAGGACTAACTGGGACTAGTGAACCACCACTACCCAGCTACGTGTGCACACAAGCAATCTAGACTACTGTCCTATCGACCGGACTTCCCTCAACGCCAGGCCTCCGCGGTTCAAGAGGGCCCTAGAGACCGGCGAAACCCCCGTCAAGCCGAAGCTATAGGGACTACCCGCAACCCTAACCTCCCGGGTCGCATCAGGCCAAAGGGCGAAGGGTACCACTCGTAACCTTGATATCACAGGTTACATCAGGCCCAGTTGCGAAAGGGTAAAACTCCAACAACACCACACCCAGCTCCACAGCAAGAAATGCGCCGAAAGCTACCACGACAAATTAGGAAAGTACCGACCCGCTGAGACCAAACAGTAACCCCTCGGATAGCACGTTGGCTACTCCGGCCTGACGGGCTTAAGGTGGTTCTACTTCCTCCAGCCATAGGTGAAACACAACATGTACCCTTTCCACATCGGTACGGCAACAATGCCACACGGACACCAAGGCCCTCCCACTTGGACACAAGGTGACAGACGTAAACCACAATTGTTCCAACTCCGCAATCATATAACCACAAGTACACACGATGTGATCCCGATTACACAGAAATCCTCAGTCTCGATGTATGATTTAAAGCATGCATTGATTGAACTATCTAACAGTGTAAACACATATTAATAATATGAATTAATGTGATTCTGTCCTGAATGGCGTCGCCCAAGGCCGACGCCATTCAAGCCTCCTAAACTGGTTCATGAAATCTCGGCCTAAGATTATGGCCTAAAAGGCGTCGTCACAGGTAGCAGCCTTTTGAAAGGCGTCGCTGTCCCTCGTCGCCTGATAGCGGCAGAAGTAGGGACAGGCTACGGTTAATTCTCTTAAAACACGTCGCTCTGGGAAGCCGCCATTTGAAAGGCGTCGCTGTCCTTGGACGCCATTCACAACTGAAGCCCACTCTAACAGAAACCGCTACCGGGAAATTTCTGCCTAAATGGCGTCGTGCTAGGTTGTCGCCATTCTGAATGGCGTCGTCCAAGCGCGACGTCATTTAGTGCCAGAAATCTATTTTCTGCAACTCTATCCGAGGGTCCCCTTTAACCCCAAATTCATCCCAAAAACACCCAAAAGGGGGAAAACGAAGAGGGAAACCAAACCACCATGAGAAACCCACAAATCCTCATTCATAAAAATGGCCATTTCCACCAAGAAGCCCCCCTTAACATGCTCATTCTACCCAAAAAACCCCATACACGCATCATGCTTCACAACGAGAAACACGAATGAAATAACCACACTACATGCAAGGTTCGTCCCCCTATCGGTTCCTTGAACTCCTCCTGGCTCTGTGCCGCCAAACCGCCGCACCGCAGGCCACCGCCGGTACCTCCGAGGACGTCGTCACTCCGCCGGGACATCGGCCGCCGCCCGGAGAATGAAACGCCGCGAAGGAAGTGGTGGTGGTAGTGGTGAGAGGTAGAGAGGTGTTGGAGTGGTGGAAGAGGAAGGAAGGGAAGGGAAAAGGAAAAGAGGGATCGGAGGGGGCGGAGAGTGGGAAGAGAGAGAAAGAGAGGGAGAGAATGAGGGAAAGAAGGAAAGGCTCGCGGGGTCAATCTGAAACAGGGAAAAATGCGTCGTGCGATACAGACGCCTATCAGATGACAGGACACGTCAGAGACTCTGAAATGCGTCGCCCGCCAAAGACGCCGTTCAGACGACGAGACCGGCGCCTACACTGACAACCCATGGTCCTGCTCTAAATGGCGTCGTCCACCAAGGACGCCATTCAGACGACATCACAGGGGCCGTACTCTCGCGGCCCGAAGCCCGCACACGTGGCACAACAGCAACCTAGCTAAATGGCGTCCACATAGCAAGACACCATTCGAAAGGCGTCGTGCATCCTAGACGTCATTTAGGAAGCACTACCCAGTCCCATCCGGGTCCAAACCAGGGGATCCGGCCCGAAACCGACCCAAAAGCTGAACCGCTCACACGATAATCACAGCTAACCATTCCACGCCGGTAACACAGGTCACATTAATCATCCTCATTGATCACACTCTTACACGGGGCTCCGCATAACTAGTCAATCAAATCAGCACTAAGCTAACTATGATCCTCAATTCTGCAAAAGCTGATCGACTGAAATAACCATACATTAATCTTACCAGGCACATATTATAAAACTGATTCTCTACCATGTCCAAAATACATAAAAAGTGCCATAAGAGTTCACAACTACTCCCTAATAAGACGAGATAAAAGTGTTCATCTAGCCCAGCATCTCGGACCTCTACTAAGAGAACACACAACACCACTCAAGGTCCCGGGCTTCTACTGACCACTCGGCTCTTGACCTGTCTTATTCTTCTGGGGATAGTTCCTCACGAGATGTCCCTTCCTACCACAGCCAAAACAGCTACTAGTGACCAATGGACATATCCGATTGCCATGATACCTGCCACAACGGGGACAATAATCCGCCGCATCTTGTCTCACTTCCTGTTGTCTGCCAGCCACAGTCTGCATCTATTGAACCGAACCGTCTTCATTCTCATCGCAAAGCATCTCTTGGAACCCGAACTCAAAGGAACTCGAACCGCCTGACGAAAAGACCGCTGATTTGTTCTTGCCTTACTGCATCCCTCGTGCTGATCGCTCCAACTCTTTCGCCATTTGTTGGAACTGAGTCTCCACCGCTGCCGCGCACCGAACTGCTGACGCCAGATCTCTACAACAATGAGATGCCACCATTACCCTCAGATCATGCCGAAGTCCATCCACAAATCTCTCCGTCCGACGTTCCTCATGCTTAGATATGTGTGGAACAAATCTTCCAAGAGCCACAAACTTCATCTGATATTCTAGAACTGACATACCATTCTGTACCAATTCCATAAACTCCCTTTCCTTGACCTTCCGAACGTGCCTCGGAAAGTACTGCCTACTAAACTCTCTCACAAATACCTCCCAAGCAATCTCTCTCAAGGACCTATCTGCAAACATCATGCTCTTGATAGTAACCCACCAATCATAAGCATCGTCTTTCAACAAGTAGGTTGCTAACAAGGTCTTGTCATTCTTAGCACATTCGAGAACATCAAATGTCTTCTCCACTTCCTTAATTCAATAAGCTGCCTCGTCTGGGACTGGTTGACCCGTGAAAGAAGGGGTCTTCAACTTCAAGAACCGCTCCATCACTGTAGACTGACCACCTCGGGGATTGGATCCCTCACCACCATCTCCCTGTTGGTATCTAGACGTTGCCCCAATCATAGCTTCCATGAAACGATCCATATTATGCCCTTCTGCCCCCGAACTGCCATCGTCTGCTCCCTTACCACGAGCCAACGGAACTCTCCTCTTCAGCGCCATCACTACCCTACGAACACAAAAATCGAAATAGGCACGTCGAAACCTATCAATCTATACCAGCAGCCATCGGCTGTACAAACTCGTACTTATTGTTGGACTATGATATCTAACTTAGTTTACCACATACTCGACCAAACTGAGCTCTGATACCATTTATAACGACCCGCCACCCTATAATCGGAATCTGATTACTAAATGGGTATCGGATCATCATCTGCGGGTTCACAACCAGATCTCATACAACACATCTAGAGGAGTAAGCGTTAAACAAGACTAAATATATCAATCACAAGGACTACAAGAAAATTACAAGTGCGCAGGAAGGAAATTAATAATGTCTGTACACAGTACAACAATAATTACATGGTCCAACGAATTAAATAAGTACAGGCAGAAGTAAAGTACAACAACATCGAGGCATACCCTGGAACTGAGATAGCTGCTGGTCCGCACACCAAGGAGAACACCACACGCCGCCACACGCTGAGAAGTCTGCACCTGAAACCGCAGGGAGTGAGCCACACTAGAATTGGGCTCAGTAGGGATCATCCGATCCCCCGCCTCCCACTCACACACCCACAAGTATAATAACACAAATAAAGGCAATTTAAGTAAAGTAGTAGACACAACTCCCAAAACCTGTTATAAAACATACGCATAAGCAATGCAACAAGCACAGTTATAAGTAACTCAAGTAGCCCAACTCAATACTATAACTCATAACTAAGGATCCGGATAAACGATCAAACCACACCGACGACCGCAGACAAACGTCGCCTCACAACACCACCAATGTTCACGCCTGTCCGCCCCTACGGTGTTCTGGGCACCGTAGGGTGAGGCAGTGAGTCAAACTAGAACTAACTGGGACTAGTGAACCACCACTGCCCAGCTACGTGTGCACACAAGTAGTTTAGACTACTGTCCTATCGACCGGACTTCCCTCAACGCCAGGCCTCCGCGGTTCAAGAGGGCCCTAGAGACCGGCGAAACCCCCGTCAAGCCGAAGCTATAGGGACTACCCGCAACCCTAACCTCCCGGGTCGCATCAGGCCAAAGGGCGAAGGGTACCACTCGTAACCTTGATATCACAGGTTACATCAGGCCCAGTGGCGAAAGGGTAAAACTCCAACAACACCACACCCAGCTCCACAGCAAGAAATGCGCCGGAAGCTACCACGACAAATTAGGAAAGTACCGACCCGCTGAGACCAAACAGTAACCCCTCGGATAGCACGTTGGCTACTCCGGCCCGACGGGCTTAAGGTGGTTCTACTTCCTCCAGCCATAGGTGAAACACAACATGTACCCTTTCCACACCGGTACGGCAACAATGCCACACGGACACCAAGGCCCTCCCACTTGGACACAAGGTGACAGACGTAAACCACAATTGTTCCAACTCCGCAATCATATAACCACAAGTACACACGATGTGATCCCGATTACACAGAAATCCTCAGTCTCGATGTATGATTTAAAGCATGCATTGATTGAACTATCTAACAGTGTAAACACATATTAATAATATGAATTAATGTGATTCTGTCTTGAATGGCGTCGCCCAAGGCCGACGCCATTCAAGCCTCCTAAACTGGTTCATGAAATCTCGGCCTCAGATCATGGCATCGTCACAGGTAGCCGCCTTTTGAAAGGCGTCGCTGTCCCTCGTCGCCTGATAGCGGCAGAAACAGGGACAGGCTACGGGTAATTCTCTTAAAACGCGTCGCTCTGGGAAGTCGCCATTTGAAAGGCGTCGCTGTCCCTGCACGCCATTCACAACTGAAGCCCACTCTGACAGAAACCGCTACCGGGACAATTTCTGCCTAAATGGCGTCGTGCTGGCCTGTCGCCATTCTGAATGGCGTCGTCCAAACGCGACGTCATTTAGCGCAAGAAATCTATTTTCTACAACTCTACCCGAAGGTCCCCTTTAACCCCAAATTCATCCCAAAAATACCCAAGAAGGGGAAAACGAAGAAGGAAACCAAACCACCATGTGAAACCCACAAATCCTCATGTATAAAAACGGCCATTTCCACCGAGAAACCCCCCTTAACATGCTCATTCTACCCTGGAGTGGTGGAAGAGGAAGGAAGGGAAGGGAAAGGGAAAAGAGGGATCGGAGGGGGCGGAGAGAGGGAAGAGAGAGAAAGAGAGGGAGAGAATGAGGGAAAGAAGGGAAGACTCGCGGGGTCAATCTGAAACAGGGAAAAATGCGTCGTGCGATACAGACGCCTATCAGATGACAGGACGCGTCAGAGACTCTAAAACGCGTCGCCCGCCAAAGACGCCGTTCAGACGACGAGACCGGCGCTGTACACTGACAACCCATGGTCCTACTCTGAATGGCGTCGTCCACCAAGGACGCCGTTCAAATGACACGACAGGGGCCATACTCTCGCGGCCCGAAGCCCGCACACGTGGCACAACAGCAACCTAGCTAAATGGCGTCCACATAGCAAGACACCATTCAAAAGGCGTTGTGCATCGTAGATGTCATTTAGGAAGCACTACCCAGTCCCATCCGGGCCCAAACCAGGGGATCCGGCCCGAAACCGACCCGAAAGCTGAACCTGAATCCTCAATCCTTACACCCCTGCCTCAGCCGCCCCTGGTGCATCCCAATACCCGACGGCCTTCTCTGTCAATGCACCCCCCTATGTGGCATCTACCCCTGCGGTTCCTTCGCCCTCAATATGGTACCCGGACAGTGGTGCCACACACCACATTACGCCCGATTACAACATGCTGCTGAATCCGTCGGCGTACCATGGCTCCGACAAAGTCTACGTTGGTAATGGTTAAGCTTTGCGAATCTCTTCCCTTGGCTCAGCGATCTTACCTAACCCATCTCGCCCTCTTCATTTAAATCATGTTCTTCATGTTCCCACAATTACTCGTAACCTTCTTTCTGTCCGACAATTTACGGCAGATAATAATGTTTTTGTTGAATTTCACCCAACCTCTTGTTTTGTAAAGGATCGAATCTCGGGGAAGGTACTTCTTCGCGGTCAACTTAAAGATGGTCTTTATCACTTCTCACCGACGCTGTCCTTTAGTCCTCATGCTTTGCTCGGTGAACGTGCTTCTCCTCCGGCGTGGCACCCGCGTCTTGGTCATCCCAATCTTTGCGTATTGTCTCAAGTCTTGAATAAATATGGGTTGCCTACAACCAATTGCTTATAGTCGTTTGTATGTGATTCCTACATGGTTTCTAAGTGTCACAAGTTACCCTTTGTTAAATCTTCTTCTCTCTCCTTGAAACCTTTACAACTAGTACATTCAGATCTGTGGGGCCCTGCTCCAATTTTATCTTATGGTGGTTATTCGTATTATGTGTTGTTTGTGGATGACTATAGCAAGTTTACTTGGTTGTTCCTGCTCAAACGAAAATCTGATGTTGTCGATGCCTTTTGCCTATTTCAGCGTCATGTTGAACGTTTGTTTGCAGAGAAAATTCTTACCTTTCAATCTAATTGGGGTGGAGAGTTTCACTCCCTACATACGCACTTAGATAAGTGTGGCATTCTCCATCGTGTGTCTTGTCCACATACTCCTGAACAAAATGAGACCGCTGAGCATAAGCATCGACACATCGTCGAGACTACTCTCACCCTTATGTCTGCTGCGTCTATTCCTCAAAATTTTTGGGATGAAGCTGTCTTGACTGTGGTGTACCTCATCAATCGGCTCCCCACGCTGGTCCTTCACAACCTTACCCGTTACGAAAAATTGTTTGGAAAACCGCCGGACTATACATTCCTACGCATCTTCGGATGCGCGTGTTATCCTTGGTTACGACCTTATGCACCTAATAAGCTTTCACCATGATCTGATCGCTGTGTTTTCCTTGGCTATAACACTCTTCATCATGGCTATTGTTGCTTGTCGCTTACCACTGGTCGCCTTCACATTTCTCGCCATGTTGTCTTCGATGAGCGTACTTTTCCTTTTGCCGTGCAGGTGCAGCATGCATCGCCACCACTGACTACAGCTCTGGGTCTTCTTGGCATGTTCCCCGGGTCTTGTCTACTAGCAGGTCTCCGGCCGCCACCCGCAGCTCCTCATACAGTCCCGCCCGGCCCTGCAATGGTCGTCTCTTCACCATCAACTTGTGGCTCCGATCGCATCTAGTTTGGACTCGAGCAATGGCCCTTCCACCCCTCGGGGCTCCTCGCCTGCCTCTAGTGGTGGAGGGTCGGCTCCTGGTTCCCCAATCACACCCAGCCACACCTCGCCAGTCGCTGCTTCGCCAAGTTCGGCAACTTCAGGCTCCGACTCGACTATGGCCTGCTCCTCCCCGCCATGTCAAACTCGGTCCCTCGCCGAGATATATGCCACCGCTCCCCCGGTCTTGCCTCGGGCCCTTGTTACTGCTCGACACCCGTTGCTGGCATATTTCTCGGCCAAATCAACACTTCCCGATGAGCCTACATGTTACACACAGGCGTCCAAGGATCCGGCTTGGCGTGCCACCATGGCAGCTGAGTTTGATGCCTATTGCGCAATGGCACGTGGACTCTTGTTCCCCGCCAACCCAGCATGAATGTCATGGGCTGCAAGTGGGTCTTCAAGCTCAAGCATATGGCAGATGGTTCGATCGACCGCCACAAGGCGCGCCTTGTGGCCAAAGATTTCCAATAGCAACCAGGCATTGACTTCAACGACACCTTCAGCCCGGTCATCAAGATCACGACAGTTCGGCTTCTCCTCGCTATTGCCATCAGCTGTGGCTGGCCCATTCGACAGTTAGATGTCTCCAACGCCTTTCTTCATGGCTATTTGGAGGAGACCGTCATCATGGATCAGCTTCCCGGATTTGCTCACCCACTATTCCCGGACCATGTTTGCCACCTTCGCCGCTCGCTGTATGGTCTTCGTCAGGCACCACGAGCGTGGTTCAAAAGGCTCAGCTCGCACCTGTTGGAGTTGGGGTTTCTTGGTTCCAAGACCGACACCTCCCTCTTCTATCGCCGCTCTGGGTCTTCCTCTATCTACATTCTTATTTATGTCGACGACATCCTTATCACTCGCACAGGTGTAGGGGGCGTCAACATGCTGATCCAATCTCTTGGCCGAAAATTTGCTGTTCGTGACCTTGGTGCAGCTCATTTTTTCTTGGGCATTGAGCTTCAGCCTCACAATGAAGGCTGCGTGCTTTCTCAATCAAAGTATACTATTGATCTTCTTCGCCGCACTGGGATGGAGGCTGCCAAATCTCTCTCTACACCTCTTGGGGTTTCCTCCTCTACTCAAACCCTCGCGCCGGCGAACAACTTGCCAGATGCTTCCGTTTACAGAAGCATTGTTGGTGCTCTGCAGTATCTTACCATTACACGCCCCGACATTGCATTCGCCGTCAATCGAGCATGTCAATCAATGCATAATCCGCATCCCGAGCATTGGGTCACCATCAAGCGGTTATTGCGCTATCTCAAAGGCATTATTAGCTATGGGTTACTCCTCCGTCGCGGCTCCCCAATTCAACTTAACGCCTTCAGTGATGCTGATTGGGCTGACTCTTATGTTGATCGGCGGTCCACCAGTGTGTATCTCATTTATCTGGATCACAATCTTATTTCATGGAGCTCCAAGCAGCAACACACTGTGGCACGCTCTAGTACGGAGGCTGAGTACAAAGCTGTGGCCAATGCCACTACCGAACTGATCTGGTTACGTTCCCTACTCTTTGAACTCGGCTTCGATATGGCTTCACCTCCTGTCTTGTGGTATGACAACATTGGCGCCACTTATCTTGCAGCCAACCCGGTGTTTCATGCCCGCACAAAGCATGTTGAGATCGACTTTCACTTTGTTCGTGAGCAGGTGGCCGCCAAACAACTCGTCGTCTCCTTTGTCTCTACAAAAGACCAACTTGCCGATCTTCTCACCAAAGCATTGCCTAGGTCCCCGTTTCACCTGGTTACGTGACAAGTTTCATGTGGTTGATACCACCATGAGCTTGAGGGGGCGTGTTAGTGAAACTAGCAACAACAGCTGTCACCTGTCAGCAATAGCCACCGAAGACGGCAAGGCCAGCAACAAGGCCAGCAAAACAGGGGATCGGAAATCCCATGAATCCTCATGACATCCGCATATGTTTGGACTGGCTATATTTAGCCTAATTGTAATTCTTAATATGTAAATACTCCTCATTATAAAATGGATGGCAGAGCTCTCAAGGAAACTACGAGAGCAGAATTCCACAAATTGTATTCTTCGTGTTCTCTCCCTGTTTCTTCCCTTTCTCTAATTCTTTCACACACAAGGCACAACCAAAAACAAAGACAAACAAAGTAAAAAGAAACTAAAGCCACCAATTTGCAGTGCCTACTCACACACACCCACTTATACATCACAGGGAACTTGAAGAGGAAAAAAAAAAAAAAAAAAGAAATTTTACAGACCCCAGCTTCTTGCCCTAGTCTTTGCTCCATCTTCCATGGCTGCTCCAACCATTTGCTGGTGAGGAAGACGGCGTGCTTCTTCTGTTCAGGTGTCGACGTCGCAGTCGGGGGCGCCGAGGAGGGGCACCTGGCCGCGCACTCCCCGCCTGACCCCCACCAGCAGGTCGCACTGCGCCACGAGGTGCGTCCACGCGCTGTGGAACGGCCCCGCCTTGTACCGGAGCCTCCCCATCACCACCAGCCGCAGCGCCACCGCCCCGTAAGCCTGGTCCGCCGCCAGGCCTCCCACCACCCCTGACGACACCGGCACCGCCCCGCTCCCGCCCACCACCGGCGAGACGGCCACCGTGCTTTCCCTCTCCTGGAAGAGCTGCGGCAGCGGCGCCGGCGGGGTGATGGCCTCCCCCCTGTTGGTCACGTACGCCACCAGCCGGTCGTATGCAACGGAGGAGCGGGCGCTGGGGTTGCGGACGACCACGGTGAACTGCATGGTGGCGGAGACGGCGGTGGGGGCGGCGGAGGTGGCTTTAAGGTCATAGACGGCGGCGGCGGCCACGGAGAAGCGGGGCTTGGAGGGGCGGTAGACGAGGTAAAGGACGAGGGCGGTGATGCCGGCGAGGAGGAGGAGGAGGAGGAGGGCAAGGCAGGCGGCGCGGGCGGGGCCGTGGGCGCGGCCGTAGCGGGAGGCCATGCCTTTGCGCGGCTTCTTGGTGGTGTCGACGCTGGCAGCTTCTTCGCGCATCTTGGACGACTCTGCCCTCGTTAACTCTTCGGTGGACACGGGCAAATTAGTTTGGCAGTGGGGAACTTATTTTATAGCAGAGCACTGTGGAGAAGAGGGAGTTGTGGTGATGGTGGAGGAGCGAAGCTGAGGGAGTGGGGTGTGGAAGGGACCGGGGTCCAGAGGTCGGTGGTGAGAAGGAAGTGGGCTCTGCAAGGTGGAGGGGAAAACAATGGAGATTCTAGAAACGCCTTGGGGTGGTGTAAAGGGTAGCAGATGACATGTATGTGAGCGTCTTTTCTCTTTAGTGTTGCTTACTCTTTTTTGACGTGGCAGCCAGTCTTTAGATTAGGGCGTGCCAGTATCTGGAGTAAACATTAGGCTGGAAGTCCGTGAATTGAGATCACTGATCGCTGATTACCCAATCCAAATCGAATTACTTGCACTCATCTTTTAACATTTTGTTAATAAAAAATAGGGGAAAATAATTGTATCTTTTCATTATTAACGGTCAATTTTATGTAAAATATTATAAGATATGGCCAAATATCATATTCTTATGAGACATGAAATGTAATATTTTTATTATTTTATGATATTCTATGTCAAATCAAAGAATGCAGTATTTCTTATCACTACCTAATTAATTTACACACTAGTTAAAAAGGTGGTAAAAGATTTAGGCATAAAAAATCGAAATGGGCACCAGGAAACCCGATCCACTTTACACCTACCTAATTCAAATGTACTTTATCCGAAAAGTTTAACATGAAGTATTTAAAAGAATTTCTTTATTTGTCTATTTTACATTTCTGTTATTTTTTTTAAAGAAAGTTAACCTATTAGTCAAAGTTTTAGAAACTGCCATAAATAGAGAAAGTTCAAATTTGAACACCATTAATATTGTCATGGATTTTTTTATATTGATTCCTATAAACCTAATGAATTCGAAATAAGTTCATGTATTTTGCATATTTTAATATTAGTCCTTATGTAATTAAACTTTTTAATTCTTAATTCCTACCATTTTCTTCCATAGATTTTTCTTAATTCTACTATAGTTCTTGATTCTCTTTAGAAGCTCATTCAGTTGATGATACATTATTATTCATTATTCCGTACCTCATTACTGATCAGGATAATGATGCTTTGACTGTTGTTATATCTTTGGAAGAAGCTAAACAAGCGATTTTTAGTCTCTCTTCTAATAGTGCCCTGGACCTGATGGTTTCACGGGGCTGTTCTATACATCCTGTTGGGACATTGTGGAATTGGATGTAGTTTAGGCAGTGTAGGGTTTCTTTATGGGCTTCCCTCTCCCTAGAGGTGTAACTTCCTTTATTATTGCCATGGTGCCAGAGGTAAAATCTCCTTGATCATATGCTGATTTTAGGCCCATTAGTTTGTACAATTTCTACTACAAAGTTATATTTAGGATTATCTGTAAGAGGCTATCTCTTATTCTTCCTCCAATTATTTCAGAATAGTAGGGAGCTTTTGTAAAAAGAAGGAATATCATTGATAATGTGTCGCTCGCGAGAGAGTTAATCAGAGATATTGGTCGGCCAGTTAAAGGCCATAATGTTGTTCTTAAGTTAGATATGACTATCCTCCAGAGATCTGACTTTTCTAACAAATTTTGTTCTCTGATTGCTATGCTCATTGACTGTTGGTTTTCTATGAGTTTTAATGATCACATTGAACGTTTCTTCAAATCATCATGTGGTTTAAAGCAAGGTGACCCTCTGGCTACGGATCTTATCGTGGGTCTTCCCCGATCAGCATGCAGATATGATGCCATTTGAGTAATCGTAGATAAATTCACAAAATCTGTCCATTTCTCACCAATCAAGATTAACCAATCAGTAGGAAGTTTGATCAAACTATATATAGACAATATTATTAAGCTACATGGAGTTCCCAAGTCAATTATCTCCGACAAAGACTCTAGATTCACCTTTAGAATATGAAAAAGTCTCTAGAAAACTTTAGGCACTCAATTAAAATTCAGTACTGCCTTTCATCCTCAGACTGATGGCCAGTCAGAAAGAACTATCCAAACTCTAGAAGATGTGCTGAGAGCATGTAATCTAGATTGGAAAGGAGATTGGGATAAAAATTACCGTTGGTCGAGTTTGCTTATAACAATATCTTCCATGCTAGTATTAAAATGGCTCCTTTTGAAGCTCTATATAGGAGACCCTATAGATCACCTATATGTTGGGAAAAGTTTGGAGAGAGACAAATTATAGGACCAGATATTGTCCAAGCTAGCACATAGAACATTTAACTTATCCATCAAAGATTGATAGCCGCACAAAATCGACAAAAGACTTATGACGATCATAGGAGAAAGAATGTCTCGTTTGAAGTCGGGAACCATATTTTCCTGAAGGTTTCCCCATCAACAGGGATTGTTAGATTCGGAAAGCGAAGTAAGCTGGCACCTCGCTATAATGGTCCACTTGAAATCCTGCAGAAGGTTAGAGATGCAGCATACTAGCTAGCCTTACCACCTGCCCTAGAAGGAGTTCACAACATTTTTCATGTCCCTATGCTCAAGAAATATCTTCACGACCCATCCCATGTCATTGATTATAGTGAGCTCCAGATCTAGTCAAATCTAAGTTATGAAGAAAAGCCCGTGCAAATTTTAGACTTCAAGAGAAAGGAGTTCAGAAATAAGACAATTCATTTAGTGAAAGTTCTATGGAGAAACCAGTCAATAGAAGAAGCTACATGGGAAATGAAAGAAGAAATGAGGAGCAAGCATTCACATCTTTTCGGCAAGATCCTCACCATATTTAGCAATTTATTCAGTTAGATTTAAAATTTGAAAATAAATTTTGTTTAAGGGGGAGATGATGTAAGGACCCACAAGATTACAATTATCAATATGTACATAATTATGAAAAAGGATATATTGGTAAATACTAAAAAAATATAAATATAATTATGAAAAGTTCATATCCTATGATGTAATAAATGATTTTCATAAGGTCTTAAGTGTAATTTATAAGGAATCTAGAAGTGTCCTCAAATCACCAAAAAGAAGTTAATTTCGATGGAGAAGTGTTGAATAAGGGTATAAAATTAATTATAGAAAATATAGAGACTAAAATATTAAAGTACTAAAAGATGCTACTAAAAGATAAGGATACTGGTAAAGGATAATAGTAAGGTTTTTTTGGCCTCCAAAAAACCCCATGCCACCTCATTGGATACATGGCAAAAATCCAAGGAAAACTCATATTAAAGGGACACATGTCCCCATCCTAGGGCATGTCCACCCCTATAAATAGGGGGGTAGCCCCTCTCATTCTCCCCATTCCTCCCCTTCCTCCTTCACCTACGTTTAGCAAGAGAGAGTGAGAGAGAAAGAGAGGTAGAAAGGAAGAGAGGAAGAGAGGGAAAGAGAAAAATAAACAGAGAGAGAGAGAGAGAGAGATATTTAGAGCAAGAACATGAGCTGTTTGCGGGGTTCTTCGCACGTGTAGCAGGAGAAGGTTCTTACTGTGTCCAAGAGAGCTTCTGGTTAAAGGCAAGTACATGATTCTTTCTCCATGATTATTTTCCTATACAAGTACACAGTTCTTTCTCCATAGTTATTTTCCTATGCAAATGGCCTATTTTCAAACATGTACTTTCCTACAAATTTAAGTAGATGCTATTAAACTATTATACTGGCAAAATGACATAAGAGCTTAAATGGACTCCCAACCCATGCCTAAATTTCATTCTATAAGTCTCCCATGCATATATTTAGACATGTCATATGTATATGTTAAGATGATTAACCAACCGGTAGCATGGGAGCTAAGTGCCACGCAGGTTGCTATGGGAGGAAAGGGCTACCTATCAAAAGGGCTATCCTTAGAGGTGAAACCGCCATAGTGTGGAGCCACCCCTTGGAGGAAAGGGCTACCCATGGAAGGGGTTATTGTAGTATGGAGCCACCCCTTGGAGGAAAGGGCTACTTATGTGATAGAATTGGGTAGCTTCAAAGCCAAACATTGTACATTTTAGTTCAGATTATTAATAAAGGCAATCATTTCTTCATTTATAGTTCTCGTAAATTAACTATCGTAAAGAAGGTCTATAGACAAATATAGGGGATATTGAATCATGATGAGATCATGATAGTGGGATCAATATTCTTAGTTACTTGTCTTAAATAGTTCTCGATCATAGGATATTTGAGATGGACATTAAATATTCGATAAGATCGACACAAGTTATCTCTGCTCACACGATGAGGGTGAATGATTTCACATTCACTTGTGTGGTGACACTGAGACAAACTTGTGGGTGCTCATTAGAGAATGAGTTCACTAAACATATCCGAATAAGAATTCGTGGATGGTAATTATACCTATTAGTCAACCAGGGAATTCAATCGTTGCAGTAGCACAGTTGGTCCTTTGACCTGAGTCACCGATGATATCCTGCTCGTAGACCATTGTGTCTTGATTCTCTGACTTGTAGACTTTAACCATTAAGTCCACGATAGTCAGTCTCTCAGATACAGTGGAAAGCTTGCGAAGGTAATTGAGTGAACAACAAAGGATCACTCACTCTTGATATAAGACTGGAGAGAGAATATCCTATAGATGTGTACACAGAAATCCCTTGCCAGGGTCAAATGAAAAAGATGTCTTTCTAGAAATTAACTGAGTACTGAAATCCATCTAAATAATGCGATAGAGGGTTTGACTGTAAAACCATACCCTTGTATTATTGGGACATTAGATGAGTGAAGGATTTTATCTGTGCGGTATCTGCAGACGGAAATGTTCAAATAAAGGGAACAATATCCCTTATATCTTCTGGGATCATGAGGTAGTGTTTAGTGTCGTTCATGGTCAGAAGGTCAAGTGGATTAATCATCGGATGATAAACCACTTATTTATTGAATTAATTATTTAACATATGATGTTTAAATAATAATTAATAAACATTAAACTTTAGAATTAGTTCTTAGTTTAATGGGCCTAAAACTGGACTGATATATAGGCCTGGAAGGTCACACACATAAGAGTTCTCGTTAGACGGTGAGAGATGTTAAATATTATGGTTATCTGGGTTTTTGTGAAAAGCCGCAGGATAAACATGAATATTTAATGGAGAATTATCCAAGGCCAAGCTCTTAGATAATCATGAGAATTAATCCTTGTGCTTATCCTTATTTCTTATATAAGGAGGCCAAGGGGAGGGGTGGATAGAGTTGGACGTACACAACCACTTCTTGAAGTTTCTCTCTCCTCTCTCTCTCTTGAAGTAGATCTCTCTCTCTCCCCGCGTATAGTGGATTTGAGATCGAGTCGAAGTACTCAATCTGAGAAAGAAATCGCGTTTGCATCGGGAGCTCGTGTGGATACCTCTGGAGATCGTGCGCGTGCGCGATTACCGAATCGGTCGAATCCACAGGAGATTCAAAACCCCGCAAAGGTGAAGAATAGCTCTTCCCACGTAATTAGAATTGTCCGTTTTACGATCGCAGCAACCGATACACTGGAATCATTAATTTTCCGCTGTGTTATTAGGCGATTCATAACAGTGGTATCAGAGCCAGGTTGTTAGTTCGTTCGTAAAACGGCATCATTTTACGTGTTGATTTCTTGTTATGCATGTTCTTGGGTTTAAAATTATTTAAATTATCATATGATGATAGGGAATAGTTCCCAAGCTTTAAAGGGTGTTTTAATTTTAATCTGTCATTCTTAATGATGGATTATCGTGCGGGTATCATAAACCATGAACGATTATTCTATTTTCTCTTTTAAGAATACACCTTTATTATGCACGACCGATTCAGATCCAGGATTGTCCTGGCTCTTCTGATTATGCGTGAAGATCTGATGGTGCTTGTTCTATAAGTATGAAAATTAATTTTTCATGTTTATCCTGCCTCTGTTATGAACAGATATTAGGGAGTACTGCATGGGGTTAAGGATAGACGGAGGGACAGTCCCTGGATTTATTCGGCCCTTTGGTTTGACCAGAAATATCTCCGACGATGACTGGAGATTATTCAACTCTTGTAGATGCCGGCTGATACTTTCTTATCTTCTGATTCCTGCTTACTGTAATGTACAGAACCGGCTATTACTAGGGGTACCCTACACATGCAAGTTTTAAACAGTCGTTCGGAGACGTCTGGAATGCCGCCGGTGGTCACTGCCGGCATCAATGGCGCCGTCCGACGCCGTCCCGGCCTAGTCTAGGACGGCAGTGGCCGTCCGTGGTTTTCCCTCCCTCTCCCCGAGCTGCCTCACCTGCAGGGATGAGGGGCACATCCGGCGATGGTTACCGGGGTCGTCGGCGACGTCTGTCGGCGCCGTAGAAGCCGGTCGGTGCCCCGCCGCCCATCGACTGGGCTGGCGGGGACCTGCCCTGACTGGGCGGGGGTAGCGCCCTCCCCACTGAAGCCCTAACGAGCGGCGGGGGTGACGGGCTCGTAGGCCAGCGGGCCGGCCCGCCCGGGCCAGTGCGACCCACGCCGGACCCGAACCGGGCTGGATCCGACCGAACCCCCCCAACCTGTTTAGCTAATTTTTAACCCTTTTTAGCCCCATTTTAAATCCTTTTAAAGCCCATTTTAAAATTGTTTTAAAATTTAAATAGGGATAATTAATAATTGTTATTAATTATTCTTGTTATTATTAACAGATTATTAAACTGTTTAATAACTGTTAATTTATATTAAAGGATTTTAATTGATTAAAGGGTATAGTTAATTTTTAAAAATTGTTTTATATTAATTAACTTTCCTGATAATCAATTAAGATTAATAATGTTACTATGCATAACTTGGTTTTTTATTCTATTGTTCAAATTGTTTGAATGAGTGTTTAGATTAACTGAATAGTTTAGTTATCTTGTTTATCAATAATGTTTTGAATATTATTGATAATGTTGAAATAAATGTTATTTCGAAACCTTATGGTATTATATTTTATATTTATAAAAGTTAATACCAACAGTAATTATGTAATAATTATCTTGATGCATGTGATGTGTTTTATTATTGATGGGATGATCATGGACTTAGTTTTATCATGTGATGATTGATGTGAATGAATGCGATGCATGTTTCATTTGGTATTTTAAAATAGGACCTGCGTGTCCTCCTCTCTTTTAATCCAAGTGTACATTCTATCATCCTCTAAGTTTGTACTCCCCTTGATAAGATCAAGGTTTCTTAATATTATTTAAATGTACATTTATGGACCTGCGAATCCTAAATTCATGTTTAGATATTGAGGATTAAGTTTTGAGGACGGGCTCTTCTGAAGACACCTCTGGAGGAAGGACTCGTATCAAATGGAACCGCTGTTGCTGAATTCACACTAGGATTTTATTACGAATCATTGTCTGGCTCCGATGATTTCATAATAGCTTAAGTAGTCCATGATCATCCTTATTTATTTTTCTGCATATATGTGATATCTGTGGAATATGCTGTTAAATAGATATTTCTATTTAGTATAATGATACTTCAAATTGAAATATTACTAATAGCACGATTTTTATAAATCAACTTAAAAACCCTCTTTCAAAATTTAAGTTGTAAACGTAAGATATTCAGAATAATCCACGTAACCCACCATCATTATAGATCTAAGGATAATTCTTATTTCAAATGGATTTGTTGTGCTACCACAAGGTCTATTTGATTTAGAAATTAACCTAAGTCTACGACATGTGATGTCATTAAGATAAATGGACAAATAGTGTAGTTTTGTTGTGCTACCACAAGGATTGCACTACGAATTCATGTTATCTAAGTAATGATAGATAAACTTAACTGAATCGTTTGATTTGTTGTGCTACCACAAGATCATTCTGATTCAGGGGTTAAATTTGATCGGATATTGCAAATGTTGAAATTGTCAAGAGTTGACTGCCTATGGGACTTGATGTGATTTGTTGTGTGTGAGTGCTTAGAATGGGTGTGTGATTATCATGAAAAATCTATGTTGGTTAAGTGCAAAATAATCCTATTAAAAAGAAACTAAGTGAAGTGATCGCCAGAAACTTTTGACTTAAAAGTTCCAAAAGAAAGAGTTTGATCGCCTACCTATTTGGACGTGGGAGATATTGAGCTCTTGGTTCCCCTCCTTCAGCCGGCTAAAGAAAGAGAGCCCTTTCTTGTCTTTGTTCTTACTTTGATTGTTGTTGAGTTCTTGAGGATCGTCTAGAGTCTTTGTTGTTTGCTGTTGATTTCCTCCCCTTTTGATTCTCCTTTGTATCTTGCAAAAAATAAGAAGAAAGAAAACGCAATCAAAACTTAGGCAAAAGTAGTATTCATTCTAAACGGAGTTTTAAACATGCAACTAAACAGAAAACTCACTTGTTGAGTGGTCTTTGAAACCCCTTAATCAGATTGGTTTTGAAAATGATGCTAGTGTTGTGTGTGTTGCATGGAGTGATGTGATGAAGAATGTAAGATTAATGGAGTGGAAATGCAGAAATGAATTGAAAGTTTAATAATGGATGGCCCCTGGAAGCCTTGGTCTTGAATGGATGAAGAAGGATGAAGACTGGACGCCGACTTCTGGATGCAGCAGTACTTCAGCGTTTGGACGTCGTTGCTTCAATTTTCACTTCGATTATCACTTCGATATCGCTTCAATCACTAACTCTGTCACCCATTCAAGAGGCAGAGTATTTATAGACTTCTCTGCATCCGCGGATTTACATGGAGAAATTTTGAGATTTATCTATCTTAACTAACAGATAAATACAGATTAATTCATCTTTATCTGTAATTATCTAAAACGCGTCGTCCATTAAAGACGCCTTTCAGATTGATTAAGATAAAGATAAACATCCAGGAAAAACTTATATTTATCTGTAATTAGCTAAAACGCGTCGCCCAATATAGACGCCTTTTACACTAATTAAGATAAGGATAAACATCCGGAAGAGAGGCAGAAACAACTTAGGACACCTAAAATGCGTCGTGCCTAGAAGACGTCGTTTAGCTAATTAATCTACTGATTAAAATTCAAATTTAAACGTTAAAATAAGAATAAACTCTAAATGGCGTCTACACATATCGACGTCTTTTAGACTTCTTCATATTTTAACTGAAATTTGAGTTAAAATCAATTCAATTAATTAACTTAAATCACATCTATTTGACCCGACACTTTTAGGTAATTAACTTAAAAAGATCAATAAAAATTAACCAATGATTAAATATCAGACCATTCTGAGGCATTATTATATGATATGAAATTTACTTGAAATGATGTCAAAATTAGTGTGTCTACAGCTGCCTTACCTTGGCATCATCTTTGCAAGGGAGTGAAATGAAATGGAATATACTGAAAAGGTGATGCCAAGGTGTGATGAGACACGCTTTCAACATCACACGATTGGAATTTTTCTCAAAATCATCAGTGAAGATAGCTCAAGGAGATCAATGGAATCAATCCTGTCTGGATGAGGTAAACAAGGAAATAAAATAAGGTCGATCAACCTCCACGGAGTGGAAAGTACCCCAGGTCGTAGACATTATAGGTTTCATCATGGGGAGCATTTGCCAGCCAATGTGGACGTGCTGCAGCTATGACGGATCTTAAAAGGAAACAAGAAATATTAGATAAAGAATCCAAGAAAGGATAGAATTCCAAGGATATCCTCAAGCGAGCCTCAAAGATAATCAAGATACTCAATTCAGAATGGAATATTTCATATCATGTTTGAGATTACTTGATCAATAGTCTAAAACTTAATCAGTAATTAATCCTTATCACAGTGATTTCAAAGACCTATATGATGTATGCTGGGCTAAAAGAAAAATATAAAGTCAAATAAAATATAAATTAATCAAGGATAATATTGTTAAATTGTCATTAATGAGTCAAGATACCAATTCTTGTAATTCAGTGCTAAGCTGAAGCTCGTTTATCCACGCACCGTTTCACAAAAGTGGAACCATCATCCTCACTAATTAACAATCCAACGGCCTATCCGTGCGATTAAGAATCCTCTAGAATTATCACTGTTTTTGTTGTAGTAGGAGAACTCAAATTCCAGTTTCATCAAAATCACAAGGTCCTTGATATAATCTAATAAATATTTAACATATAGTAATGAGATTATGCAAACTAATCACATGAAATAATACAAGGGTAGAAATAACTGTCTTTTTAGTCACGGTAAAGACTTCTAAACTCCCACAGTGGGATCTCCTTGATATTTTCCAGCTTCATTTGAATTTTCTGATTTTCCTGCAATCAAAATCATTAATAATTCCAAACAAACATTTAATTTAAGAATCAAAAACCACAGAACTTTGGGTGAATAATAGAAATGCTGAAACGCATCGTGTCGCAACGACGCCATTCAATCTTTAAAATGCGGCGGTGTCTCTCGACGCCTTTTACTCGCAGAAACAGGTTTCTGGCTGTTCTCTACTCGGATTCCAACTCTTCCAATGCACATCCCTTTTCCAATCCGGAAAAGTCTTCTTAGGATCGCAATTCCTTCTATATAAACACCATTAAGTTGTTTCCAAGCAATCCTACCACAATCTAAAGATCCAAGGTTGAGTTTTTCTTCAAGGTTTCAAAGTTTCAAGGTTTTCCAAGGTCTTCAAGGTTTTCAAGCTTCAAGAAGGAAGAAATCCAGGAAAGAGGATGAGTTCTTCAAACAAGAGGATGAAGAGGACGCTGGAGAAGATCTCCGACGTGGAGAATCACCTTATTGGAAGGGATCCCAATCTCCAAGTAAGTTGAATTAACTTCCCTTCAATTCTTCTTCCTTAAACTCTTCCATGTTCTTCATGTTTCTTGTTCTTCAAACTCTTCAATCATTCCTTTTGTTTTCAGACTTACCCCATGTTTCCCGGCCCAAGGAGATTCACTTCTCTCCCTTAGATTCGCAAACTTGCAAAAAGTCCTAAGCTTTCCATGCAAGTTTTCATCTCTAAGTGGAACCTTCAAGGACTAGTGGTGCATACCAAGCACTAAAAAAGCTCGAACGTGGATTGGGAGGCCATGGGTGCCTTGATCGAGTAGTGGCATCCTCAAACCCATAAGTTCCTCTTCCCTCAGTTCGAGTGCACCATCCTTTTAGAAGAGGCAGAGCTCTTGTTGGGTCTTCCAAAGACCAAAGACAAGATAGCTTTGATGAGAGAGCGGATCACCGGTCAACAATTGTTGACATCAATCATGAAGGATCCCTCAGAGGCTAAAGGATGCCTTACCAATAAAGGGATCAACCTCGCAAAGCTCGCTGAATGGACTTTGTACAAGATCGATGATCTAAGGGAGGACGAAGCTGAAGACGTGACGAAAGCTTTCGTCACGTGCCTTGCCGGTGCTCTGTTCTTCCCTGTGCAAGACAACATCTTAGAAGATGATCAGGTCAGTGCTATCTGTGCGATCTTCGAAGGTAAATCCGTTAGCACTGCGATCTTGGCTTACCTTTACAGCGGTCTCTCTGCGGCGTCTACGGGTCGACCTCCTTACGGATGCATGCTACTTTTCACCTTGTGGGTCGAGCTACACTTTAAGTTTGAGTATTGCACGAGGATGTCACCAAGACCGTCCCAAATTACATGAACAGTCCGATCCACTGCATCGCCAACATCGTGAAGTTCAACGAGCGCATGGTCAATAAAGTACCAAAACTCAAAACCCGGGCCGCATGGAGGGAGTTCCTAAGATGCATGTCGTGGAACATGTTTGACTCTTCTCCACTCGCTCTTATTAGAAAGCCCATCAGAGTACGCCGTGCAGCGGGAGCAGAACTTAAGTTGATTGGGACTACTGAGCTTGTGCTGTACAATCCTCATCGGTGCCTTACTCAGCTTAGCTTGAATCGTCATGAATTCCCCGAGTTCTCCCTCACATCTCCGATCAAGAGGCGGGCCTTGGAATCCGATGAAGACTATGAAGCCACAGAACTTATTACCACTTTGTGGAACCTCGGCTTCAGTTATCGTGTAAAATCCTCTAAAGATAGAGATAGATGACTGAAATTTCCATACATTCAAGGACTTCATGAAATTCTTCCTTAAGTGTCCTCTTTTCTTTTCTTTTTCTTTTTGATGTAATAAAGGATTTTATTGAATAAAGAATTAATTTTCATGTCTTGAAATCTTTCCTTAACTTCCTGTGATGTGTTCATGATTTTTCCCTTAACAAAAACTGGATTTTTCCTTAAAATCTGTCAGTTCGGGTTTGTTAAATGTAAAACGCGTCCACTCAGAAAGACGCCTTTCAAAGATAATTCAATTTCCAAAATTCAGATTAATCCTCAAAATCCCGAATTAAGCCTGAAACGCGTCTGCCAGACAAGACACCTTTCCACTCTCTCTCCTACTTTTTCCAGAACTCCGCCATTAATTCTGTGATTAATCCCCTAAAATGCGTCTTGATGTGGAGATGCCTTTCATCATCATGCTGCGTACGGTTCTGACCAGAATTGGCGGTAACCTGAAACGCGTCGTTCCACGTGGATGCCTTTAAATCAATTTCAAACAGCTGGCCTTGCCGCCTCAACTTATGTGCCCTAAAATGCGTCTCCCTGGCTCGACGCCTTTTAACCTTTCGTTTACAGACCCGCGAAGGCCCCCTTTCTTTCTCATTCTTCTCCTTGCTTTCTCTCTCCTCGAGCTCCGGCGATCTCGCTCCTTTCTTCCTCGAAACTCTCTCTTCAAGATCATAGAGCGTGGTGAGGGTTCCCGAAAAACCAAGGCCCTAGCCAAGAGGCGGCAAACGGTGGTTCGCGAGGAAGAGGCCCCCGAAGAAGTGCCGGCCGCACTCGCAGAGGCGGCGGCGTTTTTGGAGGAGGAGGAAGCTCCTCCGGCGCCCTTAGCCATGGAAGAAGAAGGGGAGGGCGACCTCCACTCGGTAAGTCCTCTATGAAATGAATGGAGTGAGGAAAAGGAGGGAAAAAACGAGGTTCTTCAATAACCCAGAATCGGGTCTTGAAAGGCATCCAGACCAGGTGACGCCGTTTAAACGGCGCCGCACTGGGCTGACGCCATTCAAGACTAAGTTCCTAATTTTAATAAGGCAGAAAATAGTTATAAATTGCGTCAGGACATGTGGACGCATTTCAAAAGACGTCCAGGTGTCTTGACGCCTTTTAAACCAGAAATATTTTAACTCTATTTTTTCTTTATTATTACTAACCCTAATTTTTTGTTCTTCATTTGCAGGGGGTGATGAGGTCCAGGATCAGCTGGGACTTAGTGATAGGGGCATACCGGGGACTCCCGGACTTCCAGAAAGCGCGCTTGCCCCAGATGCGGTTCGGCGAGGTTCTAGATATCGAGCCGTTCTGGCTCGATCTAGTCCTGCTGCAGGCGCTCAGGGAGCGTTGGCACGCGGAGAGTCGGGCATTACTAATGCCCTAGGGACACATGATCCCCACTCTAGAGGACGTGGCCAGGATCACTGGCCTCAGGGTAGAGGGCCGACCGGTAAGTGGGGTGACTTACCGCAACTACCAGGGATTGGCAGAGGCCCTACCAGGTATAGAGGTATCTAGCCTAGGTAGGGAGTCTAGGATGGTCCCAAGGGTAGAGGTAGAGGCCGCCCTAGGACTAGAGGAACCCCGGCGTCGATCTGATGAGTCCCGGGTAGAGTTTAGGGATAGATTAGCAGAGTCATCCTCCTCTGTCTATTGTAGCGACCCTAGTCAGGAGGTGGAGGTAGACAGGCAGCTTAGGGTCTTCTTAGTCTTTTTCTTCGGTCAGTTACTCTTCGGCACGAAGGGTGACCATATCCATTATAGGTTTCTGTATTTGTTAGATGACTTAGAGAGTCTAGGGGAGTACGCCTGGGGTGCGGCCCTTCTGGCTCACCTCTTTGCTGATCTTTCTGCGGTCACGCCGGACCGTGAGACCACCGTCAGCGGCTTCTCGCCGTTCCTTCAGGTATTAAGTTGTTTTATTATTTGTTTATAATATGCAATGTAATGAAATGATTTTTCTAACCTATATGTTCATGTATGCAGGTGTGGAGCTACCATTACTTCCCGCTCGGTAGAGCGAGGATCGTACGACCGGGTGCTGTCTCATTGGCCTGCCGCTGGCAGCCAATCGTGGACACAGCGCCACAGCACCACCAGCTGACGGCCCTCCGCCGTCAATTCCTTGATTATCCAGAGCTTCTGGTGAGTTTTTAACTTGTTCAATGCAATATTTTATTCATTAAATGCAAGTTATTTATATGAATGCATCTAACCTATATGCAGGTGATCTGGCGCCCATACCTGGGCTTGGGCGAGGAGGGCCAGCCGTGGGTGACGGCTAGTCGGAGACGGTTCAGGAGGCAAATGTGGCTACATTGCCTCAACGAGATCGAGCCGCTCCGCCTCTGCCTTGTGATGAGAACCCTGGGCCTCCACCATGAGTGGATTGATGAGGAGGTCCCGGAGGGTGTCGGGAGGAGTATGAGGGGCAAGCAAGCCCTCACCGACTATCGTGCCAAGTTCCCGGAGCAGTACGAGGACTGGCACCGCCGTGGTGTCAGAGTGGAGTCACAAGCAGAGAGTAACACAGCCTACCTCCAGCAGTACCAGGCCCACTACGCCGATCAGCTTCGGCTCCTCCGACCACTCGATGTAAGTATGCTTTTATGCATCTTTCATTTTATTATTATCTTTAACTTATATTTGTGAATGAATGTATGTATGTGTGATATGCAGGATGCGCGCGATGCGGTCATCATCGACGTCCGGGCCCGCCTACATGATTCGGAGGCCCAGCTGGAGCAGGTCCAGAAGGAGCTGTTCAACTTGGTATGTATGCATGTTTACGAATGAATGTTTTAATTACTTAGTTGTTTTGACGATTAACCACTGACAATTGTCTTTTGGTGCAGCGAGCCGTCTACACCCAAGCGGTTCCCCCTACATTTGGAGCCTCGTCATCTTCTTCCTCTGCCGCCCATGAAGCTGCTCTGGCTGATCTCCAGAGCTAGCTCACCTCCGCCATCCACCGGGCCTCTCTTGCGTAGGAGGATCGTGCCGCTCGAGTAAGTTTTGTCATTTCCTTTGATTTCTGAACCTGATTTTGATCGCTTGATTGCCTTGGACTAACAATGACTTCTCCTGCATGTTGCTGAGCTTCATGAAGCCCTTCAGAGGGCTGAAGTGGATGCAGCTCGCGTTCGCGTTCTCGAGGAGCAGGTGGCTCGAGTTCGCGATCTAGAGGAGCAGGTGGCTCGCCTCTCCACCGGGGATCTTCCTCGAGAGCTTTCACACCTCCAGTCCCGACTGGGGTTTATCACCGAGGAGAGAGAGAGGGAGCGGCTGGAGCGGCAAAAGATGGACTCGGAGATGGCCTCCCTCCGAGTTCAGTTGGGCATTGTTGAGCACGAGCGCTGGAGCGTGGAGGAGAGATACAGGCGTGCTCGACAGCGTGCTCAGGAGCGCAGGCAGGCGAGCGCTTTCACAGCCAGCGTGGCCATTTCTTCCTGTCAAGCTGGTCCGAGTGTCATGGGTCCGCCGCCGCCTAGAGCTCCACCTCCAGATGCCCAGGACGAGGCTCAGAGCCAGATGGATGAGGGTGCAGGAGAGAGTCAGCCTTAAGGGCTTATGTATTTTTCTTTCTTCTGTGTATCATGTACAAAACACCTTTTGATGATATACATGAAACTTTTGGCCTCCAATCTTGCGTTCCATGTGTTTGCCTTGCGTCCTGTACATTACTTAACAAACAGGTTAAGTATCTATTTAGGCTTAGCCCCTTGCCTGACCAAATGAACGGTCGATCAATCTCTTTCTTAGTGGAAGGGTCAAGGGGCATAGCCTTTATTAATAAAGGTAATAGGAATAATCAAACTGTAAGTAAAATGCAATATGCAAGCAGACAGATGCTCACTGAAACTAAAAGGAATGAAGCATACCAAATGCAATAAGCAGATGCTAAGTGAAATATTTTTGTTGTTTTGAAATATGTACTTTTTTGGATTTTGAAATATGTATTTTTTTTGGCTTTTGAAACATGTGTATCTTTTTGACTTTTTGAAATATGTACTTTTTTTGGATTTTTGAAATATGTATTTTTTTTGGATTTTTGAAATATGTATTTTTTTTGGATTTTTTAAATATGTATTTTTTAGGATTTTTGAAATATGTATTTTTTTTGGATTTTTGAAATATGATGTGAACTACAAGACCAGCATGGTACTCAGATCAAAATATCATATTCATTTATGAACTTAATTCCCAAATTATTCTTTAATAATTTAACTTAAACCCATTGTGCTTGAATTTGTGTTTCCATTCGTGATCCTATTTGATGATTTGACCTTCAGTCAATCTACGCCATTCCTTAAGTTTGGAGTACGCTTCTTCAGAAAGAAAGGAGGAATTGGTTTAAAAAGCCCACGAGAAGGTTCCGGAGACCTAAAAAGATATTCCTTTCTTACCCTAATATCTGTTGGGGTTCGGTCATTTTCTTTCCGGGGTATTTATCGACCTTGCGTTCCCTTTTGTTTCATTTCATAGCCTTGATGTAACGTTTGTAATGTGATGGCCTTTTGATTTGATGTTTGGCTTTTGCCTTTTGCTTTTCTTTTCTTTTCTTTGGGACGGATCTCCCCCTTTTTTTTATGACGGCCTCCTACTAAGATGGCGGGTATTCTTGGTAGTCTATTCTAAGCCTCGTTCCGACATCATGGGCCGAGTGTAAAAAAACAGAATTTTGCTTAAAAAGAATGATTTGTACTTTACACTTTCAGTCAAGCTTTCAGTATTCCTTAGGACTTGGCATCTCTTGTTACTCACGAATCAAACGTGTCAGTGTGTGTAGTTATGTGTTTGAAATTAAATTATCCAAACTAATAAGGAGATTTGAGTTTATAAATTTTCTGATTCTACTGGTCTTTGTACCATGCTGATCGACTCTTTAACCTAAGGGTAGTATTTCTTAAGATGTAAACCGTTCCAGGGGTGAGTTAGCTCTTCTCCTTCTGCATTGACCAGATGATAAGCGTTACCAGGAAAAGCATGCGATACAACATAAGGTCCTTCCCAGTTGGGTTGGAGCTTAGAACATGGACCACCAGGTTTTACAAAAATCCTTTTGACGACCATTTCACCAACTTTGAACTTACGTTCAATGACTTTCTTTTGATAAAAACGTGCTAGTCTATTTTGATAAACTCTTACATGATTAGCAGCTGACCACCTTCTCTCGTCTAAGAGTTCCAATTGAGCAAGGAGTGCTGAACGATGTTCATCAATGGAAAATTCCTTGTTCAATTGTACTCTTAATGACGGTATGAGGATCTCGTATGGAACTACCGCCTCCATTCCAAATATTAAGGAATAAGGAGTTTGCCTAGTGGGCGTGCGGATTGAAGTTCGGTAGGCCCATAGAGCCTCAACCAATTTTTCTGGCCAGTCTGTGAATTTGTTAGATTTACACGTCTTTTTGATGATTTTTATCAGAGTCTTGTTAGTTGCCTCTGCTTGGCCATTGCCTTGCGGATAATAAGGAGATGAATGATGCAATGTAATTTTGTACCTGTTGCAGAGGTCTTTCTATTCTTGTGACACGAACTACGGTCCATTGTCGGTGACGATGGTGCTTGGGATTCCAAATCTGGTGATGATGTTCCTCATGATGAACTTGCAGACGGTTGATACTTTGACTTCAGTGTATGCTTCAGCTTCTGCCCACTTGGCTGTAGACAAACTAATTCTGACATCATTTTGAGTAAATTTCATATCATATAATAATGCCTCAGAATGGTCTAATATTTAATCATTAATTAATTTTTATTCATATTTTTGAGTGTCGGGTTTAACAGACATGTTTAAGTTAATCAATTAAATTGATTTTAGCTCAAATTTCAGTGAAAATATGAGGAAGTCTAAAAGACGTCGACCTATGTAGACGCCATTTAGAATTTATTCCTATTTTAACGTTTAAATTTGAATTTTAATCAGTTGATTAATTAGCTAAAAGGCGTCTGTGAGTGCTGACGCGTTTTAGGTTTCCTAAGCTATTTCTACTTCTCTTCCGGATGTTTATCCTTATCTTAATTAGTGTAAAAGACGTCTACACATGTGGATGCGTTTTACCTGATAAAGATAAAGATAAATTTTTCCCGGATTTTTATCCTTATCTTAATTAATCTGAAAAGCGTCAGCCATGGTGGACGCTTTTTAGATAATTACAGATAAAGATGAATTAATCAGTATTTATCTGTTGGTTAAGACGGATAAATCCGAAGTTTTTCACGAACACAGAAGAAGTCTATAAATACCTTACATGTTGAAGAGTAAAAAAAAAGAGAGAGAGAGCATAATCTTGAGTTGAATTACTGGAGCGATAGCGAATTGAAGATCAAAGCAACAACGTCGGAATGCTGAAACGCTGTTTCCATAAGTCGGCGTCTTTTCAAGAGTCTTCATCCATTCAAGAATTCAACAATTGGGCATAAGTTTTTCATTTCCGCATCTGCATTTCATTTAGTTCTACATTCTTCATCATTCACTTCATGCAAACACACACAACACATTCATTCTCTTCAAAACCTACTTGATTAAGGGGTTTCAAAAGCCACTCAACAAGTAAGTTTGCTGTTTAATTACATGCTTAGCATCATGATTATAATAGATACTGCTTTTACTTAAAATTCTCATCATTATTTCTTTATCTCCTTTTCTTTCTATTCCTGCTGCACTCAATAACAACGAGAGAATCAAAATGAGCAAATCAAGCACAAGTCAAAAGGGATTTTTGGACGATCCTCAACCTCAACCTCAAATTTCAAATTCAACAGCAAGAACAAAAAGCAAAGAAGGGCTCTCTTTCTTCAGCCGGCTGAGGAAGGGGAACCAAGGACTCCATATCTTCCGTGTTTAAACAGGTAGGCGATCATACTTCTTTTGGAACTTTTTAGTTAAAAGTTTCTGGCGATCATTGCACTTAGTTGCTGTTTTTAATAGGTTTATTTTACACTAAATAACCTAGATTTTTCATGATAATCACACGGTCATTCCAAGCACTCACAGCTTTTTTGGCGATCACGGTGGGTCTTGGTCTCGCCATCTTTTAAGTTTTTTTGTTCTTGCTATCATCAACCGGGCACCCACGGTGCACCACTTGTGTCTTTCGACACGTCCTCACCAATTGGTGAGTGTTTTAGTTTAATTAATTTCCCTCGTGCACCACGTGCACACCCTAGTGGCAAGATCTTGCCCTCCCCTTGATTAGTTTAAAAAACTGTTTTTGTGATGAAAATGATGTGTGATTGATTGATTTTCTAGTTATTTAGTTAGTAAATCATCCTGTTTAAAATCTGGAACTAAAAAAATCTGCATGAGTTGATTATTTGCTGCTTTTACCCTGTTTGAGGAGGATTCAACCCAGAAAATCCTCTTACAAAACTGTTTCTGCGAACTGAAAAGAGTCCAGGAGCACTGACGCGTTTCAAACCGCGTCAACACACCCAGACGCCTTTCAGTCTTCATATCTTCTCTGTTGTCTGCATCTGTTTCTGCGAAAAAATTAAGTTCTGTTTTGAATAGCGTCGGCTACCATCGACGCGATTCAGACAATTTCTTAATTATTTTTCGGTTCTCAGATTTCTGTGGCTTGAGTGCTAGCTACCCATTATTATTAAGCATTAGGGGCCATCCAGGCCGTAGGACATACGCATTGAGGCAAATACCCTCCTTTTCTTAGGAACACATTACTTGACGTCAGCAACTCTCTCTGATTGGGTTGGTCCCTTGATCAGACTAGAGAAGTTGACGTTGAGACCTCCATAAGTCCCCAAAATCAAGGTATTCCTCCTTGATCATCGGGCTGGTTGTACGAATTGAAGTCCCAGTTAGATTTTGAAAGCGTTGTAAGAGAAAGCCCTAGAGAATAACGGTGGAAATTGAACTGAAATTAGGATCCTTTCCTTGAGAGAATTTGAGGTTTAATTGAATCCAAATAACTCAAATAAGGAATCTTAAAATTACGTTAAGCATCCACTTGTTTGATTAATCTCTGTGCAACTTGTTTGTCAAATCTTTAAAAAAAAAAAAAGAATCTAACATCATGCTGCTACGATCAGGCAGGGACTTGAGTATGGCTCAAGACGCCATCATCAACTACGAGGGAGATGCTAATGCCCCTCGCGATTCGGACTACAACTATGAGAACGGGAGAGATGCTGATGCCTCCCGTAATTCTATCCCCATTCCATATCGTCTGGATGGGAATGTTCGGACACCTCTTTTAAATCCACGTGATCAATATCCTGATCCTCCCCCGCATGAATATGCGATTCCTAATCCCGATCTTGAGGGGGATATGAATCAGAATGATCCCTCATCTTCTGATCCTACGGATCTTATCAATGCTTTGGGAGTTCTTGCCTCCCGTCTGGACCCTCAGCAATTCGAGGCGATCCAGTCTATTCTGAAGGGGAAGGCACCCATGCAGCCTACCGAGCCGAACCCTGTGGCTACCCCTGCTGTTCCTCGGCAACCTTCCTTTCCTCCTCCTTACATCCATCAGGCCGTGGAGGGCTTTCATATTACTTCTCGGCCAGCTGGGCCGCAACTTTCATTCTCTAGGCAACCGGCTAGACCGCAAACGCCTGCTTATCAAAATGCCCTCGGGCATGGCGGAAGCTCTGCCGGACCTCCTCTTTATTGTCCCCCCTGTCCAACGTACTATAGGCAGCAGGCCTACCAAGTACCTCCCCCTCCTCCTCCTCCTCTGGCAGATCTGACCACACAAGCATTGCTGGCCAAAATGGAGCGTATGGATGAGCAATTTAACAACCTCCAGAAGATGATGGGGGTCAAAGCTGTACCAGAAATCAACTTACCCAGCCTGCCAGTTTTCCATCTGCCACCCTCTGAGATGCCAGTGTACCGGAAGTACAACGGTACTGGTAACCCCTTCACACATCTGAAGGAGTTTATGTATGAATCCTCTTTCTGGCAGAACGACAAGAGGTCGTTGGCCTTTTTGTTCAGGAGATCTCTAGAGGGACCAGCCCTCGAGTGGTTCTTTTCCCTGGAACCCTCAGAAGTAGAGGACTACGGTATCGTTTCACGCAAATTTATTCAATGGTACCAGAATGCTTTTAAGGACGCTACATTCTCTAGCGTCTTTGATCCTCACAGACCTAGCAGGCCTCCACCTCGGAAGCCTGCAGTGCCGAACTGTCCCCGCACAGGTCCGACTACTGAGGGCACGCTCTCTCATGAGCAAGTCAGTAGCATGAACAATAACTCGCCCCAGTTCGTGAGGAGTCAGCAGCAGTACCAGAGGCCACAGCAGCCGAACCAGCAAGGGTACAGGCAGCAGCAGAGCCCCCATTATCAGCAACAGTATCAACGACCCCAGCAGCCGAATCAGAACCAGAACCAGCATCAGCCACAGCAGCCGCCACAAAGGCAATTGCAGTACCAGCAGCCCCAGCAACAGCAATATCCCCAACAGCAGCAATATCAGCCGCGCGCACCGCCGGCATACCACAATGTCCCTCCTCCTGGTGATTATAACCAGCCGAGAAGACCTCCAGGCCCGAAGAGGGCGGAATACCCTGCCCTCCCAGAATCCTTGGCCGATATCTTCAGTGCTCTAATGGCAGCTAATGCCTTAGTCTTGCCAAGGGAAAAGGCCGTCTGGCCTCAAAATGCCGACACGTCCAGGTATTGCTATTTCCATAGGCAACCTGGGCATACCATTGACAACTGCTTCCAATTCAGAGATTATATTCATGATCTCAACGAGTAGGGCGGCATAGACTGGGAGGAGATGAAAAAGTATATATCAGCCCTGAAGGCGAGAAGACCGCAACAGCAGCAGCAGCAGCAGCAAGTAAGACCACCAGCACAGGCAGCACCGCCACCAAATATGGGCATAGTGCAGAACCCGCTCCCGGAGCACCAGAACCAAAACCAAGTTGCCCCTATTTTGACGAACAGCCAGTCTGAGGCTAGTCATGGGCAACAGTGGAGGATAGAAGACTCTTCTTCTCTTTATTCAACGGGTCACGTTCAGAGTACCGCAGAACAACCACCACGCCGCACCATCCGCATACCTAGGCCACAAACCATTACCATCACCCCTCTACCGACACCCACATATCACTCGCCCGCACCCAATAACCCATTACCGCCACCCGCTTTCCTTAAGCCCATCATGCCCCATACCACTACGCCTCCACCATATAATCCACCACAAACCAACTACGCACCCATTTTACCATCTAAGCCATTACTCCGCGTACCATTCCCTACTTCGCCCATTAACACCACCACCTACCCAGATACGCCCTTACCATCCAGACCGCTATTACACGTCCCATTCCCCACTTCACCAACCACTTACCCATCCACCATCCAATCATCTAGACCTTTAATCCGCACCATGCCACCACCACCTAACCCTACCCCATCACCTACATATCAACCCTCCGCACCGCTTACGCCACCCGACTCTGCGGTACTCAAGGTGTCACCTGGATCCTCCACGGTTGAGGAACATGCGCTTCGAAATAGAAGGATTTTCAACAAAGTCTTCCCTCAGTCCACAGTCAGAGACGGCCCATCATGGCCGACTGAGGAAGCCCATAATGAAGAGAGTGCACCAGGCACTCAATATGACTTGTTGAAACATCTGGACAGAACACCGGCACGGATCACCGTACTTGAATTGATCAAAAGGTCCAAGATTCACCAAGAAGCCTTAATGGAATACCTACAGAAGGTGATGGTCAACGAGGACGTGCCGGTAGAGAAAATTGCATCACTACTAGTTCCTCAGGGGGATCAGCCCTCTATTACATTCCACACATCGGAACTAGCACTGCCAGCCGCCAGAAGCATGGCTCTGAGCATCACGGTCAATATCTGCAAGAAGGCCGTAGATGCGTGTCTGGTTGACACGGGGGCTTCAATCAATGTTCTACCCCCGAAGACCCTAGAGTTGTGCGGTGTACCCAAGGAGAAGTGGCTGCCTAGCCCCATTTCAGTTACAGCATATGACAACTCTACCCGTTCCCCTCTGGGAATGGTTTATTTAAAAGTGGAGCTAGGTCCCGTAAGTCATGCAGAGGTTGAATTTCACATTCTCGAAATTGATCCTTCTATAAATGCCATTCTAAGACGTCCTTACATTAAAACTCTTGAGGCGATTCCTTCTACGAATCACCAATGCCTCAAATTCCCTTTCAAAGGACGAATTATTAAAGTAACGAGCATGCCGATCCTTGCTGCTGCTCATACATTGAATACTAAATCTGTTGTTTTACCTGGTCGACAACCTTTTCTATCGGTATTACAGGCCTACCGTCCAGTGGCTGATCCTTTGAAAGCCGCCACCATTTCTCCTTACCCATTAAATGCTATCAAAAGGGGGAAGTGCATGAGTACCCCAGGATGGAGAATCATGATGAAGAAAGGCTATCAGCCTGGAAGAGGTCTGGGCACACAGTTGCAAGGCAGGACCACTCCTGTTAAAGATCATCGAGCGGAACCTGGAAGCGGTCTGGGCTATAGGCCGAGAAGACTGAAACAAGACAGGGTTCAGCAAGAAGATGGTCAGGAAATCTTGGAGACAATGTCTACACCACCCAAAGAAGGCCGAGATCCCTTAACATGGACCCTATATACACACTTTGTAAAAGGGCCCATACTTAGTCACGACAACACGGTGGTCATTACTTCATGTTTTGACCTCCATGACATATATGGGAGAGACTTGGCCAGACATTGTTATGAACTACTTACGTACCAATCCTTGGAGGCTCTGCGGCCTATGAAAAGGAGGAAATTCCATGACCCCGAATGTGAATGGTACAGATGGTTCGATCTAAGGGACCTCTACATAGCACTGAACAGATTATTCCTAGATCCTGCAGAACCCAAGTGGCCGCCGCAGATCGACGAGCTGATTGAAGGTCCTGGTGCCATCTTTGATAAGCAGATACTGCTGTCGGAAGAAACCGATGAAGGGGAACCAGATGACCCCTATGAAGCTGGTTATACAACAGATCTGCTCTGGAGGGGGACATATCCTTCCCATATCTTTATGCTCCATACTCTATTCCGCACACTGCTCTTGACCCCGACTTGGTCGCGGGTCATTACTGAAGATATTCCACGGGCTCCGCCCGTTATGATCACTCTGTCCCCTCGGGACCTCATTCCATCCCCTCCTCTCGACCTAGAGAGGATGTATGATCTGATCTGGGACATATTGCTATATGATCCCCCTAATCCTTTGGCCTTGGTGCCGCTTCCTCCGTCTGATCCTCCTTCCATTTGCATCCATTCTTGCTTTATGTTTAACTCCTCGATGGTCCAAAAAAAAACGCCAATTTGGCAACAAATTCTTCCCAAATCCTCATCGATGAAACATCTTACTTGTCCGATTGCCCCCTATCGCGCGGGTCCGTCGGTCAAGATTCTCTCTTAGATCTACTCTGTTCCTCCCCACGGGAGGATTCCCCTGTATTTCCACTTGTATCCCAGGATTTTCATCCTGCTTCATCTTCATTAGGTTATGATAGGCAGTTTAGTGAAGTTAGGCAGTCCAGTTTTAGGCAGGTTAGTCAGGTTAGGAAGTCTAGGAAGCCTAAGGGTAGGTAAATTCCAGATAGATACCTCCGGGACTTAGCTGATAAGTGTTCTTCTTGCTCTTTAATCCCTCAGCTTTTAGAAGATCCAATTCAGATGCCAGAAGATTGTACGGACGATGAGTCAGTTAATGATGGGTATGGGGTATATGAGTTAGTGCATGGAAAAGACCCCATTATTGAAGATGAGGAAGATGATGAGGACGCGGCTGAGGCGTATGCCAGTGGAGTGAAGAGATTTGATGAACCCTTAGCTGCCGTAGAAGAGACCACCAAAGAAATAAACTTAGGGACTGAAGACGAACCTAAGGTTGTCCTCGTCAGCAAAAATCTTTCTATAGAGGATGAGAAGGCAATGGTACAAGTACTTAAGGATTATAAGGACACTTTTGCCTGGAGTTATGAAGATATGCCAGGGCTAGACTCATCTTTAGTTGAACACAGGTTAACATTAAAAGATGGAGCTAGTCCGGTCAAGCAGAAATTAAGGCGATTCCACCCACAAATGGCTCTAAAGATGAAGGAAGAGGTCGATAAATTGCACAAAGCCAAATTTATTAGAGTTGTCCTTTATCCACAATGGGTGGCCAATATAATCCCGGTTATGAAAAAGGACGGGAAGGTCATGATCTGCATTGACTTCCGCGATTTGAACCGGGCATGTCCTAAAGACGATTTTCCATTGCCTCATATTGATGTACTCATCGATAACACTGCTGGCTATGAAACGTTATCGTTTATGGATGGATTTTCAGGATACAACCAGATTAAGCTGGCAGAAGAGGATCAAGAAAAGACCTCATTCACTACACCTTGGGGAACATATTGCTATATTGTCATGCCATTTGGATTGAAGAATGCTGGAGCCACTTATCAGAGGGCTATGATGGCAACATTTCATGACATGATGCATATAGATCTGGAAGTGTATGTGGATGATTTATTGGTTAAGTCTAAAACAAAGGCTGAGCACGCCAAAGTTTTGGCAAGGGTATTAGAGAGATCGAGAGAGTATCAGTTAAAGATGAACCCCAAGAAATGTGTATTCGGGGTATCTTCAGGAAAATTGCTTGGATTCATTGTCAGCAAACGGAGAATTAAGATCGATCCCAATAAGGCGAAGGCTATCAGAGAAATGCCACCTCCCAAAAACTTGAAAGAATTGAGAGGATTAATTGGGAGGTTGCAATTTATTCGCCGTTTTGTCTCCCAGCACTCACAAAGGTGTAAGCCGTTCTACGAGCTTACCAAGCTAGGAGTCAAGTTCAATTGGGACGATAAGTGTCAAGAGGCATTTGATGGATTAAAGGACTATTTGGCAAGTCCTCCTGTTTTGAGGCCACCATCTCTAGGCAAACCATTGATACTTTATATTTCAGTCCTGGATGATGCAGTAGGGGCTGTCCTAGCACAAGAAGATGAAGAAGGAAAGGAGAGGGCAGCCTACTATATCTCTAAACTTCTCAACCCCGCTGAACAGAGATACACGGCGATGGAGAAAACATGTGCAGCATTGGTCTGGGTTGTTCAGAAATTGAAGCATTATTTTCTGGCCCATGAAGTCCACCTCATCGCTAGGATGAATCCGATCAAATTCTTTATGGAGAAATCTGTTCTTACTGATAGGTTAGGGCGATGGCAAAGCTTTCTATCTCAATTCGATATCATTTACATTCAGCAGAAAGCGATCAAAGGCTATGCCATAGCAGAACATCTCGCTCATCATCCCCTTCCTCGATTTGATCCAGTGCGATCAGAGTTTCCGGATGAGGAACTGATGTCCGTAAATCAAATCAGAGATGATATGTGGACTCTGCATTTTGACGGGGCTCTGAATTCTCATGGAAAGGGTATTGGAATCGTTCTGTTATCACCTGAAGGTGTCACCATTCCACAAGCCTTTCAGCTTGATTTTCCAGTCACCAACAACATAGCTGAATACGAAGCACTTCTTGCTGGCCTCGAGGCTGCTCATTTTTATGGTGCCACTAAACTCAGGATTGTGGGTGATAGCCAACTAATTCTTCGCCAAGTGCTGACCAAGTATCGAACTCTTGATCCTAAGCTCAAGCCTTATCAAGAACTTACTTCTGCATACTCAAAGCTTTTCACAAAATTGATCTTTGTCCATATCCCTAGAAATCAAAACATCCTAGCTGACACTCTAGCTTCACTCGCATCTTCCCTTGATTTTCCGATCAGCAAGCAATCTGAATCAATCATAGTTCATAGGCGTCTTTCACATGCCGTGAAAGACCCTTCATTTCTTAGAACTAAGGAGAAATTGCTGAAGAAATTCAGAGATGGGAGTATTGTGGAGAAAAGAGAAATCATGTTGATGGAGCTGTTAGAAGAGATGGATGAGGAACAGAAGCCATGGTATTATGAAATTGCAAAATATTGTGAAGATCAATCGTATCCTGAGGAAGCTACAACTGAGGAGAAAAGGGCTATCAGGAGAGTTGCTCAACGATACACCTTAGTTGGAGGAGCATTATATAAGAGAGGTTTTGATGGAGTTCTTCTGAGATGTCTAGACGAGGATGAGCTTTGGAAGGTTATGGAAGGAGCTCATAGTGGAGTTTGTGGTGGCCATGTTAATGGACAGATGCTAGCAAAGAAAATTCTTAGACAAGGATTTTATTGGCCAACCATAGAAGAAGACTGCGTAGGATATGTCCGTAGGTGTGCCAAGTGTCAACTTCACGCCGACAAAATTCATTCTCCTGCATCTTCACTCCATCCTGTTTCTTCCCCATGGCCTTTCTTCATGTGGGCTTTCGACATTATTGGACCTCTCGGTAACCCAGATTCCGGCATCAAGTAAAAATCTTTCATTCTCACGGCAACAGAATACTTCACCAAGTGGGCAGAAGCTGAAGCGTACACGGAAGTCAAAGCATCAACCGTCTGCAAGTTCATCATGAAGAACATCATCACAAGATTCGGAATTCCAAGTACCATCGTCACCGACAACGGACCGCAGTTTGTGTCACAAGAATTGAAGGACCTCTGCAACAGGTATAGAATTGGATTGCATCATTCATCTCCTTATTATCCGCAAGGCAATGGGCAAGAAGAGGCAACAAATAAGACTTTGATAAAAATCATCAAAAAGACGTGTAAATCTAACAAATTCGCAGATTGGCCAGAAAAATTAGTTGAGGCTCTATGGGCCTACCGAACTTCAATCCGCACGCCCACTGGGCAAACTCCTTATTCCCTAACGTTTGGAATGGAGGCGGTAGTTCCATACGAGATCCTTATACCGTCGCTAAGAGTACAATTGAACAAGGAATTTTCCATTGATGAACATCGTTCAGCACTTCTTGCTCAATTGGAACTTTTAGACGAGAAAAGGTGGTCAGCTGCTAATCATGCAAAAGTTTATCAAAATAGACTAGCACGTTTTTATCAAAAGAAAGTCATTGAACGTAAGTTCAAAGTCGGTGAAATGGTCGTTAAAAGAATTTTTGTAAAACCTGGTGGTCCGCGTTCTAAGCTCCAACCCAACTGGGAAGGACCTTATGTTGTATCGCACGCTTTTCCTGGTAATGCTTATCGTCTTGTTAATGCAGAAGGAGAAGAGCTAAATCATCCCTGGAATGGTTTACATCTTAAGAAATACTACCCTTAGGTTAAAGAGTCGATCAGTATGGTACAAAGACGAGTGGAATCAGAAAGTTTATAAACTCAAATTTCCCAGTTAGTCTCGATAACTTAATTTCAAACCCATTACTACACACACTGACACGTTTGGTTCGTGAGTAACAAGAGATGCCAAGTCCTGAAGAATATCAAAAGCTTGACTAAAAGTGTAAAGTACAAATCATTCATTTTAAAAGCAAAATTCTGTTTCACACTCGGCCCATGATGTTGGAACGAGGCTTAGAATAGACTCCCAAGAATACCCACCATCTTAGTAGGAGGCCGTCATAAAAAAAAAAGGGGGAGATCCGTTCCGAAGAAAAAAAAAAAAAACATAGAAAAGCAAAAACAAAAGGTAAAATCCAAATGTCAAATCAAAAAGGTCATTACATTACAAACGTTACATCAAGGCCATGAAATGAAACGAAAGGGAACGCAAGGTCGATAAATACCCCGAAAAAAATGACCGAACCCCAACAGATATCAGGGTAGGAAAGGGACATCTTTTTAAGTCTCCGGAACCTTCTCATGGGCTTTCTAAACTTATTCTTCCTTTCTTTCTAAAGGGGCGTACTCCAAATTTAAGGAATGGCTTAGATTGACTAAGGGTCAAATCATCAAATGGTATCACGAATGGAAACACAAGTTCAAACACGATGGCTTTAAGTTAAATTGTCAAAGAACAATTTAGAAATTAAGTTAATAAATGAATATGATCTTTTGATCTAAGTACCATGCTGGTCTTTTAGTCAAAATTCAAAAAAAAAAATACATATGTCAAAATTCAAAAAAAAAAATATCAAAAATAAAAAAAAATACATGTGTCCAAAATCTAAAAAAAATACATAGTCCAAAATTCAAAAAAATATACAAATGTCAAAATCAAAAAAATATATATATTTCAAAACCCAAACAAAAATGAATATTTCAAAATATCAAAAAAATATTTCAATTAGCATTTGCTTGTGGCATTTAGTGTGTTTCATTCCTTTTATTTTCAGTGAGCATATGTTTGCTTGTATGTTGCATTTTGCTTAAGTTTGATTATTCTCATTACCTTTGTTAATAAAGGCTATGCCCCTTGACCATTTATTGAAGGAAAAGATTAATTGACCATTTATTTGGTCAGGCAAGGGGCTAAGCCTAAATAGATACTTAACCTGTTTGTTAAGTGATGTACAGAATACAAGACAAGCACAGGAACACAAGATTGAAGCCCAAAATTTTCATGTATTTCATTAGAAAGTGTTTTGTACATGATACATGAAAAAAAAAAAAAGAAGATACATGAGCCCTCAAGGCTGGCTCTCCCCTCCGCCCTCGTCCAACTGGCTCTGGGCCTCGTCAGGTGCATCCGGTGCTGGCCCTCGACTAGGAGGTGGAGGTGGCCCCATCGCACTCGGACTTGCCTGACCAGAAGACATGGCAACACTGGCCGTGAAGGCACTGGTCAGACCACGCTCATGGGCACGCTGCCGAGCTCGCTAATATCGCTCCTCCACCATCTTGCGCTCATGCTCCGCGACTGACAGTCGACCCTGAAGACTCTCCAGTCGAAGGCGGTCGCGATCTCTCTCCTCAGTCACAACCTCCAGGCGAATCTGGAGGCGTGCAAGATCTCCAGTGGAGAGACGTGCCACCTGCTCCTCTAGAGCCCGGATCCGCGCAGCATCAGCTTCGGCGCGAGCCGCTGCAGTACGGGCATGCTCCAGCTCCGCTTCAGCTCTCTGAAGGGCTTCCTGAAGCTCAGCAACCTGAATAAAAGTCATTGTTAGTTCAAGGCAATCAAGTAATTAAAATCAAATTAAGAAGTGAAAAGTTGAAGAACTTACCCGAGCAGCACGGTCCTCCTCCGCGAGAGAAGCCCGGTGGATGACGGAGGTGAGCTGACTCTGAAGATCAGCCAGAGCAGCGTCATGGGCGGAAGAGGATGATGACGCTCCATAAGAAGGGGGAGCCGCCTGGGTGTAGACAGCTCGCTGCATCAAAAGATAACTGTCAGTGTCAATCGCCAAAACAGTTAATTAATTAAAACATGCACTCATATTCATGCATACATACCAGATCGAACAATTCCTTCTGGACTTGTTCTAGCTGGGCATCCGCATCATGTAGGCGGGCCCGGAGGTCGATGATGACCGCATCGCGTGCATCCTGCAAGTCACGCATTCATACATTCATTCACCAAACATAAATCAAGATAATAATAAAATTAAAGACGCATGAATGCATACTTACATCGAGTGGTCGGAGGAGCCGAAGTTGATCGGCGTAGTGGGCCCGGTAATGCTGGAGGTAGCCCTTGCTACTCTCCGCACGGGACTCCACGCGTACGCCGCGGCGGTGCCAATCCTCGTACTGCTCGGGGAACTTGGCACGCCAGTCGGTGAGGGATTGCTTGCCCCTCATGCTCCTTCCCACGCCCTCCGGGACCTCCTCGTCGATCCATTCCTGGTGGAGGCCCAGGGTCCTCATCACGAGCCGGAGGCGGAGGGGCTCGATTTCGTTGAGGCAATGTAGCCACATTTGCCTCCCGAACCTCCTCCTGCCAGCCGTCACCCACGACTGACCCTCCTCGCCCATACCAAGGTACGGGCGCCAGATCACCTGCATATAGATTAGATGCATTCATTTGCATTTAAACAATAAAAGATTGCATTGAGTAAAATTGAATAAATTAAAAACTTACCAGAAGCTCTGGATAGTCCAAGAACTGACGGCGGAGGGCCGTCAACTGGTGGTGCTGTGGAGCCGTGTCCACGATTGGCTGCCAACGGCAGGCCAATGGGACGGCACTGGATCTCGCAATCCACGCTCTGCCGAGCGGGAAGTAATAGTAACTCCACACCTGCATTCATGAACATATAGGTTAGAAAAAAGCATCATCATATCATATTGCATGTCATGAACAAATAATGAAATAACTTAATACCTGAAGAAACGGCGAGAAGCCGCTGACAGTGGTCTCACGGTTCGGCGTGACCGCGGACAGATCGGCGAAGAGGTGGGCCAGAAGGGCCGCACCCCAGGCATACTCTCCTAGGCTATCTAAATCATCTAACAAATAAAGGAATCTACAATGGATATGGTCGCCCTTCGTACCGAAGAGCAACCGACCGAAGAAGAAAACTAGAAAGACTCTAAGCTGTCTATCTACCTCCTCCCCCTGACTCGGATCACTACAGTATACAAGGGAGGATGACTCTGCTAGTCTATCCCTAAACTCTTCTCGGGTCTCGTCGGACCGACGCCGGGGCTCATCTAGACCTAGGGCAGCCTCTACCTCTACCCTGGGAACCATCCTAGACTCTCTTCCTAGGCTGGATACTTCTATTCCTAGCAGAGCCTCCGCCAATCCCTGATAGTTGGGGTAAGTAACCCCACTCACAGGTCGGCCCTCTACCCGGAGACCAGTGATCCTGACCACATCCTCTAGGGTGGGGACCATATGCCCCCATGGCATTAGGAAAGCACGGCTTTCCGCATGCCACCTCTCCCGCAATGCCTGCAGGAGGACCAGATCGAGCCAAAATGGCTCGATGTCTAGAACCTCGCCGAATCCCATCCGGCGCAGGCGCGCCCTCTGGAAGTCCGGCAGCCCTCTATAAGCCCCTACCACTAAATCCTAGGAGATTCTAGCCCTCATCACTCCTTGCAAATAAAAACAAAAAAAAATAGAGTCAGCAATGAATAAAAAAAACAGGAAAATCACTTCTGTTTTGAAAGGCGTCAGCACACACAGACGTTTTTCAAAACACGTCCACACGCCCTGATGTAATTCAAGATTATTTTCTATCTAATTAAAAATTCGGAATTTAGTTTGAAAGACGTCAGCCCAAGGCGACGCTTTTTGAATAGCGTCAGCTGGTCTGGACACCTTTCAAGCCCATATTCCGGGTTCCTTGAAGAACCCCTTTCTCCCCTCTCCTCTTCATTCACTCAAACCATAGAGAGCTTACCGTGTGGAGGTCGCCCTCCTCTTCTTCTTCCACCGCCATGGGTGCCGGTGGAGGGAATTCCTCCTCCAAAAAGGCCGCCGCCTCAGCTAGCATTGCCGGGACCTCCTCGGGGGCTTCTTCTTCTCGCCTCCGTCGCCTCTTAGCCAAGGTTTTCATCTTTTTGGATCCTTCACCACGTTCCATAGCTCGAGAGGAGGGAGTTTTCGAGAGGGAGAGAGTGAGATCGCCGGAGCTCGGTCGCCGGAGAGGTGAAGAGAGAGAAATTTTGAGAAAAGTGAGGAAGAAAGGGGGGCCTTCGCGGGTCTGTAAACAAAAGGTTGAAAGGCGTCGACTCAGACAGACGCGTTTTAGGGCGCATAAGTTGAAGCAGCAAGGACAGCTGTTTGAAATTAACTTAAACACGTCCACACATACAAACGCGTTTCATATTACCGCCAATTCTGATCAGAGCCGTACAGAGGAAAATCATGAAAGGCGTCTTATTATCAAGACGCGTTTTAGGGAATTAATCATGGAATTAATGGCAGAATCCTAAAAAAAAGTAGGAGAGAGAAATTTAAAGGCGTCTTGTCTGGTAGACGCAATTTAGGTTTTAAATCAGATTTTAAGGAATAAATTGAATTTCTGAAAATGAATTATAATGTAAAGGCGTCTTGTCTGGTAGACGTAATTTAACCTTTTAATCGGGTTTTTGAGGATTAAATTGAATTTCTGGAAAAGAATTATGATTGAAAGGCGTCTTTCTGAGTGGACGCGTTTTACATTTTACAGAATCCGAATTGTTGAATTTTCAGGAAAAAATCAAGTCTTTACTAAAGGAAAAATTATGTGCATATCACAGAAAGTTGGAGAAAGATTCCAAGGCATGAAAAATCAATCTTTATTCAATGAAATCCTTTATTACATCAAGAGGAAAAAAAAAAAAAAAAGAAAAAAAGAAAAAAAGAAAGAGGACATTTAAGGGAGAATATCATGAAGACCTTTAAGGTAAGGAAATTTCAGTCCTCTATCTCTATCTTTAGAGGATCTTACACGATAGCTAAAGCCAAGGTTCCACAGAGTAGTAATGATTGTATAGCTTCATAATCTTCGTCGGATTCCAAGTCGCGCTTCTTAATTGGGAGTGTGGGAGAGAATTCAGGTAATTCACGACGGCCCAAGCTAAGTTGAGTAAGACACCGATGTGGGTTGTATAGCACGAATTCGGTGGCTCCAATCAACTTGAGGTCTGCTCCCGTTGTACGGCGCATCCAAACTGACTTTCCAACAAGAGCGAGTGGAGACGAGTCGAATATGTCGGATGTCATGAGCTTCAAATACTCTCTCCAGTCGGCCCGGGTCTTGAGTTTTGGAATTTTGTTGACCATGTACTCATTGAACTTTACAATATTAGCAATGCAATGAATTGGACTATTCAAGAAGATCTGAGATGGATTCAGAGGCCTTTTCTTGTTATGCTCAAACTTGAAGTGAAGCTCAACCCACAAGGCAAAGAGTAACATGCACCCATATGGAGGACGACCCACAGAGGCCACAGAAAGTCCACTGTAAAGATATGCTAAGAGTGCAGTGCTAATGGATTTACCTTCGAAGGTTGCGCAGATAGCACTAACTTGATCATCTTCTAAGATGTTATCTTGCGCAGGGAAGAACAAGGCACCGGCAAGGCATGTAACGAAAGCTTTTGTTACATCTTCTGTTTCATCCTTCCTTAGATCATCAATTTCATATAAAGTCCACTCAGCTAGCTTTGCAAGATTGATCCCCTTTTTGGTAAGGCATCCTTTAGCTTCTGAAGGATCCTTCATGATCGATGTCAACAATTGTTGACCGGTGATTTTCTCTTTTGTCAAGACTATCTTATCTTTGTTGTCTTTGGTCTTTGGGAGACCTAATAGAAGTTCCGCTTCTTCTAGAAGGATCGTGCACTCGAAGTCTTGGAAGAAGAACGTATGATTTTGGGGATGCCACCACTCGATCAAGGCACCCATAGCCGCCCAATCTACGTTCGCGCTCTTGTAATTCTTGGCAAGCACTACAAGTCCTTGAAGATTCCATTTGGATATGAATACTTGCATGGAAAGTTTAACACTTTTTGCAAGTTTACGAATCCAAGGGAGAGACGTGAATTTTCTTGGTCCAGGAAACATGGGATAATTCTGAAAATAAAAAGAGAGTTTGATGAAGAACATGAAGAACATGAAAAAAAATTGAAAAGGAAGTTGATTGAACTTACTTGAAGATTGAGATTTCTTCCATTAAGGTGATTCTCTATGTCGGCAAACTTCTCTAGAGACATCTTCATCTTCTTGTTTGAAGAATCCATCCCTCTTTTTCGGAATTCCTCCTTCTTGAAGCTTGGGAAGCTTGGAAACCTTGAAGAAACCTTGAAAATTTGGAAGAAAACTCAACTTTGGATCTTTGGATTATGGTAGGATTGCTTGGGAACAACCTAAGGATGTTTATATAGAAGGAATTGCGATCCTAAGAAGACCTTTTCCGGATTGGAAAAGGGATGTGCATTGGTAGAGTTGGAATTCGAGTAGAGAACAACCAGAAACCTGTTTCTGTGAGTAAAAGGCGTCGAGGAGCACTGACGTTTTTTTAATGTTTAATGGCGTCTACGCGACATGACGCGTTTTAGCAATTCTGCTATTTTCCCGAAATTCTATGGTTTTTGATTGAATATTTGTTTGGAATCATTAATGATTTTAATTGCAGGAAATTCAAGTAAAGCTTGAAATATTAAGAAGATCATATTGTGGAATTCATGAAGTCCTAACCGTGGCTAAAAGGACGGTTATTTCTATCCTTGTATTATTTCATGTAAATCATTTGCATTACTATATGTTAGATATTTATTAGAGAATGTCAAGGACCTTGTGGTTTTGATGAAACTGGAATTTGAGTTCCCCTACAACAAAAACAGTGATAATTCCTGAGAATTCTTAATCGCACGGATAGGCCGCTGGATTGTTAATTAGTAAGGATGATGGTTCCACTTTTGTGAAACAGTGCGTGGATAAACGAGCTTCGGCTTAGCACTGGATTACAAGAATTAGTATCTTGACTCATTAATGACAATTTAACAATATTCTCCTTGATTAATTTATATTTTATTTGACTTTATATTTTTCTTTTAGCCCAGCATGCATCATGTAGGACTCTGAAATCATTATGATAAGAATTAATTATTGATTAAGTTTCAGACCATTAATCAAATAATTTCAACATGATATGAAATATTCCATTCTGAATTAAGTATCTTGATTATCTTTGAGGTTCGCTTGAAGATATCCTTGGAATTCTATCCTTTCTTGGACTCTTTATCCAATATTCTTGTTTTCTTTTAAAGATCCATCATGGCTGCAGCACGTCCACATTGGCTGGCAAACGCTCCCCATGATGAAACCTACAGTGTCTACGACCTGGGGTACTTCCCACTTTGAGGAGGTTGATCACCTTATTTCCTTGTCTACCTCATCCAGACAGGATTGATTCTATTGATCTCCTTGAGCTATCTTCACTGATAATTTTGACAAAAAAAAATTCTAATCATGTGATGTTAAGAGCGTGTCTCATCACACCTTGGCATCATATTTTCAGTACATTCTATTTCATTTCACTCCCTTGCAAAGGCGATACCAAGGTGAGGCAGCTGTAGACACGCTAATTTTGACATCATTTTGAGTAAATTTCATATCATATAATAATGCCTCAGAATGGTCTAATATTTAATCATTAATTAATTTTTATTAATATTTTTGAGTGTCGAGTTTAACAGACATGTTTAAGTTAATCAATTAAATTGATTTTAACTCAAATTTCAGTTAAAATATGAGGAAGTCTAAAAGACGTCGACCTATGTAGACGCCATTTAGAGTTTATTCCTATTTTAACGTTTAAATTTGAATTTTAATCAGTTGATTAATTAGCTAAAAGGCGTCTGTGAGTGCTGACGCGTTTTAGGTTTCCTAAGCTATTTCTACTTCTCTTCCGGATGTTTATCCTTATCTTAATTAGTGTAAAAGACGTCTACACATGTGGACGCGTTTTACCTGATAAAGATAAAGATAAATTTTTTCCGGATTTTTATCCTTATCTTAATTAATCTGAAAAACGTCAGCCATGGTGGACGCTTTTTAGATAATTACAGATAAAGATGAATTAATCAGTATTTATCTGTTGGTTAAGACGGATAAATCCGAAGTTTTTCACGAACGCAAAAGAAGTCTATAAATACCTTACATGTTGAAGAGTAAAAAAAAAGAGAGAGAGGGCATAATCTTGAGTTGAATTACTGGAGCGATAGCGAATTGAAGATCAAAGCAACAACGTCGGAACGCTGAAGCGCTGTTTCCAGAAGTCGGCGTCTTTTCAAGAGTCTTCATCCATTCAAGAATTCAACAATTGGGCATAAGTTTTTCATTTCCGCATCTGCATTTCATTTAGTTCTACATTCTTCATCATTCACTTCATGCAAACACACACAACACATTCATTCTCTTCAAAACCTACTTGATTAAGGGGTTTCAAAAGCCACTCAACAAGTAAGTTTACTGTTTAATTGCATGCTTAGCATCATGATTATAATAGAAACTGCTTTTGCTTAAAATTCTCATCATTGTTTCTTTATCTCCTTTTCTTTCTATTCCTGCTGCACTCAACAACAACGAGAGAATTAAAAGGAGCAAATCAAGCACAAGTCAAAAGGGATTTTTGGACGATCCTCAACCTCAACCTCAAATTTCAAATTCAACAGCAAGAACAAAAAGCAAAGAAGGGCTCTCTTTCTTCAGCCGGCTGAGGAAGGGGAACCAAGGACTCCATATCTTCCGTGTTTAAACAGGTAGGCGATCATACTTCTTTCGGAACTTTTTAGTTAAAAGTTTCTGGCGATCACTACACTTAGTTGCTGTTTTTAATAGGTTTATTTTACACTAAATAACCTAGATTTTTCATGATAATCACATGGTCATTCTAAGCACTCACAGTGAAGTATTCCGTTGCCGTGAGGATGAAAGATTTTTGCTTGATGCTGGAATTGGAATTGCCAAGGGGTCCAATGATATCGAAAGCCCACATGGAGAAAGGCCATGGGGAAGAAACAGGATGGAGTGAAGATGCAGGAGAATGAATTTTGTCGGTGTGAAGTTGACACTTAGCACACCTACAGACATACCCTACACAGTCTTCTTCCATGGTTGGCCAATAAAATCCTTGTCTGAGGATCTTCTTTTCTAGCATTTGTCCATTAACATGGCCACCACAAACTCCAGCATGAGCTGCTTCCATAACCTTTCAAAGCTCATCTTCGTCTAGACATCTCAGAAGAACTCCATCAAAACCTCTTTTGTACAATGCTCCCCCAACTAGGGTGTATCGTTGAGCAACTCTCCTGATAGCCCTTTTTTCCTCAGCTGTGGCTTCTTCAGGATACGATTGATCTTCACAATATTTGGCAATTTCATAGTACCATGGCTTCTGTTCATCATCCATCTCTTCTAATAACTCCATCAACATGATTTTTCACTTTTCCACGATATCTCCATCTCTAACCTTCTTCAGCAACTTTTCCTTAGTTCTCAGAAATGAAGGGTCTTTCACGGCGGGTGAAAGACGCCTATGAACTATGATTGATTCAGATTGCCTGTTGATTGGAAAATCAAGAGAAGATGCGAGTGAGGCTAGAGCGTCAGCTAAGATGTTTTGATTCCTAGGAACATGGACGAAGATCAATTTGGTGAAAAGCTTTGAATAAGCAGAAGTAAGTTCTTGATAAGGCTTGAGTTTGGGATCAAGGGTTCGATACTTGGTTAACACTTGGCGAAGAATCAATTGGCTATCACCCACAATCCTGAGTCTGGTAACACCATGGGAATGAGCAGCCTCGAGGCCAGCAAGGAGCGCCTCGTATTCTGCTATATTGTTGGTGACTGGAAAGTCAAGCTGAAAGGCTTGTGGAATGGTGATACCTTCGGGTGATAACAGAACAATGCCAATACCCTTTCCATGGAAATTCAGAGCTCCGTCAAAATGCAGAGTCCACATATCATCTCTGATTTGGTCTATGGACATTAGTTCCTCATCCGGAAACTCCGATTGGACTGGATCAAAACGAGGAAGGGGATGATGAGCGAGATGTTCTGCTATGGCATAGCCTTTGATCGATTTCTGCTGAATGTAAGTGATATCGAATTGAGATAGAAAGCTTTGCCATCGCACTAACCTATCAGTAAGGAAAGATTTTTCCAGAAGAAATTTGATCGGATTCATCCTAGCGATGAGATGGACTTCATGGGCTAGAAAATAACACTTCAATTTCTGAACAACCCAGACCAATGCTGCACATGTTTTCTCCATCGCTGTATATCTCTGTTCAGCGGGGTTGAGAAGTTTGGAGAGATAGTAGGCTGCCCTCTCCTTTCCTTCTTCATCCTCTTGTGCTAGGACAGCCCCCACTGCATCATCCAGGACAGAAATGTAAAGTATCAACGGTTTGCATGGAGATGGTGGTCTCAAAATAGGAGGACTTGTCAAATAATTCTTTAATCTATCGAATGCCTCCTGACACTTATCGTCCTAATCGAATTTGACTCCCGGCTTGATAAGCTCGTAGAACGGCTTACACCTTTGTGAGTGCTGGGAGACAAAACAGCGAATAAATTGCAACCTCCCGATTAATCCTCTTAACTCCTTCAAGTTCTTGGGAGGTGGCATCTCTCTAATAGCCTTCGCCTTGTTGGGATCGATCTCAATTCCCCGTTTGCTGACAATGAACCCAAGTAATTTCCCTGAAGATAGCCCGAATACACATTTCTTGGGATTCATCTTTAACTGATACTCCCTTGACCTCTCTAACACTCTTGCCAAAACTTTGGCATGCTCAGCCTTCGTTTTAGATTTAACCAACAAATCATCCACATACACTTCTAGATCTATATGCATCATGTCGTGAAATATTGCCATCATAGCCCTCTGATAAGTGGCTCCATCATTCTTTAATCCAAATGGCGTGACAACATAGCAGTATGTTCCCCAAGGTGTAGTGAATGATATCTTCTCTTGATCTTCTTCTGCCAATTTAATCTGATTGTATCCTGAAAACCTATCTATAAATGATAAAGTCTCATAGCCAGCAGTGTTATCAATGAGTACATCAATATGAGGCAATGGAAAATCATCTTTAGGACACGCCCGGTTTAAATCTCGGAAGTCAATGCAAATCCTGACCTTCCCATCCTTCTTCATAACCGGGACTATGTTGGCCACCCATTGTAGATAGAGGACAACTCTAATAAATTTAGCTTTATGTAATTTGTCAACCTTTTCCTTCATTTTCAAAGCCATTTGTGGGTGGAATCGCCTTAACTTATGCTTGACAGGACTAGCTCCATCCTTTAATGTCAACCTGTGTTCAACTAATGACAAGTCTAACCCCGGCATATCTTCATAACTCCAGGCGAAAGTGTCCTTATAGTCCTTAAGTACTTGTACCATTGCCTTCTCATCTTCCTCAGAAAGATTCTGGCTGACGAGGACAACCTTAGGTTCGTCTTCAGACCCTAAATTGATTTCTCTGGTGGGTTCTTCTACGGCAGCTGAGGGTTCATCTAATCTCTTCACTCCACTGGCATATGCCTCAGCTGCGTCCTCGTCATCTTCTTCGTCTTCAATAATGGGGTCTTTTTCATGTATCAACTCATACACCCCATACCCATCATTGACTGACTCATCGTCCATACAGTCTTCTGGCATCTAAATTGGATTTTCTAATAACTGAGGGATTAAAGAGTAAGAAAAACATCTATTAGCTAAGTCCTGGAGGTATCTATCTGGAATTCGCCTACCCTTAGGCTTCCTAGACTTCATAACCTGATTAACTTGCCTAGAACTAGACTCCCCAACTTTACTAGACCCCCTATTCTGACCTAATGAAGATGAAGCAGAATGAAAATCATGGGATACGGATGGAAATATAGGAGAATCCTCCCGAGGTGAGGGGAAGAGTAGATTTAGAAGAGAATCTTGACCGAAAGACCCGCGCGATGGGGTGGAATCGGCCAAGTAAGAGGTTTCCTCAATGAGGATCTGGGAAGAATTTGTTGCCAAATTGGCGTTTTTTTTTTTTTGAACAATAGAAGAGTTAAGCATAAAACATGAATGAACATGAATAGAAGGAGAATTAGATGGAGGAAGTGGCACCAAGGCCAAGGGATTAGGGGGATCATATAGCAGTATGTCCCAGATTAAATCATACATCCTCTCTAGATCGAGAGGAGGTGGTGGAATGAGGTCCCGTGGGGACAGAGTAATCATAACGGGCGGGGCCCGTGGAATGTCTTCAATGATGATCCGCGACCAAGTCGGGGTCAAGAGCAATGTGCGAAACAAGGTTTGAAGCATGAAAACATGAGAAGGATAAGTCCCCCTCCAAAGCAGATCCGTGGTGTAGCCAGCTTCATAGGAGTCATCTGGCTCCGCTTCATCAGTCTCTTCTGACAGCAGTATCCTCTTGTCAAAAATAGCGCCAGGACCTTCGATCAGCTCATCGATCTGTGGCGGCCACTTGAGTTCTGCAGGATAGAGAAACAGCCTGTTCAGCGCGATGTAGAGGTCTCTCAGATCGAACCACCTGTACCATTCACATTCGGGATCTTGGAATTTTCTCCTCTTCATAGGCTGCAGAGCCTCCAAGGACTGGTACGTGAGTAGTCTTGAGTAGTGTCTAGCCAAGTCTCTCCCATATATATCATGCAGGTCAAAATATGAAGTAATGACCACCGTGTTGTCATGGCTTATTACGGGCCCCTTTACAAAATGAGTGTATAGGGTCCATGTTAGGGGGTCCCGACCTTCCTTGGGCGGTGTAGACATGGTCTCCCAGACTTTCTGTCCGCCTTCATTCTCTGCTTGCTGAACAATGTCTTGTTTCATTTTTCTCGGCCTATAGCCCAAGCCTCTTCCAGGTGCTCCTCGGTGATCTTTGACAGGAGTGGTCCTGCCTTGTAATTGTGTGCCCATACCTCTTCCAGGCTGATAGCCATTCTTCATCATTATTCTCCATCCTGGGGTACTCATGCACTTCCCCCTTTTTATGGCATTTAACGGGTAAGGAGAAATAGTGGCAGTTTTCAGAGGATCAGCCACTGGATGGTAAACCTGTAATACCGGCAGAAAAGGTTGTCGGCCAGGTGAAGAAATGGGTTTGACATTCAAAGAATGAGCAGCAGCAAGGATCGGCATGCTCGTAACCTTAACGATTCGTCCTTTGAAGGGGAATTTGAGGCATTGATGATTCGTGGAAGGAATCGTCTCGAGAGTTTTTATGTAAGGACGACCCAATATGGCATTTAAAGAAGGGTCGATTTCTAGAATGTGAAATTCGACCTCTGCATGACTTACAGGGCCTAGCTCTACTTTCAAATAAACCATTCCCAGAGGGGAACGGGTGGAATTATCATATGCCGTAACGGAGATGGGGCTAGGCAGCTATTTTTCCTTGGGCACACCACACAGTTCCAGGGTCTTCGGAGGTAAAACATTGATCGAAGCCCCTGTGTCTACCAGACATGCATCCACGACCTTTTTGCAAATGTTGACCGTGATGCTCAGAGCCATGCTTCTGGCTACTGGTGGTGCTACTTCCGATGTATGAAATGTAATGGAGGGCTGGTCCCCCTGAGGAACTAACAGTGCTGCAATCTTTTCCACCGGCACGTCCTCGTTGACCATCACCTTCCGCAGATATTCCATCAGAGCTTCTTGGTGAATCTTCGATCTTTTAATCAGTTCAAGCACGGAGATCCGTGCCGGTGTTCCGTCCAGATGTTTCAACAAATCATACTGAGTGCCTGGTGCACTCTCTTCATTGTGTGCTTCCTCTGTCGGCTGTGATGGGCCGTCTCTAACTGTTGACTGAGGAAAGACTTTGTTGAAAATCCTCCCACTCTGGAGCGCATGTTCCTCAGCCGTGGAAGGTCCGGGTGATACTTTGAGTACCGCAGGGTTGGATGGTGCGGATGGCGTGGTGTAAGGATCGAGACTTTCTGATCCGGTTTTCGGGTCGGACCCGGTAATTCTGGCCCTAGTTTTAGGTTCTGTCAGGTGGGTGCCACGTGGGCTGGCTTCGGGCCGCGAGAGTACGGCCCTGTCGCGTCGTTTGAACGGCGTCCGCGTGGGACGACGCCTTTCGGACTGCGACTCTGAGTGTGTCAGAGTACGGCCCTGACAAGTTGTCTGAACGGCGTCTGTGTAGGACGACGCGTCTCAGAGTTTTGTCAGAGCGGCCGTCACGTCACCTGATAGACGTCCGTGGATGTCGACGCATTTTAGCCAATCTCTGGTTAACCCCGCGAGCCCTCCTTCTTTCCCTCATTTTTCACCTTCTCTCTCTCTCTCCTTCCCCTCCGGTGATCCCGACGGCGATTCCTTCTCTCCCCTCTTTTCCTCCCACCATTTCATCTCTCCCTCCACTCCATCCTCTACCTAGCTCCTACCACTACCACCTCCACCTCCACTGCGGCGTTCTACTCTCCGGACGGCGGCCGACGTCACGGTGGAGCAAGGACGACCACGGCGGTACCGGCGGCGGCGTGGGGCGAGAAGGGTGGACGGCTTGAAGCTTGGAGGAGTTCGAGTGTCCGGTAGGGTGACGGTCCCCACAGCATCGTGTTTAAGCCATGTTTTCCCCCGTCTATGCATGTTGTAGATCTTTGGTTTTTGGGGATAGAATGAGCATGTTTAGGAGTTCTTTTGATGATATGGGGAATTTTCTATAAATGTGATTTCCTATGGATTGTATTGCCCCTCTTTCTCCTCCGTTTTTGGGTAATTTTGGGGTTGTTTGGGTTGAAAAGGGGAGCCCTCGGGCTCCTGGCATGGAGCTTGAATGGCGTCGGCCTTGGGCGACGCGATTCAAGACAGAACCACACTAATTCATGCCAGTAAAATGTGTTTACACTGCTAGATAGTTGGTTAATGCATGCTGTTAATGTACTCGATGTGATGGACTCTTCGTGACCGGATGACACTACGTTGGGTGTCGTGCGACCGTGGACTTCTTCCGTGACCGGATCGCACCATGCCGTGTTTTCTGTTTCGGTGGACTTAGAGTGACAGTTGTAGCGTTCTACACCCTGTGTCGGTGCGGAGGGACACAGCGCTGACGGGAGCAGTGGCGGGGTGACGCCTAGTGGAGAGGGTCACCCGGTGAACCCCGGGGTTAGCTAGCTTGTACTGGTGTCGGAGTGGTACCTTTGGAGTGTCACTCGTGCTGGGGGAAGGAGTAACCACCTGAGCCAGTTGGGCCGGAGTAGCCAGCGTACTATCCGAGGGGTTACTGTTTGGTCTCAGCGGGTCAGTGTTTGCTGGGGGAAGGAGTAGCCGCCGAGGTAGCCAGCGTGCTATCCGAGGGGTTACTGTTTGGTCTCAGCGGGTCGAAGTTTTTCCCACCATTTGTTTATGTGGTTGACGTGTTCTATCGAGGCGGCAGTCGTGGGTTCCCTTGTTGGTTAGTTTAGAAATATGCATGTTTAATACACTTCGACTGCATGTGATTTCACGTTGAGAATTAGGAATTGTACCTACTACTGTGCTTGTTACCTTACCGTTAGCTATATTTTTGCACTTGTGGGTGTGTGCGTGGGCAGTGGGGGTCGAAGGATCCCTACTGAGTCTTGTCTTGAGACTCACCCCTGCGGTTTTCAGGTGAGGACTCCCAGCAGACCTAGAGCGGCGTGTGCGGCCGTGTGTTGAGCGTCTTCAGCGGTTGTTCCGGGGTATGCTCCGATGTAGTTGTTATTTATTTCTGGCCTGTACGTTTAATTATTTCTTTGCAATTGGAATATGTAATTATTTGCTGTATCGAGTCGCATTGTAATAATTTTAATTCCTGCACTTTCATTTCAATTCAATGCGATGTGAATGTTTAGCTTAGTTAATTATTTATTTCCCAGACTTACTAAATCCTGGTTTGGTTCCAAATTAATGATTCGGTACCCATTTAGTAATCGGATCCCCGATTATAGGGTGGCGGGTCGTTACACGTGGAGTGTTGGTATGTGGGCGATGACGTGGGGTTAGTAGGTGGCGGCGTGGTGCGGATTAGAGGCCTAGATGGTTGTATGGTGGATGAAGTGGGGAACGGCATGCGTAATAGCGGTTTAGAAGGTTGGGTGGTATCTGGGTAAGCGGTAGTGGTAGCGGGTGAAGTAGGGAATGGTATGCGTAGTAGTGGTCTGGATGGTAGGAGGGGTGCGTAGTTGGTTTGCGGGGGGTTATTTAGTGGAGGCGTAGTGGTATGGGGTGTAATGGGCTTAAGGAAAGCGGGTGATGGTAATGGGTTAGCGGGTGCGGGTGAGTGATATGCGGGTATAGGGGTAATGGTAATGGGCTGTGGTCTAGGTATGTGGATGGTGCGGCGTGGTGGTTGTTCTGCGGTACTTGGAATGTGACCTGTTGAATAAATAGAGGAAGAGTCCTCTATTTTCCACTGTTGCCCACGGTCAGCCTCAGACCGGCTGTTTGTCAGAATAGGGGCAACTTGGTTTTGGTTTTGATGCTCCGGAAGCGGGTTCTGCATTATGCCCATGTTCGGTGGTGGTGCTGCTTGTGCTGGTTCTCTCACTTGCTGCTGCTGCTGCTGTGGTCTTCTTGCTTTTAAGGCTGATATGTACTTTTTCATATCCTCCTAGTCTATGCCGCCCTGCTCATTGAGATCATGAATATAATCTCTAAATTGGAAGCACGTGTCAATAGTATGTCCAGGTTGCTTATGGAAATAGCAATACCTAGACGTGTCGGCATTCTGGGGCCAGATCGCCTTTTCTATTGGCAGGACTAAGGCATTAGCTGCCATTAGAGCACTGAAATTGTCTGCCAAGGACTCTGGGAGGACTGGGTATTCTGCCCTCTTTGGGTTTGGAGGTCTTCTCTGCTGGTTGTAGTCAGCAGGAGGAGGGACATTATGATATGCCGGCGGTGCGCGCGGCTGATACTGCTGCTGTTGCTGATACTGCTGTTGTTGTGGTGGCTGGTACTGCAATTGCCGTTGCGGCGGCTACTGTGGCTGTTGCTGTTGCGGTTACTGGCTCGGCTGTTGAGGCTGCTGATACTGAGGGTTCGGCTGCTGCCTGTACCCCTGCTGGTTCGGCTGTGGTGGCCTCTGGTACTGTTGTTGACTCCTCACGAACTGGGGCGAATTGTTGTTCATACTACTGACTTGCTCATGAGAGAGCGTGCCCTCAGTAGTTGGACCTGTGCTGGTAGAATTTGGCACTGCAGGCTTCCAAGGTGGAGGCCTGCTAGGTCTGTGAGGATCAAAGACGCTAGAGAACGTAGCGTCCTTGAAGGCATTCTGACAGTACCGCGCTCTTTCATAGAGCTCTGCCATGCTGGTCAGATTGTTCAGGGAGAGGACTAGTTTGAACTGGGGCGTAGCATTGGAAATCAGCATCTTCACTTGCTCCGACTCGGACAAGTGATCCTTTACTTTCTCGGCCAAGCCTCGCCATCTGTCGGCAAAACTGACGAACTCCTCATCGGGTTTCATCTTCTCTGCTATTAGGTTAGTGATGGACAGGGAGAGAGCGACTCTGTCCTGATATCGTTGAATGAATCTTCGGGAAACGATACCATAGTCCTCTACTTCGGAGGGTTCTAAGGAAAAGAACCACTCGAGGGCTGGTCCCTCTAAAGATCTCCTGAACAAAAAGGCCAACGACCTCTTGTCGTTTTGCCAGAAGGATGATTCGTACATGAACTCCTTCAAGTGGGTGAAGGGGTTACCAGTACCGTTATACTTTCGGTACACTGGCATCTCAGAGGGTGGCAGGTGGAACACTGGTAGGCTTGGTAAGTTGATTTCCGGTGCAGCTTTGACCCCCATCATCTTCTGGAGGTTGTTGAATTGTTCATCCATGCGCTCCATCTTGGCCAGCAACGCTTGCGTGGTCGGATCAGCCTGGGGAGGGGGAGGAGGTGGAGGTACTTGATAGGCCTGTTGCCTAGAGTACGTCGGACAAGGAGGACAGTAAAGGGGCGGTCCGGCAGAGCTTCTGCCATGCTTGAGGGCATTTTGGTAAGCGGGCGTCAGCGGTCTGGCCGGTTGCCTGGAAGATGAAAGTTGCGGCCCAGCTGGCCGAGAAGTGATATGGAGGCCTTCCATGGCCTGATGAATGTAGGGAGGATGATGAAGAGGTTGCTGAGGGATGGCAGGGGGAACCGCTGGGTTCGGCTTGGCAGATTGCATGGGTGCCTTCCCTTTCAGAATGGACTGGATCGCCTCGAACTGCTGAGGGTCCAGACGGGAGGCGAGAACTCCCAAAGCATTTACAAGATCCGAAGGATCGGAGGACGAGAGATCATTCTGATTCATGTCTCCCTCGAAAATGGGATTGGGAATCGCATACTCATGCAGGGGAGGATCAGAATATTGCTCATGAGGATGAAAAAGAGGGGTTCGGACATTACCATCATGTCGAATTGGAACAGGGACAGAATTACGGGAGGCATCGGCATCTCTCCCGCTCTCAAAATTGTAATCAGAATCGTGAGGGGCATTAGCATCTCCCTCGTAGTTGACAATGGCATCTGGAGCCATGTTCAGGTCCCTGCCTGATCGGAGCAGCATGATGTTAGATTCTTTTGCAAGGATTGGCAAACAAGTTGTACAGAGATTTAAACAAACAAGTGGATGTTTAGCGTGATTTTAAGATTCCTTGTTGAGTTATTTGGATTTAATTAAACCGCAAATTCGCTCAAGGGATGGGATCCTAGTTTCAATTCAATGTCCACCGTTGTATTCTATGGCTTTCTCTTACAACGTTATGAGAATCTAACTGGGACTTCAACTGGTACAACCAGCCCGATGATCAAGGAGGAATACCTTGATTTTGGGGACTTACGGAGGTCTTTAACGCCAACTACTCTAGTCTGATTGAGGGACCGACCCAATTAGAGAGAGTTGATGACGTCAAGAAGAGTGTTCCTAAGAAGAGGAGGGTGTTAGCCTCAATGCGTATGACCTGCAGCCTGGATGGCCTCTAATGCTTAATACATAATGGGTAACTAGCACACAGATCACAAAAGTCTGAGAACTGAAGAAAAGGTAAGACACTGCCTGAATCGCGTCGATAGTTCTCGACGCCTTTCAAACAGAGCCTTAATTTTTCACAGAAGCTCAGATAGCAGATAACAGAGAAATTAGACTTAAAGACGTCTGGGTTAACCGACGCAATTTGAAACACGTCGGTGTTCCTGGACACCTTTAAAGTCGTAGGTTCAGTTTTCCAGGAGGAATTTCTGGATTGATTCCTCCTCAAACAGGATAAAAACGATAAATAATTAGCTCATGCAAGATTTTTTTTAGTTTCAGATTTTAACAGGATGATTTTATCAACTAAACAACTAAGATATCAGTCAATCACACAACATTTCATCACAAAAAACAACTTTTCAACTAATTAACGGGGAGGGCAAGATCTTGCCGCAGGGGTGTGCACGTGGTGCACGTAGGAAATTAACTAAACCAAAAACACTCACTAATTGGTGAGGACGTGTCGAGAGACACAAGTGGTGCACCGTGGGTGCCCGATTGATAACAGCAAGAACAAAGAACTAAAAGATGGCGAGACCAAGTCCCACCGTAATCGCCAAAAAAGTTGTGAGTGCTTAGAATGGGTGTGTGATTATCATGAAAAATCTATGTTGTTTAAGTGTAAAATAAGCCTATTAAAAAGAAACTAAGTAAAGTGATCGCCAGAAACTTTTGACTTAAAAGTTCCAAAAGAAAGAGTTTGATCGCCTACCTATTTGGACGTGGGAGATATTGAGCTCTTGGTTCCCCTTCTTCAGCCGGCTGAAGAAAGAGAACCCTTTCTTATCTTTGTTCTTGCTTTGATTACTGTTTAGTTCTTGAGGATCGTCCAGAGTCTTTGTTGTTTGCTGTTGATTTCCTCCCCTTTTGATTCTCCTTTGTATCTTGCAAAAAATAAGAAGAAAGAAAACACAATCAAAACTTAGGCAAAAGTAGTATTCATTCTAAACGGAGTTTTAAACATGCAACTAAACAGAAAACTCACTTGTTGAGTGGTCTTTGAAACCCCTTAATCAAATTGGTTTTGAAAATGATGCTAGTGTTGTGTGTGTTGCATGGAGTGATGTGATGAAGAATGTAAGATTAATGGAGTGGAAATGCAGAAATGAATTGAAAGTTTAATTGTAAGGACTGAAGTTTCGGGTTCTGTATTCGGGTCGGGTTCGGGCCGGATCCCCTGGTTTGGATCCTGGAGGGGTCTTGAGATTTCTGACTGAATGGCGTCAGCGCTGCTCGACGCCTTTCAAAAGGCGTCAGGGTGTGTGGACGCCATTTAGGTCTGCTGCTTGTTGTGCCACGTGTGCGCCACGTGGGCGGTTTTTGGGCCGCGAGAGTACGGCCCCTGTCACTTCGTCTGAACGGCGTCCAGATTGGTCGACGCGATTCAGACTGCGACATCTGCGATGTCAGGACACGGCGCCAGAGCGTTGTCAGTACGGCCTGTCCTGTCGTCTGAACGGCGTCCGTGGAGGGTGACGCATTTCAGACCGCTGTCAGTACGGCCGTCCTGTCAGACTGATAGGCGTCTGCCTCGATCGACGCGTTTCAGTTGGTTTCGGATTGACCCCGCGAGCCTCCCCTTATTTCCCTCATTCTCGCCTTCACTCTCTCTCTCCTCGCCCTCTCCGACGCTCTTCTTCCCCTTCCCTTCCTCTTCTTCCTCTTCCACCACTCCAACACCACCTTACCTCTCACCTCTACCTCCACCACTTCCTTCGCGGTGTTCCACTCTCCGGACGGCGGCCGACGTCCCGGCGGAGTGGCGGCGTCCTCGAGGGTACCGGCGGCGGTGTGCGGTGCGGCGGGACGGTGGCACAGAGCTTGGCCGAGTTCAAGAACCGGTAGGGGGACGAACCTTGCACGTGTTGCTCGTATGTTTCTTGGCGTGACGTGACGTGTTTGGGGCTAGATTGAGCATGTTTAGGGGAATTCCTTGTGGGAATGGCGGTGCTTGTAAATGTGGTTTTGTAGCATGCTTGTGATGGTTGGGTTTCTCTTCCTCCCCCTTTGGTTTTGGGGCTTTTCGGGGTGCTTGGGATCAAGGGAGAAACCCTCGGGTTGAACCAGGAAACCTGGTTTCTGGTGCTAAACGGCGTCGTGCCTGGTCGACGTCTTTTATAAAGACGTCAGGGCAGTACGACGCCTTTTAGGGCAGAAACCTCCCTGTTTGAGGTTTCCCGAATTAGAGGCTCTGGCGCTAAATGACGTCATGGATGGACGACGCCTTTCGGAAGGACGTCGGGACATCATGACGCCATTTAGGCAGGAAATGCCCCCGTTTAAGGGTTCTGCAATCTGGATTTCTGGGTTGAATGGCGTCTGGCGACCCTGACGCGTTTTAAACGACGTCTTCACTGGTGGACGCGTTTTAAGGGATAATCTGGCTTTTAATAAACCTGTCTGAGGGTCTTGAATGGCGTCGACCTTGGTCGACGCGATTCAAGACAGAAATGCTTAAATCCTGTTATTTCATGTATATTTCACGAGGGGATGGTTCAGATGCATGCTTTGAGTTGTATACTGAGACTGAGGACTTCTACATGAATGAGATTTCATCATCTATGTGTGTGTGCTTCAACTGTACGCTGAGACGGAGGTTTACTGTACGAATGGAATCATGTTGTGTGTGTGTGCTTGTACGAATATGGATTCGGAATGACTGTGGTTTCCGTTTGTCACCATGGGCTGATGGGAGAAGGGCCATGGTGTCTGTGAGGAGGGGTACATGTTGTGGTTTACCTTTAGCTGAGGGAAGCAGAACCACCTTGAGCCCGTCGGGCCGGAGTAGCTGGTGCGCTATCCGAGGGGTTGCTGCTTGGCCTCAGCGGGTCGGGGTTTCCCTGTTTGTCGTGACAGCTTCCGGCGCGTTTCTTGCCGTGGAGCTGGTACTGGTGGGAGTTGGTTTACCCTTTAGCCACTGGGCCTGATGTGACCTTTGATCAAGGTTACGAGTGGTACCCTTAGCCCTTTGTCCTGACGCAGCCCGGGAGAGTTGGGTTTGTGGGTAGTTCCTGTAGCTTCGGCTTGACGGGGGTTCGCCGGTCCCCAGGGCCCTCCTGGAAGCGCTGAGGCCTAGCGTGGAGGCAATCCGGCGGTAGGACAGTAGTCTAGACTGCTTGTGTGCACACGTAGCTGGCAGTGGCGGTACACTGAGTCCAGCTAGTCCTAGTTTGGCTCACTGCCTCACCCTACAGTGCCCCGGAACACTGTAGGGGTGGACAGGCGTGAGCAGTGGTGGTAGTGTTGGGAGGCGACGTTTGACTTCGGTCGACAGTGTGGTTCAGTCGCTTCGTGGACTTTGACTGTGAGACGTGACTTTGTGTTGGGTTCTTCGGGTTACTTGGTACTGTTCTTGTTACACTGCTTATCGTACGGTTCCTATCAGGTTGAGTGCTATGTTTACTGCTTTACTTAATTGCCATATATTCCTGTTGTTGCACTTGTGGGTGTGTGAGTGGGAGGCGGGGGATCGGATGATCCCTACTGAGCCCATTTCTGGTGTGGCTCACTCCCTGCGGTTTCAGGTGTGGACCTCGTGGCGAGCGGAAGCGTGGTGTCTTCTTGGTGTGCGGACCAGCAGCTGTCTTAGTTCCGGGGTATGCCCCGATGTTGTTGTACTTTCCTTCTGCCTGTACTTATTTAATTGTTGGACATGTAATTATTGTTGGACTGTATACGGACATTATTACTTTCCTTGCTGCGCACTTGTTATACCTTTGTAGTCCGTGTGATTGTCATATTTAGCCTTGTTTAGCACTTACTCCTCCAGATGTGTTGTGTGAGATCCGAGTGTGAACCCGCAGTTAATGGGCCGACATCCATTTAGTGACCGGGTCTCCGGTCATAGGATGGCGGGTCGTTACATTAATGATGGATGGCCCCTGGAAGCCTTGGTCTTGAATGGATGAAGAAGGATGAAGATTGGACGCCGACTTCTGGATGCAGCAGCATTTCAGCGTTTGGACGTCGTTGCTTCAATTTTCACGTCGATTATCACTTCGATATCGCTTCAATCACTAACTCTGTCACCCATTCAAGAGGTAGGGTATTTATAGACTTCTCTGCGTCCGCGGATTTACATGGAAAAATTTTGAGATTTATCCATCTTAACCAACAGATAAATACAGATTAATTCACCTTTATCTGTAATTATCTAAAACGCGTCGTCCATTAAAGACGCCTTTCAGATTGATTAAGATAAAGATAAACATCCGGGAAAAACTTATCTTTATCTGTAATTAGCTAAAACGCGTCGCCCAATATAGACGCCTTTTACACTAATTAAGATAACGATAAACATCCGGAAGAGAGGCAGAAACAACTTAGGAAACCTAAAATGCGTCGTGCCTAGAAGACGTCTTTTAACTAATTAATCTACTGATTAAAATTCAAATTTAAACGTTAAAATAAGAATAAACTCTAAATGGCGTCTACACATATCGACGTCTTTTAGACTTCTTCATATTTTAACTGAAATTTGAGTTAAAATCAATTCAATTAATTAACTTAAATCATATCTGTTTGACCCGACACTTTTAGGTAATTAACTTAAAAAGATCAATAAAAATTAACCAATGATTAAATATCAGACCATTATGAGGCATTATTATATGATATGAAATTTACTCGAAATGATGTCAAAATTAGCGTGTCTACATTGTGCTACCACAAGATCACATGCATGATACCCGAAGGATTCTGAACCTTATTAAGAGATCACTGGAATCTCCCGTTCTGTATATTAGAGGGTCATACAGATCGCCAAAAAATAGTGGGAGTATAAATCTAGATTAAAAGTCCTAAATCTAATTTTAGAACTATCTGCTTATTTTCGTTATATTTCCTTGTAGGTCGCTATGTCGTCACCTAACCCCCTTCGTTGCATACTTGATGCAAACAAACTCACGGGACCAAATTACATTGACTGGTTATGCAACCTGAAGATTGTCCTCAAGTATGAAAAACTAGCGTATGTCTTAGATCAACCTGATCCAGAACAACCTGGTGAAAATGCTAATGAAGATGAATTAATGATGTTTGAAAACTGGAAGGACTCTGTTAAAGTCCAGTGTTATATGCTTGGTTCAATGAACAATGAACTACAACGCCAGCATGATAACATGGAAACCAAGTCCATTCTGACTCACCTACAAGAGTTGTTTGGTGAACAATCGAGAACATAAAGATATGAGATATCTAAGAAACTGTTCAGGACTAGAATGAGCGAGGGCACATCTATGCAAACTAATGTGCTCAAGATGATAGAATGGATTGAGAGGCTTGCAGTGCTTGGCTTTGTTATGAACAATGACCTAAGCATCAACTTAATCCTTCAGTCCTTACCAGATTCATTTTCACAATTCATCATCAATTTCAGTACGAACAAGATTGAAGTTACACTGGCTGAGCTGCTCAACATGTTGAAGACAGCTGAAGGCACTATCCAGAAGGATTAAGCCACATGTTATGCTTGTTGGTAAGACTAATAAGAAAAGAAAAGTTGGACAGACCTTTAAGAAAGGTAAGCCAAAGAAGCCAGTGAAAAGCAAACCAGTAGTTCATAAGGACAAAGCTAAAGTCAACGATAAAGGTCAGTGTTTCCACTGCCATAAAGAAGATCACTGGAAGAAAAACTGCAAGATTTATCTAGCAAAAAAAACAAAGGAGAAGCTTGGTGAAGTTTCAGGTATACTCATGATTGATCTTAACTTGTTTTATAGAGAATCAACATCTTGGGTATTAGATACTGGATGTGTTTCTCATATATGCAATAACTTGCAAGTGCTAACAAGTAAAAGAAGATTGAATCGCGGAGACGTGGATCTGAGACTTGACAATGGAGCAAAGGTTGTTGCGTTAGCTGTGGGGACAACAAGACTTCAGATGCCGTCAGGAGACTTATTAGAACTAATAGATTGTTATTATGTTCCAACCATAATTAGGAATATCATATCTATTTCATGTTTAGATAAACAAGGATATTCTATGAAACTTGAGAATAAAGGTTGTTCCATTTATCAAGGAGACAAATTGTTTGTTTCTGGATATTTAATGAATGGTTTATATTTACTCGATATTTCATATGATGTTTGTCTAGTAAATAAGTCTCTTAAACGATCAGAAAAAGGTATGAATAAATCATACATATGGCATTGTAGGCTCGGTCATATAAATAAGAAAATGATCATTTTGTTGCAAAAGAATGGATATCTTGATCCATTTGATTATGAATCATTCGCAACTTGTGAGGCTTGTCTCATGGGAAAAATGACCAAAGCTCCATTTTCAGGACATGGAGAAAGAGCTAAGGACTTATTGGAACTAATACATAGTGATGTATGTGGTCCAATGTCCACTCTTGCTATGGGTGGTTACTCATACTTCGTTTCATTTACTGATGATTTCTCAAGATATGGCTGCATATATTTAATGAAATATAAGTCAGAAGTCTTTGAGAAATTTAAAGAATTTAAAAATGAAGTTGAGAACCAAACTGGAAAGAGTATCAAGACTCTTTGATCAGATCGAGGGGATGAATACTTAAGTAAAGAATTCATACAATATCTTAAGAATGATGGTATTCTGTCTCAGTGGACTCCTCCCTATACACCACAGTTGAATGGTGTATCGGAAAGGAGAAATCGTACTCTATTAGATATGGTACGATCCATGATGAGTTATGCTAAACTTCCAATTTCTTTATGGGGATATGCACTAATGACTGTTGCATATCTGTTGAACGAAGTTCCCAGTAAGCCAATATCTTCCACCCCATATGAGATATGGAAAGGAAAGAAACCAGACTTTAAGCATGTTAGAGTCTGGGGTTGTCCTGCACATGTCAAAAGACATGATCCAGATAAACTTGATTCTAGGACAGAAAAGTGCAGATTGGTAGGATATCTAAAAGAGACTTTTGGATATTATTTCTATCAGCCCAGCAATCAAAGGGTGTTTGTCACAAAAAGAGTTGTCTTCTTAAAGAAAAAATATCTTTTAAAAGAAGACAGTGGGAGCAAGATAGAACTGGAAGAAGTTTCAGACTCACAAATCAATGCAGGCTCATCTAATGAGCCATTGACTCAAGAACATGTTCAAGATAATACACAAGCAATTCGCAAATCTGGTAGAGTGCCTAAACAGCCTGAAAGATATGTCGGACATATCGATAATGGCAATCCAAAAGTGCACTTAAATGAGGATGATGGTCCTCAAACCTACTAAGAAGTCATAAATAGTCAAGAATCAGAGAAATGTCAAGAAGCAATGAATTCAGAAATTCAGTCCATGTATGCCAACCAAGTTTGGAACTTGGTTAATCTGCCAGAAGGTATAGTACCTATTGGCAGTAAATGGATCTTTAAAAGAAAGATCGGGACAGATGGACAGATTGACACATACAAGGCAAGGCTGGTAGCGAAAGGGTACCGTCAAAGACAAATCATTGACTATGACGAAACTTTTTCTCCAGTTGCCATGATTAAGTCAATCAGAATACTTCTTGCCGTTGCTGCATTCTATGATTATAAAATATGGCAAATGGATGTGAAAACAACATTCCTTAACGGGAACCTTCAAGAAGAGGTGTACATGATACAACCTGAAGGGTTCACTTCCAAAGAACATTCAAGTAAGGTATGCAGGCTGCATAGATCCATTTATGAATTAAAACAGGTATCCCGAACTTGGAACTTAAGATTTGATGAGGCAATCAAATCTTATGACTTCATTAAGATTGAAGATGAACCTTGTGTATACAAAAAGACCAGTGGGAGTACAGTTACCTTTTTGGTACTTTACATTGATGACATTCTACTCATTGGGAATGATGTAGGAATGTTGTCATCAGTAAAGATTTGGTTATCCAAAATTTCTCCATGAAAGATTTGGGAGAATCATCCTATATTCTGGGAATAAGGATCTATAGAGATAGATCCAAAATGATGCTCAGATTATCCCAATCCATGTACATAGACACCATAGTCAAAAGATTTGGCATGGAAAATTCTAAGAGAGGTCTCGTTCCAATGAGACATGGAATTTATCTCTCTAAAGGAATGTCTCCCAAGACACCTGAAGAGAAAGCATACATGGATAGAGTTCCTTATGCTTCTGCAATAGGATCTATCATGTATGCAATACTATGTACAAGACCTGATGTGGCACACCCACTAAGTGTCACTAGTAGATATCAGGCTGATCTAGGTGAGGAACACTGGAAGGCGGTGAAATGTATCCTTAGATACTTAAGAAGGACGAAGGATCTTTTCTCGTATATGGAAGAAACGACTTGGAACTTCGGAGGTTTACTAACTCGAGCTTCCAGTCGGATATGGATGATAGCAAATCCATGTCTGGATTTGTGTTTATGTTAAATAGAGGTGCAGTAAGTTGGGAAAGTTCCAAATAAGAAACAACTGCAGATTCGACGACCGAAGCAGAATACATTGCTGCAACTGAAGCGACTAAGGAGGCGGTTTGGATGAAGAAGTTCATCTCTGCACTTGGAGTAATTCCAAGTATTTTAGATCCTGTTCCATTATTGTGTGACAACAATGGGGCTATAGCTCAAGCAAAAGAGCCAAGATCGCATCAGAAGTCGAAGCACATTCTGAGACGATTTCATCTGATTCATGAGATTATCGCCCAATGAGATATAGTAGTTGAGAAAGTCTCATCCGAAGATAATGTAGTAGATCCCTTGACTAAGCCATTGTCTCAAAACAATTTAGAACGTCACCTTAAGTCTATGAGACTTAGACACATGAGTGATTGGCTATAGTCCAAGTGGGAGAAAGATAGAATTGGGTGGCCTCACAGCCAATCATTGTAGATTCTAGTTAAGATTATTAATAAAGGCAATCATTTCTTCATTTATAGTTCTCGTAAATTAACTATCGTAATGAAGGTCCATAGACAAATGTAGGGGATATTGAATCATGATGAGATCATGATAGTGAGATCAATATTCTTAGTTACTTGTCTTAAATAGTTCTCGATCATAGGATATTTGAGATGGACATTAAATATCCGATAAGATCGACACAAGTTATCTCTGCTCATGCGATGAGGGTGAATGATCTCACATTCACTCATGTGGTGACACTAAGACAAACTTGTGGGTGCTCATTAGAGAATGAGTTCACTGAACAGATCCGAATAAGAATTCCTGGATGGTAATTATACCTATTAGTCAACCAGAGAATTCAATCGTTGCAATAGCACAGTTGGTTCTTTGACCTGAGTCACCAATGATACCTTGCTTGTAGACCATTGTGTCTTGATTCTCTGACTTGTAGACTTTAACCATTAAGTCCACGATAGTCAGTCTCTCAGATACAGTGGAAAGCTTGCGAAGGTAATTGAGTGAACAACAAGGGATCACTCACTCTTGGTATAAGACTGGAGAGAGAATGTCCTATGGATGTGTACACATAAATCCCTAGCTAGGGTCAAATGAAAGAGATGTCTTTCTAGAAATTAACTAAGTACTGGAATCCATCTAAATAATGCGATAGAGGGTTTGACTGTAAAACGATACCCTTGTATTATTGGGACATTAGATGAGTGAAGGATTATATCTGTGTGGTATCTGCAGACGGAATGGTTCAAATAAAGGGAACAATATCCCTTATATCTTCTGGGATCATGAGGTAGTGTTTGGTGTCGTTCATAGTCAGAAGGTCAAGTGGATTAATCATCGGATGATAAACCACTTATTTATTGAATTAATTATTAATATATGATGTTTAAATAATAATTAATAAACATTAAACTTTAGAATTAGTTCTAAGTTTAATAGGCCTGAAACCGGACTGATATATGGGCCTAGAGGGTCACACACATAAGAGTTCTCGTTAGACGGTAAGAGATGTTAAATATTATAGTTATCTGGATTTTTGTGAAAAGCCGCAGGATAAACATGAATATTTAATGGAGAATTTTCCAAGGCCAAGCTCTTGGATAATCATGAGAATTAATCCTTGTGTTTATCATTATTTCTTATATAAGGAGGCCAAGGAGAGGGGTGGATAGAGTTGGACGTATACAACCACTTCTTAAAGTTTCTCTCTCCTCTCTCTCTCTCCTTCTCTCTCTTGAAGTAGATCTCTCTCTCTCCGCGCATGGTGGATTTGAGATCGGGTCGAAGTAATCAAGCTGATAAGGAAATCGCGTATGCAACGGGAGCTCGTGTGGATACCTCTAGAAATCGTGCGCGTGCGCGATTACCGAATCGGTCAAAACCACGGGAGATTCGAAACCCCGCAAAGGTGAAGAATAACTCTTCCCACGTAATTAGAATTGTCCGTTTTACGATTGCAGCAACCAATACACTGGAATCATTAATTTTTCCGCTGCGTTATTAGGCGATTCCTAACACTATGGAAAGGGCTACCCATAGAGGTGAAGCCGGAAAAGGCTACCCATAGAGGTGAAGCCGCCATAGTGTGGAACCACCCCTTGAGCTTGTGGGGCCACCTCTAGAATCCTTTGTCTATCCGGTTAAACAAGTGATAAGATAATGATATGCATGATCATGTTCAGTTACGGTTCTCCCGGTCCAGGTGGGACGGGTGGGTCCCCCTGCTGCGAAGTGGAAGCGCGAGTGGGCATTTGCCTTACCGCTGGTTGCATGTCATGCTAACCTGCTCATGTTATGTTTTGGATGCATGTCCGTTAAATAAGTGGAAAGATTCATGTTGTTCGTATACTATAATTATATTTACATTATACCATGAACTTTTAACCATGCCATAATGTTATGACATGCCCCTATTATGCTTGTACTCATGCCATGCCATGATGTTATGCCATAATAAAGTCAAACCATGTCATGATGCTATACATGATCAAGTCAAGTCACGCCATGATGCCATGCCATAATCTTTACGTTTATACTCACGTCATGCCATGCTATACCATGATCTTTCGACCATGCCATAATTTGCCATGATTCTTATGCTAGCTGAAACTTGCTATGCTATATTTTATCATGACATAATTATATGGTATTATCATGTTTCTTTTTACGTTTATATATGATAAGTCATATAGTAGTATCATGTGCTTGATAAGTCGGATGAGACTTACCTTTGTTACCTAATATTTTTCAGGCAAAGAGAAGTAAAGGTTAAGCTATAGAACTAGGAGATTTAGAACTTTAAGATCAAACTTGTAAGGATTGAGGTTTCGGATCTGGTTATCGTGTCAATTTCGGGGTTGGATCCCTTAGTTTGGGCCTTGGTGGGACTGAGACTTAGTTTTCTTTTCCCGTCGAGCTTGCTCGACGCAGTTCAAACGGCGTCCAGCAATGTGGACGTGTTTTAGGCTGTGCCACGTGGGCTGGCGTTGGGCCGCGAGAGTACGGCCCCGGTCTTATCGTCTGAATGGCATCTTGGATGGACGACGCCATTTAGAATACAACCTTGCTTTGTCAGTGTACGGCCCGGTCTTGTCGTCTGAATGACGTCGGACTTGCACGACGCGTTTTACCCAGCTTCTGTTTGAACCCGCAAACCCTCCCTCCTTTCCCTCATTCTCTCCTTTCTCTTCTCTCTCTTCTCTTCCCTCCGGCTCTCCGGCGAACCCTTTCCCCCTCTCCTTCCTTTCCTCTCCCCATTCCTTCTCTCCCTCCACTCCATTAACCTACCAACTTACTCCACTACCACCACCACTTCCTCTGCGGCGCACTTCTCTCCGGACGGCGGCCGACGTCCCGGTGGAGTAACGGTGTCTACGGCGGTACCGGCGGCGGCGTGTGGCGAGGCGGGTTGGCGGCTTGAAATTAGGAGGAGTTCAAGTAACCGGTAGGGTCACGATCCCCGTTGTATTGTGTTTAAAAACCATGTTTTTCACGCTTTGAAGCATGTTTAAGGGGTTTTTGGGGTGAAAACACTAATTGCATGAAATGAGAAATTATGAGTTTTAATGGGTATTTAGGTTCTTCTCCTCCTTCTCCACTTTTCTTAGTGTTTTACACGATTTGGGGGAGGAAATCCCACCCCGTGGATTGCGAGATGGCGGAGGAAGAACCTGTCTTTGAGGGTTAATTGGCGTCGGGAGACAGCGACGCCTTTTAGAAAGGCGACTTCCACCCGCGACGCGATTTAGCCCAAATAACAGACTCTGTCTCTGGACTGATGAGCATCCAGGGACAGCGAGGCCTTTTGAATGGCAACTTGCATGCACGACGCGTTTTAAGTGAAATCACCTCGAAGCCTGTCTCTGTTTCTGTCGTTATCAGGCGACTAGGGACAACGATGCTTTTCAAAAGGCGGGTACATATGACGACATGTTTTAGGCCATTTTCCGGGGCCAGTTTTTATATAAACCAGTTTAGGAAGTTTGAATGACGTCGGCCTTGGACGACGCGATTCAAGCCAGAATTCCATTAATCCCTGCAATTAACACGTATTTACATTATTAGATAGTTTAGTTAATTGTATGCTTAGAAATGTACTCGATGACAATGGGTTCTATGTGATCGGATCGCACCGTGTTGTGTTTTGTGCGATCGTGGGCCTAGAGTGACAGTTGTTAGCGCTTAGGCACCCTGTGTCAGTGTGGGAGTGACACGGCGCCGGTATGGGAGTGGCAGGGTGACGTCCAGAGAGAAGGTCACCTGGTGTACCCCGGGGTATAGCTAGTACCGGTGTGGGAGTGGTACATTCGGAGTGTCACTCGTGCTGGGAGAAGCAGAAACCACCTAGAGCCAGTTGGGCCGGAGTAGCTAACGTGCTATCCGAGGGGTTACTGTTTGGTCTTAGCGGGTCGGTGTTTCCCACGTTCGGCCTTGTGGTTGGCGTGTTTTGCCGAGACGCTGGTTGTGGGTTCCGTGGTAAAATGATTTCATAATTGTGCCTGTTATATTTCGATTTCATGTGTTTTATATCGAAATTTAGGAATTGTGTTTACTGCTTTACTTGCTTAAATTATCTATAATTGTGTTGCTACACTTGTGGGTGCGTGAGTGGGGGGTGGGGATCGAAGGATCCCTACTTAGTCTTTTCGATGAGACTCACCCCTACGGTTTTCAGGTGAGCGTTCTAGGCAGGCGTAGCGAGGAGAGTGTTGCTTTGAGTCGCACGCCAGCAACCGTTGTTCCAGGGTATACCCCGATGTAGTTGTTATGTTATTTTCTAGCCTGTATGCTTAATTATTTCCTTTCAGTTGGAGTATGTAATTATTTGCTGAGTCGAGTCGCATTGTAATAATTTTTAATTCTTACACTTCCTTTTTAATTCAATGCGATGTGAATGTTTAGCTTAGTTTATTATTTATTTCTCAAACTTACCAAGATCCTGGTTTGTTTCCAAATTAACGATACAGTACCCATTTAGTAATCGGATCCCCGGTTATAGGATGGCGGGTCATTACAGAACTACTACTTAATTGATGTAATACATGAATATGTTTAGAGATTCTGAGCTAGTATTCTAATTCACGTTATTTGTTATTAGTGGATAAATTGTGGTTATGATGGTTGATTCATAGTATTATGAATGTATGTATGTGCTCACTCTGGAGTAAGTATATATGTGGGTTGTTCCCACTGTGGATTGCTCACTGGTTCGAAGTAAGTAGGCATGATTGAATTGGGTCAGCGGGGCATTATAGTTTCATTCCTATTCTGGAGTGCAACTCAATAATATAAAAAGCAAAGTATATATTGGAGCAAAAGTCAAGCATAAATAAGTCTTCGTGAATGCTTTGGGTGTTTCAGAAGGATCCCTTCCAGCTATGTATTTGGGCTTGCCTCTCATCTCCTCTGGTTTGAAAAAATATCATGTATTACCTATTCTTGACAAGATTAGGAGAAGAATTGCTTCATGGAAAACTAGGTTCCTCTCCAAGACTGGTAAATTATAGCTCATTCGATCAGTTCTAACCTCATACTCATTGTACTGGGCTGTAGCTTTTTTACTACCTAAGGGGTTTATAGATAAGGTCGAGAAGCTTTTGAGAAACTTCTTCTGGCATTACTCTAGTGATTATAAACCCTTTCACTTGATTAGATGGGACCTAATATGCAGACCAAAATAAGGAGGACTCGGATTTAGAAAGTTAAAAGACTAGAACGAAGCGTGCATAACTTTATAGCTCTGGAATATTGTCAATCATGAAGATAGTCTATGAACAAATTGGTTTCAAACTAAATATTTTCACTCTAGCTCCATTTGGGAAATGTTAAGCAGACTATATCATTCATGTGCATTAAAAGGTATTCTGAAACAAAGAGAATAGCTCATTCACAATATCTCATTTGAAGTGGGAGATGGATAGACATTCAGATTATGGTATGATTCATGGCTGGAAAAAAAATCACTCTTCTCTTCTTATAGGGATCATATGAGATATGTATTGGGGATGTACCATAATAGTCTTCTGAGTTCTTTCATTACAAGCCATAATTAGAATTTACCTACTGTAGTATCTACACAAATGTTTGAAGTTTGGGATAAGATTCAGCAGGTTATAATCCATCATGGTAACGCAGACAGGATTATTTGGCAACATGACAATGGAAAGATCAGTGCAAAAAGCATTTGGAACAATAGGAGAGTTCAACACCTAAATGTTTCTTGGTTTGATTGTATTTGGAAAAGACCAACTTGTCAAAAATACTCCTTGTTCTTATGGAAGCTCAATGTGGGGACTATTGCCACAATGGACACTCTTATAAAGAGAGGAATTCATGGCCCAAATGTGTGCATGTTTTACTTTGCAAATAAAAAAAAATTAGATTATCTATTCTTTAACTGTTCATACATAGGTTGGATATGGAAGCAATTACTTGATAGATTTGATATTCATAGGAGCCCAAGATCATCATTGTCGCTGGAGATGAGTGACTTCCTTCAAAACTTCAGCCATAAAGTACCAGCCACAACTTTTGCATTTAATGCTATAATGTGTCAGTGTAGTGCATTTGAAAGAAAAGATGTAACAGGACATTCTAAGGAGTGAAGCAATCAAGAGTGCATTTGATGCTTGCAATTCTTGCTGATATCAGATCTATAGTGGAAAGTTGCAATTAGGAAGGAATGAGCAAAAGAGCTAAATTTGTTTTCAATAATTCAACATCCTTATTTCTTAGACTAAGTAGAGCTATCAGCCTGTGGTAGCATATTTCTAAATAGGAGAGTAGTTTATCATTTACTTCACCAACTATTGGGTTAGCATGAATTCCAACTTGTGAATTCATCCTTTTTGTAAATATATTCCTGGTATTACTTACCAAAACAAAAACACCATAGCCCAATGGTATATGTTAGCCTCTATGTGCAATAAGTTGTAGAGGCAACATGAGAAGATGGATGCCATATCCATCTTGTTTCATTTGAAGGAGTTGTTTAAGGAACTGAGCAGGATTGAAAGATATGAGATATCTAAGAGCCTGTTCAAAGCTCGAATGGTAGATGGATCTTCAGTGCAGACTCATGTACTAAAGATGATAGAGTAGATTGAGAGGTTGTCTGTACTCGGGGTTGAGTTACCCAAGGAGATGTGCATTGACCTTGTTCTCTAGTCACTCCTCGACTCATATTCTCAGTTCATAGTTAATTTTTAACATAAGTAAAATTTAGACTATACTGGCAGAGCTACTAAATATGCTAAGCAAGTTGAAGCCAATTATCAAGAAGGACAAAGGCAAGGGAGTGGAGAAATGAAAATGCTTCCATTTCTATCAGAACGGTCACTGTCAGATATCTATATGGTAGATATTCACTTGTCTCTTAGAGATTCTACATCTTGCGTATTATATGCTAGATGTGCTTCACATGACTGCAATGATGTACATGTGTTGAGAAGTAAGAGGAAGCTGAGCAAGGGGCGAGGTGGACTTGAGGCTAGGAAATGGCGCAAAGGTTGCGGCGCTCGACAATCAACCTCAAGCTTCCATCTAAACAGAGAATCATTCTTTATGAATGTTATTATATTCCTAGTATAATCAAAAATATTATTTTTGTTTCTTATTTGGCAGAGTAGGATACAAATTAACATTTGAGATCAATTGTTGTTCAGTTTATTATAGTAGCAAACTTATTGCTTTAGCAAATTCGGTAATGGTTTGTATGTATTAGATGTATGTTATGATTCTCTTCACCTTGATAGAGCCTATTTATGGCTTTGTAGGCTTGGGCATATTGGCAAGAACAAATTCTAGAAGTTGCATAAAAATGGATATTTAGATCCAAGCGATTATGAATCATTTGCAACTTATGAGTCATGTTTCATGGGTAAATTGGTTAAGTCTCCGTTTACTAGACATGGAGAGAGGCCAAAGAATTATTTGAACTATTTCATTCTAATGTATGTGGTCTAATGTCTACCCAAGCCAAATGTGTCTTCTTATATTTTATTACATTTATAGATGACTTCTTTAGATTTGGCTATGCGTACTTGATGAAGTATAAGTGGGAAGTCTTTGAAAAGTTCAAGAAATTCAACGACAAAGTAGAGAAGCAAACCAAAAAGAGTGTTAAGACTCTTCGATCAAATTGAGGAGGAAAATACTTTAGTACCGAATTCATACAATTTTTAAAGGATAATAGTATCCATTCTCAGTGTACTCTTCTTTATATACCTCAACTAAATGGTGTATCTAAAAGGAGGAACTTTCACCTTGTTGGACATGGTGCATTCCGTAATGAGCTTTTTAAAACTACCAATATCTCTCTAGGGATATAATAGCTAGAGTCAGCAACATATCTATTAAATAGGTTCTGAGTAAGTCTATGACTTCTAATCTATATGAGATATGGAATGGTAGGAAGCTCAACTTTAAGCATGTTAAAGTTTGGGATTGTCCTACCCATGTGAAGAGACATGACCTAGACAAGCTGTAATCATGAATTGAAAAGTACAGATTTGTGGGATACGCTAAAGAGACTTTTGGATACTAGTTTACCATCTTGGTGGACAAAAGATGTTTGTCACCAAGAGTGTTGTCTTCTTGGAAGAGGAATATTTTCTTCAGGAGGATAGTGGGAGTAAGTAATTCTAGAAGAAGTCCTAGATCCACAGATTGTACCTGGCTCATCAGAATTTCGAACGACAATAATTTTTATTGGGTATTTGAATTTTGAAAGAGATGAAATCAAGGGAGTGAGTTATTATCCTAAAAATTCAAATTTCAAAAATCCAAGAGCCAGAATTTTGATATTTAATTTCTCCTAAGCTCTATAAAAAACTTAGGCATCCTCATTTCCGAAATCATCTTTTGGGTGAGTAAATTTTTCCCAGGATTACTTTTTTGGCTTTCCTTCTTTCTCTCTCTCCCTCTTTCTATCTCTCTTTTTATATCTCTCTCTTCCCCTTCTCTATTACTATAGCACGGTACTATAGCTATGGTACTGTGCTACAATAACCCCTCTTCCCTGCATAGCCTCCCCTCCTTTTCTCTCTCTTTATTTGTCACCATCACCATCCTTTTCCCTTCCTCTCCTCTTTCTACCTCTCATCCCTCTCTCTTCTCTGCAAGTTGGTGCTTGTGGTTGTGGGAAGGAAGGGAGTGCCTTGCATGGTAGGGCCAGGCACATGAGGACATGCACAGATGAAGCTCTTCATAAGTCATTGCACCTCGGACCGACTGTGGCTGCTGCAGATCAGGCGGAAGATCGAAGCACTGTAGCATCAAGGAGAAGGTGCCCTCGCTACATCCGCTGGAAGATTTCCAGGCATGCTATTGCATCATTTGTTTTAGCTTTTGTCAGTGTCTTTCATTGTTCCATGTCTTGTTTTCTTTTCTTCCTTCAATAACATTGTAATGGGATTAATAACAATGAATTCTTCTTGTTGTTAAGCATGTTATTTTCGTAGAAATCTTTATTTTCTTGTTGGTTCATCGTATGCATCATTATTGTAGAACTTAGTTTATGTTAGGTTAACTTGCATTTGATTAGCATTCTCCATCATGGTATGCATTAACATTAGTTCTTAATCTTATACGTTGTTCATCATTTTATGTGATTAGGATAGTTATTGCCTAGTTAGATTATGTATTTCTTTTTTCTTTTTTTGGTAAGTAATACCAAGAATGTATTCACAGAAAATAAATTTACAAGTTGGAATTCATGCTACCACAAGTTAGCAGCTATGAACTCGATAGATGATAAGATAAAACCTAGCTAACTCCTATTTGCAAACATGCTACTACAATCTGATAGCTATGCCTTAAAACTATGGAACATAAATGCTGATTTTTTTTAAAAAAAAAATTAGCTATTCTACTCAATTTTCCTTCTTAGTTATAGCTTTCCACTATGGATCTGATATCAACAAGTATAGCAATCAGCAAATGCATTTTTGATTGTTTCACTCCTTGAAAAGTGCGGTTACACCTTTCCTCCCAAATCCATTACACTGAACACCTGATAGCATTAAATGCAAGTATTGTGGAAAGTCCTTTACGGCTGAAGCTTTGTAGGAAGTCGCTCATCTCCAGTGAGAATAAATATCTTGGACTTCTTTGAATTCTAAACCTATGAAGAAGGTACTTCCATATCAAACAAGCGTAGGAACAACCAAAGAAGAAATGATCCAGGTTTTCCTCATGTGCAAGGCAAAGTATGCACACATTAGGGCCATGAATTCTTCTCTTCATTAGAGTATCCATTGTGGCAATATTCCCTACATTGAGCTGCCATAAGAACAATGAGTATTTTTGACAAGTGGGACTTTTCTAAATACAATCAAACCAACTAACATTTGGGTGCTAAACTCTCCTTTTGTTCCAAATGCTTTTTGCACTAATTTTTCTATTGCCATGCTGCCAAACAATCATGTCTGCCTTGCTATGATAGATTATAATCTGGCAAATCTTGTCTCAAACTTCAAATATTTGTGGTGATACTGTTGTAGGTAAGTTCTAAGTTTGGCTAGTAATGAAAGAACTCAAGAGGCTATTATGGTGCATCCCTAGTACATGCCTCATGTGTTCCCCTTAACAAGAGAGGATTGATTTCTTTTCTAGCTAAGGGTCATGCTATAGTCTGAATGTCTATCTACCTCCCACTTCAAATAAAATATTTTCAATGAGCCATTCCCTCTGTTTCAAAATATCCTTCAGAGCACATGAGTGATAGGGTCTGAGTGTCATCTCCCAAATGGAGCTAGAGTGTAAGTACTTTGCTTGAAACCAATTTATCCATAAACTATCTTCACGATTAATAATGTTCCACAGTTGTAATGGAATGCATGCTTCATTCCAGTCTTTTAGCCTTCTCAAACCAAGTCTTCCTTACTTTGATCTGTAAATTAGATTCCATCTAATCAAGTAAAAGGGTTTATAATCACCAGAACAGTGCCTGAAAAAGTTTCTTAATAGTTTATCAACCTCTTCTATAAACCCCCTAGATAGTAGAATTTTTTTTTTTTTTTTTTCTAAGTAATATCCGGAATATATTCACAAAAGAATAAATTTACAAGCTGGAACTCATTCTACCACAAGATGATAGCTATGAACCCAATAGGTGGTAAAGTAAATCACGAACAACTCTCCTATTTGGAAACATGTTACTACAGGCTGACAGCTATGCTTAGTCTATGAAATAGGGATATTGAAATTATTGAAGACCAATTAGCTCTTTTGCTCACTTTTCTTCCCAATTGCAACTTTCCACTATGGATCTGATATCAACAAGAATTGTAAGTAGCATATGCACTCTTGATTGCTTCACTCCTTAGAATGTCCTATTAAATCTTTCTTTCCAAACCACCACACCAAACACCTGATAGCATTAAATGCAAGAGTTGTGGCTGGTCCTTTATGGCTGAAGCTATAAACAAAGTCACTCATCTTAGTAAGAATGAAGATCTTGAGCTCTTATGAATGCCAAACCTGTCAAGTAATTGCTTCCATATCCAACTAGTATATGAACAGTTAAAGAATAGATGACCTAGATTTTCTTCACTTTTAAAGCAAAGCATGCACACATTTGGACCATGAATCCCTCTCTTCATAAGAGGATCCATTGTCGCAATATTCCACATATTGAGCTACTATAAGAATAAAGAGTATTTTTTGGCAAGTTGGTCTTTTCCAGACACAATCAAACCAAGAAATATTTGCATACTGAACTCTCCTATTGTTCAAAATAGTTTTCGCACTGATCTTTCCATTATCATGCTGCCAAATAATTATGTCTGCCTTATCATGATGAATTATAATTGTTGGGTTCGACTGTGTCCGGATCCGAGCAAATGTAGCGGAAAATAATTGTTGGATCCGTCCCATTTCGATAAACAAAATTCAAACGGTAAATCGTATTTACCTTGCGCGGATTCGAATCCACGTTCGTCTGGTTCCGTCGGTGTGATGCCGCAAGCCGCACAGGTGCTCGGCCTCTAGCGGTATCCACGTGGTCTTCTTGGATCGTCCTCGCTTCCTCGCTCGCTGCAACATCCATGGATCCCATCTGGCTGCGCGTAATCCTCTGCGACATCCGGATTCAGAATTCCCGTCGGACGAGAGGCGGAGCAGGCGGGAGTCGTAGCGGAGTCTCTGGGGCCGGCCAGAGGTGGACGGGCTCCCAGAGAGAGAGAGGAGAGAGAGGGGGGAAGCTAGGTCTAGGTTGCCTGCCCCTGACCTAGCCCTGATATTTTATAATAAGTGATTTGCAATTTTTAAAAAAACCCACACTTATCCGAAACCCCGTCAAAATATCTAGTGACTTGAAATCTTTTACGTATGACCTTCTAGGCCGAAATACCAGTCCAGTTAATGGCCCATTAAGTCCAGTAATCTTTTACGGATCCATTGAATTAATTAATTAGTCGAATTTAATGTCCCACAATAAATTTAGACGGACTTCCGATCACGTTGGGTGCCAAGCAACACCACGTGATCCCGGAAGGCATTGGAGTTTATGCAACCCACTATGGGAACCTTTCCGTCAACGGTTATCGCACGGATATAATGCTTCATCCGTGCAATGTTCCCGAATCGACCTAGGGTATAGTTTACTGTTAAATCCTAGTCGTCAATTTACTTGAATCAGATACTGCTAATCTATATCAGACAACTCTTTATTTGATACAGAGTCCGCCCTAGCTATAGACTTAAGCGCATCACTTTTGGAACATTCTCTCTCCTATTACCGAGAGAGGATGATCCCGTATTGAACACACAATTACCTTCGATGGCATCTCTCTGAATCCGATCACTTGACTTATAGATAACATATGGTCAGGAATTCGTTAATCAAGGTTAAAGTTCAGAAACCTACCAACAAGATATCCTTGGTGTCTTAGATCTAAGAACCATCCATGCAACCGTGACAAAAGAATCAAGCTGGTTAATAGTTAGGTAGATACCATCTAGCAATTTATAGTCGAATTAGTTCAGTGAACTCATTCACCAATAAGCATCTACAAGTCTAACATAGTTTCTCTACACAAGTAACTTATAGGATCAGTCACTCTCATCGTATAAGCTGAAGAAACCTGTACTAGTCTATCCGAATGTTTGATGTCATTTTCAAACATCCTCCGACTAGGAACAATTAAGAACATGCGTTTATAAGTCTTCGGTCCCGTAATTATGATCTTATCATAATCTGAAGACTATTGCCCATGTTCATGGACTTCATCGTGATACGATAAAGAAAGATCAATTTAATTACATAATGAATTTATGCCATTATATTAATAAATTGAATAATACACAGTATCAGATTGGCTTTCAGGCCACTTAATGCTAACAATGATCTGCTAAATCTTATCCCAAACTTCGAACATTTGGGGAGATACTACAAGTAAATTCCAATTATGGCTAGTAATGAAAGAACTCCGAGGGCTATTATGTTGCATCCTTAGTACATACCTCATGTGATCTCCATAACAAGAGAGGAGTGATTTTGTTTCCAGCTACGGATCATGCCATAATTTGAATGTCTGTCCATCTCCCACTTCAAATGAGATATTATTAATGAGCCATTCTCTCTACTTCAGAATACCTTTTAATGTGCATGAATGATAGGGTCTGATTGTCATTTCCCAAATGGAGCTAGAGTATAGGTACTTAGCTTGAAATCAATTTGTCCATTGATTATCTTCATGATTGAGAATATTCCAGAGCTATAAAGTTATGCACGGTTCATTCCAATCTTTAAGCTTTCTCAATCCAAGTCCTCCTTGTTTTGGTCTGCATATTAGATCTCATTTAATCAAGTTAAAGGGTTTATAATCGCCAAAGTAGTGCCAGAAGAAATTCCTCAAGTTTCTCAACCTCATCTATAAACCCCTAAAGTAGTAAAAAAGATACTGCACAGTACAGTGAGTATGAGGTTATAACTGATCGAGTGAACTCTAATCTACCAGCCTTGGAGTGGAACTTGATTTTCCATGAAGCAATTCTCCTCTTTATCTTGTCAAGAATAGATAATACATGATGTTTTTTCATACCAGAGGAAATGAGAGGGAAGCCTAAGTAGACAGCTGGAAGGGATCCTTCTGAAACACCCAAGGACTTTTGCTCCAATATATGCTTTGCTTTTTGTATTGTTGAGTTGCAGCCAGAGTAGGAGTGAAACTTGTCCAACAGCTTAACAATTTTCATAGTTGATTTCAAATGTGGCTTAAGGAATAAAATTAGATCATCTGTAAAGATTGTGTGACATATAAATATTTCTATGAGTTGGTACTTTAATCTCATCTGATTGCACCTATGTATGAAGCATGCAAGAAAGTCTTTCCATGGCAATGTAGAAAAGATATGAGGAAAGGAGGTCTCCTTATCTAATACCATTCTTAGATTTAAAGAATCCAACTACAGAGCCATTGAATAGAACAAATAAAGTTGATAAATTAATGGAAGCATTAATCTAGACAAGCCACTGAGGCAGAAATCCCATTCTCTCCATCATATAAATAATAAAGGGTCTATGAACAAAATCATAGCCACCAAAGAACCCCTTTGTTTTGAATGCAGATCTTTCAACAAATCATTTTCCAATAGAATGCTATCCGGTATTCTTCTGTCCTTGATAAAAGTTGATTGGTTTGGATTTATCAGTTTAGGCATTACCCTCTGCATTCTATTAATAAGAATCTTAGCCATAATTTTGTAGAAAAGATTACATAAGAAAATAGGTCTAAACTGATCAAAAGAATATGCACAATCAGTTTTTGGAATCAGGGAGATAAATGTGCAACTAGTTTGCTTAAACCAATGTCCACCATTAAGAAAGAAAAGAATAACTTAAATTATAGATTCTCCCACAAAACTCCAGCAAGATTGATAAAATTGAGCAAGAAATCCATCTGGCCCAGGGCACTTATTCTTGAGGGATGCCATGTTGACCTTAGTTATCTCTTCAGAAGAAAAAAGTGCATTAAGAAATGTGCAATCTTTTGAGTTCAGAGTATACCTTGACTGAATATTAGGTTCCAAATAGGCTCTATCTTTGTTGAGGAGATTGTTGTAGAATTGAAGAACCTGTAATTTGACAGCATCAATATTCTCAACAATAGTACCATCATCTAATTTGCATATTCTTATTGTATTGATCATACGTATGCCCTTATAGATGAATGGAAGAATTCTATACAATGATCTCCTTGTGTAAGCCAGTGTTGTTTTGCTTTTTGCTAAAGGAATGACTCTTCATCTTTTAGAGTTTGGAAGTATAAAGATCGTGCTTTCTTTTCAACAAAAATGACATCCTCATCAAGTGGGTGGTTTTGTAGAATAGCTTGTACTTTATTAAGAGTTTCTCTTGCATAATGGACATTTTGAAAATATTCCCAAATTGAGTTCGATTCCATTTCTTCAAGATATACTTAAGGGACTTCAATTTTTGGTGGAGAGAGAAAATTGGAATCCCTTTGATATCCTACTTTCAAACATCTTTAACTAATTCCATAAACTGAAGGTGAGAAATCCACATGTTACATAATCTGAAAGGTTTTGGGTCTGAATTTCTAGCATCTTCTGTGTGAGTACATAACTGAACATGATCTAAACTTCCTAAATTTCCGTAACGTATCCAGCTTCCCATAAATGAGTTCAGCCATAAATCATTAATCAAACCTCGATCTAGTCTAGTAAAAATTCTTCTGCTCCCAGAGGACTGATTGTACTAAGAATGTGTATTTCCCACACTCTTTAAATCATGGAGCACACTAGCATTAACACAGTAATTGTAATCAGCTAACATTGCATTAGTGAGTTTCTGACCTTCAATTTTCTCATCTGGTGATCTAAAACAGTTAAAGTCACCCATTAGAAGTCACGACAAATTAACTTTATGAGATTTCGGCTGGGTCCGCCGCACTATTCTTGGCGCCGCAGCTGGTGCCCTCACGCAGGTCTTACTGCCCAACCTCGCCCTCTCCGTGAGCGACCTGCCTCGCCTCGATTGGGTGCACCTCGGATCCTGCCGTGGTGCTGAGCTTGATGACCAGGTCCGGCTGCCTGTAGTCCTGTGCGCCGATGGCCTTCTCGGGGTCGGCCTTGTATGGGCTCAGCGGCTTGGCGTTCCTGTAGATCATGTACAGCACCATCTGCGCAACTCCGAACAGGAAGCCTAGGATGTTTGGAGCCTGAGAGACACACACATACACATAACTTGTGGATGTAACGAGAATTGAATATATATATATATATATATATATATATATATATATATATATATATATATATAGACGGTTCTAGCTAGCAACTATATATGTGTTTACCGCGACGTAGAGGTCCCGTATCAGGAAGCCGTAGCTGAACCACACGATGGCGCTCACAGTTAGGAAGAACGAGAGTAGGAAGGGCATGTACTCCACGCTCCTAGTGCGTATGACAAGCCTCTGTTGAGCCAAAATTTGCGATAAAATGATCAGACGGTGGCCTGATGAAAACGGAACGCTCTTATGTTCCAGTTCCAATTCTAGTGTTCTCACCATGATGCTAAGTGGAGCGGCGAAGACTAACACAGAGAACACAACGTTGAACAATCCGACAGCCTGAACCCTCTTGGAGCCTTTCACCAGAAAGAGCGACGTGCCGACAATGATTCCGTAAGCGACTATGTTTACCAATAGTATGAGCTTCAACGTAGAGATCTGCAACCGCACAAAGCATGGCACCAGTTAGAAGACGGCACGGCACCTCAGAGACTACCCGCGTGTAATTTGTATTCCCCAGGGAAACCCCATGTTTTGTGACGGTGGAGAGCCAGCGGAGAGTGGTTACCCTAGCCTTCTTGTGTGCGAAGAAGAGGAACAGGACGATGTAAACCGTCTCTATGAAGCAGCCAATCCCGTTAATGGTGATGAGGAGGAAGGAGTTAGTCTTGATCAGTGCGTAGAAGATCATCATCATGGCACTGAAGAGTGCGATCACATACGGCACAGACTGGAAACCTTCTGTGGACTTCTTCTTGCAGATTCGATAAAATGTTGGCCTGAGGTTTCAACAAATCCAAGATCAAATAGTCACGTAAACAGAAGAGGAATACTAAGAACTTGAAAAAAGGCGTCCTAATTAAGGAGAGCCGTTTCTTACAGTGGAGCGAGATACACCATAAATGAGATGATGTTACCTGCAGATCAATAAAAGAGAAAGATCAGTGCCTCGAAAGTATAGAAACTTATAAGGCGGTGGCAGTTATCTAGACTACGGATTCATGCATTCAGAGATATTGGGTTTCCGTATACGTGAAGTAATTAAACGACGGGAACCATCATGTAAAAGGAGAAAAACGTCAATGTCATGGGTCAGCAGTGCTTCCACAGTTAAATTTGAAGAATTTAACCAGGACCCGGACCAGACCGGGCTAAAAGATCGCATGCGCAGCTGGAAAGGTTCTGGTATCGCCTTCCATGGGATGGCAATCGTGGAGCACTAGCTACTGCAACGGTGCTGTCTGCACATTAATTTTGTTGATCATTGCTAAGCCATGGTGACCTTGTCTATACGGTAGGTTGGGACATTAATCTTCAAGAACATTAAAGAAGCATGAGGAACACCCATGCCACCTACTTCAAATCTACCGCAACTCAGTTTCTGCTTGTGGTACACCAACAGAAAATTGCACTGTATACAGCATCAAACGGTGACTCTAGCTCGCCTTGGTTTTCCTATATATGATGACTCGGTTAGAATTAAGAAAGGCGAGTGTCAGAAACCAGCCCCTGAAACAACATGCCGGCCATCAACCCATGAGAAGAAGCCAATCGAAAGGAGCGAAAGCAAAAGAAGTCATGAAATACTACTACGTGTGAAAAAATGAGGAATAAGAGGAGGAGGTAACAATCTTAGAGCAGTCTCCAATGTATAGACCAACCTAGGATCCCGAACGCGAAAGCCCAATCAGGGTGGTGCAGCCCGGCCATTGTCTCCTCCGCTGGGGATCACCACACTTCAGGGGAGAGAAGACGGGACTGGAGCAACCCGAACCCCCAAACTCTCTGCTGAGAGAATGTGACGGGCTTCTAGTCCCTGACGCTCTGGGGTGAGAAGGGGTCGGAGCCCTTTTATATAGGCCAGGGGGAAGGGGTGTGCATCCCTGATCCGGCTCCCATGGAGAGAGAGGTGGCGTTTAGGTAATCATTCCACAACGGGTCCCATTAAGAAACTCAAACCGAACAAGTAGAATATTTGTGGGCAGTACACTACATGAGCTGCAGTAGTATTTCTACCCTTGGGATCCTTCGATCCATATGTATAGGCATGTACTGCACAGCAGTCCAAGTGGAGAGAAAGAAGGCAGTAGAGGTGATGATGTAAACACACAAACACAGAGATAGTTAGAGAGAGAGAGATAGAGAAAGAGACTGGCAAATGCCATGTAGCGCCATATTTTTACGTTACTAGCTGTGAGAGAGCTAGCCAACTTTCACGTGACATACGGCCATTCTGCCTTACAAGGGCTTAGCGCCCACACGCACACAGCTCTTTTAGCCGTTTCTTCACCACGTCAGCGGGCCTTCCCCGTTCTATGCCCGGAAGGCTCACGGGCAAGAGAAACCCTAACGTCCTCAGTCCCTCCCTCCGCCGCCTCCACCGTCACCGTGTCCCCTCTTTGCTTCTCCAGCACTCACACTTCCACCCATCCCTCTCATTTCCAGCAAGAAAATCTGAAGCCGAACCTGATACGTTTGTCCATTGGTCCTTAATTTGCACACGGGAGAGGTTTGACGGGCCTTGATGAGTTCAAATTCTCTCGGTGTACTGTTGGACCCAAATAAAAAAAAAAATCTAGCAATGCAATGACCGGGAGGGAGGCAAGTATTGGTAAAAAGTCCCTCTTTTTCGAGAGGATTCTTGCAAATAATTAGGCCCCCCTTTCTTTGCGCTGCTGGACTTGGTTCCAACAGTAATAAATGATTTCTAACCACCATCCGATGAAGATGATGGGCTTTTATGTAGATGTGCCCTCCTCAACATTAACATTTATTGTGGCTATGCGACGGAGTGGTTGTAGAGGCTTAATCGTCATAAGAAGGGGTGTAGACATAATTTTGAGAAGAATTAATTTACACAGTTTTTTTATTGAAATGGGCATAATTTTGCAGTACTCTAAATCCAAAATGAGTATTATGACCCCAATTCGCAAAGGACGTTAACGAGATCTATACACTTGACTACTGTTTTCATCATAGCAGGTTTGGAGCCGGCCGAATTGCTATTGCTTTTCTTTCCGTTTAAAAATTGACTCGTTAGCCTAGGTAAGAGTATGGAATTAGAAGTTGGGTCAGTTATAAAAATTACTTGGAATTATTTATTCTACAACTTTTGCCAATCAAGTGTCGCCGCTATTTCTATAAACTTTTTGCTTTCTTTGCTCCTCTATGTAAAGGAGTATAGTTGTAAATGCAGTGGTGATTTGAATTTGATAATTCTTGAATTTCCAGCTCAAAGAAAATACCTTTATGATGTTAATGAGTAATACTTGTTGCAATGTCATTGGGTGTTGTACGTAGGGGCATTGCAGTGGGTATTTTTTTTTTCTTAATTTTTATTTAGGTCGGTCCCGAGATGTCTTAATCGCCTGTCTGTACAGTGTAATGTCCGATCGGACAATCTAGAAAAAAAAAAAAAAAAAAAAAATCGAGTCCAATAAATAGTACATCTAGTTTGGACCTCTTGGAGGCGACCTTATAAAAAAAAAATCATTTACCTACTGCAATGCCCTGCGTACAGCACGCAGAGATATTGAAGCAAGTATTACTCTATATTAATTCATCTATTTCTTCTTCTTCAATTCCAATTTCGCTCTTCTTTTCCTCTCAATCTTCTATGCATGCAGCCGCCCACATGCATCCACATCCCACTTCGCCATAGCAAGATCCATTTATTTCTCCCTCATCACAAAACCTGATCCCCATCTGATACGTCCTTTGCCACTAGCTGATCAAGTAGAGACGCCTCAGCTACTCTTTGCTTACAGGACAAATTCTATATACACCACCCCGAAGAAAGGCAGACGATGTGGAGATCAACGTGGATGCATCACTTAACTGATGACATGTTTTATAACTTGAGGGATCACATACGTACAAAGCTCCTAGCCAAATTACATGGGGTTCGGACTGCACTGCCCCAGACACCAAGGCGGCGCCCTTTCTAGGGTTTTGATTAACTACTGATAGGTGGCGAGTGAGAGGGCTTCAAAGTCTTGACCTGTCGGATGGGGCTTTGCTTGGGCAAAGGGGCTTAATAAAGCTGGCTTATCCATGCATACAGGCGTGGGGGAGTCACTTGTGTTGGAAGCATTACTGTTGCCGTTATGAGGACACTTGAGACAAGACCAGAAACCATAACTTATGTTCTCCTTTTCTCCTCCCTTCTTTAATCCTTCCCTTCACCACATCTTGCGACGCGCGCCCTGGTAGCTTTTGAATGCAGGCTAGTCGCAAAGAAGGGGTCTGGCTCACATAAGGATGCGGTCCAATAATGTGCGTTTCGCACTGCATGTACGGACGTGACTACCTCATAGATCACATTTGAAAAGCTTCATGGTATGAACTTTAATTCATTCGGACATGATTACCTCATAAATCACCTTTGAAAAGCTTCATGGTGTGAACTTTAATTAATTCAAGTACCTTCGGAGTTTTCATGGGTTTTATCTCGATTATTTAAAAGAGAAAGGCGCCACTAAGCTTTTTGTTGTGTTCTTGGCTTTTGATAAAAAACCCTATATTGGAGCTTTATATTGAGATAAAAATGAGATTTTTAGGTAATGTTTTATTTGTGTAACCATCTAAAATTAGTTATATCTACCTTCATTTCATATTTTTAATGTTGAAACTTGAAGGTGGAAGCCAAAGATGACTTCCACCTAACACTTTTGCTCGATATGCTAGGATTTTGCAGCAAAGATAATCTTCTTTGTCTCTCGAATAGGGAGATGGTGGCGGACAAGTGAGTTTTCTGTGGCCGTCTTTGTTCATCACACAGGTGTAAGCTGGGTTAACGTGTGGCAAAATCAATGGACCTTGTGCATCGTTGTTGCGGTAATGGCTGTGACGAAAGGGCGTCCAATGTTCCTTACGGAGAACCTTCTTCCTCAAATAGAGGACTCCAGTTAAAAAAGTTAGGCATATTTCTCCGTACAGCTTTCTAAATTCGAAACTATGGTAATTAGACTAGAACAGGTGATGCAATTAGAAATGGTGACAATCCGATCTGAATCGGGAAATTTTCTAGTTGGATCACTAAATTTTAGAACAATTGCAATAATCACGACCCTCTAAATTACAAGCCTTAGGAAGTGCGTTGTTGACTTGAATGCAGTGGCGGACGCAGAAATTTTGTCCAATAAGGTTATTGAGACAATAGGTTATAAGCATGGTAAGATCAGTGAGATTTTGGGTTAGATCATATGGAGTCCTAGATTAGGTCAGTGGGGTTTCGAATTAGACTGCTTTAAACTAGGCCAATGAATTTGACAAAATCTAGTGGGTCTTAGATGAATGCTGAATCTGCCACTGCTTGAATGAACATGTGTGAAAATGTCTATTTTTAATTATGTCTTTAAATAAAATCGTGCTTAAGGAAAACTAAAAGCAATTCACAAATTTCAAGAGTGATACTGAGAATTGAAGAAGCCCAGGCCTAGTCTAGATCTAAAAGTCGCATGTGCATGTATACGTACAGGAATTATTCTTAAAGAGCCATTTAATAATTACCTTTATTAATATAGTGGAAATAAACTTTGTTGATTAGAGGAAGAATCAAATTGATTAACCTAATTAATGAGAGATAATAGGTTATATACCTTGACACACACATAATATTGTGTCCTAGGGACAACTATGAGCTAAAACTAATACTCTTAACTCTAACACTCCCCTCAAACTGGAGCATATATGTCAATCATGCCTACCTTGTTACAAAGAACATTGAACCGAGACACCCCAAGATATTTAGTAAACAAATCAACTAGCTAATCATCTGTAGGAGTATATGGAATACTGATCTTATGAGACATAACTGAATCTCTCACAAAATGACAGTCCACCTCTATGTACTTTGTTCGTTCATGAAACACAAGATTCTTAGCAATGTGAATGGCATCTTGATTGTTACAGTGCATCTCCATTGGTTCAGTAGACGTGATTTCAAAATCAGACATTAAACTTTGAAGCCACATCATCTTACAAGCAATTTGAGCCGTTGCTCTATACTCGGCTTCAACACTTGATCTAACCACAACACTTTGTTTCTTGTTCTTCCATGTAACCAGGTTGCTGCCAACATATGTACATAATCTAAAAGTAGATCGTCTATCTAACTTGGATCCTGCATACTCCGCATCTGAGCAAGCTTCAATCTTCAAATGTTCATTCTTTTTGTACAATAATCCTTTTCTCGGGACAGTCTTTATATAATGCAAAATCTTCACCGCAGCTTCCCAGTGACATTTCTTGGGTTTCTACATAAATTGACTCCCTATTCCAACAATGAGCTTTCCATACAGCCGTCTATACTTTGAAACATCATTAAGGTCTGGACTATCTTCCACATCCAAGTCCTGCTGAGTAACTGTAGGAGTATCAATATGCTTACATTCAAGTAACCCCATCTCTTTAAGAAGGTGAAGAGTACACTTTTTCTATGAAAGAGATACACCATCTTTTCCAAATGCTATCTCAAAACCTAGGAAATAGCGAGGCCTTTCTAGATTCTTTGTTACGCAATGCTTCTCTAAACATGTCCGAATTTCTTCAATCCCAAGTGTATCATTACCCGTGAGGAGCATGTCATCAATATATACAACTAAAATGACAACACCAGCAGAAGAATGCCGAATGAAAACAGAGTGATCAGCTTGGCTTCATTTCAACCCAACACCGGAAGCAATATGATTAAACTTATCGAACTAAGCACGCGGACTCTCTTTAAGACCATATGTGGCCTTTTTCAACTTACACACCAACTCCTCCTGAGCAGCATACCCTAGAGGTTACTCTATATACACCTCTTCTTAAAGATCACCATACAAGAAGGCATTTTTGACATCCATTTGGATCATCTTCCATCCGTGATTCACAGCAAGAGAGAAAATCACGCGAACATAATTCAATCGGGATATAGGTGAAAAGATTTCAAAATAGTCAACTCCATATGTTTGAATGAACCCTTTTTCCACAAACCGCGCTTTGTACTTATCAATAGTTTTATCTGGAGAGTACTCGATAAGGAATACCCAACGGCAGAAAACATGAGTAACATTATCCGGTCGACGTACAAGGGTCTAAGTTCCTCTTGAAATCAAGACCTGCATTTCATCATCTATGGCAGCTTTCCATTTCGGTTGAGAGATAGCTTCATATACATACCTACGAATAGGCATAGCAGAAATAGACAAAGCAAATTGACAGAGAGGAAGCACTATTCGACTGCGACGACAAATGTGGAACGTCCACAGGGTTATCAGATGTAACTCTAAGGTTGGCGGTGGGATTGGACTTAGTGCCTCCTTTGCCATATTTTTTCCAACAAAAATCTGATTGATGATTGGACCTCCTGCTGTGTAAGCACGGTGATCTGCCACGCCTGCGACCACGTCCGCGCCCGTTTGCAGCAAGGGCGGAAGCACCTCCAACGTTTGAAGAAGTTTCAACCAAGGGACCAACATCCACATAGGTGTAGTACTAACCGTAGGATGCAGGAGAATGCATCGGCCAAGTGTGGGATAGCCATATCTGCTAACAGATTATCCCGGACATGTCTAAGGTTGTCATCAAGTCTAGAAAGGAACTTGGCAACAATCAACTCCTCCTGCTGTTTTCGAAGAGTAGCAGCATCGAGAGCAGTAGGGTGATACAGTTGGAGTTCATTCCACAAGCCTTGGTAGTTAGAAAAATATTGCGACACATGGCATCCCTCGTGTTTCAGATAAAATAATTTGGAATACAAATTGTAGATGTGGAAAATATTTTTGTCACCTGAGTAAGTACGCTTCAGAGATTCCTACATATCCTTTGCGGTGTCCAAAAATAAAATATTATGAAAAATATGAGATTTACAACTATTGCTAAGAACAGAGATCACGACCCCGTCATCCGCTTGCCAGGCTTCGTAGACTTTTAGATCAAATTTCACAAGAGGGTTGTCGTCAAGATGACGAAGTTTCTTCATAGCCATCACCAAGAACCAAAATGCCCTCGACTACTGATTATAGTTGACTCCATTCAACTTTACGGAAGTAGCCATCATGTGATACGTCTTTCCTTCACCGAAAGAAACGGACGCTGAAAGAGGAGCGTGAGGTGACGGATTCTCCATCGCGGACAATGGGATAAGTCAATAATAAGGGAGGTCAGCACATAGGAAAAGAGAGAACTAGATGAGTATCTCTATGTGCTGCCCATCTTCAAAGAAGAAATCCCGCGAGCAACGCTATCGAACAAACCAGTGAATAGCCCACCGCAGCATCTTGGATGGAACATGGAGAGAGGGGTCGGACTAGTGGGGATGATTTTTTTTTATTTATTTTTTTTGTATAGATCGAAATGTTTGATTGTTTTTTTTTCTTTTTCTTTGTGCGGAGATGGCCGGGAGGGACGCAGGGGCTGGGGATGTAGCGGGCTGCAAGGGAGGGGGCGGGCTGCTAGGGGGGGGGATGATTGCAGAGCGACGGCTGGCAAGAGGGGCTGGGAAGGGGCGGGCACGGGGCGTTGACGGCACTGGGTGCGAGCAGCGTTGCGGTGCTCTGGCTGGGGTGGGGGGCACTGCGGTGCGCTGGCTGGGGCAGGGTGATGGCTATGGGCGGCGCTGCAGTGCGCTGGCTGGAGGGGGGGGATGGTTGCAGAGTGTGGGGGGCAACGGCAATGAGGTGAGGCAGCGGTGGAGCGTGGCGATGGCAGCGGCGGCCAAGAGCCCTACTGCTTTGATACCATGTTGATCAGAGGAAGAATCAAATTGATTAACCTAATTAGTGAGAGACAATAGGTTATATACCTGGACACACACATAATATTGTGTCCTTGGAACACTATAAACTAAAACTAATACTCTTAACTCTAACAACCTTGAATTGCCATAAGAACGTTCGGAAATTAGGTTTTTAACTTCTTGTGGATATGCATACGTGTGGGGGAGGATAGTTGGTGTCTCCGGTTGAAGTTATTGGGCCATCCAACTCAAAATGTTAAGGTTATGAGTTGAGTTGGCACCATTTACTAAACACTTTTTGATTTTGTCATCTTTCTATGTAGGATTATTCTAACACGCCCACTCACATGCAGACCGATTTTAGACTCTATCACGTGGACCACAAATACGAGTGCGCCGCTGTAGACACGCTAATTTTGACATCATTTTCAGTAAATTTCATATCATATAATAATGCCTCAGAATGGTTTGATATTTAATCATTAATTAATTTTTATTGATATTTTTGAGTGTCGGGTTTAACAGACATGTTTAAGTTAATCAATTAAATTGATTTTAGCTCAAATTTCAGTTAAAATATGAAGAAATCTAAAAGACGTCGACCTGTGTAGACGCTATTTATAGTTTATTCCTATTTTAGTATTTAAATTTGAATTTTAATCAATTGATTAATTAGATAAAAGGCGTCTGTGAGTGCTGACGCGTTTTAGGTTTCCTAAGCTATTTCTACTTCTCTTCCGGATGTTTATCCTTATCTTAATTAGTGTAAAAGACATCGAAATATGTGGACGCGTTTTACCTAATAAAGATAAAGATAAGTTTTCCCGGATATTTATCCTTATCTTAATTAATCTGAAAGGTGTCAGCCATCATGGACGCGTTTTAGATAATTACAGATAAAGATGAATTAATCAGTATTTATCTGTCGGTTAAGATGGATAAATTCAAGATTTTTCTATGTTAATCACGAACGCAGAAGAAGACTATAAATACCTTACATGTTGAAGAGTAAAAAAAGAGGAGAGAGCGTAATCTTGAGTTGAATTACTAGAGCGATAGCAAGTTGAAGATCAAAGCAACAACGCCGGAACGCTGAAGCGCTGCTGTTTCCAGAAGTCGGCGTCCTTTCAAGTCTTCATCCATTCAAGAATTCAACAATTTGGCATAAGTTTTTCATTTCCGCATTAATTTCATTTAATTCTACATTCAATCATCATTCACTTCATGCAAACACACACAACACCTTCATCCTTTTCAAAACCTACTTGATTAAGGGGTTTCAAAAGCCATTAAAACAAGTAAGTTTGCTGTTTAAATTGCATGCTTAACATCATGATTAGAATAGATACTTCTTTTGCTTAAAGTTCTCATCATTGTTTCTTCATTTCTTTTCTTTCTATTTCTGCTGCACTCAACAACAAAGAGGAAAATCAAAAAGGAGCAAATCAAGCACAAGTCAAAAGGGATTTCTGGACGATCATCAACCTCAAATTCAACAGTAAGAACAAAGAACAAAGAAATGGCTCTCTTTCTTCAGCCGGCTGAGGAAGGGGAACCAAGAGCTCAGAATCTTCCGCGTTCAAACAGATAGGCGATCATACTTCTTTTGAAACTTTTTAGTTAAAAGTTTCTGGCGATCACAACACTTAGTAGTTTATGTTTCTAATAGGTTTCTTTTGCACTAAATAACATAGATTTTTCATGATAATCACACGGTCATTCTAAGCACTCACTGCTTTTTTGGCGATCACGGTGGGACTTGGTCTCACCATCTTTTAAGTTTTTTGTTCTTACTATCATCAACCGGGCACCCACGGTGCACCACTTGTGTCTTTCGACACGTCCTCACCAATTGGTGAGTGTTTTAGTTTAATTAATTTCCCTCGTGCACCACGTGCACACCCCAGTGGCAAGATCTTGCCCTCCCCTTGATTAGTTTAAAAAGCTGTTTTTGTGATGAAAATGATGTGTGATTGATTGATTTTCTAGTTATTTAGTTGGTAAATCATCCTGTTAAAAATCTGGAACTAAAAAAAATCTACATGAGCCGATTATTTCCTGCTTTTAACTTGTTTGAGGAGGATTCAACCCAGAAAATCCTCCTGCTAAACTGTTTCTGCGAACTAAAAAGCGTCTAGGAGCACTGACGCGTTTCAAAATGCGTCAATACATCCAGACGCCTTTCAGTCTTCATATTTTCTCTGCTGTCTGCATCTGTTTCTGCGAAAAAATTAAGTTCTGTTTTGAATAGCGTCGACTACCCTCGACGCGATTCAGACAGTTTCTTAGTTATTTTTCAGTTTTCAGATTTTTGTGGCTTGAGTGCTAGCTACCCATTATTATTAAGCATTAGAGGCCATCCAGGCCGTAGGACATACGCATTGAGGCGAATACCCTCCTTTTCTTAGGAACACATTACTTGACGTCAGCAACTCTCTCTGATTGGGTTGGTCCCTTGATCAGACTAGAGAAGTTGACGTTGAGACCTCCATAAGTCCCCAAAATCAAGGTATTCCTCCTTGATCATCGGGCTGGTTGTACCAATTGAAGTCTCGGTTAGATTCTGAAAGCGTTGTGAGAGAAAGCCCTAGAGAATAACGGTGGAAACTGAACTGAAACTAGGATCCTTCCCCTGAGCGAATTTGTGGTTTAATCCAATTCAAATAACTCAAAAAGGAATCTTAAAATCACGTTAAGCATCCACTTGATTGATTAATCTCTGTGCAACTTGTTTGTCAAATCTTTAAAAAAAAAAAAATCTAACATCATGCTGCTACGATCAGGCAGGGATTTGAGTATGGCTCAAGACGCCATCATCAACTACGAGGGAGATGCTAATGCCCCTCGCGATTCGGACTACAACTATGAGAACGGGAGAGATGCTGATGCCTCCCGTAATTCTTTCCCCATTCCCTATCGTCTAGATGGGAATGTTCGGACGCCTCTTTTTAATCCACACGATCAATTTCCTGATCCTCCCCCGCATAAATATGCGATTCCTAATCCCAATCTTGAGGGGGACATGAATCAGAATGATCCCTCATCCTCTGATCATGTGGATCTCGTCAACGCTTTGGGAGTTCTTGCCTCCCGTCTGGACCCTCAGCAATTCGAGGCGATCCAGTCTATTCTGAAGGGGAAGGCACCCATACAGCCTGCCGAGCCGAACCCTGTGGCTCCCCCTGCTGTTCCTCAGCAACCTTCTTTTCCTCCTCCTTATATCCATCAGGCCGTGGAGGGCCTTCATATTACTTCTCGGCCAGCTGGGCCGCAGCTTTCATCCTCTAGGCAACCGGCTAGACCGCAAACGCCTGCTTATCAAAATGCCCTCGGGCATGGCGGAAGCTCTGCCGGACCTCTCCTTTATTGTCCCCCCTGTCCAACGTACTCTAGGCAGCAGGCCTATCAAGTACCTCCACCTCCTCCTCCTCCCCATGCAGATCTGACCACACAAGCATTGCTGGCCAAAATGGAGCGTATGGATGAGCAATTTAACAAGCTCCAGAAGATGATGGGGGTCAAAGCTGTACCAGAAATCAACTTACCTAGCCTGCCAGTTTTCCATCTGCCACCCTCTGAGATGCCAGTGTACCGGCAGTACAACGGTACTGGTAACCCCTTCACACATCTGAAGGAGTTCATGTATGAATCCTCTTTCTGGCAGAACGACAAGAGGTCGTTGTCCTTTTTTTTCAGGAGATCTCTAGAGGGACCAGCCCTCGAGTGGTTCTTTTCCCTGGAACCCTCAGAAGTAGAGGACTACGGTATCGTTTCACGCAAATTTATTCAACGATACCAGGACAGAGTTGCACCCTCCTTGTCCATCACTAACCTCATTGCAGAAAAGATGAAACCTGATGAAGAGTTTGTCAGTTTTGCTGACAGGTGGCGGGGCCTAGCTGAAAAGGTGAAGGATCACTTGTCCGAGTCCGAACAAGTGAAAATGTTAATTTCCAACGCCACGCCCCAGTTCAAGTTAGTCATTTCCCTGAACAATCTGACCAACATGGCAGAGCTCTATGAAAGAGCACGGTACTGCCAGAATGCTTTCAAGGACGCTACGTTCTCTAGCGTCTTTGATCCTCACAGACCTAGCAGGCCTCCACCTCGGAAGCCTGCAGTACCGAACTCTCCCAGCACAGGTCCGACTACTGAGGGCACGCTCTCTCATGAGCAAGTCAGTAGCATGAACAATAACTCGCCCCAGTTCGTGAGGAGTCAGCAGCAGTACCAGAGGCCACAGCAGCCAAACCAGTAAGGGTACAGGCAGCAGCAGAACCCCCATTATCAACAACAGTATCAACGGCCCCAGCAGCCGAATCAGAACCAGAACCAGCATCAGCCACAGCAGCCGCCACAAAGGCAATTGCAGTACCAGCAGCCCCAGCAACAGCAATATCCTCAACAGCAGCAGTATCAGCTGCGCGCACCGCCGGCATACCACAATGTCCCTCCTCCTGGTGATTATAACCAGTCGAGGAGACCTCCAGGCCCGAAAAGGGCGGAATACCCTGCCCTCCCGGAATCCTTGGCCGATATCTTCAGTGCTCTAATGGCAGCTAATGCCTTAGTCTTGCCAAAGGAAAAGGCCGTCTGGCCTCAAAATGCCGACACGTCCAGGTATTGCTATTTTCATAGGCAGCCTGGGCATACCATTGACACCTGCTTTTAGTTTAGAGATTATATTCATGATCTCAACGAGCAGGGTGGCATAGATTGGGAGGAGATGAAAAAGTATATATCAGCTCTGAAGGCGAGAAGACCGCAGCAGCAGCAGCAGCAGCAAGTAAGACCACCAGCACAGGCAGCACCGCCACCAAATATGGGCATAGTGCAGAATCTGCTCCCGGAGCACCAGAACCAAAACCAAGTTGCCCCTATTTTGACGAACAGCCAGTCTGAGGCTAGTCGTGGGCAACAATGGAGGATAGAGGACTCTTCCTCTCTTTATTCAACGGGTCACGTTCAGAATACCGCAGAACAACCACCACGCCGCACCATCCGCATACCTAGGCCACAACCCATTACCATCACCCCTCTACCAACACCCGCATATTACTCGCCCGCACCCAATAACCCATTACCCGCTTTCCTTAAGCCCATCACGCCCCATACCACTACGCCTCCACCATATAACCCACGACAAACCAACTACGCACCCCTTTTACCATCTAGGCCATTACTCCGCGTACCATTCCCTACTTCGCCCACTACCACTACCGCCTACCCAGATACCATCCAATCATCCAGACCGCTATTACGCGTGCCATTCCCCACTTCACCAACCACTTACCCATCCACCATCCAACCATCTAGGCCTTTAATCCGCAACATGCCACCACCACCTAACCCTACCCCATCACCTACATATCAACCCTCCGCACCGCTTACGCCACCCGACTCTGCGGTACTCAAGGTGTCACCCGGATCCTCCACGGTTGAGGAACATGCGCTCCGGAGTGGAAGGATTTTCAACAAAGTCTTTCCTCAGTCCACAGTCAGAGACGGCCCATCACAGCCGACTGAGGAAGCCCATAATGAAGAGAGTGCACCAGGCACTCAATATGACTTGTTGAAACATCTGGACAGAACACCGGCACGGATCACTGTACTTGAATTGATCAAAAGGTCCAAGATTCACCAAGAAGCCTTAATGGAATACCTACAGAAGGTGATGGTCAACGAAGACGTGCCGGTAGAGAAAATTGCAGCACTACTAGTTCCTCAGGGGGATCAGCCCTCTATTACATTCCACACATCGGAACTAGCACCGCCAGAAGCATGGCTCTGAGCATCACGGTCAATATCTGCAAGAAAGCCGTGGATGCATGCCTGGTTGATACAGGGGCTTCAATTAATGTTTTACCCCCGAAGACCCTAGAGCTGTGCGGTGTGCCCAAGGAGAAATGGCTGCCTAGCCCCATTTCAGTTACAGCATATGACAACTCTACCCGTTCCCCTCTGGGAATGGTTTATTTAAAAGTGGAGTTAGATCCTGTAAGTCATACAGAGGTCAAATTTCACATTCTGGAAATTGACCCTTCTACAAATGTCATTCTGGGACGTCCTTACATTAAAACTCTTGAGGCGATTCCTTCTACGAATCACCAATGCCTCAAATTCCCTTTCAAAGGACGAATTATTAAGGTGACGCGCATGCCGATCCTTGCTGCTGCTCATACATTGAATACTAAATCTGCTGCTTTACCTGGCCGACAACCTTTTCTGTCGGTATTACAGGTCTACCGTCCAGTGGCTGATCCTTTGAAAGCCGCCACCATTTCTCCTTACCCATTAAATGCTATCAAAAGGGGGAAGTGCATGAGTACCCTAGGATGGAGAATCATGATGAAGAACGGCTATCAGCCTGGAAGAGGTCTGGGCACACAGTTGCAAGGCAGGACCACTCCTGTTAAAGATCATCGAGCGGCACATGGAAGCGGTCTGGGCTATAGGCCGAGAAGACTGAAACAAGACAGGGTTCAACAAGAAGATGGTCAGGAAATCTTGGAGACAATGTCTACACCACCCAAAGAAGGCCGAGATGTAAGGACTGAGGCTTTCGGATTCGGTTTTCAGGGTCGGACCCTGTAGTTCTGGCCCTAGTGGGGCCTGGAACTCTGTGTTGTTTCGCGTATCGCGGGCTCGACGCGGTTTAAACGGCGTCCACCGTGGCAGACGTGTTTCAGGTTCTGCCACGTGGGTGCCACGTGGACTGACTTTGGACCGCGAGAGTACGGCCCTGTCAGGTCGTCTGAACGGCGTCCGTGTGGGTCGACGCCTTTTAGACTGAGACTCTGGGTGTGTCAGAGTACGGCCCTGACAAGTTGTCCGAATGGCGTCTGTGAAGGACGACGCGTTTCAGAATCTTGTCAGAGCGGCCGTCATGTCACCTGATAGGCGTCCGTGAAGGTCGACGCGTTTTAGCCAGTTTCTGGTTAACCCCGCGAGCCCTCCTTCTTTCCCTCATTTTCTTCGACTCTCCTTCCCTCCTTCTCCTCCGGCGACGGCGGCGACCCGCTCCTCCTCCCTCTTTTCCTCACACCATTTCGCCTCTCCCTCCACTCCATCCTCTACCTGGCTCCTACCCCTACCACCTCCACTTCCACTGCGGCGTTCTACTCTCCGGACGGCGGCCGACGTCACGGTGGGGCTAGGACGACCTCGGCGGTACCGGCGGCGGCGTGGGGCGAGACAGGCGGATGGCTTGAAGCTCGGAGGCGTTCGAGTGTCCGGTAGGGTGACGGTTCCCACGGCTTTGTGTTTAAACCATGTTTTCCCCCGTTTATGCATGTTGTGGATCCTTGGTTTTGGGGGGGTAGAATGAGCATGTTTAGGAGTTCTTTTGATGATATGGGGGTTTTGCTATGATTGAGATTTCCTATGGATTGTGTGCCCCTCTTTCTCCTCCGTTTTTGGGTATTTTGGGGTTGTTTGGGTTGAAAAGGGGAGCCCTTGGGCTCATGGCAACTCTGGTTCCTGGGGTTGAAAGACGTCGTGCATGGACGACGTCTTTTCAAAGGGCGTCGGGCCATCACGACGCCTTTTAGACATGAATCGCCTGACTGAGAGTTTGCCAGTTTGGGATTCTGGGACTAAAAGACGTCATGGGTGGTCGACGCGTTTTGAATAGCGTCGGGTAGCCATGACGCCTTTTAAGGCAGAAATCCCCTGTTTAAAGATTTCGGAAAATCCTGGTTTTCTGTGCTGAATGGCGTCTGAGGATGTCGACGCCTTTTAAACGGCGTCCTCTGGTGTCGACGCCTTTTAAGGCCAGATTCTGAAGACTGATTTATATGAACCTGTACATGGAGCTTGAATGGCATCGACCTCGGTCGACACGATTCAAGACAGAATCTCACTAATGCATGCGAGTAAAATGTGTTCATACTGCTAGATAGCTGGTTAGCACATGTTTTAGTGCACCCGATAGCAATGGATTCCTCATGATCGGATGGTTCTATATGTGTTATGCGATCGCGGGCTTTTCACGTGACCGGATCGCACCGTGTTGGGTTTTCAGTTACTGTGGACCTGGAGTGACATTGTAGCACTTTATCACCCTGTGCTGGTGGGGGCGTGAGCACAGCGCCGGTGGGGGCGTGGGCGGGGTGACGCCAAGTGAGAGAGGGTCACCTGGTGAACCCCGGGGTCAGCTAGTACCGGTGTCGGAGTGGTACATTCGGAGAGTCACTCATGCTGAGGGAAGGGGTAGTCACCTGAGCCAGTTGGGCCGGAGTAGCGAGCGTGCTATCCGAGGGACTGCTCCTTGGTCTCAGCGGGTCGAGGTTTTCCTCACCGTTGTTTGTACGGTCGGCGAGTTCTATCGAGATGGCAGTTGTGGGTTTTCTAACGGTTATCTTAGAATGTGCATGATTATTATATTTCGACTGCACGTGTTCTCACGTAGAGAATTAGATATCGTACCTGCCACTACACTTGTTACTTTACTGTTAGCTGTACTTTACACTTGTGGGTGTGTGCGTAGGCAGTAGGGATCGAAGGATCCCTACTGAGTCTTGTCTTGAGACTCACCCCCGCGGTTTTCAGGTGAGGACTCCCAGCAGACTTAGAGCGGCGTGTGCGGCCGGGTGGTGTGCCTTCAGCGGTTGTTCCGGGGTATACCCCGATGTAGTTGTTATTTATCTTTGGCCTGTATGTTTAATTATTTCCTTCTGTTGGAGAATGTAATTATTTGCTGTATCGAGTCGCATTGTAATAATTTTAATTCCTGCACTTTTATTTTAAGTCAATGCGATGTGAATGTTTAGTTTAGTTTATTATTTATTTCCCAGACTTACTAGATCCTAGTTTGGTCCCAAATTAATGATTCGGTACCCATTTAGTAATCGGATCCCCGATTATAGGGTGGCGGGTCGTTACAGTTGGTATCAGAGCATACGGTCTGGCAAATAAATGAATAACTAGGTTAAATGTTGGAAATTCGGCAAATAAATACATTATCCCGTACAGGCACGGCGGTAGCATAGGTTTTAAGACTCTAATTAGAACTCTTGATTTTGTAATTGTAGGCGAGTAGATGGCTCCCAGGAAGAGGATGCCAGTTATTCGAGAGCAGGGAGATGCCCCTAGTGGGTCCGAGGCAGGGAGGCCGAGTGTTGAGCAGTTTATGGAGGCCATGATGGATACTATGGCTCGATATCATACTCGAGATCCTAGCGAGGGTTCTAGTACTCGGGGAGGGACCACAGCTACACTCGAAAGGTTCTTGAAGCTGAGGCCACCCCACTTCACCGGTCGTCCCGACCCTGACGAGGCCATTCATTGGCTTAGAGAGATTGAGAAGACTTTTGATACTATGGACTGTGCAGCAGTAGAGAGGACCCCGCTGGCTACCTTCATGCTGAAGGATAGCGCCTATGACTGGTGGACCGCGCTGAAGAGTTTATCTTATGGGGACAGGAGTCTTAGGGAAATTTCTTGGGAGACCTTTGTCAAGGAGTTCAATGCACAATATTTCCCTAGACATGTCCAGCGAGCCAAGGAGAGGGAGTTTATGGACCTGACGCAGGGGAGTATGACGGTACTTGAGTACGAGGCGAAGTTTGTTTCGCTGGGACGGTTCGTGCCTTTTATATCTGAGGACGAGGTGCGTCGCACGGAGAGGTCTGTGGATGGGCTTAGGCTCAGTTTGAGGAGCTTCGTGGCATCCCATTAGTGTACAGACTTGGCGTCAGCAGTTAGGCGTGCAGCAGCTGTAGAGGCTCAGCAGATCCAGTCGGCCCAGGAGAGAGGGCAGACTATTCAGGGGCCAGCGCGAGGCAGGGGTAAGGCAGCGGCACCGGCTCCTTCTGTCGGATCGGGATCGTCTTCTCTCGGCTCCCGATTCAGGAGATTCTTCAGGGGTGGTGGCAGCAGTAGTGGCAGCAGCGGCAGCAGCAGGCCCAGGCAGGGTCAGCAGAGTCAGTCAGCATCCAGTGCACAGCAGGAGCCAGCTCAGAGGCTTCCGGCGGTTTGTCAGCAATGTGGTGGTGCTCATGACGGGACTCAGTGTCCCACTCTTCCCAGGAGGTGTTTTTCTTGCGGCCAACAGGGCCACCTGGCAAGGCAGTGCCCGCAGTGGCATAGTCAGGGGCAGGGTCATGGCGATCAGAAGAAGCCGAGGACTCAGGGGAGAGTGCTGGCTATCACCAGGAGGGAGGCTCGCGCGTCCAACTTGGTGGAAGGTACACTCTCTGTCCTTGGGAACTCTGCGCATGTGTTGATCGATTCAGGTGCTTCGCATTCTTTTATTTCCGAGCAGTTCCTAGACATTCTTTCTGCACCCATTGTTGAGTTGTCTGATGGTCTGATGGTTGAAGTTCCTTCTGGAGACTTCATGATATCTTATAATTGTTTGAGGAATGTTCCCTTGACCATTGAGGGTCATGTGCTACCTGCCCAGTTGGTTGTACTTGCTATCCGTGATTTCGATATCATCCTGGGTATGGATTGGTTGGAAGCCTTTTATGCGGAGGTGGACTGCCACAGGAAGAGGGTGCGCTTCTCTATTCCGGACATCCCGACCTTCTTCTTCCAAGGTATTAGGCTTTCTTCTCGAGGTATTCTCATTTCTGCCTTTAAGGCACGGAGGTTGCTTGCTGGTGGCTGCGAGGCTTTCTTAGCCTCTGTCGTTGTTTCTGATGTCTGTGCTAGTCCCAGTCCCTGGGAGGTGCCTGTTGTTTGTGAGTTCGTAGATGTTTTTCCTGAGGAACTGCCTGGCCTTCCTCCTCAGCGAGAGGTAGAGTTTACCATCGAGCTTGCACCAGGTACGGCGCCCTTGTCTAAGGCCCCGTATCGGATGGCGCCAGCCGAACTCGCTGAGTTGAAGGCGCAATTGCAGGAGTTGCTGGATAAGGGTTTCATTCGTCCCAGTACATCTCCGTGGGGTGCTCCGGTTCTGTTTGTCAGGAAGAAGGATGGTTCCTTAAGATTGTGCATCGATTATAGGCAGCTGAACCAAGTGACAATAAAGAATAAGTACCCGCTTCCTAGGATCGACGATTTGATGGATCAGTTGCAGACAGCAAGGGTGTTTTCCAAGATCGATCTAAGATCTGGGTATTATCAGATGAGAATCAGGGATGTGGATGTTAGTAAGACGGCTTTCAGGACTCGGTATGGGCATTATGAGTTTTTGGTTATGCCCTTCGGCTTAACCAATGCTCCGGCGGCCTTTATGGATCTGATGAACCGAGTCTTCAGGACCTACCTGGACCAGTTTGTGGTTGTGTTTGTTGATGATATTCTGATCTATTCTTCTTCTGAGGAAGAGCACGCTGCTCATCTTCAGGCAGTGTTGCAGGTCCTGAGAGAGCACCAACTTTACGCCAAGTTCAGCAAATGCGAATTTTGGCTGAACGAGGTGCACTTCCTTGGGCACGTTATTTCTGGTGAAGGCATCGCAGTAGATCCAACCAAGATAGAGGCAGTAATGGACTGGAGCAGGCCGACTTCAGTGACTGAGATCAGGAGTTTTCTGGGGCTTGCCGGTTATTACAAGCGGTTTGTTCGAGGATTCTCTTCGATAGCGGCCCCCTTGTCGAGCTTGACTCGAAAGGGAGTTCGTTTCATATGGACTGAGGATTGTGAGCAGAGTTTTATTGAGCTAAAAACTCGTCTCACGTCAGCCCCAGTGTTGGTGCTTCCATCTGGGTCAGGTGGATTTGTGGTTTACTCAGATGCGTCCCGTCGAGGTTTGGGAGCAGTCCTTATGCAGCATGGCAGGGTAGTTGCTTATGCTTCTCGGCAGCTGAAGAGGCATGAAGAGAACTATCCTACTCATGATTTGGAGCTTGCAGCTGTGGTGTTTGCACTGAAGATCTGGAGGCATTACTTGTACGGAGAAAAATTCCAAGTTTTTACAGATCACAAGAGCTTGAAATATGTGTTCACTCAGAGAGACCTGAATCTGAGGCAGCGGAGGTGGATGGAGTTTATTAAGGATTATGACTTCGACCTTTCTTACCATCCGGGCAAGGCGAATGTGGTGGCAGACGCTTTGAGTCGGAAGACGGTCATGTCATACCTCATGATTCGGGAGTGGAAATTGTTCGAGCAGGTGGTGGAATCCTCCTTTAGGGTTCCACGTGAAAAGGATAGAGCAGTGCTTGTCAGCCTGACTGTGAGACCGGCTGTGTACCATGCTGTGATTGAGGCTCAGAGGGCAGATGTTGAGTTACCGCAGATTCTCCAGAGGCCTGAGGTTGAGTTGTGGGATGATGGTACCATCAGATTCAGAGGCAAACTCTATGTCCCGACTGAGGAAGACGTGCGCAGATGTGTTCTTGATGAAGCGCACCGTTCGAGGTATGCTGTGCATCCCGGGACAATAAAGATGTATCACTGTTTGAGGAGGCACTTCTGGTGGCCCGGTATGAAAAGAGATGTGGCTGAGTATGTGGCTAGATGCATGACATGCCAGCAGGTTAAAGCCGAGCATCAGAGACCAGGAGGGTTGCTGCAGCCCTTGCCGATTCCTGAGTGGAAATGGGAGCATGTGACGATGGACTTTGTAATGGGATTGCCTGCATCCCCTAGCAGGAGAGACGCTATCTGGGTTATCGTTGATCGGCTGACCAAGTCGGCACACTTCCTAGCCATTAGGAAGGACTGGTCGGTCGGCAAGCTGGCTAAATTGTTTGTGGACCGGATTATCTCTCTGCACGGGGTACCCTTGTCCATTGTATCAGATCGAGATCCGAGGTTTACTTCTAGATTCTGGAAGAGCTTTCAGCAGGCGTTGGGAACTCAGTTGGCTTTCAGCTCGGCCTACCATCCAGAGACTGACGGGCAGTCAGAGAGGACTATTCAGACCTTGGAGGATATGCTCAGGGCGTGTTGCCTAGACTAGGGAGGTTCGTGGGAACAACACTTGTCCACCGTGGAATTTGCCTACAACAACAGCTATCATTCTAGCATCGGCATGGCGCCTTATGAGGCTTTGTATGGGCGGCCGTGTCGATCTCCGGTGTGTTGGTCCGAGATCGGTGAGAGGCAGATAGCAGGACCTGAGTTAGTGCAGCAGTGTGCTGAGATTGCCAGGACGGTTCGGCAGAGGTTGACCGCAGCTCAGAACAGACAGAAAAGTTACGCAGACATCCGACGGAGACCACTTGAGTTTGAAGTTGGGGACCACGTGTTTCTCCGAGTCTCACCCTCCAAAGGTGTGATGAGATTCGGGAAGCGAGGCAAGCTGAGTCCGCGATATATTGGACCTTTTCCCATTCTTGCTCGAATTGGGGAAACCGCGTATCAGCTGGCCTTGCCGCCCAGTCTTGCAGGAGTGCACGATGTGTTCCATGTTTCCTTGCTGAGAAAGTACGTTCAGGATCCGTCCCATGTGTTGGATTTTTCAGAATTGGAGGTCGCTGAGGATTTGTCATTTCCAGAGTATCCTGTTCGAATTGAAGATCGCAGAGATCAGATCTTGCGGAACAAGGTCGTACCGTTGGTCAAGGTAATTTGGCAGTATCGCTCCGGAGGTGAGGCAACCTGGGAGCGAGAGGATGAGATGCGGGAACAGTTCCCTTACCTCTTCTAGTAAGTATCCCGGTGAACTTGTATTCCCGTCGTGACCTTGTTATTCCTAGCAATCAATTTCGAGGGCGAAATTCTTTTAAGGGGGGGAGAATGTAAGGACTGAGGCTTTCGGATTCGGTTTTCAGGGTCGGACCCTATAGTTCTGGCCCTAGTGGGGTCTGGAACTCTGTGTTGTTTCGCGTCGAGCCCGCTCGACGCGGTTTAAACGGCGTCCACCGTGGCAGACGCGTTTCAGGTTCTGCCACGTGGGTGCCACGTGGACTGACTTTGGACCGCGAGAGTACGGCCCTGTCAGGTCGTCTGAACGGCGTCCGTGTGGGTCGACGCCTTTTAGACTGAGACTCTGGGTGTGTCAGAGTACGGCCCTGACAAGTTGTCCGAATGGCGTCTGTGAAGGACGACGCGTTTCAGAATCTTGTCAGAGCGGCCGTCATGTCACCTGATAGGCGTCCGTGAAGGTCGACGCGTTTTAGCCAGTTTCTGGTTAACCCCGCGAGCCCTCCTTCTTTCCCTCATTTTCTCCGACTCTCCTTCCCTCCTTCTCCTCCGGCGACGGCGGCGACCCCCTCCTCCTCCCTCTTTTCCTCACACCATTTCGCCTCTCCCTCCACTCCATCCTCTACCTGGCTCCTACCCCTACCACCTCCACTTCCACTGCGGCGTTCTACTCTCCGGACGGCGGCCGACGTCACGGTGGGGCTAGGACGACCTCGGCGGTACCGGCGGCGGCGTGGGGCGAGACAGGCAGACGGCTTGAAGCTCGGAGGCGTTCGAGTGTCCGGTAGGGTGACGGTTCCCACGGCTTTGTGTTTAAACCATGTTTTCCCCCGTTTATGCATGTTTGGATCCTTGGTTTTGGGGGGGTAGAATGAGCATGTTTAGGAGTTCTTTTGATGATATGGGGGTTTTGCTATGATTGAGATTTCCTATGGATTGTGTGCCCCTCTTTCTCCTCCGTTTTTGGGTATTTTGGGGTTGTTTGGGTTGAAAAGGAGAGCCCTTGGGCTCATGGCAACTCTGGTTCCTGGGGTTGAAAGACGTCGTGCATGGACGACGCCTTTTCAAAGGGCGTCGAGTCATCACGACGCCTTTTAGACATGAATCGCCTGGCTGAGAGTTTGCCAGTTTGGGATTCTGGGACTAAAAGACGTCATGGGTGGTCGACGCGTTTTGAATAGCGTCGGGTAGCCATGACGCCTTTTAAGGCAGAAATCCCCTGTTTAAAGATTTCGGAAAATCCTGGTTTTCTGTGCTGAATGGCGTCTGAGGATGTCGACGCCTTTTAAACGGCGTCCTCTGGTGTCGACGCCTTTTAAGGCCAGATTCTGAAGACTGATTTATATGAACCTGTACATGGAGCTTGAATGGCGTCGACCTCGGTCGACACGATTCAAGACAGAATCTCACTAATGCATGCCAGTAAAATGTGTTCATACTGCTAGATAGCTGGTTAGCACATGTTTTAGTGCACCCGATAGCAATGGATTCCTCATGATCGGATGGTTCTATATGTGTTATGCGATCGCGGGCTTTTCACGTGACCGGATCGCACCGTGTTGGGTTTTCAGTTACTGTGGACCTGGAGTGACATTGTAGCACTTTATCACCCTGTGCTGGTGGGGGCGTGAGCACAGCGCCGGTGGGGGCGTGGGCGGGGTGACGCCAAGTGAGAGAGGGTCACCTGGTGAACCCCGGGGTCAGCTAGTACCGGTGTCGGAGTGGTACATTCGGAGAGTCACTCATGCTGAGGGAAGGGGTAGTCACCTGAGCCAGTTGGGCCGGAGTAGCGAGCGTGCTATCCGAGGGACTGCTCCTTGGTCTCAGCGGGTCGAGGTTTTCCTCACCGTTGTTTGTACGGTCGGCGAGTTCTATCGAGACGGCAGTTGTGGGTTTTCTAACGGTTATCTTAGAATGTGCATGATTATTATATTTCGACTGCACGTGTTCTCACGTAGAGAATTAGATATCGTACCTGCCACTACACTTGTTACTTTACTGTTAGTTGTACTTTACACTTGTGGGTGTGTGCGTGGGTAGTGGGGATCGAAGGATCCCTACTGAGTCTTGTCTTGAGACTCACCCCTGCGGTTTTCAGGTGAGGACTCCCAGCAGACTTAGAGCGGCGTGTGCGGCCGGGTGGTGTGCCTTCAGCGGTTGTTCCGGGGTATACCCCGATGTAGTTGTTATTTATCTTTGGCCTGTATGTTTAATTATTTCCTTCTGTTGGAGAATTTAATTCTTTGCTGTATCGAGTCGCATTGTAATAATTTTAATTCCTGCACTTTTATTTTAAGTCAATGCGATGTGAATGTTTAGCTTAGTTTATTATTTCTTTCCCAGACTTACTAGATCCTAGTTTGGTCCCAAATTAATGATTCGGTACCCATTTAGTAATCGGATCCCCGATTATAGGGTGGCGGGTCGTTATACGAGATCCCTTAACATGGACCCTTTATACACACTTTGTAAAAGGGCCCATACTTAGTCACGACAACACGGTGGTCATTACTTCATGTTTTGACCTCCATGACATATATGGGAGAGACTTGGCCATACATTGTTCTGAACTACTTACGTACCAATCCTTGGAGGCTCTGCGGCCTATGAAAAGGAGGAAATTCCATGACCCCGAATGTGAATGGTACAGATGGTTCGATCTAAGGGACCTCTACATAGCACTGAACAGATTATTCCTAGATCCTGCAGAACCCAAGTGGCCGCCGCAGATCGACGAGCTGATTGAAGGTCCTGGTGCCATCTTTGATAAGCGGATACTGCTGTCGGAAGAAACCGATGAAGGGGAGCCAGATGACCCCTATGAAGCTGGTTATATAACAGATCTGCTCTGGAGGGGGACATACCCTTCCCATATCTTTATGCTCCATACTCTATTCCGCACACTGCTCTTGACCCCGACTTGGTCGCGGGTCATTACTGAAGATATTCCACGGTCTCCGCCCATTATGATCACTCTGTCCCCTCGAGACCTCATTCTATCACCTCCTCTCGACCTAGAGAGGATGTATGATCTGATCTGGGACATATTGCTATATGATCCCCCTAATCCTCTGGCCTTGGTGCCGCTTCCTCCGTCTAATTCTCCTTCCATTTGTATCCATTCCTACTTTATGTTTAACTCCTCGATGGTCCAAAAAAAAACGCCAATTTGGCAACAAATTCTTCCCAAATCCTCATCGAGGAAACATCTTACTTGTCCGATTGCCCCCCATCGCACGGGTCCGTCGGTCAAGATTTTCTCTTAGATCTACTCTGTCCCTCCCCACGGGAGGATTCCCTTGTATTTCCACTTGTATCCAAGGATTTTCATCCTGTTTCATCTTCATTAGGTTATGATAGGCAGTTTAGTGAAGTTAGGCAGTCTAGTTTTAGGCAGGATAGTCAGGTTAGGAAGTCTATGAAGCCTAAGGGTAGGCGAATTCCAGATAGATACCTCCAGGACTTAGCTGATAAATGTTCTTCTTGCTCTTTAATCCCTCAGCTTTTAGAAGATCCAATTCAGATGCCAGAAGATTGTACAGACGATGAGTCAGTTAATGATGGGTATGGGGTATATGAGTTAGTGTATGAAAAAGACCCCATTATTGAAGAAGAGGAAGATGATGAGGACGCGGCTGAGGCGTATGCCAGTGGAGTGAAGAGATTTGATGAACCCTCAGCTGCCGTAGAAGAGCCCACCAAAGAAATAAACTTAGGGACTGAAGACGAACCTAAGGTTGTCCTCGTCAGTAAAAATCTTTCTACAGAGGATGAGAAGGCAATGGTACAAGTACTTAAAGACTATAAGGACACTTTCGCCTGGAGTTATGAAGATATGCCGGGGCTAGACTCATCTCTAGTTGAACACAGGTTAACATTAAAAGATGGAGCTAGTCCGGTCAAGCAGAAATTAAGGCGATTCCATCCACAAATGGCTCTAAAGATGAAGGAAGAAGTTGACAAGTTGCATAAAGTCAAATTCATTAGAGTTGTCCTTTATCCACAATGGGTGGCCAATATAGTTCCGGTTATGAAGAAGGACGGGAAGGTCAGGATTTGCATTGACTTCCGCGATTTGAACCGGGCGTGTCCTAAAGATGATTTTCCATTGCCTCATATTGATGTACTCATCGATAACACCGCTGGCTATGAAACGTTATCGTTTATGGATGGATTTTCAGGATACAACCAGATTAAGTTGACAGAAGAAGATCAAGAAAAGACCTCATTCACTACACCTTGGGGAACATATTGCTATGTTGTCATGCCATTTGGACTGAAGAACGCTGAAGCCACTTATCAGAGGGCTATGATGGCAATATTTCATGACATGATGCATATAGATCTGGAAGTGTATGTGGATGACTTATTGGTTAAATCTAAGACAAAGGCTGAGCACGCCAAACTTTTGGCAAGGGTATTAGAGAGATCGAGAGAGTATCAGTTAAAGATGAACCCCAAGAAATGTGTCTTCGGGGTATCTTCAGGAAAATTGCTTGGATTCATCGTCAGCAAACGGGGAATTGAGATCGATCCTAATAAAGCGAAGGCTATCAGAGAAATGCCACCTCCCAAAAACTTGAAAGAATTGAGAGGATTAATCTGGAGGTTGCAATTTATTCGCCGTTTTGTCTCCCAGCACTCACAAAGGTGTAAGCCGTTTTACGAGCTTATCAAGCCATGAGTCAAATTCAATTGGGACGATAAGTGTCAGGAGGCATTTGATGGATTAAAGGACTATTTGGCAAGTCCTCCTGTTTTGAGACCACCATCTCCAGGCAAAACATTGATACTTTATATTTCAGTCCTGGATGATGCAGTGGGGGCTGTTCTAGCACAAGAAGATGAGGAAGGAAAGGAGAGAGCAGCCTACTATCTCTCTAAACTTCTCAACCCCGCTGAACAGAGATACACGGCGATGGAGAAAACATGTGCAGCATTGGTTTGGGTTGTTCAGAAATTGAAGCACTATTTTCTGGCCCATGAAGTCCATCTCATCGCTAGGATGAATCCGATCAAATTCCTTCTGGAGAAATCTGTTCTTACTGATAGGTTAGCGCGATGGCAAAGCTTTCTATCTCAATTCGATATCATTTACATTCAACAGAAAGTAATCAAAGGCTATGCCATAGCAGAACATCTCGCTCATCACCCCCTTCCTCGATTTGATCCAGTACGATCAGAGTTTCCGGATGATGAACTAATATTCGTAAATCAAATCAGAGATGATATGTGGACTCTGCATTTTGACGGAGCTCTGAATTCTCATGGAAAGGGTATTGGAATCGTTCTGTTATCACCTGAAGGTATCACCATTCCACAAGTCTTTTAGCTTGACTTTCCAGTCACCAACAACATAGCTAAATACGAGGCACTCCTTGCTGGCCTCGAGGCTGCTCATTTTCATGGTGCCACCAAACTCAGGATTGTAGGTGACAGCCAACTAATTCTTCGCCAAGTGCTGACCATCGAACTCTTGATCCTAAGCTCAAGCCTTATCAAGAACTTACTTCTGCATACTCAAAGCTTTTCACAAAATTGATCTTTGTCCATGTCCCTAGAAATCAAAATATCTTAGCTGACGCTCTAGCTTCACTTGCATCTTCCCTTGATTTTCCGATCAGCAAGCAATCCGAATCAATCATAGTTTATAGGCGTCTTTCACCCTCCGTAAAAGATCCTTCATTTCTTAGAACTAAGGAAAAATTGCTGAAGAAATTCAGAGATGGGAGTATTGTGGAGAAAAGAGAAATCATGTTGATGGAGCTGTTAGAAAAGATGGATGATGAACAGAAGCCATGATATTATGAAATTGCAAAATATTATGAAGATCAATCGTATCCTGAGGAAGCTACAACTGAGGAAAAGAGAGCTATCAGGAGAGTTGCTCAACGATACACCCTAGTTGGGGGAGCATTGTATAAGAGAGGTTTTGATGGAGTTCTTCTGAGATGTCTAGACGAAGATGAGCTTTGGAAGGTTATGGAAGGAGCTCATAGTGGAGTTTGTGGTGGCCATGTCAATGGACAGATGCTAGCAAAGAAAATCCTTAGACAAGGATTTTATTGGCCAACCATGGAAGAAGATTGTGTAGGATATGTCCGTAGGTGTGCTAAGTGTCAACTTTGTTGGGATCCGGGCGGGACGCGAAGAACGCAGCGGAAGCGAAGAACAAAATTAAACCCGCCTGATGCCCGCTAATCCGATTCGGAACGAAAACGCAAACCGAAAAACCAGGTTGGAATCTGATTACCGTGCGCATATTCGAATCTGCTTCCGTTTCGGTTCCGTCGAGGCGATGCCGCAAGCCGCACAAGCGTCCAGCCTCCAGCGGTATCCACGCGATCCTCCGCGGTGGTTCGTCCTCGATCCCTCGTCCGTTACAGCTCGCTCGCTGAAGATCCGTCGCCGCAATGGTTGCGGAAATTCCGCCGACGGGAATTCCCGACTTTCGGGAATCACACGCGGCGGAGACGGAAGCTGTTCTGGCGTGCCGAACGGGACGCCCAAAGGAGGAGAGAGAAAGGGGGGGTGACGGCCAGCAAGGAAAATCCTGGAGCTTGGCCCAGGGTTTCTCAACAGTGTGTATATATATTAAGTCGGTGCGACTTTTCACAAAAGTCCTCGAGTTAATATAAATCCCACTTATGTACCACCGACTGAGAATCTTATTGCGTGTGACCCTCTAGGCCCATTTACCAGTCCGGTTTTCAGCCCGTTAAGTCCAATAACTAGTTATTGACTTATTGTAATTAATTAATATCTATATATTAACTAATTACTCAACCGAATTGACATCGCATGTGAATTCGGTCGGACTTCTGATCAAGTTGGGTGCCAAGCAACACCGCATGATCCCGGAAGGTAATGGGGTTCAGCAACCCACTCATGGAACCTGTCCGTCCACAGTTACCACGTGGCTATAATCCTTCGTTCGCACAATGCTCTCGAGTTAACCTAGGGTATGGTCAATTGTCAAACCGTATATTGTCAACTCACTTGAATCAGACTCCGCTTTACAATATCCGAAAACCACTTTTCTGATATTGTTTCTGCTCTGGCCAGAGACTCCTGTGGATCTACTCTAGAGCATTCTCTCTCTAGTTACCTGAGAGCGAACGATCCTTTATTGAACACACAATCACCCTCGAAGGTCTTCCGCTGGACCCGATCCTTGATTATTTGAGATCCCGTGGATAGGGATTCGTAGGTCAAGGTCAAAGTCCAGAAGTCCACCGACAAGGTGTCTTTGGTCTCTCAAGTCCAAGGATCAACCACGCTACTGTGACGATGAATCAAGCCGATTGACAGTCAGGTAAATTACCATTCGGCGATTCATGTCGGATCAGTTCAGTGAACTCATTCTCCAATGAGCACCTACAGGTTTACCATTGTGTCTCCACACTAGTAACTAACGAGATCAGTCACCCTCATCATATGAGCTGGAATAACCTGTACTAGTCTAACCGGATGTTTGATGTCCTTCTCAAACATCCTATGACTAGGAACAATTGAGAATATGTGTTTATAAGTCATCAGTCTCATTATTATGATCTCATCATAATCTAATGACTATTGCACATATTCATGGACTTCATTATGCGCAATTATAAATATGCCAATCTACATAATGAATTTAATGCCATTTATTAGTGAACCAGATTGAAATAGGTGCCGTATGATTGGCTTAAAGGACACCTATATCCATCAATCTCTCACTTGGACTCAAGCCAATCACTTTCGCATTTGATCTCCATCAAATCTAGGTGATGCTCACAGAAAGTCTGTGACTAAGACTTGGTCAGGGATCTGCTAAATTATCTATAGATGGAATATTTCCATTACGTTATTTCCTCTTAATCCTTTGTCTCTGAACCTGTGAAAGAGCCTCAGAATGTTCTGCAACCTCTGAAGAGACCATGGCTCTATCATACAACTGATTGCTCCCACTGTTGTCCTACAACGATAGGATGGTATCAGAGACCTTTTAGAACTACATCTAGTTCAGGTATGAACCTTTTTCATCCATACTGTTCCAATAACAATATCACTTGTTTATGTCGTCACCTTAATATCGAGTTCTGGATTGGAACCATTCCAATCCATTCCTTTCTACTAGAAGGTTGAATCCATTATTTAACTTGAAATTTGAGTCAGTGTGACCTCATAGTTTCAAATCATCCTCTCCATATACGTGAATGCACCCTTAGCACTTCTCAAGCGCTTAATAATGCATTTCACTCCTGTATCCTTTAAGGAACCTTTTCTTTAAAGGAATAAATTCCATATCTCAACAATTGAGATTTGTTATGAAATTTATGTCAAACATCTTGACATACAGGTCAATATAATATCCCTACCAATCTATCTTAATAGATTCGTATTTCCAATACGTGGGATATTATAACTAAATCCATTATGGAGGAAAACATGGTTAACAATGCTTTCACTAATAGTAACATCCTGAAGTCATTCTTAATGACTTTGATGTTATCATCATAAAGCATTATTAAAACGACCGTGCTCCCACTGTCCTTTTTGAACACACACAATCCGTAATCATTCTTAATGATCACATAATATTTGACCATTAAGTCAAAGCTTTTACTACAACTTAGGAAGTTTCAGTTTGATTCAAAATAATTTTGAAATCATAACTTACTTCCTGGATATTCTAAAAACTTTAAAGGTGTATCATATACATCTTTACCTCAATCACATTGTGAGGACGCTTTTAATATCCAACTGTCATCATCTTATGATTGGCAGTATTGACAAGTATAATTCTAATAAACTTATCAATCTCAAAGTTGTAATGACGGAGAGCATCATTATCATAGATTTTAGATCATAATCTATTTTGAGCTCCTCTCACCTTGCTAAATAAGATATGTCAAACATATCCTTCTAGTCACTGAGAGAATCTCAAAAGTCTATGAAGCTCTCCGATGTGTTATGACCGGTTCCAAACAACTAAAGATTATCTAATAATCTTGTGTTAACTTGTGAATCTAGAACATCTTCTAGTTTTATCAGCTCCCACTATCTTCTCTGAGGACATGTTCCTCTTCACGGAAGACAGCTTTCAGGACGATAATTATTTCATTATCGCCTGGCCAATAAATGTAATGTCCAAACTCTTTAGACATTCACAAATTCACATTACGGTAATACCTGATTTTTAAATCAGGTTTGTTCATAACTCACACCTCATATGAATTATTTGGTTTCCATATCTTATATGGACACACACTGACTTACTTGGAACCATCTTTAAAGTATGGACATCTAATGTTCATACTCATGCTCAAAAAGGATAAGAATTAGGCAAATCTTATTATGTATTGCACCATATCTTAATAAGGTGCAATTCCTCATTCTATCATATTGCTATGATGCACAATAAGGATTAATCGAGCGAGGATACAATTATCCTCTTAATGATTTGTGTAAATCATATACCTAAGTATTAGTTTCTTTGATCAAATCAAAAATTCTAATACTTCATATTGATCTTATACCTTAATCTCTCAGATATATTCGTCTTGTACTTCAGTAAGTACATGCAGTCGAATCATTCCAAGAGTGAATTATAAGGTAAGTCAATAGTAGTGATTATCTTTGGCCTTTGACCTGGTTACATCAATATGCATCAGCATCAATGATTTCTTATTGTACAACCCTATGTACAATACCATAGATAATCAGGACTCACACAGTTCATTTCTATAGGAGACTTGTGAACATTCATCACATGAATGTCACTTCAAGAATCTATAGTGCATTAACTGATTCGAACAACTATCATTCTTGTCAATCAATGTTATTCTTGATTTCTCATGCAACTAAATAACAATTATTTAGTTTCATATTAGACTCCTATAGATATACAAAGATTTACTGTCTAACAGTAATCTATGAATATCATGAACAATAGTTGAGTCTAACTCAACACTTACATTTTCTCGATTTCCTTTTACTTGTCTATGTCTGCACACTATCGCAGCTCTGAGAATCATTTCCAATATCTCATGTTGGAAACGCTAATTCTCTAATAGACATGCAAAAGACGATAATAAGAGTATATGAAACTTCTTTCAAGTTCCATATTCTTTTTGCCTTTACCAATATCCTTATATTGGTTGCAGTGGGAGAACTGTTACTTCTCTATCTCAGTTGACTTTTCTTTATCCTTTCAGGTGTAGATTCGATCATTTAAAATCTTACCACTTGCCTTTCTCAAAGACATATCATGAATATCTTTTCATCTTGGTATATCCAAATAAGAGATTTCATGACCATCATTCCTTTCAATAAGGCATACTATGAGTACCTCTTCACCTTGGTCTATCGAAGTAAGAGGATTCATGATATCTGATTAGGATAGTGACTTTCACTTGGCCCTGAAGACATTCTTTAGAGTTTTCTAGTCAGTCTGAGTATGAGAAGTATTGGCATCTAATATGCCAAAATCTCGAATAGACGACATTTAAGTAAATCGAAGGAAATAACGTGATTTAAGCAGATAGTTCTGATAATTCAATTATGGTCTTTTATCTTGAATTATTTCTCACTATTTTTCGACGGACTGTATAACCTTCAGGTATACAGAACGGAAGACTCCGACGGTCTTCTAGTGAGGATCAGAATCTCCAAGAATCATAGTATGACCTCGGGTAAACACATAGTATCATACCATTATCTTAGAGCAACCATCTCATGGTAATTGCAACTCCTTGCAATATCCGATCTTATTTCGGCTTCCAGGTCTTTAATGGTCCCGGGTAAACACAGTAGACCATTATACCTGGTCTAAGCTTTACCATTAATACGCGACAGAGTAGAGTAAGAATGCAGCTCCCGGGTAAACGCGAGGATAGCTACACCGTTCCTCTATTCCAATCTCAAGGCATTATAATGCCATAGTTAATAGTCCTTTCATCAGATGGTGGCAGATCTCGGGTAAACACGTAGTATCTGTCATCACTGAATCAAGTTCTAAGAACTATATTGATGGAGGGTCACGCGGTACATTCTCAATGACTCGCGCTCCGGCTTAGACTTTATGTTGAAGGTTTTGTTTATGTTAAGTTGGTCTCATCTTAGGTGATAGTTTATAAATATATCGAATATATATTTAACTATACCTAGATATTAGCAATCGATTCATAATCAATAACTAAAAGTATGCATCATCCATACATGTTCATTATGTGGTCATGGACAGCACGGTGATTAACTGGAGCCAAACAATTAATCACCAAAACTATATAACAGTTATATAATCTAAACATGTAAACGCATAGCCACTGGTGATCTCATCTCCTGTCGCCTTCCTGGTTGCACTTGTGGATTATCCTCGCCTCTCCTCGGTCGGTGCGATCAATTACAAATATTATTAATTTTGAAACAATTTCAAATACAAATAAATTGTAAGAGAAAGCCTTATGGCCGAGTACAATAACAGAGGGAGATAGAATTACAATGGAATAGAGAGAGGGAGGCACACAAGCCTCATTAATTAACACTTAATTAATGAACATTCACATTCCATAACAATCCACAAAATCACACACCATCACATGATATGAAATTTAACTAAGTGCATGTCCATGACCATCACAAATTTAACCATCCACACATGATAAAACACATCACATGAAGGCTAAAATTTTGAAAATATAATAATTTTGGCTTTCTTAAAACCTGGGTACCAATCAAAATTGGATAATTTGAATTTTCGAAAATCTTATTTTCTAATATGCAATAAATCTAATTTAAAGCATTAAACACATCAACATGCGCACACAAAGCTAAAATTAAAATTCTAAATATTCCATGCATAATTTAGAACATTTCTAAATTAATTAATCTAACACTTAGATTACTTTCAAATCACATGAATAACATTTATTAATGCGAAACAATCTAACATTTAGTTAGAATTAAAAATTCTTAAATAACATTTATAAAAGAATTTTCAACTCAAATTATTAACCCCTTAACAACTCCTTGTTAATATACCCCTTTTATTAAATCTTATTCCTCAATAACAATTATTAAGAATAGTTAATTAGAACATTTCTAATTAAATAGTCTAACAATTAGACTTAATTAATCTCTTAATAACATTTATTAAAAGATTAATTTTCAAGTAGATTAGATCTTTAAAACCAATAATTCAGAGATACTTGAGTAAACTAATTAATTATCTTAATAACTATTATTAAGATTTAATTAGTCCTTAATAACATTTATTAAGGTTTATTACTCAAGAACTAAGTAACTTAATTATAACAATTATAAAGAAGTTAATTAATCACTTAACAACCATTATTAAATGTCTCTAAATTATTAAAATAATTTCCTAACAACAATTTCTAAGAAATTATTAATATTAATCTAATCACTTAAATAATTAACATCATTTGTTGATTAATTCAAAATCATGACTTAAAGTCAAATTAACAACATTTGTTAATTATATTTAGGTCACAATTTAAAGTTTAATTAACAACACTTGCTAATAATAATTTAAGATCAAAATCTTAAATTTTAACCCCTTTAATTACTTTAATTATAGGTAAATCAACAAATTATGTTAATTTTTTTTAAGATCACATCTTAAATAATCCTTTAACACTTAATTAAGAGTTAATTAACAACACTTGTTAATATTATTTAGGATCTCATCTTAAATAAAACTCTTTAATTCAAGGTTTAAAGAATTGATTAATTAACACTTGTCAATTAAATATTTAGATCATATCTAAATTTTAAATCCCTTTAACAACTTAAAGAAATGTAAATTAACAACAATTGTTAATTTAAATTAAGATCACATCTTAATGAACCCTTTAACTTAAAAGATGTAAATTTCAATTTAAAACATATTTTAAACAGAAATTAATTACAATTTTTCATATTAAATGGGTGGAGTTTATAATAATAAAGGGGTATAGGGGTTAATTGGGTAAATGGGCTGGCCCAATTGGGTCAGGGCCTAGCCAGGGTGCGGCCTGGCTCGAACCAGGTAGCACACCTGGGCTCGGGCTAGAAAGGACCCAAGTCTGGCCTGGTCCGGCCTGGCTCGAGCCAGGCTGGGCCCCTGGCTCGGGCGACCTGGCCGAGCCAGGTCCGGCGCCTGGCGCGCCCGGGCCAGGCCCAGGCCGCCCGGCCGAACCGGCTCGGAGCCGGCCGCTTCAGGCCCTTCTCCAGCAGGTTCAACCAGCTAGTTTTTAGGGTTTTTTGGCCCGTTTGAGGCTGGTTTTGGGCGCCGCCGCCGGTCGCGAGGGTGGCCGAAAATTGCAGAGGGATGTCACCACTTTCATTTCCCCCGCCGGTGGTGGCCGGCCGGCGACTCTTTCGCCGCCGGTGAACCTCCAAAATTGGAGATTTGTGCAGTTTCGCAGATTTCAGCTTTTTCCACAATCCTTTTCAACTCTTGAAAATTATGTGAAGAAAAGCTCCACCGGCCACCATGGAAATTTTCCGGGGATGGCGAGGGGTAGCTGGTCATACCAGCAAGCCCACAGAGATGGTCCAACCATCATTAATCCCCTTTTGAAGCCCACAAATCCGGTTCTTCATCACCATGAAGAACGCGATAAAACCCCAAAAAAAATTCTCGTTTTTCGCACAGAAAAATTAAATTCGAAATTCTAAGTTCATCCCATGAACAATATCTATGAGGAAAAACGAATTTATGCATGAAATAATTTAGAATAATAATTTTATCGTTCCGGAGCGGATCAGAACGGAACCTGGCTCTGATACCACTGTTGGGATCCGGGCGGGACGCGAAGAACGCAGCGGAAGCGAAGAACAAAATTAAACCCGCCTGATGCCCGCTGATCCGATTCGGAACGAAAACGAAAACCGAAAAACCGGGTTGGAATCTGATTACCGTGCGCGGATTCGAATCTGCTTCCGTTTCGGTTCCGTCGAGGCGATGCCGCAAGCCGCACAAGCGTCCGGCCTCCAGCGGTATCCACGCGATCCTCCGCGGTGGTTCGTCCTCGATCCCTCGTCCGTTACAGCTCGCTCGCTGAAGATCCGTCGCCGCAATGGTTGCGGAAATTCCGCCGACGGGAATTCCCGACTTTCGGGAATCACACGCGGCGGAGACGGAAGCTGTTCTGGCCCGCCGAACGGGACGCCCAGAGGAGGAGAGAGAAAGGGGGGGTGACGGCCAGCAAGGAAAATCCTGGAGCTTGGCCCAGGGTTTCTCAACAGCGTGTATATATATTAAGTCGGTGCGACTTTTCACAAAAGTCCCCGAGTTAATATAAATCTCACTTACGTACCACTGACTGAGAATCTTCTTGCGTGTGACCCTCTAGGCCCATTTACCAGTCTGATTTTCAACCCGATAAGTCCAATAACTAGTTATTGACTTATTGTAATTAATTAATATCTATATATTAACTAATTACTCAACCGAATTGACATCGCATGTGAATTCGGTCGGACTTCTGATCAAGTTGGGTGCCAAGCAACACCGCATGATCCCGGAAGGTAACGGGGTTCAGCAACCCACTCATGGAACCTGTCCGTCCACAGTTACCACGTGGCTATAATCCTTCGTTCGCACAATGCTCTCGAGTTAACCTAGGGTATGGTCAACTGTCAAACCCTATATTGTCAACTCACTTGAATCAGACTCCGCTTTACAATATCCGAAAACCACTTTTCTGATATTGTTTTTGCTCTGGCCAGAGACTCCTGCGGATCTACTCTAGAGCATTCTCTCTCCAGTTACCTGAGAGCGAACGATCCTTTATTGAACACACAATCACCTTCGAAGGTCTTCCACTGGACCCGATCCTTGACTATTTAAGATCCCGTGGATAGGGATTCGTAGGTCAAGGTCAAAGTCCAGAAGTCCACCGACAAGGTGTCTTTGGTCTCTCAAGTCCAAGGATCAACCACGCTACTGTGACGATGAATCAAGCCGATTGACAATCAGGTAAATTACCATTCGGCGATTCATGTCGGATCAGTTCAGTGAACTCATTCTCCAATGAGCACCTACAGGTTTACCATTGTGTCTCCACACTAGTAACTAACGAGATCAGTCACCCTCATCATATGAGCTGGAATAACCTATACTAGTCTAACCGGATGTTTGATGTCCTTCTCAAACATCCTACGACTAGGAACATTTGAGAATATGTGTTTATAAGTCATCAGTCTCATTATTATGATCTCATCATAATCTAATGACTATTGCACATATTCATGGACTTCATTATGCGCAATTATAAATATGCCAATCTACATAATGAATTTAATGCCATTTATTAGTGAACCAGATTGAAATAGGTGCCTTATGATTGGCTTAGAGGACACCTATATCCATCAATCTCCACGCCGACAAAATTCATTCTCCTGCATCTTCACTCCATCCTGTTTCTTCCCCATGGCCTTTCTGCATTGATGAACATCGTTCAGCACTCCTTGCTCAATTAGAACTTTTAGACGAGAAAAGGTGGTCAGCTGCTAATCATGCAAAAGTTTATCAAAACAGATTAGCACGTTTTTATCAAAAGAAAGTCATTGAACGTAAGTTCAAAGTCGGTGAAATAGTCGTTAAAAGAATTTTTGTAAAACCTGGTGGTCCGCGTTATAAACTCCAACCCAACTGGGAAGGACCTTATGTTGTATCGCACGCTTTTCCTGGTAATGCTTATCGTCTGGTTAATGCAGAAGGAGAAGAGCTAAATCATCTCTGGAATGGTCTACATCTTAAGAAATACTACCCTTAGATTAAAGAGTCGATCAGTATGGTACAAAGACCAGTGGAATCAGAAAGTTTATAAACTCAAATTTCCTTGTTAGTCTGAATATCTTAATTTCAAACCCATTACTACACACACTGACACGTTTGATTCGTGAGTAACAAGAGATGCCAAGTCCTAAAGAATATCAAAAGCTTGACTAAAAGTGTAAAGTACAAATCATTCATTTTTAAAGCAAAATTCTGTTTTACACTCGGCCCATGATGTCGGAACGAGGCTTAGAATAGACTACCAAGAATACCCGCCATCTTAGTAGGAGGCCGTCATAAAAAAAAGGGGGGAGATCCGTCCTGAAAAAGCGAAAAAAAAATAGAAAAGCAAAAACAAAAGGCAAAATCCAAATGTCAAATCAAAAAGGCCATTACATTACAAACGTTACATCAAGGCCATGAAATGAAACAAAAGGGAACGCAAGGTCGATAAATACTCCGGAGAGAAATGACCGAACCCCAACAGATATCAGGGTAGGAAAGGAACATCTTTTTAGGTCTCCGGAACCTTCTCATGGGCTTTCTAAATTTATTCTTCTTTTCTTTCTAAAGAGGTGTACTTCAAACTTAAGGAATGGCTTAGATTGACTAAGGGTCAAATCATCAAATGGGATCACGGATGGAAACACAAATTTAAACACGGTGGGTTTTAAGTTAAGTTGTTAAAGAACAATTTGGAAATTAAGTTAATAAATGAATATGATCTTTTGATCTAAGTACCATGCTGATCTTTTAGTCAAAAATTTTAAAAAAAATACATATGTCAAAAATCCAAAAAAATACATATGTCAAAAATCCAAAAAAAATACATATGTTAAAACCCAAAAAGGCATATATTTCAAAACCCCAAACAAAAATGAATATTTCAAAACAACAAAAAAAATGTTTCAATTAGCATTTGTTTGTTGCATTTAGTGTGTTTCATTCCTTTTATTTTCAATGAGCATTTGTCTGCTTGCATGTTGCATTTTTGCTTCAGTTTGCTTAAGTTCGATTACCTTTGTTAATAAAGGCCATGCCCCTTGACCATTTATTGAAGGAAAAAAGATCAATTGACCATTTATTTGGTCAGGCAAGGGGCTAAGCCTAAAAAGATACTTAACCTGTTTGTTAAGTGATGTACAGGATACAGGACAAACACAGGAACACAAGATTGGAGCTCAAAAGTTTCATGTATATCATCAAAAGATTTGTTTTATACATGATACACGAAAAGAAAAGAAGATACATAAGCCCTCAAGGCTGGCTCTCCCCTCCGCCCTCATCTAACTGGCTCTGGGCCTCGTCAGGTGCGTCCGGTGGTGGTCCTCGGCTGGGAGGTGGAGGTGGCCCCATCGTGCTCGGCCCTGCCTGGCCAGAAGACACGGCAGCACTGGCAGTGAAAGCACTTGTCAGACCGCGCTCCTGCGCACGCTGTCGAGCACGCCTGTACCTCTCCTCCACACTCCGGCGCTCGTGCTCGGCAATCCCCAGCTGAACTCGGAGGGAGGCCATCTCTGAATCCATCTTCTGACGCTCCTGCCTCTCCTGCTCTCGCTCCTCGGTCACGACCTCCAGGCGAATCTGGAGGCGTGCGAGATCTCCAGTGGAGAGACGCGCCACCTGCTCCTCTAGAGACTGGATCCGCGCGGCATCAGCCTCGGCACGAGCCGCTGCCGCGCGAGACCGCTCCAGCTCCTCCTCAGCCCTCTGAAGGGCTTCCTGAAGCTCAGCAACCTGAGAAGAAGTCATTGTTAGTTCAAGGCAATCAAATCAAATTCAGAAGTCAAAAGTTGAAGAACTTACTCGAGCAGCACGATCCTCCTCCGCGAGAGAAGTCCGATGGATGGCGGAGGCGAGCTGACTTTGAAGATCAGCTAGAGCAGCGTCATGAGCGGAGGAAGAGGATGACGAGGCTCCGAAGGAAGGGGGAGCCGCCTGGGTGTAGACGGCTCGCTGCACCAGAAAGACAACTGTCAGTGATTAATCGCCAAAACAATTAATTAATTAAAACATGCACTCATATTCATGCATACATACCAGATCGAACAATTCCTTCTAGACTTGTTCTAGCTGGGCCTCCACATCATGTAGGCGGGCCCGGAGGTCGATGATGACCGCGTCGCGTGCATCCTGCAAGTCACATACATACATTTATTCACCAAACATAAATCAAGATAATAATAAAATTAAAGATGCATGAATGCATACTTACATCGAGTGGCCGAAGGAGCCGAAGCTGATCGGCGTAGTGGGCTCGGTACTGCTGGAGGTAGCTCTCGCTACTCTCTGTACGGGACTCCACTCGTACGCCTCGGCGCTGCCAATCCTCGTACTGCTCGGGGAATTTGGCACGCCAGTCGGTGAGGGCTTGCTTGCCCCTTATGCTCCTTCCGACACCCTCCGGGACCTCCGCGTCAATCCACTCCTGGTGGAGGCCCAGGGTCCTCATCACGAGCCGGAGGCGGAGGGGCTCGATCTCGTTGAGACAATGCACCCACATTTGCCTCCCGAACCTCCTCCTGCCAGCCGTCACCCACGGCTGACCCTCCTCGCCCATACCAAGGTACGGGCGCCAGATCACCTGCATATAAGTTAGATGCATTCATAAATAACTTGCATTTAATGAATAAAAATTTTGCATTTAATAAAATTGAACAAGTTAAAAACTTACCAGGAGCTCTGGGTAATCCAAGAACTGACGGCGGAGGGCCGTCAGCTGGTGGTGCTGTGGAGCCGTGTCCACAATCGGCTGCCAACGGCACGCCAATGGGACTGCACCAGGTCGAGCAATCCGCGCTCTGCCGAGCGGGAAGTAATGATAGGTCCACACCTGCATTCATGAACATACAGGTTAGAAAAAGCATCATATCATATTGCATGTCATAAACAAATAATGAAATAACTTAATACCTGAAGAAATGGCGAGAAGCCACTGACAGTGGTCTCGCGGTCTGGCGTGACCGCGGACAGGTCGGCGAAGAGGTGGGCCAGAAGGGCCGCACCCCAGGCATACTCTCCTAAGCTATCTAAGTCATCTAATAAACTAAGAAATCTATAGTGGATATGGTCGCCCTTCGTACCGAAGAGCAACCTACCAAAAAAGAAAACTAGAAAGACCCTAAGCTGTCTATCTACCTCCTCCCCCTGACTCGGGTCGCTACAGTAGACAGAGGAAGAGGACTCAGCTAGCCTATCCCTAAACTCTTCCTGGGTCTCGTCTGACCGACGCCGGGGCTCATCTAAACCTAGGGCAGCCTCTACCTCTACCCTGGGAACCATCCTAGACTCTCTGCCTAGGCTGGACACCTCTATCCCTAGTATCTGGCAATCCTCGGTAATCAGGGTAAGTCACCCCGCTCACCGGTCGGCCCTCTACCCGGAGGCCAATGATCCTGGTCACATCCTCTAGGGTGGGGACCGTATGCCCCCACGGTATTAGGAAAGCCCGGCTTTCCGCATGCCACCTCTCCCGCAGCGCCTGCAGGAGGACCAGATCGAGCCAAAAGGGCTCGATGTCCAAAATCTCACCGAACCCCATCCGGCGCAGGCGCGCCTTTTGGAAATCCGGGAGCCCTCTATAAGCACCTACTACTAAATCCTATGAAATCCTAGCCCTCATCACTCCCTGCAAATAAAAACATAAAAAAATAGGGTCAGTAATGAATAAAAACAGAAAAAATCAGTTCTGTTTTGAAAGGCGTCAGCACATACATACGTTTTTCAAAACACGTCCACATGACCTGACGCAATTCAAACTTATTTTCTGATAATTAAAAAAATTTGGAATTAGTCTTGAAAGACGTCAGCACAGGGCGACGCCTTTTGAATGGCGTCACCTGGTCTGGACGCCTTTCAAGCCCAGATTCCGAGTTCTTTGAAGAACCCCTTTCTCCTCTCTTTTCCTTCATCCATTCAAACCACAGGGATCTTACCGTGTGGAGGTCGCCCTCCTCTTCTTCTTCCACCGCCATGGATGTCGGTGGAGGGAGTTCCTCCTCCAAGAAGGCCGCCGCCTCGGCTAACGCCGCCGGCACCTCCTCGGGGGCTTCTTCTTCGTGTCTCCGCCTTCTCCTGGCCAAGGTTTTCATCTTTCTAGAGCCTTCACCATGCTCCATAACTCGGAAGAGGGAGTTTTTGAGGGAGAAAGAGAGGGAGAACGTCGGAGCTCAGTCGCCGGAGAGAGGAGAGAGAGAAAAGTTTTGGAAAAGTGAGGAAGAAAGGGGGCCTTTACGGGTCTGTAAACAAAAGGTTGAAAGGCGTCGACTCAGAAAGACGCGTTTTAGGGCGCATAAGTTGAGGCGGCAAGGATAGTTGTTTGAAATTGATTAAAAAACGTCTACACAAGCAGACGCGTTTCAGATTACCGCCAATTCTGGTCAGAGCCGTACAGAGGAAAATCATGAAAGGCGTCTTATCATCAAGACGCGTTTTAGGGAATTAATCATGGAATTAATGGGAGAATCCTGAAAAAAAGCAGGAGAGAGAAATTGAAAGGCGTCTTGTCCGGTAGACGCAATTTAACCTTTTAATCGGGTTTTTGAGGATTAAATTGAATTTCTGAAAAAGAATTATGATTGAAAAGCGTCTTTCTGAGTGGACGCGTTTTACATTTTACAGAACCCGAATTGTTGAATTTTCAGGAAAAATCAGGTTTTTATTAAAGGAAAAATTATGTGCACATCACAGAAAGTTAAGGAAAGATTCCAAGACGTGAAAATCAATCTTTATTCAATGAAATCCTTTATTACATCAAAAGAAAAATCAAAAAGAGAAAGAGGACATTTAAGGGAGAATATCATGAAGACCTTTAAGGTAAGGAAATTTCAATCCTTTATCTCTATCTTTAGAGGATCTTACACGATAGCTAAAGCCAAGGTTCCACAGAATAGTAATGATTTGTATGGCTTCATAATCTTCGTCGAATTCCAAGTCGCGCTTCTTGATTGGGAGTGTGGGGGAAAACTCAGGGAATTCACAACGGCCCAAGCTAAGTTGAGTAAGACACCGGTTTGGATTGTACAACACAAACTCGGTGGCTCCAATTAACTTGAGGTCTACTCCTGCTGCACGGCGCACCCAAACTGGTTTTCCAACAAGAACGAGTGGAGACGAGTCGAATATGTCGGATGTCATGAGTTTCAAATACTCTCTCCAGTCGGCCCGGGTCTTGAGTTTTGGAACTTTGTTGACCATGTACTCATTAAACTTTACAATATTAGCAATGCAATAAATTGGACTATTCAAGAAGATCTGAGATGGATTGAGAGGCCTTTTCTTGCTATGCTCAAACTTGAAGTGAAGTTCAACCCACAAGGCAAAGAGTAGCATGTACCCATATGGAGGATGACCCACAGAGGCCGCAGAAAGTCCACTGTGAAGATATGCTAAGAGTGCAGTGCTAATGGATTTACCTTCAAAGATTGCGCAGATAGCACTAATTTGATCATCTTCTAAAATGTTATCTTGCGCAAGGAAGAATAAGGCACCGGCAAGACATGTGACTAAAGCTTTTGTCACATCCTCCGCTTCATCCTCCCTTAGATCATCAATTTCGTATAGAGTCCACTCGGCTAGCTTTGTAAGATTGATCCCCTTTTTGGTGAGGCATCCTTTAGCTTCTGAAGGATCCTTCATAATTGATGTCAACAACTGTTGACCGGTGATTTTCTCTTTTGTCAAGGCTATCTTATCTTTGTTGTCTTTGGTCTTTGGGAGACCTAATAGAAGTTCCGCCTCTTCTAGAAGGATCGTACACTCGAAGTCTTGGAAGAAGAACGTATGAGTTTGGGGATGCCACCACTCGATCAAGGCACCCATAGCCGCCCAATCTACGTTCGCGCTCTTGTAATGTTTGGCAAGCACTACAAGTCCTTGAAGATTCCACTTGGATATGAACACTTGCATGGAAAGCTTAACACTTTTTGCAAGTTTACGAATCCAAGGGAGAGACGTGAATTTCCTCGGTCCAGGAAACATGGGATAATTCTGAAAACGAAAGGGAGAGTTTGATGAAGAACATGAAGTTTGATGAAGAACATGATGAAGAAAAATTGAAGAGAAGTTGATTGAACTTACTTGAAGATTGGGATTTCTTCCATTTAGGTGATTCTCTATGTCGGCAAACTTCTCTAGAGACATCTTCATCTTCTTGTTTGAAGAATCCATCCATCTTTTTCGGAATTCCTCCTTCTTGAAGCTTGGGAAGCTTGGAAACCTTGAAAGCTTAGAAGAAAACTCAACTTTGGATCTTTGGATTATGGTAGGATTGCTTGGGAACAACCTAGGGGTGTTTATATAGAAGGAATTGCGATCCTAAGTAGACCTTTTCCGGATTGGAAAAGGGATGTGCATTGGTAGAGTTGGAATTCGAGTAGAAGAACAACCAGAAACCTGTTTCTGTGAGTAAAAGGCGTCGAGGAGCACTGATGCGTTTAAAGGTTGAATGGCGTCTGCGAGACAGGACGCGTTTTAGCAATTCTTCTATTTTCCCGAAATTCTGTGGATTTTGATGTTTAAATTGAATATTTGTTTGGGAATTTTAATGATTTTGATTGCAGGAAATTCAAGAAAATCCGAGTAAAGTTGGAAGATCATACTGTGGAATTCAAGAAGTCCCGACCGTGGCTAAAAAGACGGTTATTTCTATCCTTCTATTATTTCATGTAAATCATTTGCATTACCGTATGTTAAATATGTATTAGAGTATATCAAGGACCTTGTGGTTTTGGTGAAACTGGAATTTGAGTTCTCCTACAACAAAAAAAACAGTGATAATTCTAGAGAATTCTTAATCGCACGGATAGGCCGTTGGATTGTTGATTAGTGAGGACGATGGTTCCACTTTTGTGAAACAGTGCGTGGATAAATGAGCTTCGGCTTAGCACTGGATTACAAGAATTGGTGTCTTGACTCATTAATGACAATTTAACAATATTATCCTTGATTAATTTATATTTTATTTGACTTTATATTTTTCTTTTAGCCCAACATGCATCATGTAGGACTTTGAAATCATTGAAATAAGAATTAATTACTGATTAAGTCTCAGACCATTAATCAAATAATTCAAACATGATATGAAATATTCCATTTTGAATTGAATATCTTGATTATCTTTGAGGTTCGCTTGAAGATATCATTAGAATTCTATCCTTTCTTGGATTCTTTATCCAATATTTCTTGTTTTCTTTTAAGATCCATCATGGCTGTAGCACGTCCACATTGGCTGGCAAACGCTCCCTATGGTGAAACCTACAGTGTTTACGACCTGGGGTACTTCCCACTCTGAAGAGGTTGATCGACCTTATTTTATTTCCTTGTCTACCTCATCCAAACAGGATTGATTCTATTGATTTCTTTGAGCTATCTTCGTCAATGATTTTAAGAAAAATTCCAATCATGTGATGTTAAGAGCGTGTCTCATCACACCTTGGCATCACCTTTTCAGTTCATTCCATTTCATTTCACTCCCTTGCAAAGACGATGCCAAGGTGAGGCAGCTGTAGACACGCTAATTTTGACATCATTTTGAGTAAATTTCATATCATATAATAATGCCTCAGAATAGTTTGATATTTAATCATTAATTAATTTTTATTGATATTTTTGAGTATCGGGTTTAACAGACATGTTTAAGTTAATCAATTAAATTGATTTTAGCTCAAATTTCAGTTAAAATATGAAGAAGTTTAAAAGACGTCGACCTGTGTAGACGCTATTTAGAGTTTATTCCTATTTTAGCATTTAAATTTAAATTTTAATCAATTGATTAATTAGATAAAAGGCGTCTGTGAGTGCTGACGCGTTTTAGGTTTCCTAAGCTATTTCTACTTCTCTTCCGGATGTTTATCCTTATCTTAATTAGTGTAAAAGACGTCGAAATATGTGGACGCGTTTTACCTAATAAAGATAAAGATAAGTTTTTTCGGATATTTATCCTTATCTTAATTAATCTGAAAGGCGTCAGCCATCATGGACGCATTTTAGATAATTACAGATAAAGATGAATTAATCAGTATTTATCTGTCGGTTAAGATGGATAAATTCAAGATTTTTCTATGTTAATCACGAACGCAGAAGAAGTCTATAAATACCTTACATGTTGAAGAGTAAAAAAAGAGGAGAGAGCGTAATCTTGAATTGAATTACTGGAGCGATAGCAAATTGAAGATCAAAGCAACAACGTCGGAACGCTGAAGCGCTGCTGTTTCCAGAAGTCGGCGTCCTTTCAAGTCTTCATCCATTCAAGAATTTAACAATTGGGCATAAGTTTTTCATTTCCGCATTAATTTCATTTAATTCTACATTCAATCATCATTCACTTCATGCAAACACACACAACACATTCATCCTTTTCAAAACCTACTTGATTAAGGGGTTTCAAAAACCATTAAAACAAGTAAGTTTGCTGTTTAAATTGCATGCTTAACATCATGATTAGAATAGATACTTCTTTTGCTTAAAGTTTTCATCATTGTTTCTTCATTTCTTTTCTTTCTATTTCTGCTGCACTCAACAACAAAGAGGAAAATTAAAAAGAAGCAAATCAAGCACAAGTCAAAAGAAATTTATGGACGATCCTCAACCTCAAATTCAACAGTAAGAACAAAGAACAAAGAAAGGACTCTCTTTCTTCAGCCGGCTGAGGAAGGGGAACCAAGAGCTCAGAATATTTCGCGTTCAAACAGGTAGGCGATTATACTTCTTTTGAAACTTTTTAGTTAAAAGTTTTTGGCGATCACAACACTTAGTAATTTCTGTTTTTAATAGGTTTCTTTTGCACTAAATAACATAGATTTTTCATGATAATCACACGGTCATTCTAAGCACTCACAGCCGCCTGATTCACAATTTGGGCTCTGATACCATGTTGAAATTATTGGGCCATCTAACTCAAAACTTAAGATTATGAGTGGAGTAGGCACCATCTACTAAATACTTTTTGATTTTGCCCTCTTTCCGATGTAAGACTATTCTAACATCTCTCATTCGTCGACGCAGCATGACAATAGTCGTACAACTTCTTAATTTACTCCCCTTTGCATGATGTAATGTTCTTCCCACGTAACTAGCTACTAAATATACTAAAGATGACAATACAACCGCAACTTACTGGTGATCAATTAGCTGTTCCCTCCCGTTTACTTGGTGAAGTGGTTACTGCTCTACATTAATGTTACTATAAATTAAGATGGATATTGTATCCTAATTCCCTGAAACCAGTGTCGTAATTTCCATTCGTATTAATCTCCGTTTCTAGGATATTGCGTAGCACGTAGATCTTTCCATGCTGTGGCCTGTTGATGCCATATCTACTACGCAGATGACCTTGCACTTGTGCGGTAACTAGAAGCCCCATCGCAGAAGCCATTCCTCTCTTAAATGCTACAAGACAGCTGGTTCTTCCACGACCAAAGGTATTTAAACTTGTATTTAATTACCTTGCCGGGGCAAACGGTAAGGGAAGTAGAACCCACGTTTACTACAATCGTTCACCACAACCACTGTCTCCATCTTAAATGAGAAGAAAACAAAGTGCACAAATGCACCGCGATCGAGATATCTCAGGGAAGAAGGGGAGCTGGCCCCCCGTCTCACTGTCCACTCACCACATATTAGGAGGGAAACATGAAGTAAATCTTCTCCCCCTCCATCGAGGCCTGTTTCTTCCTTTTTGTCTTGTGTACCGGTTTAATTTTCGAGTCATTCTCCTCTCAATCTGACTTGATCAAGGTCTCCCATGGTTACGTATGGGCGTGTAGAATCACTTTGGTTCATTGTGCTACGTACTATCTTTCGGAGGACGCAAATAACAAGAAGACACGGAGACTAGGAAGAATAATGCGTAGGACTTAAGTCAGAAGCAGTCTCATTCCTTCCTCTGTATGGGGAGGGGGTTGCTTCTCGGTGGATTAGTTTCCTGTTAATTCCAATTGAACTAGAGGCGTCGGCATCAGAGAATTTGACATAACAAGCACTAGAGCTTTAAAATTTTACAACGGCATTAAGGAGCTCATAAGAAACAAGGGTTGATATATACGATGATATATACAACTAACACCATATGGAACCAGCTAGCGTTGTAATTTTCTGGGAATGTTAATTATCGAATACTTGAGAGAGAAGTGTGACTTTGTCGTCCCCCAGCAGTGGAGCGGACGTGGAAACCCTCAGTGGGCGAGGAACAGAAGCACTAGGTGCGGCGTCAGGAGCAAGTTGGGGGGCGCTACTCTGTGTACGGACGAGAGGAGATGGAAGAGGAGGGGGCAGCACGCTCCCTTCAGTGCATGCTAGCTGCTCATGCTTCCATCCATCAGCATGACACTGCCAAACTTGAGCTTGTCAGCCTCCTATAGTACTCACCCACTGATCTCATTTCCCTACTAAGCTTCAGGGTTTTGGGAAGTCTGATGTGTAGTTGGGCTTGCTAATGAGGTCAACCTAGGCATGTGGAGGGGAAGAAGGTGTCCCCATCATTACCATCAAACCTCTTGAGCCCCTTGTGACCTTGTCTTCCGTTTAGGTCCGAGGACGTGGAAAGGGCCCCCTCCCTCACACACTTCCTTACTAGAATCTCTCATCCACTAGCTTCCTTGGCACCCTTTACACGTAGGGGTGACCTCTTGTAACCCTTCAAAGGGCAAGGCCACCTTCAAGACCCGCATCATCAGCCTCATCAGCAACTGCAGTTCCTGGGTGAGGGGTTCCTAACGTTATTGCCTCCGTTGCAGCTCCATGGTTTGGGCATGCCGGATCGTATTGGTGCAACGTGAGTACAGTTGGGCTGGCTGGATAGAGGATTACAGCCGTCGGCCACCGCCATGGGTGGTCTACCTACCATCACCAGTGCCCCTAAACAGGAGTGTCTTCTGTACCTGGTTCCATTTTGGGAGCCATAATGGGCACCTTTAACCTGGAGGGAGGGAATGGTGGCCTCGCGCGTGCCAGAGTCGGACGTGCTCTCTGAGATTCTTCTCTATGATTAGGGTTCCTGAGAGTGTGGACTGGTCCAGTGTCTCCATTCTTTGGAGATTGCAGCACTACTGCAGTGCAGTCTACAACTTCACACATCATCCCGAGCATTGCATTGCTCTAGACTTCAATCCTACTGGGCATCTAGCAAGCCTTCGCCCATTGCTGGATAGGCAGTAATATCTTTTCTGGATAATAAGGTGGTGAAATGGCCAAACTCTCCTTACCTAAACAGTTGATATCATGAACCTTTCATATCCATACTGCGTGGTGGTAGAATGTTCATCATGGCAGCTAGTGGGTTCCAAAGTTAAACTTTCTAGACATGCATCCATAATTCTACCACTAGTACGTCCATGATGCACCCAATGGGAAATCTGATACAGATCCATGTTATCCGAATCTAAGTGGGTGTGGATTCTACGCCTGAGAACTGCATGCTGCAAGTGATCCACAACTCCGAAATCCTGTAAGGGCCTAACGGGATCTCCTTTCTTGCCACCTTGCCGAAAGCTATGTCTCCTTTCCGCTTGAAGGTTATTTTTCTCGTTTTTTTTCTTTTCATTTTAGTTTTATTCTTTTTCCTTCTTGCTGTACGTACTGCTATGAACTGACTGGAGCAACGGGGCGTCTTCTGGGAACTGTCGTAGTCCCACGGGCAGTGGCAATGACCATTTTTTGGGTACCGTCATGGAATTATCTAGAATGTTCCAAAAGTCCTCTGTACTCTTGTTTAGCCTTATTTTGTATCCTTGTTGTTGTTGTTGGGGTTTGTTCCGGACCAACCGGATAAAATATCCGAACGCCTTACGGTGTGGACTCGGTTCGCGGGCGGACTAGACGGGTCATGCTGGTGTCCCGCAAGTGGGCCAGTGGGAATGGACCGGCCTTTGTTATAATATTTTTTAGAGCGTGGAAACCCGAGGCAGTTATTTTACCATTAGAGCATGCGACTCAGGGTTTACGTTCAATATTGGGCATGTTCACTGTAGAATCTTCCTAGTCTCAGTTGAAAAATGAAAAGTGATCATGACTTGATTCACTTTCTAAACTTTCCTTTCGTTTACTTAAAGCCTAATCACAATTTTGCATGGCACATACTTATTATTGTTTTTTTTAATTAATGTACAGCAGGTAAAATGCAACTGTATATTTTTAGGTCTTTATTAAGTGAAAGGAGGGAGTTTGTTTTACAAATCTCTATGTCAGGAATAAATCCACACTAACATGTTTCTTTTGCGTTCAAACGTGATTATTCTAAGTCTAAAACGACTGACGAAGAATAAATCCCACGAATTTACGTAATTAATGTGCAGGATCAAAGTTTTAAGTCTCCAACTGTATCGCTATTTTGAAAAAAAAGAAAAAAACAGTGGGACCCACACCCACGTAAACGTGAAGGTTGAATCATCATCAATCTCTATTAAAGGAGCTCTTCAAAGAATCCAATTTCAATACGGTCGGGACCTTTCATGTAAACCACCTCTTCTTGGATGTTTCCAGCCGGTCAAACTCGAGTATCAGCTTTCACGATGATCTATGCCCCCCAAGTTGACCATCTTTAATTCAGAAAAGGCCTTTTGAATCTCTTTTTATCAAAATATCTGTATATTTTTATTTACATAAAAATAAAGATAAATAAGTTATTTATTACGAAGAAATGGCTAAATGATATCAAATTCACCTCATCTCCATGTGACGAAGACATACAATAATCTAAAGAGAAATATCTACAAAAGCTCATTTCTCGGTTATCCAATAAACTAACATGTCAGGTACAAATAATGTACAATTGCTATGGAACCACATAAGTATGTCGATGACATATACTTTTTTAGAGAGAACACTCAAGATATGGACATCTAATTCAGGGGATTATGCTTCTTGATCTCAATCCCGACAGGGCATCCATTTAGCTATAAAATCCGTGCAATCGATCTTGGTCCCATCAATGGACTTTTCATGAGGAGATGAGATCTTTTATACATTTATGTGAGGTTTTAGTTTGGATAATATCATATTAATCACTCTTGTTGTATGCTAAATTTCAAATATGCTATGTTTATTTTCATATTATTCTATACACCTTTACAAGGTAACATAACTATTAAATATGCCATTTTAGTGACATATATAAAAAATTTATACATATGCAATACATCATTCAAGTGGCAATTTTAAAATATTATACATGTTAAGATGGTATGCAAGATAATACGTAAATAAGTACGGAGCTTTTGAAATTTAACCTATAAAAGTGGTTGATATGACGTTAACCTTTTTAGTTCTTCTGATTGATTTACCTAATTAGAAGAAATACTTTATCATATGCATTTAACAAAAAAAAACTCCTTATGATCTCACTCCTGTTTAGGAAAGGTATTTTTTAGAATTTTACAAAATACTTAAAATTATTTAAGAATTATTTTTGAATTTTATGAGAGATAGTTCTCAAACAAAAGTGAGATTACAAGGTCTTTTACCGAATACGTAAGTTACAAAAAAATTCTTAATTAAATTAAGTATACTTTATACATAAAGCAAAAGTAAACAGATCACTCATATTTTATAATAAAACAATCAAATTTACTTGTGATCTCCGTATGAATGAGGGCCTATCAGAGCAGAGCCCCATCCCTGCGTTCTGGACCGCAGCACAAATTGTATATACACATTCGGTTGGCAGCCTTCCCGTTTCGGCTACGGATGTGACACATCCCTAACCTTTTTATCCTCTCACAACTGTTCCCTTCGCATTATTGGGGCAATATTGGGGACAAGGTTCGCCGACTCGACGAGTCGGATCGACTCGGATCTCTCATGATCCGATACGAGTCGGGTTGACTCTTGCCGACTTGTACCGACTCGTACGAGTCACATGGTCATATCGTACAGATTCGGTCAAGTCGCACTAGTTCGAGTTCGTTCTGATACGATACGAGTCGTCCGAGTCGGCACGAGTCGAGCCGGTATAGCAAACCTTGATTGAGGAGACTGCATTCATGTGTCACAACTATCTTGGAGTCGTCGTCCTCCCGGCCACATAGTGTGGATCTTCTTTTAAAAATTCGGTTTCTCTCAATGCATGAAAGGATCGAATCCGATTAACGCAAAGAGGAGTCGGTAGGATCAGCCAGATTGAACAGCTCAACATGTATGAGATTTTTTAAAATTTTGATCTTCTTCTCTTTCTCTGCACTGATTGGACTCCGTCCGATCCAGCGCTAAGAAAAATCAAATTCTTCTTTTAAAGAAGCTCACAAGATCATGAATTGTTAATTTCTCCCCTGTTCTTCTAAGCGGGGCGCATGCAGAATGTTCATCACGTGTGGAGGCAGTTTTTTGCCCCAGTTTCCTTCGGTCTTGGAAGATCTAAAGCAGCTGGTATATTATCATGTACTACCATTGAGGGATACGTGGTACTCTAAGTTCGAACTTATGTAGCAAAGAATTCGAGCTTAGTAGTATTCTTAAGTTTAAGTTTTACTCTTACCGGTTGTACACGAGGGGAGAGTGAATTTGTCCCGCGAGTTTACGAGGCCTATGTATATGTGCTCTCAATATTATTTCTTTTCCCAAGACATTTGAACTTGAAATGATTGTCGGAGGAAGGCAAAACTGTCTCGACTGTGGCGAAAGAAATTTCTATTTAAAAAAAATTAGTGGGCTTCTATTTGTACTTTCTCTATTATGGAAGCTTTGTGAATGTGTACCTCCTTAAAAAAAAGGAAGATAATATGGACTTAAAGTTAAGATTGGAAGATGGGGGGAATGCGACATGTCACATTGAGATAGACATTCTATATGAGAAACTCCTCCATTGTTATATCATTTTTTAATGTTATGAATAGATCTCGAAACCACTATTAGATATGTTTAAAAAGAAACTTAAGAGATAAACGTTAATATCATATGAATGTTTATATATTTAGATGTACGACGCTTTTGCATATATACTCTGTCAGGAGCTAAAAAGGATTGGCTTTTGTTTTTTCCACTTTATGTCATTGAAATATGTACTTTACGCCATAAGTTAGTTTGCATTTGATGGAATATAAGGAAAACGGCATTGTCACTGTCATTTTCATAAGACAAAGTTGTGGTGTTACCATTAGCAATTTCCTTTGTGAAATTTCAATTAGGTAACAACGTTCAGGGTACCATTTTTACGTATAAACTGAGAAATATCATATGCACATACATTTGAAATAGTTCCCTGGCATAAAGATCTCCCGAAATGGAAGACTTTGATCCAGGGCTACCCTTTTACGTGGATATATTTATTTCTGAAGAATTTTTAAACCACGGTTCTGGATTTCTATGGACAACTTAATTTTCTTGATTTTTTTATTTAAGATATTTTTTAAAAAATTTTTTATTTTTTAATACACTGAGTTTTTTGTCATTCTAGGAAGCTGTATAAATAATTTTCTGAATTCTAATATCCTCCACTCAGAATAATTTGATCTGAAACCTGTGGAAGTCCTAAAAAGATTCTAATACGAAGGTGCACCAAACATGGTCTAAGTTTTGCCTTTAAGCAGAGGTTTGATACTCTCTTCAAAAGCCATAATATGCAGTTAGGAAGTTGATCCGCTATCAAGGATTCAATCAATTACCAAAGGGCATAGGGTTCATAAGTATTGGACATTCCTTACATAAGAAAGATCGTGAGTTCAAATCTCATTTCAAAGATTATGGACGATGAGGGATTTGTTCCACAGGTTCGTGGAATCTTAAGTGCTCTCCGCCACCTTAGAGGAGAATATTACTCCTTGTTGTGGGACCTCCGAAGTTGGAATGTTAGCTGGAAGGCGATAGAACTATTTTGACAGTGCAGAAAAGTTTCCTCCTATGGAGAAATTATTAGTCGAAATGTCGAATTATATACTCTCTCCATTATAAAGGCTCTGTAAACACTTTTAATTTTAAAAAAATCCATCAATTAGTTCTATCAATTGGAAACAAAATTATCAACATCAAAGGGACACTACAAAGAACGTAGGATTTGTCAACGAATATATGTCGACGGCTAAGAACATTTATCGACAAAAAGAATATTAGTCAACGGCCATTAAACCACCGTTTACAATATATTTATATGTCAACGGCTGAAGCAACCGTTTACATATACGTAATATATGTCAACGGCTGTATTATAGCCGTTGACATATGAAGAATATATGTTAACGGCTATAAAAAGTTCGTCGACATACATGATAAAAAAGAAAATAATAAAATAATAAAAATTATATGTCCACGGTTCTATGTTTAGCCGTTGACATATCAGAGATATGTCAACGGCTATACTTAGAACCGTGGACAAAAACTCTCCACAACTCTCTCCTCCCCGAGCCCTTTCCCTGTCTCCCCCTTTTCCCCCTCCTATGCCCTAACCACCGCTGCGCTCCCTCCGCTCGGCCCGCCATCATCGCCGCCCTCCTCCACCTCCTCCTTCCACTGCCCCGCCACCACCCCACACCCCCTCCCCCTCCCCCCTCCCGACCACCTCCTCCACCAGGTCACCACCATCCACGCCGCCATCTCCCACCTCACCTCCCTCCACAACTCTCTCCTCCCCGAGCCCTTTCCCTCTCTCCCTCTTTTCCCCCTCCTATGCCCTAACCACCGCCGCGCTCCCTCTGCTCGGCCCGCCATCGTCGCCGCCCTCCTCCACCTCCTCCTTCCACTGCGCCGCCACCACCCCACTCCCCCTCCCCCTCCCCATCCCCGACCACCACCTCCACCAGGTCACCACCATCCACGCCGCCATCTCCCACCTCACCTCCCTCTCCCCTCCCCCCCCCCCCCACCGACCTCCTCCTCTACGCCTCCCTCTCCATCGCCTCCGCGCCTGACATGCCCCTCCGCCGCTACATGTCCTACACCCCCTTCCGCCCCTGCCCCCCCGATCCCCAAAACCTCGCCGAGACCCTCCCCCTCCGCAGCTGCCACCCCGTCCCCTGCTGCCACTGCTTCTCCCCCACCATCAAATCTCCCCCCACAGCCGCCCTCCCCGACGCCACCGTGCTCTGGCCCCCCGCTACCTCCTACAAGAGCTTCTCCTTCCCCCCCTCCCGACTCGGCTTCGACATGGCCGCTGAGGCCGCCCGCTTCCTCCCCCCCCGCCATATACAACCCCGACTTCACCGTCTCCCAACTCCTCCACCTCTCCCGCAACCTCTCGTCCCCGATCCGCCACGCCCTCGACGTCGGCGACAGCTCCGGCACCTTCGCCGCCCGCATGAAGCTCGACGCCGGTGCCACTGTCGTCACCACCACCATGGACCTTGGCGCCCCCCTGCAGCGAGGCCGCTGTGCTCCGGGGACTTATCCTGCTGCACTTGTTGCTGCAACAGCGCTTCCCCATCCACAACGTAGCGCTCGACCTGATGCGCTGCGGGCACGCCGTCAACCGCTAGATCCCGCCGCCCGCCATGGAGTTCCTGCTCTACGACGCCGACCAAGTGCTCTTGCTCAGACTATGGAGCATGAAGAGATGAAATTTCTCGTTGTCCTATGTTTGAGTTCCTACATAAACTTGTCTTCCTGAAATTTCGAATTGTTCAAATAGTACTGCAGAAACTTGTTTTAGCTTCTGGAGGTAGTTAGACTTGAAGGGCATGGGTTTAATGCAGATAATGTGTTATTGCCAAAGGATATGTATTTGTTACAGGTTAGTTTTATGTGGTATTATTCATGGCATCAACTTTTCTGTTCCCAGAGTTTGTTTGCAACAATTGTTTATCATAACAGCTGTGCAGTGGAGTTGATGAGAACGTTGCAGGTGCTTGTGCCTAGCTTGTCTTCGCACCGATTGATGAATCTTTTGTTGATGATGCTCCTTTTTATAGTAAAATTTGCCAATGATGGCGAGGGTTCTGCTCAACAGGGGTGAGAGACATTGGCGGTGTCTTCACTTGACATTAATTGTCTGTAGTATACACATTATAGGTCAATAAATTTGTTGTTTACTGCGTGTCAAGCACCTTTCATTAACTACTGTGTCCAGCTATTTGTACCCACGTCAAATGAGATATTTCCTCAGTACTTTGATCTCATGCCATATCTAGTGTTCTCACGTGCAGTAAACACCTGCTAACTGCCACTATGTGCACCTATCATATAGACAGACGGCAGTCAGATGAGTCCTATAATTCATTATTCATGTGTTGTCTGATAGATCCATTTTCTTCTGCAAAATGACCATTGTGTACAGTGTGCAAAATGACCATTGTTGTTACTCTCTGTTTACTACACATTAACCTAACTGGAGTAAGTTCAGAATTAGAAGCTTCTTCCACTTTGTCCCCACTGTGTTGTTCCTCCTTTCCTCCCTCTTCATCTGCCTACATGCTCATCATCTCAGTCCTCCACACCCAGCGCCTTCTATATCTCTATAAAAAATTAAACTGCAGGCATAATCTATTTTTCTATAAAAAAATTGCCTTATAGACAACTGTTTCAACTTGGAGATTTATAAATGATTTTTGACTGCATATTATCTAGCTCTTGCCTTCTTCCCTTACTCCATGCAGATCCTCTTGTAAATCTCGGGAGCATGGAGGCTTTTTGCCCAATTTTATGTGATTCAACTGCACAAGCAGTAGAACATGACTATATGAGGAGCTAATTTTCCACGATTCATTGAGACCTTTCTCTTTCCAACATTCATCTTAGGTCCCAATCCCCACAGAATGGTTAGCACATAAGGTGGAGAACCGGTCGTGCCTTGTGGCTAGTGTCAATGCATATTCTGACCCAATCACCGCATCTCTTTGGGATCTGAAACCTACTGGCTGCCTTTTCTACGATATCCTTATGAGGGCAATGAAATGTTTGTATGGACAGTGGAATTCTGAGTTAGGCCATTAGAGCACTAGATGATTCTAATGTATTCCCTATACAAACTACTTTCTTCATTCAAAAGACGTCGATTTCGAGCACTAAGGTATTTTCTTGAGCTGTCATCTCTGAGATATCATTGATTGGTAGGAAATTACAAGAAAGCACAATATGGTGAAAGATTGGTAAATCTAAGCCACCTGAAGAACAAAGTTTTTTTTTTTTAAATTGCAGAATGGTGACATGGATTAATCAGTGATCGAATGTTCATGGCATGTTCAGATTATTGTTTTCCTAATCTTGTTCCTACTTGGAAGCAGCCTAATATCTTGAGGATTGTTTGTATTTTGTAAAGGTTTTATGTTATGATGTGTGGAGTTCTGCATTCATTACGAGGCTCTATATTTAAATGGGCATCAACTTTCCTTGGCATATATGCCTTTTATATTCAACATTCAATCCTTTAGAGTGATGTCGATATCATTGTGGGTGTATACTAGGTGATCAATTTGCATGAATATTTTGATTAATCTGACTGTGCAGCTGAATTGCTAACCCTTTGTAGTCTATCACTTGCTTAAGCCTTTAGGTCTCATTGCCCTTTGATGCAGATGTTGGGATATTTCTGTGCATAATATGATGATGGAAATGGTAGTTGATGTCATTTGGTTAGGCTAACGCTTTGGTGTCACTCTTACAGCTAAGGCAATTGAGCTTATTTACTATCAATATATGTAGCTCTTCTAGGGGTTTATGATATGTCCGTGCCCTACACTATGTTTTTCCCTCCTTCTTTTTTTAAGTCGGGGGCAGCGTTGATCAGGTACTGCATGTGGCAAGTTGGGTTATGCATGCAAGTTCTTGGAAAGCTAGAGGTGCGAATGGTGTTGATTAGTCTGACATTGCCATAATATCCCAGGAGACATGGAAATTCGTTGACCAAGATAAGCATGGGGTTTATCTGATATTATCTAGAGGTAGGGAGAAGCAAACTGAAGATTGGTCGTCCCCTGCATATAAGCAGTACATCTAAGTTGTTATTTTGAATTCGATTGGATTTCTTACTTTTTGGTCCTTATAATCTTTCAACTTTTTGTTGTGTATGTGCAGTGAAGAGTAAAACAACCTGCTTGTATTATGCCAATTCATTGTGCATACATGGAAGATTATGCTCTCAAGCTTAACATCTTAGCAGGTGAATGACTATCACTTGAGGATATACCATAGGAAATGGGACATGCACCAAAATCCACATTTGGACAGATTAAATGGCTTTATTAGTTTGGGGAATCATTGAAACGATCAATCAAAGGGTTTTCTGGGGAAGGGGGTGTAATCTTTGCTTGTAGAGGACTTTCAACAGGGAAAGAATGTTTGCATGTATTTTGTGTGCTCCGGTCTAATATTTCCCTTAGCTTGTTTTGGGTTTGCTAACTCTTATCTGCTTCTGGCTGTAGGCCGCGGTCACGGGTGGCATCCTGCTCCGTCGTCAGGCGGCCATCCGAGATCAACTCCAGGACGCCGAGAGGGCGTCGGCACCGTCGGCTTCAGGCGAGGGCCCTTCGGCGGAACGCGACTTTGAGTCCAGTGTTGACTGGCTCCTGGAGGCGAACGCCCGGATGCGGGCTAAGCTGGAGGAGCAGGCGGCGGCGACTTGAGCTTCTTCCGAGGCCAAGGCGAAGGCCGAATGGGAGAAGGAGAAGGTCGAGCGGGAGCTGGAGGCGGTCCGGTCCGAAAACTGGGCCCTTAAGGCCGAGATCTAGGACAAGGACGCCCAGCGGGCTTCGGATAGCCGCCGCCATGCCGAGGAGCTGTCGGCCCTGACGCTGGACCTGGAAGCTAAGGCCGAGGAGGCTGTTCATTCAGCCGTGGCCGATTATAAGGCCGGCCCAGACTTTGCCGAGGAGATAATCCAGGCGCAGCTTCTGGCGGCCTCCTCAGTGTTCACCATCGGGCTGGCCGCCGCTCAGAAGGTCTGCCCGGCCGTGGATTTGACCGGTATCGCCCTGCTGACAGATGAGGAGGGTTAAGAGCTCCTGTCCTGGTGGAAGGGGCTTACGGCTGAGAGGGCCTCAGCTTCAGCGGAAGGCGGCGAGGCCGTTCCAACCGAGGCAACTCCTGTCGAAGCCGCCCCTGCCGAAGCCGTGCAGATCGTGGACTCCCCCTCCCCATCTCCTGGCCGAAGCCCAGTTGATGTGGATGGGGAGAATATCGAGGGCTGATACGGGGGCCTGTCCCGATTTTTGTCTAGACTTTCCTTGTAAGTCTGCGGCCAGATGGACGGCCGATTTTGTACTCTTTTTGTATGTATGGAAAGTACTTCTGCTTCGCCTTTGTATTCTGAATGGATGACCGAGTCTGGCTCTTCTTGTGCCCAAAACCTCCTCGTTGTTTAGTTGCGGCTCGCACGGCCGGGACCCGATCTAGGTTCGGATATGGAGTTGGAAAAAATATCGCCCCCGATATGGTTTACGCGGCCGAGGCCTTTACCAATACGGTTTATGCGATCTGAGAGAATAACCCGCCGCTCCCGATACGGTTTGCATGGCCGGAGCCACTCCCGATACGGTTTACACGGACTTAGATAAAAAACTCTGCCGCTCCCGATACGGTTTGCATGGCCGAAGCCACTCCCGGTACGGTTTACGCGGACTTAGATAAAAAACCCTGCCGCTCCCGATACGGTTTGCATGGCCGAAGCCACTCCCGGTACGGTTTACGCGGACTTAGATAGAAAACCATGCCACTCCCGATACGGTTTGCATGGCCGAAGCCACTCCTTGTACGGTTTACGCGGACTTAGATAAAAAATCATGCCGCTCCCGATACGGTTTGCATGGCCGAAGCCACTCCCGGTACGGTTTACGCGGACTTAGATAGAAAACCATGCCGCTCCCGATGTTTGCATGGCCGAAGCCACTCCCAGTACGGTTTACGCGGACTTAGATAGAAAACCATACCGCTCCCGATACGGTTTGCATGGCCGAAGCCACTCCCGGTACGGTTTACGCGGACTTAGATAGAAAACCATGCCGCTCTCGATACGGTTTGCATGGCCGAAGCCACTCCCGGTATGGTTTACGCTGACTTAGATAGAAAACCATGCCGCTCCCGATACGGTTTGCATGGCCGAAGCCACTCCCGGTACGATTTACGCGGACTTAGATAGAAAACCATGGCGCTCCCGATACAGTTTGCATGGCCGAAGCCACTCCCGATACGGTTTACGTGGACTTAGAATGAATAGATATGGCATCCTAAAAAGGAGATTTTTATTTATGCCTTCCGGCTAAATTCCGGGGGAAGTGACTTACATGAAGTAACACCGAAGGCGTTCCACATTCCAGGTGCGAAGGAGAGGTTGGCCCGAAAGGGTCTCCAACCGATAAGCCCCTCGTCTGATTACCTCCTTTACACGATATGGCCCTTCCCAGTTGGGGGCAAGCTTCCCTGCGGCTTCGACTGGCTTAGATGCATGAGCATTCCTCAGCACGAGGCTCCCAATTTCAAAGCTTCAGGGCTTCACTCGAGTGTTGTGGTACCTGGCCATGCACTGTTGATAAGCTGCCAGCCGAATGCGACCTTTATCTTGGGTTTCTTCTATGAGATCAAGATGATCCTTCAAGGCTTCTTCATTGGCCTCTGGATCATAAGTAATGACTCTTGGAGAGGGAAGACCGATTTCTACAGGAATAACGGCTTCTATCCCATAAGCCATGCGAAACGGAGTTTCGCCGGTTGGGGTTCGGCTTGTAGTCCAATATGCCCAGAGAACACTTGGTAGCTCCTCTACCCATCGGCCTTTGGCTTCGCCGAGGTGGGTTTTCAGTCTTTGCAACAGACTTCGGTTGGTGACCTCGACCTGGCCATTTGCCCGGGGGTGTGCTACTGAAGTGAACTTGTGAAGGATGCCGAAGCCGGCGCAGTTATCATTGAACCGACCGCTATCAAACTGCTTGCCGTTGTCTGAGATGATGGCCCGGGGGATGCCGTACCGGCAGATGATGGACTTCCACACGAAGTTCCAAGCATTGCTATTGATTATGGACGCGAGGGGTTCGGCTTCTACCCACTTGGTGAAGTAGTCGACCGCCACGATGAGAAATTTCCTTTGGCCGGTGGCGACAGGAAAGGGTTCCAGGAGGTCGATTCCCCATTGAGCGAAAGGCCAGGGGTCGGATAAAGGAGTCAGAAGGGTGGCTGACTGGTGGATGAGGGAGCTGAACCTCTTGCACTGATCGCAGCGACGTACGAGGCCTAATGCGTCCTCTCGGAGCGTCGGCCACCAGTATCCTTGCCTTAGAAGCTTGTGAGCCAGGACCCTTCCTCCCGCATGTGCTCCGCATACCCCTTCGTGCACCTCTCGCATGGTGTAGTCAGCTTCGGTTGGGCCGAGGCACCGCAATAATGGTCGGCCGAAGGACTTCTTATACAGCAGCCCGTCCAGAAGAAGGAAGTGAGATGAACGCTGCCGAACATGCTTCGCTTCCCTTGGATCGGGCGGGACTTCTCCTCAGAGGAGGAAAGCGACAAGGGGAGTCATCCAGGTCTCGGCCTCGGATTCGGTCACTTGCATGACCTCAGGCTCTCCGAGGCTTGGCTCGGCGAGTTCTTCCACTAGGATCATTTGGCCTCCTCCCCCATCTTGGGTCGACGCTAGCCGGGAAAGGGCATCGGCTCGGGCATTCTCGGCTCTCGGGATCCGCACAATTTCGCAAGAATTGAATTGAGCGAGAATCTTGCGAGTCACCTGGAGATAAGACGCCGTTATCGCGTCCTGAGCTTCGTACTCCCCGGAAACGTGACCGGCAATTAGCTGGGAATCGCTAAAAGCCTTTAGGTTTCGGACGCCAAGCTTTCTTGCGGCCCGGAGGCCGGAGATGAGGGCTTCATACTCGGCGGCGTTATTGGTGGCTGGAAAGGAGAAGCGCAGCGCGTACTCTGTGACGATCCCTTCGGGAGACGCCAAGATCCATCCGGCGCCGCTGCCCGTGGAGCATGCGGAGCCGTCTACATAAAGCTGCCACTCATCCGCCGGTGTGCGAGCCGAAGTGTCCTCGGCCTCAGATGTGTCGGCTTCCGGCTGAGGTGCCGAGGAAGCTTCAGGAGTGAGCTCGGCAATAAAGTTAGCTAACGCCTGGGCTTTTATCGCTATCCGAGGTGCGTAGGAGATGTCGAACTCTCCCAGTTCGATCGCCCATTTCGCCAGTCTACCGGATACCTCTGGCCGGGAGAGAACTTGCTTCAGAGGCTGGTCGGTGAGGACCTTTACTGAATGGGCAAGAAAATAAGGCCGGAGCCTCCTCGCGAATGAGACGAGGGCCAAAGCCAGCTTCTCTAGAGCAAGCTACCGGAGTTCTACTCCTTGAAGGGCTCGGCTTGTATAATAGACTGGCTTCTGAATGCCGTCTTATTCTCGGACGAGGACGGCGCTGATAGCTGTCTCGGATACCGCGAGGTAAAGGCACAACGGCTCTCCATGGACTGGCTTGGACAGGATGGGAATCTTGGAGAGGTAGGCCTTCAGTTGCTCGAAGGCTGCTTGGTACTCGTCCGTCCAGGCGAAGCTATTGGCCTTCTTCAGCAGTTTGAAGAAGGGGAAGCAGTAATCCGCTGCTCTGGACATGAAGCGGCTTAGGGCAGCGATCCTTCCGTTTAACTTATGTACCTCTCGGAGGTTAGCCGGAGGGCGCATCTGCATGATGGCCGAGACCTTTGCGGGGTTAGCTTCCACCCCTCGGTGAGTGACCATGTAGCCGAGGAACTTCCCGGAGGCTACTCCGAAGGTGCATTTGGTCGGGTTCAACCTCATTTTGTACAGCCGCAATGCGGAGAACGTCTCGGCCAAGTGGTCTTTAGCGACGCGGCTCTTGACCAGCATATCGTCAATGTAGACCTCCATGTTGCGGCCAAGCTGCGGGGCGAACACTTTGTTGACGAGGCGCTGATATGTCGCGCCAGCATTCTTCAGGCCGAAGGGCATCCGGGTATAGCAATACAGACGAAGATCGGTTGTGAAGCTGGTCTTGCTTTAATCATCCGGATGCATTCGGATCTGGTGATAGCCTGAATAGGCGTCATGGAAGCTCAGGAGCTCGTGGCCGGAAGTTGCATCCACCACCTGATCTATCCGAGGTAGCGGGAAGCTATCCATCGGACAGGCTTTGTTAAGGTTGGTGAAGTCCACGCACATTCGCCACTTGCCATCCTTCTTCGGCACCATCACTATGTTGGCGATCCAGTCTGGGTGATGCACCTCTCGGAGGTGCCCGGCATCCAACCCTTTTTGAACTTCGGCTTGAATGGCGGCTCTCCTTTCTTGATTGAAGATGCGCCGCTTCTGCTTGACCGGGGGCTGGTTAGGATCGGTGTGTAGCCGGTGTTCTGCTATTTCCGGGTCGACCCCGGGCATATCTGTCGGAGTCCATGCGAAGACGTCTAGATTCTTCTTCAAGAACTCGGTGAGCTTCTCTGCTTCGGTTTTCTCCAGGCCGGAGCCTATCATCAAGGTTCGTCCCTCGCCTCCCGGAACTGGGATGGCGACGAGTTCTTCTCCCGGGGATGCTTCGGCTGATGATTCAATCGACAAGGACTCGGCTGCAGCTTTCCCCTTGACCGAAATCATGTAGCATTGCCGAGCTGCTTCTTGATTTCCCCTGGCCTCGCCTATTCCGTGGCTAGTATGGAACTTTAGCTTTTGATGGAAAGACGAAGGCACAGCTCCGACCCTGCCGATTCGCCTTCGGCCAAAGATGGCGTTGTAGGCTGAGTCGATTTTTACAACGGCAAAATCCGTTTCTACGGTTAATTGCCGGGGGGCGGAGCCTATGGTTACGGGGAGTCGGACAATGCCCTTTACTCGGCAGGGCGAACCATTGAAGCCGAAGAGGGGACCCCGGTGAGGCTTCATATTAGCCTCACTTAATCCCATTTTTACAAAGCAATCATAAAACAAGATGTTCGGGGCACTTCCATTATCAACAAAAATACGATGTACATCGTAACTGTTTATTACAGCGTTTATGACGAGGGCGTCGTCGTGAGGGACCTGAATATCAGTCAGGTCTTCTGAGCCGAAGGTAATATCTTCTTGGCGAAGCCGCTTTGGCTCGACGTCGACCGTCGCTATAGTTGCAGAGCTGTGCTGTCAGCGCCTTGATCCTTCTCCCGGCCCTCCGGATATCATCATGATGGACCCAGAGCTGGGTCTTTGATGAGACGTCTCCACCGGGGCCGAGGTAATCTTTGGCGGAGGAGCGGCTTCTTTCTCCGGGGGTTGCTGCGGCCTGGCCGTCTCAGGGACATCCCGGTTCCGCTGTTGCTGGGGCTGCTCTCGCCGAAGTTGCGGTAGTCTGCCTTCCCTGATGAGGCGGTCGATTTCCTCCCGAAGGTGTCGGCACTCGTCAGTCGTATGGCCGATCTCCCGATGATACTCGCAGTATTTGCCGGGGTCCCTTCGGCGAGGATCCGTCTTGATGCGCTCCGGCCGCCGGATCATGCCCTTCACCTCCATGAGCATTCGGGAAGGGGGAGCGGGTAGCGGTAGGTACCGCGGCTGTGGATCCCGTCGCCTTTCTCGGTCCCACTCCTCCCTGCGATATCGCTTTCTGGAGGGCTCTTGATCTTCGGGCCGAGGGCGGACCACCTAGGGGGTAGGCGCCGAAGCTGCTTCGACTGTGCCTTTGCCTTTGGACATCATCAGGGCCTCTCGGTTGATATACTTGTGGGCCCGGGCTACGAGGTCCTGGAAGGTAGGGGGATGGCGTTTCCCAATAGAGCTGAGGAGCCCTTCATCCCGGCACCCGCTGATCACGGCCGAAACCGCAATCGAGCTGTCAAGGTTTGGGATTTGGGCGGCCTCGGTCCGAAACTTGGTAAAATACTCCTGGAGAGTTTCGGTGGAGCCTTGCCGGATGGCTAGTAGGCTGGCGGAAGTTTTACATTGCCGGGTGGCGTCATAGAATTGGTCGATAAACAGCTGGCCCAACTGGACTAGGGAGTGGATAGAGTTGGGGGCCAATGTCTCGAACCAAGTTAGGGCAGTCTTCTCAAGGGTGAGGGGGAAAAGACGGCAGCGGACTGCCTCGGCGACCCCTCGGACCGAGAGGTAGGTGTTGAACCTCTGGAAGTGACAGACCGGATCCGTCATTCTGTCGTAGAGAGGGCCCTTCGGTAGTTTGAAGTTGGGAGGCACCTCGTTAGCCAGGAGCTCCGGCGTGAACGGGGTTTGTTCCAGGATGTTACTGGCAAGGGGCGCCCCATAAGGCCGAGACACCATCTGCTGCATTTCCTTCCTCATCGCCGTCAGCCGCCAGTCCAGGTCCGGGGCGGTTGAGGTGGCGACCGATTGTCCTCCGGTTCTAGTTGGGCGAAACTCGGACGAAGCATAGCCTTGCTCCGTTATGCGGTCGGCGCGAGGGGCTCGGGCAGGTAGCGCCGAGGGCTCGCTGTGCGCCGTAGCGGTTTCGTTGGGGGAAACCGGGGAGGGCGCCAGCCGGAACCTTGTATCTTGGACCGGGTAGAGTGGAGGGAGCGGCGCTTGCTGAGGAAGCTGGCCCAGCAATCCCATGCGCTGGGCGATGGCGGACACCATCTCCTGAAGAGGCGCAAGGGAGGTGACGGCAGCGGCTAGCGTCGCCATCTGTTGCTGGAGCACTCCCACCCGGTCGTCTCCTGCAGCGAGGGACTCTGGTATGACTGGCAGAGCCGTGCTCGGTGGAGCAGATGGGGCGCCTTCGGAGGGCAGCAGCTGTGCTGAGGCTTCCCGTGTCTCTGCCTCGCTCTGTCCGGATCGTCAGGTTACAGGACGTTGAGACATGACTTGTTTGTTTGTTTCCCACAGACGGCGCCACGTGATGTAGCCGAAGCTATCACGACCGGATTCCGAAGCTGGAATCCGAAGTTTGGGATCCGGAGCTGGGTCGGATCGGTGGAGAGGCCCGACGAGGATCCGGAAGGCGATGAAGGCAGAGATGCGGTCGAAGATCCGAGGCCGAGGGTCGCTCGGTCGGATGTCGGCTAGCCTCCGGAAGGCGAGGCCGAAGTCCCTCCGACTGAAGGGCAGGCAGTGCGGAGCCGAGTTACCTTCGGGCTAGGAGCAGCCGGCGAACGGCGTCGAGACCGGAGGGAGGAGTCCGAGGTCGGCGGGCCGAGACCGACTCGGGGAAGTCGGCGATGATTCGAACCGAACCCCTGCAGGAGGGAAAGAAGAAGAAACCGATCAGTAGGAGTCCCGGGCTTCGGCCCTTAGGAACCCCCTCCGACGGTTAAGTTAGCTTATGAAGATGATTTGATTCAGAAGACGAAGAGTAGCTTCAAAGCTTTTTGGACTATAGTCCTTGAGGGTCACGGAGACATACCTTTGGCAATAAATAGCGGTGTATTTATAGCGGAGGATAGAGGATGCTTAACGGTGGTAGCCGATATAGGACTATGTTCCGGGCTTATTGGTAAACCGCCATAGTGCCTAGTCCTCCACCGGAGTGGGCCGGACACGGCTATTGGGCCGAAGGGGGTGGGCCGCTGACAGGCCGAAGGCTGCTGGGCCAAGGGCTGCAGTGCCGCTAACGGGCCGAAGGCTATTGGGCTGCCTGTTGGGCCGAGGGCTGCAGTGCCGCTAACGGGCCGAAGGCTGTAGTGCCGCTAACGGGCCGAAGGCTATTAGGCTGCCTGTTGGGCCGACGGCTGCAGTGCCGCTAACGGGCCGAAGGCTATTGGGCTGCCTGTTGGGCTGATCTGGGTTGGGCTTGTTATTAATGGGCCGAATCGGATTCTGCCTCATCAGATACTATTAATATAAGTTAATAGAAGTGATTATCTTTGGCCTTAAGAAGATATTGGGCTATTTACATCATTATGTATAAGCTACAATAATTTATTATTACACAATCTAATATACAATGTCATAGATAATCAGGATTCACATAGTTCATTTCTATAGGAGACTTGTGAACATTCATCACATGAAATATTACATCAAGAATCTATAGTGCGTTGACTGGTTTTAAAATCTTTCACATTATTTCTAAAACCATATGGAACAACGTTTGTTCCTTATCAGTCAATGTTATTCACTTTCATAATTCTTGATCATTAATGGAACTAAATAACATTATTCAGTTTCATATTGTCCCCTAAAGATATATAAAGAATTACTATCACACAGTAACCTATACATCTTTGGAACTATTGTCGAGTCTAACTCAACTCTTTCATACTCTCGATTTCCTTTTGCTTATCTAAGTCTACACACTATTACAGATCTGAGAATTATTTTCAATATCTCATATTAGACATATTAATTCTCCAATAGACATACAAAAACTTTATAATAAGAATGTCCGAAACTTCTTACAAGTTTCATATTCTTTTTGTCCTTACCAATATCCTTATATTGGTTGCAGTGGGAGAACTGCTCCTTCTCACTTTCAGCTAACTTGCCTTTATCCTTCTCAGGTGTAGGTTCGATCGTTTAAGATCTTACCTATTGTCTTTCTCAAAAGCTTACCATGAATACCACTTCTTCTCGGTCTATCCATATAAAAGATTTCATGACAACTGATTAGGATAGTGGCTTTCAATCGGTACTGAAGACATTCTTCAGAATTCTTCTAGCCAATCTGAATATGAGAAGTATTGACATCCAATATGCCAAATCTCGGATTGATACACGATATTATAGTGAACGAAGAAAATAACGTGATTTACACAGATAGTTCTTATAATTCAAGTATGGTCTTTTGTCTTGAATTATTTTCTACTATTTTTCGACGGACAGTATAACACTCAGGTATACAGAACGGGAGACTCCAATGGTCTCCTAGCAGGGATCAGAATCTTAATGACTTGTAGTACAGTCTCGTGGATAGCACAAGAAACTATAATACAATCAAAGAGATCCCATCTTATAGGACTTGCAATTCCATGCAATATCTGATCATAACTTTGGTCTCCAGAGATTTAATGGCCTTGTGGATAGTATAACAAACTATTAATTCTGGTCTAAGTATTACCATCGTTACGAGACGGTATAGATTTGCATGTAACCTTTGTGGATAGCACAACAAGGCTACATAGTTCCTCTACCCTGATCAATAGGCATCTTATGTCATAGTCAGAGTCTCTCCTTACAATTAAATAGGCCTTATGATAGCACAACAAACCTGTCTAAGGTAATTTGAGTCCTATGACTATAACGATGGAGGAATACACAGTATGTTCTCAACTACTTACGTTACGGCTCAGACTTTAGCGAGGGTTTTAAGATAACTTTTACCTTGGTCTCTATCTAGGTGATAGTTTATAAATATATTGAATATAATTAACTATACCTGGATAATAGCAATTGATTTATAATCAAAAGTAAAACATGCATCAACCAAACTTGTTCATTATGTGGTCATTGATAGCACGGTGATTAACTGGAGCCATATAATTAATCACCACAACTATATAACAATTATATAATTAAAACATGCAACTACATAGGCACTGGTGATCTCATCTATGGTCGCCTTCCTGATTGTACTTGTGGATCATCCTCGCCTCTCTTCGGCCAACGCGATCAATTATAAATAATATTAATAATTAAAATAATTTTAAATATAAATAAATTATAAGAGAAAGCTTTATGGCCGAGTATAATAATGGAGGGAGATAGAATTACATTGGAATGAGAGAGAGAAGGAGGCATGCAGACCTCATTAATTAACATTTAATTAATCTACATCACATTCCATAACAATCTACATAATCACATACCATCACATGATATGAAATTACTTAAGTGCATGGCCATGACCACTATAAATTTTAATCATCCACATATGATAAAACACAACACATGAAGGCTAAAATTTTGAAAAATAATAGTTTTGATTTTACTAAAACTTGGCTACCAATCAAAATTGGATAATTTGAATTTTTGAAAATCTTATTTTCTAATACGCATTTAAATCTAATTTAAAACATTAAAACACATCATCATGTGCACTCAAGACTAAAATTAAAATTATAAAATATTCTATACATTATTTAGAACATTTCTAAATTAATTAATCTAACACTTAGATTAATTTTAAGTCACATTAATAACAATTATTAATGTGAAACAGTCTAACTTTTAGATAGAATTAAAAATTTCTTAATAATTCTTATAAAAGAATTTATAATTCTAAATTTTAATTACTTAACAACTCTTTGTTAAGAACCCCTTTATTAAATAATGTTTCTCAATAATAAATGTTAAGAAACATTAATTAGAACATTTCTAAATCAATTATCTTAACATTTAGATTAATTGAAATTGTCTTAACAACTCTTGTTAAGATATCCCCAAATTTAAAATTTCTCTTAACAACCCATTGTTAAAAATCACCAAGATATTAATAATAACTTAACAACTCTTGTTAAGTGAGACACAATAACAATTAATTCCATTACAACTCTTGTTAATGGTCCTTGAGGTACAATCCCATTACAACTCTTGTTAACAGTCTTTGAGGTACAATCACTTCTTTAACAACCCTTATTAAAGAAATAATAATTTTCATTTTCTCTTAATATTAATCTAACACTTAGACTAATATTTAATTAATGAAAATATCATCATTTATTAATCTAATAATTAGATCAACAAATAATATATTAATTATAATTGATAACACTAATTAAAGATCATCATCTTTAATTTAAACCTCATAGAAAATAATTCCTAATTGAGTTTTAGTTTTAAAACAACTTTAAAACAATTACTCAATTTATATCTTGCTAATTTAACCTTTTAATTAAATATTAGTCTTAAATAATTTTAAGACAATACCTCAATTAATACCTTGAAAATTAAGTTTTAGTTTTAAACTATTTTAAAACCCAATCTCAATAAATATCCTGTTAAAAAATTAAATTGAAGGGATGAAAATGGGTTTGAAAAGGGGTTAATAGGGTAGGGTTAGTAAAAAGGGGTTAAGGAGCCCTTGTAGGCCATCTGGGTCGGGCCAGACCCGTCTGGGCCGGCCCAGGTGCCTAGGCCCAAGCCACGCCTGGCTTGGGTCCGACCTGGATCGCCCGAGCGGGTCGGCCCTAGCTAGAACCTACAGGGGTTCAGCGGCTAAGGCAAAACCCTAGCCGCCATCGCCGCCTGGCCCCCTTCTTTCCAAGCCCGACGCCGGCAAGGGGGAAAAGGAAGGAGGATGGGGCGGCGCCGCCTGCCTCCCCGGCGCCTTCTACGGAGCCGATGAGGGTGGCCAGCAAGGCCGGCGTCGGCAGAGGCTGCGGCAAGCTCCCCTTTTCAAACCAGTTCACTCGACTCCCTCTCTTGCAGGTTTCTTCTCCGGCACTGGGAGGAGGGAGCTGGGGAGGCCAGACGCTACAGGGGGGTTCCCCTCTTCGTCCGCGGCGCCGGTGAAGGCCCCTTGTGCCGCCGGTGGCCTCCACGAATGGCGGTTGCACAGTTTCAAACCGTGTTCTCCCCTCCCCCTTTTTCTTACATCCTTTGTAAAATAAAGAGAGGGGATGTTCCACCTCTGGCCGCCGGTCACCGCCGCCCTGCAGGGGCCATCGAGGTTGCCGCCCATCCCGGTCTCACCGGTGATGAGGTTGATGACCAGCAGTGGCCCAAAAAAATCCCCATTACAAGCCTCTTTGTTTCGGTTCTTCAACCCTATGAAGAACATAATGAAAACTGCTAATAAAAAATCATTTTTTTCATAAAAAAATTAAACTAATTTTTAATGTTCATCACATGAACAATTTCTACGAAGAAAAGCGAATTAAGGCATGGAATTAATTTAGAATGATAATTTCGTCGACCCAAAGCAGATCAGAGCAGAACCTGGCTCTGATACCACTATTGGGATCCGAGTGGGGCGCGATGAACGCAGCAGAAGAAATAAAATTAATTCCTGCCCGATGCCCGCAGATCCGATTCGGAAAAATCGGAAATCGAAAAACAGGTTGTGATCATATCACCTTGCGCAGATTTGAATCCGCGACCGTTTTGGTTCCGTCGAGGCGATGCCGCTAGCCACACAAGCATTCGGCCTCCAACGGTATCCCAGCGATCCTCTGCTGTGGTTCGTTCTCGATCCCTCGTCCTGATCAGTGCACTCGCTGAAGAATCCTCGCCGCAACGATGTCTGGATAATCCAGACGAGAATTCCTGACTCTCGAGAAATGCGCGTGGCGGAGACGGGAAGTCACCCGGCACCTCGAGCGGGGAGCCTAGAGGAGGAGGAGAGAGAGCGGGGGACGGCCAGCCTTGAGAGCTCCTGAAGCATGGCCTAGGGTTTCTCAACAGCGCATATATATATTAAGTTGGCGCGACTTTTCACAAAAGTCCCCGACTTGATATAAATCCCATTTAAATACCACCGATTGAGAATCTATTTGCGTGTGACCCTCTAGGCCCATTAACCAGTCTGATTTTCAGCCCGTTAAGTTCAATAACTATTTATCGACTTATAGTAATTAATTAATATCTAATATTTAATTAATTACTTAATCAAATTAACATCTCATGTAAATTCAGCCAGACTTCCGATCAAGTTGAGTGTCAAGCAACACCGCATGATCCCGGAAGGCAATGGGGTTCAGCAACCCACTCATGGAACCTGTTCGTCCACAGTTACCGCGTGGCTATAATCCTTCGTTCGCACAATGATCTTGAGTTAACCTAGGGTATGGTCAACTGTCAAACCCTAGATGGTCAACTCACTTGAATTAGACTCCGCTATACAATATCCAAAGATACCTTTTCAGATATTGTGTCTGCTCTAGCTAGAGACTCCTACGATCTATTCTAGAGAATTCTGTCTCCAATTACCTGAGAGCGAACGATCCTATATTGAACATACAATTACCTTCGAAGGTCTTCTGCTGGACCCGATCCTTGACTATTAGAAATTCCGTGGATAGGGATTTGTAAGCCAAGGTCAAAGCCTATAAGTTTACCGACAAGATGTCTTTAGTGTTTCAAGTCCAAGGACCAAACACTCCACTATGACGAGGAATCAAGTCGATTGACAGTCAGGTAAATTACCATTCGGCGATTCATGTCGGATCAATTCAGTGAACTCATTCCCTAATGAGCACCTACAGGTTCACCATTGTGTCTCCACACAAGTGACTAACGAGATCAGTCACCCTCATCATATGAGCTGGAATAACCTGTATTAGTCTTACCGGATGTTTGATGTCCTTCTCAAACATCCGATGACTAGGAAGAATTAAAAATATGTGTTTATAAGTCATTAGTCTCATTATTATGATCTCATCATAATCCGATGACTATTGTACACATTCATGGACTTCATTATGTGTAATTATAAATACGTCAATCTACATAATGAAATATTTGCCATTTATTAATGAACTAGATTGTGATAGGTGCCTTATGATTGGTTTAGAGGACACCTATATCTATCAGATCTTTCCCTAGATCTGCTTCTCATGTTAGATATAGATCGAGGGTCTCTACTATGCGAAAACCATGGGTCTCCTTGCTCCAACAGCCAGATATAGCAATGAATAACCACTCGTTGGAGTTCATTGCACGTTCAACGAAAGGTGATATTACTGTTGTTGTCATGGAGAAAGAGGATGCTCGTGATTTGAAAGATTCTTGGAGATTTGCAGTCATGGGCTACTGCATAGGTATGAAGCTTTCTTTTAAACCTTTGTACTCATTTATTCAGACAGTTTGGAAGTCGAAAGGATCTTTCGATCTTCTCATGAGGGATCATGAGTTCCTCTTTTGTGTTTTCAACTTTGAGGAGGATTTGTTGAAGGCTCTTAATGGGTTTTGGAGTCTCCGAGGCCACCTTATTTTTCTAAGAAAATGACAATCTGATATTGAAATGGAGAAGGAGAGTTTGACCTCCATTTCCATTTGGGTGACCTTTTCAAGCCTTCCTCTTTCTTTTTGCCTAATAATATGATAGTTCACGTATTTCACCTCAGAACACCATGCTGGCTTCAATAATGTCATGAAAAATGGACTTTTAGATTGTTATGTACGAGACTCTTCTCTAGTTATAGGATGTATTTGAGGATACTTTTAGTTAAAGAATATGCCTTTAGCTTTCAATTTTAATAAGAAAGTCACTAAAGAAGAAGTACTATATAATGGATTTTTAATAATTATACTAATCAAACCTTCTTCAAGGACCAATTTTAAGTTGAAATATTTAATTTGAAGCTAAAAGTTTTACATAAACAACTTCCGAAGTCTAGCATGTTTTCCTCAAAATATTAACTTAAAATACATATAATTTTAAAAATGTTACGCCCCGGATCTGGTTCATTTTCTTTTTAACATCGGAGTCTGACTGTGTAATCTCAAAACAAATTCTACTATAACAACTATATATGAGAACTAAACAACCACAAAGTTATTTAAGTAAATGCCATAACCATCAACTAATCCGAAATATCCAAATATAGCCAATATCAAAATTCACAAATTACAATATCCATTAATTTATACATAAATTCTCAATCGCATAAAATAAAGAAAATACATTGACCTTTCATTATCCCTATTACATTAAATCTAAGAAAGCTATAATTAACCTTCTGAAGATGTCAAATGTCTCAATCAGAAGTCTCCTCAAATTCCAAGTTCTCTTTCTTAGACTCTGAAAATATTAATAAGGTTTATGAGTACAACCACTCAGTAGGCTTCAAACCATTCACATAATTTAATATATAGTAAATTTTACAAATCACATTATACAATTATACTAAACATGATCTTACACAGTTCTACATATATCTCAAATAAGAACATGATATAAAACATAGTCAAATATATCAAACTGAACGTATATCAAATTATCATGGCATAGTAGCTTATCAAATCAGAGTTTATATTATTAGAATAGCTAATCAGAATGAACATAGATTTTTAATTAAATAGGCTGATATTAAAGTCACTAAGTGTACATGTCAAAAGAAAAAATTGAGTAAATTATAAGTTGAATCAAATGGATCTAAATAACAAATTATGTTTCATATTTATGTGCTAAATAATATCAAATCCAAACATATCAAATTGACATGCATCCGACCACTATATAAGGAGCCGGACAATCAAATACCAAAGCATATAAGCAAGTATGCTAAGGTCATGGCACATGTATAGCCGGAGAGTCTATGGTCCTACCTTGAATAACTGCAAACAAAACACAATCACAGGGATTTTTCCGTTGCCCACGGACAGAACTCATCTACGGACACTTATAGAATGAGCCACAATCTGCTTAAGGTGGCAATATCCAAATATATATCAAACAAATATGACACAAACATATTTTCACATATTTCATAATGATCATAGATCTGAAAATTAATTTGACAAAGTAATACTTATATATAAGTATTAAAATATATATTTTTATATATACAAAATAATCATTTAAAGAGTCAACATTATAGATAGATAATTAGAGAAAAGATGATCAAAATAGGTTGCTGGACATAAAAGATAGTCAAAAGAATTTTTGGAATAATAAACATATTTTTTGGCCATTAAAATTAATTTTCAGAGTTAACAAATTAATAAATAGGCTGAATAATATCAAATATATTCAAAAAATTATCAAACTTTGATTACATGTCAAAAACATCATATTTAAAGTGTGTACAAAATTTCATCAATTTCTAGATTGGTTTGATATGATTTTAGATTCTCACTTTGATTCGAGGAATCCGACTTAAATAAAATTCCAGCAAATCAAAATAGAGGGAAAATTGAACATTAAACGAAGTCATAAAATTCTCAAACTTTATAGAGAATTCAAATATAATATTAAAAAGGTATCTACAAAATTTGGTATGATTTAGATGTGAATCAAATGAGATATATCATTCATAAATTGAGATTTTAAAACTATGTAGACAGAATTGTATAGTCTGAAAATAATACTACGGAATAAATATCAAAAGAACTCTGAAAATTAAGAAATTTATTTGTAATGAGGATAAAATTAACAATAGATGGATGTCCTAATTTCAGCTAAATTGGACATCGGACCAAGTGGAACAAAGATCTGTAACTCATATGATTATAATTGAAAATAAAATAGATTGAACGGACATATTACATAGGCTGAGATAATAATCATGGAATAAATAGTAAAAAAGATCACAAAAATCCGAAACTTGATAAGAATGAAGGAAACATATAGATAAAACTTATTATCTATTAATTATCTCTTGAAAATTTTCAAGAATAATATAGTTTTTAATATAAAGTGGATCATGCATAGAGTTATCCACCTACCTTTTGAAGAAAGATTGGCTCTTGGCTCCCTTATGGCTTCCTTACTATTTATCAATGCCTTCTTCTTCTTCTAAAATCTTTTTTACATTTTCTAAGCTCTTTTACTCATTGTTTAAGCCTCCAATAATACAAAACATTGATTAGAATCAAATTTTCAAAAGAAATAACTATGAACTACTCTATTCTCTCAAGAACACTATGTGAACTTATCTTTAGAAGAGAGCTGCATGCAATGGAGCTTTGAGCACGACTCCAAGGATCTTTTATGCTTATTTATCCTTCTAATATAACCACCAACACCTCCTTTCTTTGCTAGAGTCGAACTCCTACTTTCTATAACTTAATCTCCAAGTCAAAGTCAGTTCCTAGTGCAAATCGGACTCTACTCACGCTACCTGCCGTTTCCTTTTCTGAAGACCCTTCCATTCAGCCCCTTAATGTCTGAATTAAGAAAAATTCTCTTCTAAAAAGTTTTATAACTTTTTATTATCTTTCCAGTGCCACTAATTGCATTATTTTTTGACATCTATACAAAACGATATACCTATTTTACTGACCCACTGTCCTGAGTACTCCGAACTCAGAAATATGACAGATTTCTTCCATGTTTAAAGATGTCTTGATTCCGATTAGGAAACGACTTATTCTAAACATATGTTTTTCATAAAACTTCTATAATTTTGAGTCATAGTTCTAATGTGTGTTTTTTTACTTAATTTAAATTTTTTTACACAGGGTTATGGTTATAACACTGAGACTATGTCAAATAAATCTATGTACAGAATCCTAGTCCAAGTAAGATTCTAATTATGACTTTCTACTAATTAATTAGAATTTTAATTATATTCAAATTTATTATGTTTTACTTATAATCTAATCCAAGTATGTTATAATAACTTTTTAGTCGTAGTTAACATTAATTATACTATCTTTTGTTTCTCAATGCAAATCCTAATCCGATTAGGACTTGTTCTCTATGGGTAGTCCTTTCTAAAATTGATTCTTGATATTTTGACCTCTAGAATATCTGAATTAGTAAAAGTGATCTTCTACAAAGTTAGAGATCTTTTTATTATCTTTCCAATGATATCAATTATGCCTTAATTATAATTTTCTATAGAAAGTAATTATTATTCCACTATATTTTTGTCTAATACATCAACCCAGAATTTGAACTAAATTAGTGGACTATTCTGAGTAGTATAATTAGGCTATTGGGTTTTCATAATTGGATTAATTGGATTAAATCAAGTTACTTAAACTCACTAATGTATTCTTATAATTAGTTAATTTGTCTAATTTAAATTAATTAAATTCATTAATGATTACAAAAGTATGGGATATAGCATCCTCTCCCCCTTAAAGAAATTTCGTCCTCAAAATTTGATAGATTCTAATAATTTATCTTTGTATTAATAGATTACTCCTATTAATTTCTAAGGCTAGAGAATAATATGAAGATATTACTCAATCAAAATCAAATCACTATGACAAATAGATCTATACTTATAGAGTATTTGTAATATGATTAATATATACTTTTAATTTAATGTGTCTATAGACTTGAGATCCGATTTAGTTAATCAACCTAATTAATCAATAGATAAACTTATCCTGACATAGCTAAGGACATAGAATGGAAAGAAATCAATGACTAACTAACTCTCATATGGTTGAATATATATCAAAATAATTAGGATATAGATCATGATCATAACTATCTTATCATACCTTATAATTACTCTTTAAAAGCACTTTGAATATCATAAGAATATGTTAATTAGTTCTTATGGATATTTTCAACTTGATATACATAAATGTTATAAAATCACATTGTATTTCTAAAAACTCATCTATACTTCAAATAATCACAATATTTTAGAGATCCAATGAAAATCATGAGTCATTGATATGCTGCTTCCAATTTGGTACATTTAAGAAGATGATATTCATAATCAGGATAATATGTTTAACTCCCAAATATTGTTTACAGATCTACTCTCTTAACTAATTTACAGATTATGTATACTTAACAATTTTACTCATTATAGAACTAGAAATAATCTATATTTATATTCAAGAGTAGGGCCTAAAGGATAGCATAGAAGAACCTAAGTATATGCTTATAGGTGGTGGCCAAATGGACCACTTTGAAATGATTATGTACATGTCTACAAGTATCTTCTTAGGATTCTAATAAATTAAGAGAATACATTTATGGTATAGTACTACTATTAAATGAACTCATATCTAATGTGGTCTCCATACTTTATCCTACAAGTATTAATGATCAATGGCATAATATGATTCGAGTTACTTACCCCAAAAGTAGATCTTTAGTATCCAACCAAACATATGTCATAGACTTAAATAAGAGTCATTTATGAAATTTAAGGGCAGTAACTTATCCTAACATTGTAAAATGTTAACTAACTCTTTCTACTTTTCAAGTAATATAAGTAAATGTAAATGAATAGACAACGTTAATTAAATCTATGAATGTACGTTGTGGTCAAGGCATCCCTTAGTACTAATTATAAAAAAAAATTAAGGGTAAGAATAGGTCAATCTTTAATGGCTTAAATCTAGTGGAAAGATGTAAGTGGGTGGAACATATGCATCCTATAGTTGGCTCTCCCAGTTAAAAAGATGTAAATTAATCCTCTTAATATCTATCCATACTAAGAATTATCTTTATATAAGCCTAATTGTGGGAACTAGCTAAGCATGTCATTTACAATCACCTATCCCCAAATCTTCAGGCTATAATTTAAGACTAGGAATTATTTTAATTTGCTAATCTAAATCCAAGATCATACTAATTTAAACTTCATCATATCCTTCAAAATCGATTGGTATAGCTTAAGATCAGATAGTTGTAGATGCTGAAACTCTCATAATTGTTCTGATACTATATTGTTACATCTCGGATCCGGTTTATTATTATTATTATTTTTAACATCAGAGTCGGACTACGTAATCTCAGAACAAATTCTACTATAACAAACAGATATGAGAGCTAAACAACCACAAGGCTATTTAAGTAAATGCCATAACTATCAACTAATCCAAAGTATCTAAATATAGTCAATACCAAAATTCACAAATCATAATATCCATTAATTTGTAGATAAATTCTCAATCTCATCAAATAAAGAAAATCCATTAACCTTTCATTATCCCTACTACATCAAATCTAAGAAAGCTGTAAATAACCTCTTAAAGATGTCAAATGCCTCAATCAAAAGTTTCCTCAAATTTTAAGTTCTCTTTCTTAGACTCTGAAAATGTTAATAGGGTTTATGAGTACAATCCCTCAGTAGACTTCAAACAATCCATATAACTTAACATATAGTAAATTTTACAAATTATATTATACAATTAAATTAAACATGATCTTATACAGTTCTACATATATCTCAAATAATAACATGATACCAAACATGGTCAGATATATTGAACTGAACGTATATCAAATTTATCATGGCATGGTAGCTTATCAAATCATAGTTTATATTGTTAGAATAACTAATCAGAATGAACATAAATTCTTAATTAAATAGACTGATATCAAAATCACTGAGTGTAGATGTCAAAATAACAAATTGAGTAGATTATAAGTTGAATCAAATGGATCTAAATAGCAAATTATGTTTCATATTTATGTGTCAAATAATATCAAATCCAAATATACTAAATAGACATGCATCCAACTACCATATAAGGAGCCGAATAAACAAATACCATAGCATATAAACAAGTATGCTAAAGTCATGACACATACATAACTGGGGAGTCTATGGTCCCACTTCGGATAACTGCGAATAAAACACAATCGCCGGGATTTTTCCGTTGTCCACGGGCAAAACTCATTTACGGAAACTTATTGAATGAGCTCCAATCTGCTTAAGATGACAATGTCCAAACATATATCAAATAAATATGACACAAATATATTTTTACAGATTTCATAATGATTATAGATTTGGAAATTAATTTGACAAAGTGATATTTATATATAAGAGTTAAAATACATATATTTTTATATACAAAATAATTACTTAAAAAGTTAATATGATCATATAGATGGATAATTAGAGTAAATATGATCAAAATGGGTTGCTGGACAGAAAGGATAGTCAAAAGAATTTTCTTAGAATTTTTGGAACAACAAACATATTGTTCGGTCATCAAAATTAATTTTAAGAGCTAACAAACTAACAAATAAGCTGGATAATATCAAATATATTCATAAAATTATCAAATTTGGGTCAACAACGTGATATTTAAAGTGTGGACAAAGTTTCATCAATTTCTGGATTTGTTTGATATGATTTTGGATTCTCACTTTGATACGGGAAATCCGACTTAAATAGAATTTCAGTAAATCAAAACAGATGGCAAACTGAATATCAAACGAAGTCATAAAATTCTAAAATTTTACAGATAAGTCAAGGATAATATAACAAAAGTCTTTACAAAATTTGGTATGATTTGAACGTGAATCAATTTAAATATAGGATTCACAAATTGAGATTTTAAAATTGTCTGGACAGATTATATAGTCTGAAAATAATACTACGGAATAAATATCAAAAGAACTTGAAAAATTATGAAATTTATTGGGCATGAATATAACATAAAAAATAGACGGTTGTTCCAATTTCAGCTCAATTGGACATCGGACCAAGGAGAACAAAGATCCTTAACTCGTGATTATAATTGAGAACAAAACAGATTGAACGGACAAATTATATAGACTGAAATAATAATCATGAAATAAATAGTAAAGAAGATTACAAAAATCTGAAACTTGATGAGAATAAAGGAAACATATAGATAAAACTTCTTACTAATTAATTAGTCCTTTAAAACTTTAAAAAATAATATAGTTTTTAATACAAAGAAGATCATGCATAGAGTTATCCACCTACCTCTTAAAGAAAGATCGGCTCTTGGCTCCCTTATGGCTTCTTTACTATTTATCAATGTCTTCTTCTTTCTTCAAAATCTTTTTCAGATTTTCTAAACTCTTTCCCATATTCTCTAAGACTCCAATAACACAAAATATAGATTAGAATCAAACCTCTAAAAGAAAAAACCATGAACAACTCTATTCTCTCAAGAACACCATATGAACTTACTTTTGAAAGAGAGGTGCATATAATAGAGCTTCGAACACGACCCCAAGACTCTATTTATGCTTATTTATCCTTTTAATATAACTACGAACACCTCCTTTCTTTGCTGGAGTCGAACTCCTACTTCGCATAACTTAATCTGCAAGTCAAAGTCACTTCCTAGTACAGATCAGACTCTTTTCTAGTACAAATCGTACTTTACTCATGCTATCTACAATTTCCTTTTCTGAAGACCTTTCAATTCAGCCCCTTCAAAGTCCGAATTAAGAAAAACGCTTTTTTATAAAGTTTTATTATTATCTTTCTCGTGCCACCAATCTCACTATTTTTAGACATCTATACAAAAGGATATGCCTATTTTACTGACCTGCTGTTCTGAGTACTCCGAACTCAGAAATTTGGCAGATTTCTTTCATGTTTAAAGATGTCCTAATTCCAATTAGGAAACGACTTATTCTAAACATGTGTTCTTCACAACACTTCTATAATTTTGAGCCATAGTTATAATGGGAGTTTTCTTGCTTAAGTTAGAATTTTATATACGGAGTTATAGTTATAACACCGAGACTATGTCAAATAAATCTATGTACATAATCTTAGTTCAAATAGGATTCCAATTATGACTTTCTATTTCTTAATTAGAATCTTAATTATATTTAAATTTATTATATTTTACTTCTAATCTAAGCCAAATATATTATACATAACTTTTTAGGTAATGGTTAACATTAATTATACCATCTTTTGTTTCCTAATTCAAATCTTAATCCGATTAGGACTTGATCTCTAGGGATAGTCCTTTCTAAAATCGATCTTTGATATTTTTGACTTCTAAAATATCTGAATTAGTAAAAATGATATTCTACAAAGTTATGGATCTTTTTATTATTTTTTCAATGATATCAATTATGCCTTAATTAGAATTTTTTATACAAAGTTATAATTATTTTACTATATTCTTGTCTAATACATCAACCTAGAATTTGAACTAAATCAGTGGGCTATTCTTAGTAGTATAATTGGGCTATTGGATTTTCATAATTGAGTTAATTGGATTAAATCAAGTTACTTAAACTCACTAATAAATTTTTATAATTAGTTAATTGGTCTAATTTAAATTAATTAAATTAATTAATAGTTATAAAAATATGGGGCATAACAAAAAAGCATTTCTAATTTGAAGCTCTGCCAAGAACACCCTCACTAAAAAGAAAAAAAAAAGGAATATTGACCCTACAACCGGATCCACTCTCACTACAAGAAAGTTAAGATATACCTACAACATACGTAGTAGGTATATGCTGATAGAATTGGGTGGCCTCAAAGCCAATCATTGTACATTCTAGTTCAGATTATTAATAAAGACAATCATTTCTTCATTCATAGTTCTCGTAAATTAACTATCGTAATGAAGGTCCGTAGACAAATGTATGGGATATTGAATCATGATGAGATCATGATAGTGAGATCAATATCCTCAGTCACTTGTCTTAAACAGTTCTCGATTATAGGATATTTAAGATGGACATTAAATATCCGATAAGATCGACACAAGTTATGTCTGCTCATTTGATGAGGGTGAATGATCTCACATTCACTCGTGTGGTGACACTAAGACAAACTTGTGGGTGCTCATTAGAGAATGAGTTCACTGAACAGACCCAAATAAGAATTCCTGGATGGTAATTATACCTATTAGTCAACCAGGAAATTCAATCGTTGCAGTAGCACAGTTGGTCCTTTGACCTGAGTCACCAATGATACCTTGTTTGTGGAACATTGTATCTTGATTCTCTGACTTGTGGACTTTAACCATTAAGTCCACGATAGTCGGTCTTTCAGATACAGTGGAAAGCTTGCGAAGGTAATTGAGTGAACAACAAGGGATCACTCACTCTTGGTATAAGACTGGAGAGAGAATGTCCTATGGATGTGTACACAGAAATCCCTGGCCAGGGTCAAATGAAAGAGATGTCTTTCTAGATATTAACTGAGTACTGGAATCCATCTAAATAATGCGGTAGAGGGTTTGACTATAAAACCATACCCTTGCGTTATTGGGACATTGCATGAGTGAAGGATTTTATCTGTGCGGTATCTGCAGACGGAAAGATTCAATTGAAGGGAACAGTATCCCTTATATCTTCTAGGATCATGAGGTAGTGTTTGGTACTGTTCATGATCAGAAGGCCAAGTGAATTGATCATCAGATGATAATTCACTTGTTTATTAAATTAATCATTTAACATATGATGTTTAAATGTTAATTAATAAATATTAAACTCTAGAATCAGTTCTAAGTTTAATGGGCCTGAAACCGAACTGATATATGGGCCTAGAGGGTCACACACATAAGAGTTCTCGTCAGACGGTGAGAGACGTTAAATTTCATGCTTATCTGGATTTTTATGAAAAGCCGCAGGATAAACATGAAGATTTAATGGAGAATTATCCAAGGCCAAACTCTTGGATAATCATGAGGGTTAATCCTTTCGCTTATCCTTATTTCTATATAAGGATGCCAAGGGGGGCGGGGAGGTAAAAAGTTGGTTGGACGAATTACTCACCCCATATTCTCTATCTCCTCTCTCTCTCTCCTTCTCTCTCTCTTGGAGTAGATCTGTCTCTCTCCGTGCATGGTGGATTTGAGATCTGGTCGGAGCACTCAAGTCGAGGAGGAAATCACGTCTGCAGCAGGAACTCGTGTGGATACCTTTAGAGATCGTGCGCGTGCGTGATTACCGAGTCGGAATCATCCACGGGAGATTCGAAACCCCGCAAAGGTGAAGAACCGTTCTTCCCGCGTTTATTTTAATGTCCGTTTTACGATCCCAGCAACCGATACATAGGAATCGATTTTATTCTCCGCTGCGTTCTTGGCGATTCCTAACAGTGGTATCATAGCCAGGTTGCTGGTTCGGTCGTAAAACGGCATCGTTTTGCGTATTTTTCTCGTTATGCGTGAAGAACCCGTATTGTACGTGTTCCTACGTTTAAATCCGATTAAAATGACGGAATAGTATTCATACGATGAGCACAAATAATTTCATTATTTTTCTGTGATTTTTCGGATTTTATTTGGGGTTTTCAGAGTTCTTCATGAGATGATGAATCGGGGTACTTCGGCGGCTTCGTACGCGATTCCCAAGCGTTGGGATGGAGGCCCGGATGCACGGATCTCTAGGTGATAGTCACCATTACACATCCGACATATTTGCCGGGGCCGGAGTGGCCTTGGAGAGCTGCAAATATGAAGCCCTAATTTGGATTTTACGCTGAAAAATCAGATTTTTGGGGATCTTTTGGGGCTCGGCCGGATGAGGATTTGGCCACCGCTGGCGGCCCTGCCGGCGCCGGGCACGTCGCCGGCGCCGGGGGCACCGCCGGCCGGGGCCTGTGCCGCCGGTGGGCGGCCGCCGGCACCGCCTGCAACCCCTCTGCCGCCGGCCTGTTTAGATTAGGGCTCGGCTAGTTGTAGGAAGGAGCCAGGTCGGCCGGTCCCGAGCCAGTTCGGACCGGCTCGGCCGGACCCGGCTAGGGCCAGGACCTAGCTGGGCCAGGTTCGGTGCCTGGCTCGACCAGGACTCGTGCCTGGCTGGGCCAGGGCTCGAGCCTGGCCGAACCAGGGCTCGTACAGCCCATGTGGCTGAACCCTGTTTAGATTAAAACCCCATTAAACCCTTTATTAGCCCATTTTAAGCCCATTTAAGCCCGTTTTAAAATTGTTTTAAAACAAAAAAATTATAGGAATAATTAATAATTGTTATTAATTATTTTTATGATTATTAACAGCTTATTAAACTATTTAATAACTGTTATTCACTTAAAGGGCTTTATTGTTAATAGGGTGTTAGTTAATTATTTAAAATTATTTTAGATAATTAATTTTCCTATTAAATCAATTAGTTTAAAAATGTTTTAAACTGATTTTATGCATAACTTGATTATATTTTTCTGCTCAATTTGGTTGAATTTAGATTTAGATTAGCTGAATAGTTTAGTTATTTCATTAGTCAATAATGCTTTGAATATTATTGATAATGTTGAAATAAATGTTATTTCGAAAACTAATTGGTATTATAATTTTATATTTATAAAATTTAATACCAAATTGCAATTATGTGATGATTGTGATGCATGTGATGTGTTTTTATGGTGGGATGATCATGGACTTATTATTATTATCATGTGATGATTGATGTGAATGAATGCGATGCTTATTTCATTTGGTATTTTAAATAGGACCTGCGTGTCCTCCTCTATCTTAATCCAAATGTACTCTCTACCTTCCTATAAGATTGTACTCCCCTTGATAAGATCAAGGTTTCTTATTGTTTAAATGTACATTTATAGACCTGCGAGTCCTGAATTTCATATTTAAATGTTTCGGATAAGGATAATTCACGTAACCCACCTGCGAGTCCTGAATTTCATAATCCACGTAACCCACCATCATTATAGATCTTAGGATAATTCTTATCTCAAATGGATTTGTTGTGCTACCACAAGGTTTATTTGATTTAGAAATTAACCTAGGTCTACGACATGTGATGTCATTAAGATAAATGGACAAATAGTGTAGTTTTGTTGTACTACCACAAGGATTGCACTATGAATTCATGTTATCTAAGTAATGATGGATAAACTTAACTGAATCATTTGATTTGTTGTGCTACCACAAGGTAATTCTGATTCATGGGTTAAATCGATCGGATATTGCAAATGTTGCAATTGTCAAGAGTTGACTGCCTAAGGGACTTGATGTGATTTGTTGTTCTACCACAAGGTCACACTAGGAGATCACCGGAATCTCTCGTTCTGTATATTAGAGGGTCATACAGATCGCCGAAAAATAGTGGGAGCCTAAATCTAGATTAAAAGTCCTAAATCATATTTTAAGAACTATCTGCTCATTTTTATATATTTCCTTGAAGGTCGCTATGTCGTCACATAACCCCCTTCGTTGCATACTTGATGCAAACAAACTAACGGGACCTAATTACATTGACTGGTTACGCAACGTGAAGATTGTCCTCATGTGTGAAAAGCTAGCCTATGTCCTGGATCAACCAGATCCAATGCAACCCGGTGAAAATGCTAACGAGGATGAATTAATGATGTATGAAAATTAGAAGGAGGACTCTGTCAAAGTCCAGTGTTACATGCTGGGTTCAATGAACAATGAACTGCAACGACAGCATGATAACATGGAACCTAAGTCCATTCTGAATCACCTACAAGAGTTGTTTGGTGAACAATCCAGAACAGAAAGATATGAGATATCTAAGAAATTGTTCAGGACCAGAATGAGCGAGGGCACATCTGTGCAAACTCATGTGCTCAAAATGATAGAATGGATTAAGAGGCTTGCTGTGCTTGGCTTTGTTATGAACAATGACCTAAGCATCGACTTAATCCTACAGTCCCTTCCAGATTCATTTTCACAATTAATCATCAACTTCAATATGAACAAAATTGAAGTTACACTGGCTGAGCTGCTCAATATGTTGAAGACAGCAGAAGGCACTATCCAGAAAGATAAGCCAAATGTAATGCTTGTTGGTAAGACCAACAAGAAAAGAAAAGCTGGACAGACCTTTAAGAAAGGTAAGCCTAAGAAGCTAGTGAAAAGCAAACCGGCGGTTCAAAAGGACAAAGCTAAAGTCAATGACAAAGGTCAGTGTTTCCACTGCCATAAAGAAGGTCATTGGAAGAGAAACTGCAAGATCTATCTAGCAGAAAGAGTAAAGGAGAAGCTTGGTGAAGCTCCAGGTATACTCATGATCGATCTTAACTTGTCTTATAGAGAATCATCATCTTGGGTATTAGATACTGGATGTGTTTCTCATATCTGCAATAACTTGCAGATGTTAACAAGTAAAAGAAGATTGAACTGCGGAGACGTGGATCTGAGGCTCGGAAATGGAGCAAAAGTTGCTGCGTTAGCTGTGGGGACAGCAAGACTTCAGATGCCGTCAGGAGACTCATTGGAACTGAAAGATTGTTATTATGTTCCGACCATTATTAGGAATATCATATCTATTTCATGTTTAGATAAACAAGGATATTCTATGAAACTAGAGAATAAAAGTTGTTCCATTTATCAAGGAGACAAATTGTTTGCTTCCGAATATTTATTGAATGGATTATATTTACTTGATATTTCATATGATGTTTGTCTGGTAAATAAATCTCTTGAACGAATAGATGAGGATGTGAATAAATCGTACCTATGGCATTGTAGGTTAGGTCATATAAATGAGAACAGGATCATTAGGTTGTAAAAGATGGATATCTTGATCCATTTGATTATGAATCATTTACAACCTGTGAAGCTTGTCTCATGGGAAAAATGACCAAAGCTCTATTCTCAGGACATGGAGAAAGAGCTAAGGACTTATTGGAACTAATACATAGTGATGTATGTGGTCCAATGTCCACTCATGCTATGGGTGGTTACTCATACTTTGTTTCATTTACAGAGGATTTCTCAAGATATGGCTACATATATTTAATGAAATATAAGTCAGAAGTCTTTGAGAAATTTAAAGAGTTTAAAAATGAAGTTGAGAACCAGACTGGAAAGAGTATCAAAACTCTTCGATCAGATCGAGGGGGTGAATACTTAAGTACAGAATTCACACAATATCTTAAGAATAATGGTATTTTGTCTCAGTGGACTCCTCCCTATACACCACAATTAAATGGTGTATCGGAAAGGAGAAATCGTACTCTATTAGATATGGTACGATCAATGATGAGTTATGCCAAACTTCCAATCTCTTTATGGGGATATGCACTGTTGACTGCTGCATATCTGTTGAACAAAGTTCTCAGTAAGTCAGTATTTTCCACTCCATATGAGATATGGAAAGGAAAGAAACCAGACTTTAAGCATGTTAGAGTCTGGGGATGTCCTGCACATGTCAAAAGACATGATCCAGACAAACTGGATTACAGGATAGAGAAATGTAGATTTGTGGGATATCCAAAAGAGACTTTTGGATATTATTTCTATCAGCCCAGCGATCAAAGGGTGTTTGTCGCAAAAAGAGTTGTATTCTTAGAGAAAGAATATCTTTCAAAAGAAGACAGTGGGAGCAAGATAGAACTGGAAGAAATTCTAGACTCACAAATCAACACTAGTTCATCTACTGAACCCATTGTAGGCGCCCGGAACGTCCCCCGCCGCGGCTGCGGGCTTCGGGCGAGGGTTCCTCTCCGTTCGTCTTAGCACTGTGGCGATTTAAAGGGGGTTAGAAATAAAGGATGTGATCGCCAGGAGCATTACCTTACGGTCCCTGTGCTCCGCAGGATGGTGGGGATGTGATCGCGTTTCGTGGGAGCGGGAGATGCTGGTTCCTCCTTCTCTTCCTCCGGCCGGCCAGAGGAGGAGAGCTCGGTAGTGCACGCGCAGAATCTGGTAAGAGCCCCTGAAAAGAAAAGACAGATAAAGAAAAGACAATAACCCAATTAGAACTGTGACATGTAGGATCCGTTCATGCAAACATAAAAAAATAACTAAAATTAGAGGGAAACGCACCGGATGGGTGGTGGGGAGGGAAGGTGACCATATGTTATGGCCACCCACCTCCCGTTTTTTTTAAAACCTCTGTGGGAGTACGGATGGCTAAGTCATCCTATATGTACATGCATGCAAGTGAAGAGGAGTGGCGTGTGTGGAGAATGAATGATATTACTAATGTAAGAGAATGAGTAAAAAAATAAAAGGGAGAAGTTAGAAAGGCAAGCCCGTTTCCAGATGTAGCCTAAGCCTTCCTCCTTGAGGTCTCCTCGAGCTTCTCACCAGAAAGTCCCTCTCTGCCTCTCCAAAATTCCTCTTAAACAAAAAATCCTTCCTCTTGTCCCCCCCTTTTTTCTTCTTTCTTCACCCCCGCTCGAGAGGATGTGGAGGGTTTAAATAGGCGAAGGAAAAAAAGGGAGAAATCAGGGGTCTAAATCCCCGTAAATCCCCCTTCAACCAATGAGGAGTGGTCAAGGGTTAGCGGTAGTGGCCGCGGCAGTCGACAGAGCGGGGAGTGGTCGGAGTAGTGGGGGACGAGGGCGGAGAGTAGAGGAGATCATGGGGAAGACGGGGTCAAAAGGTGGTTAAGGAGTGGACGGCCAGGTGACATGCCTTCCACTCTTGCGGTGGAAGGCGACCCGGCTGGCCTTCGAGGGGAGTGGAAGGCGAGGGGTGGCCTTCGAAGGAGGTGGAAGGCAAGGGGTGGCCTTCGAAGGCGGTGGAAGGCAAGGGGTTGACCTTCTACGAAAAGGTGAAGAAAAAGTGGCCAAAAGGTGGACGGCAAGGTGGTTGGCCTTCGAAGGGGGTAGAAGGCGGGGGGTGGCCTTCGAAAGTGGTGGAAGGCGAGGGGTGGCCTTCGAAGGGGGTGGAAGGCGGACTGGCTGGCCTTCCACGAAGAAGGTGGCTAGGGTCGGGATTTGGTTAATGGGCCTAGCTGGTAGTGGGCTGAGATAACTGAAATGAGGGGATTTTAGTGATGAAGGGCTACTGATGGGCTGGGTTCATGACCAAAAGGGTGGTCCAAAATCGGTGTCTACAAATGCCCCTCCGGGACACCTATTTTGCAGTGGAGTGGAACGGAATGATAAATGGGTGTTCCGGAAATCGAAACTGTTTTTGGACAGCCCGAAAAGGAGTGAGCTATCCCCAAGGATGATATGCGAATGCGGCAGATGCATGAAAGCTAGCCATTCGAGTTGCAAGAGTGATTTAAGAAGAGGGACAAAGTTCAGTACTAGAGAATCACAGTCCGTGGGACCCTCGGGTGCTGGGACCGCGAGGCCTTGGCGTACCAGAATACAGCGATCTGGCCCAAGGGGATCTCGAGCATGAAAGGTGTAGGAGTGTGACTTGAAGAACTCTCAACACAACGGACGCGCGGTGGCCTAGCGCATCATGGGATCGCCAAGTGAGAGACTCTCAAGCGCACTTGCTGAAAAAAAAGGAGAAAAGGGGTCTTGCAAATCAAAGGCTAACAAACGCACAATTGTCGGACTCATAGATCAACAATGGATTAAGCAGAGTGATAAGTTATGGTCATTGCCCCTAGGGCGAGGGTGGATGCTTATGCAAAATGCATGCTGGGTTGAAATTTAGAAAAATAAATTCCTAATGCAATTCCTAATGCAAACAGGAGGGATTTATTGGCCAATCGAATAACTTGGAGAATATAGACTCCTCATTGTTTTGTTTAAAGAGGAACTCAGAGTCTATACGCCCGAAGTTATTAGCCTCCTGTGTCTTCAATCCTACTTGCTACGGATTCCCTGCAGCTGCAAGAACGCACATCAGCGACGTCCACATTTTTCAATAATGACAATATTACATTTCAAATTGCAGGAAGATAAGAAGCAGATATTTTGTTTCGAGTCGAAGCCGATATGGAAGATATGGCCATTCTATCGGTAGAATGCCAATCCTATATGGTTTCGACTCGAATTCTGAGATGGGCCATTAAATTCATGGATCATGGTAGTCTCTTTAATTGTGGGGTGAGGTTACCCCCTTGGAGAGAGGGGGGAAAAGGCCTCTTGTTTTCTCGTGGATGGTTTTGCTTTCAAAGTGATGGACGGCCAAGGGGCTTGCCTTCCACGAAAAGGTGAAGACAAAGTGCATGCGGTCCACAAAAGGGGGAAAGGAATGGGATGTGGATGCCTCTCCGTCTTTTGTGGAGTGTGGAAAGTGTTGAGGTTATCCCGAGATGATAAAAGGGTTGTCGTCGCGGGGTCCTCTTCCAGAACTTCAACTTTTCCTATTCAAGAATGGCCTCGTCTCCTACTTGTGCTGCCAGAGGGCCTGGAGTTCTGTCTGATGTGGATGGCCACCTGAGCAACCTGGTGGCCCACGGACAGGTAGGCTAGGACCTTTATTTGCTTGCCTCGTCTCTTCTCTTCTTCTTTTCTTTTTGTTGATTTTTGGGTTACCTCGCAGCCCCTCCCAAAGTTCCCTGACGCTAGGCATACCCGCAAGTATGCATGGCTCGCGGCCCTGTTGGAAGTGATCACACTAAGCATGAGGGTATTCATGCATCGATGGAACCTGACACGCTCTATCGTGTTTGCCAAATGGTTTACTGCCATCCACTGGCATTGGGAAGGATTGGGTGCGCTGCTGGAGTTGTGGCATCCGGGGACCCACACCTTTGTCTTCAGGGAGTTCGAGGCAACAGTCTTGCTGGAGGAGGTGGAGACTTTCTATGGTTGGGAGGGTCTAGCCGCCGGTGATCCTTCTGGCTTGCCTTCTTGGGAAGAGACCTTCGCTGACATTGTCCGAGATAAACGGGAGGCATGCCGTATGACCAATAGCCGAGGGATCCTCGTTGACCGTCTTGCATACTGGCTGATCCGAGAAATTAAGCGCAAGGTGGTCGAACCTGAAAGACTGATGCGAGGTTTGTGCTTGGTTCTTGGGGGAGTCCTGTGGTTCCCCACTACAGGCTCGGTGCTTGAAAAGGAATATGTGAGCGTGCTGAACCTACTGCAGAGAGGCCACTCTCTTGCCCCGGTGATCTTGTCACACCTGTACGGGGGGCTCAACCATATGAGCATGGGGCGATCTGCGAGAGGAAGTCTGTTCACTTTACAACTATGGATGGAAATGCATATGTCCTTTGATTTTGATGAAAGTGTAACTTCTGCCTCGAGGATATTTCAGCACAGTGCGTGGTACCCTGCACGCTCGCTTCTTGGCCCTGAGGATCAAGTCAGGTGTCTCACAGCTCATCTGAAGACGCGGGATGACTTGCGTGATTACCTAAACTTCCTGCCTGTAGGGAAATTCATATTTGTTCCAATGGTCCTTCGAAGCATGGAGTTCACCACGAGGGCTTCTCGTGACCGCGAGCTGTGGCTGATTGGCCCCGATGAGTTGGTTGTGTATTAGGGGCATCGCTGCCATCTCCAGATCGGCATTCCCAGACAAGTACCATTCCCTGCCTTATATGACAACCTGATCGTTCCGCGACACACTGGGTACGCGAGAGAGGTTCAGGCCATAGACCGACTCCGACGTGCATGGCGGCGTCATTCCAGGTTCACCAAGGCACGTCTTGACGTAGCAGAGACTTCAGAGGAAGTCACAAAATATGTAGGCTACTTGGCCAACATCCGTCCTGCTGTCTGTGCCTTTTTTATGGGGCACAGAGCGCTAGAATAATGTAGCCTTTCAATTTCTCAAAGAATAATATCAAATCTTTGAAATTCTTTTCGCACACATGTGAGCAATCTGCCTCCTAACCCTCTGTTTGACTGACTCTTGGACGGCCGACTCCTGAACGTCCGAGCAAGCGGACGGCCAGCACGTGGCCGTCTGTGTCGGCCATGCGTCTGTGGACGGCCAACAAATGGCCGTCCACTCCAGCGGACGGCCAGTGCGTGGCCGTCCGTGCGCTGACGGACGGCCAGCGCATGGCCGTCCACTCCCGCGGACGGCCAGCGCGTGGCCGTCCGTGTCGGTGGACGGCCAGCGCGTGGCCGTCCGTGTTGGCCACGCGCCGGCGGACGGCCAGCGCATGGCCGTCCACGTCAGTGGACGGCCATGCCAAGGCCGTCCTCTCGGGGTTTAAGAGGAGCTAACCCGGCACTCTCTTCTTTCTCTTTGCTCTTCTTCTTCTCTTTCGTTCCCCAGCCTTCGAATTCTCCCTCCATGGCGAGGGTATGGCTCCCCCGTGCTCTTAGGAGGAGGAGGGCCGGCGGCGACGACGGTGCGGGCTGCAGCGGCGGCGGCGGTGGCGGAGACGAGGTCGTCCGCGGAGGTGACGCCGAGGATATCCGCGGCGGCGAAGAGGAGGCTCTTAGCAGCGGCAGCGGTGGCGGTGGCGATGCCGGAGAGGAAGGAGAAGAGGAGGAAGGCACGACGGCGGCAGCGGAGGAGGATGAGGGGGACGACAGTGGTGATGGTGAGGAGGAAGAAGGAGACGGTGACGGAGAGGACGGTGGCAACGGGGAGGCGCCCCCGAAGAAGAAGGTAAGTTTTTTTTTTTTTTTTTTTTTTTTTGAAGCATGGGGAGTGCGGTCGACGGGGCCGCCGTCTGTCCAGGTGGACGGCGGACGGACCCGCCGTCCGTCCTCGCGGGCGGCGGACGGGCCCGCCGTCCGTCCGCGCGGACGGCGGACGGACCCGCCGTCCGTCCTCGCGGACGGCGGACGGGCCAGCCGTCCGTCCTCGCGGACGGAGGACGGGCTCGCCGTCCGTCCTCGCGGACGGCGGACGGGCCCGCCGTCCGTCCGCGCGGACGGCGGACGGGCCCGCCGTCCGTCCTCGCGGACGGTGGACGGGCCAGCCGTCCGTCCTCGCGGACGGCGTACGGGCTCGCCGTCCGTCCGCGCGGACGGCGGACGGGCCCGCCGTCCGTCCGCGCGGACGGCGGACGGGCCCGCCGTCCGCCCGTGCGGACGGCGGACTGGCCTGTCGTCTGCCAGGCTGGGCGGCAGGCCGCCCCGTCGTCCGGCCAGGTGGAGGCTCAATTGCTTATGCCCTTATTTTCTGATGTTTGGATTTTTCATTTTTCAGGGTATTCAGAGGGTCCGAGGGCGTGTTTCATGGGAACTGGTCTGGGCCTGGTACCACGCCCTGCCTGATCAGCTCGTCTTCCAAGTGGATGCCTTCGGGTTCGGGCCGCTGTTCCGGGTCCGTCCGTTCATGGTGGATGCGCCCTTCCTAGTAGCTCTCAGGGAGCGCTGGGATGACAGATGCAGGGCCTTCGTCATGCCTTGGGGCCACATGTTGCCTACGCTGGAGGACGTCTCCTTCTTGACAGGCCTGCCGGTCATTGGAGATCCAGTGGTGGGTCCCGAGCTTAGGGATTACAGGCAGTTGTCCGATCGGCTCCTAGGCGAGGGATACTACAGGATGCAGGGAGCGCTGTCTCACATACCCCTTGGGCACTTTGCCCGATCGGTGGGGTTGAGCCGGGTGCGGCGGATGCCGAGCGAGACCCTAGAGGCCTTCTCAGAGAGAGTGGAGACGCTCCTAGACTTGGATGGCCGATCGGATGACGAGAACTTGCGGATCTTTCTCTTGTTCTTCTTCGGAAGGCTGCTATTTGCCACAGCTTCAGATAGAGTTAATCTGAAGTATCTGCCGCTGCTGGAGGACCTCCAGGCAGCGAAGAAGATGGCGTGGGGAGCTGCCATGCTGGGCCATCTTTTCTCCCACCTGGTAGGCTACCGCCAGGGCTCTGGTAACTTGGGTGGGTTCACCCCTTTTCTCTAGGTAATCCTCTTGGCTGTGGTTTTCCATCTTTACTTATGTTAACTGGCACTGACTATGTTGTCTCTTGCAGATCTGGGGTTACACCCGCTTTCCCATCGGCCGAGGGAATGTATCCGCGGACCGCGAGGGATTGACCCCTTTGATGGCGCGGTGGGAGGTGATCCGGGACTATCGCCCGGTGACGTACCGTGTGGAGGACATCCGTGGTCAGCTTGATACATTCCCTCCTCATATGGTGAGTGACTTGAAGCATATGTGCATCCGCGATGATTAGGTCTAACTCTCTTGTTCCATCCAGGTGGTGTGGATGCCATACGCGGAGGAGGATCTGGCCGATCAGCCGTGGGTGTCCCAGAGCCTTTCTCAGTTCCGGCGGGAGGTGCCCCTGCTGTGCGTGAATATTTGTGACGGCCTCTTCGTCCGGATGGCGTACCGCACATGGGGATGGCATCAGCCTCTACTCGCTTACCCAGACCATCCCGATATGAACCGAGGTCGCCGCCGATCTTCTACTATTGGTCAGGATTGGCGAGTGGTGAGGCGGGCTGAGATCGCCATATGGCACCGCACCGGGGATGCCCTGCAGGAGGACAAGTCCCTACGAAATAGCTTCAAGTACATGGGAGATTATTCTCGGCGGTACTCAAACCGCATGTTTCTGGATACACGGCGGGTACGTTACTTCAACCCTTCAGTTTCTCGTACTTGAATTCTCCATGGGCTAATTTTGGTGATTTTCCTGTAACAGATGCCTGAGACTGAGGCCATCCAGATCCTAAAGAGCCAGAATGAGCTTCTGGTTCTGCAGACGAGCGATCTGTTTACCCAGATTAGAGAATTGGTAAGAGATCTGATTTCTGAATTAGGATGTAATATTGCCCGCCTTATCTTTGCAAAAGAACTTTGTGACGCAGAGAGAGGCGCTAATCCGCCATGGGCTGCGAGGGGATCCAGGTGGGGGCTCATCAACCCAAGGGCCAGCTGCTCCGGTTGATTGTGAGACGAGATTGCAGGATGCCCTCCGCCGGGCGGAGGCCCGGGAGGCTGATTTGGCACAGCATGTAAGATTTGTTCTGGCTTCTGTGTTATGATGATTGAACCTGTCTGACCCTAAGTTTCTTCATCTTTTACAGCGCCAGGAATTGGAGGCCGCTTTGGCAAGGGCGCAGGAGTTGGAGAACCTCAACCAGCAGTTGAGGGACCAGGTTTTGGAGGAACGGACGGCTCGGGCCAGAGCGAGCGAGGGATCCCACCCGGACGTGTACTGGGAGGGTAAGATGGCTGGCCTGCAGGAGGAGCTGGCGAGGTCGCAGACAGAGGTACGGGAGCTTGATTTCAAGTACCGAACCTTGTGGGACCGGGTGATGAAGAAGGGGCGAGAACGAGCTATGAGATCCAGCGTTCAGAGTCCAGGAGCTCGTCCCCCTATTCCTGCCCCGTCAGCCGGCCAGGCCCCTGCTGGGAGCTCCGTCTTCAGAGACCTCGACTCCCTGCTAGCTGAGGATGCATGGAGGGCCTTGCGACCCGCTGGTTCATCAGGGTCAATGCGCCCAGCTTCCGGACATCGTCGTGCTCGTGAGGAGGACGCCGAGAGCCAGATGAGGCACCCCTCTCGGGATAGGAGAGATGATGTGGAGGAAAGGGGAAAGGATTGAGAGAGAGTGGGCGCAGGGGTATGCCCCTGTGTTGTGATGATGTATGATGTTATGCTTGCATATTTCTATATTTACATGGGCACTTATTTGTTCCACTTTCTGTTCGTACTTGTGATGCCTGCATGCACAACATTAGGGGAAACTGTTAGTAGCATCTGTTTTCGGCCCCTTGCCTAAAAAAGAGCAACTACCTATTCCTTAGCCTTCGCATAAGGTCAAGGGGCCGTGTCCTATTAACCAGACAAACTGAAAAAAAGTGAATGCGTCATGCAAATGCCAGGTGATATTAACAGAGCATATTTTTGTCTACCTGGTGATTGCCAAAAGTCAGCCTAGTCAAATGATAAAAAGGGAAATGCACACTCAACTTCCCAGGCATCCTAAGCTTACATCTAGATTGATTTGGGCCTCTAGACCCCTCAAACTAACCTTGACCGGTTAAGACTCATACTGATGACAATACCGTCATGCCATGCTTAGGCTCCTAGCTGCTTCCGACCACCAAGTTTGCCCAAAAGGTTTTCGAGGTAAATGATTTGCCCGACCCGGGTCTCTTTCCTCACAATCTAGAAGGTATATGATGGAACGCCTTGGAACCCTAGCGGTCAACCGCGCGACGCTGACCCGGAATCAGACGCCGTCGCACCGATTGGTGACGCGCATGCATTGACCTAAGCCCGAAGTTTTCGAGAGTACACATTGAGATTATGATTAAGAAATTAGTTCACCAGAAACATCGACGTTACTCTTTACCCATTTTAGACTCCTGTGATCATGTGAGCATGTGACGATTTTTTGAAAACGAACCATTTTAAAATGATGTTCAGTCTTTAGATAGCTATCTCGTGCTGAACCTTGGGGGAGACAAAGTGAAGAAATTGTGGAGACAAACCTCACAGGAGGATCAACAAAACCGTTAAAAGGGGGAGCTGTGACAAAACGGACCCCTTTTGACCTCTTAGATGCCCCTATTTTGACTTTTCAGGCCTTTGGTAAATTTCATGGCCAGGCACGGTCACGTCCAGGCTTTTTTTCATGATTGCTTGAACCCCTTTTCTTTTTTGTATTTCTTTTCCGCTCTTGACATTTATTGGGGTTATTTGATATTCCGCCTGCGGGGACACTGCCCTCTTCACGTGCTCTGGTTCTTTACATTTCATTTCTGGGCCCTTTTTTTTTTTTTTTTTTTTTTTTTTTTTTTTGTTTGTTGAGGGGTTACATCTATCGGGTTTTTTGAGGAACCGCAAATCGCTGAGCTCGACCGTTTAAGGGCGTCAACTGTCCTGATCGGTCGAGAGACGAAAAGCAAAGGTTGCATTGTGACAGTATACTAAAGACTTGGAACTCATTTTAAACAGGTTCTCTTGCAAAAACGTGCAGGTGTGTGCATCTCATGATGAGCATAGGGATCCGTATGAAAGTAAAGTAGACACGTCCAAGGTTCTGGTGGACCAAAATCTTAGCCAAATCCTAATGTTAACCCAACCTATCATGCAACTAGACCTAGACAGGAGGTAACGTGGCAGTCACCAGACAGTTGGATTTTGTGTCTTTTTTGTTTTTTTTTTTTTTTTGTCATTTTCATTAAAGTATGTACATATTTACAAACTTTTTTGATGGCTTTTTGAATATTTGCTTTTTTTTGAGATTTTTGATTTTTGATTTTTTTTTTTTTTTTTTTTTTTCATGGATAAAACTTCTTCAAATATACCCCGTTCCATGGGTGGGGCAATTCCTCTCCTCTCTCATTGATTAAGCGGTAAGCGTTACCTGAGTATGCCTCCTTGATTACAAATGGACCTTCCCAATTTTCTTGCAATTTGCTCCTGGGACCAGGAATTTTGATCATTTTTCTTTTAAGAACCATTTCCCCAATTCGAAACTTTCTTTCAAGAACTTTTTTTGCATAGAATCTTGCAATCCTATTTCTGTACACCTGGGCGTGATTTGCCGCCATCATCCTTTTTTCGTCTAACAGTTCCAGTTGGGTTAACATGGCGTTACGACGCTCGGCATCACTAATTCCACTATCCAACTGCACTCTTAGAGAAGGGAAGAGAATCTCATATGGAAGTACCGTATCCGTTCCGAACGTGAGTGAATAAGGTGTTTGTCCGGTAGGGGTTCGGACGGAAGTACGATATGCCCAAAGAGCTTCTTCTAGACGATCAGGCCAGTCTGAATAATTATGTGATCTGCAAGTTCTTTTAATAATTCGAATGAGGGTTTTATTGGTGGCTTCGGCCTGACCATTTCCTTGTGGGTAGTAAGGTGAAGAATGATGCAAATTGATGCCATACTTACTGCCCATGTCTTGGAGCTCTTGGGAGATAAACTGTGGCCCATTGTCGGTGATGAGGTCGCGCGGTGTCCCGAACCTGGCGAGAATGTTGCGCTTGATGAACTTCACCACCGTGGATGCTTTGATTTCTGCAAATGCTTCCGCTTCAGCCCATTTAGTGAAATATTCAGTGGCGGTTAGGATAAATGATTTCCTTTTTGTTTCACCTGATCGATCCTCCAGAGGTCCTATGACGTCGAATGCCCACATGGCGAATGGCCACGGGGAAATGACGGATTTGAGAAATGAAGAAGGTGCATGAACCTTGTTAGCGTGTAACTGGCATTTTAGGCACCTTTGAACGAATATGGAACAGTCGGCCTCCATTGAAGGCCAATAGTAGGACATGAGGAGTTTCTGGGCTAAGGCACGACCATGGACATGACCGCCACAATCACTGGCGTGGGCTGCCTCTATGACATGATGAATTTCGGTATCGTCTAGACACCGAAGAAGTACTCCGCTAAAGGATCTCCTGAAAAGGCGGCCGCCTAAGATAAGGTATCGTTGAGATGTACGGCGGATAGCCTTACGGTCAGAGGATGTAGCATAAGACGGGAACGACCCATCGCGGAGATAGTTCATGATATCAAAATACCACGAATTTCCATCATCCCAATCAGGGGCGAGTTCATTCGTGATAGCGGAGATATGCTTGGATGGACAGAGGAACTGCTGGAACCAAGGGTCCCGGAAGGACGGCAAATCTTGCTTGTGCAGGGTGATTGTGGTTGTGCCTTTGGTGACAGGAATCTCTAAAGCTGAAGATAGAGAGGCCAGGGCGTCTGCTAGGATATTCTGGGACCTAGGCACATGTACATAGGTGATCTTGCTGAAGCGCCTAGTAAGCGACTTTACCAACTCCTGATATGGCTTCAGTTTTGAATCCCGGGTTTGGTATTTGCCCACGGTTTGGCGGAGGATTAGTTGAGAGTCTCCAATTATCCTCAATTCTAAGACATTAAGAACCAGCGCCAATTTTAGGCCAGCTAGGAGAGCCTCATATTCAGCAACATTATTAGTTACTGAGAAGGAGAGTTGGCAAGCATGCGGAATACTTACCCCTTCTGGAGAGACGAGGACCACTCCTATCCCACTGCCTTGGGAATTAAGTGCCCCGTCAAAATGAAGGACCCAGGATGGAGCGTCATCCACTATTAAGCCCAACTCCTCATCCGGGAATTCTTCGTTGACAGGCGAAAATGTAGGCAAAGGGTGATGAGCTAGGTGCTCGGCAATTGCTTGCCCCTTCACAGCCTTCTGATTTACATAAGTGATGTCGAATTGATTCAAGAAGGTCTGTCATCGCACCAGCCTATCTGTTACAACTGGCCGCTCTAGCAGATATTTGATTGGGTCCATTCTTGCTAGTAGTTTGACCTCGTGGGCGAGGAAATAGTGCTTCAATTTCTGCACTACCCAGACGACGGCCGCGCATGTCCTTTCCATGGCAGTGTATCGCTTTTCGGCATCATTGAAAAGCTTGGACAGATAGTACACTGCTCTTTCCTTCTTCTTGTCGTCTAATTGAGCCAATACTGCACCATCCGATTCCTCAGTGGTGGAGACATATAGCAGTAGAGGCCGCCCCGGGATAGGAGCCATAAGGACTGGAGGGTTGAGGAGGTAATTCTTTAATTCATCGAAGGCCTTTTGACACTTATCGCTCCAAATGAACTTTGCCCCTCCTTTTAATAAGTCGTAAAAGGGTTTGCATCTCACAGAGTGTTGAGATATGAACCGTCTGATGAATTGCAAATGGCCGATGAGACCCTTTACATCCCTGACATTCTTAGGTGGGGGCATTTCCATTATTGCCTTCACTTTGTCTGGATCAACCTCGATCCCTCTTTTACTCACCATGAATCCTAGCAGTTTTCCGGAAGAAACACCAAATACGCACTTCTTCGGGTTCATCTTTAGTTGATGCTCCTTCGATCTCTGCATTACAGCCCTAAGGATTTGAGCGTGCTCCTTCCTGGTTTTGGATTTGACCAAGATATCATCTACATAGACCTCCATGTCAATGTGAATCATGTCATGAAAGATTGCCATCATAGCCCTTTGGTAGGTGGCTCCAGCATTCTTAAGTCCAAATGGCATGACCATGTAGCAATAGGTTCCCCATGGAGTTATGAAGGATGTTTTCTCCTGATCTTCCTCAGCTAGTCTGATCTGGTTATATCCTGAAAAATCGTCCATGAAAGATAACATCTCAAATCCAGCCGTGTTATCAACCAGCAAATCTAAATGAGGTAGTGGGAAATCATCTTTTGGGCAGGCTTGATTGAGGTTGCGAAAGTCTATGCAAATTCTAACCTTTCCGTCCTTTTTCGCCACCGGGACGATGTTAGCTATCCACTTAGGGTAGAGCACTACCCGGATGAACTTGGCCTTGTGTAGTTTGTCAACCTCTTCTTTTACTTTAAGTGCTAATTCCGGTTGTAGCCGTCTCAACTTTTGTTTCACAGGTTTGGTGTCGGGTTTAAGGATTAGCCGGTGTTCTACAAGTTCTGTGCTTAATCCAGGCATGTCCTCGTATGACCAAGCAAACCCATCACGGTGCTCTTGGAGCACGGCTATTATGGACCCTTCTTCTTCTGGACTCAAGCGGGCACTAATTAGCACTATCTTCGGATCCTCCTTTGTTCCGAGGTTGACTTCTTTGGTGGGTTCGTCGATGGCTGATGAAGGTTCATCAAACCGTCTCGCCCCACTCACAAGTGGTTCGACCAAGTCATCCCCCTCTTCCTCTTCACTAAGCTCAAATACACCTAAACCATCACTGCAAGACTCTTCTTCCGCTACCTCCAGTGGTTCGGAGATGACCCCAGTCTGAAGATATTTATCCAATTTTCTCAAATCTTTGCACCTATTAGCTAACTCCTGAACTAAGAACAAAGGAACTTGCCTAGTCCTACAATTCCTAGACATGGGGGAGGCTAACCTAATTCCTAAACTATTATGTACATGTTTTGGGAAAGGGGTCAACTCTGTCCTAGATGGGGCAAGAGTAGACCCTTGGGACAGAGATTCCATGACGGCAGGGCTCCCCCACCAAACGGGCTCCTCGAAAATGACTTCTCCTCCAGCGGGAGGGGAATTGAACTTTTTTTTTCGTGACCGAACGCGTGTAGCATGGAACACTCAGCAGAGCTAGTGTTGGTCGGAGCTGAGAGCATTGGAATGGTAGGTGGGTGGAACAAGAAAGGGATGAACGTAGCTGGGGCTGGTTCATCCTTGGCTAAGAAAAGCCCTACCGTCGGTCTGGCTAACTCACGGAACAAGGAGGATATGCCAAAGTCCTCCTCTTGATCACCTTCGTAACACTCTCGCACCTCTTCTTCTATCTTGGGTAATTCCTGCCTCTTTCTTACAAAATGATTCATGAGGGACCATCCCTTTGCTTCTTTTGATGGTTCAGCAAACTTATATCCCAGGCCACACCCCCCAATGACAGGGTTCTCTGAGATGGGATGACGGATCCCTTGTTCTTCTTTCCCTAACCCAGAGCCTGAGCTATATCCCATCTTACTCATGAGCTGCCAACCTATACTCGGCCTAGACCGCAGATGGGAATTCACTGATGAAAGGACAGGCTCTTTGCCTTTCCTGGAAGTTATCATGGATGGAATTTGCTCTGCTGTTACCGAGTCCAATGACTCGATGTAGGGAGTGCTTTTAACTTTCACAATTTTCCCGTTGTATGGGAACTTATAGCACTGATGGTTGGTAGATGGGACTCCTAAGGTTTGGTCCATCCATGGTCTCCCTAAGATGGCATTGTAGATTGGCTTAACGTCCAGAATGTAGAATTCCGAGGTCATGGATACCGGGCCGATTTCTAATTGGAGGGAGATCTTCCCGTCTGCTGGTCTCTGGGAATTGTCATAAGCTGAGACCATCATGGAGGTTGATTCAACCTTTTCTGGGTCTACCCCTATCCTTTTGAGGGTCTTAAGGGGACAGACGTTGATGGAGGCACCAGTATCCAATAGAATAGAATCTACTGGTTGACCGTTAAGGATGGCGGTTAAGCACAAAGGGAGGGATCGGCACTCAGGGGGAGCTAAATCCTTTTCGGGGAAAGAGATCATAGGAGCCTGAGTGACTGAGAGTATGGCATTAGTGACCCCGCCACTAGGAAGATCTTCGTTCACCGTGATCTGTTGCAAGAAATTGAACAACGTCTCCCTATGTGTGGGAGACCTGCGGATAAGCTCAAGGATGGAGATTTTAGCGGGGGTCTTTTCCAGATGCTGGAGTATGTCATACTCAGACTGGGCATTCCCCTTGGCATGGAAAGAGCTTTCTTGAGAGTCTAGGGGCTGGCTCGGGGGAATGATGCGATTCCTGAGTGTTACCCCTATTGTGATTGGGTCTGTTTCCAACGGTGACCTTATGGGATTGAAGCTGATCATCGAATCTAGGTTCTTGTTTGGGCAAAAGACAGATAAGGTGGGTCCTTCGGCTGTGACTGGAGGGATCTGAACGAGGGAGACCGGCTTGAGGGTTGCCGATCGCTCTTTGGGTCGGATTAGGACTAAAGGCTCATTTAGAGAAAACGTGGAGACTTCTGGGGTAACCCCTTTAGTTTCACACGACCAAGTGGGGTCTTGGTGCTTTATCCCGGACCCTTCATACTCCCAGTACTGCTCCCTGCGAACTGTCACGGGCTCCAAGTTATTGATCAGTGTGTTGACCTTCCCTTGAGAGCCGGGGTCTGGACCTACCTGATGAGAGGGCAATGGGTCCTTCACGATCCCCAGTTCTTTCTTAGCCTTTAGAGCCTCAATGGCTTTTCTCATGTCTTCCCAATTTATCCTCCCTTCATCATTCAAGTCATACACCCAGTCCCTGAAGGTGAAGCAATTATATATGGTGTGTCCCGTGATCCTATGGTAAGGGCAATACCTGGAGGTGTCCGTATTGCGCGGGACACCTTCCTTCGGAGGCGGAAGTTGAATGACATTGCAGGCCATCAAAGCATAAAAGATATCTGCCAGTGATTCTGGCAGAGGTGGATATGAGGCCCGCTTAGCCATAGGACGACTGTAGTTAGTCGGGGGAGGGACGGCTGAGTATTGCTTCTGGCTGGGCTGAGTATCAGACTTAGAATGAGAATTGGTAATCCTGGTCGGTGGTGCTAGCATGCTGACCTGTTCATTGATAGTGACTCCTTCTGTGGTAGGAGCTGATGTGGTTTTCTTATTCCTGCTTCTATTCTCAAAGAATGAAGGCAGAGTGGAGTCTCGAATTTGGGACTGTACTACCCTAGCTCTATTGTATAGCTGTGCGAACGTCTGAAGTTCACTGAGCATAAGGATGGCTCGAAGCTGGGGAGTAGCATTATTAACAAGCATGGTGACTGCTTGTGCTTCAGGAATAACGACCTCTGCTCTAGAAGCCATGGCCCTCCACCTGTTAGCGAAATGAGTGAAGTCTTCATCAGACTTCATTTTCTCCATCACTAGATCGAACAAGGTGGGGGGTAAGGCTGCCATATGGTTGAAGTGGGTAATGAACCTCTCAGAGACCATGTCAAAGTTGATCAGGTCAGTAGCTGGCAAAGAAGAGAACCACCTCAAGGCTTCTCCCTCGAGGGACTTTTGAAAAAGGTGGACCAGAAGGACTCTATCGAAGAGCCACTGATGGGAATCCATGAGAAACCCAGACAAATGATGATGGGGGTCCGTGGTACCATCGTACTTTCTGTACTTGGGTACCTTAAACCCTTGTGGGAAATAAGCTGGGGGTAGCTTGCAATAGTTCGAGAGAGAATATGGCTGCCTGAGGTTGAGATTCTCGGCCATGAGTCGCCGTACACAATTCTCGACCTCATTCTTATAAACAAACTCCTCCTGCTTGGGAGGTGTAACCTGATTGATGGGGTTAAAAGGGATCGTATGAGTGGGCATGGTTTGACCCGGCTGGGGTCTGCTAGAAGATCCTTGGAATTGGGTTTTCCGAGGAGTGGCATCCTGAATTTTTCCACGAGAAACCAACTGGATGAGTTGATCCGGGGTATAGCGTGATAGGACGGCGATGAGTTCCGGATCTTCTCCAGGGTTTTGGAATGTTCTACTGGAGATCACTGGCTCATCCTCTCCTTGGGAGGTGGAAGATTCATCGGAGTCTTTTCTCTAAGGACCTTCTCTGGACGTTTGGAGCATCCCTATGAAGGTCTGTTGTGGATCTTCTTCAATCTCAAACAGAGGATTATGAACAATATTGCCACCGAACTGGTCTATATCATCATATACAGCATTGACATACATTCGGTTCATTATGAAGTACAGACCCTAGCTGATTTTAGGTTTCACTTGAAATGTTTGCCAATGTTCTAGCAAAACAAATTTAACCCCTTAACGACCCTTCACTTTTCCAAAACTTGTTGCACTGGGATTCAATTAGGCGTCTTCAAACTTGAGATAGTTCACTGATCTCTCACACAAACCCCAAGGTTCTTACAGGGTGGTTTCAGGTACAACCTGCTCGGCGACCAAGTGGGAATCCCTGGCTCGCGGAGACTGACGGAGGTTCCCAACAGAATAAGACTAGTCGCACCCGAGTGGGAATCCTCAGGTGGAGAGTCAGATCCTGCGGGAGAGGTGACTAAAGAGTGTGATGCCGGCTCTTCCTTAAAACCCCCTCGGAGAACACCCCAAAAACCCAAAAGGTTAACAAATGGCAGATCAGAATAGGTGACAGCACATCATGCATGAACAGCAGTAGCAAGCGGAGAATAAGCTAAGCAGAACAGGTAACAGCACATCATGCACGGACAGCAACAGCAAGAAGTTACAGAACTCACGTGGGTCGACGGCCCAGGGTGCGGACGGCCAGGCTTTGGCCGCCCAAGGGCATGTCGACGGCCATGATACGGCCGTCCAACGGTCCTGACGGCTAAAAGATGGCCGTCCAGAGGTAGGTAGACGGCCAAGGACCCGCCGTCAACGTGTCTGGGCGGCCAGGAGGTGGCCGCTCAAGGGTACGTCGACGGCGAGGGGTGGTCGTCTACAGTGTTGGACGGCCAGCTGTTGGCCGTCCTCAGGTGATGCCGACGGCCGACCTCTAGCCGTCCAAGAGGCTCGACGGCCGGGGTCCCGCCGTCTAGGATCCTCACCTTCTTTTCGTGACGCGTGCAGCGAGCTACAGTCGTCCCACCGTGATCGCCAGAGGGCTGTAGGCGCCCGGAACGTCCCCCGCCGCGGCTGCGGGCTTCGGGCGAGGGTTCCTCTCCGTTCGTCTTAGCACTGTGGCGATTTAAAGGGGGTTAGAAATAAAGGATGTGATCGCCAGGAGCATTACCTTACGGTCCCTGTGCTCCGCAGGATGGTGGGGATGTGATCGCGTTTCGTGGGAGCGGGAGATGCTGGTTCCTCCTTCTCTTCCTCCGGCCGGCCAGAGGAGGAGAGCTCGGTAGTGCACGCGCAGAATCTGGTAAGAGCCCCTGAAAAGAAAAGACAGATAAAGAAAAGACAATAACCCAATTAGAACTGTGACATGTAGGATCCGTTCATGCAAACATAAAAAAATAACTAAAATTAGAGGGAAACGCACCGGATGGGTGGTGGGGAGGGAAGGTGACCATATGTTATGGCCACCCACCTCCCGTTTTTTTTAAAACCTCTGTGGGAGTACGGATGGCTAAGTCATCCTATATGTACATGCATGCAAGTGAAGAGGAGTGGCGTGTGTGGAGAATGAATGATATTACTAATGTAAGAGAATGAGTAAAAAAATAAAAGGGAGAAGTTAGAAAGGCAAGCCCGTTTCCAGATGTAGCCTGAGCCTTCCTCCTTGAGGTCTCCTCGAGCTTCTCACCAGAAAGTCCCTCTCTGCCTCTCCAAAATTCCTCTTAAACAAAAAATCCTTCCTCTTGTCCCCCCCTTTTTTCTTCTTTCTTCACCCCCGCTCGAGAGGATGTGGAGGGTTTAAATAGGCGAAGGAAAAAAAGGGAGAAATCAGGGGTCTAAATCCCCGTAAATCCCCCTTCAACCAATGGGGAGTGGTCAAGGGTTGGCGGTAGTGGCCGCGGCAGTCGACAGAGCGGGGAGTGGTCGGAGTAGTGGGGGACGAGGGCGGAGAGTAGAGGAGATCATGGGGAAGACGGGGTCAAAAGGTGGTTAAGGAGTGGACGGCCAGGTGACATGCCTTCCACTCTTGCGGTGGAAGGCGACCCGGCTGGCCTTCGAGGGGAGTGGAAGGCGAGGGGTGGCCTTCGAAGGAGGTGGAAGGCAAGGGGTGGCCTTCGAAGGCGGTGGAAGGCAAGGGGTTGGCCTTCTACGAAAAGGTGAAGAAAAAGTGGCCAAAAGGTGGACGGCAAGGTGGTTGGCCTTCGAAGGGGGTAGAAGGCGGGGGGTGGCCTTCGAAAGTGGTGGAAGGCGAGGGGTGGCCTTCGAAGGGGGTGGAAGGCGGACTGGCTGGCCTTCCACGAAGAAGGTGGCTAGGGTCGGGATTTGGTTAATGGGCCTAGCTGGTAGTGGGCTGAGATAACTGAAATGAGGGGATTTTAGTGATGAAGGGCTACTGATGGGCTGGGTTCATGACCAAAAGGGTGGTCCAAAATCGGTGTCTACACCCATGACTCAAGAACTTGTTCAAGATGATACACAAAAGGTTCGCAGATCAGGTAGAGTGCCTAAACAGCCTGAAAGATATGTTGGACATATCGATGATGGCAAACCAAAAGTGCACTTAAATAAGGATGATGATCCTCAAACCTACCAAGAAGCCATAAATAGTCAAGAATCAGAAAAATGGCAAGAGGCAATGAATTCTGAAATTCAGTCCATATACGCCAACCAAGTTTGGAACTTGGTTGATCTGCCAGAAGGTATAGTACCTATTGGCAGTAAATGGATCTTTAAAAGAAAGATCGGGGCAGATGGACAGATTGACACATACAAGGCAAGGCTGGTAGCAAAAGGATATCGTCAAAGGCAAGGCATTGACTATGACGAAACCTTTTCTCCAGTTGCCATGATTAAGTCAATCAGAATACTTCTTGCTATCGCTGCATTCTATAATTATGAAATATGACAAATAGATGTGAAAACAGTATTCCTTAACGGGAACCTTCAAGAAGAGGTGTATATGATACAACCTGAAGGATTCACTTCCAAAGAGCATTCAAGCAAGGTATGCAAGCTGCAAAGATCCATCTATGGATTAAAGCAGGCATCCCGAACTTGGAACTTAAGATTTGATGAAGCAATCAAATCTTATGACTTCATTAAGAATGAGGATGAACCTTGTGTATACAAAAAGGCTAGTGGGAGCGCAGTTACCTTTTTGGTACTTTACGTTGATGACATTCTACTCATTGGGAATGATGTAGGAATGTTGTCATCTGTAAAGGCTTGGTTATCCAAAAACTTCTCCATGAAAGATTTGGGAGAAGCATCCTATATTCTGGGAATAAGGATCTATAGAGATAGGTCCAAAAGGATGCTTGGCTTATCCCAATCTATGTACGTAGATACCATAGTTAAAAGGTTTGGCATGGAAAATTCTAAGAGGGGCCTCGTTCCAATGAGGCATGGAATTTATCTCTCTGAAGAAATGTCTCCCAAGACACCTGAAGAGAAAGCGTACATGGATAGAGTTCCTTATGCCTCGGCAATAGGATCTATCATGTATGCAATGCTATGTACTCAGCTTGACGTGGCACACCTACTAAGTGTCACTAGTAGATATCAGGCTGATCCAGGTGAAGAACACTGGAAGGCGATGAAATGCATCCTTAGATACTTAAGAAGGACTAAGGATCTATTTCTCGTTTGTGGAGGAAACGACTTGGAACTTCGAGGGTTTACTGACTCGAGTTTCCAGTCGGATATGGATGATAGCAAATTCATGTCTGGATTTGTGTTCATGTTAAATGGAGGTGCAGTAAGTTGAAAAAGCTCCAAACAAGAAACAACTGCAGATTCGACGACCGAAGCAGAATACATTGCTGCAGCTGAAGCGGCCAAGGAGGCGGTTTGGATGAAGAAGTTCATCTCGGCACTTGGAGTAGTTCCAAGCATTTCAGATCCTGTTCCATTATTGTGTGACAACAATGGGGCAATAGCTCAAGCGAATGAGCCAAGATCATATCAGAAGTCAAAGCACATTCTAAGACGATTTCATCTGATTCGTGAGATTATCGCCCGAGGAGATATAGTAGTTGAGAGAGTCTCATCTGAAGATAATGTAGCAGATCCCTTGACTAAGCCATTGTCTCAAAACAATTTAGAACGTCACCTTAAGTCCATGGGACTTAGACACATGGGTGATTGGCTATAGTCCAAGTGGGAGAATGATAGAATTGGGTGGCCTCAAAGCCAATCATTGTATATTCTAGTTCAGATTATTAATAAAGGCAATCATTTCTTCATTCATAGTTCTCGTAAATTAACTATCGTAATGAAGGTCCGTAGACAAATGTATGGGATATTGAATCATGATGAGATCATGATAGTGAGATAAATATCCTCAGTCACTTGTCTTAAATAGTTCTCGATTATAGGATATTTAAGATGGACATTAAATATCCGATAAGATCGACATAAGTTATGTCTGCTCATTTGATGAGGGTGAATGATCTCACATTCACTCGTGTGGTGACACTAAGACAAACTTGTGGGTGCTCATTAGAGAATGAGTTCACTGAACATACCCAAATAAGAATTCCTGGATGGTAATTATACTTATTAGTCAACCAGGGAATTCAATCGTTGCAGTAGCACAGTTGGTCCTTTGACCTGAGTCACCAATGATACCTTGTTTGTGGAACATTGTATCTTGATTCTCTGACTTGTGGACTTTAACCATTAAGTCCACGATAGTCGGTCTTTCAGATACAGTGGAAAGCTTGCGAAGGTAATTGAGTGAACAACAAGGGATCACTCACTCTTGGTATAAGACTGGAGAGAGAATGTCCTATGGATGTGTACACAGAAATCCCTGGTCAGGGTCAAATGAAAGAGATGTCTTTCTAGATATTAACTGAGTACTGGAATCCATCTAAATAATGCGGTAGAGGGTTTGACTATAAAATCATACCCTTGCGTTATTGGGACATTGCATGAGTGAAGGATTTTATATATGCGGTATCTGCAGACAGAAAGGTTCAATTGAAGGGAACAGTATCCCTTATATCTTCTAGGATCATGAGGTAATGTTTGGTGCTGTTCATGATCAGAAGGCCAAGTGAATTGATCATCAGATGATAATTCACTTGTTTATTAAATTAATCATTTAACATATGATGTTTAAATGTTAATTAATAAATATTAAACTCTAGAATCAGTTCTATGTTTAATGGGCCTGAAACCGGACTGATATATGGACCTAGAGGGTCACACACATAAGAGTTCTCGTCAGACGATGAGAGACGTTAAATTTCATGCTTATCTGGGTTTTTATGAAAAGCCGTAGGATAAACATGATGATTTAATGGAGAATTATCCAAGGCCAAACTCTTGGATAATCATGAGGATTAATCCTTGTGCTTATCCTTATTTCTATATAAGGATGCCAAGGGGGGGGGGGGTAAAAAGTTGGTTGGACGAATTACTCACCCCAGATTCTCTATCTCCTCTCTCTCTCTCCTTCTCTCTCTCTTGGAGTAGATCTGTCTCTCTCCGCGCATGGTGGATTTGAGATCTGGTCGGAGCACTCAAGTCGAGAAGAAAATCGCGTCTGCAGCGGGAACTCGTGTGGATACCTCTAGAGATCGTGCGCGTGCGCGATTACCGAGTCGGAATCATCCACGGGAGATTCGAAACCCCGCAAAGGTGAAGAACTGTTCTTCCCGCGTTTATTTTAATGTCCGTTTTACGATCCCAGCAACCGATACATAGGAATAGATTTTATTCTCCGCTGCGTTTTTGGCTATTCCTAACATATGCTGCTAAGTTGTAGGTAAAACGCTATACATACTGTGAGTGCTTGAAATAAGTGTGTGATTATCATGAAAAAACTATGTTGTTTAAGTGTAAAATAAACCTATTAAAAAGAAACTAAGTGATGTGATCGCCAGAAACTTTTGACTAAAAAGTTCCAAAAGAAGATTTAATCGCCTACCTGTTTGGACGTGGGAGATATTGAGCTCTTGGTTCCCCTCCTTCAGCTGGTTGAAGAAAGAGAGCCATTTCTTGTCTTTGTTCTTGCTTTGGCTGCTGTTAAGTTTTGAGGATCGTACAAATTCCTTGTTGTTCGCTGCTGATTCCCTCCCTTTGATTCTCCTTTGTACCTTGCAAAAAGTAGAAAGAAACAAAGAACAATGATAAGAACTCAGGAAGAAGTAGTATCCATTCTAGAGAAAATTTTAAACGTGCAACTAAGCAGGTAAACTCACTTGTTGGGATGGTCTTTTAAACTCCTTTAACAAATAGGTTTTGAAAATGATGCTAGTGTTGTGTGTTGCATAGAGTGATGTGATGCAGTATGTGAAAAATATGCAGAAATGAATTGAAAGTTAATGCTGGATGGCCCCTGGAAGCCTTGGTCTTCAATAGAACTTGGACGGATGAAGAAGGATGCCGACTCCTGGTGGTAGCAGCGCTTCAGCGTTTGGACGTCGCCTTCAAGCTTCTTTGCTCCAATCACCGCCAAAATAATCACTCTCTTTTTTTTTCACTCACTCAAGAGGCGAAGTATTTATAGACTTCTTTGCATCCGCGGATTTACATGAAGAAATCTTGAGATTTATCCAGCTTAACCAACAGATAAATACGGATTAATTCATCTTTATCTGTAATTATCTAAAACGCGTCGCCCATAGAAGACACCTTTCAGACTAATAAAGATAGGGATAAACATCTGGAAAAAATTTATCTTTATCTGTAATTAGATAAAACGCGTCGCCCCTTAAAGACGCATTTTAAACTAATTAAGATAAGGATAAATATCCGGAAGAGAAGTAGAAACAACTTAGGAAACCTAAATGGCGTCGTGACATGCATACGTCTTTTAGCTAATTAATCTACTGATTAAAATTCAAATTTAATCATTAAAATAGGAATAAAGTCTAAATGGCATCTACACTAGTCGACATCTTTTAGACTTCTTCATATTTTAATTGAAATTTGAGTTAAAATCAATTTAATTAATTAACTTAAATCATATCTGTCTGACCCGACATAATTTAGATAATTAATTTAAAAAGATCAATAAAAATTAACGAATGATTAAATATCAGACCATTCTGAGGCATTATTATATGATATGAAATTTACTCAAAATGATGTCAAAATTAGTATGTCTACAGCTGCCTCACCTTAGCATCGCCTTTGCAAGAGAATGAAATGAAATGGAATGTACTGAAAAGGTGATGCCAAGGTGTGATGAGACACGCTCTCAATATCACATGATTGTAATTTTTTCTCAAAATCGTCGATGAAGATAGTTCAAAGGGATCAATGGAATCAATCCTGTCTGGATGAGGTAGACAAGGAAATAAAATAAGGTCGATCAACCTCCACGGAGTGGGAAGTACCCCAGGTCGTAGACACTGTAGGTTTCATCATGGGGAGCATTTGCCAGCCAATGTGGACGTGCTGCAGCCATGATGGATCTTAAAAGAAAACAAGAAATATTGGATAAAGAATCTAAGAAAGGATAGAATTTCAATGATATCTTCAAGCGAACCTCGAAGATAATCAAGATACTCAATTCAGAATGGAATATTTCATATCGTGTTTGAATTATTTGATTTAATGGTCTGAAACATAATCAGTAATTAATTCTTATCACAATAATTTCAAAGACCTATATGATGCATGCTGGGTAAAAGAAAAATATAAAGTCAAATAAAATATAAATTAATCAAGGATAATATTTTCAAATTGTCATTATTGAGTCAAGATACCAATTCTTGTAATTCAGTGCTAAGCCGAAGCTCGTTTATCCACGCACTGTTTCACAAAAGTGGAACCATCATCCCCACTAATTAACAATCCAACGGCCTATCCGTACGATTAAGAATTCTCTGGAATTATCACTGTTTTTGTTGTAGGGAAACTCAAATTCCAGTTTCATCAAAACCACAAGGTCCTTGACATACTCTAATATATACTTAATATATAGTAATGCGATTATGCAAATGAATTACATAGAATAATACAAAGGTAGAAATAACCGTCTTTTTAACCACGGTCGGAACTTCATAAACTCCCATAATGGGATCTTCTTGATATTTCCAGCTTCATTTGGGTTTTCTTTAATTTCCTGCACTCAAAATTCATCAGTAACTTCAAACAAGTGTTTGACCAAGCGTTAAAAAATTTCAGGAATATGACAGACAGCTTGAAACGCGTCGGGTCGCGCCGACGCCCTTTAACTGTCTAAAATGCGGCGGTGTCCCATGACGCCTTTTAATTCGCAGGAATAGGTTCTGGTTGTTCTCTATTCGGATTCCAACTCTCTTCATCCCTTGTGTCCTGTATATGACTTGAACAAACATATTAAGTATCTGTTTAGGCTTAGCCCTTTGCCTGGCCAAGTGAATGGTCGATCAATTTTTTTTTTTAGTAGAAGGGTCAAGGAGCATAGCCTTTATCAACAAAGGTAATCGAACTATAAGCAAAATGTAACATACAAGCAGACAGATGCTCATTGAAAATAAAAGGAATGAAGCACACTATATGAAATAAGCAAATGCTAATTGAAATATTTTTTTGTTGTTTTGAAATATTCATCTTTGTTTGGGTTTTGAAATATGTACTTTTTTTTTTACTTTTGAAACATGTGCCTTTTTTTTGGATTTTGGGATACGTATTTTTTTTGGATTTTGAAATATGCACTTTTTTTGAATTTTTAAAATATGATGTGAACTAAAAGACCAGCATGGTACTCAGATCAAAAGATCATATTCATTTATAAACTTAATTCCCAAATTGTTCTTTAATAATTTAACTTAAACCCATCGTGTTTGAACATGTGTTTCCATTCGTGATCCCATTTGATGATTTGATCCGTAGTCAATCTAGGCCGTTCCTTAAGTTTGGAGTGCGCCTTTTTAGAAAGAAATGAAGAATTGGTTTAGAAAGCCCATGAGAAGGTTCCGGAGACCTAAAAAGATGTTCCTCTCCTACCCTAATATCTGTTTGGGTTCGGTCATTTTCTTTCCGGGATATTTATCGACCTTGCGTTCCCTTTTATTTCATTTCATAGCCTTGATGTAACGTTTGTAATGTGATGGCTTTTTGATTTGACGTTTGGCTTTTGCCTTTTGCTTTTGCTTTTCTTTTCTTTTCTTTGTGACGGATCTCCCCCATTTTTTTTATGACGGCCTCCTACTAAGATGGCGGGTATTCTTGGTAGTTTATTCTAAGCCTCGTTCCGACATCATGGGCCGAGTGTAAAAATAGAATTTTGTTTAAAAAGAATGATTTGTACTTCATACTTTCAGTCAAGCTTTCGGTATTCCTCAAGATTCGGCATCTCTTGTAACTCACGAATCAAACGTGTCAGTGTGTGTAGTAATGGGCTTGAGTTAAATTATCTAGACTGATAAGGAAATTTGAGTTTATAAATTTTCTGATTCCACTGGTCTTTGTGCCATGCTGATCGACTCTTTAACCTAAGGGTAGTATTTCTTAAGATGCAAACCGTTCCAGGGATGAGTTAGCTCTTCTCCTTCTGCATTAACCAGACGATAAGCATTACCAGGAAAAGCATGTGATATAACATAAGGTCATTCCCAGTTGGGGTGGATCTTAGAACGTAGACCACCAGGTTTTACAAAAAATCTTTTGACGACTATTTCACCAACTTTGAACTTACGTTCAATGACTTTATTTTGATAAAAACGTGTAAATCTATTTTGATAAATTCTTGCATGATTAGCAGCTGACGATCTTCTCTCGTCTAAGAGTTCCAATTAAGCAAGGAGTGCTGAACGATGTTCATCAATGGAAAATTCCTTGTTCAATTGTACTCTTAATGACGGTATGAGGATCTCGTATGGAACTACCGCCTCCATTCCAAATGTTAAGGAATAAGGAATTTGCCCAGTGGGCGTGTGGATTGAAGTTCGGTAGGCCCATAGAGCCTCAACCAATTTTTCTGGCCAGTCCGTGAATTTGTTAGATTTGCACGTCTTTTTGATGATTTTTATCAAAGTCTTGTTAGTTGCCTCTGCTTGGCCATTGCCTTGCGGATAATAAGGAGATGAATGATGCAATGAAATTTTGTACCTGTTGCAGAGGTCTTTCAATTCTTGTGATACGAACTGTGGTCCATTGTCGGTGATGGTGGTGCTTGGAATTCCAAATTTGGTGATGATGTTCTTCATGATGAACTTGCAGACAGTTGATGCTTTGACTTCTGTTTATGCTTCAACTTCTGCCCACTTGGTGAAGTATTCCGTTGCCGTGAGGATAAAAGACTTTTGCTTGATGCCGGAATCAGGATTGCCAAGGGGTCCAATGATATCGAAAGCCCACATGGAGAAAGGCCATAGGGAAGAAACAGGATGGAGTGAAGATGCAGGAGAATGAATTTTGTCGGCGTGAAGTTGACACTTAGCACACCTACGGACATATCCTACACAGTCTTCTTCTATGGTTGGCCAATAAAATCCTTGTCTAAGGATCTTCTTTGCTAGCATTTGTCCATTAACATGGCTACCCAAAACTCCAACGTGAGTTCCTTCCATAACCTTCCAAAGCTCATCTTCGTCCAGACATCTTAGAAGAACTCCATCAAAACCTCTTTTGTACAGTGCTCCCCCAACTAGGGTGGATCGTTGAGCAACTCTCCTGATAGCCCTTTTCTCCTCAGCTGTGGCTTCTTCAGGATACGATTGATCTTCACAATATTTGGCGATTTCATAGTACCATGGCTTCTGTTCATCATCCATCTCTTCTAACAGCTCCATCAACATGATTTCTCTTTTTTCCACGATATCTCCATCTCTGACTTTCTTCAGCAACTTTTCCTTGGTTCTCAGAAATGAAGGGTCTTTCACGGCGGGTGAAAGACGCCTATGAACTATGACTGATTCAGATTGCCTGTTGATTGGAAAATCAAGAGAAGATGCAAGTGAGGCTAGGGCGTCAGCTAAGATGTTCTGATTCCTAGGAACATGGACGAAGATCAGTTTGGTGAAAAGCTTTGAATAAGCAGAAGTAAGTTCTTGATAAGGCTTGAGTTTGGGATCAAGGGTTCGATACTTGGTTAACACTTGGCGAAGAATCAATTGGCTATCACCCACAATCTTGAGTTTGGTAACACCATGGGAATGAGCAGCCTCGAGGCCAGCAAGGAGCGCCTCATATTCAGCTATATTGTTGGTGACTGGAAAGTCAAACTGAAAGGCTTGCGGAATGGTGATACCTTCGGGTGATAACAGAACAATGCCAATACCCTTTCCATGGGAATTCAGAGCTCCGTCAAAATACAGAGTCCACATATCATCTCTGATTTGGTCTATGCACATCAGTTCCTCATCCAAAAACTCCGATTGGACTGGATCAAAACGAGGAAGGGGGTGATGAGCGAGATGTTCTGCTCTGGCATAGCCTTTGATCGCTTTCTGCTGAATGTAAGTGATATCGAATTGAGATAGAAAGCTTTGCCATCGCGCTAACTTATCAGTAAGGACAGATTTCTCTAGAAGAAACTTGATCGGATTCATCCTAACGATGAGATGGACATCATGGGTTAGAAAATAATGCTTCAATTTCTGAACAACCCAAACCAATGCTGCACATGTTTTCTCCATCGCTGTATATCTCTGTTCAGCGGGGTTGAGAAGTTTAGAGAGATAGTAGGCTGCCCTCTCCTTTCCTTCTTCATCCTCTTGTGCTAGGACAGCCCCCACTGCATCATCTAGGACATAAATGTAAAGTATCAATGGTTTGCCTGGAGATGGGGGTCTTAAAACAGGAGGACTTGCCAAATACTTCTTTAATCCATCGAATGCCTCCTGACACTTATCGTCCCAATCGAATTTGACTCTCGGCTTGGTAAGCTAGTAGAACGACTTATACCTTTGTGAGTGCTGGGAGACAAAACGGTGAATAAATTGCAACCTCCCGATTAATCCTCTTAACTCCTTCAAGTTCTTAGGAGGTGGCATCTCTCTGATAGCCTTCGCCTTGTTGGGATCAATCTCAATTCCCCGTTTACTGACAATGAATCCAAGTAATTTCCCTGAAGATACCTCGAATACACATTTCTTGGGGTTCATCTTTAACTGATACTCCCTTGATCTCTCTAACACTCTTGCCAAAACTTTGGCATGCTCCTCCTTCATCTTAGATTTAACCAACAAGTCATCTACATACACTTCTAGATCTATGTGCATCATGTCATGAAATATTGCCATCATAGCCCTCTGATAAGTGGCTCCAGCATTCTTTAATCCAAATGGCATGACAACATAGTAGTATGTTCCCCAAGGTGTAGTAAATGATGTCTTCTCCTGATCTTATTTTGCCAATTTAATCTGATTGTATCCTGAAAACCCATCCATAAATGATAAAGTCTCATAGCCAACAGTGTTATCAATGAGTACGTCAATATGAGGCAATGGAAAATCATCTTTAGGACACACCCAGTTTAGATATCGGAAGTCAATGCAAATCCTGACCTTCCCATCTTTCTTCATGACTGGGACTATGTTGGCCACCCATTATGGATAAAGGACAACTCTAATGAATTTGGCTTTATGCAATTTGTCGACCTCTTCCTTCATTTTTAAAGCCATTTGCGGGTGGAATCGCCTTAATTTCTGCTTGACTGGGCTAGCTCCTTCCTTTAATGTCAATTTGTGTTCCACTAATGACGAGTCTAATCCCGGCATATCTTCATAACTCCAGGCGAAAGTGTCCTTATAGTCCTTAAGAACTTGTACCATTGCCTTCTCAGCTTCTACAGAAAGATTCTTGCTGACGAGGACAACCTTAGGTTCGTCTTCAGTCCCTAAATTGACTTCTCTGGTGGGCTCTTCTACGGCAGCTGAGGGTTCATCGAATCTCTTCACTCCACTGGCATACGCCTCAGCTGCGTCCTTGTCATCTTCTTCATCTTCAACAATGGGGTCTTTTTCATGTATCAACTCATACACCCCATATCCATCATTGACTAACTCATCGTCCATACAGTCTTCTGACATCTGAATGGGATTTTCTAATAACTGAGGGATCATTGAGCAAGAAAGGCATCTGTTAGCTAAGTCCTGGAGGTATCTATCTGGAATCTGTCTACCCTTAGACTTTCTAAACTTCCTAACCTGATTAACTTGCCTAGAGCTAGACTGTCTAACTTCACTAGACTCCCTATTCTGACCTAATGAAGATGAAGCAGAATGAAAATCATGGGATACAGATGGAAATACAGGAGAATCCTCCCGAGAGGAGGGGCAGAGTAGATTTAGAAGAGAATCTTGACCAAAAGACCCGCGCGATGGGGTATAATCGGCCAAGTAAGAGGTTTCCTCAATGAGGATCTGGGAAGAATCTGTTGCCAAATTGGCGTTTTTTTTTTTGGCAATAAAAGAGTTAAGCATAAAACAAGAATGAAGATGAATAGAAGGAGAATGAGATGAGGGAAGTGGCACCAAGGCCAGAGGATTAGGGGGATCATACAGCAGTATATCCCAGATTAAATCATACATCCTCTCTAGATCGAGAGGAGGTGGTGGAATGAGGTCCCGTGGGGACAGAGTAATCATAACGGGCGGGGCCCGTGGAATGTCTTCAATGATGACCCGCGACCAAGTCGGGGTCAAGAGCAAAGTGCGAAACAAGGTGTGAAGCATGAAAACATGAGAAGGATCAGTCCCCCTCCAAAGCAGATCCGTGGTGTAGCCAGCTTCATAGGGGTCATCTGGCTCCCCTTCATCAGTCTCTTCTGACAGCAGTATCCTTTTGTCGAAAATAGCACCGGGACCTTCGATCAGCTCATCGATCTGTGGTGGCCACTTGGGTTCTGCAGGATCGAGAAACAGCCTGTTCAGCGCGATGTAGAGGTCTCTCAGATCGAACCACCTGTACCATTCACATTCAGGATCTTGGAATTTATTCCTCTTCATAGGCCGCAGAGCCTCCAAGGACTGGTACGTGAGTAGTTCTGAGCAATGCCTAGCCAAGTCTCTCCTATATATATCATGGAGGTCAAAACACGAAGTAATGACCACCGTGTTGTCATGGCTTATTACGGGCCCCTTTACAAAATGAGTGTATAGGGTCCATGTTAGGGGATCCCGACCTTCCTTGGGCAGTGTAGACATTGTCTCCCAGACTTTCTGGCCGCCTTCATTCTATGCTTGCTGAACAATGTCCTTCTTTAGTTTTCTTGGCCTATAGCACAGGCCGCATCCGGGTATTCCTCGGTGGTCTTTGACGTGAGTGGTCTTGCCTTGTAACTGTGTACCCAGGCCTCTTCCAGGCTGATAGCCATTCTTCATCATTATTCTCCATCCTGGGGTACTCATGCACTTCCCCCTCTTTATAGCATTTAATGGATAAGGAGAAATAGTGGCAGTTTTCAGAGGATCAACCACTGGATGGTAAACCTGTAATACCGACAAAAAAGGTTGTCGGCCAGGTGAAGAAATGGGTTTGACATTCAAAGAGTGAGCAGCAGCAAGGATCGGCATGCTCGTAACCTTAACGATTCGTCCTTTGAAGGAAAATTTGAGGCATTGATGATTCGTGGAGGGAATCGCCTCAAGAGTTTTTATGTAAGGACGACCCAATATGGCATTTAAAGAAGGGTCGATTTCCAGAATGTGAAACTCGACCTTAGCATGACTTACAGGGCCTAGCTCTACTTTCAAATAAACCATTCCCAGAGGGAACGAGTGGAGTTATCATATGCTGTAACGGAGATAGGGCTAGGCAGCCATTTTTCCTTGGGCACACCACACAGTTCCAGGGTATTCGGAGGTAAAACATTGATTGAAGCCCCTGTGTCAACCAGGCATGCATCTACGGCCTTTTTGCAAATATTGACCGTAATGCTCAGAGCCATGCTTCTGGCTGCTGGCGGTGCTAGTTCCGATGTATGAAATGAAATGGAGGGCTGATCCCCCTGAGGAACTAATAGTGCTGCAATCTTTTCCACCGGCACGTCCTCATTGACCATCACCTTCTGCAGATATTCCATCAGAGCTTCTTGGTGAATCTTCGATCTTTTAATCAGTTCAAGCACAGAGATCCGTGCCGGTGTTCGGTCTAGATGTTTCAACAAATCATATTGAGTGCCTGGTGCACTCTCTTCATTGTGTGCTTCCTCCGATGGCTGTGACGGGCTGTCTCTAACTGTTGACTGAGGAAAGACTTTGTTGAAAATCCTCCCACTCTGGAGCGCATGTTCCTCAACCGTGGAAGGTCCGGGTGATACTTTGAGTACCGCAGGGTTGGATGGTGCGGATGGGGTGGAGTGTTGGTATGTAGGTGATGGTGTGGGGTTAGTAGGTGGCAGCGTGGTGCGGATTAGAGGCCTAGATGGTTGGATGGTGGATGAAGTGGGGAACGACATGCGTAATAGCGGTTTAGAAGGTTGGATGGTATCTGGGTAAGCGGTAGTGGTAGTGGGTGAAGTAGGGAATGGTACGCGTAGTAGTGGTCTGGATGGTAAGAGGGGTGCGCGGTTGGTTTGCGGTGGGTTATTTAGTGGAGGCGTGGTGGCGTGGGGTGTAATGGGCTTGAGGAAAGCAGGTGGTGGTAATGGGTTAGCGGGTGCGGGTGAGTGATATGAGGGTGTTGGTATAGGGGTAATGGTAATGGGCTGTGGTCTGGGTATATGGATGGTGCGGCGTGGTGGTTGTTCTGCGGTACTCGGAATGTGACCTGTTGAATAGATAGAGGAAGAGTCCTCTATCCTCCACTGTTGCCCGCGGTTAGCCTCAGACCGGCTATTTGTCAGAATGGGGGCAACTTGGTTCTGATTTTGGTGCTCCGGAAGCGGGTTCTGTACTGTGCCCATGTTCGGTGGTGCTGCTGCTTATGCTGGTGCTCTCACTTGCTGCTGCTGCTGCTGCTGTGGTGGTCTTCTTGCCTTTAAGGCAGATATGTACTTTTTCATCTCCTCCTAGTCAATGCCGCCCTGCTCGTTGAGATCATGGATGTAATCTCTAAATTGGAAGCAGGTGTCAATAGTGTGTCCAGGTTGCCTATGGAAATAGCAATACCTGGAGGTATCGGCGTTTTGAGGCCAGATTGCCTTTTCTCTCAGCAGGACCAAGGCATTGGCCGCCATTAGAGCATTGAAAATGTCTGCCAAGGACTCTGGGAGGACTGGGTATTCTGCCCTCTTCGGGCCTGGAGGTCTTCTCTGCTGGTTATAGTCAGCAGGGGGAGGGACATTATGATATGCCGGCGGTGCGCACGGCTGGTACTGCTGTTGTTGCTGATACTGCTGTGGTTGTTGCTGGTACTGTAACTACTATTGTGGCGGCTGCTGTGGCTGTTGCTGTTGTTGTTGCTGATTCGGCTGCTGGGGCCGCTGAAACTGGGGCTGCTGATACTGGGTGTTCGGCTGTTGCCTGTATCCCTGCTGGTTCGGCTGCAATGGCCGCTGGTACTGTTGCTGTTGACTCCTCACAAACTGGGGCGAGTTGTTGTTCATACTGCTAACTTGCTTATGAGAGAGCGTGCCCTCGGTAGTCGGACCTGTGCTGGAGGAATTAGGCACTGCAGGCTTCCGAGGTGGAGGTCTGCTAGGTCTGTGATGAACAAAGACGCTAGAGAACGTAGCATCCTTCAAGGCATTTTGATAGTACCGCGCTCTTTCATAGAGCTCTGCCATGCTGGTCAGATTGTTCAGGGAGAGGACTAGTTTGAACTGAGGCGTAGTGTTGGAAATGAGCATCTTTACTTGCTCCGACTCAGACAAGTGATCTTTAACTTTCTCGGCCAAGCCCCTCCATCTGTCGGCAAAACTGACAAACTCCTCATCGGGCTTCATCTTCTCTGCTATTAAGTCAGTAATGGACAGGGAGGGGGCAACTCTGTCCTGGTATCGTTGAATGAATTTTCGAGAGACGATACCATAGTCCTCTACTTCGGAAAGTTCCAAGGAAAAGAACCACTCGAGGGCTGGTCCCTCTAAAGATCTCCTGAACAAAAAGGCCAACGACCTCTTGTCGTTTTGTCAGAAGGATGACTCGTACATGAACTCCTTCAAGTGGGTGAAGGGGTTACCAGTACCGTTATACTTTCGATATACTGGCATCTCAGAGGGTGGCAGGTGGAACACTGGCAGACTTGGTAAATTGATCTATGGTGCAGCTTTGACCCCCATCATCTTCTGGAGGTTGTTGAATTGTTCGTCCATGCGTTCCATCTTTGCCAGCAACGCTTGCGTGGTCGGATCAACCTGGGGAGGAGGGGGAGCTGGAGGTACTTGATAGGCATGTTGCCTGGAGTACGTAGGACAAGGAGGACAGTAAAGAGGAGGTCCGGCAGAGCTTCCGCCATGCCCGAGGACATTTTGATAAGCAGGCGTCAGCGGTCTGGCTGGTTGCCTAGAAGAGGAAAGTTGCGGCGCAGCTGGCCGAGAAGTGACATGGAGGCCTTCCATGGCCTGATGAATGTAGGGAGGATGATGAGAAGATTGCTGAGGGATGGCAGGGGGAGCCGCAGGGTTCGGCTCGGCAGACTGTATGGGCGTCTTCCCCTTTAGAATGGACTGGATCGCCTCGAACTGTTGAGGGTCTAGACGGGAGGCAAGAACTCCCAAAGCATTTACAAGATCTGAGGGATCAGAAGATGAGGGATCGTCCCCTTCGAAGATAGGGTTGGGAACCGCATGCACATGCGGGGGAGGATCAGAATATTGATCATGAGGATGATAAAGAGGGGTTGAGACATTCCCCTCATGTCGAACTGGAATAGGAAGAGAATTACGGGAGGCATCAGCATCTCTCCCGCTCTCGAAATGGTAATCAGAATTGCGAGGGGGCATTAGCATCTCCCTCGTAGTTGATCATGGCATCTGGAGCCACGCTCAAGTCCCTGCCTGATCGGAGCAGCATGATATTAGATTTTTCTTCAGAGATTAGCAAACAAGTTGTACGGAGATTAAACAAACAAGTGGATGTTTAACGTGATTTTAGGATTCCTTGTTGGGTTATTTGGATTTAATTAAATCACAAATTCGCTCAAGAGATAGGATCCTAGTTTCAGTTCAATGTCCACTGTTATATTCTATGGTTTTCTCTCACAACATTATGGAAATCTAACCGGAACTTCAATTGGTACAACCAGCTCGATGATCAAGGAGGGATACCTTGATTTTGGGGACTTACGGAGGTCTTTAACGCCAACTACTCTAGTCTGATCGAGGGACCGACCCAATCAGAGAGAGTTGAAAACGTCAAGAAGGGTGTTCCTAAGAAGAGGAGGGTGTTAGCCTCAATGCGTATGACCTGTAGCTTGGATGGCCTCTAATGCTTAATATATAATGGGTAATAGCATACATATCACAAAATCTGAGAACTGAAGAAGAAATAAGAAACTGCCTGAATCGCGTCGCCGTTGATCGACGCTATTCAAACAGAATCTTATTTTTTCGCAGAAGCTCAGGTAGCAGACAGCAGAGAAAGAGACTGAAAGGCGTCTGGGTATGACGACGCAGTTTGAAATGTGTCGTTGTTCCTGGACGCTTTTCAAGTCACAGATGCAATTTTTCAGGAGGAATTTCTGGATCGATTCCTCCTCAAAACAGGGTAAAAACGATAAATAATCAGCTCATGCAAAGATTTTTTTTTGTTTCGAATTTTAACAGGATAATTTGTCAAATAAACAACTAGAATGCCAATCAGTCATACAATCTTTATCACAAAAACACCTTTTCAACTAATCAACAGGGAGGGCAATATCTTGCCACAGGGGTGTGCACGTGGTGCACGTAGGAAATTAACTTAAACTAAAAACACTCATCAATTGGTGAGGGCGTGTCGAGAGACACAAGTGGTGCACCGTGGGTGCCCGATTAATAACAGCAAGAACAAAGAACTAAAAGATGGCGAGACCAAGTCCCACCGTGATCGCCAAAAAAGCTGTGAGTGCTTAAAATGAGTGTGTGATTATCATGAAAAAACTATGTTGTTTAAGTGTAAAATAAACCTATTAAAAAGAAACTAAGTGATGTGATCGCCAGAAACTTTTGACTAAAAAGTTACAAAAGAAGATTTGATCGCCTACCTATTTGGACGTGGAAGATATTGAGCTCTTGGTTCCCCTCCTTCAGCCGGTTGAAGAAAGAGAGCCCTTTCTTGTCTTTATTCTTGCTTTGGCTGCTGTTGAGTTTTGAGGATCGTCCAAATTCCTTGTTGTTCGCTGCTGATTCCCTCTCTTTGATTCTCCTTTGTACCTTGCAAAAAGTAGAAAGAAACAAAGAACAATGATAAGAACTCAGGAAGAAATAGTATCCATTCTAGAGAAAATTTTAAACATGCGACTAAACAGGTAAACTCACTTGTTGGGATGGTCTTTTAAACTCCTTTAACAAATAGGTTTTGAAAATGATGCTAGTGTTGTGTGTTGCATGGAGTGATGTGATGAAGTATATGAAAAATATGCAGAAATGAATTGAAAGTTAATGCTGGATGGCCCTTGGAAGCCTTGGTCTTCAATGGATCTTGGACGAATGAAGAAGGATGCCGACTCCTGGTGGTAGCAGCGCTTCAGCGTTTGGACGTCGCCTTCAAGCTTCTTTGCTCCAATCACCGCCAAAATAATCACTCTCTTCTTTTTTCACTCACTCAAGAGGCGAGGTATTTATAGACTTCTTTGCATCCGCGGATTTACATGAAGAAATCTTGAGATTTATTCAGCTTAACCAACAGATAAATACGGATTAATTCATCTTTATCTGTAATTATCTAAAACGCGTCGCCCATAAAAGACGTCTTTCAGACTAATTAAGATAAGGATAAACATCCGGGAAAAATTTATCTTTATCTGTAATTAGATAAAACGCATCGCCACTTAAAGACGCCTTTTAAACTAATTAAGATAAGGATAAACATCCAGAAGAGAAGTAGAAACAACTTAGGAAACCTAAATGGCGTCGTGACATGCAGATGTCTTTTAGCTAATTAATCTACTTATTAAAATTCAAATTTAATCATTAAAATATGAATAAAGTCTAAATGGCGTCTACACTAGTCGACGTCTTTTAGACTTCTTCATATTTTAATTGAAATTTGGGTTAAAATCAATTTAATTAATTAACTTAAATCATATATGTCTGACCCGACATAATTTAGATAATTAATTTAAAAAGATCAATAAAAATTAACCAATGATTAAATATCAGACCATTCTAAGGCATTATTATATGATATGAAATTTACTTAAAATGATGTCAAAATTAGCGTGTCTACACCTACTACCTTTCCTACGGTTGGATATAGTCGGTAAAAGTCGTGTCAGTAAATAGTTACATACTCTTTTTGGGTCGTAGGTGTTTCCTCTCGTTTACCTACGATTTTCAGTAGCGTAGCAAAATTCCGACATAGGTATTGCTCAATAAGACAACGAATAAACATCGCCGTCATTATTTATCGTAGGAAAAATATTTATTTTGGTTGGTATATGCCATGTTAACCGAAGAGGATGGTAAGTACCATCATTTTTTGACCGTAGGTATAATTTGTTTGTGTTGTAGGTACAAGTCTAATTATGGTCATAGGAAAAAATCATGTCAACCTAATTGTAGTAGGAAACCATTAAACTACCACAAAATATATAATTGGTCACATTCTTCCACTTGTATACACATACAATCACAATACTTCATACCATATAGTTCACCTGTATACACATACATACAATCCATAATTCCCACATAACGTATATATTGTGAATCTATAATTTCACCAAATAATTGTTCTATTAAACCGAGACGTACACAACAATTCGATCGACCCATTTGCTTCCACCAACCTATGATCATCAAACCATAACATACGTAAAACATCCATTGAGTTTATAACAGTACAAAACTATGATCAAACCTGTGATGACAACAAGGTAAATATACATAAAGCATCCATCGAGTCCACCATCCTTTGATCATCAAACGATCAAAATATGTACTTCCATTCACAACAAGAAAGTTAAGATATAAAATAGATGCCCTATAAATCCATAAACACATCATCTGATCATCCAAATGTACACCATACACAGAACAAAATAGTTTTCATTGTTTTACAAGTTCAAAACGTAGATGTGTCACAAATCACTACCATTCAACAACTTTTTATATGCCTGGATGAGTCTAGACGTACCTACAAAATAAAAAAAATCACAGCACAAAATAAGTTATAGTGGCAAAGTTGCAAGATAATTTAATGTTGCACAAAATTAGTAAACATGATACCACTAAATGATACAATAGGCACATATCGAGTATTTAAACAAGGTAAGATAAAATTGACAAGATTGCTATTTAGATTTATAGGTTATCTGGATTGGAGAGTGCATGAAATGAAGAAACAAATAGCAACTGTTGTCACAATTCAGTTATGCATCCATGAGTTTTCAGTTCATATGTTGTCCTTGTTTGTTAAGGAGCAATTGAAGCAGGCACAACATAAGGAACCAGGACAAGCCAAAAAATGACTCGGGTCAAAATAATATTAGGAAACAGAACATTGGACAAGCAGACATGATCATAACTTACATATTCTATCAACCAAAGGATGTAGGTTCCTAATGTGTCTTTCATTTTCTTCCGCAGATGATCTTTGACAATCAAAGGAGCATCGAGTTTGACAGCGAAAGTTAATGACACCTCACAGTAGGCATTTCCAATTTGTCGACCGATCACAACCTTATCTTTGTCAACACTCATGACAATTCCACTCCCGACATGCTGGTGATCCAGATCTAACAACTTTACTCTCTTGCCCTACAGCTGATCAAAAAATAAAAGAGGATATAAGTTGATGATTGACATAATAAGAATAGAACATATAAATTATATTAAATTTTTGAACATCATTGATCAAAGCACCTGAATAACATCTTGAATATGTAAGGTATCTGAAGTATCCTCTTGAGTACTTGCCACATATGATTGTACAATTGGTGGTGATCCCTAAGACACATCTACTTTGCCACCCTAATACGAGGTGGGAAAATTAGATAAGTCACCTAAAAACAAAGTCTGAAAGAAGAATAAAAAAATAGGCAAAGAAGAATAAAAAAGTTTCAGAAAAATACTTGTCCCGTTGATAGCAGGGTCTCGACTCTAGAAAATCGTTCTTCTGAGACACCAAAGACACCTTGTCGGTGGACTTCTAAGCTTTGACCTTGACTTACGAATCCCTATCCACGGGATTTCTAATAGTCAAGGATCGGGTCCAACGGAAGACCTTCGAAGGTGATTGTGTGTTCAATATAGGATCATTCGCTCTTAGGTAACTAGAGAGAGAGAATGCTCTAGAATAGATCCACAGGAGTCTCTGGCCAAAGCAAACATAATATCTTAAAAGGTGTTTTTGGATATTGTACAGTGGAGTCTGATTTAAGTGAGTTGACCATCTAGAGTTTGACAGTTGACCATACCCTAACTCGAAAGCATTGTGCGAACGAAGGATTATAGCCACGCGGTAACTGTAGACGAACAGGTTCCATGAGTGGGTTGCTGAACCCCATTGCCTTCCGAGATCATGTGGTGTTGCTTGACACCCAACTTGATCGGAAGTCCGGCTGAATTTACATGAGATGTTAATTCGGTTAAGCAACTAATTAAATATTAGATATTAATTATTTACTAAAAGTCAACAAATGGTTATTCAACTTAACGGGCTGAAAACCGGACTGGTTAATGGGCCTAGAGGGTCACACGTAAACATATTCTCAATCGGCGGTACTTAAGTGAGATTTATATCAAGTCGGGGACTTTTGTGAAAAGTCGCGCCGACTTAATATATATACGCGTTGTTGAGAAACCCTAGGCCAAGCTCCATGAGCTCTCAAGGCTGGTCATCCCCCTCTCTTTCTCCTCCTCCTCTGGACGCCCCGTTCAAGGCGCCGAGAGACTTCTCGTCTCTGTTTTACGCATTTTTTGAGAGTTGAAAATTCCCGTCCAGATGATCCGGACATCGTTGCGGCGAGGACTCTTCAGCGAGTGCACTAATCAGGACGAGGGATCAAGGATGAACCACCGCGGAGGATTGCGTGGATAATACTGGAGACCGGACGCTTATGCGACTAGCGGCATCTCCTCGACGGAACCGAAACGATCGCTGATTCGAATCCGTGCAAGGTGATATGATCACAACCTATTTTTCGATTTCCGATTTCGTTCTGAATCGGATCTGCAGGCATCGGGTGGGAATTAATTTTATTGCTTCCGCTGTGTTCGTCGCGCCCCGCTCGGATCCCAACAAGATCTACCCAGAGAAGAGGATTCTTTAGGGGGAGCACCTTGTAGAGAATCCTTTTCTAGGTGAGAGGATTCATCTGAGGCACTCACATGGCCAACGGATGCTGAAAGAAGGAGAAGTTCCTTCTACGTTCCTTGGCCTTTCCCAGAGCTTCTCTCTCCTCCCTCATCTCGTTCTGCTTGAATTGATAGTAGGAAAGCTACAACCCAATACAGTGAGTATGAGGTAAGAACTGATCAAATAAGCTCTAACCTACTAGCCCTAGAAAGGAACCTAATTTTCCATGAAGCAATTCTCCTCTTTATCTTGTCAAGAATAGGTAAGGCATGATGTTTCTTCAGGCCAAAAGAAATGAGTGGCAGGCTCTAGTACACAGCTAGCAGAGATCCTCTTGAAGCACCCAAAGCATTCACAGAAGATTGCTTTTGCTTGACTTTAGCACCAATATACACTTTGCTTTTTCTATTATTGAGTTGCAGTCCAAAATAGGAGTGAAACTTGTCCAGCAATTTTGCAATTTCCATTACTTATTTCAAATGAGGCTTGAGAAATAAAATTAGATCATCTGTAAAAATTAAGTGTGACATATGAATATTCCCATGAGTTGGTACTTGAATACCATCTGATTGCACCCCTGTATGAAGCATGCAAGAGAGCCCCTCTATGGCAATGCAGAAAAGATATGGGGAAAGGGGATCCCCATGTCGGATACCATTCTTGGATTTAAAGAAACCAAGTGGAGAACCATTGAATAGAATAGAGAAAGTTGGTAAATTAATGCAAGCATTAATCCAAGCTATCCATTGAGGTGAGAATCCTATTTTTTCCACCGTGTAAAGAATAAAAGGCCTGTGAACATAATCAAAAGTCTTTTTAAGATCTATTTTCAAAGAAACCAGTGAACCCCTTTGTTTTAAATGAAGATCTCTCAGCAGATTATTAGCCAATAAAATATTGTCTTGTATTCTTCTGCCTTTGATAAAAACTGATTGGTTTGGACTTATGAGTTTTGGCATAACCATCTACATCCTATTAGCAAGTATCTTTGCCATAATCTTGTAGAAGAAATTACACAAAGGAATGGGCATAAACTAATCAAATGAATCAATACATTCATTTTTTGAGAATCAAAGAAATAAATGTGCAACTAGCTTGCTTTAAGTAGGGGCCACCTTTAAGGAAGAAGAGAACAACTTGGATTACATATTCTCCAACGATACCCAAGTAAGAGTGATAGAACTCAGCATGAATACCAAACGGACCAGGGCTCTTATTTTTGGGGGATACAATAATGACCTTAGTTATTTCTTCATACGAAAATGGTGCATTAAGAAAAGTGCAATCTTCTGAGTTAAGAGTATACTTTGACTGAATATTAGGCTCCAAACAGATTCTGTCCTTATTAAGAAGAGTGGTGTAGAATTGAAGAGCATGAATTTTTACTGCATCAATATCCTCAACAAGAGTACCATCATTCAATTTACATCTTCTTATTATGTTTGTAAGGACTGAGGCTTTGGGTTTAGTTAGCGGGTCGGTTTTGGTGTCGGACCCCTTGGTTTGGGCCCTTGTGGGTCCGGACGTCGGCCTAGGGAGACGCCATTTAGGAACATTTCTGGTGTGCCACATGGGAGGGCATTCGTGCACGTGTGTACAACCTCGGTCGTGTCGTCAGAATGGCTTCTTGCATGGACAACGCAATTCAGAGATCTGCCAGAGCATGACCATGTCCTGTCATCTGAATGGCATCGTCTTGGAACGACGTGATTTAACGAGGTTCGGTTTGACTCCCCAAGCCCTCCCTCCTTTCTCTCATTCTCTCCTTTTCACTCTCTCTCTTCCCTCTCTCCGATCCTTCCATCCCCTTCCCTTCCTCTTCCTCTTCTTCCTCTTCCATCACTCCAATACCCTCCCACCTCTCACCACTACCACCACCATCTCCTCCGTAGTACCTTGCTCTCCAGACAGCGGCCAACGTCCCGGTGGAGTGATAGCATCCACAATAGTACCGGCGGCGGCTTGCAGTGTAGGGGATCGGTGGCGAGGAGCTAGGAGGAGTTCAAGTAACCGGTAGTGTGACGATCCTCACATGTAGTTTGTTTGATTTAAACCATGATTTCCCGCTTTGGAGCATGCTATAGAGATGTGAGGATTTTGGGTAGAATGAGCATGTTTAAGGGGGGATTTTTAATGGAAATGGTCATTTTTATGAAATGGGGAACGGTGTGTTCTTAATTCGGTTATTGGATTCTCCCCCACCTTTCCTATTTCGGCGCTTTTGTGCAATTTGGGGAAGGAAATCCCATGTTGTGGCTCGGGGGAGGCTAGAGAGAATTCTGGTTTCGGGTGTTAAATGGCGTCGGGCCAGGACGACGCGATTTGCAAATTGTGTCGGCCATGGGCGACACAATTTAGGTCCAGGTGCCAGAGGGTACTTCGGTTTTCAAGCGTTGAATGGCATCGCAACCAAGTGACGCCATTTAAGTGGTGTCAACCATGAGAGACACAATTTAGGCCCACGTCCCTCCTATTCCGAGGCCAGTTTCTGTGGGAACTAGTTTTAGGGCTTTAAATGACGTCGGCCACAGGCGACGCAATTCAAGCCGGTGCCCCTTAATTCTTGCAATTAACATGTGTGTATATTGTCAGACAATCCTGTTAAATGCATGCTTGAAATCGTACATTGGACGTGGATTTTCATGTGATTGGGATTGCATTTGTTGTGTTTATACTATCATGAACCTTGAGTAACAGTTGTTAGCGCTTGACATCCTGTGTCAGTGTGGGAGGGACGCAGTGTCGGTGTGGTAGTGACAAGCTGACGCCTAGTAGGTGAGAGTCACCTAGTGTACCTCAGGGTAATAGCTAGTACCGGTGTGGGAGTGGTACACTTCGGAGTGTCACTCGTGGTTGGGAGGAGGCAGAACCACCAAGAGCTAGACAGGCTGGAGTAGTCAGCGCGCTATTCCAGGAGTTATTGTTCCGTCCCAGCAGGTTGATGTTTTTCGCGTTCGGTTGTGTGGTTTGTGTATTTATCCGAAACGTTGGTTGTAAACTGCGACGTTGAGTTGAGTTGTTTTAGCACTGTACTTATTGCATTTACGAATGCATATGTTTCATATCTCGCCATTGTGGTTGTAGCTTCTCTGCGTTATTTATGCTCATCTGCCTATATCCTTGTGTTGTTGCAATTGTGGATGTATGTGTAGGAGGTGGGGATCAAAGGATCCCTACTCAGTCTATTCTAGTGTGACTCACCACTTGCGGTTTCAGGTGAGGGTTCTCGGCAGGTATGGAGGTTGTGGAATTTCGTCTCGGGTTGCGTGCCAGCAGCCACTGTTCCAGGGTATGCCCAAATGTAGTGTTCTTTCATTTTCAGGCATGTACGAATAATTATTTCTTTTCAGTTGGATTATGTAATTATTTGTTGAGTCAAGTCGAATTGTAATAATTTTTAATTCTTGCACCTTCTTTACAATTCGATGCTGTGTGGATTGTTTAGCTTAGTTTATCATTTATTTTCAGACTTATTTGAGATCCTGATTTAGTTCCTAATTTTAATGATTCTATACTCATTTAGTAATCGGATCCCTAATTATAGGGTGACGGGTTGTTACAATGTTAATCATATGCCTTCTTTTAATAGAGGAGTAGAAAAATTTTGTGCAATCATCTCCTTGTGTAAGCCAGTGTTGTTTTGCTTTTTGCTAAAGGAAAGATTCCTCATCTCTTAGAGCCTAGATATATAAAGATTTAGCTTCCTTTTCCATAGAAATAACTTCCTCATAAAGTGGTTGTTTTTCAAGTATGGCTTGCATTCTATGCAGAGTTTCTCTTACACAATTAACATTGTGAAAAATGTTCCAATAATGAGTTCGATTCCATTTCTTCAGAACCAGCTTAAGAGACTTCAATTTTTGATAGAGAGAAAAAAATTAGAGTCCCTTTGATATCCTTCCTCCAAATATCTTTTTACTAAATCCATAAACTAAGGATGAAAAATCCACATGTTACAGAATCTGAAATGTTTTGGCCCTAAATTCTCAGCATCTTCGGTGTGAGTACATAACTGAGCATGATCTCAAATTCCTGAATTTTCATAGTGCACCCAGCTTCCCATAAATGAATTCAGCCATAAGTCATTCACTAGGGCTCGATCCAGTCTAGTTACAATTCTTCTACTTCCGGAGGATTGATTGCACCAAAAATGAATATTACCCACACTCTTTAAATCGTGAAGAACACTAGCATCAAGATAATAATTAAAATCAGCTAACATTGCATCAGTGAGTTTTGGCCTGCAATTTTCTCATCTGGTGATCTGACACAATTGAAATCACCCATTAGTAGCCATGGCAAATTAGCATTATGGGAGATTCTCACAATATTATTCCACTGATCCTTTCTCTCCATAACCAAATTTGAAGCATAAATACCAGTCAGCAAAAAAGATTCCTGAGTTTCTAGATCTTTACATAACAAGTGGATAAACTGTGCATGCTCCTCAAGCATAGAAATAGACACAGAAGTAGAGTTCCATAAAATCCATATCCTTCCTCCAGAATGAGATGCATAATTATGAGAAAATTCCATGGATGGTCCAATGGAGAGTTTTCATTTATCCTTATGACATTCTTTGACTTTGGTTTCCAAAAGAATAATAATATCCGTATTTGACTTAGAAATAGAGTGGTAAATATCTATCCTTTTACTGTACTTATTTAAGCCTCTAACATTCCAAGGTAAAATTTTCATTGCAAAACCTTAGATAAAGAAGAAACACATGATTGTATCCTCTCCAATTTATCTGGTAAGTTCTCTTTATCCTTTAAGATATCCTTTTCCTTATCAGTAGGGTTACCTGATTCCTTGCTTTTCATTTGAATTTGAAATTTTGAATGTGGTGTAGCTTGACCGGCTGTCCCTTCTATGCATACATAGGCACCAGATCTCCTAGATATGCTGGCTTCAAGTGCGGCAAGTGCACATGGTCCCTTGCAGAAACGTGCAGGTCTCCACCTTGCCTTTATTGAGTTTTAGCGATCACCAAGGTATTAGAATTGCTAGCCATAAGAGTAGGACGCTCACCATAAATAGTGGGCTGGACTCTATCTATATCCAGCAGGGAATCTTGCTTAATATTAGAAACCAAAATTTTCAGATCCATAGTAGCCGCCACTTGAGCATGTGTTTCAGCCTCCACTCCTTTTCTTTGCTGGAAAACCTTAGAATTAGGGTTAGAATCAATTGAGTTTAACAACTCAGTACCAACCAGATTAGAAATAGAAGGTAACTCAGTCCGAGTGGCTGAGTTAATACCAACTTGATTAACCGGTTCCTCAATTCCAACCAGATCTACGTGCACCACCTGAACCTTGTTCATTCTTATCAAGATGCTAAAGAACATCAAAAGCATTGCTCATTTTGATAGAAGATTGAGGAATGAAAACTTTTTTGGTTTTTTTCCAAGTAACAAGAACATATTCCTTAGGGATACACTCCTTGTCACCATGGCCAAAATTCTTACATGCAGTGCATAGTTTAAAGATCCAATCATATGAGACCGTAATGGATTTAAGCGAATAACTGTCATTAAGAACCTAGATAATACTAGGGAGTTCAGCAGGAGCATCAACAAGAATACATACCAGCATCGTTGCCTGAGAATAGTCAGTCGATCCATATGTAGCGGCTTTCCAATTAAACTACTCAACTTGCAGAGGCCTCTCTGTGTTCACTAGTGAAGAGGAAGATCAGGAAAAGTAAAACCCATATTCGTATGGATGTAAGGCTTTCCTTCTCCACTCTCAAACAACTATTCCAACATTGGAGGATGAATGGGTGTCCTCGAACAGACCAATACCCTCAAGAACATGGTTTAAGTCTTCTTCTAAGTCAAAGATGCACATAAAAAATTCTCTAGTTCTCATGAGTAATCTCATCTCTCCTTTTAAGGACTACTCTTGATAAAATACAAGAGAGGCAAGTAAAAAGCCTTCATGCCCACAATGTAACCCATAGCAACATACCTCCATGCATTCTCCAGGTATATGAGCATCCTCCTCCTTGAAGACAACAACCTTTTGATCTCCACGCACCTCAAGCTCAATGAAATCCAACTTGTTGCTTAGTTTCACTTGAGGGTTGGAAAATAAGGAGGTCCATGCTCTAGGGGTTGCTGAAACCCTAGAAGATGATCTAGTATGGCGGGCTAAAGACCAACCTCGAGATGGTTGTTTGAGGGGAATACCTTGTAAAGATCTTTCTCCATGGAGGGGCAGATCATTTGCAGCATTCACTTGGCCAACAGGAGCAGCTGGAGAAGAAACCCTCCTCTACCGCCCAAAGCCTTCACCCTCTGATCAATCACACGCGTGCATCGTTAAACACTTGCGCAACCGTTAATTTAAATTAAACCAAACTCATGTACTTTAAGCATATGGCATGAAGCAAGAGGTGAGAATGAGTCAAATCCACAGAGAGATCTCATATTTTAAAGTTGAAAGTATCGAGTTTTTAGAGAAAAAATAGATAAGAAAAAAGAGGGAGCATGATGATTTGATAGAGAACAATTAAACCTAGTCGGACTTACTACGAACTCACAAAAGGAGCACATCTAAACGAGCATAATTAGACTATATAATGAACTAAGACTACCCTTAAAATATTAAACAAAAGAAGAATACAAATTTGAGTGATGTCAACAGAAGAAAACAAAAGAGCTGTAGAAGAAAAAGATGGAGAAAATTCTATTTGTTCCAAACAAACTACCGTCAAATGAAATCATAACTTCATGAAATTTTGCAGAGACATTGAAAATGTAAAAACAATATGACTCTTATAAGACAACATTTACAGAAAATATTCAAAATATTGTGTAACACAGACAACTTAAAAACTAGAGAGCGAAAAGATACAAAAAAAAATATTTGCAGCCGTCGCAGTCCTTCGTGCGGATCCTTGGAAGCCCTGGACTCCTTCTAGTAGTCAATTGCAGTACATCGAGTCTACCTCTAGCCCCTAGTAGCCGCTGGTTTGAGAGAGATGTAGAGAGAGAGAGAGAATGAAAGCTAGAGAGAAGGGGAGAGGTTGCTACAGTACCGCGGTACTATAGCTACTACAGTACCGCGGGTACTGTAGAAGAGAGAGGGAGAAAGAAAGTGGGAGAGGAAGGGTTCATCTGCAGAAAGAGAGAAGAATAAGAAAATGGACGAGGAGAGAAGAATAGAAAATAAAGAAGGGTTCGGATCTTTGAAAAATAGAAGGAGAGAGAGAAAAGGAAAGGATAAAAGAGGGCTGGCGGCTATTCTTTGTGGCTTCATTGGAGAAAAAGTTAGGGCATTCTTCTTATTGATTTTCTTACCCAAAATATCCTTACATTTATCATGTGCACAACTAAACGTAATTGCTGGGATTTGAACTTAAGTCACTCCAACAGGCACCAAATAGTCCAACCAATTGCGCCACATGTTCTTTATGTCCTCTTCATACAAAATACATTAAAATTAGATTTCTGTAGTGAACAGAATAACAATTATGTTCAAATAAAATTATTATATATCTTTACTTTGCCAAAAACCCACAAATGTGCTACACTCAGTTTTTCACATGAAATGATGATGTTTTTAACTCAGAATTCAACAAAATTAGTGTCGTTGGAAAAAGCACAAAATTATCTATCATCACATATAGTTTTGCACATAAAATCATGAGTGTAATGTATAATTTCAATCAATTAATGCTCAACATGTGTTATTATCACACCCTCCAACTTAATCGTTGCTAGTCCCTTAGCAATGCAAATAAGGAAAAATTAAGACTACAATGATCTTTGGAAAGTTCTTCATTTAAAGGTTATCTATCACAAATAATCATATGATAGTCATTTAGTTAATCTAAAGTTCTCATTTTCCTCACTACACTTGGGGTCCCGATAGGTGATTGTATATAAAAATTGACATGCTTAGAGTTCATTTCCACCCTTTCTAGTATATCATCGCCTTAGCTAACCCTCGGGGTAGAACCACCTAGAGGAGAGAAGAGAAAAAGAAGTCTTTTGATCAGTCGGTAAGGATCGCTTTTCAGCTCTCGTCCCAACTTGACATTTTTCAGAACTTGGTCTTACTCTGATATGAGGGACTTTTAAATTAGTGCACCTTTATCATTTAATTGCACTTTTTGCCTTTTAGAGTGCGTACTTTTTGTCATTCTCTTTAATTTGCCTGAGGAGAAGAGTGTACTTTTTGCCATCTGCCTTTGTTTGGCTCTTGCAAAGCATTTTCGGTATTTGTCATGCAATTTACGTACTTCTAACCGTCATTTTTTTCTAACTGCCTCCTTAGGGTGTTGAATGGGTTAGTCCCCTATTACGAATCTCGACCTTCCTTTCGTTCAACTCAAAGATAAAAAACAGAATGGGCAGTCCTACCCTTTAAATTAACTCTAGCAATTCTACAATTTCAAGGTCATCCACTCACCCTAAGTTGTCGTGTGTATGTGAAAATCATCTCTGTCGTGGCTCCTTATAGAGTGGGGATTATTTCGAACTTCTTAAACTTTGTGTAACTAACTAACACAAAATTGATTTGTTTAGGAATCCCTTAATAAAGCATGATTTTATGCAAGCATAAGTGGGGTGTAAAAAAGAATTTTTGAAAAAATTTGAGCATTTTTATTTGTGAAAACACGAGTTTTCTTCAAAAGATTTTACAATTATATGTAATAGTTGTTCCCTCCAACTTAAATGACATTGTCCTCAATGGCATAACAAATATAAAAGAATGACAGCCAAAAGGAGTCAAGGAAGGAGAGATACAACTTGGGGTGTCAAAGATTTTCATCTATTTTACGCCCAAGCCAACTGCCACCTGAATTATTAAACCTATAAAGAAAACAACAAACTTATTAAATGAATCTAAGAACATTGGGTTGTATCCCAATAAACGCTAAGTTTAACGTCTTCAGCTAGACACATGCATGCTCACTATCCAATACCCACATATTCAAATACCAATTCATGTGCTTTCACACATGTCGGTTGAAGGAACTCTCTCAAATAATAGCAAGGTAGAGGTGGGACACTCAAGAAGAAATCAAAAAATGAAGGACACATGTACACCATCTAGAAAGGATCTATAAAATCGTCACATGGGTACTTGAGAGATAGATCAGTGAATTGAAAAGTATCCATAATAGGCTTTAGCTCAAATGGCCCAAATCTCACAAAAGAATCAATTGGGATTAATTCCAAGGATAATGAATACTCTATGCACTTAATACTATCCATAGTATCACAAGACATGATTGAGTCGTTTAAGTGCTTCATGTTGTCTATCCCCTCAATCAGATCAAAAGTTTCTAAGGGTGGATTTTTAGGGAGTGTTTCAATACCTTTTTGCCCTTCTTTCTCTTTTATTTGTCTACCCTCTTTGGAACATTCATCAACAATGAACATAGCTTGTGATTCATCACAATATTCAGCCTTAGAAATGTCCAGGTTCTAACCTTGAGGCATACTAGTGCCACCCAATTCCTCTTGATGATGCACCTCTTCAAGGAACCCCCAACTTTATTTGGACATATCATGAGCAAATTCTAGTTGTGTGGCTTCAAAGGAAACCTGAGTTTTAGTGTGGTTGCAACATTTAGGAGAAGGATTGATCAAATATTCCATGGGTTTGCTAGGCAAAACTCCTGGCTCCTCCCCCTTTGGTTCTTCAGTAAACTACCCTATTTGATTTTTCAAATTAGATCTAGACTGTTGTTGAGCAAGGATCAGTTATTGGAGTTGCAGAAGTAGATCATCTTCATCAATCTGTTGGGGAGGGGATTGATAAGTTGGCTGAGAATTATATGATTGAGGTAAGATTGGTGAAACGTGACAGATGAAAAACAAGGTGACTAAGGCGGTGAGTATGCAGGCAATAGATATTCATGTTGTCCTCCACCATAGGTTTGATCTTGAAAGTTGGTTTGAATTGGAGTCCAATTTTGACGATTTTGCATGGAAGGACAATGAGCCTGGGTTTGATGAGACTCCCATGAGAAATTAGAATGTTGCTCCCATCCTAGGTTGTAAAAATCAGTGGAAGGGGGAGCTTCATATGTAGCCTGCACTTGAGCTTGAATAGCGAGTGGTAGTTGTAAAACAGTAGGGCACATGCTAACATGATGGATAAGGCTAACATAAAAGGTACAATTCTCCTGGTGAGTGGGATATGATCTGTTGATCTTGGGAGCAAGGAAATCCATGTTCACCCTTGAATTAGAATCTATAGAATGTTGGAGTTCAAATATCTCTTTACTTTCGGCTTGGGTGATAGAGTTATAAAGTGGAAGAGAAGCATGGTTGCTTGAGTTTTCACTCAAGATTTCAAAAAGAGAATATGCTTCATCCTCACTCTTGCTCATAAAGGTACCTCCACAAGATATATCCACTAATTGCCTATTGAATTCAGTCAACCCGTCATAAAATGATTGAACGATTTGCCACTTGGATAAACCATGATGACGACATCTTCTCAACAACTCTTGTAATCTCTCCCATTATTCATGAAATTGTTCTACAGGGAGTTATGAGAACCTTGTAATGGCTCTCCTCAAAGCTTTGGTTCGGCTAATAGGAAAAAACTTTTTCAAGAATTCTTGTTGTAGATCTATCTATGTAGTGACTGGTCTCCCAATGGTCTTAGGCCAATATTTAGCTCAGTCTTTCAAAGAGAATGGGAATAGAATTAGTCGGAGAGCATCATTAGAGAGCTCTTGGATTTTAACTGTAGAGCAAATTTCAAGAAAGTCATCCAGATGCTTATATGGATCTTCATGAAGATCTCCAAAAAAAGATGGGAGCATCTGAATGGTATCGAGGTCAATCTCATATTGTTGGGCATGGATTTCAGGGAGTTGGATGCAAGTGGATGGAGTGTATTCAGTAGGATAGAAATAGTCCATCAACTACTTAGTTGACTTTATGGACGGAGATTGGTTCCACTCAATATTGGATTTTTTCTTTTTTATTTTTTAAATATTTATATTTTTTTCTATTAACAAACAAGTTGTCAACACAAATTAACCTAAGGGTTTCCTAGACCTATGAACACAACTAGTGCGAGTTCCCTCAAGTTTAATTGAAGTCCACACACACACTCTTGGGCTAGCCAGGTAAGAGGTGGGATCATGAGAGGCTCCTCTCGCTCTCGCGAGGTCCTAATTAGAGAACCACAAGTCCACTTAGACTTGGCCTGTTAACCTCTTTGCTTAGACACCAACCTTAAAAAGTGGTGCAAACACAATCTTACTTAAGTCCAACCACCAATTGAGCTCAATGTAGGTTTTCTCACAAATTGACTAGGGATCCACTTAAGTCCACTTTCAAATTGTCTACTACCCAAGTAAGAGGTTGGGATGTGGGAGGCTCCCCTCACTATTGTGAAGACCTAATTAAGTAACCACAAGCCCGCTCAAGGTGTTTGCCTTTAGACCTCTAGCCTTAGACACTAATATCCAAAATGAAAAATTGGGCTCAATTTCACCTTCGTTTCAATGTGAACCCTAGGGTCAAGTTGCTATTCTTTTTTTATTGGGCTTTAGGTGAATGCAAGATGCAAGGAGATTGGGATTTTTAGGCCAAGGAAGGGTGATCAAATCCCCACCTTATGTTGTTAAGGGTTATGTCCTTAAGATATTTTTAAGCATGCAATGCACAAACAAATCAAATTAACAAAGAGTTATTATGCCAAAATCAAATGAAAATACATGCATACAAAAAATGACAAAAATTAAACAAAAATAAATTATTTCTAATGCATTACTAAATGATGCATGTCCTAAAACATGAAAGGGTGATCTCTAATCTTATGATATTGACTTTTATTGAGTTCAAGTGATTTATTTTTTTTTAATTTAATGTCCCTATCTAACCAAAATAGAAATAGATTTTTTTTTTTTTTAATCTTAAACATGCAAACTAGTTAAATAAGGAAGCTTAAATAAAATAACACAAAAGTAGAGGTACGTACCTCAACACATATTGAAATTTTTACAGGAAGCCACTCTCTTCGTTTATGATTTTCTAGATTTTTTTCAAAATTTTCTAGTTTTTGAAAAAAAGTTTTCATTTTCTTTGTTTTTCAGCTATTTTACACTATTTTATGATTTCCTAACTTTTGCACGCATCCCAAGGCATATCAAGAGCCTAAGACTTTCCAAAGACCTTTTTTTCTCATTTCCTAATGTTTACATATTTCTTTTCATATATTTTTAAAATTTTTCCTGCATACAATTAAAAGACAATGTTAATCTAGATTGATTCCATGCAAAAAAAAAAAGATAAAGGTGAAGATAGATGTATATACAAGAACACCCAAAGTTAATCAACATAAAAAATACATAAATCTCTCCAGCAATGGTGCCAAAAATTGATCAATCACACATGTGCGTCATTAAACACTCGCGCAACCGGCAATTTAAAATAAACCAAACTCATGTACTTTAAGCATCTGGCATGAAGTAAGTGGTGAGCATGGGTCAAATCCACAGGGAGATCTCAGATTTCAAAATTAAAAGTATTAAGTTTTTAGAGAAAAAATAGAGAAAAAAGAAGAGGGAGCGTGATGATTTGATAGAGAACAATTAAACCTAGTGGGACTTACTACGAACTCACAAAAGGAGCACCTCTAAACAAGCATAAGTAAACTATCTACTGAACTAAGACTACCCATAAAATATTAAATAACAGAAGAATACAAAATTTGAATGATGTTAACAGAAGAAAAAGATGGAGAAAATGTTATTTGTTCCAAACAAACTACCGTCAAATGGAATCATAACTTCATAAAATTTTACAGGGACATTGAAAATGGAAAATATGCCTCTCAAAAGACAACTTTTATAGAAAATATCAAAATATGGTGTAAAACGGACAACTTAAAAATTAGAGAGAGAAAACTAATGTTTGCAGCCATCGCAGCCCTTCACGCGGATCCTTGGCAGCCCTGGACTCCTTCCAATAGTCAGTTGCAGTGCCTCGAGTCCACCTCCAGCCCTTAGCAGCCGCTGGTTTAAGAGAGATGTAGAGAGAGAGAGAGAGAATTAAAGCTAGAGAGAGGGGGAGAGGTTGCAACAGTACCGCGATACTATAGTTGCCATAGTACCGCGGGTATTGTAGAAGAGAGAGGGAGAAAGAAAGTGGGAGAGGAAGGGTTCATCTGCAGAAAGAGAGAATAAGAAGAAAGGGAAAGAAGAAGGATGAGGAGAGAAGAATAGAAAATAAAGAAGAGTTCGGATCTTTGAAAAATAGAAGGAGAGAGAGAAAAGGAAAGGGTAAAGAGGGCCGGCGGCTGCTCTTGGTGGCTTCATTGAAGAAAAAGTTAGGGCATCCTACTTATTGATTTTCTTGCCTAAAATGTCCTTACATTTATCCCGTACACAAAAATAAACATTATTGTTATGATTTGAACTCAGGTCACTCCAACATGCACCAAGTAATCCAACCAACTGCGTTACAAGTTCTTTATGTCTTGTTCATACAAAATAAATTAAAATTAGACTTATGTGGTGAACATAATAACAATTATTGTAACGACCCGCCACCCTATAATCGGGGATCTGATTACTAAATTGGTACCGAATCATTAAAATTTGGAGCCAAACCAAGATCTCGATAAGTCTGAGAAATAAATGATAAACTAAGCAAAACATCCACATCACATTGAATTGTAAAGGAAGTGCAGGAATTAAAAATTATTACAATTCAACTTGACTCAGCAAATAATTGTATATTCCAACTGAAAAGAAGTAATTAAGCGTACAGGCCTGAAAAGAAAATAACAACTACATCGGGGCATACCCAAGGACAGTGGCTACTGGCACGCCACTTGAGATAACGCCCTCCACGCTACGCCTGCCCGAAAACCGCAGGGGGTGAGTCACATCGAAATGGACTCAGTAGGGATCCTTCGATCCCCACCACCCACTCACGCACCCACAAGTGCAACAACACGAATATAGGCAATTAAATAAATAAAGTAGTAAACAAAACTCCGAAATCACTCCACTACGGAGTCCACAACCAATGTCTCGGCTAAACACGCAAACCACGTGGCCGAACGTGGAAAATACCAACCCACTGAGACCAAACAGCAACCCCTCGAATAGCGCGCTGGCTACTCCGACCTGACCGGCTCTAAGTAGTTCTGCTTCCCTCAGCACGAGTGACACTCCGAATGTACCACTCCCACATCAGTACTAGCTATACCCCAGGGTACACCAGGTGACCCTCTCTCTAGGCGTCACCCCACCACTCCCACACCGGCGCCATGTCACTCCCACACTGACACAGGATGCCTAAGCGTTAACAACAGTCACTCTAGGTCCACGATCGCACAAAACACGTCACAGTGCGATCCGATCACGTAGGAATCCTCAACTTCGAAGTATGGTTTTAAGCATGTATTTTAACCAAACTATCTAACAATGTAAATACGTGTTAATTACATGGATTAATGAAGGTCTGTCTTGAATCGCGTCGCCTGTGGCCGACGTCATTCAAGACTCCTAAAGTGGTTCACGTAAAACCTGGCCTCAAAAGATGGCCTAAACCGCATCGTGCAAGGTAGTCACCTTTTAAAAGGCGTCGCTGTCCCTATTCACCTATTCACGACAGAAACATAATCAAGTCTTGGAGTGAACTGAACTAAATTGCATCTTGGGAGGCAACTGCCTTTCAAAATGGCGTCGCTGTCCCAAGACGTCATTTAGCGTTCGCAAACAGGTTCCCCCCAGCCTTCCAAATACAAAAGTAGAAATTCTACCCCCAATTCGCATAATACCGACCCGCTGGGACCAAATAGCCAAATACCCGTTAAAACCTACCATTCCCCAATTTATAAAATGACCATTTTCACCCCGAAGATCCCCTTAACATGCTTCAAAGCGGGAAAAACATGGTTTTAATCAAAACACAACGAAGATCGTCACCTTACCGGTTACTTGAACTCCTCCGAACTCTAAGCTGCCGAACCGCCAAGCCACAAGCCGCCGCCGGTACCGCCGTAGACGCCGTTACTCCACCGAGACGTCAGCCGCCTTCTGGAAAGCAATACACCATGGAGGAAATGGTGGTGGTAGTGGTAGAAGTTAGGGGGGGGGGGGGGGGGGGGTTGATGGAGTGGAGTGAGAGGAAAGGAAGGAGAAGGGGAAGGGAGAGCAAAGGGATCGGAGAGAGGGAGGAAAGAGAGGAAGATGAGAGAAATGAGGGAAAGGAGGGAGGGTTCGCGAGTTAAACCGAAACTAGCTAAAACGCGTCGCCCAATACCGACGCCATTCACACGACAAGACCAGGGCCGTACTCTCGCGGCCCGAAACTGGCCCACGTGGCGCCCACGTGGCACCGACATGGCACACTCTAAAACGTGTCCCCCTAACAGGACGCCGTTTGAACCGCGGCTCGCAAGCTCGACGCGATAAAGAACCTATGCCCCAGCCCCACAAGGGCCCAAACCAAGGGGTCCAACACCGAAACTAACCCAATAACTGGATCCGAAACCTCAATCCTTACATTCTCCCCCCCTTAAAAGAATTTCGTCCCCGAAATTTCCGCTATAGAATAACGAGATCGAAGATAATGGTACTAGCTCACAGGTGAACTTACAAGAAAAGGTAGGGAAACTGATCTCGCATCTCATCCTCTCGCTCCCAGGTCGCCTCGCCTCACGAGCGATGCTGCCAAATTACCTTAACCAAAGGAACAACCTTGTTCCGAAAGACCTGCTCCCTGCGATCCTCAATACTCACTGGAAATTCCGGAAAGGACAAGTCCTCAACGACCTCCAATTCCGAAAAGTCCAAGACATGAGATGGATCCTAAACATACTTCCTCAGCAAATAAACATGGAACACATCGTGCACTCCTGCAAGACTGGGCGGCAAGGCTAGCTGATACGCCGTTTCCCCAATTCGAGCAAGAATGGGAGAAGGCCCAATATATCGTGGACTCAGCTTACCTCGCTTCCCGAATCTCATCACACCCTTAGAGGGTGAGACTCGGAGAAACACGTGGTCCCCAACCTCGAATTCAAGTGGTATCCTATGGGTATCTGCATAGCTCTTCTACCTATTCTGAGTTGTAGTCAACCTCTACTGCACTACCCTGGCAACCTCAGCACACTGCTGTACCAACTCTGGCCCTGCTATTTGCCTCTCGCCAATCTCAGACCAATTCACAGAAGATTGGCACATCCGCCCATACAATGCCTCAAATGGCGCCATACCGATACTAGAATGATAACTGTTGTTGTAAGCAAACTCCACTGTAGACAAGGGCTGCCCAAGAACCTCCCCAATCTAGGCAACAAGCCATGAGCATATCCTCCAATGTCTGAATAGTCCTTTCTGACTGTCCATCGGTCTTAGGATGGTAAGCCGAGCTAAAGGCTAACTGCGTACCCAAGGCCTTCTGAAAACTCTTCCAAAACCTAGAAGTGAATCTCGGATCCCGATCTGACACGATGGACAAAGGCACCCCATGTAGAGAGATGATCCGGTCCACAAACAACTTAGCCAACTTACCGAGTGACCAGTCCTTTCTAATAGCTAGCAAGTGCGCAGACTTGGTCAATCGATCAACAATGACCCAGATTGCATCCCTCCTGCCAAGTGACACGGGAAATCCCATCACAAAGTCCATAGTCACGTGTTCTCACTTCCACTCCGGGATTGGTAACAGCTACAACAACCCTCCTGGTCTCTGGTGCTCTGCCTTAACTTGCTAACAAGTCAGGCACCTTGCCACATATTCATCTACGTCCTTCTTCATACCAGGCCACCAAAAGTGCCTCCTCAAACAATGATACATCTTAGTCGTTCCGGGATGCACTGCATATCTAGAACGGTGTGTCTCATCTAGGACACTCCTGCGCACCTCTTCCTTAGCTGGAAGATAGAGTATGCCTCAAAATCTGACCGTGCCATCACTCCACAACTCAACTTCTGGTATCTGGAGAATCTGTGTTAACTCTGCATCCGCCCTCTGAGCCTCAATCACTGCATGGTGCACCGTTGGCCTCACAGTCAAGCTGGGCAACACGGCTCTATCGGCCTCTCGAGGAATCTTAAAGGAGGATTCCACAACCTGCTCATATAATTTCCATTCCTGAATCATAAGATGTGATACAACCGTCTTCCGACTCAAGGCATCTGCCACCACGTTCGCCTTACCCGAATGATAAGAAAGGTCAATATTTTAATCCTTGATAAACTCCATCCACCTGCGTTGCCTCAAATTCAAATCCCTCTTAGTGAAAACACACTTCAGACTCTTGTGATCAGTGAAGACCTGAAACTTCTCCCCATATAAGTAGTGCCGCCAGATCTTCAGAGCAAATACCACAGCCGCCAACTCTAAGTCATGAGTGGGGTAGTTTTCCTCATGCTTCTTCAGCTGCCTAGAAGCATAGGCCACAACCTTACCATGCTGCATCAGAACCGCACCCAAACCTCGACGAGATGCATCGGAGTAAACCACGAATCCCCCTAAACCTAATGGAAGTACCAGAACTAGATCCGAAGTGAGACGATCCTTCAATTCAGCGAAACTCTGCTCGCACTCTTCGCTCCACACGAAACGAACACCCTTACGAGTCAACCTTGACAAGGGGGTTGCTATCGAAGAAAAATTCTGAACAAACTGCCTATAATATCCTACTAACCCCAGGAAACTTCTGATCTTAGTCACTATTGTCGGTCTGCCCCAATCTATTACTGCCTCAATCTTGGCTGAATCCACAGCAATGCCATCACCAGAAATGACATGCCCCAGGAAGTGTACCTTATCTAGTCAGAATTCACACTTACTAAACTTGACATAGAGTTGGTGCTCTCTCAGAACCTGCAACACCACCTGAAGATGTGTGGCATGCTCTTCCTCAGAAGAAGAATATATCAAAATATCATTTACAAACACTACTACAAACTGATCTAGGTAGGCCCTGAAGATCTGGTTCATCAAATCCATAAAAGCCGCTGGAGCATTGGTTAAGCCGAAAGGCATAACCAAAAACTCATAATGCCCGTACCGAGTCCTAAAAGCCGTCTTACTCACATCAACCTCACGGATCCTCATCTGGTAGTACCCTGATCTCAAGTCAATCTTCGAGAATACCTTGGCAGACTGCAACTGATCCATCAAATCATCAATTCTCAGAAGTGGGTACTTGTTCTTTATAGTTACCTAGTTCAGCTGTCTATAATCAATACACAGCCTCAGAGAACCATCCTTCTTCCTAACAAACAGAACTGGAGCACCCCACAGAGAAGTACTGGGACAGATAAAACTCTTATCCAGCAATTCCTGCAACTGTGCTTTCAACTCAGCGAGTTCGGCTAGAGCCATCCGATACGGGGCCTTAGACAAGGGCGCCGTACCTGGTGCAAGCTCAATAGTGAACTCAACCTCCTGTTGAGGAGGAAGGCCAGGAAACTCCTCAGGAAACACATCAACAAAGTCACAGACTACAAGCATCTCCCATGGACTGGAACCACTACTAACACCAGCTACAACTACCGAGGCAAGGAAAGCCTCACAGCCACCAACAAGCAATCTCTGGGCCTTAAAAGTAGAAATAAGAATACCACGAGAAGAGAGCCTAATACCTTGGAAGTAGAAGGCCGGGATATCCGGAATGGAGAAACGCACCCTCTTCCTGTGGCAGTCCACCTCAGCATAATAAGCCTCCAACCAGTCCATACCCAAGATGACATCAAAGTCACGAATAGCAAGCACAACTAACTGGGCAGGTAACTCATGACCCTTAATGGTTAAGGGAACCTCACTCAAACAGTTATAAGACAACATGAAATCCACAGAAGGAACCTCAACCATCAGTCCATCAGATAACTCATCAACGGATGCAGAAAGAATATCTATGAATTGCTCAGAAATAAAGGAATGCGAAGCACCCGAATCAATCAACGCATGCGCAGAGTTCCCTAGGACAGAAAGTGTACCTTCCACCAAGTTGGACGCGCGAGCCTCCTTTCTGGTGATAGCAAGAACTCTCCCTAGGTCCTCGGTTTCTTTTGATTACCTAGTCCCTGCCCCTGACCATGCCCTGCGGGCAATACCTCGCCAAATGGCCCTACTGGCCACAAGTATAAGACCTCCCAGAAAAAGTAGGACACTGAGTCCCACCGTGAGTACCACCACAATGACGACAAGCTGCCGGAAGCCTTTGAGCTACCACCTGCTGAGCACTGGACACCGACTGACTTTGTTGTTTCTGCCTGGGTCTACTACCATTGTTCCTGCCACTGCTGTTGCCACAGCCTCGAAAGAACCTCCTGAATCTGGAGCCGAGTGAAGACGATCCTGATCCGGACAAACGAGTTGTTGCTGCTGTCTTCCCCTTGCCGTAAGTCGGCCCTTGAGTAACCAGTCCCCTCTCCTGAGCCGACTGATCGTGCTGTGCCTCGACTGCCGCGGCACACTTAACTACTGACGCCAAGTCTGTACAGCAGTGGGACACCACAAAACTCCTCAAGTTGTACCTCAGTCCATCCATGAACCTCTCAATCCGATGCCCTTCGTCTCCTGAAATAAAGGGTACAAACCTCCCATGCAAAACAAATTTCATCTGGTACTCGAGCACTGTCATGCTCCCTTGGGTCAAGTCCATAAATTCCCTCTCCTTGGCCTTCTGGACATGCTTAGGGAAGTACTGCGCATAGAACTCTTTCATAAATGTATCCCATGGAATCTTCTTGAGATTCCTATCTGCATAAGACAAGCTCTTCAAAGTATTCCACCAGTCATAGGCATCATCCTTCAACATGAAGATAGCCAATGGAGTCCTCTCAACTGCCGCACAATCGAGGGTATCGAAAGTCTTCTCCAACTCCTTCAGCTAATGAATGGCCTCATCAGGGTTGGGACGAATGGTAAAATGAGGCAGCTTCAGCTTCAGGAATCTCTCCAAAGCAGCTGAAGGCCCTCCCCGAGTACTAGAACTCTCACTAGGGTCTCGAGTCTGATATTTGGTCATCGTGTCCATCACAGTCTCCATAAAACGCTTCATATTCGGCCTACCGACCTCAAACCCACTAGGAACATCTCCCTGCTCCCTAATAACTGGCACTCTCTTCCTAGGAGCCATCTAATCGCCTACAGTCATAACAACCGAAAATTCTAATTAGAACTCAAGACCTACAGTACCGCCATGCCTATACGGGATAATGCATTTATTTGCTGAAATTTCGGTATTTAACCTAGTTGTTCATTTATTTTCCAGACCGAATGCTCTGATACCAATTGTAACGACCCGCCACCCTATAATCGGGGATCCGATTACTAAATGGGTACCGAATCATTAAAATTTGGAGCCAAACCAAGATCTCGATAAGTCTAGGAAATAAATGATAAATTAAGCTAAACATCCACATCAAATTGAATGGTAAAGGAAGTGTAGGAATTAAAAATTATTACAATTCAACTTGACTCCGCAAACAATTACATATTCCAACTGAAAAGAAGTAATTAATCGTACATGCATGAAAAGAAAATAACAACTACATCGGGGCATACCCCGAGATAGTGGCGGCTGGCGCGCAACCCGAGATAACGCCCTCCACGTTACGCCTACCTAGAACCCTCACCTAAAAACCACAGGGAGTGAGTCTCATCAAAATGGACTCAATAGGGATCCTTCGATCCCCACCATCCACTCACGCACCCACAAGTGCAACAACACGAATATAGGCAATTAAATAAAGCAGTAAACACAACTCCGAAACCACTCAATTACAGAGTCCACAACCAATGTCTCGGCTAAACACGCAAACCACGTGACCGAACGCGGAAAACACCGACCCGCTGAGACCAAATAGCAACCCCCCGGATAGCGCGATGGCTAGTCCGACCTGACCGGCTCTAGGTGGTTCTACTTCCCTCAGTACGAGTGACACTCCGAATGTACCACTCCCACACCGGTACTAGCTATACCCCAGGGTACACCAGTGACCCTCTCTCTAGGCATCACCCCACCACTCTCACACCACCGCCATGTCACTCCCACATTGACACAAGGTGCCTAAGTGCTAACAACAGTCACTCTAGGTCCACGATCGTACAAAACACGTCACAGTGCGATCCGATCACGTAGGAATCCTCGACTTTGAAGTATGGTTTTAAGCATACATTTTAACCAAACTATCTAACAATGTAAACACATGTTAATTACATGGATTAATGAGGTTCTGTCTTGAATCGCGTCGCCCGTGGCCGACGTCATTCAAGACTCCTATACTGGTTCACATAAAACCTAGCCTCAAAAGATGGCCTAAACCGCGTCGTGCAAGGTAGTCACCTTTTAAAAGGAGTCGTTGTCCCTAGTCTCCTATTCACGACAGAAACAGAATCAGGTCTCGGGGTGAACCGAACTAAATCACGTCTTGGGAGGCAGTCGCCTTTCAAAATGGCGTCGCTGTCCCAAGATGCCATTTAGCATTCGCAAACAGGTTCCCCCTAGCCTTCCAAGTACAAAAGTGGAAATTCTACCCCCAATTCGCATAAAAACGTACCAAAATGGGGAAGGAGGAGGAGAATCCAAATACCCGTTAAAACCTACCATTCCCCAATTTATAAAATGACCATTTTCACCCCGAAGATCCCCTAAACATGCTTCAAAGTGGGAAAAACATGGTTTTAATCAAAACACAACGGAGATCGTCACCCTACCGGTTACTTGAACTCCTCCGAGCTCCAAGCCGCCGAACCACCACGCCACAAGACGCCGCCGGTACCGCCGTGGACGCCGTTACTCCATCGGGACGTCGGCCGCCGTCCGGAGAGCAATACGCCGTGGGGGAAATGGTGGTGGTAGTGGTGGAAGTTGGGGGTGGGGGGGGGGGGGGGGGTGTTGATGGAGTGGAGTAAGAGGAAAGGAAGGAGAAGGGGAAGGGAGAGCAAAGGGATCGGAGAGAGGGAGGAGAGAGAGGAAGATGAGAGAAATGAGGGAAAGGAGGGAGGGTTCGCGGGTTTAAACCGAAACTAGCTAAAACGCGTCGCCCAATACCGACGCCATTCAGACGACAAGACCAGGACCGTACTCTCGCGACCCGAAACTGGCCCACGTGGCACACTCTAAAACGCGTCCCCCTAACAAGACGCCGTTTGAATCGCGTCGAGCAAGCTCGACGCGATAAAGAGCCTATGCCCCAGCCCCACAAGGGTCCAAACCAAGGGGTCCGACACCGAAACTGACCCAATAATTGGATCCGAAACCTCAATCCTTATAATTATGCTCAAATAAAATTATTATATATCCCGGCTTTGCCGAAAACCCATAAATGCGCTACACTCAGTTTTTCACATTAAAGGACGATGTTTTTAACTCAGAATTCAACAAAATTTGTGTTGTTGGAAAGAGCACAAAATTATCTATCATCACATGTAGTTTTTCATATAAAATTATCAATGTAATGTATAATTTCAATCATTAATGCTCAAGAATGCATAATTATCACCCTCCTCTCCCATCCCGCTCACACCTAGATTATGTATTTCTATTCCAAGTAAATTTTCTTCTCCTCTTCCTATATCTTTTAGATATACATTGATCTCTCTATATGTAGAACCTTAGGGATCCATTTGTTTCTTGTCTTAGAATAAGTTGAATGGTGTCTTGTTAGTCCTATCTTCTACTTTTGTTACAAAAGAGTCAAAAAAAAAACAATCCTCAAAAGAGCAGATGATTTCAAATTAAAACCCTCAACCTCCTTGTGGAATGGACTCAGATTCACTACTCTACTTAGCATTTTTATTTAATCATGAATTGGATTTATAGGATTGGTTGCGTAGTATTTTAACGATGAATATTCACTCAACCAATTTTCGGCACCTTGCCAGGGAGGTTACGGTTTATAGTTTGATAAATCTTGTGTTCTTTCTATGTTTAATCACTAACAAGTTGGCTTTTGATTTGAGTAGGAAAAAGAAGGAAAAATATGGCTGCCATCCTCTTATATTCTTGTGGTCCAGAAATAATTAAAAAAATCAGAAAATAGTTTGTTAAAAAATCTGAAAAACTGAAAATAAAAAAAAGTGGAAAATATACTCCCAAGGTAAGTCCCCTTCACTCATCTCTCGTTTTCTTTCATTTGGTGTTCAAGCAAGCTTAGGATTTCATTTTGAATCATTCTTGTGGTTAGATAGGTACATTAACTTTAAAAAATTAAAAAAATATTTGATTAATCATAAAAAAACTCATCACAAGAATAGAAACCACACACCATGTGTAGGACATACATCATTTAGATTACATTACATTTCTTTTAGAAAATAATTGTTACATGCATTTGCCTTCAAAACCTCTTGTTCAAACTATTTTGTTGCATTGCATTAAAATACTTTAAGGACACTACAATTACAAGATAGGGTGTGGATTTCATCACCCTCCCTTTTCCCACTAACCACCATCCTTACATAATTGCATCACCTAAGACATTAATTTAAAATTGAGTAGCAACAAATTCTAGGTAACCCCTAAATCTAGTTCACTTAGTGGGTCAAAAACCTTGGTGAAATTGTTTTGTATATTACATCTAAAAATTAGTGTCTAAAGCTAGAGGTTAATAGGCAAACACCTAAGTGGATTTATGGTTATTTACTTAAATCCTTGCAAAAGTGAGGGGAGCCTCCCACAATCCCACCTCTTACCTGGCCAATCGAAGGAGGTAATTTTAGAACTCAATTAAACCTTGGTGAATATGTAATGTTTGAACTATTAGGTTTTAATTAACCATAGGTGTAATTGTATAGTAACTTGTTGTGCTTGCATTGAATGAAATAAAGAGAATTTAAAATTCAAAACCATCTTAAGTCCATGCAAGGTAGAAGGTCTCTACACCTTGACTTGATTGAACCAATCCCTAAAATCGAGAGACTTATGCACCAAGAACAAAGAAACTAATGGCCAACAATCAAGAACCCCCTTTACAGATGAAGGAATACTTCATTCCCACCAACTATAACCCTTCGCCTTGCATCTGATTGCCAAAACATAAAGCAGTCCAAAATGAGATCAAATCTAGCGCCATCCAAATACTCCCATCTTTTTATGGGAACACCAATGAGGACCCCTACAAACATCCTGATGAATTCTTAGAGATCTGCTCCAATATCAAGATCTAAAATTTTACTGATGATGCCCTCTGATTAACCGTATTCTCTTTTTCATTGAAAGATAAAGCAAAGTATTGGTTAGGGACCATAGGGAAAGCAATAGGAACATGGGCTAAAATGTAGCAAGAGTATTTAAGGAAGTTCTATCCAATTGGAAGAACGAACACTATGAGAAGGGCAATAATTGGATTTTCACAACTTCCTGAGGAACAAATACATGAGTCTTGGGAGAGACTAAAAGAATTACTGAGAAAATGTCCCCCTTATAGCCTATCTAAATGGCAGATAATGCAAGCACAAAGGCTTAGATGAGCGACATAGGCAGACAGGGGTTGCAACTTGTGAAGGGGCATTTGTGAGCAAAAGTGATGATGAGGCATATGGATGATTCCGACTCGGTAATCGCGCACGCGCACGATCTCTAGAGGTATTCACACGAGCTCTCGCTACAGACGCGATTTCCTCCTTGACTTGAGTGCTCCGACCATATCTCAAATCCACCATGCACGGAAAGATAAAGATCTACTCCAAGAGAGAGAAAGAGAGAGGAGATAGAGAATCTTGGGGTGTGCAGTTCCTCCAACCTCTTTTACCACCCCCCCCCTTGGCCTCCTTATATAACAAATAAGGATAAGCACAAGGATTAATCCTCATGATTATCCAAGAGTTTGGCCTTGGATAAATCTCTATTAAATATTCATGTTTATCCTGCGGCTTTTCATAAAAACCCAGATAAGCATGAAATTTAACGTCTCTCACCGTCTGACGAGAACTCTTATGTGTGTGACCCTCTAGGCCCATATATCAGTCCGGTTTCAGGCCCATTAAACTTAGAACTAATTCTAAAGTTTAATATTTATTAATTAACATTTAAACATCATATGTTAAATGATTAATTTAATAAACAAGTGGTTTATCATCTGATGATTAATTCACTTGGCCTTCTGATCATGAACGGTACCAAACACTACCTCATGATCCCAAAAGATATAAGGGATATTGTTCCCTTTATTTGAACCTTTCCGTCTGCATATACTGCACAGATAAAATCCTTCACTCATCCAATGTCCCAATAACGCAAGGGTATGGTTTTATAGTCAAACCCTCTATCGCATTATTTAGATAGATTCCAGTACTCAGTTAATTTCTAGAAAGACATCTCTTTCATTTGACCCTGGCCAGGGATTTCTGTGTACACATCCATAGGACATTCTTTCTCCAGTCTTATACCAAGAGTGAGTGATCCCTTGTTATTCACTCAATTACCTTCGCAAGCTTTCCACTGTATCTGAGAGACTGACTATCCTTGGCTTAATGGTTAAAGTCCACAAGTCAGAGAATCAAGACACAATGGTCTACAAACAAGGTATCATTGGTGACTCAGGTCAAAGGACTAAATGTGCTACTGCAACGATTAAATTCCCTGGTTGACTAATAGGTATAATTACCATCCAGGAATTCTTATTTGGGTCTGTTCAGTGAACTCATTCTCTAATGAGCACCCACAAGTTTTTCTTAGTATCACCACATGAGTGAATGTGAGATCATTCACCCTCATCACATGAGCAGACATAACTTCTGTCGATCTTATCAGATATTTAATGTCCATCCCAAATATCCTATGATCGAGAACTGTTTAAGACAAGTGACTGAGGATATTGATCTCACTATCATGATCTCATCATGATTCAATATCCTATACATTTGTCTACGGACCTTCATTACGATAGTTAATTTGCAAGAATTATAAATGAAGAAATAATTGCCTTTATTAATAATCTGAACTAGAATGTGCAATGATTGGCTTTGAGGCCACCCAATTCTATCATTCTCCCACTTGGACCCATATGCCTAAGTCCCATAGACTTAAGCTGACGTTCTAAATTGTTTTAAGACAATGGCTTAGTCAAGAGATCTGCTACATTATCCTCAGATGAGACTTTCTCAACTACTATATCTCCTTGGGCGATAATCTCACGAATAAGATGAAATCGTCTCAGAATGTGCTTTGACTTCTGATGTGATCTTGGCTCCTTCGCTTGAGCTATTGCCCCATTGTTGTCACACAATAATGGAACAGGATCTGAAATGCTTGGAACTACTCCAAGTGCAGAGATGAACTTCTTCATCCAAATCGCCTCCTTAGCCGCTTCAGCTGCAGCAATGTATTCTGCTTCGGTCGTCGAATCTGTAGTTGTTTCTTGTTTAGAACTTTTCCAACTTACTGCACCTCCATTTAATATGAACACAAATCCAGACATGGATTTGCTATCATCCATATCCGACTGAAAACTCGAGTCAGTAAACCCTCGAAGTTCCAAGTCGTTTCCTCCATAGACAAGAAATAGATCCTTAGTCCTTCTTAAGTATCTAAGGATACATTTCACCGCCTTCCAGTGTTCTTCACCTGGATCAGCTTGATATCTACTAGTGACACTTAGTGGGCGTGCCACATCAAGCCTAGTACATAGCATTGCATACATGATAGATCCTATTGCCATGTATGCTTTCTCTTCATGTGTCTTGGGAGACATTCCTTTAGAGAGATAAATTCCATGCCTCATTAGAACGAGACCTCTTTTGGAATTTTCCATGCCAAACCTTTTGACTATGCTATCTATGTACATAGATTGGGATAAGCCAAGCATCCTTTTGGACCTATCTCTATAGATCCTTATTCCGAGAATATAGGATGCTTCTCCCAAATCTTTCATGGAGAAGTTTTTGGATAACCAAGTCTTTACTGATGACAACATTCCTACATCATTCCCAATGAATAGAATGTCATCAACGTAAAGTACCAAAAAGGTAACTGTGCTCCCACTAGTCTTTTTGTATACACAAGGTTCATCTTCATTCTTAATGAAGTCATAAGATTTGATTGCTTCATCAAATCTTAAGTTCCAAGTTCGGGATGCCTGCTTTAATCCATAGATGGATCTTTGCAGCTTGCATACCTTGCTTGAATGCTATATGGAAGTGAATCCTTCAGGTTGTATCATATACACCTCTTCTTGAAGGTTCCCGTTAAGGAATGTTGTTTTCACATCCATTTGCCATATTTCATAATCATAGAATGCAGCGATTGCAAGAAGTATTCTGATTGACTTAATCATGGCAACTGGAGAAAAAGTTTCGTCATAGTCAATGCCTTGCCTTTGACGATATCCTTTTGCTACCAGCCTTGCCTTGTATGTGTCAATCTGTCCATCTCCCCCGATCTTTCTTTTAAAGATCCATTTACTGCCAATAGGTACTATACCTTCTGGCAGATCAACCAAGTTCCAAACTTGGTTGGCATACATGGACTAAATTTCAGAATTCATTGCCTCTTGCCATTTTTCTGATTCTTGACTATTTATGGCTTCTTGGTAGGTTTGAGGATCATCATCCTCATTTATGTGCACTTTTGGTTTGCCATCATCGATATGTCCAACATATCTTTCAGGCTGCTTAGGCACTCTACCTGATCTGCGAACCTTTTGTGTATCATCTTGAACAAGTTCTTGAGTCAATGGTTCAGTAGATGAACTAGTGTTGATTTGTGAGTCTAGAATTTCTTCCAGTTCTATCTTGCTCCCACTGTTTTCTTTTGAAAGATATTCTTTCTCTAAGAAGACAACTCTTTTTGCGACAAACACCCTTTGATCGCTGGGCTGATAGAAATAATATCCAAAAGTCTCTTTTGGATATCCCACAAATCTACATTTTTCTATCCTGGAATCCAGTTTGTCTGGATCATGTCTTTTGACATGTGCAGGACAACCCCAGACTCTAACAAGCTTAAAGTCTGGTTTCTTTCCTTTCCATATCTCTTATGGAGTGGAAGATACTGACTTACTGGGAACTTTGTTCAACAGATATGCAGCAGTCAATAGTGCATATCCCCATAAAGAGATTGGAAGTTTAGCATAACTCATCATTGATCGTACCATATCTAATAGAGTACGATTTCTCCTTTCCGATACAGCATTTAATTGTGGTGTATAGAGAGGAGTCCACTGAGACAAAATACCATTATTCTTAAGATATTGTGTGAATTCTGTACTTAAGTATTCACCCCCTCGATCTGATCGAAGAGTTTTGATACTCTTTCCAGTCTGGTTCTCAACTTCATTTTTAAACTCTTTAAATTTCTCAAAGACTTCTGACTTATATTTCATTAAATATATGTAGCCATATCTTGAGAAATCATCTGTAAATGAAACGAAGTATGAGTAACCACCCATAGTATGAGTGGACATTGGACCACATACATCACTATGTATTAGTTCCAATAAGTCCTTAGCTCTTTCTCCATGTCCTGAAAATGGAGCTTTGGTCATTTTTCCCATGAGACAAGCTTCACAAGTTGCAAATGATTCATAATCAAATGGATCAAGATATCCATTCTTTTGCAACCTAATGATCCTGTTCTCATTTATATGACCTAGCCTACAATGCCATGGTATGATTTATTCACATCCTTATCTATTCGTTCAAGAGATTTATTTACTTGACAAACATCATATGAAATATTAAGTAAATATAATCCATTCAATAAATATCCAGAAGCAAATAATTTGTCTCCTTGATAAATGGAACAACTTTTATTCTCAAGTTTCATAGAATATCCTTATTTATCTAAACACGAAATAGATATGATATTCCTAATAATTGTTGGAATATAATAACAATCTATTAGTTCCAATGAGTCTCCTGATGGCATCTGAAGTCTTTTTGTCCCCACAGCTAACGTAGCAACTTTTGCTCCATTCCCAAGTCTCAGATCCACGTCTCCGCAGTTCAATCTTCTTTTACTTGTTAGCACCTGCAAGTTATTGCAGATATGAGAAACACATCCAGTATCTAATACCCAAGATGTTGATTCTCTATAAGACAAGTTAAGATCGATCATGAGTAAACCTGAAGCTTCACCAAGCTTCTCCTTTGCTTTTTCTACTAGATAACTCTTGCAGTTTCTCTTCTAGTGACCTTCTTTATGGCAGTGGAAACACTGACCTTTATCATTGACTTTAGCTTTGTCCTTTTGAACAGCCGGTTTGCTTTTCACTAGCGTCTTAGGCTTACCTTTCTTAAAGGTCTGTCCAGCTTTTCTTTTCTTATTGGTCTTACCAACAAGCATTACATGTGGCTTATCTTTCTGGATAGTGCCTTCTGCTGTCTTCAACATGTTGAGCAGCTCAGCCAGTGTAACTTCAATTTCGTTCATATTGAAGTTGATAATGAATTGTGAAAATGAATCTGGAATGGACTGTAGGATTAAGTCGATGCTTAGGTCATTGTTCATAACAAAGCCAAGCACTGCAAGTCTCTCAATCCATTCTATTATCTTGAGCACATGAGTTTGCACAAATGTGTCCTCGCTCATTCTGGTCCTAAACAATTTCTTAGATATCTCATATCTTTCTGTTCTGGATTGTTCACCAAACAACTCTTGTAGGTGATTCAGAATGGACTTAGGTTCCATGTTATCATGCTGTCGTTGCAGTTCATTGTTCATTGAACCAAGCATATAACACTAGACTTTGACAGAGTCCTCCTTCCAGTTTTCAAACATCATTAATTCATCCTCGTTAGCATTTTCACCGGGTTGTACTGGATCTGGTTGATCCAGGACATAGGCTAGCTTTTCACACCTGAGGACAATCTTCAGGTTGCGTAACCAGTCAATGTAATTAGGTCCCGTGAGTTTGTATGCATCAAGTATGCAACGAAGGGGGTTATGTGACGACATAGCGACCTACAAGGAAATATAAAAATAAGCAGATAGTTCTTAAAATCAGATTTAGGACTTTTAATCTAGATTTAGGCTCCCACTATTTTTCGGCGATCTGTATGACCCTCTAATATACAGAACGGGAGATTCCGGTGATCTCCTAGTGGGGATCAGAATCCTTCGGGGATCATGCATGTGACCTTGTGGTAGCACAACAAATCACATCAAGTCCCTTAGGCAGTCAACTCTTGACAATTGCAACATTTGCAATATCCGATCAATTTAACCTCTGAATCAGAATGACCTTGTGGTAGCACAACAAATCAAATGATTCAGTTAAGTTTATCCATCACTACTCAGATAACATGAATTCATAGTGCAATCCTTGTGGTAGCACAACAAAACTACACTATTTGTCCATTTATCGTAATGACATCACATGTCGTAGACCTAGGTTAATTTCTAAATCAAATAGACCTTGTGGTAGTACAACAAATCCATTTGAGATAAGAATTATCCTTAGATCTATAATGATAGTGGGTTACGTGGATTATTCTGAATATCTCACGTTTACAACTTAAATTTTAAAAGAGGGTTTTTGAGTTGATTTATAAAAATCGTGCTATCAATAGTATTTCGATTTGAAGTATCATAATACTTAATAAAAATATATATATGATAGCATAGTCCACAAATATCACATATATGCAGAAAAATTAAATAGGGATGATGATGGACTGCTTAAGCTACTATGGAATCATCGGAGCGAAACGATGATCCATAATAGAATCCTAATGTGAAAACAGCAACACTGGTTCCATTTGATGCAAGTCCTTCCTCCAGAGGTGTCTTCAGAAGATCCCGTCCTCTAAACTTAATCCATGACATATAAATATGAAATTTAGGACTCGCAGGTCCATAAATGTACATTTAAACAATAAGAAACCTTGATCTTATCAAGGGGAGTACAATCTTATAAGAAGGTAGAGAGTACATTTGGATTAAGAGAGAGGGGGACACGCAAGTCCTATTTAAAATACCAAATGAAATAAGCATCGCATTCATTCACATCAATCATCACATGATAATACTAAGTCCATGATCATCCCACTATAAAACACATCACATGCATCATAATTATCACATAATTACTGTTGGTATTAAATTTTATAAATATAAAATTATAATACCAATAACTTTTCGAAATAACATTTATTTCAATATTATCAATAATATTCAAAACATTATTGACTAATTAAGATAACTAAACCATTCAGTTAATCTAAATACTCATTCAAACATTTTTGAACAGATAAATAAAATCAAGTTATGCATAAAATAAGTTTAAAACAATTTTAAACTTAATTGATTTAATAGGGAAGTTAATTATCTAAAACAATTTTAAATAATTAACCAATACCCTATAATCAATGAAACCCTTTAAATGAATTAACAGTTATTAAACAGTTTAATAATCTGTTAATAATAATAAGAATAATTAATAACAGTTATTAATTATCCCTATAATTTTTTTATTTTAAAACAATTTTAAAATGGGCTAAAAAGGGTTTAAAATGGGGCTAAAAAGGGGTTAATAAGGGGGTTTAATGGGGCTCGGGTAGGCAGCCGGGTCGGACGGATCCGGATCTAGCGCGAGTCAGCGGGCCGGCCTACTGGCCCACACGCTGGTCGCCCCCGCCACCGATTAGGGTTTCTGGCGGGGGCGCCGCCTGGTTCACCCCCCCGACCGGCGGGGGAGGTCGCCGCCGGCCCGGCCGATGGGCGGCGGGGCTCCGGCCGGCTTCCACGGCGCCGGTGGACGTCGTCGACGGCGTCGAACGTCGCCGGCGGCGCCCCGGACTTCCCCTGTTTAGCATGCATGCAATCTCATCGCATGCCCTGGTTTTTCGTGGGCAAGCCAGTGCGGGGAAGGCCACGGCCAGCCATGGCGGAGCCGAGGCGGCGTCGGACTGCGCCGAGGACGTCAACGGTGGTCGCTGGAGGCGTTCCAGACGTCACCGAACGTCCCGATCAAACCATAATAATACGATAATCTGATTATCCTTACATACATGGCCGATCGACACAGGAATTGAGCCGTCGTGACTGCCGGGCATCACCAGACGACGCTGGTGCTTCTAACTGATGATAGGAGGCCAGGGACATTCCCTGGAGCATCCATTCATCATGCAGCCATCCATGAAGAACAGATCATTATCAACAAGAAATTAAACCCCAGTCGGTTTCATCTTATGAATATTCGACCGAATCAAGAACACCCCCAAAAAATCCGCATATTAGACACGAAGTGTTAAACAGATTTAACAACATCGTTAAAAAAAATGGAAGATTCATTAATCATCACATGACAATGATTTTAAAATTTCCTTGAAGAACAAGCCCAAGAACGTGTACAATATAGTTCTTCACGCATAACGAGAAAAATCACGCATAACGATGCCGTTTTACGATCGAACCAGCAACCTGGCTCTGATACCACTGTTACGAATCGTCTAGAACGCAGCGGAAAATAAAATCGATTCCTATGTATCGGTTGCTGGGATCGTAAAACGGACAATAAAATTAAACGCGGGAAGAACAGTTCTTCACCTTTGCGGGGTTTCGAATCTCCCGTGGATGATTCCGACTCGGTAATCGCACACGCGCACGATCTCTAGAGGTATCCATACGAGCTCTCGCTGCAGATGCGATTTCCTCCTCGACTTGAGTGCTCTGACCAGATCTCAAATCCACCATGTGCGGAAAGAGAAAGATCTACTCCAAGAGAGAGAAGAAGAGAGAGAGAGGAGATAGAGAATCTTGGGGTGTGCAGTTCGTCCAACCTCTTTTACCCCCCCCCCCCTTGGCCTCCTTATATAAGAAATAAAGATAAGCACAAGGATTAATCCTCATGATTATCCAAGAGTTTGGCCTTGGATAAATCTCCATTAAATATTCATGTTTATCCTGCGACTTTTCATAAAAACCCAGATAAGCATGAAATTTAACGTCTCTCACCGTCTGACGAGAACTCTTATGTGTGTGACCCTCTAGGCCCATATATCAGTCCGGTTTTAGGCCCATTAAACTTAAAACTAATTCTAAAGTTTAATATTTATTAATTAACATTTAAACATCATATGTTAAATGATTAATTTAATAAACAAGTGGTTTATCATCTGATGTTTAATTCACTTAGCCTTCTGATCATGAACGGTACCAAACACTACCTCATGATCCCAAAAGATATAAGGGATACTGTTCCCTTTATTTGAACCTTTCCGTCTGCAGATACCGCACAGATAAAATCCTTCACTCATCCAATGTCCCAATAACTCATAGGTATGGTTTTATAGTCAAACCCTCTATCGCATTATTTAGATGGATTCCAGTACTCAGTTAATTTCTAGAAAGACATCTCTTTCTTTTGACCATGGCCAGGGATTTCTGTATACACATCCATAGGACATTCTCTCTCCAGTCTTATACCAAGAGTGAGTGATCCATTGTTATTCACTCAATTACCTTCGCAAGCTTTCCACTATATCTGAGAGACTGACTATCGTGGGCTTAATGGTTAAAGTCCACAAGTCAGAGAATCAAGACACAATGGTCTACAAATAAGGTATCATTGGTGACTCAGGTCAAAGGACCAACTGTGCTACTGCAACGATTGAATTCTCTAGTTGACTAATAGGTATAATTACCATCTAGGAATTCTTATTTGGGTATGTTCAGTGAACTCATTCTCTAATGAGCACCCACAAGTTTGTCTTAGTGTCACCACACGAGTGAATGTGAGATCATTCACCCTCATCACATGAGCAGACATAACTTGTGTCGATCTTATCGGATATTTAATATCCATCTCAAATATCCTATGATCGAGAACTGTTTAAGACAAGTGACTGAGGATATTGATCTCGCTATCATGATCTCATCATGATTCAATATCCCATACATTTGTCTACGGACCTTCATTACGATAGTTAATTTGCAAGAACTATAAATGAAGAAATAATTGCCTTTATTAATAATCTGAATTAGAATGTACAATGATTGGCTTTGAGGCCACCCAATTCTATCAAAAATTTCACAAATCATGCCTCACTTGCATCATATGAGAGAGCAATGGGACCTTCCAAGTGAGCTGGCCTTTATAAGAAAAGGAATCAGGAAGAGCTTGAATCTAGATTGGACCTTAATGCTATGGCCCATAAGTTGGACAAAGTGGATCTGCTGGCCCAAAAATTGGACCAATTTCTTACCTTGAATAATCAAGCACCCACTCTGAGTCATCATCAAGTTCATACTCAGGTCAAGCCCAATCCTTTCATGAAGCCTGTGCCTTATGTGCGAGCCCAACCCACCGTGCAAGTGAATGTCTACTATAGACAACTCCCATCCTTCATCCAAGAGTAGGTCCAAACAGCCCAAGGATTTCTCCAAGTTTGATTATGACCCATTTGCAAATACTTATAACCGGCACTGTAAAGATCACCCAAACTTCTCCTGAAAGAACCACGCCAATTAGGCCCAACGATAAAATCTCTCTATGCCCTCGACCCAAAAGTCAAACCAATTCCAACCCCATATTCTCAGCCCAACTTCTAGGGGAATGCTTATGCTAAAGGGCCACAAGTGTATCCACAACCTGAATACTCTCCATTTCAGCCCAATTACCTTTTGCCCAACTATTATCCAACCCCTATTCTACCTCAAGAATCCTCCCAGATCGATGACAAGTTCAATCAACTCAAACAGCTAATCTTAACCCAACAACAGTCTATTTTCAAGTGGAAAACCCAGCTAGGGCAGCTAGCAGAAACCACTTGGAAGAGAGAAGTGGGTCAATTGCGAAGCAAGCCCATTGTGAACCCTAGGAACCAACCTCTAGGCTTTCCACCTTGACCACCTATCCTGCAATTACTACAAAAAGGTCCACAAGTAGAAAATGTCAATACGATTTCATCTTGAGAATTCGTAAGATCTTAGAGGATCCTTTTAAGTTTCAAGTAGTGGATGAAAACTCCTTTAGGTAGGTCAACACAAACTAACCCAAAGTCTAGAAGGATATTGAGGAAAGCAAAGAAGAGGTCGTTAAGGTTAGGTTGGGGGGAGACGAGAAAGGGAAGAGGAAAGTTGATGAGGACCCTAACACATACCAGCCAAGGTTCCCTTCTCAAGTGTTTTAGAATCTAAGCCTACTAGCAAAAAGAAGCCGGCCCAGAGTGAGGAGATGTTAGAATTGTTCTAACAAGTCTACATCAATATTCCACTCCACGATGCCATCAATCATGTCCCGACTTATGCTAAAAGTTTTAAAGAGCTATGCACCCAAGGGCGAGAGCTTCATGTGGATCTTAAGATAATCATGCTCTCAAAGGATGTTAGTGCGGTGCTACTACATCACCTATCCCAAAAGCTTAAAGACCCTAGTACCCTCTCATTTCCTGTGATATAGGAGACATCACCCTTGATAAGGCACTTCTTGATCTCGAGACTAGTGTGAATCTTCCACCTACTTATATCTATGAACAATTGGATATTAGAGAGTTGAAACCTACACCTGCCATTCTCCAACTAACGAATCAATTAGTTAAGGTACCACGGGACTCATTGAAGATGTCATTTTAAAGGTTGAAGATTGCTACATCTCTATGGACTTCCTCATTCTGGGCATGGCCCTATCCCCAGATTTGAACCACAATGTAATCATTTTAAGGTGTTCATTCCTTGCCACAGCAAAAGCAAATATCAATTGCGAGACTGGCATAATGGACGTTTCTTTTGGAGACCGGCAGGTAGGGATCAATTATTTTAAAGGCCCTAAGTATCTGGACAAGAATGAAGGTTGTTATACAATGCACACCATGGATGATCTATTAGATACTAGTCCAGACCTTGAATATTTTCTTTTTCTCACGGAAGAAGTAAATATAGCAGCGAGTTTAGATCTTAAATAGTTCATGTTTTTCATAGAGGAAGTAGATGCATTTTAGGATTCACCTCGCTCTCTCAGTTCTTGGCCTAACACTAAATTTTTGCAAAATTCGCACTCTAAGCCAACACTACAATCTGCTAAATCTCCTCCACAACTTGAGCTCAAATCTTTACCATCTAGTTGTGTGCATTACATTCATATGGAGGACGATGCTAGGCCAAGTAGAGAGTTGCAAAAACAACTAAACCCAGGCATGAATAAAGTAATTGAGAATGCGGTTGTCAAATGGCTGAGTAGGGTGAATCGTCATTTCATGATTATAGAAGGCATGGCTCTGGGAAGAAGGGACTTTAAATAGGGAAGAAAGAAGGATAAAATTGAACTAGTTGACCTAGGTTGATGACAGCTTCATTGCGTCTCTCTGAAGATGTTAAACTTAGCGTTTTTTAGGAGGTAACACATTATCTTTAGTTAATTTTCTTTTCCATTGATTTTGTTCTTTTGCGTGTCTATAGATGTCATTAGCAGCCAACCCTGGATGCATCCTTCACTTCCTCCATGCCAAGTTGTATCCCTGCTTCTCAAATTGCTATCATTACGTTGTTCTATATTTATCTTTCTTATACCAATGAGGATAATGCCATTCAAGTGGAGGGGGTAGCTGTGTTTTCATAGCTCAAGTGTGTTTTTCATATTTGTGCTTCATAAAAGGGAGTCTTCAAATGCAATTATGAAAAGTTCATGTCCTATGAACAAGATTACAGTTACGTACCAACATGTCCATAAGTATGAAAAATGATATATTCGTAAATACCGAAAAAGTATAAACACAATTATAAAAAGTACATGTCTTATGATGCAATAGATGATTTTCATAAGGTCTTAAGTAAAATTTGTAGAGCTTCTAGAAGTGTCCACAAATCACTAAAAATAGTTAAAATTCGGTGAAGAAGTGCTGAATGAGGGTATAAAGCCAATTATAAAAGATATAGGGACTTAAATCTAAAAGTACTAAAGGATACTGCTAAAGGATAAAGATACTAGTAAAAGATAATAGTAAGGTTTCTTGGCCCCAAAGAAACTATGCCACCTCACCATGCCACATGTCCCTTAATCTTAAAGTGTAATGACCGAGATTTCGGGTTCTGTGTTCGGGTCGGGATCGGACCGGATCCCCTGGTTTGGACCCTGTGGGGTCTTGTGATTTCTGGCTGAATGGCGTCAGCTCTCGTCGACGCCTTTCAAAAGGCGTCAGGGTGCGTGGACGCCATTTAGGTTCCTGGTTGTTGTGCCACGTGTGCGCCACGTGGGCGGGTTTTCGGGCCGCGAGAGTACGGCCCTGTCAGATTTGTCTGAACGGCGTCCAGGTGGGTCGACGCGTTTCAGACTGCGACATCTGCGATGTCAGGGCATGGCGCCAGAGCGTTGTCAGTACGGCCTGTCACATCGTCTGAACGGCGTCCACGGTGGTCGACGCGTTTCAGAGCGGTGTCAGTACGGCTGTCCTGTCAGACTGATAGGCGTCTGCCTCGATCGACGCGTTTTAGCTGGTTTCTGAATGACCCCGCGAGCCCTCCCTTCTTTCCCTCATTTCTCACCTCCCTCTCTCTCTCCTCACCCCCTCCGCCGTCTCCGGCGATCTTCCTCCCCTCCCTTCCTCTTCTTCCTCTTCCAACCACTCCATAGCTTCCCTACCTCTCACCTCTACCTCCACCACTTCCTTCGCGGCGTTCCCTTCTCCGGACGGCGGCCGACGTCCCGGCGGAGTGGCGGCGTCCCCGAAGGTACCGGCGGCGGCGTGGGGCGAGACGGGTCGGCGGCGAGGAGCTTGGTGGAGTTCAAGAATCGGTAGGGGGACGAACCTTGCTTGTGACGTTCGTGTGATTCTCGGCGTGACGTGATGTATTTGGGGCTAGAATGAGCATGTTTAGGGGGTTTTCTTGTGGGAATTGGCGTGCTTGTGATCGTAGGATTCGGCGTATGCATGTGGTAGTTGAGTTCTCCTTCCTCTCCCTCTTGTTTTGGGGTTTTCGGGGTGCTTGGGGTTCAAGGGAGGAACCCTCGGTTCGAACTAGGGAACCTGGTTCCTGGCGCTGAAAGGCGTCGTCCCTGGTCGACGTCTTTTAGAAGGACGTCGGTTAAGTACGACGCATTTCAGGGCAGAAATCCCCCTGTTCGAGTTTCAGAGGTTAGGGGTGCTGGGCTAAATGACGTCATGGGTGATCGACGCCTTTCTGAAGGACGTCGAGTCACCATGACGCCATTTAGGCAGGATTTGCCCCCGCTTAATGGTTCTGTATTCTGGATTTCAGGGTTGAATGGCGTCGGGCCATCCAGACGCGTTTTAATAGGCGACTTCATCGGTGGACGCGTTTTAAGGGTTATTCTGGTCTTTTAATAAACCCGTCTGTGGGGCTTGAATGGCGTCGACCTCGGTCGACGCGATTCAAGCCAGGAATGGTTAACTTGGGGTATTTGATGTATGTTTTACGGTGGGATGGTTCTAATGCATGCTTTGAGTTATATACTGAGACTGAGAACTTCTGCATGACTGGGATTTCATCATCTGTGGGTGTGTATGTGCTTTAACTATACGTTGAGACTGGGGTTTACTGTGCGAATGGATTGACAGCATGTTATATGTGTGTGTGTGTGATCATACGACTGTGGATCGATGTGACAATGGTTTCCGATGTCACCATGGACCGGTGGGGACAGGGTCATGGTGTCTGTGAGGAGGGGTGCTCGTGGTGTTTTACCTTTAGCTGAGGGAAGCAGAACCACCTTGAGCCGGCGGGCCGGAGTAGCTAGTGTGCTATCCGAGGGGTTGCTGTTTGGTCTCAGCGGGTCGGGGTTTCCCTTGCTTGTTGTGACGGCTTCCGGCGTGTCTCTTGCTGTGGAGCTGGTGGTTTTACTGGTGGGAGTTGGTTTACCCTTTAGCCAATGGGCCTGATGTGACCTTTGATCAAGGTTACGAGTGGTACCTTTAGCCCTTGGCCTGATGCAGCCCGGGAGAGTTGAGTCTGCGGGTAGTTCCTATAGCTGCGGCTTGACGGGGGTTCCCGGTCCCCAGGACCCTCCAGGAAAGCGCTGAGGCCTAGCGTGGAGGCAATCCGGTGGTAGGACAGTAGTCTAGACTGCTTGTGTGCACACGTAGCTGGCAGTGGCGGTACACTGAGTCCAGCTAGTCCTAGTTCAGCTCACTGCCTCACCCTACAGTGCTCCGGAACGCTGTAGGGGTGGACAGGCGTGAGCACTGGTGGTAGTGTTGGGAGGCGACGTTTGACTTCGGTCAACTGTGTGGTTTAGTCGTCTTATGGACTTTGGTCGTGAGACGTGGCTCTGTGTTGGGTTCTTTGGGTTACTCAGAGTTGTTCCTGCTACACTGTTTGTCGTGCGTTTCGTGCTGGAGTTGCTTGTTGTGTTTACTGCTTTACTTAACTGCTCTATCTATTACTGTTGCTTCACTTGTGGGTGTGTGAGTGGGAGGCAGGGGATCGAATGATCCCTACTGAGCCCAGTTCTGGTGTGGCTCACTCCCTGCGGTTTCAGGTGTGGACTTCGAGGCGCAGCGGTAGCATGGTGTCTTCTTGGTGTACGGACCAGTAGCTGTCTTAGTTCCGGGGTATGCCCCGATGTTGTTGTACTTTCCTTCTGCCTGTACTTATTTAATTATCGTTGGACATGTAATTATTGTTGGACTGTATACGGACATTGCTATTTTCTTCCCTGCGTACTTGCTTACCTTTGTAGTCCGTGTGATTGTTATATTTAGCCTTGTCTAGCACTTACTCCTCCAGACGTGTTGTGTAAGATCCGGGTGTGAACCCGTAGTTAATGGGCCGACATCCATTTAGTGATCGGGTCTCCGGTCATAGGATGGCGGGTCGTTACATAAAGTGGGGGGGGGGGGGGGGGGGGGGACATATGTCCCCATCTTAAGCCAAGACCACCACTATAAATAGGGGGGTAGCCCCTTTCCTTCCTCCCCATCCTCTCCTTCTTCCTCCCCTTCTTGCCCACACCCAAGAGAGTGAGAGAGAGAAAGAGAGAGAGAGTAAGAGTGAGAGAGAGAAAGGGAGGAAGAAAGGAAGAGAGGAAGAGAGAAAGATTTAAAGTGAGAACAGGAGCTGCTCGCAGGGTTCTTCGCACGTATAGGAGGAGGAAATTCCTGCCATATTTAAGTGAGCTCCTGATTTAAAAGTAAGTACATAGTTCCGTCTCCATGGTTATTTTCCTATTACAAATAGCCTATTTTCAAATATGTATTTTCCTACAAATTTAAGTAGATGCTACTAAGCTATTATGCTGCCGAAATAATATAAGAGCCTACATGGACTCCCAACCCATACCTAAATCTTATGCTATAAGTCTCCCTTGTTAAAATCGAATATGCTTACGAACAGTGCCACCTTAGGTCCATGCGTCTGAATCATACAAGCATCCTTGTGAGGCAGACATTAAGTAAAAGACGCAACCCTAGGCAAACGGTAAAATCCTGGGTACAGTTCTCCCGATCCGGGTGGGACGGGTGGATCCCCCTGCTGCGCGGTGAAAGCGCTAGTGGACATTTGCCTTATCATTGGCTGCACATCGTGCTAAACCTCCTCATGTTGTGGTTTGAATGCATGTCCGTTAAATAAATGGAAAGATTCATTATGTTTGTATGCTATATATATTTATGACTTCATGCTATACCATGACCTTTTGACCATGCCATGTTGCTATGCCATGTTCCTATTATGCTTATACTCAAGCCATGCCATGATGCTATGCATGATTAAGTCAAGCCATGCCATGATCCTATACATGATCAAGTCAAGCCACACTATGATACCATGCCATGATCTTTATGTTTATACTAATGCCATGCCATGCCATACCATGATCTTTCGACCATGCCATGATTTATCATGATCCCTATGTTAGTTGAAACTTGCTATGTTATAATCTATCATGACATGATTATATGGTATTATCATGTTTCTTTTCACGATTATATATGATAAGCCATGTAGTAGTATCATGTACTTGCTAAGTTAGATGAGACTTATCCTTGCTCCCTAACATTTTTCAGGCAAAGAGAGGTAAAGGTTAAGCTATGGGACTAGGAGATTTAGAACTCGAAGATCGAACTACTACTTATTTGGTATAATATATGAATATGTTTAGAGATTCTGAGCAAGTATTGTAATTCACGTTATTTATTATTAGTGGATAAATTTATGGTTATGATGGTTGATTTATGGTGTTATATGAAGGTATGTATGTGCTCACTCCGGAGTAAGTATATGTTTGGATTGTTCCCATTGTGGCGCGCTCGCTGGTTCGAAGTAAGTCGGGATGACTGAACCGGGTCAGCGGGGTGTTACAGTTTGTGTGTCAGAGCAAGGTTAAGGATGAGCACTAAAACCAGGTACAACAAGTCCAGGAGTAGTAGAACTAGCTAAACTCAGAGTAACGTATGACTTGTCCTATAGGATATGGCGACTAACGAACGAGGGAAGACACATGGGGCTAGAAGGGTTAGTCCAGAGCCCCAGAACGCTACACCTGTTCCTTCACCACCATCCCTAGATGTGGGAGCTATATACAGGTTTTTCAAGGATTTCTCTATTAGTCCTAGGTGGCCTACAAGCCATTATGACTTTGTAATCTCTTTCATTTATTAATAAAATGGCATAATATTCATTGTGTGTAAATCGTATTAATTATTGTCTCATAATGAAGTCCGTGAATATGTGCGATGGTGATCAGATTATGATGAGATCATACTAATGAGAATAATCACTTAAACACATATTCTTAAAGGTTCCTAGTCGGAGAATATTCGAGAAGGACATCGGATATCCGGTTAGGCTAGTACAGATTACTCCTGCTCATGTAATGAGGGTGACTGATCTCATAGTCACTTGTGTCGAGACACTAAGGCGAATCTGTAGGTGCTCATTAGAGAATGAGTTCACTGAACTGATCGGACTGAATCGCTGGATGGCATTATACCTCACTGTCAACCAGCTTGATTCTATTGTCGCAGTTGCGTGGATGGCCCTCGGACCTGAGACACTAAAGACACCTTGTCGGTTGACTTTTGTGCTTTGACCTTAGTTTATGAATCTCTAACCAAGAGATTCTAAACAGCCAAGGATCGGATACAGCAGAATATCATCGAAGGGAATTGAGTGTCAATAAGGAATCATTCGCTTTCGGTACTTAGAGAGAGAATGCTCTAGGAAGGATGTGCGGAAGTCCCTGGCCAAGGCGGACGATAATATCGGGAAAAGAGTTTTCCAATATTATTCGGCCGCATCCGATCCAAGTGAGTCGACCGGTTAGGATTTGACGATTTACCATACCCTGAGTTGACTCGAGAGCATTGTGCGAATGAAGGATTATATCTACGCAGTAACTGTCAGTGGAAAGGTTCCAAGAGTGGGTTACTTAACCTCAATACCTTTCGGGTTCACGCAATGTTGCTTGGCACCCAACATGATCGGAGGCCCGATCGAATTTGATGTACGACATTGATTCGATTGATAAATTAATTAATATGAGTTATTAATTTATTAATCAGGCCACTGAGGAGTCACTTGGCTTATTGGGCAATTAATCGGACTGGTTATTGTGCCTAGAGGGTCACATGCAAATGATTCTCAAGGCGATGGATAAATAAGTGGATTTTATATTAACCGGGGGGTTTTATGAAAAATCGCGTGGTTAGTATAAAATGTAGTGAACGGGCTGAGCAGGCCAGGCTGCTACTAACCCTAGCTGCCCCCTCCTCTCTTCCTCTCTCTTTCTAGCGCCCTAGGCCGGTTCTGATCTCCGGGTCTGCTCCGCTGTTTCTCCGACTCCTATCTGACGGGAAATCAACCGCGCGTTGCGGCAATCGTTGCAGCGAAGGGCGGAAGTTTTGTGGGCTGTGACGAGCGAGGAACATGAGGATATCCACCGCGAGAAGGATCGCATGGACTCTGCTAGAGGCCAAGCGCTTGCGCGGCTAGCAGTGTCACACCGACGGAACCGAACGATTGTGGATTCGAATCCGCACATGGTAAGAATCGATAATCCGATTATCGGTTTTAGTATTCTCGAAATGGGAATCGGATCGCTGATTTAATTTTATATTCCACTGTGTAAGCGATCCGGAGAAACCCGAGAACTCAACGGTGGTATCAGAGCCAGGTTCCACTGTGTCTCGTCCCGTTTTGGTCTCCAAATTAACTTTCTATGAATTATTCCATGTATCGTTTTAATTTCTACACAAGGCTAATGATCATGAGATGATTGCTACGATTCGATCGCTTATTTTTGTGTAAAAATTAAATTTATTTTGGAGATTGTCGGAGTTCTTCATGTGATGAAGAACGGTGTTAATAACAGCCTCCGTTTGGGTTTCCCAAGCGTTGGGAAGGAGGGCCAGGACTCCGGATCTATTAGGAAGGATCACCGGTCCTCACCGGACTCATAGCCAGCGTCGAAGGTGGCCAGAAGTGGCCGGAGGAAACCCATCTTCTTCTTCCTCACGGTTTTGTGAAAAACCAAAAATAAAAAGGGGAATAAAGGGGATGGCTCGGCCATGGAAGCAAGGGCTCACCGCCGGCGACGGGGTCGTCGTCGGCAGGGCCGGGCGGTTTCGAAAGGCGGCTGGCCGCCGGGCGGCGCCATGAAATTATAGTCGCCAGTTGGCCACCTGTAGGGAGAGGCTCTGTCGGGTTTAGGGGGTGAAACCTCTTGGGCCTTTTTGTGCCCTAGCCGGACCCGTCAGGTCCAAGCCCGTTGGACCCTGGCCCGAACTAGTAGGTCCGAACCAGGCCCAGCACTGGACCTGGTTCGGCCCTAGTCCGAACCAGGGGACCAGTGATTGCCCATTTAATATATGAATTGTATTTTAATTTAAATTCAAAATTTGTTTTGAAATATTTAAATTGTTATTCAATTTATTTTAATTGGGTAATAATGATTTTGGATCATTCTAATTAACAAATTGTTAATTAATTAGAATTAGTTATTAATTTAAATGTTGAATTAATAATTAATTTTAATTGACTAATTTAAGTATTAAATTAGTAGTTATTAGTTAATTAGAGTTGATTGTTAATTTAAGTGTTAAATTGATAATTAATTTTAATTAACTATTATAATGGTTTAAATTACAAGTTATTAATTAATTGTTGTTAATTAATTGTTTAAGAGTTAAATTAGTATTTAACATTAATAAACAAATCTAAGAGTTAGATTAGTATTTAATAATTAATTTATGTTCATTATTAATTTAAGAGTTAAATTAGTGATTAACATTAATTAATCAGTCTAAGAGTTAGATTAATAGTTAATAACTAATTAGAGTTAATTGTTAGTTTAAGTGTTAAATTAATGATTAATTTAATTTACTAATCTAAGAGTTAGATTAAAGGTTATTAATTAATTAGTGTTAATTGATAATTCAATTGTTAAATTTGTAATTAACATTAATTAACTAATATAAGAGTGAGATTAATAGTTAATAATTAATTATAGTTGATTAATAATTTAAGTGTTAAATTAATAATTAACTTCAGTGGACTAATCTAAGAGTTAGATTGGTAATTAATTATTAATAGTCTAATTATTAGATTATTAATATGGTTTAATCTAAATGTTAGATTGTTTTTATTATTAGAAATGTTCTAATATACATAGAATAATTTGGAATTATTAATTTGGAGTGTGTGCACATGTGATGTGTCTTTTAATGCCTTTAAATTTGATTTAATTGCATGCTTAAGTTATTAAAAGAGTTTTCAAAATTCAAAAGCCAATTTTGATTGGAACCCAATTTTCTGAAAGTCAAAATTATTTAATTTTGAATAACTCTTTTGTTTTAGCCATGTGATGCGCTTATCATGTGTGGAATGTTTAAAACACACGGTAGTCATGGATATGTACTTTTAATTATTCATGTGATGAATGATATATGTGGATCATGGAAATGTGATTGAAATGTTTATTAAATTGTTAATAAATAGAGGTTTGCGTACCTCTCTCCCTCTCTCATACTCCGATGTAATTCTACCTTCCTCTCTCTTGTACTCGCCATAAGGCCTTCTTCTGTTTATATGTAAATTCAGATTTAAATATAATCTGATCAAGGCAATCGAGGAAGGAGCGAGGACGATCCACAGCTGCAACTAAGTAGATGATTCGATAAAGATCATTTTGCCTATGTGTTTGCAGGGTTATCTAATATAATTGTTATATTAGATTGTGTATGTGTTTGATTGTTGGCTCCAGTCAAACCCACTGTGATATCCATGACCACACTAGACATGTATGTGATACATTGTTTTTAATTTTGATTATGAATCAAAGTAGATATAGTATTTAGCAAATATATATGATATATTTATATGCTATCACCTAAGAGAGACCAAGATAAAAGTTATCTAAAAACTCTCGTCTAAATTCTAAGTTGTAACATGAGTAGTTAAGAACTTACCGTGTGGTCCACCATCGTTATAGTCATAGGATTCGAATTACTTTAGACAGATTTGTTGTGCTACCACAAAGCCTGTTTAATTGTGAGGAGAGACTGTAACTATGGCATTAGACGCCCATATGATCGGAGTAGAGGAACCATGTAGCTTTGTTGTGCTATCCACAAGGGCTACATGCAAATCTATGCTCGTCGCGTAACGATAGTTAGCTTACACCAGAATTAGTAGTTTGTTGTACTATCCACAAGGTCATTATCTCTAGGAACCGAAGATATGATCAGATATTGCAAGGAGTTGCAAATCCCATAAGATGGGTACTCTTTAATTGTTTTACAACTTTCTTGTACTATCCACAAGGTTGTACTACAAGTCATTGAGATTATGATCCCCACGAGGAGACTGTCGGCGTCTCCCGTTCTATATAACTGAGGGTTATACAGTCCGTCGCAAATTAGTGGGAGTTCAAACTTGAATAAAAGACAATATCTTGTTTTATATTTAATAACTGAACATCTGCTAAAATAGAATTTTATCTCCTATAGGGAAATATGTTGTCGAATAACACCTTCCGTGGCATACTTGATGCCAAACTTTTGACTAGCCTGAACTACTCGGAATGGCTCAAAAACCTGAAGAATGTCTTCATATTTGAGTACATTGCCTACGTCCGTGGGGTTGATCCTCTTGTTGAACCGGCATTAGATGCCCCTGAGGCAGAAATGATCGCATACGATATAAGAATGAAGGACAAAGGCAAAGGAGTAGTAAAGGGTGACTGCTTCTACTGTAAGCAGCAAGGTCACTGGAAGAGGAACTGCAAGGAGTTCCTCAACGACAAAGTTCACGGAAAGGTGAAACTGTATGAAGCTTCATATACCTATGTGATCGATATCAACTTGTCAGTTAGAGATTCAACATTTTGGGTATTAGATATCGAATGTGCTTCTCATATCTACCATGATGTGCAGATGCTGACAAGTAAGCGTAAGTTGAGAAAAGGCGAAGTGGATCTGAGGCTAGGAAACGGCGCAAAAGTTGCAACGGTTGTTGTAGGGACAAAAAATCTCAAACTTCCATCGGGAGACATCTTATCATTGGAAGATTGTTATTATGTATCAAGTGTTAGGAATCGATGGATCACAGTGGAAAAATAAAATGATTCCTATATATCGGTTGCTGGGATCATAAAACGGACATTTAAAATTATGCGGGAAGAACGATTCTTCACCTTTGCGGAGTTTTGAATCTCCCGTGGATAATTCTGATTCGGTAATCACGCACGCGTACGATCTCCAAAGGTATCGACACGAGCTCCCGACGCAGACGCGATTTCCTCCTCGACTTGAGTACTTCGACCTGATCTCAAATCCACCATCCACGGAGAGAGAGAGAGAGAGAGAGATTTACTTCAAGAAAGAGAAGGAGAGAGAGAGAGGAGAGAGAAACTCCGAGATGGTGTAGTGTTGTACGTCCAACCTTTTCCACCCGTCCCCTTGGCCTCCTTATATAAAAAATAAGGATAAGCACAAGGATTAATTCTCATGATTATCCAAGAGTTTGGCCTTGGATAATTCTCCATTAAATATTCATATTTATCCTGCAGCTTTTCACAAAAATCCAGATAACCATAATATTTAACATCTCTCACCATCTTACGAGAACTCTTATGTGTGTGACCCTCTAGGCCCATATATCAGTCCGATTTTAGGCCCATTAAACTTAGAACTAATTCTAAATTTTAATATTTATTAATTATTATTTAAACATCATATGTTAAATAATTAATTCAATAAATAAGTGATTTATCATCTGATGATTAATCCACTTGACCTTTATTTGAACCTTTCTGTCTGCAGATACCGCACAGATAAAATCCTTCACTCATCCAATGTCCCAATAACGCAAAGGTATGGTTTTACAGTCAAACTCTCTATCGCATTATTTAGATGGATTCCAGTAATCAGTTAACTTCTAGAAAGATATCTCTTTCAGTTGACCCTGGCCAGGGATTTCTGTGTACACATCCATAGGACATTCTCTCTCCAATCTTATACCAAGAGTGAGTGATCCCCTGTTGTTCACTCAATTACCTTCGCAAGCTTTCCACTGTATCTGAGAGACTGACAATCGTGAACTTAATGGTTAAAGTCCACAAGTCAGAGAATCATGACACAATGGTCTTCAAGTAAGGTATCATTAGTGGCTCAGGTCAAAGGACCAATTGTGCTACTCCAACGATTGAATTCCCTGGTTGACTAATAAGTATAATTACCATCCATGAATTCTTATTCGGATCTATTCAGTAAACTCATTCTCAAATGAGCACCCACAAGTTTGTCTTAGTGTCACCACACGAGTGAATGTGAGATCATTCACCCTCATCGTATGAGCAGAAATAACTTGTGTTGATCTTATCGGATATTTAATGTCCATCTCAAATATCCTATGATTGAGAACTGTTTAAGACAAGTGACTAAGAATATTCATCTCAGTATCATGATCTCACCATGATTCAATATCCCATACATTTGTCTACGGACCTTCATTACGATAGTTAATTTGCGAGAACCATAAATGAAGAAATAATTGCCTTTATTAATAATCTGAACTAGAATGTAAAATGATTGGCTTTGAGGCCACCCAATTCTATCATTCTCCCACTTGGACTATAGCCAATCACCTATATGTCTAAGTCCCATAGACTTAAGGTGACGTTCTAAATTGTTTTAAAACAATGGCTTAGTCAAGGGATCTGCTACATTATCTTCGGATGAGACTTTCTCAACTACTATATCTCCTCGGGCGATAATCTCACAAATCAGATGAAATCGTCTCGGAATGTGCTTTGACTTCTGATGCAATCTTGGCTCCATTGCTTGAGCTATTGCCCCATTGTTGTCACACAATAATGGAACAGGATCTGAAATGCTTGAAACTACTCCAAGTGCAGAGATGAACTTCTTCATCCAAACCGCCTCTTTAGCCGTTTCAACTGCAGCAATGTATTCTGCTTCGGTCGTTGAATATGCAGTTGTTTCTTGTTTGGAACTTTTCCAACTTACTGCACCTCCATTTAACATAAACACAAATCCAGACATTGATTTGCTATCATCCATATCCGACTAGAAGCTTGAGTCAGTAAACCCTCGAAGTTCCAAGTCGTTTTCTCCATAGACGAGAAATAGATCCTTAGCCCTTCTTAAGTATCTAAGGATACATTTCACCGCCTTCCAGTGTTCTTCACCTGGATCAGCCTGATATCTACTAGTGACACTTAGTGGGTGTGCCACATCAGGCCTAGTACATATCATTGCATACATGATAGATCCTATTGCCGAAGTATAAGGAACTCTATCCATGTATGCTTTCTCTTCAGGTGTCTTGGGAGACATTCTTTTAAAGAGATAAATTTCATGTTTCATCGGAACGAGACCTCTCTTGGAATTTTTCATGCCAAACCTTTTAACTATGGTGTCTATGTACATAGATTGGGATAATCCAAGCATCCTTTTGGATATATCTCTATAGATCCTTATTCCCAGAATGTAGGATGCCTCTCCCAAATCCTTCATGGAGAAGTTTTTGGATAACCAAATCTTTATTGATGACAACATTCCTACTGCGCTCCTACTAGTCTTTTTATATACACAAGGTTCATCTTCATTCTTAATGAAGTCATAAGATTTGATTGCTTCATCAAATCTTAAGTTCCAAGTTCGGGATGTCTGCTTTGATCCATAAATGCATCTTTACAGCCTGTATACCTTACTTGAATGCTCTTTGGAAGTAAATCCTTCAGGTTGTATCATATACACTTCTTCTTGAAGATTTCCGTTAAGGAACGCTGTTTTCACATCCATTTGCCATATTTCATAATCATATAATGCAGCAACAGCAAGAAGTATTCTGATTGACTTAATCATGACAACTGGAGAAAAAGTTTCGTCATAGTCAATGCCTTGCTTTTGACGATACCCTTTCGCTACCAGCCTTGCCTTGTATGTGTCAATCTGTCCATCTGCCCCGATCTTTCTTTTAAAGATCCATTTACTGCCAATAGGTACTATACCTTCTGGCAGTTTAACCAAGTTCCAAACTTAGTTGGCATATATGGACTAAATTTCTGAATCCATTGCTTCTTGCCATTTTTCTGATTCTTGACTATTTATGGCTTCTTGGTAGGTTTGAAGATCATCATCCTCATTTAAGTGTATTTTTAGTTTGTCGTCATCAATATGTCCAACATATCTTTCAGGCTGCTTAGGCACTCTACCATATCTGCAAACCTTTTGTGTATTGTCTTGAACAAGTTCTTGAGTCAATGGCTCATTAGATGAGCCAGCATTGATTTGTGAGTCTGGAATTTCTTCCAGTTCTATCTTGCTCCTACTGTCTTCTTTTGAAAGATATTCTTTCTCTAAGAAGACAGCTCTTTTTGCAACTAACACCCTTTGATCGCTGGGCTGATAGAAATAATATCCAAAAGTCTCTTTTAGATATCCCACAAACCTACACTTTTCTGTCCTGGAATCCAGTTTATCTGGATCATGTCTTTTGACATGTGCAGGACAACCCCAGACTCTAACATGCTTAAAGTCCGGTTTCTTCCCTTTCCATATCTCATATGGAGTGGAAGATACTGACTTACTAGGAACTTTGTTCAACAGATATACAGCAGTCAATACTATATATCCCCATAAAGAAATTGAAAGTTTAATATAACTCATCATTGATCGTACCATATCTAATAGAGTACAATTTCTCCTTTCCGATACACCATTTAACTGTGGTGTATAAGGAGGAGTCCACTGAGACAGAATACCATTATTCTTAACATATTGTATGAATTTTGTACTTAAGTATTCACCCCCTCGATCTGATCAAAGAGTTTTGATACTCTTTCCAGTTTGGTTCTCAACTTAATTTTTAAATTCTTTAAATTTCTGAAAGACTTCTTACTTATATTTCATTAAATATATGCAGCCATATCTTGAGAAATCATCTGTAAATGAAACGAAGTATGAGTAACCACCCATAGCATGAGTTGACATTGGACTACATACATCACTATGTATTAGTTCCAATAATTCCTTAGCTCTTTCTCTATGTCTTGAAAATGGAGTTTTAGTCATTTTTCCCATGAGACAAGCTTCACAAGTTGCAAATGATTCATAATCAAATGGATCAAGATATCCATTCTTTTGCAACTTAATGATCCTATTCTCATTTATATGACCGAGGCTACAATGCCATAGGTATGATTTATTCACATCTTTATCTATTCGTTCAAGAGACTTATTTACTAGACAAACATCATATGAAATATCAAGTAAATAGAAACCATTCAATAAATATCCAGAAGTAAACAATTTGTCTCCTTGATAAATGGAACAACCTTTATTCTCAAGTTTCATAGAATATCCTTGTTTATCTAGACATGAAATAGATATGATATTCCTAATAATAGTTGGAACATAATAACAATCTATTAGTTCCAATGAGTCTCCTGACGGCATCTGAAGTCTTGTTCTCCCCACAGCTAACGCAGTAACTTTTGCTCCATTCCCAAGTCTCAGATCCACGTCTCCGCGATTCAATCTTCTTTTACTTGTTAGCACCTGCAAGTTATTGCAGATATGATAAACACATCCAATATCTAATACCCGAGATGTTGATTCTTTATAAAACAAGTTAAGATCAATCATGAGTATACCTGAAGCTTCACCAAGCTTCTCTTTTGCTTTTTCTGCTAGATAAATCTTACAGTTTCTCTTCCAGTGACCTTCTTTATGGCAGTAGAAATACTGACCTTTATCATTGACTTTAACTTTGTCCTTTTGAACCGTTGGTTTGGCTTCTTTGGCTTACCTTTCTTAAAGGTCTATCCAGGTTTTCTTTTCTTATTGGTCTTACCGACAAGCATTACATGTGGCTTATCTTTCTGGATAGTGCCTTCCGCTGTCTTCAACATGTTGAGCAGCTCAGCCAGTGTAACCTCAATCTTGTTCATATTGAAGTTGATGATGAATTGTGAAAAATGAATCAAGTAGGGACTGTAGGATTAAGTCGATGCTTAGGTCATTGTTCATAACAAAACCAAGCACTGCAGGCCTCTCAATCCATTCTATCATCTTGAGCACATGAGTTTGCACAGATGTGCCCTCGCTCATTCTGGTCCTGAACAGTTTCTTAGATATCTCATATCTTTTTGTTCTCGATTGTTCACCAAACAACTCTTGTAGGTGAATCAGAATGGACTTGGCTTCCATGTTATCATGTTGTCGTTGTAGTTCATTGTTCATTGTTCATTGAACCAAATATATAACACTGGATTTTAACAGAGTCCTCCTTCCAGTTTTCATACATCATTAATTCATCTTCGTTAGCATTTTCACCAGGTTGTTCTAAATCAGGTTGATCCAGGACATAGGCTAGTTTTTCACACCTGTGGACAATGTTCAGGTTGCGTAACCAGTCAATGTAATTTGGTCCCGTGAGTTTTTTTGCATCAAGTATGCAACGAAGGGGGTTAGGTGACGACATAGCGACCTACAAGGAAATATAACGATATAAGCAGATAGTTCTAAAATCAATTTAGGACTTTTAATCTAGATTTTTATACTCCCACTATTTTTCGGCGATCTGTATGACTCTCTAATATACAAAACGGGAGATTCCGGTGATCTCCTAGTGAGGATCAGAATCCTTCGGGTATCATGCATGTGATCTTGTGGTAGCACAACAAATCACATCAAGTCCCTTATGCAGTCAACTCTTGACAATTGCAACATTTACAATATCCGATCGAATTTAACCCCTGAATCAGAATGATCTTGTGGTAGCACAATAAATCAAACGATTCAGTTAAGTTTATCCATCATTACTTAGATAACAGGAATTCGTAGTGCAATCTTTGTGGTAGCACAACAAAACTACACTATTTGTCCATTTATCTTAATAACATCATATGTCGTAGACCTAGGTTAATTTCTAAATCAAATAGATATTGTGGTAGCACAACAAATCCATTTGAAATAAGAATTATCTTTAGATCTATAATGATGGTGGGTTACGTGGATTATTCTGAATATCTAACATTTACAACTTAAATTTTGAAAGAAGGTTTTTTAAGTTGATTTATAAAAATCATGCCATTAATAATATTTCGATTTGAAGTATCATTATACTTGATAGAAATATCAATTTAACAGCATATTCCACATATATCACATACATGCAAAAAAATAAATAGGGATGATCATAGACTACTTAAGCTATTATGGAATCATCGGAGCCAAACGATGATCCATAATAAAATCCTAGTGTGAAAACAGCAACACTGGTTCCATTTGATGCATATCCTTCCTCCAGAGGTGTCTTCAAAAGATTCCGTCCTCTAAACTTGATCTACAACATTTAAATATGAATTTAGGACTTGTAGGTCCATAAATGTACATTTAAATAATAATAAGAAACCTTGATCTTATCAAGGGGAGAACAAACTTAGAGGAAGATAGAATGTATACTTAGATTAAGGGAGAGGAGGACACGCAGGTCCTATTTTAAAATATCAAATGAAACATGCATTGCATTCATTCACAAAATAACCATCACATGATTAATTCAAGTCCATGATCATCCCACCATTCACATCACATGTATCATAATAATTATCACCTAATTACTATTGGTATTACCTTTTATAAATATAAAATTATAATACCAATAGCTTTTGAAATAATAATTATTTCAAGTTTAAGTCAATAAATATTCACAATATTATTGACAAAAGATCTAACTAAACGATTTAGTTAATTAATCACTGAATTCAAACAATTTGAAAAGAATTAATAAATTCAAGTTATGCACAAAAATAAGTTTAAAAACAATTTTTAAACTTAATTAATTAATAGGGAAGTTAATCACCTAAAACAATTTTTAAATAATTAACTAATGCCCTATAATCAATAAAATCCTTTCAAATGTAATTAACAGTAATTAAACTATTTAATAAACTATTAGTTAAAGATTTTACAATTTAAACAGAATTAAAATTGCAAAAAAATGGGTTTTAAAACAATTTTAATGGGCTAAAAGGGGTTAAAATAGGGCTTAACGGGTCTGTGGGGTTCGGTCAGGTCCGGTCCGGTCCGGATCCGGCGCGGATCCACGTGGGTCCGAGCGGGCCTGCTGGGTAGCCCACGCGTTGCTTCACCCCCGTCGCCCGTTAGGGTTTGGGGTGAGGCGGACGCGCCTGGTTCGTCCCCGACCGACGAGGTTTGGCTGGCTCCGGCCCAGGCGACCGGCGGCTGATGGATGTCGCCGGTGACCCCTAAGCACATCGCCGGACGTGCCCCTCTTCCCTTGCATGTCGTATCATCCTACATGGTCGGGTTCGCATGCTCTCGGAAGATAATAGGATAACTGGGTTGCCGCCGGCCACCACTTGAGATGGGAAGCTCCGGTCATCACCGGAGAATACTTTGGTCATACCAGACGCCGGTTCAAAGCGAGGGACCATCCCAACAACTTCTATTAGCTGGCATGAGCATGAGCAGCCCCCCAAAAGGGATTCAGTGATGTCTCAATCTTCACCAAAACTACATGTAAAATCAGAGAATCAGGACTGTCTTGGATTTGAAATTGGTCGTGCAGTTTGAGGGGTATTCTCAAAAGAGAATACAAAAATAAATCCATTTTAGATCTATCCGATAGGTTATCCTAGCCTTCACCAGACCTATCTGTGTTAATCTAGACAACTCTAGATATCCTCAAAACGGATCATGATTTTCATTAAAAATTAAATCATAGTCTAGTTCAACTTATGAACTAACGGCTGTGGCAAGAACACCCCCAAAAAATAAGCCCAAGAACGTGTACAATACAGTTCTACACGCATAACGAGAAATATATACGCAAAATGATGCCATTTTACAATCGAACCAGCAACCTGGCTCTGATACCACTGTTAGGAATCGATGGATCCTAGCAGAAAAATAAAACGATTCCTATGTATCGGTTGCTGGGATCGTAAAACAGACATTTAAAATTATGCGGGAAGAACGGTTCTTCACCTTTGTGGGGTTTCGAATCTCCCGTAGATAATTCTGATTCGGTAATCGCGCACGTGCACGATCTCCAGAGGTATCCACACGAGCTCCCGACGTAGACGCGATTTCCTCCTTGACTTGAGTACTTCAACCCGATCTCAAATCCACCATGTGCGGAGAGAGAGAGATTTACTTCAAGAAAGAGAAGGAGAGAGAGAGAGGAGAGAGAAACTTCGAGATGGTGTAGTGTTGTACGTCCAACATTTTCCACCCATCCCCTTGGCCTCCTTATATAAGAAATAAGGATAAGCACAAGGATTAATTCTCATGATTATCCAAGAGTTTGGCCTTAAATAATTCTCCATTAAATATTCATCTTTATCTTGCGGCTTTTCACAAAAACCCAGATAACCATAATATTTAACATCTCTCACCATCTTACGAGAACTCTTATGTATGTGACCCTTCAGGCTCATATATCAGTCCGGTTTCATGCCAATTAAACTTAGAACTAATTCTAAAGTTTAATATTTATTAATTATTATTTAAACATCATATGTTAAATAATTAATTCAATAAATAAGTGATTTATCATCTGATGATTAATCCACTTGACCTTCTGACCATGAACAGCACCAAACACTACCTCATGATCCCAAAAGATATAAGGGATATTGTTCCCTTTATTTGAACATTTCTGTCTGTAGATACCGCACAGATAAAATCCTTCACTCATCTAATGTCCCATTAACGCAAGGGTATGGTTTTACAGTCAAATCCTCTATCGCATTATTTAGATAAATTCCAGTACTTAGTTAACTTCTAAAAAGACATCTCTTTTAGTTGACCCTGACCAGGGTTTCTGTGTACACATCCATAAGACATTCTCTCTCCAGTCTTATACCAAGAGTGAGTGATCCCCTGTTGTTCACTCAATTACCTTCGCAAACTTTCCACTGTATTTGAGAGACTGACTATCGTGGACTTAATGGTTAAAGTCCACAAATCAGAGAATCAAGACACAATGGTCTTCAAGCAAGGTATCATTGGTGACTCAGGTCGAAGGACCAACTATGCTACTGCAACGATTGAATTCCTTGGTTGACTAATAGGTATAATTACCATCCAGGAATTCTTATTCGGATTTGTTCAGTGAACTCATTCTCTAATGAGCACCCACAAGTTTGTCTTAGTGTCACCACACGAGTGAATGTGAGATCATTCACCCTCATCGTATGAGCAGAAATAACTTGGGTCGATCTTATCGGATATTTAATGTCCATCTCAAATATTGATCATGATTCAATATCCCATACATTTGTCTACGGACCTTCATTACGGTAGTTAATTTACGAGAACTATAAATGAAGAAATAATTGTCTTTATTAATAAATTGAACTAGAATGTACAATGATTAGCTTTGAGGCCACCCAATTCTATCACCTAGCACAATAAAGAATATGATTTCTGTATCTTTTTTGGACAAGATAGGATATAGGTTGACTATTGAGAACAAAAGTTGTTCGATTTATTATGGTAATAAATCAATTGCTTCGGCACCATTAGTCAATGGTCTCTATCTTTTAGATGTTTCTTACTATAATCTTCACATTGATAATGCTCTTAAGAAGAGCAAGAATTGTGTGAACCAAGCCTACATGTGGCATTGCAGACTTGGATAATGTGAATGCTCAAATTATGGTGTAATTATCATGAAAATTTATGTTGATTATGTGATAAATAAACCTATTAAAAACTAAGTGAATGTGATCGCCAGAAACTTTTAACTAAAAAGTTCCGAAAGAAAAGATTGATCGCCTACCTGTTTCAGAATTGGGAGATGTTAGAGTCCTTGATTCCCCTCCTTCAGCCGGCTGAAGGAAAAGAGCCCTTCTGACTTTGTTCTTACTTTGTACGCTTATGGGGCTTTGAGGATCATCTAGATTTCCTTTCCTTATTGATTCTCTCCTATTGATCTTCTTTTCGTATCTTTGAACCTTGCAAAAAGTGGAAAGAAAGAAAGAATAATAAGAACTCAAATAGATGTAATATATATCCCAAAAGAAATTTTGATCATGCAATTTAAACAAAGAACTCACTTATTTTAATGGTCTTTTAAACCCCTTAAACAAATAGGTTTGAGATTATGCTAGTGAGTGTGTGTTGTATGGAGTGATGTGATGAATGAGATTTTGAACTAATATGATGAAACAAGCAGAGATTAATAAAAAGAACTAATTTGGATGGCCCCTGGGAAGCCTTGGTCTTGAAAGCTCTTGAATGGATGAAAAACAGATGAAGAAAGGATGCAGACTCCGGAAAGTAGCAGCGCTTCGATCCTTCAGCGTTTGGACGTCGTCTCCTTCACTTTCGCCAAGATTCTTTGCTCAATTTTCACTCAATTATAGCTATCATCACTCAAAATTATCACTAACTTTTTTAATGGCCAAGAGATTGGGTATTTATAGGCTTAAGTTCACGTATCTACGGTTATTAATAGATTAACATGGAAGAGTTTGAAGTTAATCCAATTAAGAAACAGATAAATACAACTTAATTCATCATTATCTATAATTATCTAAAACGCATCGCCCATGGGAGATGTCTTTTAACTTAATTAAGATAAGGATAAACATCGTGAAGAAGAAACAAAATCAGTTTAGGAAACCTAAATGGCGTCGTGCATGGAAGACGTCTTTTAGTTTATTAATAAATTAATTAAAAATCAGTTTAAAAATCAAAATAAGAATAAAACCTTAAATGGCGTCTTCGCATGTCGACGTCTTTTAGAATCTTTCATATTTGATTAAAAATCTAAGTTAAAATGAATTTCTTTAATAAACTTAAATTATGTCTGTCTGACCGATGTCATTTAGATAATTAATCTAGAAATATTAATAAAAATTAACTAATGATTAAATATCAAACTATTTTGAGGCATTATTATATGATATGAAATTTACTCAAAATGATGTCAAAATTAGCGTGTCTACAGCTGCCTCATCTTAACATTGTCTTTGCAAGGGAGTGAAATGGAATGGAATGTACTGAAAAGGTGATGCCAATGTGTGATGAGACACGCTCTCAACATCACATGATTGGAATTTTTCTCAAAATCATTAATGAAGATAACTTGAAAATATCAATGGAATCAATCATGTCTGGATGAAATAAACAAGGAAATAAAATATGGTCGATCAACCTCCACGATTGGGAAGTACCCTAGGTCACAAACCCTGCAGGTTTCATCATGGGGAGCGATTGCCAGCCAATGTGGACATGCTGCAACCATGATGGATCTTAAAAGAAAACAATAATATTTAGATAAAGAGTTCAAGAAAGGATAGAATTCAAGGATATCTTCAAGTGAACCTCAAAGATAATCAAACTACTCAATTCATAATGGAATATTTCATATCATGTTAAAAATTATTTGATCAATAGTCTGAAACTTAATCAATAATTAATTCTTATCACAGTTATATCAAAGTACTACATGATGCATGCTGGGCTAAAAGAAAAATATAAAATAAAATAAAATATAAATTAATTAAGGATAATATTGTTAAATTGTCATTAATGAGTCAAAATACCAACTCTTGTAATTCAGTGCTAAGCCGAAACTCGTTTATCCACACACCGTCTTACAAAAGCAGAACCATCGTCCTCATTAACTAACAATCAAACGGCCTATCCGTGCAATTAAGAATTCTCTGGAATTATCACTGTTTTTGTTAAAGGGGAACTCAAATTCCAGTTTTATCAAAACCACAAGGTCTTTAATATAATCTAATAAATATTTAACATATAGTTATGATGATGCAAATTAATTACATAAAAGAATACAGGGGATAGAGATAACCGTCTTTTTAGCCACGATCGAGACTCATAAACTCCCACAGTGGGATCTTCTTTGAATTTTCAGCTTCATTCGGATTTTCCTAAATTTCCTGCACTCAAAAATTATCAGTAACTTCAAACAAATCATCATCTAAGCATGAAATCTGTAAAAACATTGAATTTCGGACAAATAACAGAAGACTCTGAAACGCGTCATGTCGCGCAGACGCCATTAAGGTGAACTAAAGCAGGTCGCTGTTCAACGACGCCTTTCAGTCGCAGAAACAGGTTCTGGCTGTGTTCAATCCGGATTCCAACTCTTCCCATGCTCATCCCTTCTCCAATCCGGAAAAGCCTTCCTAGAATCGCAATTCTCTCTATATAAATTTCATTAACTTGTATCAAGGCAATACTAACACAATCTAGAGATTAAAGCTAGAGATTTTCTTCAAAGTTCAAAGATTTTCAAGATTTTCAAGGTTTTAATAAGAAAAAGCTCAAGAACAAGATGGATTCTTCAAGCAAGCAGATGAAGAAAACACTAGAGAAGCTCTCTGTTGTGAAAGATCATCTAAGTGGAAGAGATCCCAACTTCCAAGTAAGTTAAATCCTTTCTTCTTTCAATCCTTCTTCTTCAATTTCCCTTTCTTCTTCAAGTTCTTCATAGCAATTCCCCCTTCTATTTTCTAGGCATATTCTTTGTTTCCCGGTCCAAGAAAATTCACATCTCTTCCTTGGATTCGAAAACTTGCTAAAAGTATTACTATTTCCATGCAATCCTTTGTTTCCAAGTGGAACATCCAAGGTCTAGTAGTCCATGCAAAGCATTACAAAAGCTCAAACGTGGACTGGGCGGCTATGGCTGCTTTGATTGAGTTGTGGCATCCTCAAACCCATACTTTCTTTTTTCCTGAATTTGAATGCACTATTCTTCTAGAAGAGGTTGAACTTCTATTAGGCCTTCCTAAAATCAAGTTGAACGGTGATGAACTTATCCTGAATAAGATGGCTTTGATGAGGGAGAAGATCACAGGTCAACAATTATTGATGAAGATCATGAAGGATCCAAAAGAAGTTAAAGGATGCCTCACCAAGAAAGGAATCAATCTTGCAAAGCTAGCAGAGTGGACTCTTTACAAAATTAAAGATCTTAGAGAGAATGACACTGAAAACGTGATGAAAGTATTCACCACGTGCCTAGCTGGAGCTTTGTTCTTTCCTGCTCAAGATAACATACTAAAAGATGATCAAGTCAGTGCAATCTGCGAGATCTTTGAGGGAAGACAGATCGGCACAGCGATTCTAGCCTATCTCTATAGTGGGCTTTCTGCAGCATCTACAGGTCAGCCTCCCTATGGTTGTATGCTTCTCTTCGCTCTATGGGTTGAATTGCACTTCAAATTTGAATTTCACATTAGAAATTCTACAAGACCGTCTCAAATATATCGAATAGCCCTATCTTCCATATTTCCAACATTATGAAATTCAATGAGAGGATGATCAACCAAATGCCAAAACTCAAGACTCAAGCTGACTGGAGAGATTATCTGAAAAGAATGCCAACGTACAGATTTGATTCCTCTCCACCTGCACTTGTAGGAAAGCCCATTCGAGTGCACCCCGCAGCGGGTGCAGAGCTTAAACTGATCAGGGCTACTGAGTTCGTGCTATACAATCCTCATCGTTGTTATACTCAACTCAGCATGCCTCGCCATGAATTCCCTGAGTTTTCAAACACTTCTCCAATCAAGAAGCGTGCCTTGGAATCCGATGAAGACTATGAAGCGACTGAACTTATAGTTACATTATGGAATATTAGCTTCAATGATCGTGTAAAATCCTCTCAAGAAACAGATAGAGGATTATCTTATCCATATATAATGGGACTTCGGGAATTTCTTCCTTTAATGTTACTTTTTTTCCTTTTTATGATGTAAATAAGAATTTATTTTCAATAAAGAATTGTTCCTTTATGCCTTGAAAATTTATCCTTAATCTTCTGTGACTTGCCCAGGATTTTCCTTTAAGTAAAAACTTGATCTTTCCTTAAAAGATTACAATTCGGGTTTACTTAATGTAAAACGCGTCCACTCATAAAGACCCCTTTCAACTATAATTCATTTTCCAAAAATCAGAGAATCCTTAAAATCTCGAATTATTCTTAAAACGCGTCCACACGACTAGACGCCATTTAACCAAAAATATTTTTCCAAAAATGAGAGATTAATCCTTAAAACCCCGAAGTATGCTGAAAACGCGTCTATACATATAAACGCCTTTCAATTCTCTCTCTTACTTTTCTCCAGAATTCTGCCATTAATTATGTGATTAATTCACTTAAACGCATCGTGTTACTTAGACGCGGTTAATCATCATGCCTTGTACTGCTCTGACTAGAGTTGGCGGTTTAAACTGAAACGCGTCGCTATAAAAAGACGCCTTTTACTCAATTTCAAACCCCTGCCTTGCCGCCTCAGTTTATGCGCCTTGAATGGTGTCGTTGTACCCCGACGCATTTCAACTTTCTCTAACAGAATCCAGGAGAGTCCCCCCTTTCTTCCTCATTCTCTCAAATTCTTTCTCTCTCTTCCCAAGCTCCGATGATTTCCTCCTCCGGCGAACCTCCGGCCATCTCTCTCCCAAACTCTTAAAGCCATGGAACGCGGGGGATCTAGCAAGCCCAAGACGGTGGTGAAACGCCGGCGAACCGCCTCTCTCTCGGTGGTGCCGGTGGAAGAAGCTCACGAAGAAGCAACGGCCGACCTTGCAGCTGTGGCGGCGTTTTTGAAGGAGGAAGAAGCTCCCCTGGCGCCTATGGCCGAAGAAGAAGGAGGGGAGGGCGACCTCCACCTAGTAAGTCCTCTATGGTTTGAGTGGGATGAGGAAAAGGAGGAAATGGACTTTTGGGAAAAGTCTGAAATCGGCTTTGAACGGCGTCCAGACCAGGTGACGCCTTTCAAAAGGCGTCCCCATTGTCCGACGCCATTCAAAGCAAAATTCCATTTTTTATTGGGTAGAAAATAAGACTAAATGGCATCAAGACATGTGGACACCTTTTAGTCAAAATATTTTATTGATTTTTAATTTTCACTGACTGATGAAATTTTCTTGAATTTGTTGTAGGGGACGATGAGGGCCCGCATATCATGGGACTTGGTGGTAGGGGCCTATAGAGGACTCCCGAACTTCCAGAAGGCGCGCCTGCGCCGGATGGGATTCGGCGAGATCTTGGACATCGAGCCATTTTGGCTCGATCTGGTGCTGCTGCAGGCGCTCAAGGAGCGTTGGCACGCAAAGAGTCGGACATTTCTGATGCCCTGGGGCCACATGGTCCCAAGTTTAGAGGATGTGGCCAGGATCACTGGCCTTATAGTAGATGGTAGGCCGGTGAACGGGGTGATCTACCCCGATTACCGTGGGATGGCGGAGGTCCTATTAGGTATAGAGGTCTCTAGCCCAGATAGAGAGTCTAGGACTTTCCCCCGAGTAGAGGTGGAGGCTGCCCTAAGATTGATAGAGCCCCGGCGTCGGTCGAATGAGACCCGAGCAGAGTTTAAAGATAGATTAGTTGAGTCCTCCGCTGTTGTATATTGTAGAGACCCTGATCAGATAGAGGAGATAGATAGGCAGCTTAGGGTTTTCTTAGTTTTCCTCTTTGGTCGGTTGCTCTTCGGTACGAAGGGCGACCATATCTACTGTAGGTTCCTTAGTCTCTTAGATGACCTAGAGAGTCTGCATCAGTATGCCTGGGGTGTGGCCCTCCTGGCCCACCTCTTTACCGATCTTTCTGCGGTCACGCCGGACCGCGAGACCACCGTCAGCGGCTTCTCGTCATTTCTTCAGATATAAGTTATTTTAATTATTTGTTTATGCTATGATATGGTATGATGATTTCTAACTTATATGCTCATGTATGCAGGTGTGGAGCTATCTCTACTTCCCTCTCGGCCGAGCGAGGATCGTTCGACCGGATGCCATCCCATTGGCTCGCCGTTGGCAGCCAATAGTGGACACGGCCCCACAGCACCATCAATTGACGGCCCTCCACCGTCAATTCCTCGATTATACAGAGCTCCTGGTAAGTTTTGATTTGTTCAATTTTGTTTATTAAATGCAATCTTTCATTTATTAAATACAATTTTATTCATATGAATGCATCTAACTTGTATGCAGGTGATCTGGCGCCCGTACATGGATATGGGTGAGGAGGGCCAGCCATGGGTGACGGCTGGCCAGAGGAGGTTCGGCAGGCAAATGTGGGTACATTGCCTGAACGAAATCTAACCTCTCCGCCTCCGGCTCGTGATGAGGACACTGGGCCTCCACCAGGAGTGGGTGGATGAGGAGGTCTTGGAGGGCATTGGGAGGAGCATGAGGGGCAAGCAGGCCCTCACGGATTGGCGTGCCAAGTTTCCAGAGCAGTACGAGGATTGGCACTACCGTGGCGTACGGGTGGAGTCCCATGTGGAGAGTAGCGAGGCTTATCTCCAGCAATACCGGGCCCACTACACCGTTCAGCTACGGCTCCTCCGACCACTTGATGTAAGTATGATTTATGCGTCTTTCATTTTATTATTATCTTTAACTTATATTTGTGAATGAATGTATGCATGTGTGGTATGCAGGATGCACGAGATGCCGTGATCATCGACCTCCGGGCCCGCCTCCAGGATGCCGAGACCCAGCTGGAGCAGGTCCAGAAGGAACTTTTTGACTTGGTATGTATGCATGCTTATGAGTGCATATTTTTAATTAATTTGTTTTGACCATTAACCACTAACAATTGTCTCTTGGTGCAGCGAGCTGTCTACACCTAAGCAGCTCCCCCTTCACATGGAGCCTCATCCTCTACCCTGCCTGCTGCTTATGAGGCCACCCTCGCTGACCTCCAGAGTCAGCTTGCCTCCGCTATCCATCGAGCTTCTATTGCAGAGGAGGACCGGGCTGCTTGAGTAAGTTCTGTTCATCCTTGACTTTCTTTTCTAAATTTGATTTTGATTGCTTGATTGCCTTGGACTAACAATATCTTCTGTTGCAGGTCGCTGAGCTTCAGGAGGCCCTTCAGAGGGCTGAGATCGACGCAGCTCGGGTCCGTAAGCTCGAGGAGCAGGTGTCCTGTCTCTCCACTGGGGATCTCGCACGACTCTAGGTTCACCTGGAGATCTTGACTGAGGAGAGAGATCGCGACCGCCTTCGGCTGGAGAGTCTTCAGGGTCGCCTCTCCGTGGCAAAGCATGAGCGTCGGATGGTGGAGGAGAGATATCAGCAAGCCCGCCAGCGAGCTATCGATCGCGGCCAGGCGAGTGCTTTCACGGCCAGCATCGTCATATCGTCCGGCCAGGCAGGGCCGAGTGCGATGGGACCACCTACACCTCCTAGCCGAGGACCAGCACCGGATGCTCCTGATGAGGCTCAAAGCCAATTTGATGAAGGGGCAGGGGAGAGTCAGCCATGAGGGCTGCATATGTATTTTTCCTTTCTTTTGTGTATCATGTACAAACACCTTTTGATATATATATAAAATCAGCTTTGTGTCTCATTTGTGTGATTTCCTTGGCTTTCATACCTGTACCCTGTACATTATTTAACAAACAGGTTAAGTATCTATTTAGGCTTAGCCCCTTGTCCGGTTAAGTAACCGACTACTTGATCCTATTCTTGGAAGACGGGTCAAGGGGCATGCCTTTATTAACAAAGGTAACATGAATAATCGAACTGTAAGCAAAAATGCAACATGCAAGCAGGCAGATGCTCACTGAAAATAAAATGAATGAAACACACTAGATGCGATAAGCAGATGCTAATTGAAACATTTTTTTATTTTGAAATATTTATTTTTGTTTAGGCTTTGGAACATATATATTTTTTTGGATTTTTGAAATATCTATTTTTTTGGATTTTGAGATATGTATTTTTATTTTTATTTTAGATATGTATTTTTTTTTTTGAGATATGTATTTTTTTTTTTTGGATTTTGAGATATGTATTTTTTTCGATTTTTGAAATATGTATTTTTTTTGGATTTTTGAAATATGTATTTTTTTTCAATTTTGAGATATGTATTTTTTTTAGATTTTTGAAATATGTATTTTTTTTTCATTTTGAGATATATACTTTTTTGGATTTTGAATATTATGCAAACTAAAAGACCAGCATGGTAACCAGATCAAAAGAACATATTCATTTATTAACTTAATTCCTAAATTATTCTTAAATAATCTAACTTAGACCCATCGTGCTTGAACTTGTGTTTCCATTCGTGATCCCATTTGATGATTTGATCCTTAGTCAATCTAGGTCGTTCCTTAAGCTTGGAGTACGCCTCTTCAGAAAGAAAAGAAGAATTGGTTTAGAAAGCCCACGAGAAGGTTCCGAAGACCAAAAAATATGTTCCTTTCTTACCCTAATATCTGTTAGGGTTCGGCCATTTTCTTTTCGGGATATTTATCGACCTTGCGTTCCCTTTTCATTTTAGTTCATAGCCTTGATGTAACATTTATAGTGTAATGGCCTTTTGATTTGACATTTGATTTTTGCCTTTTGCTTTTTCTTTTTCTTTTCATGGGACGGACCTCCCCCTTTTTTTTTTATAACGGCCTCCTACTAAGATGGCGGGTATTCTTGGTAGTCTATTCTAAGCCTCGTTCTGACATCATGGGCCAAGAGTAAAAATAGAATTTTTGTTTAAAAAGAATGAATTGCACTTTACACTTTCAGTCAAGCTTTCGGTATTCCTTAGGACTTAGCATCTCTTATTACTCACGAATCAAACGTGTCAGTATGTGTAATAATATGTTTGAATTAAATTATCTAGACTGATAAGGGAATTTGAGTTTCTAAATTTTCTTATTCCACTGGTCTTTGCACTATGCTGATCGACTCTTTAACCTAAGGGTAGTATTTCTTAAGATACAGACCATTCTAGGGGTGAGTTAATTATTGCCCTTCTGTATTAACTAGACGGTAAGCGTTACCAGGAAAAGCATGCGATACAACATATGGTCATTCCCAATTGGGTTGGAGCTTAGAGCGCGGACCACTAAGTTTTACAAAGATTATTTTGATGACCATTTCACCAACTTTGAACTTAAGTTCAATGACTTTCTTTTGATAAAAACGTGCTAATCTATTTTGATATACTCTTGCATGATTAGCAGCTGACCATCTTTTCTCGTCTAAGAGTTCCAATTGAGCAAGGAGTGTTGAACGGTGTTCATCAATAGAAAATTCCTTATCTAATTGTACTCTTAATGACGGTATAAGGATCTCGTATGGAACTACCGCCTCCATTCCAAATATTAAGGAATAAGGAGTCTGTCCAGTGGGCGTGCGGATCGAAGTTCGATAGGCCCATAGAGCCTCAATCAATTTTTCTGGCCAGTCTGTGAATTTATTAGACTTGCACATCTTTTTGATGATTTTTATCAAAGTCTTGTTAGTTGCCTCTGCTTGGCCATTGCCTTGCGGATAATAAGGGGATGAATGATGCAATGCAATTTTGTACCTGTTGCAGAGGTCTTTCATTTCTTGTGAAACAAACTGCGGTCCATTATCGGTGAAGATGGTGCTTGGAATTCCAAATCTTGTGATGATGTTCTTCATGATGAACTTGCAGACGATTGATGCTTTGACTTCTGTGTACGCTTCAGCTTCCGCCCACTTGGTGAAGTATTCCGTGGCCGTGAGGATGAAGGACTTCTGCTTAATGCCGGAATCGGGATTGCCAAGGGGTCCAATGACATCGAAAGCCCACATGGAGAAAGGCCATGGAGAGGAAACAGGATGGAGTGAAGATTAAGGAGAATGGATCTTGTCAGCGTGAAGTTGACACTTGGCACACCTACAGACATATCCTACACGATCTTCTTCCATAGTTGGCCAATAGAATTCTTGTCTAAGGATTTTCTTTGTTAACATTTGTCCATTAACATGGCCACCACAAACTCCAGCATGAGCTCCTTCCATGATCTTCTAAAGTTCATCTTCGTCTAAACATCTTAAAAGAACTCCATCAAAACATCTTTTGTATAATGCTCCCCCAACTAGGGTGTATCTCTAAGCAACTCTCCTAATAGCCCTTTTCTCCTCAGCTGTGGCTTCTTCAGGATATGATTGATCTTCACAATATTTAGCAATTTCATAGTACCACGGTTTCTGTTCATCATCTATCTCTTCTAACAGCTCCATTAACATAATCTCTCTCTTCTCCACAATATTTCCATCTTTGACCTTCCTCAGCAGCTTCTCCTTAGTCCTAAGGAATGAAGGGTCTTTCACGGCGGGTGAAAGACGCCTATGAACGATGATTGATTCGGATTGTCTTGCTAACGAGGACAACCTTAGGTTCGTCTTCAGTCCCTAGATTGATCTCTTTGGTGGGCTCTTCTATGGCAGTTGAGGGTTCATCGAATCTTTTTACTTCACTGGCACATGCCTCAGCTGCGTCCTCGTCATCTTCCTCATCTTCAATAATGGAGTCTTTTTCGTCTATCAATTCATACACCCCATATCCATCATTAACTGACTCATCATCTACACAATCTTCTGGCATCTGAATAGGTTTCTGTAATAGCTGAGGGATCATAGAGCAAGAAAGGTATTTAAATGCTAAATCCTAGAGGTATCTATCTGGAATTTGTCTACCCTTAGGTTTTCTAGACTTCCTAACCTGACTAACTTGCCTAGAACTAGACTCCCTAACTTCACTAGACTCCCTATCCTGTCCTAATAAGGACGAAGCAGAATGAAAATTATAGGATATATGAAGAAATACAGGAGAATCCTCCCAAGGGGAGGGGCAGAGTAGATCTAGAAGAGAATCTTGACCGAATGACCCACGCGATGGGGTACAATCGGACAAGTAGGAAGTTTCCTCAATGAGGATCTGAGAGAAATTTGTTGCCAAATTGGTGTTTTTTTTTTGAGAAAAGATGAATTAATCATAAAACAAGAATGTAGATGAATAGGAAGAGAATGGGATGGAGGAAGCGGCACCAAGGCCAAAGGATTGGGGGGATCATACAATAGTATGTCCCAGATTAAATCATAAATCCTCTCTAGATCGAAAAGAGGTTGAGGGATAAAGTCCCATGGGGACAGGGTGATCATGATGGGCGGAGCCCATGGAATATCTTCAGTAATGACCCGCGACTAAGTCGGGGTCAGAAGCAGAGTGCGGAATAAGGTATGGAATGTGAAAATGTAAGAGGGATAAGTCCCCCTCCAAAGAAGATCCGTGGTATAACCAGCTTCATAAGGGTCATCTGGCTCCCCTTCATCTGTTTCCCCAGACAGCAGAATTCTTTTGTCAAAAATGGCACCAAGCCCTTCAATTAGCTCATCTATTTGTGGCGGCCACTTTGGTTTTGAAGGATCAAGAAATAGTCTGTTTAATCCAATGTACATATCCCTTAAGTCAAATCATCTGTACCATTCACACTCAGGATCTTAGAACTTCCTCCTTTCATTAGCCGCAGAGCCTCCAAGGACTGGTACGTCAACAATTCTGAACAATGTCTGGCCAGGTCTCTTCCATATATGTCATGGAGATCAAAACAAGAAGTGATGACCACCGTGTTATTATGACTGATCACGGGCCCCATGACGAAATGTGTGTATAGGGTCCATGTTAAGGGGTCCCGACCTTCTTTACATGGTGTAGACATTGTCTCCCATACCTTCTGGCCGTCTTCATTTTCTTCCTATTGAGTAATGTTGTGATTCACTTTTCTTGGCCTATAGCCCAGGCCATTTCCAAGTGTCCTTCGGTTGTCCTTGAGGGGCGTGGTTCTGCCTTGTAATTGCGTGCCTAAGCTTTTTCTAGGCCGATAACCACCCTTCATCATTATTTTCCAACCAGGGGTACTCATGCACTTCCCCCGCTTTATGGCATCGCGTAGATAAGGAGTAAGAGTGGTGGCCTTTAAAGGATCAGCCACCGGACGGTAGACCTGTAATACCGACAGAAAAGGTTGTCGGCCAGGTGAAGAAGTTGGCTTGATATTCAAGGAGTGAGCAGCAACAAGGATCGGCATGCTCGTAACTTTAACGATTCATCCTTTGTAGGGAAATTTGAGGTACTGATGATTCGTAGAGGGAATCGCCTCAAGGGTTTTAATATAAGGACGACCCAAAATAGCCTTCAAGGAAGGATCGATTTCCAAAATATGAAATTCGACATCGGCATGACATACAGGGCCTAACTCTACTTTTAAATAGATCATTCCCAGAGGGGAACGGGTGGAGTTATCATATGTTGTAACAGAGATGGGGCTAGGCAGCCATTTTTCCTTGGGTACACCACATAGTTCAAGGGTCTTCGAAGGCAGGACATTAATTGAACCCCCCGTGTCAACCAGGCATGTGTCTACGGCCTTTTTGCAGATATTGACCATAATACTTAGAGCCATGCTCCTGGCTGCTAGTGGTGCTAGTTTCGAAGCATGAAATAAGACAGAGGGCTGATCCCCCTACGGAACTAGTAGTGCGGTGATCTTCTCCACCGGCACGTCTTCGTTGACCATCACTTTTTGTAGGTATTCCATCAGAGCTTCCTGATGGGTCTTCGATCTTTTGATCAACTCAAGTACAGAGATTCGTGTCGGTGTTCTATCTAGTTACTTCAGCAGGTCATATTGAGTGCCTGGCGCACTCTCAACGTTAAGCACTTCCTCTGGCGGCTGTAATGGGCTGTCTCTAACTATAGATTGAGGAAAAACCTTATTGAATATCCTCCCACTCCGAAGTGCATGTTCTTCACTAGTGGAAGGGCCGGGTGATAACTTGAGCACTGCAGGTTTGGTAGATGGCGTAGATGGTGTGGATGGTTGGTATACGTGTTGGGATCGCTATGTCGGGATCCGACCCCAAAACGCAGCGGAATAAAAAATAATTTCGGGATCGGATCCATCCCATTTCGATCAACAAACTAAGACCGAAGTAAATTGGATTTACCTTGCGCGGATTCGAATCCGCGTTCGTTTTCCGGTTCCGTCGGAGCAATGCCGCAAGTCGCGCAGATGCCCGACCTATAGCGGTATCCACGCGGTTCTCCTCGTGATGGATCGTCCTCGCCTCCTCGCTCGATGCAGCGTTCGTGGATCCCGTCTGGTTGCGCGTAATCCGCCGCGACATGCAGATTTGGAATCTCCCGTCGGATGGAAGGCGAAGCAGTCGGGAATCGAAGCGGAGCCTCCAGATGGTCGCCTCGTGTCACACGCCCAGAAGAGAGGAGAGAGAGAGAAAGAACGACGGCAAGGATAGGGTTGCTAGCCCCCGACGTAGAATCCGTTCTTTTATAATAAGTATGTTTACGATTTTTCATAAAAACCCAGACTTATCCGAAATCTTGTCGGATTATCCATCGACTTGAAAACCATTTGCGTGTGACCCTCTAGGCCCAAATACCAGTCCAGTTAATAGCCCATTAAGCCCAGTAACCTTTTACTGACCCACTGAATTAATTAATATCCTTATATTCAATTAATCAGTCGAATTTATTGTCCTACAATAAATTCGGACGGACTTCCGATCACGTTGGATGCCAAGCAAAATCGTGTGACCCTAGATGGCACTGGGGTTATCGCAACCCTCTATTGGAACCTTTCTGTCATCGGTTAGCGCGCGGATATAATCCTTCATCCGTGCAATGTTCCCGAATCGACCTAGGGTATGGTTTATTGTTAAACCCTACTCGGTCGATTCACTTGAATCAGATGCCGCTAATCTGAATCTAATAACTCCTTATCGAATATAGAGTCCGCCCTGGCCAGGGACTTTAAGCGCATCATTCACAAAACATTCTCTCTCAAACTACCGAGAGCGGATGATCCCGTATTGAACACACAATTACCTTCGAGGGCATTTCCCTGAACTCGATCGCTTGACTTATTGATAACCCATGGTTAGGGATTCGTTAGTTAATGTCAAAGTTCAGAAACCTACCAACAAGATATCTTTGGCATCTTAGGTCCAAGGATCATCCACGCAACCGTGACAAAAAAATCGAGCTGGTTAATAGTGAGGTATTTACCATCCAGCGATTCATAGTCGGATCAGTTCAGTGAACTCATTCGCCAATGAGCACCTATAGGTCCAGCATAGTGTCTCCACACAAGTGACTTATAGGATCAGTCACCCTCATCATATGAGCTGAAGTAACCTATACTAGTCTATCCGGATGTTCGATGTCCTATCTCAAACATCCTATGACTAGGAACAATTAAGAACATGTGTATATAAGTCTTCGGTCCTGTAATTATAATCTCATCATAATCCGAAGACTGTTGCACATGTTCATGGACTTCATCGTGGTACGATAAACAGAGATTGAATTAATTGCACCCAATGAATTATTGCCATTTATTAATAATCTGATCAATACATAGTATCGGATTGGCATTGAGACCATCTAATACTAACAATCTCCCACTTGGACTAAAGCCAATCACTTTTATATAGAATACCCATATTCTCTAAGTGACGCTCAAAGACATTTTGAGACAACGGCTTTGTAAGTGGATCTGCTATGTTGTCGGCTGAAGGAACTCTTTCCACTACGACATCTCCTCGAGCTATTATCTCTCTGATCAGATGAAAGCGCCGCAGAATGTGTTTCGACTTCTGATGAGACCTCGGCTCTTTCGCTTGAGCAATCGCCCCATTGTTGTCACACAGCAGTGGGACGGGACCAGATATGCTTTCCACCACTCCAAGATTGCCGATGAATTTCTTCATCCATACAGCTTCCTTGGCGGCTTCAACAGCAGCAATATACTCGGCTTCCGTTGTCGAATCAACAGTGGTTTCCTACTTGGAACTTTTCCAGCTCACTACTCCCCCGTTGAGTGTGAAAACAAAACCTGATGTTGACTTGCTGTCGTCAGGATCAGACTGAAAACTCGAGTCAGTGTATCCTTGCAGCTTTAAGTCTCCTCCTCCATAGACTAAAAATAGATCCTTAGTCCTTCTCAAGTACTTAAGGATGCATTTCACAGCCTTTCAGTGTTCATCACCTGGATATGCCTGATGTCTGCTCGTAACACTTAGAGCATATGCTACATCAGGTCTGGTACATAGCATGGCATACATGATGGACCCTATGGCAGAAGCATAGGGGACTTTATCCATCACAGCCCTCTCTTCAGGTATCTTGGGAGACTGACTTTTATAGAGTGAAATTCCATGTCTCATTGGTATGAGACCTCTCTTGGAATTTTCCATGCCAAACCTTTTGACAATGGTTTCTATGTACATGGATTGGGTTAAAGCTAGCATCTTCTTTGATCTATCTCTATAGATCCGTATTCCTAATACGTAAGATGCTTCTCCCAAATCCTTCATGGAGAAGTTCTTTAGCAGCCATATCTTTACTGATGACATCATTCCTACATCATTCCCAATGAGTAGGATGTCGTCAACGTAAAGAATCAGAAATGTGATTGCACTCCCACTGTTTTTCTTGTATACACAGGGCTCATCTTCATTCTTAATAAAGCCATAAGATTTGATTGCCTCATCAAATATTATGTTCCAGCTTCGGGAAGCTTGCTTCAGTCCATAAATAGACCTTTGCAACTTGCATACCATGTCTAGAGATTCTTTGGATGTGAATCATTCTGATTGTATCATATACACCTCCTCCTCAAGGTTTCCATTGAGGAATACAGTCTTCACATCCATCTGCCAGATCTCATAATCATGGTAGGCAGCAATGGCGAGAAGAATTCTGATGGACTTAATCATAGCAACGAATAAAAAGGTTTCGTCATAGTCAACACCTTGTCTTTGACGATAGCCTTTCGCCACTAATCTTGCTTTATGTCTCAATATGTCCATCTGCACCAATCTTTCTTTTAAAGATCCATTTGCAACCGATAGGTACTATACCATCGAGTAAATCTTCCAAGTTCCAAACTTGGTTGATGTACATGGACTATATTTCAGAATTTATGGCTTCCCACCATTTTCCGGCCTCTGGACTTTCAATGGCCTCCTAGTAAGTCTTAGGATCATCAACCTCATTATGGAGTATCCTTGAACCATCCAAATTAATATGTCTCACATATCTTTCTGGTGGTTTAGGTACTCTTTCAGACCTACGAGGTTCCTGTGTATCATTTTGAACAGGTTCAGACACTGACGGTTCATCTGATGAACCATTATCAGTTTGTAGGTCTGGAATTTCTTACATAATTACTTTACTCCCACTGTCCTTCTGGAGAATATAATCTTCTTCTAGAAAGACAGCTCTCCTGGCCACAAACACATTTTGTTTGCCAGGATGATAAAAGTAATATCCATAAGTTTCCTTTGGATATCCCACAAATCTGCATTTGTCAGTTTTGAATTCCAGCTTATCTGTGTCATGTCTTTTAACATGAGCAGAACATCCCCAGACTTTAACATGTTTAAGGTCTGGTTTCCTTCCATTCTATATCTTATATGGAGTGGTTTCAACAGATTTGTTGGGTACCTTGTTCAGGATATACATAGCCGAGCTAAGTGCATATCCCCATAAGGACACTGGTAATTTGGACATGCTCATCACGGATCACACCATTTTCATTAATATGCGATTTCTCCTTTCTTATACACTATTCATTTAAGGTGTACAAGGAAGTGTAAGCTGAGAAAGGATACCATTATCTTTTAAGTATTTAATGAACTCATTACTCAAGTATTCACCACTCCGATCGGATCGGATGGTTTTTATACTCTTTCCTGTTTGTTTTTCTACTTCATTCTTAAATTCTTTGAATTTCTCAAAGGCTTAATATTTATACTTCAATAAGTATATATATCCAAACCTTGAGTAATCATCAGTGAATGTAATGAAGTATGAGAAACCACCAATGGCTTGGGTTGACATAGGACCACATACATCTGAATGTATGAGTTCTAATATGTCTTTGGCTCGTTCTCTAGTTCCACTAAATGGAGACTTAGCTATTTTACCCATTAAACATGACTCACAGGTTGCATATGATTCATAATCAAATGGATCCAAGTATCCATCTTTATGCATCTTTTGGAGTCTATTTTCACCAATGTGTCCAAGCCTACAATGCCACAAGTAGGCTTTGTTCATTTCATAGTTATTTCTTTTAATTGAAGAACCGATGTGTAAATTATCATGAGACACATTTAATAGATAAAAACCATTAGACAAAATAGCAGAAGCTATTAATTTATTTCCGAAATAAATTGAAAAACTATTGTTCCCAAAGTTTAAATTATATCCAATTCTATCTAAGCATAAAATAGAAATGATGTTCCTTATTATGCTAGGTACATAATAACATTCATCTAATAAAAATATGTCTTCGAATGGTAGCTTGAGCTTCACTGTCCCCACAGCGATCGCCGCAACTCTTGCGCCGTTACCTAGCCTCAGCTCCACTTCGCTGGTCCTCAGCTTACGCCTTCTTGTCAGTGCCTGCACAGATTTACAGATATGAGATACACATTCAGTATCTAATACCCATAATGTACAATCTCTTATTGACAAGTTTACATCTATCATATAGATACCTGAAGCGTCCTGCTGCTTCACAGTTCCTTGAGCCTTGTCCTTAAGGTATTCTTTGCAATTCCTCTTCCAATGGCCTTTCTGGTGATAGTAGAAGCAATCACCTTTCTCAGCACTTTTACCTTTGTCTTTCTTGACAACCTTTGCCTTTCTCTGAACCTTGTTCTTATTCTTTCGAAAAGCTTGGACTGCAAGTCTTTTTCTGTTGGTCTTACCAACCATGAAGACTTGGGGTTTATCCTTCACAAGGTTCCCTTCAGCAGTCTTTAACATGTTCAGTAGTTCAGCTAAGGTGGCCTGGATCTTGTTCATGTTAAAATTAACGATGAACTGAGCATATGACTGTGGAAGTGAAGACAACACGAGGTCTGTATGCATCTCCTTGGGAAGTGTAATCCCAAGAGCATCCAGCCTCTCCACCCACTCAATCATCTTCAGCACGTGATTCTGTACTGAAGTTCCCTCTGCCATCTGAGCCTTGAACAGATTTTTCGATATCTCATATCATTCGATTCTGCTTTGCTCACCAAATAGCTCCTTCAAATGGAGCATGATGGATCTAGCATCCATCTCTTCATGTTGCCTCTGCAACTCATTGCTCATAGAGGCTAACATGTAGCATTGGGGCATGGTGGAATCTTCCTTCCATTTTTCATACGCTATCATTTCCTCCTCTGAGACATCTAATGCTGGTTCAGCAGGAGGTTCATTATCCAAGACGTAGGCAATCTGCTCAGACCTAAGGACAATCTTCAAGTTCCTAAGCCAGTCTGAGTAATTGGTGCATGTCAAACGGTTGGCATCAAGTATGCCTCGCAACGGGTTTTGGTGTGACATTCAAGCCTACAGGAGATAATCAAATGATAATTAGCAATCAAATGATAATTAGCAGATATTCAGATTAACTAAAACAAGATATGGTCTTTTATTATCAGGTTTTACTCCCACTAATTTTCGAGGGACTGTATAACCTTCAGATATATAGAACGGAAGACGCCGATTGTCTCCTAGTAGGGATCAGAATCTCCAAGCATCACAGTATGACCTCGAGTAAACACGTAGTATCATACCGCTATCTTAGAGCAATCATCTCATGATAATTGCAACTCCTTGCAATATCCGATCATATTTCGGCTCCCAGGTTATTAATGGTCCCGGATAAACACAGTAGACCATTATCCTCGGTCTAAGCATTACCATCAATACGTGACAGAGTAGAGTGGGAATATAGTTCCCAGGTAAACACGTGGATAACTATATCGTTCCTCTACTCTTATCCAAAGGCATCTAATGCCATGATCAACAGTCCTCTCAACAGACAATGGCAGACCTCGGGTAAACACATAGTATCTGCCATCACTGAATTAAGTTCTATTAATCATATTGATGGAGAACCACGCGGTGCATTCTCAATGACTCGCGCTACGGCTTAGAGTTTGTTACCAAGGTTTTACTTATTTAGTTTGGTCTCATCTTAGGTGATAGTATTAAATATATCGAATATATTATAAATACTAATAACCTAGCAAATATAAAGCACATGCATCACATACATGTCATTAGTGTGGTCATGGACGGCACTATGGTTTGACTTGAGCCAGACAGTCAAACGCACACACATACACAATATAACAACTTATATCATGAGTCTGCAAACCCATGGATTCAATGAACTCCTTCATTTTCATCTGGTCGGCAGTTGTGAATCATCCTCGTTCCGCGCGAAGCCGCCTCGATCAAACTATTTCATAATTCTCAATTACAAGATAATTTATAGAAAGAGGAAGCCTTATGGCAATTACATCAAGGAGGGAGGTAGAATTATATTGGAATATGAGAGGGAGAGGTTCGCAGACCTCTATTTATTAATAAATAACAAACCATACAATCACATTCCATATCTACAATTAATGCTCGTCCATGACCACCATGTGTTTTATTTAAACAAACCACACATGAAATAGCACAATAAATGGCTAATTAAAATTTTCAAAAATAATAGTAATTTCAGGTTTCATAAAACCAGGGACCAAACAAAATTTTGGAGAATTTAGAATTTTTGAAAATCAATTTATGCATGCTTAACTTAAATCGAATTTAAACAAGCAATCAACATACATCAAATGTACATCAAAATTCCAAAATATAACTTTCTAAAATATTCCATGCTAATTACAAATTAATCTAACAATTAGATTAATTAACTTATGTTATTTACTATTATCTCGTATGAATCTAACAATTAGATCATAAAGTTAAAGTTAATTAATCATTTAACATTTAAATCAATAATTAACCATAACTATTAACAACATTTGTTAATCAGGATAATAAAAAAAAAAATTATTATGAGTTTCCAGAAAATTAAATTAAATAAAACTTCAATTTCAAAACAATTTTGAAAGTTTGAAAGTTTTTAAAACAATTTAAAATCAAAAACCCCAAAACATTTAAGGTGATTCACCCCCCCCCCCCCCCCTTTCTGGTCGAACCAGGGCTCAGCCCAGCTGAGCCTAGGGTTCGGACCAGGGCACCCTGGTTCGGACCAGGGGTGCCTGGTCCAAGCCAGGGGGGGTCGAGCTCAGACCCGGTCTGAGCCCGGCCTGGTCCGGTCGGACCATGCGGCTAGGAAACCCTAGCCGCATGGCCCGAACCAAGCCCCTCCTTCCTCCCGGCGGCGGCGCCTGCAAGTAGGAACCGTGGGGGGGAGGGGAGGGTGGCCGGCGACGGCACCGGCGCCTGGGGCCACCGAACCGTCGCCGGTCACCCCACCGGCACCGTACGGCGCCGTTAAAGGTTCCTCCCCCCCTTTTATTCCCTTTAAAAATCCTATGGAACCGTGGGAAGGGGAGGGCTTCAACGGCCGGTCACCACCAGACAGACCTCACCGGTGGCATGGGTGATGTCGGCGGTGGCCGGTAGAACCCCTTGGTCACACCAGGTTCCTTACTTGATGCCTAGCATCCCAAATAATCACCCGTGCAACATCCTTTGAGTGTCGTTCTTCGTCCCACAAAGAACACAAGATACCAAAAAAAAAAATTTACGATTTTTTGCAGAAATAAAATTAATCAAATTAATTCTATCCATCTCATGAATATTGTTTCTCCAACAGAATCGTAAAATATGCATGGAATATAACTAGAAAATTAAATTTTGGAATCCGAAACGGCGAAGAACACAGTGATAACCTGGCTCTGATACCACTGTTGGGATCGCTGTGTCAGGATCCGACCGAAAACGCAGCGGAATAAAAAATAATTTCGGGATCGGATCCATCCCGTTTCGATCAACAAACTAAGACCGGAGTAAATCGGATTTACCTTGCGCGGATTCGAATCCGCGTTCGTTTTCCGGTTCCGTCGGAGCGATGCCGCAAGTCGCGCAGATGCCCGACCTCTAGCAGTATCCACGCGGTTCTCCTCGCGATGGATCCTCCTCGCCTCCTCGCTCGATGCAGCGTTCGTGGATCCCGTCTGGCTGCGCGTAATCCGCCGCGACATGCGGATTCGGAATCTCCCATCGGACGGAAGGCGGAGCAGTCGGGAATCGAAGCGGAGCCTCCAGATGGCCGCCTCGTGTCACACGCCCAGAAGAGAGGAGAGAGAGAGAAAGAACGACAGCTAGGATAAGGTTGCTGGCCCCCGAGGTAGAATCCGTTCTTTTATAATAAGTTTGTTTGCGGTTTTTCATAAAAATCCAGACTTATCCGAAATCCTATCGGATTATCCATCGACTTGAAAACAATTTGCGTGTGACCCTCTAGGCCCAAATACCAGTCCAGTTAATAGCCCATTAAGCCCAGTAACCTTTTACTGACCCACTGAATTAATTAATATCCTTATATTCAATTAATCAGCCGAATTTATTGTCCCACAATAAATTCGGACGGACTTCCGATCATGTTGGACGCCAAGCAACATCGCGTGACCAAAGATGGCATTGGGGTTATCGCAACCCTCTATTGGAACCTTTCTGTCATCAGTTAGCGCACGGATATAATCCTTCATCCGTACAATGTTCCCGAATCGACCTAGGGTATGGTTTACTGTTAAACCCTATTCGGTCGATTCACTTGAATCAGATGCCACTAATCTGAATCCGATAACTCCTTATCGAATACAGAGTCTGCCCTGGCCAGGAACTTTAAGCGCATCATTCCCGGAACAGTCTCTCTCAAACTACCGAGAGCAGATGATCCCGTATTGAACACACAATTACCTTCGAGGGCATTTCCCTGAACCTGATCGCTTGACTTATTGATAACCCATGGTTAGGGATTCATTAGTCAATGTCAAAGTTCAGAAACCTATCAACAAGATATCTTTGGCGTCTCAGGTCCAAAGATCATCCACGCAACCGTGACAAAAAAATCGAGCTGGTTAACAGTGAGGTATTTACCATCCAGCGATTCATAGTCGGATCAGTTCAGTGAACTCATTCGCCAATGAGCACCTATAGGTCCAGCATAGTGTCTCCACACAAGTGACTTATAGGATCAGTCACCCTCATCATATGAGCTGAAGTAACCTATACTAGTCTATCCGGATGTTCGATGTCCTATCTCAAACATCCTATGCCTAAGAACAATTAAGAACATGTGTTTATAAGTCTTCAGTCCTGTAATTATGATCTCATCATAATCCGAAGACTGTTGCACATGTTCATGGACTTCATCGTGATACGATAAACAAAGATCGAATTAATTACACATAATGAATTATTGCCATTTATTAATAATCTGAATCAGTACATAGTATCGGATTGGCTTTGAGACCATCTAATACTAACAATACGGGTGATGGTGCGGGGTTAGTTAATGGTGGCATGGTGCGAATGAGGGGTTTAAAGGGTTGGATAGTGGTGTGGTGAGTGGTTGGTGCAGTTGAAGTAGGTAATGGTACGCGGAGTAATGGTTTGGATGGTTGTATGGTATTTGGGTAGGCGGTGGTGGTAGTAGATGATGTGGGGAATGGTACGCAGAGCAGTGGTTTGGATGGCATGAGAAGGGCGTAATTAGCTTGCGCTAGGTTGTTTGATGGAGGTGTGGTGGCGTGGGGGGTAATGGGTTTAAGGAAAGCGGGCGGTGGTGATGAGTTAATGGGCGTGGGTAAACGATATGCGGGTGTCAGTACTGGTGTGATGGTAACGGGTTGTGGTTCAAGTACATGGAGGGTGCGGCGTGGTGGTTGCTCAGTGGTGCTCGGAGTGTGACCCGTTGAATAAATAGAGGAAGAGTCCTCTATCTTCCATTGTTGCCCTCGATTAGCCTCAGACCGGCTATTTGTTAAAATGGGGGCAACTTGATTTTGGTGCCGGTGTTCCGAAAGTGGATTTTGTACTATACCCATGTTTGGAGGTGCTGCTACCTGTGCCGGCACTCTTGGTTGTTGTTGTTGTTGGGGTTGCTGCTGTTGTTGCTGGGGCCTTCTCGCCTTCAAGGCGGATATATACTTCCTCATTTCTTCCCAATCAATGCCTCCCTGCTCGTTGAGATCATGGATATAATCTCGAAACTGGAAGCTGGCATCTATTGTGTGTCCAGGTTGTCTATGGAAGTAACAATACCTGGAAGTGTCGGCATTTTAGGGCCAAACTGTTTTTTCTCTTGGCAAAACCAAGGCATTGGCTGCCATTAAAGCATTGAAGATATCTGACAAGGATTCTGGAAGGACTGGATATTCTGCCCTTTTCGGGCCTGGAGGCTTTCTCTGCTAGTTATAATCAGCAGGAGGAGGTACATTATGGTACGCCGACGGTGCGCGCGGCTGGTACTATTGTTGTTGGGGAGGCTGATACTGTAACTGCCGTTGTGGCTACTGCTGTGGTTACTGTTGTGGCTATTAGTTCGGCTGCTGTGGCCGCTGGTACTGTGACTGTTGATATTGTAGATTTGGCTGCTGGGGTTACTGATACTATGGCTGCTGTTGTCTGTAACCCTGCTGGTGCGGTGGTCTTTGGCCTGCGAACTGTGATGGTGGCTGGTTCTTCATGAACTGGGGCTGATTGTTGTTCACGGTGCTAATCTGCTCATGAGAGAGCGTGCCCTTAGTTGTTGGACCCGTGCTAGGAGAATTGGGCACAGCTGGCTTCCGAGGTGGAGGCCTGCTAGGTCAGTGAGAATCAAAGACACTAGAGAATATAGCATCTTTGAAAGCGTTCTGACAATAACGCGTCCTTTCATAGAACTCTACTGTAACGACCCGCCACCCTATGATCGGAGACCCGATCACTAAATGGGTGTCGACTCATTATCCAACGGTCTCACACCCGGATCTCATACACACATCTGGAGGAGTAAGCGTTAAACAAGGTTAAATATAACAACCACATGGACTACAAGGAAATACAAGTGCACAGGAAGGAAATTAATAATGTCCGTACACAGTCCAACAATAATTACATAGTCCAAGAAATTAAATAAGTACATGCAGAAACAAAGTACAACAACATCGGGGCATACCCCGGAACTGAGATAGTTGCTGGTCCGCACACCAAGGAGAACACCACCCGCTGCCACTCGCCACAAGGTCCACACCTGAAACCGCAAGGAGTGAGTCATACCAGAATTGGGCTCAGTAGGGATCATCCGATCCCCTACCTCCCACTCACACACCCACAAGTGCAATAACAAAGATACAGGTGATTAAGGCAAGTAAAGTTGTAACACACTATTCATAAATCTCGATATGAACCACATGCATTCGAAATGTAACAAGCATATCTCTAAAATCATTCTATTAAGAAGCCTACAACTCGCGTCTCGGCAAAACACGCCAACCACGCCTCCGAAAGTGGGAAACACCGACCACACAACCGAAAGTGGGAAACACCGACCCGCTGAGACCAAAAAGTAACCCCTCGGATAGCACGCTGGCTACTCCAGCCCAACTGGCTCAGGTGGTTACTCCTTCCCCCAGCACGAGTGACACTCCAAAGGTACGACACCCACACCGGTACTAGCTAACCTCGGGGTCCACCAGGTGACCCTCTCTCACTAGGCGTCACCCCGCCACACCCCCACCAGTGTTGTGCTCCACCCACACCAGTACAGGGTGATAATGCGCTACAACTGTCACTCTAGGTCCACAGTAACACAAAATCCGGCACAGTACGATCCGGTCACGTAAGAAGTCCGCGGTCGCACGACACACAACACAGTGCTATCCGGTCATGAAGAATCCATCATCATCGAGTGTATTTAAAGCATGCATTTAACCAACTATCTAACAGTGTAAACACATTTTAATGGCATGGATTAGTGTGGTTCTGTCTTGACTCGCGTCGCCCAAGGCCGACGCCATTCAAGCATCCTAAACTGGTTCATGAAATCTCGGCCTCAGAATATGGCCTAAAAGGCGTCGTTATAGGTAGCCGCCTTTTAAAATGCGTCGCTGTTTCTCGTCGCTTGATAGCAACAGACGTAGGAACAGGCCACAGCTAAATCACTTAAAACGCGTCGTCCTGGGAAGCCGCCTTTTAGAAAGGCGTCGCCGTCCTCAGACGCCATTCACAATAGAACCCCGAAAACTTGCAGAAACCTCAATTAGGACGATTTTTTCCTAAATGGCATCGTGCTGGCCCGTCGCCATTCTAAACGGCGTCGTCCAGGCGCGACGTCATTTAGCGCTAGAACCCCAAACTGACAGAACCCTAAATCGAGGCGATTTCTGCCTAAATGGCGTCGTGCTGACCCGCCGCCATTCTAAATACTGAAATTTAAAGGGTTTGGGTGGGAACCCCTGGTTGCATTAATATTAGAAGCGTCCAACATTACATTGTCCATAACAGAGAGTGGGAGATTTGAGGGAGAAAAGTTCCCTTGACTACTCTTTTGCTTTTGTCCTTCGATCTTTTATCGTTAGCTATCATCTCTGCTTCAGGGGCATCCAATACCGATTCAGCAGGAGGATCAACTCCAGGGACAAAGATATTGTGCTCAGATCTGAAGACATTCTTCAGGTTTCTGAACCAACCCGAGTAGATCAGGTAAGTCAAAAGGGCATCAAGTATGCCACGGAGTGGGTTATTCGACGACATAATTCCCTACAGGAGATAAGTAAAATCTATTTAGCAGATGTTCAATTATTAAAATTTAAAACAAGACATGGTCTTTTGTTCAAGTTTAACTCCCACTAATTTTCGACGGACTGTATAACCCCCAGTTATACAGAACGGGAGACGCCGACAGTCTCCTAGTAGTGATCAGAATCTCAATGACTTGCACTACAGCCTTGTGGATAGCTCAACAAACTGTAATACAATCAGAGAGCACCCAACTCATGGGACTTGCAACTCCTTGCAATATCTGATCATGGCTTCGGTCCCCAGAGATTTAATGGCCTTGTGGATAGCACAACAAACCATTAATTCTGGTCTAAGCTAACCATCGTTACGCGACGAGCATAGATTTGCATGCAGCCCGTGTGGATAGCACAACAAAGCTACATGGTTCTTCTACCCCGATCATGTAGGCATCTAATACCATAGCCACAGTTTCTCCTCCCAATTAAGCAGGCCTTGTGGATAGCACAACAAACCTGCTATAACGATGGTGGACCACGCGGTAAGTTCTTAACTACTCGCGTTACGGCTTAGAGTTTGTCTGAGGGTATTTAGATAACTTTTATCTTGGTCTCTCCTAGGTGATAGTATAAATATATCGTATATATTTACTAAATACTATACCTAGTTTGATTCATAATCAAAAGAAAACAATGCATCTCATACATGTCATTAGTGTGGTCATGGATAGCACAGTGGGTTTGACTGGAGCCAACAGTCAAACGCACACACAATCTAACACAACAATTATATTAGATAACCTGCAAACACATAGGCAAGATATCTCCATCTTTTCGCCTTCCTGGTTGTAGTTGTAGATCGTCCTCTCTCCTTCCTCGGTTGCCTCGATCATATTACATTTAAATTCTAGAATTTACAAGTAAATTGAAGAAGGCCTTATGGCGAGTACAAGAGAGAGAGGGACGTAGAAATACATCGGAGTATGAGAGAGAGAGGTGCGCAGACCTCTATTTATTAACAATTAATAAACAATCATACATCCACGATCCACACAATCCATTCATCACATGAATAATTAATTAAGTGCTTATTCATGACCACGGTGTGTTTTAAACATTCCACACATGATTCAGCGCATCACATGGCTAAAATAAATGAGTTTTCAAAATAAATAAGTTTTAGCTTTCAAAAAACTTGGATCCAATCAAAATTGGTATTTGAATTTCGAAAACTCATTTAATTAACTTAACATGCAATTAAATCAAAATTTGAAAGCAATAATCACACATCACATGTGCACACACTCCGAATTAATAATTCCATATTACTCCATGCAAATTAGAACAATTCTAATAATCTAACACTTAGATTAAACCCCATTAATAATCTAACAATTAGACTATTAATGACTAATCTAACTCTATTGTTAGTTTTAGGTGGCCTACAAGACAATCTGACTATGTAAATCTCGTTCATTTATTAATAAAATGGCATAATATTCATTATGTGTAAATCGCATTAATTATCGTTTCATAATGAAGTCCGTGAATATGTGCTATAGTGATCAGATTATGATGAGATCATACTAATGAGACTGATCACTTAAACACACATATTCTTAATCGTTCCTAGTCGGAGGATATCCGAAAAGGACATCGGATATCCGGTTAGACTAGTACATATTACTCCTGCTCATATGATGAGGGTGACTGATCTCATAAGTCATTTGTGTGGAGACACTAAGGCGAATTTGTAGGTGCTCATTGGAGAATGAGTTCACTGAACTGATCCGATTGAATCGCTAGATGGTATTGTACCTCACTCTCAACCAGCTTGATTCTAGTGTCGCAGTTGCGTGGATGGTCCTCGGACCTGAGACACCAAGGACACCTTGTCGGTGGACTTCTGTGCTTTGACCTTGGTTTACAAATCTCTAGCCACGGGATTCTAATACGCCAAGGATTGGGTACAGCGGAATACCATCGAAGGGAATTGTGTGTCGATAAGGAATCATTCGCTCTTGGTACTTAGAGAGAGAATGCTCTAGGAAGGATACACGAAAGTCCCTGGCCAGGGCGGACGATAATATCGGGAAAGGAGTTATCCGATATTATACGGCAACATCCAATCCAAGTGAGTAGATTGGTTAGGGTTTGACGGTACACCATACCCTAAATTGACTCGAGACTATTGTACGAATGAAGGATTATATCCACGCGGTAACTGTCGGTGGAAAGGTTCCAAGAGTGGGTTACTTAACCCCAATACCTTCTGGGTTCACGCGGTGTTGCTTGGCACCCAACGTGATCGGAGGCCCGGTCGAATTCGATGTGCGACATCAATTCGATTGATTAATTAATTAATAAAGGGTTATTAATTGATTAATAAAGTCAGTGAGGAGTCACTGGGCTTGTTGGTCCATTAACTGGACTGGTACTTGGGCCTAGAGGGTCACACGCAAATGATTCTCAAGGCGATGGATAAATAAGTGGGTTTTATATAAACCAGGGGTTCTTATGAAAAACCGCGCGGTTAGTATAAAACATAGCGAACGGACTGAGCAGGCCAAGCTGCTGCTAACCCTAGCCGCCCCTCCTCTGTTTCTCTCTCTCTCTGGCGTCCAGACAGATCCAGATCTGCTCCGCCGCTTCTCCGAATCCCGTTCGACGGGAAATTGTCCGCGCGTTGCGGCGATCGTGGCGGCGACCGGCGGAAGTTTCGTGGGCTGCGAAGAACGAGGAACGTGAGGATATCCATCGCGGGGAGGATCGTGTGGACTTCGCTAGGGGCCGAGCACTTGCGCGGCCTGCGGTGTCGCACCGACGGAACCGAACGGTTGCGGATTCGAATCCGCACACAGTGAGAATCGATTATCCGATAATCGTAGTTTTACTTTTTTCGAAACGGGAATGGATCGTTGTTTAATATTTTATTTTTCGCTGCGTGAGCGATCCGGAGAAACCCGAGAAATCCCAATAGTGGTATCAGAGCCAGGTTCCACTGTTTCTCGTCCCGTTTCGGTCTCCGAAATTAATTTTTCCATGAATTCCAACTCATATGATGAGGGTGACTGATCTCTTTAGTTACTCGTGTGGAGACACAATGGTAAACCTGTAGGTGCTCATTGGGGAATGAGTTCACTGAACTGATCCGACATGAATCGCCGAATGGTAATTTACCTGACTGTCAATCGGCTTGATTCATCGTCACAGTGGCGTGGTTGATCCTTGGACTTGAGACACCAAAGACACATTGTCGGTGGACTTCTGGACTTTGACCTTGACCTACGAATCCCTATCCACGGGATCTCTAATAGTCAAGGATCGGGTCCAGCAAAAGACCATCGAAGGTGATTGTGTGTTCAATAAAGGATCATTCGCTCTCAGGTAACTGGAGAGAGAATGCTCTAGAATAGATACGCAGGAGTCTCTGGCCAGAGCAGAAACAATATCAGAAAAGATGTTTTCGGATATTGTACAGCGGAGTCTGATTCAAGTGAGTTGACCATCTAGGGTTTGACAATTGACCATACCCTAGGTTAACTGGAGAGCATTGTGCGAACGAAGGATTATAGCCACGCAGTAACTGTGGACGGACAGGTTCTATGAGTGGGTTGCTAAACCCGATTACCTTCCGGGATCATGCGGTGTTGCTTGACACCCAATTTGATCAAAAGTCTGACCGAATTTACATGTTATGTTAATTCGGTTAAGTAATTAGTTAATATCTAGATATTAATTAATTACAATGAGTCAATAACTAGTTATTTGACTTAACGGGCTGAAAATCGGACTAGTAAATGGTCCTAGAGGGTCATACGCAATAAAATTCTCAGTCGGTGGTACATAAGTGGGATTTATATTAACTCGGGGACTTTTGTGAAAAGTTGCGCCGACTTAATATATATACGCGCTGTTGAGAAACCCTGGGCCAAGCTCCAGAGTTTCCCATGCTGGTCGTCATCCCCCCTTTCTCTCTCCTTCTCTGGGCGCCCCGTTCGAGGCGCCGGAACAGTCTCCGTCTCCATTGCGTATCATTCCCGAAAGTCGGGAATTCCCGTCGACGGGTTTTCGGCAATTGTTGCGGTGACGGATCTTCAGCGAGCGAGCTGATACGGACGAGGAAGCGAGGACGAACCACCGCGGAGGATCGCGTGGATACCGCTGGAGGCCGAACGCTTGTGCTGCTCGCGGCATCGCCTCGACGGAACCGAGACGGAAGCGGATTCGAATCCGCGCACGGTAATTAGATTACAACCCGATTTTTTGTTTTAGTTTTTTGTTCCGAATCAAATCAGCGGGCATAGGGCGGGATAATATTTTATTCATTGTTTCCACTGCGTTCTTCGCGTCCCGCCCAGATCCCAACAGGACATACTTGGCAGATTAATCTCAGGTGCAGCTTTAACTCCCATCATTTTCTGAAAATTATTGAACTGCTCATCCATACGCTCCTTCTTCGCGAGCAGAGCTTGAGTCGTCAGATCGACTGGAGGAGGGTGAGGTGGAGGTACATGATAAGTCTGTTGCCTAGAGTATGTAGGGCATGGGGGACAATAGGGTTGAGGTCCGGCAACGCTTCTGCCATGCCCGAGGGCATTTTGATACGTTGGCGTAGGCGGTCTAGCCGGTTGCCTCGAGGAGGACAATTGTAGCCCAACTGGCCAAGAAGTTGAAACCTGAAGGCCTTTCATGGCCTGATGAATGAATGAAGCATGATGGGGACGTGGTTGAGGAATAATAGGGGTAGCCGTAGTATTTGGCTCAGCAGACTGCAGGCGCGTCTTCCCCTTCAAAATAGACTAGATTGTCTCGAGCTGGTGAGGATCCAGATGGGAGGCCAGAACTCCCAGGGCGTTGACAAGATCAGATGGATTGGAAGATGAGGGCTCATTCGGGTTCATGTCCCCCTCAAAGACAGGATTAGAAACCGCATGCACGTGCGGAGGAAGATCAGCACCATAATTATGTTGATCATGGACAAAAGGAGGAGGGATATGAAGGTTTCCCTCATGTTCAGATGGATAAGAATGAGGATCATGGGGGGCATTAGCATCTCCCCCATTTTCATAGGGATAATTGGATTCAAGAGGGGTATTAGCATCTCCCTCATAGTTGACCATAGCTCCCGAAGCCATGCTCAAATCCCTACCTGATCGAAGTAACATGATGTCAAATTTTTTTCAAAGATTTGCAGACAAGTTGTACAGAGATTAAGCAAACAAGTAGATTACGGAGGTCTTTAACGCCAACCACTCTAGTCTGATCGAGGGACCGACCCAATCAGAGAGAGGTGAAGACGTCAAGAAAAGTGTTCCTATGAGAAAAAGGGGGGTGTTAGCCCCAGTGCATATGACCTGTGGCCGGGATGGCCTCTAATGCTTATTACATAATGTGTAGTAGCAAACAGATCAGAAATCTGAGAACTGAAGAAAAAAAATAAGAAACTGTCTGAATCGCGTCATTGTGCCTCGACGCTATTCAAAATAGAACCTTATTTTTCTCGCAGAAGCTCAGGTAGCAGACAGCAAAGAATTTGTCCTGAAAGGCGTCTGGGTAGGGCGACACGGTATAAAACGCGTCGCTGTTCCTAAACGCTTTTCAAGTCACAGAATCAACAATTCAAGAGGAATTTTTGGATCGATTCCTCCTCAAACAAACAAAATAAAAGCGGTAAATAATCGGCTCATGCGAATCTTTTTTATTTCAATTTTTTAACAGGATGATTTATCATGAGAACAACAAAACATTCAATCAATCACACATGCTTCTTATCACAATCACAAATCTTCAATCAATCAAACGGGAGGGCAAGATCTTGCTGCAAGGGTGTGCACGTGGTGCACGTGGGAATAACAACTAAACTAAAAACTCACCGATCAGTGAGGGCATGTCGAGAGACACAGGTGGTGCACCGTGAGTGTCCGATTGATAAAAGCAAGAATAAAGGTTAAAAGATGGCAAGACCAAGTCCCACCGTGATCGCCAAAAAGCTGTGAGTGCTCAAATTAGAGTGTAATTATCATGAAAATTTATGTTGATTATGTGACAAATAAACCTATTAAAAATTAAGTGAATGTGATCGCCATAAATTTTTAACTAAAAAGTTCCAAAAGAAAAGATTGATCGCCTACCTGTTTCAGAATTGAGAGATGTTGGAGTCTTTGATTCCCCTCCTTCAGCCAGCTGAAGGAAAAGAGCCTTTTTGACTTTGTTCTTGCTTTGGATGCTTATAGGGCTTGGAGGATCGTCCAGATTTCCTTTCCTTGTTGATTCTCTCCTCTTGATCTTCTTTCATATATTTGAACCTTGCAAAAAGTGGAAAGAAAGAAAGAACAATAAGAACTCAAATAGATGTAGTATCTATCCCAATAGAAATTTTGATCATGCAATTTAAATAAAGAACTCACTTGTTATGATGGTCTTTAAACCCTTTAAACAAATAGGTTTGAGATTATGCTAGTGAGTGTGTGTTGTATGAAGTGATGTGATGAATGAGATTTTGAACTAATATGATGAAACAAGTAGAGATTAATAAAAAGAACTAATTTGGATGGCCCCTAGGAAGCCTTGGTCTTGAAAGCTCTTGAATGGACGAAGAACGGATGAAAAAAGGATGCAAACTCCGGGAAGTAACAGCGCTTCGATCCTTCAGCGTTTGGACGTCGTCTCCTTCACTTTCGCCAAGATTCTTTGCTCAATTTTCACTCAATTATAGCTATCATCACTCAAAATTATCACTCAAAATTATCACGAACTTTTTTAATGGCCAAGGGGTTGGGTATTTATAGGCTTAAGTTCACATATCTACGGTTATTAATAGATTAACATGGAAGAGTTTGAAGTTAATCTAATTAAGAAACAGATAAATACAACCTAATTCATCATTATCTATAATTATCTAAAACGCGTCGCCCATGGGAGACGTCTTTTAGCTTAATTAAGATAAGGATAAACATCGGGAAGAAGAAACAGAATAAGTTTAGGAAACCTAAATGGCGTCGTGCATGGAAGACGTCTTTTAGTTTATTAATAAATTAATTAAAAATCAAAATAAGAATAAAACCCTAAATGGCGTCTTCGCATGTCGACGTCTTTTAGAATCTTTCATATTTGATTAAAAATCTGAGTTAAAATAAATTTCTTTAATAAACTTAAATTATGTCTATCTGACCGATGTCATTTAGATAATTAATCCAGAAAGATTAATAAAAATTAACTAATGATTAAATATCAGACCATTTTGAGGCATTATTATATGATATGAAATTTACTCAAAATGATGTCAAAATTAGCGTGTCTACAGATACCTTGGTGAAAGTAGGCTGCAAAAGTTGAACAAACGTGGTTATTTAAATACATTCGATTATGAATCATTTGCGACATGTGAGTCCTGCCTTATGGGAAAGATGGCGAAATCTCCATTTGCTAGACATTAAGAACGTGACAAGGACATTTTAGAACTAATACATTCAGATGTATGTGGTCTCATGTCCGCCCAAGCCAAAGGTGGCTTCTTGTACTTCATCACGTTCACTGATGACTTATCGAGGTTCGGCTATGTGTACTTAATGAAGTACAAGTTGAAAGTGTTTGAGAAGTTCAAGGAGTTCAAGAAGAAAGTAGAGAAACAGACATGAAAGAGTATTAAAGCACTTCAATCAGATCGGAGAGGAGAATACTTGAGTACTAGTTTCACGCAATTCTTAAACGATAACGGTATCCTTATATTAGCTGACCCCTCCATATACACCACAGATGAATGATGTATCTAAAAGGTTTACCATATCTTGAGTTGGCTCGAGAGCATTATACGAATGAAGGATTATATCCACGCGGTAACTATCGGCGGAAAGGTTCCAAGAGTGGGTTACTTAACCTCAATACATTATGGGTTCACGCGGTGTTGCTTGGCACCCAACGTGATCGGAGGCTCGATCGAATTTGATGTGCGACATTGATTTGATTGATTAATTAATTAATATGAGTTATTAATTGATTAATTAGGTCAGTGAGAAGTCACTGGGCTTATTGGGCCATTAACCAGACTGGTTATTGGGCCTCGAGGGTCACACACAAATGATTCTCAAGGCGATGGATAAATAAGTGGGTTTTATATTAACTGGAGATTTTTATGAAAAACTGTGTGGTTAGTCTAAAATGTAGCGAACGGGTTGAGTAGGTCAGGCTACTGCTAACCCTAGCCGCCCCCTCCTCTCTTCCTCTCTATCATTGGCACCCCAAGCCAGTTCTGATCTCCGGGTCTACTCCGCCGCTTCTCCGACTCCTGTCCAATGGAAAATCGACCGCGTGTTGCGGCGAACAGCGGAGGTTTCATGGGCTGTGACGAACGAGGAACGTGAGGATATCCACCACGAGGAGGATCGCGTAGGCTCTGCTAGAGGCCGAGCGCTTTCGCGGCTAGCAGTGTCACACCGACGGAACCGAATGGTTGCGGATCCAAATCCGCACACGGTAAGAATCAATAATCCGATTATCGATTTTAGTATTTTCGAAATAGGAATCGGATCGATGATTTAATTTTATATTCTGCTACGTGAGCAATCCGGAGAAACCCGAGGACTCAACATTCTCCATGCTACCCAACAACAGCAGAACTCCGTAGATCAGGGAGGCCAGGCAGGAACCATCGCTATGGAGCAGTTTAAGAAGATGGGGCCTCCTATTTTTAAGGGGAAGAGCGACCCCCTGATAGCCGAAAGTTGGATACGGGAGATTGAAAAGATCTTCCATGCCATCCGTTGCTCAGAAACTGATAAAGTAAATCTGGGAAGTTATATGCTATAGGATCGGGCAGATACATGGTGGTCTTCTACCCTCCACACAAAATTTGCTGGAAGAGAAGGAGAGGTGATGTGGGAAGAATTTTTGACAGGCTTCAGGGCCAAGTTATTTCCACAGTACATCCAAGACAAAATGATGCAGGAGTTCCTGTCCCTGACCCAAGGCACTATGTCAGTCATGGAATATGAAGTCAGATTTCCTTAGGTGGCGAAATTCGCACCTCATATGTGCCTTGATGGACGGTGGAAACTTAAAAAATTTCTGATGGGCTAAAACCCATATTACGCACCAAACTAGTTGCGCACAAATTTAGCTCCATGGAAGAGGTGGTTGAAGCCGCGTGCAAGAAAGAAGTTGAGCACGAGATTTATTTAGAAGAAAGCAAGGCAAATCTTAAGAGGCAGGCATCTTCCTCTATGCAGAGGCAAGCATCTTCATCTGTGCCCAAGAAGAGGAAGACTGAGCCTCCGAAGATGTTGGTAATGACTACTCCATCAGCTCGAGTTCCCTCTTACCCTCTGTGTCAAAAATGTGGAAAAAGACATGAAGGTATTGAATGTCTATTGGGATCCGGTCGATATTTTGGTTGTGGAGAAACCAAACATATTATGAAGGACTGTCCCAAGGTTAGAACCACTCCTATGCAAGCACCATCATTAGCGCAGTCAATAGTTCCCACCAAATCACGAACACCAACTCGTGTTTTTGCCTTGACTCGGAAAGATATGAGGGTTGTTGAGAACGTCACTGAAGATACGGTTCTTATAGCCGATACTTATACTCAAGTTTTGTTTGATACTGGTGCTATTCCTTTATTTCAGAAGAATTCATACAGCCATTACCTGATAAGATAGATCTAGTTGAAACCCCAGTTCTTATGACTATTTTCACTCCTAGAGCTCTAGTCCCAAAGGTGCATTACCTCTCTTAAATAAAGATTGAAGGTGGGAGACTCTCCACCCAATTACATGTGTTTAAAATGAAAGACTTTGATGCCATCCTAAGGATGGATTAGCTAGAATAACATCATGTTATGCTTGATTGTCGAATGAAAAAGATTCTTTTTAGACTTCCAGGAGAAGAAGAGTTCTCTTTTAAGCTCCCTAAACTTGGAAAAGAAATCATCTCAGTACTTAAAGCACGACACTGTATTGACAAAGGTTGTTCAGTGTAGTTTCTATCCCAAAAGAAAAGAAAAGCCTCCCTATTTCTAACATTGAAGTAGTTACAGAATATCCAGATATCTTTCCAGATGAATTGACAGACCTGTCGCCAGTAAGGGAGATCGAATTCTCAATTGAGCTTCTCCCCGGCATAGTGCCCATCTCTAAGATTTCATATCGTACGGTACATGTTGTGTTAGTAGAATTAAAGGAGCAGTTTCAAGAATTATTAGATAAGGGATTTATTCATCCTAGTGTGTCTCCATATGGTGCTCCTGTTTTATTTGTTAGAAAGAATGATAGATCTTTGAGACTTTGTGTAGATTATCGAAAGGTGAATCAAGTTACTATCAAGAATTGATATCCTCTACCACGAATTGATGATCTATTTGATCAATTACAAGGTGCTACCATATTTTCGAAGATAGATCTTCGATTAGGATATCATCAATTAAGGATTAAAGAAGAAGACATTCCCAAAACAGCATTTCGAACTAAGTACAGGCACTATGAATTTCTATTCATGCCTTTTAGTTTAAGCAATGTCCCTGCAGCTTTTATGGATTTAATGAATCAGATATTCAAACCGTACTTGGATGATTTTATAGTAGTATTTATAGATGATGTCCTGATATATTCTCCTACCGAGGAAGCAAACAAGGAACACCTGAAGATTATTTTAAAAACTCTCAAAACTCACAAACTATATGCTAAATTCAGCAAGTGTGAGTTTTAGTTACAACAAATTCAATTCTTTGGCCATATTATTTCTAAGGAATGTGTAGCTGTTGATCCGGCCAAAATTCAAGCTATACTCAATTAAGAAGCACCCAAGACTCCAACTAAAGTTCAGAGTTTTCTAGGTCTGGCTGGATACTATCAACGCTTTATAGAAGGATTTGCTACTTTAGCAACCCCTCTTATTAAGCTAACCCGAAAAGGGGTAAGATTCTTATGGACAAAAGAATGTGAAAGGAGCTTCCAGGAGCTAAAGAAAAGATTAACTATGACTCCAATCCTTTCCCTGCCTAGTGGAACTGTAAGGATTGAGATTTTCGGATCCGGTTTTCGGGGTCAGACCCTGTAGTTCAGGCCCTAGCGGGGCTGGGACCCTGTTCTGTTTCGCGTCGAGCGTGCTCGACGCAGTTTAAACGGCGTCCGGCGTGGCAGACGCGTTTTAGATTGTGCCACGTGGATGCCACGTGGGCTGTCCTTGGGTCGCGAGTGTTTGGCCCTGTTGTGTCGTCTGAACGGCGTCTGCGTGGGACGACGCCTTTCAGACTGCGACTCTGGGTTGTCAGAGTACGGCCCTGACATGTCTCCTGAACGGCGTCTTGATGGAACGACGCGTTTCAGAGTTCTGTCAGAGCGGCCGTCACGTCATCTTATAGGCGTCCATCCATATCGACGCGTTTTAGCCAGTCTCTGGTTAACCCCGCGAGCCCTCCTTCTTTCCCTCATTTTTCTTCCTTCTCTCTTTCTCTCCTCCCTTCCGGCGACTCCGGCGACGACCCCTTCCCCTCCCTCTTTTCCTCCCACCACTTCGTCTTTCCCTCCACTCCATCACCCACCTAGCTCCCACCACTACCACCTCCACTTCCTCCGCGGCGTTTACTCTTCGGACGGCGGCCGACGTCCCGGTGGAGTAAGGACGACCACGGCGGTATCGGCAGCGGCGTGGGGCGAGACGGGTGGACGGCTTGGAGCTTGGAGGAGTTCAAGTAACCGGTAGGGTGACGATTCCCATAGTATTCTATGTTAAAACCATGTTCTCCCTCTTAAAGCATGTTTTAGATCTATGGTTTTGGGGTAGAATAAGCATGTTTAGGAGCTCTTCTTGATGGAATGGGAGATCTTTATGAATGTGGGTTTATGATGGTTTGGTTTGCCTCTCTTTCTCCTTTGTTTTTGGGCGATTTTGGGGTTTTGGGGGTGAAAAGGGGAGCCCTCGAGCTAGAGATAGACCTGGCTCTTAGCGTTAAAAGACGTCGTGCATGGACGATGTCTTTTTGAAGGGCGTCGGGCCATCATGACGCCTTTTAGGCATGAATCGTTTCGCTTAGGCTCTGTCAGTTCGGGGATTCTGGGACTAAAAGACGTCATGGGTTAGCGACGCAATTTGTAATAGCGTCAGGTCACCATGACGCCTTTTAAGGCAGAAATCTCCTGATTAACGTTTTCTGCGAATCCTGGACTTCTGTGTTATTGGCGTCTGATGATGTTGACGCCTTTTAAAAGGCGACCTCTGGTGTCGACGCCTTTTAGGCCAGATTCTGAGGCCGGTGTTTCATGAACCAGTATAGGGTGCTTGAATGGCGTCGGCCTTGGGCGACGCGATTCAAGACAGAACTACACTAATCCATGCCAGTAAAATGTGTTTACACTGCTAGATAGTTGGTTAATGCATGCTTTTAGTGTACTCGATGATGATGGATTCTCCATGACCGGATGGCACTGCGTTGTGTGTCGCGCGACCGCGGACTTTTCACGTGACCGGATCGCACTGTACCGGGTTTTGTGTTACTGTGGACCTAGAGTGACAATTGTAGCGCTTTATCACCCTGTGCTGGTGTGGGTGGAGCACAGCGTCGGTGGGGGCGTGGGCGGGGTGACGCCTAGTGAGAGAGGGTCACCTGGTGAACCCCGGGGTCAGCTAGTACCGGTGTAGGTGTGGTACTTTCGGAGTGTCACTCATGCTGAGGGAAGGAGTAACCACCTGAGCCAGTTGGGCTGGAGTAACTAGAGTGCTATCCGAGGGGTTACTGTTTGGTCTCAGCGGGTCGGTGTTTTCCCCACCGTCGTTTGTGTGGTTGGCGTATGCTATCGAGACGTCGGTTGTGGGTTCCCTAGTAGACTGGTTTAGAAATATGCATGTTTAATACATTTCGACTGCATATGATTCACATCAAGATTTAGGAATAGTAATTACCACTGTGCTTGTTACTTTACCTTCAGCTGTATTTTACACTTGTGGGTGTGTGCGTGGGCAGTGGGGATCGAAGGATCCCTACTGAGTCTTTCCTTTGAGACTCACCCCTGCGATTTTCAGGTGAGGACTCCCGGCAGACCTAGCGAGGGGAGTGCGGCTGTGTGTTGAGCGCCGTCAGCTGTTGTTCCGGGGTATGCCCCGACGTAATTGTTATTTTATTTCTGGCCTGTATGTATAATGATTTCTTTTCTGTTGGAGTATGTAATTATTTGCTGTATCGAGTCGCATTGTAATAACTTTTAATTCCTACATTTTCCTTTCAATCTAATGCGATGTGAATGTTTAGCTTAGTTTATTATTTATTTCCCAGACTTACTTAGATCCTGATTTGGTTCTAAATTAATGATTCGGTACCCATTTAGTAATCGGATCCCCGATTATAGGGTGGCGGGTCGTTACAGAAACTAAAAGTTTTGTCATTTATACTGATGCCTCAAGGCAAGGTATCAGTTGTGTGCTTATACAGTATGGTAAGGCAATTGCTTATGCATCCCGCCAACTAAAAGATCATGAGCTAAATTATCTCACCCATGATCTTGAATTAACAGCAGTAGTTCATACACTCAAAATATGAAGGCATTATTTATATGGAGTGCAATTTCAAGTCTTCAAAGACCATCAGATCCTCAAACATATTTTCTCTCAAAAAAAACTTAATCTTAGACAGAGGCGTTGGATAAAATTCTTAAAAGATTATGATTTTGAATTGAATTATCACCCCAGCAAGACAAATATTGTAGTCGATGCTATCAACAGGAAGCGGTTAAAGACGATCAGAGAGTGGAAGATGATTGAGGAAGTTATTGCCTCCCTATCTCAGTTATCCATCCAATTTGCCATTGTGGAAAGGATTTATGAAGCTCAACAGAATGACCCTAAGTTGCAAGAACTGACTGATAAGCCTGGATTTAAAACAAATGATTATGGGGTGATATATTTTCAAGACATATTATGTGTTCGAGAGGACTAAGAATTAAGAAAGAAACTTTTGACTAAAGCTCATAGGTCAAAGTTCACTATTCATCTTAGAAGTACCAAGATGTTCTAAGATATGAAGCGTACCTTCTAGTAGTCAAGTATGAAGAAAGATATTGCAGATTTTATTTTTAAATGTCTAGTCTGTCAGCAAGTTAAAGGAGAACATCAGAAACTCTTTGGACTACTTCAAAAAATAGAAATTCCAGAGTAGAAGTGGGAACATATCACTATAGATTTTATCGTGGGTCTTCTCCGAACAGCACGTGGACATGATGCCATCTGAATAATCGTAGATAAATTCACAAAATCTGCTCATGTCTTGCTAATCAAGATTACACAGTCAGTAGGAACTGGAACACAGGAAAAAGGAGGGCAGAGGGAGGGAGTCCTGAGACGGTCCTCCCCCCGCCCAGAGATCACCACGAGGACAAACTGTCAATCGTGGGCCGCAGTGAAAAGGTCCGCCAGAAGTTCCAACTAGAGATCTGTGAAGCCAAGACCCTGCAAGAAGTATGTGGAGGCTAAGACCCCGCGAGTTATTTGCGGCAGATAAACTCCACCCAACAGATATTATGTAGCCTAACAAAAACAATTTGTATGGAGGCGAAATATACATTCAAATCAGACAGATACATAGACTCCATTTTCAACACGTTGAAATTATGGCATTTTTTAAAAATAATGATTTAATCATAATTTTTTATCTTAACATATTTTTCATGAATAAATCATGGCTTACTAAAAGAAACTTTAAAATCTTCTTAAGTTCGAAAAGTAGCGATTTCATCGTGATTTAATCATGAATTTTTTAGGAAAAAACTATATCTTTTTAAAAGGAAGTTGCTCATTTTTTTATTTGATATTTAAATTTTATATTATATCTTAAAAATATATTTTATATATTAAAAGGCTAAAATTTCTTTCATAAATTTTTTATGAAGTTTTCATGTTTTTTGTCGACTTGAGATTTTTTTCGGTGAACTGATTTTTTCCGAATTCTGACTTTGGTTACATTGCATGAAACAACATTTCTTCTGGAGCATTTTAACGAACAGTTGTCTAGCAGAATCAAGATCACCCATTTTCCCATAAAAATTGATAGACTTAGGGTCTATTTGGTTCTATATAAAATATATTCAAATGGAAATTATTTACTAAGAAAACAAATTCACAAAAAAAAAAAAAATTGTCATTTACGATCTCTATATTTTCAGTTGCTTTGGAAAAGAGTATTTGATTTCATTTATATAATATCTTTAAGTTTTGATAATATAATTATAAAAAATGTACATGCTTAAGTTCTAAGCGTACAAGTATAAAATCATACCTCTTAGGTTTTAAGAGGTAATTTCTAAGGTGCCTGGGTTCTCCCACATTCATAGCTCGTACAAGTATAAAATCAGGATTTGGCACTGGTCAAAGAATTTGATTTTATGTTGAATTAGGTTTTTAGGACTACTAAATAAGCAGTTGTATCACCTTTTCTCAAAAACATTTTTCGAACTTCCTTTTTACGAGTGACCAAATAGACCCTTAATATATGAATACATGCTGCGGAGATGAATCAACTGGAGATGCTGCATAGTTGGTTCTTAAGAATACACGCCTCCTTGGGATGGGAGTAGTAGGGATGCAAACCGGTCAAATTTGATGTACATCGAAGGTAGATCCGGGACGGCATCCATTATGTTATCAATCTAGAAAGATTATCCATCAACTATCCTATAAGCTAATAATAGTTCAGATAATCAGATCCTCAATGTGCCATATGTATCTAGTCATAAAAATCTTGAACCTGCTATCCTCGCCCCCATGCATATCGGTCTAAAAAGATTATTCCTTAATTGACCTATAAGCTAACGATCAATCGAATAATCGTATTATGTTACCATTTGTATCCCTAGATGGGAGTGGAAGAGTCGGGAAGAAAAGAGGTCTCTTGTTTTCTTTCTTGTTTTTTTTTTTCCTTTCTTTTAGATTTCTCTGATTTCAATTGATGACACAGATAGTAAGATACAAGTGGACCAATCATTCAAAGGGGGACATAAAGGGCGCAGAGATGTTGGTGCAGAGGATTTCCCTCAATTCACATGTTGCGAGAGGCTCAGTCTGCCGGTGCGTGCTTTTGGGTCCTTGTTTGAAACACTTTTCTACTCATGCCAGAATAAGCCGAAATAAGCAGTTTTGTTATTTTCACTTGAATGATCTATTCTACCTATTCTCAAAACAACTCATATGACTCCAAAAAGGAAGTCTGGACTACCAAACACGTATTAAACTGATTCCTTATTCCCAGAATAACTCAACCAATTCCGGCATATTCTGCTATGGGGCCATCAACCTTGACAAAGTTTGAGAATTGCGGCAAAAATTAAGAAAAATAAAAAAATTATGTCACTTCAGCCTTGACAAACTTTGAGAAGTACGACAAAAATTAAAAATATAAAAAAAAGCACTCCAAATATATTCTGCGTGTTCATATAGTCTGATCTCTAATTGGATGACCTAAAAATTTAAAAAAAATCAAAAAGTATTACTAAGCTTGACCCATTAAAGGCATCTTGTTACTGTTTATTGAGGCTCGATTTTTTATTTTTTTAAAATTGTTTGAGTAATATGATCAGAGACGGGATTATATAGACGTATAAGTCAGATTAGTCCCAACCTAAAAAGAATTCAAAAAATATTATATTTGTTGCAGTGCCATACGGTTACCAAGCATGCCTTGGAATAAAAGAGAAAAAAGTGATAAACACAATTTTATTCTTTGTAGAGATAAAAATATAATCTATTAATTTTTAGTACTATTAGAAAACATCTTAAAATATTTTTCATGATACAACATAGTTGTATCTAGTTTGGCTTTTAAAAGAGATAATGTCAGACACATTTAACCCTAAGTTAAATTGAATGTCCAAAGACCATTATAGGTGCAGATCTCCTAAAGCAAGTGCTAACATCGTCCATCTCCCATCCAAGTCCGATAACATCAGGAATTTTAACCACCGAAGTCCTAATACAACAGGGATTTTTAGGGAATAAGAATTTTAGCACATCAAGTGGGGTCAAATCAACAAAAGGATTATTGTTATGCAAAAATTTTGGCATCCCTCATCATGTAAAGTGAATTTGATAAACACTAAATCATGCTCAATCCAATACCATTGACAACCCACCGTAGACAAGGATAAAGATAGCATAAGATGGAAAAAAATTTTAATTTTCTTCTTTTAGAAAGATAAACTTCTAATTTATTATTTTCTATTATAGTGTTAGGGAACACCGTTTAATAAATTTTTGACACATAATGCCGGACACATTTAACACTAAGTCAAATTATTTAACTCGCTCCCTGAGTGGTGTTGGAGCAATTACCTATTCCTCTTAAAAAATAATGTTCGAACCTCTATTCAACTCCTTTTCTCAAAGTTTGGATCATGAATGTCATGAATTGACCATATTCACACTCTATGCAGGAAATAATCAATTAATTGCTCTTCATGCCTAGAAGAACAATCAACCAAAATGGCCGACTATTTTCCCCCAGTCTGGTCGATCGATTTGTTATATAGGTTGTCCTATTTGACCCTTTTACTTCAATCTTAATGTCAGCTAGCATATATATGTAATTGTTTGTTATTTTATCATTTGAAATGTTATATTAAATATTTTTATCCTAGCGGGATTTTCTTATGATTCCATATGTGTCAAATTTAATTAACAAAAAGGCTACTCTACTATTTAAAATTAGAAAGTTACGAAAAATTATTATTTAGTTATAGAAATTATGAAATTAATCCCATGCCTTTAGACATATCTGTCTAACCTTTTGGCACTAATCTCACATGCTTTGCAGTGCACCTTTAATCATGCTGCCCATAGAACGACACCTTTCATAGTCTTAGGTGATGAAAATTATATTAAATATGTTTGACCATATTTAACCATTATAATTAGATGTCTAATTTCTTTCGTACATACAAAATTTATGCATGTAATTGTATGCCATGGACAGTGTCATCTTAAGATAATTTGGCGGCCGTGTAAACATCCAATTGAGTGAAATCATATATGTACAAAAGACAACAAGAGTTAAATCTATAAGATAAACTTGGATTTGGAGGGTTGGTTCCATGCAATAGTTAAGACCATTAATTCTAATTGCCTAAGAGCTACATTAACTCCACCTAGGTATGAGTTTCTTGTACTTAGCCCATCTCAAGTCCGGATAAAAGAGGAGGGTTGCGGTAAGTGACAGCCAGCGTAAAACTCTTGTCACAACTCATGATATGGATTCAATCAAAATTAACGTTGGGACATTCTCTACTTACGACCCGTTATACCGAAGCCCAGATGTAGTGAGAAATAGACAAGGGTTGGGGGCGTTCTCCGCAAGCAACACGTCACGTCAGCGCTCGGATGTGGTGTTAAATGAGCAAGAGTTCCCACATCATAGACAGGTGTGGATAAAGAAGCTAGTCTATGAAATCGAATAGAAAATAGAACATAGGACAAACTTAGAGAATAATAGATGTCACTACATAAAAAATTCTAAGAAAGTGCAGGTTGAGAAGAGGATCAGAGTAGGTTCTTCGAATATAGGATCTCTTATAGAAAAGTTGATGGAACTTGTTAACACTATAGAAAGAAGAAAAGTCAATATTACTTATATTCAAGAGACTAAATAGGTAGAAGAGAAAAGTAAGGAAGTAGAAAATAGATATTACAAATTGTAATATACAGGAAATGAGAGAAATAAGAATAGAATAGGTATTATTATTGATAAGACTTTGAAGGATGCATTGGTAGTGGTGAGAAGAGTAGGAGATAGGATTATCCTAATGCAATTAATTATGAAGGGAGATGTAATTAATGTAGTTAGTGTCTATACTCTACAAGTTAGATTAGATAGTGAGAGTAAACGGAGGTTTTGGGAGGATATGGATAATCTTATGCAGAGCATACCGAATGAAGAGAATATCTTTATTAGTGGAGATCTCTATAGGCATGTAGGAAGTGAAGGTCAGGATTATGAAAAGATTCATGGAGATTTTGGCTTTAGGACTAGAAATGAGGAGGGAAAAAGTATCTTTGATTTTGCTATAGCTTACGACCTTATACTAGCAAATACTCTCATTATAAAAAGAAAATCTCATTTAGTAACCTTTAAAAGTAGACAAAATATAAGTCAAATTGACTCCCTTCTCACAAAGAAAACAAATCGCGCTTTATATAAGGATTGTAAGGTTATCCTTAGAGAGGCCTTAACAAGTCAATACAGGTTAGTAGTCTTAGATATTAAGATCAAGAGGTTGTCAGATACGTTTAGAAGGAAGACTGTTGCTAGAACAAGGTGGTGGGAATTAAAAAGGACGAAGCAAGTGATGTTTAAGAATGAACTTCTCAATATAGGTGATTGAAAGTTGGATTTAGAGGCCAACACTATGTGGGTAGATATTGCCTCAAAGATTAGAGAAGTAGTTGAAAAAGTACTCAGAGAGTCTAAAGGACATGGCCCACCTGCGAAAGAAAGGTAGTGGTGGAATGATGAGGTACAAAAGGCGGTGAAGAGTAAAAGAGAATGGTATAAGAGATGGCCAAAGTAGGGTAATAATGAGACTTATGAACAATACAAGATAACAAAAAATGAAACAAAAAATGTTGTTAGTCGGGCAAGACTTCAGGCCTTGGAAAAGATGTATGAGAAACTTAGAACCAAGGAAGGGAGTAAAAATATTTATAGATTGGTAAGGATAAAAGAGAAAAGGTGTCGGGATCTTAACTAAGTTAGATATATCAAGGATAGTGAAGGAAAAGTTTTGGTGAAAGATGAAGACATTAAAGAAAAGTGAAGAAGCTACTTTGACAATCTTTTTAATGATAATCATAGTAGAAACATAGTGGGCATAGAATGTACAACAGAGCGCAATGTGAACTATATTAGGAGGATTATATTTTCGGAACTTAAGGAAACATTGAAGAAGATGAAAGTAGGTAAAGCTTGTGGCCCTTATGAAATTCCTATTGAAATGTAGAAATTTTAAAAGATATAGAAGTGGAATGGTTGATCCGACTATTTAACAAGATCTTAATCTCTAAGAAAATGTTAGATGAATGAAAGAAGAGCAGTCTTGTACTTACTTTTAAAAAGAAATGAGACACATCCAAGACTGCTCAAATTATAGAAGAATTAAGCTCATAAGTCATACTATGAAGCTGTGAGAGAAAGTTGTGGAACATCTTTACGTTCTGACACAACTATCTCAGCCAATCAATTCGACTTTATGCCGAGTCGATCAACTATAGAAGTTATCTTTCTCATTAGGATCTTGATGGAGAAATATAGAAGTATGAAGAAATATCTACAGTTCATCGATTTGAAAAAGACCTTTGATAGAATTCCAAGAGATGTTTTGTGGTGAGTGTTGGAGCGCAAGAAAGTATCTACTAGGTACCTACAAGTATTAAAAGACATGTATAAAGGAGCAACTACTAGTGTCCGCACAGTCGGAGGGGAAACAAGAGATTTTCCTATTTCCATTTGAGTGCATCAAAGATCAGCAGTAAGTCCTTACCTTTTCGCATTAGTTATGGATGATTTAACAAATGATATACAAGAGGACATTCCGTAGTATATGATGTTTGCGGATGATATTGTGTTGATAGATGAGACGCAAGAAGGAGTTAATAAAAAACTAGAGCTTTGGAGGAGCACCTTAGAGTCTAAAGGTTTCATGTTAAATAAAACTAAAAAAGAATACATACATTGTAAGTTTAGTGAAGGTTGGATAGGCGAAAAAGAGGGAGTTAACTTATATGGGATGGCAATACCCAAAAACACTCATTTCAAATATCTTGATTCGATCCTCTAAGAAGACAAAAGGTGCGATGAGGATGTTAGCTATAGGACTAAAGCAGGATGGATGAAGTGGAAACTTGCTATGGGAGTCTTGTGGATCACTAGATCCCAACGAAGTTGAAAGGAAAAAATTCTACCGTACAGCGATAAGACCTGCAATGTTATATGGTAGCGAGTGTTGACCGATGAAGGAACAACATGTCTCCAAGATGAGTATTGCCGAGATGAGAATGTTAAGGTGAATGTGTGGGCATACTAAGCTAGATAAAATTCGTAATGAGTATATTAGAGAAAAAATATGAGTGATAGCAATTGAGGACAAATTGAGAGAAGAGAGACTAAGATGGTTTGAGCATATTAGACGTAAGCATAGGGAAGTTCCAGTGAGAAAAGTTGAGCATATTAAGATAGAAGAGGGGAAGAAAGGAAGGGGTAGACCTAGATTAACTTGGAAGAAGGTAGTAGTACAATATGATTTGGAAGTTTTAAATCTTTCAGAAGAGGTAACTCAAAATCATTTAGAGTGGAGACAAATAATCCATATAGCCGACCTCAATTATGTGGGATTAAGACTTCGTTGAGTTGAGTTGAGTTGAGTCGAAGAGCTGCAATGTTCAAGTATGGCTATTTATGTTATTATTTGGGTGTATGTCTAATAAGTTGGAAGATGATAATTGTATATATTATATGATAGAAATAAATGGCCTACAAACTAATCATGTGCGATATGATGACCCTATCTCTTGTATTTATTCATAATAAATGGTGACTTATTCTTTTATTATGTTGTTAATTGATTATATACGATCGAGCATTTGACGTAATAAAATCTTCGAGCTTCTTGCAATGAAGATTAGATCGTAATGAGATTACATAATAAAATGGAAATATGATTATTGTATATAGAGTTTCGTATTTGATTTTCTTTCTACTAGTTTTATGTAATAGAAATATGAGACAAAGATGTAACTTGAGATTAAGACTAAAATTATTTATTCATTCATGTTATTTGAAAATTTTGGTAATGGCTAGATACTTTAAGTATTTTAGTTATGTCTTGACGTTGACATTATTCCTATTTCTCTTATAAATTATTTTACTTCTTATATATATGAAAGCAAGATGGATTGCATTTGCTATCTCGTCTTTGGATATAATGTGATTAAATTTATACTTGACAGGGTTCAAAGTCATTACAAAAATACCCACCCCTATTTACCCAAGAAAACAACCCACCTCTGCCATCCCTACGATAAAGGAAATTGAGAGCGCCATTTTCTATATGAACCCAAGGAAAGCCCCTAACCTAGATGGTCTCCCTCCCTTTTTCATCCAAAAAGACTGGCCTACTATCAAATTTCTACTGATGATCCTGTTAAGAATTTTTTACCTCTCGTGCCTCCCACCCTTGGCCACCCGTATACATAACCCTCATGCCTAAGTCTACCCTACCCACCACCCAACAAGACTTCCATCCTTATAAGCCTTTGTAACGAAGCCTATAAAGTCATTTCGATAACAAAAAGAGAGCATTTATTCCTCATAGATTGACTACTAATTCCATGGTTGTAGTTCTATAACTGATGCACTCCATCAAATCAAAGAGGGAAATCAAATGCATTTGGTTTAAAAGTATACATGTCTAAGGCTTAACAATAAACTTGATTGATCTTCTATTGCCTTCATGCTTTGTAAGTGTGGTTTTACTAAGAACTCCATCTCCCTTATCATGCAATGCATCTTTTTTAAAGATAAATATGCATTGCTTAATCAAATAGGTTCGGTTACATCAGAAAGGATAATAGAATAGATACATGGAGGAAGTATAGAGGAGATCCAAACTGCCTCATTATTAGACGTGGAAGCAAATTTTGCATAGGCATGAGCAGCCTTGTTGCCAGATCTAGGAGTGAATTGTAGAGAGATATTCTCATTGGAGAGAATCAGTCGACAATTCTCAATGACAGTTTTCACCTTCCAAGGTGTGTAGCCAATCTTGAGTGCAGCATTAATCAACACTTGGGTATCACCTTCCAGAATAGCCATCACATTACTCTGTTGTGCTAGCTGAAGAGCTGTTAGAAGTGCCAAAGCTTCAACCAAAATAGGATCAGAGGTATTCACAATTTTGGTAAAGGAGGTAATAGGAGATCCTATCCAATCTCGCATAATAATGCCTATAGTACCTCCTGTTACGCTCATGATCCGGTTCAGTCATCTAGACTCATGTCGGATTCAAGTTACGCAACTGCAGATCCAAATAGCATACAAATTGGATATGAATGATGAGAGACAAATAACCAGAGCAATAAACATGTCATTTACCATCAAAACAATCCAATAAAATTTTTATGTCAATACCATAAATTTACAACTATATAACATCAATACCAAGATCTCAAAGTACACCAATTGTCTATAGAAAATATAAACACTCAACTCACTAAAGAAAAGGGAAAAGCACATATCTCTCTCTCTATCCCTACTACATCAATCTACTAAGCAAATAAGTAAATCTACCTAGATAACAGCGGAAGTCTTCTAATCTAAAGATTTCCACCAAATTAAGAATCCAACTATTCCTCCTCAGTAGACTCTGAAAATATTAATAGGATTTATGAGTACAATCACTCAGTAGGCAAATTAAATCCATCAAATGCTAACAATATAATAATTAAAAAGGGATAATATCAAATATATATACAATTCACAATTTTACATATAAGTCAAATAAGATCATGAAACAAAATATGGTCAAATATAAATTACCAAATCATATGTGTTTTCTAATAACAAGAACACTTTGAACTAACATATAGCATATAAGGCATAATCAGATTCTGATTTAACTGAATAAGTCTACTAGCCATGATCAAAACATATCATATATCGAATAAAACATATCAAATTGTAAAGGTGTTACGTATCGCCGTCCCGTGAGCACATTTCATATCAAATATCATGGCATAGTAATTTATCAAATCAGATTCATATCATGGATCATATAGTTAAGACAGATTCATATGATTACAAAGAGATAACCAAACAAGATGATCAAATGATTCAAATAGCTAAGCTTAATTCAAATGAACGTATGGAGCAAAGATTTCAGATTTATGTGTCAATCAAACAAATCAAATCCTATCATAACATACATGCACCCAAACCACAACATAAGGAGCCAAACAAAACAAATACCAAAACATCTAGGCAAATGATGCAAAAGTCTTGGTCACTGCGCAGAACCGGGGAGTCTAAGTCCCACCCAACTCTAAACCGCCAGGACGTTACGTATCGTCGTCCCCTGATTTTAACCGGCCGAAAATCAGGATTCCACCCGTTTGCCCTCAGGTTTCAAACAAAATAACCTATCCAATATGGATACTTATAATGGAATCGGGTCAAATATCTCCTTAAGATGGCAATGTCCAAATAAAGTCAAATAATTATGGCACAATTATAATGATAGAGATCAATGATGAAAGAATACGAACAAAAATTTAGAATTTAAATTATCAAAGTGCTACATATATGTATAAGTCAAAATATATGTTTTTTTCTTACAAAATAACCACTTAAAAAGCCAACTTGGTCGTAGAGATGAATAATCAAAATAAAGCTAATCAAAATAAGTTTCTAGACAAAAGCATATGCTATTGAAATTTTCTAAGATTTTTCGGACAAAGAATTATAATTTTCGGCTAATAAAACTAATTTTCATAGATTAAAAATGAACAAATAAAACCGAAAATAGGAAACAACTTCATAAAATTATCAAATTTAGTGAACATGTCCAACAGGTCAAAAGAATTATAAGGACAAAGTTTCATATAATTCCGATATCAAAAGAATGATTTAGAGTATCAAATGGCATATAAATAACTTAAGTCAAATTTGGTCAATCGAATAAATAGTAGAATAATAGGTAAATAAAATATAAAATTTATGAGATTTTACTAGAAGGTATAAAGTCTAAATCAAAGTGTGTTCAAAATTTCAAGTCAATCAGATAAGGAATAAAGGAGTTATGATCAATTTAAGTTCAAGTTGAAAATTTATCATAGTTTCTAAAAACCGTAGCTATAGGTCTTGCAAAACGTAGCTATAAGTCTTGAATTTTCATAATATAGGATTTTGCGAATTTGATCAAAAATTCATAGATCAAAGTGGAATCTAAAGCCATATATTGGAAGATTATGATTCTAGAAAGTATGTTTGACCACTTTTGAAAATCAAAAGGAAGTTTTTATATTAATACAAAATATCATTCAATTGATTATCATCACCTACCTCAAGAACACGAAGAACGCTCCCCTATAATGCCTTTCAATCACCTTCTAGCACTCCAAGCTTGGTTTTCTTGTTATCTAAGACTTCTCTCACGACTTCTAAACCTCAAAGAACAACAATCCCTCCATTAGAATCAATTTCCAAAAGATTTAAATCAAATTATTTCTCTCTCATGAAGAACACCATGTTCTTACCTCTTGTTTTGGAGCGGCGTGGAGGAGGCCTCATGCACGACTTCAAGGCCTTATATATATTTTTTTGGCTTCTTAATACTACCCAAATTAAGTTCTCAAAGTTTCCAAGTCGAACTCAAACCGTAACTTCCTTAACTAACAACCTCCGATTCGACCTATTAAACGTCGAAATTAGCTTTTGGTCTTTTTTAAAAAGTGTTAGTATTTTATATCCTCTTTCTAAAAATATATGTCATATTATTTTTGGATTTTTTATGCGAAGTTATTGCATTCGCAATACAGTGTTTTCTCACAGTTTTCAGACCCGAAAATTTGACTAAGTGTTGGAAACTAACTAGTTTCCTAATTAGGTCACTAATAGGTTTATTGGACTTGTTTTGACTTAACTAATGACTTATTCATTCTAAATCTATTATTATATTATTAAATAAATATTAAATATATTTAGATCACTTTATCCTACTAATTAACTTAATTAGGCTTATTTAAATTTAATTAAGCTTAATTAAACTTGGCCCACTAACAAAATAATGAGTTTGAGATCCAAGATATAACACCCCCAACCAATGAAGTGGCACCATCAAAGTTGATCTTGAACATATCTTGTGTAGGAGGAGTCCAAATGGTCCTATGAGTAGTGTAGTTCTTCAAAGTTGATCCATACGTGTAGGTAGATGGATGCCAAAACTCTACATCCATCATAGCAAATATTGTTAGTCTTAGGTGGCCTACAAGCCAATTTGATTATGTAAATCTCATTCATTTATTAATAAAATTACATATTTCATTATGTATAATTCGTATTGTTATCGTCTCATAATGAAATCCGTAAATATGTGCGATAGTAATCAGATTATGATGAGGTCATACTAATGAGACTGATCACTTAAACACACAAATTCTCAATTGTTCTTAGTCGGAGGATATATGAGATAGACATCGGATATCGGGTTAGACTAGTACAGATTACTTCTGCTCATATGATGAAGGTGACTGATCTCATAGTCACTTGTGTGGAGACACTAAGGCGAATCTGTAGGTGCTCATTAAAGAATGAGTTCACTGAACTGATCCGACTGAATCACTAGGTGGTATAGTACATCACTGTCAACCAGCTTGATTCTATTGTCGCAGTTGCATAGACGGTCTTCGGACCTGAGACACCAAGGACACTTTGTCAGTGGACTTCTATGTTTTAACATTGGTTTATGAATCTCTATTCACGGGATTCTAAATAGCCAAGGATCAGATACAACGGAATACCGTCGAAGCGAATTATGTGTCAATAAGGAATCATTCACTCTCGATACTTAGAAAGAGAATGCTCTATGAAGGATGCGCGTAAGTCCCTGGCCAGGGCGGACGATAATATCGGGAAAGGAGTTATCCGATATTATACGGCAACATCCAATCCAAGTGAGTAGACTGGTTAGGATTTGACAGTACACCATACCCTAAATTGACTCGAGACTATTGTACGAATGAAGGATTATATCCACGCGATAACTGTCGACCGAAAGGTTCGAAGAATGTGTTGCTTAATCCCAATATCTTTCGGGTTCACGCGGTGTTGCTTGTCACCCAACATGATCGAAGACCCGATCGAATTTAATGTGCGATATTAATTCGGTTGATTAATTAATTAATATGAGTTATTGATTAATTAATCAAGTGAGTGGAGAGTTACTGGGCTTAATGGGCCATTAACCGAACTGGTTATTGAGCCTAGAGGGTCACACGCAAATGATTCTCAAGACAATAGATTTTAAATGGGTTTTATATTAATCGGGGATTTTTATGAAAACTGCACGATTAATATATAATGTAGCAACCAGACTAAGCAGGCCAAGCTGCTGCTCAACCCTAGCCACCCCTCCTCTCTTCCTCTCTCTCTCTGGCACCCCAGGCTTACCCTCTGCTGTGGGTCTACTCCGTCGTCTTCTCCGACTCTCGTTCGACGGGAATTCGACCGAGCATTGCGGCGGTCATTGCGGCGATCGGCGAACCGTTCATGAGTTGCGAGAAACAAGGAACGAGAGGAAATCCACTGCGAGGAGGATCACGTGGACTAGAGGTTGGACGTTTGCACGGCTAGTGGTGTCACACCGACGAAGCCATTTGAATCCGCGCGCGGTAATGTCGATTACCCGTTCTAATCGTTTTAGTTTAATCAAAACGGAAACAAATCGCATAATTAATTTTATTTTTCCACTGCATTTGCGATCCGGAGAAACACGAGAACCCAACAAATATGACCACAGAGAGAGATGGAATCTGGACACCCTCCAGGACCTTCTTGCATCTGGCTTTCCAAATCTGCCACATAGTGGAAAAGCAAGCAGAGAGCAGCCTCCTATCTTTGGTGTTAGAAGCAAAAGGATGGCTTGACCAATCTACAATTTTATTTGCTAAGGTCTTCTGATCAAGAGTAGAATGGTAATTTAAAGGGTAAGCTTTCCAAATAACTCTAGCAAACTCACATTCAAATAACATGTGACTGATGGTTTCTGGACAGAGGAGGCAGACCTGACACTTACTGTCCATAGAAGGGATTCTTTTGGAGATAATTTTAGAAATTGGAATAGCATTAGAAGGACACTTCCACACAAAGTGAATTATCTTTGGTATAATGATTTTCTGAACAATGTAATGCCAAAGGTACCTCCAGACATAGGCAAGGGAAGTGAGGAAGGATGATTGGAGATTTCATATAGGTATCGATATGTAGATTTGATGGTGAAAATTCCATCAAGAGTAAGAGTCCATATGAAATGATCAGCCAACTGCGTCCCATTATGAGGAAATTGAATAATACATATATTGTCAACAACCTCTTTATTAAAGAGTTTATAGATCAGGTCCTCATTCCACTTCCCATTCTTGATAAGCTGGAAGACCCAAGTAGGAACTAGGCCATCAAACTTCTACCTAACCGTGAGGGGGGCAGTGTTATTAGGAATCCACCTATCAACCCAAATATTTGTAGTGAGGCCATCTTTGATAATCTTAAAACCCATATTGGATAAGGTGCTTCTAAGTTAAAGCATAGCAAACCAGGTCATAGAACACTTGACTGGGGTCTTGACATCCCAAAAATTTGTATGAGTAAGATATTTAGATCTGAGTAAGGAGACCCAAACTGAATGCTGATTCTGAATGAATTTCCAATTGAGTTTCAGTACAGCAGCCTTATTGAAAACTTCCAAATCTCTGATGTCAAGCCCTCCCACAGCCTTATGCTTTTTTAAAGAACTCCAACTGCAAAGATGTATTCTTTTGGTGTCAAGATTATCTCCCCATAAGAAGGAGCACATGATCTGATTTAACTTCCTAATTGTGGTTTTTAGTAGGAGACAATTCCCATCACATGAACAAGTATAGATGCCAGAGTAGCATTAATCAGAGTCACCCCAGCAGTGGAGAGAGTAGTAGGCTTCCAATGAGAGAGCTTTGTTCTCATTTTATCCGCAATATAGGAAAGCTAGTCCACTTTGCCTTTACCAAGCCAGAAAGGAATCCCCATATATAGGTCTTTTTTCTTCATAAGGGGGATGTTGAATTTGGAGTCAGAAGTGTTCTTGATCAGGAGTAGAGACATTACTACTAAACATAAGGTTGGATTTTAGATATGTTCATAAATTGTCATGACCAACTACCATAAGTGTCAAGGCACTACAGATACTTGATGAGCTCCTTCTCTGTAGTAATACCAAACAACACAATATCATCAGCATACATCAAGTGAGAAATGGTAGGATCCCTCTTGTTGACTTGAAAGCCATGAATTTGCCTATCCTTGAAAGTAGATTGAATGAGTTGGGTCAACATTTCAGCAGAGAATGTAGATATAAGAAGAAAGTGGGCAATCTTGTCTGATCCCCTGCTTGGGACAATCAAGCCAACATTATCCCCATGAATGTTGATAGAAAAGGTTGTAGTGGAAATACACATCATCAAGATATTAACTACTAGAGTAGAGAAGCCCAACTTATAAAGAGCAGCAGATATGAAGGACCATTCAAGCTTGTCATATATTTTAGAAATATCAACCTTAAGGCAGAAGATTTCTGCTTTCCCTCTTTTAACATTCATGGAGTGCACCAACTCTTGAGTGATAAAAATATTGTCCAACAGCATTCTATCAAGAACATAGGCAGATTGATTGTAGGAGATCAATCTAGGGAGTAGAATTTTAAGTCTACCAGCTAAAATTATTGCACAAATTTTGTATAGAACATTGGACAAACTGATAGGCCTATAGTCTAAGGGGGAACCAGCAGGTTTTTTCTTGGGAATTAACACAATCTTGGTGTGGTTGAGACCAGAAGGCATTGAATTATTTTGGAAAATATATTGAATCAACTGCACCATCTCATCTTTAACAATGGGCTAATACTTCTGAAAGAAGAGTGGCGCAAGGCCATCGGGTCCAGGGGATTTGCGAGGACCCATGGTCATGAGAACATTATGAATTTCATCAACAGATGGAACCGCATAGATGCTAAGATTATCCTGATCAGTGATAATAGGATGGGCCACATAAGCTGGTTCCCAATGAGAGAAGGAAGGGTCAGGATTACTAGCTTGGTATAGGTCTTGGAAGTAATCCACAAAGATGTTCTTAATAAGCTCAGCATCCTCAATCCAAGAGCCATTATGTAGCTGAACACTAGAAATTCTATTAAGGTTACCGCATAAGACAGATAAATGGAAGAATTTGGTATTTCTGTCTCCCCCCCACATGCCAATTGATCTTAATTTTTTGGCGCCAGAACTCATTGTTTTCAATAATGGCCTGATTAAGTTGTTCATTGACAACTTTGCCTTGCTCAATAGTATCATCACTGATAGGAGCTTTGTCAATCTCATCTAGCCTGTTAGTTAGCATTTGAATCCTATAATGTGCATTAGAGAAACTCTTCTTCCATCTTTTGAATTGTAGCTGCAATCTAGAGACTTTGCTGGCATAATTGGAGTTTAAAGATGGGGAATGCTGCCAATTAGAAGTTACCAAGCTCTCAAAATCCTTTCTTAAAGTCCAAGCTGCCTCAAATCTAAAGGGTTGTTGCTTTCTCCTCACAAGGCCTTCAGTGTTTAAAAGAATAGGCCTGTGATCACTTGCAAATCTAGGCAAGTGTAGGACCTTGGCAGTGGGGAATTTCAAGTACCAGAGAGAGTTGACCAAGGCTCTATCCAATCTCTCACAAATGTGGAAGGTGGATTTTCTATTATTTGCCCAAGTATAAGCTGGTCCATCATGACCCAGATCAAGAAGGCGAAAATCATTTATGAAGGAATTGAAATGCTTGACTTGGTGTTGATTAACACTATTACCTCCCCACTTGTCCTGCTGCCTAGTGACAGCATTCATATCTCCAATGAGACAGACTGGGAGACCAAATTGGAGAATGAGATTATGCAATTTATCCTAGAACTTCTTCCTTTGGCCTATCTTAGGAGGGGCATAAATGCACACCAAAATCCAACTGAAGCCATTCTCTTCCTTCACATTTGCAATGATGAAATTTGTGTCCGAGTGAGTGATATTAACATTGATGTAGTCCTCCAACTCTGCCAATTGAATCAACTACATGATAATTATGAACACCTCTACAGGAGATGCAAGAGAAGAATCTGTCACTGAACTACTTATCTACCTTAGTTTCTGCTAGGAAGATAATATTTGATTTGATTGAGTGGGTCAGTTGTTGGAGATATGAAATTGTCTTAGACCCTCTAACACCACAACAGATCCATGCCATAATTTTCATTTGGGGGCTCGCGGCAAGTTTAGGTCGGCCGCCACAACCATATCATTGGACTGTTGGATAGAGCCTACAACTTTCTCACTAGTATATGAAGTTGTCTTTATGTTCACGACAGATCTTTTAGCTTTATTGTGTTTATGTTTGAACTTGTCTGACTGGATACTAATGGCCCCCGAAGAGAATTCTATGCTAGTGAGGACCAGTACATCCACATTGCTATCAACAAGAATCATGGGATTGGCTTTGCATCTTTTACTAGTACTATCAAGGTCAGGGGGTCAACATCAGTATCTATCTTCCTTTTGGTAGGTGTCACTGACCTTCTGACCCAAACGGCTATCATGCTTAACTTTTTGAAAATCGATAGAGGACATATGAATGGGCACATCATGTAGTACGAGGTTGCCTTTTTCTGACTGACCCATATCCTGTTAGATGATGTCTCAAGGAGAAACATATAAACTCTGGTCTTTGGGTACAGCAACTGACAACTTTACTGCTTCCAGAGGAGCAAGCGGCGAAGAAGGGGAGGGTTCAAAAGGTTTAACTGAGGATAGATTTTTACTATTGGTTGTGGTTTCACAGCCAATCAAGAAGCAAGCCAGTCTTTTACCTTCAGTATGCCCAAAATTAATTGGCGCATTGCTGACAACAGGGGGGTTGGAATCCAACTCAACATCAAGATTAAAATTTAATTTCTTTTTGACCTTTGGATCAACTGTTTCCATTAGCTCAACACTAACCACGGGATTTCAAGCTCTAATCAGTGTTGTTTTGTGACTTGGAGGTGTTCTCATTTTTACTACACAAATCTCTCCGAGTTACACTAGGAGAGAGTTAGTGGCCCTTAGCCAGTCTCTGAATTTGAAACTAATTGCCTGCATCATATGTTTTCTCAACACTGGGGAGTAGTACTCAATGTGGGATTTCAATTGGTTTAGATCCATGCATAAGTTCTCTTCATGCCCTAATATACCACAATAAGCACAGATTCTAGGCATCCTTTCATAAGCCACCTCAAAAGATTTAACTTCCCCAAATGAAAGTTTAGCTAGTATATGGGTGGTAAGGGGTTTGGTGACATCCAGGCTCACATTAATTCTAGCATAAGAGCTCCAGTAAACAGTTCCTCTTGAGCGCGGTTGATGGACTTTGCCTAACTGACTGGCTAATTTAATAACAAAATTCACAACAAGAAGTTCCTCATGAAGATCAAATATAAGTCACCCCATTTGAGCTGATATTAGGATTGGGGGGGGTATTTGGCCTACATCTCTCAATAAGGATCAGATCCCCATTGAAGAACCATGGAGTTCTATACAAGATATTATCCACTTCTTCAACACTAGAGAGACGAACCAAAAAGATATTGCTAGAAGTCAAGGAAACTCCACTGACCTTTGGGTGCCCACATTGGCCTAGCCTTCACCACAGAGTAGACTTTGACAAGGATACTGTGCTTCCATCTGTTTTATTCGCCCAAATCAAATTCATGAAGCTCAACCGGCAGAGAACCTTGTTCTTTGCACATCAACTTTTTGAAGTTGCACAGCACCTCAGTCTCAATCTGATCCAGATTCTCCTGTTGATCATTTGCATCATCCATGATTCAACCTTAGATAACCAGACAGTGGTGAGGTGATTGGGAGGTGAAAGAGATGTAGAGAAGGGGGGCAGGTTACGACACAAACCAGGAGGAAAACAGGGGATCCTACAGGTAACTGATATGCAGAAGCTACAGTGGAGGTGGTTGGCAAACGACAATATTGCAAGTGGGTATTCAAAGCATGGAGGTGAACAGTAGTTGGATGAATAGTGCAAGGAGAGGTTGAGAGTACTGTGTGAGGAAGCAAAAAAGTTCCCAGCTTGAAGCTGGACAGAGGAAGAAGAGGGAATAAAGGAAACAGGGATCCGAAGCACAGCTCCAACTTTTCACACCCAAAGCAGAAGCTCCGACTATTTCACCCAAGAGGGTGAGGAGGGTGGAGATGTCCGCTGAAAGTAATACCCTCAACAACATCCAAAAGCTTATCAGCATGCAATGCATCACAACTACTACTAAGTCTAAACTAATGGAGAACCTTGTGGTCTTTCTAAATCTCTGTTGAGGCATCAAGTAAGGATACTCACTCTCCCCCTATGTTTTTATCTTGTATTGGAAAACCCTCTCTGGTATATTAGATAAGAAACTACAATTCAGGTTCTCAAGATCAACAGGGCAGCCCCAACGATCAACCATATTATGTAGGCAAATGGCATCTTCATCTTTGGGCAAGGAGAAGAGAGAGCTTCGTGAGATCCTTCAAGTCTTTACTGGTATGGACGATGGTTTGGGCACTTCAGCAACAAGCAGAAATCAAGCTTGTTCTTTAGTACCGACTCTTCTCCAGACTTATGGAGTCACTTGTACTACACTTACCCATCTATCTAGCATCAAATTAGATGTGATAAACGAATTAGATTTACATAGTCCCCTTTGGACAGGCAAAGGCAAAATTTCAAAGTATAAATTCATAGTTGTGAGAATGCTATACAAATTGTCTCCCTAGAAGACCAATACCCTATCTACAGCAAGCAGAACAGATCATGGTGAAGGCCACTCTCAGTGCCATTCCCAATCATATTATGCCGACAATCCTCAGCACCATTTCAAACCATACTCTTGCCAAGCTTAATCAAGTCCAGCATAGATTTCCAAGGGGCAGGGCAAGCTGGATCAGTGTAGGATTCACTTCTAGGATTCATTTCATCAGCTGGAACAGAATCTGCTGGGTGGACTGGGCATAAGGGACTTTGAGAGTTACAATAAAGCTGCCGTTATGAAATTAACTTGGAGGTTCTTGAATGAGTTCAGAATTTATGAGCTGTTATTCTCAGAGCCAAGTACCTAAATGCCAAGTCCTTAACAAGCCCAAACAAATTGCTCAATGACTTCACCTGCAATGCTATCCATCAGATTGAAGATCCTCAAAGAGGCTTTACAGCAAATAGATAATGGTCAGAGGTTTGTCTCTATTCGGCCCACCTAACCTAAGTTGAACTCATCTTTTTCGTGTCCTATGCCTAAGATCTCCACTATTCTACCCAAGAAGGTTGGAACAACAACCTTATCTATGAGATCTTCAATATGGACAGTGCAGAAGCCATTATAGCCATCCCACTTCCAGGAAATTGTAGAAATCTTATGGATCACATGCTCTGGAGTCACTCCATTGATGGCAACTTCAAAATCCACTTATAGTGATTGTGCACGCATGCCAATAGTGATTGTCTAGAACCCTGCCCTGTCCAATTGTGCACCCCCAAGACAATACACTTTATATCAAAGGTCCCCACCATGCTATTCCCACTAAATCCCTACTGCAGGAGATGCAGCTCTGATGTAGGGTTGATTGGCAATCCAACCAGATCAATCCCCTGCAATGCATGTCTAAGGTCCACAAAGGTCGAAGCTTTAAGCTACTCTTTCAGCGATCCAGCTTAGCAAAACCATTCTCCTATACCAACCATATCATGGAAGGGGATGCTCTAAACATCATTACTAGCCATCAATGCAACAAATTAAACTCCATGGAGAGAAAAACAGACCATACTTGACGAGGTCAAGATCTTATACAGGACAGCTATGTTACAAACTTAAAATCCCACACATCCCCACTTTCTGCAATACGTTAGCTCACCATGTAGCCAAGCTTGCTGCCCATGTTCTCATTCTAGATTGAAACACGATCCAATTCCGAAGAGCACCTGAAACCAAGCTGTTTACACCCCAGATTCCACGATGAGCAACGAAGGAACTTTTTAAAGGGACAAATGCAGAAGGTGAAGAGAACCATACGAAGAAAGCACTTGGATTAACACAAGATGATACAGGTCACATTCACATCATCACAAACACTAGAGAGCGGGGAACAAAATAGGCCTTTTGACCACAGGAAGAGAAGAGAGGGCCGAAACCCTAATCTCCCCATCTCTCCGACCCCCCAGCCGATCTGGGGGCCTAACCGCCGAAGCCGTAGAGGGTGCGGCCCTGGCGCTTGAGGGCGTAGACGACGTCCATGGCGGTGACGGTCTTGCGGCGGGCATGCTCCGTGTAGGTGACGGCGTCACGGATCACGTTCTCCAGGAAGATCTTGAGCACGCCGCGGGTCTCCTCGTAGATCAGCCCGCTGATGCGCTTCACGCCGCCCCTCCTGGCCAGCCGCCGGATGGCCGGCTTCGTGATCCCCTGGATGTTATCACGGAGGACCTTCCTGTGCCGCTTCGCCCCGCCCTTCCCCAACCCCTTGCCGCCCTTCCCGCGCCCCGACATGGCTACCTCTTCCGCCTCTTTCCTTGCTCCAGCGCCGGCAACGGAAGACGGCGAAAGATGAAAACAAACCAGAGCTGTGAGCGTGGAAGGCGATAAGGGAGGGAGAGGCTTTTAAAGAGGGTTTACGTCTTGGCCTTTGGCGGGAGACTGTTATGGCCCGTCCGATGAGATGCTAATCGACGGCTCGGGACGTCGATCCGCGTGGAGGGTCTGGTTCTCGGTTTTGGCCGTTGGATTTCTGGTGCTCGGTGCTGCGCGTCTTGTTTGGTTCCAAGCAGAGATGGGCTATGCTGGTGATGGTGGGATGGGCTGGGCTAGGCCCATCGCGTAGAAACTGGCATGGCCCGTTGTTCGCCGCTGCTGCAGTGGCCTTTGTGGACGGTCATTCGAAAGGAAAGCACTGAAATCTCTGGATCTTTTTCTCTGTTTGTTTGTACGAGATGATGTAGCACATTGGAATTTCTAGATTCCATTTGTTTGGAATGACATAAAATATTAAAATCTAAAATCAGATCTCTGTGTTTTACAAAGAAATGCTTTGTTTTCCTTTTGTAAAAAAATGGATGTGGATTTTCATTGGTTTTGAAACCAGATACTTGGGTTCCGTTCGATAACGATTCTACTTTAGATTCGAAGTCCTCAGATTCAGCAGGAATCTAAAAAGTGCAAAGTTTATTTTAAATAAAAAAATATACATGAATTTTCTAAGAATTCAGATTTTATTTCATGTTGAAAAAAGGTCTCTTTTCGACTCCTGACGAATCTTTTGAAAATGAGAAAGGAAGGGAATATGAGGATTCTAAAAAGTAACACCCTCTTTCTTTCTCTTTTTATCCTCCTAAAGTTCCTAAAAGAGAATAATATAAAAATAAAAATATCTTTTGATATATCTTCAAATTTGAGTTCTTATGATCATACTAAAAAGTAAACAACCTCTCTAAAATTTGAACTCAAGATATGATGATGTAGTTCTTTTTAGAACCTGAATTCCTCCAAAATTTAGAGTCTCAAAATCATTACCAAATGGAGCCTTAAAAGCTCAAAGATTTTAGGATTCTATGTCGACCTAAATAGTTTATCTGATTGTGCCGATTTAAATTGTGCATCCTAATAATTTATCGGAATTTGATACAAACAATTTTCCAATAAAAGCTGAAAGTACAAGGTTTCGACGACATATTTTGTAAAACTTTTAAGTGGAAACTACTTTTGACTTTCAGTTTTACTACAAAAAAACGAAAGCATTGTTTCAAGAAAACAACCCTCATAATTTTTAATTGTAAATTAGTCGATCATATTTTTATATTGTTATAAATAATCTCAATATGCTGCAATGCATACAAAAACACCCCTATGATTAACCTATGATTAAGATGTAGAGAATATTTCTTTCCAATCGCCAATTTAATATTTGGACAAAAGTATCTCTTTAAAAGAGAATTTTCTTATTGGAACACTGTGCTTAAAAGGGAAAGAGATGGAAAGAAAGAGAAAAAAATTATAAGAAAACAATTAAGATATTTAAGACCTTTTTAAATTTAACTAAAGGTTAAGCATGATCAAATAAGAAATTCTTAAGGAAATGCTAATTAGTAGTATCGGTAGAGTTATTTTTGTAAGTATTGTAATATAAAAGTTATTTATGATAATATGAAAATAAGATGGACAAGTCTATAGAAGAATTACTTTTATAAATATTACAAAAAGATCTTGCGCGAGAATGGTTATTGTAATGGTTGAAATGTAGTTCGCGGGTGTAGACCATCCGATCCTGACCCCCACGATGAGATTTGTAGATGTAGATGAATGACAATGAAGTAGACCTACAACCAACGAAAGAATAGTGTCAAGGGACTCCCAGTTGGTGTAGGGGGAAGACCGTTCAATTCTAAAGTCAACCGGTGTAAGAGAGGAAAGTGCCCTAAGATTTTTTGGGAGTAGAGTGAGCCTACCTTGGGCATGCAGGGGTCCTCTTAATTATATAGGGAGTGTAGGGCAACAGGGTTGGAAGGTGCTTGCTTTACACGGTTCAAGATCACAATCTCACGAGGTTTGTAACCTTCCTAAAAAGAAAAGTGGGTCTTACACCTTGTTTGAGGTCGTGGGCCACTTCCCCTGTATTGTGGCACGATAGTTGCCTTATTTTGACCCAACTTTCCTTACCAAGGGATTAGGTGCATGGCTCACCTTTGGGATGTTAGTGTGAGTGCTTAGAATGACCGTGTGATTATCATGAAAAATCTAGTTTATTTAGTGTAAAATAAACCTATTAAAAACAACAACTAAGTGCAGTGATCGCCAGAAACTTTTAACTAAAAAGTTCCAAAAGAAGTATGATCGCCTACCTGTTTAAACGCGGAAGATATGGAGTCATTGGTTCCCCTTCCTCAGCCGGCTGAAGAAAGAGAGCCCTTCTTTGCTTTTTGTTCTTGCTGTTGAACTTGAAATTTGAGGTTGAGGTTGAGGATCGTCCAAAAATCCCTTTTGACTTGTGCTTGATTTGCTCCTTTTGATTCTCTCGTTGTTGTTGAGTGCAGCAGGAATAGAAAGAAAAAGAGATAAATAAACAATGATGAGAATTTTAAGCAAAAGCAGTATCTATTCTAATCATGATGCTAAGCATGCAATTAAACAGCAAACTTACTTGTTGAGTGGCTTTTGAAACCCCTTAATCAAGTAGGTTTTGAAGAGAATGAATGTGTTGTGTGTGTTTGCATGAAGTGAATGATGAAGAATGTAGAATGAAATGAAATTGCAGATATGAAAAACTTATGCTCAATTGTTGAATTCTTGAATGGATGAAGACTTAAAAGGACGCCGACTTCTGGAAACAACAGCGCTTCAGCGTTCCGACGTTGTTGCTTTGATCTTCAATTCGCTATCGCTCCAGTAATTCAACTCAAGATTATGCTCTCTCTCTCTTTTTTTTCTTCAACATGTAAGGTATTTATAGGCTTCTTCTGCGTTCGTGATTAACATTGAAAAACTAGGATTTATCTATCTTAACCGACAGATAATTACTGATTAATTCATCTTTATCTGTAATTATCTAAAACGCGTCCACATTGGCTGACGCCTTTTCAGATTAATTAAGATAAGGATAAATATCTGGGAAAACTTATCTTTATCTTTATTAACTAAAACGCGTCCACATGTGTAGACGTCTTTTACACTAATTAAGATAAGGATAAACATCCGGAAGAGAAGTTAAAATAGCTTAGGAAACCTAAAACGCGTCAACTCTCACAGACGCCTTTTAGCTAATTAATCAATTGATTAAAATTCAAATTTAAACGTTAAAATAAGAATAAACTCTAAATCGCGTCCACATGGGTTGACGTATTTTAGACTTCTTCATATTTTAACTGAAATTTGAGCTAAAATCAATTTAATTGATTAACTTAAACATATATGTTAAACCCGACACTCAAAAATATTAATAAAAATTAATTAATGATTAAATATTAGACCATTCTGAGGCATTATTATATGATATGAAATTTACTCAAAATGATGTCAAAATTAGCGTGTCTACAGCTGCCTCACCTTGGCATCGTCTTTGCAAGGGAGTGAAATGAAATGGAATGTACTGAAAAGGTGATGCCAAAGTGTGATGAGACACGCTCTTAACATCACATGATTGAAATTTTTCTCAAAATTATCAATGAAGATAGCTCAAGGAAATCAATGGAGCCAATCCTGTCTGGATGAGGTAGACAAGGAAATAAAATAAGGTCGATCAACCTCTTCAGAGTGGAAAGTACCCCAGGTCGTAGACACCGTAGGTTTCACCATAGGGAGCGTTTGCCAGCCAATGTGGACGTGCTGCAATCATGATGGATCTTAAAAGAAAACGAGAAATATTGGATAAAGAATCCAAGAAATGATAGAATTCTAAGGATATCTTCAAGCGAACCTCAAAGATAATCAAGATACTCAATTCAGAATGGAATATTTCATATCATGTTGAAATTATTTGATTAATGGTCTGAAACTTAATCAATAATTAATTCTTATCACAATGATTTCAAAGTCCTACATGATACATGCTGGGCTAAAAGAAAAATATAAAGTCAAATAAAATATAAATTAATCAAAGATAATATTGTTAAATTGTCATTAATGAGTCAAGATACCAATTCTTATAATCTAGTACTAAGCCGAAGCTCGTTTATCCGCGCACCGTTTCACAAAAGTGGAACCATCGTCCTCACTAATCAACAATCCAGCGGCCTATCCATGCGATTAAGAATTCTCTGGAATTATCACTGTTTTTTTTTGTTGTAGGGGAACTCAAATTCCAGTTTCATCAAAACCACAAGGTCCTTGATATGATCTAATAAATACTTAATATATAGTAATGCGAATGATTTACATGAAATAATACAATGATAGAAATAACCGTCTTTTTAGCCACGGTCAGGACTTCATAAATTCCACAATGAGATCTTCTCGATATTTCCAGCTTTGTTCAGAATTTTCTGTAATCAAAATCGTTAAAATTCCAAACAAATATTCAACTTAAACACCAAAAACCACAGAATTTCGGGGAAATAGCAGAATTACTAAAACGCGTCATGTCGCAAAGACGCCATTCAACCTTGAAACGCGTCAGTGCTCCTCAACGTCTTTTACTCACAGAAACAGGTTTCTGGTTGTTCTCCACTCGAATTCCAACTCTACCAATACACATTCCTTTTTCAATCCAGAAAAGGTCTACCTAGGATCGCAATTCCTTCTATATAAACACCCCTAGGTTGTTCCCAAGCAATCCTACCATAATCCAAAGATCCAAAGTTTAGTTTTCTTCCAAGCTTTCAAGGTTTCTTCAAGGTTTCCAAGCTTCCCAAGCTTCAAGAAGGAGGAACTCCGAAAAAGAGGGATGGATTCTTCAAACAAGAAGATGAATATGTCTCTAGATAAGTTTGCCGACATAGAGAATCACCTTAATGGAAGAAATCTCAATCTTCAAGTAAGCTCAATCAACTTCCTCTTCAATTTTTCTTCATGTTCTTCATCAAACTCTTTTTTTATTTTCAGAATTATCCCATGTTTCCTGGACCAAAAAAATTCACGTCTCTCCCTTGGATTCGTAAACTTGCAAAAAGTGTTAAACTTTCCATGCAAGTGTTCATATCCAAATGGAATCTTCAAGGACTTATAGTGCTTGCCAAGAATTACAAGAGCGCGAACGTAGATTGGGCGGCTATGGGTGCCTTGATCGAGTGGTGGCATCCCCAAACTCATACGTTCTTCTTCCAAGACTTCGAGTGCACGATCCTTCTAGAAGAAGTGGAACTTCTATTAGGTCTCCCAAAGACCAAAGACAACAAAGATATGATAGCCTTGACAAAAGAGAAAATCACCGGTCAACAATTGTTGACATCGATCATGAAGGATCCTTCAGAAGCTAAAGGATGTCTTACCAAAAAGGGGATCAATCTTGCAAAGCTAGCTGAGTGGACTTTATATGAAATTGATGATCTAAGGAAGGATGAGGCAGAGGATGTAACAAAATCTTTAGTCACATGCCTTGCCGGTGCCTTGTTCTTCCCTGCGCAAGATAACATCTTAGAAGAAGTTAGTGCTATTTGCGCAATCTTCGAAGGTAAATCCATTAGCACTGCACTCTTAGCATATCTTTACAGTGGACTTTCTGCGGCCTCTGTGGGCCGTCCTCCATATGGGTGCATGTTACTCTTTGCCTTGTGGGTTGAACTTTACTTCAAGTTTGAGCATAGCAAGAAAAGGCCTCTGAATCCATCTCAGATCTTCTTGAATAGTCCAATTCATTGCATAGCTAATATTGTAAAGTTCAATGAGTACATGGTCAACAAAGTTCCAAAACTCAAGACCCGGGCCGACTGGAGAGAGTATTTGAAACTCATGACATCCGACATATTCGACTCGTCTCCACTCTCTCTTGTTGGAAAACCAATTTGGGTGCGCCGTACAATGGGAGCAGACCTCAAGTTGATTGGAGCCACCGAGTTCGTGCTATACAACCCACATCGGTGTCTTACTCAACTTAGCTTGGGCCGTCGTGAATTCCCTGAGTTTTCTCCCATACTTCCAATCAAGAAGCGCGACTTGGAATCCGACGAAGATTATGAAGCTATACAAATCATTACTACTCTGTGGAACCTTGGCTTTAGCTATCGTGTAAGATCCTCTAAAGATAGAGATAGAGGACTGAAATTTCCTTATCTTAAAGGTTTTCATGATATTCTCCCTTAAATGTCCTCTTTCTCTTCTTTTTTTTTTTTTGATGTAATAAAGGATTTCATTGAATAAAGATTGAATTTTCATGCCTTGGAATCTTTCCCCAACTTTCTGTGATGTGCACATAATTTTTCCTTTAGCAAAAATCTGATTTTTCTTGAAAATTTGATAGTTCGGGTTCTATTAAATTCAAAACGCGTCCACTCAGACAGACGCCTTTAAACAGTAATTCCTTTCCAGAAATCCTGATTTAACCATAAATTGCGTCTACAACCATTGACGCTTTTCAACTTCTCTCTCCTTCTTGTTCCAGGATTCTGCCATTAATACTATAGTTAATTCCATAAAACGCGTCTTTCAGATAAGACGTCTTTCATCATTTTCCTCTGTACGGTTCTGACCAGGATTGGCGGTAATCTGAAACGCGTCTGCCTGTGTGGACGTGTTTCAATCAATTTCAAACAGCTGTCCTTGCCGCCTCAACTTATGCGCCCTAAAACGCGTCTATCTGAGTCGACGCCTTTCAACCTTTCGTTTACAGACCCGTGAAGGCCCCCTTTCTTCCTCACTTTTCACAAAAATCTTTTCTCTCTCCTCTCTCCGGCGACCGGCGATCTCGCTTTCTCTCCCCCAAAAACTCTCTCTCTTGACCATGGAGCGCGGTGAAGGTTCAAGGAAGATGAAGGCCTTAGCCAAGAGACGGCGGAGGCACGAGGAGGAGGCTCCCGAGGAGGTGCCGGCGGTGCTAGCCGAGGCGGCGGCCTTTATGGAGGAGGAACTCCCTCCACCGGCACCCATGGCGGTGGAAGAAGAAGAGGAGGGCGACCTCCACACGGTAAGATCCCTATGGTTTGAATGAATGGAGAAAAAGAGGAAAGAAAGGGATTCTGACAAGAACCCGGAATCTGGGCTTGAAAGGCGTCCAGACCAGGTGACGCCATTCAAAAGGCGTCGCCATGGGCTGACGTCTTTCAAACTAAATTCCGAATTTTAAATTGGGCAGAAAATCAGTTTGAATTGCATCAGGGCATGTTGACGTGTTTTGAAAAACGTCTACGTGTGCTGACGCCTTTCAAAACAGAAGTGATTTTCCTGTTTTTTTTTTTATTATTCATTGCTGACTCTATTTTTTTTATGTTTTTATTTGCAGGGAGTGATGAGGGCTAGGATCTCCTGGGATTTAGTGGTAGGGGCTTATAGAGGGCTGCCGGACTTCTAGAGGGCGTGCCTGCGCCGGATGGGATTCGGCGAGGTTCTAGACATCGAGCCATTTTGGCTCGATCTGGTCCTCCTGCAGGCATTGCGGGAGAGGTGGCATGCGGAAAGCCGGGCTTTCCTAATGCCGTGGGGGCATATGGTCCCCACCCTAGAGGATGTGGCCAGGATCACTGGTCTCCGGGTAGAGGGCCGACCTGTGAGTGGGGTTACTTACCCCAACTATCAGGGATTGGCGGAGGCTCTGCTAGGGATAGAGGTGTCCAGCCTAGGCAGGGAGTCTAGGATGGTCCCTAGGGTGGAGGTAGAGGCTGCTCTAGGTCTAGATGAGCCCCGGCGTCGGTCCGACGAGACCCGGGAAGAGTTCAGGGATAGATAAGCCGAGTCAGGGGGAGGAGGTAGATAGACAGCTTAGAGTCTTTCTAGTTTTCTTCTTCGGTCGGTTGCTCTTCGGTACGAAGGGCGACCATATCCACTGTAGATTCCTTTATTTGTTAGATGACTTAGATAGCTTAGGGGAGTACGCCTGGGGTGCGGCCCTTCTGGCCCACCTTTTCGCCGATCTGTCCGCGGTCACGCCGGACCGTGAGACCACTGTCAGCGGCTTCTCGCCGTTTCTTCAGGTATTAAGTTATTTCATTATTTGTTCATGACATGCAATATGATATGATGATGCTTTTTTCTAACCTATATGTTCATGAATGCAGGTGTGGAGTTACTATTACTTCCCGCTCGGCAGAGCGCGGATTGCGAGACCCAGTGCCGTCCCATTGGCCTGCCGTTGGCAGCCAATTGTGGACACGGCTCCACAGCACCACCAGTTGACGGCCCTCCGCCGTCAGTTCTTGGACTATCCAGAGCTTCTGGTAAGTTTTTAATTTATTCAATGCAATCTTTTATTGTTTAAATGCAAATGAATGCATCTAATCTATATGCAGGTGATCTGGCGCCCGTACCTTGGTATGGGCGAGGAGGGTCAGCCGTGGGTGACGGCTGGCAGGAGGAGGTTCGGGAGGCAAATGTGGCTACATTGCCTCAACGAAATTGAGCCCCTCCGCCTCCGGCTCGTGATGAGGACCCTGGGCCTCCACCAGGAATGGATCGACGAGGAGGTCCCGGAGGGCGTGGGAAGGAGCATGAGGGGCAAGCAATCCCTCACCGACTGGCGTGCCAAGTTCCCCGAGCAGTACGAGGATTGGCACCGCCGCGGCGTACAGGTGGAGTCCCGTGCGGAGAGTAGCGAGGGCTACCTCCAGCATTACCGGGCCCACTACGCCGATCAACTTCGGCTCCTCCGACCACTCGATGTAAGTATGCATTCATGCGTCTTTAATTTTATTATTATCTTGATTTATGTTTGGTGAATGAATGTATGAATGCGTGACTTGCAGGATGCACGTGATGCGGTCATCATCGACCTCCGGGCCCGCCTACATGATGCGGAGGCCCAGCTAGAACAAGTCCAGAAAGAATTGTTCGATCTGGTATGTATGCATGAATATGAGTGCATGTTTTAATTAATTAACTGTTTTGGCGATTGACACTGACAGTTATCTTTTGATGCAGCGAGCTGTCTACACCCAGGCGGCTCCCCCTTCTTATGGAGCGTCATCATCCTCTTCCGCCCATGACGCTGCTCTGGCTGATCTTCAGAGTCAGCTCACCTCCGCCATCCACCGGGCTTCTCTCGCGGAGGAGGACCGTGCTACTCGGGTAAGTTCTTCAACTTTTCATTTCTGAATTTGATTTTAATTACTTGATTGCCTTGAACTAACAATGACTTTTATTCAGGTTGCTGAGCTTCAGGAAGCCCTTCAGAGAGCTGAAGCGGAGCTGGAGCATGCCCGTACTGCAGCGGCTCGCGCCGAAGCTGATGCTGCGCGGATCAGGGCTCTAGAGGAGCAGGTGGCGCGTCTCTCCACTGGAGATCTTGCACGCCTCCAGATTCGTCTGGAGGTTGTGACTGAGGAGAGAGATCGCGACCGCCTTCGACTGGAGAGTCTTCAGGGTCGGCTGTCAGTCGCGGAGCATGAGCGCAAGATGGTGGAGGAGCGATATCAGCGAGCTCGGCAGCGTGCCCATGAGCGTGGTCTAACCAGTGCCTTCACGGCCAGTGTCGCCATGTCTTCTGGTCAGGCAGGTCCGAGTGCGATGGGGCCACCTCCACCTCCTAGTCGAGGGCCAGCACCGGATGCACCTGACGAGGCCCAGAGCCAGTTGGACGAGGGCGGAGGGGAGAGCCAGCCTTGAGGGCTCATGTATCTTCTTTTTTTTTTCATGTATCATGTACAAAACACTTTCTAATGAAATACATGAAAATTTTGGGCTTCAATCTTGTGTTCCTGTGCTTGTCTTGTATTCTGTACATCACTTAACAAACAGGTTAAGTATCTATTTAGGCTTAGCCCCTTGCCTGACCAAATAAATGGTCAATTAATCTTTTCCTTCAATAAATGGTCAAGGGGCATAGCCTTTATTAACAAAGGTAATGAAAATAATCAAACTTAAGCAAAAATGCAACATACAAGCAAACAGATGCTCACTGAAAATAAAAGGAATGAAACACACTAAATGTCACAAGCAAATGCTAATTGAAATATTTTTTTGATGTTTTGAAATATTCATTTTTGTTTGGGTTTTGAAATATACGCTTTTTTTTGAATTTTGACATATATATATTTTTTTGAATTTTTGACGTATGTATTTTTTTTGAATTTTTGACATATCTATTTTTTTTTATTTTTGACGTATGAATTTTTTTTTGAATTTTTGACATATGAAATTTTTTTGAATTTTTGACTAAAAGATCAGCATGGTACTTAGATCAAAAGATCATATTCATTTATTAACTTAATTTCCAAATTGTTCTTTGACAATTTAACTTAAACCCATCGTGTTTGAACTTGTGTTTCCATTCGTTATCCCATTTGATGATTTGACCCTTAGTCAATCTAAGTCATTCCTTAAGTTTGGAGTACACCCCTTTAGAAAGAAAGGAAGAATAAGTTTAGAAAGCCCATGAGAAGGTTCCGGAGACTTAAAAAGATGTCATTTTCCTACCCTGATATCCGTTGGGGTTCGGTCATTTTCCTTCCGGGGTATTTATCGACCTTGCGTTCCCTTTCGTTTCATTTCATGGCCTTGATGTAACGTTTGTAATGTAATGGCCTTTTTGATTTGACATTTGCCTTTTGTTTTTACTTTTCTATGTTTTTTTTTTTTTTTCGGAACGGATCTCCCCCTTTTTTTTATGACGGCCTCCTACTAAGATGGCGGGTATTCTTGGTAGTCTATTCTAAGCCTCGTTCCAACATCATGGGCCGAGTGTAAAACAGAATTTTGCTTTTAAAATGAATGATTTGTACTTTACACTTTTAGTCAAGCTTTTGATATTCTTCAGGACTTGGCATCTCTTGTTACTCACGAATCAAATGTGTCAGTGTGTGTAGTAATGGGTTTGAACTTAAGTTATCCAGACTAACTGGGAAATTTGAGTTTATAAACTTTATGATTCCACTGGTCTTTGTACCATACTGATCGACTCTTTAACCTAAGGGTAGTATTTCTTAAGATGTAAACCATTCCAGGGATGATTTAGCTCTTCTCCTTCTGCATTAACCAGACGATAAGCATTACCAGGAAAAGCGTGCGATACAACATAAGGTCCTTCCCAGTTGGGTTGGAGCTTAGAACGCGGACCACCAGGTTTTACAAAAATCCTTTTAACGACCATTTCACCGACTTTGAACTTACATTCAATGACTTTCTTTTGATAAAAACGTGCTAATCTATTTTGATAAACTTTTGCATGATTAGCAGCTGACCACCTTTTCTCGTCTAAAAGTTCCAATTGAGCAAGAAGTGCTGAACGATGTTCATCAATGGAAAATTCCTTATTCAATTGTACTATTAGCGACGGTATAAGGATCTCATATGGAACTACCGCCTCCATTCCAAATGTTAAGGAATAAGGAGTTTGCCCGGTGGGCGTGCGGATTGAAGTTCGGTAGGCCCATAGAGCCTCAACCAATTTTTCTGGCCAATCTGCGAATTTGTTAGACTTACACGTCTTTTTGATGATTTTTATCAAAGTCTTATTAGTTGCCTCAGCTTGGCCATTGCCTTGCGGATAATAAGGAGATGAATGATGCAATGCAATTCTATACCTGTTGCAGAGACCCTTCAATTCCTGTGACACGAACTGCGGTCCGTTGTCGGTGACGATGGTACTTGGAATTCCGAATCTTGTGATGATGTTCTTCAGGATGAACTTGCAGACGGTTGATGCTTTGACTTCTGTGTACGCTTCAGCTTCTGCCCACTTGATGAAGTATTCCGTTGCCGTGAGAATGAAAGATTTTTGCTTGATGCCGGAATCTGAGTTACCAAGAGGTCCAATAATGTCGAAAGCCCACATGGAGAAAGGCCATGGGGAAGAAACAGGATGGAGTGAAGATGCAGGAGAATGAATTTTGTCGGCGTGAAGTTGACACTTAGCACACCTACGGACATATCCTACACAATCTTCTTCCATGGTTGGCCAATAAAATCCTTGTCTAAGGATTTTCTTTGCTAGTATCTGTCCATTAACATGGCCACCACAAACTTCACTATGTGCTCCTTCCATAACCTTCCAAAGCTCATCCTCGTCTAGACATCTCAGAAGAACTCCATCAAAACCTCTCTTATATAATGCTCCTCCAACTAAGGTGTATCGTTGAGCAACTCTCCTGATAGCCCTTTTCTCCTCAGTTGTAGCTTCCTCAGGATACGATTGATCTTCACAATATTTTGCAATTTCATAATACCATGGCTTCTGTTCCTCATCCATCTCTTCTAACAGCTCCATCAACATGATTTCTCTTTTCTCCACAATACTCCCATCTCTGAATTTCTTCAGCAATTTCTCCTTAGTTCTAAGAAATGAAGGATCTTTCACGGCAGGTGAAAGACGCCTATGAACTATGATTGATTCGGATTGCTTGCTGATCGGAAAATCAAGGGAAGATGTAAGTAAAGCTAGAGCGTCAGCTAGGATGTTTTGATTTCTAGGGACATGGACAAAGATCAATTTTGTGAAAAGCTTTGAGTATGCAGAAGTAAGTTCTTGATAAGGCTTGAGCTTAGGATCAAGAGTTCGATACTTGGTCAGTACTTGGCGAAGAATCAGTTGGCTATCACCCACAATCCTGAATTTAGTGGCACCATGAAAATGAGCAGCCTCGAGGCTAACAAGAAGTGCTTCGTATTCAGCTATGTTGTTGGTGACTGGAAAATCAAGCTGAAAGGCTTGTGGAATGGTGACACCTTCAGGTGATAACAGAACGATTCCAATATCCTTTCCATGAGAATTCAGAGCTCCGTCAAAATGTAGAGTCCACATATCATCTCTGATTTGATTTACGGACATCAGTTCCTCATCCGGAAACTCTGATCGCACTGGATCAAATCGAGGAAGGGGATGATGAGCGAGATGTTCTGCTATGGCATAGCCCTTGATCGCTTTCTGCTGAATGTAAATGATATCGAATTGAGATAGAAAGTTTTGCCATCGCGCTAACCTATCAGTAAGAACAGATTTCTCCAGAAGGAATTTGATCGGATTCATCCTAACGATGAGGTGGACTTCATGGGCCAGAAAATAATGCTTCAATTTCTGAACAACCCAAACCAATGCTGCACATGTTTTCTCCATCGCCGTGTATCTCTGTTCAACGGGGTTGAGAAGTTTAGAGAGATAGTAGGCTGCCCTCTCCTTTCCTTCTTCATCTTCTTGTGCTAGGACAGCCCCCATTGCATCATCCAGGACTGAAATATAAAGTATCAATGGTTTGCCTGGAGATGGTGGCCTCAAAACAGGAGGACTTGTCAAATAGTCCTTTAATCCATCAAATGCCTCCTGACACTTATCGTCCCAATTGAATTTGACTCCTGGCTTGGTAAGCTCGTAGAACGGCTTACACCTTTGTGAGTGCTGGGAGACAAAACGGCGAATAAATTGCAACCTCCCAATTAATCCTCTCAATTCTTTCAAGTTTTTGAGAGGTGACATTTCTCTGATAGCCTTCGCCTTATTGGGATCGATTTCAATTCCCCGTTTGCTGACAATGAATCCAAGCAATTTTCCTGAAGATACCTCGAATACACATTTCTTGGGGTTCATCTTTAACTGATACTCTCTCGATCTCTCTAATACCCTTGCCAAAACTTTGGCGTGCTCAGCCTTTGTTTTAGACTTAACCAATAAATCATCCACATACACTTCCAGATCTATATGCATCATGTCATGAAATATTGCCATCATAGCCCTCTGATAAGTGGCTCCAGCATTCTTCAATCCAAATGGCATGACAACATAGCAATATGTTCCCCAAGGTGTAGTGAATGAGGTCTTTTCTTGATCCTCTTCTGCCAGCTTAATCTGGTTGTATCCTGAAAATCCATCCATAAACGATAACGTTTCATAGCCAGCAGTGTTATCGATGAGTACATCAATATGAGGCAATGGAAAATCGTCTTTAGGACATGCCCGGTTCAAATCGCGGAAGTCAATACAGATCCTGACCTTTCCGTCCTTTTTCATAACCGGGACTATATTGGCCACCCATTGTGGATAAAGGACAACTCTAATAAATTTGGCTTTGTGCAATTTATCGACCTCTTCCTTCATCTTTAGAGTCATTTGTGGGTGGAATCGCCTTAATTTCTGCTTGACCGGACTAGCTCCATCTTTTAATGTTAACCTATGTTCAACTAAAGATGAGTCTAATCCCGGCATATCTTCATAACTCTAGGCGAAAGTGTCCTTATAGTCCTTAAGTACTTGTACCATTGCCTTCTCATCCTCTGTAGAAAGATTTTTGCTGACGAGGACAACCTTAGGTTCGTCTTCAGTCCCTAAGTTTATTTCTTTGGTGGGCTCTTCTACGGCAGCTGAGGGTTCATCAAACCTCTTCACTCCACTGGCATACGCCTCAGCCGCGTCCTCATCATCTTCCTCATCTTCAATAATGGGGTCTTTTCCATGCACTAACTCGTATACCCCATACCCATCATTAACTGACTCATCGTCCGTACAATCTTCTGGCATATGAATTGGATCTTCTAAAAGCTGAGGGATTAAAGAGCAAGAAGAACACTTATCAGCTAAGTCCCGGAGGTATCTATCTGGAATTTGCCTATCCTTAGGCTTCCTAGACTTCCTAACCTGACTAACCTGCCTAAAACTGGACTGCCTAACTTCACTAAACTGCCTATCATAACCTAATGAAGATGAAGCAGGATGAAAATCCTGAGATACAAGTGGAAATACAGGGGAATCCTCCCGTAGGGAGGGACAGAGTAGATCTAAGAGAGAATCTTGACCGACGGACCCGCGCGATAGGGGGCAATAGGACAAGTAAGATGTTTCCTCGATGAGGATTTGGGAAGAATTTGTTGCCAAATTGGCGTTTTTTTTTGGACCATCGAGGAGTTAAACATAAAGCAAGAATGGATGCAAATGGAAGGAGGATCAGACGGAGGAAGCGTCACCAAGGCCAAAGGATTAGGGGGATCATATAGCAATAGGTCCCAGATCAGATCATACATCCTCTCTAGGTCGAGAGGAGGGGATGGAATGAGGTCCCGAGGGGACAGAGTGATTATAACGGGCGGAGCCCGTGGAATATCTTCAGTAATGACCCGCGACCAAGTCGGGGTCAAGAGCAGTGTGCGGAATAGAGTATGGAGCATAAAGATATGTGAAGGATATGTCCCCCTCCAGAGCAGATCTGTTGTATAACCAGCTTCATAGGGGTCATCTGGCTCCCCTTCATCGGTTTCTTCCGATAGCAGTATCCGCTTATCAAAGATGGCACCAGGACCTTCAATCAGCTCGTCGATCTGCGGCGGCCACTTGGGTTCTGCAGGATCTAGGAATAATCTGTTCAGTGCTATGTAGAGGTCCCTTAGATCGAACCATCTGTACCATTCATATTCGGGGTCATGGAATTTCCTCCTTTTCATAGGCCGCAGAGCCTCCAAGGATTGGTACGTAAGTAGTTCAGAACAATGTCTGGCCAAGTCTCTCCCATATATGTCATGGAGGTCAAAACATGAAGTAATGACCACCGTGTTGTCGTGACTAAGTATGGACCCTTTTACAAAGTGTGTATACAGGGTCCATGTTAGGGGATCTCGGCCTTCCTTAGGGGGTGTAGACATTGTCTCCAGGATTTTTCGACCTTCTTCAATCTCTGCTTGCTGAACCAGATCTTGCTTCAGTCTTCTTGGCCTATAGCCCAGACCACTTCCAGGTGCTGCTCGATGATCTTTGACAGGAGTGGTCCTGCCTTGCAACTATGTGCCCAGACCTCTTCCAGGCTGATAGCCGTTCTTCATCATGATTCTCCATCCTGGGGTACTCATGCACTTCCCCCTTTTGATAGCATTTAATGGGTACGGAGAAATGGTGGCGGCTTTCAAAGGATCAGCCACTGGACGGTAGACCTGTAATACCGACAGAAAAGGTTGTCGGCCAGGTAAAACAGCAGATTTAACATTCAATGTATGAGCAGCAGCAAGGATCGGCATGCTCGTCAGTTTAATAATTCGTCCTTTGAAAGGGAATTTGAGGCATTGGTGATTCGTAGAAGGAATCGCCTCAAGAGTTTTAATGTAAGGACGTCCTAGAATGGCATTTATAGAAGGGTCAATTTCGAGAATGTGAAATTCAACCTCTGCATGACTTACGGGACCTAGCTCCACTTTTAAATAAACCATTCCCAAAGGGGAACGGGTAGAATTGTCATATGCTGTCACAGAGATGGGGCTAGGCAGCCACTTCTCCTTGGGTACACCGCACAGCTCTAGGGTCTTCGGGGGTAGAACATTGATTGAAGCCCCCGTGTCAACCAGGCACGCGTCCATGGCCTTCTTGCAGATATTGACCGTGATGCTCAGAGCCATGCTTCTGGCGGCTGGCGGTGCTAGTTCCGATGTGTGGAATGTAATAGAGGGCTGATCCCCCTGAGGAACTAGTAGTGCTGCAATTTTCTCTACCGGCACGTCCTCGTTGACCATCACCTTCTGTAGGTATTCCATTAAGGCTTCTTGGTGAATCTTGGATCTTTTGATCAATTCAAGTACGGTGATCCGTGCCGGTGTTCTGTCCAGATGTTTCAACAAGTCATATTGAGTGCCTGGTGCACTCTCTTCATTATGGGCTTCCTCAGTCGGCCGTGATGGGCCGTCTCTGACTGTGGACTGAGGGAAGACTTTGTTGAAAATCCTTCCACTTCGGAGCGCATGTTCCTCAACCGTGGAGGATCCAGGTGACACTTTGAGTACCACAGAGTCGGGTGGCGTAAGCGGTGCGGATGGTTGATATGTAGGTGATGGGGTAGGGTTAGGTGGTGGTGGCATGGTGCGGATTAAAGGCCTAGATGATTGGATGGTGGTTGGTGAAGTGGGGAATGGGACGCGTAATAGCGGTTTGGATGGTAAGGGCATATCTGGGTAGGTGGTGGTGGTAATGGGCGAAGTAGGGAATGGTACGCGGAGTAATGGCCTAGATGGTAAAAGGGGTGCGTAGTTGGTTTGTGGTGGATTATATGGTGGAGGCGTAGTGGTATGTGGCATGATGGGCTTAAGGAAAGCGGGTGGCGGTAATGGGTTATTGGGTGCGGGCGAGTGATATGTGGGTGTCGGTAGAGGGGTGATGGTAATGGGTTGTGGCCTAGGTATGCGGATGGTGCGGCGTGGTGGTTGTTCTGCGGTACTCTGAACGTGACCCGTTGAATAAAGAGAAGAAGAGTCTTCTATCCTCCACTGTTGCCCACGACTAGCCTCAGACTGGCTGTTCGTCAGAATGGGTGCAACTTGGTTTTGGTTCTGGTGCTCCGGGAGCGGGTTCTGCACTATGCCCATATTTGGTGGCGGTGCTGCCTGTGTTGGTGGTCTTACTTGCTGCTGCTGCTGCTGCTGCTGCTGTTGCGGTCTTCTCGCCTTCAGGGCTGATATATAATTTTTCATCTCCTCCCAGTCTATGCCGCCCTGCTCATTAAGATCATGGATATAATCTCTGAACTGGAAGCAGGTGTCAATGGTATGCCCAGGTTGCCTATGGAAATAGCAATACCTGGACGTGTCAGCATTTTGAGGCCAGAAGGCCTTTTCCCTTGGCAAGACTAAGGCATTAGCTGCCATTAGAGCACTGAAGATATCGGCCAAGGATTCTGGGAGGGCAGGGTATTCCGCCCTCTTCGGGCCTGGAGGTCTTCTCGGCTGGTTATAATCACCAGGAGGAGGGACATTGTGGTATGCCGGCGGTGCGCGCGGCTGATATTGCTGCTGTTGGGGATATTGCTGTTGCTGGGGCTGCTGGTACTGCAATTGCCTTTGTGGCGGCTGTTGTGGGTGATGCTGGTTCTGGTTCTGATTCGGCTGCTGGGGTCGTTGATACTGTTGCTGATAATGGGGGCTCTGCTGCTGCCTGTACCCTTGCTGGTTCGGCTGCTGTGGCCTCTGGTACTGCTGCTGACTCCTCACGAACTGGGGCGAGTTATTGTTCATGCTACTGACTTGCTCATAAGAGAGCATGCCCTCAGTAGTCGGACCTGTGCTGGGAGAGTTTGGCACTGCAGGCTTCCGAGGTGGAGGCCTGCTAGGTCTGTGAGGATCAAAGACGCTAGAGAATGTAGCGTCCTTAAAAGCATTCTGGCAGTACCGTGTTCTTTCATAGAGCTCTGCCATGTTGGTCAGATTGTTCAAGGAGAGGACTAGCTTGAATTGGGGCGTGGCGTTAGAAATTAACATCTTCACTTGCTCGGACTCGGACAAGTGGTCCTTCACCTTTTCGGCCAGGCCCCACCACCTGTCAGCAAAACTGACAAACTCCTCATCAGGTTTCATCTTTTCGGCAATGAGGTCAGTGATGGACAAGGAGGGTGCAACTCTGTCCTGATATCGTTGGATAAATTTGCGTGAAACGATACCGTAATCCTCTACTTCGGAGGGTTCTAAAGAAAAGAACCACTCGAGGGCTGGTCCCTCTAGAGATCTCCTGAACAAAAAGGCCAACGACCTCTTGTCGTTCTGCGAGAAAGACGATTCGTACATAAACTCCTTCAGATGTGTAAAGGGGTTACCAGTACCGTTGTACTTTCGGTACACTGGCATTTCAGAGGGTGGTAGGTGGAATACCGGTAGGCTGGGTAAGTTGATTTCTGGTACAGCTTTGACCCCCATCATCTTCTGGAGGTTGTTAAATTGCTCATCCATACGCTCCATTTTGGCCAGCAATGCTTGTGTGGTCAGATCTGCCTGGGGAGGGGGAGGAGGTGGAGGTACTTGATAGGCCTGCTGTCTAGAGTACGTTGGACAGGGGGGACAATAAAGGGGAGGTTCGGCAGAGCTTCCGCCATGCCCGAGGGCATTTTGATAAGCAGGCGTTTGCGGTCTAGCCGGTTGCCTAGAGGATGAAAGCTGCGGCCCAGCTGGCCGAGAAGTAATATGAAGGCCCTCCACGGCCTGATGGATATAAGGAGGAGGAAAAGAAGGTTGCTGAGGAACAGCAGGGGGAGCCACAGGGTTCGGCTCGGCAGGCTGCATGGGTGCCTTCCCCTTCAGAATCGATTGGATCGCCTCGAACTGCTGAGGGTCCAGTCGGGAGGCAAGAACTCCCAAAGCGTTGACGAGATCCACAGGATCAGAGGATGAGGGATCATTCTGATTCATGTCTCCCTCAAGATCGGGATTAGGAATCGCATATTCATGCGGGGGAGGATCAGGATATCGATCATGGGGATGAAAGAGAGGGGTCCGGACGTTCCCATCATGTCGATATGGAATGGGGGCAGAATTACGGGAGGCATCAGCATCTCTCCCGTTCTCATAGTTGTAGTCAGAATCCCGAGGGGCATTAGCATCTCCCTCGTAGTTGATGATGGCGTCTTGAGCCATACTCAAGTCCCTGCCTGATCGTAGCAGCATGATGTTAGATTTTTTTTTCAAAGATTTGACAAACAAGTTGCACAGAGATTAATCAATCAAGTGGATGCTTAACGTGATTTTAAGATTCCTTTTTGAGTTATTTGGATTCAATTAAACCTCAAATTCTCTCAAGGAAAGAATCCTAGTTTCAGTTCAATTTCCACCGTTATTCTCTAGGACTTTCTCTCACAACGCTTTCAGAATCTAACCGGGACTTCAATTGGTACAACCAGCCCGATGATCAAGGAGGAATACCTTGATTTTGGGGACTTATGGAGGTCTCAACGTCAACTTCTCTAGTCTGATCAAGGGACCAACTCAATCAGAGAGAGTTGCTGACGTCAAGTAATGTGTTCCTAAGAAAAGGAGGGTATTTGTCTCAATGCGTATGTCCTACGGCCTGGATGGCCCCTAATGCTTAATAATAATGGGTAGCTAGCACTCAAGCCACAAAAATCTGAGAACCGAAAAATAATTAAGAAACTGTCTGAATCGCGTCGATGGTAGCCGCCGCTATTCAAAACAGAACTTAATTTTTTCGCAGAAACAGATGCAGACAATAGAGAAGATATGAAGACTGAAAGGCGTCTGGGTGTGTTGACGCGGTTTGAAACGCGTCAGTGTTCCTGGACGCTTTTCAGTTCGCAGAAACAGTTTTGTAGGAGGATTTTCTGGGTTGAATCCTCCTCAAACAGGGTAAAAGCAGTAAATAATCAACTCATGCAGATTTTTTTAGTTCCAGATTTTAAACAGGATGATTTACTAACTAAATAACTAGAAAATCAATCAATCACACATCATTTTCATCACAAAAACAGCTTTTTAAACTAATCAAGGGGAGGGCAAGATCTTGCCACTGGGGCGTGCACGTGGTGCACGAGGGAAATTAATTAAACTAAAACACTCACCAATTGGTGAGGACGTGTCGAAAGACACAAGTGGTGCACCGTGGGTGCCCGGTTGATGATAGCAAGAACAAAAAACTTAAAAGATGGCGAGACCAAGTCCCACCGTGATCGCCAAAAAAGCTGTGAGTGCTTAGAATGACCGTGTGATTATCATGAAAAATCTAGTTTATTTAGTGTAAAATAAACCTATTAAAAACAACAACTAAGTGCAGTGATCGCCAGAAACTTTTAACTAAAAAGTTCCAAAAGAAGTATGATCGCCTACCTGTTTAAACGCGGAAGATATGGAGTCCTTGGTTCCCCTTCCTCAGCCGGCTGAAGAAAGAGAGCCCTTCTTTGCTTTTTGTTCTTGCTGTTGAACTTGAAATTTGAGGTTGAGGTTGAGGATCGTCCAAAAATCCCTTTTGACTTGTGCTTGATTTGCTCCTTTTGATTCTCTCGTTGTTGTTGAGTGCAGCAGGAATAGAAAGAAAAAGAGATAAATAAACAATGATGAGAATTTTAAGCAAAAGCAGTATCTATTCTAATCATGATGCTAAGCATGCAATTAAACAGCAAACTTACTTGTTGAGTGGCTTTTGAAACCCCTTAATCAAGTAGGTTTTGAAGAGAATGAATGTGTTGTGTGTGTTTGCATGAAGTGAATGATGAAGAATGTAGAATGAAATGAAATTGCAGATATGAAAAACTTATGCTCAATTGTTGAATTCTTGAATGGATGAAGACTTAAAAGGACGCCGACTTCTGGAAACAACAGCGCTTCAGCGTTCCGACGTTGTTGCTTTGATCTTCAATTCGCTATCGCTCCAGTAATTCAACTCAAGATTATGCTCTCTCTCTCTTTTTTTTCTTCAACATGTAAGGTATTTATAGGCTTCTTCTGCGTTCGTGATTAACATTGAAAAACTAGGATTTATCTATCTTAACCGACAGATAATTACTGATTAATTCATCTTTATCTGTAATTATCTAAAACGCGTCCACATTGGCTGACGCCTTTTCAGATTAATTAAGATAAGGATAAATATCTGGGAAAACTTATCTTTATCTTTATTAGCTAAAACGCGTCCACATGTGTAGACGTCTTTTACACTAATTAAGATAAGGATAAACATCCGGAAGAGAAGTTAAAATAGCTTAGGAAACCTAAAACGCGTCAACTCTCACAGACGCCTTTTAGCTAATTAATCAATTGATTAAAATTCAAATTTAAACGTTAAAATAAGAATAAACTCTAAATCGCGTCCACATGGGTTGACGTATTTTAGACTTCTTCATATTTTAACTGAAATTTGAGCTAAAATCAATTTAATTGATTAACTTAAACATATATGTTAAACCCGACACTCAAAAATATTAATAAAAATTAATTAATGATTAAATATTAGACCATTCTGAGGCATTATTATATGATATGAAATTTACTCAAAATGATGTCAAAATTAGCGTGTCTACAGTTAGATAGTCCTTATTCGAGATGTTCTCAAGCACCTCAGTTTGGCTTTGGGTACGGCGGGGGAGGAGTTGGTTATTGGGCCACCTTTTGACCTTAACTGGGCCAGATTGGGCTACTCTACTTATCCCCTCCTCATTGGCTCCTTCACTTACATCTGTATGGAATGTATGTTAAGAAACGGAAGCACTTTCTTTTCCACCCAAAGCAACACGAGTGGAACCCATGCTGATGTCCTAGGCATGCAAGACATTAGCCAAAAGGTGTCGGGTTCGCTGTGTCGGATCTGAGGGAAAATGCAGCGGAAAATAAAATTAGATATGTCCCGTTTCAGTAAACAAAACTTAAACGGTAAATTAGATTTACCTTGCGTAGATTCGAATCCGTGTTCATTCGGTTCCGTCGGTGTGATGTCGTGAGCCATGCAGGTGCCCAGCCTCTAACGGTATCCACGTCGTCTTCCTCTCGGTGGATCGTCCTCGCTCGTTGCAGTGTCTGCCGATCCCGTCTGGCTGCGCATAATCTTCCACGACATGTGGATTCAGATTTGAGGCAGAGCAAGCGGGAGTCGGAGCGGAGTCTCCCAGGCCGTCCAGAGAGGGGGGGGGGCAAAGAAAGAGAGGAGAGAGAGAGGGAGACCCACTAAGTCCAGTAACTCTTTACAGACCCACTGAATTAATTAATATTCTTATATCAATTAATCAATCGAATTTAATGTCCCACAATAAATTCGGACGGGCTTCCAATCACGTTGGATGCCAAGCAACATCACGTGATCCCGAAAGGCATTGGGGTTTATGCAACCCACTATGGGAACCTTCCGTCATCGATTACCGCGCGGATATAATCCTTCATCTGTGTAATGTTCCCGAATCGATCTAGGGTATGGTTTACTGTTAAACCCTAGTCGGTCGATTCACTTAAATCAGATGCTGCTAATCTATATCAGATAACTCTTTATCTGATACAGAATCTGCCCTGGCCAGGGACTTAAGTACATCATTTCTGGAACATTTTCTCTCCTATTACCGAGAGCGGATGATCCCGTATTGAACACACAATTATCTTCGAGGGCATCTCTCTGAACCTGATCACTTGACTTATAGATAACCCATAGTTAGGGATTCGTTAATCAAGGTGAAAGTTCAGAGACCTACCAGTAAGGTATCCTTGGTGTCTCAGGTCCAAAGACCATCTGCGCAACCGTGACAAAAGAATCAAGTTGGTTAACAGTTAGGTAGATACCATCCAGCGATTCATAGTCGGATCAGTTCAGTGAACTCACCAATGAGCACATACAGGTCCAGCATAGTGTCTCCACCCAAGTGACTTATAGGATAAGTCACCCTCATCATATGAGCTGAAGAAACTTATACTAGTATATCCGGATGTTTGATGTCCTTCTCGAACATCTTCTGATTAGGAACAATTAAGAACATGTGTTTATAAGTCTTCGATCCCATAATTATGATCTCATCATAATCAGAAGACCATTGCACATATTCATGGACTTCATCGTGATACGACAAACAGAGATCGAATTAAATACACAATGAATTATTGCCATTAAATTAATAAACTGAATAATACACAGTATCGGATTGGTTTGTAGGCCATCTAATACTAACAATCTCTCACTTGGACTAAAGCCAATCACTTTTGAACAGAATACCCATATTCTCTAAGCGACGCTCAAAGACATTTTGAGACAAAGGTTTCGTCAATGGATCTACTATGTTGTCGGCTGAGGGAACTCTTTACACTACGACATCTACTTTAGCTATTATCTCTCTGATCAGATGAAAGCGCCGCAGAATGTGCTTCAACTTCTGATGAGACATCGGCTCTTTCACTTGAGCAATCACCCCATTGTTGTCACACAGCAGTGGGACGGGACCAGAGATGCTATCTACCACACCAAGATCGCTGATGAATTTCTTCATCCAGACTGCTTCCTTGGCAGCTTCATCAATAGCAATGTACTCAGCTTCTGTTGTTGAATCAACAGTGGTTTCTTGCTTGGAACTTTTCCAGCTCACTGCTCTCCCGTTGAATGTTAAGACAAAACCTGATGTCGACTTACTGTCATCTGGATCAGATTGAAAACTCGAGTTAGTATATCCTTGCAGCTTTAAATCTCCTCCTCTATATACTAGAAACATATCCTTAGTTATTCTCAAGTACTTAAGGATACATTTCACAATCTTCTAGTGTCCATCACCTGGATATGCCTTATGTCTACTCGTAACACTTAGAGCATATGCTACATCAGGTCTAGTACATAGCAAGGCGTACATGATGGAACCTATGGCTAAAGCATATGGAATTTTATCCATCACCGCCCTCTCTTCAGGAGTCTTTGTGGACGGACCTTTATAGAGATAAATTCCATGTCTCATCGGTATGAGACTCTCTTAGAATTTTCCATGCCAAACCTTTTGACAATAGTTTCTATGTACATGGATTGGGTTAAAGCCATCATCTTCTTTGATCTATCTCTATAGGTCTGTATTTTTAATACGTAAGATGCTTCTCCTAAATCCTTCATGGAGAAGTTCTTAGACAGCCAAACCTTTACAGATGGTATCATCCCTACATCATTCCCAATGAGTAGGATGTCGTCAACGTAAAAGACTAGAAATGTGATTGCACTCCCACTGTTTTTCTTGTACACACAAGGTCATCTTCATTATTAATGAAGGCATAAGATTTGATCGCTTCATTAAACTTTATGTTCCAGCTCCAGGAAGCTTATTTCAGTCCATAAATGGACCTTTGCAACTTGCAAACCATATCTGGAGATTCCTTTGATGTGAAGTCCTCTGGTTGTATCATATACACCTCTTTCTCAAGATTTTCATTGAGGAAGGCCGTCTTCACATCTATCTACCAGATTTTATAATCATGGTACGCTGCAATAATAGGAAGAATTCTGATAGACTTAATCATGGCAACAGACGAGAAGGTCTCGTCACAGTTAATATCTTACCTTTGACGATATTCTTTCGCCACTAATCTCGCCTTATAAGTCTCAATTCGTCCATCTGCACCAATCTTTATTTTAAAGATCCACTTGCATCCGATGGGTACTATACCCTCGAGCAATTCGACCAAGTTCCAAACTTGGTTGATGTACATAGACTGAATTTCAGAATTCATGGTTTCTCGCCATTTCCTGGCCTCTGGACCTTCAATGGCCTCCTGATAAGTCTTAGGATCATCATTCTCATTATAGAGTATCCTAGGACCATCCAAATTGATATGTCCTACATATCTTTCGGGTGGTTTAGGTACTCTTTTTGACCTATGAGGTTCTTATGTACTTTCTTGAACAAGTTCAGAAACTGACAGTTCATCTGATAAACCATTGATAGTTTGTGGATCTAGAATTTCTTCCAAATTTACTTTACTCCCACTTTCCTTTTGAGAAATATAATCTTCTTCCAAAAAGACAGCTCTTCTGGCTACAAACACCTTTTGTTCGCCATGATAATAAAAGTAATATCCGTAAGTTTCCTTCGGATATCCCACAAATCTGTATTTGTCAGTTCTGGACTCCAGCTTATCTACATCATGTCTTTTAACATGAGCAGGACATCTCCAGACTTTAACATGTTTAAGGTCTGGTTTCCTTCCATTCCATATCCCATATGGAGTGGATGCTACAGACTTACTGGGTACCTTGTTCATAATATACATAACCGAACTAAGTGCATATCCCCATAAGGACACTAGTAATTTGGACATACTCATTATTGATCGCACCATTTCGATTAATGTGCGATTCCTCTTTTTTAATACACCATTCATTTGAAGTGTATAAGGAGGTGTAAGCTGAGAAATGATACCATTATCCTTTAAATATTTCGTAAACTCTGTACTCAAGTATTTTCCACCATGATCGGATCGAATGGTTTTGATACTCTTTTCAATTTGTTTCTCTACTTCATTTTTTGAATTCTCTGAATTTCTCAAAAGCTTTTGATTTATATTTCAATATGTATATGAAGCCATATTTTGAAAAATCATTAGTGAACGTAATGAAATGTGAGAAACCACCAATGGCTTAGGTTGACATAGGACCACATACATCAGAATGTATTAGTTTCAATATGTCTTTGGTTCGTTCTCCAGTTCCAATAAATGAAGATTTTGTCATTTTACCCATCAAACATGACTCACAGGTTGCATACGATTCATAATGAAATGAATCTAAGTATCCATTTTTATGTAGCCTTTGGTCTCTGTTTTCACTAATGTGACCAAGCTTACAATGCCATGGGTAGGCTTTGTTTACTTCATACTTATTTCTTTTAGTTAAAAAATTGATATGTAAATTATCGTGAGACACATTCAATAAGCACAATCCATTGAATAAGGAAGCAAAAGCTATTAATTTATTTCTGAAATAGATTGAACAACAATTATTCCCAACAGATAAAGTGTACCTAATTCTATCTAAACATGAAATAGAAATAATATTCTTTATTATGTTAGATATATAAAAACATTCATCTAATGAAAAAGTGTCTCGAGATGGTAGCTTGAGCTTCACTGTCCCTACAGCGATCGCCGCAACTCTTGCGCCGTCACCTAGCCTCAGCTCCACCTCGCCGGTCCTCAGCTTACGTCTTCTTGTCAGTGCCTGCACAAAATTGTAGATATGAGAAACACATCCAGTATCTTATACCCATGATGTATAATCTCTAATTGACAAATTTACATCTATCATATAGATACCTGAAGTGTCCTGCTACGTTACAATTGCTTGAGCCTTGTCCTTGAGGTATTCTTTGTAATTCCTCTTCTAATGGCCCTTCTGATGACAGTAGAAGCATTCACCCTTCTCAACACTCTTACCCTTGTCCTTCTTGACAACTTTTGGCTTTTCTGATTCTTGTCTTTACCTTTTCCAAACACTTGGACTGCCAGTCTCTTTCGGCTAGTCTTACCAACCATGAGGACTTGGGTTTTTTCCTTCACAAGGTTCCCCTCCGCAGTATGATTGTGGAAGTGAAGATAACACAAGGTCTGTATGCATCTCTTTGAGGAGTGGGACCCCAAGAGCATCCAGCCTCTCCACCCATTCTATCATCTTCAACACATAAGTCTGTACTGAAGATCCCTCTGCCATTTGAGCCTTGAACAGATTCTTAGACATCTCATATCTTTCTATTCTATTCTGCTCACCAAATAGCTCCTTCAAATGGAGTATGATGGATCTAACATCCATCTCCTCATGTTGCCTCTGCAATTCATTGCTCATAGAGGCCCGCATGTAGTATTGGGCCATGGTGGAATCTTCCTTCCATTTCTCATATGTCAACATGTCCTCCTCTGGGTCATCTAGTGCTGGTTCAGTAGGAGGTTCTTCATTTAGGACATATGCAATTTGTTCAGACTTGAGGACAATCTTCAGGTTCCTGAGCTAGTCTGACTAATTAGGGCCTGTCAAATGATTGGCATCCAGTATGCCACGCAACGGGTTATGGTGCGACATTTTAACCTATATAAGATAATCAAATTTTAATTAGCAGAAATTTAGTTATTAATGGAAATAAGATATGGACTTTATTATTGTTGGACTGTATAACCTTCAGATGTACAGAACGGGAGACGCCGATTGTCTCCTAGTGGAGATCAGAATCTCCAAGTATCACAGTATGACCTCGATAAACACATAGTATCATACTGCTATCTCAGAGCAACCATCTCATGGTAATTGCAACTCCTTGCAATATCTGATCTTATTTTGGCTCCCGGGTTATTAATAGTTTCGGGTAAATACAGAAGACCATTATGCCTGGTCTAAGCTTTACCATCAATACGTGATGGAGTAGAGTAGGAATATAGCCCTCGAGTAAACACGTGGATAGCTACATCGTTCCTCTATTCCAATCCCACGGCATCTAATGCCATAGTTAATAGTTCTCTCATCAGATGATGGCAAATCTCAGGTAAACACGTAGAAAATGCTAATACTGAATTAAGTTCTAAAAACTATATTGATGAAGAGCCACGCGGTACATTCTTAATGACTTGCGCAACGGCTTAGACTTTATAATGAAAGTTTTATTTTATTTATTTTTAGTCTCATCCTAGGTGATAGTATTTAAATATATAACATATATTATATATACTAATAACCTAGATAATTTGATTCATAATCAAAAGAAATATATACGCATCGCATACGTGTCATAGTGTGGTCATAGATAGCATTGTGGTTTGACTTGAGCCAAACAGTCAAACACACACACACATACACAATATTACAATTCTATCATGAGTCCGCAAACTCATAGGCTGAATGAATTCCTTCATTTCCTTCTTGGTTGCAGTTGTGGATCATCCTCGCTCCACGCTCAGCCGCCTCGATCAAATTCCATTATAAATTCTTAATTTACATGATGATTTAAAGAAGCCTTACGGTGAGTACATCAAAGAGGGAGGTAGAGATACAATGGAATATGAGAGAGGGAGAGGTATGCAGACCTCTATTTATTAACAATTAATAATAATCCAAACACGCACATACCATCAATTCATATCCACACATCATCACATGAAATTATATCATATGCTTATCCATAATCACCATGCAATTTTTAATTAAACAAACCACAAATGAATTAACACATCACATGGCTAGAATTTTCGAAAATATATAATTTGGTTTCATAAACCAAGGACCAAACAAAATTTGGATTTGAATTTTCGAAAAAGTTTTTATTTTGTTTTAAATATGCTAATTTTAAATTAAATTTAAATAAGCAATTAAATCACATCATATGTGCAAAAACTCTAAATTGACAGATCTATAATGTTCCATGCAAGCTAAAATTATTAACATTAAAGAAATTAATTTAACAATTAAATTAACTATCTTTAATATACCTTAATCTAACAATTAGATTAATTAACTAATTAACAACATTTGTTAAATATCCCCAGAATAATTAAATCTATTTACTGGCCTTTAACAATTATAAAACAAAATTTAATTTAATTATAAAATCTCATTTTAAATTTAAATCAAATTATGTAATTAAAAAGGGCATCAAATAAGAAATAGGGGATATAAAAGGGGTTAATGGACCAGGTCAAAAGGGGTCAAATGGCCTAGGCGGGCTGGACCCGATTCGGCCCCTGGGCCAAGCCCAGCCGACGCCTGGCCCGGGTTGGGCGCCGGGCTGGCTAGGGCACTCGGGCTTGGCCCAGCCCGGCCCAGTGGGCCTGCCCCCTCCACCCAATGCAGCAAAGGTTTCCTTAGTTGCATAGGGTGAAGGGGGGCGGCGTGCTGCCGCCAGCAGCCTTAAAAAAAAAACATCGATTTTTAACAAGTCCGAGCGCCCCCCCCCCCCCCCCCCCCCCAAACCGAACTAGCAGGAATATGGAGGAGGAGAAGGGGTTGTCCGTAGCCTCTCTGTCGCCGGTCGGCGGTCGGTGATCCCTGGGAGGGATTCAAAACTCCAGTGAGAAATCCCCAACTCTTGGGGTGCCCATGAAAACCTCGATTCGTGCCCGCTCTTTATCAAACGATGAACACGAAACGCACACAGAAAAAATCCAAATTTAATGTAATAAATTACTATTAATTAATCACGTTCATCTGATGAAAATGGATCATGCCATTAAAATCGGAAACTAGCATGGAATATATTATAAAAATGACAATCCGAAGACCGAAACGGCGAAGAACACAGTGGAACCTGGCTCTGATACCACTATTTGGTTCGCTGTGTCGGATCCGAGGGAAAACACAGCGAAAATAAAATTGGATCCGTCCCGTTTCGGTAAACAAAACTTAAACGGTAAATCGGATTTACCTTGGGTGGATTCGAATATGCGTTCGTTCGGTTTCATCGGTGTGATGCCGTGAGCCGCGCAGGTGTCCAGCCTCTAGCAGTATCCACGCGGTCTTCCTCTTAGTGGATTGTCCTTGCTTCCTTGCTCATTGTAGCGTCTGCGGATCTCGTCTGGCTGTGCGTAATCTTCCGCGACATGTCGTTTTAGAATTCTCGTCGGACGGGAGACGGAGTAGGCGAGAGTTGAAGCGGAGTCTCTAGGGCCAGCCAGAGAGGCGGGGGTGCCTAGAGAGAGAGAGAGAGAGAGAGAGAGAGAGAGGGGCGGCTAGGTCAGGGTTGTCGGCCCTTGACCTAGCAGCATTACTTTTATAATAAGTAATTTGTGGTTTTTTAGAGAAAACCCACACTTATCCGAAACCTCGTCAAAAATTCACTGACTTGAAAACCTTTTGTGTGTGACCCTCTAGGCCCAAATACGAGTCCAGTTAATGACCCATTAAGTCTAGTAACTCTTTACGGACCCACTGAATTAATTAATATCTTTATATCAATTAATCAGCCAAATTTAATGTCCCATAATAAATTCAGACTTTCTAATCACGTTGGATGTCAAGCAACATCGCGTGATCCCAGAAGGCATTGGGGTTTATGTAACCCAATATGGGAACCTTTCCGTCATCAGTTACAATGCAGATATAATCCTTCATCCATGCAATATTTCTGAATCTACCTAGGTTATGGTTTACTTTAAACCCTAGCCGGTCAATTCACTTGAATCAGATGCTACTAATCTATATCAGATAACTATTTATCTGATACAGAGTCCGCCCTAGTTAGGGACTTAAGCACATCATTTATGGAACATTCTCTCTCCTATTACTGAGAGTGGATGATCCCATACTGAACACACAATTACCTTCGAGGGCATCTCCTTGAACCCGATCACTTGACTTATAGATAACTCATGGATAGGGATTCGTTAATCAAGGTCAAAGTTCAGAGACCTACTAGAAAGGTATCCTTGGTGTCTCCGATCCAAGAACCATCCACGCAACCGTGACAAAAAAATCGAGCTGGTTAACAGTTAGGTAGATACTGTTAGTCTTAGCTGGCCTACAAGCCAATCTGACTGTGTAAATCTCGTTCATTTATTAATATAATGGTATAATATTCATTGTGTGTAAATCGTATTAATTATCGTCTCATAATGAAGTCCGTGAATATGTGCGATAGTGATCAGATTATGATGAGATCATACTAGTGAGACTGATCACTTAAACACACATATTCTCAATCGTTCCTAGTCGGAGGATATCCAAGAAGGACATCAGATATCCGGTTAGACTAGTACAGATTACTCCTGCTCATGCGATGAGGGTGACTGATCTCATAATTACTTGTGTGGAGACACTAAGGCGAATCTGTAGGTGCTCATTAGAGAATGAGTTCACTGAACTGATCCGATTGAATCACTGGATGGTACTGTACCTCACTGTCAACCAGCTTGATTCTATTATCGCAGTTGCGTGGATGGTCCTCGGACCTGAGACACCAAGGACACCTTGTCGGTCTGTGCTTTGACTTTGGTTTTTTAAATATCTAACCACGGGATTCTAAACAGCCAAGGATCGAGTATAGCGGAATACCGTCGAAGGGAATTGTGTATCAATAAGGAATCATTCGCTCTCGGTACGATGAGAGAGAATGCTCTTAGAAGGATGCGCGAAAGTCCCTGGCCAGGGCGGACGATAATATCGAGAAAAGAGTTTTCCGATATTCATCAACGACATCCAATCCAAGTGAGTTGATCGGTTAGGGTTTGACAACACGTCATACCCTGAGTCGACTCGAGAGCATTGTACGAATGAAGGATTATATCCACGCGGTAACTGTCGGCGGAAAAGGTTCCAAGAGTGGGTTACTTAACCCCGATACCTTCCGGGTTCACGCGGTGTTACTTGGCACCCAACGTGATCGGAGGCCCGATCGAATTCGATGTGTGACATCAATTTGATTGATTAATTAATTAATAAAGCCAGTGAGGAGTCACTGGGCTTATTGGGCTATAAACTGGACTGGTTATTGGGCCTAGAGGGTCACACGCAAATGATTCTCAAGGCGTTGAATAAATAAGTGGGTTTTATACAAATCGGGGGTTTTTATGAAAAACCGCGCGGTTAGTATAAAATATAGCGAACGAGCTGAGCAGGCCAAGCTGCTGCTAACCCTAGCTGTCCCCTCCTCTCTTTCTCTCTCTCTCTGGTGCCCCAGAAGAATCCTGATCTCCGAATATGCTCCGCCGCTTCTCCAACTCCCGTTCGACGGGAAATCGTTCGCACGTTGCGTCGATCGTTGCGGTGACCGGTGGAGGTTTCGTGGCTGTGAAGAATGAGGAATGTGAGGATATCCACCGCGAGGAGGATCGCGTGGACTTCGCTAGAGGCCGGGCGCTTGCGCGGCTTGCGGTGTCGCACCGACAGAACCGAACGGTTGCGAATTCGAATCCGCACACGGTAAGACCTTGATAATCTGATTATCAGTTTTATTTATTCGAAACGGAAAAAACGGATTGCTGTTTTTATTTATTTTTGTTGCGTGGGCGATCGGGAGAAAACCGAGAACCCAACAGTGGTATCAGAGCTAGGTTCTACTGTTTCTCGTCCCGTTTCGGTCTCCGAATTAATTTTTCATGATATTATTCCATGCAATATTTTTAATTTTTATGCAATGATGATAATCATTAGATGATTACTGTGATAAGAATATTCATTTTTGTGTAAAATTAAATTTTTATTTGGGGATTTTCGGAGTTCTTTATTTGATGAAGAGCAGGGTTAATGGCAGCCTCATTCGGGATTCCCAAGCGTTGGGAAAGGGGGCTGGGATTTCGGATCCTCAAGGAAGGGTCCCGAGTCCTAAATGGATTCATTGCCAGGGCCGGAGGGGTGGATGGAAGAATCTCCCTTCTTCTTTCTCCATCTCCATGGTTTTCAGAAAACCTGAACAATGGGGAGAATGAAGGGAATTGGCCAGCCTTGTGGGGATCTCTGACAGGTTCCTGCTGGTGCCAAGCGCGTCGCCGGCGCTGGGGCCACCGCCGGCGGGGCCGGCGGCGCCGGGCATCGGCCGCCGGGGCAGCAATGATGCTCCTCCCGCCGCCGGCTGCCTATTGTAACATGCGGCTAGGGTTAATAGGGAAAAGAGGGCGCCGGGTTGAAGATGATTGGGGGCCGGCCCCGAGCCAGTCGGACAGGTCGGCCAATGGCTCCCAGACCGGGGTTAGGCCCTTGAACTAGGGATTCGAGCCCTAGCTTGAGCCAGGGTCCCTGGTTCGGGTCTCCGTTGAGCCCAGGCTCAGCCAATGGGCTGAGCCCAGTTTCTCCTATTAAATCCCTAAACCCCAAGCCCATTAAAATTGCAAAATGAATTGATTTTTAATTTTAAAATTCAAAATTATTTTGAACTTAAAGTTATTATTCAATTTTTATTTTATTGGGCTTATTACTAATTTTTGAATCATTTAGATTAACATTTAGTTGTTAAATTATTAATGTTAATTGTTAGTTTAAATGTTAAACTAATAATTAATCTTAATTAAACTAATTTAAGGGTTAAATTAGTAATTAATAATTATTAGTCTAACTGTTAGATTATTAATTATTATTTTAACTAATTGTTAATTAATTTGTAAGTTAGTTATTAATTTAATTGTTAAACCAATAATTAACTTAGATGACCAATTTAAATGTTAAATTAGTAGTCCTTAATTAATTATTGTTAGTTATTAATTTAATAGTTAAATTAATGATAACTTTAATTATCTAATCTAAGAGTTAGATTAATTAGTTATTAATTAGTTAGTGTTAATTATTAGTTTAAGGGTTAAATTAATAATTAACATTAAGTGTTAGGTTTGTAATTAATAATTAATTATAGTTGATTATTAATTTAAGAGTTAAATTATTAATTAACTTTGTTGGACTAGTCTAAGAGTTAGATTAGTTATTAATAGTCTAATTGTTAGATTATTAATGTGGTTTAATCTAAATGTTAGATTGTTTAATTATTAGAAGTGTTCTAATTTGCATGGAATAATCTGGAATTTATTAATTTGGAGTGTGTGCGCATGTGATGTGTATTTTATGCTTTTAAATTTGATTTAATTGCATGTTAAGTTAATTAAAAGTATTTTCGAAATTCAAATGCCAATTTTGATTGGATCCCGACTTTTTGAAAGTCAAAATTATTTAATTTTGAAAATTATTTTGTTTTAGCCATGTGATGCGCTTATCATGTGTGGAATGTTTAAAACACATCGTGGTCATGGATATGCACTTATTTAATTATTCATGTGATGAATGATTGTGTGGATTATGGATGCTTGAATTATGGATATTTATTAATTGTTAATAAATAGAGGTCTGCGTACCTCTCTCTCTCTCAAACTCTGATGTACTTCTACCTCCCTCTCTCTTGTACTCGCCATAAGGCCTTCTTCTGTTTACATGTAAATTTAGATTTAAATGTAATATGATCGAGGCAACCTAGGAAGGAGCGAGGACGATCCACAGTTGTAACAAGGAAAGCGAAAAGAAGAAGATCCTTTACCTATGTGTTTGCAGGGTAGTCTAATATAAATGTTATGTTAGATTGTGTGTGCGTTTGACTGTTGGCTCTAGTCAAACCCACTGTGCTATCTATGACCACACTTGACATGTATCAGATGCATTGTTTTATGTTTGATTGTGAATCAAAGCAAGTATAGTATTTAGTAAATATATATGATATATTCATATACTATCACCTAGGAGAGACCAAGATAAAAGTTATTTAAATACCCTCGTCTAAACTCTAAGCCGTAACGTGAGTAGTTTAGAACTTACTGCGTGATCCACCATCGTTATAGTCATAGGATTCAAATCACTTTAGGCAGGTTTGTTGTGCTACCACAAGGCCTGTTTAATTGTGAGGAGAGACTATGGCTATGGCATTAGATGCCTATATGATCGGGGTAGAGGAACCATGTAGCTTTATTGTGATATCCACAAGGGCTGCATGCAAATCTATACTTGTCGCGTAACAATGGTTAGCTTAGACTAGAATTAGTGGTTTGTTGTGCTATCCACAAGGCCATTAAATCTCTAGGGACCGAAGCTATGATCAGATATTACAAGGAGTTGCAAGTCCTATGAGATGGGTGCTCTTTGATTGTATTACAGTTTGTTGTGCTATCCACAAGGCTGTACTGCAAGTCATTGAGATTCTGATCCCTACTAGGAGACTGTCGGCGTCTCCCGTTCTGTATAACTGAGGGTTATACAGTCCGTCAAAAATTAGTGGGAGTTAAAACATGAACAAAAGACCATGTCTTGTTTTATATTTAATAATTAAACATATGCTAAAATAGAACTTATCTCCTGCAAGGAATTATGTCTTCGAATAACCCACTCCGTGGCATACTTGATGTCAATCGTTTGACTAGTCTGAACTACTCAGATTGATTCAGAAATCTGAAGAATGTCTTCAGATCTAAACACATTGACTATGTCCTTAGAGCTGATCCTCCTGCTGAACCGGCATTGGATGCCCTTGACGCACAGATGATAGCTAACGATAAAAGATTGAAGGACAAAGACAAAGAAATAGTTAAAGGTGACTGCTTTTACTATAAGCTGTAGGGTCACTGGGAGAGAAACTGCAAGGAGTTCCTCAACGATAAAGATCATGGAAAGGTGAAGCTATCTGAAGCTTCAGATATCTATATGATAGATATCAACTTGTCAGTTAGAGATTCCACATCTTGGGTATTAGATACCGAATGTGCTTCTCATATCTGCCATGATGTGTAGATGCTGACAAGTAAGCATAAGCTGAGAAAAGGTGAGGTGGAATTGAGGCTAGGAAATGGGGCAAAAGTTGCGGCGATTGCTGTCGGGACAGCAAAACTCAGGGTTCCATCGGGAGACGTCTTATCATTAGAAGATTGTTATTATGTTCCTAGCATAATAAAGAACATCATATAAGTATCTTGTTTGGACAAGATGGGATATAGGTTGTCTATTGAGAATAGAAGTTGTTCGATTTATTATGGTAATAAATCAATAGCTTCGGCATCTTTAGTCAACGGTCTGTATATGTTAGATGTTTTTTATTACAATCTTCACATTGATAATGCTCTTCAGAAGAGTAAGAATTGTGTGAACCAAGCATACATGTGGCATTGTAGACTTGGTCATATTGGTGAAAGCAGGTTGCAAAAGTTGCACCGACATGGTTATTTAACAATATTCGATTATGAATCGTTTGCGACATGTGAATCCTGCCTTTTGAGAAAAATGACAAAATCTCCATTTACTGGACATGGAGAACGTGGCAAGGACATTTTGAAACTAATACATCCGGATGTATGTGGTCCCATGTCCACCCAAGCCAAAGGTGGCTTCTCATACTTCATCACGTTCACCGACAACTTCTCAAGATTCGACTATGTGTATTTAATGAAGTACAAGTCGGAAGCATTTGAGAAATTCAAGAATGAGGTAGAGAAGCAGTTAGGAAAGAGTATTAAAGCTCTTCGATTAGATCGAGGAGGAGAATATTTGAGTACTAATTTCACACAATTCTTAAAGGATAATGGTATCCTTTCTCAGCTGACCCCTCCATATACACCACAGATGAATAGTGTATCAAAAAGGAGGAATCGCACCTTGTTGGACATGGTGCGTTCCATGATGAGCTTGTCGAGATTACCAGTGTCCCTCTGGGGGTATGTTTTAGAGTCAGCAGCATACTTACTGAACAGAGTACCCAGCAAGTCTGTGGCCTCTACTTCATATGAGATATGGAAAGGCAGAAAACCAGAATTTAAACATGTTAAAGTCTGGGGTTGTCCTGCTCATGTAAAGAGACATGATCCAGATAAGCTGGAATCATGAACTGATAAATGTAGGTTTGTGGGATATCCAAAGGAAACTTTTGGATACTACTTTTACCATCCTGGTGAACAAAAGGTGTTTGTCGTCAGGAAAGCTGTCTTCCTGGAAGAGGAATACCTTCTCCAGGAGGACAGTGGGAGTAAAATAGTATTGGACGAGGTTCCAGATCCCCAAACAGCTGCATTATCATCAGATGAGATATCAGTTCCTGAATCTGTTCAGGTACGTATAGGTGAGCCTCGTAGATCTGGTAGATTACCTAGACTACCCGAACGATATGTGGGACATATCGCTAAAGGTGAGTCTAAGGTTGAATATAATGAGGATGATGATCCTAAAACTTACCAGGAGGCCATAGAAGGCCCAGAAGCCGAAAAGTGGCGAGAAGCCATGAACTCAGAAATCCAGTCCATGTACACCAACCAAGTTTGGAACTTGGAGGACATGCCCGAGGGTATTGTACCCATCGGATGCAAGTGGATCTTTAAGAGAAAGATCGGTGTTGATGGACGGATCGATACTTATAAGGCAAGGTTGGTGGCAAAGAGATATCGTCAAAGGCAAGGAATTGACTATGACGAGACTTTCTCACCAGTTGCCATGATAAAGTCTATCAGAGTTCTACTCGCCATAGCTGCACACTACAATTACGAGATCTGGCAGATGGATGTGAAGACTGACTTCCTCAATGGTAATCTTGAGGAAGAGGTGTATATGATACAACCAGAAGGTTTCACATCCAAGGAATCTCCAGATAAAGTGTGCAAGCTTCAAAGGTCCATTTATGGACTGAAGCAAGCTTCCCGGAGTTGAAACATAAGATTTGACGAGGCTGTCAAGTCTTATAACTTCATTAAGAATGAATATGAGCCTTGGGTGTACAAGAAGACCAGTGGGAGCGCAGTCACCTTCTTAGTTCTTTACGTAGACGACATACTACTCATTGGGAATGACGTAGCTATGATGTCATCAGTAAAGATCTAGCTGTCGAAAAACTTCTCAATGAAGGATTTGGGAGAAGCATCCTACGTATTGGGAATACGGATCTATAAAGATAGATCAAAGAGGATGCTTGGAATGACCCAATCCTTGTACATAGATACCATAGTCAAAAGGTTTGGCATGGAAAATTCCAAGAGAGGTTTATACTGATGAGACATGGAATTAATCTCTCAAAGGAGCAGTCTCCTAAGACTTATGATGAGAGGGCACTTATGGGCCCTATGCCTCTGTAATAGGATCTATCATGTATGCCATGCTATGTACACGGCCTGATGTTGCATATGCTCTAAGTGTTACGAACATATTTCAGGTTGATCCAGGCGAAGAGCATTGGAAGGCAGTGAAATGTATCCTTAAGTATTTGAGAAGAACTAAGGATATATTTCTTGTCTATGGAGGAGGTGACTTGAAACTGCGAGGCTTTACTGACTCGAGTTTCTAGTCAGATCTAGATGATAGTAAGTCTACATCTAGATTCGTGTTTACTTTGAACGGAGGCGCAGTGTGCTGGAAGAGTTCCAAGCAAGCAACCACTGCAGATTCGACGACTGAAGCTGAGTACATCGCTGCAGCTGAAGCCGCTAAGGAAGCAGTGTGGTTGAAGTAATTCATCACCGACCTCGACGTAGTTCCCAGCATCTCTGAACATGTTTCGCTGTTGTGCGACAACAATGAAGCGATTGCGCAAGCGAAAGAGCTGCGGTCTCATCAGAAATCGAAGCATATTCTGAGGCGCTTTCATCTTATCAGAGAGATCATATTCAGAGGAGATGTAGTGGTGGAAAGAGTTTCATCAGTCGACAATATAGCAAATCCACTGACAAAGCCGTTGGCTCAGATTGTGTTTGAGCGTCACCTAGAGTCTATAGGCTTACTATATAAAGGTGATTGACTTTAGTCCAAGTGGGAGATTGTTAGTGTTAGGTAGCCTACAAGCCAATCTGACTATGTAAATCTTGTTCATTTATTAATATAATGGTATAATATTCATTGTGTGTAAATCGTATTAATTATCGTCTCATAATGAAGTCCGTGAATATGTGCGATAGTGATCAGATTATGATGAGATCATACTAGTGAGACTGATCACTTAAACACACATATTCTTAATCGTTCATAGTCGGAGGATATTCGAGAAGGACATCGGATATCCAGTTAGACTAGTACATATTACTCCTGCTCATGCGATGAGGGTGACTGATCTCATAGTCACTTGTGTGGAGACACTAAGGCGAATTTGTAGGTGCTCATTAGAGAATGAGTTCACTGAACTGATCCGATTGAATCGCTGGATGGTACTGTACCTCACTGTCAACCAGCTTGATTCTATTGTCGCAGTTGCGTGGATGGTCCTCGGACCTGAGACACCAAGGACACCTTGTCGGTGGACTTCTGTGCTTTGACCTTAGTTTATGAATCTCTAACTACGGGATTCTAAACAGCCAAGGATCGGGTACAACCGAATATCGTCGAAGGGAATTGTGTATCAATAAGGAATCATTCGCTCTCGGTACAATGAGAGAGAATGCTCTAGGAAGGATGCGCAAAAGTCCCTGGCCAGGGCAGACGATAATATCGGGAAAGGAGTTTTCTGATATTCATTAACGGCATCAAATCCAAGTGAGTCGACCGGTTAGGGTTTGACAGTACGTCATACCCTGAGTCAACTCGAGAACATTGTACGAATAAAAGATTATATCCACGCGGTAACTGTCGACGGAAAGGTTCAAGAGTGGGTTACTTAACCCCGATACCTTCCGGGTTCACACAGTGTTGCTTGGCATCCAACGTGATCGAAGGCCTGATTGAATTCGATGTGTGACTTCAATTCGATTGATTAATTAATTAATAAAGAGTTATTAATTGATTAATAAAGCCAGTGAGGAGTCACTGGGCTTATTGGACTATTAACTGGACTGGTTATTGGGCCTAGAGGGTCACATGCAAATGATTCTCAAGGCGATGGATAAATTAGTGGGTTTTATACAAACCGGCGGTTTTTATGAAAAATCGCGCGGTTAGTATAAAATATAGCGAACGGGCTGAGCAGGCCAAGCTGCTGCTAACCCTAGTCGTCCCCTCCTCTCTTTCTCTCTCTCTTTGGTGCCTCAGAAGAATCCGGATCTCGATATCTGCTCTCGCTGCTTTTCTGACTCCCGTTCGACGGGAAATCGTCCGCGCATTGCGACGATCGTTGCGGCGACCGGCGGAGGTTTCGTGGCTGCGAAGAACGAGGAACGTGAGGATATCCACCGTGAGGAGGATTACGTGAACTCCGCTAGAAGCCGGGCGCTTGCGCGGCTTGCGGTGTCGCACCGACGGAAACGAACGGTTGCATATTCGAATCATCACACGGTAAGACCTTGATAATCTGATTGTCAATTTTATTTATTCGAAACGGGAAAAACGGATCGTTGTTTTTATTTTATTTTCGCTGCGTAGGCGATCCGGAGAAAACCGAGAACCCAACAGATATCATCCAGTGATTCATGGTCGGATCAGTTCATTCACCAATGAGCACCTATAGGTCCAACATAGTGTCTTCACATAAGTGACTTATAGGGTCAGTCACCCTCATCATATGAGCTGAAGAAATACGTACTAGTCTATCTAGATGTTTGATGTCTTTCTCTAACATTCTCCGACTATAAATAATTAAGAATATGCGTTTATAAGTCTTCAATCACATAATTATGATCTCATCATAATCAGAAGAATATTGCACATATTCATGGACTTCATCGTGATACGACAAACAAAGATCGAATTAAATACACAATGAATTATTACCATTAAATTAATAAATTGAATAATACAGAGTATCAGATTGGCTTGTAGACCATCTAGTGCTAACAAAAGGATGCCCTTTAATGGGCACTAGGGTGATCGCCTAATGGCATGTGCGCCCCCCGCCCCCAGTAGGGTTGTAAACAAACCAATATGTTTGATCAACAACTCATGAGACAGCTTAATAATAGCTTGATATGGATCATTTGTTGCTCTAAATAAACAAGTGTAAACAAAGATCTGTACTCAATTCATTAAACGAGTCAAGCTTGAACATAAGAGAACTTGACTCGATTATGTTCATGAACAAACTCATTTAAGTACTTGTTATGAGCTCGTTTATATACTCGTTAGGAGCTCATTTACTCATTAAAAGTCTACTTGAGTACTCATTTAATTATTTGAGCACGATTAAGCTTAGTTAATAGGATATTTAATATCTTGTGGAGTTTCCTATCAAATAACTAGGGTGTAAAGAAACTAGTACCCACTATGGTTTGACTTGAGTTTATAAATTTAAATTAAAAAATTTTAGTCTAAATCTATCATGAGAGATTGAGCTCATAAGCTACTCAATCCTCGGATTGAGCTCGTTTAATGCCTAAATGAGCCAAGCTTGAACAACCATCATAAATACTCTACTCGACAAACTTGATTAACGTTAGTCGAACCAAGTTTGAACAGGGCAAAACTTGGCTCAACTTTGCTTGTTTGTGTTAGTTTTAGGTGGCTTACAAGCCAATCTGACTATGTAAATCTTGTTCATTTATTAATATAATGGTATAATATTCATTATGTGTAAATCGCATTAATTATCGTTTCATAATGAAGTCCGTGAATATGTGCTATAGTGATCATATTATGATGAGATCATACTAATGAGACTGATCACTTAAACACACATATTCTTAATCGTTCATAGTCGGAGGATATCCGAGAAGGACATCAGATATCCGGTTAGACTAGTACAGATTACTCCTGCTCATATGATGAGGGTGACTGATCTCATAAGTCATTTGTGTGGAGACACTAAGGCGAATCTGTAGGTGCTCATTGGAGAATGAGTTCACTGAACTGATCCGACTGAATTGCTGGATGGTATTGTACCTCACTGTCAACCAGCTTGATTCTATTGTCGTAGTTGCGTGGATGGTCCTCGGACCTAAGACACCAAGGACACCTTGTCGGTGGACTTCTGTGAGAAACCAGAGAACCCAACAGTTTGCACCCTTGCTTGGCCACTCGAGAGCTTGGCATGTCTCATCCTAGGTAGTAGTATATAATTATATCGGATTTAATTGGATATTTACAAAGTTACAATCAATTCTAAATATATAAAGTGTTCATACATCAATCACACATGTCTTTTAGTGGTCATGGACAACATAGTGACTAAATTGGAGCCATACACTTAGTCACAAATTAATTAATATAACTCTTATATTTAATTTCATAAACACATAGACTAAAGATCAAAGCTTCATGAAGTCTTCTAGCTGCTCTTGTGATCATCATCAAATCCCTCGACCATCAATTTAATTACAAATAAATAATGCATACATTATCCAAATTACATTTGTAAAGAGAATTTGCATTATGATGAGAACATTATAGGAGGGATGTAGAAATACATTTGAGTGTAGAGAGAGAGAGAGAGGTACGTAACTCTTAATGATGAAAAATATTATCACAAACCATTTTTCATACACATCCACATCCACATCATCGCATGATATATTTTAAAGTACTTGTCTATGACCATATCAATTAACTTTTAATCAATCTCACACAAGATATAACACATCCAATAAGGGTTTATTTTTAAAAAATAAATTAAGTTGGTTTTCTTAAAACTTAGGATCCAATCACAATTAGTCATAATTTGCATTTTTGAAAAATTTAAATTTTGTAACATGCTCTTAAATCATGATTTAAAAACTATAACACATCAACATGTGTAACAATTCAATCTAAAAATTATTCTAAGTTATTCTATGCATCATAGAACAAATTTCAAAATTAATTAACCTAAGATTTAAATTAATTGAGTGTGAATATCTGTGGATATCAAAGAGAAACTATTTCTCATTCAATCTTTTAAGTTAATCAAATATGAACACTTCCATATTTAAACTTAGACTACAATTAAAATAGCCCCAAATAATCATATATCCCATCATGTTAAAATGTTTTAACATTTTAAATAAAGTAAAAAAGAATTAAATGGGCCATGTTAGGCCCATCTAGGCTAGTCAGGCCCAGCCCTACTCGGATCCTAGTCTAACGCGCGCGGCCCTAAAGGGTCCACCTGGCTCCGGTCGTCTAGGCTTTCCCCTTCTCAGTCGCACCCCATCTTAGCCCACCCTGAGACACACTTCTCCATGGGAAAGAGGAGGCGACAAAGGGAGAGGAAGGGGCTGGCGCCGCCAGTTAGCACCACCCCTCCTAAGGCTAACCTATGTTGGCAGCCACTATCATCGTCTGCGAAGGATAGGTTGGCAGTGGTTGGCCTCTGCCCGCATGGGGCTACTGGCTGCTGGCTGGCCCCACCTCTCTGGATTTTATTTATTGGTAATTTTTCATACAAATCTTTGAGTTAATATAAATTCTTATTTTCATAAAAAATCTTGTATATGTGACCATTTAGGCCTAGATATTAGTCCAAATTTGAGTATATTAAGTCCAATAATATTTTACTAACTTAAAACAATTTATTTAATATCAAATATTAATAAAATATACTATTGATTTTTCATCTAGTGAGTATTCGATCGGATTTCTGATCAAGTTAAGTGTCAAGTAACATCGTAGGATCTCAAAAGACATTAGAACCTACTTATAAAACCTTTCTATCATTAATTACTGTGAAGTTATAATCCTTCATTCAAACTAATGCTCTCAAGTGAACTTAGAATATGATCGACTGTCAAATCCTAATTAGCCCAGTTACGTGGATAAGATGTCTGAAAGCATCATAAAAGAATTTCTTTTTTCTGATATGTTGTCCTGTCTTGACCAGGAGCTCCTAGGCATCGCTTTATATAACATTTTCTCTCTTAATAACGAGTGCGAATGGTTTCTTATTTACCACACAATCACTATCGAACATATTCCGTTGAAGTTAATGACTTAAGTAAGACCCAATAGTTAGAGATCATTAACTCAAATTATATTCGTGTGTCACCTAGACTGGATGGAAATCCAATATACGGGTGATTGATTTTAGTCTACGGGCACTTGCAAATAAAAGTAGAACCCGTACATTTTCCATCACATTTCGCAAGTGTTAGCACTGGATGAAGATGGTCCTCCACCCGAAGTTGCCACACCCCCTGGCGTTGGCCCCGAACCTGATGTGCGCCACCCTGCGGCAGCCAGGCTGGTTGTAGAGGACAGCCGTCTGCCCCGTCTACCCGAAATCATACCCGCTACGAAGGTTGATGCTAGAGTAGTTGCAGGTACTATAGCTCTCCAAGGCCCCGCCCACACCACACGGTCAGGTGGCTCGCCATCACCGGGGTGACAAGGAGGGCGAGGATTACCATGCATGCATGGCTGCGAGTGCTGCGGTGCAGCGGTGGTGTTGGATGGTTTAGTGGCGGAACTGAAGAGATGATGAAAGTGTCAGCGGCAAGGAGCTTATGGGTGGGTTGAAGTCCTCTTCACTGGGATGGCCAATTTATAGGGTTGAGGTTCTCCATGGAGAGACGAGGTTCTAGCCAGTTCTACTACATGGTGTGACGCAAAACTTTCGCTTTCCCACGTTGTTAATCCCTAAATCATGTAAGTTACGGAATCTCACCCAGCCATGTTGTGGATGAGATTGGATTGAATTGTATCTCTAATATCTGGACTCGTTGGCATTGATATATAGTTTAAAATACGTATGTACTATTTAGATATTACTAGGTATACTTACCTTATTTAGATATTATTAGATATATATTTTAAAAATACTAATTATGTATTAAACTACAACAAAGTTGTTCTGTTCTTACAGAGGATACTTACGGTTTTGTGAAGTATTAGTACAAGGAATGATTTCTTACGGTTTAATAAGTTTTAGTTATAGAATATTAAAACGTAAGTATATTTCCGTAAGTAAAAAATATATTTTATTTATTTAAGAATACAATTCCGTAAGTACCATCCGTGGACCTAAAAAAATATCACTCCCGCGCAAGCAAAAACACTCCCGCGCTAAACCCCTTACACGAAAACCCCCGAATCCCCAAAAAAGGCTATCACCCGCGATCGAAAACCCCCAAATCAATCCCCCCAAAAGAAACCCTCCCAACACCGCCACCTTCTGCCTCAGATCCATCAGGCTCGCCCTTCTCAGGCTCTGCTCCATCTCTGCGAGCACCTCCATCTCCATCTTCCTCACCTTCCTCTCCATCTTCCTCTCCAGCGGCGGCGGCGGCAACGATCTCGGGGAGCACGTGCTCGAGGCGCTGGAGGGCCGGCACCGAACACCTCGCAGCGGCCGCACCCTCTGCTCCGGGCCGTCCCGCTGCTGCCGGCGCAGGAGGCCAACGCGGCCCAGCCACGACTCACCAGTAGCCGGCCCATGATATCTGCTGGCCATTGTCTTCCCCGGTGCCTGATATCCGTCTGCCGTATCTCCAACGACCGCCCCGCTCGAAGCAACACTGTGCGCAGCCGGCGCCAAGAGACACCCAATCGCCGCTGTCTTCTCCGGCACCACGTGAAGGAACTGGCCGCCACTGTCATCCCCAACGCCTGATCTCCGACCGCCGTATCTATTCAGGTGTTGTTTCTTCCTCTATGGTCTCTGTTCAGGTACGGTGTCCCTAACATCTATTAGCCGCTTGTTGTTATGATCGTTGGTAGAAAGAATCCCAGTGCCATAGTCTGTTTAATTTTTCCCCATCTTTGAGATCATCCCAGTGTAAGGCATCATTGTGTGATATTGATGCTCTTGATGGTTGCCACAACCTGCAGCAGTCCTACACTAAGCATGTTGGAGGTTGTGCTGATGATGCATGGGATTATGTATTTTAGAGATAGTCATTGATGCCTCTAGTGATAGATCTTGCCATTGTGGATGTCATTTGGACTTGTGGTTAAACTATATCCTGCATACGTCTATGCATTTTGCATAGGAACATTCTGTTAAAACACCCAAGTAGAAGAAAATGAGAAAATATACACTGCGAAGAGTTTACAATTTCATTTCCACAGATATATATGGAAAAAAAGTGTAAGCATGTAAGATTCATAATACAGAGTTGTTCTGCTCCCCAAGAACCAGATATGGTAGATATGGTTCTTGGGGAGCAGAACAGATATTTGAATAAGCTTGCCCACAACTTTCAAGGTATTTTCATGTACGTATTAGTGTGGAAATTCGTATATAATTGTATGGCCGCGGCTCGGATGGGCTAAACAAATAATATTAATGGTCTTTTTGAGCAAAATACAGGCGGTTTTAGCATGTTTTTTTCTGGAATTTATCTCAAAATTGTTGTCATTTGGAGCCATTACAGGAGATGAAAGATCAAGAGTAAATAGAAATGTAGTGATGTTAGAAACGAAAGAGATCGAACTTTGAGGCCATGCACTTATGGTTTTGACTGGATTGAAAAATATTTGAGGAGCTGCTAGCTTATTTAATCTTTCAGTATGGCATGATCCATGCACTTTCAATAGTTTTCTGGGTCAAGTCCATTTCGTTTTCCTCCTGTCCATATCTGGCCAGCGTTCCCACCCAAAAAGAATTTAATTAAGGAAGCCACGGTAAACAGTGTCTAGAACGCTATATGCTTTTAGGCTCTAGGGATTTCTATGTAATGTTTAAAATCTTTCTTTTTTTAATTTTCCTATAAATGTTTTGTTATCTAATCAAATTGTAGTTAGATAAAATGAATGACTAATTTATCCTCGAAATAATCATTTAAGTGTATAAGCACATGACCTTCTTTTGTCATACATATACACAAACATATAGATCTAAAGAGCATATGATCACCATTAAAGGTCGCTTAGATGTCTCTATAATTATTGAAGTTTGCTTCAAATCTATATGAAATATTCCTTTTAGGTTCACCACATTTAAAAACAACAGAAGTGAAACAGGTTAACATGCAGAATATGGAAGGGGATGAAGTAAAACATGGTAGTCTGGAAACACCTGAAACTCCACAGAACCATGGGATATCGATGTCAATGTATTTATCATGCAATCATATAACTTTTCAAATGAAGTTAGATATTCTCATATGTTTTGCATGTTCTACAGAATCATTTCTGCAGTTGCCCTATTCCAGGAAAACAATAATAACCTCTTACGCATGGGAACACATGGACAGTTCCACATGCTAACTTTATTTTACTTTTATGTTGATTATATGTGTTCTTATGTCAAATATTTATATTTTAGTTTGCATAAATTATGAAATGTATAGATCAACCAAGGCACTGATGTTATTTTTTTTTTATCATTTGTAGTGAAGTTCATTTATCATTTTATATTGATCAACATGGATTGGAATTGGATGGATCAACCAAGGCACTCAAAGGAGTACTTAGATGGTGTTGATAAGTTCATTAATTTTGCTTTTGAATCTTTAGGAGGTTGTGGAAGTATCAAGTGCCCTTGTTTACGTTGTGCATGCACTCTGAAATAGGAAAAAGAAATAGTTAGAGAGCATTTATACTTCAATGGAGTCATCAAAGATAAGAAGTTTTGGTCTTTTCATGGGAGTGATTCAAGTTATAGAAAGCCATCGGCACAAGATAATTCATGTGAACTTCCTTTTAAGGATGGTGCTATACATGATATGCTACAAGATGTTTTTGGTATGGAGAACATCAAAGATGCGAAGTCTCAATCTAGTGGTGAGGATGAAAGGAATCATGATGAACTTAACAGTCTGATTGAAGATATTGAACAACCATTATACCCAGGATGCAAGAAGTTTAACAAACTTTCCTTTGTAATTCGACTATTCAACATAAAGTGCATGGGTCAAATGAGTAACAAAGCTTTCAACATGTTATTGAAATCGCTAAAGGAGGCCTTTCCAGAAGGTGAGGTATTACCAAGTTCTTTTTATGAAGTGAAGAAGCTTATTAGTGACTTGGGATATACTTATGATCGGATTGATGCTTGTCCTAATGATTGTATATTATATCGAAAGGACTATGAGTCATATGAACAGTACCCTAAATGTGGAGAAGCTCGATGGAATACACGTGAAGAAGGTGATGACAATGTAAAAAAGGTAGCAAAGAAAGTTCTTCGTCACTTTCCTTTGATTCCAAGATTGCAGAGGTTATACATGTGCTCTAAATTTTCTACAAATATGAGGTGGCACCAAGATGAGCGGCAAGAAGATGGCATTTTGAGACATCCGGCAGATTCACCTTCTTGGAAATGTTTGGATTCAATTGATAACTTTGGTTCAGAACCTCGAAACGTACGGTTGAGTTTAGCAAGTGATGGTTTTAATCCTTTCAAAACAATGACCATCAGCTATAGTACTTGGCCTGTACTCTTGTTTCCATACAACCTACCTCCATGGCTTTGTATGAAGGCACCAAATATTTTTTTATCTCTACTTATTCCAGACCCAAAAGGTCCGGGCAATGATATAGATGTCTATCTACAACCACTTGTAGAGGAATTACAGATGCTATGGAATGGGGTTGATACCTATGATGCTTCTAAAGGTGAAAGGTTCCGTATGCGTGCTGCATTATTGTGGACCATAAAAGATTTTCCAGCATATGCTTATCTATCTGGTTGGAGCACAAAGGGCCGATTAGCTTGCCCTATATGTAACAAGGATACATGTTCACATTGGTTAAAGGTAAGTGGAAAGCATTGTTATATTGGCCATCGTCGGTGGTTGAAGGGATCTCACAAATTTCGTTCGTTGAAACGACAGTTTGATGGAAAAGAAGAATGGAGAGATAAGCCTACACCATTGTCTGGGATGGATGTGTTGGAGTAGTTACATGGACTCACTTTTAACTTTGGAAAGCCTCCAAAAGTTTCAGCCAAATCCATGAAACGATCAGGTAACAAATTGAAGTCCAAGAGAAAACGCAAAAATAAAGATTCAGCCAAGAATGTTGAGGAGAGTGACAACATTGAGGATTCTAAATATCTATCTTGGAAAAAGAAAAGTATTTTCTTTGAGTTGCCTTATTGGAAATCATTACTTCTCCGGCATAATCTTGATGTAATGCACATTGAGAAGAATGTTTGTGATAGCATTCTTGGTACTCTTCTTGATATTGATGGTAAAAGTAAAGATGGATTGAAAGCTCGTCAAGATCTAGAAATCTTGGGTTTAAGGTCGTCCCTTCATCCCCAAACATTAAGTCCAAAGAGGCTATTGTTACCACCTGCCATCTTCACACTAAGCAACATTGAGCGTGAACAAGTTTGCAATGTCCTAAAACATGTCAAAGTTCCTGATGGTTATGCATCTAATATTTCAAGACATGTTAATCCTAAGGACCGTAAGAAGATTTGGGGTTTAAAGAGCCATGATTGTCATATTCTCATACAACAATTACTTCCAGTAGCAATTCGGGGAATAGCACAAAAGAAAGTAAGATCAGCAATTATTGACCTATGCAATTTCTTTTCACAATTGTGCTCGAAGACATCTTCAGCTAGTGACTTTTATCATCTTCGCCAACATATTGCAATGATTTTGTGCAATTTGGAGATGATTTTTCTCCCAAGCTTCTTTGATGTCATGGTACATTTGCTTATCCATTTACCTGATGAAGCGAGAGTTGCTGGTCCTGTACACTATCGATGGATGTATCCTATTGAAAGGTGTGTTTAGTTATTTCTTATATTGAATAATGTGAATGATATTGAATATATTTGATTTTTTAAACTAAACGATTTAAAATTTTGATAGGTATTTAGTGAGGCTTAAGTCATATGTTCGCAATAGGGCTCTTCCTGAAGGTTCCATGGCAGAAGGTTATTTAGCTGAAGAGACTATCACATTTGCTTCAAGATATTTGGATGATGATGTTGAAACATGGCTTAATCGGCCTTTAAGAAATGAAGATGATGGTGGAGTTACAATCGAAAAGGGATGGGAGATATTTTCTGAAAGTGGACGTCCTTTAGGGGTCGGAATCATTTGCAATATTGACAATGAAGAGTTGAGTCAAGCACATCGTTATGTGTTATATAATTGTGCAGCAGTGGCTCCTTACATAGCGTAAGTCATATCTATAATTTGTAGTTAATGTACTAATCTATTATTCTACTAGTGTCACATATCTATCTATCATGCAGTATGCACCTTGACTTGATTCGCAAACAAAGACCCCGGTCATCTGAAATGGAGATTGAGCGCACTCATACCTTAGAGTTTCCACAATAGTTCAAAATCCAAGTGAGTAAATGTATTCCTATTTTATGTTCACTTATAAAAGATATCAAATAGCCATGCTGACTAATACCTTTTACCATGTATAGGTTAACAAATTGCAAGAACAGAACAAAGAAGCATTAGATCCAAAGCTACGTTGGTTGAAGGATCGTCCGCTACACATAGTGAAAAAATTTAATGCATGTTTAATCAATGGCTTTCGATTTCAAACTTGGAGAGTGGAGGAACGTAGAGTCACCCAAAATAGTGGAGTAATTATGTCTGCTAGGACATCTAGTTTCTCAAGTTCCAAAGATAAATGCCCAATTCGTGGAGATGTGACTTATTATGGAGTCCTAGATGAAATTGTACAGTTCAACTATTATGGAGAAATGAAGGTTTTACTTTTCAAGTGTGATTGGATTGATATTCAACGAGGGGTGAGAGAAGAAGATGGCTTTATATTGGTAAATTTCAGCCACAAGTTACGTACATCAGATCCATATGTCTTAGCTTCTCAAGTGGAACAAGTGTGGTATGTAAAAGATCCCAAGATGGAGGGTTGGCACATCGTCAGGAAGACAAAGCCGAGAAACTATTATGATATGTATTCTGAGGAGAACATTGAAAATGATGAGAATGGGTCAACACCTATCGTTAGTGTTGATGATGTTGATGCAAATCTTTTAGATGATACCAATGTCATATGGGAACGAGAGGACATTGAAGGACTTGAGATCCCAATTTAATTTTATCAGTGAACATTTGCTTTTTTTTATCATTGTTATGCTTATCTTGTTCAATTGGATTATGTATGTGATTTGATTGCATGTTGGTAATTATACTTGTTCAATTTTTTTACCATCTCAATAAGCTTTTCACAAACTTGTTTATTTTCCTGTATTTCTGCGACTTATTTTTGAAATAGTGCTGGACATTCACTAATCATATCTTAAAATCGTTCATATACAGGATAACGAAAATATTCACCATGTAAGTTTTAAATATGATGTAGATTCATTTTCCCTTGACTATTGATAATATATTTTCAGTGTCTTTGATTTTTTTTATGTTTCTTTTTTTTTGTTATCACTTGTAGGGGCAGAAAAAAGTTTTTGAATTATGTATATGATAAAGATGGTGATCATGCAAGTCAAGTAGAGGAGGAAAACAAAGTATTGAAGCAATTTGGTCCAACTGCAACCCAAGACTTGCAAAACAAACGGAGAAAAGGGTTAGCGGACATATATAAAGGCTCCAACGAACAAAGGGAGCTAAATACCAATGATTTTCAATCATATCTGGAGTGAGATGATATTATTCTTATAATGTTGTTATTTAGTCATGATAGGTTCATTAATTAAAAAAAAATTGATATTTTTTTTACTCTTGTAGGTACTTGTGGAAGAATATGCCGGAAGAACATGTGAATGAGTTCACATATTTTGACTGTTTATGGTTCACCATGTACACGCACTCTTCTTCAAGAAAAAAGGTTCTATCATAGATAAAAGATAAGAATGTGTTCTCAACGAAATACACTTTTGTTCCAATATGTCTTTGGTGGGTTAGCTTATAAATATAGTCATTACTTGTATAGCACAATGTATGTATATATGTTTCACTAATACTTTGTGTTTCTTAATAGGGGGCATTGGAGCCTTCTAATCCTATGTCACTTTGGCCAGAGCTTTCACTCTTCAACTAACCCTCCAATCATGTTGCTTTTAGATTCACTTTTGAGGGCAGAACCAAAAGAGCTACTTGTTGACATTAGGAGGTAAGTTTTTATGGTATGTTGAAGGTAATTTTTAGTTGATCTGCTGGCTACTTGTTAACTTGACATGCTTTCATATAGGTTCGCAGTTGATATTTATTCTTTAGAGAGAAGGAAAGAAAGAGAAAAGGATATCTCGACTATTCCACTTCTTATTCCACAGGTAAAAAGAACCCCTTAAATAAACATAGTGTATGTAGTCTAAGGTATGAGTTTAGAGGTGTAAACCAAATTGGCTATGGGTTTTGGCCCACCTTTATGATACCATTTGGAGCCTATTATGAAAAACTGATTATGAAAGGTGAAAAAACTGATTATGAAAGGTTCTCAGGCTATTTGAAGAATTAGTTCACAATGTCTTAAAGTAGCACATGGCCATCAAATCTTGTGGTTATTTGATATCACAATGTCTGCAACCTTATGCTCATTTAGCTGATTAGCTCTTAAAGTAGCACTTTAGTGAATGATCTGAATGTTGGCACCACATTTTTAAGGACAAAAGCACCTTAATCCCTCAGCCTCTGCATATGTTGATTCACTGCATCATAAGGAACTTATATAGTAAAGAAATTTTTATGAATTAGCTCACTCTTCATGCTTGCAGGCAGGCAAGTGGGTTCAGTTATTGAACGGGCCTAAAAATGTGCAACCAATAAAGTGACCTGGCCTTTTCTGCCAATTATACTTCCATGAGAAGTGGCTGGCTTCTCCCCTGTACAATGAGCTCAAAATCTTGGTTTAGATGGCTAACTTCACGCTGAGAGCTGGTTAAATTTTTTAATCATACGGTGATACATAAACCTAATCTTAGATGGATGGCCTGTGTTTTGCGGGTTATGGTTTCCATGGCTCTGCACTCAATGCAATATTCTCAAACAAAGAAGATAAATTTAATTAGTTAAACACAACTTGCTTGGAAACATTGCTGCAAACAACGTTTCCACCGGACATGACTTATCAAATTAAAATCTGGTAAAGACAAGTTAAGACTTAGGCATTGCAATGGTTTCATCTATAGCAGCAGACTAGCCAATGCAACAGAAAAATCAATGGCTTTTCTCACTTTCATTGTTTCCGAACAATTATGTGCACCGCATTATAATGATTTTACATTGTTAAGATTCCCTTTGTGTCCTCAATTGGCACACATGGAATGGCGTCAACCAAGTATTACTCTGATAATGCAGCTCCAGATGTTGACCATGGTAGCCCATGTTAACCTGGTGCGAATCATAGAGCCTTTGGTCTATGATGGGAGGAAGCAACTAATAATGTGCAGATCCTTCAGTCTACCATGTTGAAGACATATGATGTAGATTCATTCCCAAATTTCTACTTTAATTTCTCTTCTATTATAGTTTGGTTGTTTCTAGCCATGTCTTTACCCCGGTCCGCTCCGAATCAACCAGAACTGGCCCTTCTGTCCTGTTTTGTCCAGTTCGGAGCTGGTTTCATTTTTTATTAATATTTTTGCTGACTGGTTTAGGGATGCCACTAATTTGAGCTGGGGAGGGCTAAGATGCAACCCAGTTTCAACCTGAAGTAGACATGGGTCAGCCCTAAACTATATGAACGATAAACGATAAAGATGAGGATCAAAACACCAATAATAGTGCCAAACACAGCTGTGAAAATTATGTTTTTTCCCCTTCTAAACCTATATATCTCCTGTTTCCAGACTACACAGTTGTTGCAACTATGTCTGCAGATACATGATTTTGAGAGTCAGAGCAATTCAATGTTAACTTCTGGATATTTTACTTGACCAAATCATGAGGTGCAGAGACTATTTTGCTGTTCAACAGCTCCCTTCCAAGCATGCCATGCTATATACCTATCCAGGGGTTTTTAGCATGTTGGTTTCATTGGAGCATTCTATTTCTTTATTTGGAACCTCATTTGAGTGTCTTTTAGCCTTCCTTTAGGTCCTGTTCTTACTCATTTGAGTTATCCGAGCTTATTCTGGCTTATTGCGGAATAAACCAGAGTAAACAACTTAACCAAAAAGTTTCAATTGCTTTTTCTAACTAGAATGGTATTAATGATACCTATATGCATGTATACTTAATTTGTTTTTCTTATTCCAGGTAGAACACTAATTTGGTTATCAAAGCAAAAGATCTCTTATTCAGGTATAAGCAGTCCCAGATTGCTTACTCCAGGATAAGCAATCCAGTTATCAACAAGGGCTGACAGAATTGGAAACAGAAGCTTGTGTTTTGTATTCATGTTTCTGATAATTATTCTGATAGTATAGTGGACATTTGTAAATATTATCATATCTATGTTCTGGGTGTTTTTTAATTGTCTATGTTTTATCAACTGTTGGATGGGTTTTATACCTGATGTTTGGAGGGGTGGATTGTGTCTGAAATTTTACCGATTTACTGACCATGGATGATGGGTGGAGAAATGGAAACGGATATACTTGTTTCCTTCTCATTTCTTATGGCAACACCAGAGTCAGAAACATAATTGGAAAAGTGATATTTCTGCTCCAATTCTAATTTGTTCTTATCAGAGTCAGAAACAAGTTATGCGGACTACATCCCCAACCCTGGCCTGTTTACACTCTAAGAGGGTGAAAAAGAGAGCTTGGGAGGATGCAAAAGAGGTGAAACAAGACAAGGGACAGGAGAGTTAGCTAGGGCTTATTGTTGTCCAGGCTGGGTGGAACAGCTGTTTGAAATTTGATGTGACCCAAAGAATCGAAAACGAACATCATGAACTGGTTTTGCTCTTGCTGTTTTCAATCTTGAGTCTGGTACTACCTGGAAACTTGAGAGTTTTGGTTTTACATGGCCTACTGGGGAGGTAGAGAACGTGGAGCAGGGTTGGGGGAGGTGAATTGGGTGAACTGGTTGCTAGAAATCAGATGTTAACTTGAAAACAGGGAGGCAATGATTATACTTCCTTGTCCCTGTTCAAATGAGATGCAACTGACTCAATGATTATACCTCCTTGTCCCTGCAGTGACTCACCTGTGGTCTCGTCTTGTCCCTGTATATTATACTTGTGTATATGTGCATATGCATATCATTTTTCCTGTATATCCTTTTCTATGTTCTTATTATGTTTTATTTGAGGTGTCACAAATGATTATGTGGTATATTTTAATTATGTAGGTGCCACAACAAACAAATGGCTCAGAATGTGGCTTCTTCGTGTTGTACTACATTCACTTGTTCATACAGAGTGCTCCACAATCTTTCTCTCAGGACGGTTATCCATATTTTGTATGTTCTCATTCGTTTATCTGTGTTATATTATTGTTTTGCTGTAATTTATCCTTATGATTGATATATTTTTTTTTGTCTTCTTGTCAGCTTACTAATGGCTGGTTTAGTCGGACAGATATTGATTCATTTCAGCAAATGCTAACCATAGGAAAGTAGCCAAACACTGTTATTGCACCTGAGATTGCTGAAGAGAAAATTGGCCATGCATCCGGCAAAAGAAAGTCTCGAGGACCCACCACATTTCGAGATGTACATGGGATGGAGGATGGTAAGCGTATTTCTGTGCAGCTTAATGAACTTGGACAACCAATCGGTGAGGGAGGGCACTCGTTACGATTGTTCTTAGGAATATTTGCAAGAACGGCTGATAAGTTGCCTATTGACATAGAAAATTGGAGAGCAATGCCAAAAAATAACAAAGATGATGTGTGGGATTACATTAAGGTAATAATTTCATGTTGATTTATTTCATTTTTGAATTTCTTATACTTTCCTTAACCTTTCTATGTTTTGTGTAGAGAAAATATGACATACCTGAATATGTAAGAGAATGGATAATGAAAGATCTGGACCAAAAATGGAAATCATGGAAACAAGAGTTGAGAAACAAATACTTCAATCCTAGTTTAAAAGCAAGTCAACAAAAAATTCCAGATGATTCACGTGTTAATGAAGAGCAGTGGAGAAGGGTGGTGGCTACATGGTGTACGCCAAAATGGAAGGTAATCTTCAACTATAACTGCATCTTCTTAGATTGTTGTTTCTATTCAATTTTTATTAATTCAAATTTAAATGTTGGGTTATCTTGTAGAGGTACAGCGAGATCAATAAAGAAAACAAAAAGAAGCATACGTTCTTCTATTGTGCTGGTACAAAGAGTTTTGCTGACATAAATGAAGAAGAGGTTAAGTTGTAAACTCTACATAGATATGTTTAACTTTTTTAATTCACTATAATTTATATCAAAAATTGAGTTGATTCTTATTAATCCTATTTTCATTTTGTTATAGTTTGAAAAATATGGAGTTAAATTAGATCGTGAGGATTTATTTATTAAGACCCGCATCAAAAAGAATGGAGAACCAGTTAATGAAGACTGTGCTGCTATGATTGTATGGCATTTAAGTTGTTTAATATGGCATTTCTTTAATTATAGTTCATAGTCCTTGAATTTCAAAAGTGATAATTTAGTGCTCAGTACAGGAAAAACTTCAAGACCAAAAGTCAACACAGGCGTCAACCTCATCTAATCCCTCGATTGCCACAGTTGATGATGTATATACGCAAGTATTTGACAAAGATCGGGCAGGATGCATACGTGGAGTTGGCACCGGTCCAACATCAAAGACTTTGTGGGGTGGATCGTCCCAGCAAGCACAGAATAATTTTCAGTTGACTGAAATGGTAAAAGAATTGATGAAAAAAATTAATAAAGTTGAGTCACTTGTAGTTCAGGTAATTTTCATCTCTTGTTGTAGTGAGAAATTTTTTTGTTGGGATGAAATACTAGAGAATATGTGCAGTCATTACTATGAATGCAACTTTTTTACTATCACTAGACATTTGATGTATGCTTGATCAAATCATTTAACAGGGACAAAATTCTGGGGAGAACAATCTAAATTTATCAAGATGTGTCCAGTCATTTGCAAGTGTGTTGGCAACCAATGATATGCAGGTATATTGATTATCTTTTGGCAAAATTAAATACTAATAGAAAATAATACTTTGTTCATTCGTATTTTTTTTTTTTAATTTTACACAGATTCAAGGAAAACGAGTCAAATTATTAGATATGGGAGGAGAAGAAGTTGGAAATGGCATAGTTATGAGTGAGGAAAAAGATAAAGTTGTGATGGGAAAAGTTTTAGGTGATACTTTCTGTGATGTATCTGTTCTTTTAGCAGTCAAACCAGATGCACCACTGTTTGTCAAGGATGCAGAAAGAAAAAATATGAGAGATACTGTGGGTAGCCACATTGTTTGGTTTAAAGACTATGTAAGATTCTTCTTTTATTTAAATTTTTAGATGTAATTGTTTATTTAGACTTTGAAATTAATCTTGTGAAATTTTTTTTTCTTACAGGTTCAACCTTATATGGTGTAATTTGGATGAAGGAGATATCAACTTTATGGTCTTATGGTTTATGGATATATTTTTTTTTATTGTACTTTTGAAAAACAGATGGACTATGTAATTGATAGATAGCTGTAAATTTTCTTTCCGTGACGATTTCATTTGATGTTTGTGATGTGTTTCTAAACTTTACAGGTGGAATATATTGACATAAGTATACATTTTGTTATACGAAAGAATTTATTCAATGTATGATATAATGTGTGCACGTGATAGAAATGTGTTACGCGTACATTATACGTGAAATGTAGAATGAGTGCATGATTCCATTACAGAGAATTAATACATTTTATTTTATGTGAAATGACATAAATAAAAAAATATAAATTGTTAGGTATTGTTCGATAAGTTATATTCTAACGGTTTGACTAACAAATACTTACGGTTTTTTGAGTAAGTACAGATGATAAGATGTTTTTCAAAATATTATATGCTAACAGTTTGGTTTGCGTATGCTTACGGTGTTTTTCGTAGGTATAGATCAATCTGTAATTACGGTTACTAAACCGACGGTATAGATTTTGTCAACTTACGGTTGCGTAACCGTAGGTATAGGTTATAGGAACGGTTGCTACACGTACGGTTGGTGGCCGTAGGGGGTTTCGTAAGTAAATGTATTTACTAACGGTGTTTGGTTCACAACTTACGGTTGTCTGCCGTAAGTGTAGACCAAGTTTGTTGTAGTAATTTGATCATTGTTCCTCTTTAATTAAACAAGGAACTTGCCATTGGATGGTAGACAATCGATGATCGTTGAAGGTTTTTTGAGTTTAAGGACGTGTTTGGCACAGCTTCCGTTTGGAAGCGCTTTTGCATTTTCATTTAGTTATTTTTTATAAAAGTCATTAGATTTTAGAAGTTATTTATGTGATATTTTACTTATGTTTTGACTTCCAACTAAAAATTATAAAGAAGGAGCTTCCAAGATTAAAGAAAAAGTAAGATTGTTATGAAAGAGTTGACTTTTATAACAAACTAAAATTAGTTATAATCTCTCTTTTTCAACTCATTCTATATAAGAAGTGAAAGTCAAAAGTAACTTTCAAGTAGAAATTTTGCCAAACACGCCCTAAACCTTCTTCTCCCGTCAGTGTCTCCCTCTTGACTCTAAGTCTTTATTTTCCTCTAGTCTAATATTATTGTTAAACGATATTAAACTTTTATTATTGTTGTATGGATGTATTTTATTCTTCAAAATAATAATCTTTTGTATAGTTCCATCCTACCCTAGAGTCCGCTCCACTTAGTATCCACTCCAATTATACGCACAAAAATGAGTTCCATTTGGATTAGGCCTTCCTTAATCCAATCCACGGCAATCTGTTGATAAAGGAAAAAATATTATCCAATTAACTTGACATAATTTCATCCCCTATAGTATTTGAGTTAAAAATTTGACTCTTAATTTGTATTGCATCACATGTGTATGAAGTCATTTTCCTTTCTGGACACAATTTGATTTGACAATATAGATGCCGAGTAGAACCCAAACTTGACAAAAAAACTTCAAATAAAAATATGACCGGTATATTGGCCATCCGACATCAGCTTAGCCCGTGGCCTACGCCACGAAAGGAAGGAAAATAGGGTCAACAAGTAAAACCCGTCGCTAATAATTTCTTATTATTTTTTTAAATAAAAAATAATGGCGATGGCCAATGGTTGTCGCTATTATGTACTAGTGACAGGTGTTAGGTTGTCATCAATAATTTTTTATTATTTTTAAAAAATAAAAAACATAATAACGTCGACTAGAAGTTGTCGCGAATACATATTAGCGACAAGAATTAGCCGTCATAATAAATTTATATTATGTTTAAAAAATAAAAGCATAACACTGATGGCTATAATCATCGCTCAAACACTTGTGACAACTTTTAGCTGGGGCTAATAACCTGCTTTACCTAAAAAATATAAATAAAATACGTCTAGCTACGGATACAATCGTCGTGACTATTTTTTAGTGAGGGCTTTAGCCCTCGCCATTATTTTTTTGACTAAAAATATATTTAAATTTCTTAATATTCACAAATTTATAACATGGTCAAAGATAAACATACATACAAACTTTACAAAAGAAACAACCATGTAAATCAGAACATATAACAATGCAAAATTACAAATCAAACCACAAATATAATATACATCTCTAAATGTACATAAGACCAAGAAAAAAATGGAATCTATCTCACTCATCCTCACCAAAATCTTCTTCTTCTTCCTCCTCAGCCTCATTTTCACCCTCCTCAACTCCAACGTCCTCAGGCGGCACTACCAGGAGCGTAGTGTTTCCCCCACATCCTTCACACTCGAAGGTCTCTGAGGGGGGAGTGGAAACGATCAAGTGCATTCATCTGGTTCGATTTTGCACTATAAAATAGAAAGAAAAATATTAAAACTAGTAAGTAAGAAGATATCTAGTAAGTAATAAGCTATCACTATTTTTTACCATCAATTCCGTGCTCCGTTCATTGACCCAGACCATACTCCCATCAGGTTGCGGCCTAGACTGTGTCATTTGAAAAACCTCATGATGTGTGGACCGACAATCCTCCTTTAGTCTCTATTTTAACTGTTTAAAAGCTAAAATGTAATTAACTGAAGTTATAAAATATGTCTGTAACAAAAAATGAATATATTAAAACAAAAATTGCTTATAAAGGCATCATTGAGCTGACTGATGTTGGTACGGCCTCTGCAATAAGGCATGGACAACCTGGACCGATTCGAATTGTTCCTGTCAGAAATTTTCTACATTTAGAAAAAAAACAAGAAAAATATACACATATATTGAAAACATGATACTAGTAAGTAAAAATAAGTAACTATAAAATAAAACATATTATTTTCCAGTCCTTTTGGACCCAGATCTCACACATATGCCGTCATTGAGAAGGCTTTATCTTTGGCGGCACATGGCTGCATGTTTCTTCAAATGGTTTATTCTGAAAATACTGTTAAGCATAAGATATATGATAAGTTAAGTGATAAGATAAAGTAATAAAATACTAATTAACAATACTTACAAGACCCTTCAAGGTCCCCCTTTATTTCTGTTGCACCTCCCCCATATGCCGCAAGATGGACAAATCAATAGTCAGACTCTACTCAAATGTGAAACTTTGTTGTATATAAAAGTTTAAAAGTTAGTATGAAAAATATTAAGTAATAAAATTAAGTAATAAATAATAACAAATTAATATTGTCACTACTGTGATGCCTCTCATAATAGTTTCTGTAACGCCTCCACTTTGCCAACCCTCTTGTGAACCGTACAGAAAGAGTATAAAAGAACAAGACCATAATCTTCATAATACAACCATTATTACCGCAGGCAAGTCCAAACTAAAATGAAATATAAAGTCCCCATGTCTAGGATCTTTAAATAAATGTAAAAGTACATCTTATATGCTAAAAATAAACCATATTACATCTCTTGCTACTGAAACAAGAAATAAAACCTAATGCTAGATAACTGGCTTGACTCAAGCCTCAAGTCTCTAGAGCAACTTCCTTAGTCTCACACACCTCTTCTGGGTCTCTCTCAGCTAAAAAACAAGTTAGTAGGTAAGGGTGAGTCACATAAAATTCAACAAGCTCAAAATATCAACAATTTACAACTTTTCATAATTGTATCATAAAGAAAAGACATGATGTTTAACATCTCAACATGCTGCAACCATAACATATGCGTAGGCATTCTCAAGTCCTAAACATGTTGTTTTAAATCATCTAAGCCAAGAATAAGTACGTAGTCTTTCATATTGATCTACTTGGAACTTTAAAACATGCATACATAAATTCTTAAGCATTTAAACATGGAACATCATCTTGCATCGAATATCACAATAATACATCATATTCGTCATTCAAAATCATGCATCATCTTATCACTTTATAACATGACATGCATCCAACTACATCATCGTCATAGTTCATTCTTATTCATCATCATCGTCACCTAGTGGTAAGGCAAAGTCCACTAGATCTTCGGCTACGCAGTCGGAGAATCGATATATCCCACCCAGGGTCGGTGTACCTGTAAGCATGCACACTTCTAAGATTTTGACTCGTTGTCTTGAGCCCTTTCGCATCTTAGTCTTCCTCCACAAAGATGCTATTGTGGTTTAGACATTTAACCTCCTATGGTGGCATTCTCCACAACATTAATCAACTTAAACATGCATGTAGCATGCTCTATGACAATGCCCATAACAATAGTGCACAAATAGAAATTTAAACGTGTTGTGCATAACACAAACACCATGCATCTGACCTTTAGTAAGCTTAATCGCATCAAAAATAGATGACGCCAATATCAAATTGCGTCAAGGTACTATGATGCCATTAAGATAGTCCAGACTGGTTTTAAAGAAACTTCATAATTTCACAGGTTAGACATAGATAAATTTCTGATCAAAATAATACTAGACATAGCCTCTAACAGTACACAAGTGTGAGTGCTTAAAATGATCGTGTGATTAACATGAAAAATCTATGTTGTTTAGTGCAAAATATACCTATTAAAAACAGAAACTACGTGCAGTGATCGCCAGAAACTTTTGACTTAAAAGTTCCAAAAGAGGGTTTGATCGCCTACCTGTTTAAACGCGGAAGATATTGAGCTCTTGATTCCCCTCCTTCAGCCGGCTGAAGAAAGAGAGCCATTTCTTGCTTTTGTTCTTGCTGTTAAGGTTGAAGTTGAGGATCTTCCAGAAATCCTTGTGACTTGATTCTCCCTTTGATTCTCTTTTTTCAGCTCACAGAAATATAAAGGGAAATGAAGAAATGATGATGAGAATTTAAGTAGAAGCAGTATCCATTCTAATCATGGTTTTAAACATACAATTAAACAACAAACTTACTTGTTGGGATGGCTTTTGAAACCCCTTAATCAAATAGGTTTTGAAAAGTATGATGCTGTGATGTGTGTTGCATGAAGTGATAATGAAGAATGTAGAAATAAATAAAATGAAATGCAGATGCAGAAATAAAAGACTTATGCCCAATGGTTGAATCTTTGAATTGGATGAAGAATCTTGAATGGACGTCAACTTCTGGAAATGGCAGCGCTCCGGCATTCCGACGTTGTTGCTTTGCTTCAATCACGAACTCTGATTCTAACTTCTCTCTCTTTTTTAAAATAATGCTCCACTCTTTTTACCCATTGAAGATGTAAGGTATTTATAGACTTCTTCTGCGTCCGCAGATTTACATGGAAAAATCTAGGATTTATCCATCTTAATCAACAGATAAATACAGATTAATTCATCTTTATCTGTAATTATCTAAAACGCGTCCACATTGACTGACGCCTTTCAGATTAATTAAGATAAGGATAAACATCTGGGAAAACTTATCTTTATTTGTATTAGATAAAACGCGTCTACATGTGTAGACGTTTTTTACAGTAATTAAGATAAAGATAAACATCCGGAAGAGAAGTAGAAATAGCTTATGAAACCTAAAACGCGTCAGGACTTACAGACGCCTTTTAGCTAATTAATCAACTGATTAAAATTCAAATTTAAACGTTAAAATAAGAATAAAGTCTAAATGACGTCCACATAAGTCGACGTCTTTTAAGTTTCTTCATATTTTAACTGAAATTTGAGATAAAATCAATTTAATTGATTAACTTAAACATGTCTGTTAAACCCGACACTCAAAAAGATCAATAAAAATTAATCAATGATTAAATATCAGACCATTCTGAGGCATTATTATATAATATGAAATTTACTCGAAATGATGTCAAAATTAGCGTGTCTACAGCTGCCTCACCTTGGCATCGTCTTTGCAAGGGAGTGAAATGAAATGTAATGTACTGAAAAGGTGATGCCAAGGTGTGATGAGACATACTCTTAACATCACATGATTGAAATTTTTCTCAAAATCATCGATTGAAGATAGCTCAAAGAGATCAATGGAATCAATCCTGTCTGGATGAGGTAGACAAGGAAATAAAATAAAGTCGATCAACTTCCACGGAGTGGGAAGTACCCCAAGTCGTAAACACTGTAGGTTTCATCATGGAGAGCGTTTGCCAGCCAATGTGGACGTGCTACAGCCATGATGGATCTTAAAAGAAAACAAGAAATATTGGATAAAGAATCCGAGAAAGGATAGAATTCCAAAGATATCTTCAAGCGAACCTCAAAGATAATCAAGATACTCAATTCGGAATAGAATATTTCATATCATGTTTGGATTATTTGATTTAATGGTTTGAAACTTAATCAATAATTAATCCTTATTACAATGATTTCAAAGTCCTACATGATGCATGCTGGGCTAAAAGAAAAATATATAGTTAAATAAAATATAAATTAATCAAGGATAATATTGTTAAATTACCATTAATGAGTCAAGATACCAATTCTTGTAATCCAGTGCTAAGCCGAAGCTCGTTTATCCACGCCCCGTTTCACAAGAGTGGAACCATTGTCCTCACTAATTAACAATCCAATGGCTTATCCGTGCAATTAAGAATCCTCTGGAATTATCACCGTTTTTGTTGAAGGGGAACTCAAATTCCAGTTTCATCAAAACCACAAGGTCCTTGACATACTTTAATATAGTAATGCAAATGATTTACATGACTTACATAAAAGAAGTACAAGGATAGAAATAACCGTCTTTTTAGCCACGGTCAGGACTTCATAAATTCCCACAGTGGGATCTTCTTGATATTTCCAGCTTTACTCAGGTTTTCTTGAATTTTCTGCAATCAAAATTATTAGTAATTTCAAATAAATATTCAATTTAATCATCAAAAACTATAGAATTTCGGATAAATCACAGAATTGTTGAAACGCATCATGTCGAGCAGACGCCATTCAACATTGAAACGCGGCAGTGCTCCTAGACGCCTTTTACTCACAGAAACAGATTTCTGGCTGTTCTCTATTCGGATTCCAACTCTACCAATGCACATCCCTTTTCCAATCCGGAAAAGTCTTCTTAGGATCGCAATTCCTTCTATATAAACACCCTTAGGTTGTTCCCAAGCAATCCTACCATAATCCAAAGATCTTAGGTTGAGTTTTCTTCCAAAGTTTCAAGGTTTCTTCAAAGTTTCCAAGGTTTCTAAGCTTCAAGAAGGAGGAACTCCGAAAAAGAGGATGGATTCTTCAAACAAGAGGATGAAGATGTCTCTAGAGAAGTTCTCCGATGTGGAAAATCACCTCAATGGAAGGGATCCTAATCTTCAAGTAAGTTAAGTAAACTTCCCTTCAATTCTTGTTCTTGCTCTTCATGTTCTTCATCTTGTTCTTCATCATATTCTTCAATCCTTCCTTTTGTTTTCAGAATTATCCTATGTTTCCTGGTCCAAGGAAGTTCACTTCTCTACCTTGGATTCGTAAACTTGCAAAAAGTGTTAAGCTTTCCATGCAAGTTTTCATATCCAAATGGAATCTTCAAGGTCTTATGGTGCTTGCCAAAAATTACAAAAGTTCGAACGTTGATTGGGCGGCTATGGGTGCCTTGATCGAGTGGTGGCATCCCCAAACTCATATGTTCTTCTTTCAAGACTTTGAGTGCACAATCCTTTTGGAGGAGGCAGAGCTTCTATTGGGTCTCCCAAAGACCAAAGATAACAAAGATAAGATAGCATTGATAAGAGAGAAAATCACCGGTCAACAATTGTTGACATCAATCATAAAGGATCCTTCAGAAGCTAAAAGATGTCTTACCAAGAAGGGAATCAATCTTGCAAAGCTCGCTGAGTGGACTCTATATGAAATTGATGATCTAAGGGAGGATGAAGCGGAGGATGTGACAAAAGCTTTCGTTACATGCCTTGCCGGTGCCTTGTTCTTCCTTGCACAGGATAACATCTTGAAAGATGACCAGGTCAGTGCCATCTGCGCAATCTTCGAAGGTAAATCCATTAGCACTGCACTTTTGGCTTATCTTTACAGCGGGCTTTCTGCGGCATCTGTGGGTTGTCCCCCCTATGGGTGCATGTTACTCTTTGCCTTGTGGGTTGAATTTCACTTTAAGTTCGAGTACTGTAAGAAAAGGCCTCTGAATCCATCTCAGATCTTCTTGAATAGTCCAATTCATTGCATTGCTAATATTGTAAAGTTCAATGAGCACATGGTCAACAAAGTTCTAAAGCTCAAGACCCGGGCCGACTGGAGAGAGTATTTGAAGCTCATGACGTCCGACATATTTGACTCATCTCCGCTCGCTCTTGTTGGAAAGCTTATTTGGGTGCGCCGTGCAGCAGGAGCAGATCTCAAGTTGATTGGAGCGACCGAATTCGTGTTATACAACCCACACCGGTGCCTTACTCAACTTAGCTTGGGCCGTCGTGAATTCCCTGAATTCTCTCTTACACCCCCAATCAAAAAGCGTGACCTGGAATCCGACGAAGATTATGAAGCCATACAAATCATCACTACTTTGTGGAACCATGGCTTTAGTTACCGTGTAAAATCCTCTAAAGATAGAGATAGATGATTGAAATTTCCTTACCTTAAAAGTCTTCATGAAATTCTTCCTTGAATGTCCTCTTTCTCTTTTCTCTTTTTGATGTAATAAAGGATTTCATTGAATAAAGAGCTATTTTTCATGCATTGAGATCTTTTCTTAACTTTCTGTGATGTGCCCATGATTTTTCCTTTAGTAAAAACTGGATTTTTCCTGAAACTTTGACAATTCGGGTTCTGTAAAATGCAAAACGCGTCCAGTCAGAAAGACGTCTTTCAACCATAATTCATTTTCTATAAATTCAATTTAATCCTCAAAATCCTGATTAAAGTTTAAATTGCGTCTGTAACAATTGACGCCTTTCAACTCTCTCTCCTACTCTTTTCAGGATTCTGCCATTAATTCCGTGATTAATCGATTGAAACGTGTCTACAAGACAAGACGCCTTTCATAATCATTCTCTGTACGGCTCTGACTAGAATTGGCGGTAATATGAAACACGTCAACATATGTGGACGTCTTTCAATCAGTTTCAAACACCTGTCCTTGCCGCCTCAACTTATGCGCCCTAAAATGCGTCTGTCTGAGTAGACGCCTTTTATTTTTTCGTTTACAGACCCGCGAAGGCCCCCCTTTCTTCCTCACTTTTTCTCTTCACCGGCGGCGATTTTGAACTCCGGCGATCTCCTTCCCTTTTTTCCCCAAAACTCTTCCTTCTCAAGCTATGGAACGCGGTGAGGGCTCAAGGAAGACTAAGACCCTAGCCAAGAGGCGGCGAAGGCACGAAGAAGAAGCCCCCGAGGAGGTTCCGGTGGTGCTAGCCGAAGCCGCGGTATTTTTGGAGGAGGAGATCCCTCCACCGGCACCCGTGGCAATGGAAGAAGAAGAGGAGGGCGACCTCCACACGGTAAGCTCTCTATGGGATGAATAGGGTGAGAAAAAGGGAGGAACAAACGTGGTTCTTCAAGAACCCGGAATCGGGTCTTGAAAGGCGTCTAGACCAGGTGACGCCATTCAAAAGGCGTCACCATGGTCTGACGTCTTTCAAGACCAATTCCAAGTTTTTAATTAGGCAGAAAATAATTTTTGAATTGCGTCAGGAAATGTGGACGTGGTTTGAAAAACGTCTGTGTGTGCTGACGCCTTTCAAAACAGAAGTGATTTTCCTGTTTTTATTCATTACTGACCCTACTTTTATGTTTTTATTTGCAGGGAATGAGGAGGGCCAGAATCTCATGGGACCTTGTGATATGGGCTTATAGAGGTCTCCCGGATTTCCAGAAGGCGCGCCTGCGCCGGATGGGGTTCGGTGAGGTATTAGATATCGAGCCATTTTGCCTTGATTTGGTCCTCCTGTAGGCGCTGCGGGAGAGGTGGCATGCGGAAAGCCGTGCTTTCCTAATGCCGTAGGGACATATGGTCCCCACCCTAGAGGATGTGGCCAGGATCACTGGCCTCAGGGTAGAGGGCCGACCTGTGAGTGGGGTTACTTACCCCAACTATCAGGGATTGGCAGAGGCTCTGTTAGGGATAGAGGTGTCCAGCTTAAGTAAGGAGTCTAGGATGGTTCCTAGGGTGGAGGTAGAGGCAGCCTTAGGATTAGATGAGCCCCGACGTCGGTCTGACGAGACCCGGGAGGAGTTTAGGGATAGGTTAGCTGAGTCATCCTCCGCCGTCTACTGTAGCGACCCTAGTCAGGGGGAGGAGGTAGATAGGCAGCTTAGAGTTTTTCTTGTCTTCTTTGGTCGGTTGCTCTTCGGTACGAAGGGCGACCACATTCACTGTAGATTCCTATATCTGTTAGATGATCTAGATAGCTTAGGAGAGTACGCGTGGGGTGCGGCCCTTCTGGCCCACCTTTTTGCCGATTTGTCTGCGGTCACGCCGGACCGTGAGACCACTGTCAGCGGCTTCTCGCCGTTCCTTCAGGTATTAAGTTATTTATTATTTGTTTATGATATGCAATGCGATATGATATGATGCTTTACTAACTTATATGTTCATAAATGCAGGTTTGGAGTTACCATTACTTCCCGCTCGGCAGAGCGCGGATCGTGAGGCCCAACGCCGTCCCATTGGCCTGCCGTTGGCAGCCGATCGTGGACACGGCTCCTCAGCACCACCAGCTGACGGCCCTCCGCCGTCAGTTCCTGGATTACCCCGAGTTACTGGTAAGTTTTTAACTTGTTCAATTAAATACAATCTTTTATTCATTAAATGCAAATTATTTATGAATGCATCTAATCTATGTGCAGGTAATCTGGCGCCCGTACCTTGGTATAGGCGAGGAGGGTCAGCCGTGGGTGATGGCTGGCAGGAGGAGGTTCGGGAGGCAAATGTGGGTGCATTGTCTCAACGAAATCGAGCCCCTCCGCCTCCGGCTCGTGATGAGGACGCTGGGTCTCCACCAGGAGTGGATCGACGAGGAGGTCCCGGAGGGCGTCGGGAGGAGCATGAGGGGCAAGCAAGCCCTCACAGACTGGCGTGCCAAGTTCCCAGAGTAGTACGAGGACTGGCACCGCAGAGGCGTACGGGTGGAGTCCCGTGCGGAGAGTAGTGAGGCCTACCTCCAGCAGTACCGGGCCCACTACGCCGATCAACTTCGGCTCCTCCGACCACTCGATGTAAGTATGCATTTATGCATCTTCAATTTTATTATTATCTTGATTTATGTTTGTGAATGAATGTATGTATGTGTGATATGCAGGATGCACGTGATGCGGTTATCATCGACCTCCGGGCCCGCCTACAAGATGCGGAGGCCCAGCTCGAACAAGTCCAGAAAGAGCTATTTGATCTGGTATGTATGAATGCTTATGAATGCATGCTTTAATTAATTGATTGTTTTGGCGATTGACACTGACGGTTGTCTTTTGGTGCAGCGAGCCGTCTACACCCAGGCGGCTCCCCCTTCCTTCGGAGCTTCATCTTCTTCCTCGTCTGCCTATGATGCTGCTCTGGCTGACCTCCAGAGCCAGCTCGCCTCCGCCATCCACCGGGCTTCTCTTGCGGAGGAGGACCGGGCTGCTCGGGTAAGTTCTTCGACTTTTCGAATTTCGATTTTGATTACTTAATTGATTGCCTTGAGCTAACAATGACTTCCCTTCATGTTGCTGAGCTTTAGGAAGCCCTTCAAAGGGCTGAAGCGGAGCTGGAGCGTTCTCGTGCTGCAGCTGCTCGTGCTGAGGCCGATGCGGCGCGGATCCGGTCTCTGGAGGAGCAGGTGGCCCTCTCGACTGGAGATCTTCCTCGAGAGCTTTCACACCTCCAGTCTCGACTGGGGTTCATCACCGAGGAGCGAGAGCGGGAGCGGCAGGAGCGGCAGAAGATGGATTCAGAGATGGCCTCCCTCCGAGTTCAGTTAGGGATTGCTGAGCACGAGCGCCGGAGTGTGGAGGAGAGGTACAGGCTTGCTCGGCAGCGTGCCCAGGAGCGTGGTCTGACCAGTGCTTTTACTGCCAGTGTCGCCATGTCTTCTGGCCAGGTAGGGCCGAGCACGATGGGGCCACCTCCACCTCCCAGCGGAGGACCAGCACCGGACGCGCTTGATGAGGCCCAGAGCCAGCTTGATGAGGGCGGAGGGAAGAGCCAGCTTTGAGGGCTTATGTATTTTCTTTTTTTATGTATCATGTACAAAACACCTTTTGATGATATACATGAAACCTTTTGGGCTCCAATCTTGTGTTCCTGTGCTTGTCTTGTATCCTGTACATCACTTAACAAATAGGTTAAGTATCTATTTAGGCTTAGCCCCTTGCCTGACCAAATAAATGGTCAATTAATTTTTCCTTCAATAAATGGTCAAGGGGCATAGCCTTTATTAACAAAGGTAATGTGAATAATCAAACTTAAGCAAAATGCAACATGCAAGCAAACAGATGCTCACTGAAAATAAAAGGAATGAGACATACCAAGTGCAATAAGCAAATGCTAAATGAAATATTTTTGTTGTTTTGAAATATTCATTTTTATTTGGGTTTTGAAATATATGCTTTTTTTGGATTTTGACAAATATTTTTTTTTTGATTTTTGACATATGTATTTTTTTGGATTTTTGACATATGTATTTTTTTTTATTTTTGACATATGTATTTTTTTTGGATTTTTGACATATGTATTTTTTGGATTTTTGACCAAAAGATCAGCATGGTACTTAGATCAAAAGATCATATTCATTTATTAACTTAATTCCCAAATTGTTCTTTAACAACTTAACTTAAACCCATCGTGTTTGAACTTGTGTTTCCATTCGTGATCCCATTTGATGATTTGACCCTTAGTCAATCTAAGACATTCCTTAAGTTTGGAGTACGCCTCTTTAGAAAGAAAGGAAGAATAAGTTTTTAGAAAGCCCATGAGAAGGTTCCGGAGACCTAAAAAGATGTTCCTTTCCTACCTTAATATCCGTTGGGGTTCGGTCATTTCTTTCCGGGGTATTTATCGACCTTGCGTTCCCTTTCGTTTCATTTCATGGCCTTGATGTTTGTCATGTGATGGCCTTTTGATTTGACATTTGGATTTTGCCTTTTTGCTTTTCTTTTTTCTATTCTTTTCTTTTCTTCGGGACGGATCTCCCCCATTTTTTTTTATGACGGCCTCCTGCTAAGATAACGGGTATTCTTGGTAGTCTATTCTAAGCCTCGTTCCGACATCATGGGCCGAGTGTAAAACAGAATTTTTCTTTTAAAAGAATGATTTGTACTTTACCCTTTCGGTCAAACTTCGGTATCCTTTAGGACTTGGCATCTCTTGTTACTCACGAATCAAACGTGTCAGTGTGTGTAGTAATGTATCTGAAGTTAAGTTATCCAGACTAACAAAGAAATTCGAGTTTATAAATTTTCTGATTCCACTGGTCTTTGTACCATACTAATCCACTCTTTAACCTAAGGGTAGTATTTCTTAAGATGTAAGCCATTCCAGGGATGATTTAGCTCTTCTCCTTCTGCATTAACAAGACGATAAGCATTACCAGGAAAAGCGTGCGATACAACATAAGGTCCTTCCCAGTTGGGTTGGAACTTAGAACGCGGACCACTAGGTTTTACAAAAATCCTTTTGACGACCATTTCACCGACTTTGAACTTACGTTCAATGACTTTCTTTTGATAAAAACGTGCTAGTTTATTTTGATAAACTTTTGCATGATTAGCAGTTGACCATCTTTTCTCGTTTAAAAGTTCCAATTGAGCAAGGAGTGCTAAACGATGTTCATCAATAGAGAATTCCTTATTCAATTGTACTCTTAATGACGGTATGAGGATCTCATATGGAACTACCGCCTCCATTCCAAATGTTAAGGAATAAGGAGTTTGCCCAGTGGGCGTGCGGATTGAAGTTCGGTAGGCCCATAGAGCCTCAACCAATTTTTCCGGCCAGTCTGCGAATTTGTTAGATTTGCACGTCTTTTTGATGATTTTTATCAAAGTCTTATTAGTTGCCTCTGCTTGGCCATTGCCTTGCGGATAATAAAGAGACGAATGATGCAATGCAATTCTATACCTGTTGCAGAGATCCTTCAATTCTTGTGACACGAACTGTGGTCCGTTGTCGGTGACGATGGTGCTTGGAATTCCGAATCGGGTAATGATGTTCTTCATGATGAACTTACAGACGGTTGATGCTTTGATCTCCACGTACGCTTCAGCTTCTGCCCACTTGGTGAAGTATTCCGTTGCCGTGAGAATGAAAGATTTTTGCTTGATGTCGAAATCTGGATTGCCAAGGGGTCCAATGATGTCGAAAGCCCACATGGAGAAAGGCCATGGGGAAGAAACAGGATGGAGTGAAGATGCAGGAGAATGAATTTTGTCGGCGTGAAGTTGACACTTAGCACACCTACGGACATATCCTACACAGTCTTCTTCCATGGTTGGCTAATAAAATCCTTGTCTAAGGATCTTCTTTGCTAGCATCTGTCCATTGACATGGCCACCACAAACTCCACTATGAGCTCCTTCCATAACCTTCCAAAGCTCATCTTCATCTAGACATCTCAGAAGAACTCCATCAAAACCTCTCTTGTACAGTGCTCCCCCAACTAGGGTGTATCGTTGAGCAACTCTCCTGATAGCTCTCTTCTCCTCAGTTGTAGCTTCCTCAGGATACGATTGATCTTCACAATATTTGGCAATTTCATAATACCATGGCTTCTGTTCATCATCCATTTCTTCTAACAGCTCTATCAACATGATTTCTCTCTTTTCTACAATGCTTCCGTCTCTGACTTTCTTCAGCAACTTCTCCTTAGTTCTAAGGAATGAAGGGTCTTTCACGGCGGGTGAAAGACGCCTATGAACTATAATTGATTCGGATTGCTTGCTGATTGGAAAATCAAGAGAAGATGCAAGTGAAGCTAGAGCGCCAGCTAAGATGTTTTGATTCCTAGGGACATGGACAAAGATCAATTTCGTGAAAAGCTTTGAGTAAGCAGAAGTAAGTTCCTGATAAGGCTTGAGCTTAGAATCAAGAGTTCGATACTCGGTCAGCACTTGGCGAAGAATCAGTTGGCTATCACCCACAATCCTGAGTTTGGTGGCACCATGGAAATGAGCAGCCTCGAAGCCAGCAAGAAGTGCCTCGTATTCAGCTATATTGTTGGTGACTGGAAAATCAAGCTGAAAGGCTTGTGGAATGGTGACACCTTCGGGTGATAACAGAACGATACCGATCCCCTTTCCATGAGAATTCAGAGCTCCGTCAAAATGCAGAGTCCACATATCATCTCTGATTTGATTTATAGACATCAGTTCCTCATCCGGAAACTCTGATCGCACTGGATCAAATCGAGGAAGGGGATGATGAGCGAGATGTTCTGCTATGGCATAGCCCTTGATCGCTTTCTACTGAATATAAATGATATCGAATTGAGATAGAAAGCTTTGCCATTGCGCTACCCTATCAGTAAGAATAGATTTCTCCAGAAGGAACTTGATCGGATTCATTCTAACGATGAGATGGACTTCATGGGCCAGAAAATAATGTTTTAATTTCTGCACAACCCAGACCAATGCTGCACATGTTTTCTCCATCGCCGTATATCTCTGTTCAGCAGGGTTGAGAAGTTTAGAGAGATAGTAGGCTGCCCTCTCCTTTCCTTCTTCATCCTCTTGTGCTAGGACAGCCCCCACTGCATCATCCAGGACTGAAATGTAAAGTATCAATGGTTTGCCTGGAGATGGTGGTCTCAAAACAGGAGGACTTTCCAAATAGTTCTTTAATCCATCGAATGCCTCCTGACACTTATCGTCCCAATCAAATTTGACTCCCGGCTTGGTAAGCTCGTAAAACGGCTTACACCTTTGTGAGTGCTGGGAGACAAAACGGCGAATAAATTGCAACCTCTCGATTAATCCTCTCAACTCTTTCAAGTTTTTGAGAGGTGGCATTTCTCTAATAGCCTTCGCCTTATTGGGATCGATCTCAATTCCCCGTTTGCTGACAATAAATCCAAGCAATTTTCCTGAAGATACCCCGAATACACATTTCTTGGGGTTCATCTTTAACTGATACTCTCTCGACCTCTCTAATACCCTTGCCAAAACCTTGGCATGCTCAGCCTTTGTCTTAGATTTAACTAATAAATCATCCACATACACTTCCAGATCTATGTGCATCATGTCATGAAATATTGCCATCATAGCCCTCTGATAAGTGGCTCCAGCATTCTTCAATCCGAATGGCATGACGACATAGCAGTATGTTCCCCAAGGTGTAGTGAATGACGTTTTTTCTTGATCTTCTTCTATCAGCTAAATTTGATTGTACCCTGAAAATCCGTCCATAAACGATAATGTTTCGTAGCCAGCAGTATTATCAATGAGTACATCAATATGAGGCAATGGAAAATCATCTTTAGGACACGCCCGGTTCAAATCGCGGAAGTCAATGCAAATTCTGACCTTCCCGTCCTTCTTCATAACCGGGACTATGTTGGCCACCCATTGTGGATAAAGGACAACTCTAATAAATTTGGCTTTATGTAATTTGTCGACCTCTTCCTTCATCTTTAGAGCCATTTGTAGGTGGAATCGCCTTAATTTCTGCTTGACAGGGCTAACTCCTTCCTTTAACGTTAATCTGTGTTCAACTAAAGATGAATCTAACCCTGGCATATCTTCATAACTTTAGGCGAAAGTGTCCTTGTAGTCCTTAAGTACTTGTACCATTGCCTTCTCATCCTCTGTAGAAAGATTTTTACTGACGATGACAACCTTAGGTTCGTCTTCAGTCCCTAAATTGATTTCTTTGGTGGGCTCTTCTACGGCAGCTGAGGGTTCATCGAATCTCTTCATTCTACTGGCATATGCCTCAGCTGTGTCCTCGTCATCTTCCTCATTTTCAATAATGGGGTCCTTCTCATGCACTAACTCATACACCCCATACCCATCATTGACTGACTCATCATTCATACAGTCTTCTGGCATTTGAATTGGATTTTCTAGAAACTGGGGGATTAAAGAGCAAGAAAAGCATCTATCAGCTAAGTCCTGGAGGTATCTATCTGGGATTCACCTACCCTTAGGCTTCCTAGACTTCCTAACCTGACTAACCTGCCTAGAACTAGACTGCCTAACTTCACTAAACTCCCTATTATAACCTAATGAAGATGAAGCAGGATGGAAATCCTGGGATACAAGTAGAAATACAGGGGAATCCTCCCGAGGGGAGGGGCAGAGTAGATCTAAGAGAGAATCTTGACCGAAGGACCCGCGCGACGGGGTGCGATCGGACAAGTAAGATGTTTCCTCGATGAGGATCTGGGAAGAATTTGTTGTAAAATTGGCGTTTTTTTTTTGGATATCAGAGTAATTAAACATAAAACAGGAATGGATACAAATAGAAGGAGAATTAGACGGAGGAAGTGGCACCAAGGACAGAGGGTTAGGGGGATCATATAGCAATATGTCCCAGATCAAATCATATATCCTCTCTAGATCGAGAGGAGGTTGTGGAATAAGGTCCCGAGGGGACAGAGTAATCATAATGGGCGGAGCCCGTGGAATATCTTCAATAATAACCCGCGACCAAGTCGGGGTCAAGAGCAGTGTGCGAAACAGAGTATGGAGCATGAAGACATGGGAAGGATATGTCCCCCTCCAGAGTAGATCTGTAGTGCAACCAGCTTCATAGGGGTCATCTGGCTCCCCTTCATCGGTTTCTTCAGACAACAATATTCGCTTATCAAAGATGGCACCAGGGCTTTCAATCAGCTCATCAATCTGCGGCGGCCACTTGGGTTCTGCAGGATCTAGAAACAATCTGTTCAGTGCAATGTAGAGGTCTCTCAGATCGAACTACCTATACCATTCACATTCAGGATCATGGAATTTTCTCCTCTTCATAGGCCGCAGAGCCTCCAAGGATTGGTACGTAAGTAGTTCTGAGCAATGCCTGGCCAAGTCCCTCCCATATATGTCATGGAGGTCAAAAAAATGAAGCAATGACCACCGTGTTGTCATGGCTAAGTATGGGCCCTTTTATGAAATGAGTGTACAAGGTCCATGTTAGGGGATCTCGGCCTTCCTTGGGTGGTGTAGACATTGTCTCCAAGATTTCCTGACCATTCTTTTGCTGAACCCTGTCTTGTTTCAATTTCCTTGGCCTATAGCCCAGACCGCTTCCAGGTGCTGCTCGGTGATCTTTGACAGGAGTGGTCCTGCCTTGCAACTGTGTGCCCAGACCTTTCCCAGGCTTATAGCCGTTCTTCATCATAATTCTCCATCCTGGGGTACTCATGCACTTCCCCCTTTTTATGGCATCTAACGGGTAAGGAGAAATAGTGGCGGCTTTTAGAGGATCAGCCACTGGATGATAGACCTGTAATACCGACAGAAAAGGTTGTCGGCCAGGTAAAACAGCAGATTTAATATTCAAAGTATGAGCAGCAGCGAGGATCGGCATGCTCGTCACTTTAATAATTCATCCTTTGAAAGGGAATTTGAGGCATTGGTGATTCGTAGAAGGAATCGCCTCAAGAGTTTTAATGTAAGGACGACCCAAAATGACATTTATAGAAGGATCGATTTCTAGGATGTGAAATTCGACCTCTGCATGACTTACAGGGCCTAGCTCCACCTTCAAATAAACCATTCCTAGAGGGGAACGGGTAGAATTGTCATATGCTGTCACAGAGATGGGGCTAGGCAGCCATTTTTCTTTGAGCACACCGCACAGCTCTAGGGTCTTCGGAGGTAAAACATTGATCGAAGCCCCTGTGTCAACCAGGCATGCATCTACGGCCTTCTTACAGATGTTGACCGTGATGCTCAGAGCCATGCTTCTGGCTGCTGGCGGTGCTAGTTCCGATGTGTGAAATGTAATGGAGGGCTGATCCCCCTGAGGAACTAGTAGTGCTGCAATTTTTTCTACCGGCACGTCCTCGTTGACCATCACCTTCTGTAGATATTCCATTAAGGCTTCTTGGTGACTCTTCAACCTTTTGATTAGTTCAAGTACGGTGATCCGTGCCGGTGTTCTGTCCAGATGTTTCAACAAATCATATTGAGTGCCTGGTGCACTCTCTTCATTATGGGCTTCCTCAGTCGGCTGTGATGGGCCGTCTCTAACTGTGGACTGAGGGAAAACTTTGTTGAAAATCCTTCCATTCCGGAGCGCATGTTCCTCAACCATGGAGGATCCGGGTGACACCTTGAGTATCGCAAGGTTGGATGGTGCGGATGATGTAGAGGGCTGGTATGTAGGTGATGGCGTAGGGTTAGGTGGTGATGGCGCAGTGCGGATTAGGGGTTTAGACGGTTGGATGGTGGATGGGTAAGTGGTTGGTGAAGTGGGGAATGGCACGTGTAATAGCGGTCTGGATGGTAAGGGGGTATCTGGGTAGGTGGTAGTAGTAGCGGGCGAAGTAGGGAATGGTACGCGGAGTAATGGCCTAGATGGTAGAAGGGGCGCGTGATTGGTTTGCGGGGGATTATATGGTAGCGGTGTAGTGGTGTGGGGCGTAATGGGCTTGAGGAAAGCGGGTAGTGGTAATGGGTTATTGGGTGCGGGCGAGTAATATGCGGGTGTCGGTAGAGGGATGATGGTAATGGGTTGTGGCCTTGGTATGTGGATGGTGTGGCGTTGTGGTCGTTCTGCGGTACTTGGAATATGACCCGTCGAATAAAGAGAGGAAGAGTCTTCTATTCTCCACTGTTGCCCACGGTCAGCCTCAGACTGGCTGCTTGTCAAGATAGGGGCAACTTAGTTTTGGTTCTGGTGCTCTGGGAGTGGATTCTGCACTATGCCCATGTTGGGTGGTGGTGCTGCTTGTTCTGGTGGTCTTGCTTGTTGCTGCTACTGCTGCTGTGGTCTTCTTGCCTTCAGGGTTGATATATACTTTTTCATTTCCTCCCAGTCTATGCCGCCCTGCTCGTTGAGATCATGAATATAATCTCTAAACTGGAAGCAGGTGTCGATGGTATGCCCAGGTTGCCTATGGAAGTAGCAATACCTGGACGTGTCGGCATTTTGAGGCCAGACGGCCTTTTCCCTTGGCAAAACTAAGGCATTAGCTACCATTAGAGCACTGAAGATATCTGCCAAGGATTCTGGGAGGGCCGGGTATTCTGCCCTTTTAGGGCCTGGAGGTCTTCTCTGCTGATTATAGTCAGTAGGAGGAGGGACATTATGGTATGCCGGCGGTGCGCGCGGCTGATATTGCTGCTGTTGTTGATATTGCTGCTGTTGGGGCTGCTGGTACTGTTGTTGCCGTTGCGGCGGCTGCTGTAGCTGTTGCTGTTGCTGATTCTAGTTCGGTTGCTGGGGCCGCTGATACTGTTGCTGATAATGGGGGTTCTGCTGCTGCCTGTACCCCTGCTGGTTCGGCTGCGGTGGCCTCTGGTACTGCTGCTGATTCCTCACGAACTGGGGCAAGTTATTATTCATGCTACTAACTTGCTCGTGAGAGAGTGTGCCCTCAGTAGTCGGACCTGTGCTGGGAGAGTTTGGCACTGCAGGCTTCCGAGGAGGAGGCCTGCTAGGTCTGTGAGGATCAAAGACGCTAGAGAACGTAGCGTCCTTGAAGGCATTTTGGCAGTACCGTGCTCTTTTATAGAGCTCTGCCATGTTGGTCAGATTGTTCAGGAAGAGGACTAGTTTGAACTAGGGCGTGGCATTGGAAATTAACATCTTCACTTGCTCAGATTCGGACAAGTGATCCTTCACCTTTTCGGCCAGGCCCCGCCACCTGTCAGCAAAACTGACAAACTCCTCATCAGGTTTCATCTTTTCTGCTATGAGGTCAGTGATGGACAAGGAGGGTGCAACTCTGTCTTGGTACTGTTGAATAAATTTCCGTGAAGCGATACCGTAGTCCTTTACTTCGGAGGGTTCCAAGGAAAAGAACCACTCGAGGGATGGTCCCTCTAGAGATCTCCTGAACAAAAAGGCCAACGACCTCTTATCGTTCTACCAGAAAGACGATTTGTACATAAACTCCTTCAAATGTGTAAAGGGGTTACTAGTACCGTTGTACTTCCGGTACACTGGCATCTCAGAGGGTGGTAGGTGGAATACCGGCAGGCTCGGCAAATTGATCTCTAGCGCAGCTTTAACCCCCATCATCTTCTGGAGGTTTTTGAATTGCTCATCCATGCGCTCCATTTTGGCCAGCAACGCTTGCGTGGTCAGATCTACTTGGGGAGGAGGAGGAGGTGGAGGTACTTGATAGGCCTGCTGCCTAGAGTACGTTGGACAGGGGGGACAATAAAGGGGAGGTCCGGCAGAGCTTCCGCCATGCCCGAGGGCATTTTGATAAGCAGGCGTTTGCGGTCTAACCGGTTGCCTAGAGGATGAAAGCTGCGGCCCAGCTGGCCGAGAAGTAATATGGAGGCCTTCTATGGCCTGATGAATGTAAGGAGGAGGAAGAGGAGGTTGTTGAGTAACAACAAGGGGGGCCACATGGTTCGGCTCAGTAGGCTGTGTGGGTACCTTTCCCTTCAGAATGGACTGGATCGCCTCGAACTACTGAGGGTCCAGTCGGGAGGCAAGAACTCCCAAAGCGTTGACGAGATCCGAAGGATCAGAGGACGAGGGATCATTCTGATTCATGTCCCCCTCAAGATTGGGATTAGGAATCGCATATTCATGCGGGGGAAGATCAGGATATCGATCATGGGGATGAAAGAGAGGTATCCGGACATTCCCATCTTGTCGAGATGGAATGGGGACAGAATTACGGGAGGCATCAGCATCTCTCCCGTTCTCATAGTTGTAGTCCGAATCGCGAGGGGCATTAGCATCTCCCTCGTAGTTGATGATGGCGTCTTGAGCCATACTCAAGTCCTTGCCTGATCGCAACAACATGATGTTAGATTCTTTTTTCAAAGATTTGACAAACAAGTTGTACAGAGATTAATCAATCAAGTGGATGCTTAACGTGATTTCAAGATTCCTTGTTGAGTTATTTGGATTCAATTAAACCACAAATTCACTCAGGGAAAGCATCCTAGTTTCAGTTCAATATCCACCGTTATTCTCTATGGCTTTCTCTCACAACGTTTTATGGAATCTAACAAGGACTTCAACTGGTACAACCAGCCCGATGATCAAGGAGGAGTACCTTGATTTTGGGGACTTATGGAGGCCTCAACGTCAACTTCTCTAGTCTGATCAAGGGACCAACCCAATCAGAGAGAGTTGCTGACGTCAAGTAGTGTGTTCCTAAGAAAAGGAGGGTATTCGCCTCAATGCGTATGACCTATGGCCTGGATGGCCTCTAATGCTTAATAATAATAGGTAGTTAGCACTCAAGTCACAAAAATCTGAGAACTGGGAAAAAATTAAAAAAAACTGTCTGAATTGCGTCGATTTTATTCGACGCTATTCAAACAACATCTTAATTTTTTCGCAGAAACTCAAATTGCAGACAGCAGAGAATGAAGACTGAAAGGCGTCTGGGTTTATTGACGCAGTTTGAAACGCGTCAGTGCTCCTAGACGCTTTTCAAGTCGCAGAAACAACTTTGCAGGAGGAATTTCTGGGTTGATTCCTCCTCAAACAGGATAAAAGCAGTAAATAATCAATTCATGCAGATTTTTTTTTTGTTCCAAATTTTAACAGGATGATTTTACTAACTAAACAAGTAAGATGCCAATCAATCACACAACATTTTCATCACAAAAACAGCTTTTTCAATTAATCAACGGGGAGGGCAAGATCTTGCCACAGGGGTGTGCACGTGGTGCACGAGGGAAATTTACTAAACTAAAACACTCACCAATTGGTGAGGACGTGTCGAAAGACACAAGTGGTGCACCGTGGGTGCCCGATTGATGATAGCAAGAACAAAAGACTTAAAAGATGGCGAGACCAAGTCCCACCGTGATCGCTAAAAAAGCTGTGAGTGCTTAAAATGATCGTGTGATTAACATGAAAAATCTATGTTGTTTAGTACAAAATATACCTATTAAAAACAGAAATTACGTGCAGTGATCGCCAGAAACTTTTGACTTAAAAGTTTCAAAAGAGGGTTTGATCGCCTACCTGTTTAAACGCGGAAGATATTGAGCTCTTGATTCCCCTCCTTCAGCCGGCTGAAGAAAGAGAGCCCTTTCTTGCTTTTGTTCTTGCTGTTAAGGTTGAAGTTGAGGATCTTCCAGAAATCCTTGTGACTTGATTTTGCTATCTTAATTCTCCCTTTGATTCTCTTTTTTCAGCTCACAGAAATATAAAGGGAAATGAAGAAATGATGATGAGAATTTAAGTAGAAGCAGTATCCATTCTAATCATGGTTTTAAACATGCAATTAAACAACAAACTTACTTGTTGGGATGGCTTTTGAAACCCCTTAATCAAATAGGTTTTGAAAAGTATGATGCTGTGATGTGTGTTGCATGAAGTGATAATGAAGAATGTAGAAATAAATAAAATGCAGATGCAGAAATAAAAGACTTATGCCTAATGGTTGAATCTTTGAATTGGATGAAGAATCTTGAATGGACGTCAACTTCTGGAAATGGCAGCGCTCCGGCGTTCCGACGTTGTTGCTTTGCTTCAATCACGAACTCTGATTCTAACTTCTCTCTCTTTTTTAAAATAATACTCCACTCTTTTTACCCATTGAAGATGTAAGGTATTTATAAACTTCTTCTGCGTCCACGGATTTACATGGAAAATTTAGGATTTATCCATCTTAACCAACAGATAAATACAGATTAATTCATTTTTATCTGTAATTATCTAAAAAGCGTCCACATTGGCTGACGCCTTTCAGATTAATTAAGATAAGGATAAACATCCGGGAAAACTTATCTTTATCTGTATTAGATAAAACGCGTCTACATGTGTAGACGTTTTTTACAGTAATTAAGATAAGGATAAACATCCGGAAGAGAAGTAGAAATAGCTTAGGAAACCTAAAACGCGTCAGGACTTACATACGCTTTAGCTAATTAATCAACTGATTAAAATTCAAATTTAAACGTTAAAATAAGAATAAAGTCTAAATGGCGTCCACATAAGTCGACGTCTTTTAAGTTTCTTCATATTTTAACTGAAATTTGAGATAAAATCAATTTAATTGATTAACTTAAACATGTCTGTTAAACCCGACCTCAAAAATATCAATAAAAATTAATCAATGATTAAATATCAGACCATTCTGAGGCATTATTATATAATATGAAATTTACTCGAAATGATGTCAAAATTAGCGTGTCTACAACAAGGATCCATATCATGTAAAATAATGTATTTATGCATAGAAGAATAAGTTCTCATGGAAAGATACTCATGAAATAAGGTTATAAAAATACCTTATGCATGTAATATCAGAACAATACTTAACTCATTAACATGAGCTACTTTACGCCACTTAAACATGAAGAGTAGAACATTAAGCAACACTAATAGGAGTCCTAATTACGTCGTGATGCCTTGACATGATTATTAAATCATGTCAAGGTACTCTAATGCATTTAAACATGTAGATTAGGATTTCTGCATGCAATCTAGGGTTTCACACACCAAGCATGGGGATTTAAGAAGAATGGGTCATACATTGTGGAGGGATTCATGCATATCAAATGTAACTATAAAACCTTATTTTCAGGTTACTATCATATTAGTTAGAAAATGCTTTAAAAATATAATTATTTACCTAAACATAGCCATGAATGTGAAATTCGTCATCACTTGCCTCTATGAAGCGAAACAAACACACCAAGGCCGCCTAGGCAAGGCAACCAACTCCTCTCACACTCTACAACACCGTAGCACCGCTGTCTTGCACCATGTAGATGAAGAACATAAAGAACACTGCCTCCACATGCTAAAAAACGTCTCTATCTCTCTCTCACGACTGCTCTATGGTTTAGAATGTAGGAACCCTCTCTCTCTCGTGCTCAAAGGATCTATAAATTCCTATGGTTCGAAGTCTAAGAAGAATCAAACTCTCGGGAAGAAAAGAACTAAAGACAATATGTGCTAGAATCGGACTTCTTAATCATGTTAGGATGATATGATGCCTTCTAAACACCCTCTCTTATTTGCGTCAACTCTGTCTGATGTGAATAAGCACTCTCGGCCATGCTCTAAGAGACTCACTCTAACCCACTAATGGACCTACCTATGCTACTAATGATGCCCTAACTAAGACTCTCATGGGCCAAGTATTACACCCTCTCCTCCTTAAGGAAAATTTATCCTCGAATTTAAAACATAGCACACAATCATCACAATCCAAAAAAAATCATAGAAATAATACTAGCTGCACACAAAACAAATGGGAAAACTTCTGTCGCATCTTAGACTCCAACTCATATGTAACCTCTTCTGAAGTGAAATTCCTCCACAACACCTTGGCCAAGGGTATCCATTTATTCCTTAGCTCCTTCATCTTGGCATCTAGAATCTGGACCAGTTGCTCTTCATAGCTCAAGTTCAGCTGAACATCCAACATAACATAATCGATTATATGTGATGGATCCATCACATACTTTCTCAATATAGATATACGGAACACATCATGCACACCATCCAAACTAGGGGGCAATGCCAACCTATAGGTTAACTCTCCAACCTTCTGCAAAATCTCGAAAGGAGCAATATATCTAGGGTTCAACTTGCCCCGCTATCCAAACCTGACAACTCCCTTTGAAGGAGACACCTTTAAGAACACATGATTACCAACCTCGAATGCAAGGTCCTTCCTCCTCTAATCAGCATAGCTTTTATGCCTACTCTGAGCCGTCAACAATCTTTTCCTGATAAGCTAAATCTTCTTTGTACTAGCATACACAACCTCTAGGCCAACTAGCTGCCGCTCCCCAAACTTCTCCCAACATAAAGGAGACCTACAAGACCGACCATACAAAGCCTCGAACGGAGCCATACCAATGCTTGAGTGGAAACTGTTGTTGTAAGCAAACTCAATAAATGACAAATTTATGTTCCAATCACCCTTCCAATTCAAGCTGCAAGCTCTCAGCATATCCTCCAATGTCTAAATAGTCCTCTTGGACTGACCATCTGTCTAGGGGTGAAAAGTAGTACTAAACTTCAATTGTGTTCCCAATATTTCCTATAGACCTTTCCAAACTCAAGACATGAACCCGAAATCATGATATGAGATAATAGACTTTGGAATACTATGCAACCTCACAATGGTGTCAATGTACAACCTGGTTAAACTCTCTACAGACTGCTTCACCTTCATGGCTAAGAAATGTGCTAACTTTGTGAATCTATCCACCACAACTTAGATAGCATCATTTCCCCTCGCTGATCGAGGCAAACCAACAATGAAGTCCATGGTGACATGCTCCTATTTCTATATGGGAATGTCAATCCTTTGCATCAATCTAGAAGGTCTCTGGTGCTCTACGTTCACCTGCTAACAGATCAAACACCTAGAACAAATTCTGCAACGTCTCTTTTCATACAAAGCCACCGGAAAGTCCTCTTTACATCCTAAAACATTTTGGTACTGTTCAGGTAGACAGTGAACTTAGATCGATAGGCTTCAGTCATAAGTTCCTTTTTTAACTCTGAAACATCGGACATACAAACTCTATTTTAGAAACGGATCACACCATGCTCATCTCTGCTGAAACTAGGCTTATCAACCAAGCCTTGCAACTACAAATCATCTCTCTAGGCTACAACAACTCGCTCCGCAACTGCTAATATGATAGACAACTTAGACAAAGCTGTGGCAACCTCATCAACTATCTGCCAATCATGCAACATCATTAAATGCTTCCAGCTCAAGGCATCAACCACTACATTGGCCTTGCATGGATGGTAGCTAAGCTTAAAATCATAATTTCAAGTGCTCAAGGTGTGCTTTCAAAGACAACAAATGATAAGGTTGCTACGAATAGTAATAGAAATGTGATCGCTAAAGATCGAGGACCTCGAAGGAAATAAAATGAATGATCGCAAATTACCTTTCAAAGTAGGGAATACTGTGAGTCCCTTTATTTCATCTTCCTCGGTCGGACAAAGAAGAAGAACCCTTCTTGTTGATGTCCACTCTCTTTAAGATGACGTACGGCAAGTGATGATGCTCTTCCAATTTCTCTTTTAATGTCTCGCAAGAAAGACAAAGAAAAAAAGAAAAAGAATAAAAGATGATTAGAACTTTGATAGGGTGCAACATCTATTCTATGAAAAGGGACATCATGCAATTAAACTAAAAATACTCGCTTTATTGGTGTTTTCTTGAAACCCTTGTATGCAAATGGAAGGATATAGCATGAAATGCTAGTAAGTGTGTGTGAAAAAGATGATCATGATGATGCATGCAATGCAACTAAGATGAAGAAATTAATGAAAACGGAAGCAAAAGAAAGCGAATAAGAAAGAAAGTAATAAAGAGTTGGCCCCTTCAAACCCATCGGGCTTCTAAAGCTTCTTAAAGATGGAAGAAGAAGCTTGGAGGAGGAAGAAGAGTCTATAATGATGTTGTCCACGTTCAGAGCAAGAGGGCTCTGTTCTCACTATAGAGAAATACTTCAATAGCGTTCTGGCCACCTCTATTGAAGGTTCAAAGAGGTACCTAATATATAAATAGCATTTTCTAGGGTTTTAGCTTAAAAAATCTCTCTATTTCGGAGCAAATTACCCTAGATAATTACTGGTCACATGGAGACCTTCCATTTAAAGAAATTAGATATTTCTAATGAAATGAACTTGTTCAATATCCAACTGAATCGCGTCGACCTTAGACGACGCCTTTTAGAAAGACGTCGATCTACTTGGACGTCTTTAAGAGGGGCTAATTAAAGGAAGATAATATTGAGAAAGCCAAAGATAATTACAGACTCTATAAAACACGTCGACTATGATCGACGCGATTCAAATAAATAGAAAATTAATTAAGATTCAAATTAGTAATCGGTCAGGATTAGGAACTTGAATCACGTCGACTAAGCCTTTTAGCTTAATCCTTATTTGACTAAGAAATTTGAGTCAAAATTAATTCTGCTTAGAAATCTAAATGGCGTCGGCCCTAGGCGATGCGAATTAGTGAATTTTCAGAAAAATGGGCAAAAATTAACTAATGATTAAACCAAAGACCACTTTGGGGCGTCATAAATGTAATATGAAATTTACTAAATGTGAGATCAAAATTAGCATGTCTACAGCTGCCCCGCCTTGGCGTCGACTTTGTAAGGGAATGTAGTGAAATTGAATGAGAAGTGGTGAATGAAATGAAGCGGAATAACTTAAAAAAATGATGCCAAGGTGTGATGAGACACGTGCTCAACATTACATGGGGGGATTTTTCAAAAGCAATCATCAAAGTGATTTCAAGAAATCTTTTAATGATCAATAATTGTTTGGAAGAAAAGAAATAAAGTATGTATGAGGGTACGAGAAAGATAAAAACAGATCAATCTCCATGAGGGAAAGTATCATAGGTCACAAACCCTACACGTTTCACTATAAAGAGCGATTACCAGCTAATGTAGACGTACTATAACCATGACGGATCTTAAAGAAAAAGAAAAAAATGAGGATGAGGAATTCAAACAAGTGTTAATTTCTAAAAAACAACTTAGAATAACTTCAAAGATAGTCAATTACTCAACTCGGAATGGAATATTTCATATCACATTAGAACTTGATGAGAACAAATGGTCTAATATTTAATCATTAGATAATTTAAACATAATGAATTCAAAAATCTACATGAATGCATGTTGGGCTAAAGGAAAAAAAAAAATTAAAATAAAATATAAAGTAATTAAAGATAATATTGCCAAATTGTCATTATTGAGTCAAGATATTAATTCTGCGAATCAATACTAAGCCGAAGCTCATATGTCTATGCACCGATCCACAAAATAGAACCATCGTCCTCAAAAGATTAACAATTTGACGGCTTATCCGTATGATTAAGACTTCTCTAGAATTATCATTGTTTTTTATAGAGGGGAATTTAAATTTCAGATTCATCAAAGACACAAGGTCCTTGATATACTCTAATAAATAATGTCATATAATAATGCAGAACAAATACATGAAAGAATATAGGTGAACAAATAACTATGAATTCTATTAATCACAGTAGGACTGGTACACAAGGCAATGTGAAGCTCATATTCTTTCCATTTTGCTGCACTCAAAACTTGTCAATAATCATCAATAAATGATAAAAATATGAATTTTCATGATTTTCACAAACACTTCGACCTAAGTCGATGTCATTCAGCTTTTTGAAACATGTCGGGCCAGGCCGACATGATTAAACTTACCAAAGCATAACTCTCCAACTCTGCCTCCAGTACGACTTTCTTTCCTTGTGGACTATTTTCCTCCTTAAGTAAGGACTAGAAACCGTAGCTGCGCACCACAACTGTTTAAATAACCCCTCTCATGACCAAATCTAGTTCAAAGAAGCGTCAAGGGGTAAGAACAAGAAGGGAATCCTTAGCAAGAGCTAGAAACAAAGAATAGAAGAAGGAGAAGGCCATCATGTCGAGTTCATCAGAGAATTCTACAGTGACCTCCCGTAAGAGGGCAAAGCAAGAATTTGAAAAACTCTTTGATGTAGATAGACACTACAGTGGGCAAAACCCCAATCTACAAGTATGCTCTTTCCAACATAGCTTAATTTTCTTATTTGCTCCTCATCTTCTTCTCCCTTCATGCACTCTAATTCTCTTCTCTTCACTTGTCACCCCCTCCTTTTCCCTTTCTTTTCTTCCAAAGGGGTATCCTCTCTTCCCCGGTTTAAGGAGATTCACTCAATTCCCATAAATACCAAAGCTTGTGGAGAAAATTACACTATCCATGCAAACCTATATCTCCCAGTGGCACATCCAAGAGCTCATGGTGCATGCCAAGTACTGTAATGATGTGTTGATGGATTATGGCATCTCCAAACACGCACCTTCATCTTCACTTCCTTTGAAGCCATCATCTTACTTGAAGAGGCAGCATTGCTTTTGGGACTCCCAAAGCTTAAGAATCACAATGATGAGCTTGGCATGCTACTTATGAGAAATAACATCTCACAAGTTTCTAAGGAAGATTATGGAAGATCCGGAGGAGATACAGAGCGTACTCACTCACAAAGGCATCAATTTGGCAAAACTAGTAGAGGGGACATTAAAGAAAATTTCATATGCAAAGGAGGACAAAGATATAGAGATTGCAATGATCGTCTTCACTATGTGCCTAGCCGGAGCTCTCCTATTCCCTGCTCAAGATAATGTGTTAGAGGAAGATCAATTCAGTGTGATATGTAGGATATTCAGAGGCAAATACATCAACACTGCAATCCCGACCTATCTTTACAGTGGGCTTACGATAACTCCTATCGGACAGCCCTCACATGGCAGCATGCTCCTCTTCACTCTATGGATCGATCTTCACTTTAAGTTCAATCATAATAAAGAAGAGATTCCTAAGATATCAAAAATTTATCAGCGCAGCCCCATATATCACATAGCTGACGCAGTGAAATTTAACAACAATATGACCAACCGCATGCCCAATCTTAAAACATGAGCAGATTGGCGCAATTATCTCAAGACCATGCCTAGAAATGGCTTCAATTCCACACCTCTTTCTCTTCATGAAAAGGAGGTTCTAGTTCGCTGCTGCGAGGGTACAAAGCTCAAGCTTATTGGTGCAACTGAGTTCGTACTCTACAACCCACACTGGTGTCATCCCCAACTTGGTATGTCTTGTTATGAGTTCCTAGGACTCTCTAAAATTCCTCCAATCAAGAAGTGGGAACACAAGACCGACCATGATTCTGGAGATGTGGCGCTCATTGCAGTATTGTGGAACATTAACTTCACTCGCTGTGTCAAATTCTCACATGAAGAGAATCGAGAGCTCTAGAAAGATAATGTGAAGGAACTTTAGAAAATTAGGCATGCGAATCCCCATTTTTCTCTTTGAGCTTCATGTACCTTTGAAATTTTTATTTTGAATAAAAAGATCACTCCCTTATGCAATAAGCTCTTTCCTTTCATTATGCATTTTTTTTAAAAAAAAAATCTTCAATTAAATGGCTCAAAACTCTAATTCTCGGATGTTCCTAACAAAAAAGAACTCCAAAACGCGTCGAAGCAGAGTGATGCGATTTAGCAAAATTCAATTTCCAAAATTTTAAGATAATTCTCCAAATTTCTTGAATCACATCATCCATGCACCATGCCTATCATGATTTTACCGTACATGTCTCATTTTTCAATTTACCAACTCTTTGAATCGCGTCGACCAAGTCTAACATCTTTTATGGTTAATGTGAGAGTTTACCCAATTTTCGAGGTACGGATGCCTGAATCATGCCTGCCACTCAAGAAACCTTTCAGATTATCCAAAAAATGTGTCAAGCATGGTCGATGTCTTTTAAAATTTTAAAAATTCAAACCATACATCAAATTGTGTGCCACTAAGTCATGTATGTTAGTATTTGGGTGTCCTACGGGCCAATTCTGGGCCAGGTAGGCCCAATATGATGTACAATCTTGTTCGATATCATAAAGTGGTAATTAGAGCGTAAATTTGTAATAGGTGTATTACTTTACGTTGTCCTTAAGATATGTGGTTGTAAAGTCAATTTGAGATGGGATCTCGAATGTGAGTTTGACTATACATGTACTCATACTTTAAACCATTCTCAATTGGAGAGTAATTACTTTGGGACAATGATTACTTGTAAATCGGCACGCATGATGTGTAGATGATCAATCTCACGATCATAGGTACGGAGCACCAATATATATGGGTGAGTGTTCATCTTGGGAGGATGTCCACTGAACTGATCCGCTGATGGATATTCAGATGGTTGATTATACCTAATGTCAACTGAAGATCCATCTGTCTCAGTAGTATCGTTGATCTTTTAACCTGAGACATTAATTGGGTCTTGTATGAGGAACAATATGGTTTGATTCTTTGGTTAAGTGACTTTAACCATAAGTCATGAAATACCAAATTATTAGACACATCGGAATACCTGCGAAGACCGTTAATGTGCAAGAGGGGATCGCTTACTATCATGTATATCTCGGACAGTTAATGGGTCATTGCCACACTTGCATTTCTATATCTGTAATTATCTAAGGCATGTCAAGTTGGAAATCATCAAATTGCTGGTTATCTTACACTTCTTCAGGTAAAGTTCAAGAGTTAAAACAATTGTTTTAGCTTTGTAGACTCCACATTAATTATATATTAATAACAATATTCTTTTATATCATAGGTGTGGTTGCACGTTGGCCAACCTAATATTGTCCCGCATCCATTTGAGGATGGGATGCCATTAGCATGGAGGTGCATCATGAAATCAAACTTAAGCATCTACTCAATTGTTCATTTTTTTAATATCTCTTAAGAACTTATGTTCTAGGTGGAGGGGTCGTATGAAGGAGACTGAGAATCTTTTGTGCGTTCTTAGAGTATATTGATCAGAACTTGATTATCAACTTAATTATCAGGTATATATATTTCTTCTTTAGAATATGCTATATTTACAAATTTATTTAGCACAAATGAATCATTCTTGTTTATTCTACAGATCATATGGTCGCCATACGCCCTAGACATTTGGCTAAGGCTATTTGATATATCGAGGAGAGAACATTACCTTTAGCTTGCGAGGATACCTCTTATATGTTACAATGTGGTAGAGATGCATGTTCCAGGCAGGATTTTGAGGCAGTTTGATAAAGCTCAACATATCCCATGTATAGTGGAGTCCATACATGTTATTACACGCCAAGGACATGGAGGTATAAATTGGGTTGCTTACCATTGACATTACATAGATATGTGGAATGATCGCAAAAGTTACATTTTGGAGGTGGGTAATGCAGCACCAGATGTTGGGAGGCATGAGTACATCCAGTGGTATTGGAACACATGTGATGCTTTATCGATCGGCCATATTTTTTTTATCATATGCGTTATGAGCCACGTGATCATGTGGAGATGTGTTAGTGGATGGTATCTAATATTTGCATATTGTAGTGATGGTTTGAAAAATGATGAAGAGGTAACAAATGTATATAGCCGATATAGAGATATGTAGACATACATTGATGGTGCATTATCTCAGCTTTTAGGTGTCTCAATCTTAGGTACGGTACCTGATAAGTTGATATTTTTGATCATTAAAAAAGCAAATGCATGCGGTATATATTCATGATTTTATGTTTAAAACCGCATGAAATGATAGATAATTTTACACTGATTCCAATGGTACCAATTTTCTCCCAGAGTGCCTGCCAGCTTCGGGTTCCGCACGTCCACGTGGCAAGGCAAGCGAGTTCGAGCCACCTCGCATTAGCGCTCGTCCCCACTCGTACGGGCGCTTCCCGCCTAGCCGCCGTCGGACGCCAACCCATGCCCGTCACGTACCGCTTCTCGGCAGTTTCCCCCCTGCCGTACGACGCCCCGCCTGCCGCGCACTTTCCAACCCCATTGCGCTCGCTTGAGCCGCAGCTTAGTGCCTCGGCGCATGCACTGCACCAGCTCGCTAGCGCCCGTACAACCTGTGGGCGCACTGCACCGCACCAGTCCGCCAGCGCCTTGCCACCTGCTGTGCCGACCTCCCCTACCGCCTCTGCCGCTGGTCCAATATGCCAACCCCCCCCTCTAGGCCGGCCACATACCCCCTACGCCGAACTAGTGCGCCCTGCGCCTTCACAGAAGCCCCTATTGCCCTCAGGAGCCCCCTTTACTGCATTATTTTTCTTTTCTAGTGTTATTTAGTTATTTGCTTAGGTTTAATTATTTCTTAAGATATTAAGACCAGAAAATTTTGTAAACTCATTTTTTTATTCTTAAAGTTGATTGATAGAATTCTTTTAAAGTTGGAATTTTTAATATTGGTGTTTCCCTTGTAAAGATCCTCCCCCTTTAAGTTCTATTTCTTTTTCACATGTGGTCTTGTTTATTTTTTTTCAAAAGATGCTCACTTAGTTAGATTTTTTTTTAGCTTAGTTATTTAGTTAATTAATTTGCTATTTTAAGTAGGTAATTAATTAATCATTCAAATCATCACTTGTTTCAAATAACCAAAATCCAAAGTTTTCAAAGTTTATAAATTTAATTCCCTGTGGACTCGACTCAGACTCGCCACTTGCTATTTTCAATTAACTTAAATGAGCTGATTAAAATATGATTGTTAGCGTTGATTTTTAATGACATAATCTTTGGCTATCAATTTTTGGCGCCGTTGCCGGGGAGTTAAATTTTTAATTTTGTTAATTTTGGATTTAGTGTAATTATTCTAGCTAACATTTCTTTTTCTTATTTTTGTAGGTACATTGAAAAAAAAGGGAGTGAAATCATTGGTAAATGTGTTCCAACTTTCTTGTTTTCACTTTCTTTATTTTAGTTAGTTTTTTTTTTTTAGTTTCTAATTTAGATAGGTTTCCATTAACTAAAAAAGAAGAAAATTCAAATTTAAAAATCTCCGTGACAAGATTAGAAACTTTCCATACTAGGCATTCATCATTCTAAGAAAGTATGTGTAAGGACTGAGGTTTCAGATCCGGTTATCGGGTCAGTTTCAGGGTCGGACTTTGTAGTTTGGGCCATAACGGGCTGGGACTCTGTTCTGTTTCGCGTCGAGCCAGGCTCGACGCGGTTTAAACGGCGTCCGGCGTGGCAGACGCGTTTTAGATTGTGCCACGTGGATGCCACGTGGGCTGGCCTTGGGTCGCGAGTGTACTGGCCGGTCGTGTCGTCTGAACGGCCTCCATGATGGGCGACGCGTTTCAGACTGCGACCCTGCGGTGTCAGAGTACGGTGCCGGTCTTGTCGTCTGAATGGCGTCAGCCTTGGGCGACGCGTTTCAGACTTCCGTCAGAACAGCCTGTCATGTCATCTGATAGGCGTTTGTACATCTCGACGCATTTTACCTAGTTTCTGGTTACCCCGCGAGCCCTCCTTCCTTTCCCTCATTCTCACCCTCACCCTCTCCACCCTCCGACTCTCCCCACTCTCCCCCTTCCCTTTCCCCTTCTTCCTCTTCCACCTCTCCACCTCTCACCACTGTCACCACCACTTTCTTCGCGGCGTTCCATTCTCCGGACGGCGGCCGACGTCCCGGCGGAGTGGCGGCGTCCTCGGAGTACCAGCGGCGGTTTGCAGTGCGACGGTTTGGCGGCGGAGCCAGAAGGAGTTCAGGAATCTGTAGGGTGACGATTCCCTCAGTGTTTCATTTTAAAACCATGTTCTACCACTTTGAAGCATGCAACGGGTCTATGGTTCTTGGGTAGAATAAGCATGTTTAGGAACTTTTCTTGATGAGGATGAGGGTTTCTGTGAATGTGGTTTAGTAATGATTAGCTTGCTCCTCTTCCTCCTCCGTTTGGTTTGATTTTGGGGCATTTGGGGTGATAAAGGGAGCCTTCGGGCAGGAGACAGGACCTGGTTTCTAGCGCTAAAAGACGTCGTGCATGGACGACGCCTTTTAGAAGGGCGTCGGGCCATCATGACGCCTTTTAGGCAGAAATCGTTCCATTCAGGCTCTGTCAGTTCGGGGATTATGGTGCTAAAAGACGTCATGCTTGGACGATGCGATTTGGAATAGCGTCGGGACACCATGACGCCTTTTAGGCAGAAATCCCCCGATTAAGGTTTTCTGCTAATTTCGGATTTTGGTGTGAATGGCGTCTGAGGACGCTGACGCGTTTCTAAAAGGCGGCTAACTGTGACGATGCCTTTTTAGGCCATATTCTGAGGCCGAGAATTCATGAACCAGTTTAGGAGACTTGAATGGCGTCGTCCTTGGTCGACGCGATTCAAGCCAGAACCACACTAATCCATGTCAGTAAAATGTATTTACACTGCTAGATAGTTGGTTAAAAACATGCTTTTAGTACACTCGATGACGATGGACTCTTCATGACCGGATGGCACTACATTGTGTGTCGTGCGACCGCGGACTTCTCACGTGACCGGATCGCACCGTGCCGTGTTTTGTGTTACTGTGGACCTAGAGTGACAGTTGTAGCGTTTGACACCCTGTGTCGGTGCGGAGGGACACAGCGCTGACGGGAGCAGTGGCGGGGTGACGCCTAGTGAGAGAGGGTCACCTGGTGAACCCCGGGGTTAGCTAGCTTGTACTGGTGTCGGAGTGGTACCTTTGGAGTGTCACTCGTGCTGGGAGAAGGAGTAACCACCTGAGCCAGTTGGGCCGGAGTAGCCAGCGTGCTATTCGAGGGGTTACTGTTTGGTCTCAGCGGGTCGGTGTTTGCTGGGGGAAGGAGTAACCGCCGAGGTAGCCAGCGTGCTATCCGAGGGGTTACTGTTTGGTCTCAACGGGTCGTTGTTTCCCACTTTCGGAGACATAGTTGACGCGTTTTGCCGAGACGCGAGTTGTAGGCTCCTTGGTAGAATGATTTCTGTGATATGCATGTTATATTCCGAACGCATGTGGTTTATATCGAGAATTAAGGGTAATGTGTTATAGCTTTACTTACCTTGTTTACTTGTATCTTGGTAATTGCACTTGTGGCTGTGTGTGTGGGCAGTGGGGATCAAAGGATCCCTACTGAGTCTTTTCGTTGAGACTCACCCCTGCGGTTTTCAGGTGAGGACTCCAGGTAGACTTAGCGAGGGGTGTGCTGCTCTGTGTCGCGCGCCGTCAGTTGTTGTTCCGGGGTATGCCCCGACGTAGTTGTTATCTTTATTTCTGGCCTGTATGCTTAATTATTTCTCTTCTGTTGGAGTATGTAATTATTTGCTGTATCGAGTCGCATTGTAATAACTTTTAATTTCTGTATTTTCCTTTCAATTCAATGCGATGTGAATGTTTAGCTTAGTTTATTATTTATTTCTCAGACTTACTTAGATCTTGGTTTGGTTCCAAATTAATGATTCGGTACCCATTTAGTAATCGGATCCCCGATTATAAGGTGGCGGGTCGTTACAGTATGAATTAGTTTTCTTTCTTAATTATTTCCAGTTTTGTTGAAGATTACGGGGGAAATGTACGTATTTCAATTTTAGCAAGTCATTCATGATTGCATCAAAACCCCTTGCTTTGATTTGAATTATGTATTGCATAGCATTCAAAGAGACATTAAGGGTAATACCTTTAACAACATAAGGTAGGGATTTCATCACCCTTCCTTAGCCCACAAATCACCTTCCTTGCATTGACATTTCCTAAACCTAATAAAAGCAAGTCGAAAGGGACTCTAGGGTTCACACTGTGGGTGGTTTAAATTTCAGGTTGCCTCCACTTTTGGCAACGGTGTTTAAGCTAGAGGTTAAAAGGCAAATGCCTAAGTGGGAAAGTGGTTCTTTAATTAGGTCTCTACGAAAGTAGGGGGAGCCTCCCACTACCCCACCTTATCTGGTCGTTGACTGATTGTGGTTGTGACTTGAGGTGGACCCCATTCACCTTGTGAGAAAATTCACATAGAAGTCTAGGTCAATCTTAGGCCATTAAGTTAATTTGATTGCTAAATTGTTTGCATATTAAAAGAAAAAGAAAAAAAGAAAAGAAAATACAATTCTTTCTTCTCTCTCTTTGTCCTAGTGTATGCAAGGTAGGAGATCTCAAAGTCCTAGCCTTCTAGGACCGATTGCTAAAATCGAGAGAATTATTCATCAAAGAAACCCACCTCAAGATAAAATGACCGAGAATAATGATCCCCTGAAGCAAATGAAGGACTATTTCATCCCAAATCAAGATCAACTTTCATCTTGCATTCACCTTCCTTAGAATCCGACCAATCAATATGAGATTAAATCAGGTACCATTCAAATGCTCCCATCTTTTTATGGGAATACAAACGAAGATCCTTATAAGCATATGGATGAATTTCTAGAGATCTGTTCCATGATGAAAATCCAGAATTTCACCGATGATGCCCTTAAGTTGACCCTATTCCCCTTTTCACTGAAGGATAAGGCCAAATATTGGTTGGGGACTATAAGAAGGCTCATTAGGATGTGGGAATGAATGCAAAAAGAATTTCTCAAGAAATTCTATCCCATAGGACGAACCAACACTATGAGAAGGGCCATCACGGGTTTTACCCAAACTTCCGAGGAATTAATCCATGAATCTTGGGAGAGATTAAAAGAATTGTTTCAGAAATGCCCTCATCATGGACTATCAAAATGGCAAATTGTCCAAGCATTCTATGAAGAATTGTCGAAACAATTCAGACAAATGGTGGATGCCTCTTATAGAGGGACGTTTATGATGAAAAGTGAAGATGAGGCCTATGATTTATTTAAAATGCTTAGTGATAACTCCATCAATCATATCTCTCTCTCATCTTACGAGAAGGCTGTTGGGCCATCCAAACGGGTCGGGATGTATGAACTTAAGACTCAAGGAGAGTCCGAATTCAGAATGGACATCAATTTGATCAATCAGAAATTAGATAAGGTAAACATTTTGACCCAAAAGTTAGACTAACTCTTGGCCTTAAACAAACAAGAACCTACCTACCCAACATCATCTAGTCAATATGAGGGCCCATCTTCCATCCCTCATGACATTTGTGCTTTGTGCGCAAGTCCGACCCATCAAGTGACTAAATGCCCAACTGCAGCCCAACTCCCACCATTCATTCAAGAACAAGTTCAGGCTGCCCAGGGTTTCTCCAGGCCCGGTAATGATCCATTTTCTAACACTAATAACCCCGGTTGGAGAAACCACCCTAATTTTGTATGGAAGAATCAACAAGCCCCATTACAAATGTCTAATCCTCCTAAGCATCAAGCCCAAAAGCCACAAAACTCATTTCAACATCAGTCCAATTTCTATGGGAATACACATGCTAGGGGACCTCAAGCCCAATTCTCTCAAGCCCAATTCCCTCAACTGGCCCACTATCAATCTTTTCAATCAGGTCAACCAACCCAATATCCTCCTCCACCCACTTACCAACAACCTCCTCAGCCCAACTTTTATGATAAGTTTACACAACTCCAACAATTCATCTTGACCCAACAATAGTCCATTTCCAAGTTGGAGAGTCAAATGGGGTAGCAACTATGAGGAGGGAAATGGATCAACTTCCTAGTCAACCCATAGCTAATCTCAGGAATCAGCCTCCGGGTTTTCCACCGCAATCGAGCCTTTTACCTCAATCCGGCCCATTATCACAACCCAAAAGACCGCAATTCGAAAATGCTAAAACTATCTCGGCCCTTAGGAGTGGAAAGATTCTGGAAAACCCAAAGAAAGATAGGGAGGTGGTAGAAGAACCCACTAATTTACCTCATGAGCTTGAAAGTGAAAGTGAGGCAGAGCCCAATATGGAGAAGTTTGGGGGGGATCCGAAAGGAAAAGGAAAGATGGATGAAGGCCTAAGCTCATATCAACCACATGTGCCTTTCCCAAACGCCTTAGTAGCCAAGCTCAATATAAGGAAGAAACTGGCACATAATGAAGAGTTGATGGAATTGTTCAAACAAGTCCAGATCAATATTCTACTCTTTGGTGCCATCAATCATGGTGCTGGCTTATACCAAGTTTCTTGATGTGTACGTCGAGGAGGAAATCTAGATTGACTCCCGAAAAGGTTAGGCTCTCAGAGGATGTGAGTGCAATTGTGATGAACCATCTACCCAAAAAGCTGAAGGACCCCTGGGGCACCTTTGATTTCATATGACATAGGTGGAGTCACATTTAATAGAGCACTATTGGATTTAGGTGCTAGTGTAAACTTGTTGCCAACCGCTATTTATGAAAAATTTGATATTGGAGAATTGAAACCCACATCCATTATCTTGCAGTTGGCTGATAGGTCTGTAAAAACTCCACGGAGACATGTTATCGTAAAAGTCCATGATTGCTATTTTCCCATGGATTTTCTTATTCTGGATATGGCCTCACCTGAAGAACTCATTCACACCCCGATCATTCTAGGACGTCTATTTTTAGCCACCGCCAATGCTAATATTAATTGTGAAACTGACATGATGGACATATCCTTTGGAGGTCAAAAGGTCATACTCAATGTTTTCAAAGCATCCCAATATCTGGATCACGAAGAAGAATGCCACATCATTGATATCTTAGATAATTTGGTTAAAGAGAATTTGGTGCTCAATCATGACCTTTTAGAAGAAACCAATGCTCTAAAGGATTCTCCAAAACCTTTAACATCTTGGCCCAAGGTGGAACCTCTGCCAGCCTTGCAGTCTGAGCCCACTCTGCATCTTTAGAAGACCCTCCTGCACTCGAACTCAAACCATTACCCGAGTTTCTCAAGTATGTCTTCTTAGGCCCTAACCACACTCTTTCAGTCATCATTGTGGTAAATCTCGCCTCGCCGCAGGAAGCCCAACTAATCGAAGTCCTTAAAGCCCATAAAGGTGCCATTGGGTGGTCGGTGGCAAATTTAAAGGGAATTAGCTCATCCATTTGCATGCATCACATCTATATGGAAGAGAATTCCAAGACGAGTCGAGAAATGCAAAGGCAGCTCAACCCAAATATGAAAGAAGTGGTTATGAAAGAGGTTGTGAAATGGCTTGATGCGGGTATCATTTACCTCATATCGGACAGCAAATAGGTCAGCCCAACTCAAGTGGTACCCAAAAAGTCCGGATTGACGGTTATTAAGAATGATCATGGGGAAGAGGTACCCACTAGGCTTACCACAAGGTGGAGAGTGTGTATTGGTTACAGAAAACTCAATATCATGACTAAAAAAGACCACTTTCCACTCTCGTTCCTTGATCAGATTCTAGAAAAGTTATCGGGCCATAAGTTCTTGTGCTTCTTAGATAGGTACTCCGGGTATAATCAAGTGGCTATTTATCCGGAAGATCGAGAAATGACCATCTTTACATGCCCTTATGGCACATTTGCTTTCAAGAGAATGCCATTTGGATTATGCAATGCACCAGCCACATTTTAACGGTGCATGATGGCTATATTCTCCGACATGGTGGGAGAGTTTCTCGAAGTTTTCATGGATGATTTTTCAATCTTCGGAGATTCTTTTGAAATTTGCCTAGAAAATCTAAAACAAGTGCTAGCTCGATGTATAGAAACCAATCTGATACTTAGCTGGGAGAAGAGCCATTTTATGATTCGCGAGGGCATTGTTCTAGGCCACATCATATCTAAGAGGGGGATATAGGTAGTTAAAGCTAATATTGATCTCATATCTAATCTTCCTCCTCCCACCTCGGTCAGACAAACCCGTTTATTTCTTGGCCATACCGGTTTCTATCGCCGGTTCATACAAAATTTCTCTCAAATTGTCCGACCTCTAACTCTTCTCTTAGCTAAGGATGTCCCATTTCACCTAGATGAACCATGCGTAAAGGCATTCAATTCTTTGAAGGAAGCTTTGACCAAAGCTTCGATTCTTCAATCTCCTGATTAGTCTTTGCCCTTCGAAATCATGTGTGATGCCTCCAACTATGCTATCGGTACGGTGTTAGGACAAAGGATCAACAAGTGTCCCGTGGTGATCTATTATGCAAGTCGCACCTTTGCGGATGCACAAATGAATTATACCACCACAGAAAAGGAATTATTATTGTAGTTTTTGCTTTAGTGAAATTTCGATCTTATCTTTTAGGGGCAAAAGTCATAATTTATTCTAATCACTCAGCATTGAAATACCAACTGACCAAGAAGGATGCTAAGCCTAAACTCATCAGATGGATTTTATTATCTCAAGAATTTGATTTAGAAATTCGAGATAAAAAGGGCTCTGAGAACGTGATAGCTGACCACCTATCCCGTATTCTGATTTCTGAAAGTGAACCAATGACCGATTCATTCCCTGATGAGCACATCTTGACCATTTCTCACTCCGTTGCACCTTGGTATACCCATATTGTCAACTACAAGGTAGCCAATCAGCTTCTGGAAGGATAGACCAAAAGTGAGAGGGACAGATTCTTCGCCCAAGAGAAGTATTACTTGTGGAAAGATCCTAAGTTATTCAAATTTTGTCCCGATCAAATCATCCGGCGATGTGTTCCTAAGGAAGAGCAATAGAGCGTGCTAAACTTCTGCCATAATCTTTTTTGTGGAGGGCATTTCTCAGGGAAGAAAACTACAGCCAAGGCCCTACATAGTGATTTTTACTGGCCCACACTTTTTAAGATGCCTATGAATTCAGCAGAACTTGCTTCAAATGCCAAGTTGTAGGAAATATGGCAAAAAGGGATATGATGCCACTCCACCCAATTCTAGTGGTTGAAGTCTTTGATGTTTGGGGAATAGATTTTATGGGACCTTTTCTACCTTTGTTTGGACATGAATATATCTTAGTGGCGGTGGATTATGTCTCTAAGTAGATTGAAACAGTAGCCACCTGAACTAATGATCATAAAGTGATCATGAAATTCGTCCTGAAAAACATCTTTTCTTAGTTCGGGTGTCCCAAAGCTATCATAAATGATGGGGACACACATTTAACGAATTCCCAATTTCGATCTCTGCTTAAGAAATATAGAATTAATCACAAGCTGGCTATCCCTTATCATCATCAAACTAGTGGCCAAGTGGAGGTATCCAATAGGGAAATCAAGAGTATTTTGCAAAAGTCCGTTAGGCCCGATAGGAAAGATTGGTTTGAAAGATTGGATGATGCTTTGTGGGTCTATCAAACCGCCTATAAAACTCCTATTGACATGTCCCCTTACTGCCTGGTTTTTGGAAAAGTGTGTCACTGTTATACCCCACACTTTTGCAACTATTAATAAATTTAATTAATTTAAATTAGACTAATTAACTAATTATAAGAATCCATGACTGTGTTTAATTAACTTAATTTAGTACAATTAACCTAATTATGAAAGTCCAATACCCCAATTATACCATTAAGAATAGCCCACTAATTTAGTTCAAATTATGGGTTGATGTATTAGATAGCAACATAGTGAAATAATGATAACTTTCTATAAATAATTTTGATTAAGGCATAATTGATATCATTGGAAAAAGAATAAAAAGATATATAACTTAGTAGAAGACCATTTTTACTAATTAAGGTGTTTTAGAGGTCAAAAAAATCAAAAATCAGTTTTAGAAAGGACTACCTTTAGAAACAAGTTCTAATCGGATTAGGATTTAAATTAGGAAACAAAAGATGGTATAATTAATGTTAAACACAACTTAAAAAATTAGGTATAACATATTTGAATTAGATTAGAAGTAAAATATAATAAATTTGAATATAATTAAGATTTTAATTAATAGACAAAAAGTCATAATTGGAATCCTACTTGGATAAAGATTATGTACACAGATTTACTTGACATAGTCCTAGTATTTTAAGTATAACTGCGTATATACAATTCTAAATTAAGTAAGATAACTCTCATTAGAACTATGACTCAAAATTATGGAAGTTTTATGAAGACTATATGTTTACAACAAGTTGTTTTCTAATCAGAATTAGGACACCTTTAGACATGAAGAAAATCTATCAAATTTCTGAGTTCGGAGTACTCATGACAGTATATCAGTAAAATAGTCATACCGTTTTGTGTAGATGTCTAAAAATAATGATCTTAGTGGAATTGAAAACATAATAAAAAGTTATAAAACTATACAAAAGAGAGTTTTTCTCAACTCGGATGTTTATAGGGCTGAATTTAAAGGTTTTCAGAAAAAGAAACTGCAGGTAGCGTGAGCAGAGTCTGATTTGGACTATAAAGTAACTTTTACTTGGAGATTAAGTTATGGAGAGTAGGAGTTCGACTCCAACAAATAAAGGCGGTGTTTATGGTTATATTCGGAGAGTAAATAAGCATAAATAGAGGTTTGGAGTCGTACTTAAAGCTCTATTGCATGCAACTCTCTTCCAAGGATAAGTTCATGTGGTGTTCTTAAGAGAATAGAGTTGTTCATAGTTATTTCTTTTAGAGGTTTGATCCTAATCAATATTTTATGTTATTGGAGGCTTAGAGGACATGGGAAAGAGCTTAAAGAATGTGAAAAAGATTTTATAGGAAGAAGAAATCATGGATAGATAGCAAGGAAGTCATAGGAGAACCAAGAGCCGGTCTTTCTTCAAGAGGTAGGTGGATAACTATACATGATCTATTTTGTATTAAATAAATTATGTTATTTTTGAAAGTTTTCAAAATATAATAAATTGATAAGAACTTTGATTTATATATCTATTTCGTGATCATCAAGTTTCAGATTTTTGTGATCTTATTTACTATTTATTCCATGATTATTATCTCAGCCTATGTAATCCATCTATTCAATCTGTTATGTTTCCAATTATGATCACTTGCGTTACAGATGTTAGTTCTCCTTGGTCCGATGCCCAATTAAGCTAAAATTTGGAAAGACATCTATTCTCTATGTTATCCTCATAGGAAATAAATTTCATAATTTTCACAGATCGTTTGATATTTATTATGTAACATTATTTTCAGACTATACAATCTGTCCAGACAGTTTTGAAATTTCAAATTGTGAGTCCTATATCTCATTTGATTTACGTCAAAATCATATAAAATTTTGTAAATACCTTTGTTATATTACGCTTGAATTCTCTGTAATGTTTTAGAATTTTATGACTTCATTTAATATTTAGTTTTCCTTCTGTTTTGATTTGCTATAATTATATTTAAGTCGGATTCTCCGAATCGAAGTGAGAATCCAAAATCATATCAAACTAATCTAGAAATTGATGAAATTTTGTCTATAGTTTACATATGATCTATTTGACATGATTAGCAAGTTTGGTAAATTTCAGAATCTGTTTGATATTATTCGGCATATTTGTTGATTTTTCAATTCTGAAGATTACTCTTAATGGTCGAAAAATATGTTTATTATTCCAAAAATTCTGAGAAAATTTCCTTGATTATCGTTTATGTCCAAAAACTTATTTTGATTAGCTTTACCTGGATTTTCCATATATATGACCAATTCCATTATAAGCATCCATACTGGATAGGGTATTTTGTTTGGAACCAGAGGGCAAACGGGTGGAATCCTGATTTCTGGTCGGCTAAAACCCGGAGAAGGGATACGTAACGTCCTGGCGATTTGGAGTTGACTGAGAGTTAAACTCCTCGGTTCTGCGCAATGATTAAGACCTTTGCATCATTTGCCTACATGTTTTGGTATTTGTTTTGTTTGACTCCTAATGTTGTCGTTTGGGTACATGTCCGTTATGATATAATTTGATTTGTTTGATTATCACATAAAACTAAGATCTTTGCTCCATATGTTCATTTGAATTCAGCTTAGTCATTTGAATTTTTTGATCATCCTATTTAGCTATTCATTTGCAATCATATTAATCTGTCTTAACTATATGATCCATAATATGAATCTAATTTGATAAGCTACTATACCATGATATTTGCTATTTGATATGAGATGTGCTCAGGGGACGGAGATACGTAACACCCTGACAATTTGACAATTTGATAGGTTATGTTCGATATGTGATACATTCTGATCATGGCTAGTAGAATTTGATATGTCTGATATAAGTTCGATCATGCTATATATGCTATATATTAATTGATTTATTCATGCTATTAGAAAATATATTTGATTTGATAAACTTATATTTGATCAAACTTTATATTATGTTCTTATTTGAAATATATGTAGAACTGTGTAAGATCATGTTTAGTATAATTATATAATGTGATTTGTAAAATTTACTATATGTTAAGTTATATGGATTGTTTGAAGCCTACTGAGTGGTTGTACCCATTAATCCTATTAACATTTTCAGAGTTTGAGAAAGAGAACTTGGAATTTGAGGAGACTTCTGATTGAGGCGTTTGACATCTTCAGGAGATTATTTAGATTTAAATTTATGGCTTTGATGTAGTAGGGATAATGTGAGGTGCTGTGCATTTTTTGAATGCACTTAATCTTGATTTTTTAATTTAAATTTGTATTTGTGCGTTTGATCTGAATCAATCAGATGATTGTGTAGTTCTTAGACCTAATCTCGCTACCTATAAATGAAATAACGTTAATTACATCCTCCTAAGAGGAAAACCCTTGATTAATTATCAGAAGATTAGAATAACACTCTTTAAAATGATATAAATGAAATATACAAGATTGCATTTGAAAAATGAATGAATTTTAGTTTTTGTTTGAGAAGAAAACTCATTTTTTAGTTTTAGAGTTGAGTCTGCGCATGGGTGCGCAAACGAAGCTGGCTTTTGATTTTATTTAATCATTTTTTGAAAAATGTAGCAAAAGACTTGATTTTTTATTAATGGATAATGATGAGATATATTTTTAAGTCTTTTTGGAATGATATATGTGAGTTCATTGAAGATTTGTTTGAATTTTTATGTTTAGAAGTGAACATGAAGTTGGGTCTGCGCAAGGGTGCGCAAACTTATTTATTATCAATGAGAATGCTTGATTTAGTTGATTTCTGATTTGCAGGAAGAGTGGAAATCCTTTTTATGGTATTTTGATTGAGATAAATGATATTTTTTATAGAAATCATTATCTGGAACTTGAATGTCAATTTTAATTGTGTTTTATTGACAAGATAATCTTATTATTATTTTTTATTTGTGTTTTTCAAATTTGAAATAAGGAGGCTTTGAATTTGATTTTTTGAAGTATGAGAAGATACTTTTTATGTTTTCTTAGTTTATTTCAGTGAAAGAGGCTTCAAAGACTTATGCTTTTTGTATTTTGAATTTATAGGTTTTGAAAGATGAGCAATGTGTGCAAACTCAATTGAAGTAAGACCTTTTTTAGGTATTTTTTATATTTTGCAAAGGGAAAATTTGGGTTTTATTTGATTTTTTGACTTACAGGAAATATTTAGTTTTATCTTAGAATTTTTTACTTAATTTATGGAGTTTTAAAGGTTAAAAACTTAGATTTTATCAATTAAAGGTTGAGTATGCGCAGAGGTGCGCAGACTCAAGTCTGAACTGTGGATCTTTATTTTGCTGATTTTTATGTTAAATTTCTGACTGGATGAGTTGATTCTTTGTCTTATTTGATGATGATTCACAGATTTGGAGATGAGCTCAAGCTTCAGGGACCATAAGATGAGGGTTTGGCCATTTGGTTGAGGCGCAGACTCAAGTTAAAGAGGATTTCCAAGTGGAATTTCTTATAAAGATGAAGCCTTCTAGAGTTGAAGGAAATTTCAAGGCTTTCAAAGTGTTGGGAGAGCTTACAACAAGTGTTTTTCAGCTGGTGGAAGCTATAAAGCTCAAAGGGACAAGATTTGTAAAAATGGGTTTGAGTCTGTGCATGGGTGTGCAGACTCAACTGATTTTGTAATTTTTGATTTATTTTTGAAGGGATTTAGATCCTTTTTGTAAATAATTTTTTTATTTAAATGAAATGGAGTATTTAAGATGTGATTTCAAGATATCTGTGCAATTTGATTTACTATTTATTTAATTTTTTATTTGAAATGAGCCTATGAAAAAGTATGCAGACTCAAGAGTTATTTTGAAAAGAAATTCATTAAACTTGATTTGTGTGCCATGGAACATCATTTTTATCAAAGATTTGACTTGATTATTTAAGTTGTTTAGACATTCTTTTTTATCTTTTGAGCCTAAGGCAGGTGCGCAGACTTAGCTTGAGTTTTGAGGATTTGTGTTTATTTAGAAAAGAGAATATTTATTTTAAATCTTTTCTGAGTGGGTTATGAATTAACGTTAGTTATTTGAGTCATTTGAGCCATAAATTGGGTTGTTAGTCCATGGAATGCATCTTTGACAGTTTTGGGCTGAGTCTGTGCATAGCGCAGACTCAAATCAGAAATTGATCTTTGGCATATCTTGCACAATTCAAGCTGCATTTAAATCCATCAAAGGGTTAGTTTTAACTAATAAAGTTGGAATATGAAATTCAAAATCGAGGAAAGCAAATTGTATTCCATTCCCAATCGAATTTTCATGATTATAAGTGCGCAGACTCAAAAAATATGAGTATAATTTCAGGTTTATACCTCTTTCAACTTGAAGTGATTCAAGAATCACTACAAATTTAGGGAGGATAATACTGAAAAATCTCAGAAGTTGAGTATGGCTACATAAAGCCTTTTCAAGAAATGTTCCTTATATGGATTCTTTTAAATGACATGATTTTTTCATATTTATCCCATTCTTTTTGGATCATTTTACAAAGCATTAAAAATGCTAAATATAATGATTCCAAGATGAATTTCAACCTCTCATTAGGAAAACCTAATAAAGGTTTACGATCTTCATGAAGGATCATGCCATGAAGGAACCCGAAGGATCAATTCCCCTAAAAGGGATATGTAATAGCCATGAGCCCTAGGAGTGGCTGTAAAGGGGGGCGTGCCGAGCACAAGCCACTCACCCAAATGGTGTCCTTAATGCCTTCAAGATGTAAGAAAAACCCACAAAGAGTAATCCAAAGTATCTCTACATTTGGAGAGTAAGGAACTCAACCAATTCTCCTAGAAGGGTCACATATGACCATAAACCATGGAGGTGGCTGCGAAGGGGGGCATGCCGAGTACAAGCCACTCACCCAAGGGGTGCCCTTGATGCCTTCGAAATGTAAAGGGGACCCACAAGGAGTAACCCATTACATTTCTACATTTGGGGAGCAAGGAACTCCACCAACTTCGTTGGGACATTCGGGACATATTATATAAATGAACCCATAGCAATGGGAACATAAGAGTGATGTTCTTTGTATGAGGGCCCTTGATGGATTACCCAACATTGAAATGGTTGGCATCCTTAGATTGGGACATCTTTGATGAAACATCGGAAGAAACTTAAAATCTTAAAACATATAACAAGATCTTAATTTAAACATTTAAAGGCTTGATAAAAACTCAAAGTCCAAGCTATTTAAGACCTTCATTGGGCCTCAAAGAGACAACCCTAGGCTTAAAGACCCTTTGGATAGATTGGGGGAGGATCAAAGAATCACCTCGCACTCAAAATCCAACCTTAAAGAGACGTAGACTCAAAAAACTACAACAGACGTTGAGTCTGCGCAGGGAGGCGCAGACTCATAACAGTGACCGCAGACTCAAAACATTGTAGCTTGTACATGCGCAGACTCAGCTGAAAACTAGATTTTCAATAAAAAATGAGATTAATCATAACCCAAATGATGGGAAATAAAGTATAAAAGGTATAAAACCAAAAACCTTTATTTAAAATATATTTTAGATGTATTTTCTTAAGAAATTTAATGAAGAACTTGAATATGAAACTCATGAAAACTTAGGCATATTTTTATCTTTTTCTAAAGATCTTTCTTTTTAACTTTATGTTAGAGGGATTATATCCAAAGAAGTTCATCCCCAACTAGTGAGGGGACCTCCTTGAGAACCTCTAAGGCTTAAACCCCTAGCCATTGAAGGAAAAGATCCTACCAAAATCGATTCCGTTATAACATAAAAAAAAAAAAAACATAGATCATAAGATTCATAGAATTTGGGGGATTTATCTTGATGTTTGGCCTTGGGGGAGCATCATCAATGGAGGGGATGTGCTCTTAAAGGACATTGAAGGCCAAGACACCTTGAAGAACCCCTAAACTCAAGACAAACAAAAGGAAAACCAGAAAATGCAAAGTTCAGGAAATCAGGACAGCAAGTGACATTTCGGACTATAGCTCCATCTTTAGGGGGTTTTGAGGTTTGAGAAGACCATGTCTATGAACTAGAAAGGTCCATCTACCATCCCCACACGAAAAATACAAGCCTTATGAAGAAAGAAATGACATAAAAAATATAGAAACCCAGCAGACTTACAAGAACAGAAAAGATCTGAACATATATTTCTTTGCATTTCAATACCATGGATGAACATCAAGGGGGAGATAGAAGCTCCTATTGACATTAATGAAAGAAAATGTTAAGAAAAGCAAGAACATCAAGAACAAAAAATCATTCCCCATCCCCACTCTACCTTGGAGAAGGGATGAGGGAGGGGAAATGCCTCCAAGAGCCCACTCTCTTGCTCTCTCCTTCTTCTTCTCTCTTTCTTTCTTCTTTTCTCTTTGGGATGTAGGAAATGGAGGGGAAGGGAGGAGGGAGACGTGCTCCTCCTTGCTTTCTCACTTTCTTCTTCTTTTTTCTTTTTTGTAGGCTTTTGTCTCCAACTTTTGATTGGAGAAGAAGGGGTTTCTTTTATAGATATTCTTTAGTTACTTTTAAGGGATAGATTAGACATCTATTAGCCTTACATTAGGGAGAATAAACCCACTTAAGAGCCACCCAATAGGGCCACAACACTTGGAGAATCCTCATTGGCTTCCTTTTGCTTTTCACCTACCCTCTTCTAGAAGAATCTTGAAAGGGGGACTACTCATTTTCTCTTCTTATCCATCTTTAGGCAGATTTGAGGATGGGCCAAAAGGATGAGAATGGGACATAGGGGGACCATTTGGAGCCCTTTAGGGGCTGTCACGAAATTGGGCCTTTGTCCTTGTTTTTTGGGCCCAAACCGGCCATAATGGGCTTCTTTTAGCTTGAAATGATGGGCTCGATTGTGCCCTTGGATTTCTTCTTTATTTGGGCCCAAAGTGATCCTATTTAACTTTCTTTGGCTTGTAAGAATGGGCCTAATTGTTGCCCATTAAATTCTCTTGACCTGGGCTTTTCTTGAACAATTATTTGAGCTTTCTCTTGCTTGAAATAATGGGCTTGGTCTTGCCCTTTGACTTTCCTTGACTTGGGCCTTCTTGAACAATCTTTGGGCTTTTCTTTTGCTCACTTTTTAGGTGACAACAAGAGGTTCATATATTTTCTTTATTTGTTGAGATTGAGAATTTATATACAAATTGATGGATATTGTAATTTGTGAATTTTGGTATTGGCTATATTTAGATACTTTGGATTAATTGATGGTTATGACATTTATTTAAATTGTCTTGTGGTTGTTTAGCTCTCATATATGTTTGTTATGGTATAATTTGTTCTGAAATTATGTGATTGGATTCCGAGTTTAAAAAAAAAAAATGAACTAAATTCGGGGCGTAACAATATGGTATCAGAGCAATTATGAGAGTTTAAACATCTGCAGCCATCTAATCTTAAACCATGCCACTTGATCTTAAAGGATATTATGAAGTTTAGGATTAATATGATCTTGGATTATATTAGAAATTAAGATAATATCTAGTTTCTAGTTATGGTTAGGACGTGATTGTAGATATTACATTTAGCTGATTCTAACAATTGGACTTATACAAAGGGGATTCTTAGTGTGGATGTGGATTAAGAGAATTGAGTTTCATCTTTTAAGGGGGAGAGCTAGCTGTTGGATGTATATATTTCTACCACATATATCTTTCCATTAGGTTTAAGCCATTAAATATTGACCTATTCTTATTCTTAATTTTTTGATAATTAGTACTAAGGGATGACTTGACCACAACATATATTTATAGATTTAATTAATGTTGTCTATTCATCTACATTTACTTATATTGCTTAAAAATTAGAAAGAGTTGGTTAACTTTAAAATGTTAGGATAAGTTAGTGTGCTTAAATTTCATAAGTGACTCTTATTTAAGTATATGACATATATTTGGTTGGATATTGATGATCTACTTTTGGAGTAAGTAACTCGAATCATACTATTATCGTACTGATCTGATCTTGATTGAGTAATCCCTTAATCTTATCTTATGACCTTACAAATTAGTATGAGTAATCTATTAATACAAATATAGATTATTAGAATTTTTCAAATTTTGAGGACGAAATTTCTTTAAGGGGGAGAGGATGTTATACCCCGCACTTTGACAACTATTAATAAATTTAATTAATTTAAATTAAACTAATTAACTAACTATAAGAATCCATGACTGAGTTTAAGTAATTTAATTTAGTCCAATTAACCTAATTATGAAAATCCAATACCCCAATTATACTACTAAGAATAGCCTACTAATTTAGTTCAAATTCTGGATTGATGTATTAGATAGCAACATAGTGAAATAATGATAACTTTCTATAAAAAAAATTCTAATTAAGGCATAATTGATATCATTGTAAAGAGAATAAAAAAATCTATAATTTTGTAGAAGGCCGTTTTTACTAATTAAGATGTTTTAGAGGTAAAAAATATCAAGGATCAATTTTAGAAAGGACTACCCATAGAGAACAAGTCCTAATCGGATTATAATTTAAATTAAGAAACAAAAGATAGTATAATTAATGTTAACCACGACCTAAAAAGTTATGTATAACATATTTGACTTAGATTAGAAGTAAAACATAATAAATTTGAATATAATTAAGATTCCAATTATTGGACAGAAAGTCATAATTGGAATCTTACTTGGACTAGGATTCTGTACACAGATTTATTTGACATAATCCTAATATTTTAAGCATAACTCCGTGTATATAATTCTAAATTAAGCAAGATAACTTCCATTAGAACTATGACTCAAAATGATATAAGTTTTATGAAGACCATATGTTTACAATAAGTCATTTCCTAATCGGAATTAGGACATCTTAAACGTGAAAAAAATCTGTCAGATTTCTGAGTTCGGAGTACTCATGACAGCATGTCAGTAAAATAGGTATATCTTTTTGTATAGATGTCAAAATAATGAGCTTAGTGGCTTTGGAAATATAATAAAAAGCTATAAAACTTTGTAGAAGAGAGTTTTTATTAATTCGGATGTTTAAAGGGCTGAATTTAAAAGTTTTCAGAAAAGGAAACTGCAGGTAACATGAGCAGAGCCTGATTTGGACTAGGAAGTGACTTTGACTTGGAGATTAAGTTATAGGGAGTAGAAGTTCGACTCCAGCAAAGAAAGCAGGTGCTAATGGTTATATTAGGAGAGTAAATAAACATAAATAGAGGTTTGGAGCTGTGCTTAAAACTCTATCGCATGCAACTCTCTTCCAAGGGTAAGTTCATGTGGTATTCTTGAGAGAATAGAGTTGTTCATGGTTATTTCTTTTGGAAGTTTGATCATAATCAATGTTTTGTGTTATTGGAGGCTTAGAGAATGTGGGAAAGAACTTAGAGAATGTGAAAAAGAGTTTAGAAGAAGAAGAAATCATAGATAGATAGCAAGGAAGTCATAGGAGAACTAAGAGCCGGTCTTTTTTCAAGAGATAGGTGGATAATTGTACACATGATCTATTTTGTATTAAACAAACTATGTTATTTTATAAAGTTTCTAAAAGCTAATCAATTGTAAGAACTTTGATCTATATGTCTATTTCATGATCATCAAGTTTTAGATTTTTGTGATCTTATTTACTATTTATTCCATGATTATTATCTCAGCCTATGTAATCTATCCGTTCAATTTGTTTATTTTTCAATTATAATCACTTGCGTTACATATGTTGATTTTCCTTGGTCTGTTGCCCAATTGAGATGAAATTTTGCAATACATTTATTTTTTATATTATCCTCATTCCCAATAAATTTCATAATGTTCGTAATTCGTTTGATATTTATTATGTAATATTATGTTCAGACTATACAATCTATCAAGATAGTTTTGAAATCTCAACTTGTGAATCCTATATCTCATTTGATTCACGTCTAAATTATACCAAATTTTGTAGAGACCTTTGTTATATTACCTTTAACTTCTCTGTAAAGTTTGAGAATTTTATGATTTCGTTTGTTATTAAGTTTTCCCTCTGTTTTGATTTGCTAGAATTCTATTTAAGTTGGATTCCCCGAATCGAAGTGAGAATCCAAAATCATATCAAACCAATCCATAAATTGATGAAATTTTATCCACAGTTTACATATCATCTATTTGACATGCTCATCAAGTTTGGTAAATTTCTGAATATGTTTGATATTATTCGGCCTATTTGTTAATTTTTCAATTCTAAAGATTAGTCTTAATGGCCGAAAAATATGTTTATTATTCCAAAAATTCTGAGAAAATTTCCTTGGTTATCGTTTCTGTTCAAAAACTTATTTTGATCATCTTTACTCAGATTTTTCATATATATGACCATGATGACTATTTAAGTAGCTATTTTGTATATAAAAGTATATATTTTAACTCTTATATGTATGTATCAATTTGATAATTTGATTTTCAGATCTATGTTCATATTTTGTTATTATTTGATCTTTGTTAATCTAATTGTACCATATTTATTTGATTTTGCTTGGACATTGTCATCTTAATGAGATATTTGACCTGATTCCATTATAAGCATCCATACTAGATAGGGTATTTTGTTTGGAATCATAATTTACGGCCGACTAAAATCAGGGGATGGTGATACGTAACGTCCTGGCAGTTTGGAGTTGGATGGGACTTAGATTCCTCAGTTCTGCGCAATGACCAAGGCCTTTGCATCATTTGCTTAAATGCTTTGGTATTTGTTTTGTTTGACTCCTTATGTTGTGGTTTAGGTGTATGTCCATTATGATATGATTTGTTTTGTTTGATTGGCACATAAAACTGAAATCTTTGCTCCATATGTTCATTTGAATTCAGCTTAGTCATCTGAATCTTTTGATCATCTTATTTATCTATCCTTTTGTAATCATATGAATCTGTCTTAACTATATGATTTATGATATGAATCTAATTTGATAAGTTACTACGTCATGATATTTGTTATTTGATATGAGATGTGCTCAGGGGACGGCGTTATGTAACGTCCTGACAATTTGACAATTTGATATGTTCTGTTCGATATGTGATACGTTTTGATCATGGTTAGTAGAATTTGATATGTCTAATATAAGTTCGATCATGCCATATATGCTATATGTTAATTGATCTATTCATGTTATTAGAAAATACATTTGATTTGATAAACTTATATTTGATTACGTTTTATATCATATTCTTATTAAGATATATGTAGAACTATATAAGATCATGTTTAATATAATTGTGTAATGTGATTTGTAAAATTTACTATATGTTAAGTTATGTGGATTGTTTGAAGCCTACTGAGTAGTTGTACTCATTAATCCTATTAACATTTTCAGAGTCTGAGAAAGAGAACTTGGAATTTGAGGAGACTTCTGATTGAGGCGTTTGACATCTTCAAGAGGTTATTTAAATTTAAATTTACAGTTTTGATGTAGTAGGGATAATGAGAGGTTATTGTATTTTATTTATTTGGTGAAATTGAGAATTTATGTACAAATTGATGGATATTGTAATTTGTGAATTTTAGTATTGACTATATTTAGATACTTTGAATTAATTGATGGTTATGACATTTATTTAAATTGTCTTGTAGTTGTTTAGCTCTCATATCTGTTTGTTATAGTAGAATTTGTTCTGAGATTACGTAGTCAGATTCCGAGTTAAAAAAAAAAAAATGAACTGGATCCGGGGTGTAACAGTCACCTTCCTGTAGAATTGGAACATAGCGTATTTTGGGCCATCAAACAAGTTAATCTCGACCTAACCCAAGCTGGTGCCCACAGGACCTTACAATTGAGTGAGTTAGAAGAGTTTCACAATGAAGCTTATGAAAACTCAAAGATTTATAAAGCCAAAACTAAAATCTTCTATGATAAATACATTGTGAGGAATCTTTCCATCTAAATCAAAAAGTTTGGATATTTAACTCTAGGCTTCGCCTATTCCCAGGAAAACTAAATTAAGGTGGCACGGGTCCTTCTTGGTCATTAAAGCCTTTGACCATGGAGCTGTTAAAATCATGGATCCAAAGATTGGACACACATTTACTGTTAATGGGCAACGGCTGAAACCGTTCGTTGAAAATCTTCAAAATAGCCCACCTGAATCTATGACGTTGAGTGACCCACAATAATTGTGCTTCCGTCTAGATGAAGACGTTAAACTTAGCACTTGTTGGGAGATAACCCAGCATTTTAGATCATCTTTTGTTTTTCTTCTTCTTTTTAGGTTTTTATGCAGTAGTCGGCTTTGGTAAAGTCACATCTTCATAGCTACAGGTTGTTTATCTCCTTCCCCATTTTCTTATGACTATTATTTTGTTCATATCTTTTATGCCATTAAGGACAATGCCATTTAAGTTGGGAGGAGGCAATCCATATGTATTTTTGAAAAAAATCTTTGAAGAAAATTGATATTTCTCATTAAGAAAATGGTCAAATTTTTTTCAAAAACTTCTTTTTTACATCCCACGTAAGCTGCCTGGAATCATGTTTCATTAATTAAATCATAATCAAATCAATTTTATGTTATCCAAATCGGATAGAGCCTTTAAAGTTCAGAATATCCCACTTCATAAGAAGCCACAACATGAATGATTTTCACACACACACGGCAATTTAGAATGAGTGAAAGACCTTGAAAGTATAAAATTACTGGAATTAACCTTAAGGATAGGACTACCAATTCCAATTTTTTCTTTTGAGTTGAATGAAAAGAACGTTTGGATTCGTAATAGGGGAGTGACCCACTCAGCACTCTAAAGAGGCGGTCATTTAAAAAGGGACATTTGTAAATATTAAATGCCATATAAGGTGTCAAAAAGAGCTAAAGGAAGGTAGGTGGTAAAAAGTACGGACCTCCCTCAAGCAAATTAAAGAGAGTAGTAAAAAGTACGTACTCTCAATGGCAAAAGCGCAACCAAATGAAAAAGTCACACTAAATAAAAAGTTACTCATACTAAAAATACGACCAAGTCGTGAAAAGTGCTAAGTTGGGGCGAGAGCTGAAAAACGATCCTCACGGATTGATCAAGAAATTCCTTTTCTCTTCTCTTTCCCTGGTAGTTTTATTTAAATGGTTAGTAAAGGTGAAGATATAATAGAAAGGACAGAAACGAGTTCTAAGCATGCTAATTTACATGCACAATCACCTGTCGCGATCCAAAGTGTAGTGAGAAATAAGAACTTTAACTTAATCGATCAGCTACCATTTAATTGACTGTGATAGATAACTACAAATGAAACATGATAGTTCATTGTTGTCCCAATCTTTCTTCTATTTACATTGCTAAGGGACTAGCAATGAGTAAGTTGGGGGATGTGATAAGTTGATATTTTTGATCATTAAAAAAATAAATGCATGCACTATATTCATGATTTTATGTTTAAAGTCGCATGAAATGATAGATAATTTTGCACTTATTCCAACAGTACCAATTTTGCAAATTTCGAGTTAAAACATCATCATTTCATATAAAAAACGGAGTATAGTGTATTTACGATTTTTCGGCAAAATCGAGAAAATAAAGAATTTCATTTCGGTATAAATATAATATTGTTCACAATGAGATCCTAATTTATATTTATTTTTGTGTAAATAGGACATGAAGAAGCTGTGGTGCAGTGGCTAAGTCTTTAGAGACTTATGGGAGGTCCAAGGTTCAAATATCAATAAAAAGCAACCATCTTTTTGCAAGAATTAATGGAGCAGAGGTAAAATGGTCTTTGACTATTCTCAAAAAGTTGCCATAATTTCTGCTCAAGAAGGAGCCTTGGAGTAGTCCTCTTTCTTCCCTCCTTTCCTCTTTTTACAAATATCCTTCTCTTTTAAAAGAATCTCCTTCTTTCCTTCTTCTCGACTACTATTATTTTTCTCTCTCCCTTCTTTTCTCTTTCTCTTCCCCCAATTTTTTCCCTTTCTCTCTCTCACGTTGGCATTCTTTCTCACCCGTAGACGCTCTCTCCCCTCTCTTACTTTTTTTCTTTCTCCTCCTTTTTCTCTTTCTCCCTCTCTCTCCCTTCCTCCCTCTCTTCCTCTTTCTTCTTCCTCCGCAGACCCCTCTCATGCCCGCTCCCTTCCTCTCTCTTCCTTTTTCCTCTTCCTCTCTCCTCTCTCTTTCTCTTTGCAGGCGCGCCTGCCAACTTCGGGTTCCGCGCGTCTGCGTGTCGCCTGGAGCGCCTCACCAGCCGCTGCGCCGGGCCCGCTAGCACCATGTGGCAGGGCGAGCGAGTTCACACCGCCCCGCATTAGCGCGTATGCCCGCTCGCACGGGCGCTTCCCGCCTAGCCGTCACCAGACGCCAACCCGCGCCCGCCACGTGTCGCTTCTCGGCAGTTTCCCGCCCGCCGTACGACGCCCCACCTGCTGCACCGGCCTCCCCTACCGCCTCTGCCGTTGGTCCAATGCGCCAACCCCCCCTCTGGGCCTACCACGTACCCCCTACACCAGAGCAGTGCGCCCTGCGCCTTCACAGAAGCCCCTATTGCCCTCAAGAGCCCCCTTTGCTACATTATTTTTCTTTTCTAGTGTTATTTAGTTATTTGCTTAGATTTAATTATTTCTTAGGATATTAACACTAGAAAATTTTGTAATCTCATTTTTTTATTCTTAAAGTTGATTGATAGAATTCTTTTAAAGTTGCAGTTTTTAATATTAGTGTTTCCCTTGTAAAGATCCTCCCCCTTTAAGTTCTATTTCTTTTTCACATGTGGTCTTGTTTATTTTTTTTCAAAAGATGCTCACTTAGTTAGATCTTTCTTATCTTAGTTATTTAGTTAATTAATTTGCTATTTTAAGTACAATTAATCATTCAAATCATCACTTGTTTCAAATAACCAAAATTCAAAGTTTATAAATTTAATTGCGTGTGGACTCGACTCGGACTCACCACTTGCTATTTTCAATTAACTTAAATGAGCCGATTAAATATGATTGTTAGCATTGATTTTTAACGACATAATCTTTGGCTATTAGTACCTACAGAGCAAGCACCTACTGATGATGTAGGGCCTTCAGAGCCAACACCTATTGATGATGTGGGGCCTTTAGAGCCCGCACCTACTGATCATATGGGGCCTTCATAATCAGCACCTTTAGAGCCTTCAGAGCCTGTACATACTGATGTGGATTTTCAGAGCCCACAACATCTAATGATGATGTGACACCTTCACAGATGGAGTTTTATCCTATAGAGATAGCAGATCTGAGTGCTATAGTGATGACATATATGGCTAAGCATTTGTATGGACATGCTTCTTCTACAAATATTTTAGTTGTATAGATAGAGTCATAGTCTACATCAGATAGTGTTAGAGTATATCATAGAAGACAACGACAACAAAAGATTGGGGCTATGGTGTCACTAGAGGAGCAATCTTCTTTGTCATCAGTGGACGCACCGATGATATCATTAGAGGAGCTACTCAATCTCCCTAAGAGAACATAAGAGATAGATGTAAAGATAGTACGTTTGTCTCCTGATGAGATACCTTCATATGATGATATTTTGGTACCTGAGATACAATTTGATACTGAGATGGAAGATTAGGGACATCGTCAAGGTTGTGGTCAACCTTCTCGTCGAGGACATAGAAGAGGGAATGCAAAGAAGAGATAGTTCCCATAATTCTTTTGATGATATTTAGAATCTCACTAAAATTTGGTAATCTTTCTTTTTCCTATTAGAGGACCATTTATTGTTTGTAGCTCTCAAAAAAATCCTACCATGATGTAGAGATAGAATTATTTCACATAGTAATTTTCTGTTTATTTTATACAAATGTTAATTCATTCTTAGTTCATATTTATTTTAAACCCACTTATATGTTAATTTCTTGATTTCTTTTTTTCTCCCTAGTGCATCATCTAGTCAGGATCCTATGGCTACTAGTAGTTTCCAAACAAATCTTTTAATCAAGTATGTAAATATGATATACAAATTACATAGCATGCAATATCTTGAATTAATCTAACTTCTTTCTCCAATGTATGTATTAGAAGCCGTGGTTAAGGTGGACATGGTGGCTAAGGGTGTGGCCGAACTACTGTTTAGATGAAATGAGATGGATGATCATATAGACATTTTCTTTTGGTTGATTGATAGACAATTCTTGTTTGTGTTGGTACGTAACTTTTTATATTACTGGACAAGTACATAAGTGGAGTTTATGAGATTTTGATGGATGCATCGTATATCAGATTTTCATATTGATTAGTTGTGGATGTTGGATGGGCATGTTTAAAGAAGTTCTTTGATCGTATTTTCATATTGACTAGTTTTTTTTTTCACTATGATTGTCTACGTTGTAACAAGTTAACATTTACTTATGTTCAAATATTATCGAAATGCTGTCAAAATTTAAAAGTTGGATAGAATTTTTAGCATACCATAACTTTATGGTTCATATCCATTTATTAGGAAAGTTATGTAAAAAACTTCATTCATCTCGAGCCGAGTATTGAGTAACTCACAAGCTCAAAGAGTACTAAATTTATGAACTCGAGGCAAACCATGATGAGTACTAAATTGCTTGCTTTCTAGTTATTTGATAAAAAACCCAATAAGACATTACATCTTATTAAATAAATTTATTCAAAAATAGAATAATTACTTGAAAATTTTAACATTAAATCTTATTAACTAAATTTATTTATGAATGGAATAATAACTTGAAAATTTGAAAAACGCCCTAATGGGCAGATTTGAGCTGAGCTCACCTTTGTTTTTGAGTCAAGGGAAATCATTCCCTCTTTCATTTAATCATTCAAAGATATTAAATATAATTAAAATAATAAAAAATCCGAGATTTCCGTCAAGCGAGAATGAGCATCCTAAAATTGCGAAGTCTTCCCTTTAACGAAGGTGTAGGGGCAGAGCGTGCTGCCACCGCGGGCAAATGCTTCCGCCTCGTATGCCTCGTGCACACCTCCGAGTGCGACTGTTACCTCTGCTTCGAGCTCTCCCGCGTCCCCTCTTCTCCCTCTCTTTCTCTCCCTCCTTGTCCTCGTCCTCGTCCTTCTCCTCCTCGCAGCCTCTCCCTCCGCCCGCCTGCTCCCCCGCGCGCCTCCGCAAGCTGGTGGCCTCCCAGCCCGACCCCCTCCTCGCCAAGTCCGTCTTCGACCTCGCCGCCTCCCTGCGCCCCGCCGACTTCTCCCCCTCCTCCCCGGCCTCCTACCCCGCCCTCCACACCCTCGTCCTCAAGCTCGCCCGCGCCCGCCGCTTCTCCCTCGTCGACTCCCTCCTCCGCCGCCTCCCCTCCCCTTCCCCGGGCCTCTTCGCCTCCCTCATCTCCACCTACTCCGACGCCGGCCTCCCCGACCGCGCCGTAGCCGCCTTCCGCCACATGCTCCTCCGCACCCCTTGCAGGCCCCGCCCCCGCCACCTTAACCGCGTTCTCTCCGCCCTGGCCGCGTGCCCCGCCCACCTCCGCGCCGCGCTTGAGCTACTCAGGTCCGCCGGCGCCCTGGGCGCCCCCGCCAGCGTGCGCTCCTATAACATCCTCATAAGGGCCTTCTGCAGGAGTGGCAGGTTGAGCATCGCCTACCACCTGTTCAACGAAATGCTCAAGAAGGGCTTTGCTCCCGACGTGGAATCCTACAAGCTTCTCATGCAGGGACTGTGCAGGAAGAGCCAGGTGAACACAGCGGTGGACCTGCTGGAGGACATGCTTAACAAGGGTTACGTGCCGGATGCCTACAACTACACCACTCTTCTTAACAGCCTCTGCAGGAAGAAGAAGCTCCGAGAGGCGTATAAGCTCCTCTGTAGGATGAAGGTGAAGGGTTGCAACCCCGACATTGTGCATTATAACACGGTGGTGCTGGGTTTCTGCCGGGAGGGGCGCCCGCTGGATGCATGTAAGGTGCTCGAGGATATGCCTGACCGGGGTTGTTTGCCCAATATAGTGACCTACACCACGCTCGTCAATGGGTTGTGCAGTCGAGGTCTGGTTGAGGAGGGGAATCGGTATATGGCGGATATGGTGTCGAAGGGGCTGGTCCCTCATTTCTCGGTGTTCCATGCCCTGGTAAAGGGCTTTTGTTGTGTGGGAAAGTTTGAGGAGGGTTGCGTGGTTCTTGGAGAAATGTTGAGTCGAGGTGTTACTCCACATGTAGATACTTGGACAGTAATTTTACCAGGTGTTTGCGATGACAGTGGAGAGAAATCTGTGGAGGATGTTAAGAAGGTGGTGATGGAGGAGGAATGGAAGAGGAGCACGAGAATTGTGCAGGCTGGGTGTGAGTTAGAGGAGTACATGGTACGTAAGTTTTGCAGAAGAGGAATATGGAGGTCATGATTTACCTGCGTGTGTAGTGGTTTCAAAGAATTTCAGCAACCTGTGTAGCATTTCGGTTGCTGACATCATTCAAAATTTCCTATGGTAAGTCACCATCTTCATCTCTACGAAGAAACCATGTTCCATATGGTTATGTTAAATTTTATTCTTCTTTCTTTGTTCCATTTGTTTATAAAACCATTCTACCTTTCTTCTTCATGGAATAGACGAGCTTTGAATCTGTCCAATCAGTAAATAGGTTCCCACAAATGATTATACTAAATAAAAGTTTATGCTTTGTTTGATGTCATCTATTTATGACCTTCAAGTGTTTTGCTTGAAAGGATCATGAGATTCATGGTTGTCAGAGATATAACAGGCTCTTTCAAAAAAATAGGATGGTTGATGCAAGCAGGATGGTTGAAAGTAGGATGTTCCTTTATTAATGCTTGTGCTTTCTTTAATAAAAAATATTGATTTCATTCATCTTCTCTAAGTTAGACATTGTAATCAAAAGTAAGATGAAAAGATTATAATGGAGTTGTTTGTTAGGAAGAGATTGATGGTTGAGATTGGGGCATGTTTGAGGCTATGTTTTGATTAGAAGATCATCATTTATCTGTCATGTGTCAAAGCTAAATGTTCATTACGAGCTTTTAAGATGCAGATGTTGCTCCAACTTAAAGCAAATGGATAGTGAAAGAGACTAAACTGTTCAGCCATTCGAACATAACAGTCATTATGAAATCTACGCGATTGTTATTAACCAGACTAAGAGTTGAAAGTCCAAATCTACAAAAATTGAATAAATTTTCTAACTGATTGTCAGCTTGCTGCCAAGCTGCCTCTTCATTGAGTCAAATAACTTGCTTATGCAAGTTCGTTAGTAGGGATGAATACTCAAAACTGAGATAGTCGTACTTGAGCAAGGTATTTTGACTCTATTCAGTTAGCAGCATTGTAGTTTTACCATTTGGCAATACTTTTAGGAAGCCTGACAGATATTCTTCAGAGAGTTACACTTAAAAAAGCACAGTAATAATCACTTGTCTTGTACTGTACAAAGAGCAAACTGAATGCAGCTAACATCCATGCTACAGATAGCCAACCTATTGAATGATACATATAGAACTGAGCACTTTGTTGCTATGTGCAATGTTATTGTTCCACATCCATTGTGGAGTATCATGAGATTTTCTCCAATTAGAAAGAGTGGCCTATAGCTATATTGGAATACACATGCATGAAATTTTGTGGGTTATGTAATCATGGAAGCTTGTCATTTTTATTAAAAAAGGAGATCTGTGTACAAACATACTTTGCTGGAGATCAAATTGTTTTTCTCCTTAAATTTGAATGAATAGGCTTGCCTAACTATTAGTCAAGTATGAATATTATGGCCCTGTTTTGTGCAGCTAACAATTGGAAGCACTTTTGGGCTTCCTCCTAGTTATTTTCAGGGGAAGAGACTAGATTTTAGAAACCATTTATGTGTTGTTTCGGGCATTTGTTAGTTTCCTACCAAACAATATAAATTGAAACCTCCTAGATTCGGGCAAAAATGAGGTTGTCGGGGGAGGTTTGACTTTTGTAACTAGCCAAAATTAGTTACATCCACTCCCATTTCACGTTTTCTATGTTGAAAGTGATAGCCAAAAGTAGCTTCCACATAAAAAGGTTTGCCAAATGTGGCCCATATGTTAGTGGACCTTTTGATCAGCGGGCCCTCTTTCCTGCAGCGCAGGTGTACCGAGCCTGCTAGCATCCCCAGGTAGGCTCCCCTTCCTCTGAAACCTCTCCTTCCTCCCTGATGTAATCGTACTTCAGCCCTAGCATTTGCATAAACTGGTTAACCTCATCCCACCAATGCCGTTAGCTAACAGGGAGATCCATATGGTTCAATGAGTAATTGACTAATAGTACAGAATCGGATTGAATGACCAAGACAATCAAGACTCCTCCTGAGATTCTGACATGACAGCCCCTATGCCACCAGCATATCTAAGTGAGCCTTTAAGTTTGAAGGGATCAAGATCCTCTAGACCTCACTATGGTAGACCCAGTTTGCCCCACTCACATCACTCGGGCAAAATCTTCATTTTTACAGTTATACCCTCCCTTGTCTTGGTAAATGACAGTTTTGCTCCTCGACGATGTGAGTGGGGTGAACATGGGTATACCATAATGAGGTTCAGAGGATCTTGTTCCCCTTTGGAGGTACCAAAAACAGTTTAGAAGCAAACTGCTACTCGGGCAAATTCCTTTGAACAAGAAGAAGCCTCTGAACTTTAATATCACCTTTGACACCAAGAAAAGAAACCAACCTGGATATTCAACTACAAAGGAGCCAAAACACATAGCTTATGCACATCACTGATTGTCAAAAATCTGTCATCGAAGATACCCAAGAGCATCTATGGATTACTTGATTTCTGCATTTGCAGATGAACTATCTGCAATGGCCTATTGATAGCTGAGAGACAACACATGTATGAACAGATGTTGTCATGAGAATGGTGCAATGGTTTGGTTCCACAGCTAAAGACTCCAAGGTCCTATGCCTGACCCTACTGGACCATATGATAGAAGGTAGAAAAAGAAAACCAAGTGTGCTGGATGCTTGTAAACCAACATGCGGCTGATTTTGATCCTTTGACGTATGGTTTGGGATCAAGTATGTTGCCACTGGGCCAGGAGCATAACAACAACAAAAAATGTATGTATAAAAGCCTTAAACCTTACTTTCTTTTGGTGGGAATAAAACTATATTACACTTGATTACTCTTCACAGTCCTCTGGAGTTATGTCCTTACAGCAAAGCTCCATTAGCATGGCTGAGAAATTGTCTTTTCACACATAACTATTTTCCTCGGATGGCAACTAGTCTGCTGGTTTGTTGACATCCTTTCTGACATTGGATATGACAAACCTTTTCAAACCCTGTGGGAAGGATAGGATCTGAGCAACCAGTGGACTAACATTTTGCAGGGACCTCCCCTGCTGTCCAGCCAATCCAGGATACATACACATGCTATCCCTTTCAATCTCAATGCCCTCCAAAAGTTCCAATTTAGGTTGGTGGCAAACTTAAGGACCTTTTGAAATTGCCTGGGCGTCTTATTGGTTGGACTTTGCTGATGTATCAGTCCGTGATTTGCCACCAAGAATCAAGATAGAACCCATGGAATCATGAACAGTGAAACCTGCTCCTGACAGGCAGTCTCCCAACTTCACTGCTCCATTTGTATTAAGCTTCATTCAGTTTGCAGGTGGTTGCACCCAGGTGGTCCCACCCTGGCAGGTTAATGCTTCCATAATTTGTCTGTACATGGAACCTAATGTCATGCCCCACCTTCCAGGGCATCTTGTTCCCCATGTTTAGCAGTGGCAAAAGCCCACTATCAAGTGCACAGGCCCAACTAGCACCAACTGATTCAATGGTGCTCTCGAGCACGTAGAGGTTCCTCGCTCGTTAGATGCCAACCAAAGTCGCTGGCACTAGATTCTTCAGAAAGGATGTGTCAGTCTGTTGTGCTAGTGCAAAGACGTGTCCAAATGTTGGGGCAGTTGTGCGACCCAAGTTGGTCCTGTAGGGACCAGACCTCCATAGCCTTGCCCTTCTCTCCTTAGCATCTCAGGCAGATTGAAGACTTGACCTTGATTTTGACAAAGATGGCTGCGTGTCGACGGTCTTTCCCGGGCAATTTTCGAGATATGGAAATGATATTGAAGGGAGCGGCTTCAACTCCAAATGGCCTTCTAGTGTCCAATTTAGTTGGCGAATGTTATCTTGTCTTCTTCCATATGACATCATATTCTTGCTTGCTACTATCCCACTTCCTATCCATCCCAGTCAGTTTGTACAAAGCTCACCTCTAGTATACCAGCTGAGTCGAATGTCTAAAGTAGATGGTAGATAGCTTGTCTAACCATCCATATAATGGTCCCACTTATAGATCTTCAGTAGGTGTACAATGCAAAAACAAAATAATAAGATGGTCAGATTGTCAGCAAAGAATGTATCAATGTAAAAGTACAAATAAGGAAGTCATGGCCATTATACAACAGAAATATAAGGAAAATAAAATACATATCTCAAGAAATTAAATCAACTGGCTGTACTTGAAATATATTAAACTTGCACTGGATTTGTCTTTTAACTCCTGTTCTTGGAAAAATAAATTTTATATCTTTTGTGAGGACTCGTAATGAGATGTCAATAGGTATCATTTATATCCCTCTTATTATCCCTCACTCACTATCCCATTCATTTATCTTTCCAAAGAATTATTTTCTTCTATTCATTTTCATTGTGCAATGCATGTATTTTACACATGAGGTTCATGGAACAATTTAATAATAGCATGAGATGCATTTGTCATAAAAACAATATAAAATTGGAGAGGAAATATTAACAAAGTTATAACGAGTACATTTTTTTCTTCATTATCTTTCTAAACAGTTCATAGACTATTGTTTTTTCTATTCTTTTTCTCTGATGAATAGTGATAATCAGTAATAATATATAAAGTATAAAGTCACTTATTAGAAATTTAGAAGTCATTATCATTGGGATCTTATAGATGAGTCGTCCTTTGGTTTGTATCTTAAACTGATCTTTGTAGTTCATATTTAGTTGTCATGTTGACAAAGTGACTCACGTTTTGACTCAAAGTGATGGAGATAATTACTCACCAACGGCCGAAGTGGCCAAGCAGGCCGTCTACTGACAGTTTTCTCGTCCTCCGTCTATTCGTCCCAGCAGGTTTTCGAAAACCTGTTGGGTGAGGTATGAAAGTAAAGGAAACTGGGTCTGTAGTATGCTAGCTATAACGTTTATGCTCCAGTCTGTGAGTGCACTCAAGTAGGATCACTATCTTCTGCTTAAGTTGAGGTCTCGAATTTGGACTATGAAATTGTAAGAAAAGAAGGGATGCTCTATATCTCAACACCACACATCTTAAAGGAGCTTGACCTGGACGTTCTCTTATTCTCAGGGAATAGATCATGTGGGTCTCTCCTGCTAATGAAGTGATGCCACTTCAAGTCTTAAAAAGTAAATTATTATAGGAATCATCGTTTTCTCATGAAATCATGGAAAGCCTTCTCGCTTTTAGTTCATTTCATAATTTCTTCATGGGAGAGCACTAAAGTGTACTTCCTAGTTCTTTTGCCTCTTTGTTAGGGTCATCATCATCATTAGAATCGTTCTTGTTTCATGTTAGGGTAAATAACAATATAAGTCTATATAACATAGGGAACTAGAAGGCTCTAAATCTTTCTTTTCATTAGTCTTTTCATGCTTATGTCAACTGTTAATGGATTTGGTCCAATAGGTTCTTTTCATTTCATGGGAAGGAAGGTGTGAGACTTCCTTTTTTGAAAATTCTTTGATTTGAAAAATTTTTGTTGGATTTGAAAACTTTTGCTGGGAATCTTGATTTGAAAAGAGAATGTTAGTTTTGAAAATATGTTCTCTTTTCTTTTAAGTAGACTTTTAGGATTAGTCCTTAAAGTTTAAATGATTTCTGGATCGACTGTGAATCCGCGTTCTTGACCTTTCCCCACTGACCCTAGTCAGTGTTAATTACACTAATTAATGATTGATAATCCTTGATTAACCATCTAATAAGACTTGAAAGAAAACAGGAAATAAGCAAGAGTTGAGTACAATATACAAATCATTTTTTTGTTCTTTTTTAGTGAAAGAGAGTCTATGGATATCCTTTAAAGGATCTTGAAATTCTCCCGAAGGGAATAGCATTTGAGTATCTTAGAGTATTAAGAAGACATATTTTTTTTTAGACCTAGATTTCATTAGAATTCTTTGAAACATGAAAGTTCCTTAGAATTATCCTTTAAGTATCTTTTAAGAGGATAGAAAATTATTTGGGTAGCATATCCTCTCATTTGAGAATCTTTTGAAAAGATATGGACTACTTAAAGGATATTCTTAATTGATGAGACATGAAGGCCGCCACATAATTAGGAATATTCTTTAATGGTCTTTCAACTAATATGAAGGAACCACAAAATTATTTTAGGTCATTTAACCAATATAAATGAACAAGAACTTAATGGTTAATCTATCAGTAGGAAAGAACCACTTTAGTTAATGATTATCCCATTGATATAAAATGAACAAATATTTATTCTTATTGGTCCACCTATGAATAGGATAATCACGACTTCGTAGCCTGGCCCCCAATTAGGACAGAACCATAAAAGTCACTGATTATCCCATTGATAGGGATGAATCAATAATTACAACTTTTGATCACTCTACCAATAAGAGTGAACTATTAGCTAAATGAGCAATCTAACAATATGATAGAACCACTAAATTTAGGCTATTCAACCAGTATGAATGAATCTTATTTTTTTTATTTGTGTATTTTTTATTTTTTAGAAAATCTTGGTCATCCAACCAATATGGATAAACTAATTTTTTTTAGTTTTTTAATTAAAACATTATGTAGTGAGATGCAAAATGACCTTTAGATTATGTGGTCGACCAACTTATATGGGGGACTCAATTTAATTTTCTGTTTTTTTAATTTTGATTAAGTTTTTTAATTAACAATGAATGATTAACCAAACATTTTTATTTTCTGTTCTTTTGTTGAAGTTGTTTTAATTAACAAAAGATGGTCACCCAAATATTATGGAAGAACCACTTGGTTAACTTTAAATTTTTAAGTTAAAATTTTTTATTATTAGTGATTGGTCAACCAAACATTATGGAAGAACCACTTAATTGACTTATTTCTTAAGTTATTTATTTAAATTCTTTAATTATTGAAGGATGGTCAATCAAACGTTATGGCAGAATCACTTAATTTTTTGATTAAATTTAATGGTCAACCAAGCGTTATAGAAGAACCACTTAATTGACTTATTTCTTAAGTTATTTATTTAAATTCTTTAATTATTGAAGAATGGTCAACCAAATGTTACGGCAGAACCATTTATTTAATTAGTTTATTAATAAATTATTGGCCAACCAAATATTATGGAAGAACTATCTTAATTTAATTGGTTGATTAACAAATTATTGGCCAACCAAACATTATGAAAGAACCATCTTAATTTAATTGGTTGATTAACAAATTATTGGCCAACCAAACATTATGAAAGAACTATCTTAATTTAATTGGTTGATTATTCATTTTTAAGTTAATTTATTGGTGAATGGCCAACCAAATATTATGGAAGAACCATCTTAATTTAATTAGTTTATTAACAAATTATTGGCCAACCAAATATTACGGAAGAACCATCTTAATTTAATTGGTTTATTATTCATTTTAAGTTAATTTAATGGTGAATGGCCAACCAAACATTGTGGAAGAACCATCTTAATTTAATTGATTGATTATTCATTTTAAGTTAATTTATTGGTGAATGACCAACCAAACATTATGGAAGAACCATCTTATTTATTTTCTGTTTTTTAAATTATTTATTGATTGGCAGCCGACCAAACATCATGGAGAAATGATTTATTATTTATTTTTTAAATTAATTTAATTAAAAAAGTGGCCAACCAATCGATATGGAAGAACTATTTATTTTTTAATTTTTTAAATTAATTAATAAAAAAAAAACGTGGTCAACCAACCGATATAGAAGAACCACCTAAAACTATACAAGCAATTCACATGAAAACATAAAACTATGAATAGAAAAAATTTCTAAACTTCTTCAAAAAAAAAAAAAAAAGAAATTACAAGCTTGCAGGCCCTCTATTCTTTCTCCTTTTTTTTTTGTGCAGGTTTGAAAATCTGTAGGGCTAGGGGGTTTGGAGCTCTCCATGGATGCCTATTTATAGGCTTCAAGGAGGCCGGCCTGGGGGGCTTCTTTAGCCTGCGCTTTGGAGAGAGAGAGAAGATAGAGATGGAGAGAGATAAGGATGGAGGGAGAGAGAGAGGAGGATAGAGATGGGGATGGAGAAGGAGACCGACCGGTCTCAAGGAGAGGCCGGTCGGTCTCTCCCTCCTCTTTCTTTCTTCTTTTTTTTTTTGGTAATTATCCCTGACCTCTCTCTCTGGCCCTCCTTTTTTTGTATTTATCCCTTCCCTCTCATCCCTATCTCTTCTCTCTCTCAATCCTTAGAAGGAGGACCAACAGGGGGGTCTTTGGAGGCCGGCCAGACTGCGGTTTGCTCCTTGGTGCTGCTGCTCTTCCTATTGCTCCTGTTGCTGCTGTTGGAGGGCTGGTGTTGGTGCAGATTGAAGGCTGCATTGGTGCAGGTTGGAGGCTACTGTTGGAGGCTTGCATAGCTGTTATTGGGACATGTTTTGGAGTGCAGATTTTGAGGTACGTGTGCCCCCCTTTCTCTTCTTTTTTTTTTTGGTTCGACAGAAGGTTCATGTATTTTTCATGCTAATCTCTAGTTCTAAACAGACAATTCAGGTTTTTAGTGTAGTGGTTCTCCAAGTTGGAGAATGATTATTATATAGTTCATGTGAGGTTCATCATGGATCATAATGTTCAAATGTTTTATGAACAAATCTTAACATATTTTCTAATAAAACATCATATAAAATCATGGAGCAACCTGCTGGAAACATGCACATGCTCCATGGTATGACACAAATAAACAAGTCCCTTCAATGATTCTTAACCTCTTCACAAATTTCCTTAAAACAGAAAATAGACGGACATGGTGTCCCCTTGTTTTTCATGATTTTCACACCCCCTCAAGACCCCCCAAAAACCCAAAACAACAAGGATAACAAAGGTGTATCACCCTACCTCATCAATGGCGAGCCTGGCGTGTAGAAGAACCCTCGTCTACGACGAGGATGAATTGGAGCTGCTGCTTGTTGGAGAAGAAAGCGCCTTACCTGCTATCTTCCTCTCTTTCTCTCTATTTAAGCCTTTTCCAACAACTCTCTTTCTACTCTTCTCACTCTTCACTCCAACTTCTTCTTCATCACCCTCCAATTCTTTCTCACTCTCTCACTGTTCTACTCTCTTTCTCTCACTCTTCTCTTTCTCTAACATGTTGGATGGAACCAGCAGTCCCCCACCTCCTCTTTCTTCCTCTCACCCTTGCTCCCTCTTCCTTTCTTTATCATCACCTCTCTTTCTTTTTCTATTTTCACACCCTCTCTCTCCCCTTCTCCCATCGCCTCTTTCTCTCTCTGCCTCTCTCTTTTCTCTCCCTCTCTCACCGCCTCCCACTCCCCCCCTCTCTTACTGGTGGTTCCCCCCCCCCCCCCCCCCCCAATATATATATATATCTATATATATAGGGGCCAGGGGTGGTGGGAGGCAGGGGGTATGAGGGGTTATAAAAACAGGCCCGTTAAGCATCTCAAGTCAGACCCAATAACGGTCCATTAAATCATTAAACCTCTAGCCCATTAAAGGCCCACTAAAAGTCCACAATTGCCCATTATCCTAAAGCCCATTCGGCTCAATAAATTGACACATTAAGTGTCCAATAGGGTTATAGGGGAATTTCATAAAAACCCACATCTTTTCAACCTATTTCTTTTTAATCTTAGACTGCACTAATTTGTATATATATCTTTCTATCTTTCAAGTTGGCCCTCCTTTGTTTCTGTTGGAATTTAAAGATTCGTTTCGGGCTTTCATCTTTCAATGTTTTTCTCATATTTTAACCCTAGGTTTTTCATATTTGTATATATGTCCTTACTCAATTTTATAAGTCCTTACATCCTCTTCTCCTTATAAAAATTTTGTCCTCTTAATTTATTGTCATCTTATTCTCTTCTAAAGTTTGATAGCATTCTACTCTTTTTTTTTAGAATATACCTAACTCCACATTTTCATTTGATGCCACTCAAGCGTAGACTAGCTTTGTTTCTCTTCACTCATAGACTAAGGAGATCTTTAAGGAACATCTAAGTCTCATTTAACTTGGCTTACCTTTCTTCAGACCAAGATCGTTAAAACTATCATCTTCTTTCCACTTCCATATCATGCCAAGATCATAAAAGGAACCCCTCATAAGTTTATGTTAAAGTTTCTTTAGGACACAAGGTTAACACTTGAAAGTCTATGGCATAGGATTTATTTCATTGTTCTTTTATTTTTTTTAAACCTCAAACTAAATTTGTCATTCCACCACGATTCCACTGCGCTACTCTGATACGTATGTTCTTAGCATTAATTGGATTCTTATCATTTACAAGTCTTACGTTTGACTTTTCATATCTCTATCATTTTAGGGGTTTAGAAATCATAGTGAGTTTCTTTTGCATTTGAATCTTTGTTTCTTCCAACTTATAACTAAGTTTCTTTCTTCAGACATCAAGTCAAGGAAATCTTTGTTCTTTAGTTCTCATGCAATAATAGTATCGTAAGATAGTCTACAAACATTGACAATAACAATAACTTCAATAAGAACTCGTATCGTAAATCAATTGGTATGTAGGATTTAAAGTGCTGCCTTAGTTTGTAGTCACGGCTAGTAACCATTTGCCAAGGATACCTGTGGAAGGCACTACCCCCGGGTTCACGTGGGTTTCGACCCCACAGACTTCGCCGAGCCAAGGGAGGGCCTTTCGCCTGTGAGACGTTTGGCGGGCCTATGGCTTTAGGTACTGGTGATGCAGGGCTTGATCCTGTGTTTGTAAGTTTACTCTTAGATATCAAAGAAAAAAAAATCACTTGCCAAGGACAATAAATCTTATCACTGCCGATAGTCAGAATCATTGACACATCATCCTCCTGGTCACCATAAAGGGTCTAATTATAGTGTGGCCAGCACCATAAACCAAACCCATTATAGTTCCACTTGGGCTCTATGTAAAATATGCAAGTGAAAACATGCAAATGAACACTATGACCCGAACCATTATCAATCCTATAACTTTCCATAAAATTAGTTTGCTAAATTTTTTCTTATTGACTAACCTTACCCCTTAGTGAGTTCTCGTTTCATAGGTCCTTTCTTCATGTTCGAATCCCCTAGGTCTACATGACCTTATGCCTTCGTTCTTTAATAGATATGGTTATAATAGGAACATGGTATATCGTTCGTGATTTTAATGAACAACTATTAGGTATCACACAACTAGGTTCATAGTTTTTTTTTAAAGGTTCCTTTCATTACTAACCTAGGTGATATCAATACACCCCTTATGTCCTGACCCAGTCTTGATTCTACATTGTAACCTTACACAAACTTCAACTGCCCAATCATCATTATCATCACCTTACGCTATATTGTGGGTTAGTTGTCGTGTCTTATTTTACTTAATACTGCTCTTGCAACACCATCTAGAAAATAAAACCTCTTTTACTACTCCCAACCACTCTTCTTAGGTCTTCTCTAGACTCACCTACTTCTGATCACTAGGGTTATTAATAGCTTTGGGTCCAACCATCTTCTTTACATACTAAGCATAACTCCCATTTAGGAATGGGGTTTCATTTAACCACCCATTTAGTACCATCCCTCTTTAACATATACTAGTGTGAACACTTATTTTGTTCTTGGATTGAAATGTTTACCATTATTCCTCAATATCAAAGCCTTCATCATAACATTAGTTCCAACTTATAACACAACACAATCGATGCACTTAACTTCATACGAATTTTACAGGGAATTTGACTTGCACTATGGTTGGAACCAACACATTCCTATCTGGTTTTCCTAATAAAAAAATCAAATTCCTTTAATCTTAAATGTGTGTGAGAATTTCCTAACAATCCTTCACATCCATCTAAGAGTCTTTAGAACCGGTCCTAGGATCTTTGTGCTCAATGCTAATACTGAAGTGAAAAATAAAGGTGAATATATATAAGGTGAATATAATCTGTTTATTCATTTTCCAACAAGGATCTTTGTGTGCTCAATGCTAACACAAACTCTTCATAATATATATAAGGTGAATATAATCTGTTTTACATTTTCTTTTCCTCGGAAAATTTCAAACATGTCCAAGTGTGGGTGACATTTGTACATTGATTACTCATTACTACCGCATGTAATTAAGAGAACTTACTGGTAATTATTCTTTAGACCGCTGATGGATAAGGCTCTCCTGCTTAGTGTATCAGGGTAGTTTTTCCCCAAATGATTCATCTTTTTAGGATCCAATCTTAGAACCTACCCACTATGGTTCCCCTTCAAGTCTTTTACCACTATTTCCCAAGCCAAGGGAAAATCATCCATTGTTTTTCGTGTACACGATAGATCCCTAATGCACCCTTCACATCCTTTCAGAAATATTAGCCTTGCTATTTCTTTTTTTTTCTTTTTAAAATGATCACACACTCTGTACCAGCTTCCCGTATCTTGGTCTTTCATTAGTTTTATTTTAGCCCTTTTCTTGTGTTTCCAACAGAATGCTTATCTAGTGCACTTCTTACTTTTGTCCATTATGATCACCTTCTCCAGCCTTCATTTACCATTTTCTTTTTACCGGACTCTTTCTAGGTACAACCCTTTATACAGTTATTACTAAACAGGAATCTCAACTCAAATTAAAGTAATAACTAACATAGATCCCATTGCACCAGGTTATTATAGTAGCTTTTATGTAGCATCCAGTTCCTAAAAGACTCTTGGATAATCATTCTTAGATCTTTTAAGTTTCACTAACAAGGCATTCTTTGTAGTATTTGGGGTCTAACAAATCCTCCTTCTTGCTTTCTTCTCACTTCACATACCTAAACTACCTTCATGAACCTTCACTTTTCTTTTTAGTTTTAGATTTTCTAGGGAAAGTAAGCCACTCATCTTGGGATATTAGTATATTTTGTAACCAATCGTTTGTTAAAATTGAGAACATTTGTTGTTCATTTTCCTGTTGATAAGTAGTCGAATAGAGTTGCTTGCCTCCAAATATATTTGGTTTGCTAAAATCTTGATCTTAACCTTAGTTATCGCTTGTCCACCTTGCCTCTTATTTAGAGCAAAAGGGTCACTACTTTTAGCCTTAACTAATCTTTCACACTTTATCCCATGGTTTCTTTAAACTCTAATCCATTAACTCTAATTACACTTTATATCTTTTGTGAGAACTCGTAATGAAATCTTAGTAGGGATCATTTACAACCTTACTGTTATCTCTCACTCACTGTTCCATTTACTTATTTATCCTAAGAACTATTTTTTTCTAATTATTTTCATCGTGTAGTGCATTTATTCGACACATGAGGTCTATGGAACAATCTAATAATAATATGAGAGGCATTTGTCGTAAAAATAACGTGAAATCGTAGCAGAAATATTAACAAGATGGTAACGAGTATGTTTTTTTTCTTTATCTTTCTAAGAAGTTCATAAGTTACTTTCTTTCTTATTCTTTTCCTCTGGCAAATAGTGGTAATCAATAGTAATATATAAAAGATAAAGTCACTAATTAGAAGTCATTATTATAGAGATTTAAGAGATGAGTTGTTCTTTGGTTCGTATCTTAAATTGATCTTTATAGTTCATAGCCGGTTGTCATGCTGATGAGGTGACTCACCTTTTGACCTAAAGTGATGGGAATAACCACTCACTAGTGGCCATAGTGGCCGTACAACCATCTACTGACAATCCTCTCGGCCTCCACTTGTCAGCCACAACAGGATTCCAAAAATCTAATGGGTGAAGCAAAAAAGTAGACTAGGTTGGGCCTACAGTCTGCTAACTATAACGTCCATGTCCTAGCGCACAAGTGTACTCAAGTAGGATTACTATTCTCTGTTAAGTCAAGGTCTTGAACTGGACTCTGAAACCGTAGGAAAAAAAAATACTTTGTGCCTCGACACCACACATCGTAACAGAGTTTGAGCTGGACATTCCCTTATCCTCAGGGAACGACTCATGTGGGCCGTCCATTAATGAAATGATGTCACTTCAAGTCGTAAAAGTAAATCAGTATAAGAATCACCATTCATCATGGAATGATCGTAGAAGGTCATCTTGCTTTCAGTTCATTTCATAATTTTTTCATGGGAGAGCATTGAAGTGTGCTTCTTAGTTCTTTTGTCCCCTTCTTGAGGTCAACATTATCATAAAAATCCTTCTTGTTGCATGCTAGGGTAAATAACAATATACGTCTATGTAAGTCTTTTTATGCTCATGTAAACTCTTAGTAGACTTTGCCCAGTGGGTTCTTTTCATTTCATGGGAAGGAAGGTTTCATGTACTTTTCATGCTAATCTTTAGTTTTAAACATGCAATGCATGTTCTTAGTGTAATAGTTCTCCGAGTTGGAGAATGATTCATCATATCTTTCATGTGGGGTTCATCATGGATCATCATGTTCTTTTGTTTCATAAACAAAGCCTAACATGCTTTCCAATAAAACATCATATAAAATTATAGAGTTGAAAATATGCACATGTTGCATGGTATGACACAAATAAACAAATCCTTTTTAATGATTCCAAACCTCTCACAAATTTCTTTAAAACAGAAAATAAATGGACATGGTGTCCCCTTGTTTTTCATGCTTTTCACACCCCCTCAAAACCCCTAAAAACCCAAGACAATAATCACCACTTTGTTTACCGGATTGCCTATTCTAGAATAAGTTATACCGGATAACTTATTCTAGAATAAGGAGTGTTTTGATTTGTTAACGGATATGAATTCAAGATAGAATAAGGGTTGGAGAAGTTGTTCTAATTGTTTTGATTGCAAAAGGGGGAATAAGAAGGAGAATAAGTACTTTTTTTGTCCAAATTATCCTTCTTATCCTACTACTTACTAATTCCGATTTGGTAGAATAACAGCTAATAAATGCTATATTTTATGCTTATTAATATAGTTGTTGACCTTCATTGATGGAGATGTAGAATGTAACATTTAAATATAATAATATGTAATGCTATTATTATACATCTGATGTTAAATATTATTGTTAAATATAAGTTTGAAATAATTAAAATCTAATAAATGTAAAAATTTTAGTATTAATGTCAATAAATAAATACGTACACACTCATGAGCATATATATGTATATATATGTATGTATATTTATGTATGCATATATATATGTATATATGTGCATACATAAAAGAGAAAAATAGCCTATTACATTATATATATTACAACCGTCAAGATTAAACATTGAGTATTATTGTGCCCTACTATTACTTAAAAAAAAGTGACATTTCTTTAACCCCAACACTAGAATACTGAATAGCCCCCCAGATCAAAAATCAAGAAAGAAATATGCTCATTCAGATGAAGCCCAACATCGGGCTACTTTCTATGTCAGGCGGATTTATCCTCATTGAAATTTTGTCTACTTATCACTTTGTATGGCTATCTTCCTTATTTTAATTGATGGAGAGCAAAGAAGGCAGAAATGTTTAGTCAGGGGCGTAAGTTTTTTTTATATTTAAATGTGAGCATGTTTGAGAAGTTTGATCAGGAACTTGCACTGTCCAGGTTGTCCAATAATTGTTGCAAGATGCCCCCACCTCAACCTGCACTTACCTACTTTGCATTCCTCTGGCTTCCTCAATAGATTATATCATTAGGTTTATAGTTCTCTCCAACAAATTCACCAATGAGAAAGCCATATATATTTGTCATCACTTTGGAGGATGACAGTTAGAGAAAGATTAGCACATTGGGCACTGTTGGAGGAAAACTTTTTATTCCATATGAAAGATAAAATATTTACAACAAAAGTAAATAGACAATGTACATTATAAACAAAGTTGATCATTTGTAGAATAGTACTCTTAATTTTGCCAAAAATTACAATCTTGCTACGACGGAATTTTCTACTCTTGCTGCTTGAAAACTCCTAGTCTCCCTCAGAAGTTTATAGCATGAAAACATCTTCATAAGACCATTCACGACTTTCACGAACATGTGTCAAACATTGGTAGCATGTTGCGTTGCCCTTGTGAATTTCTCTCAGAAAGATGAAAAGAGGAAAAAAAAAAATATAAGACTCCCCAAGAAACATAAGAGAAACACAAACTAAATGACTCAAATCATACTCGAGAATAAGATTTATGGTAGGTTTCATGGAGTTGTAATATAAGGGACGCTCATGTATCTTCTATAATCATGAATAAAAAATAATCATATATAGCATGAAATTAATCGAGGCTCATGCAACTCTACAATACATAAATAAGAAAAATCATATATGACATGAAATCAACTAAGGTCATGCAACTTCTATAATAGCTTAATAAAAATAGTATAAAATCAAAAGAGGCTCCTGCAACTTCCATACTTATCAAACAACTACCTCTCAAAGTATTTAAATGACATGAAATCAAACGAGGCCGATGCAACCTCTATGCTTATCAAACGAATGTTTCTTCAAAATATTTAAATGACATGAAATCAAATGAGACTCATGCAATTTCTAAACTATTATCATATTTCAGTCAATTGCCATTTAATCTTTTCTCTAATAGCATGAAATGACATGAAACTCATGCGATCTCCACCACATTCACACACATATTTACAACGAAATGTACGATGAACTCAAAAAAAAGAGTTTCATCATCTATTATGGTTACTTAAAAGCCATCGAAGTAATTGATTCACTGTTTCTTTTTTCATCACTGCTCATACATTACAAGACTCAGAAAGGGTTACAATCATGCCTTCCTAATATTCGAAGATATGCTTGGGTAGGGCTGCACATGTGCCTTCCTATCTACCTAAACATACAATTAGTATGCAACTGTAATCATATCTTCATGCTATCTGAGTGTATGTCTAAGAAAAAAAATATTCCAACCATATTTGTGCACCTCCTGTAAGAACAAATGATAGGAAACAAAAATACTTAACCAAAATACTAGAGCAACATCAGTTTTAAGCATACATGAATGAAAAGAAACATTCACCAAATATGAATTAAAGTTACATGCCATATAGTCAACGATGGAAGCAACAATAGAAATATCTACAAAGTAGAAGTAAAAATAAAGCATACGTGCCATAAAAATCAAGCAGGATAAAATAGAAAAAAACTAAAGTTAGACAGAACCTCTAAAAGGGCAAGCAAAAGAATATCCACCAATCTAATTATTCATGTCCTAAACTTTGGTATGCAATTTCTTCCCTGACATGGTCTCCTACAACTAGCTCAGCTTGGCTAGGCACAGTGTCAATGGGATAGTCGTATCACCATCATCTTCTGCAAGTCCACCTTCATTTGCCATATTAAAATATACATCATGTCCTTTCTTTCTACGAATGAAGTTATGGACGACACAATATGTTAACACTATCTTTCTTTATGTTGCCCATATGTAGATATAACCCTCTCTTAAGATTTAAAAACGATTCTTCAACACACCGAAGACGCACTCTATACAATTTCTCAGTTGTGCATGTCTGATAGTTATTAAGTGTGTCGTTAAAACTCATAGCTAACAATCTTACTTTAATCGGCTCACTCAAATTAAATTATCAATAGTAAAGGTGAGTCCGAGTCGATCCATAGATAAAAGAAAATTTTAATTTTAAAAATTTTAAATTTAGTTAAAAGAAACATGTTAGAAAATTTGTGAAAAAATTAACTTACACTAACCAATCACACAAGGGTATGAATGCAAATGACAGGATAAAAAGGTACTAGCAAAACAACATTAAATGAAGCATGCCATCCTCTTATTGCCACTTACCCCCTTTGTTACTATTCATCAAAAAGTTTTTATTTTATTTTATTTTTTTAAATATTTTTAAATAAAAATAAAAATCAAAACAACTATTAAATTTCAATTGATTTGGACAAAAAAATTTCAAATTAAGCGAATAAAATTTTGAAAGTTGGGGATGAATAGTAATTTACTGTTCATCGCAGCATCATGTAAACAATCAAATTAAGGCTAACATCGGGTAAATAATTTTTAGATATGTCCTACTTTTTTATATGAATTTGAAGTCTATAGGCCAACTTGGGTGATCCAAATTCAGTCCAACCTAACTCAAATTTGAGTAATATCAACTCAAATTTAACCTACTCTATTTTAAATAATTTGAGTCAGCCCAATCTGCCCAATTGACACGCCTAATTATGCGTTATTATGGAAGACCGATGATTCATAATAATTGTGCCTTTTATTTTTTTCAAAAAAACATAAGAAAAACAAAGGAAAGTCAATGGTCATAATCTACTTAATTACACATATGGATCCAATACGATGACATGAGATTAAAAAATGAGAGGGAATAATCATAATTTACTTGAATATATAGGTGAATTTGAAAATGGAGTAAAGACAGCAAGACAGGTGTCCCGGTTCCTACACAAGATTACCTGTATCGATGACGCCGATGATTATGCCATCGCCCTGTTGGGCCTTGCGAAGAAGCTCCGACGGGCGTGGGTCAGACCTGCTGATACCCAGGAAGTCCCAGCTACGAGTTGGCCTCAGTTGGACGGTGCGGCTCTTCCTCACACCCCACACTCCTGGCATCCCTGCGATCATATATACGCGTATGTATGGGTACGTAGTGCATTCCACACTTAAAGCAGGTGGTGTGGGGAACAGCTATATAATAATCTTACATCGGTTAATTTCAGTTGTGGTCAGTACTTATAATCTTTGTGAGCATGGCGGCGAACCAGAAATTAAAGCCGTGCTTGTAGCTGTAGACGATGGAAGCCAGAGCTGCGTCCTTGATGATAGTTTTTGAGAAGCCGAGGTTAATCCAGTGATTCGAGCAGCAAGTGAAGTGATGCGATTATGTAAAGACTGTATATGGTACCTCCCCGTAACCGAAGAGAGCGTGCCATGGTGTAGAGCCGTGACGAGGTGTGTTGTACCTGATGCCGAGCCATGGGAGGATTGGACCCATGAAGAAATAAGAATGAGTAGGAGGAGAGGGAAGAGGAGAGAGCTGTCGCCATCTGACTTCATCTTTTCTCTACGATCTTCGGCTCAATTACTTGATGCCTGTTCGCCGGCTGTTGCCCATTTGTGCCTACCGTGGCCTTGTGAACCTATCGTCCAAGAGGGCCGGGCAGGATCTCCCCCAAGGCGAATGCCGACGGAGACCTGAAGGTGAGCACCAAGGAAAAGCTGAGAAGCCAAGCCGGGGGATGATTAGCAGATCCAACAAAGAAAATGAACAAGTTGATTTGGACTAAAAATCCAATCTCTCTTTGAACATTGTGAGAGGTCCTGCCAACCATTGTTTATAGCTACGCACTTCTTTCAAATTTTTTATTTCGAGAGAGAAAAAAAATACTTTCAAACGTCCTATTATTTAATAGTACAAAATTTACAAATGCTCCATTGCACCGATTCTTTCGGGTTGGGGTTCCCTCAGTCAGGAAGGGATCGCCCGACCGAGGGAACCCCGACCCGATTCTGTCCGATGTGGCAGTCTTGGGACAGTAGCTGGCAAGATCCTTGCCTATAAAATAACTTATTGAATTAGAACTGTACATGGGCAGTAGGCAGAATTTGCGGATGCTGCAAAAATAGGCAGATCGTGAAAAACCTGATTTTGTAATAGTTATTCAGAATATAGTTAGCAATTGCCAAAAAAAGAAAAATGTAAACCATTCTTTCCATGTACAAGATTTTTTGCAAAATACATTCTGAATGTTTTGTGAGTATTTCTAATATATTTCTTTTTCTACAATTCCTAACTAGAAGAACCTTTTAAGGAATGTTGAAAGATTGTGGAGCTTTACAAAAAGATGACAATTGCAGAGACTAAAATAAAATATTGTAATATTACAAGGAACTATAAATAAAGAATCTTGGACTTTTATAATCTGTTTAAAGATCATTTTAGAAAGAAATCCGTCTATCCGTTTCGTATAAATCTCTCTCTCTCTCTCTCTCAACCCAGATTTTAAACTTCTCAAAGTCCTACATGAACAAAGTCTATCTTAAAATTCTTCAAAGCTGTGCACAGTCCTAGTGATTTGAACGTGGTCCCTAATCGTTTGCAAACTCTGTAATAAGATACCATAGCTCTCAAGACACGATGGGCAGGCCTTCTAGTTAAAAGTACTTTTGAACTTATTTTAACTTTTCATCCAATTATTTAGACTAGAACATTAGGCCATAGAAGTTAACTTTTGGCTTACCAAGCAAACATTTCATAGAGTTTCTAAGTTAGAGAGAACTTGAGTTATGCGAGAGGAAAAAGTAGGATAAGTTTCTACATATCCACTATGGTTTTGTTGAATGTACAGAGAAGCAACAAATGTTCCACAAAGTAAAATTAGCTTCATCAATAAATTTTTAACCATGCTAATTTTGAGGAAAATATTGGAAGATGGAAGTTATTTACATGAAGGAAAATGTTACCATCCATCGAGCAATGATGGTGCAAGGACAAAAACAAAAATAAAAAATAATGGAAACAGAAACGAACTTTGTCACCTCAAGTGTGCACATATATAAGCAGGTTCCCTTCTGTAAAAGGTCGGAATTAAAGTACTTCCACTAAAACTTATTTTTTTTATGATTTACAAAGTTTCTGTGGTGGAGACATGTAGTACAAATGGACACTTGAGAATTCTCCGTAGATTGGGGATTCTCCCTAAATTGGGAATTCTGTCCACACGGTTCGTACAGTTCTACCTTTTTCAGACAATTGTTATAAACTCAAGATTATCACCACTTGGAGCAATATTCCTTCTATCGGTCAAACCACTGATTGTAAGCACATGGATATAGATCTCACGAACTCATGAGATAAGTTGACACCCACATGAGTTGAAGACTTAAATCTAAGACTTCCCCTATGAAAGGGAAGAGCCTATTGCACTGAGTCAAGGACTCTTCGATTTCATTAAGGGCTTGTTAAAGAGACCAATCTATACGTACCCAGTGTAATGCCATCAGCCCTCGTGGGAAGTTCTTCCAAATTGGAGTAGTTAAGTAATTTCTGCATCGTTAACTTCTCTTTTGCCTCTTTCGCAGTCCTGTACAAACTACAAACTACGTGCCAGGGAAATCCTAAACCAATTTAAAGCAAAGGCTATTGAAAGTCTGACCATATTCCAGCCTTCGCTCTCTTCGATGACGATCCGAGGATCGAAGGGTCAAATGGTTCCTATATGATTGTACAATTTGATCTCGCATCAGATGGCTCAAAAATAAATAGTATTTATTACTATTTATTTAAAATTAATTTTTAATTTTTAAATTTTTTTAGATTGTCCGATCTGAGAACGATCATACAGTGGGGTTTAGGTCTGACTCAAAAAATTTACTTTTTTCAAATAAGAACACTGATAACCAATGTAGAACCAACTGCGGGTGCAGCAAAATTTACTAACTTTAAAGATCACATTCAGAGACTCCGAGGATAACCCACATTGACTGCGAAGAAAAACCCCATTGTTCAACGCTACCATCGCTCGTACTAGTTTTTCATCTACACATTGGGAACTGATGCATAGCCTAGCCAAAGCTAACTTTTGACATTTTGACTTCCCACTCTCCAATGTTCATCCCCCCAATTAGATCAGCTCGGCTTCGACGAAATGAGCTTATTATGCGGATTCAACATTTTGCACTCTCACTTCGCACTCCTTTTCATGAGTTCGGTAATTTTTAAATCATATTATTCTTTCAATAAATAATTAACATAAATAGGCTTTGATCTAATTCAAATTATCTAGATTAATAAAAAACTAAAAGCAAAAACAAAAAAAACAAAAACTCGAGTCCAAATATTCTCATTCCAACTTTGGCGATGGTTAATCCCATCATGTTACACAAGGCCGTGCTTAATTTCCTCATATAGAAATCTATAATACGATAAAAATTTGCATCACGAAAACACAAGGCCAGCAAAACAAGCAAGCTCCCTCGCTTTATTCCCCACCTATTGATAGAAATAGTAGGAATAAGTGCTTAAAAGTCTATGGCTTGGAGTAATATTTTACTCGTGCAACTCCGACGTCAAAGCTACTTAGGTGCCAAGGACTCCAACCTGAAGAAGGTGGACAAAACTTTTCATTGGCCGTCAACTCGTCCACCTTTTATTCTACTTGGAGTGCCACAACATTTAATGAACAATTGTGAGTTTGAGACAGTGGACTTCAATTTTATCTAATGGGGTCACTTGAGTTGAATATTGCGGGCCAAATTAGAAGGTAGGAGGATTTGGGTCCCTAAGTTGGGCGGATCAGTAAGATTACTGGACCGATTCAGTGGGGTTACTGAGCCCATGACCTATATTCTTTATAAGAAAATCTAATAATCCAGTGGGATCATAGAATCCCACTTGATCCATACTAGATCTGCCCCTAGTTTGAGATAATTAAGTGACATGCATGATGAAAACAAATTTGACAGATAAATAGATAGGGGGATATAATATATGAATAGACGTATCTGTATTCTTATTCTTTAACATGGACATATGGACGACATTTTTATCCTTATTATCAAAACATAGCAAACATATCTTACACTTCGCTTAAATTTTAGATAAGGACAACTTAACAATTGGTATCTCAATCCGCCGTCGCCTATTTGTTTCCACATAACTTGTGCGAGAGGAGCCTTGATCTCCGAAACTAAGGTGGCAATCTCTTTATCTGACAGCGACTACCGTGTCCGTGTGAAAGGTCTCTCACAGGGCGAAAGCCTTCGCTCCTCTGATCGCATGGCCTCCTTCCACAAGCATGCTCAACTCCCTTTATCTCTTTACTGCACAATTTACCAATTAGAGAGGGAGTCTAATGACAAGGGAAGCAAATGATAATTGATAATTTGATTATTTGACTGATTATTACCTTGTACTTAAGTCAATCAATAGATAAAAAAAAGACGTACTTAATGCACGTGGCACCCATTATTTGTGGAATCGGGAGAAGGGACGATACATGCAATCTTATCCCTACTAAGTAGAGTTACTATTTCCTTAGTTCAAATCCGTAACCTCTAGATTACAAATGGGACAACTTAACCGTTACTTTAGACCTATCCTTCTTAAGTCAATCAATATATAGTCTTTATATATATATACATATATCAGATAAAATAATAAATATTATATAATCCTCCTTTAAGCTGAATGCATATATAAGATATATATACTGAGAATTTGATCATGAAGTTGATTATTAGCTTATAAGTTAGTTAATATAACAATCTTTCAAGATCGATAACATAAGGGATAAAATCATGGATTTATTTTAGATCTACATCAAATTTGACCTATTTGCATCCCATTGGATTCTCCCTAGCAGTGATTCATTCCATCTCAATTAGTGATTGACAGGGATGATGAGATCCTCATCGGCCCCTAGAATAACTTAGGGCATATCTCAATTTTCCATTGCCAATGGGGAATGTTAGAATGTCGTGTCCTTTGACTATAACGTTAAAGTTGTCTTTGTATGACATTTGCCTTTTGTCAACGACAAAGAAGCATAACAAAGGGGGTGTGACATAGCAGCATCTCTCTTGACAGTATATAATTTGAGCCACTTCGACTGGGTCTTGCACAACTTCCTTGCCTATAAAAGTACTTTTGGACTATTGCCACTTGCCGTCCAGTTACGTAGAGGGAAGACATTCTTTGGTCATGAAAGTTAAGTGATTTATGGGCTTTCAAGTTGCAACTAAAACTTCCAAAACTGGAGCAAAAATGTAGTTACGGGGGAGATGTTAAGAAGTTAGCAATGAAGGTGTCGAGTATTTCCTGCACGCTTGATGGATCCAAAGCAAGCTACGTAGCCACTGTGGGTTGCTGACATCGGCCATACTCACGTTTTGATAAACCACTATAGATCTCCATCTCTGCCAAGAAGCCATGTTCCTTCTTAAACTTCTTTCCGTATGGCTATTGCCTTGTGGGACATTATGTACTGCTCTATCCCATGCATCTTGATAAGACCATTCTACTAACTTTCACAGTGAATTGACTAGTTAGGATTTGATAGTTAACTATTTCTCAGACTGACTCGAGAGCATTATACAAATGAAAGATTATAGTCACGCAGTAACTGATAACGGAAAAGTTCCTTGAGCGGATTGCTGAATCCCATTACTTTTTGACATCATGCGGTGTTGCTTGGTATCCAACTTGATCGGAAGCCTGATTGATTAATATGTGCGATACTAAATCGGTTGATTAATTAATTAATATGAAAGTTTAAATTAATTAATCTAAGCTAGTAAAGTGTTACTAGACTTATTGCGCCGAAAATTAGATTAGTACCTAGGCCTAGAGGGTCACACGCACAATATTGTCAACTGATGGTACTTGAGTGGAGTTTATATTAATTCGAAGATTTTTGTGAAAAATATGACCGATTTAATATAAATAAGCGCTGAGAGGGAATCCTAGGCTAAGCTCCAGTGGTTCTTCCTAATCTGGCCGCATCCTCTCTCTCTTTGTTGTGCACCCCGAGCAGGGCGCCCCTCTCAGTTTTGTCTTCGCTGCTTTTGCTTTCCGAGCATTGGGATCCACTATATGCATGTCGCGGGCACCTTCGCAGAGAAGAAACACCGACTAATGTGTTAGACCAGACGAGAGGATAAGGACGAACCATCAACCAGAGGATCATATAGATACTTTGGAGATTGGGCACCTACACGGCTAGCAGTATATCGCTCTATTGGAACTATTCGATCGTAGATTCAACTATGCACAAAGTTATGTTCGATCACCACTTAGCGTAGATTCACCAAAACGGAATAGGAACAGGCGAATAGAAAATTTTAATCTTCATTTCTACTGTGTTTTTATCGTCCTGTCTGGATCCTTACACAATTTTCCATGTTTGGCTTCCCAAGAATGAACTAGCAATTGGCAATTAGTAAATATAATCTTCTAAACTTGATCTCTGTTGAACTATTTTTCATTATACCCGCTAAAGTGTGATTCACAAGATGCTATCATTATGAATGATGCAACTTCAATGACACATTCATCTTAGAGAAGGCATTGAAAATATGGAATAAAACATGAGTGCAGAGATGGATCGGGCATCTGAACCATTAAGGTTATAGATGGAGCATATAAAATGAGAATTTTAGATAGGGTTACGAATCATAATGAAAGGAAGTTTTGAAATGAGAATTTTTGTTTCTCTTTCCACTTTGTATCCTTACTAGTTCAAACAATCATCCATGACCTCGTTAAGTGTTTGGTTTTGCTTGGCATGCCCTAAAAGCACTCTTTATTATTTATTGTACCAGAAGACCAGTACTTTAGTACATAATTTACTTGCAGTAATGTAGATGCAGCTTACCTGTTTAGCTGGTGGTCAGATATTAGAAAGGAAGAGCTAGAATTTGTATGAACTTGGCCAACAATAAAATATCCCGGTAAATAAATCTTTATTCCCTAGTCAAGGGTATATAATTCCACAATGTCATATATACATAATCATAGACACTTACAAAAGGAAATAAGTAAATGATACACTTTAGTAGCAACCATTCTCCTCAGCTATCCTCATGTCCTTGATGAAGCAACACGAACCATTTTAAAATGATATGGTGCTAAAGAGCATAATAATGGAACAGGAAAATTGATGTTACAAGCTTCTCTATCTTGTGATTTAATGGAGTGTTCATCTTTACAATAGTTGCAAATAAATGACTTTTGTAGACATTCTATTTTGGATGGACATAGATTGAAGAACCAATAGACATCAATTTAGAAAGAGTCTAATGCTGAATATCTATATAGACATATCCAAGACTTGTAAGTCCATTCGAACAATCCAAATGCAAAGAGCACAATATATCCAAGTAAATTATTTCATCCACCATGGTCCGATGGTTTAACATAGCCCAATAGCCCAATGGCCTTATAGCTCAATTATAACCCAATGGCCCAATGGCTCTGTGGCCCAATCATAGTCAAAGAGCCCAATGGCCCCATACCCCAATAGTAGCCCAATAGCCCATCTACAATTCCCTCAAATCATGACAAAATGAAATATGTGATATATTAGACTCTTTCTTTACTTTTCTTAAAGAATCAATGAAATGTCACATCCTCTTTTATCCAGGTCAAAAGTTAAACATATGTACATGTCATTCTCTTTAACTCTTCCTTTACTTCTTTTAAAGAATCAATGAAATGTCACATCCTCTTTTATCCAAGTCAAAAATTAAATATGCCTATAATGTCCTTCTCTTTGCACTCTTCCTTCACTTCTTTTAAGAAGTAATGACATATTACATATCTTTTTCATTCAAATTAAAAGTTCAACATGACTACATATCCTTTCTTTTGGATTCATCTTTCACTCCTTTTTAGAACTAATGATATGTCATCATGATAACTATGCCATCTATCTACTTATAAATAAAGCACCATATCCCACTCATTTCTCTAAGCTAAGGATCATTTCTCTAAGTTAGGGAGAGAGTAAGGAGACCTCTTTTTTCAAGCTTTAGAAATCTAAGAGGAAGAGACCCTAGTCCAAGTCATAGAGTCTAAGTTCTAATTTATCAAGATGCTAGCAAAGTATGAGATAATCGGTGGAAGTTAGCGACATAATCTTCTTCCTCTCTCTTTTTTAGCTCTTTTGATTATCTTTTATTTTTCTTCAAGCCCTTCACAAATGGATCTTATCACTAGTTGGTAAGACTCACTCTGTTAGCAAGTTAGTACGCCTCCTATAAAAGGGATCTTATCACAAGTTGATAAGGTTTATTTTGTTAATAAGTTGGTGCTTTTACAAAAAAGATCTTATTACTAATTGGTAATGTTCGTTTTGTTAGAAAGTTGGCTAGATTAGTAGAAATCAACCTTTGAGGTGTATGGGTGCTTAACTTCTTCCACACACTTAAATTGAAGCAAACCCATTACCTCTGTTGAGACCTAACCTTGAAGTCAAATTATTATTATGTTCCCAAATCTTTTAGATTCTCAAACCTCTTATTTAGGTGGCGCTCCCAAAATCCATTTTTAGTGATCCAAACATTCGAATTGCTACAACTTTATTTTGTGACATCAACACTTCATTGGCCACAATTCTGATTAAAAGAGGTAATGATGCTTATACACATGTAAGAGGTTTCGATGCTTTTAAGCAATGTATCAAACTGTCATGGCTCAGGTGATTTGAATCAAAATGGTCTCATAGCTTGAGAGATTGATATTTCCTTGCTACTTTGGAGTGCAGAAAATGAGCTTTTGAAAGATTGATATCCCTCCACCTATTACAATGACTGAAGGAGATATTTCTTGCCTCTCGATATGTGAAATGGAAGTGCCTGGACAATAAATGCATTCATGTAAGTGTCCAAAAATGGGCATATACAATTTAAATATGTGTAGTTTAAAGTTTTTAGAGTTTACTTAGGTTATTTTAGTATCATTAAAAATATAAACAAAGTTGGGTTGATCCATGGAAGCTATAAAGAACTAGAAATCACAATCCATCTCCACGGCCACAAGAGATTCCTAAAACTGATTCTAAGAAAATACTTACTATTGAGTATGATGTTGTCTTCACGTTCGTGGCCTCCTATTTGCCATCAAGTCATATGCAACTTGATCACGTAATTAAGTCATAAATTGATGCTCTCCTTGTCGCGATGACTCTACTATAGCAAAAATTATTGGCTCACCTATATCCATCTGCACTTGAGAAGATGATGAAACACATGCATTTTGGATCTTCAAAACATGTAAACAACTGATCTTTGACCTTATCTCTTCTAAGAAAATTATGTAATGCACAATAAGCAATCACAATATCTCTCTAAGTTGTTAAAGAATATGATAACATCCTATCTAGAATACGATAGTGTGCCTTTAAACACCGAATGTTCGTTCAATAACATTTCTAAGTTTTGCATAGACTTGGTTGAAAACCTCTTCTTTACCTTGTGTATGTACTCTACGACGAAGGTCAATTATCCAATATCATGTGCTTCAATATGGGGTCATAAAATAATGAGTATGCATATATGCAGCATTACAAAGATAATATTTATTTGCACATATCATAAACTAAAATTTACATTTGCAATCATGATATAAAAATATAAGAACAAATATAATTAATTAAAAAATTATGTCTGGAAGAGAAAATGGAAAACAATGAGCTGGATTATATGCAACTTCTTGTAAAATCTCTAAATCATGTGCAACCCCGTCCTATCCAGCAAAGCAAAACATTAACATCATATTAAAATTATATACTACTAGAATATTTCAAAAATATATATCTCGCTCTTGACTTTTATAAGGAGTTTGTTTTTCAAAGGAAATTATAGCATCACAAGGGTATCATTTAATGAACCAACAACACGCTACAATAGAATATAAATACTCTCAAATGAAAAGTCAACCAAGAACATAGACATTCAAATTTGACATATATACTACAAGACTCACTTTAAAAATTAACCGTAATTTTTTGTAATAACTAGGAACATTCGGATCTGGATCAATTATGGTAGAAACAATCATCTCCTTTGAAAATTCCATCATTACTTCAAGTACTTGATGAAAATAGTGATGCACTGTTGAAATCTTCGCTTAATTAGTCTCACACATTTTTCACGACTAATAATATTAAAAAATGTTACAACTTTTTCCTCAATAGAAACATATTGACTATCTTTCAACCATTCTTTTTTTCTAAAATGGTGACATAATTTGATGTATGTATCGCTTGGCATCCGCATCAAGTCTTTACATTGTCTATCATTACTAGTTAACAACTCTATAACGTTAGATTCCAAAAGATGTTCAACATTGGAAACATCTAGAGCATGCATAGGATTAGGCGAATTCTCTTCAACGTCAATATGATCATCTTCTACTTTATGTGTATTAGAAGATGAAATACTAGAGGGTAATACTTGAGTACATCTTCTACTCTACTTGTACTTGAGTTTTCAGTTAGATCTAAATGATAGCAAATCTACATCTGGATTTGTGCTTACTTTAAACGGAGGTGCAGTGTGCTGGAAGAGTTCCAAGCAAGAAACCACTGTAGATTCTGTAAGGAATCGACAAACACGTAGTAGAAACTAACTAATTCTTTGTATCACATTGCTGGGATCTAAAAACGGACTATTTAATTAAAAACTGGAAGAATCGTTCTTCATCTTTGCAGGGTTTTGAATCTCCCGTGCGAAGTACCAATTCACTAATCACGTAGGTACATGATCTCCAGAGGCATCCACATGAGCTCCCGATGCAGATGAGTTTTCCTCCTCGGGTTGAAGACGTAGACCGGATCTCCGAATCTCCATCATGCAGGTGTAGAGGAGGAGAGAGAGAAAGTAATCGTTTTCTTCATCAAGAGAGAGAGAGAGATTGAGGAGAGTGAAAACCCTAAGACTTGTTGTGTACATACACCTCTCTTTGGCCCCTTTTTAGCTCTCTTATTAGAATAAGAGATAAAGCCAAACTTAATCTCATAATTATCCAAGAGTTTGGCCTAAGATAATTCTCTAAATAAATATTCCATAATTATCCTGCGGCTTTTCATAAAAATTTAGATAATAGAATATTTAATATCTCTCACTATCTTTCGAGAACTCTGATGTGTGTGACCCTCTAGCCCCATATATCAGTCTAGTTTCAGGCCCACTAAATTTAGAACTATTTTTAAAGTTTAATATTTATTAATTTATTATTTAAACATCATATGTTAAATAATTAATTAAATAAATAAGTGAATTATCATCTGATGATAAACCCACTAGACCTTCTGACTATGAACATCACCAAGGAAGATATAAGGGATGCCATTCCTTTTATCGAACCTTTCTGTCTGCAGATACTGCACAGAGTTAATCCTTCACTCATCTAATGTCCCAACAATGCAAGAGTATGGTTTCAACGTCAAACCCTTAAAACATTGTCCGGATGGATTCCAGTATTCAGTTAACTTCTAGAATGACACCACTTTCAGTTGACCCTGGCCAGGGATTTCTGAGTACACGTCTATAGGGCATTCTCTCTCCAGTGGTATACCAAGAGTGAGTGATCCCTTATTGTTCACTCAATTTCCTTCGTAAGCTTTCCACTGTGTCTGAAATACTGACTATCGTGGACTTAATGGTTAAAGTCCATAAGCTAGAAAATCAACATACAACAGTCTACAAGTAAGATATCTTTGGTGACTCAGGTCAAATGACCAACTGCGCTACTGCAACAATTGAATATCCTGGTTGACTATTAGGTATAATGAACATCCATGGATTCTTATTCAGATATGTTAAGTGAACTCATTCTCTAATGAGCACCCACAAGTTTGTTTTAGTGTCACCACACAAGTGAATGTGAGATCAATCATCCTCATCGCATGAGCAGAAATAACTTATGTCAATCTTATCGGATATTTGATGTCCATCTCAAACATCCTATAATCGAGAACTATTTAAGACAAATATTTATAGAATATTGATCTTACTATCATGATCTCATCATGATTCAATATCTTTTACATATGTCTATGGACATTCATTACGATAGTTAAATATGCGAGAACTACATAAAGAAAAGATTGCCTTTATTAATATTTAGAACTAGAATGTACAAAATGAGTTTATGATTGGCATTAAGCCCACCCAATTCTATCAGATTCAACGACTGAAGCGTAGTAAATAGCTGCAGCTGAAGCCGTCAAGGAAGCAGTGTGGTTGAAGAAGTTCATCACCGACCTTGACGTGTTCCCAGCATATCTGATCCTATTCCGCTGTTGTGCGACAACAATTGGGCAATTGCTCAAGCGAAAAAGCCGTGGTCTTATTAGAAATCAAAACTTATTTTGAGGCGCTTTCATCTTATCAGAGAGGTTATTTCTAGAGGATATGTAGTGATGGAAATAGTTCCATCTGTCGACAATATAGCAGATCCACTGACAAAGCCATTGTCTCAAATTGTGTTTGAACGTCACCTAGAGTCTATAGGTATATTACATAAAGGTGATTGGCTTTAGTCCAAATGGGAGATTGTTAGTCTTAAGTGGCCTACAAGCCAATCTGACTTTGTAAATCTCGTTCATTTATTAATAATATGGCATTATTTCATTATGTGCAATTCGTATTGTTATCGTTGTTAGTCTTAGGTGGCCTACAAGCCAATCAAACTATGTAAATCTCGTTCATTTATTAATAAAATGACATTATATTTATTATGTATAATTCGTTTTAGTTATCGTCTCATAATGAAGTCCATGAATATGTACGATAGTGATTAGATTATGATGAGATCATACTAATGAGACTGATCACTTAAACACACATATTCTTAATAATTCCTAGTCATAGGATATCTGAGAAGGAGATCGGATATCTGGTTAGATTAGTACATATTACTTCTGCTCATATGATGAGGGTGACTGATCTCATAGTCACTTGTGTGGAGACACTAAGGCGAATGTGTAGGTGCTCATTAGAGAATGAGTTCACTGAGCTGATCCAACTGAATCGCTGGATGGTATTGTACCTCACTGTCAACCAGCTGGATTCTATTGTCGTAGTTGCGTAGATGGTCCTCGGACCTGAGACACCAAGGAAACCTTGTCAGTGGACTTCTATGCTTTGAACTTCGTTTATGAATGTCTATCCACAGGATTCTAAACAGCTAAGGATCGAGTACAATGAAATACCGTCGAAGGGAATGGAGTGTCAATAAGGAATCATTTGCTCTCAGTACTAAGTGAGAGAATGCTCTAGGAAGGATGCGCAGAAGTCCCTGGCTAGGGCGGACGATAATATCGGAAAAATATTTTTCGATATTATTTTTTGATATTATTCGGCAACATCCGATTCAAGTGAGTCGACCATAGGGTTTAACGGTACGCTATATCATCAGTTGACTCGAGAGTATTGTATGAATGAAGGATTATATCTACGTGGTAACTGTTGGCAGAAAGGTTCAAAGAGTGGGTTACTTAACCCCGATACCTTCCGGGTTCACGCGGTGTTGCTTGGCACCTAATGTAATCGGAGGCCCGATCGAATTTAATATGCGATATTAATTCAAATGATTATAAATTAATAATGAGTTATTAATTGATTAATTAGGCTAGTGAGAAGTCACTGGGCTTATTGGGCCATTAACTGGACTGGTTATTGGGCGTAGAGGGTCACATGCAAATGATTTTCAAGGCGATGGATAATTAGTGGGTTTTATATTAAGTCGGGGGTTTTTATGAAAAATAGCGCAATTAATATAAAAGATAGCGAATGGGCTGAGCAGGCCAGGCTACTTCTAACCCTAGCCGCCCCCTCCTCTCTTCCTCTCTCTCTCTGGCGCCCCAGGCCGGCCATATTCTCTAGGTTTGCTCCCCCGCTTCTCCGATTCCCGTCCGACGGGAAATCAACCACGTGTCGCGGCGGTCGTTGCGGCGAACGACAAAGGGTTTGTGGGCTGCGACGAGCGAGGAACATGAGGATATCCACCGCAAGGAGGATTACGTGGACTTTTACTAGAGGCCGGGCATCTGCGCGGCTGACAGTGTCATATTGACAGAACCAATCGGTCGCGGATTCGAATTCGTGCGAAGGTAATAATATGATAACGGTTATTTGGATTTCTAGTTATATGGAAACAGGAGAATGGATCGCTGGTTTTATTTTAATTTCCGCTGCGTGAGCGATCCGAAGAAACCCCGAGAACCCAATAGTGGTATCAAAGCCAGGTTCCACTATTTCTCGTTCTGTTTCAATGTCCGATTTAATATTTCCATGAATTATTCCATGCTTCATTTCTTTTTTTTTAATTTTTTCGCAAGGATGATTATCATAAGATGATAGCTGCAATTAGATCGTTCATCTTTATGTAAAATTTAATTTTATTTAGGGATTTTTGGGTTCTTCATGTGATGAAGAACATTGATAATAGTGGCTTCGTACGAGCTTCCCAATTGTTGGGGACGAAGGCCGAGACCCCGGGTCATTGAGGAAAGGTCGCTTGTCCTTCATGGGCATGCTGCCGGTGCCGGGAACGGACAGGGTAGCGGCAGCTGGCCACCCCACCTCCTTCTTCCTCCTTGGTTTGGTGAAACCAGAAAATAAGAAAGGAGAACTATTAAGGAGGCTCGGGCCCAGTTTTGCTCACCGCTGGCGAGCCCGCCAGCGTCAAGGCGTCGCCGGAGGGGCCAGACAGTGACGTCAGAGCCAGGTGATGCCGAGGGGCGCCGGCCACCCGACGGCTTTGCCCCTCCCACCGCCGCCATGCACCTACAAACCAAGTTAGGGTTTCGGGTGTAATACGAAAAGGGTCGGTCTGCATGTTGTAGGGTGCCACCGGCGAGCCTGTCGGGGTCGGAGGGGTCACTGACGGGTCCAGGCGACACCAGTGGGGCCAGGCAACTTGCCGCCGAAAGGGGCGCCTGCAACTGTTGCTGTCGGCTAGGGTTTTGGGCTGGACCTGGTTCAGCTCTGGTCCGAATTGGGGCCCATTGGGTTGAGCCCTAATGAGCCATTTTCTCCATTTCCCAAATAAAAACCCATGGCCATTTAATTAAATTAAATTGGATTTTAATTTAAAATTTAAAATTATTTTGAAAAATTAAATTATTATTCAATTTCTTTTAATTGGGTATTAATGATTTTAGAATCATTATTTTATTAACAAATTATTGTTAATTAATTAGAGTTAGTTATTAATTTAAGTGTTAAATTAACAATTAATTTTAATTAACTGATTTAAGTGTTAAATTGGTAGTTACTAATTAATTAGTGTTAATTATTACTTTAAGAGTTAAATTAATAATTAACATTAATTAACTAATCTAAGAGTTAGATTAGTACCTTTTAATTAATTAGAATTAATTGTTAATTTAAGTGTTAAGTTAATAATTAATTTTAATTAACTAATCTAAGGGTTAAATTAGAACTTATTAATTAATTAGTGTTAGTTATTCATTTAAGTGTTAAATTAGTAATTAACATTAATTAACTAATCTAAGAGTTGGATTAGTAGTTAACAATTAATTTGAGTTGATTATTAATTTAAGTGTTAAATTAGTAATTAACTTTAGTTGACTAATCTAAGAGTTAGTTTAGTAATAAGTTATTAATAATCTAAATGTTAGATTGTTAATATTGTTTAATCAAATGTTAGATTGTTTTTAATTATTAGAATTGTTCTAATTTGCATGGAATAATCTGTAAATTATTAATTTGGAGTGTGTGCAAATGCGATGTGTGTTATATGTTTTTAAATTTGATTTAATTGCATGATTATATTAATTAAAAGAGTTTTTCAAATTCAAAATTTTAATTTTGATTAGATCCTTACTTTTTGAAAGTTAAAATAATATATTTTGAAAAATCCTTTTGTTTTAGCCATGTGATGAGTTTATCATGTGTGGAATGTATAAAACACACACTAGTAACGGATATGCACTTATTTAATTATTCATGTGATGAATAATGTGTGTGGATCGTAGATGTTTGGTTGAATGGATATTTATTAATTGTTAATAAATAGAGGTATTGTAGGTGCTTAGAATGACCGTGTGATTAACATGAAATATCTATGTTGTTTAGTGTAAACTAACCTATTAAAAACAGCAACTAAAGTGCAGTGATCGCCAGAAACTTTTAACTTAAAAGTTTCAAAAGAGAATATGATCGCCTATCTTTCAAACGCGGAAGATTGAGTCCTTGGTTCCCCTTCCTCAGCCGGCTGAAGAAAGAGAGCCCTTTCTTTGCTCTTTTGTTCTTGCTGTTGAGTTTGAGGTTGAGGATCGTCCAAAAGTTATGCTTGATTTCCCCTTTTTGATCTCTTGTTGTTGTTGAGTGCAGCAGAGACAGAAACAGAAAAATGAACTATGATGAGAATTTAAGTAGAAGTAATATCTGAACTAATCATGATTTTAAGCATATTTAAAACAGCAAAACTCACCTTTTTAATGGCTTTGAAACCCCTTAGATTAAGTAGGTTTTTGAAAGATTATGCTGTGGTGTGTGATTGCATGAAGTGAATATGAAAAATAAAACTAATGAAATGAATGCAGTAATGAAAAACTTATGCCCAATCGGTTGAAGCTTTGAAAGGATGAAGATCTTGAAAGGGACGCCGACTTCTGGAAATGGCAGCGCTCCGGCGTTACGACGTTGTTTCGATCTTCAACTCGCTATAACGCTATGGCTCAACTCAACTCAATTCTCTTCTCTCCCTTTTTTTTTTCTCTTCAATATGCAGGGTATTTATAGGCATTTCTTGCGTTCGAGATTAACATTTAAAAACTCCGAATTTATCCATCTTAACCGACAGATAAATACTGATTAATTCATCTTTATCTGTAATTATCTAAAACGCGTCCACCTTGGATGACGCCTTTCAGATTAATTAAGATAAGGATAAATATCCGGGAAAACTTATCTTTATCTTTATTAGGTAAAACGCGTCCATCTATGTAGACGTCTTTTATCATAATTAAGATAAGGATAAACATCCGGAAGAGAAGTAAAAACAGCCTAGGAAACCTAAAACGCGTCGACATTAGCAGACGCCTTTTAGTTAATTAATTAATTAATTAAAATTCAAATTTAACCGTTAAAACAGGAATAATCTCTAAATGGCGTCCACATGGGTTGACGTCTTTTATAATTCTTCATATTTTAACTCAAATTTGAGCTAAAATCAATTCAATTGATTAACTTAAACACATCTGTTAAACCCGACACTTAAAAAGATTAATAAAAATTAATTAATGATTAATTATCAGACCATTTCGAGGCATTATTGTATGATATGAAATTTACTCGAAATGACGTCAAAATTAGCGTGTCTACAGCTGCCTCACCTTGGCATCGTCTTTGCAAGGGAGTGAAATGAAATGGAATGTACTGAAAAGGTGATGCCAAGGTGTGATGAGACACGCTCTTAACATCACATGACTGGAATTTTTCTCAAAATTATCAATGAAGATAGCTCAAAGAAATCAATGGAATTAATCCTGTTTGGATGAGGTAGACAAGGAAATAAAATAAAGTCGATCAACCTCCACTGAGTGGGAAGTACCCCAGGTCGTAGACACTGTAGGTTTCATCATGGGGAGCGTTTGCCAGCCAATGTGGACGTGCTACAGCCATGATGGATCTTAAAAGAAAACAAGAATATTGGATAAAGAATCCAATCAAGGATAGAATTCCAATAATATCTTCAAGCGAACCTCAAAGATAATCAAGATACTCAATTCGGAATGGAATATTTCATATCATGTTTGAATTATTTGATTAATTTAATGGTCTAAAACTTAATCAGTAATTAATCTTTATTTCAATGATTTCAAAGTCCTACATGATGCATGCTGGGCTAAAAGAAAAATATAAAGTTAAATAAAATATAAATTAATCAAGGATAATATTGTTAAATTGTTATTAATGAGTCAAGATACCAATTATTGTAATTCAGTGCTAAGCCAAAGCTTGTTTATCCACGCACCGTTTTACAAAAATGGAACCATCGTCCTCACTAATCAACAATCCAACGGCCTATCCGTGCGATTAAGAATTCTCTGGAATTATCACTGTTTTTGTTGTAGGGGAACTCAAATTTCAGTTTCATCAAAACCACAAGGTCCTTGATATAGTCTAATAAATACTTAATATATAGTAATACAAATGCAAAGTAATTACATAGAATAAGTACAAGGATAGAAATAACCGTCTTTTTAGCCACGGTCGGGACTTGAATTCCACAATGGGATTTTCTTTACATTTCCAGCTTTGCTCAGGCTTTCTTGAATTTCCTGCAATCAAAATTATTAGTTCCAAACAAATATTCAATTTAAAATCCACAGAATTTCGGGAAAATAGCAGATTTGTTAAAACGCGTCGTGTCAAGCAGACGCTATTTAACTTTGAAACGCGTCAGGTATCATAGACGCCTTTTACTCACAGAAACAGATTCCTGGTTGTTCTCTACCCGAACTCCAACTCTATCAATGCACATCCCTTTTCCAATCCGGAAAAGGTCTACTTAGGATCGCGATTCCTCTTATATAAACACCCTTAGGTTACTCCCAAGTAATCCTATCATAATCCAAAGATCCAAAGGAGAGTTTTCTTCCAAATCTTCAAGGTTTCTTCAAGGTTTTCCAACTTCCCAAGCTTCAAGAAGGAGAAACTCCGAAAAAGAGAGATGGATTCCTCAAACAAGAAGATGAAGATGTCTCTAGAGATGTTTGCAGATATAGAGAATCATCTTAGTGGAAGAAATCCCAATCTTCAAGTAAGTTCAACTTTCTTTCATGTTCTTCATGTCTTTCATCAAACTCTTCATGCTCCTCATCAAGCTTCCCTTTTTTATCTTTCTTTCAGACCTACCCCATGTTTCCTGGCCCAAGAAAGTTCACGTCTCTCCCTTGGATTCGTAAACTTGCAAAAAGTGTCAAGCTTTCTATGCAAGTGTTCATATCCAAGTGGGATCTTCAAGGACTTGTAGTGCTCGCTAAGAATTACAAGAGTGCGAATGTAGACTGGGCGGCTATGGGCGCCTTGATCGAGTGGTGGCATCCCCAAACTCATACGTTCTTCTTCCAAGACTTCGAGTGCACAATCCTTCTAGAAGAGGCGGAACTTCTATTAGGTCTCCCAAAGACCAGAGATAACAGAGACAAGATAGCCTTGACAAAAGAGAGAATCACCGGTCAACAGCTATTGACATCTATCATGAAGGATCCTTCAGAAGCTAAAGGATGCCTCACGAAGAAGGGGATCAATCTCGCAAAACTAGCCGAGTGGACTCTTTATGAAATCGAAGATTTAAGGGAGGATGAGGCGGAGGATGTAACGAAAGCTCTCGTTACATGCCTTGCTGGTGCCTTATTCTTTCCTGCACAGGATAACATCTTGGAAGACGATCAAATTAGTGCTATTTGCGCAATTTTCGAAGGTAAATCCATTAGCACTGCTCTCTTAGCATATCTCTACAGTGGACTTTCTGCAGCTTCTGTGGGTCGTCCTCCATATGGATGCATGCTACTCTTTGCCTTGTGGGTAGAACTTCACTTCAAATTCGAGCATAGCAAAAAAAGGCCTTTGAATCCATCTCAGATTTTCTTGAATAGTCCAATTCATTGCATTGCTAATATTGTAAAGTTCAATGAGTACATGGTCAACAAGGTTCCAAAACTCAAGACCCGAGCCAATTGGAGAGAGTATTTGAAACTCATGACATCCGACATATTTGACTCGTCTCCGCTTGCTCTCGTTGGAAAACCAATTTGGGTGCGCCGCACAGCAGGAGCAGACCTCAAGTTAATTGGAGCTACTGAGTTTGTGTTATATAATCCACACCGGTGCCTTACTCAACTCAGCTTGGCTCGTCGCGAGTTCCCTGAATTTTCTCCTACACTTCCAATCAAGAAGCGTGACCTGGAGTCCGATGAAGATTATGAAGCCATACAAATCATTATTACTCTATGGAATCTTGGCTTTAGTTATCGTGTAAGATCCTCTAAAGACAGAGATAAATGATTGAAATCTCCTTATCTTAAAGATCTTCATGATATTCTCCCTTGAATGTCCTTTGTCTCTCTTTGATTTTGATGTAATAAAAATTGATTCTATTGAATAAAGAACGATTTTTCATGTCTTAGAATCTTTCCCTAACTTTCTGTGATGTGCACATGATTTTTCCTTAAGTAAAAACCTGATTTTTCTTGAAAATTCAACAGTTCGGGTTCTGTAAAATGCAAAATGCGTCCACTCAGAAAGACGCCTTTCAAACTATATTCTTTTCCAGAAATTCAATTTAATCCTCAAAAACACGATTTAAGCTTAAAACGCGTCTACATAACTAGACGCCTTTCAATTCTCTCTCCTACTTTTCCCAGGATTCTGCCATTAATTCCATGATTAATTCCCTACAACGTGTCTAGTAAGGAAGACGCCTTTCATGATTTTCCTGTGTACGGCTCTGAACAGAACCTGAAACGCGTCTACCCATGTGGACGTGTTTCAATCAATTCAAACAGCTGTCCTTTACCGCCTCAACTTATGCGCCTTAAAACGCGTCTTCCTGAGTCGACGCCTTTCACCCTTTTCGTTACAGACCCGCGAAGGCCCTCCTTTCTTCCTCACTTTCTCAAAAATTCCTTCTCTCCACCCGAGCTCCGGCGATTCCGGTGATCTCTCTCTCAAAACTCCTTCTAGAGCCATGGAACACGGCGAGGGTTCAAGGCAGAAGAAGACCTTGGCCAAGAGGAGGCGAAGGCAAGAAGAAGAGGTTCCCGAGGAGGTGCCGGCGGCGTTAGCCGAGGCGGCGGCCTTCTTGGAGGAAGAGCTCCCTCCACCGGCGCCCATGGCGGTGGAAGAGGAAGAGGAGGGCGACCTCCACACGGTAAGTCCCTTGTGGTTTGAATGGGCAAGGAAAAGAGGGGAAGAAAGGGGTTCTTCCAAGAACCCGAAATCTGGACTTGAAAGGCGTCCAGACCAGGTGACGCCTTTCAAAAGGCGTCGCCCTTGGTCGACGTCTTTCAAGACAAATTTCGGATTTTTTTAAATTATTGGAAAATATTTTTGAATTGCGTCAAGGTATGTGGACGTGTTTTGAAACACGTCTGTGTGTGCTGACGCCTTTCAAAACAGAGTGAATTTTCCTGTTTTTTTTATCATTACTGACCCTATTTTTTGTTGTTTTTATTTGCAGGGAGTGATGAGGGCTAGGATCTCTTGGGACCTAGTTATAGGGGCTTACAGAGGGCTCCCGGACTTCCAGAAGGTGCGCCTGCGCAGGATGGGGTTTGGTGAGATACTAGACATCGAGCCATTTTGGCTCGATCTAGTCTTGTTACAGGCGCTCAGGGAGCGTTGGCATGCGGAAAGCCGGGCTTTCCTAATGCCGTGGGGACATATGGTCCCCACCCTAGAGGATGTGGCCAGGATCACTAGCCTCCGGGTAGAGGGCCGACCAGTTAGTGGGGTTACTTACCCCAACTATCAGGGATTAGCAGAGGCCTTATTAGGGATAGAGGTATCTAGCATAGGTAGGGAGTCTAGGATGGTTCCCAGGGTAGAAGTAGAGGCTGCCCTTGGATTAGATGAGCCCCGGCGTCGGTCTGACGAGACCCGGGAGGAGTTTAGGGATAGACTAGCAGAGTCATCCTCTTCTGTCTATTGCAGGGATCCTAGCCAGGTAGAGGAGGTAGACCGACAGCTTAGGGTCTTCCTTGTCTTTTTCTTCGGTCGGTTGCTCTTCGGTACGAAGGGCGACCATATCCACTGTAGATTTTTGTATTTGTTAGATGACCTAGATAGCTTAGGTGAGTATGCCTGGGGTGCGGCCCTCCTGGCCCACCTGTTTGCAGATCTATCCGCGGTCACTCCGGACCGCGAGACTACTGTCAGCGGCTTCTCGCCGTTCCTCCAGGTATTAAACGTGTTATTATTTATTCATGATATGCAATATGATATGATGCTTTTTCTAACTTATATGCATGCAGGTGTGGAGCTATTATTATTTCCCGCTCGGCAGAGCGAGGATTGTTCGTCCAGATGCTGTCCCCTTGGCCTGCCGTTGGCAGCCAATTGTGGACACGGCTCCACAGCACCATCAGCTGACGGCCCTCCGCCGTCAGTTCTTGGACTATCCAAAGCTTTTGGTGAGTTTTTAATTTGTTCAATTTTATTCAATGCAATTCTTTATTCCTTAAATTATTTATATGAATGCATCTAATCTATATGCAGGTGATCTGGCGCCCGTACCTTGGTATGGGCGAGGAGGGTCAGCCGTGGGTGACGGCTGGCAGGAGGAGGTTCGGGAGGCAAATGTGGCTACATTGCCTCAACGAAATTGAGCCCCTCCGCCTCCGGCTTGTGATGAGGACCCTGGGCCTCCACCAGGAATGGATCGACGAGGAGGTCCCGGAGGACGTCGGGAGAAGCATGAGGGGCAAGCAAGCCCTCACAGATTGGCGTGCGAAATTCCCCGAGCAGTACGAGGATTGGCACCGCCGCGGCGTACGGGTGGAGTCCCGTGCGGAGAGTAGCGAGGGCTACCTCCAGCATTACCGGGCCCATTACGCCGATCAACTGCGGCTCCTCCGACCACTCGATGTAAGTATGCATTCATGCGTCTTTAATTTTATTATTATCTTGATTTATATTGGTGAATGAATGTATGAATGCGTGACTTGCAGGATGCACGTGATGCGGTCATCATCGACCTCCGGGCCCGCCTACATGATGCGGAGGCCCAGCTAGAACAAGTCTAAAAAGAATTGTTCGATCTGGTATGTATGAATGAATATGAATGCATGTTTTAATTAATTATTTGTTTTGGCGATTAACCACTGACAGTGTTCTTTTGGTGCAGCGAGCCGTCTACACCCAGGCGGCTCCTCCTACTCATGGAGCTTCATCTTCATCATCTGCTGCGCAGGACGCTGCCTTGGCTGATCTCCAGAGTCAGCTTACCTCCGCCATCCACCGGGCCTCTCTCGCGGAGGAGGATTGTGCTGCTCGGGTAAGTTCTTCAACTTTTCATTTCTGAATTTGATTTTAATTACTTGATTGCTAACTAACAACGACTTTTATTCAGGTTGCCGAGCTTCAGGAAGCCCTTCAGAGAGCTGAAGCGGAGCTGGAGCATGCCCGTATTGCAGCGGCTCGCGCCGAAGCTGATGCTGCGCGGATTCGGGCGCGGATTCGGGCTCTAGAGGAGCAGGTGGCGCGTCTCTCCACTGGAGATTTTGCACGCCTCCAGATTCGCCTGGAGGTTGTGACTGAGGAGAGAGATCGCGACCGCCTTCGACTGGAGAGTCTTCAGGGTCGGCTGTCAGTCGCGGAGCATGAGTGCAAGATGGTGGAGGAGCGATATCAGCGAGCCCGCCAGCGAGCTATTGATCGAGGTCAGGCGAGTGCCTTTACTGCCAGCATAGCCATATCATCTGGCCAGGCAGGGCCAAGTGCGATGGGACCGCCTCCAGCTCCTAGAGCTCCACCGCCAGATGCCCAGGATGAGGCCCAGAGCCAGTTGGATGAGGGCGGAGGAGAGAGCCAGCCTTGAGGGCTTTTGTACTTTTTCCTTTTCATGTATCATGTACAAAATACTTTTGATATATACATGAAACTTTTGGGCTCCAATTTCGTGTTCCTGTGCTTATCTTGCATCCTGTACAACACTTAACAAACAGGTTAAGTATCTGTTTAGGCTTAGCCCCTTGCCTGACCAAATAAATGGTCAATTAATCTTTTCCTTGAATAAATGGTCAAGGGGCATAGCCTTTATTAACAAAGGTAATAAGAATAATCAGATTTAAGCAAAATGCAACATACAAGCAAACAGATGCTCACTGAAAAATAAAATGAATGAAACACACTAAATGCCACAAGCAAATGCTAATTGAAATATTTTTGTGGTTTTGAAATATTCATTTTCGTTTGGGTTTTGAGATGTATATATATTTTTTTTGAATTTTTGACTATGCAATTTTTTTTGAATTTTGACATATACAATTTTTTTGAATTTTTGACATATACAATTTTTTTTGAATTTTTGACATATACAATTTTTTTGAATTTTTGACATATGCAATTTTTTTTGAATTTTTGACATATACAATTTTTTTGAATTTTTGACATATGTAATTTTTGACTAAAAGACCAGTATGGTACTTAGATCAAAAGATCATATTCATTTATTAACTTAATTTCCAAATTGTTCTTTAACAACTTAACTTAAAACCCATCGTGTTTGAACTTGTGTTTCCATTCGTGATCCCATTTGATGATTTGACCCTTAGTCAATCTAAGCCATTCTTTAAGCTTGAAGTACACCTCTTTGGAAAGAAAAGAAGAATAGATTTAGAAAGCCCATGAGAAGGTTCCGGAGACTTAAAAAGATGTCCCTTTCTAACCCTAATATCTGTTGGGGTTCGGTCATTTTCTTTCCGGGGTATTTATCGACCTTGCGTTCTCTTTTGTTTCATTTCATGGCCTTGATGTAACGTTTGTAGTGTAATGGCCTTTTGATTTTGAATTTGGCTTTTTGCCTTGCTTTTGCTTTTCTATTCTTTTCTTTCTTTGCTTTGCTTTGGAACGGATCTCCCCCATTTTTTTATGACGGCCTCCTACTAAGATGACGGGTATTCTTGGTAGTCTATTTTAAGCCTCGTTCCGACATCATGGGCCGAGTGTAAAACAGAATTTTATTTAAAAAGGAATGATTTGTACTTTATACTTTTGGTCAAGCTTTTGATATTCTTAAGGACTTGGCATCTCTTGTTATTCACGAATCAAACGTATCAGTGTGTGCAGTAATGGGTTTGAAGTTAAATTATTAAGACTAACAAAGAAATTTGAGTTTATAAATTTTCTGATTCCACCGGTCTTTGTACCATACTGATCGACTCTTTAACTTAAGGGTAGTATTTCTTAAGGTGTAAACCATTCCAGGGATGATTTAGCTCTTCTCCTTCTGCATTAACCAAACGATAAGCATTACCAGGATAAGCGTGCGATACAACATAAGGTCCTTCCCAGTTGGGTTGGAGCTTAGAACGCGGACCACCAGGTTTTACAAAAATTCTTTTAACAACCATTTCACCGACTTTGAACTTTCGTTCAATGACTTTCTTTTGATAAAAACGTGCTAATCTGTTTTGATAAACTTTTGCATGATTAGCAGCTGACCATCTTTTCTCGTCTAAAAGTTCCAATTGAGCAAGAAGTGCTGAACGATGTTCATCAATGGAAAATTCCTTGTTCAATTGTACTCTTAATGACGGTATAAGGATTTCATATGGAACTACCGCCTCCATTCCAAATGTTAAGGAATAAGGAGTTTGCCCAGTAGGCGTGCGGATTGAAGTTCGGTAGGCCCATAAAGCCTCAACCAATTTTTCTGGCCAATCTGCGAATTTGTTAGATTTACACGTCTTTTTGATAATTTTTATCAAAGTCTTATTAGTTGCCTCTGCTTGGCCATTGCCTTGCGGATAATAAGGAGATGAATGATGCAATGCAATTTTATACCTGTTGCAGAGGTCCTTCAATTCCTGTGACACGAACTGCGGTCCGTTGTCGGTGACGATGGTACTTGGAATTCCGAATCTTGTGATGATGTTCTTCATGATGAATTTGCAGACGGTTGATGCTTTGATCTCCACGTACGCTTCAGCTTCTGCCCACTTGGTGAAGTATTCCGTTGCCGTGAGAATGAAAGATTTTTGCTTGATGCCGGAATCTGGGTTACCAAGAGGTCCAATAATGTCGAAAGCCCACATGGAGAAAGGCCATGGGGAAGAAACAGGATGGAGTGAAGATGCAGGAGAATGAATTTTGTCGGCGTGAAGTTGACACTTGGCATACCTACGGACATATCCTACGCAGTCTTCTTCCATGGTTGGCCAATAAAATCCTTGTCTAAGGATCTTCTTTGCTAGCATCTGTCCATTGACATGGCCACCACAAACTCCACTATGAGCTCCTTCCATAACCTTCCAAAGCTCATCCTCGTCTAAACATCTCAGAAGAACTCCATCAAAACCTCTTTTGTATAATGCTCCCCCAACTAGGGTGTATCGTTGAGCAACTCTCCTGATAGCTCTTTTTTCCTCAGTTGTAGCTTCTTCAGGATACGATTGATCTTCACAATATTTTGCAATCTCATAATACCATGGCTTCTGTTCATCATCCATCTCTTCTAACAGCTCCATCAACATGATTTCTCTTTTCTCCACGATACTTCCATCTTTGAATTTCTTCAGCAACTTCTCCTTAGTTCTAAGAAATGAAGGATCTTTCACGGCGGGTGAAAGACGCCTATGAACTATGATTGATTCAGATTGCTTGCTGATAGGAAAATCAAGAGAAGATGCAAGTGAAGCTAGAGCGTCAGCTAAGATGTTTTGATTTCTAGGGACATGGACAAAGATCAACTTTGTGAAAAGCTTCGAATAAGCAGAAGTAAGTTCTTGATATGGCTTGAGCTTGGGATCAAGAGTTCGATACTTGGTCAGCACTTGGCGAAGAATTAATTGGCTATCACCTACAATCCTGAGTTTGGTGGCACCATGAAAATGAGCAGCCTCGAGACCAGCAAGAAGTGCCTCGTATTCAGCTATGTTATTGGTGACTGGAAAATCAAGCTGAAAGGCTTGTGGAATGGTGACACCTTCAGGTGATAACAGAACGATTCCGATACCCTTTCCATGAGAATTCAGAGCTCCGTCAAAATGCAGAGTCCACAAATCATCTCTGATTTGATTTACGGACATCAGTTCCTCATCCGGAAACTCTGATCGCACTGGATCAAATCGAGGAAGGGGATGATGAGCGAGATGTTCTGCTATGGCATAGCCCTTGATTGCTTTCTGTTGAATGTAAATGATATCGAATTGGGATAGAAAGCTTTGCCATCGCGCTAACCTATCAGTAAGAACAGATTTCTCCAGAAGGAATTTGATCGGATTCATCCTAGCGATGAGGTGGACTTCATGGGCCAGAAAATAATACTTCAATTTCTGCACAACCCAAACTAATGCTGCACATGTTTTCTCCATCGCCGTATATCTCTGTTCAGCGGGGTTGAGAAGTTTAGAGAGATAGTAGGCTGCCCTCTCTTTTCCTTCTTCATCTTCTTGTGCTAGGACAGCCCCCACTGCATCATCCAGGACTGAAATATAAAGTATCAATAGTTTGCCTGGAGATGGTGGTCTCAAAACAGGAGGACTTGCCAAATAGTCCTTTAATCCATCAAATGCCTCCTGACACTTATCGTCCCAATTGAATTTGACTCCTGGCTTGGTAAGCTCATAGAACGGCTTACACCTTTGTGAGTGCTGGGAGACAAAGCGGCGAATAAATTGTAACCTCCCGATTAATCCTCTTAACTCTTTCAAGTTTTTGGGAGGTGGCATTTCTCTGATAGCCTTCGCCTTATTGGGATCGATCTCAATTCCCCGTTTGCTGACAATGAATCCAAGCAATTTCCCTGAAGATACCCCGAATACACATTTCTTGGGATTCATCTTCAACTGGTACTCTCTCGATCTCTCTAATACCCTTGCCAAAACTTTGGCATGCTCAGCCTTCGTTTTAGACTTAACCAATAAGTCATCCACATACACTTCCAAATCTATATGCATCATGTCATGAAATATTGCCATCATAGCCCTTTGATAAGTGGCTCCAGCGTTCTTCAATCCAAATGGCATGACGACATAACAATATGTTCCCCAAGGTGTAGTGAATGAAGTCTTCTCTTGATCCTCTTCTGCCAACTTAATCTGGTTGTATCCTGAAAATCCATCCATAAATGATAACGTCTCATAGCCAGCAGTGTTATCGATGAGTACATCAATATGAGGCAATGGAAAATCATCTTTAGGACATGCCCGGTTCAGATCGCGGAAGTCAATGCAAATTCTGACCTTCCCGTCCTTTTTCATAACCGGGACTATGTTGGCCACCCATTGTGGATAAAGGACAACTCTAATGAATTTGGCTTTGTGTAATTTGTCGACCTCTTCCTTCATCTTTAGAGCCATTTGTGGGTGGAATCGCCTTAATTTCTGCTTGACCGGACTAGCTCCATCTTTTAATGTTAACCTGTGTTCAACTAAAGATGAGTCTAACCCCGGCATATCCTCATAACTCCAGGCGAAAGTGTCCTTATAATCCTTAAGCACTTGTATCATTGCCTTTTCATCCTCTGCAGAAAGATTTTTACTGACGAGGACAACCTTAGGTTCGTCTTCAGTCCCTAAGTTTATTTCTTTGGTGGGCTCTTCGACGGCAGCTGAAGGTTCATCAAATCTCTTCACTCCACTGGCATATGCCTCAGCTGCGTCCTCATCATCTTCCTCATCCTCAACAATGGGGTCCTTTTCATGTACTAACTCATATACCCCGTACCCATCATTGACCGACTCATCATCTGTACAATCTTCTGGCATCTGAATTGGATCTTCTAAAAGCTGAGGGATTAAAGAGCAAAAGGAACATTTATCAGCCAAATCCTGGAGGTATCTTTCTGGAATTTGCTTACCCTTAGGCTTCCTAAACTTCCTAAACTGACTAACCTGCCTAAAACTGGACTCCCTAATTTTACTAAACTGCCTATCATAACCTAATAAAGATGAAGCAGGATGAAAATCCTGGGATACAGGTGGAAATACAGGGGAATCCTCCCGTGGGGAGGGACAGAGTAGATCTAGGAGAGAATCTTGACCGACGGACCCGCGCGATGGGGTGTAATCGGACAAGTAAGATGTTTCCTCGATAATGATTTGGGAAGAATTTGTTGCCAAATTGGCGTTTTTTTTTGGACAATGAAAGAATTAAACATAAAGCAAGAATGAATACAAATGAGAGGAGAATCGGACGGAGGAAGTGGCACCAAGGCCAGAGGATTAGGGGGATCATATAGCAATATGTCCCAGATCAGATCATACATCCTCTCTAGGTCGAGAGGAGATTGTGGAATAAAGTCCCGAGGGGACAGAGTTATCATAATGGGCGGGGCCCGTGGAATATCTTCAATTATGACCCGCGACCAAGTCGGGGTCAAGAGTAGTGTACGAAAAAGAGTATGGAGCATGAAGACATGTGAAGGATATGTCCCCCTCCATAGCAGATCTGTTGTGTAACCAGCTTCATAGGGGTCATCTGGCTCCCCTTCATCAGTTTGTTCAGATAGCAGTATCCGCTTGTCAAAGATTACGCCAGGGCTCTCAATTAGCTCGTCGATCTGCGGTGGCCACTTGGGTTCTGCAGGATCCAGGAATAGTCTGTTCAGTGCTATGTATAGGTCCCTCAGGTCGAACCATCTGTACCATTCGCATTCAGGGTCATGGAATTTCCTCCTCTTCATAGGCCGCAGAGCCTCCAAGGATTGGTACGTAAGTAGTTCGGAACAATGTCTGGCCAAGTCCCTCCCATATATGTCATGGAAGTCAAAACAGGAAGTAATGACCACCATGTTGTCGTGACTAAGTATGGGCCCTTTCACAAAATGTGTATATAGAGTCCATATTAAGGGATCTCGGCCTTCTTTCAGTGGTGTAGACATTGTTTCCAAGATTTCTTGACCATCTTCTTGCTGAACCCTGTCTTGCTTCAGTTTGCTCGGCCTATAGCCCAGACCGCTTCCAGGTACTGCCCGATGATCTTTAACAGGAGTGGTCCTGCCTTGCAACTGTGTGCCCAGACCTTTCCCAGGCTTGTAGCCGTTCTTGATCATGATTCTCCATCCCGGGGTACTCATGCACTTCCCCCTTTTGATAGCATTTAATGGGTATGGAGAAATAGTAGCGGCTTTCAAAGGATCAGCCACTGGACGGTAAACCTGTAATACCGACAGAAAAGGTTGTCGGCCAGGTAAAACAGCAGATTTAATATTCAATGTATGAGCAGCAGCAAGGATCGGCATGCTCGTCACTTTAATAATTCGTCCTTTGTGAGGGAATTTGAGGCATTGGTGATTCGTAGAAGGAATCGCCTCAAGAGTTTTAATATAAGGACGTCCCAGAATGGCATTTATGGAAGGGTCAATTTCTAGAATATGAAATTCGACCTCTGCATGACTTACTGGACCTAACTCCACCTTTAAATAAACCATTCCCAGAGGGGAACGGGTAGAATTGTCATATGCCGTAACTGAGATGGGGCTAGGCAGCCATTTCTCCTTGGGCACACCGCATAGCTCCAGGGTCTTCGGAGGTAGAACATTAATTGAAGCCCCTGTATCAACCAGGCATGCATCCACGGCCTTTTTGCAGATATTGACCGTGATGCTCAGAGCCATGCTTCTAGCGGCTGGCGGTGCTAGTTCCGATGTGTGAAATGTAATTGAGGGCTGATCCCCCTGAGGAACTAGTAGTGCTGCAATTTTCTCTACCGGCACGTCTTCATTGACCATCACCTTCTGTAGGTATTCCATTAAAGCTTCTTGGTGAATTTTGGACCTTTTAATTAATTCAAGTACAGTGATCCGTGCCGGTGTTCTGTCCAGATGTTTCAACAAGTCGTATTGAGTGCCTGGTGCACTCTCTTCATTATGGGCTTCCTCAGTCGGCTGTGATGGGCCGTCTCTGACTGTGGACTGAGGAAAGACCTTGTTGAAAATCCTTCCACTCCGGAGCGCATGTTCCTCGACCGTGGAGGATCCGGGTGACACCTTGAGTACCGCAGAATTGGGTGGCGTAAGTGGTGCGGAGGGTTGGGTTAGGTGGCGTTGGGTTAGGTGGTGATGGCGTAGGGTTAGGTGGTGATGGCGCGGTGCGGATTAAAGGCCTAGATGGTTGGATGGTAGATGGGTAAGTGGTTGGCGAAGTGGGGAATGGTACGCGTAGTAACGGTTTGGATGGTTGGGGCATATCTGGGTAGGTGGTAGTGGTAGCGGGTGAAGTAGGAAATGGTACGCGTAATAATGGCCTAGATGGTAAAAGGGGTGCGTTATTGGTTTGCGGTGGGGTCTATGATGGAGGCGCAGGAGTGCGGGGCGCAATGGGTCTAAGGAAGGTGGGTAGTGGTAGTGGGTTATTGGATGCGGGCGAATGATATGTGGGTGTGGGTAGAGGGGTGATGGTGACGGGTTGTGGTCTGGGTATGTGGATGGTGCGGCGTGGTAGTCGCTCTGCGGTACTTTGAACGTGACCCGTTGAATAGAGAGAGGAAGAGTCCTCTATCCTCCATTGTTTCCCACGACCAGCCTCAGACTGGCTGTTCGTTAGAATGGGAGCAACCTGATTCTGATTCTGGTGCTCCGGAAGCGGATTCTGCACTATGCCCATGTTGGGTGGTGCTGCTGCTTGTGCTGGTGGTCTTGCTTGCTGCTGCTGTTGCTGCTGTTGCGGTCTCCTCGCCTTCAGGGCTGTTATGTATTTCTTCATTTCCTCCCAGTCTATGCCGCCCTGCTCGTTGAGATCATGAATGTAATCTCTGAATTGGAAGCAGGTGTCAATGGTATGCCCAGGTTGCCTATGGAAGTAGCAATATCTGGACGTATCGGCATTTTGAGGCCAGACGGCCTTTTCCCTTGGCAAAACTAAGGCATTGGCTGCCATTAAAGCACTGAAGATATCGGCCAAGGATTCTGGGAGAGCCGGGTATTCTGCCCTCTTCGGGCCTGGAGGTCTCCTCTGCTGGTTGTAGTCACCAGGAGGAGGGACATTGTGGTACACCGGCGGTGCGCGCGGCTGGTACTGTGGCTGTTGTTGCTGATACTGCTGTTGCTGGGGTTGCTGGTACTGCTGTTGCCGTTGCGGCTGTTGCTGTAGCTGTTGCTGGTTTTGATTCTGATTCGGCTGCTGGGGCCGCTGATACTGTTGTTGGTACTGGGGGTTCTGCTGCTGTCTGTACCCTTGCTGCTGTGGCCTCTGGTACTGCTGCTGACTCCTCACGAACTGGGGCGAGTTATTGTTCATAGTGCTCACTTGCTCATGAGAGAGCGTGCCCTCGGTAGTCGGACCTGTGCTGGAAGAATTCGGCACTGCAGGCTTCCGAGGCGGAGGCCTGCTAGGTCTATGAGGATCAAAGACGCTAGAGAATGTAGCGTCCTTGAAAGCATTCTGGCAGTACCGTGCTCTTTCATAGAGCTCTGCCATGTTAGTCAAATTGTTCAAGGAGAGGACGAGCTTGAACTGGGGCGTGGCATTAGAAATTAACATTTTCACTTGTTCAGATTCGGACAAGTGATCCTTCACTTTTTCAGCCAGACCCCGCCACCTGTCAGCAAAACTGACAAACTCCTCATCAGGTTTCATCTTTTCTGCAATGAGGTCCGTGATAGACAAGGAGGGTGCAACTCTGTCCTGGTATCGTTGAATAAATTTGCGTGAAACGATACCGTAATCCTCTACTTCTGAGGGTTCCAGGGAAAAGAACCACTCGAGGGCTGGTCCCTCTAGAGATCTCCTGAACAAGAAGGCCAACGACCTCTTATCATTCTGCCAGAAAGAGGATTCATACATGAACTCCTTCAGGTGTGTGAAGGGGTTACCAGTACCGTTGTACTTTCGGTACACTGGCATCTCAGAGGGTGGCAGATGGAATACTGGCAGGCTCGGTAGACTGATCTCTGGCACAGCTTTGACCCCCATCATTTTCTGGAGGTTATTAAATTGCTCATCCATACGCTCCATTTTGGCCAACAGCGTTTGTGTGGTCAGATCTGCTTGAGGAGGAGGAGGTACTTGGTAGGCCTGCTGCCTAGAGTACGTTGGGCAGGGTGGACAATAGAGGGGAGGTCCGGCAGCGCTTCCGCCATGCCCGAGGGCATTTTGATAAGTAGGCGTTTGCGGTCTAGCCGGTTGCCTAGATGATGAAAGCTGCGGCCCAGCTGGCCGAGAAGTAATATGAAGGCCCTCCATGGCCTGATGGATATAAGGAGGAGGAAAAGAAGGTTGCTGAGGAACAGCAGGGGGAGCCACAGGGTTCGGCTCGGCAGGCTGCATGGGTGCCTTCCCCTTCAAAATAGATTGGATCGCCTCGAACTGCTGAGGGTCCAGTCGGGAGGCAAGAACTCCCAGAGCATTGATGAGATCCGTAGGATCAGAGGATGAGGGATCATTCTGATTCATGTCCCCCTCAAGATCAGGATTAGGGATCGCATATTCATGCGGAAGAGGATCAGGATATTGATCACGTGGAGGCAAAAGAGGTGTCCGAACATTCCCATCTAGACGATACGGAATGGGGATAGAACTACGGGAGGCATCAGCATCTCTCCCACTCTCATAATTGTACTCAGAATCCCGAGGGGCATTAGCATCTCCCTCGTAATTAACCATGGCGTCTGGAGCCACACTCAAGTCCCTACCTGATCGTAGCAACATGATGTTAGATTCCCTTTTCAAAGATTTAATCAAACAAGTTGTACAGAGATTAATCAAACAAGTGGATGCTTAACGTGATTTTAGGATTCCTTGTTGAGTTATTTGAGTTGGATCAAACCACAATTTCGCTCAGGGAAAGGATCCTAATTTCAGTTCGATTTCCACCGTTATTCTCTAGGGCTTTCTCTCACAACGCTTTCGGAATCTAACCAGGACTTCAATTGGTACAACCAGCCCGATGATCAAGGAGGAATACCTTGATTTTGGGGACTTATGGAGGTCTCAACGTCAACTTCTCTAGTCTGATCAAGGGACCAACCCAATCAGAGAGAGTTGCTGACGTCGAGTAATGTGTTCCTAAGAAGAGGAGGGTATTAGCCTCAATGCGTATGTCCTGCGGCCTGGATGGCCTCTAATGCTTAGTAAGTAATGGGTAGCTAGCACTCAAAACACAGAAATCTGGAAACTGAAAAAAATTAAGAAACTGTCTGAATCGCGTCGATTGTAGTCGACGCTATTCAAAACAGAACTTAATTTTTCGCAGAAGCAGATGCAGACAGCAGAGAAACTGAGAAGCCTGAAAGGCGTCTAGGTAGGTTGACGCGGTTTTGAAACGCGTCAGCTATCCTGGACGCTTTTCAGTTCGCAGAAACAGTTTTCCAGGAGGATTTTCTGGGTTGAATCCTCCTCAAACAAGGTAAAAAGCAGTAAACAATCGACTCATGCAATTTTTTTAGTTCCAGATTTTAAACATGATGGTTTACTAACTAAACAACTAGAAAAACAATCAATCACACATCATTTTTATCACAAAAACAGCTTTTTGAGTTAATCAAGGGGGGGGGGGCAAGATCTTGCCACTGGGGTGTGCACGTGGTGCACGAGGGAAATCAATTAAACTAAACACTCACCAATTGGTGAGGACGTGTCCAGAGACACAAGTGGTGTACCGTGGGTGCCCGATATGATGATAGCAAGAACAAAAAGAAACTAAAAGATGGCGAGACCAAGTCCCACCGTGATCGCCAAAAAAGCTGTAGGTGCTTAGAATGACCGTGTGATTAACATGAAATATCTATGTTGTTTAGTGTAAACTAACCTATTAAAAACAGCAACTAAAGTGCAGTGATCGCCAGAAACTTTTAACTTAAAAGTTTCAAAAGAGAATATGATCGCCTACCTTTCAAACGCGGAAGATTGAGTCCTTGGTTCCCCTTCCTCAGCCGGCTGAAGAAAGAGAGCCCTTTCTTTGCTCTTTTGTTCTTGCTGTTGAGTTTGAGGTTGAGGATCGTCCAAAAGTTATGCTTGATTTCCCCTTTTTGATCTCTTGTTGTTGTTGAGTGCAGCAGAGACAGAAACAGAAAAATGAACTATGATGAGAATTTAAGTAGAAGTAATATCTGAACTAATCATGATTTTAAGCATATTTAAAACAGCAAAACTCACCTTTTTAATGGCTTTGAAACCCCTTAGATTAAGTAGGTTTTTGAAAGATTATGCTGTGGTGTGTGATTGCATGAAGTGAATATGAAAAATAAAACTAATGAAATGAATGCAGTAATGAAAAACTTATGCCCAATCGGTTGAAGCTTTGAAAGGATGAAGATCTTGAAAGGGACGCCGACTTCTGGAAATGGCAGCGCTCCGGCGTTACGACGTTGTTTCGATCTTCAACTCGCTATAACGCTATGGCTCAACTCAACTCAATTCTCTTCTCTCCCTTTTTTTTTTCTCTTCAATATGCAGGGTATTTATAGGCATTTCTTGCGTTCGAGATTAACATTTAAAAACTCCAAATTTATCCATCTTAACCGACAGATAAATACTGATTAATTCATCTTTATCTGTAATTATCTAAAACGCGTCCACCTTGGATGACGCCTTTCAGATTAATTAAGATAAGGATAAATATCCGGGAAAACTTATCTTTATCTTTATTAGGTAAAACGCGTCCATCTATGTAGACGTCTTTTATCATAATTAAGATAAGGATAAACATCCGGAAGAGAAGTAAAAACAGCCTAGGAAACCTAAAACGCGTCGACATTAGCAGACGCCTTTTAGTTAATTAATTAATTAATTAAAATTCAAATTTAACCGTTAAAACAGGAATAATCTCTAAATGGCGTCCACATGGGTTGACGTCTTTTATAATTCTTCATATTTTAACTCAAATTTGAGCTAAAATCAATTCAATTGATTAACTTAAACACATCTGTTAAACCCGACACTTAAAAAGATTAATAAAAATTAATTAATGATTAATTATCAGACCATTTCGAGGCATTATTGTATGATATGAAATTTACTCGAAATGACGTCAAAATTAGCGTGTCTACAGGTATGTGTACCGCTCTTTCTCTCATACTCCGATGTAATTCTACCTCCCTCTCTCTTGTACTCGCCATAAGACCTTCTTCTATTTACAGGTAAATTTTGAATTTATTGGAACTGATAGAGGCAACTGAGGAAGGAGTGAGGATGATCCATAGCTGCAACTAGGAAAGCGATTTGATAGAGATCCTTTACCTTTATGATTGCAAGATTATCTATGTCACGCCTAGCCCGATAATCCATAATATACAAGGTCATTACAAAGATGGCCAGAGTGCAACAGGAGGAAAAGACCTCTCAGAACATATAATTGGGAGACTGCTATGTTTCAAATGGAAGCGTAGTATAAAAATTTGTAAGAGAAATTTAAATACAAGGGAAGTTCCACCATTCACAACATTATACCAAAGCGCTGCATCGTAGATTGTCATTTTTACATGTCATGATCTTCATTGTACATTCCCACAAAAGTATATATATAGTTTAATCCTTTAAGCTCGCCCAAAAAGAGATATCGTTTTATGCGAACCCTGAATGACCCCACTTCAAACTCATTCTGCTTCTCCGTTTGTTTTATCACCTGAAAAATAGGCGTGAGTACCAAAGAAATGGTAACTCAATAGGCAGATGAGGCTGCTTTCATAAGAATTTGCCATCCAAATAATTGAAGCAGGATATGTACATTGCATAAGAATATTAAACATAACAGAAAATAAAACTATCACATAATACATATGTGCATCAGAATTGTATGCCAATAAGGAAATTGAGATACATAATTTATAACATCACGTCAACCTTGAATCAAAGCTACACAAGCTTGTCAATATATGAACAAGGCCAAAATACAGAACATAATATAGAACTTAAGATTATCAAGTTGATTTACTGAAATTGTAAGATATAAAAATTGTTTTTCAGACCATAGGTTCTTACTTATTATAGAAGTGCCCGGACACACATCCAACCGCCACTATGAGTCAAAAACAGAATACAAAAACTAAGCTCCTAGGCACATATAGAGCCAAGTTATGGGCGTAGCGCTATCCCGAGAGTCGTCACCCTACCTTAACAAAGGATTTCTACCCGCGGCCTTCGGGTAACAGAGCTAATGGGTTCTAGAGGTGGCTCCCACCTTTTTAGGTGTAGTACACAGTCCCATAACAAATAGGTCCTGGTGGGGATGTTACCACCATTTCCCCAGAACTATACTCATATAGCGGCTATATCCGATCGGGAAGATTTATTAACATTATGAGAACAAACTTAATGTTTATGTAACTACAACAACATATACATAAGAAAATGACTAACCACTTTAGAGATTTTGTTTCAGGAGTTCATAAACTAAGAATGCCTCGAAATCATAATTAAAAAGGTAAATAAATCATGTTATAAGATGAATTTAAATACAACTTGTTATAAACTCAGGCAACATATATAAGTAATTACAAATCTCCTACAGAAGTAATCTGCCCACATTTAAAATACTGATTTTATTAATACAGAAAAATACATCAAAAGATCCTGAAAGTTTCACATATTATACTAATTCACATTAGGTACATCCTGTAAAAATGTAGGCTCAAATGGTCCTCCACAAAGATAGCATAAAATCAAACATCAAGGTACTATTCCTGAGTTACTGAAATGTCAGAGTGGAATATGAACCTTGCTACACATACTAGGAACCATTATCATATGAGTATTAAAATTCTTGAAACTTTTTATAGAGATGTATAATAATGAAACTATTATGTCATAAAAATTTTAGATCATTCTGTAAAACATATAAATTACTAAAATTCACGTTCTAACATGCTATCAAATAAAATATGAAAAATGTATCTGCAAATTATATCATGTTACCCGACATGGAAACATCAGCATAAGAATATAAAAATTCATAAAACTTTTTCTGAAGATGTACATTAGTATGAATATTATGCCATAAAAATTTTAGATTATTTTGTGAAATATGTAAATTACTAAAATTGACGTTCTAACATTCTATCAAATGATGTCCGAAAAACACATCTACAAATTATAACATGTTACCTGACCTGGAAACATCATCATATGAACATAAAAATTCATGAACCTTTTTTTGAAGATTTAAACTAGTATGAGTATTATTTCATAAAAAGTTCAGATTATTTTGTAAAAAATATAAATCGTTAAAATTTATATTCTAACATGCTATCAAATGAACTCAGAAAACTGTATATGAAAATTACCGTCCTTTTAAGGACCTAGAAGTATCACCATATGAACATGAACATTTATGCCGATTTTTCTGGAGATGTCCAATCATGTCATAGTTATGTCATAAAAATTTCATAGTTATGTCATAGTCATGTCATAGTTATAACTTTCAAATCATAAAAGTTTGAAAGTTACCCTACTGTCATAAGAGTTACAGAAAAATCTGTGTTGCATAAATTTAACTTCTATTATGCTTGATCTATTTTAGGCTTTTAAAAATATAAATCCTTACATGATTCAACTATTTCATACTTAAGAACTTCACAAGAACATATAGTTTGAAGATATAAAAAATATATATTAAAGATTTACTTATTTCCTATGATTAACTAAGCTAAACTCTTATGAAACTAGCACCCATGTAACCTACCTTCTTCAAGAACACCAAGAATACTTCAAGAATGGCCTCCCAAATCCTTCCCTTGCTGCTCCCCACGTTTTGGTGCAGAGAAGATGCCAAACCAAGGACAAAACCCAAGTTAAGGTCTTTTAAATAGGATGGGTTTAGTTAGTTTTACCATGGTTACTTAAATGACTTTAAAATTTATTAATTCTAACTATCCAAGTTACATTAACTTAACTATCCCACTAACACTAACCATGATTAATATTAACTTTGACCATCCCACTAACTTTAACTAAGGTTAAACTAACTTTCCTATCCTACTAACTTTAACCAAGGTTAATACTAATTATGACCACCCTACTATCTAATATAATACTAATATTTCTAGGATAAGCACTAATTAATAAAATATACATTTCTAAGCATAGGTTTTAGTTTTCTACTATATAAAATAATTATTCAACAAATGATCATCCTACTTTTAATAATTGCATATTTACCCGTAATCTTCAATTAATCATTCTAATCTAAATCCGATTCTGATTTATACTAAGTTTTCTATCACAATTGATCATATCTAATTATTTTATGGGATTTAACTAACCAAGTTTAATCTTTGTGCATATCTTAACTTTCTTTGTGCATATCTTAACTTACATAATGTATTAGCTCAAAATTAATTAATAACATAATTATGCTAATTACATGCTAATAATCGAATGTTACATATTCTCTCCTCCTTAAAATAATTTTATCTTAAAAATTTAAATATTCTCACCTGAATAGTTTTAGATATTTTGTCTGCATCTTCTCCTCCAATTCCCAGGTAGCGTCTTCCATTGAGTGATGACGTCATAACACTTTGACCATGGGAATGCTCTTTGACCTTAATTCTTGCACCTTTCGATCCATAGTACGAATAGGTTCTTCTTCAAATGTCCAATCTATTTTAATTTTCAATGCAGTGTGATCAATAACATGAGCTGGGTCATACACATACTTTCTCAACATTGATACATGAAAAACATTATGAACTCCAACAAACTCAGGTGGCAACATTAACTGGTAAGCTACTCGGCCCACCAGAGCCAAAATCTGAAATGGCCCAATATAACATGGGTTCAGCTTCCCATGTTTACCAAACCGAATCACACCTCTAGTAGGAGAGACTTTTAAGAACACATGATCACCCTCTGCAAACTCTAGATCTCTCCTTCGGTTATTAGCATATTGCATTTGTCGGTTCTGAGCTACAACTAACCGCTGCTTGATGGTCTTGATTTTCTCAGTGCAATCTTGAATTGCTTCTGGCCCCACTAATCTATCATCATTATCCTTATTCCGACATAGTGGCGATCTACAAGGTCGACCATACAATGTCTCAAATGGAGCCATATCTATACTGGAACGGTAACTATTATTGTAGGCAAATTCCACCAAAGCTATGTGCCGGTCCCAACTGTCCTTCCAATCAAGACTACATGCTCTAAGCATATCTTTCAATGTTTGAATAGTCCATTCTGACTGACTGTCCGTTTGAGGATGAAATGCTGAACTAAATCTCAATTGAGTTCCCAAAGCTGATTGCATACTCTTCCAAACTCGTGATGTGAATCTTGAATCTCTATCAGATACAATGGTCTTGGAAATTCTATGGAGCTTTACAATCTCATCAATGTACAACTGTGCCAAGCTCTCTACATGTTGGGACTGTTTAATTGAAAGAAACTGAACTGATTTATTAAGTCGATCAACCACTACTCAAATAGCATCATGTTGCCTTCTAGTTCGCAGCATACCTATAACAAAGTCCATGGTCAAGTCCTCCCGCTTCCACTGTGGGATCTCCAAAGGCTGCAAATAACCTGCTAGCTTATGATGCTCAGCCTTAACTTGCTGGCATGTGAGACATTTGGAGACAAATTCTGATACATCCCCTTCATGCCAACCCACCAGAAGCATCTCTTTGAATCTTGGTGCATCTTGGTACTACCAGGGTGAAGAGTGTACTTAGATCTGTGAGCCTCGTCTAGCATTTCATGCCTCAACATAGTTGGAACTATCATTTTACCCTTGAAAATCACTGCCCCATCAACTCTTTGAGTGACATTTGGCTTTCCAATTAAATCCTGTATTTACTGATCATTTTTATGTGCTGCCACAATTCGATCCACAAGAGCTGAATGGATGACCAACTGACCCACAAATATGTTGGACCTATCTTGGATCATTCTTGGATCAAACCTTGCCACCTGCGCTAGATTCCACCACATCCTTCTCAACTGTACTGACATCAATTTCTTCCTACTAAGGGCATCTGTCACCACATTTGCTTTACCTGAATGATACTAAAGGGAGAACTCATAGTCTTTAAGGAACTCTAACCATCTTCTCTGTCTTAAATTTAGCTCTTTCTGAGAGAAAAGATACTTCAAACTTTGGTGATCTGTAAAGACTTCAAAAGTTTCTCTATATATACAATGTCGCCAGATCTTCAGAGCATGGACTACCGCTGTAAGTTCCAAATCATGTGTGGGGTAGTTCAACTCATTCTCTTTTAGCTGTCGGGAAGCATAGGTTATGACCTTCCTGTTCTACATCAATACGCACCCAAGTCCTTGCGGAGATGCATCAGTATAGCCAACATAGCCACCTATCCCCTTAGGCAATGTAAGGACTGGAGCACATGTCAACTTCCTCTTCAGCTCTTGGAAGCTACTCTTACAAGCATCGGTCCATACAAACTTAACCCCTTTTCTTGTCAACTTAGTCATTGGTGCCGCAATCTTCGAGAATCCCTCAATGAACTTGTGATAATAACCTACCAAACCAAAAAAGCTTCTAACTTATGTTGGGGTTCTTGGAGTTTCCCAGTCAAGTACAACCTTCACCTTCTCAGGATCAACTGCAATACCATCTTTTGAAATCACATCTCCTAAAAACTTAACCTTGTCAAGACAAAATTCACATTTACCAAACTTTGCAAACAATTGGTGCTCTCGAAGAGTTTGGAGAACTACCTTCAAATGTTTCTTGTGAGCTTCTATACTTGAAGAATACACTAGCACATCATCTATAAACACAACAACAAACTCATCAAGATAGGGCTTAAAAATACGATTCATCATATCCATAAAGGCTGCTGGTGCATTGGTGAGTCCGTAAGGCATCACTAAAAACTCATAGTGTCCATATCTCGTCCTGAAGGCTGTCTTTGGTACATCCTCATTCCGGATCCTTAGTTGATGATACCCTATCCGAAGGTCAATCTAGAGAAAACTTGAGCCGACTGCAACTGGTCAAATATATCATCTATCCTTGGCAATGGGTATTTATTTTTGATCGTAGCTTAGTTGAGCTTCATGTAATCAACACACAACCTTAAGGTACCATCCTTCTTCTTGACAAATAAAACTGGGGGTCCTCATGGAGACACACTCGGATGAATGAAACCCTTTGCCAATAAGTCTTGCAATTGCTTCTTCAACTCTATCAATTCAGCCAGTGCCATCCTATAGGAAGCCTTAGAGATGGGTTATGTGCCAGGCATCAGTTCAATAGTGAACTCAGTCTCCCGAGAAGGAGGTAATCCTGGAAGCTCATCTGGGAAGACATCAGAAAACTCACGAACCACCTTAATATCAGCAATAGTTCTTGATGCCTCAGACTTTGGATGAGTCACCACACTAATGAGATAACCTTGACAACCTCGCATCAACCACTTCTTAGTTTTAATTGCCGACACAACAATCTTAATAAGTGCATGTTTAGGGCATTGAAAACAAAACTCTCTATCTCCTAGAATATGAAATACTACTTTCTTGGACCGACAATCCATCATAACATAATAATGTTCAAGCCAATCCATCCCTAAAATAACATCAAAGTCATTCATATCTAGAAGGTAATGGCATGCATCTATTCTGAATCACCACATCTACATCAGGTATGATTTGAGAAGTACTGCCCTCACCCATAGGGATACTAACAGGTAAAGACTCCACATCATAAATAGAATAAAACTTATGTAGAACAACATCAAATCTTCTAGATATAAAAGAATCTGTAGCACCTGGATCAAATAAAACACGAGCATATGAATCTGCAATGAAAACTATACCTCCTCCTACTACTCTAGAATTTTCTACATCGTCTGTGGTGAGATTATAAACTCTAGCTGGCACCCTTGGCCCATCAGCTCTCATTGGCTTTGGACAATGCTTCACCATATGCTCTTTAGCACCACAACAGAAACACTTGCCTGACATTTTCTTGCAAAGTCCATCATGTCTGACGCCACAATAACTACATATCGGAAGATACCTTCGTGGAATGGCTGGAATAGGTGGCGCTTCTCTTGGGGCAATCTTAAACTTCTTCCTCTAATCTCTTTGGAATCTCCATGGTTGCTCCTTGCCGTGCTGATGCACCCTTTGATTCTTTTGCATAGCTTCAATGTTGCCTTCTGCAATGCATGCAACACCATAGGCGGCAACAATAGTTTCATGATCAAACAAAGACACACGATCTCGAATAGGACCTCGAAGCCCGCAAACAAACTTCTTGGTACTCCTCTTCTCATCTATGCATAAGTGAGGTGCATACTTGGCTAACTTAATAAAGCGCACCTCATATTGTGCCACTGTCATCGAACCTTGCTGTAATTCAGAAATTCCAACTCTATCTGATCTTGCACATGTTCAGGAAAGAACTTTGCCTTAAACACCTTGAGAAAAGCTTCCCAACTAATATCAACTTGTCCTGCAAATAATGTCCTCTTAGTTGCATGCCACCACTCATCTGCTCGTTCTTCGAGCATGAGTGTACCAAGGACAATCTTCTTTCTATCATCACACGGAATGGCATCAAGGATTTTCTCCATTTCTCTGATCCTCCTCTCGGCTATACCTCAGGTCGACTCTCCCCCTTAAAGGAGAATGGATTCATACAGCGGAATTTCTCCATCAAAGTAGCACCCACCAATCTATTTGAATGCTCTGGTTGGGCCATCACCTGCAACTACTCCTGCATCTGAGTTTGCATCTGAGCCTGGGTCTTGGCCTGGGCCTGCATGGCCTGTGCCAAACATTGAAGAGTTTGTAGGAATTCTTAAAATCCTCCAGTTGTTGCACTCAATGGGTCATCGCCTCTAGATCCCTAAGCCTCTCCATTCCCATCCAAGGGATCCATCCTAGTGGGTTGCTTGTTATTTCGCCTTGACTCTCTTCCAGCCATGTATCTATAATACCCAGAAAAACAAAAAAAATTTAAGAACATATTGAAATTAAATTCAGACCATTTATTTGAAGTAACTTTTCATATAAAGATCATGGGGTATAATCTCCAAATGGTAGGTGAAATACAGTAGAATCCCAATTAAGCTCTGATACCATAATCTGTCACATCCCGACCCGGTAATCCATAATATACAAGGTAATTACATAGATGGCCAAAGCGTAACAGGGGGAAAAGACCCCTCAGAACATATAATTGTTAGAATACTATGTTTCAAATGGAAGTGTAGTATAAAAATTTGTAAGAGAAATCTAAATACCAAAGAAGTTCCACTATTCACAACATTATACCAAAGCGTTGCATAGCAGATTGTCATTTTTACATGTCAGGATCTTCAATGTACATTCTAACAAAAGTATATACATGGTTCAATCCTTTAGGCTCTCCCAAAAAGAGATATCGTCTTATGCGAATCCTGAATGACCCCACTTCAAATTCACTCTGCTTCTCCGTCTGTCTGATCACCTGAAAAATAGGCGTGAGTATCAAAGAAATGGTAACTCAGTAGGCAGATGAGGCTGCCTTCATAAGAATTTGTCATCCAAATAATTGAAGCAGGATATGTACATTGCATAAGAATATTAAACATAACAGAAAATAAAACTATCACATAATACATATGTGCATCATAATTGTATGCCAATAAGGAAACTGAGATACATGATTTATAATATCATGTCAACCTTGAATCAAAGTTACACAAGCTTGTCAATATATGAACATGGCCAAAATATAGAACATAATGCAGAACTTAAGATTATTAACTTGATTTACTGAAATTGCAAGATATAAAATTTGTTTTTCAGACCATAGGTTCTCACTTATTATAGAAGTACTCGGACACACATCCAACCGCCACTATGAGCCAGAAACAGAATACATAAACTAAGCTCCTAGGCACATATAGAGCCAAGTCATAGGCGTAGCGCTACCCCGAGGGTCGTCACCCCACCTTAACAAAGGATTTCTACCCGCGGCCTTTGGGTAACAAAGCTAATGAGTTCTGGAGGTGGCTCCCACCTTTTTAGGTGTAGCACGCAGCCCCATAATAAATAGGTCCTAGTGGGGATGTTACCACTATTTCCCCAGAACTATACTCATATAGCGGCTATGTTCAATCGGCAAGATTTATTAACATTATAAGAAGAAACTTAATGTTTATGTAACTACAACAACATATACATAAGAAAATGACTAACCACTTTAGAAATTTTGTTTTAGGAGTTCATAAACTAAGAATACCTCGAAATCATAATTAAAAAGATAAATAAATCATATTCTAAGATGAATTTAAATACAACTTGTTATAAACTCAGACAACACATATAAGTAATTACAAATCTCCTACAGAAGTAATTTGCCCACATTTAAAACACTTATTTTATTAATATAGAAAATTACTTCAAAAGATCCTGAAAATTTCACATATTATACTGATTCACATTAGGTACACCCTGTAAAAATGTAAGCTCAAATGGTCCTCTTCAAGGATAGCATAAAATCAAACATCAGGATACTATTCCTGAGTTACTGAAATGTCACAGTAAAATATGAACCATGTTACACATACTAGAAACTATTATCATATGAATATTAAAATTCTTGAAACTTTTTATAGAGATGTATAATAATGAAGCTATTATGTCATAAAAATTTTAGATCATTCTGTAAAATATTTAAATTACTAAAATTTATGTTCTAACATGCTATCCAATGAAATCTGAAAACTGTATCTACAAATTATACCATGTCACCCAACATGGAAGCATCAACATAAGAATATAAAAATTCATAAAACTTTTTCTGAATATGTATATTAGTATGAATATTATGCCATAAAAATTTCAGATGATTTTGTGAAATATGTACATTACTAAAATTCACATTCTAACATTCTATCAAATGAAGTCTGAAAACCACATCTACAAATTATAACCTGTTACCTGACTTGGAAGCATCATCATATGAATATAAAAATTCATAAAACTTTTTATGAAGATTTAAACTAGTATGAGTATTATGTCATAAAAAGTTCAGATTATTTTGTGAAAAATATAAATCATTGAAATTCATGTTTTAACATACTATCAAATGAACTCAGAAAACTGTATCTGAAAATCACCGTCATTTTCATGACCTAGATGTATCACCATATGAACATGAACATTTATGCTGATTTTTAATGCTTAGTTTCGAATGTGTTCTTCATATCCCATCCGATCCTTACACCTATTACATCTCTTGCTAACTATAATCAAATCTGAAAATAAACAAACTAATAATCTACTTCTAAGATAAATCTTTAATCCTCAAAGAACTCCAACCAAATGCTAAGCCTCCCACTCTTGGAGTATAGCCTCGTCTACAACTTCTCCTGAAAATGTTAGCTAGCAAGCGTGAGTCAAACTAACTCAGCAAAATCCACATCATCACATGTTTTCATAACATATAACATAAAAGAAACTTTACCTGATAATCATCTGTTCATGAAAAATAATTGTACCATATATCTAGAACCTTCATCCTTGCATGTTTCTTAAACTTAACCACATAACAACATGATTATTATGTATAAACTAAACATGTATCGTAGAACATGAACATAGACATCATATATGCATCTTTAACATGAGAATTTATAGGATAAGTTGAAACTTAAACATGCATCTTTCATCATTATATATATCACCATCTTTTCACTTACTTAACATAGGACAAGCAATCAAACTATGACATAAGGCATCTTCTTCTTCTTTATTTAGTAGTAATAGCAAACCCACTAAATCTTCGGCTGGCAGTCGGGGGAGACTCTCATATCCCACTCAGTAGTATTAAATGCAATTTTTAGGATTTATTCGTTGCCTTTGGTCCATACATAACCTCATAGTCATAACCAAATAGATATGAGAATTTTGAGATGGCCCCAATAGAATCAAGAGATGGCTCCCTCCAAGTAGCACTTGCGTCCATAAAGGAATGAATAGGTAATTCCTTTGGAGTAGCACTTAGGTCCACATGGCACTTAGGTCCAATACTATTGGTTGGTGTATCTATACATAGCATCTTAACATCTTATTTTACATCACACATATACATATAAATCTGTAACATGTAGAACATAACCATGCACTTTAATAGAACTCAAATATGTGATCATTCATGGAAATAGATGATAATTAACTCACTGTTTAAATTCTCTGAAACACATCATGATCAAATGACGGGAATTGAAATGTGTCACCCTCTCCTGATGCCTTTTAGGGTCGCAGAGAAAGTGACAGAAGTTAGGTAAAACCCTAATTAATTTTTAAAAATAGTGATTATGGCATGTTATAGTTACAGGTAATACAATAATCATGCATAGTCATGAATATTTTTCAGAGATTAACCATGGTTACTTTCCATAATTATTGCTATCAACATAAAATAATTATTCTGACCACACTAAGCACATGTCATATGAACCAGTGTGTCTACCTAGCATATTATCAAATTATCATAAATTCTAAACAGGAATTATCATGGACAATCATTGATTAAAATGGATTTTTAACCTATATGCATGGTAAATTGTGTCATTATATGCCGAGGCGTCTCAGGTTATTATTTCAGGAATTTAGAATAGATAACAATAGCAATGACTAGACCACGTGGTTGAAACGCGTCCATGCATAGTGCCGCGATTTGTTAATCGCATCACCTTATATTGACTTGAATCAACCTTGATACACATAATTCGAAAACTTGTGCGTTCATAGATTGTGATGAGGAAAATAACATCTAAACATCAAATTAATTGACCTAGAATACTTCTCATGCATCTATATATTGAATACGTATAGTAGATAGTAAAATAAGTTTGAAAATATAGTTTGCTACATAAAATGCTATTATTTTGAGGTTAATCATCATTTGCCTCTTTCTCGAATGACCAGCATGCACAAAAGCCTACCTCCGACGAGACAACATGCCCTCCACACACCATGCTATCGTCCTCACGCCGTGGGGAAATGTCCTCGCGTCCACCTCCTCACATGCACGAAGAATACACCAAGCCGTACCTGATCTCTCTTAAGAACACTCTCTAACTCTCGCTCTGTGGCTCTCTAATACTTGAGGATGAAGGAAAGAGGGTTGGGGCGTGCAAGGGGTCTATTTAAAGGCCTCACGTTTGAGTTCTAAGCAGAGAGAAGTCCTTATGGATGGAAACTCTCCGGTCGAAGTCGGATTGGGTTACTCAAGCTGAAACGCATTAGCCTGACATGATGACTTTCAAACGTTTGAATCGGATCAGTCTCAGGTGACGCAATTCAGGTTCTCAGGCTAGAACACCACAAAATTCACCAGAAAATCCTAATGGGCCTACCAAAGCTACTTAATAGGCTTCAAATCTGTCTAATGCATAGGCATTACACATATAAATGATAAAGATATATTAGAATGTACTATAGAGGTGAAAAAAGAATCGTTTGGTGCGTCTGGGTCATAAAAATGTCGTAAATATAAATAAAATTATATTTTCCTTTTGTTTTGGTTTACTGTAAATTATTTTATGTTATTTTTTCTATGTTTGAAGTATTGTAAATTATTGTATTTTAAATTGGTTGACCCCTAATTTTTTAAAATTTATTTTGGTTTTCAATTGAAAATTATCATAAATCAAAATTGATGTTTAAAAATGAAAAAAAAATATTTTCATTGATTATAAAATTGTTCATAAAATTGAGATTTTATGACATTTTACAATGCATCAAATAAACCTTAGTGCATTTGACCAAAGAGAAGGCCATAGGCAAGTTGAAGTTTCAATGGGATGATAGATGAACCAGTCTGATCATCATTCAACTTCTTTTTCTTAAATGTGTGGCTAAATTGGCTAGACTTCATTTGAAATAAATTTTGAAGTTGAATTTAGAGATAAATTAAGAATATTTTTTTGAGGAAGTTGAATATTATTAAGTTTATACTATTTCACATATTCCAAGAGTTATTATGATACTTCTAATAAAACGATGATGAAGCGTTGTTTTGCTAAGCTATTTTGAGATTCACACTTGAATCTCTTTGCCATCCTAAAAAATTAGGATTGGAGAAGAATATGAATGGATAGGGAGGAGGAAGTTTTCTCAAATAAACGCCTAAGAATAGGGGATTAAGCTCAGACCGGATTATCCGAATATCTGATCCGACATGCCGGATATCTATCCAATCGGATGCTCCTTGGCTCCGATCTGATTTTACCTGTATTCAGATTCGTGAGTGCCCTTTCTGAATGGGAAAAACTTCCAGGCCCTATCGGACTTTTGAGTGCCTTCTTCTTTCTCATCATATTCGAGTTTTGATTATCTGCTTCGTTTTCTTTTCTATTAATCCTATTAAATACCATATAATGGGTTTTCATTCTCATCATACTTAAGTTCTAGTAAGTGAAAATAGATTTCCAGTAGTTATAGGAGTCGGCAATGACAACAGTTGTTTCCTTAATCTGTTTTCATTTTCTGAATTATCATATATATTATATATATTGTTTTATAGGGTAAAAGTTCAACCCATTATGTGGGTCCTGTGATATCCAACAATGAGAATATCTTTAGATAGTTTGACAAAAGCTAGGCCACGGTAATAAGTAAGAAATTTTCTTAAAATTTAATGTGATTTACGCTGCATGGTTTAGGTAAATTCATATGTAGATTCAGATCAATAGGTAAAGTAGATTTCAAAATTTTAAGTTCATAGATTGCAAAAATATACATAAATTAAAACCTTATAGATTTAGAAGTTTTAATTATTCATTGAAAGTTTATCAAAAATAAATAGTAACGATGATTTAAAATAACTTTTTATTATAGTAATGACGATAGCGAAAATTTTCGTTTATTTTTATTTTTGTCTTTGATTTCCGATTAAAAACGAAAATGAATGCAGAAGCGAAAAATTTATTTCCCTTTCCATTTTTGTCTCTAATAAACCTTATAAAAAATTAAAACTAAATGTTATCTCTCTGTATCAAATACTAATGTAGCAACGTATCAATTAATGACACCCTAACACTGACGTCCTCACTCGTTAAGAATATATTAACTACCTGTTGGCCGTTGTTATGAGTAGGAATGTCAATAGTAACCGATTACCCGATTATCCCACTGTTCGTCAGCTTAACGGATAGTCTACGGACAATTTTTTTCTCTCTAATTAGTAAATGGATGTGGGTACATAAGATTTTCGAATTCACTTTTTTAATGGACACGAATACGGATAGTCTTGTTTTCAAAACGGCTATCTCCCACTATTCGTAAATTTACATTTTTATATTCTAATATTCGTAAACATCTTTCTTATTTTGTTTGTCCTTTAAGGATATTAGGACTTTTAAGTGAGAAAATTTTATTTTAATTAGTTATGGACATTTATTTTTATGCTATATTACTGATAAGAGAACTTTAATTTGAGTGATTTGCTTCTCTCTGTGTTTATATTTTATTTCAAATAAATAATTTATATAAATTTGTATTTCAAATGTGATTTTCATAGTTAGGATTTTGCATATAAACCATTCTTAAAAGATAATTGGCAAACAAACTATTCTTGAAAACGTATTAGCACACATATCTTTATTTTAAATAAAATGTTGCAAAGTACCTAAAATTTGGCATTTTTACAATATTTTTGTTAAAAGTAACATTTCAAAAATGTCATTATTTTGACAGTTTTGTATTATTTCCTTAAAAGTAATAATATGTGTGCAAATACACTTCTAGGTAGGATTGTCAACGGGTCGGAGACGGAAACGGAAATGACACCTTCCGCTTCCGCTTCCGTTTCCTATAAGATTTATCGGAGAAAGAAACGGAGTCGGAAGTGAGTGTTTCCGCTTCCGCATCCATTTCCGCTTTTAAATTGAAAATCGGAAACGGAAACGGAAGTAAACGGACATCATCGCTATATTGAGAAGATATTTAAAATCATTATTACTATTCACTTTTTGATAAACTTTCTTCTAGTAATTAAAAATTTTAAGAACCTACAAAGTTTTAATATAGGTAAAAATTAATAATCTATAAATTTTGAATTTTGAAATCTATTTTATCTATCAATCTAAATTTACATATAAATATACTCAAACATGTGCCATAAAGTTATATTAAAGTGTTAAAAAGTTTCTAACTTTTTAGTATGACCTTTTTTTTATCAAATTGTTAAGAGATATTCTCGCTATTATATATATATATATATATATATATATATATATGTGTGTATAGATGTATAAAGTACATGATCATTCGGAAACGGAAATGGGTTAGTGGATGCGGAAATGAGTGTTTCCGTTTTCAACTCCTATAATTATCGGAGATCTATTTCCGTTTCCTATAACTTAACGGGTGGTCTTTAACGGAGTTCCGTATCTACTAATAAAAACGGAAACGGAGCGGATAATCGGAACTCAGGTATCCATTGATAGCCCTACTTCCAGGAGTGATTTTTTTGCCAATTCACTCTTAGAGATGGTTGATATGTAAAAAAAATCCTTTATAATTTCTCGTTTTGACTGTTAACTATGTGACAATATACTGATAACCGCTTCTATCCGGATATTAAAAAATGATTTTGGATACTCCTTTTCCTGATAATTATAAGATAGTTACAGATACAAAATCTATTATGCGAATACGGAAACCGAATCCATTATCCGCACCGTATACTACCCATTGAAATCCCTAGTCATGAGTGGTTAACAATCCTCTATGAATAGTTAACAATGGAAAGTGAAAATAATGTCATATGGAAAGTGAGGTATTAAATTGTCAGCAGAAAAAAAACCTGACCTAGTTTTTAACCAGGGTGTCTAATTAAAATTTTCAATTCTTTTCACTCACTTTGAAATATGAACTGCCCTTATCAAGTTTTTACCATGGTAGTTGAGCTAGGCCGTTCCAATTTGAGTTTGGATCTTATTATATCGGGTAGGGATGTGAAAGGATACATATCACGTCAAATAATAGTTTTATCCTTATTTTTAAGTAATATGTGTATCCTTATCTTTTAAGTAATATGTGTATTCTTATCCTTTTTCTTTAAAATTATTGAAAATTATAAAAAATAGATGCGCAAAGGTTGAATAATTAGACAATGCCATGTGTAAACATAGGCATAATTTTCTATCACTTCTAGAGGAAAAAAAGGCACACTATTTTTAAAAACATATATAGGTATAAATCCTTTCTAAGTAGTTCTTATAAATTTCCTTGTGAATTATGTTATGTGAAAATGAATCTTACAAATTAATAAATGAGGGAGTGAAAGAATTAAAACAATAACATGAATAATAAGATATGTAATTAGATAGATACATGATTGAAGATTTCATTTAAAAATGAGAATTTTAAATAAGGTATAATCAATAGTTAAGATAAGTGAAGAACAATAAATCGATACTCGGATATTCAGACTAAAAAAAGTATGTCCTTATTCTAAATCATTTGGATATCGATAGTGCCTTTATTCTTATTCTTTAAATTATATATATCCTTAAAATTAACACTATTTTGATTTGACAACAAGATGGCAGTGCCTGAAAAGTAAGCGAACTTTTGATCCTTTAATAAGTTGGGGGGAAAGACTTGCTAATGCCTGAGTGGCTGTCGATTGGTTTGATCGGATAGTAGCACAAGAGATGTACAATTCTTTTTTAAACTCTAATTTGGTGTGCCTATTATCTGATCAAGGATTGGATCGTCAAACAATTTTTTAAAAGAGAGTTTTTTACATGTATGTTTCGTATTTACATCTATACTCTCAACTCTTTTGAAATCTTCAAAAAGTTACATTATACCCTTTCATCTAAAGATTTTACATAGATAATCTTAAGTTCACTGATATTTTGCGTACATATCCTTTAATTGACTAAAATTTTCATGTGCAACCCCGACATCTCCTATGTTATCATGATTTATGAAATCTTTTTGACATATTTTGATAAAATTCACCTTAGTTTGACAGACAAATATAAATACAAGATTTTAAAGATTTCAGAGATATCGATGATAATATGAGAGTTAAGAATATAAACACAAATATGATATTTTCTATATATATATATATATATGTAAAAAACCTTTAAAAAGATATAATCACGCACCGTGTGATCCAACAAGTCAGATCGTGCATAACGCAATTCTCAGGGGCAGAACTACATGCACCAGTCACGTGAGGCACATGCCTTGCCGTGCCGTTCTATCTCGTGGAGCTGACGGCAACGTTAGTTTTTTTTTTTCCGTTACAATACCAGCGTTAGGTTGGAGCAAATCTTTCTCCCTCCCTATAAGTTGAATATATAACGAAGTGGGATTATTCAGGGCAATATTCCGACTTGTTACGAGAATCTGTCATAGCATGAAGGGTATATGTAAAGATAAAGTTCTTACAGTGGTGCTTCAGCAACTCGGAGTTTTCCAATGATGCGCATGCTAAAACTCGAATCGAACGGCCTGGACTTTTTAATAATTGTTGCTAAAGCAGACGTGTCTGGGGTCTGGAAAGCGCGAGAGGGGACCCACCCCAGATGAAACGCCTCCGTGATCGTCTCCCATTTCAAAATCTGGAACCATCTCCACCGTGTATTTTTAGGAAAGTAGGATATGACCGTTACAAGCGCGCCGTGCGGCTCCTTTCGTATCTAACCCCATTTATTAAGATACTCTGGAGCAAAGCAGCAAAAGGAACACAACCACAGAAGTGAAGACCACCAGATTACAGAGGGGATCCGGCAGAGAAATCCATATTGCCGAAGGTCTTCTCTTCTCCTTCCCAGCAGAGGAATCCATATTGCCGAAGGTCTTCTTCTTCTCCTCCTCTTCTTTGCGTTCTCTCTCTCTCTCTCTCTCTCTTTCTCTCTCTGCCCCTTTCTTCTTCTCCTCCTCCTCCTCTAATCTCTCGGGTCATCTTTATCAGGAAACTCTCTCTCCGGCCATGAACAGAGGAAGGTCTTCGTTCGACCAGAAGCCACCACTGGCTGTGTCCCCTCGGAGGCTCCGCCCCCGCCGGGGACTTCGCTCGGAAGCCGCCGCCCCACGAACACCTCCAGGTATACACTCCTAACGAAGAGGCCATTCCTTTAGCTCTCGATGCACAAAAGCACATCTCATAAGAATCCCGCCATGCCCATGTTTCGAAATCACAGCGCCATCTCCTAAGGAAACCCAGCAACTGCGCAGCTCCTGCGCTTCTGAACAGTCCCCCCTGCTGACGGAATACGAGAAGATTTCCCGGGAGCTGAAGGCTCTGGCCAAGAGGACCGCAGGCGACCTCCCAAACGGCGACGCTCTACAAGCCATCGCTCTCGCCGCCCATGTCGCCGGCGATGGCTCGAGCTCTCTCTTCGAGAGAGGGAGGTTCTACGATCTGTACTCGGCCCGGAGGAACGAGCGGCTCAAGAGGAAGATGGAGGAGACCGCCGAGGAGGAGGAGGAGACGCCGGCTCGCCGCTCCGCGGCCGTCGCCGAGGCGGGGAAGAGGAGGAGCACAAGGAGGATGGACAGCGTGAGGAAGTCAGCGCCGGAAAGCTTCCAGGCGGTGGTGGGTCGGGCGCCCAGCCTGCGGTCGTCGCTGAGGAGCAGCACTAGGGAGAGCACCGCGTCCTCGGTTCTGAGGAGCGCTGTGAGGTACAATGCTGAAGGAGAGAGGAGGTCTTCTGCGCAGTCTGGCCGTAAGAAGTGAGCCCGGAAGGAAGGAGAGATGGCTTGTGGAGTTCTTTGGGAAGAGTTTTTGGGTAGCCTGATCTTATCTCTGCAGAATATAGGGGTATATTCCTAAATACTAGTCTTTTTGGAGCTCTCTGGAAAGGGTGATAGTACTGCAGTGTGGGAATGATTTGGCATTTTTTTTAAAAAAAAAATTCTTTATGCTGCTGTGATCTTGTTTAGTACATTGTTCTTTGCATTTTATCTTCTTGAGACTGCTTTGGACAAAACAGTATAATTAATATACAGGAATGTTTTATTTTGCTTGTGAGGAAAGATATATATCTGTCCAGTGGATTCTTACAATCATTTTTTGGGGATAACAATGCGGCTTGATTTGATCTACATGTGGTGAGTTGGAGAATTGAAAGATGTGACATTATCTCAGATTAAATAAGAATTGACATCTTTCCTTTTTGGGGAGAGCCCGGAGGAGGTGAATATTTGAATATGTTCAATTACTTGTGTAACCAAAGATAATTTATTTGCATTTTGTATTCAGGACGTTCAAGGTTTAGATGCATCAAGACTCTGAAAGAGGACAGACAGGGGACTTAGATAGTACTATGTATGACATTTGGATCTTTGTTTTAGAATTAAGGAATGTTTATTTGGTTGTAAAACAAAATAAGAAGGATATTTTAATCTTCTTATTTTGATTTATTTGCTTGTTTGTAAAACAAAATAAGAAGGATATCTCAATCTTCTTATTTTGATTTAGAGTAAATCTTTGCTGTAAACTAAAACAAGGAAATTAAGCTATCAAGTGGGTAGACAAAGCTCAAATAGGATTTTACTTTATATTATTTTATATCATTTCAAATAACTAAAAATAGGGTAAAATAATAAAATTATTTTAAATGACACTATTTCACACCAAAACAATTAAGCTATCAAGTAGGTAGACAAAGTCCAAATAAGATTTTACGTTTCATTATTTTATATCATTCCAAATAACTAAAAATAGCATAAAGTAATAAAATTATTTTAAATGACACTGTTTTACACCAAAACAAACAACTCAAAATAACTCTGTTAATACACAGGTGAGAAGGTGCTATAATATTCTTGCTACAGCACTTGAGTGCAGTATACATATCGTTGCAATCTCTTATCTTATTACTTGTATGGATGCTGGACCATTCTTACAAACTCACAAGCAACAGTTGTTGAGTCTAGCAATTTTTAAGGCTGACATAAGAAGATGGGAAAAAGAAAAGAGAAAAAAGAAGACCACATCATCGATTAGTGATACTTCGAAAGCATAAGATCTTTAAAAGATGCTTGGATATGTGAAAATTGGGGATGAAAATTGGATATGTATAGCGGTTAAGATATCCGATACAACTTTTTAATGACCAAATATATATGACACACTGAAGATTTGAATCATCCGATTATCCGATCGATTATTATCTTATAAAGTTAATGGATAGTCTTTTTAAACTGATAACATGATGGATATGGTTACGGAACTATCTCAGATCTGCACCAAATCCGACCCCTTTGCATCTCTAGTGAAAACCCTTCCACCTCTTTTATAAATATATTTTTATAATCTACTTGTTTTAATCAAAGAGTAGAATATGTATACTCATGTACTATACTAGAGTCTACACCGTCCCTAGGTACAAATCGTATGTGTATATTAATTAGGATTTTTTGCATATATATCCTTCAAATATACCGTATTTACATGTATAACTCAAACTCTCACGTATTAATATTAATACCCTTGAAGTCTTTAGAAATCCCTCAATCTAATGATTTTGTATAAATATTCTTACATTTATTAATATTTTGCATATATGCTCCTCAATTCATTAAAATCTTGCATTATGTCGTGACATATTTCGTTGAAATTCACTTAAGTTTGACGGGAGGACTATAAATATAACATTTTGAATATTTCAGAGGTATTGATGATAACATGTGAGAGTTGTAAGTCTACATACAAATACGATATATTTTAAGAATACATATGCAAAAAACCCTACTAATTATTTCCGTCCACGGCAGGGGCATAATGTAACTTCTCTGTAAAACGTAAGAGTATTAATAAGAATAGGTTGATCTAAGCGGAGTAGATGCAACATCGGTAAACTATAAATATATAGCAGAAAAACCCTAAAAAAATAAAAAAAGATCCCCGTGCACATACGGTGCAAGGAATTATAAGATCTACAGTTCCAGTTACAGAAGATATTAAAAAAATACAAGATCTTGTGGACTACAACAAGGTAAATTTGTTAGATATATATCACTGGCATGAATCTTCTTGCAACACCATGCATGTAGCACAGTGGATCATAGTTTGTGCAGGGAATTCTGCAACAATCGCCGTAGTTATGTTCTGAGGGAAATCTTAACCCGTTCAAGATTCAACCAAGTACAGTGCTCATCAAGTTGAGGGTGAAGCAATATTATTACTGATGGTTAGAATGGGAAATAATTGCTAACATCTCTGCCGTTAATCTACGGTGTGACAAAAAAAATAATTGAGTAATTCGATCTGTTATTCAAAATGGGAATCCAGCAAACTGGTGCATTAATGAGAATTATATTAATGCCAGCAGAGAAATACTCCACGGCCATCTTTCCATATCAGTTCAATTCTGCAAGAGGCAATAAAATCAGCTAAGGTCATTCCATTGCCTGCGGTTCTCATCGTGGCAGATTAAACATGAGCTGGTTGATTCTTGAAATTCCCAGATGAACCAACCGGTCAGGTCGGTTGGCTTTGCTTTGTGTCATCCTTTAGGAGGTCATGGATTCGGGTCAGTCGGGAGCTTAAAAATTCTTCCTATCATTCAACCACAGTTTGTTGTAGATTTTTCTCCTTCTCCTTGTATGACGACCCCGTTGACCCAGTCCAGTAGTGTCAGCCCACTTTGAACTAGTAGGCGCCCCGTCTATAATGAAAACAACGTAAACATCTACTTAATTTCAGAGTGAGCATACATTCAATGCATACATCCATGAATTTATGAAACAACTACCATTGCCATAAGAAATATCTACTATCAAATAAAACAACTGCTGAAATAAAATAACAATGTCTCCACTAGGATCTTTACAATATCCATAAAATAGAATAAATACAACTCAAAGTCTGAAACTAATTCTATTACATCACCGTACTAATGCTGAAAATAGGCAAAACCTATTTCTAACTAAGAGAGCTCTAATATTCGTGCACCTATACTGTCTCACCCTCCTCCTCATGGTCTATCTCGCATGAAAATAGTTTAGTATGCAAGGATAAATCTCAACCTACTCAACAAGTTCATAATCTATAAACCACAGTTTTACATAAATAACTACAATAAAAAGATATGTAACATTCATGTTTGCTGAAACTTATATCATATAAATACATACTTCCATCTTAAAACATGCTCTTTAAATCATCTAAGTCATACTATGTGCAACTACTCTTGCATGATTTATATCATGGAATTTAGAGTACCAGTTCATACGCATGGAAACATAGTTCTTTTAAACATGAAACATGATTCATGGCATAACATGATTCAACACATTCATAAACATGCATCATCTTTTCACTTTTTATAGGACATGCATCTAACTACATCATGAAGAATTTTTTGTTCTTCTTTTTTCTTATTTACCTAGTGACAAGGCAAGGTCCACCAAATCTTGAACTGCACAGTCGAGGGATCCACATATCCCATCCAAGGTCGGTATATCCACAAGTAAGTATATTTATAAGATTTTAACCTATTGTCTCAAGTCTTTTTATATTCTTATTCTTAGCCTTTTCCTACCTATAAGGACGTTATTGTGGGTCGGACAATTTATACTCATAAGCTGACATTGTCCACACTTTAAACAATTTAATTCATGTATACAAATCATATTGTAACAGTGCCGAAATTAATAATGCAATAATCAAGATCATTAACATGCAGTGCAATAATTTTTGTGCAGGATTGTTCATAATAATGTGAATCACGTCCTATAAATGGCGTCATCATCCCCCAACGCCTTTCAGACTATCATGACAAAACAATTTAAATAAAAATTTCATTAATTTTTGAAAATCACAGAATATATAATAAATATGTTTGCATGAGTATTAACAGGAAATCATGAATACTGCATGCTATCAAGACATGGAGTCAAGAACAAGGTAAAACTCTCCTGAAGTAGATAGACTAGAAGATGGTCATGATAGTAAAAACAAGTCCATAGGGTACCAATAATAGTAGGAGATCAAATTAATCAAGATTTAGCATGGTTATATGCAGGATGAATAAGAAGAGAAATAAGGTCTTCGGGGCAACAGAAAATAGCTAAATCACGTCATCACATGGTGACATGAATTAGAATCGCATCAGGCTTGTATGAGGTCAATCAACATAGACAAATGGGTTTCAAGGTTTAAACATGAAATTTTCATGTTTCGAGAAGAAAGATCATTCACGTAGGTTCATGTGCATCTAATATAATCTTTGAAAACATCTTTTGTTTTATTACCATAGTACATAGTAAAATACCTTGAAAAAATGTTTTTATACATAAAAATTGCTATGAGAAAGAGATTAGTTATCACTTGTCTCTCAATCCACGCACTAGAACGCACAGAAGATCGTCTAGGCAAGGCAAAGGACACCTCTATATGTGCACACGCCCTCTCGAGAAGCCTCCTCATGCAGCCCTCCGAGAACGCCGGAAAGGCATGAAGAACATCCTCCAAGCTGCTCTAAACCTCTCTAAATCTCTCTCTAGGGCTAGAAGATGCACTAAAGGGGTCTTGGGGGTGAAAGGGGATTGCATAAAGGCCTCTAAGACAAGTTCTATGCAGAATAAAACCCCTACTGAAGGGAACTAATGGGTCTAAGTCGGACTGGATTTATAAACCTAAATTGCATTAGCTCAATTGGATGCCTTTCACACTCTCTAAATAGTGTTACTATCAGATGATGCGAATCACACTTGAAGAACAAAACTCACTAGAAACACCCCCAAGCCACTGATGGGCAATCTAAAGCTGCTAATGGGCATCTAATGGGTCAAGTATTACACCTTGAGATAACTTCATTGACATTTGACTCGGATTCATCATTCTCACCTAATTAGGCGGAATCAATGAACCACACTAAAGACTCTCTCTTTGGGAGGAAATATCGAACTTTTCTTGGAATTGAACCTTGGTGCTCTCTCTCTACACACACACACACACACACATATATATATATATATATATATATATATATATATATATGTATGTGTGTGTGTGTGTGGGCCCAACCCTTTCACACACAAAAAAAAAGACTCCAAAAATTCCCCAAAATTTAGATTATAGCTTCATGACAACTCTGATGTAAATCTATGACGGAAATATCAATAAAATGAATCATACAAGGACCCTTTCACTAATTAAAAAAAAGAAATGTCAGGTTCATCACTATTCAGCTTCTTCTAGCAAGATGATAGTTTTGAAAGAAGTGAAAAGGAGAGTGTGTGTTTGAGGATACCACAGTTTGATCAGAGCACCTTGATAAGTTGATAGTTTTGATCGTTAAAAGAACAAATGCATGCATTATATTCATAATTTTATGTTTAAAACTATATGAAATGATAGATAATTTTGCACTGATTCTAACGGTACTAATTTTATCAAATTTCGAGTTAAAAACATCATCATTTCATGTGAATAACAGAGTGTAGTGTATTTACGATTTTCTCAGCAAAATCGAGATAATAAATAAATTCATTTTAGCATAAATATAATTTTATTCATGATAATATCTTAATTTACATTTATTTTTATGTAAATAGGATATGAAGATGATGTGGTGCAGTGGTTAAATCTTTGGAGACTAATGGGAAGTCTAAGGTTCAAATCTCAACAAAAGCAACTACCTTTTGGAAGAATTAATGGAGCAGGGGTAAAATGGTCTTTGACTACTCTCTAAAGGTTGTCCTAATTTTTACTCAAGAAGGAGCCTTGGAGTAGCCGCCGTCTCTTTCTTCCCTCATTTCCTCTTTTTGAAAATACCCTCCTCTTTTAAAAGAATCTCCTTCTTTCCTTCCTTTCTCTCTCCCGATGTTTTTCTTTCTTTTCCTTCTTTTCCTTCCTGCCTTCTCTCTCTCTCTCTCACTTTCTCCCTCTCTTTGCTATAATACTCGTGGGTACCGTAGCAGCTACAGTACCTACGTACTGTAGCAGCCCCCTCTCTCTCTAGCTTTTGTTCTTTCTCTCTGTCTCTCTCTTTCGCTCTCTCTCTCTCTCTACATCTCTCTCAAACCAGCGGCTGCTAAGGGCAAGAGGTGGACTCGAGGCACTGCAACTAACTACTAAAAAGAGTCCAGGACTGCCAAGGATCCGCGCGAAGGGCTACGACGGCTGCAAACACCAGTTTTTTCTCTCCATCACCTCTATCTCTAATTTTTGAGTTTTTCATGTTACACTGTATTTCGAATATTTTATGTAAATGTTTCCTTATGAAAGTCATATTATTTTTTTATTTTTAATGTCTTTGTAAAATTTCATATAGTTCTGTTAATGAATGACAATAGCTTCTTTGAAATAAATTATCTTTTCTCCCTCTTTTTGTTGTACAACTTTTATTTTTTCTTCTGTTAACACTACTCAAACTTTATATTCTACTTTTAATTAGTGTTTTAGAGGTAGTCTTAGTTGAGTAGATGATTTTATTATGCTCGTTTAGGGGTGCTCCTTTTGTGAGTTCATAAACAGTCCGGTTAATTTCAATTCTTATCTATAAAATCACCATACTCCTTCTTCTTTCTTCTCTATTTTTTCTTTAAAAACTCAAGGTTTTCAACTTTAAAAATCTATTTTCCTATGGATTCGACTCAATCTCACCACTTGTTATTTTTCAAATAATTATATGTGGAAATTGAAATTTTAAGATTGATGTTCGAACATGCTTAACGCCATATAATTTCGAGCGATCAATTTTGGCGCCGTTGATGGGGAATTAGATTTTTAATTTTGATTATTTTGGATTTAGTGTAATTATTCTTTATCTCACGTTCATTTTCTTATTTTTGTAGGTGCATTGAAAAAAAAAAAGGGAAGCGAAATCATTGGTTATTGTGTTCCAACTCTTCCACTACTATTTTTCTTTATTTCTTTTTCTTAGTTAATTTTATTTTTTTGTAGTTTCTAATTTAGATAGGTTTATATTAATTTAAAAAAAAAAGGGGAGCTTCAAATTCAAATTTAAAAATCATCATTCCAAGATTAGAAACTATCCATATTAAGCATTCATCATTTTAGGAAAATATGAATTACTTTCTATTCTTAGTTATTTCCTTTTTCTGTTGAAGATTGCGGAGGAAAGATACATTTTTCATTTATAGCAAGTCATTCATGATTCCAAAAACACCCCTTACTTGATTTGACTGTTGCATTGCATTGAAAAAGACTTTTAAAGACAATTACCATAACAACATAAGGTTGAGATTTCATCACCCTTCCTTAGCGCACAAATCACCTTCCTTACATTGGCATTTCCTAAACCTAATAAAAGCAAGTCGAAAGGGACTTTAGGGTTCACACTATGAGCACTTTAAATCTTAGTTGCCTCCCCTTTTGGCAACGGTGTCTAGGCTAGAGGTTAAACGGCAAACGCCTAAACGGGAAAGTAGTTCCTTAATTAAGTCCCTACGAAAATAGGGGGAGCCTCCTACTATCCTACCTCTTACCTGGCCGTTGATTGATTGTGGTTGTAACTTGAGGTGGATTCCATTCACCTTGTGAGAAAATTCACATAGAAGTCTAGGCAACCTTAGGTCATTAGGTTAATATTATTTGCTAATTTGTTTGTATAAAATAATAATAATAATAAATTCAATTCCTTCTTCTCTCTTTTCATCCTAGTGTACGCAAGGTAAGAGATCTTAAAGCTCTAACCTTCTAGGACCAATTACTGAAATCGAAAGAATTATTCATCAAAGAAATCCACCTCAAGATCAAATGGCTGAGAATCATGATCCCCCGAAACAAATGAATGACTATTTCATTTCAAATCAATATCAATCTTCATCTTGCATTCACCTTCCTCAGAATTCGGCCAATCAATATGAGATTACATCAAGTACCATTCAGATGCTCCCATCTTTTTACGGGAATACAAATGAAGATCCTTATAAGCATCTGGATGAATTTCTAGAGATATGTTCCACGGTGAAAATCCAGAATTTCATCGATGATGCCCTTAAGTTGACCCTATTCTCCTTTTTACTGAAAGATAAGGCCAAATATTGGCTGGGGACTATAGGTAGGCCTATTAGGATATGGGAAGAAATGTAAAAAGAATTTCTCAAGAAGTTCTATCCCACAAGGTGGATTAATACCATGAGAAGGGCCATCACAGGTTTTACCCAGACTCTCGAGGAATTAATTCATGAGTCTTGGGAGAGATTAAAAGAATTGCTTCAGAAATGCCCTCATCATGGGCTATCAAAATGGCAAATTGTCCAAGCATTCTATGAAGGGTTGTCTGAACAATTCAGACAAATGGTGGATGCCTCATGTGGAGGGGCATTTATGATAAAAAATGAAGATGAGGCTTATGATTTATTTGAGATGCTAAGTGGAAAATCCATCAATCATGCCTCCCTCTCATCTTACGAGAGGTCTGTTGGGCCATCTAAACGGGCCGGAATGTATGAACTGAAGGCTCGAGGAGAGCCCGAATCCAGAATGGAGAAATTGGATAAGGTAGACATTTTGGCTCAAAAGTTAAACCAACTCTTGGCCTTAAACAAACAAGAACCTACCTATCCAACACCATCTAGTCCATACGAGGGCCCATCTTACATCTCTCATGACATTTGTGCTTTCTGCGCAAGTCCGGCCCTTCAAGTAACTGAATGCCCAACTGCGGCCCAACTTCTACCATTCATTCAAGAACAACTTCAGGCCACCCAGGGGTTCTCTAGGCCTGGTAATAATCCATTTTCGAACACTTATAATCATGATTGGAGGAATCACACTAATTTTGCGTGGAAGAATCAACAAGCTCCATCACAACTGTCCAATCCTTCCATGCATCAAGCCCAAAAGTCACAGAACTCCTTTCAACATCAGTCCAATTTCTATGGGAATACATCCGCAAGGGCTACGTATGTAACGACCCGTCACCCTATAATCGGTGATCCGATTACTAAATGGGTACCGAATCATTAATTTGGAACCAAACCAGGATCTAAGTAAGTCTGGGAAATAAACAATAAACTAAACTAAACATTGCATCGCATTGAATTGAAGGGAAAGTGCAGAAATTAAAAGTTATTACAATGCGACTCGACGCAGCAAATAATTACATGCTCCAATTGAAAAGAAATAATTAAGCGTACACGCCAGAAATAAGAAGAACAATTACGTCGGGGCATACCCCGGAACAACCGCTGACGGCGCGTAACTCACTACAGCACACTCCACGCTAAGCCTGCCTGGAGCCCTCACCTGAAAACCGCAGGGGTGAGTCTCAACGAAAAGACTCAGTTGGGATCCTCCGATCCCCACTGCCCACTCACACACCCACAAGTGTAATACACAACTAAAGGTACAGTAAACAATTAAAGCAGTAATTACTACTCTTAAATCTCGATATGAATCACATGCATTCGGAATATATTTAACATACATATTTCTAAAACCAGTCTACCAGGGAACCCACAACCAACGTCTCGGTAGAACATGCTAACCACACAAACGAAGGTGGGGAAAACACCGACCCGCTGAGACCAAACAGTAACCCCTCGGATAGCGCTCTAGCTACTCCGGCCCAACTGGCTCAGGTGGTTACTCCTTCCCTCAACATGAGTGATACTCCGAAGGTACCACACCCACACCGGTACTAGCTAACCCTGGGGTTCACCAGGTGACCCTCTCTCACTAGGCGTCACCCCGCCCACGCCCCCACCGGCGCTGTGCTCCACCCACACCAGCACAGGGTGATAAGTGCTACAACTGTCACTCCAGGTCTACAATAACTCAAAACATGGCACGGTGCGATCCGGTCACGTGAGAAGCCCGCGGTCGCATGACACACAACGTAGTGCCATCCGGTCATGAAGAGTACATCATCATCGAATGTACTAAAAGCATGCATATAACCAACTATCTAGTAGTGTAAACACATTTTTACTGACATGAATTAGTGTGGTTCTACCTTGAATCGCGTCGACCAAGGACGACGCCATTCAAGTCTCCTAAACTGGTTCATGAAATCCCGGCCTCAGAACATGGCCTAAAAGGCGTCGTCACAGATAGCCGCCTATTAAAAAGCGTCGCCATCCCTCGTTGCATATCAGTGACAGAAGCATGGATAGGCCACGGTTAATTCTTCTTTAAAACGCGTCGTCTTGGGAAGCCGCCTTTTAAAAGGTGTCGACATCCTCAGACGCCATTTACATTAAAAAAACCCGGAATTTGCAGAGAACCTCAATCGCTAGATTTCTGCCTAAAAGGTGTTATGATGGTCCGACGCCATTACAATTAGCGTCGTCCATTCATGACGTCTTTTAGGGCTAGAAACCCTGAACTGACAGAACCTCAATGGGGTGATTTCTGCCTAAAAGGCGTCATGGTGGCCCGACGCTACTCCAATTCGCATCGTCCATTCACGACGTCTTTTAGGGACATAAACCAGGTTCTGTTTTCTTGCCCGAGGGCTCTCTTTTTCACCCCCAAATGTCCCAAAATCAAACCAAACGGAGGAAGAAGAGGGGCAAGCTAATCTTTACCAAACCACATTTTAGAAACCCTCATCCCCATCAAGAAAAGTTCCTAAACATGCTTGTTCTACCCGAGAACCATAGACCCACGGCATGCTTCAAAGTAGTAAAACATTGAGGGAATCGTCACCCTACCGGTCTCTTGAACTCCTCCTGGCTCCGCCGCCACACCGTCGCACCACAGACCGCCGCTGGTACTTCGAGGATGCCGCCACTCCGCCGGGACGTCGGCCGCCACCCGGAGAATGGAACGCCGCGAAGAAAGTGGTGGTGGTAGTGGTGAGAGGTAGAGGGGTAGTGGAGTGGAGGGAGAGATGAAATTGTGGGAGGAAAAGAGGAAAGGGAAGGGAGAGCCGTCGGAGCTGCCGGAGAAGAGAGGAGAGAGAAGAGGGAGGAGAAAATGAGGAAATGAAGGAGGGTTCGCAGGGTTAACCAGAAAGGTTAAAAACGCGTCGAGATGTACGGACGCTTATCAGATGACATGACGGGCCATTCTGACAGAACTTTGAAACGCGTCTCTCAAGACCGACGCCATTCAGACGACAAGACCGGCACCGTACTCTGACACCTCAGGGTCGCAGTTTGAAACGCGTCGACCATCATGGACGCTGTTCAGACGACACGACTGGCCCGTACACTCGCGACCCAAGGCCAGCCCGCGTGGCATCCACGTGGCACAATATAAAACGCGTCTGCCATGCCGGACGCCGTTCAAACCGCGTCTCGCAGGCTGGACGCGAAACAGAACAGGGTCCCAGTCCTGTTAGGGCCTAAACTACAGAGTCCGACCTGGAAACTGACCCGATAACCGGATCCGAAACCTCAGTCCTTACAACGTACGTGGAGGCCACAGGCCCAATTCTCTCAAGTAGCCCACTATCAATCTTTCCAATTAGGGCAACCAACCCAATACCCTCCTCCACCCACATACCAACCACCTCCTCAGCCCAACTTTAATGACAAATTCACATAACTCCAACAACTTATCTTGACCCAACAACAGTCTATTTCTAAGTTGGAGAGTCAAATGGGCCAATTAGCTGAGGCAACTATGAGAAGGGAAATGGGCCAACTTCCTAGTCAACCTATTGCCAATATGAGAAATCAGCCTCCCTACCTCAATCGGGCCTTTTACCTCAACCCGGCCCATTATCACAACCGAAAGGACCGCCAATTTGAAAATGCTAAAGCTATTTCGGTTCTTAGGAGTGGAAAGAGTTTTGAAAATCCACAGAGAGATAGGGAGGTGGCAGAAGAGCCCATTAATGGACCTCATGAGGTCGAAAGTGAAAGTGAAGCTGAGCCCAATATGGAGAAGTTAGAGGGGAATTCCGAAGGGAAAGAGAAACTAGATGAAGGCCCAAGTTCATATCAACCAAGGGTACCCTTCCTAAATGCTTTAGTGACCAATCTCAATGCTAGGAAAAAACTGGCCAAGAATGAGGAGTTGATGAAATTATTCAAGCAAGTACAGATTAATATTTCACTCCTTGATGCCATTAAACATGTGCCGGCTTATGCTAAATTCCTTAAGGAATTATGCACACCGCGAAGGGAATCTAGAATGGTACCCGAAAAGGATAGACTTTCAGAGGATGTAAGTGCAATTGTTATGAATCATCTTCCCAAGAAGTTGAAGGACCCCAGGGCACCTTTGATCTCATGTGACTTACATGGAGTCACATTTGATAGTGTTTTATTGGACCTAGGTGCCAATGTGAACGTTTTGCCAGCAACCATTTATGAAAAATTTGATATTGGAGAACTAAAGTCTACATCCATCATCTTACAATTGGCTGATAGGTTTGTGAAGACTCCACGGGGATTGATTGAGGATGCCATTGTAAAAGTCCATGATTGTTATTTTTTCGTGGATTTTCTTATTCTAGATATGGCATCACCTGAGGAACTCATTCATACCCCGATCATCCTAGGACGTCCATTCTTAGCCACTGGCAAAGCTAATACAAATTGTGAAACTAGCATGATGGACATATCCTTTGGGGGTCAAAAAGTCAAGATTAATGTCTTCAAAGCATCCCAATATCCGGATCAGGAAGAAAAATGCCACACCATTGATATCTTGGATAATTGGTTGAAGAGAATGCGATGCTTACTCAGGACCTTTTAGAAGAAGCCAATGCTCTAAAAGATTCTCCTAAACCTTTAACATCTTGGCCCAAGGTGGAACCTTTACCTGCCTTGCAATCTGAGCCCACTCTGCCATCATTAGAGGACCCACCCGCACTTGAACTCAAGCCTTTACCCGAGTCTCTTAAGTATATCTTCTTGGCCCCCGACCAGACTCTTCCGGTCATCATCACGGCAAACCTCACCTTGCCGCAAGAGGCCCAACTAATTGATGTCTTTAAAGCCCATAAGGGTGCCATTGGGTGGTCGGTTGCAGATTTAAAGGGGATTAGCCAGTCCATTTGCATGCATCACATTTATATGGAAGAGAATTCCAAGCCAAGTCGGGAAATGCAAAGGCGGCTTAACCCAAATATGAAAGAAGTGGTAAAGAAGGAGGTTGTGAAATGGCTTGATGCGGGTATCATTTACCCCATATTAGATAGTAAATGGGTCAGCCCAAGTCAAGTGGTACCCAAGAAGTCTGGATTGATGGTGATTAAGAATGATCATAGGGAGGAGATACTCACTTGGCTCACCACGGGATGGAGAGTGTGTATTGATTACAGAAAACTCAATATCATGATTAAGAAGGACCACTTTCTACTTCCATTCCTGAAAAAGTTATCGGGCCAGAAATTCTTCTGCTTCTTAGATGGATACTCCGGGTATAATCAAGTGGCTATTTATCCGGTAGATGAAGAAAAGACCACCTTCACATGCCCTTATGGAACATTTGCCTTCAGGAGAATGCCACTTGGATTATACAATGCACCTGCCACATTTCAACGGTGCATGGTGGCTATATTATCCGACATGGTGGGAGAGTTTCTCGAAGTTTTTATGGATGATTTTTCGATCTTCGAAAAATCTTTTGAAAATTGCCTAGAAAATTTGAAACAAGTGCTAACTCGTTGCATAGAAACCAACTTGATACTTAGCTGGGAAAAGAGCCATTTTATGGTTCGAGAGGGCATTGTTCTAGGCTACATTATATCTAAGAGGGGGATAGAGATAGATAAAGCTAAAATTGATCTTATATCTAATCTTCCTCCTCCCACCTCGGTCAGACAAATCTGTCCATTTCTTGGTGATGCCTGTTTCTATCGCCGGTTCATACAAAATTTCTCTCAAATCGCCCGACCTCTAACTCTTCTCCTAGCTAAGGATGTCCTAGTCCACCTAGATGAACCATACATAAAGGCATTCAATTCTTTGAAGGAAGCTTTGACCAAAGCTCCGATTCTTCAATCTCCTGATTAGTCTTTGCCTTTCGAGATCATGTGTGATGCCTTTGACTATGCTATCGGTACGGTTTTAGGACAAATAATCAACAAGTGTTCCGTGGTGATCTATTATGTAAGTCGCACCCTTGCAGATGTCTAAATGAATTATACCACTACAGAAAAGGAATTATTGGATGTGGTTTTTTCGCTAGAGAAATTCCGATCTTATATTTTAGGGGTAAAAGTCATAATATATTTTGATCACTCAGTTCTGAAATACCTTTTAACCAAGAAGGATGTAAAGTCCAGACTCATCAAACGGATCTTACTCCTTCAAGAATTTGATTTAGAAATTCGAGATAAAAAGGGCTCTGAGAACGTGATAGCTGACCACCTATCTCGAATTCTGATTTCTGAGAGTGAACCAATGACTGATTCATTTCCTGATGAGCATCAATTAGCCATCTATCACACCATTGCACCTTGGTATGCCCATATTGTCAACGACAAGGTAGCCAATTAGCTCTCGGAAAGATGGACCAAAAGTGAAAATGATAGATTTTTCGCACAGGAGAAGTATTACTTTTGGGAAGATCCCGAATTATTCAAATTCTGTCCCGATCAAATTATCCGGTGATGTGTCCCCGAGGAAGAACAACAGTGTGTTGAATTTCTGCCACAATCTTTCTTGTGGGGGCTATTTTTCAGGAAAGAAAACTGCCGCCAAAGTCCTTCAAAGTTTTTTACTGGCCTACTCTTTTTAAAGATGCCCATGAATTTACCAAAATTTGTCTCAGATGCCAAGCTATAGAAAATATGGGAAAAAGGGACATGATACCACATAATCCAATCTTAGTGGTTGAAATCTTTGATGTTTGGGGGATAGACTTTATGAGACCTTTTCAACCTTCTTTTAGATATGAATATATCTTAGTGGTGGTGGATTATGTTTCTAAGTGGATTGAAGCAGTAGCCACCCGAACTAATGATCATAAAGTGGTCATGAAATGCGTCCAAAAAAATATCTTTACGCGGTTCGGGTGGCCCAAAGCTATTATAAATGATGGGGGCACGCATTTCACAAATTCTCAATTTCCATCTCTGCTTAAGAAATATGGGATTAATCACACATTGGCTACCCTTTATCATCTCCAAACCAATGGCCAAGTGGAGGTATCTAATAGGGAAATCAAGAGTATTATGCAAAAGTCCGTTAGGCCCGATAGGAAAGATTGGTCTGAACGATTGGATGATACTTTGTGAGCCTATCGGACTGCTTATAAAACTCCTATTAATATGTCTCCTTATCGCCTGATTTTTGGAAAAACTTACTACCTTCCTGTGGAATTAGAATATAGGACGTATTGGGCCATCAAACAAGTTAATCTGGACCTAGTTCAAGTCGGTTCCTATAGAACCTTACAATTGAGTGAGCTAGAGGAGTTACGTTATGAAGCCTATGACAATTCCAAGATTTATAAAGCCAAAACCAAAGCCTTTCATGATAAACACATTGTGAGGAAATTCTTCCATCCAAATTAAAAAGTTTGGCTATTTAATTCTAGGCTTTGAGTATTTCCAAGAAAACTGAAATCAAGGTGGGATGAGCCTTTCCTGGTCATTAAGTCCTTTGACCATAGAGTTGTTAAAATCATAGATCCAAAGATTGGACACACATTCACTGTTAATGGGCAACGGTTGAAGCCGTTTGTTGAAACCCACCTGAATCCATGACGTTAAGTGACTCACAATAATTATACTTCTGTCTGACTGAAGACGTTAAACTTAGCGCTTGTTGGGAGGCAACCCAGCATTTTAGATCATCTTTTGTTTTTCTTCTTCTTTAGGTTTTTATGCAGCAGTCGGCTTTGGTAATGTCACATCTTCATGGCCACAGGTTGTTTCTCTCCTTCCCCGTTTTCTTATGGCTAGCATTTTGTTCATTTTCTTTATGCCATTGAGGGCAATGCCATTCAAGTTGGAGGGAAGCAATCAATATGCATTTTTTGAAACATCCTTTGAAGAAAACTAATATATATATTTTTTACTGAGAAAATGGTCAAAATTTTTCAAAAACTTCTTTTTCACATCACATGTAAGTTGCCTGGAATCATGTTTCATTAAGTGAATCATAATCAAATCAATTTTATGTTAGCCAAATTGGATAGAGCTGTTAAATTTCATAATATCCCACTCCATAAGAAGCCATGACAGGAATGATTTTCACACACACACGGCAACTTAGAATGAGTGAAAGACCTTGAAAATATAAAATTGCTGGAATTAACCTCAAGGATAGGACTACTTATTCCTTTTTTTTTTTTCTTTTGGGTTGAATGAAAAGAACGTTAGGATTCGTAATAGGGGACCGACCCACTCAACACTCTAAAGAGGCGGTCATTTAAAAAGGGACATTTGTAAACATTAAATGCCAAATAAGGTGTCAAAAAGAACTAAAGGAAAGTAAGTGGCAGAAAGTACGCATCTCCCCTTAGATAAATTAAAGAGAGTAGTAAAATGTACATACTCTCAAAGGCAAAAGTGCAACTAAATGAAAAAGTCGCGCTAAATAAAAAGTCCCTCATACTAAAAAAATATGACCAAGTCGTAAAAAGTGCTGAGTCGAGGCGGGAGCTAAAAAACGATCCTCTCGGACTGATTGAAAAATCCCTTCTCTATTCTCTTCCCCAGGTAGTTTTATCTAGAGGGTTAGTAAAGGCGAAGATATAACAGAAAGGGCAGAAATAAGTTCTAAGCATGCCAACTTACATGCACGATCACCTGTTGCGAACCAAAGTGTAGTGGGAAATGAGAACTTTAAATTAACCGATCAGCTACCATTTAATTGATTGTGATAGATAACTACACATGAAGCATGATAGTTCATCGTTGTCCCAATTTGTCTTCTATTCACATTGCTAAGGGACTAGTAATGAGTATGTTGGGGAGTGTAATAAGTTGATAGTTTTGATCGTTAAAAGAACAAATGCATGCACTATATTCATGATTTTATGTTTAAAACTACATGAAATGATAGATAATTTTACACTGATTCCAACGGTACTAATTTTGTCAAATTTCGAGTTAAAAATATCATCATTTCATGTGAATAACGGAGTGTAATGTATTTGCGATTTTCTCAGCAAAATCGAGATAATAAATAAATTCATTTCAGCATAAATATAATTTTATTCATGATAAAATCCTAATTTACATTTATTTTTACGTAAACAGTATATGAAGACGATGTGGTGCAGTGGTTAAGTCTTTGGAGAATTATGGGAGGTCCATGATTTAAATCTCAGCAAATGTAACTACTTTTTTGGAAGAATTAATGGAGTATGGGTAAAATAGTCTTTGACTACTCTCTAAAGGTTGTACTAATTTTTACTCAAGAAGGAGCCTTAGAGTAGCTGCCGCCTCTTTCTTCCTTCATTTCCTCTTTTTGAAAATACCCTCCCTTTTTAAAAGAACCTCCTTCTTTCCTTCCTTGCTCTCTCCCGTTGTTTTTCCTTCTTTTCCTTCCTGCCTTCTCTCCCTCTCTCTCTCTCTCACTTTCTCCTTCTCTTTGCTACAGTACCCATGGAAACTATAGCAGCTACAGTACCCATGTACTGTAGCAACCCCCTCTCTCTCTAGCTTTTGTTCTTTCTCTCTCTCTCTCTCTACATCTCTCTGAAACTAATGGCTCCCAGGGGCAAGAGGTGAACTCGAGGCACTGCAACTGACTACTGGAAAGAGTCTAGGGCTGCCAAGGATCCACGCGAAGGGCTACGATGGCTGCAAACACTAGTTTTATCTCTCCATCGTTTCTCTCTAGTTTTTGAGTTCTCCATGTTACACTGTATTTCGAATATTTTTTATAAAAGTCCTATTATTTTTTTATTTTCAATGTCTCTGTAAATTTTCATATAGTTCTATTAATGAATGACAGTAGCTCCTTTGAAAAAAGTTATCTTCCCTCCCTCTTTTTCTTATACAACTTTTATTTTTTCTTCTGTTGATACTACTTAAAATTTATATTCTACTTTTAATTAGTATTTTAGAGGTAGTCTTAGTTCAGTAGATGGTCTTATTATGCTCGTTTAGGAGTGCTCCTCTCGTGAGTTCATAGTGAGTCCGGTTAATTTCAATTCTTATCTATCAAATCATCATGCTCCCTCTTCTTTCTTCTCTATTTTTCCTTTAAAAACTCAAGATTTTCAACTTTAAAATCTATTTCCCTGTAGATTTGACCCAATCTCACCACTTGCTATTTTTCAAATAATTATATGTGGAAATTATAATTTTAAGATTGATGTTTGAATATGCTTAACGACACATAATTTCGAGCGATCACACCCATTACAGCTCAATCTATTTACACACTCTTATAATGTTTAGCATGAATAACCAAGCTTTGGATATGCCACTTTGAATATATGATTGCATGGAAAGATTGATTTTTCCCACTAGCTTTGAAATCCATGGAACAGAAGAAAACCTTCTTAGACCAGGAAAGAAAGGATATCTCTTGAAAGAGAACAAATTGGTATGGTTTTATCATAGTTAAGAAGAGAATTTGGAGTATGGAACAATTTGTAAAAGTTTGAAAGAAAATTAAGATTAAAAGAAGAGAGAATAGCTTACTTGTAGGTTAGGATCTCGCCTACTAAAATGACTTTCTATGTCAGATAAGCTTTTCAATCACCTTCCTCGCCCGCTTGTTTAATGAAGAATCCTTTACAAAACTAGCCATCTTCCTTGAATGCTTGATCTCCTCTCTTTTCTTGCTCTTTCCCTTCCTTTCTCTTGAGATTGTAAGAGAATCCCCTAACTTTCTCTCTCAAAATCTTATTGTAATGGTTTGGTATGAGGAGAGAAGGATTATATAGAGTGATTTGTGTGGTTAGAAGGCCCTTTCTGAATTGGAAGAGGGTGTTTGATGAAGGAAAGTTAAGTCCAGAGTGGAGTAAAAAAGGAGCAATTTTGGTAAGTTAAATGGTGTCGTCTCGAGACGACGTCATTCAAATGACGTCGACTCAAAGCGATGCCATTTAATGTATTTATGACATTTTACAAAAATTGCATTTTTGTTGTTATTTGATACTATTTATCCCTCTTCTTGAAGTTACTGATGAAATTTGAGTGTAGGAAAAATTCAGGGAAAATAAAATGAAACTGGAATTTCAATAAGGTCCCACTGTGATCACTGAGTTCTACCGTGACTAAAAAGACGGTTATCTCTTCACCTGTATTTCCTTATGTAATTAATTTGCATTATCATTACTATATGATAAATATTTATTAGAGTATATCAAGGACCTTGTTGTTATGATAAAACTGGAATTTGAGTTCTCCTTTATAAAAAACAATGATAATTGCAGAGGATTCTTAATCATGCGGATAGGCCGTTAGATTGTTAATTGATAGGGATGATGGTTCCGCTTTTGTGAAACGGTGCGTAGATAAACGAGCTTTCGGCTTAGCACTGAATTACAGGGTTGGTATCTTAACACATCAATAACAGTTTAACAATATTATCCTTGATTAATTTATATTATATTATATTATATTTTTTTTCTTTTAACCCAGTATACATCATATAGGAATTTGAAATCATTGTGGTAAGAATTAGTTGTTGATTAAATTTTAGATCATTGTTCTAATAAATCCCAACGTGATATGAAATATTCCATTCTGAATTAATCGCTTACTTATCTTTGAGGTTTTCTTAAAGATATCATTGGAATTTTTTCTAGTATGGATCTTTATCCCATATTTCTTTGTTCTTTTTCAAGATCCATCATAGTTGAAGCACGTCCACATTGACTAGTAATCGCTCTCCATAGTGAAACCTTCATGATTTGTGACCTAGGATACTTCCCCTCGTAGGAGTTGATCGACCTTATTTTGTTTCTTTTGTCTATCTCATCAAGGCAGGATTGATTCTATTGATCTCTTTGAGTCGCTTTACTGATCATTTTGAGAAAGATTTTTATCATGTGATGTTGAGAGCGTGTCTTATCACACCTTGGTATCACCTTTTCCGTTCATTCCACTTCATTTCATTCACCGCCGTTCATTCCATTTTACTTTACTCCCTTGCAAAGTCAATGCCAAGGTGGGATAACTGTAGACACATTAATTTAACTTTACATTAAGTAAATTTTATGTCACAATTATAATGCTCCGAAATAGTTTGATTTTTAATCATTAATTAATTTTTATTAATTTTTTGATATTTTTGATGATTAACGTCGACGCCCTTTAGATTTATAGCTGAAATTAATTAGGACTTAAATTCCTAAATCTAGATAGATTTGACTAAATGACGTCGCCCATGGTCGATGCTATTTAGGTTTCCTAATCCGTCTGAATTTTCAATTTAAATTCAAGTTAATTTTCTAATTATCTAAATGACATCTCGTATGGACGACGCCTTTTAAGTGTCCTAATTTTCTACGCTTTCCTTTTTGGATTTTCTTTTTATTTTAGTCCTTCTAATTAGCCAAATGGCGTTGCTAATGGACGACGTGATTTAGAAGATTTCTTGATAAGCGTGCTTTGGCAGAGATTATTCGGTTATCATAGTTGGAAGGATTTCTAACTCCTTGGATGGCTATCCATGGCAATTCAAATCCATGGGAGAGCCTTTTGAAGGCCAAATTGCCTTCAAATCACTTCTTATAAATATATGTACCTATTGGCCTTCAAATAAGGTTGGCTATTAGAGGATTTAGAGCTCCCATCAAGGTGAAAGGAGGCTGCTCTTGTGAAGAATGTGGACAACAATTAGAGGACTTCATCCATCTTCTTCCTTCTTCCATTGAAGCTTTGAAGACCCATGGCTTTGGAGGGGCCAACCACCTTCTTCTTCTTCTATTCTTCTTTCTAGTTTCCCATAGTTTTCATCATTGTTTTGCATTGCTTTCATTAGATTTTCATTCCATCACTCCATGTTACACACACACACTACATCTATTTCCATATTCCTATGAATTAGGGGTTTTAAAGAACACCAAGCAAGTGAGTAGATTAGTGTGATTTTGGTGGGGACACCGAACAGCAGAAGAGCAGACATCGAGCACGTGCTACGCAGACGTCTTTGTAACTTGGCGACGAGCTCCTTATCTAGGATCGAGTCTAGTTATGCATTTTATTTTAGTCTAGCCTTAAGGGCTATTTCTGTCATTTCCTGCCCCTAGGACATGTTTGGTATTTCTTTTTAATAAGGTCATTCTTGTCTTGACCAAGAGATGCCCTTCTCTATATAAAGGGGTCATCTCTTCCCTTGTAGACATGCTAGAATGAATGAAAGCTTTGTGTTATTGTGTTCTCCCTCTTCTCATAATGTGAGATGAGAGCTCGTCCCTCCACGGAGGTCGCCTGAGAGAGGTTCCGGCGAGAGGCTGTGGGCGTGAGGCCCATGTTCGTATCGCCCCTCCCGCCTTCGACCCACCGTCTTGCCGACGTCCCGCGTCAAAGTGGTATCAGAGCGAGCCTTGAGGACGTCCTCACGGCCTCAGGATCCTCGCCTCCATGCTTGCCACCATTGCACCTCCCACGCCGCTGGAGACCAAAGAGCCGAGCCACCACCTTGTCAACCTGAATGGCTTCTTCATCTGCTTCAGCTAACCCCACACCGACGGCCACCTCCAGCCACCCGCCAGCGCCGGGCGGCTCTGTAGTGGCCCGCTCAGCACCGCCTACCCACCGTTTCAGACGTGTGACCGCAGGGAAGCCCTCCTACTCACCCCACCACCTTTTCTCCCTCTTCACCATCTCCTTCTCCCGGTCTCCCTCTCTCCAGCGTCTCTTCACCATCTCCTTCTCCCTGCCCCTCCCATCGCCACCCACAACTAGCAGTGGCAACAACCGCCCACCCGACATGGCCATCGCATGCAGCCCACGAGCCACTCCCACCACCTTTTCTCTCTCCTCCATTATCCTCCCCCTTCCTCTCGTGTGTTGCCTTGTCTAGCACCAGCAGCACCAGGCCCCCCCCATCCAGTGCGTGGGTTGGAACGAACTGGGGCTCCCGCCACTGCAGCACCCTGCCGCTATCCGACGGCCAGCCCAACGATGAGGAGCGTCGGCACCAGCACGGGGTCGAAGAGGACTTGCCGACGACGGCGGTGTCAGCACGATCCCAGCAACCCCACTGCAACACCACTGACCAGTCCTCGCACCGGCTGGCTCGCTGCCAACCAAGATCCACTAGCAACACCCCGCCGACATCCGGTGACCCTCGAGCTGGCCCGCCCGTCGCCAACGGTGCCCAGACGTCCGCGGCCACTCCCGCGGCCGTAGTCGCCATCGCCGGACCCCTCGACGCCATCGTCTCCTCCTTGTATCGTCCTCCCCCGCCACCTTTTCTCTCTACTCACTCTTCCCTCTCCGCGTGGATTCAAAGGCACCACGGCGCCAGCAGCTGCCGCCCGCGCGTGAGGAAGAAGAGAGGCGCACGGCGAGGAGCATGACGAACCCACGTAGCGAAGCACGGTGGGCCCATGCCGGGCATTTGCGGCCACTCCGGTTGCCATGGTCGCCGACGACCCCTCCCAGCCCACTGTAGTGGCCCGTGCGTGAGGAAGAAGTGAGGAACACGACGACATCGTCGCCCGTGCCCCTCACGAACGTGGTGCATTTGCCACGTACCCCACCCACCCCCTCTGCGTAGGCCCACCTAGAGGACGCTGCTCCCCAGCACATTGTGCCCTCCCGAGCACCCAATTGAGACAGGCGCTTCTGCTGCCACCCAGTGCCAGGCCCTTGCATGCACGTCATGAAGCCTCCACTGGTCACGCCAACTCCAGGTCATGCTGCTTAGAAGAACGCCCACATGCCAGATCTGCTGCATAAGGCACCTGCATGCATCACAGCTCGTGGCAGGCTTTTTTGCAGGAAGAAGAGATCTCGGCGGGATTCTGTATGCCTAGGATGCCTTGACAGGAGCTTTTGAGGAGGTTTGATAGGGTCATCATTTGGACAGATTTTGTAGAAGATTTAGAGGATATTTTTCACAGATTACTCTCCCTGCGTGGAGATTTGTGACTCATTTGTTTCCTTGCACGGGGAATAAGAATATGGCACGTAATTAATTATTTATCTCCCTCCTGTGCGAGGCGTAAGACAATTGTACACAGGTACCGAAGCGACACCGCCGCTGTGTGGGTGCTCTACGCATCCCCGCTCGCCCTCGTCTCCGATCGGAGTCGGTCTTGCAGGCCGGCTAGGTAAGTGTTGAACTCTGCTCCAATATTGTCTGTTCGTTTAGTATTCGCATCAATTGCGTAGCACCGGAGTGAGAGAGCATTCCACCACACTGAGTGATTATTGCTGTGGCGGTGAGAGAGTGTCTGCGAAACCCAACGCTCCAATTAGCGCAAGGTCGGCACGCCAAGTGTGGACAAGCCTTACATCCGTCGGTAGGTCCACAGCTACCTCGATTCGTCCCACGCACTTAGTGGGCTGACGCCGCGGGTGCTCAACATCCTTCACCACTACGAGTTCCCGTCTTGAGCTTCTCGCTCACTGAGTGACGACGTCGATCTTGTTGTCAATATGCTTGCTAATTCTTAGAATCCAGGATCCTTGCATTTAGCAAAACCCGTCAAGCCTTGCATGTCAGCCCGTAGAAATCATTTGAACCGTCCCGCATCTCAGCACAATCCTGTCATGGATCCCACACTTGTACACACCATAGAGACCCTCTTGGGCAAATCCTTGCAAGACATAACTGATCAATTTGGGCGACTAACCCAACATGTGGACGAGAGGCTCACTCCCTAGGGGAGTCCATGAGAGTCGTGGTAGGACGAGTGAACAATCTAGAGAATCCTCTAGAAAGACCCCAAGAGGCGGAGGAACATGCGGGATTGCGTGATCACCTAGATAACCGCCAAGGAGAGCCAGTTAGGGCCCCCAACCCACCCCAGGGTCAGGAGGATGTCCTTGACCACGAGCCCAATCGCGCGCCTCCGGAGCGAGCGCCGTGCAGGAGAGTAGAGTTTGACGACGGGTTAGCCCAAGAATGATATCCCGACTTACGTCGGAATGGGATGGGTGTCCATGGCTGTGGACAAAATCATGTACCATGCGATAGAGTTCTCCAAGGCAATGGTGAGTATGACGAATACTACCCATACCCCGACCCACCATGGGTACGAGGGGAGGCCTACGGCTATAGGATGGACCGCGCACCCTTTGCGAAAGGCCCCTGTTATTATTTTGATGAATATGAACGGGTTCCTTACCCTTACAGGGTTCGAGGGGATGAGCCTTATCGTGAGCGAGACCCCGGGCGCTTTGAGAGGGTTCCGCATGGGTGAGAGAGGCGAACATGATATTCCCAACCCACCACGGGTTAGGAATGCCTATGAGCGTGGCCGAGAGCGTGGACCATTTGATAGATGGCCTAGGGATCACCCCGACATTGATGATCACATCCTTCGAAGTGTGAGGGTAGATGCTCCGACTTTTGATGGTACCCTAGACCCCAAGGCCTATCTTGACTGGGAGGTAGGGATGAGCCAGTATTTTACCTGGTATACCATGAGTGAAGAGAGGAAGGTGAGCCTTTCTTCTATGAGGCTTGTGGGTCGAGCCAAAACCTACTGGCTCAACGTGGAGCATCTTCGTGCTGCAAGGCGGCTGAGACCTATCTCCACATGGGAGGAGATGAGAGAGAAATTGCGGGAGAAATATGTACCTCCATCTTATGAGCAGTGCCTCCTAGACCAGTGGCAGAGGTTGACTCAAGACGGCCGGACGGTGTCTGAGTACATAGCTGAATTTGATGACTATTGTCTCAGGTGTGGAGTTGGTGAAGATAGTAGGGTCACCTTATCGAGGTTTCGGGCAGGGTTGCATGAGAGCATCCAACGTGAACTATTCCTATGTGAGGTGATCACACTAGAACATGCCTATCAGATCGCCTTGGATGTGGAACGGTTTCAGAAGCCCACTAGGCCCCCCATCTTCCGGCAACCTGACTCCCGAGGGGCTACTAATCGTCCCATGCGTTTCCTCGAGCGGTCCGGAACTACTCCCGTCACTTCTGCAAGGGTCCCTACTGCCACCACCCCAAGCCCTCCCTCACCCCTACCTCCAACTACCCCGGCTCAGACTTCCACCATCCCACGGGCTGAGAGGAGAGATGATAGAGGGACCGGATTTGCTAGTAGAGATAGCCAACAGGCAGGGAGCTCTCGTAATCACTGCTTTCGGTGTCATGGGGTTGGCCACTATGCCAGCCAGTGTCCGACCAGGGCCCTGCTAATTGAGCCCTCCACTCATGAAGAAGAGGAGAACTACATACCTGACCCAGCCTTAACTGAGGAATTTGAGGAGAATGGTGCCACCCTAGGGTGTGTGCATAGGGGGTACGCTAGGATCGAGGGCATTGTGGACTTACACGGGGACACTAGGCTTGGTGTGGTGAGATGCATCCTCACACAGACTAAAGAGGTGGACTGGCGTCGAACCTCCATCTTCCATACCTACACTAGGATAGCCGACCAGCCATGCAAGATCATAATTGATAGTGGAAGTTGTATCAATGCAATTTCCACTGATTGTGTCTCTCGTTTAGGCCTGGATCCTGAGACTCACCCTGAGCCATATCAAGTCTCGTGGATTAATGCCTCATCATTACCCATCAGGACCCACTGCCTGGTACCCCTTGAGTTTCAATCCTATCAGAAGCCGATTTGGTGTGACGTCCTGCCCATGGAAGTAGGAAGCATCATCTTGGGTAGGCCATGGATCTATGATGAGGATGCTACCCTACTTGGCAAGGCCAACATTTGTGTCTTCAAACACAATGGCAAGAAGATTATCTTGCATCCCTCCCCACCTAAGAACCCCGCCAAGGGGGAGATCCCATCTCGGGAAAATTCACCTTCCACACCTTCACCTAACCCCTCCCCACTCGTTCCTTCCTCATCCAACCCACCCAACCCAGAACTAGCCGTAAAGTCAAAAGCGAGGATATCCCTTCATATAATCAAAGCAAGTGCATTTGAGGGCGAGGTTGCCGAGGGAGCCCTAGTTTGGGCTGTCGTCATGAGTAATCCATCTGAAGGTTACTCCACTCCACGAGTTGAGGAAGTGGAAACCGTCTTGAGCAGGTATCACGATGTCTTTCCCGTGGATCTTCCGAATCACCTGCTGCCCATGCGTGACATACAACACGCTATTGATTTCGTCCCTGGGTCCACCTTGCCCAATCTGCCTCACTATCGCTTAAATCCCACCGAGCACGCAGAACTACAGAGGCAGGTTGAGGAGCTCATTGGGAAGGGTTTTTTACGAATCAGCACCAGCCCTTGTGCTGTGCCAGCCCTCCTGACCCCCAAAAAGGATGGCACTTGGCGGATGTGTGTTGACAGCCGCGCCATCAATAGAATCACTGTGAAATATAGGTTCCCCATTCCTTGACTTGACGACATGCTTGATATGATGGCAGGCGCCACCATTTTCTCCAAGATTGACCTAAAGAGTGGATACCATCAGGTCCGCATCCGGCCAAGAGATGAGTGGAAGACTGCTTTTAAGACCAAGGATGGTCTTTACGAGTGGCTCGTCATGCCTTTTGGGCTCTCAAATGCCCCCAGCACCTTCATGAGACTGATGACTCAGGTCCTCCGACCCTTTATGGGCTCCTTTGTTGTTGTCTATTTCGATGACATTCTCATTTACAGTAGGACCAAGGAGGACCACTTGGGCCACCTCTGTCAGGTTTGTGAAGTGCTGAGAAAAGAGAGCTTGTATGCAAATCCTAAGAAGTGCCCATTTTTTACTGATCAAGTAACCTTCTTAGGCTTCATAGTATCACATAGGGGAGTTTTCGCCGACCCTGAAAAGGTCAAGGCAATTGTTGACTGGCCCCAGCCTATGAGCATCCATGATGTTCACAGTTTCCACGGACTAGCATCTTCCTATAGGTGATTCATTAGGGAATTCAACACTGTGATGGCCCCAATTATGGATTGCATCCGTAAGGAACCTTTTGGGTGGATGAAGGCCACCTCCAAAGCCTTCGCAGAGGTCAAGAATCGAATCACTCAGGCCCCCATCCTTCGCCTCCCCAATTTCTCCAAAGTCTTTGAGGTCTCTTGTGACGCCTCTGGGGTTGGTATAGGAGGAGTGTTAAGTCAAGAAGGGCACCCTGTGGCATATTTCAGTGAGAAGCTAGTTGATGCTAAGCTAAAAATATTCAACTTATGATAAAGAGTTCTATGCTGTGGTCCAGGCTCTTCGCTATTGGCGACATTATTTGTTGCCATAGGAATTTGTCTTGTACTCCGATCATGAGGCACTCCGCTTCCTCAGCTCCCAAAAAAAGCTGAATCCCAGGCATGGTCGATGGGTAGAGTTCTTGCAGGCCTACACTTTTGTGCTGAAGCACAAGGCGGGAGTTGAGAATAGGGTTGCAGATGCCCTCAGTCGACGAGTATCCCTTCTTTCCATCATGAGTGTTGAGGTAACTGGGTTTGATAAACTTAAGGAATTGTATGAATGATGTCCTGATTTTGGAGAGATCTATACCACGCTTAAAGCAAGATCCTCTAGGGGTACGAGTGAGTATCTCCTGCAGAACGGATACTTATTTAAAGGTCAGCAACTTTGCGTGCCACGCACCTCCGTTCGCAAATTTTTAATTCGGGAGGTACATGCAGGCGGTCTAGGTGGGCACTTTGGTCGAAACAAAACCATTAAGGCTGTTGAAAGCCGATTCTATTGGCCAAGCCTAAAGCGCGATGTAGCTCGTTTAGTGGCCCAGTGCTGTACTTGCGCCACTGCCAAGCAAAAGCGCCAGAACACTGGTCTCTACACTCCCCTTCCCGTCCCTGATCGTCCTTGGCAGGACGTGAGTATGGATTTTGTGCTTGGACTACCACGGAGCCCTCGTAAGCATGACTCCATCTTCGTAATGGTTGATCGGTTCTCGAAAATGGCCCACTTCATCCCTTGCTCCAAAACTTCTGATGCATCTAGGGTGGCTTGTCTTTTCTTTAATGAGGTTGTCCGTTTACATGGTCTTCCCAAGACCATAGTCTCAGATAGGGATGTGATTTTTACCAGCTACTTTTGGAAGACCCTTTGGCACCGAGTAGGCACCCTACTTAAGTTTTCTACTGCCTATCACCCTCAAACTGATGGCCAAACCGAGGTGGTCAACAGAAGCCTAGGGAACCTTTTGAGGTGCTTAGTAGGGGAGCACACAGGGACATGGGATTCTATCTTTCCCCGAGTTGAGTTCGCCTATAATAGTTCAGTTAATAGGACCACCGGGATGAGCCCTTTTGAAGTCGTGCATGGATACAAGCCTAACCAGCCTGTAGATCTCATTCCCCTTCCCTTGCATGCTCGCATCTCCGAGTCGGCTGAGTCATTTGTCCAACATATTCAGGACCTACACAAGCACATTAGCAAGCAAATTGATGAGAGCAACCAGCTCTACAAAAGATTGGCTGATGCACACAGACGAGTGCAGGAATTTCAGGAGGGTGACCTTGTCATGGTCAGGATGCGGCCTAAACAATTCCCCTCAGGGGTCGTTAAAAAGCTGCAAGCCCGCAGTGTTGGCCCATTCCGGATCCTAAAAAGGATCGGGTCGAATGCTTATGTTGTGGACTTACCGACAGACTATGGGATCAGTCCCACATTTAACGTGGCAGACCTTGTAGCTTACAAGGAGCCACAACAATTCCTAGTGATCCATTTGGGCCTTTGCCATCCATTGAGAGCGACCCCCCTACAGAGTGTCCACCAGCTCCACCCCCTGCACGGCGTGAGCAAATTGAGCGAATACTGGATGAACAGGTAATCACCACCAAGAGCAGGGAATATCAACGCTTCCTTGTCCGTTAGCGAGATCGGCCACCATCCGAAAACACGTAGATCAGCCAAGAGGACTTACAACTCCTTGATCCAGACCTGCTCGAGCGCTACCAGAGCAACGTAGACCCTTACTCGACGAGGACGAGTTCCCAGCACCCTAGGAGAGTTGGTGGAGACACCGAAGAACAGAAAGGCAGACATCGAGCACGTGCTACACAGACGTCTTTGTGGCTTGGCGACGAGCTCCGTATCTAGGATCGAGTCTAGTTATGCATTTTATTTTAGTCTAGCTTTAAGGGCTATTTCTGTCATTTCCTGCCCCAAGGACATGTTTGGTATTTCTTTTTAATGAGGTCATTCTTGTCTTGACCAAGAGATGCCCTTCCCTATATAAAGGAGTCATCTCTTCCCTTGTAGATATGCTAGAATGAATGAAAGCTTTGTGTTATTGTGTTCTCCCTCTCCTCATAGTGTGAGATGAGAGCTCGTCCCTTCACGGAGGTCGCCTGAGAGAGGTTCTGGCGAGAGGCCGTGGGCGTGAGGCCCGTGTTCGTATCGTCCCTCCCGCCTTCGACCCACCGTCTTGCCGACGTCCCGCGTCAGATTTCATGCTTAGTTTTCTTATTAGAATAGATACTATACAATCACAATAGCTCTAATCTATCTTTTGTTTGTTTGATTTGTTGCAAGGTTTGAAGAGAGGAATTGAAGAGAAGAAAGACTTGGAGAAAAGAAGAAAACCAACCGAAAAGTGTAAAGTAAAAGAAGGCTCTTCTTCTTCGGCCAGATGAAGAGGAGGAAACAAAAGGACCCTCAACTCTCCTATATACAAAAGGTAAGTAGCGATCAATTCTCTTTGAAACCTTCGATTTCTGGCGATCACATACACTCTATTTTTATTGTTTATTTATGTTAACACTAAGTTTCCATGATAGCATGACACACTTTTGAGCACCACAATTAGATAATCCTATAATCACAGACTAAAGATTTCCATCAAATGGCCTTCTTGGTTGTAGCTGTGGATCATCTTAGCTCCTTACTCAATTGCCTCGATCAAATTACATTAAATTCTAAATTTACATATAAAATTGAAGAAGGTCTTATGACGAGTACAAAAGGGAGGGAGTTAGAAGTGCAACGGAGTATGAGAGAGGGAGAGGTTCACAGACTTCTATTTATTAACAATTAAAAAAAAGTCAACCATACAACCATGATCCACATTCATACATCATTACATAAAGTATACATAAGTACATATCTATGACCACAATGTATTTTATCCATTCCACACATGGAATAGTACATCATACGGCTAAATAAAAGAGTTTCGAAAATAAATAATTTTGACTTTTAAAAAGCTTGGTTCCAATCAAAATTGGGATTTAAATTTCAAAAACTCATTTTATTATGTTAAGTATGCAATTAAACCAAATTTAAAAACATTAAAGACACATCTCATGTGCACACACTCTAAATTAAATATTCCATACCAATTAGAACAGTTGTAATAATTTATAATTAACCTAACATTTAGATTAATCAATAGTTAGCAAGCTAACAATTAGACTATTAATTATAGACTACTAATCTAACTCTTAGATCAGTCAATTAAAGTTAATTACTAATTTAATTCTTAATAACAACTTTTGTTAATTAAAATGATTCCAAAATCATTTAAAGCTCAATTAAATAAAATTCAATAAAAATTTTAATTTCAAAACTAATTTTGAAATTTAAAATTAAAATATCCTTTATTTATTTATTTGTTTAATGGGCTAAGGATTTTTAATTACGGCTCAGGCTGGCTCAACCTCGGGTCGAGCTAGGGCGTGAACCCACCCAGCCCAAGGCTCAAACCCTTTAGCGAAGTCCACGCGATTCTCCTCATGACAAATTTCCTCATGATCCTCATTGCTCGCATCCCTCAAACAATCTGCCATTCACCACAACGATCGCCGCATCACGCGGTCGATTTCCCGTCTCATAGGAGTCGAAGAAGATCTTTTTCATAAAAATCCGAAAAAGTATAAAACCTACTTTTAATCCATCGCCTTGAAAATCTTTTGTGTGTGACCCTCTAGGCCCAACTACCAGTCTAGTTAATGGCCTAATAAGCCCAGTGACTCCTCACTAACTTAATTAATCAATTAATAACTCATATTAATTAATTAATCAATCGAATTAATGTCGCACATACAATTCAGTCAGGTCTACTGGGTTCTCGGGTTTCCCCGGATCTCCCGCGCAGCGGAAATAAAATAAAAACAGAGATCCGTTCCCGTTTCTAAAAATCTAAAAATCGGATTATCGGATAATCGGTTCTTACCGTATGCGGATTCAAATCCGCAACTGTTCAGTTCCGTGGGTGCGACACCGCAAGCCGCGCAATCGCCCGACCTCTAGCAGAGTCTACGCGATCCTCCTCTCAATGGATATTCTTACGTTCCTCATTCTTCGCAGCCACGAAACCTCCGCCGGTCGCCGCAACGCGTGAACGATTTCTCGTCGAACGGGAGTCGGAGAAGCGGCAGAACAGATCTGGAGATCCGGATCTGGCCTGGGGCTCCAGAGAGAGAGAGAAACAGAGGAGAGGACGGCTAGGGTTAGCAGCAGCTTGACCTGCTCAGCTCGTTCACTACATTTTATACTAACCACATGGTTTTTCATAAAAACCCCCGGTTTATATAAAACCTACTTATTTATCCATCGCCTTGCGAATCATTTACGTGTGATCCTCCAGGCCTAATAACCAGTCTAGTTAATGGCCCAATAAGCCTAGTGACTCCTCACTAGCTCGATTAATCAATTAATAACTCATATTAATTAATTAATTAATCGAATTGATGTCGCACATCGAATTTGATCGAGCCTCCGACCACGTTGGGTGACAAGCAACACCGCATGAACCCAGAAGGTATCGGGGTTAAGTAACTCACTCTTGGAACCTTTCCGCCGATAGTTATCGCGTGGATATAATCTTTCATTCGTACAATGCTTTCGAGTCAACTTAGGGTATGACGTGCTGTCAAACCCTAACCGGTCGACTCACTTGGATTGAATGCCGCTGATGAATATCAAAAAACTCCTTTCTCGATATTATCATCCGCTCTGGCCAAGTACTTTCGCGCATCCTTCCTAAAGCATTCTCTCTCATCGTACCGAGAGCGAATGATTCCTTATTGACACTCAAATCCCTTCGACGGTGTAGACACGCTAATTTTGACGTCATTTTGAGTAAATTTCATATCATATAATAATGCCGCAGAATGGTCTGATATTTAATCATTGATTAATTTTTATTGATCTTTTTGAGTGTCGGGTTTAACAGACATGATTTAAGTTAATCAATTAAATTGATTTTAACTCAAATTTTAGTTAAAATAAGAAGAAGTCTAAACGACGTCTACACGTGTGGACGCCATTTAGAGTTTATTCTTATTTTAACGTTTAAAATTTGAATTTTAATCAATTGATTAATTAGCTAAAAAGCGTCTGTAAGGCACGACGCGTTTTAGGTTTCCTAAGTTATTTCTACTTCTCTTTCGGATGTTTATCTTTATCTTTATCTTAAATAGTGTAAAAGACGTCTATACATGTAGATGCGTTTTACCTAATACAGATAAAGATAAGTTTTCTCGGATGTTTATCCTTATCTTAATTAATCTGAAAGGCGTCTTCAGTGGCTGACGTGTTTTAGATAATTATAGATAAAGGTGAATTAATCTTTATTTATCTGTTGGTTAAGATGGATAAATCCCATGTTTTTTCATGTAAATCTACGGACGCAGAAGAAGTCTATAAATACCCTCCTTTTGAAGGGGGTAACAATAAAGAATGAGTGATTAGTTAGTGATTGAAGATCGAAGCAACGACGTCCAAACGCTGAAGAGCCGAAGTGCTGCTGTTTCCAGAAGTCGGCGTCCATTCTTCATCCATTCAAGATCAAGACTTTCTATTCTTCACCAATCGGCATAAGTTTTTCAATTCGTTTCTGCATTTACATCTTCATTAATTCTGCATTCTTCATCATCACTCCATGCAACACACAACACTAGCATCCTTTTCAAAACCTATTTGATTAAGGAGTTTCAAAGACCATCCCAACAAGTAAATTTGCTGTTTAGTTGCATGTTTAAAAGTATGATTAGAATGGATACTTCTTTTGCTTAAGTTCTCATCATTGTTTCTTCATTTCTCTTTCCATTTTCATGCAAAGGAGAATCAAAAGGGAGGAAATCAATAGCAAAATCACAAGAACTCTGGAAGATCCTCAACTTCAACCTCAACAGCAAGAACAAAGACAAGAAATGGCTCTCTTTCTTCAGCCGGCTGAAGGAGGGGAATCAAGAGCTTAACATCTCCCGCGTTCAAACAGGTAGGCGATCAAAATCTTCTTTTGGAACTTTTAAGTCAAAAGTTTCTGGCGATCACTCCACTTAGTTTCTTTTTGATAGGTTTATTTTGCACTTAAACAACATAGATTTTTCATGATAATCACACACTCATTTTAAGCACTCACAAATTTTTTGGCGATCACGGTGGGACTTGGTCTCGCCATCTTTTAGTTTTTTGTTCTTGCTATCATCAATCGGGCACCCACGGTGCACCACTTGTGTCTCTCGACACGTCCTCACCAATTGGTGAGTGTTTTTAGTTTAGTTAATTTCCTACGTGCACCACGTGCACACCCCTAGGGCAAGATCTTGCCCTCCCCGTTGATTAGTTGAAAAGCTGCTTTTTGTGATGAAATGCTGTGTGATTGATTGATATCTTAGTTGTTTAGTTAGTAAAATCATCCTGTTAAAACTTGAAACTAAAAAAATCTTGCATGAGCTGATTATTTACTGTTTTTATCCTGTTTGAGGAGGAATCAACCCAGAAATTCCTCCTGGAAAGTTGCTTCTGCGACTTGAAAAGTGTCCAGGAAGAGCGACGCATTTCAAACTGCGTCGTCATACCCAGACGCCTTTCAGTCTTATTTCTCTGTTGTCTGCAATCTGAGCTTCTGCGAAAAATTAAGATTTTGTTTGAATAGCGTCGACTACCCTCGACGCGATTCAGGCAGTTTTTTAATTCTTCTTCAGTTCTCAGATTCTTGTGACCTGTGTACTAATTACCCATTATGTATTAAGCATTAGAGGCCATCCAGGCTACAGGTCATACGCATTGAGGCTAATACCCTCCTTTTCTTAGGAACACTCTACTTGACGTCATCAACTCTCTCTGATTGGGTCGGTCCCTTGATCAGACTAGAGAAGTTGGCGTTGAGGCCTCCATAAGTCCCCAAAATCAAGGTACTCCTCCTTGATCATCGGGCTGGTTGTACCAGTTGAAGTCCCGGTTAGATTCCATAAACGTTGTGAGAGAAAGCCATAGAATATAACAGTGAATATTGAACTGAAACTAGGATCCCATCCCTTGAGCGAATTTGTGGTTTAATTAAATCCAAATAACTCAACAAGGAATCTTAAAATCACGCTAAACATCCACTTGTTTGTTTAAGTCTCTGTGCAACTTGTTTGCCAATCCTTGAAAAAAGAATCTAACATCATGCTGCTCCGATCAAGCAGGGACTTGAGTATGGCTCCAGATGCCATTGTCAACTACGAGGGAGATGCTAATGCCCCTCGCGATTCCGATTACAACTATGAGAGCGGGAGAGATGCTAATGCCCCTCGCGATTCCGATTACAACTATGAGAGCGGGAGAGATGCTGATGCCTCCTGTAATTCTGTCCCCATCCCGTTTCGACATGATGGGAATGTCCGGACCCCTCTTTTTCATCCCCACGATCAATATCCTGATCCTCCCCCGCATGAGTATGTGATTCCTAATCCCATTCTCGAGGGGGACATGAATCAGAATGATCCCTCGTCCTCTGATCCTTCGGATCTCATCAATGCTTTGGGAGTTCTTGCCTCCCGTCTGGACCCTCAGCAGTTCGAGGCGATCCAGTCCATTTTGAAGGGGAAGGCACCCATGCAGTCTGCTGAGCCGAACCCTGCGGCTCCCCCTGCTATCCCTCAACAATCTCCTCTTCATCCTCCTTACATTCATCAGGCCATGGAAGGCCTCCATATCACTTCTCGGCTAGCTGGGCCGCAACTTTCATCTTCTAGGCAACTGGCTAGACCACTAACGCCTGCTTATCAAAATGCCATCGGGCATGGCGGAAGCTCTGTCGGACCGCCTCTTTATTGTCCTCCTTGTCCAACGTACTCTAGGCAATAGGCCTATCAAGTACCTCCACCTCCTCCTCCTCCCCAGGCAGATCTGACAATGCAAGCGTTGCTGGCCAAGATGGAGCGCATGGATGAACAATTCAACAACCTCCAGAAGATGATGGGGGTCAAAATTGCACCGGAGATCAACTTACCGAGCCTGCCAGTGTTCCACCTGCCACCTTCCGAGATGCCAGTGTACCGGAAGTACAATGGTACTGGTAACCCCTTCACCCACTTGAAGGAGTTCATGTACGAATCATCCTTCTGGCAGAACGATAAGAGGTCATTGGCCTTTATGTTCAGGAGATCTTTAGAGGGACCAGCCCTCGAGTGGTTCTTTTCCTTGGAACCCTCCGAAGTAGAGGACTATGGTATCGTTTCTCGAAAATTCATTCAACGATACCAAGACAGAGTTGCACCCTCCCTGTCCATCACTGACCTCATAGCAAAAAAGATGAAACATGATGAGGAATTCGTCAATTTTGCCGACAGATGGCGGGGCTTGGCTGAGAAAGTGAAAGATCACTTGTCTGAGTCAGAGCAAGTGAAGATGCTGATTTCCAATGCCACGCCCCAGTTCAAACTAGTCCTCTCCCTGAACAATCTGACCAGCATGGCAGAGCTCTATGAAAGAGCACGGTATTGTCAGAATGCTTTCAAGGACGCTACGTTCTCTAGCGTCTTTGATCCTCACAGACCTAGCAGGCCTCCACCCCGAAAGCCTGCAGTGCCAAATTCTCCCAGCACAGGTCCAACGACTGAGGGCACGCTCTCTCACGAGCAAGTCAGCAACATGAACAACAATTCGCCCCAGTTCGTGAGGAGTCAGCAACAGTACCAGAGGCCACCACAGCCGAACCAGCAGGGGTACAGGCAGCAGCCGAACCCTCAGTATCAGCAGCCCCAATATCAGCGGCCCCAGCAGCCGAACCAGCAACAGCCACAGCAGCCGCCGCAACGGCAATTGCAGTACCAGCAACCACAACAATAGCAGTACCAACAACAGCAGCCCATCACAGCCGACAGAGGAAGCACACAATGAAGAGAGTGCACTAGGCACTCAATATGATTTGTTGAAACATCTGGATCGAACACCGGCACGAATCTCCGTGCTTGAGTTGATCAAAAGATCGAAGAGTCACCAAGAAGCTTTGATAGAATATTTGCAGAAGGTGATGGTCAACGAGGACGTGCCGGTGGAAAAGATTGCAGCACTATTAGTTCCTCAGGGGGATCAACCCTCCATTACATTTCATACATCGGAACTAGCACCGCCAGCAGCCAGAAGCATGGCTCTAAGCATCACGGTCAACATCTACAAGAAGGTCATGGATGCATGCCTAGTTGACATAGGGGCTTCGATCAATGTCTTACCCCCGAAGACCCTAGAGCTGTACGGTGTGCCCAAAGAAAAATGGTTGCCTAGCCCTATCTCTGTGACAACATATGATAACTCCACCCGTTCCCCTCTGGGAATGGTTTATTTGAAAGTGGAGCTAGGCCCTGTAAGTCATGCAGAGGTCGAATTTCATATTCTGGAAATCGACCTTTCCTTGAATGCCATCTTGGGTCGTCCTTGTATAAAAACTCTCGAGGCGATTCCCTCCACGAATCACCAATGCCTCAAATTCCCCTTCAAAGGACGAATTATTAAGGTGACGAGCATGCCGATCCTTGCTGCTGCTCATACTTTGAATGTCAAATCCACTTCTTTATCTGGCCGACAACCTTTTCTGTCGGTATTATAGGTCTACCATCCAGTGGCTGATCCCCTAAAAATTGCCACTATTTCTTCTTACCCGTTAAACGCCATAAAAAGGGGGAAGTGCATGAGTACCCCAGGATGGAGAATTATGATGAAGAGTGGCTATTAGCCTGGAAGAGGTCTGGGCACACAGTTACAAGGCAGGACCACACCCGTTAAAGATCACCGAGGAGCACCTGGAAGCGGCCTGGGCTATAGGCCAAGAAAACTGAAACAAGATATCGTTCAGCAAGCAGAGAATGAAGATAGTCATAAAATCTGGGAGACGATGTCTACACCGCCTAAGGAAGGCCGGGATCCCCTAACATGGACCTTGTATACACATTTTGTAAAGGGGCCCATAATAAGCCATGACAATACGGTGGTCATTACTTCATGTTTTGACCTCCATGATATATATGAGAGAGACCTGACTAGGCATTGCTCGGAACTACTCACGTACCAGTCCTTGGAGGCTCTGCGGCCTATGAAGAGGAGGAAATTCCAAGATCCTAAATGTGAATGGTACAGGTGGTTCGATCTAAGAGACCTCTACATTGCACGGAACAGATTGTTTCTAGATCTTGCAGAACCCAAGTGGCCGCTACAGATTGATGAGATGATCAAAAGTCCTGGTGCTATCTTTGACAAACGGATATTGCTGTCAGAAGAGACCGATGAAGGGGAGCCAGATGACCCCTATGAAGCTGGCTACACCACAGATCTGCTCTGGAGGAGGACATATCCTTCTCATGTTTTCATGCTCCATACTCTGTTTCGCACGTTGCTCCTGACCCCGACTTGGTCGCGGGTCATTATTGAAGATATTCCACGGGCTTCGCCCGTTATGATTACTCTGTCCCCTCGGGACCTCATTCCACCACCTCCTCTCGACCTAGAGAGGATGTATGATTTGATCTGGGACATACTGCTGTATGATCCCCCTAATCCTTTGGCCTTGGTGCCACTTCCTCCATCTAATTCTCCTTCTATTTGTATTCATTCCTGTTTTATGCTTAATTCCGCTATTGTCAAAAAAAAAACGCCAATTTGGCAACAAATTCTTCCCAGATCCTCATTGAGGAAACCTCTTACTTGTCCGATCACACCCCATTGCGCAGGTCTTTCGGTCAAGATTCTCTCCTAGATCTACTCTGCCCCTCCCCTCGGGAGGATTCTCCTGTATTTCCACTTGTATCCCAGGATTTCCATCCTACTTCATCTTCATTAGGTTATAATAGGGAGTATAGTGAAGTTAGGCAGTCTAGTTTTAGGCAGGTTAGTCAAGTTAGGAAGTCTAGGAAGCCTAAGGGTAGGCGAATTCCAGATAGATACCTCCAAAACTTAGCTGGTAGATGTCTTTCTTGTTCTTTAATCCCTCAGTTTTTAGAAAATCCAATTCATATGCCAGAAGATTGTATAGACGATGAGTCAGTCAATGATGGGTATGAGGTGTATGAGTTAGTACATGAAAAAGACCTCATTATTGAAGATAAAGAAGATGACGAGGACGCAACTGAGGCATATGCCAGTGGAATGAAGAGATTCGATGAACCCTCAGCTGCCGTAGAAGAACCCACCAAAGAAATCAATTTAGGGACGGAAGACGAACCTAAGGTTGTCCTCGTCAGTAAAAATCTTTCTACAGAGGATGAGAAGGCAATGATACAAGTGCTTAAGGACTATAAGGTCACTTTCGCCTGGAGTTATGAAGATATGCCGGGGTTAGACTCATCTTTAGTTGAACACAGGTTGACATTAAAGGATGGAGCTAGCCCGGTCAAGCAGAAATTAAGGCGATTCCACCCACAAATGGCTCTAAAGATGAAGGAAGAGGTCGACAAATTACATAAAGTCAAATTTATTAGAGTTGTCCTTTATCCACAATGAGTGGCCAACATAGTCCCGGTCATGAAGAAGGACGGGAAGGTCAGAATTTGCATTGACTTCCGAGATTTAAACCGGGCGTGTCCTAAAGATGATTTTCCATTGCCTCATATTGATGTACTCATTGATAATACCGCTGGCTATGAAACCTTATCATTTATGGACGGATTTTCAGGGTACAATCAGATCAAGTTAGCAGAAGAAGATCAAGAGAAGACGTCATTCACTACACCTTGGGGAACATACTGTTATGTCGTCATGCCATTTGGATTGAAGAATGTTGGAGCCACTTATCAGAGGGCTATGATGGCAATATTTCATGACATGATGTATATAGATCTGGAAGTGTATGTGGATGATTTATTGGTTAAATCTAAGACAAAGGCTGAGCATGCCAAGGTTTTGGCAAGGGTATTAGAGAGATCGAGAGAGTATCAGTTAAAGATGAACCCCAAGAAATGTGTATTCGGGATATCTTCAGGAAAATTACTTGGATTCATTGTCAGCAAACGGGGAATTGAGATCGATCCCAACAAGGCGAAGGCTATCAGAGAAATGCCACCTCCCAAAAACTTGAAAGAGTTGAGAGGATTAATCGGGAGGTTGCAATTTATTCGTCGTTTTGTCTCCCAGCACTCATAAAGGTGTAAGCCGTTTTACGAACTTACCAAGCCAGGAGTCAAATTCGATTGGGACGATAACTATCAGGAGGCATTCGATGGATTAAAGAATTATTTGGCAAGTCCTCCTGTTTTGAGACCACCATCTCCAAGCAAACCATTAATACTTTACATTTCTGTCCTGGATGATGCAGTGGGGGCTGTCCTAGCACAAGAAGATGAAGAAGGAAAGGAGAGGGTAGCCTACTATCTCTCTAAACTTCTCAACCCCGCTGAACAGAGATACACAGCGATGGAGAAAACATGTGCAGCATTGGTCTGGGTTGTTCAGAAATTGAAGCATTATTTTCTGGCCCATGAAGTCCATCTCATCGCTAGAATGAATCCGATCAAATTCCTTCTGGAGAAATCTGTTCTTACTGATAGGTTAGCGTGATGGCAAAGCTTTCTATCTCAATTTGATATCATTTATATTCAGCAGAAAGCGATCAAGGGCTATGCCATAGCGGAACATCTCGCTCATCATCCCCTTCCTCGATTTGATCCAATGCGATCGGAGTTTCCGGATGAGGAATTGATGTCCGTAAATCAAATCAGAGATGATATGTGGACTCTGCATTTTGACGGAGCTCTGAATTCTCATGGAAAGGGGACCGGTATCGTTCTGTTATCACCTGAAGGCGTCACCATTCCACAAGCCTTTCAGCTTGACTTTCCAGTCACCAACAATATAGCTGAATACAAGGCACTCCTTGCTGGCCTCGAGGCCGCTCACTTGCATGGTGTCACCAAACTCAGGATTGTGGGTGATAGTCAACTGATTCTTCGCCAAGTGCTGACCAAGTATCGAACTCTTGATCCCAAACTCAAGCCTTATTAAGAACTTACTTCTGCTTACTCAAAGCTTTTCATGAAATTGATCTTTGTCCATGTCCCTAGGAATCAGAACATCTTAGCTGGCGCTCTAGCTTCACTTGCATCTTCTCTTGATTTTCCAATCAGCAGACAATCTGAATCAATCATAGTTCATAGGCGTCTTTCACCCGCCGTGAAAAACCCTTCATTCCTTAGAACTAAGGAGAAGTTGCTGAAGAAAGTCAGAGACGGAGATATTGTGGAAAAGAGAGAAATCATGTTGATAGAGCTGTTAGAAGAGATGGATGATGAACAGAAGCCATGGTATTATGAAATTGCAAAATATTGTGAAGATCAATCATATCCTGAGGAAGCCACAACTGAGGAGAAGAGAGCTATCAGGAGAGTTGCTCAAAGATACACCCTAGTTGGAGGAGCACTGTACAAGAGAGATTTTGATGGAGTTCTTCTGAGATGTCTAGACGAAGATGAGCTTTGGAAGGTTATGGAAGGAGCTCATAGTGGAGTCTGTGGTGGCCACGTCAATGGACAGATGTTAGCAAAGAAGATCCTCAGACAAAGATTTTATTGGCCAACCATGGAAGAAGACTGTGTAGGATATGTCCGTAGGTGTGCTAAGTGTCAACTTCACGCCGACAAAATTCATTCTCCTGCATCTTCACTCAATCCTGTTTCTTCCCCATGGCCTTTCTCCATGTGGGCTTTCGACATCATTGGACCCCTTGGTAATCCAGATTTCGGCATCAAGCAAAAGTCTTTCATTCTCACGGCAACGGAATACTTCACCAAGTGGGCAGAAGTTGAAGCGTACACGGAAGTCAAAGCATCAACCGTCTACAAGTTCATCATGAAGAACATCATCACCCGATTTGGAATTCCAAGCACCATCGTCACCGACAATGGACCGCAGTTCGTGTCACAAGAATTGAAGGACCTCTGCAACAGGTATAGAATTGCATTGCATCATTCATCTCCTTATTATCCGCAAGGCAATGGCCAAGCAGAGGCAACTAATAAGACTTTGATAAAAATTATCAAAAAGACGTGCAAATCTAACAAATTCGCGGACTGGCCAGAAAAATTGGTTGAGGCTCTATGGACCTACCGAACTTCAATCTGCACACCTACTGGGCAAACTCCTTATTCCTTAACATTTGGAATGGAGGTGGTAGTTCCATACGACCTTATACCATCTTTAATAGTACAATTGAATAAGAAATTTTCCATTGATGAACATCGTTCAGCACTCTTTGCTCAATTGGAACTCTTAGACGAGAGAAGGTGGTCATCCGCTAATCATGCAAAAGTTTATCAAAATAGACTAGCACGTTTTTATCAAAAGAAAGTTATTGAACGAAAGTTCAAAGTCGGTGAAATGGTCGTCAAAAGGATTTTTGTAAAACCTGGTGGTCCGCGTTCTAAGCTCCAACCCAACTGGGAAGGACCTTATGTTGTATCACACGCTTATCGTCTTGTCAATGCAGAAGGAGAAGAGCTAACTCATCCCTGGACTGGTTTACATCTTAAGGAATACTACCCTTAGGTTAAAGAGTCGATCAGCATGGTACAAAGACCAGTGGAATCAAAAAATTTATAAACTCAAATTTTCTTGTTAGTCTGGATAATTTAACTTCAAACCCATTACTACACACACTGACACGTTTGATTCGTGAGTAACAAGAGATGCCAAGTCCTAAGGAATACCGAAAGCTTGACTGAAAGTGTAAAGTACAAATCATTCGTTTTAAAGCAAAATTCTGTTTTACACTCGGCCCATGATGTCGGAACGAGGCTTAGAATAGACTACCAAGAATACCCGCCGTCTTAGTAGGAGGCCGTCATAAAAAAATGTGGGAGATCCGTCCCAAAGAAAAGAATAGAAAAGCAAAAACAAAAGGCAAAATCCGAATGCCAAATCAAAAGGCGATTACACTACAAACATTACATCAAGGCCATGAAATGAAACAAAAGGGAATGCAAGGTCGATAAATACCCCGGAAAGAAATGACCGAACCCCAACGGATATTAGGGTAGGAAAGGAACATCTTTTTAGGTCTCCGGAACCTTCTCATGGGTTTTCTAAACGAATTCTTCCTTTCTTTCTAAAGAGGCGTACTCCAAACTTAAGGAATGACTTAGATTGACTAAGGGTCAAATCATCAAATGGGATCACGAATGGAAACACAAGTTTAAACATGATGGGTTTAAGTTAAATTGTTAAAGAACAATTTGGGAATTAAGTTAATAAATGAATATGATCTTTTGATCTGGGTACCATGATGATCTTCTAGTCGAAATTCAAAAAATACATATGTCAAAATTCAAAAAAAATACATATGTCAAAATTCAAAAAAAATACATATGTCAAAAATCCAAAAAAATACATATGCCAAAAATTCAAAAAAAAAATACATATTTCAAAACAAAAAAAAAGGGGATATTTCAAAACAACAAAAAAATATTTCAATTAGCATTTGCTTATTGCACTTGGTATGTCTTATTCCTTTTATTTTCAGTGAGCATCTGTCTGCTTGCATATTGCATTTTGCTTAAGTTTGCTTATAGTTCAATTACCTTTGTTGATAAAGGCTATGCCCCTTGACCATTCATTTAAAAAAAAAAAAATTAATCGACCATTTATTTGGTCAGGCAAGGGGCTAAGCCTAAATAGATACTTAACCTGTTTGTTAAGTGATGTGCATGACACAAAGCAAACACATGGAACACAAGATTGGAGCTCAAAAGTTTTATGTATATCATCAAAAGGTGTTTTGTACTTGATACACAGAAGAAAATAAAAATACATAAGCCCTCAAGGCTGGCTCTCCCCTCCGCCCTCGTCGAGCTGACTCTGGGCCTCGTCAGGCACATCCGATGCTGGTCCTCAGCTGGGAGGTGGAGGTGGTCCCATCGCACTCGGCCCTGCTTGGCCGGACGACATGGCGACGTTGGTGGTAAAAGCACTCACCAAACCACGATCAGCGGCCCGTTGCTGGGCTCGCTGATACCGCTCCTCCACCATCTTGCACTCGTGCTCTGCAACTGACAGTCGACCCTGAAGACTCTCTAGCCGGAGGCGGTCGCGGTCTCTCTCCTCAGTCAGGATCTCCAGGCAAACCTGGAGACGTGCAAGATCTCCGGTGGAGAGACGAGCCACCTGCTCCTCCAACGCTCGGATCCGCGCAGCGTCAGCTTCAGCACGAGCAGCTACTGCACGAGAATGCTCCAGCTCCGCTTCAGCCCTCTGAAGGGCTTCATGAAGCTTAGCAACCTGAAGGGAAGTCATTGTTAGTTCAAGGCAATCAAGTAATCAAAATCAAAATTCGAAAAGTCAAAGAACTTACCGGAGCAGCCCGGTCTTCCTCCGCAAGAGAAGCTCGATGGATGGCGGAGGCTGTTAGGAATCGCCATGAATGCAGCGGAAATAAAAATGATTCCATTGTATCGGTTGCTGGGGTTGTAAAACGGACATTAAAACTAACGCGGGAAGAACAGTTCTTCACCTTTGCGGGGTTTCGAATCTCCCGTGGATGATGCCGACTCGGTAATTGCGCACGCGCACGATCTCTAGAGGTATCCACACGAGTTCCCGCAGCAGACGCGATTTCCTCCTCGGCTTAAGTGCTCCGACCATATCTCAAATCCACCATGCGCGGAGAGAGACAGATCCACTCCGAGAAGGAGAGAGAGAGAGGAGAGAGAATCTTGGGAGTAAAAATTCGTCCAACTAACTTTTTACCACTCCCCCTTGGCCCTCCTTATATAGAAATAAGGATAAGCACAACAGTTAATCCTCATGATTATCCAAGAGTTTGGCCTTGGATAATTCTCCATTAAATCTTCATGTTTATCCTGCAGCTTTTCACAAAAACCCAGATAAGCATGAAATTTAACATCTCTCACCGTCTGACGAGAACTCTTATGTGTGTGACCCTCTAGGCCCATATATCAGTCCGGTTGCAGGCCCATTAAACTTATAACTGTTTCTTAAGTTTAATATTTATTAATTAACATTTAAGCATCATATGTTAAATGATTAATTTAATAAACAAGTAAATTATCATCCGATGATTAATTCACTTGGCCTTCTGATCATGAACAGCACCAAACACTACCTCATGATCCCAGAAGATATAAGGGATACTGTTCCCTTCAATTGAACCTTTCCGTCTGCCGATGCCGCACAGATATAATCCTTCACTCATACAATGTCCCGATAACGCAAGGGTATGGTTTTATAGTCAAACCCTCTATCGCATTATCCAGATGGATTACAGTACACAGTTAATATCTAGAAAGACATCTCTTTCATTTGACCCTGGCCAGGGATTTCTGTGTACACATCCATAGGACATTCTCTCTCCAGTCTTATACCAAGAGTGAGTGATCCCTTGTTGTTCACTCAATTACCTTCGCTAGCTTTCCACTGTATCTGAAAGACCGATTATGGTAGACTTAATGGTTAAAGTCCACGAGTCAGAGAATCAAGATACAATGGTCCACAAACAAGGTATCATTGGTGACTCAGGTCAAAGGACCAACTGTGCTACTGCAACGATTGAATTCCCTGGTTGACTAATAGGTATAATTACCATCCAGGAATTCTTATTTGGGTCTGTTCAGTGAAATCATTCTCTAATGAGCACCCACTTGTTTGTCTTAGTGTCACCACACGAGTGAATGTGAGATCATTCACCCTCATCATATGAGCAGACATAACTTGTGTCGATCTTATCGGATATTTAATGTCCATCTCAAATATCCTACGATCGAGAACTATTTAAGACAATTGCCTTAGGATATTGATCTCACTATCATGATCTCATCATGATTCAATATCCCATACATTTGTCTATGGACCTTCATTACGATAGTCGTTTGCGAGAACTATTAAATGAAGAAATAATTGCCTTTATTAATAAACTGAACTAGAATATACAATGATTGGCTTTGAGGCCACCCAATTCTAACATTCTCCCACTTGGACTATAGCCAATCACCCATGTGTCTAAGTCCCATAGACTTAAGGTGACGTTCTAAATTATTTTGAGACAATGGCTTAGTCAAGGGATCTGCTACATTATCTTCAGATGAGACTTTCTCAACTACTATATCTCCTCGGGCGATGATCTCACGAATCAGATGAAATCGTCTCAGAATGTGCTTTGACTTCTGATGTGATCTTGGCTCCTTTGCTTGAGCTATTGCCCCATTGTTGTCACACAATAATGGAACAGGATCTGAAATGCTTGGAACGACTCCAAGCGCCGAGATGAACTTCTTCATCCAAACCGCCTCCTTGGCCGCTTCAGCTGCAGCAATGTATTCTGCTTCGGTCGTCGAATCTGCAGTAGTTTCCTGTTTGGAACTCTTCCAACTTACTGCACCTCCATTTAACATGAACACAAATCCAGACATGGATTTGCTGTCATCCATATCCGACTGGAAACTCGAGTCAGTAAATCCTCGAAGTTCCAAGTCGTTTCCTCCATAAACAAGAAATAGATCCTTAGTCCTTCTTAAGTATCTAAGGATACATTTCACCGCCTTCCAGTGTTCCTCACCTGGATCAGCCTGATATCTACTGGTGACACTTAGTGGGTGTGCCACATCAAGCCTAGTACATAGCATTGCATACATGATAGATCCTATTGCCGAGGCATAAGGAACTCTATCCATGTATGCTCTCTCTTCAGGTGTCTTGGGAGACATTTCTTTAGAGAGATAAATTCCATGCCTCATAGGAACGAGGCCTCTCTTGGAATTTTCCATGCCAAACCTTTTGACTATGGTATCTATGTACATAGATTGGGACAAGCGAAGCATCCTTTTGGACCTATCTCTATAGATCCTTATTCCCAGAATATAGGATGCTTCTCCCAAATCTTTCATGGAGAAGTTTTTGGATAACCAAGCCTTTACTGATGATAACATTCCTACATCATTCCCAATGAGTAGAATGTCATCAACGTAAAGTACCAAAAAGGTAACCGCGCTCCCACTAGCCTTTTTGTATACACAAGGTTCATCTTCATTCTTAATGAAGTCATAAGATTTGATTGCTTCATCAAATCTTAAGTTCTAAGTTCGGGATGCCTGCTTTAATCCATAGATGGATCTTTGCAGCTTGCATACCTTGCTTGAATGCTCTTTGGAAGTGAATCCTTCAGGTTGTATCATATACACCTCTTCTTGAAGGCTCCCGTTAAGGAATGCTGTTTTCACATCCATTTGCCATATTTCATAATCGTAGAATGCAGCAATAGCAAGAAGTATTCTGATTGACTTAATCATGGCAACTGGAGAAAATGTTTCGTCATAGTCAATGCCTTGCCTTTGACGATATCCTTTTACTACAAGCCTTGCCTTTTATGTGTCAATCTGTCCATCTGCCCCGATCTTTCTTTTAAAGATCCATTTACTGCCAATAGGTACCATACCTTCTGGCAGATCAACCAAGTTCCAAACTTGGTTGGCATACATGGACTGAATTTCAGAATCCATTGCCTCTTGCCATTTTTCTGATTCATGACTATTTATGGCTTCTAGGTAGGTTTGAGGATCATCATCCTCATTTAAGTGCATTTTTGGTTTGCCTTCATCGATATGTCCAACATATCTTTCAGGCTGCTTAGGCACTCTACCTGATCTGCGAACCTTTTGTGTATCATCTTGAACAAGTTCTTGAGTCAATGGTTCAGTAGATGAACCAGTGTTGATTTGTGAGTCTAGAATTTCTTCCAGTTCTATCTTGCTCCCACCGTCTTCTTTTGAAAGATATTCTTTCTCTAAGAAGATAGCTCTTTTTGCGACAAACACTCTTTGATCGCTGGGCTGATAGAAGTAATATCCAAAAGTCTCTTTTGGATATCCCACAAATCTACATTTCTCTGTCCTGGAATCCAGTTTGTCTGGATCATGTCTTTTGACATGTGCAGGACAACCCCAGACTCTAACATGCTTAAAGTCTGGTTTCTTTCCTTTCCATATCTCATATGGAGTGGAAGGTACTGATTTACTCGGAACTTTGTTCAACAGATATGCAGCAGTCAACAGTGCATATCCCCATAAAGAGATTGGAAGTTTGGCATAACTCATCATGGATCATACCATATCTAATAGAGTACGATTTCTCCTTTCCGATACACCATTTAACTGAGGTGTATAGGGAGGAGTCCACTGAGACAAAATACCATTATCCTTAAGATATTCTGTGAATTCTGTACTTAAGTATTCACCCCCTCGATCTGATCGAAGAGTTTTAATACTCTTTCTAGTCTGGTTCTCAACTTCGTTTTTAAACTCTTTAAATTTCTCAAAGACTTCTGACTTATATTTCATTAAATATATGTAGCCATATCTTGAGAAATCATCTGTAAATGAAACAAAGTATGAGTAACCACCCATAGCATGAGTGGACATTGGACCACATACATCACTATGTATTAGTTCCAATAAGTCCTTAGCTCTTTCTCCATGTCCTGAGAATGAAGCTTTGGTCATCTTTCCCATGAGACAAGCTTCACAGGTTGCAAATGATTCATAATCAAATGGATCGAGATATCCATTCTTTTGCAACCTTATGATCCTGTTCTCATTTATATGACCTAGCCTACAATGCCATAGGTACGATTTATTCACATCCTTATCTAAGTGTTCAAGAGAATTATTTACCAGACAAACATCATATGAAATATCAAGTAAATATAATCCATTCAATAAATATCCGGAAGCAAACAATTTGTCTCCTTGATAAATTGAACAACCTTTATTCTCTAGTTTCATAGAATATCCTTGTCTATCTAAACATGAAATAGATATGATATTCCTAATAATGGTTGGAACATAATAACAATCTATCAGTTCCAAAGAGTCTCCTGACAGCATCTGAAGTCTTGCTGTCCCCACAGCTAACGCAGCAACTTTTGCTCCATTCCCGAGCCTCAGATCCACGTCTCCGCGATTCAATCTTCTTTTACTTGTTAACACCTGCAAGTTATTGCAGATATGAGAAACACATCCAGTATCTAATACCCAGGATGTTGATTCTCTATAGGACAAGTTAAGATCGATCATGAGAATACCTGAAGCTTCACCAAGCTTCTCCTTTGCTTTTTCTGCAAGATAAATCTTGCAGTTTTTCTTCCAATGACCTTCTTTATGGCAGTGGAAACACTGACCTTTATCATTGACTTTAGCTTTGTCCTTTTGTGCCGCCGGTTTGCTTTTCACTTGCTTCTTAGGCTTACCTTTCTTAAAGGTCTGTCCAGCTTTCCTTTTCTTGTTGGTCTTACCAACAAGCATTACATTTGGCTTATCTTTCTGGATAGTGCCTTCAGCTGTCTTCAACATGTTGAGCAGCTCAGCTAGTGAAACTTCAATTTTGTTCATATTGAAGTTGATAATGAATTGTGAAAATGAATCTGGAAGGGACTGTAGGATTAAGTCAATGCTTAGGTCATTATTCATAACAAAGCCCAGCACAGCAAGCCTCTCAATCCACTATATCATCTTGAGCACATGAGTTTGCACAGATGTGCCCTCGCTCATTCTAGTCCTGAACAATTTCTTAGATATCTCATATCTTTCTGTTCTGGATTGTTCACCAAACAACTCTTGTAGGTGATTCAGAATGGTCTTAGGTTCCATGTTACCATGCTGTCGCTGCAGTTCATTATTCATTGAACCGAGCATATAACATTGGACCTTGACAGAGTCCTCCTTCCAATTTTCATACATCATTAATTCATCTTCGTTAGCATTATCACCGGGTTGTACTGGATCTGGTTGATCCAGGACATAGGCTAGCTTTTCGCACCTGAGGACAATCTTCAGGTTGCGTAACCAGTCAATGTAATTTGGTCCCGTGAGTTTGTTTGCATCAAGTATGCAACGGAGGGGGTTAGGTGACAACATAGCGACCTACATGGAAATATATAAAAATGAGCAGATAGTTCTTAAAATCAGATTAAGGACTTTTAATCTAGATTTATGCTCCCACTATTTTTCGGCGATCTGTATGACCCTCTAAGATACAGAACGGGAGATTCCGGTGATCTCCTAGTGGGGATCAGAATCCTTCGGGCAACATGCATGTGACCTTGTGGTAGCACAACAAATCACATCAAGTCCCTTAGGCAGTCAACTCTTGACAGTTGCAACGTTTGCAATATCCGATCGATTTAACCGCTGAATCAGAATGACCTTGTGGTAGCACAACAAATCAATTTGATTCAGTTAAGTTTATCCATCATTACTTAGATGACATGATTCAATATCCCATACATTTGTCTATGGACCTTCATTACGATAGTCGTTTGCGAGAACAATTAAATGAAGAAATAATTGCCTTTATTAATAAACTGAACTAGAATGTACAATGATTGGCTTTGAGGCCACCCAATTCTAACAGAGGCGAGCTGGCTCTGGAGGTCAGCCAGGGCAGCATCATAGGCAGAGGAGGAGGATGATGACGCTCCATAGGAGGGGGGAGCCGCCTGGGTGTAGACGTCTCGCTGCACCAAAAGACAACCGTCAGTGTTAATCACCAAAACAATTAATTAATCAAAATATTCATTCATATACATGCATACATACCAAATCAAACAGCTCTTTCTGGACCTGCTCCAACTGGGCCTCAGCGTCATGTAGGCGGGCCCGGAGGTCGATGATGACCGCATCACGTGCATCCTGCATATCACATATACATATATTCATTCACAAATATAAATCAAGATATAATAAAATGAAAGACGCATAAATGCATACTTACATCGAGTGGTCGGAGGAGCCGAAGTTGATCGGCGTAGTGGGCCCGGTATTGCTGGAGGTAGGCCTCGCTACTCTCCGCACGGGACTCCACCCGTACGCCTCGGCGGTGCTAGTCCTCGTACTGCTCCGGGAACTTGGCACGCCAGTCAGTGAGGGCTTGTTTGCCCCTCATGCTCCTCCCGACGCCTTCCGGGACTTCCTCGTCGATCCATTCCTGGTGGAGGCCCAGAGTCCTCATCACGAGTCGGAGGCGGAGGGGTTCGATCTCGTTCATGCAGTGCAGCCACATCTGCCTGCCGAACCTCCTCCTGCCAGTCGTCACCCACGGCTGACCCTCCTCGCCCATACCGAGGTACGGGCGCCAGATCACCTGCATATAGGTTAGACGCATTCATATAAATAACTTGCATTTAATGAATAAAAGATTTAATTTTAATGAATAAAATTAGAACAAGTCAAGAATTTACCAGGAGCTCCGGGTAATCGAGGAACTGACGACGAAGGGCCGTCAGCTGATGATGCTGCGGAGCGGTGTCCACGATTGGCTGCCAACGGCAGGCCAACGGGACAGCCCCAGGTCTCGCAAGTCTCGCTCTGCCGAGCGGAAAGTAGTGATAGCTCCACACCTGCATACATGAACATGTAAGTTAGGAAAAAATCATTTCATCACATTGCATATCATAAACAAATAATAAACAATTTATTACCTGAAGGAACGGCGAAAAGCTGCTGACGGTGGTCTCACGGTCAGGTGTGACCGCAGACAAATCGGCAAAGAGATGGGCCAGAAGGGCCGCACCCCAGGCATACTCCCCTAGACTCTCTAAGTCATCTAATAAATACAAGAACCTACAATGGATATGGTCACCCTTCGTACCGAAGAGCAACCGACCAAAAAAGAAAACTAAGAAGACTCTCAGCTGTCTATCTACCTCCTCCCCCTGACTAGGGTCGCTATAGTATACAAGGGAAGATGACTCTGCTAATCTATCTCTGAACTCCTCCCGGATCTCATCAGATCGACGCTGGGGCTCATCCAGTCCTAGGGCAGCCTCTACCTCTACCCTGGGGACCATCCTAGACTCTTTGCCTAGGCTGGACACTTCTATACCTAACAATGCCTCTGCCAGTCCCTGGTAGTTGGGGTAAGTCACCCCACTTATCGGTCGGCCCTCTACCCTCAGGCCAGTGATCCTGGCCACATCCTCTAGAGTGGAGACCATATGTCCCCACAGCATTAGGAAAGCTCGGCTTTCCGCATGCCACCTCTCCTGTAGCGCTTGCAGGAGGACCAGATCGAGCCAAAATGGCTCGATGTCCAAAACCTCGTCGAACCCCATTCGGCGCAGGCGCGCCTTCTGGAAGTCCGGGAGTCCCTGGTATGCGCCTATAACAAGGTCCCAGCTTATCCTTGCTCTCATGATCTCCTGCAAAAGAAAATATCAATGATCAGTTAAGAACAGGAAAAATCACTTCTGGTTTGAAAGGCGTCGAGACATATGGACGCCCATTGAAAAGCGTCCACATGTCCTGACGCAAATTAAACCTATTTTCTGCTTAATTAAAATTTGGAATTTAGCCTTGAAAGGCGTTGTCCTAAGGTGACGCCTTTTGAATGGCGTCACCTGGTCTGGACGTCTTTTAAGACCCGATTCCGGGTTCTTGAGAGAACCCCTTTCTCCCCTCTTTTCTTCATCCCATTCATTCCATAGGAAGCTTACCGTGTGGAGGTCGCCCTTCTTTCCTTCTTCCATGGCCATAGGTGCCGGAGGAGCTTCCTCTTCCTCGGCAAGCGCCGCCGGCACCTCCTCGGAGGCCTCTTCCTCGTGAGCCGCCCTCCACCGTCTCTTGGCCAAAGCCTTGATCTTCCTTGATCCCTCACCGCGTTCCGTTAAGGGAGTTTTTTGAGAGAAAGAGAGAGATCGCCGGAGTAAAGAGAGAGAAAGCTAAGGAAAAAGTGAGGAAGAAAGGAGGCCTTCGCGGGTCTGTAAACAGAAAGATAAAAGGCGTCGACTCAGACAGATGCGTTTTAGGGCGCATAAGTTGAGGCGACAATGACAGCTGTTTGAAATTGATTGAAAGGCGTCTACACGAGCTGACGCGTTTCAGATTACCTCCAATTCTGGTCAGAGCCGTACGCAGCATGATGATGAAAGGCGTCTTACAAGGCATACGCTTTTTAGGAGGATTAATCACGGAATTAATGGCAGAATCTTGGAAAACGTAGGAGAGAGAATTTAAAGGCGTCTGCTAGGGTAGACGCAATTTAAGCTTTAATCAGGGTTTTGAGGATTAAATTGTATTTATGGAAAATGAATTATGGTTGAAAGGCGTCTTTCTGAGTGGACGCGTTTTGCATTAACAGAACCCGAACTGTCAAATTTTCAGGAAAAATCCAGTTTTTACTAAAGGAAAAATCATGGGCACATCACATGAAGTTAAGGAAAGATTTCAAGGCATGAAAAATAACTCTTTATTCAATGAAATTTTTATTACATCAAAACAAAATTAAAAAGAAAGAGGACACTTAAGGAAGAATTTCATGAAGACCTTTGAGGTATAGAAATTTCAATCCTCTATCTCTATCTTTAGAGGATTTTACACGGTAACTGAAGCTAAGGTTCCATAAAGTAGTGATGATTTCTATGACTTCATAATCTTCGTCGGATTCCAAGGCACGCTTCTTGATCGAAATGTAAAGGAGAACTCGGGGAATTCACGACGGCTCAAGCTAAGCTGAGTAAGGCACCGATGAGGATTATATAACACGAACTCGGTGGCTCCAATCAACTTGAGATCCGCTCCCGTTGTACGGCGCACCCAAATAGGTTTTCCGACAAGAGCGAGTGGAGACGAGTCAAATATGTCGGATGTCATGAGCTTCAGATACTCCCTCAAGTCGGCTCGGATCTTGAGTTTTGGTACTTTGTTGACCATGTGCTCGTTGAACTTTACAATGTTGGCAATGCAGTGGATTGGACTATTCAAGTAAATTTGAGATGGTTTTGGAGGCATCTTCTTGCAATACTCAAACTTGAAGTGAAGTTCAACCCATCAGGCACAGAGTAACATGCACCCGTAGGGAGGACGACCCACAGATGACGCAGAAAGTCCGCTGTAAAGATATGCCAAGAGTGCAGTGCTAATGGATTTACCTTCGAAGAGAGCGCAAATAGCACTAACTTGATCATCTTCCAAGATGTTGTCCTGCGCAGGGAAGAATAAGGCATCGGCAAGGCATGTGACAAAAGCTTTCGTCACATCCTCCGCTTCGTCCTCCCTCAGATCATCAATTTCATATAGAGTCCACTCAGCGAGCTTTGCAAGATTGATTCCCTTTTTGGTAAGACATCCTTTAGCTTCTGAAGGATCCTTCATGATTGATGTCAACAATTGTTGACCAGTGATTCTCTCTCTTGATAAAGCCATCTTATCTTTGGTCTTTAGGAGACCCAATAGAAGATCCGCTTCCTCCAAAAGGATAGTGCACTCGAAGTCTTGGAAGAAGAACGTATGAGTTTGGGGATGCCACCACTCGATCAAGGCACCCATAGCCGCCCAATCTACGTTCGCACTTTTGTAATGTTTGGCAAGCACTACTAATCCTTGAAGATTCCACTTGGAGATGAAAACTTGTATGGAAAGTTTAACACTTTTTGCAAGTTTACGAATCCAAGGGAGAGAGGTGAATTTTTTCGGGCCGGGAAACATGGGGTAATTCTGAAAACGAAAGGAAGGATTGAAGAACACGAAGAACACGAAGAACATGAAGGAACAAGAAGAGGAATTGAAGGAAAGTTAATTCAACTTACTTGGAGATTGGGATCCCTTCCGATGAGGTGATTCTCCACGTCGGAAATCTTCTCTAGCGACATCTTCATCCTCTTGTTTGAAGAATCCATCCTCTTTTTTCGGAGTTCTTCCTTCTTAAAACTTAGAAACCTTGGAAACTTTGAAGAAACCTTGAAACCTTGGAAAAAAACTCAACCTTGGATCTTTGGATGATGTTAGGATTGCTTGGGAACAACCTAATGGTGTTTATATAGAAGAAATTGCGATCCTAGGAAGACTTTTCCGGATTGGAAAAGGGATGTGAATTGGTAGAGTTGGAATCTAAGTAGAGAACAACCAGAAACCTATTTCTGTGAGTAAAAGGCGTCGAGAAACAGCGCCGCGTTTCAATGTTGAATGGCGTCTGCGCGACACGACGCGTTTCAGCATTTCTGTGATTTACCCGAAATTCTGTGTTTTTTGGTGCTTAAATTGAATACTTGTTTGGAATTATTAATGATTTTGATTGCAGGAAATTCAAGAAAACCTAAGTAAAGCTGGAAATATCAAGAAGATCTCACTGTGGGAGTTTAGAAGTCTTGACCGTGGCTAAAAAGACGGTTATTTCTACCCTTGTAATCCTTTTATGTAATTATTGTGCATCATCATAATTATTATATGTTAAGTATTTACTAGACTATGTCAAGGATCTTGTGGTTTTAATGAAACTGGAATTTGAGTTCCCCTTCAACAAAAACAATGATAATTCCAGAGAATTCTTAATCGCACGGATAGGCCGTTCGATTGTTAATTAGTGAGGACGATGGTTCCACTTTTGTGAAACGGTGCGTGGATAAACGAGCTTCGGCTTAGCACTGAATTACAAGAATTGGTATCTTGACTCATTAATGATAATTTGACAATATTATCCTTGATTAATTTATATTTCATTTGACCTTATATTTTTCTTTTAACCCAGCATGCATCATGTAGGACTTTGAAATCATTATAAGGATCAATTACTGATTAAGTTTCAGACTATTAATCAAATAATTCCAACATGATATGAAATATTCCATTCTGAATTGAGTATCTTGATTATCTTTGAGGTTCACTTGAAGATATCATTGGAATTCTATCCTTTCTTGGATTATTTATCCAATATTTCTTGTTTTCTTTTAAGATCAATCATGGCTGCAGTACGTCCACATTGGCTGGCAAACGCTCCCTATGATGAAACCTACAATGCCTACGACCTGGGGTACTTCCCACTCCGAGGAGGTTGATCGACCTTATTTTATTTCATTGTCTACCTCATCCAGACATGATTGATTCCATTGATCTCCTTGAGTTATCTTCATTGATGATTTTGAGAAAAATTCCAATCATGTGATGTTGAGAGCGTGTCTCATCACACCTTGGCATCACCTTTTCAGTACATTCCATTTCATTTCACTCCCTTGCAAAGACGGTGCCAAGGTGAGGCAGCTGTAGACACGCTAATTTTGACGTCATTTTGAGTAAATTTCATATCATATAATAATGCCTCAGAATGGTCTGATATTTAATCATTGATTAATTTTTATTGATCTTTTTGAGTGTCGGGTTTAACAGACATGATTTAAGTTAAATTGATTTTAACTCAAATTTCAGTTAAAATATGAAGAAGTCTAAACGACGTCTACACGTGTGGACGGCATTTAGAGTTTATTCTTATTTTAACGTTTAAGATTTGAATTTTAATCAATTGATTAATTAGCTAAAAAGCGTCTGTAAGGCACGACGCGTTTTAGGTTTCCTAAGTTATTTCTACTTCTCTTCCGGATGTTTATCTTTATCTTTATCTTAATTAGTGTAAAAGACGTCTATACATGTAGACGTATTTTAGCTAATACAGATAAAGATAAGTTTTCCCGGATGTTTATCCTTATCTTAATTAATCTAAAAGGCGTCTTCAGTGGCTGACGTGTTTTAGATAATTACAGATAAAGGTGAATTAATCTATATTTATCTGTTGGTTAAGATGGATAAATCTCAAGTTTTTTCATGTAAATCTACAGACGCAGAAGAAGTCTATAAATACCCTCCTTTTGAAGGGGGTAACAATAAAGAATGAGTGATTAGTTAGTGATTGAAGATCGAAGCAACGACGTCCAAGCGTTGAAGAGCCGAAGTACTGCTGTTTTCAGAAGTCGGCGTCCATTCTTCATCCATTCAAGATCAATACTTTCTATTCTTCACCAATCGGCATAAGTTTTTCAATTCGTTTCTGCATTTACATCTTCATTAATTCTGCATTCTTCATCATCACTCCATGCAACATACAACACTAGCATCCTTTTCAAAACCTATTTGATTAAGGGGTTTCAAAGACCATCCCAACAAGTAAGTTTGCTGTTTAGTTGCATGTTTAAAAGTATGATTAGAATGGATACTGCTTTTGCTTAAGTTCTCATCATTGTTTCTTCATTTCTCTTTCCATTTTCTTGCAAAGGAGAATCAAAATGGAGGAAATCAATAGCAAAATCACAAGAACTCTGGAAGATCCTCAACTTCAACCTCAACAGTAAGAACAAAGACAAGAAATGGCTCTTTTTCTTCAGCCGGCTGAAGGAGGGGAATCAAGAGCTTAACATCTCCCGCGTTCAAACAGGTAGGCGATCAAAATCTTCTTTTGGAACTTTTAAGTCAAAAGTTTCTGGCGATCACTCCACTTAGTTTCTTTTTGATAGGTTTATTTTGCACTTAAACAACATGGATTTTTCATGATAACCACACACTCATTTTAAGCACTCACAGACGGTATTCTGCTGTACCCGATCCTTGGCTGTTTAGAATCCTGTGGTTAGAGATTCATAAACTAATGTCAAAGCACAGAAGTCCACCGACAAGGTGTCCTTGGTGTCTCAGGTCTGAGGACCATCCACGCAACTGCAACAATAGAATCAAGCTGGTTGACAGTGAGGTATAGTACCATCCAGCGATTCAGTCGGATCAGTTCAGTGAACTCATTCTCCAATGAGCACCTACATATTCGCCTTAGTGTCTCCACACAAGTGACTATGAGATCAGTCACCTTCATTGCATGAGCAGGAGTAATCTGTACTAGTCTAACTGGATATCCGATGTCCTTCTCAGATATCCTCCGACTAGGAACAATTAAGAATATGTGTGTGTAAGTGATTAGTCTCACTAGTATGATCTCATCATAATCTGATCACTATCGCATATATTCACGGACTTCATTATGAGATGATAATTAATACAATTTACACATAATGAATATTATGCCATTATATTAATAAATGAACGAGATTTACATAGTCAGATTGGCTTGTAGGCCACCTAAGACTAACAAGGTCTTCGATCACGTTGGGTACCAAGCAACACCGCGTGAATTTGGAAGGTATTGGTGTTAAGTAACCCACTTTTGGAACCTTCTGTCGAGAGTTACCACATGGATTTAATCCTTCATTCGCACAATGCTCAAGTCAATTTAGAGTATGGTGCACTGTCAAACCCTAATCGATCGACTCACTTGGATCGGATGCTACCATATAATATTTGAAAACTCTTTTTATGGTATTATTGTCTACTCTGGTTAGGGACTCTTGTGCATCCTACCTAAAGTATTCTCTCTCTGAATACTGAGAGCGAATGATTCCTTATTGAATACTCAATTTCCTTCGATGGTATCTCGCTGTACCTGATTCTTAGCTGTTTAGGATCTCGTAAGTAGAAATCCGTAAATCAAAGTCAAAGTACAAAAGTCTACCGACAAGGTGTCCCTGGTGTCTTAGGTCTGAAGACCATCCATACAACTACGACAATAAAATCAAGTTGGTTGACAGTTAGGTACATTATCAAGTTGGTTGTATCGGTTTAGTAAACTCATTCTCTAATGAGCACTTACTGATTCGCCTTATTGTCTCCACATAAGTAACTATGGGATCAGTCACCCTCATCATATGAACATGAATAATTTGTACTAGTCTAACTGGATATCTGATGTCCTTCTCATATATCTTCCGACTAGAAACAATTAAGAATATGTGTGTATCAGTAATCAGTTATATTAGTATGATATCATCATAATATGATCGCCATTGCACATATTCACAGACTTCACTATGAAACAATAATAAAACGAATTACACATAATTAAATAATACTATTTTATTAATAAATGAACGAGATTATACAAAGTCAGATTGGCTTGTAAGTCACCTAAGACTAACACACGTGTGATTCTTCCTATTGTTTATGTATTGTTTCTCTGATACCTTTTATCATTTGACAGGGACTCTTGCAGAAGGTTGAGGATTTTCAAACAACATTCTCTAGTGTGGCTAGGAGTACTAGGACAACAACGGCCCTGGAGCCTTCTCCTACAAAGCCTGCGCAAGAAGTTGATGATCAGATGCGCACGCAACAGTTAATATAGAGGCCTCCAAAGGGGAAGTTCATTTTTCTATAGTCAGCTCCTTCAAGACTTTGGCTGAGCCTATACATATTTCTGGCTTTGATGGGGTTGAATCCACCACTTCTCCTACTGCAAAAAATGGTGGACAATAGCATGATGAAGCAGAATCCATTCCTCCTTCTCCAACCGAAATTCATTCCTCCTTCTCCAACCCCAATAGTTGTTCATTTCACTACGCCAGCTAGAGCTAGTACCAGTCAAGGAGTCATCAACTTATTGATATCATTACTCAAGTAATGACTTGCATGGTTGAGTAAATAGAGTCGTGGGCTCCAGTGTCCATCTCTTCACCGAGCCACTCCATATTCTTGCCAGTTCATCCAACAGAGAGTACATTGAAACCTACTACCCTTGATACTCCAAAGACAATATGAGTAGGGGTAATCTATACTAGTCTAACCGGATATCCGATGTCCTTATCGGATATCCTCCGAGTAGGAACGATTAAGAATATGTGTGTTTAAGTGATCAGTCTCATTAGTATGATCCCATCATAATCTGATCACTATAGCACATATTCACAGACTTCATTATGAGACAATAATTAATACGATTTACATACAATGAATATTATGTCATTATATTAATAAATATGAACGAGATTATAAAGTCATATTGCCTCGTAGGCCACCTAAGACTAACAAGAAGCACATTCGATATCTAACACCCAAGATGTGGAATCTCTAACTGACAAGTTGATTTCTATCATATAGATATATGAAGCTTCTGATGGCTTCATTTTTCCATGAGCTTTATCACTGAGGAACTCCTTGCAGTTCCTCTTCCAGTGACCATTCTGTTTACAGTAGAAGCAGTCACCCTTTACTACTCATTTGCCAATTCATCAGGAAGATCAGCTCCAAGGACGTAGGCAATGTACTCAGATCTGAAGACATTCTTCAGGTTTCTGAGTCAATCCGAGTAGTTCAGGCTAGTCAAAAGTTTGGCATCAAGTAGGCCACGAAGTGGGTTATACGACGATATAATTCCCTACAGGAGATGAATAAAATCTATTTAGCAAATTATTCAATTATTAAAGTTTAAAACAAGACATGGTCTTTTGATCAGGTTTTAACTCCTACTAATTCTCGACGGACTGTATAACCCTCAGCTATACAGAACGGGAGATGCCGACAGTCTCTTAGTGGGGATCAGAATCTCAATGACTTACAGTACAACCTTGTGTATAGCACAAGAAAACTGTAAAACAATGAAAAAGCACCCATCTCATGGGACTTGCAACTCCTTGCAATATCCGATCATATCTTCGGTCCCCAGAGATTTAATGGCCTTGTAGATAGTACAACAACTTACTAATTTTAGTCTAAGCTAACCATCGTTACGAATGTGAGTGCTCAAATTAGGTGTGTGATTATCATGAAAATTTATGTTGTTTATGTGACAAATGAAACCTATTAAAATTAAGTGAATGTGATCGCCATAAACTTTTAACTAAAAAGTTCCAAAGGAAAAGGTTTGATTGCCTACCGGTTTTGGATGTGGGAGATGTTGAAGTTCTTGATTCCCCTCCTTCAGCCGATTGAAGAAAGAGAGTCCTTTCGACTTTGTTCTTGCTTTAGATGCTTATCAGATTTTTGAAGATCATCCAGATTCCTTTTCTTTGTTGATTCTTTCCTCTTGATCTCCCTTGAACCTTGCAAGAAAGTGGAAAGAAAGAAAGAAGAATGAGAGCTCAAGTAGAAGTAGTATCCATTCCAGTAGAATTTTTAATCATGCACCTAAACAAATGAACTCACTTGTTGAGATGGTCTTTTTAAACCCCTTTAAACAAATAGGTTTGAAACTATGCTAGTCAGTGTGTTGCATGGAGTGATGTGATGAAAATATGATGCTAATGTGAGAAAGATGCAGAAATTAATGAAGAGCTAAGTTGAATGGCCCTTGGAAAAGCCTTAGTCTTGAATGAATCTTGAATGGATGAAGAACGGATGAAGAGAGGATGTAGACTCCGATAGCAGCACCTCGATCTTTCAGCGTTCGGACATCGTCTTCTTCTTGGATCACTCACTAATCTTTCAAGAATTATCACTCGTAATGACTATTATCACTTTAATCACCAATAATCACTCTAATCACTAACTTTTTAATGACCAAGGGGTTGTATATTTATAGGCTTCTTCTCATTAATGGATTAACATGAAAGATTTTGAAGTTTATCCAGCTAATAAACAGATAAACATATATTAATTCATCATTATCTGTAATTATCTAAAATACGTCGCCCATAGGGGACGTCTTTTATACTAATTAAGATAAGGATAAACATCCGGAAAAGGAGATAGAAACAACTTAGGAGACTTAAATAGCGTCATGACTGACAGACGTCTTTTAACTAATTAATAAATTAATTAAAATACAAATTTAAATATCAAAATATGAATAAACTCTAAATGGCGTCTATACATGTCGACGTCTTTTAGACTTTTTCATATTTGATTAAAATTTGACTTAAAATCAATTTAATTAATTAACTTAAATTATGTCTGTCTGACCCGATACTATTTAAATAATTAATCTGGAAAGATTAATAAAAATTAACTAATGATTAAATATCAGACCATTCTAAGGCATCATTATATGATATGAAATTTAGTCAGAATGATGTCAAAATTAGTGTTTCTACAGCTGCCTCACCTTGGCGTCGTCTTTGCAAGGGAGTGAAATGAAATGGAATGTACTGAAAAGGTGATGCCAAGGTGTGATGAGACACGCTCTTAACGTCACATGATTGGAATTTTTCTTAAAATCATCAATGAAAATAACTCAAGGAGATCAACGGAATCAATCTTGTCTGGACGAGGTAGACAAGAAAATACAATAAGGTCGATCAACCTCCACAGATGGGGAAGTACCTCAGGTCATAGACATTGCAGGTTTCATCATGGGGAGCGATTGCCAGCCAATGTGGACGTGCTGCAGCCATGATGGATCTTAAAAGAAAACAAGAAATGTTTTGGAGATAAAGAATCTAAGAAATGATAGAATTCCAAGGATATCTTCAAGCGAACCTCAAAGATAATCAAGATACTCAATTCAGAATGGAATATTTCATATCATGTTGGAAATTATTTGATTAATGGTCTGAAACTTAATCAATAATTAATTCTTATCACAATTATATCAAAGTCCTATATGATGCATATTGGGCTAAAAGAAAAATATAAAATCAAATAAAATATAAAATAATCAAGGATAATATTGTTAAATTGTCATTAATGAGTCAAGATATCAATTATTGTAATTCAGTGCTAAGCCGAAGCTCGTTTATCCACGCACCGTTTCACAAAAACGGAACCATCGTCCTCACTAATTAACAATCCAACGGCCTATCCGTGCGATTAAGAATTCTCTGGAATTATCATCGTTTTTTGTTAAAGGGGAACTCAAATTCCAGTTTCATCAAAATCACAAGGTCCTTGATATAGTCTAATAAATATTTAACATATAGTAATGCTAATGATGCAAATCAATGAAAGAGTACAGGGATAGAAATAACCTTCTTTTTAGCTACGGTCGGGACTTATAAACTCCCACAGTGGGATGTTCTTGAGATTTCTCAGCTTCATTTGAGTTTTCCTGAATTTCCTGCGCTCAAAATTCATCAATAACTTCAAACAAGCATTTCATTAAGCATAAAAATATTGAATTTCGGATAAATAACAGATAGCCTGAAATGCGTCGTGTCGCGCCGACGCCTATCATCCACTTGAAAAGCGTTGCTGTTCAACGACGCCTTTTCAGTCGCAGAAACAAATTCTGGCTGATCTCTACTCGGATTCCAACTCTTCCCATGCTTATCCCCTTTCCAATCCAGAAAAGCTTTCCTAGAATCGCAATTCTCTCTATATAAACTCCATTAACTTGTATCAAGGTAATCCTAACACAATCTAGAGATTGAAGTTAGAGATTTTCTTCAAAGTTCAAGAATTTTCAAGGTTTTCAAGGCTTCAAGAAGGAAAAGTTCAAGAACAAGATGGGTTCTTCAAGTAAAAGGATGAGAAAGACGCTAGAGAAGCTCTCCGATGTAGATAATCATCTAAGTAGAAGAGATCCTAACCTCCAAGTAAGTTAAATCCTCTTTCCCTTCAATCCTTTTTTCTTCAATTCCATGTTCTTCATGTTCTTCAAGTAATTCTCTTTCTATTTTCTAGGCATATCCTTTGTTTCCCGGCCCAAGGAAATTCACATCTCTCTCTTGGATTCGAAAGCTTGCTAAAAGTACCAAAATCTCTATGCAATCCTTTATTTCTAAGTGGAATCTCCAAGGTCTAGTAGTCCACGCGAAGCATTACAAGAGTCCAAATATGGATTGGGCGGCTATAGGTGCTTTGATTGAGTTATGGCATCCTCAAACCCATACCTTTCTTTTTCTTAATTTCTAATGTACTATTCTTCTAGAGGAAGTTGAACTCTTATTGGGCCTTCCCAAAATCAAGTTTTACGGTAATGATGAAGTGATCCAGAATAAGATGGCTTTGATGAGGGAAAAGATCACCGGTCAACAATTGTTGATGAAGATCATGAAGGACCCAACAGAAGTTAAATGATGTCTCACCAAGAAAGGAATCAATCTTGCTAAGCTTGCAGAGTGGACGTTGTACGAGATTGAAGACCTTAGAGAGGATGACACTGAGAACGTGGCGAAAGCCTTCACCACGTGCCTAGCCGGAGCTCTGTTCTTTCCTGCTCAAGATAACATTCTTGAAGATGATCAAGTCAGTGCGATCTGCGAAATCTTTGAGGGAAAACAAATCGGCACTGCGATTCTAGTTTATCTCTACAGTGGGCTCTCTGCAGCATCTACAGGTCAGCCTCCCTATGGTTGCATGCTACTCTTCGCTCTATGGGTCGAGTTGCACTTTAAGTTTGAATATCACACGAGGAATTCTGCAAGACCATCTCAAATCTATCAGAATAGCCCGATCTTCCATATTTTCAACATTGTGAAATTCAATGAGAAGATGATCAATCGAGTGCCAAAACTCAAGACTCTAGCTGACTGGAGAGATTATCTGAGAACGATGTCATCCAATGGGTTCGACTCTTCACTACTTGCACTTGTAGGAAAGCCCATTCGAGTACGCCGTGCAGCGGGTGCAGAGCTTAAGTTGATCGGGGCTACTGAGTTCGTATTGTACAATCCTCACCGCTGCTTTACTCAACTCAGTTTGCCTCACTATGAATTTTCTGAATTTTCCCATACATCTCCAATCAAGAAGCGTATCTTGGAATTTGATGAAGATTATGAAGCTACATAACTTATCTTCAATCATCGTGTAAAATCCTCTAGAGATAGAGATAGAGGATTATCTGTTCCATATATATTGGGACTTCGGGAATTTCTTCCTTGAATGTCCTCTTTTCTTTTCTTTTCTTGATGTAATAAAGAATTCATTTCAATACTTTATGTCTTGAAATCCATCCTCAATCTTTTGTGATAAAAAACTTGATTTGTCTGAAATTTTTTCTTGAATAAAAGCTTGATTTTTCCTTGAAAATATAACAGTTCGGGTTTGCAAAACGCATCCACTCAGGAAGACGCCTTTTAACCATAATTTATTTTTCAAAAATCAGAGATTATTCTTTAAAATCCCGAATTAACATTAAAAAGCGTCCATAAGTGTAGACACTTTTCATCCAAATTCCTTTTCCAAAATAAGAGATTTGACCTAAAAATCATGAATTGAGATTAAAATGCGTCTATAAGAGTAGACGCCTTTCAACCATAATTCATTTTCCAAAAATCAGCCATTAAACATTAAAATTCTGAATTGATATTAAAATGCGTCCATAAGAGTAGACACCTTTCAACTATAATTCATTTTCCAAAAATCAGAGATTATTCCTTAAAATCTCGAATTAAGATTAAAATGCATCTATAAGAGTAGACGCCTTTCAACAATAATTCATTTTCTAAAAATCAGAGATTATTCCTTAAAATACCGAATTAAGATTAAAATGCGTCCATAAGCGTAGACGTCTTTCAATTCTCCTTTTTTCTTTTCTCCAGAATTTCGCCATTAATTCTGCGATTAATCCACTGAAACGCGTCGTGAAGTAAGGACGCGTTTAATCATCACGCCTTGTACTGTTTTGACCAGAATTGGCAGTTTAAATTGAAACACGTCGCTCTGTGAAGACACTTTTTACTCAATTTCAAACACTTGGCCTTGCCGCCTCAGTTTATGCGCCTTGAATGGCGTCGCTGTACCTCGACGCGATTCAACTTCTCCAAACAGAACCCGCGAAGACCCCCTTTCTTCCTCATTTGCTCAAACTTTTTCTCTCTCCTCACTCTTCTCCGGCGATATTCCCCACTCTCTCCCTCTTGCAAACTCTCTCTCTCAAGTCCATGGAGCACAGTGAAGGGTCCCGCAAGGCCAAGGCCATCGTGAAGCGCCGTCGGACCTCAGCGAGGGAGGAAGAAGTGGTGCTGGCCGAGCTTGCTGCGGTGGCGGCGTTTTTGGAGGAGGAGGAGGCTCCTCCGGTGCCTGTGGCCAAGGAATAAGGAGGGGAGGGCGACCTCCACCTTGTAAGTCTCTATGTGATTGAATGGAATCAGAAAAGGAAGGAGGAAAGGGGTTCTTTGGAAGAACCCAAAATCAGGTTTGAATGGCGTCCAGACCAGGTGACGCCTTTCAAAGGGTGTCGTCTTAGTCCGACGCCATTCAACCGAAATTTAAATTTTTTAATTGGATAGAAAATGAACTTAAATGGCGTCAAGACTTGTGGACGTCTTTCAATTAGGAATATTTTATTTGTTTTCATGTCCATTAACTGATGAAGTTTCTTGTTCTTATTTGCAGGGGACGATGAGGGCGACGATTTCTTGGGACTTAGTAGTAGGTGCATACCGGGGACTCCCGGACTTCCAGAAGGCACACCTGCGCCGGATGGGGTTCGGCGAGATCCTTGAGATCGAGCCATTTTGGCTCGATTTAGTCCTCCTGTAGGCGCTGCGGGAGAGGTGGCATGCGGAAAGTAGGACTTTCCTAATGCCTTGGGGCCACATGGTCCCAACTCTAGAGGATGTGGCCAGGATCACTGGCCTTAGGGTAGAAGGCCGACCGGTTAGCGGGGTGACTTACCCCGACTACCGAGGATTGGCAGAGGCCCTACTAGACATAGAGGTGTCTAGCCTAGGTAGAGAGTCTAGGATGGTCCCCAGGGTAGAGGTGGAGGCCGCCTTAGGATTGGATGAGCCCCGGCGTCGGTCAGACGAGACCTAGGAGGAGTTTTGGAGTAGGCTAGCAGAGTCTTCCTCTTCTGTATATTGTAGTGACCCGAGTTAGGAGGAGGAGGTAGATAGACAGTTGAGGGTCTTCCTTGTCTTTTTCTTCGGTCGGTTGCTCTCCGGTACAAAGGACGACCATATCCATTGTAGGTTTCTTTTTCTTTTAGATGATTTAGATAGCTTGCACGAGTATGCATGGTGTGCGGCCCTCCTGGCCCACCTATTCGCAGATTTGTCCGCGGTCACGCCAGACCGTGAGACCACCATCAGCGGCTTCTCGCCGTTTCTCCAGGTATTAAATTGTTTTATTATTTGTTCATGATATGAAATATAATGAAATGATTTTCTAACCTATATGTTCATGTATGCAGGTTTGGGGTTATCACTACTTCCCGCTCGACCGAGCGCGGATAGCGAGACCAAGTGCCGTCCCATTGGCCTGCTGCTGGCAGCCAATAGTGGACACGGCACCTCAACACCACCAACTGACGGCCCTCCGTGGTCAGTTCCTCGATTACCCCGAGCTTTTGGTGAGTTTTCAATTTGTTCAATTTTGTTTATTAAATGCAATCTGTAAGTTATTTATATGAATGCATCTAACCTGTATGTAGGTGATTTGGCGCCCTTACCTGGGTATGGGCGAGGAGGGCTAGCCGTGGGTAACGGCTGGTCGGAGGAGGTTCGGCAGGCAGATGTGGCTACACTACCTGAACGAGATCGAGCCCCTCCGCCTTCGGCTCGTGATGAGGACCCTGGGCCTCCACCAGGAGTGGATTGACGAGGAGGTCCCGGAGGGAGTCGGGAGGAGCATGAGGGGGAAGCAAGCCCTCACAGATTGACGTGCCAAGTTCCCAGAGCAATACGAGGACTGGCACCGCCGTGGCGTTCGAGTGGAGTCCCACGCGGAGGATAGTACCGCCTACCTCCAGTAGTACCAGGCCCACTACGCCGATCAGCTATGGCTCCTCTGACCACTCGTTGTAAGTATGATTTATGCGTCTTTCAATTTATTATTATCTTAATTTATATCTGTGAATGAATGTGTATATGTGATATGCAGGATGCGCGTGATGCGGTCATCATCGACCTCCGGGCCCGCCTACATGACGTGGAGGCCCAGCTGGAGCAGGTCCAGAAGGAGCTATTTGACCTGGTATGTATGCATGCTTATGAATGTTTTAATTAATTAATTTGTTTTGACGATAAGCCACTGACGATTGCCTTTTGGTGCAGCGAGCCGTCTACACTCAGGCGGGTCCTCCTACTTACGGAGCTTCATCTTCCTCCTATTCGGCAGCTCACGAGGCTGCCTTGGCCGACCTCCAGGGCCAGCTCGCCTCCGCCATCCATCGGGCTTCCCTCGCGGAGGAGGATCGGGCTGCTCGAGTAAGTTCCATCCTTCTTCTTTCGTTGTTAGACTTAATTTGCTTGATTATCTTGAACTGACAGTATCTCCTTTTATAGGTTGCTAAGCTTCAGGAGGGTCTTCAGCGGAGGGATGCAGAGCTGGCAGAGGCTCGGACTTCGGTCGCTCGCATTGCTGAGCTGGAGGCTCAGGTGGCGCGTCTCTCCACTGGAGATCTTGCACGACTCCAGGTTCGCCTGGAGATCTTGATTGAGGAGAGAGATCGCGACCGTCTTCGACTGGAGAGTCTTCAGGGTCACCTATCTGTAGCAGAGCACGAGCGCAGGATGGCGGTGGAGAGATACCAGCGAGCCCGCCGGCGGGCTATTGATCGTGGTCAGGCGAGTGCCTTTACCGCCAGCATCGCCATATTGTCCAGCCAGGCAGGGCCGAGTGCGATGGGACCACCTCCACTTCCTAGCCTGGGACCAGCACCTGACGCTCCCGATGAGGCTCACAGCCAGTTTGATGAGGGGGCCGGGGAGAGTCAGCCATGAGGGCTGCATATGTATTTTTCCTTTTCTTTTGTGTATCATATACAAACACCTTTTTGATATATATATGAAACTTTTGACTTCTTTCGTACCTTGCGTGTTTGTCCTATATCCTGCACATTACTTAACAAACAGGTTAAGTATCTATTTAGGCTTAACCCCTTGCTCAGTCAAGTGAATGATCGATCAATCTTTTCTTAGTAGAAGAGTCAAGGGGCATAGCCTTTATTAACAAAGGTAACATGAATAATCAAACTGTAAGCAAAATGCAACATGCAAGCAGACAAAATGCTCACTGAAAATAAAAGACTGAAGCATACTAGATGCCATAAGCAGATGCTAATTGAAATATTTTTTTTGTTTTGAAATTTTCATTTTTTTTTGGGTTTCCGAACATATTTTTTTTTTTTGGATTTCGGAATATGTACTTTTTTTGGATTTTTGAAATATATATATTTTTTTTATTTTAAAATATGTATTTTTTTGGATTTTTAAAATATGGTGCAAACTAAAAGATCAGCATGGTACTCAGATCAAAAAATCATATTCATTTATTAACTTAATTCCCAGATTGTTCTTCAATAATCTAACTTAGACCCATCGTGCTTGAACTTGTGTTTCCATTCGTGATCCCATTTCATGATTTGATCCTTAGTCAATCTAGGCCGTTCCTTAAGCTTGGAGTACGCCTCTTCAGAAAGAAAGGAAGAATTGATTTAGAAAGTCCACGAGAAGGTTTCGGAGACCTAAAAAGATGTTCCTTTCTTATCCTAATATCTGTTGGGGTTCAGTCATTTTCTTTCCGGGATATTTATTGACCTTGCGTTCCCTTTTATTTCATTTCATAGCCTTAATGTAACGTTTGTAGTATAATGGCCTTTTGATTTGACATTTGACTTTTGCCTTTTGCTTTTACTTTTCTTTCTTTTTTTTGGGACGGATCTCCCCCATTTTTTTTATGACGGCCTCCTACTAAGATGGCGGGTATTCTTGGTAATCTATTCTAAGCCTCGTTCTGACATCATGGGCCGAGTGTAAAAACATAATTTTGTTTAAAAAAGAATGATTTGCACTTTACACTTTTGGTCAAGTTTTCGGTATTCCTTAGGATTTGGCATCTTTTGTTACTCACGAATCAAACGTGTCAGTGTGTGCAGTAATGTGTTTGAATTAAATTATCCAGACTTATAAGGAAATTTGAGTTTCTAAGTTTTCTTATTCCACTGGTCTTTGCACCATGCTGATCGACTTTTTAACCTAAGAGTAGTATTTCTTAAGATACAGACCATTTCAGGGGTGAGTTAACTCTTCCCCTTCTTCATTAACTAGACGGTAAGCGTTACCAGGAAAAGCATGTGATACAACATATGGTCCTTCCCAATTGAGTTGGAGTTTAGAACGCGGACCACAAGGTTTTACAAAGATTCTTTTGACAACCATTTCACCAACTTTGAACTTACGTTCGATGACTTTCTTTTGATAAAAACATGCTTATCTATTTTGATAAACTCTTGCGTGATTAGTTGCTGATCATCTTTTATCGTCTAAGAGTTCCAATTGAGTAAGGAGTGTTGAACGGTGTTCATCAATGAAAAATTCTTTATTCAATTTTACTCTTAATGACGGTATAAGGATCTCGTATGGAACTACCACCTACATTCCAAATGTTAAGGAATAAGGGGTCTGCCCAGTGGGTGTACGGATTGAAGTTCGGTAGGCCCATAGAGCCTCAATTAATTTTTCTGGCCAATTTGTAAATTTATTAGACTTACACGTCTTTTTGATGATTTTTATCAAAGTCTTGTTAGTTGCCTCTGCTTGGCCATTGCCTTGCGGATAATAAGGAGACGAATGATGCAATGCAATTTTGTACCTGTTACAGAGGTCTTTCAGTTCTTGTGACACGAACTGCGGTCTATTGTCGGTGACGATGGTGCTTGGAATTCTAAATCTGGTGATGATGTTTTTCATGATGAACTTGCAGATGGTTGATGCTTTGACTTCCGTATATGCTTCAGCTTCTGCCCACTTGGTGAAGTATTCCGTTGCCGTGACGATGAAGGACTTCTGCTTAATGTCGGAATCAGGATTACCAAGGGGTCCAATGATATTGAATGCCCACATGGAGAAAGGCCGTGGAGAGGAAACGTGGTGGAGTGAAGATGCAGGAGAATGAATCTTATCGGCGTGAAGTTGGCACTTAGCACACCTACGGACATATCCTATACAATTTTCTTCCTTGGTTGGCCAATAAAATCCTTGCCTAAGGATTTTCTTTGCTAACATTTGTCCATTAACATGGCCACCACAAACTCTAGCATGAGCCCCTTCCATAACCTTCCAAAGCTCATCTTCGTCTAAGCATCTTAGAAGAACTCCATCAAAACCTCTTTTGTATAATGCTCCTCCAACTAGGGTGTATCTTTGAGCAACTCTCCTAATAGCCCTTTTCTCCTCAGCTGTGACTTCTTCAGGATATGATTGATTTTCACAATATTTAGCAATTTCGTAATACCATGGTTTCTGCTCATCATCCATCTCTTCTAACAGCTCCATTAACATAATTTCTCTCTTTTCCACAATATCTCCATCTCTGACCTTCTTTAGCAGCTTCTCCTTAGTCTTAAGGAATGAATGATCTTTCACGGCATGTGAAAGACGCCTATGAACGATGATTGATTCGGATTGTCTGCTGATTGGAAAATCGAGGGACGATGCAAGTGAAGCTAGAGCGTCAGCTAAGATGTTCTGATTCCTTGGAACATGGACGAAGATCAATTTTGTGAAAAGCTTAGCATAAGCAGAGGTAAGTTCTTGATAAGGCTTGAGCTTGGGATCAAGAGTTCGATACTTAGTTAACACCTGGCGAAGAATCGATTGGCTATCACCTACAATTCTGAGTTTGGTGGCACCATGGAGATGAGCAGCCTCGAAGCCAGCAAGGAGTGCCTCATATTCAGCTATATTGTTAGTGACTGGAAAGTCAAGCTGAAAGGCTTGTGGAATGGTGATACCTTCAGGTGATAACAGAACAATGCCTATACCCTTTCCATGGGAATTCAGAGCTCTGTCAAAATGCAGAGTCCACATATCATCTTTGATTCGGTCTATGGACATTAGTTCCTCATCCGGAAACTCCGATCAGACTGGATCAAAACGAGGAAGGGGATGGTGAGCGAGATGTTCTGCTACGGCATAGCCTTTGATCACTTTCTGCTGAATGTAAGTGATATCGAATTGAGATAGAAAGCTTTGCCATCGTGCTAACCTATTAGTAAGGACAGATTTCTCAAGGAGAAACTTGATCGGATTCATTCTAGCGATAAAATGGACTTCATGGGCTAGAAAATAATGCTTCAATTTTTGAACCACCCATACAAGTGCTGCACATGTTTTCTCCATCGCCCTGTATCTCTGCTCAGCGAGGTTGAGAAGTTTAGAAAGATAGTAAGCTACCCTCTCCTTTCCTTCTTCATCTTCTTGCGCTAAGACAGCCCCCACTACATCATCCAGGACAGAAATGTATAATATCAATGGTTTACCCGAAGATGGTGGTCTCAAAACAGGAGGACTTGCCAAATAATTCTTTAATCCATCGAACGCCTCCTGACACTTATCGTCCCAATTGAATGTGACTCCCGGCTTGGTAAGCTCGTAAAACGGCTTACACCTTTGTGAGTGTTGGGAGACACAACGGCGAATAAATTGCAACCTCCCGATTAATCCTCTTAACTCTTTCAAGTTCTTGGGAGGTGGCATCTCTCTGATAGCCTTCACCTTGTTGGGATCAATCTCAATTCCCCGCTTACTGATAATGAATCAAAGTAATTTCCCTGAGGATACCCCGAATACACATTTCTTGGGGTTCATCTTTAACTGATATTCTCTTGATCTTTCTAATACTCTTGCCAGAACTTTGGCATGCTCAGCCTTCGTCTTAGATTTCACCAACAGGTCATCCACATACACTTCTAAATCAATATGCATCATGTCGTGAAATATTGCCATCATAGCCTTTTGGTAAGTGGCCCCAGTATTCTTTAATCCAAAAGGCATGACGACATAGCAATATGTTCCCCAAGGTGTAGTGAATGATGTCTTTTCTTGATCTTCTTTTGCTAATTTGATCTGATTATATCTTGAAAATCCATCCATAAATGATAAAGTTTCATAGCCAGCAGTGTTATCGATGAGTACATCAATGTGAGGCAATGGAAAATCGTCTTTAGGACACGCCCGGTTCAAATCTCGGAAGTCAATACAGATTCTGACCTTCCCATCTTTCCTCATAACCGGGACTATGTTGACCACCCATTGTGGATAAATGACAACTCTAATGAATTTGGCTTTATGTAATTTATCAACCTCTTCTTTCATTTTTAAAGCTATTTGTGGGTGAAATCGCCTTAACTTCTGTTTAACCGGGCTAGCTCTATCCTTTAATGTCAACCTGTGTTCCACTAGCGATGAGTCTAACCCCGACATATCCTCATAACTCCAGGCGAAAGTGTCCTTAGAATCCTTAAGAACTTGTACCATTGCCTTCTCATTCATTTCGGAAAGATTCTTGCTAACGAGGACAACCTTAGGTTCGTCTTCAGTCCCTAGATTGATTTCTTTAGTGGGCTCTTCTACGGCAGCTGAGGGTTCATCAAATCTTTTTATTCCACTAGCATATGCCTCAGCCACGTCCTCGTCATCTTCCTCGTCTTCAATAATGGGGTCTTTTCCGTGTATCAATTCATACACCCCATATCTATCATTAACTGACTCATCATCTATACAACCTTCTGGCATCTGAATAGGGTTCTTTAATAGCTGAGGGATCATAGAGCAAGAAAGACATTTATCAGCTAAATCCTGGAGATATCTATCTGAAATTTGTTTACCCTTAGATTTTCTAGACTTCCTAATCTGACTAACCTGCCTAGAACTAGACTCCCTAACTTTGCTAGACTCCCTATCCTGACCTAATGAGGACGAAGTAGAATGAAAATTATGGGATACAGGCAGAAATACAAGAGAATCCTCTCGAGGGGAGGGGCAGAGTAGATCTAGAAGAGAGTCTTGAACGAAAGACCCACGCGATGGGGCACAATCGGACAAGTAGGAAGTTTCCTCAATGAGGATCTGGGAGAATTTTGTTGCCAAATTGGCGTTTTTTTTTGGGAAAAGATGAATTAAACATAAAACAGGAATGAAGATGAATAGGAGGAGAATGGGATGGAGGAAGTGGCACCAAGGCCAAAAGATTGGGGGGATCATACAGTAGTATGTTCCAGATCAAATCATAAATCCTCTCTAGATCGAGAGGAGGTTGAGAGATGAAGTCCCGTGGGGACAGAGTGATCATGACGGGCGGAGCCTGTGGAATATCTTCAGTAATGTCCCGCGACCAAGTCGGGGTCAGAAGCATAGTGCGGAACAAGGTATGAAGCGTAAAAATGTGTGAAAGATAAGTTCCCCTCCAGAGAAGATCCGTGGTATAGCCAGCTTCATAGGGGTCATCTGGCTCCGCTTCATCTGTTTCTTCCGACAGCAGTATTCTTTTATAAAAAATGGCACCAGGCCCCTCAATTAGTTCGTCTATTTGTGGCGGCCACTTAGGTTTTGAAGGATCAAGAAACAGTCTATTCAATGCAATATACATATCCCTCACGTCAAACAATTTGTACCATTCACACTCAGGGTCTTGAAACTTCCTCCTTTTCATTGGCCGCAAAGCCTCCAAGGACTGGTATGTAAGCAATTCTGAACAATGTCTGGTCAGGTCTCTTCCATATATGTCATGGAGGTCAAAATAGGAAGTAATGACCATCGTGTTGTCATGACTGATCACGGGCCCCTTGACAAAATGTGTGTATAAAGTCCATGTTAAGGGGTCCCGACCTTCTTTGCATGGTGTAGACATAGTCTCCCAGACCTTTTGGCCATCTTCGTTCTCTTCCTGCTGAGTAATATCCTGCTTCACTTTTCTTGGCCTATAGCCTAGGCCATTTCCAGGTGTCCTTCGGTTGTCCTTGATGGGCGTGGTTCTGCCTTGTAATTGTGTGCCCAGGCCCTTTCCAGGCTGATAACCACCCTTCATCATTATTTTCCATCCAAGAGTACTCATGCACTTCCCCCGCTTTATAGCATTAAATGGATAAGGAGTGAGAGTGGCAGCCTTTAAAGGATCAGCCACCGGACGGTAAACTTGTAATACCGACAGAAAAGGTTGTCGGCTAGGTGAAGAAGTTGGCTTGATATTCAAGGAATGAGCAACAACAAGGATCGGAATGCTCGTAACTTTAATGATTCGTCCTTTATAGGGAAATTTGAGACACTGATGATTCGTAGAGGGAATCGCCTCGAGGGTTTTCATATAAGGACGACCCAAAATAGCCTTCAAGGAAAGATCGATTTCCAAAATGTGAAATTCGACCTCGGCATGACATACCAGGCCTAACTCCACTTTCAAATAGACCATTCCTAGAGGGTAACGGGTGGAATTATCATATGCTGTAACATAGATAGGGCTAGACAACCATTTTTCTTTGGGTACACTGCACAACTCAAGGGTCTTCGGAGGTAGGACATTAATTGAAGCCCCTGTGTCGACCAGACATGCATCTACGACCTTCTTACAGATATTGACCGTAATACTTAGAGCCATGCTTCTGGCTACTGGTGGTGCTAGTTCCGAGGCATGAAATGAGATAGAGGGTTGATCCCCCTGAGGAACTAGTAGTGCGGCGATCTTCTCTACTGGCACATCTTCGTTGACCATCACTTTTTATAGATACTCCATCAGAGCTTCCTGATGGGTCTTCGATCTCTTTATCAATTCAAGCACAGAGATTCGTGCCGATGTTCTGTCAAGATGTTTCAACAGGTCATATTAAGTGCTTGGTGCACTCTCATCGTTATGTGCTTCCTCCGGCGGCTGTTATGGACCGTCTCTGACTGTTGATTGAGGAAAGACCTTGTTAAAGATCCTCCCACTCCGGAGTGCATGTTCTTCAGTTGTGGAAGGGCCGGGTGATAACTTGAGAACCACAGGGTTAGTAGATGGTGTAAATGGTTGGTATGTGGGTGATGGCGTGGGGTTAGTTGGTGGTGGCATGGTACAGATGAGAGGCTTAGATGGTTGGATGGTGGAAGGGTAATTGGTTGGTGCGGATGAAGTAGGTAATGGCATGCGGAGTAGAGGTTTAGATGGTTGTATGGTGTTTGGGTAAGTGTTGGTGGTAGTCAGTGATGTAGGGAATGGTACGCGGAGCAGTGGTTTGGATGGCATGAGGGGTGCGTGATTAGCTTGCGGGGGGTTATTTAATGGAGGCGTAATGGCGTGGGAGGTAATGGGTTTAAGGAAAGCGGACGGTGGTAATGGGTTATTGGGTGTGGGTAAACGGTATGCGGGTGTTGGTACTGGCGTGATGATAACGGGTTGTGGTCTAGGTATGTGGATGGTGCGGCGTGGTGGTTGCTCTGCGGTGCTCGGAGTGTGGCCTGTTGAATAAATAGAGGAAGAGTCCTCTATCTTCCACTGTTGCCCTCGATTAGCCTCAGACAGGCTATTCGTCAAAATAGGGGCAACTTGGTTCTAGTTCTAGTGTTCCGGGAGTGCGTTTTGCACTATACCCATGTTTGGAGGAGCCGCTGCCTGCGTCGGTGCTCTTGGTTGTTACTGCTGCTTCTGTTGTTGTTTATCTTCTCACCTTCAAGGCGGATATGTACTTCTTCATCTCTTCCCAATCTATGCCTCCCTGCTTGTTGAGATCATGAATATAATCTCGGAATTGGAAACAGGTATCTATGGGGTGTCTAAGTTGTCTGTGGAAATAACAATACCTGGAAGTGTCGGCATTTTGGGGTCAGATTATTTTTTCTCTTGGCAGAGCCAAAGCATTGGCTGCCATTAAAGCACTGAAAATATCCAATAAGGACTCTGGAAGGACTGGATATTCTGCCCTCTTAGGGCTTTGAGGCTTCCTCTGCTGGTTATAATCAGCAGGAGGAGGTACATTGTGGTATGTCGGCGGTGCGTGCGGCTGGTGTTGCTGCTGTTGTGGAGGCTGATACTGCTGCTGTTGGGGCTGATACTGTAATTGCCGCTGTGGCTACTACTGTTGTTGCTGTTGTGGCTGCTGGTTCGGCTGCTGAGGCCGCTGGTACTAAGCCTGCTGATACTGTGGGTTCGGCTGCTGCTATCTGTAACCCTGCTGGTTTAGCTGTTGTGGCCACTGGTACTGAGGTTGCTGATTTCTCACGAATTAGGGCTGGTTATTATTCATGCTACTAACCTGCTCATGGAAGAGCGTGCCCTTAGTGGTTGGACCTGTGCTAGGAGAATTTGGCACGGCAGGCTTCCGAGGTAGAGGCCTGCTAGGTCGGTGAGGATCAAAGACACTAGAGAACGTAGCATCCTTGAAGGCATTCTGACAATACCATGCTCTTTCATAGAGCTCCGCCATACTGGTCAAATTGTTCAGGGCGAGGACTAACTTGAACTGAGGTGTAGCATTGGAAATTAACATCTTTACTTGCTCCGACTCAGACATATGATCCTTCACTTTTTCTGCCATACCCCTCCATCTATCAACAAAACTGACTAACTCCTCGTCGGCCTTCATCTTTTCGGCTATCAGGTCAGTAATGGACAGAGAGGGGGCGACTCTATCTTGGTATCGTTGAATGAATTTTCATGATACGATATCGTAGTCCTTTACTTCAGCAGGTTCTAAAGAAAAGAACCATTCGAGGACTTCCTGAACAAAAATGTCAACAACCTCTTGTCATTTTGCCAGAAGGATGACTCGTACATAAACTCCTTCAAATGAGTAAAGGGGTTACCAATACCGTTGTATTTTCAGTACACTGGCATCTCAGAAGGCGGCAGATGGAACACAGACAGACTTGGCAGATTAATCTCAGGCGCAACTTTAACTCCCATCATTTTCTGAAGGTTGTTGAATTGTTCGTCCATTCGCTCAATCTTTGCCAGCAATGCTTGCGTTGTTGGATCAAGTTGGGGAGGAGGGGGAGGTGGAGGTACATGATAGGCCTGTTGTCTAGAGTACATAGGGCAAGGAGGACTATAGAGTTGAGGTCCGGCGGAGCTTCTGCCATGCCCGAGGGCATTTTGGTATGTGGGCGTCATTGGCCTGACCGGTTGCCTCGAGGAAGAAAGTTGTGGCCCAGCTGGCCGAGAAGTTGAGACATGGAGGTCTTCCATGGCCTGGTGAATGAAGGGAGTATGATGAAGAGGTTGTTAAGGAATGACAGGAGGAGCCGCAGGGTTCGGCTCGGCAGACTGCATGGGCGTCTTCCCCTTCAAAATAGACTGGATTGCCTCGAACTGTCGAGGATCCAGGCGGGAGGCAAGAACTCCCAAGGCGTTCACTAGATCCGAGGGATCGGAGGATGAGGGATCATTCGGATTCATGTCCCCCTCGAAGATAGGATTAGGAACCGCATGCACATGGGGAGGAAGATCATAATATTGATTATGAGCACAAGGAAGAGGGGTTTGGACATTTCCCTCATATCAGACTGGACAAGAATAAGGATTATGGGAGGCATCACCATCTCCCCCACTTCGAAATGGTAATCAGACTCAAGAGGGGCATTAGCATCTCCCTCATAGTTGACTAAAGCATCTGGAGCCATGCTCAAATCCCTACTTGATCGAAGTAGCATGATGTTAGATTTTTTTTCAAAGATTTGCAAACAAGTTGCACAGAGATTATGCAAACAAGTGGATGTTTAACGTTATTTCAGGATTCCTTATTGGGTTATTTGGATTCAATTAATCACAAATTCACTCAATAGGTATGATCCTAGTTTCAGTTCAACTTCCACCGTTATACTCTATGGCTTTCTCTCACAACGTTATGAAAATCTAACCAGGACTTCGATTGGTACAACCAGCCCGATGAACAAGGAGGAATACCTTGATTTTGGGGACTTACGGAGATTATCATGAAAATTTATGTTGTTTATGTGACAAATGAAACCTATTAAAACTAAGTGAATGTGATCGCCAGAAACTTTTAACTAAAAAGTTTCAAAAGAAAAGGTTTGATCGCCTACCTATTTTGGATGTGGGGGATGTTGAAGTTCTTGATTCTCCTCATTCAGCCGGCAGAAGAAAGAGAGCCCTTTCAACTTTGTTCTTGCTTTAGATGCTTATCAGATTTTTGAAGATCATCCAGATTCTTTTTCTTTGTTGATTCTTTCCTCTTGATCTCCTTTGCACCTTGCAAGAAAGTGGAAAGAAAGAAAGAACAAGGAGAGTTCAAGTAGAAGTAGTATCCATTCCAGTATAATTTTTAATCATGCAACTAAACAAATGAACTCACTTGTTGGGATGGTCTTTTAAAACTCCTTTAAACAAATAGGTTTGAAACTATGCTAGTGAGTGTGTTGCATGGAGTGATGTGATGAAAATATGATGCTAATGTGAGAAAGATGCATAAATTAATTAAGAGCTAAGTTGAATGGCCCTTGGAAAAGCCTTAGTCTTGAATGAATCTTGAATGGACGAAGAACGGATGAAGAGATGATGTAGACTCCGGTAGCAGCACCTCGATCTTTCAGCGTTCGGACATCGTCTTCTTCTTGGATCACTCACTAATCTTTCAAGAATTATCACTCGTAATCACTATTATCACTTTAATCACCAATCATCACTCTAATCACTAACTTTTTAATGACCAAGGGGTTCTGTATTTATAAGCTTCTTCTCATTAATGGATTAACATGAAAGATTTTGAAGTTTATCTAGCTAACAAACAGATAAACACAGATTAATTCATCACTATCTCTAATTATCTAAAACGCGTCGCCCATGGAAGACGTGTTTTAGACTAATTAAGATAAGGATAAACATCCGAAAAAAGAGATAGAAACAGCTTATGAGACCTAAATGACGTCGTGACTGATAGACGTCTTTTAAATAATTAATCAATTAATTAAAATAAAATTTTAAATATCAAAATAGGAATAAACTCTAAATGACGTCTACACATGTCGACGTCTTTTAGACTTTTTCATATTTGATTAAAATTTAAGTTAAAATCAGTTTAATTAATTAACTTAAATTATGTCTGTTTGACCCGATACTATTTAGATAATTAATCCGGAAAGATTAATAAAAATTAACTAATGATTAAATATCAGACCATTCTGAGGCATCATTATATGATATAAAATTTATTCAGAATGATGTCAAAATTAGCGTGTCTACAACGAGACGAGCATAGATTTACATACAGTCCTTGTGGATAGCACAACAAAGCTACATGGTTCCTCTACCCCGATCAAATAGGCATCTAATGCCATAGCCACAGTCTCTTCTCACAATTAGACAGGCCTTGTGGTAGCACAACAAATCTGCCTAAAGTAATTTGAATCCTATGACTATAACGATAGTGGACCACGCGATAAGTTCTTAACTACTTACGTTACGGCTTAAAATTTAGACGAGGGTATTTAGATAACTTTTATCTTGGTCTCTCCTAGGTGATAGTATATAAATATATCATATATATTTTCTAAATACTATACCTACTTTGATTCACAATCAAATATAAAAATATTGTATCACATACATGTCTAGTGTGGTCATAGATAGCACTGCGGGTTTGACTGGAGCCAACAGTCAAACGCATACAAAATCTAACATAACATTTATATCAGATAATCCTGCAAACATAAAGGCAAAGGATCTCCATCGATTTGCCTTCCTGGTTGCAGTTGTGGATCGTCCTCGCTCCTTCTTCGGTTACCTCGATCAGATTACAATTAATTATAGAATTACATGTAAATTGAAGAAAGCCTTATGGCGAATACAAGAGAGAGGGAGGTAGTACATCGGAGTATCAAAGAGAGAGAGAGAGGTACGCAGACCTCTATTTATTAACAATTAATAAATAACCAACATACATCCACGATCAACATAGATCATTCATCACATGAATAATATTAAAAATGCATATCCATGACCACAGTGTGTTTTATACATTCCATACAAGATTCAACGCATCACATGGCTAAAATAAAGAGTTTCAAAAATTAAATTGGCTTTTGAATTTCGAAAACTCTTTTAATAACTTAAGCATGTAATTAAATCAAATTTAAAAGCATCAAAACACACATCACATGTGCACACACTCCAAATTAATAATTCCAGATTATTCCATGCAATTAGAACATTTCTAAAATTAATTTAACATTTAGATTATTCAATATTAATAATCTAACAATTAGACTATTAATAATTAATAACTAATCTAACTCTTAGACTAGTCCATTAAAGTTAATTACTAATAACACTTAAAATAGTAATTAACTCTAATTAATTATTAACTACTAATCTAACTCTTAGATTAGTTAATTAATGTTAATCACTATTTTAACATTTTAACTAATAATTAACACTAATTAATTAATAAATTACAATCTAACTCTTAGATTAGTTAATTTAAAGTTAATCATTAACTTAACACTTAAATTAACAATGAACTCTAATTAACTTAAAGTCCTAATCTTACTTTTAGATTAGATAATTAATATTAATCATTAATTTAACTCTTAAAGTAATAATTAACACTAATTAATCAATTACTACTAATTTAATACTTAAATTAGTCATTTAAATTAATTATTAATTTAACACTTAAATTAATAACTAACTCTTAACAATAAGTTGATTTAATAATTAATAATCTAACACTTAGACTAATAATTATTAAACACTAATTTAACTCTTAAATTAGTTAAATAAAGATTAATTATTAATTTAACACTTAAACTAATAATTAACCTTAATTCATTAATAGCTAATTGTTAATCTTAATGATTGAAAATCAACAAGATAAAATTTAATAATAATTTTAATATTCAAAACAATTTTGAAGTTTAAAATTAAAATCAATATTTTATCTGGGTTTTGAATGGGCTAAGGGGTTTAATGGGATTTGGAAATAAGAGAACCAGGGCTCAGCCTTGGGGCCGAGCTAGGGGTCGCACCCTACTGAACCTGGGCTCGAGCCCTGGCTCATAGCTAAGGCCAACCTAGCTAGGCCCGGCCCGGCTGGTTGGACCACTCGGGTCCGGTCTGCCTGACAACACCCGCCCTTTCCCCTTCCACCAGAAACCCTAATTGGGTCTTGCAGGAGAGCTTCGGCGGCAACAGCGCCGCCCAGCGGCCGTTGCCTCGACATCGCCTGGCATCGGCCGGCGACTTCCCCGGCGCCGGCGGTGCCCCCGACGCTAGCAGGGCTGCCAGCGGCTCCCCTCAAGTCATGGCCCGAGCCCCTATTACCTCTCCTTATATTTTCTGGTTTTTGTAGCTTCTCAAAACCGTAGGGAAGAAGAAAAGGAAAGAGCTCCTCCATCTCCCTCCCAGCTCCGGTGACTGGCATTGTGGTGTCCGATAGTGCCTCCTCAAGGATCTGGGGCACCGGCCCACATTCCCAACACTTGGGGAGTCCATACGAAGCTGCCACGAAGCTCGGTTCTTCGTCTGACGAAGAACAAAATTAAACCCCAAAAAAATTCAAAACTTGTAGAATAAAAATTAATCTAATTAATTTTGTTCATCATATGAAAACAAATCCAGCAAAAATTTGAGTTTGTGCATGGAATAATATATGGAAATATTAAATCAGAGACTGAAACGAGAAGAGAAATAGTGGAATCTGGCTCTAATACCACTGTTGGGCTCTCGTGTTTCTCCAGATCGCAAAACACAGCAGAATAAAACATGTCTATCTGCGATCCGCTTCCCGTTTCAAAAATACAAGAATCGATAATTGGATTATCGATTCTTACAGTGCGCAGATTTGAATCTGCGATCGATCGGTTCCGTCGGTGTGACACCGCAAGCCGCTCAAGTACCCGGCGTCTAGCGGAGTCCACGCGATCCTTCTTGCGGTGGATATCCTTACGTTTTCTCGGTTTTCGCAGCCCACAGAGCCTCCGCCGTTTGCCGCAATGATCGCCGCAACGCGCGGACGATTTTCCGTCGGACGGGAGTCGGAGAAGCGGCGGAGTAGACCTAGAGATCAGAACCGGCCTGGGGCGCCAGAGAGAGAGAGGAAGAGAGGGGGGGCGGGGGGCGGCTAGGGTTAGTAGTGGCTTAGCTTGCTGAGCCCGTTCACTACATTTTATACTAGTCGCGCGGTTTTTCATAAAAACCCCTGGTTAATATAAAACCCACTTATTTATCCATTGCCTTGAGAATCATTCGCGTGTGATCCTCTAGGCCCAATAACCAGTCTGGTTAATAGCCCAATAAGCCCAATGACTCCTCGCTGGCCTGATTAATCAATTAGTAACTTATTATTAATTAATTAATCAATCGAATCAATGTTGCACATCAAATTCGATCGGGCCTCCAATCATGTTGGGTGCCAAGCAACACCGCGTGAATCCGGAAGGTATCGGGGTTAAGTAACCCACTCTTAGAACCTTTCCACCAACTGCATGGATATAATCTTTCATTCGTTCAATGCTCTCGAGTCAACTCATGGTATGGTTTACCGTCAAACCCTAACCGATTGACTCACTTCGATCAGATGCTGCCGTATAATATCGGAAAACTTCTTTCCCGATATTATCGTCCGCCCTGGCCAGGGACTTCCACACATCCTTCCTAGAGCATTCTTTCTCTAAGTACCGAGAGCAAATGATTCTTTATTGATACTCAATTCCGTTCGACGGTATTCCACTGTATTTGATCCTTGACTGTTTATAATCCCGTGGTTAGAGATTCATAAACCAAGGTCAAAGCACATAAGTCCACCGACAAGGTGTCCTTGGTGTCTCAGGTCCAAGGACGATCTACGCAACTGCGACAATAGAATCAAACTGGTTGACAGTGAGGTACAATACCATCCAGCGACTTAGTCGGATCAGTTCAGTGAACTCATTCTCTAATGAGTACCTATATATTTGCCTTAGTGTCTCCACACAAGTGACTATTAGATCAGTCACCCTCATCGTATGAGCCGGAGTAATCTGTACTAGTCTAACCAGATGATGTCCTTCTCGGATATCCTCCAACTATGAACTATTAAGAATGTGTGTTTAAGTGATCAATCTCATTAGTATGATCTTATCATAATCTAATTACCATCGCACATATTCATGGACATCATTATGACACGATAATTATACGAATTACACATAATGAATATTATGCTATCAATAAATGAACGAGATTATAGAGTCATATTGGCTTGTAGGCCACCTAAGACTAACATACCAAACACAGGTCTAAGTCATATTGGCTTGTGGGCCACCTAAAACTAACAGACCAAACACAGGTCTAGATGATTTATCATCTTATTATAAACTTCATCATTTAATGTTTCTTTTATGCAAGATCTAAAGAATAGTATAGCTTATATAATGTTTAATCTGTATACAGAGTGAGAGTGTAAGGGAAAAATTGCAGTTTAATCCGTATACATTTTGATACAGAGTGGGAGTGGAAGGAAAAATAGCAATTTACATAAAATTTAATATACACTCTTTTATTTTTACAGATATTCTGATTATGTCACAATTTTCTTTCTTTTCTCCAAGTGAACCCATGTATGTATGGCCCTCATATACATTCTTTTCTTTGTTACCTTACCAGGTTCATTTGGGTTATATTGAAGCGGGTACAAATATTCTGACTACTGCTTCTTATCAGGTACTAATATATTGGCAAATGAATTTATTAACATTATGTAAGGCCTATTATTTTGTCATAACAATATAATAGGCATAAAAAATTCTTTAAAGTTTTTTGGAGACCAAAGACAATTCTAGATGTCAATTGTAGGCCAGCACATCTTGAACTATTGTAAATTCTTATTTAGTCTCATACTAGGTAAATCTTGTTTATGGGAACAAAGTACAATTGACATCTACAACTGTTTTACTAATTTCTTGCCCATAGTGCCTACCCAGAAAAGATAGGCGATCTAGTAGTATCCAATTTTTTCTTTTCTCTTTTTGTTTTGGTGATTAATTTTCGGCAGTGTGTAAAGCCTTTTGTAAAAGTATAGCAGTGTGTAAAGAGCATATATTGAAAAAATTGCCGAATAAAGAGGGACAACCATGTTTCACATGTGAGTAGTATATTTTTTTTCAATGAGATGAAATTATTTTACACGTATTTTATAAAAATCTTGTGAGTTGAAAATATATACCTGGGTGTTGGAGTTGTACATGATGCTAGCCTGCTGCTTTCCGACATGGTCTCCTTCCTACTGCGCAGTAAAGAAACATATAGGGGACACATGTCATCAATTGAAATAATTGAGAGAAAATACTAAAATATGTGGAGAAGAATGTATAGTACTCCAAAGTAGATAACCTCAATAGAAGGTTAGGATGTGACAAAGAGGAAACTATAGTGTGCAGCTCCACCCGAAGGTCTCCAAGTAGGAAGAGGAAGAGAAAAACGCAGAGCAAAGCAGAGAGTGGTTGTGAATAGAAAAGTTATACGAAGGTCTCTGCAAATAGTTTGACATTAATAATGAATAATAGAAATGAGACAAAATGTTTCATTTCCTTTTTCCTGCTGTTATCGGTAACACCTAGGGTTGTCAATGAAAATCCGATTATCTGATTTTTTGACCCATTATCGAAAAAAATATTTATTTTCGATAAAAAATATCCGCCCGATAAGTTATCAGAATCGAAAATTGGAACACCTATTTTCGTATCCATTTTTTGATTTCCAATTTTGATTATTATTAATATTAATAAATATAACCTTTGGATCATTTTTAATCTAACGGTTGAGGAGGGGGACTTTTGTAAGAAGGAAAGACCCTAATAAGTTTTTTAAAAATTAATTAATTAATTAATAATTTTTGATAATTATAAAAAAATAATATCCGATTCCGATATTAGAATTGGAAACAAATCAGAAATGGAAAATGCACTTTTCGGATCTTATCGGAAAAGGAAACAGAAAATACGTGAGTACGATGCGTATGATTGTCCTTAAATGATCAAATTAATTAATTAATAATTTTTTATAATTATAAAAAATAATATTCGATTCAGATATTAGAATTGGAAACAAATCGGAAATGGAAAATGCACTTTTCGGATCTTATCGGAAACGAAAATGGAAAATACATTTTTCTATTTTATTGGAATTGAAAACGAAAAATGCATGTTTCGATTTTATCGGAATCGAAAACGGAAATATGTTATTGTTATCGGAATCGGAAAATGGAAACACTTGTTTCCGTTTCTGTATCCTACCCGTTTAAGGCCCTAGTAATACTAAATAGTAGTTAATGAGTTTTGGCAATAAGATTTATATTCCTATTTCTGTTGCACACTTGTAGCATTAATAAACAAATTAATGATCAATGTAGCATTAAAACTAAACCCCAAAGACATTCAACCTTCTTAGCACTGTCACATCAGCTAAGTTGGAAGAAATATTCTTACTTATGTTGCACACCGTAAGACTAATGAGATTAATAGGCATTAATGTTTCATTTCCTCCTACTGTGCTTACTAACATACGGTAATCCTTAATGTGTTTTAAAAAAAATGCAGCACACCTTGGGACGTGTTAAGATGTTTGGCCTTCCCTTTAAGAGCTTTGGGGGCCTTAAATGTTTCATTAAACCGGTTTAGGAATAGTGTTTTCACTTACACAACCAAGCTTCCTAGCCATGCTGCATTAAAATCGTTAAAATCGTTTAGGGAATAATGTTTCACTAAAACCTTACATGCACTGTTAAAAAGTTGAGTTTTTTAAACAAATGATTCTAGCACCATTGGCTTGTGGGAAGATGTTTGGTCTTAAAAATTTAGAATGCCATAATTGCTCAGTGAGAAACTGGTTTAATAGTGTAGTCAGATTTTTTAATAAGATTTTTTAGAGGGAAAGAAGGATAGGCTGCCACTTAAGTTGAGTTAAAAACTCTGCTTTATTATTATAGTTTAGATGGAACAGTTGTAATTTGTTCTTTTAGGATTTGTATTTTATAAACGGCAAATTAATGGTCATATAATTTCTTTCTCTAATTATACATCTTTTCTTATTCTATATCTACAAATACTTTATCTTCAGTTATTCTATGTTTCTTGAACCTGCACATATCATAGCCATACTCTACTAATTATGTGGAAGAATTTTGTAAATAAAGAGGGAGCAACAATTTTACGATTAATAGATAAGAGACAATTAATACAAACAACATCAATGCTTACTCATTCATATAAAGGTAATATATCTTCTAAAGCATTCTATGTATTTATTGAATTTCTAATGTGGTTTTCTTTACAAGAAAAAATTAAACTATTAGTAACAAGAACATTGACAATACAATAAGCAAATGAAAAAAACATGACAATTAGTTTCATAAAAAATTCTGGTTGTTTTTTTTTGCAATAAATCAATCTCATCAACTAATTTGTTTACTCATTTCCAATGTATAAAACAAATGAGGATGAGCTGAGGGACCAAATAACAACAATTCAAAAAACATCACAAGCCCAAAGCATGAGTTGGTGACTACGGAATAACTATTAGAAAGTACAAAAAAATGGAACAATAGTGGTATGCAAATAACATATACTTCTTTTCTTAAATTATGTAACATGAAAATAATTTTTCAATAGTAAACTTTTTGTATAGACCTATTTTGTTCCAAGTGAAAGTCAATATCGTAGATATCAATAAGAAAAAATATCCTTGGTACATTGCTTGGCCTTATTTGCAGTAGAACTATAATGGACAATGCTAGAAAATTATTCCATAAAAGGTTTTCATCACATCATGTTGATGCTACTTAGAGGTAATTAAATGATCACAACATAGTATTTTTCTACTTGCAAGTATAGAATAATAACAAATTAAAGGTTATCATATATGTATTACCTGAGTTTAAAGATAGTCAATAACATGACCATTTGATAGTTTGCGATTATGTCGTTAAAAATCGTAGCTAGCAATCCTATTTTAATCGGCTCATATAAGTTAAATTTAACAATAGCAATGGTGAGTCCGAGTCGATTCCACAGGTAGATAAATTCTTACTTTTGAAAATTCTAGATTTTTATTATCTAACAAAAATTGTTTAGGATTTTGAAAGCTTAAAAGTTCGATTACTAAAAAGTATGAAAACATGAGTTAACCAGTTGCACTAAATGACTAATTACTCAATTAAATAATACACAACCTAATTGACTTAACTAAGATTAAAAAACAATCTAGTTAACTGAGCTAGTTTTGAGTAAACAAACACCACCTAATGTAAAGAAGATATAACCATTAACTGAATAAATGTTGAACAGTATTCTCATTAACCACTAATTGTCTAATAGTAACAGCACTAAACTAACAAAAATAACTAATAGAAAACTAAATAGCAGAACACATGCAGCAAATAGGGGCTCGAAGGGCTTCTGTGTGTAGGGCGGTGTAGTGGACCGGGCAAGGTTCGTGGCCGCAGCTGGACACAGGGGTGCTTTGGACCGTGCCCTGGCGCGTGGAGGACGAGGTGGGTGCAGCAGACGAAGGCAGGTCCCGTACGGCACGGCAGGCGAGATGCGGGCGCGGCAGGCGAGGCGCTGACAGGGCGGCGGCGCGAGGCAGGAGGCCTGGCTCGAGCGACGATGCCCCAGTCGCGCGAAAGCCGCGGTGTTGCCGTGTGGCAGATGCGGGCCCGGCAGGTGATGGTTGCGGGCGGGAAACGGGCGCGGCAGGCAAGGCGTTGACGGGACGGCGGTGCAAGCCAGGAGGCCCGGCACGGGCGACGATGCCCCAGTCGCGCGAAAGCTGTGGTGCTGCCGCGTGGCGGGTGTGGTGATGACGAGCCCGGCACGTACCCCTCCTTTCCTCCGGTTCGCTTCCTCGTATAGCGACAGATCAGAGAGAAAGAGAAAGGTAGAGGAGGAGAGACGCAGAGGGAGAGAGGAAAAAGTAAGAGAGAGAGAGGACGAGTGAGGAAGAAAGAGAGAAAAAGTTAGGGAGAGATAGAGAGGTGGGGAGCGTGACAGACAGAGAGAGAGAGACTGAGAGAGAACGTGGGGGAGAGAAAAAGTGGAGAGAGCAGGGGGAAAAGTTGAGGAAGGAGGAGAGGGGGTTCTGACAGAGAGAGGGTAAACAGAGAGAGAGAGAGAGAGAGAGAGACTGCGAGAGAGAGGGGGAGAGTGCTTCTGTGGGAAAGAAAAAGAAGACTACCTCCGAAAGGGAATAAGCCTCCCTTTAAAAAGAGAAGTGAGGCTTATTTAAAAATAGTAAGAGGGTAAGGAGGTGGCGGCTGCCTCTTAAATTAGGATTTTTACGGAAAAGGGTTAGGCACCCTAATATGAGAAGTAAATGACCAGTTTGCTCTTACTCCTTTTATTTTTCCGAAAAGATGAGCAATTCTGCTGAGATTTGAACTCTAGATCTCCCATAAGTCCTCAAATACTTAACCGTTACACCACAGCTTTCTTCATGTTCTGTTTACATAAAATAAATTCAAATTAGCATACTATCATAAAAGTCATAACATTTATTTATTTTCATCTCTATTTTTTCGGAAAAATAGCAAATACGCTATACTCCATTAATCACATGAAATGACGATATTTTTAAGTCGGAATTTGATGAAATTAGTACCGTTGAAATTGGTACGAAATTATCGATCATTTCATGCTATTTTACAAATAAAAACGTGAGTATGATGCGTATGATTGCCCTTAAATGATCAAATTATCAACTTATCACCATTTCAGTGGCATTTTTTAATAATGAAGCAAAAGTAATTTAGGCATATCAATGGACAAATTACATAACAAAAAGGTGTACTTTAAACATTATATTTTTTTTTTACTAATTAAGGTAATATTTGATTTTATTTTTATTTTGTTGATAGAAAATAAAGTTGCAAATTTTGAAAGAATTACGGATGGCTATTTGAGAAAGCTATGCATTGATAATAACGGCAATAAACAAAGCTGATAATGCTCTTAGAATCGATTACACGTGCATTAGAGTTCAAGAAACAACAAAAAAGAGAAAATGATATCTATGAACTTTCTAAAGAAAATGAAAAGATGCAGAAAATGGATCATTCAAACCAAAAAGGAGTGTAATTATACTGCAAAATAAAGATTCTGGTAGTGAATAACAATTGTCATTTACTTGATTTTCTATAAAGAACAACATGACGTTAGTAATTGCTTCAGCATGCATACTTTGTCATGAAGAACATATTAGCTATGTACATTTTTTCAACTTTTTATGCATCTATGTAAATGTCAAAATATACAACATCTTTACATACACTTCAAGGTTACCATAATGATGGACTTATCTTTCTTTATATTGATATGAATCAATTATTTTACATATTTTTTTCCGCAATAATAGAGTTCATATACAATTGTCAACCCTCCATTTTTTCCTGCATGCTATTCAATGTAGATGCTTTGAGCATGGTAATGGTGCTAAACTTAGGGTTGGCATGATATCATCTGAAAAATTTGTATGCATAAGGAAATGGGCAAGTTTGGCATTAAAGACTTGAGGAACTTAAATCTTGGTGTTTTAAGCAAGTGGATGTGGAGGCTAGGCTCAAAGGATATGACCATGTGGGTGGATCTGGTTAAGCATAAGTATGGTACACAACTAGAGTGTGGGATCTCTCCCTGGAACTTGCTACAATATCTCTAGCCTTTAGAAGGAAATCTTTCAAGCTTCTGAGGTATAAGAGACATGAGGAAATGGAGATTGAAGCTAAGCAATAATTTCTTAGCTAAAAACAAATACCTTTAAAATTAAATAATTTACTTCTCATGGTTTTCAATCTAACAAAAGCTCATAGATTTGATTGTGCAAGTAGATGTGGGTATATGAACTTATGCTTTTTTCATATGAATGTAATTTGGTAAACTACCAGAGGATCCTAAATTGAATGCATCATGTGATGAAGACTGGTATTTGAAGCACGTTTTTGATAGACATATGTCGTTGGTTGGATATTATGTTGTCCAATACCAATACGAAGTAGTGTTTTTACCCATTTTCCCATAATGATGTTTCATCTCCTTGGTGCTATTTTTTCCCAGCCTATTCATTTTAAAGTAGTGCTTGTTGCTTCACTTGATTTGATAGAGGTGCATAAATTTAACCGTAATTTTTAATTTTTTTATTTTTTTTTAAATTTCAAAAATATTTTTTACTAATATCTAATTGGATGGCTACAGTTGAATTTTTACAAATAGACAATAAACACCAAATATCAAGGAATGGAAAACAACTCTAATTGAATATTTAAAAATTATTGATGATTTCTTTTTTTTAATACAAAAACGAAAGATATCTTGAGTGGGTTCATTCATTGAAAAAATTAATATTTCAATTATCCAATAATTAGAACATTTTCTATTATTAAATGCATATGGGTTAATTTTATATGAACCCTCCTTATATGAAAAATATCAAAAACACCTCTCTTATATACACAATATTATATATACCCTCTCTATAACAATATAGTTTCAAAAATGACATTAAGGTTAATATCTGTTCATAATTGTCAGAATATGCTGGGAATATTCTCTATAATCGTTAACAGTTGACGGTAAGGGAATGATAGGAGTGCAGAGAGAGAAAGAGAGAGAGGATCCTCCGTCTATGGTGATGCAGAGGAGGAGGATGATCCGCTGATCATGCCGACCCCCCCGTGTGCTTCTCCACGAGCTCTGTTGATAGGACAAGGGCGTTGGTGCCGATGGTGGCATGGTAGAACCTGTTAGTTTTAGGTGGCCTACAAGCCAATCTGACTATGTAAATCTCGTTCATTTATTAATATAATGGCATAATATTCATTATGTATAAATCGCATTAATTATCGTTTCATAATGAAGTCCGTGAATATGTGCTATAGTGATCAGATTATGATGAGATCATACTAATGAGAGTGATCACTTAAACACACATATTCTTAATCGTTCTTAGTCGGAGGATATCCGAGAATGACATCGGATATCCGGTTAGACTAGTACAGATTACTCTTGCTCATATGATGAGGGTGACTGATCTCATAAGTCACTTGTGTGGAGACACTAAGGCGAATATGTAGGTGCTCATTGGAGAATGAGTTTACTGAACTGATCTGATTGAATCGCTGGATGGTATTATACCTCACTGTCAACCAGCTTGATTCTATTGTCGCAGTTGCGTGGATGGTCCTCGGACCTGAGACACCAAGGACACGTTGTTGGTAGACTTCTGTGCTTTGACCTTAGTCTACGAATCTCTAGCCACAGGATTCTAAAACGCCAAGGATTGGGTACAGCGGAATACCGTCGAAGGGAATTGTGTGTCAATAAGGAATCATTCGCTCTCGGTACTTAGAGAGAGAATGCTCTAGGAAGGATGCGCAGAAGTCCCTAGCCAAGGCGGATGATAATATCGGGAAAGGAGTTTTCCGATATTTATCAGCGGCATCCAATCCAAGTGAGTCGACCGGTTAAGGTTTGACAGCACGTCATACCCTGAGTTGACTCAAGAGCATTGTACGAATGAAGGATTATATCCACGTGGTAACTGTCGGCGGAAAGGTTCCAAGAGTGGGTTACTTAACCCCGCTACCTTCCGGGTTCACGCGGTGTTGCTTGGCACCCAACGTGATCGGAGGCCCGGTCGAATTCGATGTGCGACATCAATTCGATTGATTAATTAATTAATAAAGGATTTAATTGATTAATAAAGCCAGTGATGAGTCACTGGACTTGTTGGGCCATTAACTGGACTGGTAATTGGGCCTAGAAGGTTACACGCAAATGATTCTCAAGGCGATGGATAAATAAGTGGATTTTATATAAACCGGGGTTTTTTATGAAAAACCGCGCGATTAGTATAAAACATAGCGAACGGGTTGAGCAGGCCAAGCTACTGCCAACCCTCGCCGTCCCTCCTCTGTTTCTCTCTCTCTCTCTAGCGTCGAGACAGATCCAGATCTGCTCCGCCGCTTCTCCGACTCCCATTCGACAGGAAATCGTCCGCGCGTTGCGGCGATTGTTGCGGCGACCGACAGAGGTTTCGTGGGCTGAGAAGAACGAGGAACGTGAGGATATCCATCGCTAGGAGGATCGCGTGGACTTCGCTAGAGGCCGGGAACTTGCGCGGCTTGTGGTGTCGCACCGACGAAACCAAACGGTTGCGGATTCGAATCCACACACGGTGAGAACCGATAATCCGATTATCGTGATTTTTAGTTTTTCGAAACGGGAACGGATCTCCGTTTTATATTTTATTTCCGTTGCGCGGGAGATCCGGAGAAATCGAGAAACCCAACAGCGGTATCAGAGCCAAGTTCCATTGTTTCTTGTCTCGTTTCGGTCTCCGAAATTAATTTTTCATAGTATTTTTCCATGCACAAATTCGATTATATTGCTGGGATCGTGTTCATGTGATGAATACAAAATAATTAGATTATTTTTTTATGCAAGATCGGATTTTGTTTCGGGATGTTTTAGTGTTCTTCGTCGGACGAAGAACGGCGGGCGTTTCGGGTTCGTTCAGTCCTCCCCAAGTGTTGGGTAGGCTTGACTGGTGCCCTAGATCCTTGGGGAAGGATCATCGGTCAACCCCGTACCCGTAGCTGACGTCGGAGAGACCCCAAGTGGTGGCCGGATTAAAGGATCCCTTATTGTTCTTCCCACGGGTTTTATGAAAACTGAAAACCAGAATTTTTTTTTTGGGAAACACCAGGGATCGGACAGCTTCTATTCGAGGCCCTCGTCGGCGCCGGGGGGCTTTACCAGTGTGGCCGGCCGACGCCGAGACCCTGCTGCCGGGCGGCGCCACACCTCCCAGCTGCCGGCCTCCAAACCTGCATCTTGTTAGGGTTTCAGGGGGGGGGCTTCTGGATTGGGAAGATGTCGGCCGGGCCGGCGCCCCAGACCGGTTCGGTTGGACCGGGCCACCCTAGCTGGTCTGGGTGGCTAAGCCAAGGCCGAGCCCTGGCTCCACTAGTGGGCTGAGCCACTTTCTAATTCCCCCCCTCATTAACCCATTATAACCCCCTAAATTCCTAATTAAACCTTATTGACCCAATTAAATTCAAATTAGATTTTAAATTAAAGAATTTCAAAGTGTTTTGAAATTAAATTTTATCTAATTTTATTTAATTGAGCCATTAATGATTTTGGAATCATTTTATTAACAAATTATTGTTAACTATTGAAATTAGTTATTAATTTTAAATGATTAATTTAAGAGTTAAATTAATGTTCATTAGTTAATTAGAATTGATTGTTAATTTAATTGTTATATTAACGATTAATTTTAACTAACTAATTAAATGGTTTTATTAGGATTTATTAGTTTTTAGTTTAAGTGCTAAACTAATAATTAATATTTATATAATAATCTAAGAGTTAGATTAGTAGTTAAATAATTAATTAGTATTAATTACTAGTTTAAGAGTTAAATTAGTCATTAACATTAATTAATTAATTATTCTAAGAGTTAGATTAATGATTTATGACGAATTAAAGTTGATTATTAATTTAAGTGTTAAATTAATGATTAATTTTAATCTACTGATCTAAAAGTTAGATTAGTAAATGATTTTAATAGTCTAATTGTTAGATTATTAATGGAATTTCAATCTAATTGTTAGATTGATTATTAGAATTGTTCTAATTTGCATGGAATAATCTGGAATTATTAATTTGGAGTGTGTGCACATGTGATGTGTGTTTTTGATATTTTTAAATTTGATTTGATCGCATGATTAATTTAATTAAAAGTATTTTCAAAATTCAAATACCAATTTTGATTGGATCCCAGCTTTTTAAAAGCCAAAATTATTTATTTTGAAAACTCATTTATTTTAGCCATGTGATGTGCTGGATCATGTGTGGAATGTTTAAAACACACCGTGGTCATGGATATGTACTTAGTTAATTATTCATGTGATAAATGGATTGTGTAGATTGTAGATGTATGGTTGTTTATTAATTGTTAATAAATAGAGGTCGGCACACCTCTCTCTCTCTCATACTCCGATGTATTTCTACCTCCCTCTCTTTTGTACTCACCATAAGGCCTTCTTCAATTTACTTGTAAATTCTAGAATTTAAATGTAATATGGTCAAGGCAACCGAGGAAAGAGCGAGGACGATCCACAGCTGCAACCAGGAAGGCGAAAAGATAGAGATCTCTTGCCTATGTGTTTGCAGGTTATCTAATATAATTGTTGTGTTAGATTGTGTGTGTGTTTGACTGTTGGCTCCAGTCAGATCCACTGTGCTATTCATGACCAGACTAGACATGTATGTGATGCAATATTTACTTTTGATTATGAATCAAAGCAGGTATAGTATTTACTAAATATATATGATATATTTTTATACTATCACCTAGGAGAGACCAAGATAAAAGTTATCTAAATACCCTCAGATAAACTCTAAGCCATAACGTGAGTAGTTAAGAACTTACCACGTGGTCCACCATCGTTATAGTCATAGGATTCGAATCACTTTAGGCAGGTTTGTTGTGCTATCCACAAGGCCTGCTTAATTAGGAGGAGAAACTGTGGCTATGGCATTAGATGCCTATATGATCGGGGTAGAGGAACTATGTAGCTTTGTTGTGCTATCCACAAGGGCTGCATGCAAATCTATGCTCGTCGCGTAACGATGGTTAGATTAGACCAGAATTAGTGGTTTGTTGTGCTATCCACAAGGCCATTAAATCTCTGGGGGACCGAAACCAGGATCAAATATTGCAAAGAGTTGCAAGTCCCATGAGTTGGGTGCTCTTTGATTGTATTACAGTTTGTTGTGCTATCCACAAGGCTGTAGTGCAAGTCATTGAGATTCTGTTCTCCACTAGGAGACTGTCGACGTCTCCCGTTCTGTATAATTGAGGGTTATACAGTCCATCGAAAATTAGTGGGAGTTAAAACTTGAACAAAAGACCATGTCTTGTTTTATATTTAATATTTGAACATTTGCTAAAATAGAACTTATCTCCCATAGGGAATAATGTCGTCGAATAACCCACTCCATGGCATACAGTCCATGGAAAATTAGTGGGAGTTAAAACTTGAACAAAAGACCATATCTTGTTTTATATTTAATATTTGAACATTTGCTAAAATAGAACTTATCTCCCATAGGGAATAATGTCGTCGAATAACCCACTCCATGGCATACTTGATGCCAAACGTTTCACTAGCCTGTACTATTCGGATTGGTTCAGAAACCTGAAGAATGTCTTCAGATCTGAACACATTGGCTATGTCCTTAGAGTTGATCCTCCTGCTGAACCGACATTGGATGTCCTTGACGCAGAAATGATAGCTATCGATAAAAGATTGAAGGACAAAGGCAAAGGAGTAATAAAAGGTGACTGCTTCTACTGTAAGCAGAATAGTCACTAGAAGAGGAACTGCAAGGAGTTCCTTAACGATAGAGCTCGTGAAAAATTGAAGCTATTAGAAGTTTCAAATATCTATATGATAGATATCAACTTGTCAGTTAGAGATTCCACATCTTGGGTATTGGATACCGGATGTGTTTCTTATATATGTCATGATGCACAGATGCTGACAAGAAAGTGCAAGCTGAGACAAGGCGAGGTGCAATTGAGGCTAGGAAACGGCGCAAAAGTTGCGGCGATTGCTGTTGGGACAACAAACCTCAGGCTTCTATCGGGAGACGCCTTACTATTAGAAGATTGTTATTATGTTCCTAACATAATAAAGAACATCATATCAACGTTTTGTTTGGACAAGATAGGATATAGGTTGACTATTGAAAGTAGAAATTGTTCAATTTATTATGGTAATAAATCAATAGCTTCAGCATCTTTAGTCAACGGTCTATATCTCTTAGATATTTCTTATTACAATCTTCAAATTGATAATGTTCTTAAGAAGAGTAAGAATTGTGTGAACCAAGTCTACATGTGGCATTGTAGACTTGGGCACATTGGCGAAAGCAGGTTGCAAAAGTTGTACAAGCATGATTACTTAACACCATTCGATTACGAATCGTTTGCAACATGTGAATCCTGCCTTATGGGAAAGATGGCAAAATCTCTATTTACTGGACATGGAGAACGTGCCAAGGACATTCTGGAACTAATACATTCGGATGTATGTAGTCCTATGTCCACCCAAGCCAAATGTGGCTACTCATACTTCATCACGTTCACCGATGACTTCTCAAGATTCGGCTATGTATACTTAATGAAGTACAAGTCGAAAACATTTGAGAAGTTCAAGGAGTTCAAAAATGAGATAGAGAAGCAGTTAGGAAAGAGTATTGAAACTTTTCAATCAGATCGAGGAGGAGAATACTTGAGTACTAATTTCACACAATACTTAAAGGATAATGATATCCTTTCTCAGCTAACCCCTCCATATACACCACAGATGAATGGTGTATCGGAAAGGAGGAATCGCACCTTGTTGGACATGGTGCGATCCATGATGAGCTTTTCGGGATTACCAATGTCCCTCTGGGGGTATGCTCTAGAGTCAGCAGCATACCTACTGAACAGAGTACCCAGCAAATCTATGGCCTCTACTCCATATGAGATATGGAAAGGCAGGAAATCAGAATTTAAACATGTTAAAGTCTGTGGTTGCCCTGCTCATATAAAGAGGCATGATCCAGACAAGTTAGAATCACATATCGCAGGGGCGCCAGAGAAGTAACGGTGGCGGCTAGTGTTGCCACCTGTTGTTGAAGTTCCTCCATCCAATTGTTTCTGAGAGTGAGAGACTCCGGTATGATGGAAAGGGCTGAACCTTGTGGACAAATAGAAGGGGCGCCTTCGGAGTGAAGTGGTTGTGCTGAGGTCGCCCCTACTTCTGCCTCGTCTTGTCCGGATCGTCTGGTCACTGGACGATAAGAAATGACTTCTTGCTAGTTTCCCACAGACGGCGCCACGTGATATAGCCGAAACTATCATGGTCGGATTTCGAGACTGGAATATGAAGATGGAACCCGAAGATGGATCGGATCGGTGAAGAGGACCGACGGGGATCCGGAGCGAGGTGAGGGCGGAAACGGGGCCGAGGGTCCGAAGCCGAGAGTGGCCCGGGCAAGAGCTTGCAGGGAGCGAAGCCGAGACTCCCTTGGACGATGCGGACCGGCCGATGCAGGGCGAGGCCGAGGCTTCTTCGGACAAGGAGGACCAGCCGGCGAAAGGCGTCGAGACCGGAGGGAGAAGACCCGAGGTTGGCGGCCGAGACCGACTCGGAGAGGTCGGCGAAGATTCAAACCGAAGCCCCTACAGAAGGAGGAAAAGAAGAAGAAGAGCCAGTCAGTAGGAGTCCCAGGCTTCGGCCTTAAGGAACCCCCTCCGATGGCTAAGTTAGCTTCTGAAGATGATTCGATTCAGAAGGGAATGAAGAAGAAGCAGCTTTAAAGCTTTTTGGACTGTAGTCTTTGGGTCTCGAAGACATACCTTTGGTAATAAATAGCCGTATATTTATAGCGGATGATAGAGGTTGCTTAATGGTGGCAGCCGATATAGGATTATGTTTTGGTTTACTGGTAAACCGCCATAGTGCCTAACCCTCCCACCAGAGTGGGCCGGGTTACGGCTACTGGGCCGAAGGTTGGGGGCCGCCGATGGGCCAGATGCCGCTTAGTGGGCTGGAGCCTACTGGGCCGAGGGCTGCTGGGCCGCTAACGGGTCGAAGGCTATTGGGCCGCTGATGGGCTGAAGGTTGTGAGGCCGCTGATGGGCCAATGACCACTGGACTGCTTACTGGGCCGAGGGCTGCTAGGCCGCTGATGGGCCGAAGGCTGCCAGTGGGCCTTTTACTGTTGCTGTTGGACTGATGTCAGTGGTGGGCTTGTTTTAATGGGCCGAATCGGATTCTGCCTTATCAGAAACCATGATGCACAGTAGCAGATCGGCGGCGCAGATCCGGCCTGCACAACGGCAGGCTTCTTGCTATCCTCTTCTCATTCCTCCATAGGCGAGGAACGAATCATAAGAGGAAAAAGGAGAGAGCAAAACTAGAGAGAGAGAGAGAGAGAGAGAGAGAGATAGAGAGAGAGAGAGAGAGAGAGCACCAGGTATAGGGCGGCCCTGTCGCCATCACACACGGGGGAGAGAGAGTTCTTAACTCAAGGGCATATAAGACTTTTTACACCTTGGTCAATATTAACTCGTGTCTAATTTGATTAGATGGATGAAAGGTAACGGGAGTGACACTTTTGATAAAATGTTATCATAAGAAGGATATATTTGACATTTTGAATCTAAAGAGGGTTTATATAAAATTAACCCAATGTTTTTGAAGTTGGTGCTCTGGTGCTATTTCTTCTACTGAACAGGAAATGGCAGCACTGGTGGGTGCCGTGACCGTCAGCGGGAATCCCGGTCACCGGCGAGATTCACGCCAAAGCAACTTGTGCTGGGCCGTCGGATGCACCAAGCGCAAGGTGCTGGGTGGAACACTAGAGATCTGTTCTGTTCCTTATTTTTATCTTTGCTTTTATAGTCGCATGGAGCACGAGAAAATACTTAATGAATTTTTACTTTGTAACCCTTATAAATTATAAATTTTATAAGAAAAGTTCTCAAAATCAATCTATTTTTACAAAAATCTCAATAATCTTTGAATTTTATACTAACACCTTATAAATAAAGAATATGCAAAAGGATTATTTCACCTGTCGACTGCTTGACTGTCCACTATTATTATTCTAAGTGATTTACCTGTTCTGGGATGACCGTGTGTAGGAGAAAATAATTCAATTAGAAGTGTTTTTTTCATAATACCGAAAGTTTATAGGAATTACAATGTTAAAATCCCTTTAAATAAACCTTTTATCACCGTTGATTGAACAATAGGATATCGAGAACATGAAACAAGCAAGTTTCCTACTAGGTCTAAATTAACCCTTAAGATTAAGAAACAATAGTGACGTTTTATAGACTGTGGCATTTTTTTTTAACAACTATGATCGATTTATTGGTAGAAAAATGATGGCCAAGTCTTTTATAGACTTGAAACACTGACACGAGGTCAGGTTGCCCACCGACCTCGTCAGATTATTTCAAATCACATAAGCAACCGACAAGGATGCCCGTACAAGCTAAAAAATTAAAGACTAATCACATGGTTTATTAATTAATAGTGCAGCTGGCGCACATGCAAAGGCACATCGATCTCAAGGCATTATTGACTAGTAATAATAATTAGAGATGAAATCTTTTAAGATCTCCTATTCGATATCTAAATCTATCTTAATATTCTGTGCGTGATGACATGTGAAAATTTAAAACAAAATAGAAGTACATGACTTGTTAATTATAAACTAGATCACCGAAAGATGTTCACTGGAGCGCAACCCCTTCATGCCAATGGATGATACGGACCCCATTAGTCCACTTAGTTAATCCCATCACCTAATTCCCCATGTATGCATGGAACGCAACGTGCTCCTCTGGTCGTCTGCCTCGAGAAACACGCTGCCGTTCTTAATTAAGGTTATCCTTGTATACATCTCCCAAAAGAGCCGGGAAATGAGGAAGAAGGGATAGGGAGGAATGGGCTGGCAGATCTTTACTTAAAAAAGGACGCGGTCTTCTAAATCTTAAAAAAATTATGGTGTAAAACTAGTATTTGATAAAGTTTTGAACAATTCAAAGTTCACACGCGCAATATATATTGAGTATTTAAAATCTAAAGTAATCAAATTTAATTTTTAAAACTGTCAATTTCATCTTTCTCAATTTTGATTTACTTTTTCTTATTGCACGACAGTTGTGTGCAAGAATAAAATCTTCAGAGCCATTTTGGTTGATGATGATTATTTGAAGTAGACCTTTTCAAAGGAGTAATAGTATTCAAACAGCATAAGATCGAAAATATATCGTATATTAGAGAGTAAATACAATTAATAACATTGAAAGATTATGAAATCTAAAAAATATAAGTAATTTAAAATTTTGAATAGTTTTACTTATATTTTCAGCATCTGAAATGTCTTCAGCTTGTGTAACACTATGATGGCAATCAATTTGTTCTCCGGCATACTACAAAAATTATAAAATATAGTATAAATAGAAAATAAGTTAATATATAGTTCTCAAACATGATATTTTAAGGGTATAAATTTTTATAAGAATATAAATAAAAAAAATAGATGATACTATGTTAACCTGATTGACATTTGACGTAACTAAATAAATCTGGATCAACTTTGTGTCATCAGGCATTCTTGTCAACGTGTAAATCGGCCAATTCTGACGGGGAATATAATCAGATATATTTGAATTTTGAATAAAAATTTCTTTTCTAAAAATTGATCTAGTTCTTTTGGAAAATAATCATTATCTCCATCCTGCGAAAAGTAAAGAATAATATTATTTTTTAGAATCACTTGATTTAATTCATAAATAACATGATTAATTGTAGCTCAAAAGAAATGTTCTAACTTTAATAGTTATTCTCTTAATTCTATAGTAGATTTGTATAGAAATTAAGTTGCATCACGATCAAAGATGAGAAATGAGGTAGAACCAGTGTGGTCAATCACTTCAATTTGAATTTTATATATGTGAATTAAATAAATAATTATTAATTAAAATATTAAATTAAAAATATTTTAAATATATTATATAATATTTTTTAAAAAAATAATGATGTTTCATAAAAATAGTCAAGAATTTAACAAAAACATAAGAATCACCTCGGTATTATAGCTTTAGCACATTTACAGTATTTTTCACACCATAATTTTTCTCCATCAAGTTTAACTTTCTTTCTGCAGTTCTTGCAAGAGTTATAGAACCAACTAAATTCAGTTTTAATTTTCACAACAGTTGCCAAAGTCACACAACTACATATATGCATAAAATCATAAATAAAAGAGAAAAAAATAAATTACAAAAAATTAATTATCACTAAAAAAAATATGTCATCGATAGAATTTGATATTCTATTAATTTATTATTTAAGTAGAACACTATATTCATAAAAATTATATTGTGAACTTATATTAAATGTATTATGCTTAAGAAGTCGGATTAGGTTTGTGTTTTATTTGATGTGTCTTGCGAACATCATTTAAGAATTTTCATTCTCCTCTTTAATTGAATATAAATGTTGTGTTAAAATTTAGGTAACTCTTGGAGATATCAGATCATCTTCAGTCTGATTATATAATATAATAAAAATATCAATATAAAAAAATAATGATATATTAATATACTATCTTGTATCATTTTTAAAATTTACCTACTCTTAAAATCTGCCTCAACGAACACGCAACATGCTCATCTAGTCGTCTGCCTCAAGAAGCACGCTACCGTTATTAATTAGGGTTATCTTTGTACACTATATTGTATCATTTTTTAAGTCACAAGAATGACACGTAGAACTTTTTATGTACAACATGCTCGTCTGGTTATAATATAATAGGCATGGGTACAGCTGTCTCCTAGGACTTGCAAGTCCCACTGATAACCAACCCTGATTCAGGGCTCAGATATGTAGGAACAAGATTTGAACATAGTTCTAGATAATATTTAAGTATTCTGTGTTGTATTATATTGAGGTGTATTTTAAATTATAATTATAGTCTTGTATGTTCTTAATAATATTTAAATATTCTGTATTGTATTACATTGCAATGTTTTCAATTATAATTGTAATTTATTACTCACGATAGTATTTAAGTATTTTAAGTAACATTTAAAATCTGTCGAACTTAAAAAAAAAGGAAAATTGTCAAACTCGATGTGATACATCTCGAACGTCCCGCAGAAAACTGTGACTCACAACGCACGAAGTTTGGCTTCACAAGAACATAGGGAATTGTGAACAGGCATCTCGTTCTCAGGTGGGTCCCGAGTGTAAAAAAGTCCATCTACAGTGGAGGGGTGGGGAAGCTCCTTCTGGTGCTGTTCCTATAACTAGGCATTCTGAGTGACAAACCAGCACTCATCGTCTTCCTTGAGCTCTTTCAGTCCTCTAGCTGCAGGCGGGCTTGCAAGCGAGAGACTCGTGGTAGCCGCTACAATGGCTACGGGGCTGCAGCAGTTCCTGCGCATGACTGGGGGAGACGGGGAGGCCAGCTACGGCAACAACTCCTTCCTTCAGGTAGCCTCCACAGGCAGAACTTTCCCTTCTTGGGCATCTCCTTCCAGGGCCTCGCCGGCGCGTTTAATTCCCCGTACCCTTGCCAGAGAAAGACGAAGAAACTAAATTCATGCACTTGCTTTGTTTCTTAGTTTGCTCCTCTTGTTTCATGTAGAAGAAGGCAATGGAAGCGATTGGGTCGGTTGTGGAGGAGGCCGTGCTGGACCTCTGCTCTGCCGCCGCCTTCCCTGATAAGCTCAGCGTGGCTGACCTAGGCTGCTCGTCCGGGCCCAACGCCCTGTTCATTGTGACGTACGTCGTCCACACCGTCGCCAAGAGGTGCCGACAGCTCGGGCGGCCTCCACCGGAGTTCCAGGTGTTCCTAAACGACCTGCCTGGGAACGACTTCAACTCGGTGTTCCGCTCCCTCCAGGAATTTCACGAGCAGCGTGAGGAAGCAGGTGAGCTTGGCCGCTGCTTCGTCGCCGGAGTTCCTGGTTCGTTCCACGGGCGGCTCTTCCAGAGCAGAAGCATCCATTTTTTCCTGTCCTCGTCGAGCGTGCACTGGCTCTCTCAGGTTTGGGGTAGCAGGGTTCATTGTGCCATGTGTTACTCAATTATTGCGTGTTCTTACATACCAATACCCTAGTGGTGATATCTTTACATTGGGCCACTATTAGCAGAAGACCCTAAGCGTAGGTATCCATAAAGAATCATATATATCCACCTACCTAGGGCACATAAATATAATGATGTAATGTAATCAACGATATCATTCTTATACTCTAAAGCATACTATGCTTACATATATATTATTCAAAAGATATGTCATGACCATTGTAATTTTGAAACATTATACATATTTGGAGGCTATATAGGACAATATACAAGGAAGCATTGTATTTTTGAACTTTAGAATATAAGCATAGTTACTTTGAAATTAACCCTTTAATACTAATTATGCAGATAGTAGTCATATTTCAAAGAAATAAATAAATCATGAGTAATTATAGGTCTAGGCATGTAAGGACAGGTTAAGAGATACACATCTATATGCTTTATAAATCATAATACAATAATTTGATTTACAAGTATAAGTAACGCACTTTTAAGGCTGCTTTCACCTTTTCATACTTACTAATTTCATACATTTGAGTGTTCCAATAATGTCTTTGAACTGCATGTTGAAAACTTAATTATGCCCTAACGTCTTTGTAGTTCTAAAAAGATAATCCCATGATTTATTAAACTAACCTTAGTGTTATATTGCTCAACATATTGGACTAATATAGGGGCCCTCTAACAACACAAAAGTTCCTGATAATCTTACAAGTATAACCTGAGTTTTATATTGCTCAACATGTTTACAACTCCTCTAGGCATCCAAATCTACTCCCTTTTTTTAAAAAAATCTTGGCCTATAGATCATAAAGCAACTACAATTGGCTAACCCATAAATCAGAAACCACAGCTGACTAAAGTTTATATTCATTCATTTTCAAATTATCAAAGCAGTCGAGCATTATTTTTAATGGCACTAATTCAATAACTATTTATTTATGGGAAGTAAATTTCTCTACCTATTATTCATTGGATACGTAGAACCCTTTACATGTTCATACAACATTAATTTTTCATGTCCTCTCTAAATGTCAATTTAGCTAGCATTCCATATTTCTGTTTGTGCTCTTACATGATTTCCTATTAACTGTTTATTGGAAAATTGATTATAGGATCCACTGAAGCTTCGGTACAATGATGTGCCTTTAGATAAAAGAAACATATACATTTCTGAAGAAAGTCCTCGTTTTGTGTTGGATGCATACTCAACACAATTTCAAAAGGACTTCATAAATTTTCTAAAGTTTAGATCAGAAGAAATGGTCGCTGGGGGTCGCATGGTATTGATTCTTCTAGGTCGGAAGACTCCAGATCATACAAATATTTCCTATTGGAGCTTATTAACACAAGTTCTATTGGGCATGGTCCAAGAGGTATGTTTTTGCTTCAGTATCTACAAACCATTATCTAATTATTTTTGTATGGTGTGGTACACGAAGATTAACTGCATAGATATCCTTAATAGGATATATAGTTTCTTTTCTATACTTACTATTAAAGATTGCCTTTTTTAAAGTTCCCTTAAAATAAAGAAAATGTGAATACTAACTACGAAGATATCCTTAATATTCTTTTCTATATTAACTCTTCAAGCTTGCCTTTTTAATGGTCCCTTAAAATAAAGAAAGCATCTCTCTCTCTCTCTCTCTCTCTCTCTCTCCACCTACATACACTCTTTCGTTGACCGGTAAATCATTTCTCTAGGCTATATCTTGTAAAATGCTTGTCATCTCATCTTCTCAAATTATGGCACTGATTAGCCTTAAATATTTTGAACAAAGCTAATATTCACTTAAAACATTAGATGCAAATTAAGCAAATTGTAAACAGAGCTATTGTAATTTGATTTTTGGAAAACTCAACTCTAGTAAACGCATTTATCATTAAGTACTCTAGTTTGATTATTCTATAATGTAAACACAATTGAGTTCATGGTGTTGAATGTGCCGAATCCGAAGTTGGTCTATGGAAACTCCTCCAACGTAAACCAATTTAGTGGTAGTTTATGGAAAATCGTGTATAGAGAGTTTTTGAGTTGATGATCAATGAGAGTAAGTTTATGATAAATTTATTTTTAAACTATTTAAGCTTAGTTTCCACAAAAAGTAAGTGTACAATAAACTCAAGCTTGGCTATACCACGTATCAAACAAGGCCTAAATGATATTGTTGTCAATTTTCTTAGTCGTTTTCCTATCTAGAAGTTTGCATAATAATATGTGATAGTAATGTAATCTCTTTTTCCAGGGTTATATTGCAGAGGAAAAGGTAAACTCCTTTCATTTGCCCTATTACACACCTTGTGAAATGGAGGTGGAGCGTGAAATTCTAAGAGAAGGGTCATTCTCCTTGAAGTACCTTAAAGTATTTGAAGTAGGTGTGGATGCACCTCAAGATCATGATAACGATATTGGACACAGTGACATTCTTTCAAATATAAGAGCTAAACGTAGTGCAAATGCTATACGGGCAGTAGTAGAGTCCTTACTTGTGAACCACTTTGGAAGTGATATAATTGAAGATTTATTTTTGAGATACAGTAAAGCCATCCAAGACTTTGTACCTAAAAGGGAAACCAAGTTGGCCAATATGGTCGTATCAGTGGTAAGAAATTCATAGGGTTCCTATTTATCCTTGATCACTATAGATGTGGTTCTCAAAAACTTTCAAAATGAATTACTCATCAGTGTTGTAAACATATAATGTTTATTTCATGACCACTTTTAACCAAGGCATCTGGTCAATTATGGTGAAATTTGTCATGCGCTTGAGATGAATCAATTAATTATTATATACATGTATTATGTTAACTACTGGCGTTTGATTCTCTTGATCTTTAATTTATATGGTTCTTTGCAAAACAAATTGATTTGCAGTCTTGTAATGACCCACCACCCTCGATTCAGAAATCGATGCGACACGGATGTTGGATCATTACCTTTGGGTTTGCACCCCGGTTCAATCGCATGCATCTTGTAAAGTAAATGATAAACAAAGCTAAAAAAAAGAGAGCAAATGACAGGAAATAAAATAATACAATCCGAGTACAATCCAATAATAATTACATAATCCACAAAATGAGATAAAATATTACAGGCCAAAAGTAGAGGTACAAAAGAGAGTGTAATACCCGACCTATTAGTAGCTTAGTTTCAGCTCACTAGTAGTCTAGGTAGGCCCATTAGTAGGATTAGATTTAATTTATTTAAGTTCTAGTTTGTGGATGTCAAAAGCATCACTCGATAGCGACGCAATGTAGGAGTCCTTGAGAAGCACCAGGTCGAGCTGACATGATTTAGAGTTTGAGACTAATATGCTTTAGTCTCTATTCTTTCCATCTGTGGAGCATTTAACTCCACAAGGAATTCGACTTATAGCCTATTTAAGGATCTTTTTTGCGCTTGAGAGCCCTTTAATGTGTCAATCAACCCTTTAACGTGTTGAGAGTGGGATCGAGAGCAAATTGTGATAAGAGAGATGACGTCCCGGAGCATTCTTCATTCATTCTTGGTAGGTGGCGCAAGCTGAGCGGTGCAGCGGCACTGCTGCGCATGAGAGGTGTTGTTCACCTTGCCTTGGTGAGCTTCATCAAGTTCATTTTAAGTAGAGTTTGAGGCAAGTGACGACGAATCCATGTTTATTGCTAATTTTAAGTATATAAAATCTATTTTCAAAGTATTTTTCTAATTATTATGATAGTATTTCAAAAGAGGGTATTGATGGTATTGTTGGAGGTGCATGAACCTATTAATAATCCCTTCTCCTTAAAAAGATGAAGTTTTTAAGTGAAAAATCTTAAGAGAATCATGAAAACCTATTCTCAGTGCTAATATGCGTTACTCTTATATGACACAATTCGTGAATCATGCCTATAGGGATTGACGCGATTTAGCAGGCAATATTCCTCTTGCGAGCTCTAATTCTTTTCTCTGAAATTCTTGAGAAATATGTACAAATGTTGATTTGCATCCAGTACTCATGCTTCATTTTATCCCTGTTGTAATTGATTAGACATGTAATCAATTATGTTGAAGGGCGTCAACTTCAACTAACACATCTCAAGTAATCGACTAACTGTTGAAAATGATTAGGCATAATCAATTATCTTAAAAGGCATCAACCTCGAGTGACGCATTTCAAATAATCAATTACTCGTTGTAATTAACTAGGCCCTTCTGTTGTAATCAATTAGACCTATTATAATCGATTTTGTAAACCACGTCTGACTCGCGTGACGCATTTCACGAGATCAATTACTTGAGGGTTTGACTATGCTCTTGTTTTAATCGATTCCTTTTTTGTTCTGATAATTGAATTTGGTCTGGTTCATGAAATCGATTATGTCTTCTGCTTTAAGATTTATTCTATTTTAATACCATGAAAGGCGTTAGGAAAGGTGGACGTGTTTTGTGAAACGTGTCACCTGAACGTGACGCGTTTCAGGCTTATTATGATAGAACCATATAGAAACTATGTATTTGCATGTTAATGACTATGAATTATACATTAATAATTATTATATTGTTACATTATGTCCTATACGCATGAATTAAGATGGTTAAAGTGTCCAACTCACAATAACGTCTTTGTAGGGAAAGACTAATAATAAGATCTGAAAGCGCCCAAAGCAACGGGTTAATATCTTAGAAGTATATTTGCTTGTGGGTACATTGACCCTAAGTGAGATATGTGATCCTCCGACTATAAAGCCGAAATTCTAGTGAGTTTTACCTTACCACTAGGTAGAGAAGAAGAATAAGATAAACTATGAACTCCTTGTGATGTGGTTGAATGCATGTCCTATGTTAAAATGATAAGATGTTAGTGATGTATGATGAATTATGTTTTGCTATGAATTATGTTCTATGAGTGAGAACCATGCTAAATGTTATTAAGTTCATGTTCTATATGTTTAGTTCATGAGCATGTGATCTCTTTCTCTCTCTTTTCTTTGAAAAGTGAAAAAAAAAAAAAAAAAGAAGATTATTCAACTGCACTGCCGCTTGATCGAAGTGAAGTGAAGCGATGCAGCATCCCATCCAGGCATTATAATCCACGTGAATTTATACTCTCTTAGATATTACAGTAAGTATTACTCTTCATAGTGAGTGAGATCTCCTGCAGCCTCAGCCCAACAGAGAGCTTCCGACTCAATATGGGTCCACTGCTTTCACAGACGTCTCCACATTGTTAGAAGTGGGGGCGTTCTTGTACGACCTTAGATTCACACACAGAGTGAGGGTTCTAATTACCGTTATTATTGTTTGGGGTTTGAGCCTTCATTGGTGGCTCTTGTCATCATTACGTCGCCTTTCTTCTCACCAAAGGGGTTTGTTGAGTCCCTTTTCTCCGTCCTCCCTAAAGTTTCCCTTCTGAGTTTTGACCCATCAATAACACCCAACTCTTCCTTCAAAGCCAAGTTAGGTAACCGGATATTCCCATTTGAGGCTTGTTAATTTTTGCACTGCATGCCACCCATGCAAGGTTTAAAATCATAAAACAGGCATCTTTGGCGCACTTAAAAAAATATCTACTCTCCCTCACATGAACACCTTCAAATAGGAGACAAGCACAGTGGGTGGGGATGGCTTTTCTTTAGGTCTTCTTGTTAACCAGGACTGTTGTGTGGGCATATATGGATACACCTGCTAACACTTACAAATCACATGACCTCCCCTTTGTTTCAATGGCATTTGGTGACTAAGGCCGGTTGGGGGATCACCACATTTGATGTTGTGTGTCGGAAGAGATAACAAGGGTGATATTTTTCCATGAGGGCATTTGCTCCTAATTGCATGAGCTGATGATGAGGTGAGGTGCCTCCTTTTTGAATTCTCTTTGTGCTAAAGGAGGTTTCTCCTATCTTCTTCAGTTGAGATATTTGTTTCATGAACGGTAGAGAAACTATGGTGTACATCTGCCATTACAGTGAGGCATACATCGTTTGCTGGAGAGGATAGGAACTCGGCCAATTCAGTGGTGGCAGAACAGTGTCTTCCTTTGCAAAAGCTTCCAAGTTGTGCGGTTGAAGTCATAGTTATCATCTTATTATTAATGATTTAGTTTTGATGGACCTACATTGAGCATAGGATAATTAATTAACTATTGATTGTTGAAAGCTATTCCTTCTTTGCGCAAAGTCTTGCTGCTATTGCCGACGATGACTCCAAGTGGCCTTGGTCATCATGTCGTCATCTTGGTGCCGTTGCATGCCCTACCTCAAGTGCCTCAAACTCACATCTAGTTTCAACGAAGTTCCCCTTCCAAGCCGCTGGACGCTCTCCTATGGCAAAGCTCGCTTCTGCTAAAGTTCAAATATCTTTGCTTGTTATTGCCAAGCAATTTGAGATCATGCTAGGAGCTGAGACTCACATATATTCTAGTACCTAGAGCTTTGAGAAAAGATAGTCCGCGTTTTGAACTACTGTGCACCTTGTGTATTACTGTGCACCTCACGATATATTTAGAAAAAGGATGACGAGATAACGTCTATTAATTATTTTAAGATCAACTGATACGTTCACTCCTCCTTTTATATGTCCTTAGACATATAAAAGTAGGGCTGTGGACGGATCCGGATTCGTCTCCGCATCCGATTAGAACATCCGACGGACATATCCGAATATCCGTTTAATTATTCGACTAATATTCGAAGCGAAAACGGAAAATAGATATCTGCTCTAATTATTATCTAATCGATTATGTATTTTGATAAATTCTAATTTTAATGATAGTTAAATGTTTAAGTAAACGGTAATTTGATATTTGAAGTATGCTTAAGACGTGTTGAGCAATAATAATGAATTTTATTGTGATTTTTTATTTTTAATAATTTTACTTATTTAGATAAATTATTTAAGTCATTTGTTATTATCTAAAGTATATTTAATAAAGTATTTAAGTTCCCCTTACATGCAGAGACTATTTTAACACGCACCCTCACGTGTAGGTCGATTTTAGATTAGACCACAAATATAGGATGCGCGACCCGATTCGTAATCATAGGTTCTGATACTATGTTTAAGTTATTGGACCATCCAACTCACACTGTTCAAGGTACCCGCTGCTTCTTATCTGAGATTCCGGGGATGCCATGCGCAACTATTCCGGGGATTGGGTAGGAGTCTCTAATGCTCTTTACCTACTTCTGCAATTGAAGTGTGAATTGGGCTTCCCCACCTTTGATACTACAAGTTCACCAGCTCCAACCGCCACAGTGATGATTGCAACAACTGAGACTACTTCAATCTAGCCCCCCATCAGAGGTAGATGTGCAGAGTGGCATTGTGGTACGTACGATCTCCTATGTGGCAGTTTTCTGAGGCTTGCGGCGAACTAGCTTTGCAAGCTTTTCACTTTGCGTACAAAGGAGAAAGTGAGCCAATATCCAATGCCTATGTTGTGAATGACTCAATAAGGAAGAAATATTTTGTAAAAAGCTTATGCATACATGAGAGCCACTGTCCTTCTGAGGATGGGAATGGCTCGCACGCTACCCTTTGCGATGGCTAGCACTCATGCCTTCTTCGGAGTAGCTCCCTTTAAGAATACAAAAAATTGAAGATGGTGAAAACAAACGAAAAAAAAGGAAATAGAAAAATGAGAAAGTTGAAGACCTATCAATGCACGTGTGTGCCTTGCTTCATCGCTCTTAGTGAAGCATGCATGTTCACCTCGGCTCTTGTGTGCAACTGTGCAAGACACACACGTGGGGGCCATTTGTTGACGATTAAAAAAAAAACAATAAAAGGCCAAGCCAACTATATGGTCTCAAGGTAACCTAGTCCAACAAACAACCCAGTGCTACAATGAAAGAGGTATGAATAGTAGCAAGTGTGAATAGTGCATAACGATGACTCTTTCTTAAGAAAAAAGATAAAATCTAACTTCTACTTTAAGGACAATACCTCGGAGGAGGTACATAAATTTTCAGTTAAAAAGTAGAGAAGGGAAGAGAGAGAAGGTTGTGAAGGAACAGGAGAATAGGCATAGGGCCCAATAGAGGGGAGATCGTGGATAGCGTGCCCTACCAGATCTGTTCCCCATCCCCTATTCCTTCTTAGATGTCAATCAGAAAAAGAAAAAATACAAGAGGAGAGAGAAGCTTGGAACCATGTTTCTCTATTCTTGGTATTTTGAGGTTAGAAATGTGGAAAATTTAACATGCTTTGCTCTTTCTTTTTTTTATTTGTTGTGATGCATCCTCACTTTTTTTAGATATTAATGAGAATGATGCTTTAATGTTGTCCCTCTCTCATTTTTGATGTCTTTCCTATGAAATTCCTTGAATATTCCAATGCTCTGTTTTTCCATCTCCAAGCATATTGATGCCTATGGTGATTCCAACTTGTCAAATGAAACTTGTCTGGTCTTAAAGGTTGCTATTGGCAGTTTCCTTACCATGGAAACGATGTCCCAAAGGGTCAAAGGACCTTATATATGTTTTATCATAGGCTGCAAGTCATCACAATTAAGTTTGGTTAATCAATAGTATGCATCTTTCTTTTTTATATTGCTTCTCTGAGGGCCTCATCATCTTTTAACTCTGATTCTAAAGGGAGTAGGCTATGAACATGCCTAAGCCAAGGAGCTCCTGAGGAGGCTATTGGGATTCGGGTGGGACACGAAGAACGCAGTGGAATCAGATAATAAAATCATCCCGCCCAATGTCTACAGATCTGTTTCAGAACAAAAACGAAAAACGGGTGTGATCATATCACCGTGCACAGATTCGAATTCGCGTCCGAGTCGGTTCCATCGAGGTGATGCCGCTAACTGTACAAGTGTTCGGCCTCTAAAGGTATGTACGCGATCCTGTGCGGTGGTTCGTTATCGCTCTCTCGTCTAGATCAGTACGCTCGCTAATCATCCTTCGCCGCAATAGTGTCCGGAACACATGGACAGGAATTCCCAACGTTTAAGAAGTGCGCGCGGCGAAGATGGGAAATACCTGACGTCCTGAAGGGAGTATGTAAGGTCTGAGGTTTCAGATCTAGTTATCAGGTCAGTTTCGATGACGGACCTCTTGGTTTAGGCTCTTGTGGGCCTGATGCATGGCCTCTTAATCACGTCGAGCTTGCGAGACATAATTTTAAATGGCGTCGTCCTAGGGAGACGTCATTTAGAAATTCTTGCAGGTGTGCCGTGTGGGTAAGCGTTAGGGCGCATGTGTACCACCCCGATCTTGTCGTCTGAATAGCGTCTTGCATGGCGATTCAGACAATTGCCAGTGTACGACCTTTGTCCTGTCGCCTGAACCGCGTTGTTTGCGGACTACGCGATTCAAGCTGGTCGGACTTGACGCCCCGTGCCTCCCTCCTTTCTCTCATTATCTCCTCCTCACTCTCTCTCTTCCCTCTCTCTGACTCTCTCCTTCCCTTCCTCTTCCTCTTCTTCTTCTTCCACCACTCTGTCGTACATTTTTCGAGAAATGTACTTGATCTTGATTTTTTTATTTAGATTTAGATTTTATATTTATGCGCTACCCATAAATGGAATAGCTTTAATTACATACTCCTAAGAGGAAAACCCTTGATTAATCGTCGGAAGATTAGAATAACACCCTTTAAAATGATATAAATGAAATATACAAGATTATATTTGAAAAATGAATGAATTTTAGTTTTTATTTGAGAAAAAAACTCATTTTTTAGTTTTAGAGTTGAGTCTGCGCAAGACTTGATTTATTGATTTTTATTGATGGATAATGATGAGAGACATTTTTTAGTCTTTTTGAGTTGATATATGTGAATTTATTAAAGATTTGTTGAGTTTTTATGTTTGGAAATGAATTTAAGGTTGAGTCTGCGCAAGGATGCGCAGACTCATTTGTTATCAATGAGAATGTTTGAATTTATTTTGATTTTTGATTTGTGAGATGAATGAAAATCCTTTTTATGACATTTGATTGAAGTGGATGACATTTTTTATAGGGATTATGATTTAGAATTTGAATATCAATTTTTTTTCGTATTTTATTGACAAGAAAGTCTAATAAACATTTCTTATTGTGTTTTTTTTTTTTAAACTTGAAGTGAAGAGGCTTTAGATTTGATTTGTAACGTATGAAAAATATTTTTATGTTTTCTTAGTTGATTTGAGTGAAAAATACTTCAAAGACTTATATTTTTTATGTTTTGAAGTTGTAGGTTTTGAAGGATAAGCAAGATGTACAAATTCAATTGAAATGAGACCTCTTTTAGGTATTTTTTATATTTTGCAAAAGGGCAAATTTGAGTTTTATTTGATTTTTATGACTTTTAGAAGGTATCAAGTTTTTATCTGAAGTTTTAGTTTTTTATTTAGAGAGAATTTAAGGGTGAAAATTTAGATTTCATGCATTAAGGGTTGAGTCTGCGCAATAGGGTGCAGACTCATTTGTTATAGAGCTTCTTTTAACATTTTTATTTTTCACAAGGACAATTTGAGGTTTTATTGGGGTTTTTGACTTACAGGAAGTATAAAGTTTTTATTTAAATTTTTTGGTTTAATTTGAAAAGCATTTAAGGCTGAAAATTAAAATTTTAGGGAATTTTGGGTTGAGTCTGCGTAGGGGTGCGCAGACTCATTTGTCACCAACTTGTTTCAAAAGGTTTTTTGCATTTTTTCAAGAATAACTTGGTGTTTTTCTTTTATTTCCTGATTAATAATAAAAAATATGATTTTTAAAGAGTTTTAGATCATCTTGAAGTGAATGAGACCTTGATTTTTTATTTTTTATGAATTTCAAGGTTGAGTCAGCGCAAGGGTGTGTAGACTCAAGTCTGAACTGTGAATATTTGCTCTGTAAGTTGTTGTGTTGGATTTCTGATGGGATAACTTATTTTTTTGTTTTGTTTGGTGATGATTTACAGATTTGGAGCTGAGGACATGATTTAGGGGCCAAGAGATGAGGTTTTGGCCATTCGGTTGATGCGCAGACTCAAGTTAAAGAGGAATTTGAGTAAGATTCTTATGAAGATGAAACCTCCGGAGGTTGAGGAGAATTCCAAAACTTTTAAAGTGATTCCTCAAATGATGGAAGCTTTGAAGCTCAAAGGGGACAGATTTGCAAAAAAAGATTTGAGTCTGCGCAGGGGTGCGCAGACTCAACTGAACTTTGTAGTTTTGATTTGTTTTTTGAGGGCATTTGGATCCTTTTGTAAATAGGTGTTTATTTAAATAAAATAGAGTATTTGAGATATGATTTCAGGAGATTTGTGCAATTTTAATTTACTGTTTATTTATTTTTTCAATTGAAATGAGCTTATGAAAAGTGTGCAGACTCAAGAGTCATTTTGAAAAGAAGTTTATTAAGCTTGATGGAACACCATTTTTATCAAAGTTTTGACTTGATATTGAAGTTAGTTAAACAACCTTTTTTATGCTTAGAGCCTAGGGCAGGTGCGCAAACTCAACTTAAGTTTGATTTTTTGTGTTTATTTGAACGAGAAAATAGCTATCTTAAACCTTTTTTGAATGGGTTATGAATTTACTTTAATTATTTGAGTTACTTGAACATTAAATGGGGTTATTAGTTCATAGAATACATCATTTGTCAGTTTTGAGTTAAGTTTGCGCAAGGGTGCGCAGACTCAGAACAGTAGCGCAGACTTAAGTTTGAAATAGCTTTTTTGAGTTACTGCACAATTCAAGCTGTATTTAAATCCATCAAGGTGTTAGTTTCAACCATTAAAGTTAAAATATGAAATCCGGAGTCGAGGAAAATCAATTGTATCCCATTCCCAATTAAATTTCCATTATTATAGGTGCGCAGACTAAAAAATATGAGCATAATTTTAGGTTTATACCTCTTTCAACTTGAAGTGATCCAAAAATCACCACAAATTTGGGGAGAATAATACTAAGAAATCTCAGAAGTTGATTATGGCTATATAAAGCCCTTTTCAAAGAATGTTCTTTATATGGGTTCTTTCAAATAACATGATTTCTTAATATTTACCCAATTCTTCTTGGATCATTTTACAGAACATTAAAAATGCCTAATATAATGATTCCGAGATGAATTTTAAAGGTTTAAGATCTTCATAAAGGGTCATGCCATGAAGTAACCCGAAGGACCATTTTCCTTAAAAGAGATATATAATGGCTATGAACCATAGGGATGACTATAAAGGAGGGCGTGCCGAGCATCCAACCACTCACCCAAATGGTGCCCTTAATACCTTTGAGATGTAAGAAAAACCCATAAGGAGTAATTCAAAATATCTCTACATTTGGGGAGCAAGGAGCTCCACCAATTCCCCTAGAGGGTCACATATGGCCGTGAACTATAAAGGTGGCTGCCAAGGGGGGCGTGCCGAGCATCCAACCACTCACCTGAAGGGTGCCCTTGATGCCTTCGAAATGCAAAGGTCACCCACAGGGAGTAAACCAGTTCATCTCTATATTTGGGGAGCAAGGAACTCCACCAACCCATTGGGATATTCGAAATATATCATCTAAATGAACCTATAGCAATGGGAACATAAGAGTGATATTCTTTGTATGAGGGCCCTTGATGGGTTACCCAACATTGGATTGTTGACACCCTTAGATTGGGACATCTTTGAGAAAACATCGGAAGAAACTTAAAATCTTAAAACATATAACAAGATTTCGGATTGAAACATTAAAAGCTTAATAACCCAAAGTCCAAGCCATTTAAGACCTTCATTGGGCCTCAAAGAGACAGCCCTAGGTCCAAGAAACTTTTGGACATATTGGGGGAGGATCAAAGAATCACCTCAAGCCAAAAGGAGCGCAGACTCAAAAAAATACACACAGGCGCTGAGTCTGCGTAGGGAGGCGCTGACTCAACACTGTAGCATTGCATAGGTGCAGACTCACCTGAAATCTAGATTTTTGGTGAAAAATGAGTTTAAACCTAACCCAAATGATGGAAAATAAAGTATATTAGGTATGAAACCTAAAACCTCTATTTAAAATATATTTTTAATGCATTTTCTTAAGAAAATATCATGAGGAACTTAAATATGAAACTTATGAAAACTTAAACATTGTTTTTGATCTTTTCCATGGATCTTCCTTCTTGGCTCCATGTTAGAGGGTTTATACTCAAAGAAGCTTATGCCCAAGTAGTGAGGAGACCTCCTTGAGAACCTCTAGGGCTTAAACCCTTAGCTATTAAAGGAAAAAATCCTATCAAAATCGATTCGGTTATAATATGAAAAACAGAAACTTAGATCTTAAGATTCATGGAACTTGGGAGATTTATCTTGATATTAAGCCTTGGGGGAGCATCATTCATGGAGGGGATGTGTGCTTAATGGACATGGAAGGCCAAGCTACCTTAAAAAATTACAAAACCAAATGCAAAACTAGAAAATACAAAATTCAGGAAACCAGGACAACAACTTAGATTTCGGGCCATAACTCTATATTTAGGGGGCTTTAAGGCTTGAGAAGACCATTTATATGAACTAGATCATTTACTCAAAATGATGTCAAACTAGAAATTTTGACATCATTTTGAGTAAATTTCATATCATATAATAATGCCTCAAAATGGTCTGATATGTAATCATTAGTTAATTTTTATTAATCTTTCCGGATTAATTATCTAAATAGTATCGGGTCAGACAGCCATAATTTAAGTTAATTAATTAAATTGTAACTCAAATTTTAATCAAATATGAAAAATTCTAAAAGACGTAGACATGTGTAGACTCCATTTAGAGTTTATTCCTATTTTGATATTTAAAGTTTGAATTTTAATTAATTGCTTAATTATTTAAAAGACGTCTGCCAGTCACGACACCATTTAAGTTTCCTAAGTTGATTCTATCTCTTTTTCCGGATGTTTATCCTTATCTTAATTAGTCTAAAAGACGTCTCCCATGGGCGACGCGTTTTAGATAATTACATATAATGATGTATTAATCTGTGTTTATTTGTTTGTTAGTTGGATAAATTTCAAATTCTTTCATGTTAATTCATTGATAACCGCAGATGTAAAGCCTATAAAAACCCAACCGCTTGGCCATTGAAAAGTTAGTGAAGATAAGTGAAGATAAGTGATAATTATTGAGAGTGATGATAGTGATAATTGAGTGAAAATTGAGCAAAGAATCTTGGCGACGACGTCCAGACACTGAAGGATCGAGCTGCTGCTACTTCTAGGAGTCTTGAAGCAAGCGACATTCTTTCTTCATCACTTCTTCGTCTTTTCAAGATCCTTTCAAGACCAAGGCTTTCAGGGACCAATCAACTCAGTTCCTAATTATTCATCATCATATTAGTTCAAAATCTCATTCATCACATCACTCCATGCAACACACTCACTAGCATTATTTTTCAATCCATGTTTTAAAGGGGTTTAAAAGACCATCAAACAAGTGAGTTCTTTGTTTAAGTTGCATGATCATAATCTTCATTAGAATGGATACTACCTCTGCTTGAGTTCTTATTATTTTCTTTTATCTTTACTTGTTGCAAGGTACAAAAGGAGATCAAGAGGAGAGAATCAACAAAGAAAAGGAAATTTGGATGATCTTCGAAGTCCGATAAGCATCTAAAGAAAGAACAAAGTCGAAAGGGCTCTCTTTCTTCAGCCGGCTGAAGGAGGGGAATCAAGAACTTAAACATCTCCTAAATCCAAAACAGGTAGACGATCAATCTTTTATTTTGGAACTTTTTAGTTAAAAGTTTCTGGCGATCACATTCACTTAGTTTTAATAGGTTTATTTGTCACATAAACAACATAAAATTTTCATTATAATCACACACCTAATTTGAGCACTCACCGCTTTTTGGCGATCACGGTGGGACTTGGTCTCGCCATCTTTTTAATCTTTGTTCTTGTTTTTATCAATCATGCACTCTCTGTGCACCACCTGTGTCTCTCGATACGCCCTCACCGATCGGTGAGTTTTTAGTTTAGTTGTTATTCCCACGTGCACCACGTGCACACCCTTGCGGCAAGATCTTGCCCTCCCCGTTTGATTGATTGAAGAGTTGTTTTTGTGATAAGAAGCATGTGTGATTAATTGAATGTTTTTTTGTTTACATGATAAATCATCCTATTAAAAAATTGAAATAAAAAAGAATCGCATGAGCCGATTATTTACTACTTTCATTCGGTTTGTTTGAGGAGGAATCGATCCAGAAATTCTTCCTAAATTGTTCATTCTGCGACTTGAAAAGCGTCCAGGAACAGCGACACGTTTCATACCACGTCGTTTAACCCAGATGCCTTTCAGGCTAAATTCTCTGCTGTCTGTTGCCTAAGTTTCTGCGAAAAAATAAGGTTTGTTTGAATAGCGTCGACCAACAACGACGCTATTCAGGCAGTTTCTTGTTTTTTTCTTCAGTTCTCAGATTTTTGATCTGTCTGCTACTACACATTACGTAATAAGCATTAGAGGCCATACAGGCCATAGGTCATACGCACTGAGGCTAACACCCTCATCTTCTCTTAGTAACACCTTTCTTGACGTATTCACCTCTCTCTGATTGGGTCGGCCCCTCGATCAGACTAGAGTGGTTGACGTTAAAGACCTCCTTAAGTCCTCAAAATCAAGGTATTCCTCCTTGTTCATCGGGCTGGTTGTACCAATCGAAGTCCTGGTTAGATTTTCATAACGTTGTGAGAGAAAGCCATAGAGTATAATGGTGGAAATTGAACTGAAACTAGGATCCTACCCATTGAGTGAATTTGTGATTAATTGAATCCAAATAACCCAATAAGGAATCCTGAAACAACGTTAAACATCCACTTGATTGCTTAATCTCTGTGCAACTTGTCTGCAAATCTTTGAAAAAAAAATTTAATATCATGCTACTTCGATCAGGTAGTGATTTGAGCATGGCTCCAGATGCCCTAGTCAATTATGAAGGAGATGCTAATGTCTCTCTTGAGTCTGATTACCACTTTGAAAGCAGGGGAGATGCTGATGCTCCCCGTAATCCCCATTCTTGTCCAGTTCGATACGAGGGAAACCAACAAACCCCTCTTCCTTGTGCTCATGATCAATATTATGATCTTCCTCCGCATGTGCATGCGATTCCTAATCCTATTTTTGAGGGGGGCATGAACCCGAATGATCTCTCATCCTCCGATCCCTCGGATCTAGTGAACGCTTTGGGAGTTCTTGCCTCCCGTCTGGATCCTCGACAGTTCGAGGCAATCCAGTCTATTTTGAAGGGGAAGACGCCCATGTAGTCTGCCGAGCTAAACCCTGCGGCTCCCCCTGTCATTCCTCAACCACCTCCTCATCATACTTCCTTCATTCATCAGGCCATGGAAGGCCTCCATGTTTCAACTTCTCGGCCAGCTGGGCCACAACTTTCTTCTTCGAGGCAACTGGTCAGGCTGCTGACGCCTACTTACCAAAATGCGCTCGGGCATGGCGGAAGCTCTGCCGGACCTCAGCTCTATTGTTCCCCATGCCCTACATACTCTAAGAAACAGGCCTATCATGCACCACCACCTCCTCCTCCTCCCCAGGTTGATCCAACAACACAAGCTCTGCTTGCGAAGATGGAGCGTATGGACGAACAGTTCAACAACCTTCAGAAGATGATGGAAGTTAAAGCTGCACCTGAGATTAACCTGCCAAATCTGCCTGTATTCCATCTGCCGCCCTCTGAGATGCCGGTATACCGAAAACACAACGGTACTGGTAACCCCTTCACTCATTTGAAGGAGTTTATGTATGAGTCATCTTTCTGGCAAAACGACAAGAGGTCGCTGGCATTTTTGTTCAGGAAATCCTTGGAGGGACCAGCCCTCGAGTGGTTCTTTTCTTTAGAACCTATTGAAGTAGAAGACTACGGTATTGTATCACAAAAGTTTATTCAACGATACCAGGATAGAGTTGCCCCCTCTCTGTCCATTACTAATTTGATAGCAGAAAAGATGAAGCCCAACGAGGAGTTCGTCAGTTTTGCTGATAGATGGAGGGGCATGGCAGAAAAAGTGAAAGATCATTTGTCTGAGTCAGAGCAAGTAAAAATGTTAATCTCCAATGCTACGCCTCAGTTTAAGTTAGTCCTCGCCTTGAACAACTTGACCAGTATGGCAGAGCTTTATGAAAGAGTACGGTATTGCCAAAATGCTTTCAAGGATGCTACGTTCTCTAGTGTCTTTGATCCCCACCGACCTAGCAAGCTTCCACCTCGGAAGCCTGCCGTGCCAAATTCCCCTAGCACAGGTCCAACCACTGAGGGCACGCTCTCCCATGAGCAGGTTAGTAGCATGAACAACAATCCGCCCCAATTTGTGAGGAATCAGCAACCACAATACCAGTGGCCACAACAGTCAAACCAGTAGGGTTACAGACAGCAGCAGCCGAACCCACAGTATCAGCAGCCTCAGTACCAGCGGCCTCAACAACCGAACCAGCAACCACAACAACAGCCACAGTATCAACCACAACGGCAATTACAGTATCAGCCCCCACAACTGCAGTATCAGCAACAACAGCAGTACCAGCCGCGCGCACCGCCGACATACCACAATGTGCCTCCTCCTGCTGATTATAACCAGCAGAGAAAACCTCCAGGCCCGAAAAGGGCAGAATATCCAGTTCTTCTAGAGTCCTTATCAGATATTTTCAGTACTTTAATGGCAGCCAATGCTTTGGTTCTTCCAAGAGAAAAAACTGTTTGGCCCCAAAATACTGACACTTCTTGGTATTGTTATTTCCACAGGCAACCTGGACACACCATAGATACATGCTTCCAATTCCGTTATATTCATAATCTCAACGAGCAGAGAGGCATCGACTGGGAAGAAATGAAGAAGTACATATCCGCTTTGAAGGCGAGGAGACCACAACAACAACAACAACAGCAGCAACAACCAAAAGCACCGGCGCAAGCAGCGGCGCCGCCAAACATGGGTATAGTGCAAAACCCACTTCCGGAGCACCAGAACCAGAATCAAGTTGCCCCCATTTTGATAAATAGCCGGTCTAAGGCTAATCTAGGGCAACCGTGGAAGATAGAGGATTCTTCCTCTATTTATTCAACAGGCCACACTCCGAGCACCGCAGAACAACCACCACGCCGCACCCTCCATATACCTAGACCACAGCTCGTTACCATCACGGCAGTACCAACACCCGCATACCATTTATCAGCACCCACTAACTCATCAGCGCCCACTTTCCTTAAACCCATTAACCCATTACCGCCGCCCACGTTCCTCAAACCCATTACACCCCACGCCACCACGCCTCCATTAAACAATTCCCCGCAAGCTAATTACGCACCCCTCATGCCATCCAAACCACTGCTCCGCGTACCATTCTTTACATCACCCACTATCACCACCGCTTACCCAAACACCATACAACCATCTAAACCCCTACTCCGCATGCCATTCCCCACTTCACCTGCACCAACCAATTACCCTTCTACCATCCAATCATCTAAGCCCCTCATCCGTACCATGCCACCATCAACTAATCCCACGCCATCACCCATATACCAACCCTCCATACCGTCTACACCATCCACTAGCCCTGCGGTGCTCAAGTTATCACCCGGCCCTTCCACAACTGAAGAACATGCACTTCGGAGTGGGAGGATCTTCAACAAGGTCTTTCCTTAATCAACAATCAGAGACAGCCCATCACAACCGTCGGAGGAAGCACATAATGATGAGAGTGCACTAGGCACTCAATATGACCTATTGAAACATCTTGACAGAACACCGGCACGAATCTCTGTGCTTGAATTGATAAAGAGATCGAAGACCCATCAAGAGGCTCTGATGGAGTATCTGCAAAAAGTGATGGTCAACGAAGACGTGCCGGTAGAGAAGATCGCCGCACTACTAGTTCCACAGGGGGATCAGCCCTCTATCTCATTTCATGTCTCGGAACTAGCACCACTAGCAGCCAGAAGCATGGCTTTAAGTATTACGGTCAATATCTGCAAGAGGGCCGTAGATGCATGTCTGGTCGATACAGGGGCTTCAATTAATGTCCTGCCTCCGAAGACCCTTGAATTGTGTGGTGTACCCAAAGAAAAATGGCTGCCTAGCCCTATCTCTGTAACAGCTTATAATAATTCCACCGGTTCCCCTCTGGGAATGGTCTATTTAAAAGTGGAGTTAGGCCCAGTATGTCATGCCGAGGTCGAATTTCACATTTTGGAAATTGATCCTTCCTTGAATGCTATTTTGGGTCGTCCTTATATGAAAACCCTTGAGGCGATTCCCTCTACGAATCATCAGTGCCTCAAATTTTCCTACAAAGGACGAATCATTAAAGTTACAAGCATGCCGATCCTTGCTGTTGCTCACTCCTTGAACATCAAGCCAACTTCTTCACCTGGCCGACAACCTTTCCTGTCGGTATTACAGGTCTACCGTCCGGTGGCTGATCCTTTAAAGGCCGCCACTCTTACTCCTTATCCACTGAATGCCATAAAGCGGGGGAAGTGCATGAGTACCCCTAGATGGAAAATAATGATGAAGAGTGGTTATCAGCCTGGAAAGGGCCTGGGCAAGCAATTACAAGGCAGAACTACGCCCATCAAGGATAACCGAAGGACACCTGGAAATGGCCTGGGCTATAGGCCAAGAAAAGTGAAGTAGGACATTGTCCAGTAGGAAGAAAATGAAGACGGCCAGAAGATATGGGAGACAATGTCTACGCCATGGAAAGAAGGTCGGGACCCCTTTACATAGACTTTATACACACATTTTATCAAGGGGACCGTGATCAGTCATGACAACACGGTGGTCATTACTTCCTGTTTTGATCTCCATGACATATATGGAAGAGACCTGGCCAGACATTATTCAGAATTGCTCACGTACCAGTCCTTGGAGGCTCTGCGGCTAATGAAAAGGAGGAAGTTTCAAGACCCTGAGTGTGAATGGTACAAATGGTTTGACTTAAGGGATCTATATATTGCATTGAATAGACTGTTTCTTGATCCTTCAAAACCAAAGTGGCCACCACAAATAGATGAACTGATTGAAGAGCCTTTTGCCATTTTTGATAAAAAAATACTGCTGTCTGAGGAAACAGATGAAGGGGAGCCGGATGACCCCTACGAGGCTGGTTATACCACGGATCTTCTCTGGAGGGGGACTTATCCTTCTCACATTTTCACACTTCATACCTTGTTCCGCACTCTGCTTCTGACCCCGACTTGGTTGTGGGTCATTACTGAAGATATTTCACGGGCTCCGCCCATCATGATCACCCTGTCCCCACGGGACTTCATTCGCCAACCTCCTCTCGATCTAGAGAGGATTTATGATTTAATCTGGGACATACTACTATATGATCCCCCAAATCCTTTGGCCTTGGTGCCACTTCCTCCATCCCATTCTCCTTCTATTCATCTACATTCTTATTTTATGATTAATTCATCTTTTCTAAAAAAAAAAACGCCAATTTGGCAACAAATTTCTCTCAAATCCTCATTGAGGAAACTTCCTACTTGTCCTATTGTACCCCATCGCGCGGGTCTTTCGGTCAAGATTCTCTTCTAGATCTACTCTGCCCCTCCCCTCGGGAGGATTCTCCTGTATTTCCGCCTGTATCCCATAATTTTCATTCTACTTTGTCCTCATTAGGTCAAGATGGAGAGTCTAGCGAAGTTAGGGAGTTTAGTTCTAGGCAGGTTAGCGAAGTTAGGAAGTCTAGAAAATCTAAGGATAAACAAATTCCAGATAGATACCTCCAAGATTTAGCTGATAAATGCCTTTCTTGCTGTATGATCCCACAGCTATTAGAGAATCATATTCAGATGCCAAAAGATTGAATAGATGATGAGTCAATTAATGATGGATATGGGGTGCATGAATTGATATACGAAAAAGACCTCATTGTTAAAGATGAGGAAGATGACGAGGACACGGCTGAGGCATATGCCAGTCGAGTAAAAAGATTCGATGAACCCTCAGCTGCCGTAGAAGAGCCCACCAAAGAGATCAATCTAGGGACTGAAGACGAACCTAAGGTTGTCCTCGTTAGCAAGAATCTTTCTGAAATGGATGAGAAGGTAATGGTACAAGTTCTTAAGGATTATAAAGACACTTTCGCCTGGAGTTATGAGGATATGCCGGGGTTAGACTCATCCTTAGTGGAACATAGGTTGACATTAAAGGATGGAGCTAGCCCGGTCAAACAGAAGTTAAGGCGATTCCACCCACAAATGGCTTTACAGATGAAGGAAGAGGTCGATAAATTACATAAAGCCAAATTCATTAGAGTTGTGCTTTATCCACAATGGGTGGCCAACATAGTCCCGGTTATGAAGAAAGATGGGAAGGTTAGAATCTGCATTGATTTTCGAGATTTGAACCGGGCATGTCCTAAGGATGATTTTCCATTGCCTCACATTGATGTACTCATCGATAATACTGCTGGCTATGAAACTTTATCATTTATGGATGGATTTTCAGGATATAATCAGATCAAATTGGCAGAAGAAGAACAAGAAAAGACATCATTCACTACACCTTGGGGAACATATTGCTATGTCGTCATGCCATTTGGATTAAAGAATGCTGGAGCCACTTATCAGAGGGCTATGATGGCGATATTTCACGACATGATGCATATCAATCTAGAAGTGTATGTGGATGACTTGTTGGTGAAATCAAAGACTAAGGCTGAACATACCGAAGTTTTGGCAAGAGTATTAGAAAGATCAAGGAAATATCAGTTAAAGATGAACCCTAAGAAATGTGTATTCGGGGTATCCTCAGATAAATTACTTGGATTCATTATCAGCAAACGGGGAATTGAGATCGACCCCAACAAGGCGAAGGCTATTAGAGAAATGCCACCTCCTAAAAACTTGAAAGAGTTGAGAGGATTGATCGGAAGGTTACAATTTATTCGCCGTTTTGTCTCCCAACACTCACAAAGGTGTAAGCCGTTCTACGAGCTTACCAAGCCGGGAGTCAAATTCGATTGGGACGATAAGTGTCAAGAGGCATTCGATGGATTAAAGAATTATTTGGCAAGTCTTCCTATTTTGAGACCACCATCTCCAGGCAAACCATTGATACTATACATTTCCATCCTGGATGATGTGGTGGGGGCTGTCCTAGCACAAGAGGATGAAGAAGGAATGGAGACGGCAGCCTACTATCTCTCTAAACATATCAACCCCGCTGAACAGAGATACACAACAATGGAGAAAACATGTGCATCACTTGTATGGGTTGTTCAGAAATTGAAGCATTACTTTCTAGCCCATGAAGTCCATCTCATCACTAGGATGAATCCGATCAAGTTTCTTCTTGAGAAATCTGTTCTTACTGATAGGTTAGCACGATGACAAATCTTTCTATCTCAATTCGATATCACTTACATTCAGCAAAAAGCGATCAAAGGCTATGCCATAGCAGAACATCTCGCTCACCATCCCCTCCCTCGTTTTGATCCAGCCCAATCGGAGTTTCCAGATGAAGAACTGATGTCCATAGACCAAATCAAAGATGATATGTGGACTCTGCATTTTGACGGAGCTCTGAATTCCCATAGAAAGGGGATCGGCATTGTTCTGTTATCACCTGAAGGTGTCACCATTCCACAAGCCGTTCAGCCTGACTTTCCAGTCACTAACAATATAGCTGAATACGAGGCACTCCTTGCTGGCCTCGAGGCTGCTCATCTCCATGATGCCACCAAACTCAGAATTGTAGGTGATAGCTAATTGATTCTTCGCCAAGTGTTAACCAAATATCGAACTCTTGATCCCAAGCTCAAGCCTTACCAAGAACTTACTTCTGCTTATGCTAAGCTTTTCACAAAGTTGATCTTCGTCCATGTTCCTAGGAATCAAAACATCTTGGCTGACGTCCTAGCCTCACTTGCATCTTCTCTTAATTTTCCAATCAGCAGATAATCCGAGTCGATCATTGTTCATAGGCATCTTTCACCCGCCATGAAAGACCCCTCATTCCTTAAAACTAAGGAGAAGCTGCTGAAGAAGGTCAGAGATGGAGATATTTTGGAAAAGAGAGAGATTATATTAATGGAGCTGTTAGAAGAGATGGATGATGAACAGGAGCCGTGGTACTACGAAATTGCTAAATATTGTGAAGATCAATCATATCCTGAAGAAGCCACAATTGAGGAGAAAAGGTCTATCAGGAGAGTTGCTCAAAGATACATCATAGTTGGAGGAGAATTATACAAAAGAGGTTTTGATGGAGTCCTTTTAAGATGTTTAGACGAAGATGAGCTTTGGAAGGTTATGGAAGGAGCTCATGCTGGAGTATGTGGTGGCCATGTTAATGGACAGATGTTAGTAAAGAAAATCCTTAGACAAGAATTCTATTGGCCAACCATGGAAGAAGATTGTGTAGGATATGTCCGTAGGTGTGCTAAGTGTCAACTTCACGCCGATAAGATTCATTCTCCTGCATCTTCACTCTACCATGTTTCCTCTCTATGGCCTTTTTCCATGTGGGCTTTCGATATCATTGAACCCCTTGGTAATCCTGATTCCGACATTAAGCAGAAGTCTTTCATCCTCACGGCAACGGAATACTTCACCAAGTGGGCAGAAGCTGAAGCATACACGGAAGTCAATGCATCAACCGTCTGCAAGTTCATAATGAAGAACATCATCACCATATTTGGAATTCCAAGCACTATCGTCACCGACAATGGGCCGCAGTTCGTGTCACAAGAATTGTAAGACTTCTGCAACAAGTACAAAATTGCATTGCATCATTCATCTCCTTATTATCGCAAGGCAATGGCCAAGCAGAGGCAACTAACAAGACTTTGATAAAAATCATCAAAAAGATGTGCAAGTCTAATAAATTCACAGACTGGCCAGAAAAATTGATTGAGGCTCTATGGGCCTACCGAACTTCAATCTGCACGCCCACTAGGCAGACTCCTTATTCCTTAACATTTGGAATTGAGGCGGTAGTTCCATACGAGATCCTCATACCGTCATTAAGAGTAGAATTGAATAAGGAATTTTCCATTGATGAACACCGTTCAACACTCCTTGCTCAATTGGAACTCTTAGACGAGAGAAGATGGTCAGCTGCTAATCATGCAAGAGTTTATTAAAATAGACTAGCACGTTTTTATCAAAAGAAAGTCATTGAACGTAAGTTCAAAGTCGGTGAAATGGTCGTCAAAAGGATTTTTGTAAAACCTGGTGGTCCGCGTTCTAAGCTCCAACCCAACTGGGAAGGACCTTATATTATATCACATGCTTTTCCTGGTAACGCTTATCGTCTTGTCAATGCAGAAGGAGAAGAGCTAACTCACCCTTAGAACGGTTTACATCTTAAGAAATACTACCCTTAGGTTAAAGAGTCGATCAGCATGGTGCAAAGACCAGTGGAATCAGAAAATTTAGAAACTCAAATTCCCTTATCAATCTGATAATTTAATTTAAACACATTACTACACACACTGATACGTTTGATTTGTGAATAACATGAGATGCCAAGTCCTAAGGAATACCGAAAGCTTGACTAAAAGTGTAAAGTGCAAATCATTATTTTCAAGCAAAAATTCTGTTTTTACACTCGGCCCGTGATGTCGGAACGAGGCTTAGAATAGACTACCAAGAATACCCATCATCTTAGTAGGGGGCCATCATAAAAAAAATGGGGGAGATCTGTCCAAAGGAAAGAAAAGCAAAAGCAAAAGATAAAAGCCAAATGTCAAATCAAAGCGCCATTACACTACAGACGTTACTTCAAGGCCATGAAATGAAATAGAAGGGAATGCAAGGTCGATAAATACTCCGGAAAGAAAATGACCGAACCCTAATAGATATTAGGGTAAGAAAGAAACATCTTTTTAGGTCTCCGGAACCTTCTCGTGGGTTTTCTAAACCAATTCTTCCTTTCTTTCTGAAGAGGCGTACTCCAAGCTTAAGGAATGGCCTAGATTGACTAAGGATCAAATCATCAAATGGGATTACGAATGGAAACACAATTCAAGCACGATGGATTTAAATTAGATTATTGAAGAACAATTTGAGAATTAAGTTAATAAATGAATATGTTTCCTTTTGATCTGAGTACCATGCTGGTCTTTTAGTTTGCACCATGTTTCAAAATCCAAAAAAAAATACATATTTCAAAAAAAAAAAAAAACACATATCTCAAAACAAAAAAAAATAAATATTTCAAAAATTCAAAAAAAATATATATGTTCCAAAATCCAAACAAAAAATGAATATTTCAAAACAATAAAAAATATTTCAATTAGCATCTGCTTATTGCATCTAGTGTGTTTCATTCCTTTTATTTTCAGTGAGCATCTGTCTGCTTGTATGTTGCATTTTTTCTTACAGTTTGATTATTCATGTTACCTTTGTTAATAAAGGCTATGCCCCTTGACCCTTCTACCAAGGATAGGATCAAATAGCTAGTTACTTAACCGGACAAGGGGTTAAGCTTAAACAGATACTTAACATGTTTGCTAAGACATGTACAGGGCACAAGGTTAAAGACACAAGGCACAAAGCTGAAGTGCAGAAATCTATAAACTCAAAAGTTTCATATACATGTGTGAAGAGAGTTGGAATCTGGATTAAACACAGCCAGAATCTGTTTCTGCGAATGAAAGGCGTCGTTGAACAGCGACGCGTTTTAGTTGGATTAATGGCGTCGGCGCGATACGACGCATTTTAGGGTTTTCTGTTATTTAACCGAAATTCAATATTTTTACATATTTTGATACTTAATTAAACATTTACCTGAAGTTACTGATGAATTTTTGAGTGAAGGTAATTCAGGAAAATCCAAATAAAGCTGAGAATATCAAGAACATCCTACTGTGGGAGTTTATGAGTCTTGACCGTGGCTAAAAAGACGGTTATCTCTATCCCTTGTACTATTTCATGTGATTAATTTGCATTATCATCATTACTATATGTTAAATATTTATTAGATTATATCAAGGACCTTGTAGTTTTGATGAAACTGGAATTTGAGTTCCTCTTTAATAAAAACGGTGATAATTCCAGAGAATTCTTAATCATACGGAAAGGCCGTTTGATTGTTAATTAGTGAGGACGATGGTTCCACTTTTGTGAAACGGTACGTGGATAAACGAGCTTCGGCTTAGCATTGAATTACAAGAATTGGTATCTTGACTCATTAATGACAATTTAACAATATTATCCTTAATTAATTTATATTTTATTTGACTTTATATTTTTCTTTTAGCCCAGCATGCATCATACAGGACTTTAATATAATTGTGATAAGAATTAATTATTGATTAAGTTTCAGACTATTGATCGAATAATTCTAACATGATATGAAGTATTCAATTCTGAATTGAGTATCTTGATTATCTTTGAGGTTCGCTTGAAGAAATCCTTGGAATCCTATCCCTTATTGAATTCTTTATCCAATATTTCTTGTTTTCTTTTAAGATCCATCATGGCTGCAGCACGTCCATATTGGCTGGCAATCGCTCCCTATGATGAAACCTGCAGTGTTTATGACTTGTGGTATGTGAGTGCTTAAAATGAGTGTGTGATTATCATGAAAAATCCATGTTGTTTAAGTGCAAAATAAACCTATTAAAAAGAAACTAAGTGAAGTGATCGCCAGAAACTTTTGACTTAAAAGTTCCAAAAGAAAGAGTTTGATCGCCTACCTGTTTGAACGCGGGAGATGTTGAGCTCTTGATTCCCCCTCTTCAGCCGGTTGAAGAAAGAGAGCCCTTCTTTTTCTTTGTTCTTACTTTGATTGCTGTTGAAGTTGAGGATCGTCCAGAGTTCTTTGATTTGCTTTGTTGATTTCCTCCCCTTTTGATTCTTTGCAAGAAGATAGAAAGAGAAATGAAGAAACAATGATGAGAATTCAGGCAAAAGTAGTATCCATTCTAAACAAAGTTTTAAATATGCAACTAAACAGAAAACTCACTTGTTGGGGTGATCTTTAAAACCCCTTTAAATTGGTTTTGAAAATGATGCTAGTGTTGTGTGTGTTGCATGGAGTGATGTGATGAAGAATGCAAGATTAATAGAAATGAAGATGTGAATATGAAAAGAATGCAGAAATGAATTGAAAAACTTATGCCGGTTGGTTGAAGAATAGAAAGCTTTGATCTTGATTGGATGAAGACCAGCATGGTACTCAGATCAAAAGATCATATTCATTTATTAACTTAATTCCCAAATTGTTCTTTAATAATTTAACTTAAACCCATTGTACTTGAACTTGTGTTTCCATTCGTAATCCCATTTGATGATTTGACCTTCAGTCAATCTAGGCCGTTCCTTAAGTTTGGAGCACACCTCTTTAGAAAGAAAGGAAGAATTGGTTTAGAAAGCTCATTAGAAGGTTCCAGAGACCTAAAAAGATGTTCCTTTCTTACCCTAATATCCGTTGGGGTTCGGTCATTTTCTTTCCGGAGTATTTATCGACCTTACGTTCCCTTTTGTTTCATTTCATGGCCTTATGTAACATTTCTAGTGTGATGGCCTTTTGATTTGACATTTGGCTTTTGCCTTTGCTTTTCTTTTCTTTTCTTTGGGACGGATCTCCCCATTTTTTTTATGACGGCCTCCTACTAAGATGGCGGGTATTCTTGGTAGTCTATTCTAAGTCTCGTTCCGACATCATGGGCCGAGTGTAAAAACAGAATTTTGCTAAAAAAGAATGATTTGTACTTCACACTTTCAGTCGAGTTTTCGGTATTCCTTAGGACTTGGCATCTCTTGTTACTCACAAATCAAACGTGTCAGTGTGTGTAATAATGTGTTTGAAGTTAAGTTATCCAGACTAACAAGGAAATTTGAGTTTATAAATTTTCTGATTCCACTGGTCTTTATACCATGCTGATCGACTCTTTAACCTAAAGGTAGTATTTCTTAAGATGTAAACCGTTCTAAGGGTGAGTTAGCACTTCTCCTTCTGCATTGACAAGACGATAAGCGTTACCAGGAAAAGCATGTGATATAACATAAGGTCCCTCCCAGTTGGGTTGGAGCTTAGAACGCGGACCACCAGGTTTTACAAAAATCCTTTTGACGACCATTTCACCGACTTTGAACTTACGTTCAATGACTTTCTTTTGATAAAAACGTGCTAGTCTATTTTGATAAACTCTTGCATGATTAGCAGCTGACCATCTTCTCTCGTCTAAGAGTTCCAATTGAGCAAGGAGTGTTGAACGGTGTTCATCAATGGAAAATTCCCTATTCAATTGTACTCTTAATGACGGTATGAGGATCTCGTATGGAACTACCGCCTCCATTCCAAATGTTAAGGAATAAGGAGTTTGCCCAGTGGGTGTGCGGATTGAAGTCCGGTAGGCCCATAGAGCCTCAACCAATTTTTCTGGCCAGTCTGCGAATTTGTTAGATTTGCACGTCTTTTTGATGATTTTTATCAAAGTCTTATTAGTTGCCTCTGCTTTGCCATTGCCTTGCGGATAATAAGGAGAGGAATGATGCAATGCAATTTTGTACATGTTGCAGAGGTCCTTCAATTCTTGTGACACAAACTGCGGTCCGTTGTCAGTGACGATGGTGCTTGGAATTCCAAATCTGGTGATGATGTTCTTCATGATGAACTTGCAGACGGTTGATGCTTTGACTTCCGTGTATGCTTCAACTTCCGCCCACTTGGTGAAGTATTCCGTTGCCGTGAGAATGAAAGACTTTTGCTTGATGCCGGAATCAGGATTACCAAGGGGTCCAATGATGTCGAAAGCCCACATGGAGAAAGGCCATAGGGAAGAAACATGATGGAGTGAAGATGCAGGAGAATGAATTTTGTCGGCGTGAAGTTGGCACTTAGAACACCTACGGACATATCCTACACAGTCTTCTTCCATGGTTGGCCAATAAAATCCTTGTCTGAGGATCTTCTTTGCTAGCATCTGTCCATTGACATGGCCACCACAAACTCCACTATGAGCTCCTTCCATAACCTTCCAAAGCTCATCTTTATCTAGACATCTTAGCAGGACTCTATCAAAACCTCTCTTGTACAGTGCTCCTCCAACTAGGGTGTATCGTTGAGCAACTCTCCGGATAGCTCTCTTTTCCTCAGTTGTAGCTTCCTCAGGATATGATTGATCTTCACAATATTTGGCAATTTCATAATACCATGGCTTATGTTCATCATCCATCTCTTCTAACAACTCCATCAACATGATTTCTCTTTTTTCCACAATACTTCCATCTCTGACTTTCTTCAACAGTTTCTCCTTAGTTCTAAGAAATGAAGGGTCTTTCAGGGCGGGTGAAAGACGCCTATGAACTATGATTGATTCGGATTGCCTGTTGATTGGAAAATCAAGAGAAGATGCCAGTGAAGCTAGAGCGTCAGCTAAGATGTTTTGATTCCTAGGTACATGGACAAAGATCAATTTCGTGAAAAGCTTTGAATAAGCAGAAGTAAGTTCTTGATAAGGCTTGAGTTTGGGATCAAGGGTTCGATACTTGGTCAGCACTTGGCGAAGAATCAGTTGGCTATCACCCACAATCCTGAGTTTAGTGGCACCATGGAAATGAGCAGCCTCGAGGCCAGCAAGGAGTGCCTCGTATTCAGCTATATTGTTGGTAACTAGAAAATCAAGCTGAAAGGCTTGTGGAATGGTGACTCCTTCAGGTGATAACAGAACGATACCGATCTCCTTTCCATGAGAATTCAGAGCTCCGTCAAAATGCAGAGTCCACATATCATCTCTGATTTAATTTACGGACATCAGTTCCTCATCCGGAAACTCCGATTGGACTGGATCGAAACGAGGAAGGGGGTGATGAGCGAGATGTTCTGCTATGACATAGCCTTTGATCGCTTTTTGCTGAATGTAAATGATATCGAATTGAGATAGAAAGCTTTGCCATCGCGCTAACCTATCAGTAAGAACAGATTTCTCTAGAAGGAATTTGATCGGATTCATCCTAGCGATGAGATGGACTTAATGGGCCAGAAAATAATGCTTCAATTTCTGAACAACCCAGACCAATGCTGTACATGTTTTCTCCATCGCTGTATATCTCCGTTCAGCGGGTTTGAGAATTTTAGAGAGATAATAGGCCGCCCTCTCCTTTCCTTCTTCATCCTCTTGTGCTAGGATAGCCCCCACTGCATCATCCAGGACAGAAATGTAAAGTATCAATGGTTTGCCTGGAGATGGTGGTCTCAAAACAGGAGGACTTGCTAGATAGTTCTTTAATCCATCGAATGCCTCCTGACACTTATCATCCCAATCGAATTTGACTCCCGTCTTGGTAAGCTCGTAAAATGGCTTACACCTTTGTGAGTGCTGGGAGACAAAACGGCGAATAAATTGCAACCTCCCGATTAATCCTCTCAACTCCTTCAAGTTTTTGGGAGGTGGCATTTCTCTGATAGCCTTCGCCTTGTTGGGATCGATTTCAATTCCCCGTTTGCTAACAATGAATCCAAGTAATTTCCCTGAAGATACTCCGAATACACATTTCTTGGGGTTCATCTTTAACTGATATTCCCTTGACCTCTCTAACACTCTTGCCAGAACCTTGGCATGCTCAACTTTCGTTTTAGATTTAACCAACAAGTCATCCACATACACTTCTAAATCTATATGCATCATGTCATGAAATATTGCCATCATAGCCCTCTGATAAGTGGCTCCAGCATTCTTTAATCCAAATGGCATGACGACATAACAGTATGTTACCCAAGGTGTAGTGAATGATGTCTTTTCTTGATCTTCTTCTACTAACTTGATCTGATTGTATCCTGAAAACCCATCCATAAATGATAAAGTCTCATAGCCAGCAGTGTTATCAATGAGTACATCAATATGAGGCAATGGAAAATCATCTTTAGGACACGCCCGGTTTAAATCTCGGAAGTCAATGCAAATTCTGACCTTCCCGTCCTTCTTCATGACCGGGACTATGTTGGCCACCCATTGTGGATAAAGGACAACTCTAATAAATTTGGCTTTATGTAATTTGTCGACCTCTTCCTTCATCTTTAGAGCCATTTGTGGGTGGAATCGTCTTAATTTCTGCTTGACCGGGCTAGCTCCATCCTTTAATGTCAACCTGTGTTCAACTAAAGATGAGTCTAACCCCGGCATATCTTCATAACTCCAGGCGAAAGTGTCCTTATAGTCCTTAAGTACTTGTACCATTGCCTTCTCATCCTCTATAGAAAGATTTTTGCTGACGAGACAACCTTAGGTTCGTCTTCAGTCCCTAAATTGATTTCTTTGGTGGGCTCTTCTACGGGAGCTGAGGGTTCATCGAATCTCTTCACTCCACTGGCATATGCCTCAGCCGTGTCCTCGTCATCTTCCTCATCTTCAACAATGGGGTCTTTTTCATGTACTAACTCATACACCCCATATCCATCATTGACCGACTCATCGTCCATACAATCTTCTGGCATCTGAATTGGATTTTCTAAAAACTGAGGGATTAAGGAGCAAGAAAAGCATCTATCAGCTAAGTCCTGGAGGTATCTATCTGGAATTTGTCTACCCTTAGACTTCCTATACTTCCTAACTTGACTAACCTGCCTAGAACTAGACTGCCTAATTTCACTAAACTCGCTATTCTGACCTAATGAAGATGAAGCAGAATGGAAGTCCTGTGATACAAATGGAAATACAGGAGAATCCTCCCGAGAGGAGGGGCAGAGTAGATCTAGAAAAGAATCTTGACCGAAAAACCCGCGGGATGGGGTGTAATCGGCCAAGTAAGAGATTTCCTCAATGAGGACCTGAGAAGAATTTGTTGCCAAATTGGCGTTTTTTTTTGGGCAATAGAAGAATTAAGCATAAAACAGGAATGAATATGAATAGAAGGGGAATTAGATGGAGGAAGCGGCACCAAGGCCAGAGGATTAGGGGGATCATACAGCAGTATGTCCCAGATTAGATCATACATCCTCTCTAGATCGAGAGGAGGTGGTGGAATGAGGTCCCGTGGGGACAGAGTAATCATAACAGGCGGAGCCCGTAGAATATCTTCAATAATGACCCGCGACCAAGTCGGGGTCAGGAGCAATGTGCGAAACAAAGTATGGAGCATGAAAACATGAGAAGGATATGTCCCCCTCCAGAGCAGATCTGTGGTGTAGCCAGCTTCATAGGGGTCATCTGGCTCCCCTTCATCGGTCTCTTCCGACAGCAATATCCGTTTGTCAAAGATAGCACCGGGACTTTCGATCAGCTCATCAATTTGCGGCGGCCACTTGGGTTCTGTAGGATCGAGAAACAGTCTGTTCAGTGCAATGTAGAGGTCTCTCAGATCGAACCACCTGTACCATTCACATTCAGGATCTTAGAATTTTCTCCTTTTCATAGGCCGCAGTGCCTCCAAGGACTGGTACGTGAGTAGTTCTGAGCAATGCCTGGCCAAGTCTCTCCCATAGATATCATGGAAGTCAAAACACGAAGTAATGACCACCGTGTTGTCATGGCTAATTATGGGCCCCTTTACAAAATGTGTATACAAGGTCCATGTTAGGGGATCCCGGCCTTGCTTGGGCGGTGTAGACATTGTCTCCCAGACTTTCTGACCATCTTCATTCTCTTCTTGTTGAACAATGTCTTGTTTCAGTTTTCTTGGCCTATAGCCCAGACCGCTTCCAAGTGCTCCTCGGTGATCTTTAACGGGAGTAGTCCTGCCTTGTAATTGTGTGCCCAGACCTCTTCTAGGCTGATAACTGTTCTTCATCATTATTCTCCATCCTGGGGTACTCATGCACTTCCCCCTTTTTATAGTATTCAATGGATAAGGAGTAATGGTGGCAGTTTTCAGAGGATCAGCCACTGGATGGTAAACCTGTAATACCGACAGAAAAGGTTGTCGGCCAGGTAAAGAAGCAGGTTTGATATTCAAAGAATGAGCAACAGCAAGGATCGGCATGCTCATAACCTTAACAATTCGTCCTTTAAAGGGAAATTTGAGGCATTGATGATTCGTGGATGGAATCGCCTCAAGAGTTTTTATGTAAGGACGACCCAAAATGGCATTCAAAGAAGGGTCGATTTCCAGAATGTGAAATTCGACCTCAGCATGACTTATAGGGCCTAGCTCTACTTTCAAATAAACCATTCCCAGAGGGGAACGGGTGGAGTCACAGAGATGGGGCTAGGCAGCCACTTTTCTTTGGGCACACCGCACAGCTCCAGGGTCTTCGGAGGTAAAACATTGATCGAAGCCCATGTGTCTACTAGGCATGCATCCACGGCCTTCTTGCAGATGTTGACCGTGATGCTCAGAGCCATGCTTCTGGTTGCTGGTGGTGCTAGTTCCGATGTATGAAATGTAATGGAGGGCTGATCCCCCTGAGGAACTAATAGTGCTGCAATCTTTTCCACCGGCACGTCTTCGTTGACCATCACCTTCTGCAGATATTCCATCAAAGCTTCTTGGTGACTCTTCAATCTTTTAATCAGTTCAAGCACGGAGATCCGTGCCGGTGTTCGATCCAGATGTTTCAACAAATCATACTGAGTGCCTGGTGCACTCTCTTCATTGTGTGCTTCCTCTGTCGGCTGTGATGGACTGTCTCTAACTGTTGACTGAGGAAAAACTTTGTTGAAAATCCTCCCACTCCGGAGCGCATGTTCCTCAACCGTGGAAGGTCCGGGTGACACTTTGAGTACCGCAGAGTTGGGTGGTGTAGGTGATGCGGGGTGTTGGTATGGAGTGGGGTTAGTTGGTGGTGGCGTGGTGTGGATTAAAGGCTTGGATGGTTGGATGGTGGATGGGTAGGTGATTGGTGTGGAGGGAGAAGTATGGAATGGTATGCGTAGTAGTGGTCTGGATGGTTGGATGGTATCTGGGTAAGCAGTAGTGGTAGCGGGTGAAGTAAGAAATGGTATGCGTAGTAGTGGTCTGGATGGTAGGAGGGGCGCGTAGTTGGTTTGCATGGGGTTATTTAGTGGAGGTGTAGTGGTGTGGGGTGTAATGGGCTTGAGGAAAGCGGGTGGTGGTAGTGGGTTAGCGGGTGCGGGTGAGTGATATGCGGGTGTTGGTATAGGGGCGATGGTAATGGGTTGTGGTCTGGGTATATGGATAGTGCGGCGTGGTGGTTGTTCTGCGGTACTCGGAACATGACCCGTCGAATAAATAGAGGAAGAGTCCTCTATTCGCCACTGTTGCCCACGGTCAGCCTCAGACCGGCTGTTTGTCAGAATAGGGGCAACTTGGTTTTGGTTTTGGTGCTCCGGGAGCGGGTTCTACACTATGCCCATGTTTGGTGGTGGTGCTGCTTGTGCTGGTGGTCTTGCTTGCTGCTGCTGCTGCGGTCTTCTTGCCTTCAGGGCTGATATGTATTTTTTCATTTCTTCCTAGTCTATGCCGCCCTGCTAGTTGAGATCATGAATGTAATCTCTAAATTGGAAGCAGGTGTCAATAGTATGCCCAGGTTGCCTATGGAAATAGTAATACCTAGACGTGTCAGCATTCTGAGGCCAAACTGCCTTTTCTCTTGGCAGGACTAAGGCATTAGTTGCCATTAGAGCACTGAAACTGTCTGCCAAAGATTCTGGGAGGACTGGGTATTCTGCCCTCTTTGGGCCTGGAGGTCTTCTCTGCTGATTGTAGTCAGCAGGAGGAGGGACATTATGATACGCCGGCGGTGCGTGCGGCTGATACTGCTGTTGTTGTGGCCGCTGGTACTGCAATTGCCGTTGCGGCGGCTGCTGTGGCTGTTGCTGTTGCTGTTGCTGGTTCGGCTGCTAGAGCCGCTGATATTGGGGCTGCTGATAAGGGTTCGGCTGCTGCCTGTACCCCTGCTGGTTCGGCTGCGATGGCCTCTGGTACTGTTGTTGACTCCTCACGAACTGGGGCGAATTGTTGTTCATACTACTGACTTGCTCATGAGAGAGCGTGCCCTCAGTAGTTGGACCTGTGCTGGGAGAATTCGGCACTGCAGGCTTCCAAGGTGGAGGCCTGCTAGGTCTGTGAGGATCAAAGACGCTAGAAAATGTAGCGTCCTTGAAGGCTTTCTGACAGTACCGTGCTCTTTCATAGAGCTCTGCCATGCTGGTCAGATTGTTCAGGGAGAGGACTAGTTTGAACCGGGGCGTGGCATTGGAAATCAGCATCTTCACTTGCTCCGACTCGGACAAGTGATCTTTTACTTTCTCGGCCAAGCCCCGCCATCTGTCGGCAAAACTGACGAACTCCTCATCGGGTTTCATCTTCTCTGCTATTAAATCGGTGATGGACAGGGAAGGAGCGACTCTGTCCTGGTATCCTTGAATGAATTTTCGGGTAACGATACCATAGTCCTCTACTTCGGAGGGTTCCAAGGAAAAGAACCACTCGAGGGCTGGTCCCTCTAAAGATCTCCTGAACAAAAAGGCCAACGACCTCTTGTCGTTTTGCCAGAAGGATGATTCGTACATGGCCTCCTTCAAGTGGGTGAAGGGTTTACCAGTACCATTGTACTTACGGTACACTGGCATCTCGGAGGGTGGTAGGTGGAACACTGGCAGGCTCGGTAAATTGATCTCCGGTGCATCTTTGACCCCCATCATCCTCTGGAGGTTGTTGAATTGTTCGTCCATGCGCTCCATCTTGGCCAGCAACGCTTGTGTGGTCAGATCAGCCTGGGGAGGAGGAGGAGGTGGAGGTACTTGATAGGCCTGTTGCCTAGAGTACGTCAGACAAGGAGGGTAGTAGAGAGGAGGTCCGGCAGAGCTTCCGCCATGCCCGAGGGCATTTTGATAAGCGGGCGTCAGCGGTCTAGCCGGTTGCCTAGAAGATGAAGGTTGTGGCACAGCTGGCCGAGAAGTGATATGGAGGCCTTCCATGGCCTGATGAATGTAGGGAGGATGAAGAGGAGGTTGCTGAGGTATGGCAGGGGGAGCCGACAGGCTGCATGGGTGCCTTCCCCTTCAGAATGGACTGGATCGCCTCGAATTGCTGAGGGTCCAGACGGGAGGCAAGAACTCCCAAAGCATTGACAAGATCCGAAGGATCAGAGGACGAGGGATCATTTTGATTCATATCTCCCTCGAGAATGGGATCGGGAACCGCGTACTCATGCGGGGGAGGATCAGAATATTGATTATGAGGATGAAAAAGAGGGGTTCGGACATTCCCATCATGTCGAAACGGAACGGGGACAGAATTACGGGAGGCATCAGCATCTCTCCCGCTCTCATAATTGTAATCAGAATCGCGAGGGGCATTAGCATCTCCCTCGTAGTTGACAATGGCATCTGGAGCCATACTCAAGTCCCTGCCCGGTCGGAGTAGCATGATGTTAGATTCTTTTTCAAGGATTGGCAAACAAGTTGTACAGAGATTTAAACAAACAAGTGGATGTTTAGCGTGATTTTAAGATTCCTTGTTGAGTTATTGGATTTAACTAAACCACAAATTCGCTCAAGCGATGGGATCCTAGTTTCAATTCAATATCCACCGTTATTTCCTATAGCTTTCTCTCACAACGTTTGTGGAATCTAACCGGGACTTCAACTGGTACAACCAGCCCGATGATCAAGGAGGAGTACCTTGATTTTGAGGACTTACGGAGGCCTTAACGCCAACTACTCTAGTCTGATCGAGGGACCAACCCAATCAGAGAGAGCTGATGACGTCAAGAAGAGTGTTCCTAAGAAAAGGAGGGTGTTAGCCTCAATGCGTATGACCTGTAGCCTGGATGGCCTCTAATAATGGGTAATTAGCACACAGATCACAAAAATCTGAGAACTGAAGAAGAAATAAGAAACTGCCTGAATCGCGTCGAGTGTAGTCGACGCTATTAAAACAGAGTCTTAATTTTTTCGCAGAAGCTCAGATTGCAGACAGCAGAGAAATAAGACTGAAAGGCGTCTGGGTTAACCGACGCTGTTTAAAACGCGTCGCTTGTTCTGGACGCTTTTCAAGTCGCAGAAGCAGTTTTCTAGGAAGAATTTCTAGGTTGATTCCCCCTCAAACAGGATAAAAAACGATAAATAATCAGCTCATGCAAGATTTTTTAGTTTCAGGTTTTAACAGGATGATTTTACCAACTAAACAACTAATATATCAATCAATCACTCAACATTTCATCACAAAAACAGCTTTTTAACTAATCAACGGGGAGGGCAAGATCTTGCCGCAGGGGTGTGCATGTGGTGCACGTAGGGAATTAGCTAAACTAAAAACACTCACCAATTGGTGAGGATGTGTCAAGAGACACAAGTGGTGCACCGTGGGTGTCCGATTGATAACATCAAGAACAAAAGAACTAAAAGATGGAGAGACCAAGTCCCACCGTGATCGCCAAAAAAGCTGTGAGTGCTTAAAATGAGTGTGTGATTATCATGAAAAATCCATGTTGTTTAAGTGCAAAATAAACCTATTAAAAAGAAACTAAGTGAAGTGATCGCCAGAAACTTTTGACTTAAAAGTTCCAAAACAAAGAGTTTGATCGCCTACCTGTTTGAACGCGGGAGATGTTGAGCTCTTGATTCCCCCTCTTCAGCCGGCTGAAGAAAGAGAGCCCTTCATTTTCTTTGTTCTTGCTTTGATTGCTGTTGAAGTTGAGGATCGTCCAGAGTTCTTTTATTTGCTTTGTTGATTTCCTTCCCTTTTGATTATTTGCAAGAAAATAGAAAGAGAAATGAAGAAACAATGATGAGAATTCAGGCAAAAGTACTATCCATTCTAAACAGAGTTTTAAACATACAACTAAACAGAAAACTCACTTGTTGGAATGGTCTTTGAAACCCCTTTAAATTGGTTTTGAAAATGATGCTAGTGTTGTGTGTGTTGCATGGAGTGATGTGATGAAGAATGCAAGATTAATAGAAATGAAGATGTGAATATGAAAAGAATGCAGAAATAAATTGAAAAACTTATGCCGGTTGGTTGAAGAATAGAAAGCTTTGATCTTGATTGGATGAAGATTGGATGAAGACTGGACGCCGACTTCTGGAAACAGCAGCACTTCGGCGTTTGGACGTCGTTGCTTCGATCTTCAATTAACTAATCACCAACTCTAACTCTTTAATCACTCACCATGTCACCCATTCAAGTGAAGGGTATTTATAGACTTCTCATGCGTCCGCGGATTTACATGAAAAAATTTGAGATTTATCCATCTTAACCAACAGGTAAATACAGATTAATTCATCTTTATCTGTAATTATCTAAAACGCGTCATCCATGGCAGACGCCTTTCAGACTGATTAAGATAAAGATAAACATCCGATAAAAAACTTATCTTTATCTGTAATTAGCTAAAACGCGTCTACATGTATAGACGCCTTTTACATTAATTAAGGATAAGGATAAACATCCGGAAGAGAAACAGAAATAGCTTAGGAAACTTAAAACGCGTCGTGACTAACAGACGCCTTTTAGTTAATTAATCAATTGATTAAAATTTAAATTTAAACATTAAAATAGGAATAAAGTATAAATGGCGTCAACACAGGTCGTCTTTTAGACTTCTTCATATTTTAACTGAAATTTGAGTTAGAATCAATTTAATTGATTAACTTAAACATGTCTGTTAAACCCGACACTCAAAAAGATCAATAAAAATTAATCAATGATTAAATATTAGACCATTATGAGGCATTATTATATCATATGAAATTTACTCGAAATGATGTCAAAATTAGCGTGTCTACAAGGTACTTCCCCATCTGTGGAGGTTGATCGACCTTATTTTATTTCCTTGTCTACCTCATCTAGACATGATTGATTTCATTGATCTCCTTGAGTTATCTTTATTGATGATTTTGATAAAAATTCCAATCATGTGATGTTAAGAGCATGTCTCATCACACCTTGGCATCACCTTTTCAGTACATTCCATTTCATTTCACTTCATTGCAAAGATGATGCCAAGGTGAGACAGCTGTAGACACGCTAATTTTGACATCATTTTGAGTAATTTTCATATCATATAATAATGCCTCAAAATGGTCTGATATTTAATCATTAGTTAATTTTTATTAATCTTTCCGGATAAATTATCTAAATAGTATCGAGTCAGACAGACATAATTTAAGTTAATTAATTAAATTGATTTTAACTCAAATTTTAATTAAATATGAAAAATTCTAAAAGACGTCGACATGTGTAGACGCCATTTAGAGTTTATTCCTATTTTGATATTTAAAGTTTGAATTTTAATTAATTGATTAATTAGTTAAAAGACGTCTGCCAGTCACGACGCCATTTAGGTTTCCTAAGTTGATTCTATCTCTTTTTTCGGATGTTTATCTTTATCTTAATTAGTCTAAAAGACGTCTCTAATGGGCGACGCGTTTTAGATAATTACAGATAATGATGAATTAATCTGTTTTTATCTGTTTGTTAGTTGGATAAACTTCAAATTCTTTCATATTAATCTATTAATAACCGCGGATGTAAAGCCTATAAATATACAACCTCTTGGTTATTGAAAAGTTAGTGAAGATAAGTGAAGATAAGTGATAATTATTGAGAGTGATGATAGTGATAATTTAGTGAAAATTGAGCAAAGAATCTTGCGGTTGCGGCGATCGTTGCGCGTTGCGGCGATCGTTGCGGCGACCGGCGGAGGTTTCGTGGGATGCGAAGAACGAGGAACGCGAGGAGGATTACGTGGACTCCGCTAGAGGCCAAGCGCTTGTGCGGCTTGCGGTGTCGCACCGACGGAACCGAACGGTTGAGGATTCGAATCCGCACACGGTAGGACTTCGATAATCCGATTATCGTAATTTTAGATTTTTCAAAATGGGAACGGATCTCCGTTTTTTTTTTTTTTTCCGCTGCGGGAGATCCGGAGAAACCGGAGAACCCAACAGTGGTATTAGAGCCAAGTTCCACTATTTCTCGTCCTGTTTCGGTCTCTGATTTAATATTTCCATGAATTTATTCCTTGCATGTATTCCGTTAATAAATGAATCCTTGTTCATACGATGAACTAAAATAATCTTATTATTTTAATTCTATTATTTTCAGAATTTTATTTGGGTGTTTTCGTGTTCTTCGTCGGACGAAGAACAACGGGTCTTCAGAGGCTATGTTCGTGCAACCCTAAAGGTTGGGGAGGCAGGCTGGACACCATATCCCTAAAGGGATGTCACAGCTCACCACCGGGCCGGTGGCCGGCGCCGGAGAGACCTTTGGAGATGGCCGGTTGGAGCACCATCTTTTCCCTCTTCCTTATTCAGTTTCAAAAGAACCAGAAAAACCAGAGATTAAAAGGGTTTGGCTGGCCTAGTTTTTGGCTACTCTTGCTATCATCCCGACGTCGGGGAGCCCGCCGGCGGCGGTGCCTGGCCCTTCCCACCGCCATGTCCACCTGCAAGTGTTGCAGGTTATGCAGGAAAGGGGAAGGGGGGCGTCGGGTTGTTGCAGGGTTGGGGAGGAAGTTTTGGGCAGGCCGGCTGAAGGCGAGTCGGGCCTGGGTGGCACCGGACGGGGCGGCGGCTCTGGCCGTTGGCCGCCGGCGGCGCTGCCTACGCCTCCCCGCCGCCGCCTGCGTGCGTCGGATTAGGGTTTCCTGCTACTGGGGGTCTGTCGGGCTGGAGAGATGACGGCCGGGCTGGGCGGGGCTCAGGCATGAGTCGGGCCGGGTGGGCCGGGCCTAGCCGGGCCAGGGGGGCCTGGGCTAGGCTGCACCCTGACCCGTGCCATGGCTGAGCAGGTGCCTTGCCATGGCTCGGCCATAGGGTTGAACCCCTTTAGCCCATTGACCTGTTAAACCCTTTTCCCATTTATACCCCAAATTAAAACCTCAATTACCCATTTAAATATAAATTGGATTTTATTTGAAATTCAAAATTGTTTTGAAATTTAAAGTTATTATTCCATTTTAATTTAAATGGGCAATTAATGATTTTTGAATCATTTAGGTTAACATTTAGTTGTTAATTTATTAATGTTAATTGTTAGTTTAAATGTTAAACTAATAATTAATCTTAATTAAACTAATTTAAGGGTTAAATTAGTAAATTATTATTATTATTCTAACTGTTAGATTATTAATTATTATTTCAATTAGTTGTTAATTTATTTTGTAAATTTTTTATTGATTTAATTTTTAAATAAATATTTAATTTAGATGACTAATTTAATTTTTAAATTAGTAGTTATTAGTTAATTGTTAATTTAAGTGTTAAATTAATAATTAATTTTAATTAACTATTCTAAGAGTTAGAATTATTAATTATTAACTAATTGGTGTTAATTATTGGTTTAAATTTTAAATTAGTGATTAACATTAATTGACTAATATAAGTGTTAGGTTAGTGGTTAATAATTAATTATAGTTGATTATTAATTTAAGTGTTAAATTATTAATTAACATTGTTAGACTAGTCTAAGAGTTAGATTAGTTATTAATAGTTTAATTATTAGATTATTAATTTGATTTAATCTAAGTGTTAGATTATTTAATTATTAGAAGTGTTCTAATTGGCATGGAATAATCTGGAAATTATTAATTCGGAGTGTGTGCACATGTGATGTGTGTTTTATGCTTTTAAATTAGATTTGATTGCATGTTAATTGACTAAAAGTGTTTTCGAAATTCAAATACCAATTTTGATTAGATCCCAGCTTTTTGAAAGCCAAAATTATTTATTTTTGAAAGCTCTTTTATTTTAGCCATGTGATGTGCTGAATCATGTGTGGAATGTTTAAAACACACCGCGGTCATGGATATGCACTTATTTAATTATTCATGTGATGAATGATGTGTTTGTGTGGATCGTGGATGAATGATGGATGTTTATTAAATTGTTAATAAATAGAGATATGCGTATTTCTCCCTCTCTCATTCTCATATGTACTTCTACCTGTTAGTTTAGGTGGCCTACAAGCCAATCTGACTATGTAAATCTCGTTCATTTTATTAATATAATGACATAATACTCATTATGTGTAAATCGCATTAATTATCGTTTCATAATGAAGTTTGTGAGTATGTGCTATAGTGATCAGATTATGATGAGATCATACTAATGAGACTGATCACTAAAACACACATATTCTTAATCGTTCCTAGTCGGACGATATTCGAGAAGGACATCGGATATCCGGTTAGACTAATACAGATTACTCCTGCTCATATGATGAGGGTGACTGGTCTCATAAGTCACTTGTGTGGAAACACTAAGGCGAATCTGTAGGTGCTCATTGGAGAATGAGTTCACTGAACTGATCCGACTGAATCGCTGGATGGTATTGTACCTCACTGTCAACCAACTTGATTCTATTGTCGCAGTTGTGTGGATGGTCCTCGGACCTGAGACACCAAGGACACCTTGGCGGTAGACTTCTGTGCTTTGACCTTGGTTTACGAATCTCTAGCCACGGGATTCTAATACGCCAAGAATTGGGTACAGCGGAATACCGTCGAAGGGAATTGTGTGTCAATAAGGAATAATTCGCTCTCGGTACTTAGAGAGAGAATGCTCTAGGAAGGATGCGCGAAAGTCCCTGGCCAGGGCGAACGATAATATCGGGAAAGTAGTTTTCCGATATTCATCAGCGGCATCCAATCCAAGTGAGTCGACCGGTTAGGGTTTGACAACTCGCCATACCCTGAGTTGACTCGAGAGCATTGTACGAATGAAAGATTATATCCACGCGGTAACTGTCGGCGGAAAGGTTCCAAGAGTGGGTTACTTAACCCCAAATACCTTCTGGGTTCACGCGGTGTTGCTTGACTCCCAACGTGATCGGAGGCCCAGTCGAATTCGATGTGCGACATCAATTCGATTGATTAATTGATTAATAAAGGGTTATTAATTAATTAATAAAGCCAGTGAGAAGTCACTGGGCTTGTTGGGCCATTAACTGGACTGGTACTTGGGCCTAGAGGGTCACACGCAAATGATTCTCAAGGCGATGGATAAATAAGTGGGTTTTATACAAACCGGGAGTTTTTATGAAAAACCGCGCGGTTAGTATAAAACATAGCGAACGGGCTGAGCAGGCCAAGCTTCTGCTAACCCTAGCCGCCCCTCCTCAGTTTCTGTCTTTCTCTGGCGTCCAGGCAGATCCAGATCTGCTCCGCCGATTCTCTGAATCCCGTTCGACGGGAAATCGTCCGCGCGTTGCGGCGATCATTGCGGCGACCGGCGGAGGCTTCGTGGGCTGCGAAGAACGAGGAATGTGAGGATATCCGTCGCGGGGAGGATCGCGTGGACTTCGCTAGAGGCCGGGTGCTTGCGCTGCTTGCGGTGTCACACCGACGGAACCGAACGGTTGCGGATTCGAATCCGCACACGGTGAGAACTTCGATAATCCGATTATCGTATTTTAGATTTCGAAACGGGAACAGATCGCTGTATTTTTGTTTCCGCTGTGTGAGCAATCCGGAGAAACCGAGAAAACCCAACAGTGGTATCAGAGCGAGGTTCCACTGTTTCTCGTCCCGTTTTGATTTTCGAAATTAATTTTTCTTGAGTTATTCCATGCGTTTAATCCGATTAAAATTACGGAATAGTGTTCATAAGATGAACGCAGATAATTTGATTATTTTTCTGTAATTTTTCGAATTTTATTTGGGGTTTTCGGAGTTCTTCGTGGGACGATGAACGGGGTGTTTTCGGCGGCTTCGTAAGCGATTCCCAAGCGTTGGGATGGCGGCCCGGATGCCTGGATCTTTAGGTGATAGTCACCACTGCACATCCGATATTTTTCCGGCGCCGGAGTGGCCTTGAAGAGCTACAAAAATCGAGCCCTAATTCGGGTTTAGAAACCCTGAAAAAACCAGTTTTTGGGGATCTTCAAAGGGGCTGTTGCGGCTTGTTTTGGCGCGCCGGAGGGCCAACCGGCGCCGGCGACGTCGCCGGTGCCGGGGGCCACGCCGGCGGGCACGGCGGGGCCCGGCGCCGGCCGCCAGGCGGGCCTGCTCCTCCTTCCCGCCGCCAGCCTGCAAGTGAATTAGGGTTTCGGGTTGGGGAGGAAGGAGCGGGCGAACCGCTCCGCAGGACCCGGTCCCGAGCCGGTCGGATCGGCCGGGCCGGGTCCAGGGCTTGGTCGGACCTGGTCCGAGCCAGGTCCCCAATGGGGAGCCTTGTCCGAGCCCTGGCTCGGCCAGGGCCCGAGCCCTTAGGCTCAGCCCTTGTGGCTGAGCCATCTTCTGATTTTTCCCCAATTAAGCCCATTTAAACCCCATTTGCCCATTTAATAAATAAATTAGATTTTAATTTGATTTCAAAATTGTTTTGAGATCTTAATTATTATCAAAATTTTAATTCTTTGGGCATTAATGATTTTGAATCATTTAATAATTTAAGGGTTAATTAATTACCAATTAGTTGTTAATTTATTGGGGTTAATATTAATGTTAGATTGATTATTAACCTCAATTTAACTAATTTAAATGTTGAATTAGCTATTAATAGTTATTAGTCTAATTGTTAGATTATTAACTATTGTTTCATCTAATTGTTAATTAATTATTTAAGTTAGTTGTTAATTTAATTGTTAAATTAATAATTGACTTAAATGACTAATTTAAGTGTTAAATTAGTAATATTTAATTATTATTGTTAGTTATTAATTTAAGGGTTAAATTAATGATTAACATTAATTTTCTAATCTAATAGTTAGATTAGTAATTATTAATTAATTAAAGTTAATTGTTAATTTAAGTGTTAAGTTAATAATTGATTTTAAATTAACTAATCTAAGAGTTAGATTAGTAGTTAATTAATAATTAGATTTAATTAATAATTTAAGTGTTAAATTATTAATTAACTTAGTTGGACTGGTCTAAGAGTTAGATTAGTCATTAATAGTCTAATTGTTAGATTATTAATGGGGTTTAATCTAAGTGTTAGGTTATTAGAATTGTTCTAATTTGCATGGAATAATCTTGAATTATTAATTCGGAGTGTGTGCGCATGTGATGTGTGTTTATTGCTTTTAAATTTGATTTAATTGCATGTTAAGATAATAAATGAGTTTTTCGAAATTCAAATACCAATTTTGATTGGATCCCAGTTTTTTGAAAGCCAAAATTATTTATTTTGAAAAACTCATTTGTTTTAGCCATGTGATGCGCTGAATCATGTGTGGGATGTTTAAAACACACTGTGGTCATGGATATGCACTTAATTTATTATTCATGTGATGAATGGATTGTGTGAATCGTGGATGTATGATTATTTATTAATTGTTAATAAATAGAGGTCTGCGCACCTCTCTCTCTCATACTCTGATGTATTTCTACCTCCCTCTCTCTCTTGTACTCGCCATAAGGCCTTCTTCAATTTACTTATAAATTCTAGAATTTAAATGTAATATGATCGAGGCAACCGAGGAAGGAGCGAGGACGATCCACAGCTGCAACCAGGAAGGCGAAAAGATGGAGATCTCTTGCCTATGTGATTGTAGGATATCTACTGTAAATATTATAATTAGATTGTGTGTGCGTTTAACTGTTGGCTCCAGTCAAACCCACTGTGTTATCCATGACCACACTAATGACATGTATGAGATGCAGTATTTCCTTTTGATTATGAATCAAAGCAGGTTATACTATTTAGTAAATATATACGATATATTTATACTATCACCTAGGAGAGACCAAGATAAAAGTTATCTAAATACCCTCAGATAAACTCTAAGCCGTAACGCGAGTAGTTGAGAACTTACCGCGTGGTTCACCATCATTATAGTTATAGGATTCGAATCACTTTAGGCAGGTTTGTTGTGCTATCCACAAGGCCTGCTTAATTGGGAGGAGAAACTATGGCTATGGCATTAGATGCCTATAGATCGGGGTAGAGGAACCATGTAGCTTTGTTGTGCTATCCACAAGGACTGCTTGCAAATCTATGCCCGTCGCGTAATGATAGTTAGCTTAAACTAGGATTAATGGTTTGTTATGCTATCCACAAAGCCATTAAATCTCTGGGGACCGAAGCTATGATCAGATATTACAAGGAGTTGCAAGTCCCATGAGTTGAGTGCTCTCTGATTGTATTACAGTTTGTTGTGCCATCCACAAGGCTGTAGTGCAAGTCATTGAGATTCTGATCCCCACTAGGAGACTGTCGGCGTCTCCCGTTCTGTATAACTGGGGGTTATACAGTCCGTCGAAAATTAGTGGGAGTTAAACTAGAACAAAAAACCATGTCTTGTTTTAAATTTTAATAATTGAACATCTGCTAAATAGATTTTACTTATCTCCTGTAGGGAATTATGTCGTCGAATAACCCACTTCGTGGCATACTTGATGCCCTTTTGACTTACCTGATCTACTCGGATTGGTTCAGACTGAAGAATGTCTTCAGATCTGAGCACAATAACTTTGTCCCTAGAGCTGATCCTTCTGCTAAATCGGCATTGGATGCCCCTGAAGCAGAGATGACAGCTAACGATAATGGATCGAAGGATAAAGGCAAAAGAGTAGTAAAGGGTGACTGCTTCTACTATAAGCAGTATGGTCACTGGAAGAGGAATTGCAAGGAGTTCCTTAACGATAAAGCTCATGAAAGAGTGAAGCTGTTTGAAGCTTCAGATATCTATATGATAGATATCAACTTATCAGTTAGAGATTCCACATCGTGGGTATTAGATACCGGATGTGCTTCTCATATCTGCCATGATGTGCAGATGCTGACAAGTAAGCGTAAGCTGAGACAAGGTGAGGTAGAATTGAAGCTAGGAAACGGCACAAAAGTTGCGGCTATTGCTGTTGGGACAACAAACCTCAAGCTTCCATCGGGAGACACCTTACTATTGGAAGATTGTTATTATGCTCCTAGCATAATAAAGAACATCATATCAATATCTTGTTTGGACAAGATAGGATATAGGTTGACTATTGAGAATAGAAGTTGTTCGATTTATTATGATAATAAATCAATAGCTTCAGCATCTTTAGTCAACGGTCTATATCTTTTAGATGTTTCTCATTACAATCTTTAGATTGACAAAGCTCTTAAGAAGAGGAAGAATTGTGTGAACCAGGCATACATGTGGCATTGTAGACTTGGGCACATTGGCGAAAGCAGGTTGCAAAAGTTTCACAAGCATGGTTACTTAACAACATTCGATTATGAATCGTTTGCAACATGCGAATCCTGCCTTATGGGAAAGATGGCAAAATCTCCATTTACTGGACATGGAGAACGTGCCAAGGACATTTTGGAACTAATACATTCGGATGTATGTGGTCTAATGTCCACCCAAGGCAAATGTGGCTTTTCTTACTTCATCACGTTCACCGATGACTTTTCAAGATTCGGCTATGTGTACTTAATGAAGTACAAGTCGGAAGCATTTGAGAAGTTCAAGGAGTTCAAGAATGAGGTAGAGAAGCAGTTAGGACAGAGTATTAAAGCTTTTCGATCAGATCGAGGAGGAGAATACTTGAGTACCAACTTCACACAATTCTTAAAGGATAATGGTATCCTTTCTCAGCTGACCCCTCCATATACACCACAAATGAATGGTGTATCATAAAGGAGGAATCGCACCTTGTTGGACATGGTGCGATCCATGATGAGCTTTTCGGGATTACCAGTGTCCCTCTGGAGGTATGCTCTAGAGTCAGCAGCATACCTGATCGTTTCGAATTGTGCGTCGTTAAACACATAAAAACGTTCAATCTAATTTTATCCGGCTCACTCAAATCAGATTTTGAAAATTTAATAGTGGTGAGTCCGAGTCGATCCACAGGGAGATAGAATTTTAATTTTGAAAACTTTGGAATTTAGTTATCAAAAAATAAGTGAAATTTTAAATAAACTAATTACTTAATTAAACTAAAACTCAATTAACTAATGTAACCTAAAAATATAATTGTTTGAATTAAACAACTCTTTTTTTTCTTTTTCAAAAATTAAACACAAACACATATATATATAAAAAATAAACACAACTAAAAATTATAACGAGACATTGAAATTTAACTATGTGTAACTTATTAATTATCTAAAAATTACGAAACAAATCACAACTTTTATGATTCACTATCATTAAACTTAAATAATCTAACATCAATAATTAGCTAATCCTAATCAATCAAGTTAATACTACACTAATGCGGAAAGGGAAGAACAAAATAACAACAATAATCTGTGGGGCTTTGTGGAAACTGCCGGTTACTGCTTCAGCTGGGTGGATGTTGGGAGTAGGAGGCGGCCTGCTGTTGGCTTCACCTTGGACAGTTGGAGGAAGCAGCTGCTGCGTGGAGGAAGGCTGCTCCAAGGGTTCTAGTTGGTGCTGGAAGAAGCTGGTTACTGCAGGTTGGCGGCTGGAGGAGCTGCTGGCTTCACCTTGGACAGGCTACGTGGAGCTGGTTCGCATGCAGGGCTGAACAACTTCAAGTTGCTGGCTTCACCACGTGGAGGTGCAGGAAGAAACTTCCCGGCATGCACGTGGGATGCAGGCCGGCTGCTGCTGAGAGGTGCTGGAGACCGGCTAGATGCAGGCTTCAACGGGTGTTTGCTGGCAGGTTCGCAGGAGACGCTGGAGAAGCCTTCACTGTTGGTGCGCCAGGTTGGAAAAGAAGAGCTTGAGAGCTGGCTCGTGGTTGCTGGAGCACCAGGAGGAAGCTTGCATGCGTGGGAGTTGCTGGAGCCGCCGGGTGCTGGAGTGCGCTGCTTCACCGGGCTGCATGCAGGTTGAACTTGAGGAGGAGGCCGTGGACCTTGCTGGAGAAGGCTGGAGCTGGTGATGCGGGTGGAGAAGATGGATGAGCTGCGGTGGCCTGTGGAGGAGCAGCTGACCGGCGCTGGTGTGCCGGGTGGTGCTTGGGATGCTGGTTCGCGTGGAGGTGCACTGGGAGGTCGGTTTCACCGCGTGGAGGTGCAGGGTGCTTGACGTGGAGGCTTCAACTTGCAGGAGGAGAGAGCCGGCTGGTGGCGTGTGGAGGGTGTGATTGCAGCGTGGGGGCCTTGAACAGCTGGGAAACGGTGGCAAGGAGAGGAGGGAGAGAGAACCGAGGAGGGAAAAGTTGGAACGGAGGAGGAGGCTGCTGCGGCTCGGGTTCTGCTGCGGGTTGCTGCAGGATGCGGTGAAGAGAGAGAAGAGAAGAGAGAGGGAGGGAGAGAAGAGAGGGAGGAAGAGAGGTTGCTGGAGGGACCGAGAGAGAGAGAACAGAGACGGAGGAAGGAAGAGAGGGCTGCGGGGGAGGTGAGAGAGGAGAGAGTGCTGGGAAGAAAGGAGGAGGGAAAAAAAATTACGGGAAGGAGGAAATAAGAGCAGAGAGAGAATCGGAGAGAGGGATGCTGGAAAGGAGAGGAAGAGAGAGCCGTGAAAGACAGAATAGAGGGAGAGAAAGGAAGAGAGAGCTTCGGGGTTGAGTACGAATCAGAGAGGGAGAGGATGCTGTGCGTGGGAGGTTTTATAGAGAGGAAGAGAGAGTCGGAATTGGGGAAGGAAAGAGATTAAAGGAGAGGAAAAGGAAACTGGAGAAGGAGGAGGATTCCGAATTGGAGAGAGAATTTCTAAAAAGAGAGAGAGGATTTTAAAAAATAAAGAAAGGAAGGGATGTGGTTGGGAAATTGGAGAGACAGAAGGAAATAGTGGGTTTTGGGAAACTCCAACGAAGGAATGAATCAAATTGCATTTTTACCTATGTTTTAGTTGAAATCCGCACACTAGACCTCCCCCAAATTTCCGAAAACTCCACCAGCTGCACTGCATCATCGGCATGTCCTGTTCACACAAAATAAATATAAATTAGCGCATTAACATAAAAATATCATCATATTTATTCATTTCGTCTCGGTTTTGTCAAAAAACCGCAAATGCGCTATACTCTTTTAATCACATGAAATGACGATGTTTTTAAGTCAGAATTTAATGAAATTGGTACCGTTGGACTTGTTACACAATTATCTATCATTTCATGATATTTTGCAGATAAAAACACGAGTATGATGCATATGATTGCCCTTAAATGATCAATTTAACACTTTATCACACCCCCCAACTTACTCATTGCTAGTCCCTTAGCAATGCAAATAAGGAAAAGTTAGGACAAACAATGAATTATCATGCTTCATTTGTAGTATCTTTCACAATCAATTTAAGTGGTAGTCAATTGGTTAAGCTAAAAGTTTTCGTATCCCACAATATTTTGATTCAGACAGGTGATTGTGCATGAAATTTGACACACTTAGAACTCGTTTCCGACCTTTCTGGTATATTCTTGCCTTTACTACCCTTTAGATAAGACTACCTGGAGAGGAGAAGAGAATAAAAGATTTCCCGATCAGTCAGTGAGGACCGTTTTTCAGTTCCCGTCCCAACTCAGCACTTTTCACGATTTGGTCATATTTTTGGTACGATGGACTTTTTAGCGTGGCGTTTTTTCATTTTATTGTACTTTTGCTTTTGAGAGTGCGTACTTTTTGCCACTCTCTTTGAATTGCCTGAGGGGAGGTGCGTATTTTTTGCCACTTACCTTCCTTTAGCTCTTTTAACGCCTTCTATTGCCTTTAATGTTTACAGCTGTCCATTTTAAATGACCGCCTCTTTTAGAGTGCTGAGTGGGACAGTCCCCTATTATGGATCCTACATATTCCTTTCGTTCAACCCAAAAGAAAAATTAGAATAAGTAGTCTTATCCTTGAGGTTAATTCCAGCAATTCTATACTTTTAAGATCTTTCATTTATTCTAAGTTGCCGTTTGTGTGTGAAAATCATCATGCCGTGGACTTTTGTAAAATGGGATATTTAAACTTTGAAGGTTCTTTAACCAATGTGACAACCAAAAAAACTGATTTGTTTAAGATTTACTTAATAAAACATGATTTTCATGCAATTTTCCTAGGATGTGAAAAGAAGTTTTTGAAAAAATTTGACCATTTTTCAGTGAAAGATATCAGTTTTCTTCAAAAGATTTTCAATAAATGCATATCAGTTTTGGCTTTATAGATCTTTCAATTTTCATAGGCCTCGTTGCGCAACTCTTCCAGCTCACTCAGTTGTAAGGTTCGGTGGGAACCAGCTTGGGCTAGGTCCAGATTGACTTGTTTGATTGCCCAATAAGCCCTATGTTCCAATTCCACCGAAAGGTGGCACGTTTTTCCAAAAACCAGGCGATAAGGAGACATGCCAATAGGAGTTTTGTAAGCGGTCCGATAGTCCCATAAAGCATCATCCAATCTTTCAGACCAATCTTTTCTATCGGGCCTAACGGACTTTTGCAGAATATTCTTAATCTCTCTATTGGAAACTTCCAGTTGGCCACTGGTTTGGGGATGATAAGGGGTAGCTACTTTGTGATTAATCTTATATTTCTTAAGCAAAGCTCGAAACTGGTAATTCGTGAAGTGCGTTCCCCCATCACTTATGATAGCTTTAGGCCACCCGAACCGAGAAAAGATATTCTTCTGAACGAATTTAATGACCACTTTATGATCATTGGTTCGGGTGGCTACTGCTTCAATCTATTTTGAGACATAATCCACCGCTACCAGAATATATGTATGTCCAAAAGAGGGTGGAAAAGGTCCCATAAAGTCAATTCCCCAAATAGTAAAGACTTCAACCACCAAGATTGGGTTGAGTGGTATTATATCCCTTTTCGCCATATTTCCTACAGCCTGACATCGGAGGCAAGTTTGCTAAATTGATGGGCATTTTTGAAAAGTGTGGGCCAGTAAAAACCACTTTGCAGGACTTTCGCTGCAGTTTTCTTTCCTGAGAAATGGCCCCCACACGCCAGATTATGACAGAAGTTGAGAACACTCTGTTGTTCTTCTTCAAGAACACATCGCCTAACGATTTGATCAGGACAAAATTTGAATAATTCAGGATCCTCCCAGAAATAATATTTTTCCTGAGAAAAGAATTTGTTCTTTTCACTTTTAGTCTATCCTTCCGGAAGCTGATTAGTCACCTTGTAATTGACAATATGAGCATACCAAGATGCAACAGTGTGAGAAATGGTCAGTAGATGCTCATCAGGAAAGGAGTCAGTGATTGGTGTACTTTCAGAGATCGGAATTCGGGATAGGTGGTCAGCTACCACATTCTCAGAACCCTTCTTATCCCGAATTTCCAAATCAAATTCCTGAAGGAGTAAGATCCATCTAATAAGTCTAGGCTTTGCATCCTTCTTGGTCAACATATATTTTAGAGCTGAGTGATCAGAATAGATTATGACTTTTGCCCCTAAAAGATAAGATCTGAATTTTTCTAGGGCAAAAACCACGGCTAACAATTCCTTTTCGGTGGTGGTATAATTCATTTGAGCATCTGCAATGGTGCGACTTGCATAATATATCACCACGGGACACTTGTTGATTCTTTGTCCCAAAACCTCACCGATAGCATAATCCGAGGCATCACACATGATTTCGAAGGGTAAAGACCAATCTGAAGATTGAAGAATCGGGGCTTTGGTCAAAGATTCCTTCAGAGAATTGAATGCCTTGATGCAAGATTCATCCATTTGGAAAGGAACGTCCTTAGCTAGGAGAAGAGTTAGAGGCCGAGCAATTTGAGAGAAATTGTGGATAAACCGGCGATAGAAACCGGCATGGCCAAGGAATGAATAAATATGTCTGACCGAGGTGGGAGGAGGAAGATTGGATATGAGATCGATCTTAGCTTTATCTACCTCTATCCCCCTTTCAGACACAATGTGGCCTAGAACAATGCCCTCTCGAACCATAAAATGGCTCTTTTCCCAGCTAAGAATCAGATTGGTGTCAATGCATCGTGCTAGCACCTGTTTAAGATTTTCCAAGCAGTTTTCAAAAGAGTCCCCGAAGATTGAGAAATCATCCATGAAAATTTCGAGGAATTCTCCCACCATATCGGAGAAGATAGCCATCATGCACCGTTGAAATGTGGCTGGTGCGTTGCATAATCCAAATGGCATCCTCTTAAAAGCAAACGTGCCATAAGGATACATAAAGGTGGTCTTTTCTTGATCTTCCGGGTAAATAGCCACTTGATTGTACCCGGAGTACCTATCTAAGAAGCAAAAGTACTTCTGGCCCGATAACTTTTCTAGAATCTGATCCATGAATGGGAGTGGAAAGTGATCCTTCTTAGTCATTAGATTCAGCTTTCGGTAATCAATGCACACTCTCCATCCCGTAGTGAGTCTAGTGGGTACCTCTTCTCCATGATCATTCTTGATAACCGTTAATCCATATTTCTTGGGTACCACTTGGGTTGGGCTGACCCATTTACTGTCTGATATTGGGTAAATGATACCCGCATCCAGCCATTTCACAACTTCCTTCTTCACCACTTCTTTTATATTGGGGTTAAGCCACCTTTGCATCTCCCGACTGGGCTTAGAATTCTCTTCCATATAGATGTGATGCATGCAAATGGACGGGCTAATTCCCTTTAAATCTGCCACCGACCATCCAATAGCACCCTTGTGGTCTTTGAGGACCTCGGTTAATTGGGCCTCCTGCGGCGATGTGAGATTTGCCGCAATGATGACCGGGAGAGTTTGGTCCGGACCCAAAAAGATATACTTGAGAGACTCAGGTAATGGTTTGAGTTCAAGCTCAGGAGGGTCCTCTAAAGATGGCAAAGCGGGCTCAGACTGTAAGGCTGGTAAAGGTTCAACCTTGGGCCAAGATGTTAATGGGCCAGGAGAGTCCTTTAAAGTGTTGGCTTCCTCCAAAAGGTCATATGTGGACATCTCATTTTCTTCAACCAGATTATCCAAGACATCAATAGTATGACATTCTTTTTCATGATCTGGGTATTGAGATGCTTTGAAGATATTAATCTGGACCTTTTGACCCCCAAATGAAATGTCCATTATGCTAGTTTCACAATTTATATTAGCTTTGGCAGTGGCTAAGAATGGACGACCTAGGATGATCGGAGTGTGAATGAGTTCCTCAGGTAATGCCATATCCAGAATAAGAAAATCCACGGGAAAATAACAATCATGAACCTTTACAATAACATCCTCAATTAATCCCCGTGGAGTTTTCACAGACCTATCAGCCAACTGCAAGATGATGGGTGTGGGCTTTAATTCTCCAATATCAAATTTCTCATAAATGACTGTTGGCAATAGATTTACACTAGTACCTAGATCCAATAAAGCTCTATCAAATGTAACTCCAGCTAAGTCATATAAAATTAGAGGTGCTCCAGGATCCTTTAACTTCTTGGGTAAATGATTCATCACAATTGCACTAACATCCTCAGAAAGCCGAACCTTTTCGGGTGCCATTCTAGATTCTCTTTATAGAGTACATAATTCCTTGAGAAACTTAGCATAAGCTGGCACATACTTGATGGCATCGAGGAGTGGAATATTAATTTGGACTTGTTTGAACAAATCCAACAACTCCTCATTCTGGGCCAGTTTCTTCCTGGTATTGGGCTTAGCTAACAAGGCATTAGGAAATGGCACCTTAGGTTTATAAGAACTTGGGCCTTCATCAATCTTCCCTTTTCCTTTCAGATCCTCCTCCAATTTCTCCATGATGGGTTCATCTTCACTCTCACTTTCAATTTCCTGAGGCCCAGCAGTGGAACCTTTGGCTAACTCTCCATCTGCATGTGGTTTTTCTAAACTTCTCCCACTCCTAAGGGCTGAAATGGCTTTAGCATTCTCAAATTTCGGCCCTTTAGGCTGTGGTACCGGACCAGGCTGAGGTAAAAGGCCCGATTGCTGTGGAAAACCCGGAGGTTGATTCCTTGGATTGGCAACGGGTTGACTAGGAAGTTGGCCTACATCTCTTCTCATTGCGGCCTCAGCTAGTTGGCCCATTTGACTTTCCAACTTAGCAATGGATTGTTGCTGGGTCAAAATCAGTTGTTGGAGTTGAGTGAATTTATCATCAAAGTTGGGCTGAGGAGGTTGTTGGTAAGTGGGTGGAGGATGGTATTGGGTTGGCTGTCCTGATTGGAATGAGTGGCAGTGGACCGGTTGACCTGATTGATATTGGGCCGATGGACCTGATTGATACTGGGCCGGTTGAGAAAACTGGGCTTGAGATCCCCTTGCCTGAACATTGCTATAGAAATTAGATTGTTGTTGGAATGAATTTTGTGGCTTTTGGGCTTGACGCATGGGAGGATTGGACATTGGTAATGGGACTTGCTGATTCTTCCAAGAGAAATTAGGGTGATTTCTCCAGCCAGGATTGTAAGTATTTGAGAATAGATCATTATTGGGCCTGGAGAATTCCTGGGCAGCCTGAACTTGTTCTTGAATGAATGGTGAAAGTTGGGCCGCAGTTGGGCATTCATTCACTTGATGGGTTGGACTTGCGCATAAGGCACAAATGTCATGACTAGCAGAGGATGGGCCTTCATATAGACTAGATTCTGTTAGGTAAGTAGGCTCTTGCTTGTTTAAGGCCAGGAGTTGGTTTAGTTTCTGGGCCAAGATGTCTACCTTATCCAATTTCTGATTAATCAGATTCATGTCCATTCTAGATTCGGGCTCTCCACGGGCCTTAAGTTCATACATTCCAGTCCGTTTAGATGGCCCAACAGACCTTTCATAAGATGATAATGAGGCATGATTCATGGAATTTTCACTTAACATCTCAAACAGATCATAGGCCTCATCTTCATTTTTCATCATAAATGCCCCTCTACATGAAGCATCCACCATCTGTTCAACTGTTCAGACAATCCTTCATAGAATGCTTGGACAATTTGCCATTTTGAAAGCCCATGATGAGGGCATTTTCTAACCAATTCTTTCAGTCTTTCCCAAGATTCATGGATCAATTCCCCGGGAGTTTGGGTAAAACTCGTGATGGCCCTTCTCATAGTATTGGTCCGCCCGATGGGATAGAACTTCTTGAGAAATTCTTTCTGCATCTCTTCCCATGTCCTAAAGGGCCTTCCTATAGTTCCCAACCAATATTTAGCCTTGTCCTTTAATGAAAAGGGAAATAAGGTCAACTTAAGGCCATCATCGGTGAAATTCTGGATCTTCACCGTGGAACAGATTTCTAGAAATTCATCCAGATGCTTATAAGGGTCTTCATATTCCCATAAAAGGATGGGAGCATCTGAATGGTACTAGATTTGATTTCATATTGATTGGCTGGATTCTGAGGAAGATGAATACATGATGAAGGTTGATATCGATTTGGAATGAAATAGTCCTTCATATGCTTTGGTGGGTCCTGATTATCAGCCATTAGATCTTGTGGTAGATTTCTTTGATGTAGGATTCTTTCTATTTCAGCAAGTGGTCCTAGAAGGTTAGGATTTTGAGATCTCCTACCTTGCATGCACTAGGACTGATGGAGAGAGGATTCTATTTTCTATTTCTTATTTTTTTTTATTTTTATGCAAACAATTTTGACAAACAAATTATCCTAATGATCTAATGTTAACCTAGACTCTCTATGTGGATTTTCTTACAAGGTGAATGGAGTCCACCTCGAGTCACAACCACAATCAGTCAACGGCTAGGTAAGAGGTGGGGTAGTGGGAGGCTCCCCCTACTTTCATAGGGACCTAATAAGAGAACCACTTTCCCGCTTAGACGTTTGCCTTTTTACCTCTAGCCTAGACACCGTTGCTAAAAATAGAGGCAACCCGAGATTTAAACCACTCACAGTGTAAACCCTAGATTCTCTTTCGACTTGCTTTTAGTTGGGTTAGGAAATGCCAATGCAAGGAAGGTGATTTGTGGGCTAAGGAAGGGTGATCAAATCCCTACCTTATGTGGTTAAAGTTGCTGTCCTTAGAGTCTTTTTGAATGCAATACAAGGCAACAAATCAATGCAAGGTGTGTTGATGCAATCATGAATGGCTTGCTAAAATTGAAACACGTACCTTTCTTCCGCAATCTTCAACAATTTATGGAAATAACTATGAAATGAAACTAACTCATGCTTTCCTAGGATGATGAATGCTTAGCATGGAAAGTTTCTAATCTTGGCAATGAAGGTTTTTAAATTTGGATGTTCCTCTTTTTGTTTTTTTTTTTAGTTAATGGAAACCTATCTAAACTAGAAACTACAAAATTGGAAACTAACTAAAGTAAGGAAATTGAAACATAGAAAGTTGGAACACACTGACCATGATTTCGCTTTCCTTCTCTTTTTTTTTTTTTTTTTTTAATATACCTACAAAAATAAGAGAAATAAGGTTAGCTAAAGAATAATTACACTAAATCCAAGATAATCAAAATTAAAAATCTAACTCTCCGACAACGGCGTCAAAAATTGATCGTTTCGAATTGTGCGTCGTTAAACATATAAAAACGTTCAATCTAATTTTATTCGGCTCACTCAAATCAGATTTTGGAAATTTAACAGTGGTGAGTCCGAGTTGATCCACAGGGAGATAGAATTTTAATTTTGAAAACTTTGGAATTTAATTATCTAAAAATAAGTGAAAATTTAAATAAACTAATTACTTAATTAAACTAAAACGCAATTAACTAATGTAACCTAAAAATATAATTACTTGAATTAAACAACTCTTTTTTTTCTTTTTCAAAAATTAAACACAAACACATATATATATAAAAAATAAACACAACTAAAAATTATAACGAGACATTGAAATTTAACTATGTGTAACTTATCAATTATCTAAAAATTACGAAACAAATCACAACTTTTATGATTCACTATCATTAAACTTAAATAATCTAACATCAATAATTAACTAATCCTAATCAATCAAGTTAATACTACACTAATGGGGAAAGGGAAGAACAAAATAACAACAATAATCTGTGGGGCTTTGTGGAAACTGCCGGCTACTGCTTCAGCTGGGTGGATGTCGAGAGTAGGAGGAGGCCTGCTGCTGGCTTCACCTTGGACAGCTGGAGGAAGCAGCTGCTGCGTGGAGGAAGGCTGCTCCAAGGGTTCTAGTTGGTGCTGGAAGAAGCTGGTTACTGCAGGTTGGCGGCTGGAGGAGCTGCTGGCTTCACCTTGGACAGGCTACGTGGAGCTGGTTCGCATGCAGGGCTGAACAACTTCAAGTTGCTGGCTTCACCACGTGGAGGTGCAGGAAGAAACTTCCCGGCATGCACGTGGGATGCAGGCCGGCTGCTGCTGAGAGTAAGGGTGTTCACTATTTGGTTCAACCCGAAGAATCAAACCAAACCAAACCGAAATTTCGGTTTGGTTCGGGTTGATACAAGATTCGGTTTGGTTCGGTTTGCAAATATCACAAACCGTAGAAACCGATCCAAACCGTTGAAACCGAATTATCTATTTTTTTATTGTTTATATTTAATTTTGCTTTGGGCTAAGGCCCACGATCATGCAACCATTGAGTTTTATTGTCTTTATTTAATTTTGTTTTGGGTCAAGGCCCACGATCATGTAACCATTGGGGTGCAGGTTATTTAACATTCTAAAATCAGGTTGCATTGGGCCAAGGCCCACGATCATGCGCCCAGCTGGAGCTTTTATAGGATGTTAGCCGTGACAGGTTTTTGTTTCCCACGATCTAGGACTTAAAGGAATGGTACTGGGCGGCTGTGAAGTTTAAAACTGTGGAAGCCGGGCTTTTAGTCCTATATCGCCAGAAGAAAAAAACGTCATGCTCAGGATTTTTATAAAGACAACCCCACTGCACCTTGAACGCGTCACTTGGAAGATGCCTAGGCTCAAGTCCGGTTCAGACCAAACCGAACCGAATAAAACCGATTTTATTCGGTTTGGTTTGGTTCGGTTTCTACATTCATTCGGGTTGGTTCGGTTTGACAAAAATTCCTCATAAACCAAACCAAACCGAACCGTGAACACCCCTAGCTGAGAGGTGCTGGAGACCGGCTAGATGCAGGCTTCAACGGGTGTTTGCTGGCAGGTTCGCAGGAGACGCTGGAGAAGCCTTCACTACTGGTGTGCCAGGTTGGAAAAGAAGAGCTTGAGAGCTGGCTCGTGGTTGCTGGAGCACCAGGAGGAAGCTTGCATGCGTGGGAGTTGCTGGAGCCGCCAGGTGCTGGAGTGCGCTGCTTCACCGGGCTGCATGCAGGTTGAGCTTGAGGAGGAGGCCGTGGAGCTTGCTGGAGAAGGCTGGAGCTGGTGCTGCGGGTGGAGAAGATGGATGAGCTGCGGTGGCCTGTGGAGGAGCAGCTGACCGGCGCTGGTGTGCCGGGTGGTGCTTGGGATGCTGGTTCGTGTGGAGGTGCACTGGGAGGTCGGTTTCACCGCGTGGAGGTGCAGGGTGCTTGACGTGGAGGCTTCAACTTGCAGGAGGAGAGAGCCGGCTGGTGGCGCGTGGAGGGTGTGATTGCAGCGTGGGGGCCTTGAACAGCTGGGAAACGGTGGCAAGGAGAGGAGGGAGAGAGAACCGAGGAGGGAAAAGTTGGAACGGAGGAGGAGGCTGCTGCGGCTCGGGTTCTGCTGCGGGTTGCTGCAGGATGCGGTGAAGAGAGAGAAGAGAAGAGAGAGGGAGGCAGAGAAGAGAGAAGAGAGGGAGGAAGAGAGGTTGCTGGAGGGACCGAGAGAGAGAGAACAGAGACGGAGGAAGGAAGAGGGGGCTGCGGGGGAGGTGAGAGAGGAGAGAGTGCTGGGAAGAGAGGAGGAGGGAAAAAAAATTACGGGAAGGAGGAAATAAGAGCAGAGAGAGAATCGGAGAGAGGGATGCTGGAAAGGAGAGGAAGAGAGAGCCGTGAAAGAGAGAATAGAGGGAGAGAAAGGAAGAGAGAGCTTCGGGGTTGAGTTCGAATCAGAGAGGGAGAGGATGCTGTGCGTGGGAGGTTTTATAGAGAGGAAGAGAGAGTCCGAATTGGGGAAGGAAAGAGATTAAAGGAGAGGAAAAGGAAATTGGAGAAGGAGGAGGATTCAGAATTGGAGAGAGAATTTCTAAAAAGAGAGAGAGGGTTTTAAAAAATAAAGAAAGGAAGGAATGTGGTTGGAAAATTGGAGAGAAGGAAGGAAATAGTGAGTTTTGAGAAACTCCAGCGAAGGAAGGAATCAAATTGCATTTTTACCCATGTTTTAGTTGAAATCCGCACACTAGACCTCCCCCGAATTTCCAGAAACTCCACCAGCTGCACTGCATCATCGGCATGTCCTGTTCACACAAAATAAATATAAATTAGCGTATTATCATAAAAATATCATCATATTTATTCATTTCATCTCGGTTTTGTCGAAAAACCGCAAATGCACTGTACTCCTTTAATCACATGAAATGACGATGTTTTTAAGTCAGAATTTGATGAAATTGGTACCGTTGGACTTGTTACACAATTATCTATCATTTCATGTTATTTTGCAGATAAAAACACGAGTATGATGCATATGATTGCCCTTAAATGATCAATTTAACACTTTATCAATACCTACTGAACAGAGTACCCAGCAAGTCTGTAGCCTCTACTTCATATGAGATATGGAAAGGCAGAAAACCAAAATTTAAACATGTTAAAATCTGAGGTTGTCCTGCTCATGTAAAGAGGCATGATCCAGACAAGCTGGAATCACGAACTGATAAATGTAGGTTTGTGGGATATCTAAAGGAAACCTTTGGATACTATTTTTACCATCCTGGTGAACAAAAGGTGTTTGTCGCCAGGAAAGCTGTCTTCCTGGAACAGGAATACCTTCTCCAAGAGAACAGTAGGAGTAAAATAGTACTGGAAGAGGTTCCAGATCCACAAACAGCTGCATTATCATCAGATGAGATGTCAGTTCCTGAATATGTTCAGGTACATACAGATGAGTCTCGCAGATCTAGTAGAGTACCTAGACTACCCGAACGATATGTGGGACATATTGCTGAAGGTAAGTCTAAGGTACACTATAATGAGGATGATGATCCAAAAACCTACCAGGAGGCCATAGAAAGCCCAGAAGCCGGGAAATGACGAAAAGCCATGAACTCAGAAATCCAGTCCATGTACACCAACCAAGTTTGGAACTTAGAGGACTTGCCCGAGGGTATTGTACCCATCGGTTGCAAGTGGATCTTTAAGAGAAAGATCGGTGCTGATGGACGGATCGACACTTATAAGGTAAGGTTGGTGGCAAAGGGATATCGTCAAAGGCAAGGAATTGACTATGACGAGACTTTCTCACCAGTTGCCATGATAAAGTCGATCAGAGTTCTACTCGCCATTGCTGCACATTTTGATTATGAAATCTGGCAGATGGATGTGAAGACTGTCTTCCTCAATGGTAAGCTTGAGAAAGAGCTGTATATGATACAACCAGAAGGTTTTACATCCAAAGAATCTCCAGATAAAGTGTGCAGGGTTCAGAGGTCCATTTATGGACAGAAGCAGGCTTCCCGGAGCTAGAACATAAGATTTGACGAGGCTGTCAAGTCTTATGACTTCATTAAGAATGAAGATGAGCCTTATGTGTACAAGAAGACCAATGGGAGTGCAGTCACTTTTCTAGTTCTTTACGTAGATGACATACTACTCATTGGGAATGATGTAGCTATGATGTCATCAGTAAAGATCTGGCTGTCGAAAAACTTCTCCATGAAGGATTTGGGAGAAGCATCCTACGTATTGGGAATACGGATCTATAGAGATAGATCAAAGAGGATGCTTGGAATGACCCAATCCTTGTACATAGATACCATAGTCAAAAGGTTTGGCATGGAAAATTCCAAGAGAGGTCTCATACCGATGAGACATAGAATTAGTCTCTCAAAGGAGCAGTCTCCTAAGACTCCTGATGAGCGGGCATTCATGGATAGAATACCCTATGCCTCTGCCATAGGATCTATCATGTATGCCATGCTATGTACACGGCCTGATGTTGCATTTGCTCTAAGTGTTACGAGCAGATTTCAGGCTGATCTAGGCGAAGAGCACTGGAAGGCAGTTAAATGTATCCTTAAGTACTTGAGAAGAACTAAGGATATGTTTCTTGTCTATGGAGGAGGTGACTTGAAACTACGAGGCTTTACTGACTCGAGTTTCCAGTCGGATCTAGATGATAGCAAGTCTACATCTGGATTCATGTTTACTTTGAACGGAGGGGCAGTGTGCTGGAAGAATTCCAAGCAAGTAACCACTGCAGATTCGACGACTGAAGCTGAGTACATCGCTGCAGCTGAAGCCGCCAAGGAAGCAGTGTGGTTGAAGAAATTCATCACCGACCTCGGCGTAGTTCCTAGCATCTCTGAGCCTGTTCCCCTGTTGTGCGACAACAATAGAGCCATTGCGCAAGCAAAAGAGCCGCGGTCTCATCAGAAATCGAAGCATATTCTGAGGCGCTTTCACCTTATCAGAGATATCATATCCAGAGGAGATGTAGTAGTGGAAAGAGTTCCATCCGTCGACAATGTAGCAGATCCACTGACGAAGCCGTTGGCTCAAATTTGGTTTGAGCGTCACCTAGAGTCTATGGGCTTATTGTATAAAGGTGATTGGCTTTAGTCCAATTGGGAGATTGTTAGTTTAGGTGGCCTACAAGCCAATCTGACTATGTAAAACTCGTTCATTTTATTAATATAATGGCATAATATTCATTATGTGTAAATCGCATTAATTATCGTTTCATAATGAAGTCCGTGAATATGTGCTATAGTGATCAGGTTCTGATGAGATCATACTAATGAGACTGATCACTTAAACACACATATTCTTAATCGTTCCTAGTCGGAGGATATCCGAGAAGGACATCGGATATCCGGTTAGACTAGTACAGATTACTCCTGCTCATATGATGAGGGTGACTGGTCTCATAAGTCACTTGTGTGGAGACACTAAGGAGAATCTGTAGGTGCTCATTGGAGAATGAGTTCACTGAACTGATCCGACTGAATCGCTGGATGGTATTGTACCTCACTGTCAACCAGCTTGATTCTATTGTCGCAGTTGCGTGGATGGTCCTCGGACCTGAGACACCAAGGACACCTTGGCGGTGGACTTCTGTGCTTTGACCTTGGTTTACGAATCTCTAGCCACGAGATTCTAATACGCCAAGGATTGGGTACAGCGGAATACCGTCGAAGGGAATTGTTTGTCAATAAGGAATCATTCGCTCTCGTTACTTAGATAGAGAATGCTCTAGGAAGGATGCGCGAAAGTCCCTGGCCAGGGCGGACGATAATATCGGGAAAGGAGTTTTCCGATATTCATCAGCGGCATCCAATCCAAGTGAGTCGACCGGTTAGGATTTGACAGCTCGCCATACCCTGAGTTGACTCGAGAGCATTGTACGAATGAAGGATTATATCCACGCGGTAACTGTTGGCGGAAAGGTTCCAAGAGTGGGTTACTTAACCCCAAATACCTTCCGGGTTCACGCGGTGTTGCTTGGCACCCAACGTGATCGGAGGCCCGGTCGAATTCGATGTGCGACATCAATTCGATTGATTAATTGATTAACAAAGGGTTATTAATTAATTAATAAAGCCAGTGAGGAGTCACTGGGCTTGTTGGGCCATTAACTGGACTGGTACTTGGGCCTAGAGGGTCACACGCAAATGATTCTCAAGGCGATGGATAAATAAGTGGGTTTTATACAAACCGGGAGTTTTTATGAAAAACCGCGCAGTTAGTATAAAACATAGCGAACGGGCTGAGCAGGCCAAGCTGCTGCTAACCCTAGCCGCCCCTCGTCAGTTTCTGTCTTTCTCTGGCATCCAGGCAGATCCAGATCTGCTCCGCCGATTCTCTGAATCCCGTTCGACGGGAAATCGTCCGCGCGTTGCGGCGATCATTGCGGCGACCGGCAGAGGCTTCGTGGGCTGCGAAGAACGAGGAACGTGAGGATATCCGTCGCGGGGAGGATCGCGTGGACTTCGCTAGAGGCCGGGCGCTTGCGCTGCTTGCGGTGTCACACCGACGGAACCGAACGGTTGCGGATTCGAATCTGCACACGGTGAGAACTTCGATAATCCGACTATCGTATTTTAGATTTCGAAACGAGAACGGATCGCTGTATTTTTGTTTCCGCTGCGTGAGCGATCTGGAGAAACCGAGAAAACCCAACACTACCTCCCTCTCTCCTGTACTCGCCATAAGGCCCTCTTCTATTTACATGTAATTCTAGAATTATTGTAATATGATCGAGGCAACCGAAGAAGGAGCGAGGACAATCCACTGCTACAACCAAGAAGGCAAAAAGATGAAGATCCTTTGCCTATGTGCTTGCAGGTTTATCTGATATAAATGTTATGTTTGATTGTGTGTGTGTTTGACCGTTGGTTCCAGTCAAACCCACTGTGCTATCTATGTCCACACTAGACATGTATGTGATGCATTATTTTTAATGTTTGATTGTGAATCAAAGCAGGTATAGTATTTAGTAAATATATACGATATGTTTATATACTATCACCTAGGAGAGACCAAGATAAAAGTTATCTAAATACCCTCATCTAAACTCTAAGCCGTAACGCGAGTAGTTAAGAACTTACCGCGTGGTCCACCATCGTTATAGTCATAAGATTCGAATTACTTTAGGCAGGTTTGTTGTGCTATCTACAAGGCCTGTTTAATTGGGAGGAGAAACTGTGGCTATGACATTAGATGCCTATATGATCGGGGTAGAGGAACAATGTAGCTTTGTTGTGCTATCCACAACGGCTGCATGCAAATCTATGCTCGTCGCGTAACGATGGTTAGCTTAAACCAAAATTAGTGGTTTGTTGTGCTATCCACAAGGCCATTAAATCTCTGGGGACCGAAGCTATGATCAGATATTGCAAAGAGTTGCAAGTCCCATGAGTTGGATGCTCTTTGATTGTATTACAGTTTGTTGTTCTATCCACAAGGCTGTACTGCAAGTCATTGAGATTCTGATCCCCACTAGGAGACTGTCGGCATCTTCCGTTCTGTATAACTGAGGGTTATACAGTCCGTCGAAAATTAGTGGGAGTTAAAACTTGAACAAAAGACCATGTCTTGTTTTATATTTAATAATTGAACATATGCTAAAATAGAACTTATCTCCTGTAGAGAATTATGTCGTCGAATAACCCACTCCGTAGCATACTTGATGTCAATCGTTTGACTAGCCTAAACTACTCAGATTGGTTCAGAAGCCTGAAAAATGTCTTCAGATCTGAGTAAATTGCCTACGCCCTTGATGCTGATCATCCTACTAAATCGGTATTAGATGTCCCTGAAGAAGAGATGATAGCTAACGATAAAAGATCGAAGGACAAAGGTAAAAAAGTAGTAAAGGGTGACTACTTCTACTGTAAGCAGAATGGTCACTGGAAGAGGAATTGCAAGGAGTTTCTCAATGATAAAGCTCATAGAAAAGTGAAGCTATATGAAGTTTCAGATATCTATATGATAGATATCAACTTGTCAGTTAGAGATTCCACATCTTGGATATTAAATACCGGATGTGCTTCTCATATCTGCTATGATGCGCAGATACTGACAAGTAAGCACAAGTTGAGAAAAGGCGAGGTGGAATTGAGGCTAGGAAATGGCGCAAAAGTTGCGGCGATTGCTGTTGGGACAGCAAACCTCATGCTTTCATCAGGAGACACCTTACTATTAAAAGATTGTTATTATGTTCCTAGCATAATAAAGAACAACATATCAGTATCTTGTTTGGACAAGATATGATATAAGTTGACTATTGAGAATAGAAGTTGTTCGATTTATTATGATAATAAATCAATAGCTTCGGCATCTTTAGTCAACGGTCTATACAATCTTCAAATTGATAATGCTCTTAAGAAGAGTAAGAATTGTGTGAACTAAGCCTACATATGGCATTGTAGACTTGGGCATATTGGTGGAAGCAGGTTGCAAAGGTTGCACAAGTATGGTTATTTAAATGCATTCGATTATAAATCGTTTGCGACATGCGAGTCCTGCCTTATAGGAAAGATGGCAAAATCTCCATTTACTGGACATGGAGAACATGCCAAGGACATTCTAGAACTAATACAATCAGATGTATGTGGTCCATTGTCCACCCAAGTCAAAGGTGGCTTTTCATATTTCATCACGTTCACCGATGACTTCTTAAGATTCGGCTATGTGTACTTAATGGAATACAAGTCGGAAGCATTTGAGAAATTCAAGGAGTTCAAGAATGAGGTAGAGAAGTAGTTAGGAAAGAGTATTAAAGTTTTTCGATCAGATCGAGGAGGAGAATACTTGAGTATTAATTTCATATAATTCTTAAAGGATAATAGTATCTGATGAGGCAGAATCCGATTCAGCCCATTAGAGCAGGCCCAAACCCCGTTCAGCCCAACAGCAGCAGTACCGGGCCCTCCGGCGGCCTCCAGCCCATCGGCGGCCCAGCAGCCCTCGGCCCAGTAAGCGGCACCGTCGCTCCCGGCCCAACAGGCTTCAGCCCGTCAGCGGCCCACCAGCCTTCGGCCCGGGAACAGCACGGCAGCCCAAGGCCCAGCAGGCTTCGGCCCCTCAGCGGCCCAACCCCCTTCGGCCCGATAGCCGAGTCCGGCCCACTTCAGTGGCGGATCTAGCACTATGGCGGTTTACCAGTAAGCCCAAACATAGTCCTATATCGGCTACCACCGTTAACCAACCTCTATCCTCTGCTATAAATACACCGCTATTTATTGCCAAAGGTATGCAACTCTTTGCCTCCGAGACCCTTAAGGACTACGGTCCAAATAGCATTAAAGCTACTTCTTGCTTTCTGAATCGAATCATCTTCAGAAGCTAACTTGACCGTCGGAGGGGGTTCCTAAGGGCCAGAGCCCGGGACTCCTGCTGACCGGTTTCTTCTTCTTTCCCTCCTGCAGGAGCTCGGTTCGAATCATCGCCGACCTTCCCGAGTCGGTCTCGGCCGCCGACCTCGGATTCCCCTCCTTGGTCTCGACGCCGTACGACGGCTGCCCCGCAACGGGAGACTCGGCCCCGCGCTGTCCCTTCGTCCGACAAAAAGAGGCTCTTGGGCTCACTATCCAAGAGCAAGCCGAGTCCGAGACCCTTCCGGCCTCGGACCGTCGGCTTCGGCTTCATCGCCTGTCGGCTGTATAGCCAGGAAGAGCTTCATCCACGCCGCCCCTTCGCCCGCCGAAGGAGCCTCGGCCCCGACTTCCTGAGGACGAGTCCGCACCGACCGAAGCGCCCTTCGGCCTTCGGATCCTCGTCTTCGTCTCCGCCTCCTCGGCCTTCCGGATCCCCGTCGGGCCCCAACAACACCGATCCGAACCGGCTTCGGATCCTCTTTTCCGGATTCCAGCCTCGGAGTCCGGTCGTGATAGATCCAGTCTACATCAGTATCCTTTCTCAGCTAACCCCTTCATATACACCACATATGAATGGTGTATCAGAAAGGAGGAATCGTACCTTGTTGGAGATGGGGCGATCCATGATGAGCTTTTCGAGATTACCAGTGTCCCTTTGGGGGTATGCTCTAGAGTCAGTAGCATACCTACTGAACAGAGTACCCAGCAAGTCATGGCTTCTACTCCATATGAGATATGGAAAGGCAGGAAACCAGAATTTAAACATGTTAAAGTCTGGGGTTGTCCTGCTCATGTAAAGAGGCATGATCCAGAAAAGCTGGAATCACGAACTGATAAATACATGTTTGTGGGATATCTAAAGAACACCTTTGGATACTACTTTTACCATCCTGATGAACAAAAGGTGTTTGTCGTCCGGAAAGCCGTCTTTCTTAAAGAGGAATACCTTCTCCAGGAGGACAGTGGGAGTAAAATAGTACTGGAAGAGGTTCCAGAATCCCAAACAACTGCATTATCATCAAATGAAATATAAGTTCTTGAATCTGTTCAGGTACACATAGATGAGCCTCGAAGATCTGGTAGAGTACCTAGACTGCCAGAACGATATGTGGCACATATCGTTGAAGGTGAGTCTAAGGTTGAATATAATGAGGATGATGATCCTAAAACCTACTAGGAGGCTATAGAAGGCCCAGAAGCCGGGAAATGGCGAGAAGCCATGAACTCAGAAATCCAGTCCATGTACACCAACCAAGTTTGGAACTTGGAGAACTTGCCCGAGGGTATTGTACCCATCAGATGCAAATGGATCTTTAAGAGAAAGATCGGTGCTGATGGATGGATCGATACTTATAAGGGAAGGTTGGTGGTAAAGGGATATCGTCAAAGGCAAGGAATTGACTATGACGAGACTTTCTCACCAGTTGCCATGATAAAATCGATTAGAGTTCTACTCGCCATTGCTGCACATTTTGATTACGAGATTTGGTAGATGGATGTGAAGACTGCCTTCCTCAATAGTAACCTTGAGGAAGAGGTGTGTATGATACAACCAGAAGGTTTCACATCTAAAGAATCTCCAGATAAAGTGTGCTAGCTTCAGAGGTTCATTTATGGACTGAAGCAAGCTTCCCGGAGCTGGAACATAAGATTTGACGAGGCTGTCAAGTCTTATAACTTCATTAAGAATGAAGATGAGCCTTGTGTGTACAAGAAGACTAGTGGGACTGTAGTCACCTTCTTAGTTCTTTACCTAGATGGCATACTACTCATTGGGAATGATGTAGCTATAATGTTATCAGTAAAGATATGGCTGTCGAAAAACTTCTCCATGAAGGATTTGGGAGAAGCATCTTACGTATTGGGAATACGGATCTATAGAGATAGATCAAAGAGGATACTTGGAATGACCCAATCATTGTACATAGATACCATAGTCAAAAGGTTTTGCATGAAAAATTTTAAGAGAGGTCTCATACACGGCCTGATGTTACATTTGCTCTTAAGTGTTACGAGCAGATTTCAGGCTGATCCAGGCAAAGAGCACTAGAAGGTAGTGAAATGTATCATTAAGTACTTGAGAAGAACTAAGGATATGTTTCTTGTCTATGGAGGAGGTGACTTGAAACAGTGAGGCTTTATTGACTCGAGTTTCCAGTCAGATCTAGATGATAGTAAGTCTACATCTAGATTCATGTTTACTTTGAATGGAGGCAGAGTATGCTGGAAGAGTTCTAAGCAAGCAACCACTGCAGATTCGACGACTGAAGCTGAGTACATCGCTGCAGCTGAAGCCGCCAAGGAAGCAGTGCGGTTTAAGAAATTCATCACCAACCTCGGCGTAGTTCCTAGTATCTCTGAACCTGTTCCTCTGTTGTATGACAACAATGGAACCATTGCGCAAGCGAAAGAGCCGCGGTCTCATCAGAAATCGAAGCATATTCTGAGGCGCTTTCATCTTATCAGAGAGATCATACCAGAGGAGATGTAGTAGTGGAAAGAGTTCCATCAGTCGACAATGTAGCAGATCCACTGACAAAGCCGTTGGCTCAAATTGTGTTTGAGCGTCACCTAGAGTCTATAGGCTTACTGTATAAAGGTGATTGGCTTTAGTCCAAGTGGGAGATTGTTAGTCTTAGGCGGCCTACAAGCCATCTGACTATGTAAATCTCGTTCATTTATTAATATAATAGCATAATATTCATTGTGTGTAAATCGTATTAATTATCGTCTCATAATTAAGTATGTGAATATGTGTTATAGTGATCAAATTATGATGAGATCATACTAATGAGACTGATCACTTAAACTCACATATTCTTAATCGTTCATAGTCGGAGGATATCCGAGAAGGAGATCGGATATCCGGTTAGACTAGTACAGATTACTCTTGCTCATGTGATGAGGGTGATTGATCTCATAGTCACTTGTGTGGAGACACTAAGGCGAATCTGTAGGTGCTCATTGGAGAATGAGTTCACTGAACTGATCCGACTGAATCGCTGGATGGTATTGTACCTCACTGTCAACCAGCTTGATTCTTTTGTCGCAGTTGCGTGGATGGTCCTCGGACCTGAGACACCAAGGACACATTGTCGGTGGACTTCTGTGCTTTGACCTTGGTTTATGAATCTCTAACCACGGGATTCTAAACAGCCAAGGATTGGGTACAACAGAATATCGTCGAAGGGAATTGTGTGTCAATAAGGAATCATTCGCTCTCGGTACTTAGAGAGAGAATGCTCTAGAAAGGATGCGCAGAAGTCCCTGGCCAGGGCGGACGATAATATCGGGAAATGAGTTTTTTGATATTCATCAGTGGCATCCATTCTAAGTTAGTCGACCGATTATGGTTTGACAGCATGCCATACCCTGAGTTGACTCGAGAGCATTGTACGAATGAAGGATTATATCCACTCGGTAATTGTCGGCGAAAAGGTTCCAAGAATGGATTACTTAACCCCCATACCTTCCGGGTTCAGGCGGTGTTGCTTGGCACCCAACGTGATCGGAGGCCCGGTCAAAATTGATGTGCGACATCAATTCGATTGATTAATTAATTAATAAAGAGTTATCAATTGATTAATAAAGCCAGTAAGGAGTTACTGGGTTATTGGGCTACTAACCCTAGCCGCCCCCTCCTCTGTTTCTCTCTCTCTCTGGCGTCCCAGACAGATCCGGATCTGCTCCGCCGCTTCTCGACTCCCGTTCGACGGGAAATCGTCCACGTGTTGCGGCGATCGTTGCGGCGACCGGCGGAGGTTTCGTGGGCTGCGAAGAACGAGGAACGCAAGGATATCTGTCGCGAGGAGGATCGCGTGGACTCCGCTAGAGGTCGGGCGCTTGCGCGGCTTGCGGTGTGGCACCGACGGAACCGAACGGTTGCAGATTCGAATCCGCACACGGTAAGACTTCGATAATCCGATTATTGTAATTTTAGATTTTTCGAAATGGGAACGGATCTCCGTTTTTATTGTTATTTCCGCTGCGCGAGAGATCCGGAGAAACTCGAGAACCCAACACACCCATCCCCACTCTACCTTGAAGAGGGGATGAGAAATGGGAATGGCTTTTGGAGCCCTTTCTCTTGCTCTTTTCTTCTCTAACACTCTTCCTTTCTTTTTTTCTTCTTCTCTAACTCTTTTTTCTCTCTTGAGATGCATGAAACGGAGGGGAATGGAGGAGGGAGACGTGCTCCTCCTTGGCCTCTCTCTTTTCTTCTTCTCTTTTCTTTTTTGTGGGCTTTTTGTCTCCAATTCTTTCTTGGAAAAGAAGGGGTTTCTTTTATAGATAAAGTGTGGTTACTTTTGGGGGGTATATTAGACATCCATTAGGCTTGGATTAGGAATAAGAAACCCCTCTTAAGAGCCCTCCAATAAGGCCACAACACTTGGAGAATCTTCATTGGTTTTCCTTTGCTTTTCACCTACCCTCTTCTAGAAAAATCTTGAAAGGGAGACCACTTTCTTTTTCTTCTTATCCACCTTTGGGCAGATTTGACATTGGGGGGACCATTTGGGCCCTTTTAAAGGTTGCCACGAAATTGGGCCTTGGCCTTTACTTTTTGGGCCCAAATTGGCCCTATTGGGCTTTTTCTTGCTTGAGATAGTGTGCCTGGGCCTGCCCTTTGGATTTCTTCTTCATTTGGGCCTATAGATGATCCTTTTAGACTCCCTTTGGCTTGCAAAAATGAGCTTAGTTGTTGTCCATTGGATTCTTCTTCATTTGGGCCCAAAGTGACCCTTTTTAGCTTCATTTGGCTTGCAAGAATGGGTCCCATTGTTGCTTCTTGGGTTCCTTCACCTTGGGCCATCTTTGAACAATCTTTGGGACTTTTCTTGCTCATTTTTTTAGGTGACAACACACTCCAACACCCCTTTACCTCTCACCACTACCATCACCATCTCCTCCGCGGCTCACTCGTCGGATAGCAGCCAACGTCTCGATTGGATGACGACGTCCATGATGATACCGGTGGCGGCTTGTGGTGTAGCGGATTGGCGGCAAGAAGCTAGGAGGAGTTCAAGTAACCTGTAGGGTGACGATCCTCATATGTATTTCAATCATTTTAAACTATGATTTCCCGCTTTGGAGCATGCTATGAATATCTGAGTGATTTTGGTATAGAATTAAGCATGTTCTAAGGGGTTCTTGATGGAAAAATGGTGTTTGAAAATGTGGTTTGGTATGGTTAATGCGATTTATGGTTTTTTTGTTGGTTTCTCGTGTTTCTCCAGATCGCACACGTAGCGGAAAATAAAATATTACGATCCGTTTCCCGTTTTGAATATTAAATCGATTATCAGATAATCGTTTCTTATCACGTGCGGATACGAATCCACGACCTATTAGTTCCTTCGGTGTGACACCACTAGCCGCGCAAACGCCCGGCCTCTAGCGAAGTCCACGCGATCCTCCTAGTGGTGGTTATCCTCACGTTCCTCGCTCGTCGCAGCCCACGAACCCTTCCCCGTTCGCCGCAATGACCACCGCGACGTGCGGTCGATTTTCCATCGAACGGGAGTTGGAGAAGCGGCGGAGCAAACACGTAGAACGGGGCTGGCCTGGGGCGCTAGAGAAAGAGAGGAGGAGAGGAGGGGGCGGCTAGGGTTGTGCAGCAACTTGGCCTGCTCAGCCAGTTCGCTATATTTTATACTAACCGCGTAGTTTTTCATAAAAACCCCCGGTTAATATAAAACCCACTTATTTATGCATCGCCTTAAGAATCATTTGTGTGTGACCCTCTAGGCCCAATAATTAATGGCCTAATAAGCCCAGTGACTCCTCATTTGCCTGATTAATCAATTAATAACTAATATTGATTAATTAATCAATCAAATTAATGTCACACATCCAGTTCGATCGGGCCTTCAATCACATTGGGTGCCAAGCAATACCGCGTGAACCCGGAAGGTATCGGGGTTAAGTAACCCACTCTTGGAACCTTTTCGCTGACAGTTGCCTGTAGATATAATCATTCATTCGTACAATGCTCTCGAGTCAACTCAGGATATGGTATACTGTCAAACCCTAACCGGTCGACTCACTTGGATCGGATGCTACCGTATAATATCGAAAAAATCCTTTTTCGATATTATCGTCCGCCCTGGCCAGGGAATTCCGCGCATCCTTCCTAGAGCATTCTCTCTCTAAGTACCAAGAGCGAATGATTCCTTTTTGACACTCAATTTCCTTCGACGGTATTCCGCTGTACCCGATCTTTGGCTGTTTAGAATCCCGTGGATAGAGATTCATAAATCAAGGTCAAAGCACAGAAGTCCACCGACAAGGTGTCCTTGGTGTCTCAGGTCGGAGGACTATCCACGCAACTGCAAAACTAGAATCAAGTTGGTTGACAGTGAGGTACTATACCATCTAGCGATTTAGTCGGATCAGTTTAGTGAACTCCTTCTCTAATGAGTACCTACATATTCGCCTTTGTAACGACCCGCCACCCTATAATCGGGGATCCGATTACTAAATGGGTACCGAATCATTAATTTGGAATCAAACCAGGATCTAGTAAGTCTGGGAAATAAATAATAAACTAAGCTAAACATTCACATCGCATTGACTTGAAATAAAAGTGCAGGAATTAAAATTATTACAATGCGACTCGATACAGCAAATAATTACATTCTCCAACAGAAGGAAATAATTAAACATACAGGCCAAAGATGAATAACAACTACATCGGGGCATACCCCGGAACAACTGCCGAAGACGCACAACTCACGGCCGCACACGCTGCTCTAGGTCTGCTGGGAGTCCTCACCTGAAAACCGCAGGGGTGAGTCTCAAGACAAGACTCAGTAGGGATCCTTCGATCCCCACTGCCCACGCACACACCCACAAGTGTAAAGTACAGCTAACGGTAAAGTAACAAGTGTAGTGGCAGGTACAATGTCTAATTCTCTACGTGAGAACACATGCAGTCGAAATATAATAATCATGCACATTTTAAACCAACCGTTAGAAAATCCACAACTGTAGTCTCGATAGAACCCGCCGACCGTACAAACAACGGTGGGAAAAACCTCGACCCGCTGAGACCAAGGAGTAGCCCCTCGGATAGCACGCTCGCTACTCCGGCCCAACCGGCTCAGGTGACTACCCCTTCCCTTAGCATGAGTGACTCTCCGAATGTACCACTCCGACACCGGTACCGCAGGTACAATGTCTAATTCTCTACGTGAGAACACATGCAGTCGAAATATAATAATCATGCACATTTTAAACCAACCGTTAGAAAATCCACAACTGTAGTCTCGATAGAACCCGCCGACCGTACAAACAACGGTGGGAAAAACCTCGACCCGCTGAGACCAAGGAGTAGCCCCTCGGATAGCACGCTCGCTACTCCGGCCCAACCGGCTCAGGTGACTACCCCTTCCCTTAGCATGAGTGACTCTCCGAATGTACCACTCCGACACCGGTACTAGCTGACCCCGGGGTTCACCAGGTGACCCTCTCTCACTAGGCGTCACCCCGCCCACGCCCCCACCGGCGCTGTGCTCACGCCCCCACCAGCACAGGGTGATAAAGCGCTACAATGACACTCCAGGTCCACAGTAACTGAAAACCCAACACAGTGCGATCCGGTCACGTGAGAAGCCCGCGATCGCTAAATACACATAGAACCATCCGATCGTGAGGAATCCATCTCTATCGGGTGCACTAAAACATGTGCAAACTATCTATCTAGCAATGTGAACACGTTTTACTGGCATGCATTAGTGAGATTCTGTCTTGAATCGCGTCGACCGAGGTCGACGCCATTCAAGACCCATGTGCAGGTTCGTATAAATCAGTTTTCAGAATCTGGCTTTGAAAGGCGTCGACCCTCATGGTCGCCTTTCAAAAGGCGTCGACATCCCCAGACGCCTTTCAACACGAAAATCCGGAATTCCCAAGGCCTTAACCAGGGGATTTCTGTCGTTAAAACGCGTCATGGATGCCCGACGCCGTTCAAAAACGCGTCGTTTACCCGTGACGTCTTTCAGCCATAGAAATTCCAACCGGGCAGACTGTCTGTCTGTCAATTCCTGTCTAAAAGGCGTCGTGATGGCCCGACGCCCTTCAAAAAGGCGTCGTCCATGCACGACGTCTTTCAAGTCCAGGAACCAGGAACGCCCTAAACCCGAGGGCTCCCTTTCCAACCCCAAACAAACCCAAAAACCATTCAAACTGGAGGGAAACGAAGAGCAAGACAATTCATAGGTAAACATCCCCATAGAATTCCTAAACATGCTCATTCTAACCCCCAAAACCGAAGATCTACCACATGCATATTGAGGAAAACGTGATCTTAAACACAGTGCCACGGGGAACGTCACCCTACCGGACACTCGAACTCCTCCAAACTTCAAGCCGTCCACCCGTCTTGCCCCACGCCGCCGCCGGTACCGCCGTGGTCGTCCTTGCTCCACCGTGACGTCGGCCGCCGTCCGGAGAGTAGAACGCCGCAGTGGAAGTGGAGGTGGTAGTGGTAGGAACCGAGTAGAGGATGAAGTGGAGAGAGAGAAGAAATGGTGGGAGGAAAAGAGGGAGGAGGGGATCGCCGCCGTCGCCGGAGGAGAAGGAGGGAAGGAGGGAAGGAGGGTAGGAGAAAAATGAGGGAAAGAAGGAGGGCTCGCGGGGTTAACCAGAAACTGGCTAAAACGCGTCGACATGCACGGACGCCTATCAGGTGACATGACGGCCGCTCTGACAAGATTCTGAAACGCGTCGTCCTTCACAGACGCCATTCAGACAACTTGTCAGGGCCGTACTCTGACACACCCAGAGTCGCAGTCTGAAAGGCGTCGACCCATACGGACGCCGTTCAGACGACCTGACAGGGCCGTACTCTCGCGGCCCAAAGTCAGTCCACGTGGCACCCACGTGGCAGAACCTGAAACGCGTCTGCCATGGTGGACGCCGTTTAAACCGCGTCGAGCCCGCTCGACGCGAAACAACACAGAGTTCCAGACCCCACTAGGGCCAGAACTACAGGGTCCGACCCCGAAAACCGAATCCGAAAACCTCAGTCCTTACATTCTCCCCCCCTTAACAGAATTTCGTCCTCGAAATTGATTACTAGAAATAACAAGGTCACAACAGGGATACAAGTTCACAGGGAGACTTACGAAAAAAGATAAGGAAATTGCTCCCGCATCTCATCCTCTCGCTCCCAGGTTGCCTCACCTCCGGAGCGGTACTGCCAAATCACCTTGACCAATGGTACGACCTTGTTCCGCAAGACCTGATCTCTGCGATCCTCAATACGAACCGGATACTCAGGGAATGACAAATCCTCAGCGACCTCTAACTCTGAAAAATCCAACACATGGGACGGATCCTGAACGTACTTCCTCAGCAAGGACACATGGAACACATCGTGCACTCCTGCAAGACTGGGCGGCAAGGCCAGCTGATACGCGGTTTCCCCAATTCGGGCAAGAATGGGAAAGGGTCCAATATATCGCGGACTCAGCTTGCCTCGCTTCCCGAATCTCATCACACCCTTGGAGGGTGAGACTCGGAGAAACACGTGGTCCCCAACCTCAAATTCAAGTGGTCTCCGTCGGATGTCAGCATAACTCTTCTGTCTGTTCTGAGCTGCGGTCAACCTCTGCCGAACTGTCTTGGCAATCTCAGCACACTGCTGCACTAACTCAGGTCCTGCTATCTGCCTCTCACCGATCTCGGACCAACACACCGGAGATCGACACGGCCGCCCATACAAAGCCTCATAAGGCGCCATGCCGATGCTAGAATGATAGCTGTTGTTGTAGGCAAACTCCACAGTGGACAAATGTTGTTCCCACGAACCTCCCCAGTCTAGGCAACACGCCCTGAGCATATCCTCCAAGGTTTGAATAGTCCTCTCCGACTGTCCGTCAGTCTCTGGATGGTAGGCCGAGCTGAAAGCCAACTGAGTTCCCAACGCCTGCTGAAAACTCTTCCAGAATCTGGAAGTAAACCTCGGATCTCGATCTGATACAATGGACAAGGGTACCCCATGTAGAGAGATAATCCGGTCCACAAACAACTTAGCCAGCTTGCCGACCGACCAGTCCTTCCTAATGGCTAGGAAGTGTGCCGACTTGGTCAGCCGATCAACGATGACCCAGATAGCGTCTCTCCTGCTAGGGGATGCAGGAAAACCCATTACAAAGTCCATCGTCACACGCTCCCATTTCCACTCAGGAATCGGTAAGGGCTGCAGCAGCCCTCCTGGTCTCTGATGCTCGGCTTTAACCTGCTGGCATGTCATGCATCTAGCCACATACTCAGCCACATCTCTCTTCATACCGGGCCACCAGAAGTGCCTCCTCAAACAGTGATACATCTTTGTTGTCCCGGGATGCACTGCATACCTCGAACGGTGCGCCTCATCGAGAACACATCTGCGCACGTCTTCCTCAGTCGGGACATAGAGTCTGCCTCTGAATCTGACGGTACCATCATCCCACAACTCAACCTCAGGCCTCTGGAGGATCTGCGGTAACTCAGCATCTGCCCTCTGAGCCTCAATCACAGCATGGTACACAGTCGGTCTCACAGTCAAGCTGACAAGTACTGCTCTATCCTCTTCACGTGGAACTCTAAAGGAGGATTCCACCACCTGCTCAAATAATTTCCACTCCCGAATCATGAGGTATGACATGACCGTCTTCCGACTCAAAGCGTCTGCTACCACATTCGCCTTGCCCGGATGATAAGAAAGGTCGAAGTCATAATCATTAATAAACTCCATCCACCTCCGCTGCCTCAGATTCAGGTCTCTCTGAGTGAACACATATTTCAAACTCTTGTGATCTGTAAAAACCTGAAATTTTTCTCCGTATAAGTAATGCCTCCAGATCTTCAGTGCAAACACCACAGCTGCAAGCTCCAAATCATGAGTAGGATAGTTCTCTTCATGCCTCTTCAGCTGCCGAGAAGCATAAGCAACTACCCTGCCATGCTGCATAAGGACTGCTCCCAAACCTCGACGGGACGCATCTGAGTAAACCACAAATCCACCTGACCCAGATGGAAGCACAAGCACTGGGGCTGACGTGAGACGAGTTTTTAGCTCAATAAAACTCTGCTCACAGTCCTCCGTCCACACAAAACGAACTCCCTTTCGAGTCAACCTCGACAAGGGGGCCGCTATCGAAGAAAATCCCTGAACAAACCGCCTGTAATATCCGGCAAGCCCCAGAAAGCTCCTGATCTCAGTCACTGAAGTCGGCCTGCTCCAGCCCATCACTGCCTCTATCTTAGCTGGATCCACTGCGATGCCTTCACCAGAAATAACGTGCCCAAGGAAGTGCACCTTGTTTAGCCAAAATTCACATTTGCTGAACTTGGCGTAAAGTTGGTGCTCTCTCAGAACCTGCAACACTGCCCGAAGATGAGCAGCGTGCTCTTCCTCAGAAGAAGAATAGATCAGAATATCATCAACAAACACAACCACAAACTGGTCCAGGTAGGTCCTGAAGACTCGGTTCATCAGGTCCATAAAGGCCGCCGGAGCATTGGTTAAGCCGAAGGGCATAACCAAAAACTCATAATGCCCATACCGAGTCCTGAAGGCCGTCTTACTAACATCCACATCCCTGATTCTCATCTGATAGTATCCAGATCTCAGATCGATCTTGGAGAACACCCTCGCGGTCTGCAGTTGATCCATCAAGTCATCGATCCTAGGAAGCGGGTACTTATTCTTTATTGTCACCTGGTTCAGCTGTCTATAATCAATGCACAGTCTCAAGGAACCATCCTTCTTCCTGACAAACAGAACTGGAGCACCCCAAGGAGACGTACTGGGACGAATGAAACCCTTATCCAACAACTCCTGCAACTGCGCCTTCAACTCAGCGAGTTCGGCTGGCGCCATCCGATACGGGGCCTTAGACAAGGGCGCCGTACCTGGTGCAAGCTCGATGGTAAACTCGACCTCTCGCTGAGGAGGAAGGCCAGGCAGCTCCTCAGGAAAAACATCTACGAACTCACAAACAACCGGCACCTCCCAAGAACTGGGACTAGCACGAACATCAGAAACAACAACAGAGGCTAAGAAAGCCTCGCAGCCACCGGCAAGCAACCTCCGTGCCTTAAAGGCAGAAATGAGAATACCTCGAGAAGAAAGCCTAATACCTTGGAAGAAGAAGGTCGGGATGTCCGGAATAGAGAAGCGCACCCTCTTCCTGTGGCAGTCCACCTCCGCATAAAAGGCTTCCAACCAATCCATACCCAGGATGATATCGAAATCACGAATAGCGAGTACGACCAACTGGGCAGGTAGCACATGACCCTCAATGGTCAAGGGAACATCCCTCAAACAATTATAAGATATCATGAAGTCTCCAGAAGGAACCTCGACCATCAGACCATCAGACAACTCAACAACAGGTGCAGAAAGAATGTCTAGGAACTGCTCGGAAATAAAAGAATGCGAAGCACCTGAATCGATCAACACATGCGCAGAGTTCCCAAGGACAGAGAGTGTACCTTCCACCAAGTTGGACGCGCGAGCCTCCCTCCTGGTGATAGCCAGCACTCTCCCCTGAGTTCTCGGCTTCTTCTGATCGCCATGACCCTGCCCCTGACTATGCCCCTGCGGGCACTGCCTCGCCAGATGGCCCTGTTGGCCGCAAGTAAAACATCTCCTGGGAAGAGTGGGACACTGAGCCCCGCCATGAGTACCACCACATTGCTGACAAACTGCCGGAAGCCTCTGAGCTGGCTCCTGCTGTGCACTGGATGCAGACTGACTCTGCTGACCCTGCCTGGGCCTGCTGCTGCCACTACTGCTGCCACCACCCCTGAAGAATCTCCTGAATCGGGAGCCGAGAGAAGACGATCCCGATCCGACAGAAGGAGCCGGTGCCGTAGACTTACCCCTGCCTCGCACTGGCCCCTGAACAGTCTGCCCTCTCTCTCGGGCCGACTGGATCTGCTGAGCCTCTACAGCTGCTGCACGCCCAACAGCTGACGCCAAGTCTGTACAACAATGGGACGCCACGAAGTTCCTCAAACTGAGCCTAAGCCCATCCACAAACCTCTCCGTGCGACGCACCTCGTCCCCAGATATAAAAGGCACGAACCGTCCCAGCGAAACAAACTTCGCCTCGTACTCAAGTACCGTCATACTCCCCTGCGTCAGATCCATAAACTCCCTCTCCTTGGCTCGCTGGACATGTCTAGGGAAATATTGTGCATTGAACTCCTTGACAAAGGTCTCCCAAGAAATTTCCCTAAGACTCCTGTCCCCATAAGACAAACTCTTCAGTGTGGTCCACCAGTCATAGGCGCTATCCTTCAGCATGAAGGTAGCCAATGGGGTCCTCTCTACTGCCGCACAGTCCATAGTATCAAAGGTCTTCTCAATCTCTCTAAGCCAATGAATGGCCTCGTCAGGGTCGGGACGACCGGTGAAGTGAGGTGGCCTCAGCTTCAAGAACCTCTCAAGTGTAGCTGTGGTCCCTCCCCGAGCACTAGAACCCTCGCTAGGATCTCGTGTCTGATATCGAGCCATAGTATCCATCATGGCCTCCATAAACTGCTCAACACTCGGCCTCCCTGCCTCGGACCCACTGGGGACATCTCCCCGCTCTCGAATAACTGGCATCCTCTTCCTGGGAGCCATCTACTCGCCTACAATTACAAAATCAAAAGTTCTAATTAGAGTCCTAAAACCTATGCTACCGCCATGCCTGTACGGGATAATGTATTTATTTGCCGAATTTCCAACATTTAACCTAGTTATTTATTTATTTGCCAGACCGTATGCTCTGATACCAACTGTAACGACCCGCCACCCTATAATCGGGGATCCAATTACTAAATGGGTACCGAATCATTAATTTAGAATCAAACCAGGATCTAGTAAGTCTGGGAAATAAATAATAAACTAAGCTAAACATTCACATCGCATTGACTTGAAATAAAAGTGCAGGAATTAAAATTATTACAATGCGACTCGATACAGCAAATAATTACATTCTCCAACAGAAGGAAATAATTAAACATACAGGCCAAAGATGAATAACAACTACATCGGGGCATACCCCGGAACAACTGCCGAAGACGCACAACTCACGGCCGCACACGCTGCTCTAGGTCTGCTGGGAGTCCTCACCTGAAAACCGCAGGGGTGAGTCTCAAGACAAGACTCAGTAGGGATCCTTCGATCCCCACTGCCCACGCACACACCCACAAGTGTAAAGTACAGCTAACGGTAAAGTAACAAGTGTAGTGGCAGGTACAATGTCTAATTCTCTACGTGAGAACACATGCAGTCGAAATATAATAATCATGCACATTTTAAACCAACCGTTAGAAAATCCACAACTGTAGTCTCGATAGAACCCGCCGACCGTACAAACAACGGTGGGAAAAACCTCGACCCGCTGAGACCAAGGAGTAGCCCCTCGGATAGCACGCTCGCTACTCCGGCCCAACCGGCTCAGGTGACTACCCCTTCCCTTAGCATGAGTGACTCTCCGAATGTACCACTCCGACACCGGTACTAGCTGACCCCGGGGTTCACCAGGTGACCCTCTCTCACTAGGCGTCACCCCGCCCACGCCCCCACCGGCGCTGTGCTCACGCCCCCACCAGCACAGGGTGATAAAGCGCTACAATGACACTCCAGGTCCACAGTAACTGAAAACCCAACACAGTGCGATCCGGTCACGTGAGAAGCCCGCGATCGCTAAATACACATAGAACCATCCGATCGTGAGGAATCCATCTCTATCGGGTGCACTAAAACATGTGCAAACTATCTATCTAGCAATGTGAACACGTTTTACTGGCATGCATTAATGAGATTCTGTCTTGAATCGCGTCGACCGAGGTCGACGCCATTCAAGACCCATGTGCAGGTTCGTATAAATCAGTTTTCAGAATCTGGCTTTGAAAGGCGTCGACCCTCATGGTCGCCTTTCAAAAGGCGTCGACATCCCCAGACGCCTTTCAACACGAAAATCCGGAATTCCCAAGGCCTTAACCAGGGGATTTCTGTCGTTAAAACGCGTCATGGATGCCCGACGCCGTTCAAAAACGCGTCGTTTACCCGTGACGTCTTTCAGCCATAGAAATTCCAACCGGGCAGACTGTCTGTCTGTCAATTCCTGTCTAAAAGGCGTCGTGATGGCCCGACGCCCTTCAAAAAGGCGTCGTCCATGCACGACGTCTTTCAAGTCCAGGAACCAGGAACGCCCTAAACCCGAGGGCTCCCTTTCCAACCCCAAACAAACCCAAAAACCATTCAAACTGGAGGGAAACGAAGAGCAAGACAATTCATAGGTAAACATCCCCATAGAATTCCTAAACATGCTCATTCTAACCCCCAAAACCGAAGATCTACCACATGCATATTGAGGAAAACGTGATCTTAAACACAGTGCCACGGGGAACGTCACCCTACCGGACACTCGAACTCCTCCAAACTTCAAGCCGTCCACCCGTCTTGCCCCACGCCGCCGCCGGTACCGCCGTGGTCGTCCTTGCTCCACCGTGACGTCGGCCGCCGTCCGGAGAGTAGAACGCCGCAGTGGAAGTGGAGGTGGTAGTGGTAGGAACCGAGTAGAGGATGAAGTGGAGAGAGAGAAGAAATGGTGGGAGGAAAAGAGGGAGGAGGAGGGGATCGCCGCCGTCGCCGGAGGAGAAGGAGGGAAGGAGGGAAGGAGGGTAGGAGAAAAATGAGGGAAAGAAGGAGGGCTCGCGGGGTTAACCAGAAACTGGCTAAAACGCGTCGACATGCACGGACGCCTATCAGGTGACATGACGGCCGCTCTGACAAGATTCTGAAACGCGTCGTCCTTCACAGACGCCATTCAGACAACTTGTCAGGGCCGTACTCTGACACACCCAGAGTCGCAGTCTGAAAGGCGTCGACCCATACGGACGCCGTTCAGACGACCTGACAGGGCCGTACTCTCGCGGCCCAAAGTCAGTCCACGTGGCACCCACGTGGCAGAACCTGAAACGCGTCTGCCATGGTGGACGCCGTTTAAACCGCGTCGAGCCCGCTCGACGCGAAACAACACAGAGTTCCAGACCCCACTAGGGCCAGAACTACAGGGTCCGACCCCGAAAACCGAATCCGAAAACCTCAGTCCTTACAGCCTTAGTGTCTCTACACAAGTGACTATGAGATCAGTCAACCTTATCGTATGAGCGGGAGTAATCTGTACTAGTCTAACCGGATATCCGATGTCCTTCTCGGATATCCTCCGACTAGGAACTATTAAGAATATGTGTGTTTAAGTGATCAGTCTCATTAGTATGATCTCATTATAATCTGATCACTATCGCACATATTCACGGACTTCATTGTGAGACGATAACAATACGAATTACACATAATGAATATTATACCATTTATATTAATAAACAAACGAGATTTACATAGTCATATTGGCTTGTAGGCCACCTAAGACTATCATTTTCCCTATCTCCTTTGTGTTATTCTTACTCATTTGGGGTTGGGGTTTTTCGGGTTGTGGGTCGAAGGAGGCCGGAGGGAAATTCTATTTCAGACGCTAAATGGCGTCTGGCCAGGGCGACGTAATTTGTAAATCGTTTCGGCCATGGGCGACGCGATTTAGGCCCAAATATGGCCCGAGGCCAGGCTCTATGGGAATCAATTCGGCTTTGAATGGCGTCGAGCTCAGGTGACGCCATTTAAATGGTGTTGACCATGGGCAACACGATTTAGGTCCAGATCACTCATGTCCCGAGGCCAATTTTTGTGGGAACCAGTTTTATGACTTTGAATGATGTCGGCCATGTTAGTCTTCGGTGGCCTACAAGCTAATCTAAATTTGTAATCTCGTTCATTTATTAATATAATGCCATAATATTCATTGTGTGTAAATCATATTAATTATCGTCTCATAATGAAGTCCGTGAATATGTACTATAGTGATCAGATTATGATGAGATCATACTAATGAGACTGATCACTTAAACACACATATTCTTAATCGTTCCTAGTCGGAGGATATCCGAGAAGGATATCGGATATCTGGTTAGACTAGTACAAATTACTCCTACTCATATGATGAGGGTGATTGATCTTATAAATCACTTGTGTGGAGACACTAAGGCGAATCTGTAGGTGCTCATTAGGGAATGAGTTCACTAAACTGATCCGACTGAATCGCTGGATGGTACTATACCTCACTGTCAACCAGCTTGATTCTATTGTCGCAGTTGTGTGGATGGTCCTCGGATCTGAGACACCAAGGACACCTTGTCAGTGGACTTCTGTGCTTTGACCTTGGTTTATGAATCTCTAGCCACGGGATTCTAAACAGTCAAGGATTGGGTATAGCGGAATACTGTCGAAGGGAATTGTGTAAGGAATCATTCGCTCTCGGTACTTAGAGAGAGAATGCTCTAGGAAGGATGCGCGGAAGTCCTTGGCCAGGGCGGACGATAATATCAGGAAATGAGTTTTCCGATATTCATCAGCGGCATCCAATCTAAGTGAGTCGACTGGTTAGGGTTTGACAACACGCCATATCCTGAGTTGACTCGAGAGTATTGTATGAATGAAGGATTATATCCACGTGGTAACTGTCTGCAGAAAGGTTCCAAAAGTGGGTTACTTAACCCCGATACCTTCCAGGTTAACGCAGTGCTACTTGGCACCCAACGTGATCGGAGGTCCGATCGAATTCGATGTGCGACATCAATTCGATTGATTAATTAATTAATAAAGGGTTAGTAATTGATTAATAAAGCCAGCGAGGAGTCACTGGACTTATTGGGCTATTAACCGGACTGGTAATTGGGCCTATCGGGTCACACACAAATGATTCTTAAGGCGATGGATAAATAAGTGAGTTTTATACAAACCAGGGGTTTTTATGAAAACCGCGCAGTTAGTATAAAATATAACGAACGGGCTGAGCAGGCCAAGCTGTTGCTAACCCTGGTCACCTCCTCCTCTGTTTCTCTCTCTCTCTAGCGTCCAGACAGATCCGGATCTGCTCCGCCGCTTCTCCGACTCCCGTTTGACGGGAAATCGTCCGCGCGTTGCGGTGACCGGCGGAGGTTTCGTGGGCTGCGAAGAACGAGGAACGCGAGGATATCCGTCGTGAGGAGGATCGCGTGGACTCCGCTAGAGGCCGGGCGCTTGCGCGGCTTGCGGTGTCGCAACAACGGAACCGTATGGTTGCGGATTCGAATCCACACACGATAAGACTTCGATAATCTGATTATCGTAATTTTAGATTTTTCGAAACGGGAACGGATCTCCGTTTTTTATTTTTATTTCCGCTGCGCGGGAGATCCGAAGAAACCCGAGAACCCAACAGGCCATAGGCGACGCGATTCAAGCTAGAATCTCTTAATATCCTGCATTTAGCTTGTGTGACTATTACGTAAAGTGTCGATTAGATTCTTGTATATTGTTGGACAACGCTATTAAATACATGCTTGAAATCATATATTGGGGGCTAGGATTTTCATGTGATCGGAATCGCGTTGTTTTGTGTTTGTACGATCGTGGACCTAGAGTGACAGTTGTTAGTATTTGACACCATGTCGGTGTGAGAGTGACGCAGTGTCGGTGTGAGAGTGATAAGGTGATGCCTAGTAAGCGAGGGTCACCTGGTGTACCCCGGAGTAATAACTAGTACCAATATGGGAGTGGTACACTTCGAAGTGTCACTCGTAACTGAGAGGAGTCAGAACCACCTAGAGCTAGACAAGTTGGAGTAGCCAACACACTATCTGAGGGGTTGCTGTTTCGTCCAAGCGGGTCAGTGTTTTACTGGTTGGCTTGATAGTTTCTTGTATGTTCCTTTTCAGTGGACGTGTGACTCACTTACTGCTTTACTTACACTTATGTTGCCTATATCCTTGTGTTGTTACAATTGTGTGTGTGTGTGGGGGGGGGGGGGGGGGGGATCGAAGGATCCCTACTGAGTCCATTCTAGTGTGATTCATGTTAGTTTTAGGTGGCCTACAAGACAATCTGACTATGTAAATCTCGTTCATTTATTAATATAATGGCATAATATTCATTATGTGTAAATTGTATTAATTATCGTCTCATAATGAAGTCCGTGAATATGTGCGATAGTGATCAAATTATGATGAAATCATACTAATGAGACTAATCACTTAAACACATATATTCTTAATCGTTCCTAGTCGGAGGATATCTGAGAAGGACATCGGATATCCGGTTAGACTAGTACAGATTATTCCTGCTCATATGATGAGGGTGACTGATCTCATAAGTCACTTGTGTGGAGACACTAAGACGAATCTATAGGTGCTCATTGGAGAATGAGTTCCATGAGGGTTAATAAAGCCAGTGAGGAGTCACTGGACTTATTGGGCTATTAACCGGACTGGTAATTGGACTCATTGCCTAGAGGGTCACACGCAAATGATTCTCAAGGCGATAGATAAATAAGTGGGTTTTATATAAACTGGGGGTTTTTATGAAAAACCGCGCGGTTAGTATAAAACATAGCGAACGGGCTGAGCAGGCCAAGCTGCTGCTAACCCTAGCCACCCCTCCTCTGTTTCTCTCTCTCTCTAGCGTCCCAGACAGATCCGGATCTGTTCCTCCACTTCTCCGACTCCTGTTCGACGGGAAATCGTCCACGTGTTATGGCGATCGTTACGGTGACCGGCGGAGGTTCCGTGGGCTGCGAAGAACGAGGAACGTGAGGATATCCATCGCGCGGATGATCGCGTGGACTCCGCTAGAGGCCGGGCGCTTGCGCGGCTTGCGGTGTCGCAGCGACGGAACCGAACGGTTGCAGATTCGAATCCGCACACGGTAAGAACTGATTATCCGATCATCTGGTTTTTTGGATTTTCAAAACGGGAACGGATCTCCGTTTTTATTTTTATTTCCGCTACGCGGGAGATCTGGAGAAACCCGAGAACCCAACAGTGGTATTAGAGCCAGGTTCCACTGTTTCTCGTCCCGTTTCGATTTCCAAAATTAATATTTCATGTGTTATTCCATGCATTTAATCCGCTTCAAATGATAGAAAAGTGTTCATGAGATGAACGCAAATAATCATATTATTTTTCTTCTATTTTTGGATTTTTATTTGGGGTTTTTTCATGTTCTTTGTGGGACGAAGAACACGAGTTTTTCGGCGGCTTCAATCGGCTTTCTCAAGTGTTGGGATGGAGGCCAGAACCCCAGATTCTCTTGGTGTGATCCTCTGTCATCACCAATGTCCACTCGGAATCCATGCCGGCACCGGAGAAGGAGGATGAACCATGGCCTTCTTCTTCCTCTTAGGTTTTTAGAAAACCTGTGAAAAACCAGATTTTTAAGGGGTTTTTGGGCTTGGACAACACCCCAACCGGAGGCCGCCGGTGGCCCTGCCGGGGCTGGGCACGTCGCCGGCGCCGGGGGCATCGCCGACGCCGGGGGCATCGCCGGCCGAGGCCGGGCGACACCGGGGGCCGGCCGGCGGCGGCGCCGGTAGCCGCCACCCAAACCTGCAACATCTTAGGGCTTCGGGTACTGGCTTAGGAGGGCATCGGGTTCGAGCTGGATGGAGGCCGGCCCGAGCCGGTTCGACTGGCTAAACCGGCCGGCCAAGGGACCCCTGACCGGACCTAACCCCTTAGCCAGGGTCCCAGGCCCTGGCTCGGACCAGAGCCCCTGGTTCGAGCCCTGGCCGAGCCAGGGGGCTCGAACCAGTTGACTCAACCCCCTGTTTTTGTTGCCCCTTGTTTATTTTAAAATCCCTAAATCCCTATTGGTCCATTTGATTTAATGGGATTGGATTTTGATTTAAAATTTAAAATTGTTTTAAAATTTAAATTATTATTCAATCTTATTTAATTGGACTTATTAATGATTTTTGAATCATTTTCTTTTATTAACATTTAGTTGTTTATTAATTAATGTTAATTGTTAGTTTAACAGTTAAACTAATAATTAATCTTAATTAAACTAATTTAAGGGTTAAATTAGTGATTAATAATTATTAGTCTAACTGTTAGATTAGTAATTATTATTTCAACTAATTGTTAATTAATTTGTAAGTTAGTTGTTAATTTAAGAGTTAAATTAATAATTAACTTAGATGACTAATTTAAATGTTAAATTAGCAGTGATTGATTAATTATTGTTAATCATTAATTTAATAGTTAAATTAATGACAACTTTAATTATCTAATCTAAGAGTTAGATTAATTAGTTATTAATTAGTTAGTGTTATTAATTGATTTAAGAGTTAAATTAATGATTAACATTAATTGACTAATCTAAGTGTTAGGTTAGTAATTAATAATTAATTATAGTTGATTATTAATTTAAATGTTAAATTATTAATTAACTTTGTTGGACTAGTCTAAGAGCTAGATTAGTTGTTAATAGTCTAATGGTTAGATTATTAATGTGGGTTGATCTAAGTGTTAAATTGTTTAATTATTAGAAGTGTTCTAATTTGCATGGAATAATCTAGAATTATTAATTTGGAGTGTGTGCACATGTGATGTGTATTTTAAAACTTTTAATTTGGAATGTTTAAAACACACCGTGGTCATGGATATGTACTTATTTTTTATTATTCATGTGATGAATGATAGATGTGGATCGTGGATGTATAGATATTTATTAATTGTTAATAAATAGAGGTCTGCGTACCTCTCCCTCTCTCAAACTCCGATGTACTTCTACCTCCCTCTCTTTTGTACTCGCCATAAGGCCTTCTTCTGTTTACATGTAAATTTAGATTTAAATATAATATGATCGAGGCAACCAAGGAAGGAGCGAGGACGATCCACAACTGCAACCGGGAAGGCGAAAAGATAAAGATCCTTTGCCTATGTGCTTGCAAGTTATCTAATATAATTGTTGTGTTAGATTGTGTGTGCGTTTGACTGTTGGCTCCAGTTAAACCCACTGTGCTATCTATGACCACACTAATGACATGTATGTGATGCATTGTTTTTAATGTTTGATTGTGAATCAAAGCAGGTATAGTATTTAGTAAATATATACGATATGTTTATATACTATCACCTAGGAGAGACCAAGATAAAAGTTATCTAAATACCCTCATATTAATTCTAAGCCGTAACGCGAGTAGCTAAGTACTTACCGCGTGGTCTACCATCGTTATAGTCATAGGATTCGAATCACTTTAGACAGGTTTGTTGTACTATCCATAAGGCATGTTTAATTGGGAGGAGAAACTATGGCTATGGCAATAGATGCCTATATGGTCGGGGTAGAGGAACCATGTAGCTTTGTTGTGCTATCTACAAGGGCTGCATGCAAATCTATGCTCGTCGTGTAACGATGGTTAGCTTAGACCAGAATTAGTGGTTTGTTGTGCTATCTACAAGGCCATTAAATCTCTGAGGACTGAAGCTATGATCAGATATTGCAAGGAGTTGCAAGTGCCATGAGTTGGGTGCTCTTTGATTGTATTACAGTTTGTTGTGCTATCCACAATGTTGTAGTGCAAGTCATTAAGATTCTAATCCTCACTAGGAGACTGTCGGTGTCTCCAGTTCTGTATAATTGAGGGTTATACAGTCTGTCGAAAATTAGTGGGAGTTAAAACTTGAACAAAAGACCATATCTTGTTTTAATTTTAATAATTGAACATCTGTTAAATAGATTTTACTTATCTTGTAACGACCCGCCACCCTATAATCGGGGATCCGATTACTAAATGGGTACCGAATCATTAATTTGGAACCAAACCAGGATCTAATAAGTCTGGGAAATAAATAATAAACTAAGCTAAACATTCACATCGCATTGAATTGAAATGAAAGTGCAGGAATTAAAATTATTACAATGCGACTCGATACAACAAATAATTACATACTCCAACTGAAAGAAATAATTAAACATACAAGCCATAAATAAATAACAACTACATCGGGGCATACCCCGGAACAACCGCTGAAGGCGCTCAACACACGGCCGCACACGCCGCTCTAGGTCTGCTGGGAGTCCTCACCTGAAAACCGCAGGGGTGAGTCTCAAGACAAGACTCAGTAGGGATCCTTCGATCCCCACTGCCCACGCACACAACCACAAGTGCAAAATACAGCTAATGGTAAAGTAACAAGCACAGTAGTAGGTACAATTCCCTATTCGCAACGTGAAATCACATGCAGTTGAAGTGTATTAAACATGCATATTTCTAAACCAACCGACAAAGGAACCTATAACTGCCGCCTCGATAGAACACGTCAACCACACAAACAACGGTGGGAAAAACTCGACCCGCTGAGACCAAGCAGTAACCCCTCGGATAGCACTCTAGCTACTCCGGCCCAACTGGCTCAAGTGGTTACTCCTTCCCTCAGCACGAGTGACTCTCCGAATGTACCACTCCGACACCGGTACTAGCTGACCCCGGGGTTCACCAGGTGACCCTCTCTCACTAGACGTCACCCCGCCCATGCCCCCACCGGCGCTGTGCTCACACCCCCACCAGCACAGGGTGATAAAGCGCTACAATGTCACTCCAGGTCCACAGTAACACAAAAACCAGCACAGTACGATCCGGTCACGTGAAAAGTCCGCGATCGCATAACACACATGTAGTATCGTCCGGTCATGAAGAATCTATCTCTACCGGGTACACTAAAACATGCACTAACCATCCGTCTAACAGTATGAACACATTTTACTGGCATGAATTAGTGAGGTTCTGTCTTGAATCGCGTCGCCCAAGGCCGACGCCATTCAAGCTCCATGTACAGGTTCATGTAAAACAGTCTTCAGAATCAGGCCCTAAAAGGCGTCGACACCAGTGGTCGCCTTTTAAAAGGCGTCGACATCCTCAGACGCCATTTAGCACAGAAATCCAGAAATTCCAAAGAAATTACTCAGGGGATTTCTGCCTTAAAAGGCGTCATGTCTGCCCGACGCTATTCAAGACGCGTCGTTCACCCATGACGTCTTTTAGTCCTAGAATCCCGAACTGGCAGACTCTCAGTCAGGCGATTCCTGTTTAAAAGGCGTCGTGATTGACCGACGCCCTTCAAGAAAGGCGTCGTCCATGCACGACGTCTTTCAACCCCCAGGAACCAGAGTTGCCATGAGCCCGAGGGCTCCCTTTTCAACCCAAACAACCCCAAAATTACCCAAAAACGGAGGAGAAAGAGGGGCAATACAATCCATAGGAAATTACATTAATAGCAAATCCCCCATATCATCAAAAGAACACCTAAACATGCTCATTCTACCCCCCGAAATCAAAGGTCCATAACATGCTTAAACGGGGAGAACACGGTTTAAACACAATACTATGGGAACCGTCACCCTACCGGATACTTGGACGCCTCCGAGCTTCAAGCCGTCCACCTGTCTCGTCCCACGCCGCCGCTGGTACCGCCGTGGTCGTCCTGCTCCACCGTGACGTCGGCCGCCGTCCGGAGAGTAGAACGCCGCAGTGGAGGTGGAGGTGGTAGTGGTAGGAGCTAGGTAGAGGATGGAGTGGAGGGAGAGGGGTGAAATGGTGGGTGGAAAAGAGGGAGGAGGAGGAATCGCTGCCGTGATCGCCGGAGGGGAAAGAGAGAAAGAGAGAAGGAGAAAATGAGGGAAAGAAGGAGGGCTCGCGGGGTTAACCAGAGACTGGCTAAAACGCGTCGACATCCAATGACGTCTATCAGGTGATGTGACGGCCGCTCTGACAAGTTTCTGAAACGCGTCGATCGAGGCAGACGCCGTTCAGCCGACGTGTCAGGGCCGTACTCTGACACACCCAGAGTTGCAGTCTGAAAGGCGTCATCCTACGTGGACGCCGTTCAGACGACACGACAGGGCCGTACACTTCGCGGCCCAAAGCCAGCCCACGTGGCACCCACGTGGCGGAACCTGAAACGCGTCTGCAATGGTGGACGCCGTTTAAACCGCGTCGAGCCCGCTCGACGCGAAACATCACAGAGCCCCAGACCCCACTAGGACCAGAACTACAGGATCCGACCCCGAAAACCGGATCCGAAAGTCTCGATCCTTACATATCTTCTGTAGGGAATTATGTCGTCGAATAACCCACTCCGCGGCATACTTGATGCCCTTTTGACTTACTAGATCTACTCAGATTGGCTCAAACACTTGAAGAATGTCTTCAGATCTGAGCTGATTGACTACACCCTTGATGCTGATCATCCTGTTGAATCGGCATTAGATGCCTCTAAGATAGAGATGATGGCATACGATAAAAGATCGAAGGACAAAGGCAAAAGAGTAGTAAAGGGTGACTGCTTCTACTGTAAGCAGTATGGTCACTGGAAGAGGAACTGTAAGGAGTTCCCTAACGATAAAGCTCATGGAAAGGTGAAGTTATATGAAGCTTCAGATATCTATATGATAGATATCAACTTATCAGTTAGAGATTCCACATCTTGGGTATTGGATACCGGATGTGCTTCTCATATATGTCATGATGCACAGATGCTGACAAGTAAGCGCAAGCTGAGACAAGGCGAGGTGGAATTGAGGCTAGGAAATGGCGCAAAAGTTGTGGCGATTGCTGTTGGGACAGCAAACCTTAGGCTTCCATCAGGAGACGCCTTCCTATTAGAAGATTGTTATTATGTTCATAGCATAATAAAGAACATCATATCAGTATCTTGCTTGGACAAGATAGGATATAGGTTGACTATTGAGAATAGAAGTTGTTCGATTTATTATGGTAATAAATCAATAGCTTCGGCATCTTTGGTCAACGGTCTATATCTCTTAGATGTTTCTTATTACAATCTTCAAATTGATAATGCTCTTAAGAAGAGCAAGAATTGTGTGAACCAAGCCTACATGTGGCATTGTAGACTTGGGCACATTGGCGAAAGCAGGTTGCAAAAGTTGTACAAACATAGTTACTTAACTGCATTCGATTACGAATCGTTTGTGACATGTGAATCATGTCTTATGGGAAAGATGACAAAATCTCCATTTACTGGACATAGAGAACGTGGTAAGGACATTATAGAACTAATACATTTAGATGTATGTGGTCCTATGTCCACCCAAGCCAAAGGTGGATTTTCATACTTCATCACGTTCACCGATGACTTCTTAAGATTTGGCTATGTGTACTTAATGAAGTACAAGTCGGAAGCATTTGAGAAGTTCAAGGAGTACAAGAATGAGGTAGATAAGCAGTTAGGAAAGAGTATTAAAGTTCTTCGATCAGATCAAGGAGGAGAATACTTGAATACTAATTTCACACAATTCTTAAAGAATAATAGTATCCTTTCTCAGCTAACCTCTCCATATACACCACAGATGAATGATGTATCAGAAAGGAAGAATCGCACCTTATTGGACATGGTGCGATCCATGATGAGCTTTTCGGGATTACTAGTGTCCCTCTAAGGGTATGCTCTAGAGTCAACAACATACCTACTGAACAGAGTACCCAGTAAGTCTGTGGCCTCTACTCCATATGAGATATGGAAAGGTAGGAAACCAGAATTTAAACATATTAAAGTCTAGGGTTGTCCTGCTCATGTAAAGAGGCATGATCCAGACAAGCTGAAATCACGAACTGATAAATACAGGTTTGTGGGATATCCAAAGGAAACCTTGGGATACTATTTTTACCATCCTGGTGAACAAAAGGTGTTTGTCGCCAGGAAAGTTGTCTTCCTGGAAGAGGAATACCTTTTCCAGGAGGACAGTGTGAGTAAAATAGTACTGAAAGAGGTTCCAGATCTCCAAACAGCTGCATTATCATCAGATGAGATATCAGTTCCTGAATTTGTTTAGGTACACACACATGACCCTCGTAGATCTGGTAGATTACCTAGACTATCCGAACGATATGTAGGACATATCGATGAAGGTGAGTCTAAGGTTGAATATAATGAGGATGATGATCCTAAAACCTACCAGGAGGACATAGAAGGCCCAGAAGCCGGGAAATGGCGAGAAGCCATGAACTCATAAATCCAGTCCATCTACACCAACCAAGTTTGGAACTTGGAGAACTTGCCCGAGGGTATTGTACCCATCGGTTGCAAGTGGATCTTTAAGAGAAAGATCAGTGCTGATGCACGGATCGACACTTATAAGGCAAGGATGGTGGCAAAAGGATATCGTCAAAGATAAGGAATTGACTATGACGAGACTTTCTCACCAGTTGCCATGATAAAGTCGATCAGAGTTATACTCGCCATTACTACACATTTTGATTACAAAATCTAGCAGATGGATATGAAGACTGCCTTCCTCAACGGTAACCTTGAGGAAGAGGTGTATATGATACAACCAGAATGTTTCACATCCAAAGAATCTCCAGATAAAGTGTGCAAGCTTCAAAGGTCCATTTATGGACTGAAAAAAGTTTCCCGGAGCTGGAACATAAGATTTGAAGAGGCTGTCAAGTCTTATAACTTCATTAAGAATGAAGATGAGCCTTGTGTGTACAAGAAGACTAGTGGGAGCATAGTCACCTTCTTAGTTCTTTACGTAGATGACATATTATTCATTAGAAATAATGTAGCTATGATGTCATCAGTAAAGATCTGGCTGTCGAAAAATTTCTCCATGAAGGATTTGCGAGAAGCATCCTACCTATTGGGAATACGGATCTATAGAGATAGATTAAAGAGGATGCTTGGAATGACCCAACCCTTGTACATAGATACCATAGTCAAAAGGTTTGGCATGGAAAATTCCAAGAGAGGTCTCATACCGATGAGACATGGAATTAGTCTCTCAAAGGAGCAGTCTCCTAAGACTCCTAATGAGAGGACATTCATGGATAGATTACCCTATGCCTCTGCCATAGGATCTATCATGTATGTCATGCTATGTACACGGCCTGATGTTGCATTTGCTCTAAGTGTTACGAGCAGATTTCAGGCTGATCCAGGCGAAGAACACTGGAAGGCAGTGAAATGTATCATTAAGTACTTAAGAAGAACTAAGGATATGTTTCTTTTCTATGGAGGAAGTGACTTGAAACTGCGAGGCTTTACTGACTCGAGTTTCCAGTCAAATCCAGATTATAGCAAGTCAACATCTGGATTCATGTTTATTTTGAACGGAGGAGCAGTGTGCTGGAAAAGTTCGAAGCAAGCAACCACTGCATATTCGACGACTGAAGCTGAGTACATTGCTGCAGCTGAAGCCGCCAAGGAAGCAGTGTGGTTGAAGAAATTTATCACCGACCTCGGCGTAGTTCCCAGCATCTTTGAACCTGTTTCGCTGTTGTGCAACAACAATGGAGCGATTGCGCAAGCGAAAGAGCCGCGGTCTCATCAGAAATCGAAGCATATTTTGAGGCGCTTTCATCTTATCAGAGAGATCATATCCAGAGGAGATGTAGTAGTGGAAAGAGTTCCATCCGTCGACAATGTAGAAAATCCACTGACAAAGCCGTTGGCTCAAATTGTGTTTGAGCGTCGCCTAGAGTCTATAGGCTTATTGTATAAAGGTGATTGGCTTTAGTCCAAGTGGGAGATTGTTAGTTTTAGGTGGCCTACAAGCTAATCTGACTATGTAAATCTCGTTCATTTATTAATATAATGGCATAATATTCATTATGTGTAAATCGTATTAATTATCGTCTCATAATGAAGTCCGTGAATATATAAGATAGTGATTAGATTATGGTGAGATCATACTAATGAGACTGATCACTTAAACAAACATATTCTTAATCGTTCCTAGTCAGAGGATATCTGATAAGGACATTGGATATCCGGTTAGACTAGTACAGATTACTCCTACTCATATAATGAGGGTGACTGATCTCATAAGTCACTTGTGTGGAGACACTAAGACGAATCTGTAGGTGCTCATTGGAGAATGAGTTCACTGAACTGATCCGACTGAATCATTGGATGGTATTGTACCTCACTGTCAAACAACTTGATTCTATTATCGCAGTTGCGTGGATGGTCCTCGGACCTAAGACACCAAGGACACCTTGTCGGTGGACTTCTGTGCTTTGACCTTGGTTTACGAATCTCTAGCTACGGGATTCTAAAACGCCAAGGATTGGGTACAGCGGAATACCGTCGAAGGGAATTGTGTGTCAATAAGGAATCATTCGCTCTCGGTACTTAGAGAGAGAATGCTCTAGGAAGGATGCGCAGAAGTCCCTGGCCAGGGCGGACAATAATATCGAGAATGGAGTTTTCCGATATTTATTAGCGACATCAAATCCAAGTGAGTCGACCGGTTAGGGTTTGACAGCACGTCATACCCTGAGTTGACTCGAGAGTATTGTACGAATGAAGGATTATATCTACGCGGTAATTGTCGGCGGAAAGGTTCCAAGAGTGGGTTGCTTAACCCCGATACCTTCTGGGTTCACGCGGTGTTGCTTGGCACCCAACGTGATCGGAGGCCCGATCGAGTTCGATGCGACATCAATTTGATTGATTAATTAATTAATAAAGGATTATTAATTGATTAATAAAGCCAGTGAGGAGTCACTGGGATTATTAGGCTATTAACTGGACTGGTAATTGGGCCTAGGGGGTCACACGCAAATGATTCTCAAGGTGATGGATAAATAAGTGGGTTTCATATAAACCGGGGGATTTTATGAAAAACCGTGCAGTTAGTATAAAACATAGCGAACGGGCTGAGCAGGCCAAGCTTTTGCTAACTCTAGTCTACCCTCTTATGTTTCTCTCTCTCTCTGGCGTCCCTGACAGATCCGGATCTGCTCCCCCGCTTCTCCGACTCCCGTTTGACTGGAAATCGTCCGCGCGTTGCAGCGACCGGCGGAGGTTTCATGGGCTGCGAAGAACGAGGAACATGAGGATATCCGTCGCCAGGAGGATCGCGTGGACTCCGCTAGAGGCCGGGCGCTTACGCGGCTTGCGGTGTCGCACCAACAAAACCGAACAGTTGCGGATTCGAATCCGCACACTGTAAGAACTGATTATCCGATAATCTCGTTTTTTCGATTTTCGAAACGGGAACGGATCTCCGTTTTTATTTTTATTTCCGCTGCGCGGGAGATCCGAAGAAACCCGAGAACCCAACAATTCACCCCTACGTTTTTCAGGTGAGGGTTTTCGGCAGGCGTAGTGTCGTGGAGTTTTGTCTTGGGTTGCGCGCCAACAACTACTATTTAGGGGTATGCCCCGCTGTAGTTCTACTTTCCTTTTTCAGGCTTGTACGCATAATTATTTTCTTTTCAGTTGGATTATGTAATTATTTGGTGAGTCAAGTCAAATTGTAATAATTTTTAATTCCTGCACTTTCTTTACAATTCGATGATGTATAGATTGTTTAGCTTAATTTATCATTTATTTTCTAGAATTATTTGAGATCCTGATTTGGTTCATAATTTTAATGATCGGTACTCATTTAGTAATTGGATCCCTGATTATAGGGTAACGGGTCATTACAGTGTGCCCAGAGGATGAGGAGATAGAGGGGGCGACCAGTAGGGAGAGACGCCTGGAGCTTGGCCCAGGGTTTCTACACAGCCTGTCTATATAATAAGTCAGCGCGACTTTTCACAAAAGTCCCTGAATTAATATAAAACCTACTAAAACACCATCGACTAAGAATCTATACGTGTATGACCCTCTAGGTCCATCTACCAGTCCGGTTTTCGGCCTGTTAAGTCCAATAACACTTTATTGACTTATAGTAATTAATTAATATCTCAAATTTAATTAATTACTTAACCGAATTAATACTTAACCGAATTAATATCTCATGTAAATTCAGCCGGACTTCCGATCAAGTTAGGTGCCAAGCAACATTGCATGAGCCTGGAAGGTAATGGAGTTCAGCAACCCACTCATTGAACATGTCCGTCCACAATTAACACGTGGCTATAATCCTTCATTCATACAATGCTCTCGAGTCAACCTAGGATATGCTCAACTGTCAAATCCTAGATGGTCAACTCACTTGAATTAGACTTCACTGTACAATATTAGAAAATAGTTTTTCTGATATTGTGTCTGCTTTGGCCAGAGACTCCTGCGGATTTATCCTAGAGCATTCTCTCTCTAATTACCTGAAAGCGAATGATCCTATATTGAACACACAATCACCTTCGAGGTCTTCTGCTGGATCCAATCCTTGGCTATTAGAGATCCCGTAGATAGAGATTCGTGAGCCAAGATCATAGCCCAAAAGTCCACCAACAAGATATCTTCGATGTCTCAAGTCCAAGAATCAACTACGCCACTGTGATGATGAATCAAGCCGGCTGACAGTCAGGTAAATTATCATCCGTCGATTCATGTCGGATTAGTTTAGTGAACTCATTCCCCAATGAGCATCTACAGGTTCACCGTAATGTCTCCACATAAGTAACTAATGAGATCAGTCACCCTCATCATATGAGCTGGAATAATCTGTACTAGTCTTACCGGATGTTTGATATCCTTCTAAAACATCCTATGACTAGGAACAATTAATAATGTGTGTTTATAAGTCATCAGTTTCATTATTATGATCTCATCATAATTCGATGACTATTGCACACATTCAAGGATGTCATTATGCGCAATTATAAACACGCCAATCTTCATAATGAAATTAGTGTCATTTATTAGTGAACAAAATTGTAATAGATGTCTTATGATTGGCTTTGAGGACACCTATATCCAACAGAGGCTTGAAGATACTATGAGACATCCTCTTAATGACCTCCCACTTTCAGTTAAAAAATAAAATAAAATGCAGTTTGTTTCCCATCAAGGCTGAGGTACATGTTCTCTGTCATACAGACTCAGGGTTCGAATTAATCTTTTGCATGTTCAGGATCATATGGAGTCACTTGTTAGATGTCTTGGACCCTCTAGTGAGCCAATATGAAATAATTATATGCCTTTGCTGAGTATTTCTCTATGATTTTTATTAAACTTCTTAAATAAGTTCTTCATCTGTAAGTCATAGGTGAGGTCCTGAACTGAAGGGAATTATTTCTTGATCATGTGGATGACCCTTACTGATCCTAAACAATCCTCGTATCTACTTAGATGAGGAAGGATATTTTTATTTATTTATTTATTTTTGTTCATCCTTTCGTTTTGATTGAGTTGAAGTTCATAGTTTGGACCAAGATTGCTTTGGATATAATATTCTTGGGAGTGGCTAGTGGTGAAATGATCTCCTTGAGGGAATAACCTTTTGCAACCTTGCGATGACAATCGGATCAAATTGGTCTTACTTTAGACTCAAATCCTATCTATTTCTTTTTATACTAGGTGTTTTTTCATCTGGACCTAGTTGATTTGAAGTGGCTGAGAGAGACTTCCAAGGTAATTTGGAAGAACTCTTTCAATAGGTTCAACTTCAGAAAATGGTCCAAGGGACAATCACTATTAAGTATCTTAACATGATTTAGTTGTATGTTAAATGATTTCCAGATTCATGAGATGATCAAGTTGAATAATGGTAGAGCATCTTTATTGTGATGCCTTCTCCTATTACCTAGCCGACAAGATGAATGATTGCCAAATTCCAAGATATTCATGTTCATTGAGTATTCTTGAATTAAAGCATGGCCCACTTCAGAACACCAGCAAGGATTCACTGTGCCTATTGTTCAGAGGTTGAGGACCCTTTGCTTTAGGAATGTGTGGTAGGTCCCTAGGGTAATGCCACTATTTTTAAAGCATCAAGGGCACTGAAGCCAGCATGACCTTTTGCTATGGGAATGTGCAGCATGCCCCAAGGGTAACACTGCTATTCTGAAGGCATCGGGAACGCTAGAGCTGATATGATCCTTCCATGTGGGAATGTGTGGCAGGCCCCTAGGATAATGCCACTATTTTGGAGGCATTAAGAACACCAAAACATGAGTGGCTTCAACTCGACTAATCCTTCTTGGCAGCCACTTATGTAACGACCCGCCATCCTATGACCGGAGACCCGATCACTAATGGATGTCGGCCCATTAACTACGGGTTCACACCCGGATCTCACACAACACGTCTGGAGGAGTAAGTGCTAAACAAGGCTAAATATAACAATCACACGGACTACAAAGGTAAGCAAGTACGCAGGGAAGAAAATAACAATGTCCGTATACAGTCCAACAATAATTACATGTCCAACGATAATTAAATAAGTACAGGCAGAAGGAAAGTACAACAACATCGGGGCATACCCCGGAACTAAGACAGCTGCTGGTCCGCACACCAAGAAGACACCACGCTACCGCTGCGCCTCGAAGTCCACACCTGAAACCGCAGGGAGTGAGCCACACCAGAACTGGGCTCAGTAGGGATCATCCGATCCCCTGCCTCCCACTCACACACCCACAAGTGAAGCAACAGTAATATATAGAACAGTCAAGTAAAGCAGTAAACATAACAGGCAATTCCGGTACGAAACGTACGACAAACAGTGTAGCAGGAACAACTCTGAATAACCCGAAGAACCCAACACAGAGCCACGTCTCACGACCGAAGTCCACAAGGCGACTAAACCACACAGTCGACCGAAGTCAAACGTCGCCTCCCAACACTACCACCACTGCTCACGCCTGTCCACCCCTACAGTGTTCCGGGGCACTGTAGGGTGAGGCAGTGAGCTAAACTAGGACTAGCTGGACTCAGTGTACAGCCACTGCCAGCTACGTGTGCACACAAGCAGTCTAGACTACTGTCCTACCACCGGATTGCCTCCACGCTAGGCCTCAGCGCTTCCAGGAGGGCCCTGGGGACCGGCGAACCCCCGTCAAGCCGAAGCTACAGGAACTACCCACAAACCCAACTCTCCCGGGCTGCGTCAGGCCAAAGGGCTAAGGGTACCACTCGTAACCTTGATCAAAGGTCACATCAGGCCCAGTGGCTAAAGGGTAAACCAACTCCCACCAGTACCAGCTCCACAGCAAGAAACGCGCCGGAAGCTGTCACGACAAACAGGGAAACCCCGACCCGCTGAGGCCAAGCAGCAACCCCTCGGATAGCGCACCAACTACTCCGGCCCGACGGGCTCAAGGTGGTTCTGCTTCCCTCAGCCAAAGGTAAAACACACATGTACCCCTTCTCCCACCGGTACGGCACAAAGCCTCACAGACACCATGACCCTGTCCCCATCGGTCCATGGTGACAAACGTAAACCACAGTCACATCGATCCACAGTCGTACGAACACAAACGCATATATAACATGATTCCTTTCGCACAGTAAACCACAATCTCAGCGTACAGTTAAGGCACACACACAAAGATGATGAAATCCCATTCATGCAGAAGTCCTCAGTCTCAGTATACCACATAAAACCTGCCTCAGAACCTTTTACAGTGAAACACATGCTAAAACCAGCAATATAACACTTCTGTCTTGAATCGCGTCGACCGAAGTCGACGCCATTCAAGTCCCTCAGACAGGTTCAGTTAAACGTCAGATTATCGCTTGGAAACGCGTCGTCATAGGGAGTCGCCTATTTAAAACGTGTCCGCATACACCGACGCCATTCACAATAAAAACCCAGAATTTCAGGCCCTCAATCGGAGCGATTCCCTGTCTAAATGGCATCATGGTGGCCCGACGTCCTTCTAAAAGGCGTCGTCCACCCATGACGTCTTTTAGCACCAGGAACCCTATTCAAAGAAGCATCGAACAGGGGGATTTCTGCCTCTAAAAGGCGTCGTGCTGCCCAGACGCCCTTTGAAAGGCGTCGACCAGGGACGACGCCGTTTAGCGCCAGAAACCAGGTTCCCTGGTTCGAACCAAGGGTTTCTCCCTTGAACCCCAAGCACCCCGAAAACCCCAAAATCAAAGGGGGAAGGAGAGAAGCTCAACCACACAATCATGCTTACGAAAATACGATCACAAACACCGCCATTCCCACAAGAAACCCCCTAAACATGCTCAATCTATCCCCCAAACACCACGAGATACGCCAAGCAAACCACGTGCAACACACGCAAGGTTCGTCCCCCTACCGGTTCTTGAACTCCGCCAAGCTCCGTGCCGCCGTCCCGCCGCACCGCACACCGCCGCCGGTACCCTCGAGGACGCCGCCACTCCGCCGGGACGTCGGCCGCCGTCCGGAGAGTGGAACACCGCGAAGGAAGTGGTGGAGGTAGAGGTGAGAGGTTAGGTGGTATTGGAGTAATGGAGGAGGAAGAAAGGGGAGGGAAGGGAGGAAGATCGTCGGAGAGGCGGAGGGGGTGAGGAGAGAGAGAGTGAGGGTGAGAATGAGGGAAAGAAGGGGAGGCTCGCGGGGTCTATCCGAAACAAGCTAAAACGCGTCGATCGAGGCAGACGCCTATCAGTCTGACAGGACAGCCGTACTGACAGCGGTCTGAAACGCGTCGACCAACCTGGACGCCGTTCAGACGAAGTGACAGGCCGTACTGACAACGCTCTGACGCCAAGCCCTGACATCGCAGATGTCGCAGTCTGAAACGCGTCGACCCACCTGGACGCCGTTCAGACAAATCTGACAGGGGCCGTACTCACGCGGCCCGAAAACTGCCCACGTGGCGCACAACAACCAGCAACCTAAATGGCGTCCACACACCCTGACGCCTTTTGAAAGGCGTCGACGAGCGCTGACGCCATTCAGCCAGAAATCACAAGACCCCACGGGTCCACACCAGGGGATCCGGCCCGATCCCGACCCGAAACCTCAGTCCTTACAACTTAAATTCCGGGTTGGTGCATTTGAAGCCTCTGGAGGGAAATCCTATTTGAAGTCTTCTCTGGTTATTAGCTCTCATGACTGTTGCTTTTGACACTTAAATTTTCTCATTAGTTGTGTATTAATGAGGCAATATGATGTGCCGAGTTATTTATAAGTATACTCTCTCCGTCTTTCTTAATTAAGGATCGAATATCTTAAAGAAAGACAAGAAAAGTAAATACTCAAGAAAACGCTATGACACGGAAGTCATCATGGATTAACCTCGTAACACGACGAAGCGTTGTCGAGTTGTTGAGTCTAAAACGATTTTAAACTTTATAACTTTAAGTCAGGAGAAACTTTCAAGTGACTACTTGACTCAAATGCTAAGTCTGGGTCTCATCAACTCACTTCCGAAAGGACTATTTGCTCGTCTGAAGCGATCATAGATTTTCACTAAGTGAATTTGAAGTTCTCCTACTTGCATGTGGTTACATCTGAAGTGCCGAATTGAGTCAAATATCAAGGCTAATCCATGATATTGGAAGGGTCCGGAGTACATTATGTGTTGGGATCCGGGCGGGACGCGAAGAACGCAGTGGAAACGACGAACAAAAATCCCGCCCGATGCCCGTTGATCTGATTCGGAACGAAAAATGCAAACCGAGAAACTAATGGGAAGTAATTCGATTACCGTACGCAGATTTGAATCCGCTTCCGTCTCGGTTCTGTCGAGGCGATGCCACGAGCCGCACAAGCGTCCGGCCTCCAGCAGTATCCACGTGATCTTCTGCGGTGGTTCATCCTCGCTCTCTCATCTGTATCAGCTCTCTCGCTGAAGATCCGTCGCCGCAACGATGTACGGAAACCCGCGGACGGGAATTCCCGACTTTCGAGAATCGTGCGCGGCAGAGACGGAGACTATTTTGGCGCCTCGAGCGGGGCGCCCAAAGGAGGAGGAGAGAGAAAGGGGGACGGCCAACAAAGGGAAACCCTGGAGCTTGGCCCAGGGTTTCTCAACAGCGCGTATATATATATTAAGTCGGTGCGACTTTTCACAAAAGTCCCCGAATTAATTTAAATCCCACTAAAACACTACCGACTGAGAATCTTATTGCGTGTGACCCTCTAGGCCCATTAACCAGTCCGGTTCTCAGCCCGTTAAGTCCAATAACTAGTTATTGACTTATTGTAATTAATTAATATCTAGATATTAACTAATTACTTAACCGAATTAACATCACATGTAAATTCAGTTGGACTACTGATCAAGTTGGGTGTCAAGCAACACCGCATGATCCCGGAAGGTAATGGGGTTCAACAACCCACTCATGGAACCTGTCCGTCCACACATACCGTGTGGCTATAATCCTTCGTTCACACAATGCTCTTGAGTTAACCTAAGGTATGGTCAACTGTCAAATCCTAGATGGTCAACTCACCTAAATCAGGCTCCGCTGTACAATATCGAAAAACATCTTTTCTGATATTGTTTATGCTCTGGCCAGAGACTCCTACATATCTATTCTAGAGCATTCTCCCTCCAATTACCTGAGAGCGAACAATCGTTTATTGAACACACAATCACCTTCGAAGGTCTTCCGCTAGATCCGATCCTTGACTATTAGAGATCCCATGGATAGGGATTCGTAGGTCAAGGTCAAAGTCCAGAAGTCCACAAACAAGGTGTCTTTGGTGCCTCACGTCTAAGGAGCAACTACGCCACTGTGACGATGAATCAAGCCGATTGACAGTCAGGTAAATTACCATTCGACAAGTCAAGTCGGATCAGTTCAGTGAACTGTTTTGGCGCCTTGAACAAGGTGCCCAGAGGAGGAGGAGAGAGAAAGGGGGGACAGCCAGTAAGGGGAAATGCTAGAGCTTGGCCCAGGGTTTCTCAACAGCGCGTATATATATATTAAGTCGGCGCGACTTTTCACAAAAGTCTCCGAATTAATATAAATCCCACTAAAACACCACCGACTAAGAATTTTATTGTGTGTGACCCTCTAGGCCCATTAACCAGTTTCGTTTTCAATCCGTTAAGTCCGATAACTAGTTATTGACTTATTGTAATTAATTAATATCTAGATATTAACTAATTACTTAACCGAATTAACATTACATGTAAATTCGGTCGGACTTCTGATCAAGTTGGGTGCCAAGCAACACCGCATGATCCCGGAAGGTAATGGGGTTCAGCAACCTACTCATGGAACCTATCCGTCCACAATTACCGCGTGGCTATAATCCTTCGTTCGCACAATGCTCTTGAGTTAAGCTAGGGTATGGTCAACTGTCAAACCCTAGATGGTCAACTCACTTGAATCAGACTCCGCTGTACAATATCAAAAAACCTCTTTTCTGATATTATTTCTGCTCTGGCCAGAGACTCCTACGGATCTATTCTAGAACATTCTCTCTCTAGTTACTTGAGAGCGAACGATCCTTTATTGAACACACAATCACCTTCGAAGGTCTTCCACTGGACCCGATCCTTGACTATTAGAGATCCCATGGATAGGAATTCGTAAGTCAAGGTCAAAGTCCATAAGTCTACCAACAAGGTGTCTTTAGTGCCTCAAGTCCAAGGATCAACCACGCCACTGTGACGATGAATCAAGCCGATTGACAGTCAGGTAAATTACCATTCGACAATTCAAGTCGGATCAGTTCAGTGAACTCATTCTCCAATGAGCACCTACAGGTTTACCATTGTGTCTCCACACGAGTAACTAACGAGATCACTCACCCTCAATCATATGAGCTGGAATAACATGTACTAGTCTTACCGGATGTTTGATGTCCTTCTCAAACATCCTACGACTAAGAACAATTAAGAATATGTGTTTATAAGTCATCAGTCTCATTATTATGATCTTATCATAATCAGATGACTATTGCACACATTCATAGACTTCATTATGCACAGTTACAAATATGCCAATCTACATAATGAATTAAATGCCATTTATTAGTGAACCAGATTGAAATAGGTGCCTTATGATTGGCTTAGAGGACACCTATATCCATCAATCTCCCACTTGGACTGAAGCCAATCACCTTCGCATTTGATCTCAATCAAATCTAGGTGATGCTCACATAAAGTCTGTGATTAAGACTTGGTCAAAGATCTGTTAAATTATCTACAGATGGAATATTTTCCATTACGTTATTTCCTCTTAATCCTTTGTCTTTGAACTTGTAAAAGAGACTCAGAATGTTCTGCAACTTCTGAAGAGACCATGGCTCGATCACACAATTGATCGCTCCCACTGTTGTCCTACAACAACGGGATTTTATCAGAGACCTTTCAGAACTACATCTAGTTCACGGATGAACTTTTTCATCCATACTGTTCCATTAACAGTATCACTTGTTTATGTCGTCATCTTAATATCGAGTTCTAGATTGGAACCCTTCCAATCCATTCCTTTCTATTAGAAGGTTAAATCCATTATTTGACTTGAGATTTGAGTCAGTATGACCTCATAGTTTCAAATCATCCTCTCCATATACATGAGTGCATCCTTAGCACTTCTTAAGTGCTTAGTGATGCGTTTCACTCTTATATCCTTTAAGGAACTTTTTCCTTAAAAGAATAAATTATATATCTCAACAATTGAGACTTATTATGAAATTTATGTCAAACATCTTGACATATAGGTCAATATAATATCCCCACCGATCTATCTTAATAGATTCGTATTTTCAATACGTGGGATATTATAACTAAACCTATTATGGAGGAAAAACATGGTTAACAATGCTTTCACTTATAGTAACATCTTGATGTCATTCTCAATGACTTTGATGTTATTATCACAAAGCATTACTAAAGCGACCGTACTTCCACTGTCCTCTTTGAACACACACAGTCCGTAATCATTCTTAATGATCACGTAATATTTGACAATTAAGTTAAAAACACTTATTACAACTTTGGGAAGCTTTAGTTTGATTCAAATAGATTTTTGAAATTATAACTTGCTTCCTGGATATTTAAAAAGCTTTAAAGGTATATCATATACATCTTTTCCTCAATTACATTGAAAGAACACTTTTCATATCCAACTGTCATCATCTCATTATATTGATAGGCAGTATTGGCAAGTATAATTCTAATAAACTTACTAATGGTAACCACTGAGAAAAATTTGTGTAAGTCAACATTTTGACGTTTGACTATTTTCTTCAGTTTACCATATAAGTTTTAAGTATTCCATTTATGCTCATCTTCATTATGAAGATTTGCTTGCTTTAGGTACATTATCCTCTAACAGTACTATCAAGTTCTGAACTCAATAGTAGTTTATAGACTGTGGCTTAGAATTCTTAACTACTTGTCAATCTCAAAGTTGTAATGACAGAGAGCATCATTATCATAGATTTTAGATCATAACTATTTTTGAGCTCCTCTCATCTTGTTAAATTAGATATGTCAAACATATCCTTCTAGTCACTAAGAGAATCTCAAAAATCTATGAAGCTCTTTGATGTGTGTTATGAGTAGTTCCAAACAACAAAAGATTATATGATAATCTTGTATTAATTTGTGGGTCTAGAACATCTTCTAGTTTTATGAGCTCACACTTTCTTCTATGAGAACATATTCCTCTTTATAGAAAACAACTTTCAAGACGATAATTATTCATGTTAATAATTCATATCCCATATGAATTATTTAGTTTTCATATCTTATATGGACACACAATGACTTATTTGGAACCATCTTAAAAGTATGAACATCTAATGTTCATACTCATGTTCACAAGGATATAAGAATTAGGCAAATCTTATTATGTATTGCACCATATCTTAATAAGGTGCAATTCTTCATTATATCATACGCCCATGATGTACAATGAGGATCAATCAAGTGAGGATACAATCATCCTTTTAATGATACGTGTGAATCATGTACTTAAGTATTAGTTTTTTTGATCAAATCAAATAATTCTAATATTTTATATTGATCTTATACCTTAATCTCTCATATGCATTCGTCTTGTACTTCAGTAAGTACATACAGTCGAATCATTCTAAGAGTAAACTATAAGGTAAGTCAATGGGAGTGATTATCTTTGGTCTTAAGAGGATATTGAGTTGTTTACATCAGTATGTATTAGCACCAATAATTTCTTATTGTACAACCCTCTGTACAATACTATAGATAATCAGAATTCACACAGTTCATTTCTAAAGAAGACTTGTGAAAATTCATCACATGAAATGTCACATCAAGAATCTATAGTGCATTGACTGATTTGAACAACTATTGTTCCTTCTCAGTCAACGTTATTCACTTTTATAATTATTGCTATCTTATGCAACTAAATAATAATTATTTAGTTTCATATTTGACTCCTATAGATGTACAAAGATTTACTGTCTGACAGTAACCTATGAATATCATGAACAATTGTTGAGTCTAACTCAACACTTGTATTCTCTCGATTTCTTTTTACTTTTCTAAGTCTGCATACTATCGCAGCTCTAAGAATCATTTTCAATATCTCATATTGGAGATGTTAATTCTCTAATAGATATGTAAAAGGTTGATAATAAAAATATCTGAAACTTCTTTTAAGTTTCATATTTGTTTTGCCTTTATCAATATCCTTATATTGATCGCAGTGGGAGAACTACTACTTCTCTATCTCAACTGACCTTCCTTTATCATTTGAGGTGTAGGTTCGACCGTTTAAAATCTTACCACTTGCCTTTCTCAAAGGCATATCATGAATACTTCTTCATCTCGGTCTATCCAAGTAAGAAATTTCATGACAATCATTGCTTATCAAAAAGGCATACCATAAGTACCATAAGTACCTCTTCACCTGGGTCCCGAAGACATTCTTCGGAGTTTTTCTAGTCAATCTGAATATGAGAATTATTGACATCTAATATGCCAAAATATCGAATAGACAACATTTTAGTGAACGAAGGAAATGACGTGATTTAAGCAGATAGTTCTTATAATTCAATTATGGTCTTCTATCTTGAATTATTTATCACTATTTTTCGACGGACTATATAACATTCAAGTATACAGAACGGAAGACTCCGACGGTCTCCTAGTGAGGATCAGAATCTTCAAGAATCATAGTATGACCTCGGGTAAACACATAGTATCATACCATTATCCTAAAGCAACCATCTCATGGTAATTGCAACTCCTTGTAATATCTGATCTTATTTCGGCTCCCAGGTCTTTAATGGTCCCGGGTAAACACAGTAGACCATTATCCTTAGTCTAAGCTTTACCATCAATACGTGACATAGTAGAGTAAGAATGTAGCTCCCGGGTAAACGCGAGGATAGCTATATCGTTCCTCTATTCTAATCTCATGGCATCATAATGCTGTAGTTAATAGTCCTTTCATCAGATGGTGACAGATCTCAAGTAAACACATAGAAACTGCCATCATTGAATCAAGTTCTAAAAACTATATTGATGGAGAGCCACGCAGTGCATTCTCAATGACTCGCGCTCCGGCTTAGATTTTAAATTGAAGGATTTTGCTTATTTTATGTTGGTCTCATCCTAGGTGATAGTTTATAAAAATATCGTGTATATTTAACTATACCTAGATCATAGCAATTGATTCATAATCAAAAACTAAAAAGACATACATCATTCATACATGTTCATTATGTAGTTATGGACAATACGGTGATTAACTAGAGCTATACAATTAATCACCACAATTATATAATAATTATATAATTAAAAGCATGCAAACACACAAGCACTAGTGATCTCATCTCATTTCGCCTTCCTGGTTGCATTTGTGGATCATCATCGCCTCTCCCCGGCCGGCGCGATCAATTACAAATAATATTAATTTTTTAAACAATTTCAAATACAAATGAATTGTAAGAGAAAGCCTTAGGGCCGAGTACAATAAAGGAGGGAGATAGAATTACAATAGAATGAGAGAGAGAGAGAGAGGGAGGTACACAGGTCTCATTAATTAACATTTAATTAACTCATATAACATATTCCAAGATAATTCACACAAATCACATACCACCACATGCTATGAAATAAATAAAGTGCATGTCCATGACCAGTTCAAATTTTAACCAACCACACATGATAAAGCACATCACATGAAGACTAAGATTTTGAAAATATAATAATTTTGGTTTTCTTAAAACCTAGGTATCAATCAAAATTCGATAATTTGAATTTTCGAACTCTCATTTTCTATCATGCATTTAAATCTAATTTAAAATATCAAACACATCAACATGTGTAAACAAAGCTAAAATTAAAATTCTAAAATATTACATGTATAATTTAGAATAATTCTAAATTAATTAATCTAACACTTAGATTAATTTTAAATCACATTAATAAAAATTATTAATGCGAAACAACCTAACATTTAAATAGAATTAAAAATTCATAAATAACACTTATAAAAAAATTTCTAATTTCTGTTATAATTCATTAACAACTCCTTGTTAATAAACCCCTTTTATTAAAAGATATTTCTTAATAACAATTAATAAGAAATATTAATTAGAACATTTCTAATTAAAATAGTCTAACAATTAGACTTAATCCAATCTTTTAATAACTTTTATTAAAAGGTCAAATTTAAGTATATTAGATCTTCAAAAACAATACTTAAAAGATACATGAGTAAACTAATTAATCATCTTAATAACTATTATTAAGACTTAATTAGTCCTTAATATCTTTTATTAAGGTTTATTACTCAAGAAATAATTAACTCAATTATAACTATTATAATTAGTTAATTAATCACTTAACAACTATTATTAAGTGTCTCTAAATTATTAAAATAATTCTCTAACAACAATTGCTAAGAAATTATATAATCAGTTAATTAAAATAAAATTAATAACATTTTTTAATTAATTTTAAAACCATAATATTGATCTAATCACTTAAATAATTAACAACAATTGTTAATTTATTTTAAGATCACATCTTAAATATAAATTAACAACACCTGTTAATATGAATTAAAATTATTATCTTAATTATTAATAACAACAATTGTTAATAATTAATTAAGATCCCATTTTAAATAAATAACAACATTTATTAATTAATATTAAGATAACATCTTAAATCCCCTTTAATTTTAAGATCATATCTTAAAACAACCCCTTTACTATCAAATATATAAATTAATGTTTAAAACATATTTTAAACATAAATTAATTTCAATATTTAAGTTAAATGGGGTAGGATTCATTTTAAATAAAATTTTAAAGGGAATAAAGGCATTAAAAGGGGTTAATGGGCTTTAGGAGGGCTTAATGGGTCAGGTAGAAGGTTGGGCCCAACTGGTTTAGGGCCAGGCCTGGCTCGGCCAGGTAGACCTGGTCCAGGTCACTGGCTCGAGCCAAGGCTCGGCCAACCTTGGACCAGGGAGCGTCCTGGCCCAGACCGGGCCAGGGCCGGCACGGAACCGGCGGTCCAGCCCTGCTGGGCGCCGCTCGGCTGGCTAGGGCACCCCCCTTTTAAACCTTTTATGTTGCAGGTTTTTAGTCGCTTGGGGCGGCGCCGCCGGCGGCAGAGGCGGCCAGTGGTTGCCGGGGGGGGGGGGGGGGGTTACCCCCTTCCTCCCCGGTGCCGGTGGTGGCGGGCCGGCAAGCCCTAAGCCGCCGGTGCCCCTCCAAACGCAGCGATTAAGACTGGTTTTTACAAACCGTGGCCATCCTTCCCACTTCCAACATTTGAAAATAATTTAGAAGGGAGGTTCCACCACCGCCGGCCACAACCTTGATCTTCCGAGGGAGGGCTAGCTGGTCATACCAGCATGCCTCTCATGGTGGTCCGACCACCATTAAACCCTTCTACAAAGCACACAAAACCGGGTTCTTCATCTCCGTGAAGAACACCTCGAAAAACGGATAAAATTTAAATTTCTCCAAAGAAAGTAAATCTGAAAATTTTTATATTCATCCCATGAATAATTATGTAAGAGAAAAATAAATACTTGCATGGAATTAACTTTAAAATATTAATTTCGCCGTTCTAAAGCAGATCAGAGCGGAACCTGGCTCTGATACCACTGTTGGGATCCGGGCGGGACGCGAAGAACGCAGCGGAAACGACGAACAAAAATCCCACCCGATACCCGCTGATCCGATTCGGAACGAAAAATGCAAACCGAAAAACTAACGGGAAGTAATCCGATTACCGTGCGCGGATTCAAATATGCTTCCGTCTTGGTTCCGTCGAGGCGATGCCGTGAGCCGCACAAGCGTCCAGCCTCCAGCGGTATCCACGCGATCTACCACGGTAGTTCATCCTCGCTCCCTCGTCCGTATCAGCTCACTCGCTGAAGATCCGTCGCTGCAACGATGTATGGAAACCCGTGGACGGGAATTCCCAACTTTCTGGAATCTTGCGCGGCGGAGACGGAGACTGTTTTGGCGCCTTGAACAAGGTGCCCAGAGGAGGAGAGAGAAAGGGGGGACAGCCAGTAAGGGGAAATGCTAGAGCTTGGCCTAGGGTTTCTCAACAGCGCGTATATATATATTAAGTCGGCGCGACTTTTCACAAAAGTCTCCGAATTAATATAAATCCCACTAAAACACCACCGACTAAGAATTTTATTGTGTGTGACCCTCTAGGCCCATTAACCAGTTTCGTTTTCAATCCGTTAAGTCCGATAACTAGTTATTGACTTATTGTAATTAATTAATATCTAGATATTAACTAATTACTTAACCGAATTAACATTACATGTAAATTCGGTCGGACTTCTGATCAAGTTGGGTGCCAAGCAACACCGCATGATCCCGGAAGGTAATGGGGTTCAGCAACCTACTCATGGAACCTATCCGTCCACAATTACCGCGTGGCTATAATCCTTCGTTCGCACAATGCTCTTGAGTTAAGCTAGGGTATGGTCAGCTGTCAAACCCTAGATGGTCAACTCACTTGAATCAGACTCCGCTGTACAATATCAAAAAACCTCTTTTCTGATATTATTTCTGCTCTGGCCAGAGACTCCTACGAATCTATTCTAGAACATTCTCTCTCTAGTTACTTGAGAGCGAACGATCCTTTATTGAACACACAATCACCTTCGAAGGTCTTCCACTGGACCCGATCCTTGACTATTAGAGATCCCATGGATAGGAATTCGTAAGTCAAGGTCAAAGTCCATAAGTCTACCAACAAGGTGTCTTTAGTGCCTCAAGTCCAAGGATCAACCACGCCACTGTGACGATGAATCAAGCCGATTGACAGTCAGGTAAATTACCATTCGACGATTCAAGTCGGATCAGTTCAGTGAACTCATTCCCCAATGAGTACCTACAGGTTTACCATTGTGTCGCCACATGAGTAATTAACGAGATCAGTCACCCTCATCATATGAGCTGAAATAACCTGTACTAGTCTTATCGAATGTTTGATGTCATTCTCAAATATCCTACGGTTATGAATAATTAAGAATACGTGTTTATAAGTCATCAGTCTCATTATTACGATCTCATTATAATCTGATGACTATTGCACATATTTATGGACTTCATTATGCATAGTTACAAATATGCCAATCTACATAATGAATTAAATGTCGTTTATTAGTGAACCAGATTAAAATAGGTGTCTTATGATTGATTTAGAGGACACTTATATCCATCATTATGTTAATCGGATTAACCTTGATTGACTTATTTTAACTTCGCTGGATGATATTCTAATCATTTGTAAATAAATGCATGTACTTCAAGCTCTTATGACAATACAAGTTCCAAATCTTTACAACTCTTCTGGTAATTTATGAGACCATGGCACTAGGGTGTATGAACTGATCATGCAAATTATTCGAAATGACCAAGAGGATTGTTTGTCATAAAAAAGATAAATAAGTAAAATATAAAATATGAAAATAAATAAATAAAGTTCTTCAAAAGGCCACAGGACATCAGAACCATAAGTGGTGTGAGAATATTGCTTGAACACTTGAATCGCAAATCCTTGGACTACATAGTGACAAAAAATGACCTTAACTTGTTCTGAAGCCTTTGCAACTTAAAAATTGTCTAAGAATTTGATATAAAATGGAGTCATTTAGTAAACAAAATCATTTTAGACATAACTAAATCAAGAATCACTTCTTTAAACTTGTCTTATCATATTAATAATATTTTTTCTCTAGGACATGGCAAGTTGTTCTAGGAAATTTGTCACCTTTTGTGAAAATAAATAAATCGTATACAGAATTTCATTGTAACAATCCTTTCTAATAAGAACTACATTCAATCTACTTATCCAAGTCCCCAAAACAAACTATGGAGTAAGTAAATGTGTTTACTTAAGTCTAAGAGTCCCACTTCAGAACAAATAAGAGGATCATTCAAATTTTATTTCACTCTCAAATTTCAAGATAGTTTCATCTAAACTTTTGTCAAAATTATCCGAATCCCTCAATAAATAACAAAATAAATCTTTCGTAAATTGAACAAAGTCTGAAGTACTTAATCAAGCCTCTCGAGGTGATGTAATTAGTGCTATTCATTTATAGATAGCGGGATCAGATCAAATGAATCTATATTCGCACGATTAAATTAGAACAATGCGGATTAATAATTCAAACCCCAAAGTAACACAAAAAACATCACAACATCCTTGAAAACTAAGAATGTTGGAATATTTTGGGCATTGATGCATAACTTTAAAACAATTTAAAGTATATGGGTACATGTCTTTAGTTGTGGTATAATTATGTTTTAGATGTGTGTGCAGATGGTTTAACTACATGTGCCTTGCAGATTCTCTCAATTTACAATATTTATATTTGAGGTGACATTCGGGAGAGGAGTGTCACACTCTTTGAGTCTCGACCTTTGGGCTCACTTTGTTTGCAAAATTGTTTATCTCATAATAAAGTTTGGAAGATTTCTTAAATTAAAATAAGAGGTATTTTGATTTGGTAAGTTGTTGGTATTCTACCTACAATAAGAAAAATTATATTAGAATATTCCAAGTGATTTAGTAAAAAAAAGTAGAATAATTAATGAGTAAAATAAAAAGTAAAAAAGAATTGAGAAAATTAGGCATTTTAAGTACAATTCAAAGAATTTGAGGAATTAGGAACCTCCGCAACTAAGCTGAGTTTAAGTCCTTATATCAATTATCCGTGGTCATACGCAGCTAACAAAGTGAGCCTTGGAGTTTGCCGTTGTTGCCGTTGTTGTTGAGCTCTTTCTAACGCTCGGGCGTGTTATCTCATCTTATTATCCTTCGGTCTTGACAAGCTAGGTCCTCTGTATAGTGGTCCCCACTCCCTGCCATCCATCTCTATTCATGGTGGTGTGTTTCGTTCCATGTTGGCGTGTTTTCTCTCATTGAATGAAAGTACTTATGACCAAAAGTAATTTTGTAGGACAATGTCTACTAGAACATATTATAAATATGATAAAGTATTATAAAATAACATTTTTATACTTAGAACATCATAGATTATCTTTGGCTTTATTTATGTTTCAAGTATTGTGGATTATCAAGTCCTACAATCAATTAGTCCATACCATATTCTTGTCACCTAATTTTGATTTTCAACTTAGAAGTACCAAAAGTTCAAATTCAAAATGTTAAATAAAGAAAAGTTTTGCATATGTGAACTTTTTAAAAATTGACCTTTTTTAAACCAATATTTATTTGGGTTTTTTACATGTAATCCTCAAATACACCGTATTTGCATCTATACCTCCAACTCTCACCTATTATCATTAATACTTCTGAAATCTTAAAAATATTACATCTATACTCCTCCCGTCAAACTTAGGTGAATTTCAACGAAATATGTCAAAATATTTGCATAACTTATGATATCATCGAAGGTGTCGGAGGTACATAATGTAAAACTTTAGTGAATTGAGAGATATATATGTAAAATATTAGTGAATTTAACGATATTTATGCAAAATTATTAAATTGAGAGATATAAGTGCAACTTTTTCAAAATTTCAGAAGTATTGATGTTAATACGTGAGAGTTGGGAGTATACATGTAAATACGGTATATTCGTGAGATATACATGCAAAAAAACCTTATTTATTTTTACATCAAAAAGGACAAGCCCGCAACATTAATAGTATACAACAGAGGACCAACATTAGTATACAACACTGGCGTACGCATCTAGCACAAGAGTGATCCAGGTCTTCCCTTTCACTCGGCGGATGTCGGAGAAACACCCACCCTAACTCGCAGAGCTCGTAACGACCTAGTCTAGGCTGATGCGGCCAATGTAGTCCTTGACCAGGGAGACGTAGTAGAGATGCCTCCCTACCCTTACGCCGCCGGTGACCATCGCCAAGTCCGGGTCCGTGTACAGGGCAAGCGCCTCTCCTTCCAGGCTCGCGCACAACACGCCGCTTTCCTTCTGGGAAGGGAGGAAGCCGCCATCAAACTTCCACCACTTGAGGGCCAAGGCCACCATCTTCCTCACCCACGGGTACCTGAGCGCCACCTCCCCGCTCCAGCTCTTCATCTGGTCGAGGGAAACAAGAAAATACCAGGAATACCACCCTCAACACAGAAACCCATGGCTTTATGGAAGAGTGGAAATTAAGTACTGGCGCTAGCGGCCGCATTTACCACAGAGAAAGCGATCCAGAAGTAGCCCTCGCCATCATATCGGATGTTGTCGGGGAAGCCGGGCAGGTTCTCCATGAAGCGCTCGACCGTCCCCTTCTTCTCCCCGGCAATGTGGTATCTTCTGCACCTTCTCCTGCCAATGCAAACGTAAGCAACTTGAGACGGGTATGTGTGCGTACGTAGCTTGCACTGATCTGTAGTTGTTACAGGAGGGACTCGCAGTAGACGAGGGAGGCCTGGTCGGGGGAGATGGCGACGCCGTTGGCGAAGTAGAGGTCCCGCAGGAGGACGGTGGTGGCGTTGGTGGAGGGGTCGAAGCGCAGCAGCCGGCCGTGGGGGCGGCCCTCCAGGATGTCGAACGTGTGCAGGGACTGGTTGTACTTGTGCGACGCGTCCGTGAAGTAGACGGCGCCGTCGGAGGCCACGTCCACGCCGTCCGTCAGCGCAAACCGCAGCCCCTCCGCCGCGTCCGCCAGCACCCGCACTGCGCCGTCTTCCGCCACTGTCAGCAGTCCCTATTGAGCGGGGAAAAATGAAAAATATAAACAATAAAAAAAGATATTAAAAAAAAGATGACCCAGCAAGCACAAGGCTACAAATCATGCTCCACCCAAATCTTATTCAAGATTTCAAGAGATAAAGTTAGATAATCAAAATATATCCCTATAAAGTTTATATAAAAAATTGTAATTTTTTTTTTTTACACATGCCTTCATGAACTACTATATTTATATGCATACTTGTAACCTTCATAATGTTATAAATACTCCTCACATTTGACATCTTTAAGGACGTTACAAAACTTACACTTTCTTTTGTCAAAATACTGATAAGTTTAACCACAGGCCTGAAAGCTTTTGTAAATTCTTGTGAGGTCAAATCGAGTATATGTAACATTTTGATGAATTTAGGGATATACATACAAAATGTCCAAACCATTTTGGTATATTTTTATTGAAGTTCATGATGTTATAACGGAAAAAAATATAATGATTTACCAAAATATCTATAAGAGATCCCAAAAGTTTTGCCGGCTGTGTCAACATTACATGTATTTGGGTTAACCCGATGATGACCTCTGTAACCTTCTCTGGGTATACCGCTTGATGGCATCTTCATCGCCAGATAATTCTTCTATCATTCACCCATATTAAATCAAAACAAAAATATTATAATACACTTAATAATTAACATAAACACTTATGAGTATAATGTACTTAATAATAACTAATATACGAAACAACATAAAAATAATACATCAAATTTAATATGAATTTTTCCCAATTAAGGCTTATTTCGTCTTCGTAACATGTTGTTAAGTTTTTGTTTTGAAATCGTCGGCTTTAAAATCAGAGAAATAAAAATTTTGATTTAAAATAACTGATTTTGGAATCACTGATTTTAGTTTGCGGTGATCTGAGACTGAAAACCAAAATCAATTGGATTTGTTTGGTGCTTCATAAAATGTCTTAAAATCTCAATTTTAAAATGAACTATTTTTTTAAAATAGGTTAATTACGTATATAATCCTACTATATAAGTAAATTAACTTTTGCCTCTGTTATTTTAGCCCCATTATTAATAACCTTGTTGTATATAAATTGTCGCAAAAGTGTTTTTGTCATTGCCATCCATTAGCCTTTTGTTAAATGTATTTCTTACTATAGTTGTAATACCATAAGATTGACGACAAATTAACAGATTTGAATATAATAATTATAATTAATATAAATGAAGTTAATTTTTTACTTTTTGTGGAGGATTGAAAAAAATAATTACAGAAGAATATGTGTTCAAAAATGCTAATATTTTTTATGTGAGTATTAAGTTAATTTTTTGATAGATATTAAAAGTTCATAACTATTTTATCCAATTAAAATATCGATTGAGAGAGAACTAAAAAGTGAAATGAAAGTTATTATTATTATCTCATGAGATTATCTTAATAAATATTGTATTGAAACTTGGATTGAGAGAAAAATGAGAGAAAGACTAGTCTTATTAATAATGAAATTAGTTATTACTATCTTTTGAGACTATCTCAATAATGATAATAAATATTAAAATATATAATTATTATCCCAAGAGGATATCTCAATATTAACAACAACAACAACAATAATAATATGAGTGAGAAAAGTGAGACAGAGACTGGTCTCGTTAATAATAATAATAATAATAATAATATTATTATTATTATTTAAAAATTAATAATATCAAGATTAGTTATTATTATCTCATGACATTATCTCAATGATGATAATAATAATATCAAAATTGATTATTATTATCCTAAAAGATTAAAATAACAACAACAATAATAACAATAATAGAAAATAAAAAAATATGAGATACAAATATTAATAAGAAGAGAGAATATTAATAGGGAGAGAGAAAAATGTGAAAATGGATAATAATAATCAAAATTAGTTGTTATTATCCCATAAGACCGTCATCTTGAGATTAATTTTTTAATACTAAAAATATTAAAATTAGTTATTATCAACCCAGGAGATTACAATAACAACAACAATAACAACAACAACAATAATAGGGGACAGAAAAAATAAGAGATAAAAATATTAATAGGGAGAGAGAAAAATGTTAAAGAGGAGAGAGAGATGATGATGATGATAATATTATAATAATAATAATAATAATATAAAAAATTATAATTATTATATATAAGAAATTTTTGTTACAAAGAGAAGGTCGAGAGAAAGAGATAGAGAGAGAGAGAGAGAGAGAGATCGTGTGTGTGTGAGAGAGAGAGAGAGGGAGGGAGAGATCCTGAGAGAAAAAGAGAGGGCCAAGAGAGAGAAAGAGAGCTAATGAGAGAGAGGGGAAGAGAGAGGGAATTAATGAGAAAGAGAGGGGAGGAGAGAGAGAGAATTAACGAGAGAGAATTAATAGTGGACATAGATATTAACAGGGAATGGAGAGAGAAGGAGAGAGAATTTAAGCAAGAAATCAAATTCTCTAATTTGACACATGGCACAAGAGAACTTTGTTTTACATATATAATATAAATTTAACCCTCTTAACCTTTAACCAAAATTAAAAAAATATCTTAAATATCTTTATTCTTTGCTTTCTCTCTCTTTTCATCCATCTCTCTACCTCTCTTGGCACAACATGCCTTCGAAAAAATAGTTAACTGTCAGGATATTGTAGCCACACACATGCATAGACATAGTATCCACATGGATCTATGCGCAGACGGGATCACCTTTACATCATCGCTGTCGCCTTCCACCACCAGAGAGAGGAAGGGGACAGCCAAAGAGGAAGAGAGAGAGGGACGGCCAGAGAGAGACCCATATGCTGGTTAGGATGTTTCTCTACATTTCTCTATTATACATATTCTCTCGACTTTTTTACAAAAATCTAAAAGTATATGTAAACCTTTATAAGTCCAGTCTCATGTAAATCTTTATGTATGTGACTATCTAGGCCCGACTATCAATCTAGTTGTAGTTCCATTAAGTTTAAAACGTCTTTTAAAATTAAATTAATTCATTTGTCACCTCATGATCAAATGAATTAAACATTTTGATCACCAATGGCACCAAGCAACACCTTTTAATCTCAGAAGATGTCAGGGATCATCATCCCGCTATCAGATCCTATATATCCACAGATTATTGTACGGAAATAATTCTTCGTTCACATAACTTAACAATGATGGCGGAATATAGTTAACTGTCAAACTCCTTAATCACTTAAGTGGATCGATCGCTCAATGATATATCGGTAATCCCATTAATCCTGGCCAGGAACTTAAATGAGCATAGACTATTAAAGGCGATTCTATGTTGACCACTCAATCACCTTCGTACAACTTCCACTGCTAATGGTCACTTAAATATTCGGACCTGTATACTGTGAATCCTTAATCAAGTGTTAAGTAATAGTAGTCCTCGCACAAGGTGTCCTTAGCGTCTCTGGTCAAGGAACCTACCATATTATTGCGACACAGAATATCCAGGTTGACAGTTAAGATCATCCAGAAATTCTAGAGCGGATTAGTTCAATGAACTCATTCAACTAATGAGCACCTACATATTTGTCTCAGTGTCCTCACACTAGTGATTATGAGACCAACCACTCTCGTCACATGAGCAGACACAACATATATCAGTCTATACAAATACTCGATGTCTGGTTTAAGTATTCCATGACTGAGAATAATTTAGGACTTATGTTTATAGAGGGTTAATCTCATTATTACAACTCCTTGTGATTTAACTCTCATTGCATAAGTCCTTGGACACACACACACACACACACATATATATATAATATCATGTAAGTAGATACACAATTATACGCATATATAGATGTATATGAGAAATACCATTTATTGTTAAATAAGAATTATATGAATTAAGTCTGTAATTGGATTAGGACACTTTAACTCCTTCATTCTCCCACTTGGACTACAGTCGATCACCCACATGTTTAATCCCCATCCTATAAAAGTGACGTTCAAAAACTTTCTGAGTCAAAGGCTTTGGTCAGTGGGTCCACAATATTATCTTTAGATGGAACTCTTTCCATGAGAATATCTCCTCGAACAATCATCTCTCTAATCAAGTAGAATTTCCATAGAATATGTTTTTACCTTTGATGATTGTTTAGCTTAAAAAACAAAGGCACTGGATCAGAGATACTGGACACAATTCCAACTCCGGTGATGAATTTCTTCATCCAGATCGCTTCCTTTGCTATTTTTGAGGCTGCAATGTATTTTGCCTCAATACTAGAGTCGATTGTCGTACTCTGCTTGGAACTTTTCCAACTCACCGCTCCACTATTCAGTGGACTTGTTGTCATCATTATCTGATTGAAGCTAGAATCTGTGTATCCTACAACTTTTAAGTCAGAATCTTTATAGACTAAAATATATCCTTAGTCTTTCTCAAGTACTTTAAGATATATTTCACGGCTGTCTAGTATTGTGGACCTGGATCAACATGATATCTACTGGCTATGCTGAAAGTATTCACTATGTCAAGTCGAGTACATAGCACTGTGTACATGATAGACCCAATAGTTGAAGCATAATGTAGCTCACTCATGTACTCTCTCTTCTCAGGTGTCTTTGGTGACATATTCTTGGAGATATAGATTTCATGTCTCATCGGTATGAGACCGTTTTAAAATCTTGCATGTTAAACCATTTAACAATTGTGTCCATGTACATAGACTGAGATAAGCCAAGCATCCTATTAGATCTATCCCTATAGATCTTTATCCGTAGGATATAGGATGCTTCTCTCAAGTCCTTCATGGAGAAGTTAGATGGCAATCAAACTTTCATAAACGACAACATTCCTACATCATTCCCAATAAGTAGAATGTCATCAACATAAAGAACAAGAAAAGTCACAGTACTCCCACTGAATTTCTTCTACATACACGGTTCGTCTTCATTTTTAATGAACTTGTAAGATTTAATTGCTTTATCAAATCTCATATTCTAGTTGCGAAATGCCTGCTTCAGTCCATAAATAATTTTTTGCAATTTGCACACCCTTTCTAGAAATCCTGTGAATATGAAACCTTGAAGTTGTATCATATATACCTCTTTTTCGAGTTTTTCATTAAGAAATGTTGTCTTCACATCCATTTTCCAAATGTCATAGTCATAATATGCTGCTATGGCCAGCAGGATTCCAATGGATTTGATCATGGCTATTAACGATCTCCTAATAATCAATGCCTTGCTTCTGAGTGTAGCATTTTGCAACCAGTCTTGCCTTGAAGGTCTCCACCTTCCCATCAAAGAAAATGTTCCTTTTGTAGACCCATTTATATCCAATGGGTATAATATCCTTTGGTAGATCTACTAACTTTCAAACTTAGTTGGAATACATTGATTCTATTTCAGAATTTATGTCTTCCTACCATTTCTCAGAGTCAATGTTGTTTAGTGCCTCCTTATAGATTTGAAGGTCCTCACCCTCAATGTTTTGTACCATTTACCTATCCTGAGAAATATGACCCACATATCTATCAGGTTGTCTAGACACTCTATATAACCTACGTACAATTGGATCTGATCTCTACTAGATCGGAATGTATGATTCTTGAATAGATTCTTGAGGTATATGAGTGTTGATATGTGATTCTAGAACTTCCTTTAAGACTACCTTGCTCTTATTATTCCTATTAAGGATGTACTCGCTCTCAAGGAATTGGGCGCGCTTAGCGACAAATGCACTTTGTTCGTTAGTCCGATAAAAATAATATCCAAAAGTCTCTCTTGAATATCTAACAAGTCTACACTTCTCAATCCTAGATTCTAATTTGTCCAGATCATACCTCTTAATATATACAGGGCATCCCTATACTCTAACATATTTAAGATATGATTTCTTCTCTTTTCATATCTCACGTGGTGTGGAAGAAACTGATTTAGTCGGAACCTTATTTAGGAAGTATGCAGCTGTCTTTAGGGCGTAATCCCAAAGAGACACGAGAAAAGCAGCAAAGTTCATCATGGACCGTACCATATCTAATAAGGTACGATTCCTCCTTTCAGCAACTCCATTTTAATTGAGGTGTGTATGGAGGTGTCTATTGTGATAAAATCTCATTGTCTTTGAGATAGTGGGTGACCTCCATATTCAAGTATTCAACACCTTGATCTAATCGAAGTGTCTTGATACTTTTTCTGGTTTGTATTTCCACTTCATTTATGAATTCCTTAAATTTCTCGAATGCCTTGAATTTTTACTTCATCAAGTATACATATCCAAATCGAGAAAAATCATCAGTAAAGATAATGAAGTAGGAAAAATCACCATTAACCTGTATAAACATAGGTCTACATACATCTGAATGTATGAGTTCTAATAACTCACTGGACCTCTCTCCCTTTCCATTAAAAGGAGCTTTGGCCATCTTATCAGTGAGGCATGACTCACATATTGCATATGATTCATAATCAAATGGATCAAGATATCTATTTTTATGTATCCTAGTGAGTATGTTCTCACTGATGTGACCTAGCCTACAGTGATAAAGATATGTAGTATTCACTCAATCTCTAAATCTTTTGATGGGTTTATCAATAAACATCATGAAAGGAGTGCAATCTAAAACATACAAGCCATTATATACATTCCTATCTACAATCTTATTGCCATTCCTAAATAAAAAAAAAACCATTGTTCTCAATGAGAATTTCATATCCTATCTTGTCCAAACAAGAAATAGAAATAATGTTCTTAACAATACTGGGAATATAATAGCAGATGTCCAGAAACAAAGTAACTCCATAAGGTAAACTGAGGTTGATGGATTTCACGGGGAGTGCATCAATTCGTGGTCCATTCCCATACGAAGCTCGACCTCTCATTTGGCAAGACTCTTATTGCCCTGTAGCACCTATAAGTCATTACAGATATGTGAGGTATAACCTCTATCTAACACTCAAGATGTAGATCTGTAAGAAAGATTCAGGTCTATCATATAAATACTTGTAGCCTTAGCTTGCTTCATCTTAGCCTTCTCTTCAAGATAGTTTTTACAATTCCTTTTTTAGTGCCCTTCCTCCTTGCGGTGGAAACACTTTCCTTTGTCTTTCTGATCTGGTTGAGGTTTCTTAATAACCTTGTTTATCTTTGCCTTCTTTCCTTTTCCCTTCTTAAAGGGTTTCTAAAGCTTTCTTTTCTTGTTAGTCTTATTGGCAAATATGACCCTCTTAACAGTGATCTAAACTGTCTTTAGCATGTTCAGGATTCTCACCATTGTGGCACTAATCCTATTCATATTGAAGTTCATCACAAAGTTAGAACAAGAATCTAGGAGGGACTGCAAGATCAAATCAACCTAGAGATCATGCACTATCAGGAAACTAAGTCCTTCAAGTCTCTCTATCTAGTCAATCATTTTTAGGACATGGGTCTGAACAAGTGATCCTTCTACCATCTTGGCACGAAAGAGATTGCGAGATATCTCATAGCTCTCAGCCCTACTCTAGTCACTGAATAACTCTTACAAGTGAAGCAGTATGGAGTAGGCACTCATCTTCATGCTGCCTTTGCAATTCATTGGTCATTAAAGCCAACATGATGCATTGAGCAATGACAACATCTTTCCTCCATTTCTTGTTAGCCTCCCTCTTAACTCTTGAGAGATTTTCGGCAAGCTCAGGCACTTTCTCTTTGATGACATAGGCTATTTTCTCAATGGTGAGAACTATCCTCACGTTCCTCAGCCAGTCAAGAAAGTTCGGACCTGATGCATGGTGGACAACAGTCCCCCCCCCCCCCGACCTAGCGCATGGCTAGGGTTTCCCCTAGCTGCCGCCGCCCCCTCCCCAGCCCGATGCTAAGGAGGGAGACCAAGCTCAGCTGGCCAGGGCTCCAGTAGCCATTGTTGCCGGCGTTGGTGCCAACGGCACCCCTATATATATAGGCTTTTCTTTTTGGGTTAAAACTGCATCTCCTAGCGACCTGAGACTCCAACCGGCCGTCCACCGCAACTGAGCGCTGCATAAGCCTTCTGCCACCGCCGTTTGACACCCACCACCAGTGATCTAAAAACTCCGGCGACTCGATTTGTGGGGTTATAAAATGATTTTAAACCTTAAAAAAATATGTTGCATACTAGCAAAACGGTCGACTTTGCGGTGTCAGTTCTTACTTTCCGGTGCTTCAAACTTCGCCCCGAGAAAATCGATGCGACTCCTATACTACCAGGAACAGTTCTCAAGCGATGAACACGATCCGTTTATCTCATAATCAAATTGGAGATGTCGTTAATATAGCGACTCCGTGCAAAACGCGAATACACATAAACCCCGAAACTGGCAAGAACAGAGCATGAACTGACTCTGATACCACTGTAAGGTGCTCGTGGGACACAACATAAGAGTGAAAATGATGAGCAATGGGATCGAGACGTGATGTTCTTGCCATTACAACTCAAAATAATAAAGAGAGAGAGAGCAATTTTTCATGTTTGCGGGGTCGAGAAAAATTCTTCCAAAAATTAGAGACTAACGAACAGAGATCGAGAATCTCCTCAAAACGTAGACGATCTGCGAGACTAGATAGCCGCACACGCGCACAACCTTTAGACATAGTATCCACACAAATCTACGCACAGAGGGGATCACTTTCACGTCGTCGGCGTCGCCTTCCACCACTAAAGAGAGGAGAGGGACAACCAGAGAGGGAGAGAGAGGGGGACGACCAAAGAAATACCCACAGTTAGGATTTTTTTTCTACATTCCTCGATTATATATATTCTCTCGATTTTTTCACAAAAGTTCAAAAAATATATATAAACCTCTATAAACCCAATCTCACGTAAATCATTACATGTGTGACCCTGTAAGTCCGACTATCAACCTGGTTGTAGGTCCATTAGCTTTAAAACATATTTTAAAATTAAATTAATTCATTTGTCATCTCATGATCGTATGAATTGAGCATTTCGATCACGAATGGCATCAAACAACACCTCGTAATCCCAAGAGATGTTGGGGATCATCGTCCCACCATCGGAACCTGTATATCTACAGATTATTGTACGTAAATAATCTTTCGTCCACAGAACTTAATAGTGATGGCGGAGTATGGTTAACTTTCAAACTCCTTAATCACTTAAATGGATCGATCTCTTAATGATATAGCAGAAAATACCTTTTCCGATAATCCCATTAATCCTGACCAGGAACTTAACTGAGCATAGACTATTGTGGGTGATTTCATGTTGACCACTCAATCACCTTCGTACAACTTTCACTGCTAATGGTCACTTGAATATTCGGACCCGTATACTCTAAATACTTAATCAAGAACTAAGTAGCAACGGTCCTCGCACAAGGTGTCCTTAGCGTCTCAGGTCAAAGGACCTACCATACTACTACGATACATAATATCATAGTTAACAGTTAAGACCATCTAAGAATTTTAGAGCAGATCAGTTCGGTGAATTCATTCAACCAATGATCACCTACATATTTGTCTCAATATCTTCACACTAGTGATTATGAGACCAACCCCCCTCATCACATAATAAGCAGAACATATATCAGTCTATCCGAATACTCGATCTCTAGTTCAAATATTATGACCGAGAACATTTTAAGACTTGCTTATAGAGGGTTAATCTCATTATCACAACGGTCCTCGGACATTATATATAAACACACACATACACACACGCACTATATATATATATATATATGAGAAGTACTATTTATTGTTGAATAAGAGTTACGGTGCCTTAGAACACCCTAACTCCTTTGGACAACTAGACTGCTTCACAATTATATACATATACACACATATGTATGAGAAATACTATTTATGTTGAATAAGAGTTACGGTGGCTTAGAACATCCTAACTCCTTCAGACAACTGGACTGCTTCACATGAAAAAAAGGATTCAGTATTTTTGTTATCTCTCCAAATGAATAAATATACATGTTGATTTTTTTTATTTTATTTTTTTGAATATTAAAAGAGATGCCTGCATTCATTAGTTGAAAGAAAGGTGTACAACAACAATGAGAGGGAAAAAAACTAGAACACAGAACCATGAAAACATTGACACGTTATAGGGAAGCACAAGGAAAGGAGTACACATAAAATGGGGAGCCGATGGGTATAACCTATTAGATATAATATGAAACATCATCGGAGACCAAGCACACCGGAGTAGCTAGAGCATTAGGAAAAATCGGACAATAAAACTAACGAGGAGAGTAGTACCATCGGAGCACTACAAAAGAGTGACGACTTGCAGGGAGGAGGTCAGACCTCTACGAAGATGCAGACGGCACGGTCAGACAGAGCTGCAATTTCTTGTGCAAATGATGGAAGGGTGCTCAAAGGCGTACAACAATGCATATCAGATGTGTGTAAGATCTTGGGAAAATCTCAAGGATCCAAGGAAGAGCTAGATCCACCCATAGCCACCACATCCATGACGGAGTCCAAAAAGGCACCAACAAGGGCACCTAGAGCACAGAGGTCTCCAAAAGAGGCACGGGCTCTGCAATAGAGAGAGGAGTAGAAGGGCAGATGAAGGGAGGGCTGATGGGGAGGGGTTAAGTGCTACAGGGGTGATGGAGTACAGAGCACATGCTAACCAAAAAGGGGCAAAAAGGGACAAGGGGGGATGAGGATGCAACAGTTGGAGATGGATAATGGCAGGGAGATGGAGAGGGGGCATAGCGGCAGATGGGAGGAGGATTTCACTGCAGATGAGCGGTTGGAGAGGAAAACAAAAAAGAAAAAGAAGGGAAAAAAACATACTTGGGAGGGGGGAGCTCTCAGAAGAGAAACACCCCCTTGCAAGAGGATCAGCCTTTAGTGTTTTTTTTTTTTTTTTTTGGCAGAGAGCACATAAGCTAAGTATTTACAAGTGACCGGGATTTCAACCTGTGGAATCCGAGAAGTCCTCCTGCGTCTAGAGATAAATCCGAACCGGTCAAAAGGTCCGCCTAATTAAGCGAGAATTTTAGGTCGAACTAATTTCCGGAGAAGGAATCTCATGGACCAGAGATAAATATCCAACAGCATAAAAACAAGAGAGTTTTAAGATCCAACCATATTCGAACCCAAGACTTTCCAAGTGAGAGGCAAAGTGAGAAACCAACTACCCCACAGCTGGTTCTCAGATCCGTCACTAGTTGGTGACAAGTCATGAACCAGACAAAATATCTATCAACAACGCTGGTGACGGTTCCTGGTTTAGGTGGGAACACCACCTATCCCCAGAGAGACGAGAGTCCACGAAGTATATAGGCTGATAGGCTTGGCAGACAGATATTATATTGTTTTGTTAAAAGTGCGTAGGAAGAGATTGATCATATCTCTCGTGAGTATATTTTTCACCCCTAGTGGAGTAGTTTCGTCAAGGTTTCATAGCTCTATCCGTGCACTTCCAAATGGAACAGTCTGGTGTGACTTGACAAAAAAGTCTAAAAGAAAACTCATGTTTGGGAGCATTTTTTATTTTGTGGCTATTTTATTTTTAAAACTTTTTTCATTCAAAATTGTACTTAATTTGAACATGGTATAGTCAATTCTTTACTCATTTAGGAAGATAACTATGACTTTAAAATTGTGGAGACCTATTTGTGTGTGAGAGAGAGAGAGAGAGAATTAGAGTTATGGATGTGAGTGTATGTTTGAGAGAGAGAGATATATGGATGTGTGTACTAGAGAGAGAGAGAGAGCTGGGAGAGTTTACGAGAGAGAGAAGCAAAGCCATTATGGAAGAAGGAGACATCACCATGAATCTTCTTTGAAAAAAAATAAAATTTGAGTTGTTGCTATTTTGGAAGAATTCTATGAAGATTCTATACCTTCCGATCATCTCCCTGAAAGAGAAATCCAAAGAGAGTGAAAGTCTTATTGGGTGTTTGAGCATCTTTTTCTCTCAAAACTATTTCACTCTAGAAAATTATCACACTAAATTTTTTACTCTAAAAACACCGTATTTCAGTTGTTAACGTGTTTGGCTAATCTGAAACTGTTTTCAAAATCGTGTTTCACCTGTTTGGCAGGTATGATATCCAGGAATTATACCTATGTTCTAGGAGGTGGAGAGGAATAAGGGGTCGTGCCAGCCATCGGTTTTCTTGGAACAACGCAAATAGAAAGAGGTGGGAGAAAGGCGATCGAGGCGTACGTATCATGGCAGAAGCCATGTTTTCTTTTGATCGAATTCAGGGGAAGAGGATGAGAAGGGCCTCATATGGGGGGTTGGTATGGTGCCACCGCCGTTGCTGTCACCTTCAAGCTGCTCTAGAATGGGGGAAGGAAAAGGATGGGGGAGGACAACTGGCTCTTGTGGAAAACACAGCGAACGGCAGATGACATAGTCAGCGACCATGGTGGGGGTGGTGGGTGGGTTTTGTGGCTAACTGTGGTCAAGTAGACACAAACGTCATGTCAAATTCAATTTGAACGATACTATTAGTAGGATATCATTTGAACATATCCAGCTCCACCCATCCATCTACTTTAAATAAGATTTTTTTATATATTAATTGTGTAAACGGTTGTATTACCTTTATTCTGCTTATTCGATTTGTTTTGTAGATGTGGTATTCTCAATTTATTATTTTCGGATTTTTTATTATTAGAACAAGAATAATTCATTTTAGGTGGAATAAGTAGTTCAGAAAAATAAATAGTTTCTGCCTTTTAAGTAGAATGATTTATGATATTTATTCAAAGAATAACGCTCACCCATAACAATAAAAAATAACACGTCCAGACTTCCAAATCGAAAAGGCGGAATAATGCGTCTCATTTGACATTTATTCTCAAAACAAACTGGCCCTTAGAATATAAGAGAGGATGTGATTATATATTGCGACTTACAAGATCACATGACTCAGGCTAACTTTGATATTTTACATTTATTTATGGTTTCCGCAACGTATTGGGTAGATACTTATCTTATTTTCATATATATATATATATATATATATCAAGAGAGAGAGAGAGAGAGATCTTTAATATGCATCTTTATGCTAATGAAAATATGCGATGAAGCAAAGAATTCACCTATTGTTACGAGGAAAGAAAAACCCTTCTCTGGATCTAGTTGAAGACTATGGCCCACTAATTTCCAAACTATGCATAAAGATATTATATAGTGATTAGGTTATTGAACGAGAATAAAAAAGTACAAGGATGTTATTCAAACTTCTGACAGCCTTTTTCTCTTCCACAAAATTATTACCCGTTTCTTTGACAAAATGAAACTTCGACCAAACATTGTCCTTCCCCAAATAATGAACATCAAATAGAATTAGGGAACATGATCTAACCTTTTATGCAGAATGAAAGATAGTTATCCACACAAAGTTATCGTTTTATTGCTATTGAAAACAAATTAAAAAGGAGCACAAAGGTAATCAATTATAGTCCTAAATTCACATAACAGACTAGGTCCTCCAAAATACTCCAAAAATTGCTTGGGCATGTCCTTTTTGGTGTTTTGAACGTCATGCTTCATATGTTAATTGAGAAATTCCTGTCGAGCATGCACACTCAATGGATGTGCGCAAATTTATGGAGAGCGGGTGTGCGCTACACCATGTGCGGCGCACACCTCATTAAGGTGTGCAACAAGCTGTTCTCATGTTGATAAGTCTGAAAGTTACACTTGCACCTTCTTAACTTTCACGACTCTAGTAATTAGCCTCTTTCCTCATCCATGTTCTTTGTTTTTTACACGTGTCCTTAATCACTTAGCATCTAGCTAGGGGCATATCCCGCGCTCTCCATATGGGGAAGGAGCACTTGAACAACTGTGTTCCTTGATCACATGAGATGCACCATCCAAAAGATCTTTCCCCAACAAGAACCCCACCTCAAATTGGCATCTTTCGTGGGCGGATTTGTCAGATTCTTGCAGAAAATTCCCCGTAGAATAAGATAACTCTTGAGATGGCTTAGTTTTCAACCCTCTTATCTGGAGAAAATGAACGAATAATATTTGTTCACTGTATCATCTGATCGAAAACAAGGAAGAAAACCTCTGGATTCTGGTGGCCATAGTTGTTGAAACTACATACTGGCAGCCTAATTAGTTTCGTGAAGTTTTCTTCTAAGAGCCTCTGGATTCTTTTAAAGTTTGTTATTGTTTCTCCTCAGCATAATTAAACTAAAATATATGGCACTTACACAGATACTTCGAATTAAGAGTTGCACTAAGTATAGCCTAAAACAACAAATTTGTCACATTTGGTCGACCAGCTACCCACATCCAACGCAAACAACCACCCCACCCCCCAATGACCAACTTCCCTCCATAGCCCTTAAGTATGGACCAATCTCTAATAATGTCCCATTAGTTTACAAGGAAAGTTGAGAAAGTTGAGGTCCATGATTGATTAGGTTTTGCCGATATTTTTTACAACTTTATTCAACCCAACCCTAAAATTGATTGATCCCCACTACCCGGATAGGATTTTCACCCCCTCCCCCCCACCTTCTATCCCAACTCTCTCTTCCCGTCCCACTATCCCAGTGTGACAAGGATAACCGAATCCTCCGTTGATTCTAAGCAACCCACAGACGAAGGCTAGTGATCACCACTAAGAGACCAATTAAGCAACAGATTAAAGAAAGAGTGTAAGAAAGAACATGGCCACCCACTCCTCTTGGCCGGCCCCGCATACCTTGTAAGCCTCGGCGACGACGAGCTCCTTGCCGGGGCCGAAGGCGAGTCCCAGCGGCCGGCCTCCCACGTGCACCCACTCCTCTACCTCCGCGACCCCAGGCGCGCCGCCACCCTCCCCCAGCTGCAGGCGCTTTATCCACCCGTCCTCGCAGCCCGTATAGAGGAAGCCGGAGCCGGCATCGTAGGCCAGGTCCTCCGGCCCCGGCAGCAGCCCCTCGCCGAGCCTCTCCGACACGCCGAGGACGCGGGGGTGGTGGTTGGGGACGGAGATCGCATGGTGGGTGTAGTCTTCGGGGAGTGGTGCCGCGTCGAACACCTCGGCTCGCAGGGTGGCCACGAGGACCCACGCCAGGGTGGCGGCGCACACGGCGAGGATGCTGACGACGAAGGCGCACCACCCGCCACCAGGGGGCGCCTGTGGCTTGGCCATGGCCAGAAGCCTGATCCCCAAAGTAGAGGTGATATGACAGGAGGAGCTCGAAGCCTCTTCCAACTTACTCGGAGCCGTGAAAGCACGGTGGGTGGGTTTTTGTTGCACACCTTGACGTGCAAAGACTTGGTTGGAGTGACTTGGAGTGCCCACGTCCATGTAAGTGTCTCTCACCTATTTTACTATGAATCGGGGAGAGGACACTCCAAGACATTTTATTGTGATGTATAATTTACCTAATCAAATTTGCAACTTTTTTTTTTGGGGTATCTATAGCGCAACGGCAAGGTGCGAACCTTACCATCAGCCCACGAGGAATCGACCCTGGGGGCAAACACAATTGCGTCTAATCCCGGCGGAAAATTCAGCCAAGAACCCACCCGACTAGCTTGCCCCCACGAACGGTCGAACCTCCTGTTTGTCTTAGGTGGCCGACAAGTCAATCTGACTATGTAAATCTCGTTCATTTATTAATATAATGGCATATATTCATTGTGTAAAAATCGTATTAATTATCGTCTCATAATGAAGTCCGTGAATATGTGCGATAGTGATCAAATTATGATGAGATCATACTAATGAGACTGATAACTTAAACACACATATTCTTAATCGTTCATAGTCGAAGGATATCCGAGAAGGACATCGGATATCCGGTTAGACTAATACATATTACTCATGCTCATATGATGAGGGTGACTGATCTCATAAGTCACTTGTGTGGAGACACTAAGGCGAATCTGTAGGTGCTCATTGGAGAATGAGTTCACTGAACTGATCCGACTGAATCGCTGGATGGTATTGTACCTCACTGTCGACCAACTTGATTCTATTGTCGTAGTTGTGTGGATGGTCCTCGGACCTGAGACACCAAGGACATCTTGTCGGTAGACTTCTGTGTTTTGACCTTGATTTATGAATCTCTAACCACGGGATTCTAAACAGCCAAGAATTGGGTACAACGGAATACCGTCGAAGAGAATTGAGTGTCAATAAAGAATCATTCGCTCTCGGTACGATGAAAGAGAATGCTTTAGGAAGGATGCGCGAAAGTCCCTAGCCAGGACGGACGATAATATCGAGAAATGAGTTTTTCAATATTCATCAGCGACATCCAATCTAAGTGAGTCGACCAGTTAGGGTTTGACAGCACGTCATACCCTGAGTTAACTCGAGAGCATTGTACGAATGAAGGATTATATCAACGCGGTAACTGTTGGCGGAAAGGTTCTAAGAGTGGGTTCCTTAACCCCGATACCTTCCGGGTTCACGCGGTGTTGCTTGGCACCCAATGTGATCGGAGGCCCGGTCGAATTCGATGTGCGACATCAATTCGATTGATTAATTAATTAATAAAGAGTTATTAATTGATTAATAAAGCTAGTAAGGAGTTACTGGGCTTATTGGGCTATTAACCGGACTGATAATTTGGCCTAGAGGGTCACACGCAAATGATTCTAAAGGCGATGGATAAATAAGTTGATTTTATATAAACCGGAGAATTTTATGAAAAACCGCGCGGTAAGTATAAAATATAGCGAACGGGCTGAGCAGGCCAAACTGCTGCTAACCCTAGCCGTCCCCTCCTTTGTTTCTCTCTCTCTCTTGCGTCCCAAGCCAGATCCGGATCCCCAGATCTGCTCCACCGCTTCTCCAACTCCCGTTTGACGGGAAATCGTCCGCGCGTTGTGGCGATCGTTACAGCGACCGGCGGAGGTTTCATGGCTGCAAAGAATGAGGAACGTGAAGATATCTATCACGAGAAGGATCGCGTGGACTCCGCTAAAGGCCGGGCACTTGCGCGGCTTGCGATGTCGCACCGACGGAATCGAACGGTTGCGGATTCCAATCCGCACACGGTAAGATTCGATAATCTGATTATCATAATTTTAGATTTTTCGAAACGGGAACGGATTTCCGTTTTTAATTTTATTTCTGCTGTGCAGGAGATCCGGAGAAACCCGAGAACCCAACAGTGGTATCAGAGCCAGGTTCTACTGTTTCTCGTCCCGTTTTGAGTTCCGAAATTAATTTTTCCATGAATTTATTCCATGCACGTGTTCGATTAATTGTTGGATCTGTGTCCATACGATGTACACAGTTAATTGGATTATTTTTCGTGCAATTTTTGAAATTTATTTTAGGGGTTTTCGCGTTCTTCGTCCAACGAAGAATGGCGGGTTCCGAGCGCACTTTGCGGCTTCTTTCGGGCAACCCCAATTGTTGGGGAGGTGGGCCGGCACCCCAAATCATCCTGGGGATGTCACCTGTCACCACCAGGCTTGCTGCCGGGGTCGAAGTGGCCTTGGTGGGCTGCAAATTGAGGTCCTCTCATCATCTTCTTCAAGGTTTTAAACCAGAAAATAAGAAAAACTAAATTTAAAGGGAGGATGGGAGGCTCGAGCCAGGGGCCTTGCTTACCAAATCATCCTCGGGATGTCACTTGTCACCACCGGGCTTACTGCCGGGGTCGGAGTGGCCTTGATGGGCTACAAATCGAGGTCCTCTCATCATCTTCTTCAAGGTTTTAAACCAGAAAATAAGAAAAACTAAATTTAAAGGGAGGATGAGAGGCTCGAGCCAGGGGCCTTGCTCACCGCCAGGGGTCGCCGGCGCCAGAGCATCATCGGCGCACCGGGGCAGAGCCGGGGCCGGCCACCGGCGGCGTCGATAGTTCCCCACCCGCCGCCATGGAACCTGTAACATGGCTAGGGTTTGGTTAGGGGTGGGGAGGATAGGGGCTGGACCGGTGTGGGGGGCCCGGTCCCGAGCCGGGTCCAGGGCCTGGTCAAACCAGGCCCGCACCAGTGGGCGCCTGGTTCGAGCCCTGGCTCGGCCAGGGCCCGAGCCCAGGGATCAGCCCAAGCGGCTAGGTCAACCCCAACCTTTTTTTTTTTTTCCAATTTTAAACCTTTTAATCTCCTATTGCCCATTTAAAATTGAATTAAAATTTGATTTTAATTTTAAAAGGTTCAAAAGTGTTTAAAATTTAAATTGGGCTTATTAATGATTTTTGAATCATTTAGATTAACATTTAGTTATTAATTTATTAATGTTAATTGTTAGTTTAAATGTTAAATTAATAATTAATCTTAATTAAACTAATTTAATAGTTAAATTAGTGATTAATAATTATTAGTCTAACTGTTAGATTATTAATTATTATCTCAACTAATTGTTAATTAATATATGAGTTAGTTATTAATTTAATTGTTAAATTAATAATTAACTTAGATGACTAATTTAAATGTTAAATTAGTAGTCCTTATTTAATTATTGTTAGTCATTAATTTAATAGTTAAATTAATGATAACTTTAATTATCTAATATAAGAGTTAGATTAATTAGTTATTAATTTGTTAATGTTAATTATTAGTTTAAGAGTTAAATTAATAATTAACATTAATTGACTAATCTAAATGTTAGGTTAGTGGTTAATAATTAATTGCAGTTGATTATTAATTTAAGTGTTAAATTATTAATTAACTTTATTGGACTAGTCTAAGAATTGTTCTAATTGCATGGAATAATCTGGAAATTATTAATTTGGAGTGTGTGCACATGTGATGTGTGTTAAATGATTTTAAATTAGATTTGATGGCATGTTAAATTAATTAAAAAAAATTTCAAAATTCAAATGTCAATTTTGATTGGAACCCAACTTTCTGAAAGCCAAAACTTATTTATTTTGAAAAACTCTTTTATTTTAGCCATGATGTGCTGAATCATGTGTGGATTGTTTAAAACACACCGTGGTCATGGATATGCACTTTTTTAATTATTCATGTGATGAATTGTGTGTTTGTGTGGATCGTGGATGAATGATGGATGTTTATTAAATTGTTAATAAATAGAGATTTGCGTATCTCTCCCTCTCTCATTCTCTGATGTACTTCTACCTCCCTCTCTCTTGTACTCGCCATAAGACTTTCTTCTATTTACACGTAATTCTAGAATTATTGTAATCTGATCGAGGCAACCGAGGAAGGAGCGAGGATGATCCACATATGCAACCAAGAAGGCGATGTGATGAAGATCTCTTGCCTATGTATTTGCAGGTTATCTAATATAATTGTTATGTTAGATTGTGTGTATGTTTGACTGTTGGCTTCAGTCAAACCCATTGTGCTATCCATGACCACACTAGAAATGTATGTGATGTATTATTTTTAATGTTTGATTGTGACTCAAAGCAGGTATAATATTTAGTAAATATATACGATATATTTATATACTATCACTTAGGATAGATCAAGATAAAAGTTATTTAAATACCCTCATCTAAGCTCTAAGTCGTAACGCGAGTAGTTAAGAACTTACTGCGTGGTCCACCATCATTATAGTCATAGGATTCGAATTACTTTAGGTAGGTTTGTTGTGCTATCCACAAGGCCTATTTAATTAGGAAGAGAAACTGTGGCTATGGCATTAGATGCCTATACGATCGGGGTAGAGGAACCATGTAGCTTTGTTATGCTATCTACAAGGGCTCCATGCAAATCAATGCTCGTCGCGTAACAATGATTAGCTTAGACCAGAATTAGTGGTTTGTTGTGCTATCCACAAGGCCATTAAATCTCTGGGGACCGAAGCTATGATCAGATATTGCAAGGAGTTGCAAGTCCCATGAGATAGGTGCTCTCATTAAAGTATTACAGTTTGTTGTGCTATCCACAAGACTATAGTGCAAGTCATTGAGATTCTGATCTCCACTAGGAGACTGTCGGCGTCTCCCATTCTATATAACTGAGGGTTATACAGTCCGTCGAAAATTAGTGGGAGTTAAAACATGACTAAAAGACCATGTCTTGTTTTATTTTTATAATTGAACATCTGCTAAAAGATTTTATATATCTCCTGTAGGGAATTATGTCGTCAAATAACCTACTCGGTGGCATACTTGATGCCAAACGTTTGACTACTCTGAACAACTCGGATTGGCTCAGATACTTGAAGAATGTCTTCAGATCTGAGCAGATTGCCTACGCCCTTAATGCTGATCCTCCTGCTGAATCGGCATTAGATGCCCCTCAAGCAGAGATGATAGCTAACGATAAAAGATCGAAGGACAAAGGCAAAAAAGTAGTAAAGGGTGACTGCTTCTACTGTAAGTAGTATGATCACTAGAAGAGGAACTGCAAGGGGTTCCTCAAAGATAAAGCTCATGGAAAGGTGAAGCTGTCTGAAGCTTCAGATATCTAGATAACATATATCAACTTATCAGTTAGAGATTCTACATCTTGGGTATTGGATACCGGATGTGCTTCTCATATATGTCATGAGGCGGTTTCAGGCGCCGCCGCCACCGCCGCCAGCCGCAAGGGTGGCCGGAAGTTGCAAGGGAAAGTCACCCCTTTCATTTCCACCGCCGGTGGTCACCGGCCGGCGATCCGTTCGCCGCCGGTAGCCTCTTAAAGATGGCGATTTGTGCAGTTTTGCAGATCGTGACCCTTTCATTCTTGTTCTTTCAACGCTTGGAAAAACGAGAGTTTGAGAGTCCTCTACCGGTTGGCGGCCACAGTTTGAATTTGATGAATTAGTTGGTCATACCAGCATGTAATTTGGAGGTCTTCCATCACCATGGAAGTCTCTTCTAAACCCATAATGCCGGTTCTTCATCTTCATTAAGAACACCATGAAACCCCCAAAACAGATTTTTCTCCACATAAATTTAATCTAAAATTTATAGTTCATCCCATGAACAAACTCGTGTGCGAGAAAAGTAAATTTACGCATGGAATTAATTATAGAATATTAATTTAATCGTTCCAGAGCGGAACCTGGCTCTGATACCACAGTTGGGATCCAGGCGGGACGCGAAGAACACAGCGGAAACGACGAACAAAATAAATCCCGCCCGATGCCCGCTGATCCGATTCGGAACGAAAAACTAAAACCGAAAACAACGGGAAGTAATCCGATTACCGTGTGCGGATTCGAATCCGCTTCCGTCTCAGTTCCGTCGAGGCGATGCCGCGAGCCGCACAAGCGTCCGGCCTCCAGCGGTATCCACACGATCCTCCGCGGTTGTTCGTCCTCGATCCCTCATCTGTATCAGCTCGCTCGCTGAAGATCTGTCGCCGCAACGATTGCTGAAAACCCGCCGACAGGAATTCCCGACTTTCGGGAATCACGCGCGGCGGAGACGGAGACAATCCCGGCGCCTCGAACGGGGCGCCCAGAGGAGGAGAGAAAAAGGAGGGATGACGGCCAGCAAGGGGAAATCCTGGAGCTTGGTCTAGGGTTTCTCAAAAGTGGGTATATATATTAAGTCGGCGCGACTTTTCACAAAAGTCCCCGAGTTAATATAAATCCCACTTATGTACCACCGACTGAGAATCTTATTGCGTGTGACCCTCTAGGCCCATTTACCAGTCCGGTTTTTAGCCGTTAAGTCCAATAACTAGTTATTGACTTATTGTAATTAATTAATATCTATATATTAACTAATTACTTAACCGAATTGACATCGCATGTAAATTTGGTCGGACTTCTGATCAAGTTGGGTGCCAAGCAACACCGCATGATCCCGGAAGGTAATGGGGTTCAGCAACCCACTTATGGAACCTATCCGTCCACAGTTACTGCGTGGCTATAATCCTTCGTTTGCACAATGCTCTCGAGTTAACCTAGGGTATGGTCAACTGTCAAATCCTAGATGGTCAACTCAGTTGAATCAGACTCTGCTGTACAATATCAGAAAACCTCTTTTCTGATATTATTTCTGCTCTGGCCAGAGACTCCTGCAGATCTATTCTAGAGCATTCTCTCTCCAGTTACCTGAGAGCGAACGATCTTTTATTGAACACACAATCACCTTCGAAGGTCTTCCGCTGGACCCGATCCTTGACTATTAGAGATCCAGTGGATAGGGTTTCGTAGGTCAAGGTCAAAGTCCAGAAGTCCACCGACAAGGTGTCTTTGGTGTCTCACGCCACTATGACGATGAATCAAGCCGATTGACAGTCAGGTAAATTACCATTCGGCGATTCATGTCGGATCAGTTCAGTGAACTCATTCTCCAATGAGCACCTACAGGTTTACCATTGTGTCTCCACACAAGTAACCAACTAGATCAGTCACCCTCATCATATGAGTTGGAATAACCTGTACTAGTCTAACCGGATGTTTGATGTCCTTCTCAAACATCCTACGACTAGGAACAATTAAGAATATGTGTTTATAAGTCATCAGTCTCATTATTATTATATCATCATAATATGATGACTATTGCACATATTCATGGACTTCATTATGCGCAATTATAAATATGTCAATCTGCATAATGAATCTAATGCCATTGATTAATGAACTAGATTGAAATAGGTGCCTTATGATTGGCTTAGAGGACACCTATATCCATAAATCTCTCACTTGGACTCAAGCCAATCACCTTCGCATTTGATCTCCATCAAATCTAGGTGATGCTCACATAAAGTCTGTGACTAAGACTTGGTCAGGGATCTGCTAAATTATCTATAGATAGAATATTTCCATTACGTTATTTCCTCTTTATCCTTTGTCTCTGAACCTGTGAAAGAACCTCAGAACGTTCTGCAACTTCTGAAGAGACCGTGGCTCGATCACATAATTTATTGCTCCTACTGTTGCCCTACAACGATAGGATAGTGTCAGAGATCTTTTAGAACTACATCTAGTTCAGGGATGAACCTTTTCATCGATACTGTTCTAATAACAGTATCACTTATTTATGTCGTCACCTTAATATCGAGTTCTGGATTGGAACCATTCCAATCTATTCCTTTCTACTAGAAGGTTGAATCCATTATTTGACTTGAAATTTGAGTCAGTGTGACCTCATTGTTTCAAATCATCCTCTCCATATACGTGAATGCATCATTAGCACTTCTCAAGCGCTTAATGATGCATTTCACTCATGTATGCTTTAAGGAACCTTTTCTTTAAATGAATAAATTCTATATCTCAACAATTGAGACTTGTTATGAAATTTATGCCAAACATTTTGACATACAGGTCAATAATATCCCCACCGATCTATCTTAATAGCTTCGTATTTCCAATACGTGGGATATTATAACTAAATCCATTATGGAGGAAACTATGGTTAACAATGCTTTCACTAATAGTAACATCCCGAAGTCATTCTCAATGACTTTGATGTTATTATCATAAAGCATTACTAAAGCGACCGTGCTCCCACTGTCCTTTTTGAAACACACACAGTCCGTGATCATTCTTAATGATCACGTAATTTCTGACAATTAAGTCAAAAACTTTTATTACAATTTTGGAAAGTTTTAGTTTGATTCAAAATAATCTTTTGAAATCATAACTTGCTTCCTGGACATTTTAAAAACTTTAAAGGTGTATCATAAGAAATAATAGAATATTGTAAGAATTTATAAGAAATAATAGAAGATTATAGGGAGCAAAGTAAAATTTTCATTTTTCTATGACAAGGAAACCCAGTTTTGCTTTGACGATGGTATTGAGTCCGCATTTTTTATTCTTATTTAAAATACAATAATGGAAAAATAGAAAGCAAACATAATAGTAAAAATCAAAGGCCAAAAGGACTACACCCAAAAGGGACTAAAACCTCCAGGCTAGCTGCCGGCCAACTTACTGTTGCACTAGTCTTCCCTGATCAGCTTCACAAGTCCGGGGAAAAAGAGTTATGCGAGACATTGTTCACCTTTGTCCATGCAGATGCTAGGACACTTGGGGTAGGGCTGTCAAAATGGTCCCAGGCCCGTTAATAGATCCGTTTGGACTCATTAGTTATGGGTCTGGGTATACCTGTTTACCCATTAAGTCTTCTATTATCATACATTATAAAAATTGTGCACTGATTTTTTAGAATTTGAACTTAAAATCAAACCCAATTATTTGACACATAAATTTAAGATAAGTAAATTATATATCATGCCTATTTATCTTTCAACATCAAATAAATAAAAAGTAAACCCAAGACCCGACCCATTTATCCATTTACCCATGACCCTTATTGGGTCTGAATCGGGTCCGGGTACATTCTTTCTGGATATGAGTCTAGTGCTACCAGGGGGTGGGGTGCCCACCAGAGATCAGGCGGCCTTAGGGCCTCTAGCCAACAAGGCAAGCAACCAAAAGAAGACATTGTTCACCTTTGTTGGTCTAGCTTTGACTGCCAGATAACTTGCCACCTGATTTGCCTCTCTGCATTGGTGCTTACCCTCAGTTTCACCGATCAGGTTCATGAGCTTCTAGATAACTTGGATCCAGCACAAGAGTTGGGATTTTTTATTCATAAATCAGAGTTGTTAAACTATTTCAACCGCGTCCCAAGGCGAGGCCTTCTGTACCTTAATATGTCATCACTCATGTAGATTAAGAATGAATTTGGCAGTTTCTTTATTTGAAGAAATGATCCATATTCAATATGCATGACCCTTGTAAGTATTAAGGTGTGGAAGATAAAGTTTGGAGGATCTCTTCTCTCTTCAACGAAATTGTACCATAAACAGAAACTAGATGTACAAAATAATGAACCTAGGGTAGGAAACGTGCCAGAAAATCAAAAGGAGAGCACACTATAAGGTTGTTTGTTTTAGTATAAAACTTTATAAATCACTAGTTTTAAAACAAGTGAAAATTTCTTGTTTTAGAATCAGAGAATGCTTATTTGAATGTTTGAAAAGCAAAACAAGAGGGATGCCTCAATCCTCTTGTTTCGTTTTACAGTGAGTCCTTGCTGTAAATCAAAATAAGGAAATTGGACTGCCAAGTGGACAAGCAAAGTCCAAATAGAATTATGGCCGGGGGAGGCGGGAGTGGTTGATACTTAACAACCCTCACGGGTCCTAGATTATGGGCTCTCACATGATCCTATGGTCCTTGGGGAACTCCTTCTAAGATGATGACTCGGTCAACTACACTGTGAAGCGAATGATCAGTTTGAGTCATCCTATCTTGAATTGTCTTGAGCGATCCCTCTAGTTGATCAAAACATTGGTTGAACTGACCTACGATATTGATGAGCTCGCGGATCATGTCCGACAAGTCAAACCTAGAATGGACTTTAGCTCTAGTTTGACTCCCTGTGGGAGATTCTATTGGGCATGGCTGCAAATGGATGGTAATCTGTACCACTACGCGTGGGCATGCAAACAACTAGAACCCAATTAAGACTCTTAACTAACTCCCTAGACAAGTAGGACCTGGCTCTGATACCAAAAGATGATACGGGATAGCTAACAAACTCACTAGCGATAGTAGAAATCAGCAACAAGCATTAAATTATTAGCTAGATGTAGCCTAATCACACAATTATTTAATTAGATAACTATGCCAGCAACAGAAGTAGCTGAGTATCCGTCCCTCTCGCGATGAGGAAACGTAGGACCGTTTAGTAGTTGAGTAACTACCACAAGTCTAAGAATTAAATCCACCCAAAGTTATGTCGTAACCCGAGATCGATGTAACGCACTCATAGCTAACAGTGATGATGAATCACGAGCTAAATCCTATCTCACGATTCGGCGACAGATAAAAGCAAATAAGTGATGAGCAAATCGTAGTGAGAGGGTTAGCACGTACCTCCACGCTTGTGCGTGGGAGAAGATCACCTGGTACTTGTGTACCACCCTCCAAATACAGTAAAATAATAGCCCACTCTTCGCATGGAGGTAAAAGGCTACAATAAACATAATAAAATAACATGGGGTGGTAATCACAGCAGTTGATGGGTCATCGGTGGCACGTACATCGCTGGGAAGGTGTCTTAGGAAGCATGCTGCGAAGCCGGTGCGCTGGGATGTTGGCAAGTAAATAGAGGCGGCTGACGCGAGCCTCAGGATGTGCGATCAGGGTCCTCGATATGCGTGCTGAAGTGTCACGCAAAACGAGGCAAGTCAAAGACGCAGTACTCTAGATCTGGGATGGTCTCTTCAAGACGAATCCAACGACGTAGACGTCACGCGAATCGGGGTCCGGACGACCTCTACATGAGGCCGGTGCGCTAACGGTTCCAGTTGCACCACCTGATGCACCACCATGAACCAGGTTGGTCTTGGCTTGGACCTTATCGAGCCTGGCTCGGATCAAATGGCTCGGACCACCTGGCTTCCTAGAACCTGGTCAGATTAAGTAGCAAATTTAAAACCTGGATGAGTCTTGAAGTAGGGTGGCTCGGACCAAGGGAGTATTGAGCTCGGACCGGTGCACCCGTGGCTCAGGCGGACCGGGTCAACCTGGTCTAAGCAGGCCTAAACCCAAAAGCACGAGCCTTTTATCTCCCCCCCCCCCCCCCCCCTTTTGGCTCTTGTTCTTCTTCCTTTTCCCTTATTCACCGAACCAGAAACGAGGGAGATGGGAAGTCGGCGGATGCGGACTGGCAGATGCTCAGTGGGTACGACGAGGGCAACAGCGGGGAGAGATGGCACTGGCAGTTGCGGGTCCCGCTATCAACTGTGGCAGTAGAGGGAGAAAGAGACGGCGGCAGGGACGGGGCTGCTAGGGCCGGCACCCGTGTGAACCGGCAGCGACAGCGAGGGCGCTAGCGGGCGCTGGCGAAGGTTTCCCGGTGCTCTGCGTTGTCCTACCTTTTATCCTCTTTCTTCTTTGTTGTTGTTGCAATAGAGAGGGAGAGAAGGGGAGCAAGGGCAGAAGAGGGGATGCGGTGAAGTGAGAGCGAGCGGGAGGACAGTGGTGTGACCGACCGGTGTCACACCAGCAGGCGGTCTCCGGCGTCGCACCGGAGCAGGAGATCCCTTGGCGTCGCACCAAGGAAGGGGGTGAGGGTCTCTGTCACATAGGCCAAAATCGCACAATCAGGTAATTTTTTCTTCAATATTTCATCATCTCAATTTTTGAAACAACATACCTATATATAGAAAAGATTCCTAACCCGACTCTAGGACTTCCAATCCTCAACCGTTTCTATCCATGTACCTAAAAATCCTAGAAAAAAAAATACATAATGGACCATAAATGGGCCTAATAAAAGTAAATAAATATAACTCCAAGTCTCAGATAGGCCATGCATCATCCCCAAACCATAGGGACGCCAGAAGATCTCTCTGATGGCGGTAGAAGTAGTCCGGGTGGAACCGGACTATAGCTCTAGTGTCCTCACCACCCTACAAAATCATCCTTGACAGTGGCAGTTACATAAATGTCGTTTCAATAGACTTTATATCCCGATTAAAGCTAGCCACTGTCAAGCATTCTAAGTCATATCAAGTGACATGGGTAGATAACACTTCCATCCCAACTGACACTACCTATCAAGTTCCCATACAGTTCAATTCCTATCAAGAAGGACTTTGGTGTGATGTCCTACCCATGCAAATAGGGAGCATACTTTTAGGGCAACTGTGGATATACTGTTGGGTTCGCTGTGTCGGGATCCGATCCTAAAAACGCAGCGGAATAAAAAAATAATATTCGGGATCGGATCTGTCCCGTTTCGATCCTTAATGTAAAACCGAAGAAATCGAATTTACCTTGCACGGATTCGAATCCGCGTCCGTTTTCCGGTTCCGTCAGAGCGATGCCGCAAGTCGCGCAGATGCCCGACCTCTAGCGGTATCCACACGGTTCTCCTCGCGATGGATCGTCCTCGCTTCCTCGCTCGCTGTGGTGTTCGTAGATCCCGTCTGGCTGTGCGTAATCCGTCGCGACATGCGGATTCGTAATCCCCGTCGAACGGAAGGTGGAGCAGTTGGGAACCGCACGCCCAAAAGAGAGAGAAAGGGGAAAGAACGAATGACGGCTAGGTCAGGGTTGTTGGCCCCGGACGTAGAATCCGTTCTTTTATAAGAAGTATGTTTGCGGTTTTTCATAAAAACCCAGACTTATCCGAAATCCTGTCGGATTATCCATCGACTTGAAAACCATTTGCGTGTGACCCTCTAGGCCCAAATACCAGTCCAGTTAATAGCCCATTAAGTCCAGTAACCCTTTACTGACCCACTGAATTAATTAATATCCTTATATTCAATTAATCAACCGAATTTAATGTCCCACAATAAATTCGGACGGACTGCCGATCACGTTGGATGCCAAGCAACATCGTGTGATCCTGGATGGCACTGGGTTATCGCAACCCTCAATTGGAACCTTTCTGTCATCAGTTAGCGCGCGGATATAATCCTTCATCCGTACAATGTTCCCGAATCGACCTAAGGCATGGTTTACTGTTAAACCCTATTTGGTCGATTCACTTGAATCAGATGCCGCTAATCTGAATCCGATAACTCCTTATCGATTACAGAGTCCGCCCTGGCCAAGGACTTTAAGCGCATCATTCCCGGAACATTTTCTCTCAAACTACCGAGCGCGGATGATCCCGTATTGAACACACAATTACCTTCGAGAGCATTTCCCTGAACCCGATCGCTTGACTTATTGATAACCCTTGGTTAGGGATTCGTTCGTCAAGGTCAAAGCTCAGAAACCTACCAACAAGATATCTTTGGAGTCTCAGGTCCAAGGATCATCCATACAACCATGACAAATGAATCGAGCTGGTTAACAGTGAGGTGATTACCATCCAGCGATTCATAGTCGGATCAGTTTAGTGAACTCATTCACCAATGAGCACCTATAGGTTCAGCATAGTGTCTCCACACAAGTGACTTATGGGATCAGTCACCCTCATCATATGAGCTGAAGTAACCTATACTAGTCTATCCTGATGTTCGATGTCCTATCTCAAACATCCTATGACTAGGAACAATTAAGAACATATGTTTATAAGTCTTCGGTCCCGTAATTATGATCTCATCATAATCCGAAGACTATTGCATATGTTCATGGACTTCATCGTGATACGATAAACACAGATCGAATTAATTACACACAATGAATTATTACCATTTATTAATAATCTGAATAAGTACACAGTATCGGATTGGCTTTGAGACCATCTAATACTAACAATCTCCCACTTGGACTAAAGCCAATCACTTTTATACAGAATACCCATATTCTCTAAGTGACGCTCAAAAACATTTTGAGATAAAGGCTTTGTAAATGGATCTGCTATGTTGTCGGCTGAGGGAACTCTTTCCACCACGACATCTCCTCGAGCGATAATCTCTCTGATCAGATGAAAGTGCCGCAGAATGTGCTTCGACTTCTGATGAGATCTCGGCTCTTTCGCTTGAGCAATCGCCCCATTGTTGTCACACAGCAGTGGGACGGGACCAGATATGCTTTCCACCACACCAAGATCGCCGATGAATTTCTTCATCCATACAGCTTCCTTGGCGGCTTCAGCAGCAGAAATATACTCGGCTTCCGTTGTCGAATCAGCAGTGGTTTCCTGCTTGGAACTTTTCCAGCTCACTGCTCCCCCGTTGAGTGTGAAAACAAAACCTAATGTTGACTTTCTGTCGTCATGATCAGACTGAAAACTCGAGTCAGTGTATCCTTGCAGCTTTAAGTCTCCTCCTCCATAGACTAGAAATAGTTCCTTAGTCCTTCTCAAGTACTTAAGGATGCATTTCACAGCCTTCCAGTGTTCATCACCTAGATCTATCTGATGTCTGCTCGTAACACTTAGAGCATATGCTACATCAGGTCTGGTACATAGCATGGCATACATGATGGACCCTATGGCAGAAGCATAGGGGACTTTATCCATCACAGCCCACTTGGGAGACTGAATTTTAGATAGTGAAATTCCATGTCTCATCGGTATGAGACCTCTCTTGGAATTTTCCATGCCAAACCTTTTGACAATGGTTTCTATGTACATGGATTGGATTAAAGCTAGCATCTTCTTTGATCTATCTCTATAGATCCATATTCCCAATACATAAGATGCTTCTCCCAAATCCTTCATGAAGAAGTTCTTTGACAGCCATATCTTTACTGATGACATCATTCCTACATCATTCCCAATGAGTAGGATGTCGTCAACGTAAAGAACCAGAAATGTGATTGCGCTCCCACTGTTTTTCTTGTATACATAGGGCTCATTTTCATTCTTAATGAAGCCATAAGATTTGATTGCCTCATCAAATCTTATGTTCCAGCTTCGGGATGCTTGCTTCAGTCCATAAATGGACCTCTGCAACTTGCATACAATGTCTGGAGATTCTTTGGATGTGAATCTTTCTGGTGGTATCATATACACCTCCTCCTCAAGGTTTCCATTAAGGAATGTAGTCTTCACATCCATCTGCCAGATCTCATAATCATGGTAGGCAGCAATGGCGAGAAGAATTCTGATGGATTTAATCATAGCAACAGGTGAAAAGGTTTCGTCATAGTCAACACCTTGTCTTTGACGATAGCCTTTCGCCACTAATCTCGCTTTATAAGTCTCAATACGTCCATCTACACCGATCTTTCTTTTAAAGATCCATTTGCAGCCGATAGGTACTATACCATCGGGTAAATCTATCAAGTTCCAAACTTGGTTGATGTACATGGACTGTATTTCAGAATTCACGGCTTCCCGCCATTTCCCGGCCTCTGGACTTTCAATGGCCTCCTGGTAAGTCTTGGGATCATCATCCTCATTATAGAGTATCCTTGAACCATCCAAATTAATATGTCCCACATATCTTTCTGGTGGTTTAGGTACTCTTTCAGACCTACGAGGTTCCTGTGTATCATTTTGAACAGGTTCAGAAACTGACGGTTCATCTGATGAACCATTGCCAGTTTGTGGGTCTGGAATTTCTTCCAGTGTTACTTTACTCCCACTGTCCTTCTGGAGAATATAATCTTCTTCCAGAAAGACAGCTCTCCTGGCCACAAACACTTTTTGTTCGCCAGGAAGATAAAAGTAATATCCATAAGTTTCCTTTGGATATCCCACAAATCTGCATTTGTCAGTTCTGGATTCCAGCTTATCTGCGTCATGTCTTTTAACGTGAGCAGGACTTCCCCAGACTTTAACATGTTTAAGGTCTGGTTTCCTTCCATTCCATATCTCATATGGAGTGGTCTCAACATATTTGCTGGGTACCTTATTCAGGATATACATAGCCAAGCTAAGTGCATATCCCCATAAGGACACTAGTAATTTGGACATGCTCATCATGGACCGCACCGTTTCCATTAATGTGCGATTTCTCCTTTCTGATACACCATTCATCTGAGGTGTATAAGGAGGTGTAAGCTGAGAAAGGATACCATTATCCTTTAAGTATTTAATGAACTCAGTGTAGACGCGCTAATTTTGACGTCATTTCGAGTAAATTTCATATCATATAATAATGCCTCAGAATGGTCTAATATTTAATCATTGGTTAATTCTTATTGATCTTTTTGAGTGTTGGGTTTAACAGACATGTTTAAGTTAATCAATTAAATTGATTTTAACTCAAATTTCAGTCGAAATATAAAGAAGTCTAAAAGACGTCGACATGTGTAGACGCCATTTAGAGATTATTCTTATTTTGACGTTTAAATTTGAATTTTAATCAATTGATTAATTCGCTAAAAGGCATCTGTAAGACACGACGCGTTTTTAGGTTTCCTAAGCTATTTCTACTTCTCTTCCGAATGTTTATCCTTATCTTAATTAGTGTAAAAGACGTCTATACATGTAGACGCGTTTTAGCTAATACAGATAAAGATAAGTTTTTCCGGATGTTTATCCTTATCTTAATTAATCTGAAAGGCGTCAGCCATTCTGGACGCGTTTTAGATAATTACAGATAAAGATGAATTAATCTGCATTTATCTGTTGGTTAAGATAGATAAATCTTAGATTTTTTTATCAGAATTATTAATTGAAGATCGAAGCGACGACGTCCAAACGCCGAAGCGCTGCTGTTTCCAGAAGTCGGCGTCCATTCTTCATCCAACTCAAGGCTTCATCCGATTCGGCTTAAGTTTTTCATTTCTGCATCTTCATTTTCATTTCATTAATCTCTCATTCTTCATCATCACTTCATGCAACACACATCACAACATCATTCTCTTCAAAACCTATTTGATTAAGGGGTTTCAAAAGCCATTAAACAAGTAAGTTTGCTGTTTAGTTTCATGTTTAAAACCATGATTAGAATAGATATTGTTTCTGCTTAAAGTTCTCATCATTGTTTCTTCATTTCTCTCTCCATTTTTTTCTTGTAACGGAGCAAAAAGGAGAATCAAAGGGGAGTGAATCATCAAACACAAAGTCACAAGAATCTCTAGACGATCCTCAACCTCAACTTCAAATTCAACAGCAAGAACAAAGAACAAAGAAAGGGCTCTCTTTCTTCAGCCGGCTGAAGGAGGGGAATCAAGAGCTCAATATCTTCTGCATTTAAACAGGTAGGCGATCATATTTTCTTTTGGAACTTTTTAGTTAAAAGTTTACGGCGATCACTTCACGTAGTTTCTGTTTTTAATAGGTTTATTTTGCACCTAAACAACATAGATTTTCCATGTTAATCACATAATCATTCTAAGCACTCACAGCTTTTTTGGCGATCACGGTGGGACTTGGTCTTGCCATCTTTTAGTTTTTTGTTCTTACTATCATCAATCGGGCACCCACGGTGCACCACTTGTGTCTCTCGACACGTCCTTATCAATTGGTGAGTGTTTTAGTTTAGTTAATTTCCCTCGTGCACCACGTGCACACCCCTGTGGCAAGATCTTGCCCTCCCCATTGATTAACTGAAAAAGCTGTTTTTGTGATAAAAATGCTGTGTGATTGATTGGCATCTTGGTTGTTTAGTTAGTAAAATCATCCTGTTAAAATCTGGAACTAAAAAAATTTGCATGAACTGATTATTTACTGTTTTTATCCTGTTTGAGGAGGAATCAACCCAGAAATTCCTCCTGCAAAACTGTTTCTGCTACTTGAAAAGCGTCTAGGAGCACTAACGCTTTTCAAACTGCATCAATACACCAAGACGCCTTTCAGTCTTCATTCTCTGCTGTCTGCAATCTGAGTTTCTGTGAAAAATTAAAATTTTGTTTAAATAGCGTCGACTACACTCGACGCAATTCAGACAGTTTTTTAATTTTTTTCTAGTTCTCAGATTTTTGTGACTTGAGTGCTAACTACCCATTATTATTAAGCATTAGAGGCCATCCAGGCCATAGGTCATACGCATTGAGGCGAATACCCTCCTTTTCTTAGGAGCACACTACTTGAAGTCAACAACTCTCTCTGATTGGGTTGGCTCTTGATCAGACTAGAGAAGTTGACGTTGAGGCCTCCATAAGTCCCCAAAATCAAGGTATTCCTCCTTGATCATCGGGCTGGTTGTACCAGTTGAAGTCCCATTAGATTCCATAAAGCGTTGTAAGAGAAAGCCATAGAGAATAACGGTGGATATTGAACTGAAACTAGGATCCTTTCCCTGAGCGAATTCGTGGTTTAATTGAATCCAAATAACTCAACAAAGAATCTCAAAATCACGTTAAGCATCCACTTGATTGATTAATCTTTGTGCAACTTGTTTGTCAAATATTTGAAAAAAGAATCTAACATCATGCTGCTGCGATCAGGCAGGGACTTGAGTATGGCTCAAGACGCCATCATCAACTACGAGGGAGATGCTAATGCCCCTCGCGATTCGGACTACAACTATGAGAACGGGAGAGATGTTGATGCCTCCCGTAATTCTGTCCCCATTCCCTATCGACAAGATGGGAATGTCCGGACACCTCTCTTTCATCCCCATGATCGATATCCTGATCTTCCCCCGTATGAATATGCGATTCCTAATCCCAATCTTGAGGGGGATATGAATCAGAATGATCCCTCATCCTCTGATCCTTCGGATCTCGTCAACGCTTTGAGAGTTCTTGCCTCCCGACTGGACCCTCAACAGTTCGAGGCGATCCAGTCTATTCTGAAGGAGAAGGCACCCATGCAGCCTACTGAGCCGAACCTTGTGGCTCCCCCTGTTGTCACTCAGCAACCTCCTCTTCATCCTCCTTACATCCATCAGGCCGTGGAAGGCCTCCATATTACTTCTCGGCCAGCTGGGCCGCAGCTTTCATCCTCTAGGCAACTGGCTAGACCGCAAACGCCTGCTTATCAGAATGCCCTCGGGCATGGCGGAAGCTCTGCCGGACCTCCCCTTTATTGTCCCCCCTGTCCAACGTACTCTAGGCAGCAGGCCTATCAAGTACCTCCACCTCCTCCTCCTCCCCAGGCAGATCTGACCACGCAAGCGTTGCTGGCCAAAATGGAGCGCATGGATGAGCAATTCAACAACCTCCAGAAGATGATGGGGGTTAAAGCTGCGCCAGAGATCAATTTGCCGAGCCTGCCGGTATTCCACCTACCACCCTCTGAGATGCCAGTGTACCGGAAGTACAACGGTACTGGTAACCCCTTCACACATTTGAAGGAGTTTATGTACGAATCGTCTTTCTCGCAGAATGATAAGAGGTCGTTGGCCTTTTTGTTCAGGAGATCTCTAGAAGGACCAGCCCTCGAGTGGTTCTTTTCCTTGGAACCCTCCGAAGTAGAGGACTACGGTATCGTCTCTCGTAAATTCATTCAACGGTACCAAGACAGAGTTGCACTGTAAGGAATGAGATTTTCGGATCCAGTTTTCGGGGTCAGACCCTGTAGTTCAGGCCCTAGCGGGGCTGGGACCCTGTTCTGTTTCGCGTTGAGCCTGCTCAACGCGGTTTAAACGGTGTCCGGCGTGGCATACGCGTTTTAGATTGTGCCACGTGGGTGCCACGTGGGCTGGCTTTGGGCCGCGAGAGTACGGCCCTGTCGTGTCGTCTGAACGGCGTCCGCATGGGACGACGCCTTTCAGACTGCGACTCTGGGATTGTCAGAGTACGGCCCTGACATGTCTCCTGAACGGCGTCTTGATGGAATGACGCGTTTCAGAGTCCTGTCAGAGCGGCCGTCACGTCACCTGATAGGCGTCCGTCCGTGTCGACGCGTTTTAGCCAGTCTCTGGTTAACCCCGCGAGCCCTCCTTCTTTCCCTCATTTTCTTCCTTCTCTCTTCCTCTCCTCCCTTCCGACGATTCCGGCGGCGGCCCCTTCTCCTCCCTCTTTTCCTCCCACCACTTCATCCTTCCATCCACTCCATCACCCACCTAGCTCCCACCACTACCACCTCCACTTCCACTGCGGCGTTTTACTCTCCGGACGGCGGCCGACGTCACGGTGGAGTAAGGATGACCACGGCGGTACCGGCGGCGGCGTGGGGCGAGTCGGGGCTTGAAGCTTGGAGGAGTTCAAGTAACCGGTAGGGTGACGATTCCCATAGTGTTCAATGTTCAAACCATGATTCTCCCTCTTGAAGCATGTTTTAGATCTATGGTTTTGGGGGTAGAAAAAGCATGTTTAGGAGTTCTTCTTGATAGAATGGGGGATTTCTATGAATGTGGATTTATGATGATTGGATTTGTCTCTCTTTCTCCTCCGTTTTGGGTGATTTTGGGATTTTTTGGGGGTGAAAAGGGGAGCCCTCGGCCTCGTGACAGATCTGGCTCCTGGCGTTGAAAGACGTCGTGCATGGACGACGCCTTTTTGAAGGGCGTCGGGCCATCACGACGCGTTTTAGGCAGGAATCATTTTACTGAGGCTCTGTCAGTTCGGGGATTCTGGGACTAAAAGACGTCATGGGTGGGCGACGCGATTCGTAATAGCGTCGGGTCACCATGACGCCTTTTAAGGCAGAAATCCCCTTATTAATGTTTTCTGCAAATTCTGGATTTCTGGGATACTGGCGTCTAAGGATGTTGACGCCTTTTAAAAGGCGACCTCTGGTGTCGACGCCTTTTAGGCCAGATTCCGAGGCCGATGTTTTATGAACCAGTACATGGAGCTTGAATGGCGTCGGCCTTGGGCGACGCTATTCAAGACAGAACTACATTAATTCATGCCAGTAGAATGTGTTCATACGGCTAGATAGTTGGTTAATGCATGTTTGTAGTGTACTCGATGATGATGGATTCTTCATGACCGGATGGCACTGTGTTGTGTGTCATGCGATCGCGGACTTTTCACGTGACCGGATCGCACTGTGCCGGGTTTTGTGTTACTGTGGACCTGGAGTGACAGTTGTAGCGCTTTATCACCCTGTGCTGGTGTGGGTGGGGCACAGCGCCGGTGCGGGCGTGGGCGGGGTGACGCCTAATGAGAGAGGGTCACCTGGTGAACCCCGGGGTCAGCTAGTACCGGTGTGGGTGTGGTACTTTCGGAGTGTCACTCATGCTGAGGGAAGAAGTAACCACCTGAGCCAGTTGGGCCGGAGTAGCTAGAGTGCTATCCGAGGGGTTACTGCTTGGTCTCAGCGGGTCGATGTTTTCCCCACTGTCGTTTGTGTGGTTGGCGTGTTCTATCGAGCCGACGGTTGTGGATTCCCTAGTCGTCTGATTCAGAAATATGCATGTTTAATACATTTCGACTACATGTGACTCACATCGAGATTTAGGAATAGTAATTACCACTGTGCTTGTTACTTTACCTTCAGCTGTATTTTACACTTGTGGGTGTGTGCGTGGGCAGTGGGGATCGAAGGATCCCTACTGAGTCTTTTCTTTGAGACTCACCCCTGCGATTTTCAGGTGAGGACTCCTGGCAGACCTAGCGAGGGGAGTGCGGCTGTGTGTTGAGCGCCGTCAGCTGTTGTTCCGGGGTATGCTCCGACGTAGTTGTTATTTTATTTCTGGCCTGTATGTATAATGATTTCTTTTCTGTTGGAATATGTAATTATTTACTGTATCGAGTCGCATTGTAATAACTTTTAATTCTTGCTTTTTCCTTTCAATCCAATGCGATGTGAATATTTAGCTTAGTTTATTATTTATTTCCCATACTTACTTAGATCCTGGTTTGGTTCCAAATTAATGATTCGGTACCCATTTAGTAATCGGATCCCCGATTATAGGGTGGCGGGTCGTTACATGCACCCTCCTTGTCCATCACTGACCTCATAGCAGAAAAGATGAAACCTGATGAGGAGTTTGTCAGTTTTGCTGACAGGTGGCGGGGCCTGGCCGAAAAGGTGAACGATCACTTGTCCGAATCTGAGCAAGTGAAGATGTTAATTTCCAATGCCACGCCCCAGTTCAAACTAGTCCTCTCCCTGAGCAATCTGACCAACATGGCAGAGCTCTATGAAAGAGCACGGTACTGCCAAAATGCCTTCAAGGACGCTACGTTCTCTAGCGTCTTTGGTCCTCACAGACCTAGCAGGCCTCCACCTCGGAAGCCTGCAGTGCCAAACTCTCCCAGTACAGGTCCGACTACTGAGGGCACGCTCTCTCACGAGCAAGTTAGTAGCATGAATAATAATTCGCCCCAGTTCGTGAGGAACCAGCAGCAGTACTAGAGGCCACCGCAGCCAAACCAGCAGGAGTACAGGCAGCAGCAGAACCCCCATTATCAGCAACAGTATCATCGGCCCCAGCAGTCGAACCAGAACCAGCAACAGCAACAGTAGCCGCCGCAACGGCAACAGTAGTACCAGCAGCCCCAACAACAGCAATACCAACAACAGCAGTAGCAGCAGCAGCAATATCAGCCGCGCGCACCGCCGGCATACCATAATGTCCCTCCTCCTATTGATTATAATCAGCAGAGAAGACCTCCAGGCCCTAAAAGGGCAGAATATCCGGCCCTCCCAGAATCCTTGGCATATATCTTCAGTGCTCTAATGGCAGCTAATGCCTTAGTTTTGCCAAGGGAAAAGGCCGTCTGGCCTCAAAATGCCGACACGTCCAGGTATTGCTACTTCTATAGGCAACCGGGGCATACCATCGACACCTGCTTCCAGTTTAGAGATTATATTCATGATCTCAACGAGCAGGGCGACATAGACTGGGAGGAGATGAAAAAGTATATATCAGCCCTGAAGGCAAGAAGACCACAGCAACAGCAGCAGCAGCAACAAGCAAGACCATCAGCACAAGCAGCACCACCACCCAACATGGGCATAGTGCAAAACCCACTCCCGGAGCACCATAACCAAAACCAAGTTGCCCCTATCTTGACAAGCAGCCAGTCTGAGGCTGACCGTGGGCAACAGTGGAGAATAGAGGACTCTTCCTCTCTTTATTCGACGGGTCATATTCCAAGTACCGCAGAACGACCACCACGCCGCACCATCCACATACCTAGGCCGCAACCCATTACCATCACCCCTCTACCGACACCCACATATTACTCACCCGCACCCAATAACCCATTACCACTACCCGCTTTCCTCAAGCCCATTACGCCCCACACCACTACACCGCTACCATATAATCCCCCGCAAACCAATCACGCGTCCCTTTTACCATCTAGGCCATTACTCCGCGTACCATTCCCTACTTCGCCCGCTACCACTACCACCTACCCAGATACCCCCTTACCATCCAGACCGCTATTACGCGTGCCATTCCCCACTTCACCAACCACTTACCCATCCACCATCCAACCCTCTAGGCCTTTAATCTGCACCGCGCTATCACCACCTAACCCTACGCCATCACCTACATACCAGCCCTCTACATCATCCGCACCATCCAACTCCGCGGTACTCAAGGTATCACCCGGATCCTCCATGGTTGAGGAACATGCGCTCCGAAGTGGAAGGATTTTCAACAAAGTTTTTCCTCAGTCCACAGTTAGAGACGGCCCATCACAGCCGACTGAGGAAGCCCATAATGAAGAGAGTGCACCAGGCACTCAATATGATTTGTTGAAACATCTGGACAGAACACCGGCACAGATCTCCATATCTGAACTGATCAAAAGGTCGAAGAGTCACCAAGAAGCCTTAATGGAATATCTACAGAAGGTGATGGTCAACGAGGACGTGCCGGTAGAAAAAATTGCAGCACTACTAGTTCCTCAGGGGGATCAGCCCTCCATTACATTTCACACGTCGGAACTAGCACCGCCAGCAGCCAGAAGCATGGCTCTGAGCATCACGGTCAACATCTGTAAGAAGGCCTTGGATGCATGCCTGGTAGATACAGGGGCTTCGATCAATGTTTTACCTCCGAAGACCCTGGAGCTGTGCGGTGTGCCCAAAGAAAAATGGCTGCCTAGCCCCATCTCTGTGACAGCATATGACAATTCCACCCGTTCCCCTCTGGGAATGGTTTATTTGAAGGTGGAGCTAGGCCCTGTAAGTCATGCAGAAGTCGAATTTCACATCCTAGAAATCGACCCTTCTATAAATGTCATTTTGGGTCGTCCTTACATTAAAACTCTTGAGGCGATTCCCTCAACGAATCACCAATGCCTCAAATTCCCCTTCAAAGGACGAATTATTAAAGTAACGAGCATGCCGATCCTTGCTGTTGCTCATACCTTGAATATTAAATCTGCTGCTTTACCTGGCCGACAACCCTTTTTGTCGATATTACAGGTCTACCATCTAGTGGCTGATCCTCTAAAAGCTGCCACTATTTCTCCATACCCGTTAAAGACCATAAAAAGGGGGAAGAGCATGAGTACCCCAGGATGGAGAATTATGATGAGGAGTGGCTATGAGCCTGGGAAAGGTCTGGGCACACAGTTGCAAGGCAGGACCACTCCTGTTAAAGATCATCGAGCAGCACCTGGAAGTGGTCTGGGCTATAGGCCAAGAAGACTGAAGCAAGATCTGGTTCAGCCAGTAGAAAATGAAGAAGGTCAAAAAATCTGTAAGACAATGTCTACACCGCCCAAGGAAGGCCGAGATCCCCTCACATGGACCCTGTATACACACTTTGTAAAAGGGCCCATAATTAGCCACGACAACACGGTGGTCATTACTTCGTGTTTTGACTTCCATGACATATATGGGAGGGACTTGGCCAGGCATTGCTCAGAACTACTTACGTACCAATCCTTGGAGGCTCTGCGGCCTATGAAAAGGAGAAAATTTCATGATCCTGAATGCGAATGGTACAGGTGGTTCGATCTGAGAGACCTTTACATTGCACTGAACAGATTGTTCCTAGATCCTGCAGAACCCAAGTGGCCGCCGCAGATTGATGAGCTGATTGAAAGCCCTGGTACCATCTTTGATAAGCGGATATTGCTGTCTGAAGAGACCGACGAAGGGGAGCCAGATGACCTCTATGAAGCTGGCTAGACTACAGATCTGCTCTGGAGGGGGACATACCCTTCCCATGTTTTCATACTCCACACTCTATTTCGTACACTGCTCTTGACCCCGACTTGGTCGCGGGTCATTATTGAAGATATTCCACGGGCTCCGCCCGTTATGATTACTTTGTCCCATCGGGACCTTATTCCACAACCTCCTCTCGATCTAGAAAGGATGTATGATTTGATCTGGGACATACTGCTGTATGATCTCCCTAACCCTCTGGCCTTGGTACCACTTCCTCCATCTGATTCTCCTTCTATTTGTATTCATTCCTATTTCATGTTTAATTCCTCTGATATCAAAAAGAAAACGCCAATTTTACAACAAATTCTTCTCAGATCCTTATCGAGGAAACTTCTTACTTGTCCGATCGCACCCCGTCGCGCGGGTCCTTCGGTCAAGATTCTCTCTTAAATCTACTCTGCCCCTCCCCTCGGGAGGATTCTCCTGTATTTCCACTTGTATCTCGGGATTTCCATCCTGCTTCATCTTCATTAGGTTATAATAGGGAGTTTAGTGAAGTTAGGCAGTCTAGTTTTAGGCAGTCTAGTTCTAAGAAGTCTAGGAAGCCTAAGGGTAGGCAAATTCCAGATAGATACTGTAGACACGCTAATTTTGACATCATTTCGAGTAAATTTCATATCATAATGCCTCAGAATGGTCTAATGTTTAATCATTAATTAATTTTTATTAATATTTTTGAGTGTCGGGTTTAACAGACATGTTTAAGTTAATCAATTAAATTGATTTTAGCTCAAATTTCAGTTAAAATATGAAGAAGTCTAAAAGACGTCGACCTGTGTGGACGCCATTTAGAGTTTATTCTTATTTTTAACGTTTAAATTTGAATTTTAATCAGTTGATTAATTAGCTAAAAGGCGTCTGTGAGGGCTGACGCGTTTTAGGTTTCCTAAGCTATTTTAACTTCTCTTCCGGATGTTTATCCTTATCTTAATTAGTGTAAAAGACGTCTACACATGTAGACGCGTTTTAGCTGATAAAGATAAAGATAGGTTTTCCCGGATATTTATCCTTATCTTAATTAATCTGAAAGGCGTCAGCCATCATGGACGCTTTTTAGATAATTACAGATAAAGATGAACTAATCAGTATTTATCTGTCGGTTAAGATGGATAAATCCGAAGTTTTTCAATGTTAATCACGAACGCAGAAAAGGCCTATAAATACCTTACATGTTGAAGAGTAAAAAAAGTTAAGCGTAATTTGAAGTGAAGCGTAATCTTGAGTTAATTGAGCGATAGCGAGTTGAAGATCGAAGCAACAACGTCGGAACGCCGGAGCGCTGCCATTTCCAGAAGTCGGCGTCCTTTCAAGAATCTTCATCCTTTCAAGGCTTCATCCAATTGGGCATAAGTGTTTCATTTCTGCATTATTATTCTACATCTTCATTAATTTCATTCTTCATAATCACTTCATGCAACACACACCACGGCATCATCTTTCAAAAACCTATTTGATTTAAGGGGTTTCAAAACCATTTAAACAAGTAAGTTTGCTGTTCAATTATATGCTTAAAATCATGATCAGTTTAGATATTGATTCCATTTGAATTCTCATCATCATTGTTTCTTTATTTTTCTGTTCCTGTTTCTGCTGCACTCAACAACAACAAGAGAACAAAAGGGGAAATCAAGCACAAAGCTAGAAGGACTTCTGGACGATCCTCAACTTCAAATTCAACAGCAAGAACAAAAGAACAAAGGAAGGGCTCTCTTTCTTCAGCCGGCTGAAGGAGGGGAATCAAGGACTCGACATCTTCCGCGTTCAAACAGGAAGGCGATCAAAACTCTCTTTTAAAACTTTTAAGTCAAAAGTTTCTGGCGATCACTGTACTTAGTTACTGTTTTTAATAGGTTAGTTTACACTAAACAACATAGCTTTTTCATGTTAATCACACGAGCATTTTTAAGCACTCACAGCTTTTTTGGCGATCACGGTGGGACTTGGTCTCGCCATCTTTTAAGTTTTTTTGTTCTTGCTGTCATCAACCGGGCACCCACGGTGCACCACTTGTGTCTTTCGACACGTCCTCACCAATTGGTGAGTGTTTTAGTTTAATTAATTTCCCTCGTGCACCACGTGCACACCCTAGTGGCAAGATCTTGCCCTCCCTTTGATTAGTTTAAAAAGCTGTTTTTGTGATGAAAATGATGTGTGATTGATTGATTTTCTAGTTATTTAGTCGGTAAATTATCCTGTTAAAAAATTTGGAACTAAAAAATCTGCATGAGCTGATTATTTCCTGCTTTTAACCTGTTTGAGGAGGATTCAATCCAGAAAATCCTCCTGCAAAACTGTTTCTGCGAACTGAAAAGCGTCCTGAAGCACTGACGCGTTTCAAAATGCGTCAACTCACCCAGACGCCTTTCAGTATCCATATCTTCTTTCCTGTCTGCATCTGTTTCTGCGAAAAATTAAGTTCTGTTTTGAATGGCGTCGACTATCATCGACGCGATTCAGACAGTTTCTTAGTTATTTTTCAGTTTTCAGATTTTTGTGGCTTGAGTGCTAGCTACCCATTATTATTAAGCATTAGAGGCCATCCAGGCTGTAGGACATACGCATTGAGGCGAATACCCTCCTTTTCTTAGGAACACACTACTTGACGTCAGCAACTCTCTCTGATTGGGTTGGTCCCTTGATCAGACTAGAGAAGTTGACGTTAAGGCCTCCATAAGTCCCCAAAATCAAGGTATTCCTCCTTGATCATCGGGCTGGTTGTACCAATTGAAGTCCCGATTAGATTCTGAAAGCGTTGTGAGAGAAAGCCCTAGAGAATAACGGTGGAAACTGAACTGAAACTAGGATCCTTCCCTTGAGAGAATTTGAGGTTTAATTGAATCCAAATAACTCAAAAAAGGAATCTTAAAATCACGTTAAGCATCCACTTGATTGATTAATCTCTGTGCAACTTGTTTGTCAAATCTTTGAAAAAAAATCTAACATCATGCTGCTACGATCAGGCAGGGACTTGAGTATGGCTCAAGACGCCATCATCAACTACGAGGGAGATGCTAATGCCCCTCGGGATTCTGACTACAACTACGAGAACGGGAGAGATGCTGATGCCTCCCGTAATTCTGCCCCCATTCCATATCGACATGATGGGAATGTCCGGACCCCTCTCTTTCGTCCCCAGGATCGATATCCTGATCCTCCCCCGCATGAATATGCGATTCCTAATCCCGATCTTGAGGGAGACATGAATCAGAATGATCCCTCATCCTCTGATCCTGTGGATCTCGTCAACGCTTTGGGAGTTCTTACCTCCCGACTGGACCCTCAGCAGTTCGAGGCGATCCAATCGATTCTGAAGGGGAAGGCACCCATGCAGCCTGCCGAGCCGAACCCTGTGGCTCCCCTTGCTGTTCCTCAGCAACCTTCTTTTCCTCCTCCTTATATCCATCAGGCCGTGGAAGGCCTTCATATTACTTCTCGGCCAACTGGGCCGCAGCTTTCATCCTCTAGGCAACCAGCTAGACCGCAAACGCCTGCTTATCAAAATGCCCTCGGGCATGGCGGAAGCTCTGCCGGACTACTGAGGGCACGCTCTCTCATGAGCAAGTCAGTAGCATGAACAATAACTCGCCCCAGTTTGTGAGGAGTCAGCAGCAGTAACAGAGGCCACAGCAGCCGAACCAGCAAGGGTACAGGCAGCAACAGAACCCCCATTATCAGCAACAGTATCAACGGCCCCAGCAGCCGAATCAGAACCAGAACCAGCATCAGCCACAGCAGCCGCCACAAAGGCAATTGCAGTACCAGCCCCAACAGCAGCAATATCCCCAACAGCAGCAATATCAGCCGCACGCACCGCCGGCATACCACAATGTCCCTCCTCCTGGTGATTATAACCAGCAGAGGAGACCTCCAGGCCCGAAAAGGGCGGAATACCCTGCCCTCCCAGAATCCTTGGCCGATATCTTCAGTACTCTAATGGCAGCTAATGCCTTAGTCTTGCCAAGGGAAAAGGCCGTCTGGCCTCAAAATGCTGACACGTCCAGGTATTGCTATTTCCATAGGCAACCTGGGCATACCATTGACACCTGCTTCCAGTTCAGAGATTATATTCATGATCTCAACGAGCAGGGCGGCATAGACTGGGAGGAGATGAAAAAGTATATATTAGCCCTGAAGGCGAGAAGACCGCAACAACAGCAGCAGCAGCAAGTAAGACCACCAGCACAGGCAGCACCGCCACCAAATATGGGCATAGTGCAGAACCCGCTCCCGGAGCACCAGAACCAAAACCAAGTTGCTCCTATTCTGACGAACGGCCAGTCTGAGGCTAGTCGTGGGCAACAATGGAGGATAGAGGACTCTTCCTCTCTTTATTCAACGGGTCACATTCAGAATACCGCAGAACAACCACCACGCCGCACCATCCGCATACCTAGGCCACAACCCATTACCATCACCCCTCTACCGACACCCACATATCACTCGCCCGCACCCAATAACCCATTACCGCCACCCGCTTTCCTTAAGCCCATCATGCCCCATACCACTACGCCTCCACCATATAATCCACCACAAACCAACTACGCACCCCTTTTACCATCTAGGCCATTACTCCGCGTGCCATTCCCTACTTCGCCCATTACCACCACCACCTACCCAGATATGCCCTTACCATCCAGACCGCTATTACGCGTCCCATTCCCCACTTCACCAACCACTTACCCATCCACCATCCAACCATCTAGGCCTTTAATCCGCACCATGCCACCACCACCTAACCCTACGCCATCACCACCTAACCCTACACCATCACCTACACCATCCGCACCACCCGACTCTACGGTACTCAAGGTGTCACCTGGATCCTCCACGGTTGAAGAACATGCGCTCCTAAGTGGAAGGATTTTCAACAAAGTCTTCCCTCAATCCACAGTCAGAGACGGCCCATCACGGCCGACTGAGGAAGCCCATAATGAAGAGAGTGCACCAGGCACTCAATATGACTTGTTGAAACATCTGGACAGAACACCGGCACGGATCACCGTACTTGAATTGATCAAAAGGTCCAAGATTCACCAAGAAGCCTTAATGGAATACCTACAGAAGGTGATGGTCAACGAGGACGTGCCGGTAGAGAAAATTGCAGCACTACTAGTTCCTCAGGGGGATCAGCCCTCTATTACATTCTACACATCGGAACTAGCACCGCCAGCCGCCAGAAGCATGGCTCTAAGCATCACGGTCAATATCTGCAAGAAGGCCGTGGATGCGTGCCTGGTTGACACGGGGGCTTCAATCAATGTTCTACCCCCGAAGACCCTAGAGCTGTGCGGTGTGCCCAAGGAGAAGTGGCTGCCTAGCCCCATTTCAGTTACAGCATATGACAACTCTACCCGTTCCCCTCTGGGAATGGTTTATTTAAAAGTGGAGCTAGGTCCTGTAAGTCATGCAGAGGTTGAATTTCACATTCTCGAAATTGACCCTTCTATAAATGCCATTCTAGGACGTCCTTACATTAAAACTCTTGAGGCGATTCCTTCTACGAATCACCAATGCCTCAAATTCCCTTTCAAAGGACGAATTATTAAAGTAACGAGCATGCCGATCCTTGCTGCTTCTCATACATTGAATATTAAATCTGCTGTTTTACCTGGCCGACAACCTTTTCTGTCGGTATTACAGGTCTACCGTCCAATGGCTGATCCTCTAAAAGCCGCTACTATTTCTCCATACCCGTTAGATGCTATCAAAAGGGGGAAGTGCATGAGTACCCCAGGATGGAGGATTATAATGAAGAACGGCTACGAGCCTGGAAGAGGTCTGGGCACACAGTTGCAAGGCAGGACCACTCCTGTTAGAAATCATCGAGCAGTACCTGGAAGTGGTCTGGGCTATAGGCCAAGAAGACTGAAGCAAGATCTGGTTCAGCAAGTAGAGATTGAAGAAGGTCGAAAAATCTGGGAGGCAATGTCCACACCACCTAAGGAAGGCCGAGATCCCCTAACATGGACCCTGTGTACGCACTTTGTGAAAGGGCTCATACTTAGCTACAACAACACAGTGGTCATTACTTCCTGTTTTGACTTCCATGACATATATGGGAGAGACTTGGCCAGACATTGTTCTGAACTACTTACGTACCAATCCTTGGAGGCTCTGCGGCCTATGAAAAGGAGAAAATTCTATGACCCCGAATGTGAATGGTACAGATGGTTCGATCTAAGGGACCTCTATATAGCACTGAACAGATTATTCCTAGATCCTGCAGAACCCAAGTGGCCGCCGCAGATCGACGAGCTGATTGAAGGTCCTGGTGCCATCTTTGATAAACGGATACTGCTGTCAGAAGAAACCGATGAAGGAGAACCAGATGACCCCTATGAAGCTGGTTATACAACAGATCTGCTTTGGAGGGGGACATATCCTTCCCATATCTTTATGCTCCATACTCTATTCCGCACACTGCTCTTGACCCCAACTTGGTCGCGGGTCATCACTGAAGATATTCCACGGGCTCCGCCCGTTATGATCACCCTGTCCCCTCGGGACTTCATTCCACCCCCTCCTCTCGACCTAGAGAGGATGTATGATCTAATCTGGGACATATTGCTATATGATCCCCCTAATCCTTTGGCCTTGGTGCCGCTTCCTCCGTCTGATCTTCCTTCCATTTGCATCCATTCTTGCTTTATGTTTAACTCCTAGATGGTCCAAAAAAAAACGTCAATTTGGCAACAAATTCTTCCCAAATCCTTATCGAGGAAACATCTTACTTGTCCGATTTCCCCCTACCGCGCGGGTCCTTCGGTCAAGATTCTCTCTTAGATCTACTCTGTCCCTCCCCACGGGAGGATTCCCCTGTATTTCCACTTGTATCCCAGGATTTTCATCCTGCTTCATCTTCATTAGGTTATGATAGACAGTTTAGTGAAGTTAGACAGTCCAGTTTTAGGCAGGTTAGTCAGGTTAGGAAGTCTAGGAAGCCTAAGGGTAGGCAAATTCCAGATAGATACCTCCGGGACTTAGCTGATAAGTGTTCTTCTTGCTCTTTAATCCCTCAGCTGTTAGAAGATCCAATTCAGATGCCAGAAGATTGTACGGACGATGAGTCAGTTAATGATGGGTATGGGGTATATGAGTTAGTGCCTGGAAAAGACCCCATTATTGAAGATGAGGAAAATGATGAGGACGCGGCTGAGGCGTATGCCAGTGGAGTGAAGAGATTTGATGAACCCTCAGCTGCCGTAGAAGAGCCCACCAAAGAAATAAACTTAGGGACTGAAGACGAACCTAAGGTTGTCCTCGTCAGCAAAAATCTTTCTACAGAGGATGAGAAGGCAATAGTACAAGTACTTAAGGACTATAAGGACACTTTCGCCTGAAGTTATGAAGATATGCCGGGGTTAGACTCAACTTTAGTTGAACACAGGTTAACATTAAAAGATAGAACTAGTCCGGTCAAGCAGAAATTAAGGCGATTCCACCCACAAATGGCTCTAAAGATGAAGGAAGAGGTCGATAAATTGCACAAAGCCAAATTTATTAGAGTTGTCCTTTATCCACAATGGGTGGCCAATATAGTCCCGGTTATGAAAAAGGATGGAAAGGTCAAGATTTGCATTGACTTCCGCGATTTGAACCGGGCATGTCCTAAAGACGATTTTCCATTGCCTCATATTGATGTACTCATCGATAACACTGCTGGCTATGAAACGTTATCGTTTATGGATGGATTTTCAGGATACAACCAGATTAAGCTGGTAGAAGAGGATCAAGAAAAGACCTCATTCACTACACCTTGGGGAACATACTGTTATGTTGTCATGCCATTTGAATTAAAGAATGCTGGAGCCACTTATCAGAGGGCTATGATGGCAATATTTCATGACATGATGCATATAGATCTGGAAGTGTATGTGGATGATTTATTGGTTAAGTCTAAAACAAAGGCTGAGCACGCCAAAGTTTTGGCAAGGGTATTAGAGAGATCGAGAGAGTATCAGTTAAAGATGAACCCCAAGAAATGTGTATTCGGGGTATCTTCAGGAAAACTGCTTAGATTCATTGTCAGCAAACGGGGAATTGAGATCGATCCCAATAAGGCGAAGGCTATCAGAGAAATGCCACCTCCCAAAAACTTGAAAGAATTGAGAGGATTAATTGGGAGGTTGCAATTTATTCGCCGTTTTGTCTCCCAGCACTCACAAAGGTGTAAGCCGTTCTACGAGCTTACCAAGTCAGGAGTCAAATTCGATTGGGACGATAAGTGTCAGGAGGCATTCGATGGATTAAAAAACTATTTGGCAAGTCCTCCTGTTTTGAGACCACCATCTCCAGGCAAACCATTGATACTTTATATTTCAGTCCTAGATGATGCAGTGGGGGCTGTCCTAGCACAAGAAGATGAAGAAGGAAAGGAGAGGGCAGCCTACTATCTCTCTAAACTTCTCAACCCCGCTGAACAGAGATACACGGCGATGGAGAAAACATGTGCAGCATTGGTTTGGGTTGTTCAGAAATTGAAGCATTATTTTCTGGCCCATGAAGTCCACCTCATCGCTATGATGAATACGATCAAGTTCCTTCTGGAGAAATCTGTTCTTACTGATAGGTTAGCGCGATGGCAAAGCTTTCTATCTCAATTCGATATCATTTACATTCAGCAGAAAGCGATCAAGGGCTATGCCATAGCAGAACATCTTGCTCATCATCCCCTTCCTCGATTTGATCCAGTGCGATCAGAGTTTCCGGATGAAGAACTGATGTCCGTAAATCAAATCAGAGATGATATGTGGACTCTGCATTTTGACGGAGCTCTGAATTCTCATGGAAAGGGTATTGAAATCGTTCTGTTATCACCTGAAGGTGTCACCATTCCACAAGCCTTTCAGCTTGATTTTCCAGTCACCAACAATATAGCTGAATACGAAGCACTTCTTGCTGGCCTCGAGGCTGCACATTTTCATGGTGCCACTAAACTCAGGATTGTGGGTGATAGCCAACTAATTCTTCGCCAAGTGCTGACCAAGTATCGAACTCTTGATCCTAAGCTCAAGCCTTATCAAGAACTTACTTCTGCATACTCAAAGCTTTTCACAAAATTGATCTTTGTCCATGTCCCTAGGAATCAAAACATCTTAGCTGACGCTCTAGCTTCACTTGCATCTTCCCTTGATTTTCCTATCAGCAAGCAATCCGAATCAATCATAGTTCATAGGCGTCTTTCACCTGCCGTGAAAGACCCTTCATTTCTTAGAACTAAGGAGAAGTTGCTGAAGAAATTCAGAGATGGGAGTATTGTGGAGAAAAGAGAAATCATGTTAATGGAGCTGTTAGAAGAGATGGATGAGGAACATAAGCCATGGTATTATGAAATTGCAAAATATTGTGAAGATCAATCGTATCCTGAGGAAGCTACAATTGAGGAGAAAAGAGCTATCAGGAGAGTTGCTCAACGATACACCCTAGTTGGGGGAGCATTGTATAAAAGAGGTTTTGATGGAGTTCTTCTGAGATGTCTAGACGAGGATGAGCTTTGGAAGGTTATGGAAGGAGCTCATAGTGGAGTTTGTGGTGGCCATGTTAATGGACAGATGCTAGCAAAGAAAATCCTTAGACAAGAATTTTATAGGCCAACCATGGAAGAAGATTGCGTAGGATATGTCCGTAGGTGTACTTAGTGTCAACTTCACGCCGACAAAATTCATTCTCCTGCATCTTCACTCCATCCTGTTTCTTCCCCATGGCCTTTCTCCATGTGGGCTTTCGACATTATTGGACCTCTTGGTAACCCAGATTCCGGCATCAAGCAAAAATCTTTCATTCTCACGGCAACGGAATACTTCACCAAGTAGGCAGAAGCTGAAGCGTACGTGGAGATCAAAGCATCAACCGTCTGCAAGTTCATCATGAAGAACATCATCACAAGATTCGGAATTCCAAGTACCATCGTCACCGACAACGGACCGCAGTTCGTGTCACAAGAATTGAAGGATCTCTGCAACAGGTATAGAATTGCATTGCATCATTCATCTCCTTATTATCCGCAAGGCAATGGCCAAGCAGAGGCAACTAATAAGACTTTGATAAAAATCATCAAAAAGACGTGTAAATCTAACAAATTCGCAGATTGGCCAGAAAAATTGGTTGAGGCTCTATGGGCCTACCGAACTTCAATCCGCACGCCTACTGGGCAAACTCCTTATTCCTTAACATTTGGAATGGAGGCGGTAGTTCCATACGAGATCCTTATACCGTCATTAAGAGTACAATTGAACAAGGAATTTTCCATTGATGAACATCGTTCAGCACTTCTTGCTCAATTGGAACTTTTAGACGAAAAAAGGTAGTCAGCTGCTAATCATGCAAAAGTTTATCAAAATAGACTAGCACGTTTTTATCAAAAGAAAGTCATTGAACGTAAGTTCAAAGTCGGTGAAATGGTCGTTAAAAGAATTTTTGTAAAACCTGGTGGTCCGCGTTCTAAGCTCCAACCCAACTGGGAAGGACCTTATGTTGTGTCGCACGTTTTTCCTGGTAATGCTTATCGTCTTATTAATGCAGAAGGAGAAGAGCTAAATCATCCCTGGAATGGTTTACATCTTAAGAAATACTACCCTTAGGTTAAAGAGTCGATCAGTATGGTACAAAGACCAGTGGAATCATAAAGTTTATAAACTCAAATTTCCCAGTTAGTCTGGATAACTTAATTTCAAACCCATTACTACACACACTGACACGTTTGATTCGTGAGTAACAAGAGATGCCAAGTCCTGAAGAATATCAAAAGCTTGACTAAAAGTGTAAAGTACAAATCATTCATTTTTAAAACAAAATTCTGTTTTACACTCGGCCCATGATGTTGGAACGAGGCTTAGAATAGACTACCAAGAATACCCACCATCTTAGTAGGAGGCCGTCATAAAAAAAAGGGGGAGATCCGTTCCGGAAAAAAAAAAAAAAAAAAAAAAAAAAAAAACATAGAAAAGCAAAAACAAAAGGCAAATGTCAAATCAAAAAGGCCATTACATTACAAACGTTACATCAAGGCCATGAAATGAAACGAAAAGGAACGCAAGGTCGATAAATACCCCGGAAAGAAATGACCGAATCCCAACGGATATTAGGGTTGGAAAGGAACATCTTTTTAAGTCTCCGGAACCTTCTCATGGGCTTTCTAAACTTATTCTTCCTTTCTTTCTAAAGGAGTGTACTCCAAGCTTAAGGAATGGCTTAGATTGACTAAGGGTCAAATCATCAAATGGGATCACGAATGGAAACACAAGTTCAAACACGATGGGTTTAAGTTAAATTGTCAAAGAACAATTTGGAAATTAAGTTAATAAATGAATATGATCTTTTGATCTAAGTACCATGCTGATCTTTTAGTCAAAAATCCAAAAAAAAATTCATATGTTAAAAATTCCAAAAAAAATACATATGTCAAATTCAAAAAAAATACATAGTCCAAAAATTCGAAAAAAATACATATGTCAAAAATTCAAAAAAATACATATGTCAAAATTCAAAAAAAAACATATATTTCAAAACCCGAAAAAAAATGAATATTTCAAAACATCAAAAAAAAAATTTATTTCAATTAGCATTTGCTTGTTGCATTTAGTGTGTTTCATTCCTTTTATTTTCAGTGAGCATCTGTTTGCTTGTATGTTGCATTTTTGCTTAAGTTTGATTATTCATATTTCCTTTGTTAATAAAGGCCATGCCCCTTGACCATTTATTGAAGGAAAAGATTGATCGACCATTTATTTGGTCAGGCAAGGGGCTAAGCCTAAATAGATACTTAACCTGTTTGTTAAGTGATGTACAGAATACAAGACAAGCACAGGAACACAAGATTGAAGCCCAAAAGTTTCATGTATATATGACCAAAAGGTGTTTTGTACATGATACAATATAAAAAAAAAAGAAAGGTACAAAAGCCCTCAAGGCTGGCTCTCTCCTGCCCCCTCGTCCATCTGACTCTGGACCTCATCCTGGGCATCTGGCGGCGGAGCTCTAGGAGGTGGAGGCGGTCCCATCGCACTTGGCCCTGCCTGGCCCGATGATATGGCTATACTGGCGGTAAAGGCACTCGCCTGACCTCGGTCGATAGCCCGCTGGTGGGCTCGCTGGTATCTCTCCTCCACCGTACAGCGCTCATGCTCTGCAACAGAAAGATGGCCCTGGAGGCTCTCCATCCGAAGACGGTCGCGGTCCCTCTCCTCCGTCAGAATCTCCAGGCGAACCTGGAGTCGTGCCAGATCTCCAGTGGAGAGGCGCGCCACCTGAGCCTCCAACTCGGCGATGCGAGCAGCCGAAGTCTGTGCTTCTGCCAGCTCTGCATCCCTCTGTCGAAGGGCCTCCTGAAGCTCAGCAACCTGCAGAAGAAGATTTTATTAATCCAAGGCAATTAAGCAATGAGAATCAAATTTGGAAAAGAAAGCCGAAGGGAAGGAACTTACTCGAGTGGCACGATCCTCCTCCGCAAGGGAAGCTCGGTGGATGGCAGAGGCAAGCTGACTCTGGAGGTCAGCCAGAGCAGCATCGTAGGCGGAGGAAGAAGATGATGACGCTCCGTGGATAGGGGGAGCCGCCTGGGTGTAGACGGCTCGCTGCACCGGAAGACAACTGTCAGTGATTAATCGCCAAAACAATTAATTAAAACATGCACTCATATTCATGCATACATACCAGGTCGAACAGCTCTTGCTGGACTTGTGCTAGCTGGGCCTCCGCATCATGTAGGCGGGCCCGGAGGTCGATGATCACCGCGTCACGTGCATCCTACATATCACGTATACATACATTCATTCACCAAATATAAATCAAAATAATAATAAAATTAAAGACGCATGAATGCATACTTACATCGAGTGGTCGGAGGAGCCGAAGTTGATCGGCGTAGTGGGTCCGGTATTGCTGGAGGTAGCCCTCGCTACTCTCCGCACGGGACTCCACCCGTACGCCTCGGCAGTGCCAGTCCTCGTACTGCTCGGGGAACTTGGCACGCCAATCTCTGAGGGCTTGCTTGCCCCTCATGCTCCTCCCCACGCCCTCTGGGACCTCTTCATCGATCCACTCCTGGTGAAGGCCCAGCGTCCTCATCACGAGCCGGAGGCGGAGAGGCTCGATTTCGTTGAGGCAATGCACCCACATTTGCCTCCCGAACCTCCTCCTGCCAGCCGTCACCCACGGCTGACCCTCCTCGCCCATACCAAAGTACGGGCGCCAGATCACCTGCATACAGGTTAGATGCATTCATAAATAAATTGCACTTAATGAATAAAAAATTGCATTTAATAAAATTAAACAAGTTAAAAATTTACCAGTAGCTCTGGATAGTCCAAAAACTGACGGCGGAGGGCCGTCAGCTGGTGGTGCTGCGGAGCCGTATCCACGATTGGCTGCCAACGGCAGGCCAATGGGACGGCAGTGGGGCTCGCAATCCGCGCTCTGCCGAGCGGGAAATAGTAGTAACTCCACACCTGCATTCATGAACATATAGGTTATAAGAAACATCATATCATATTGCACTGCATATCATAAACAAATAATTAAACAAGTTAATACCTGAAGAAACGGCGAGAAGCCGCTGACAGTGGTCTCACGGTCCGGCGTGACCGCAGACAAATCGGCGAAGAGGTGGGCCAGAAGGGCCGCACCCCAGGCGTACTCTCCTAAGCTATCTAGGTCATCTAACAAACAAAGAAACCTACAGTGGATGTGGTCGCCCTTCGTACCGAAGAGCAACCGACCAAAGAAGGAAACTAAGAAAACCCTAAGCTGCCTATCTACCTCCTCCCCCTGACTAGGGTCACTACAGTAGACAGAGGAAGATGACTCGGCTAGCCTATCCCTAAACTCCTCCCGGGTCTCGTCAGACCGACGCCGGGGCTCGTCTAGTCCTAAGGCTGCCTCTACCTCTATCCTGGGAACCATCCTAGACTCTCTGCCTAGGCTGGACACCTCTATCCCTAGAAGAGCCTCTGCCAGTCCCTGATAGTTGGGGTAAGTCACCCCACTAACCGGTCGGCCCTCTACCTTGAGGCCAGTGATCCTGGCCACATCCTCTAGGGTGGGGACCATATGCCCCCACGGCATTAGGAAAGCACGGCTTTCCGCATGCCACCTCTCCCGCAGCACCTGCAGGAGGACCAGATCGAGCCAGAATGGTTCGATGTCTAGTACCTCGCCGAATCCCATCCGGCGCAGGCGCGCCTTCTGGAAATCCGGGAGACCCCTATAGGCACCTATCACTAGGTCCCATGAGATCTTGGCCCTCATCACTCCCTGCAAATAAAAACATAAAAAACAAAGGTCAATAATGAATAAAAATAGGAAAATAAGTTCTGTTTTGAAAGGCGTCAGCCCATATGGACGTCTTTTAAAACACGTCAACCTTGCTTGACGCAATTCAATATATTTATTCCTAATTAAAAAAATTCGGAAATTATCTTGAAAGACGTCAGCCCATGGTGACGCCTTTTAAAAGGCGTCATCTGGTCTGGATGCCTTTCAAGCCCAGATTCCGGATTCTTTGAAGAACCCCTTTCTTCCCTCTTTTTCTCCATCCATTCACACCATAGGGATCTTACCGTGTGGAGGTCGCCCTCCTCTTCTTCTTCCACCGCCATGGGTGCCGGTGGAGGGAGTTCTTCCTCCAAGAAAGCCTCGACTTCGGCTAGCATCGCCGGGATCTCCTCGGGGGCCTCTTCTTCGTGCCTCCGCCTTCTCTTGGCCAAGGCCTTCTTTTTCCTAGATCCTTCACCGCGTTCCATAGCTCGAGTAGAGGGAGTTTTGAGGGAGAGATCGCAGGAGTTCGGTCGCCGGAGAGAGAGGAGAAAGAGAAGATTTTTGTGAAAAGTGAGGAAGAAAGGGGGCCTTCGCGGGTCTGTAACGAAAAGGTTGAAAGGCGTCGACTCAGATAGACGCGTTTTATGGCGCAAAAGTTAAGGCGGCAAGGACAGCTGTTTGAAATTGATTGAAAGACGTCTATCCATGATGACGCGTTTCAGATTACCGCCAATCCTGGTCAGAGCCGTACAGAGAAAAATGATTAAAGGCGTCTTTGTGTCTTGACGCGTTTCAGGGATTTAATCATGGAATTAATGACAGAATCTTTGAGGAGGTAGGAGAGAGAGTTGAAAGGCGTCAACTGTAGAAGACGCTATTTAAGCTTTAATCAGGTTTTGAGGATTAAATTGAATTTCTGGAAAATGAATTATGGTTGAAAGGCGTCTTTCTGAGTGGACGCGTTTTACATTTAACAGAACCCGAACTGTTGAATTTTCAGGAAAAATCAAGTCTTTACTAAAGGAAAAATTATGTGCACATCACAGGAAGTTGAAGAAAGGTTTCCGGGCATGAAAAATCATTCTTTATTCAATGAAATCCTTTATTACATTATAAAGAAAAAAAAAAAAGAGAAAGAGGACATTTAAGGAAGAATTTCATGAAGACCTTTAAGGTAAGGAAATTTCAATCCTCTATCTCTATCTTTAGAGGATCTTACACGATAACTGAAGCCAAGGTTCCATAGAGTGGTGATGATTTGTACGGCTTCATAATCTTCATCGAATTCCAAGTCACGCTTCTTGATTGGGAGTGTGGGAGAAAACTCAGGGAATTCACGACGGCCCAAGCTAAGTTGAGTAAGGCACCGATGTGGATTGTATAACACGAACTCGGTGGATCCAATCAACTTAAGATCTGCTCCTGCTGCACGGCGCACCCAAACAGGTTTTCCAACAAGAGCGAGTGGAGACGAGTCAAATATGTCGGACGTCATGAGCTTCAAATACTCTCTCCAGTCGACTCGGGTCTTGAGCTTTGGAACCTTGTTAACCATGTGCTCATTGAACTTTACAATGTTAGCAATGCAATGAATTGGATTATTCAAGAAGATCTGAGATGGATTCAGAGGCCTTTTCTTGCTATGCTCAAACTTGAAGTGAAGTTCAACCCACAAGGCAAAGAGTAGCATGCACCCATACGGAGGACGACCCACGGATGCCGCAGAAAGCCCACTATAAAGATATGCTAAGAGTGCGGTGCTAATGGATTTACCTTCGAAGATTGCGCAAATAGCACTAACTTGATCATCTTCTAAGATGTTATCTTGCGCAGGGAAGAACAAAGCACCGGCAAGGCATGTGAATAAAGCTTTTGTTACATCCTCCGCTTCATCCTCCCTTAGATCATCAATTTCATATAAAGTCCACTCAGCTAGCTTTGCAAGATTGATCCCCTTTTTGGTAAGGCATCCTTTAGCTTCTGAAGGATCCTTCATGATCGATGTCAACAATTGTTGACCGGTGATTTTCTCTCTTGTCAAGGCTATCTTATCTTTGTTGTCTTTGGTCTTTGGGAGACCTAATAGAAGTTCCGCTTCTTCTAGAAGGATCGTGCACTCGAAGTTTTGGAAGAAGAACGTATGAGTTTGGGGATGCCACCACTCGATCAAGACACCTATAGCCGCCCAATCTACGTTCGCGCTCTTGTAATGTTTGGCAAGAACTACAAGTTCTTGAAGATTCCACTTGGATATGAACACTTGCATTGAAAGTTTAACACTTTTTGCAAGTTTACGAATCCAAGGGAGAGACGTGAATTTTCTTGGTCCAGGAAACATGGGATAATTCTGAAAATAAAAAGAGAGTTTGATGAAGAATATGAAGAACATGAAGAAAAATTGAAAAGGAAGTTGATTGAGCTTACTTGAAGATTGGGATTTCTTCCATTAAGGTGATTCTCTATGTCGGCAAACTTCTCTAGAGATATCTTCATCTTCTTGTTTGAAGAATCCATCTCTCTTTTTCGGAGTTCCTCCTTCTTGAAACTTGGGAAGCTTGGAAACCTTGAAGAAACCTTGAAAGCTTGGAAGAAAACTCAACTTTAGATCTTTGGATTATGGTAGGATGGCTTGGGAACAACCTAGGGGTGTTTATATAGAAGGAATTGCGATCCTAGGCAGACCTTTTCCGGATTGGAAAAGGGATGTGCATTGGTAGAGTTGGAATCCGAGTAGAGAACAACCAGAAACCTGTTTCTGTGAGTAAAAGGCGTCGAAGAGAACTGACGCGTTTCAAGGTTGAATGGCGTCTGCGCGACACGACGCGTTTTAGCTTTTATATGATTTTCCCGAAATTTTGTGGTTTTTGGAATTACTAATAATTTTGATTGCAGAAAATTCTGAGCAAAGCTGGAAATATCAAGAAGATCTCACTGAGGGAGTTAAGAAGTCTCGACCGTGGCTAAAAAGACGGTTATTTCTATTCTTGTACTATTTCATGTAAATCATTCGCATTACTATATATTAAATATTTACTAGAGTATATCAAGGACCTTGTGGTTTTGATGAAATTGGAATTTGAGTTCCCCTTCAACAAAAACAGTGATAATTCCAGAGGATTCTTAATCGCACGGATAGGCCGTTGGATTGTTAATTAGTGGGGACGATGGTTCCGTTTTTGTGAAACGGTGCGTGGATAAACGAGCTTCGGCTTAGCACTGAATTACAAGAATTGGTATCTTGACTCATTAATGACAAATTAACAATATTATCCTTGATTAATTTATATTTTATTTGATTTTATATTTTTCTTTTAGCCCAGCATGCATCATATAGGACTTTGAAATCATTGTGATAAGAAATAATTATTAATTAAGTTTCAGACCATTAATTAAATAACCCAAACATGATATGAAATATTCCATTCTGAATTGAGTATCTTGATTATCTTTGAGGTTCGCTTAAAGATATCCTTGAAATTCTATCCTTTCTTGGACTCTTTATCCAATATTTCTTGTTTTTCTTTTAAGATCCATCGTGGCTGCAGCATGTCCACATTGGCTGGCAAACGCTCCCCATGATGAAACCTACAGTGTCTATGACCTGGGGTACTTCCCACTCCGAGGAGGTTGATCGACCTTATTTTATTTCCTTGTCTATCTCATCCAGACAGGATTGATTGCATTGATTTCCATGAGTTATCTTCATTGATGATTTTGAGAAAAATCCCAATCATGTGATGTTAAGAGCGTGTCTCATCACACCTTGGCATCACCTTTTCAGTACATTCCATTTCATTTCACTCCCTTTCAAAGGCGATGCCAAGGTGAGGCAGTTGTAGACACGCTAATTTTGACATCATTTCGAGTAAATTTCATATCATAATGCCTCAGAATGGTCTAATGTTTAATCATTAATTAATTTTTATTAATATTTTTGAGTGTCGGGTTTAACAGACATGTTTAAGTTAATCAATTAAATTGATTTTAGCTCAAATTTCAGTTAAAATATGAAGAAGTCTAAAAGACGTCGACCTGTGTGGACGCCATTTAGAGTTTATTCTTATTTTTAACGTTTAAATTTGAATTTTAATCAGTTGATTAATTAGCTAAAAGGCGTCTGTGAGGGCTGACGCGTTTTAGGTTTCCTAAGCTATTTTAACTTCTCTTCCGGATGTTTATCCTTATCTTAATTAGTGTAAAAGACGTCTACACATGTAGACGCGTTTTAGCTGATAAAGATAAAGATAAATTTTCCCGGATGTTTATCCTTATCTTAATTAATCTGAAAGGCGTCAGCCATCATGGACGCTTTTTAGATAATTACAGATAAAGATGAATTAATCAGTATTTATCTGTCGGTTAAGATGGATAAATCCGAAGTTTTTCAATGTTAATCACGAACGCAGAAAAGGCCTATAAATACCTTACATGTTGAAGAGTAAAAAAAGTTAAGCGTAATTTGAAGTGAAGCGTAATCTTGAGTTAATTGAGCGATAGCGAGTTGAAGATCGAAGCAACAACGTCGGAACGCCGGAGCGCTGCCATTTCCAGAAGTCGGCGTCCTTTCAAGAATCTTCATCCTTTCAAGGCTTCATCCAATTGGGCATAAGTGTTTCATTTCTGCATTATTATTCTACATCTTCATTAATTTCATTCTTCATAATCACTTCATGCAACACACACCACGGCATCATCTTTCAAAAACCTATTTGATTTAAGGGGTTTCAAAACCATTTAAACAAGTAAGTTTGCTGTTCAATTATATGCTTAAAATCATGATCAGTTTAGATATTGATTCCATTTGAATTCTCATCATCATTGTTTCTTTATTTTTCTGTTCCTGTTTCTGCTGCACTCAACAACAACAAGAGAACAAAAGGGGAAATCAAGCACAAAGCTAGAAGGACTTCTGGACGATCCTCAACTTCAAATTCAACAGTAAGAACAAAAGAACAAAGAAAGGGCTCTCTTTCTTCAGCCGGCTGAAGGAGGGGAATCAAGGACTCGACATCTTCCGCGTTCAAACAGGTAGGCGATCAAAACTCTATTTTGAAACTTTTAAGTCAAAAGTTTCTGGCGATCACTGCACTTAGTTGCTGTTTTTAATAGGTTAGTTTACACTAAACAACATAGCTTTTTCATGTTAATCACACGAGCATTTTTAAGCACTCACAGATACCTCCAGGACTTAGTTGATAAATGCTTTTCTTGCTCTTTGATCCCCCAATTTTTAGAAAATCCAATTCAGATGCCAGAAGACTGTATGAATGATGAGTCAGTCAATGATGGGTATGGGGTGTATGAGTTAGTACATGAAAAGGACCCCATTATTGAAAATGAGGAAGATGACGAGGACGCAGCTGAGGCATATGCCAGTGGAGTGAAGAGATTCGATGAACCCTCAGCTGCCGTAGAAGAGCCCACCAAAGAAATCAATTTAGGGACTGAAGACGAACCTAAGGTTGTCCTCGTCAGCAAACATCTTTCTACAGAGGATGAGAAGGCAATGGTACAAGTACTTAAGGACTATAAGGACACTTTTGCCTGGAGTTATGAAGATATGCCAGGGTTAGACTCATCTTTAGTTGAACACATATTAACATTAAAGGAAGGAACTAGCCCTGTCAAGCAGATATTAAGGCGATTCCACCCACAAATGGCTCTAAAGATGAAGGAAGAAGTCGACAAATTGCATAAAGCCAAATTTATTAGAGTTGTCCTTTATCCACAATGGGTGGCCAACATAGTCCCGGTTATGAAGAAGGACGGGAAGGTCAGAATTTGCATTGACTTCCGCGATTTGAACCGGGCGTGTCCTAAAGATGATTTTCCATTACCTCATATTGATGTACTCATTGATAATACCGCTGGCTATGAAACATTACCGTTTATGGACGGATTTTCAGGGTACAATCAGATTAAGCTGGCAGAAGAAGATCAAGAAAAAACGTCATTCACTACACCTTGGGGAACATACTGTTATGTCGTCATGCCATTTGGATTAAAAAATGCTGGAGCCACTTATCAGAGGGCCATGATGGCAATATTTCATGACATGATGCACATAGATCTGGAAGTGTATGTGGATGATTTATTGGTTAAATCTAAGACAAAGGCTGAGCACGTCAAAATTTTGGCAAGGTTATTAGAGAGATCGAGAGAGTATCAGTTAAAGATGAACCCCAAGAAATGTGTATTCGGGGTATCTTCAGGAAAATTGCTTGGATTTATTGTCAGTAAATGGGAAATCGAGATCGATCCTAATAAGGCGAAGGCTATTAGAGAAATGCCACCTCCCAAAAATTTGAAGGAGCTAAGAGGATTAATCGGGAGGTTACAATTTATTCGTCGTTTTGTCTCCCAGCACTCACAAAGGTGTAAGCCGTTTTACGAGCTTACCAAGCCAGGAGTCAAATTTGATTGGGACGATAAGTGTCAGGAGGCATTCGATGGATTAAAGAACTATTTACCAAGTCCTCCTGTTTTGAGACCACCATCTCCAGGCAAACCATTGATACTTTATATTTCAGTCCTGGATGATGCAGTGGGGGCTGTCCTAGCACAAGAAGATGAAGAAGGAAAGGAGAGGGCAGCCTACTATCTCTCTAAACTTCTCAACCCCGCTGAACAGAGATACACGGCGATGGAGAAAACATGTGCAGCATTGGTCTGGGTTGTGCAGAAATTGAAGCATTATTTTCTGGCCCATGAAGTCCACCTCATCGCTATGATGAATACGATCAAGTTCCTTCTGGAGAAATCTGTTCTTACTGATAGGTTAGCGCGATGGCAAAGCTTTCTATCTCAATTCGATATCATTTACATTCAGCAGAAAGCGATCAAGGGCTATGCCATAGCAGAACATCTTGCTCATCATCCCCTTCCTCGATTTGATCTAGTGCGATCAGAGTTTCCGGACGAGGAACTGATGTCCGTAAATCAAATCAGAGATGATATGTGGACTCTGCATTTTGACGAAGCTCTGAATTCTCATGGAAAAGGGATCGGTATCGTTCTGTTATCACCTGAAGGTGTCACCATTCCACAAGCCTTTCAGCTTGATTTTCCAGTCACTAACAATATAGCTGAATATGAGGCACTTCTTGCTGGCCTCGAGGCTGCTCATTTCCATGGTGCCACTATACTCAGGATTGTGGGTGATAGCCAACTGATTCTTCGCCAAGTGCTGACCAAGTATCGAACTCTTGATCCTAAGCTCAAACCTTATCAGGAACTTACTTCTGCTTACTCAAAGCTTTTCACGAAATTGATCTTTGTCCATGTCCCTAGGAATCAGAACATCTTAGCTGACGCTCTAGCTTCATTGGCATCTTCTCTTGATTTTCCAATCAGCAAGCAATCCGAATCAATCATAGTTCATAGGCGTCTTTTACCCGCCGTGAAAGACCCTTCATTTCTTAGAACTAAGGAGAAGTTGCTGAAGAAAGTCAGAGACGGAGATATCGTGGAAAAGAGAGAAATTATGTTAATGGAGCTGTTAGAAGAGATGGATGATGAACAGAAGCCATAGTATTATGAAATTGCCAAATATTGTGAAGATCAATCGTATCCTGAGGAAGCTACAACTGAGGAGAAGAGAGCTATCAGGAGAGTTGCTCAACGATACACCCTAGTTGGAGGAACATTGTACAAGAGAGGTTTTGATGGAGTTCTTCTGAGATGTCTAGACGAAGATGAGCTTTGGAAGGTTATGGAAGGAGCTCATAGTGGAGTTTGTGGTGGCCATGTCAATGGATAGATGATAGCAAAAAAGATCCTTATACAAGGATTTTATTGGCCAACCATGGAAGAAGATTGTGTAGGATATGTCCGTAGGTGTGCTAAGTGTCAACTTCACGTCGACAAAATTCATTCTCCTGCATCTTCACTCCATCCTGTTTCTTCCCCATGGCCTTTCTCCATGTGGGCTTTCGACATTATTGGACCCCTTGGTAATTCAGATTCCGGCATCAAGCAAAAATCTTTCATTCTCACGGCAACGGAATACTTCACCAAGTGGGCAGAAGCTGAAGCGTACGTGGAGATCAAAGCATCAACCGTCTGCAAGTTCATCATGAAGAACATCATCACCCGATTTGGAATTTCAAGCACCATCGTCACCGACAACGGACCGCAGTTCATGTCACAAGAATTGAAGGACCTCTGCAATAGGTACAGAATTGCATTGCATCATTCGTCTCCTTATTATCCACAAGGCAATGGCCAAGCAGATGCAACAAATAAGACTTTGATAAAAATCATCAAAAAGACGTGCAAATCTAATAAATTCGCAGACTGACCAGAAAAATTGGTTGAGGCTCTATGGGCCTACCGAACTTCAATCCGCACACCCACTGGGCAAACTCCTTATTCCTTAACATTTGGAATGGAGGCGGTAGTTCCATATGAGATCCTTATACCGTCATTAAGAGTACAATTGAATAAGGAATTTTTCATTGATGAACATCGTTCAGCACTCCTTGCTCAATTGAAACTTTTAGACGAGAAAAGATGGTCAGCTGCTAATCATGCAAAAGTTTATCAAAACAGATTAGCACATTTTTATCAAAAGAAAGTTATTAAACGTAAGTTCAAAGTAGGTGAAATGGTCGTCAAAAGGATTTTTGTAAAACCTGATGGTCCGCGTTCTAAGCTCCAACCCAACTGGGAAAGACCTTATGTTGTATCGCACGCTTTTCCTGTTAATGCTTATCGTCTTGTTAATGCAGAAGGAGAAGATCTAAATCATCCCTGGAATGGCTTACATCTAAAGAAATACTACCCTTAGGTTAAAGAGTCGATCAGCATGGTACAAAGACCAGTGGAATCAAAAAAATTATAAACTCAAATTTCCTTATTAGTCTGGATAACTTAACTTCAAATACGTTACTACACACACTGACACGTTTGATTCGTGAGTAATAAGAGATGCCAAGTCCTAAGGAATACCGAAAGCTTGACTGAAAGTGTAAAGTACAAATCATTCATTTTAAAGCAAAAATTCTGTTTTACACTCGGCCCATGATGTCGGAACGAGGCTTAGAATAGACTACCAAGAATACCCACCATCTTAGTAGGAGGCCGTCATAAAAAAAAAGGGGGAGATCCGTCCCAAAGAAAAGAATAGAAAAACAAAAGCAAAAGGCAAAATCGAAATGTCAAATCGAAAGGCCATCACGTTACAAACGTTACATCAAGGATATGAAATGAAATAAAAGGGAACGCAAGGTCGATAAATACCCCGGAAAGGAAATGACCGAACCCCAACGGATATTAGGGTAGGAAAGGAACATCTTTTTAAGTCTCCGGAACCTTCTCCTGGGCTTTCTAAACTTATTCTTCTTTTCCTTCTAAAAAGGCGTACTCCAAACTTAAGGAATGGCTCAGATTGACTAAGGGTCAAATCATCAAATGGGATCACGAATGGAAACACAAGTTCAAACACGATGGGTTTAAGTTAAATTGTTAAAGAACAATTTGAAAATTAAGTTAATAAATGAATATGATCTTTGATCTGAGTACCATGCTGATCCTTTAGTCAAAAATCCAAAAAAATACATATGTCAAAAATCAAAAAAATGCATATGTCAAAAATAAATAAATAAATACATATGTCAAAAATCAAAAAAATACATATGTCAAAAATAAATAAAAAAATGCATATGTCAAAAATCAAAAAAAAATACATATGTCAAAAATTCAAAAAAAATACATATGTCAAAAATTCAAAAAAATACATATGTCAAAATTAAAAAAAAGGCATATATTTCAAAAACCAAACAAAAATGAATATTTCAAAACAACAAAAATATTTCAATTAGCATCTGCTTGTTGTATCTGGTATGCTTCATTCCTTTTATTTTCAGTGAGCATTTGTCTGCTTGCATGTTGCATTTTGCTTAAGTCTGTTTATAGTTCAATTACCTTTGTTAATAAAGGCTATGCCCCTTGACCATTTACTCAAAGAAAAGATTGATCAACCGTTCACTCGGTCAGGCAAGGGGCTAAGCCTAAACAGATACTTAACCTGTTTGTTCAAGTCATATACAGGACACAAGGCATGAAGAGAGTTGGAATACGGATTAAAAACAACCAGAAACTTGTTTCTAAAATTCAAGAAAGTAAAGCTGGAAAATATCAAGAAGATCCTACTGTGAGAGTCAAGAAGTCCTGACCGTAGCTAAAAGACAGTTATTTCTACCCTTGTACTCCTTTCATGTAATTCATTGTGCATCATCATTACTATATGATAAGTATTTATTAGAGTATATCAAGGACCTTGTGGTTTTGATGAAACTGGAATTTGAGTTCCCCTTCAACAAAAACAGTGATAATTCCAGAGGATTCTTAATCGCACGGATAGGCCGTTGGATTGTTAATTAGTGAGGACAATGGTTCCACTTTTGTGAAACGGTGCGTGGATAAACGAGCTTCGGCTTAACACTTAATTACAAGAATTGGTGTCTTGACTCATTAATGACAATTTAACAATATTATCCTTGATTAATTTATATTTTATTTGACTTTATATTTTTCTTTTAGCCCAGCATGCGTCATGTAGGACTTTGAAATCATTGTGATAAAAATTAATTGCTGATTAAGTTTCAGACCATTAATCAAATAATCCCAACATTATATGAAATATTCCATTCTGAATTGAGTATCTTGATTATCTTTGAGGTTCGCTTGAAGATATCCTTGGAATTCTATCCTTTCTTGGACTCTTTATCCAATATTTCTTGTTTTTCTTTTAAGATCCATCATGGCTGCAGCACGTCCACATTGGCTGGCAAACGCTCTCCATGATGAAACCTGCAGTGTCTATGACCTGGGGTACTTCCCACTCCGAGGAGGTTGATCGACCTTATTTTATTTCCTTGTCTACCTCATCCAGACAGGATTGATTCCATTGATCTTTTTGAACTATCTTCATTGATGATTTCGAGAAAAATTCCAATCATGTGATGTTAAGAGCGTGTCTCATCACACCTTGGCATCACCTTTTCAGTACATTCCATTCCATTTCACTCCCTTGCAAAGACGATGCCAAGGTGAGATAGCTGTAGACACGCTAATTTTGACGTCATTTCGAGTAAATTTCATATCATATAATAATGCCTCAGAATGGTCTAATATTTAATCATTGGTTAATTCTTATTGATCTTTTTGAATGTCGGGTTTAACAGACATGTTTAAGTTAATCAATTAAATTGATTTTAACTCAAATTTCAGTCAAAATATGAAGAAGTCTAAAAGACGTCGACATGTGTAGACGCCATTTAGAGATTATTCTTATTTTGACGTTTAAATTTGAATTTTAATTAATTGATTAATTAGCTAAAAGGCGTCTGTAAGACACGACGCGTTTTTAGGTTTCCTAAGCTATTTCTACTTCTCTTCCGAATGTTTATCCTTATCTTAATTAGTGTAAAAGACGTCTATACATGTAGACGCGTTTTAGCTAATACAGATAAAGATAAGTTTTTCCGGATGTTTATCCTTATCTTAAGTAATCTGAAAGGCGTCAGCCATTCTGGACGCGTTTTAGATAATTACAGATAAAGATGAATTAATCTGTATTTATCTGTTGGTTAAGATAGATAAATCTTAGATTTTTTTTTTTTATGTAAATCCGCGGACGCAGAAGAGGTCTATAAATACCTTGCATCTTGAAAGTTTTAAAAAAAAAAAAAAAAAAAAAAAAAAAAAAAGAGAAGAGAGAAGTTAGAATCAGAATTATTAATTGAAGATCGAAGCGACGACGTCCAAACGCCGAAGCGCTGCTGTTTCCAGAAGTCGGCGTCCATTCTTCATCCAATTCAAGGCTTCATCCAATTCGGCTTAAGTTTTTCATTTCTGCATCTTCATTTTCATTTCATTAATCTCTCATTCTTCATCATCACTTCATGCAACACACATCACAACATCATTCTCTTCAAAACCTATTTGATTAAGGGGTTTCAAAAGCCATTAAGCAACTAAGTTTGCTGTTTAGTTTCATGTTTAAAACCATGATTAGAATAGATATTGTTTCTGCTTAAAGTTCTCATCATTGTTTCTTCATTTCTCTCTCTATTTTTTTCTTGTAACGGAGCAAAAAGGAGAATCAAAGGGGAGTGAATCATCAAACACAAAGTCACAAGAATCTCTGGACGATCATCAACCTCAACTTTAAATTCAACAGTAAGAACAAAGAACAAAGAAAGGGCTCTCTTTCTTCAGCCAGCTGAAGGAGGAGAATCAAGAGCTCAATATCTTCCGCATTTAAACAGGTAGGCGATCATACTTTCTTTTGGAACTTTTTAGTTAAAAGTTTCTGGCGATCACTTCACGTAGTTTCTGTTTTTAATAGGTTTATTTTGCACCTAAACAACATAGATTTTTCATGTTAATCACATAATCATTCTAAGCACTCACACTCAGTACTCAAGTATTCACCACCCCGATCAGATCGGATGGTTTTTATACTCTTTCCTGTTTGTTTTTCTATTTCATTCTTAAATTCTCTGAATTTCTCAAAGGCTTCAGATCTATACTTCAATAAGTATACATATCCAAACCTTGAGTAATCATCAGTGAATGTAATGAAGTATGAAAAACCACCAATGGTTTGGGTTGACATAGGACCACATACATCTGAATGTATGAGTTCTAATATGTCTTTGGCTCGTTCTCCAGTTCCACTAAATGGAGACTTAGTCATTTTACCCATTAAACATGACTCACAGGTTGCATGCGATTCATAATCAAATTGATCCAAATATCCATCTTTATGCAACCTTTGGAGTATGTTTTCACCAATGTGTCTACGCCTACAATGCCACAAGTAGGCTTTGTTCATTTCATACTTACTTCTTTTAATGGAAGAACCGATATGTAAATTATCATGAGACATATTCAATAGATACAATCCATTGGACAAAATAGCAGAAGCTATTAATTTATTTCCGAAATAAATTGAACAACTATTGTTCCCAAAATTTAAATTGTATCCAATTCTATCTAAATATGAAATAGAAATGATGTTCCTTATTATGCTAGGTACATAATAACATTCATCTAATAAAAATGTGTCTCCGGATGGTAGCTTGAGCTTCACTGTCCCCACAGCGATCGCCGCAACTCTTGCGCCGTTACCTAGCCTCAGCTCCACCTCGTCGGTCCTCAGCTTACGCCTTCTTGTCAGTGCCTGCACAGAATTGCAGATATGAGATACACATCCAGTATCTAATACCCATGATGTACAATCTCTAATTGACAAGTTTACATCTATCATATATATACCTAAAGCGTCCTGCTGCTTCACAGTTCTTTGAGCCTTGTCCTAGAGGTATTCTTTGCAATTTCTCTTCCAATGCCCTTTCTGGTGACAATAGAAGCAATCACCTTTCTCAGCACTTTTACCCTTGTCTTTCTTGGTAACCTTTGCCTTTCTCTGAACCTTGTTCTTATTCTTTCGAAAAGCTTGGACTACAAGTCTTTTTCTGTTGATCTTACCAACCATTAAGACTTGGGGTTTATCCTTCACAAGGTTCCCCTCAGCAGTTTTTAACATATTCAGTAGTTCAGCTAAGGTGGCATGGATCTTGTTCATGTTAAAATTAACGATGAACTGAGCATATGACGGTGGAAGTGAAGACAACACGAGGTCTGTGTGCATCTCCTTGGGAAGTGTAATCCCAAGAGCATCCAGCCTCTCCACCCATTCAATCATCTTCAGCACGTTATGGTGCGACATTCTTGCCTACAGGAGATAATCAATTGATATTTAGCAGATATTCAGATTAACTAAAACAAGATATGGTCTTTTATTATCTAGTTTTACTCCCACTAATTTTCGACGGACTGTATAACCTTCAGATATACAGAATGGGAGACGCCGACTGTCTCCTAGCGGGGATCAGAATCTCCAAGCATCACAGTATGACATCGGGTAAACACGTAGTATCATACCGCTATCTCAGAGCAATCATCTCATGATAATTGCAACTCCTTGCAATATCCGATCATATTTCGGCTCCCAAGTTTAATGGTCCCGGGTAAGCACAGTAGACCATTATCTTCGGTCTAAGCTTTACCATCAATACATGACAGAGTAAAGTAGAAATATAGTTCCCGGGTAAACACGTGGATAACTATATCGTTCCTCTACTCTTAACCAAAGGCATCTAATGCCATGATCAACAGTCCTCTCAACAGACAATGGCAGACCTCGGGTAAACACATAGTATCTGCCATGACTGAATTAAGTTCCATTGATCATATTGATGGAGAGCCACGCAGTGCTCAATGACTCGCGCTACGGCTTAGAATTTGTAACGAAGGTTTTACTTATTTAGTTTGGTCTCATCCTAGGTGATAGTATTAAATATATCGAATATATATAAATACTAATAACCTAGCAAATATTTAAGCACACTCATCACATACATGTCATTAGTGTGGTCATGGACGGCACTGTGGTTTGACTTGAGCCAGACAGTCAAACGCACACACATACACAATATAACAACTTATATCATAAGTCTGCAAACCTATGGATTCAATGAACTCTTTCATTTTCATCTGGTCAGCAGTTGTGGATCATCCTCGCTCCGCGCGCAGCCGCCTCGATCAAATTACATCGTAATTCTCAATTACATGATAATTTAAATGAGGAAGCCTTATGGCGATTACATCAAGGAGGAAGGTAGAAGTACAATGGAATATGAGAGGGAGAGATTCGCAGACCTCTATTTATTAATAAACAATAAACCACACAATCACATTCCACATCCACAATTAACGCTCGTCCATGACCACCATGTGTTTTAGTTAAACAAACCACACATGAATTGCGCATCAAATGGCTAAATAAAATTTTCAAAAATAACTTATAATTTTGGTTTCATAAAACCAGGGACCAATCAAAAATTGGATTTAGAATTTTCGAAAATCAATTTATACATGCTTAATTTAAATCGAATTTAAACAAGTAATTAATAACACATCAAATATGCACAAAATCCAAAAATAATGGCTTTAGAAACATTCCATGCTCAATTTGAACAATTCAAATAATTATGGGGGTATTTAACAATTAAATGCTACAATTAATCTAACACCTTAGATTAATAGTTAGTATTAACAACATTTGTTAACATGATAATTAAAAACACATATTTTATTATTAGGGCCCAAAAAATTAAAATTTTAATGTCAAAATCAAATTTTAACAATAAAATAAAATCAAATTAATTTTAACAGGGCCTTTAATAATAAAAATACATATTAAATAGAAATTGGGAAAGGGGGTTCAACCCAGCTGAACCCCTGGCTCGAGCCAGGGCCCAGCCAGGGCTCGAGCCCCAGGGTCCAGCTGGGCTGGACCCTGTCAGCGGCTAGGGGAAACCCTAGCCGCACAACAGGCCTGCCCGAGGGTTCCCTGCATTGCAGGGAACCCGACGGCGGCTACCCCTTTCGGCGCCGTCTGGGCACCGGCGACCGTCCGCCGGTTCCGGCGACGTCGCCAGCGCCGTCCGGTGGCCGGAGCAAGCCCGTGAAGGGCTCTAGTGACCCTCCTTTCGATTTTTCGAAAATTCTTCCCTCTTTTCACAGCGGTTTCAAAAACGCAAGAGGAAGAAGAAGGAAGGCCATGGCTAGCGGTTCCTGGCTTTCCATGCTGCCGACATCGTTCACAATGATCAAACCCCCAAAAGATCCATCTCATGGATCCAATTCTATCAAAAAATACCCCGTTCTTCGTCCAACGAAGAACACGACGAAAAACCCCCAAAAGTAATATTTTCTTCAGATTTAAATCGCGATCTTATCGCAGCGAACATCTACTGAACACAAATCTTTCAAGAAAATAATTACTAGCATGGATTTAAATTCTAAAACCACAATTTTAGAGACCAAAATGGCGAAAACACAGTGGAACCTGGCTCTGATACCACTGTTGGGTTCGCTGTGTCAGGATCCGATCCTAAAACGCAGCGGAATAAAAAAATAATATTCGGGATCAGATCTGTCCCGTTTCGATCCTTAATGTAAAATCGGAGTAAATAGAATTTACCTTGCGCGGATTCGAATCCGCGTCCGTTTTCCGGTTCCGTCGGAGCGATGCCGCAAGTCACGCAGATGCCCAACCTCTAGCGGTATCCACGCGGTTCTCCTCGCAATGGATCGTCCTCGCTTCCTCGCTCGCTACGGCGTTCGTAGATCCCGTCTGGCTGCGCGTAATCCGTCGCGACATGCGGATTCGAAATCCCTGTCGAACAGAAGGTGGAGCAGTTGGGAACCGCACGCCCAAAAGAGAGAGAAAGGGGAAAGAACGAATGACGGCTAGGTCAGGGTTGCTGGCCTCGGACGTAGAATTCGTTCTTTTATAAGAAGTCTGTTTGCGGTTTTTCATAAAAATCCAGACTTATCCGAAATCATGTCGGATTATCCATCGACTTGAAAACCATTTGCGTGTGACCCTCTAGGCCCAAATACCAGTCCAGTTAATAGCCCATTAAGTCCAGTAACCCTTTACTGACCCAATGAATTAATTAATATCCTTATATTCAATTAATCAGCCGAATTTAATGTCCCACAATAAATTCGGACGAACTGCCGATCACGTTGGATGCCAAGCAACATCGCGTGATCCTGGATGGCACTGGGTTATCGCAACCCTCTATTGGAACCTTTCTATCATCGGTTAGCGCGCGGATATAATCCTTCATCCGTACAATGTTCCCGAATCGACCTAGGGCATGGTTTACTGTTAAACCCTATTTGGTCGATTAACTTGAATCAGATGCCGCTAATCTGAATCCGATAACTCCTTATCGATTACAGAGTCCGCCCTGGCCAAGGACTTTAAGCGCATCATTCCCGGAACATTCTCTCTCAAACTACCGAGCGCGGATGATCCCGTATTGAACACACAATTATCTTCGAGGGCATTTCCCTGAACCCGATCACTTGACTTATCGATAACCCTTGGTTAGGGATTCGTTCGTCAAGGTCAAAGCTCAAAAACCTACCAACAAGATATCTTTGGAGTCTCAGGTCCAAGGATCATCCACGCAACCATGACAAATGAATCGAGCTGGTTAACAGTGAGGTGATTACCATCCAGCGATTCATAGTCGGATCAGTTCAGTGAACTCATTCACCAATGAGCACCTATAGGCTCAGTATAGTGTCTCCACACAAGTGACTTATGGGATCAGTCACTCTCATCATATGAGCTGAAATAACCTATACTAGTCTATCCGGATGTTCGATGTCCTATCTCAAACATCCTATGATTAGGAACAATTAAGAACATATGTTTATAAATCTTCGGTCCCGTAATTATGATCTCATCATAATCCGAAGACTATTGTATATGTTCATGGACTTCATCGTGATACGATAAATACAGATCGAATTAATTACACACAATGAATTATTGTCATTTATTAATAATCTGAATAAGTACACAATATCGGATTGGCTTTGAGACCATATAATACTAACATATACGATGTAGATCTCACTTCTTATAGAAGATCTAATCAATATTCGTTCATCCACAAGCAAATTAGGATCCAACTATATCCTATCACTCCTAGGTCTACCTGGATCAAAAACCCAGTTCAAGTATGGCTCCAAGACTAGAGCCTAAATTCCCCTCTATGATATAGTGGTTCTTCGTGGCTCAACTACTCCCAACAAGGATTCTAAATCAAAACAGAATCTCTACTTAATAATGAGAAGGAACCTATTCAATACCGTGAAGAAATCCATATTGCATATAGGCGTCCTCTAAGCCAATCATAAGGCACATATTTCAATTTCATTAACTAATAGATGGCATTTATTTCATTATATATATTGGTATATTTATAATTACGCATAATAAAGTCCTTGATATGTGCAATAGTCATCAGATTAAAATGAGATTGATGACTTATAAACATATACTCTTAATTGTTTCTGAAGAGGAAGAAGAAGCTCTAATATCTTCCCACATTATCTATGGAGAAGGGCTCCTTTTCACCTTGTCTTCAACTCCAAAACCTCAATAGCCAACCTTTTTTCAATGCCAAAGGGGGTGGGTATATATAGAATAGGTTTTGAGGGGAATTTGGCTTCAAAGGAGCTCTCCTACGGCCTCCGGATTGCCATAGATACCCATCCAAGGAGTTGGAAACCCTTCCAACCTCAGGAATCATATTAGCTCAGTCAAATCAAATTTATCAAGAAAGTGCTTAAATCACCGGGACGCCATTTGGTTAATTAAAGGGGCAAAAATAGAAAGGAAATCGGTGAAAGAAACTGAAAAACATTAGGAAACTCGAATGGTGTCGTCTATGAGTGACCTCATTAAGATAATTAGGAAATTAATTTGAATTCAAATCGAAAATCCAGACGGATTAAGGAACTAAATGGCGTCGTCCATGGGCAACGTTATTCAGTTAAATCTATCTAGATTTAAGAATTTAATTCCGAACTAATTTCGGCTAGAAATCTAAATGGCGTTGGTCATGGGCGACGTTAATCATTTTCAACAAAAAACAATAAAAAACAGTTAATTATTAAAAACCAGACCATTTCGAGGTATTATAATTGTAACATGAAATTTACTCAATATGAAGTCCAAATTAGCATGTCTACACCCCCTTGAGTCAACTCCATGAATTCTATCTCCTTAACCATCTAGACATACCTCGGGAAATATTACCCGTTGAGTTCCATCACAAACATCTCTCATGGAATCTCTCTAAGATTCTTATCTGCATAAGTCATTCTCTTCAAGGTGGTCCACCAATCATATGGGGTCATCCTTCAACATGAAGGTGGCTAATGGGGTCTTCTCAGTTGCCGCACAGTCAAAGGTATCGAAGGTCTTCTCAATATCCTTCAGCCATTGAGCTGCCTCATCAAGGTCCGGACGACCAGTGAAATGAGGCGGCCTCAGCTTCAGAAACCTCTCCAAAACAACCGAAGACCTTCTCCGAGTACTCAAACTCTCACTAGGATCTCGAGCCTGATACCTAGTCATAGTCTCCATCATCGCCTCTATAAAGCACTCCATATTCTGTGTACCAGCCTCAGACCCATTAGAAACGTCTTCTTAATCGCGAATAACAGGTACCCCTCCTTCTAGGAGCCATCTAATTGCCTACAATCACAAGAATTGGAAACCTCTAATTAGAGCCCAAAATCTAAACTATCGCGGTGCCTGTACGGGATAATGTATTTATTTGCTAAATTATAATATTTAACTTAGTTATTTATATATTCACCAAATTAGATGCTCTGATACCAACTGTAACGACCCGCTACCTTATAATCAGAGATCCAATTACAAAATGGATATCAGATCATTAAAATTAGGAGCCAAATCATGATTTCAAATAACTCTGGAAAATAAATAATAAAGTAAGCTAAACATTCCACACCACATCGAACTGTAAAGTAAAAAGTACAGGAAATAAAATTATTACAGTCCAACTCGATTCAACAATTAAATACATAGTCCACAACTGAAATAAAATAATTATGTGTACAAGCTAGAAATAAAAGTACAACTACATCGGGACATATCTTAGAACAATGGCTGTTGCGCGCAACTTGAGATGGAACCTACAACTCCTATACTTGTCGGGAACCTTCATCTGAAAATGTAGGGAATGAGTCTCACAAAAATGAAGTCAGTAGGGATCCCTTCATCCCCCCCCCCCCCCCCCCACACACACACACACACACATACACATACAATCGCAACACAACAAGGATATATAGGTAAGAAATGTGCAAGTAAAGCGATAAATAAACCACACGTCCACCATAAGAAACACAAAAGCTGCCAAGTCAACCAGGCATACATCGACCTACTAGGATGGAACAGTAACCTCTCGAATAGCGCGCTGGCTATTTCGGCCTGTCTAGCTTTAGGTGGTTCAGCCTCCTCCCAGTCACGAGTAACACTCCAAAGTATACCACTTCTACATCGGTACTAGCTATTACCCAGAGTACACCCGGTGACCTTCGCCTCCTAGGCGCTACTACGTTACTCCCACACCAACACAGAGTGTCAAGCGCTAACAACTGTCACTTAGGTCCACAGTCGCATAATCAAAAAGTAATGCAATTCCGAGCACATGGAAATCCCTGCCCCTAGTATATGATTTCAAGCATGCATTAATAAAATTGTCTAACAATATACAAGAATCTAATTGACATAATGTATAATAATCACACATTATGAATGCAAAAAAACTCGAGGCTCTTAAATCGCCTTGACCATGGTCGACGCCATTTAACACCCTAAAACTAGCTCCTACAAAATTGGTCTCGGGACTCCAAAGCATGGGCCGCAAATCGCGTCTACCTAGCTGACATGTTTTGCAATTCGCGTCGCCCTGAGTGGACACATTTTGCGTCCGAAATCGAATTCTCCTTCGGTCTACTCCGAGCCACAACACGAGATCTCCTCCCCCGAACTAGATGAAAACAACACAAATAGAAACATAGGAAAAACATTAACCACAATAAAACATGCCACTCCAATTTCCATAAAAATGTCCATTTCAATCATAAGCCTCCTTAAAACATGCTCATATTCTACTCAAAATCCTCACACATCCATAGCATGCTCCAAAGCAAGAAATCATGAGTTAAATCAATCGAAATACGCGCAAGGATTGGTACCTTACCGGTTACTTGAACTCCTCTCGATTTCTCGTCGCTAAATCACCACATCGCAAACCGCCGCCAGTACTGCCGTAAACACCGTCACTCCACCGAGATGTTGGCAACCGTCCGTAGAGTGAAGAAGCCGCATTGGAGGTAATGGTGGAAGTGGTAGAGGGGAGTGGAGTGGTGGAGGAGGAAGAGGAAGAGAAAGAGACGAATAGACGGAGAGGAAGAACAGAAAGAGTGAGGGAGTGAATGAGAGAAAAGAGGGGTGGTTCAGGACGTCAACTCCGACCGAGCTAAATCGCGTCGTCACAGAACGACGCCCTTCAGACGACAAGATAGAGGTGGTATACTGGCAGATGTTTGAATCGCGTCGACCATGCATGACGCATTCAGACGACAAGACCAGGACCGTACACACACGCTCCAACGCACGACCACGTGTCCCACAAGCATGGTTCCTAAATCGCATCGCCTATGGCCGACGCCTTTCAAAAAGACGTCGTACCTGCTTGACACAGTTCAAAACCCATGCACCAAGCTCACAAAGACCGCCATTGAGATCGCCCTCAGCTTACCTGGTGGGTTAACTGGCAATTCTTGGGTTGTTGATCTCATTGATGAGGTCCTTGAGGTCCCCTGAAGCCTAAGAACTTGGAGGAGCGGCTAGTTGGAGCTCTTGATGCGGGTTGGTCGCCACGGGGTCATCTGCTCAGCATCCTTCCACGCGATCGTGCCGCTCCTCTAACCGTCGCAGCAGTGCTATCACAATCGGGAGTCCTCCTTGCTGGAGGTCTCTTGGTGGGGATAGGTGTCCGACCGTCAGGAGCGACGGCAGGTGCCAAATGTACATTGGCCTGGGCAGCCGGGACTTGGACTAGTGGAGGGACAGAAGGAAGGGCTGCCATCAAAGGAACTAGCTGGACATCAATCGGATGGACAAAAAGATCGGTAGGGAGGCTGCATTGAGAGCGGTTGTTGTTTCTTCTTGTCATAGTTTTTTGTTGATTCTCACAGACGGCGCCAAAAGGATCTTGGGTCGGAGATTCGTCCGATCCAAATCAGATGACTAAGACTCCTCCAAATCACCGAAAGCTCTCCGCCGCTCTTGCAAAACAGACACTAGGTCAAAGGAGACCTCGGTTACAATTTGGGGGAACCCCCTCTGATGCCTAAGTCAAGGTAGAAACAAAGAGAGAAAAGAAACTCAGACAGTAGAATGTAGAGCGTACCTTTTGAGGGTACCGGGAGATCCCTTTTATAAAGACAGTCATGAGGCCGTGGTAGAGTCCGATTGGGGATCGCATAGAGGAAGCTCAATCCGATCCATGGGTAGGACAGGATTCTAGCTTCTTTGGTTTGACGCTGATTTCCTTAATCTGCAGATTGGAGGAGGATTGGGAAGAGACTTCCTTAGGCAGGAAGTCTCTTCGTATTCAAAAGTCTCCGTGGGAACCTAGTCCCACGGGCCTGCCGACAAAAAAATCCAACGGGTCTCGGTAGGAGGCCTGGGCGTCTTTTAACGGGCCGACCTACACAGTAAATGAGCCAGCGAAACTAGGCCCTCTGAAAGCTAAAAGCAACATGTAAATTCATTTGTTATTTTGAGATAGCATGACATACACCCATTTTTGCATTATTATAATCCTCTGCACGGCCGTTGAACTTGGTTTTTACTTGTTTATGAAATTTATTCTACATACATGAATTTTTAAATATTAGCTTTACCTTACAGTCTAGTCAGTTCTGGATTTAAAGTTATTTTCAGCTATTGTCTAGCTAATCCATTGCGCCAACCTTTTCTTCCTCATGCATCCCATGACTTTTCTGCTTGCTTTTCCATTTTCTAATTTTGTGGTGCAGAAGAACACCAACTCACTTTAAAACACTAGGGAAGAGATCTAACAAGTTTGATCCTCCCCTTGCTGAGGGTTAAACAACTCTCACTTTCTAAATTATATATATATATATATATCAAAGTTTAAAAATAAAATTTACTCATTTTCTCATCATTCTCACTCTGATCACTTGCTGGTGGGCACGAGCATGTCGAGACGAATGCGGCTAATGTAGGGCTTGTGAAGCGATCCATAATAGAGATACCTCCCTATCTTGACACCCCCGGTGACCAGCGCTAGGTCCGGGTCCGTGTAGAGAGCCAGCGCTTCCCCTTCCGAGCTCGCACACAAGACGCCGCTTCCCTTCAGGAGATAGGGAATTCCCGCGTTCATCTGCAACTGCAAGGCCGCAGCCATCATCTTCCTCACCCATGGGTATTTCTGCACCACGTCCCAAACCCTGCTTTTGCCCTATGGAAGAGAAAGAAAACACAGTTCTTTATATATAAAACACAAAAATATGTGATCATGAAATAATAAAAATAGAATAACGTGCAATATTATAAGTGCACTTCCCATCCCAAGATATAATAACAAAAAAGAGTCTGGTTTGAATCTTACACGAAATTGCACTTACGAAAGGTGGGTGATATTGTCCTACACCTACAATAAGATGACTAGTAATAGTCAAAAACAGTGTTTAAATTAAAACTTGCCATTACTGATCATCAAAAATGATTTTTAAAGAAATTATCGAATCTGGAGATGTGCTCAGCTTTAGTGTCTTTGAATGATCAGACAATGGTGGTAAGGGTAAAGGAAAAAAAAACATGTTCCCGAGCGATTGGCAATGGCATTTTAATTGGGAATTCAATTAGCAGCCACCCAGTCTGTACAAGTGACAGTTGAAGGGGATTCCCAGGTAGTTGTCTCTTAGAAGATCCCATTTCCTCTAACAAGAAGGATTTCATTACCGAAGAGAAACCGATCCAGAAATGACCCTCGCCGTCGTATCGGATGTTGTCGGGGAACCCGGGCAGGTTCTCCATGAAGCGCTCAACGGCCCCCTTCTTCTCCCCGGCGATGTGATATCTTCTGCACCTTCTCCTGCCATGCATCACAAAAGGAAACAACATGAAACGGGTGTGTGACAAGCCGCAAGGAAGCATGCAGGAAACATACGAACAGATCATGCATGCATGCGTGAACTCTCCAGTTACAGATTCTTGTGAAGTTCTTACAGGAGGGTCTCGCAGAAGACGAGGGAGGCCTGGTCGGCGGAGATGGCGACGCCGTTGGCGAAGTAGAGGTCCCGCAGGAGGACGGTGGTGGTGTTGGTGGCAGGGTCGAAGCGAAGCAGCCGGCCGTGGGGGCGGCCCTCCAGGATGTCCAGCATGTGCAGGGAGAGGTTGTACTTGTGCGACGCGTCCGTGAAGTAGATGGCGCCGTCGGAGGCCACGTCCACGCCGTCCGTCAGTGCAAACCGCACTCCCTCCGCCTCGTCCGCCAGCAGCCGCACGGCGCCGTCCTCGGAGATGGTCAGCAGTCCCTGTGCAAGTGTGGAGGAAAAAAGTCAAAGAGAAATAAAAGAAATAAAATAATAAGTTAATAACAAAATAAGTATGGTACATCAGCAAAAATAAGTATCTTATAAACAAGTAATATAATAAGTAAACATTTGATATAATGACATCTCAATTTTCGCAAATGACTTTTGGGTATCCACTCAAACATAACAGTGGAGGATTAGATCTGCGGGGGTTCCTTAGTGCTCAATGGGTCCAGGTTTGGATAGACCCATCCTTGAAAGACATATCTAGATTCGGATCGGACCCAATAAATTTAATAAGTAAATGGGCATTCGAATTTAGATTTTGGATCTACTTTTTGTTTATTTGACGTTGAAAGATAAATAAATTTTGCACAGAGTTCATTTAACTTAATCTTAATCTAGGGCTTGATTTCAGTTCCATATTTTTCGAAATCTATTCACAAATTTGTGCTATATCATAATAGAAAGTAATGTTTATTACAATGCAGGCCAGCAATCATCCAATCTACTTTGGTATGACAGCTGCCACAGCAAGGATAGCTTTTTTTGTTCTTTTTCCCAAAAATCAAGGAGGTACGGAGGCAATTCTAAGGGACCGATCTATGCTGCCTAGTCAAAAAAATTAAAAATATGAGAACAAAAAATATCCATTGTTTATTTTTTAAAATTTTCTATCATTCGATCAAAGATCGTACATGTCCGCCCCTCAAGGTTGGCCCATATCTAACGACTACTGCCATTAGGGATGTAAATTAGACGGGCTGAGCTGAGTTTTATGATAATTTGAGTTTAACCTAAATTCAAAGTAGTCCAGCCTAATTTTAGCCCAGCTCAAATTCAGCCCAAGTTTAACCTATTCAACCCCATATTCAACCCAAATTCAATAATGATTGGATTAGGTTGGATTGGCTGTTTATAAATAATTTGTTAGAAGTATTTTGCTTTTTATATGAATTATTGTCAAAGTCAATAAATTAAATTGGGCCAACCCGTTTTTAACCCAACCCAGCCAAGATTTAACTAATGTCAACCCAAATTGAGCCTAACTCAATTTACATAATTGGGTCAACCCAATTTCATTTAATATGGGTTGGGTTGGGCTGAGTCACATTTGGATCGGAGTCCAGTAGTACCGAGAGAGGGAGGGCGCCAAACATTGTAAAAAAAACTCTCATATGACCTCCAAATTTGGCAAATACATAGATCCTCCCCCTCTCACTACTGCTGGATGCCGATCCAAACGTGTACTGAGAGGATCTCTTCTATTATGGACTCCTTCCATAATAGAACTTCTAATAAGTAAACGGATCTACTCATATCCATAATTAAGAGATCTGTTAACGGGTCTGGGCCCGTTGTGACAGCCCTTTCGTCACCTTTCCATAGAACAGCACCATGTGATGTTAGGCATTGGCCCAATTATATATATACAGCTTTTACAAATTTTATGAGTTATTGAAGAACATGTTTCTGCCAAATAATTCAAGTGCTGGGTAAGAATACAGTTCCCTTGATGTTATACAAATTATCTAACGGAATTATCCGTTGATTATTCAATTTTTTCCATCGCTGAGATAAAATTAACAAAAGTATCTGCGAATATATGAAGTAAGATTGTGATTTAAACTAATAAACTTAATACATCTAAAATTCATGGTTATTTATGCTCTTCATATAACCTCATTTCTTACACAAGGAAAGTTTATGGTAGGATACTTGATTTTACATATTTATCATTAAGGACACTAAATTCTTAGTGTATCTAAGAAATGTATTATTTGATTTCTATTTCTTAGGGGGTGCAAACTCGTTTTCCCTCTCTTTTCTAAAATATATATAAAAGATCATATAACGATCCGCATTTGTATTATCCACTTATGAAATGACAAGAATATTGTTCAATCTTCTCACAGCTTTTTACCTTCTTCTTCCAAGGAATCGCTATCCATTTTTACATAGAATGAACTTGTATTATTCTTTTTCTATCTTCAAAAATGAAGAAGAAAAAGAAGTTGTGAATTATCAACAAATTGAAAGATAGTCTTCAACAAGATAACCATTTTATTGTTATCGCAAATAGAGTGAAAAAGAACACAGAATTGTAATTGTAAATTTACTTAACATACAAAGACATTTTTCATATATGGAACAACTGCTTGAACATGTTACTAAACCATAAGAGAATTTAAGAATTAGGCCTTGATAAAATATAATTCATATAAGAAATAAAGAGGTATTTTATTGTATATAGCCATATAATCTAATGTAATTACGGTCTTATACAGCCCCATAATCTATTGTAATTACTAAACCATAACAGTAGTGGCGGAAAGAGATAGAAGAGGAGGGCTTAGACTTTCAAAGATTAAACTGTATCATTCTTAATGTAGGTTCAAGCATATATTAAATTTGGTCTGACAATATATTTTATCAATACATAAATATTAAAATCAATAAAATGTAACCAAATACCAAATACACACTATTAATAATTATATTGAAAGGGCAAAAGCCCTAAAGCCTAAGAAAGCTCAGCTCAAGAGAGGCCTAAAATAAACAAAGGGCTGTCCCACTATTGTACCGTCTGGTTTTGAGGAACCGGCGAAAAGTGACAGTGCTAGAGGCCCATCATGAAGGTCCAGAAGCACCAACTGACATGAATATCCTGTGCCTAATGACAGTATGGCACAACAGGCCCAAAAATGCTCAAGGCCCAAGAAAGCCAAAGGATGGTAATAGGTCCTCAGAAAATTTTGACCAACAAGGGATCACCTAAAACTAAGGGAAATTAGAAGTCCTGGAGGTAAAGGATAAGTAGTCTTTTCCGACCATCCAGAGGGTTCAGAACCTAAAAGGTGGCAATTCCCAACCACAAGGACCCCGACAATTGGAAAAGGATACACATGGCCAGAAGGCATTGCTGACACCCAAGGACCACGGGACAAAGAAGGTACCATATAGTCAACTGGCTCTTCTCGACCATCAAGCACGCGGTCCCTACATAGAGTCCTTGAAAGAACAGAGATTACAAATGCTCGTCGACATGTGGCATCACCACTGAGTCACGTCCGTTAGTCGCACGATGCCCGAAGTAGACAACATCAAAAAATCTTCATTATGAGATTGACCTCCCGTCACAATAAGTGTAGCGACACTCTTCTAACCAAGATTAAACGTCAGTAAGCACGATTTAACTATTTCAAACCTTGCACGACGCTCCCATGGTGCTCGACTATAAGACGCTTGACCCCTTGAGGAAATCGTAAGAATTCTCGTATACCTAGAAGGATTCCTATAAAAGCCACAACAGCCCTCCTTCCTGAGGTACAAAAAAATCCACCCTCCTAAGGAGATTATCCTTTTACTCAAATCCCTTCCTAGACCCACACTAACTTGGGCCTACATGGACAAGTTTGTCCGCTCCGAAAGGGAGCTGTCCATTTGTGTGGAAGAAAGTCTCACAGCCCACTCACACACTCTCATGCAGAAATTGACTCTGCAACTTCTTCATCTTTTAAAAAGGGTTTTAAATCATCTCAATACAAGTATGAGGGAAACTCTCTCGTAATCACATATGCATGAGTACCATGCATATGAAGGTGGATCCGAAGAGATTCCCGTTTCCTTCCTTTTTCTCTCCCACAATCCTTCAAAGAGGGATGTCTAGTAGTATACTCCTCACTGACAATATTAACCCTTTTTACAAGAAAAATATTCGCATCAGTCTGATACATGGAGGGCTTGCAAGTATATACTAAAGGGGACCACTTAAAAGATATAAAATTAAAAACTCTAAAATATTGCTACCACCGACAATTTTTCTCCGAAATCTTCTGACCATTTTTCGACGACCAACCAGGCAGAGATAATCCTAACCTGGTCATCCACTAATAATTCAACTCAATTCAATTCAACAAAACTTTAATCTCAAATAATTTGGGTCGACTATATGGATTCTCTGTTTTCACTCTAAACGATTTTGGACTACCTCCTCTACTGACAATTAAAAACTCTCAAATATTGCTACGACTGACAATGTGGATTAATATTGTTTACTCTATTTTCATCATTGATGTTTCATTTGATTTCATTAGTTCGATTATTTATGATGGCAGGGAGAAGTGGGGCACAAAAAGAAGAAACTTTATTTTTTAAGATTCTACACCAATCCAGTATAACTTGGATATCTTGTCTACCAGCTGTACTGATTGGTCGTCACCCACTAAAATTTAAGACTGATTTAAATTTCTTTTGGAGGTCATTTCTCCCCCATTAATTTTTACTTATCTGAACCCCCTTAATTTGTGGAGACTTGGGTTGTGCAGTTCTTTTCTTCTTTGATTTCTCTCTCTCTCTATCTTAAATTATGGAAACTAGGGTTGTGGAGCCCTTGTCACCCCCTTATATATGTGTGTGTCTTAGCTCTTTTGCCTTCCTTTCTATTTGCTTCGTTATTTGTTAAAAGTTTACTGTCAAGATTTGTATTTCTGTCAAGATGTCTGTTGATTTGAAAGTATTTGATTGCCAGCATTTATTGGTGAGAGCAATGTGATAGAATAGATTTATTTTTCATCATTTTCTTATATTTGACAAAATGTAAAATATGTCTTCAAAATGAAATAAGATGATGTAAGAGTTGGCAAATTAGATGATCAAGAATAAACAACATTTGTGAATGACATTATCTGCCATAAAAATTTTACTATAAAAATAATATAAAAACAATGTTTGCATATACGATGAGTGTACGCATCAAAAAAAATGTAAAAATCTCAGCACAAACTTGATAATAGATAATTTTACTTATATGAAAGAATATTGAACACCATGAAAACAAAATTTTATTTTTATAAGATACTATCCAAATTATATAAAATTTTATATAAATTTATGTTCGTCTTCCCAAGGAAGTTTTCTGGTCTGCCTCAGTTTCGAAGTGTCTCTCCCACGCTAAGTAAAGAGAATAATTCGCATTACTGAGAGTGGGATCGGTTGGTATAGGATAAAATCTGTTACATGAACAGATTTTCTAAAGACATTGATCATACGAATAAATCTCAAATAACTAAGAAACTACATCTATTGATTACCCTCATATGAAAATTTTAGCACTCATATTATGATCAAGCCTTTTGAAAATTTTGTGTACGTAGTTTATATTGTACTTAGGATCCATTTGTTTGTAGGGAAAAACTCTTCCCTAAGATTTTTGAAAAACGTTCATCACCTACGTTTCATGTGTAGCACGGAAAATTAAAAGTTAAAATTAACGTAAATTTGACTCCTAGTAACATGGCAAATCTCAATTTTGGCATCCTTAATGTTAGTCTTAGGTGGTCTACAAGCCAATATGATTTTATAATTTCGTTCATATTTATTAATATAATGACATAATATTCATTGTGTGTAATTCGTATTAATTATCGTCTCATAATAAAGTCCGTAAATATGTATTATAGTGATCAGATTATGATGAGATCATACTAATGAGACTGATCACTTAAATACACATATTCTTAATCGTTCTTAGTCGGAGGATATCCGAGAAGGACATCGGATATCCGGTTAGACAAGTACGGATTATTTCTGCTCATATGATGAGGGTGACTGATCTCATAAGTCACTTGTGTAGAGACACTAAGACGAATCTGTAGGTGTTCATTGGAGAATGAGTTCACTGAACTGATCCGACTGAATCTCTGGATGGTATTATACCTCACTGTCAACCAACTTGATTATATTGTCGCAGTTGCGTGGATGGTCTTCGAACCTAAGATACCAAGGACACCTTGTCGATGGACTTCTGTACTTTGACCTTAGTTTATGAATCTCTAACCACGGGATTCTAAACAGTTAAAGATTGGGTACAGCAGAATACCGTCAAAAGAAATTGTGTGTCAATAAGAAATTATTCGCTCTCGGTACTTTGAGAGAGAATGCTCTAGGAAGGATGCGCGGAAGTCCCTGGCCAGAGCGGACGATAATATCGGGAAAGGAGTTTTCCGATATTCATCAGCGGCATCCAATCCAAGTGAGTCGACCGGTTAGGGTTTGACAGCACGCCATACCCTGAGTTAACTCGAGAGCATTGTACGAATGAAGGATTATATCTACGCGGTAACTGTCGGCAGAAAGGTTCTAAGAGTGGGTTACTTAACCCCGATACCTTCCGAGTTCACGCGGTGTTGCTTGACACCCAACGTGATCGGAGGCCCGGTCGAATTCGATGTGCGACATCAATTCAATTAATTAATTAATTAATTAAGAGTTATTAATTAATTAATAAAGCCAGTAAATAGTTACTGGACTCGTTGGGCTATTAACCGAACTGGTAATTAGGCCTAGAAGGTCACACGCAAATGATTCTCAAGGCGATAGATAAATAAGTGAGTTTTATATAAACCAGGAGTTTTTAAGAAAAACCGCGTAGTTAGTATAAAATATAGCGAACGGGCTAAGCAGGCCAAGCTACTGCTAACCCTAGCCGCCCCCTCTTCTGTTTCTCTCTCTCTCTGGCGTCCCAGATAGATCCAGATCCCCGGATCTGCTCCGCCGCTTCTCTGACTCCCGTTTGACAGGAAATCGTCTGCACGTTGCAGCGATTGTTGCGGCGACCGGCGGAGGTTTTGTGGCTGCGAAGAATGAGAAACGTGAGGATATCCGTCACGAGGAGGATCGCGTGGACTCCACTAGAGGCCGGGCGCTTGCTCGGCTTGCGGTGTCGCACCGACGGAATCGAACGGTTGCGGATTCGAATCCGCACACGATGAGACTCGATAATCCGATTATCGAAGTTTTAGTATTTTTCGAAACGGAAATCGGATCTCCGTTTTATTTTTATTTCTGCTGCGCTGGAGATCTGGAGAAACCAGAGAACCCAACAGTGGTATCAGAGCCAGGTTCCATTGTTTCTCGTCCCGTTTCGATCTCCAAATTAATTTTTTCATGAGTTATTCCATACGTTTAATCTGATTAACATGACATAATAGTGTTCATAAGATGAACACAAATAATTAAATTATTTTTCTGTGATTTTTCGGATTTTATTTGGGGTGATATGGTGTTTTTCATGAGATGATGAACTGGGGCTTTTCGACGGCTTCATACGGGCTTCCCAAGCGTTAGGATGGCGGCCCGGATCCCCGGATCTCAAGGTGATAGTCACCACTGACCACCGAGTATATTATCGGCGCCAGTGTGCTCTTGGAGGGCTGCAATATCAACCCCTAAGTCTTCACATTCGTCGTTTTCCTTTTAAAAACTTGTATTTAATGGCTCGGGCAGTGGCTTTTTTGGGGCTTCTCCAGGGCATCTGCCGACGCCGAAGATCCTGACAGCACCGAAGGTATTGTCGGCGAGGCCCACCGAGGCCGGTGGCCAGCCACCGGGCGGCGCCGTGGAGGCCCGCCGCCGGCCACTACAAATTTGCTAGGGTTACAGGTTGGGGGCGTCGGGTGTTGATGAAGATGGGGCCGGGTGGACCGAGTTAGGTGGGCCGGTCGGACCGGGACTGCCCTGGCCGAGCCAGGGCGCCCCTGACTCAAACTTGGCCGAGCCAGGGGCTCGAACCAGGTGCCCAAGTGGCGCAACCCCTTGACCCTTGTATTAAACCCCTACTTCCACTAAACTTCAAGCCTATTTAAAACATAATTAAAATTGGATTTAATTTTAAAATTTCAAAATTGTTTTGAAAATTTAAATTACTATTCAATTTTATTTTATTAGGCTTTTGTTAATGATTTTGAATCATTATTTGATTAACAATTAGTTCTTAACAATTGAGGTTAATTATTAACTTAAGTGTTAATTTAATAATTAACTTAAGTTGTTTAATTTTAAGAGTTAAAATTGGCGGTTAATAATTATTATTCTAAATGTTAGATTAATAGTTATAAATACATCTAATTGTTAATTATTCATTAAAGTTAGTTATTAATTTAAGAGTTAAATTAATAATTAATTTAATTGACTGATTTAAATGTTAAATCAGTACTCCTTCATTAATTATTGTTGTTATTAATTTAATAGTTAAATTAATAATAACTTTATTTATCTAATCTAAGAGTTAGATTAATTAGTTATTAATTAGTTAGTGTTAATTATTAGTTTAAGAGTTAAATTAATAATTAATATCAATTAACTAATCTAAGTGTTAGATTAGTAGTTAATAATTAATTATAGTTTATTATTAATTTAAGTGTTAAATTATTAATTAACTTTGTTGGACTAGTCTAAAAATTAGATTAGTCATTAATAGTCTAATTGTTAAATTATTAAAGTAGTTTAATCTAAGTGTTAGATTATTTAATTATTAGAATTGTTCTAATTTGCATGGAATAATCTGAAAATTATTAATTTGGAGTGTGTGCACATGTGATGTGTGATTTATATGCTTTTAAATTTGATTTAATTGCATGCTAAGTTAATTAAAAGTATTTTCGAAATTCAAAAGCCAATTTTGATTGGAACCCAGCTTTTTGAAAGTCAAAATTATATATTTTGAAAACTCTTTTATTTTAGCCATATTATGCATTGAATCATGTGTGAAATGTTTAAAACACACTGTGGTCATAGATATACACTTATTTAATTATTCATATAATGAATGATTGTGTGGATCGTGGATATATGGATATTTATTAATTGTTAATAAATAGAGGTATGCGTACTTCTCCCTCTCTCGAACTCCGATATACTTCTACCTCCCTCTCTCTTGTACTCGCCATAAGGCCTTCTTCTATTTACTTGTAAATTCTAGAATTTGATGTAATATGATCGAAGCAACCGAGGAAGGAGCGAGGACGATCCACAGCTGCAACTAGGAAGGCGAAAAGATCAAAATTCTTTGCCTATGTGTTTGCAGGTTTATCTGATATAAATGTTATGTTAGATTGTGTGTGTGTTTGACTTTTGGCTCCAGTCAAACCCACTGTACTATCCATGACCACACTAGACATGTATGTGATGCATTGTTTTTAATATTTGATTGTGAAGCAAAGCAGGTATAATATTTAGTAAATATATACGACATGTTTATATACTATCACCTAAGAGAGACCAAGATAAAAGTTATTTAAATACCTTCATCTAAACTCTAAGCCGTAACGCGAGTAGTTAAGAACTTACCGCCACGCTATAGTCATAGGATTCGAATCACTTTAGACAAGTTTGTTGTGCTATCCACAAGGCTTGTTTAATTGGGAGGAGAAACTGTGGCTATGGCATTAGATGCCTATATGATCGGGGTAGAGGAACTATGTAGCTTTGTTGTGCTATCCACAAGGGCTGCATGTAAATCTATGCTCGTCGCGTAACGATGGTTAGCTTAGACCAGAATTAGTAGTTTATTGTGTTATCCACAAGACCATTAAATCTTTGGGGACCGAAGCTATGATCAGATATTGCAAGGAGTTGCAAGTCCCATGAGTTGGGTGCTCTTTGATTGTATTACAGTTTGTTGTACTATCTACAAGGCTATACTGCAAGTCATTGAGATTCTGATCCCCACTAGAAGACTGTCGGCGTCTCCCGTTCTGTATAACTGAGAGTTATACAGTCCGTCGAAAATTAGTGAGAGTTAAAACATGAACAAAAGACTATGTCTTGTTTTATATTTAATAATTGAGCATCTGCTTAAAAGATATTACATATCTCCTGTAGGGAATTATGTCGTCGAATAACCTACTCCGTGGCATACTTGATGCCCTTTTGACTTACCTGATCTAGTCGGATTGGCTCAGACACTTGAAGAATATCTTCAGATCTGAGCAGATTGACTACGCCCTTGATGCTGATCCTCCTGCTGAATCGGCATTAGATGCCCCTGAAGCAGAGATAATTGCTAACGATAAAAGATCGAAGGACAAAGGCAAAATAGTAGTAAAGGATGACTGCTTCTACTGTAAGCAGAATAGTCACTGGAAGAGGAACTACAAGGAGTTCCTCAACGATAAAGCTCATAGAAAGGTGAAGTTGTATGAAGCTTCAGATATCTATATGATAGATATTAACTTGTCAGTAAAAGATTCCACATCTTGGGTATTAGATACCAGATGTGCTTCTTACATCTGTCATAATATACTGATGCTGAAAAGTAAGCGCAAGCTGAGACAAGGCGAGGTGAAATTAAGGCTAGGAAACGGCGCAAAAGTTGCGGCAATTGCTGTTGGGACAGCAAACATCAGGCTTCCATCAGGAGACGCCTTACTATTAGAAGATTGTTATTATGTTCCTAGCATAATAAAGAACATCATATCAGTATCTTGTTTGGACAAGATAGGATATAAGTTGACTATTGAGAATAGAAGTTGTTCGATTTATTATGGTAATAAATCAATAGCTTTAGCATCTTTAGTCAACGGTCTATATCTCTTAGATGTTTCTTATTACAATCTTCAAATTGATAATGTTCTTAAGAAGAGCAAGAATTGTGTGAACCAAGTTTACATGTGACATTGTAGACTTGAACATATTGATGAAAGCAGGTTGCAAAGGTTACACAAGTATGGCTATTTAAATACATTCGATTATGAATCGTTTGCCACATTTGAATCTTGCCTTATGGGAAAGATGGCAAAATCTCCATTTACTGAACATGGAGAACGTGCCAAGGACATTCTAGAACTAATACATTCGGATGTATGTGGTCCAATATCCACCCAAGCCAAAGGTGGCTTTTCATACTTCATCATGTTCACCGATGACTTCTCAAGATTCGGCTATGTGTACTTAATGAAGTACAAGTCGGAAACATTTGAGAAGTTCAAGGAGTTCAAGAATGAAGTAGAGAAGCAGTTAGGAAAGAGTATTAAAACTCTTCGATCAGATCGAGGAGGAGAATACTTGAGTACTAATTTCACACAATTTTTAAAGGATAATGGCATCCTTTTTCAACTAACCCCTCTATATACACTACAAATGAATGGTGTATCAGAAAGGAGGAATCGCACCTTGTTGGACATGGTGCGATCTATGATGAGTTTTTCGGGATTACCAGTGTCCCTCTAGGAGTATGCTCTAGAGTCAGCAGCATACCTACTGAACAGAGTACCCAGCAAGTCTGTGGCCTCTACTCCATTTGAGATATGGAAAGACAAGAAACCAAAATTTAAACATGTTAAAGTCTGGGATTGTCCTGCTCATGTAAAGAGGCATGATCCAGACAAGCTGGATTCACGAACTGATAAATACAGGTTTGTGGGATATCCAAAGGAAACCTTTGGATACTATTTTTACCATCCTGGTGAACAAAAGGTGTTTGTCGCCAAGAAAGTTGTCTTCCTGGAAGAGGAATACCTTCTCTAGGAGGACAGTGGGAGTAAAATAGTACTGGAAGATGTTCCAGATCTCCAAATAACTGCATTATCATCAGATGAGATATCAGTTCCTGAATCTGTTCAGGTACGCACATGTAAGCCTCGTAGATCTGGTAGATTACTTAGACTATCCGAACGATATGTGGGACATATTACAAAAGGTGAGTCTAAGGTTGAATACAATGAGAATGATGATCCTAAAACTTACCAGGAGGCCATAGAAGGCCCAGAAGCCGGGAAATGACGAGAAGCCATGAACTCAGAAATCCAATCCATATACACCAACTAAGTTTGGAACTTGGAGGACTTGTCCGAGAGTATTGTACCCATCAGATGCAAGTGGATCTTTAAGAGGAAGATCGGTGCTGATGGACGGATCGATACTTATAAGACAAGGTTGGTAGCAAAGAGATATCGTCAAAGGCAAGGAATTGACTATGACAAGACTTTCTCACCGGTTGCCATGATAAAATAGATCAGAGTTCTACTCGCTATTACTGCACATTTTAATTACGAGATCTGAAAGATGGATGTGAAGACTGCCTTCCTCAATGGTAACCTTGAGGAAGAGGTGTATATGATACAACTAGAAGGTTTCATATCCAAAGAATCTCCAGATAAAATGTGCAAACTTCAGAGGTCCATTTATGGACTGAAGCAAGCTTCCCGGAGCTGAAACATAATATTTGACGAGACTGTCAAGTCTTATGACTTCATTAAGAATGAAGATGAGCTTTGTGTGTACAAGAAGACCAGTGGGAGCGCAGTCACTTTCTTAGTTCTTTACGTAGATGACATACTACTCATTAAGAATGATGTAGCTATGATGTTATCAGTAAAGATCTAGCTGTCGAAAAACTTCTCTATGAAAGATTTGGGAGAAGCATCCTACGTATTGGGAATACGGATCTATAGAGATAGATCAAAGAAGATACTTGGAATGACCCAATCCTTGTACATAAATACCATAGTCAAAAGGTTTGGCATGGAAAATTCTAAGATAAGTCTCATATCGATGAGACATGGAATTAGTCTCTCAAAAGAGCAGTCTCCTAAGACTCCTGATGAGAGGGCACTCATAGATAGAGTATCCTATGCCTCTGCCATAGGATCTATCATGTATGTCATGCTATATACACGGCCTGATGTTGCATACGCTCTAAGTGTTACGAGCAGATTTCAGGCTAATCCAGGCGAAGAGCACTGGAAGGCAGTGAAATGAATCCTTAAGTACTTGAGAAAAATTAAAGATATGTTTCTTGTATATGGAGGAGGTAACTTGAAACTATGAGGCTTTACTGACTCGAGTTTCCAGTCAGATCCAGATGATAGCAAGTCTACATCTGGATTTGTATTTACTTTGAACAGAGACGCAGTGTGTTGGAAGAGTTCCAAGCAAGCAACCACTGTAGATTCGACGACTGAAGCTGAGTACATCGCTGCAGCAGAAGCCGCCAAGGAAGCAGTGTGGTTGAAGAAATTCATCACCGACCTTGACATAGTTCCCTGCATCTTTGATTATGTTCCGCTGTTGTGCGACAACAATGGGACTATTGCACAAGTGAAAGAGCCGTGGTCTCATCAAAAACCGAAGGATATTCTGAGGCGCTTTCAACTTATCAGAGAGATCATATCTAGAGGAGATGTAGTAGTGGAAAGAGTTCCATCCATCGACAATATAGTAGAACCATTGACAAAGCCGTTGGCTCAAATTGTGTTTGAGCGTTACTTAGAGTCTATAGTCTTACTGTATAAAGGTACTTGGCTTTAGTCCAAGTAGGAGATTGTTAGTCTTAGGTGGCCTACAAGCCAATATGACTTTATAATCTCGTTCATATTTATTAATATAATGGCATAATATTCATTGTGTGTAATTCGTATTAATTAGGGATGTGCACGATGCGGTTCAGTTCGGCTTTGGAGGAAATTTCTTCAACCCGAACCGAACCGAACTGATATTTGAAACCGAACCGAAAAATTTCGGTTCGGTTCGCTTCAAACCGAAATTTCATATTTTATTGATATTAAATGTATATATATGTATTTAACATTAAAATTATATTTTAAAAATACTTATTTATACATAAATATGTATATGATATTAAAATATTAAAACATTTATATGCATAATGTTAATATAAATATCTATTTACTTTAAAAAATCTATTTTTTCGGTTTTTCGGTTCGGTTTTATTTCACAACTTTGTGAAACCGAACCGAACCGAACCTGACTCCAAACAAACCGAACTGAACCGAATCACTCGGTTCGGTTCGGTTTTTCAGTTTGAACCGTATTATGCACACCCCTAGTATTAATTATCGTCTCATAATGAAGTCTGTAAATATGTGCTATAGTGATCAGATTATGATGCGATCATACTAATGAGACTGATCACTTAAATACACATATTCTTAATCGTTCCTAGTCGGAAGATATCCGAAAAGGATATCAGATATCCGGTTAGACTAGTACAGATTACTCCTGCTCATATGATAAGAGTGACTGATTTCATAAGTCACTTGTGTGGAGACACTAAGGCGAATCTGTAGGTGCTCATTGGAGAATGAGTTCACTGAACTGATCTGACTGAATCGCTGGACGGTATTGTACCTCACTGTCAACCAGTTTGATTCTATTGTCGCAGTTGCGTGGATGATCCTCGGACTTGAGACACCAAGGACACCTTGTCGGTGGACTTCTGTGCTTTGACCTTGGTTTATGAATCTCTAACCACGGGATTCTAAACAGTTAAGGATTGGGTATAGCGGAATACCGTCGAAAGAAATTGTGTGTCAATAAGAAATCATTCGCTTTCGGTACTCAAAGATAAAATGCTCTAGGAAGGATGCGCAGAAGTCCCTAGCCAGGGCGGACGATAATATCGGAAAATGAGTTTTTCGATATTCATCAGCGGCATCCAATCCAAGTGAGTCGACCGGTTATGATTTGACAGCACGCCATATCCTGAGTTAACTCGAGAGCACTGTACGAATGAAGGATTATATCCACGCGGTAACTGTTGGCAGAAAGGTTCTAAGAGTGGATTACTTAACCCCGATACCTTCCGGATTCACACGATGTTGCTTGGCATCCAACGTAATCGGAGGTCCGGTCGAATTCGATGTGCGACATCAATTTGATTGATTAATTAATTAATTAAGAGTTATTAATTTATTAATAAAGCCAATAAATAGTTACTGGGCTTATTGGGCTTTTAACCGGACTGGTAATTTGGCCTAGAGGGTCACACGCACATGATTCTCAAGGCGATGGATAAATAACTTGATTTTATATAAACCGGAGGATTTTATGAAAAATCGCATGGTTAGTATAAAATATAGCGAACAGGCTGAGCAGGTCAAGTTACTGCTAACCCTAGCCGCCCCCTCTTCTGTTTCTCTCTCTCTCTGGCGTCCCAGACAGATCCGGATCCCCGGATCTGCTCCGCCGCTTCTCCGACTCCCATTTGACGGAAAATCGTCCGCATGTTGCGGCGATCGTTGCGGCGACCGGCGGAAGTTTCGTGGCTGCGAAGAACGAGAAACGTAAAGATATCCGTCGGAAGGAGGATCGCGTGGACTCCGCTAGAGGTCGGGCGCTTGCGTGGCTTGCGGTGTCGCATCAACGGAACCGAACGGTTACGGATTCGAATCCGCACACGGTGATATTCGATAATCCGATTATCGAAGTTTTAGTATTTTTCAAAACGGGAATCGGATCTCCGTTTTATTTTTATTTCCGTTACACGGGAGATCCGGAGAAACCAGAGAACCCAACACTTAAAATGCCTACTTAAATTGTTTTCTCAATTTGCTTCCAACTGTACAGGAGTTTCTGTGTATTTGAGACTTATAGCACCCAAGTAGATAGCCGTCGAATGTCAGCTTTGTTATTTTTTTTGTGATGGACCGCATCATGTTCACATGCCCGTACAATTCGATCGTTGATCGGACGACTCAAAAAAAAATAAAAAATTATCATTGTTCATTGACTCGATTTTTTTTTTTTTTTTAAATTGTCCGATCAAATGTTAGATTGTACAAACACGTCCGACATGACGAGGCCTACCATAAAAAATTTTAAAAAATAAAAAAATTGAACTACAACTTATGGAGTGCAACCAATATAACTTATTATGCATCTATTCTCTTCTTACCTTAGATAGTACCTTCCACCTACGGCATTTCAGTTGAAAATTAAATAAATAAATTCAACTTATTAATTTAAAATAGAACTCTTTTACTACTAAATAAATGTATGAAAATATTTTAAGAAAGTATTTCTTAAAATAAATAAATAAAATATTTTCTTAAAAATATTTTCATAAATATGAAATGGTATGTTATGTTTTCATTTTTCTTGTAATTGTTTCTTAAAAATACTTTTTCATTACATGAACCAAGCGGATCCTATGGTAGCAATCCTATAATATGAAAATTCTTTTACAAGTAAATAAATGTATGAAATCATTTTCAAGAAAATACTTTACTAGAAAGCAAATAAGTGAAAAAACATTCAAGAAACTTTTTTAGAAGTATGAAATAACATATAATATTTTTATATTCCTTATAAATTAATTTATTTAGAAAACTATTTTCATTGAATACATTTTACTGGAACTAGATGCATCTTAACTATTTTCATTGAATAAGTGTCAGTATTTTTAATTTTAAAAAATCATCTTTTTAATTATTTTCTAAATAACCCTGACCCAACTTATATGTCTGTACAATCCAATCTTAGATCGGATGAACAAAAAAGATAAAAAATCAAAAACCGACTCCAAATGATGTAGAACATCATGGGGCTCATCTAAATAATAATAATAATAATAATAATATATTTTTAAATTAAAAAAATACTTGCAATTGGCATATTATTGGTTGCCCGTGCAACAAGTTATTTTCATGTTGCAAATTCTATAGCTGGAAATTCTTTTATAAGTAAATAAATATATGAAATTATTTTCAAAAAAATATTTTAAAACAAATAAATGAAAAACATTTCAGAAAAATGTTTTCAGAAGTACCAAATCGATCGTTTCTATTTTCATTTTTCTTATAAATTAATTTTCTCAAAAATTATTTTCACTTAAATCAGTTTTAAGTGTAATCAAATGGACCCTGAATAGTCCTTAAAAGACAGGCTTTCCGTCCCTAGAGATGGTAAATATTTGGACCAATTTTTTTTAGTAGAGTCTCCTTAAAGGAGTTTGAGCTTCGGTTCTTTGGTGTTAGAATATAGTTGAACGATATTTTCGAAAAAGAAAAGATCATAGAATCTTATTCCGTTTTCTTCTACCGCAACCGGCCGGCGACATTTCCCCCCTTCCTATGATAACGACGGGGATAACCTTATTCCGGCTCTTCCATTATTCTACGCGATTCAGAATAGCGAAGCTAACTAGTCATGGGTACTGAAGAGATCAACTAACAAAAGAAGAGTAGAGATTGTAAGAGGGAAAACGGCCAGTCCCCATGGCTCTGCATACCTTGTAAGCCTCGGCAACGACGAGCTCCTTGCCGGGGCCGAAGGCTAGGCCCAGCGGCCGGCCTCCGACGTGCACCCACGCCTCCACGTCCGCCGGCCCAGGCGCGTCCCCTTCCTCCCGCAGCTGGACCCGGCTTATCCAGCCGTCCTCGCAGCCCGTGTAGAGGAGGCCGGTGCCGGCGTCGTAGGCCATGTCCTCCGGGCCCGGCAGCTGCCCGTCGCCGACCCTCTCCGACGCCCCCAGGATGCGGGCGTGGTGTTCGGGGACGGAGATGGTGTGGTGGGTGTAGTCGTCGGGGAGCGGCGCCGCGTCGAACACCTCGGCGCGGCGGGTGGCCACGAGGACCGAAGCTGGTACGGCGACGCACACGGCGAGGAAGCAGGCGAGGGCGGCGCATCTGGCGCTGCTGCCGGCGGGGATGGAGGGCTTTGGCTCGGCCATGGTGTGACCGCCGTGAGCTGGGCTTCCCTCGGGGTGATTGGGTGGAAAACGAGATCTTGTGCGCCCTGTGCATTTGGACCGTCAACGCCTTCGGACATGAAATCGAATTGTATAAAAATATATGAATCATTTATCTTTAAAAATGACGTCACATGACATGTACGGCTCAATATAGTGTGTCCGTAAACTTTGGACGATCCAGACACACATCCAAACAATCTCTCTCCGTGGGGTGAGGGCATCCGGGGCGGCGTTGGGAGTCAGAATTCTCGTCTTTTATGGACGTGATTACTGCAAACGAGTTTATTGCAACATATAATGACACAAAATAGCTGTTCCTTTGTAGGTTTACTTTATAAAGAGTGTTTTGTAAAATATCCTTCTTAAAATTTTAATCATAAACTTTTTTTTTAACTTATTTTTATGTTCTCACAGTAACTTTACTATACGAACAATGCTTAGAAAAATGACTTTACCATTACCATTCCATGGTATTTTATTAAAAATGTCTTATCTAACTTCAGTGAACTTCTAATCAAAGAATAGAAAATATAAAATGTCATTATTCTCTTTTTAGGACGTGTTTGGTAAAACTTTTAAGTGAAAGTTATTTTTGACTTCCACTTCTGATATAGAGTAAGTTGGAGGAAAAAGATTATAATTAATTTTGGTTTGTTACAAAAGTCAACTCTTTCGTAACAACCTCATTTTTTCTCTTAGTTTGAAAGTTATCTCCTTGTAGCTTTTAGTTGGAAGTCAAAATACAAAGAAAATACTATATAAATGATTTCTAAGATCCAATGACTTTTATAAAAAATAATTAAATAGAAATACAAAAATACTTCCAAATAGAAGTTGCGCCAAACACGGCCTTAATTCTCTGTCTTTCTCTTTTATCCATCTCTCTTTCTCTCCCTTGGCAACTCCTTTCTACGAGGATACTAGTTGAAGACCCATGCGATGTACAGCATTTATGTACAGCATTTAATATAAAAATATCATATTGATTTAAATAAATTCGTCTTAATAAAATTTTAATTTTAAGTAAATAATCAAATATAAAGATAATTTTGCATGAAGATTATTAAACTTTTAATGTCGCATGCTAAAATGTATTAATGTTACCTATGTGAGTTTAATGGAGAAATCTCAGGAGATCTAAAATAGTATTGAAAAAGGAAAAAAAAAGAAAAATAATAACATACAGTAAATAATTAAGTATAAATATAATTTTGTATGAGGACTACGACAAAGTTATAACAGCGTGCAAATTAAGTAAAATATTATTCAAGCACAATAGACGACCGTAGTACTTCAATGTAATAAAGAATTTACTAATATTGTTATACAAAAATAGATCATTCATGAAGGGTACTGTCGATGAAGATTGATTTCAAGTAAAGATACAGAAGACATGCTTCTAATTTTAGGGTTTCGAGTCGTCTTCTTTACTAGATGGCTTACCGTATATATTAATATATTTAAAAATATTAATATATTATATATTATAACTAATAAATATTATATGTGACTATAAATATTAAATATTATATGATTTGACAATTATTAATATATAAAAATTAACATAATAAATAATAAATATAAATAATAAAACGATAAAAAAGTATATAACATATGAGTTAAATAGATTTATAATATAAGTAAATAAATAGCGTAAGACAAATATTTAGGAATAATATTATTTTCTATTTAATATTAATATAATTTAACATTTTTAATTTATTTTATAATATTTATATTATAATATAAATTATTTAAAAATAATATTTTTGTTATCAAAAAGTTCCTCAACTTTAGGATGCTATGGCCCTCCGCTTCCCTAAATCCATTCATGAGAGAGAGAGAGAGAGAGAGATATATATATATATAGAGAGAGTTATGACCATTAATAAGTTGTCTTAAAATAGATGGGGAGAGAAAGAGTGAGTTATGACTATTAGTTGTTTTGAAATGAGTGGGGTGAGAGTTATGACCGTTAATGAGTTGTTTTGGAATAAGTAGAGTGAGAAGAAATAAACAATCATAATGGTTATGGACATTAATGACTTTTTTTAAGAATTTTTTAATAATTTTTTTTGCGGAAAAAAATATGCGAGTGTCACATCAATTAAGTTAAAATTTCTATTTTATTAGTATAGTATACATACTAAAAAATATTAATATATTATATATTATAACTAAAAATGGTACAACTAAAAAATATTATATGTGATTATAAATATTAAATATTATATAATATGACAATTTATTAACATATAAAAATTAACATGATAAATAATAAATAGAAATAAGATACCATAAAAAGTATATAGCATATGAGTTAAACAAATTTATAAGATAAGTTTAATAAAATATAGTAAGACAAATATTTAGGAATAATATTATTTTATATTTAATATTAATATGATTTTAAATTCTAAATTTACTTTTAATATTATTATTATAATATAAATAAAATTATAATATAAATAATTTAGAAATAATATTTTATTATCAAAAAAGTTCATCAACTTTGGAGGCGCTATAGGCTGGTCTCATGCGTCTGTCCCAGAGAGAGAGAGAAAGAGTGTTATGACCATTAATGAGTTATTTTGAAATAGGTAGAATGATAGTTATGGCCATTAATAAGTTGTTTTGAAATGAGTGGAGATGAGAAGGGGAATGAATAATCATAATGATTATGAGCATTAATGACTTTCGTAAGAATTGTTTAATATTTTCTTAGAGAGAAAGCATGTCAAACTGCCATATTAGTAAGATTAGAAACTCTGCTTTATTAGTATAATATAGATGTTCATCTAAACATCAAATTTAATGTTTGAAAAAAGAATACTCACTACATCCTTAATAAAGCTTACCGATAGAGAGATTTTTGTTTTGCAAGATAATGAGGTTATTTATAATAATATAAAAATAAGATAGATAAATATATAATTAAATTTAAAAAATATTTTTATACAAATATTTTTTATAAGTTGATTCGACAAAAAATGTAAGTTCATAATTTTTTGTTCTTTAATGTGCTGTCAAATAATGCCAACTACAGGAAATGTTTGCGCAGGATATGAAACCATGTTTTCCCTATCTAGGTGACCTAACTTTCACAAGACCGCTTCTGCTGAGGCAGCTAGATTGTAGCCCAATTCATATGAGAGGGGATCCTCTCAGTATATATTTGGATCGGAGTCTAGCAGTACTAAGAGGATGAGAGGGGTCAAATATTGCAAAAAAATTTCCTCATGTGATCTCAAAATTTGACAAATATCTAGATCTTCCCTCTCTCAATACTGCTGGACTTCGGTCCAAACATGTACTGAGAGGATCTTTTCTCAATTGGTATCGGGGTAGTAAGACGTACCGTGAATGGATGCTCAAGAGGTTTGAACCAAAGGTAATGGGTGCCTGTCCAACTTAGAAGAATAGTCCCTGCCACTCGCTACATGGGATGCTCAAGAAAAGAAGCTATTACATTGTTGTAGCTAAAGATTCAAAATGTGATCTTCCATGTCTTATGCATGCGCCCTAGTATGCTTGTGCATGCTTAAGAAAAGAGTAGGGGTGGCAATGGCTGAGCTTTCAAAACCTGGAACTCAGTTCAACCCCCCCCAAAAAAATTAAAAGTTGCAGTATAGTAAAAAGGGGCACGAGCGACGGTTGAGAGCCGTTGCTGAAATCCCAAAGTCATCGCTACTACTTAATTGCGACAACTCTTAGACATTGCTAATAACCCACCTTACCTAGAAAATATAAATAAAGTATTTAAGGTGACGGTTATAACTGTCGTGACTATTTTTTAGCGACGGCTTCAGACAGCGTCATTAGTTTTTTGACTAAAAAATATACTTAAATGTGTTGATATTTACAAATTTACAACATGTTAAAAGATAAACATACATACAAACTTAACAAAAAAACACAATCAAATAAAATAGAACATATAACAATTCAAAATTATAAAATCACACCACAAATATAATATACACAAGACTAAAAAAACTATATCTAACTCACTCATCCTTACCAAAATCTTCTTCTTCCTCCTCCTCAACCTCATTCTCACCCTTCTCAACTCACTCCTATCAGATTGGGGACTAAACTTTTTCATCTGAAAAACCTCAGGACGTGTAGGCTGATGATCCTTCTTCAGTCTCTATTTTAATTGTTTTAAAAAATATAATTAATTAAAGTTGTAAAATATGTCTATACAAAAAATGAATATATTAAAATGAAAATCACTTAGAAAGGCATCATTGAGCTAATGGATATTGATGCTGCCTCTGCGATAAGGCATGGACAACTTGGACCAATTCGACTTGTTCTTGTCAGAGATTTTCTACATTCAAAAAAAAGAGAAAAAACCTACAAATATTGAACAACATGATATTAGTAAGTAAATATAAGTAATTAAAATAAAACACATTACCTTATTGTCCTCTCAGACCCAAATCTCATACATATGCTGCCACTAAGAAGGCTCTATCTTTGGCGGGGCACATCCCTGCATGCTTCTTCAAATGTTTTATTCTGAAAATACTATTAAACACAAGATAAATGATAAGTTAAGTGATAAGTTAAAGTAATAAAATTCTAATTGATAGCTATCACCTATTGTGATGTTATATTATTATGTATATAAAATACTTGTTCCACTTTATTTGCCCTAATTTGCGACAAGTATTTAGGCCGGTAACTCTATGTTTATTAATTTTGAAACCTCTTTCTTTATTATATACATCCCACTAATCGAACAATACAACGCATATGTTATATGTGTACTTTCTTTGTTATCATATACATAATCAATTTCGAAACATCTTTCTTTACTATATATACTCCATAAAGTACAAGTCAGAAGCATTCAAGAAGTTCAAGAAATTTAAGAATGAAGTAGATAAGTAAATCGGAAAGAATATAAAAACGCTTCAATCAAATCGAGGAGGTAAATACCTGAATATAGAATTCACACAATTTTTAACGGATAATGATATCTTTTTTAGTAGATTCCTCCCTATAACACCTCAGATGAATAGTATGTCTAAAAGGAAGAATCGCACCCTATTGGATATGGTACGTTCAATGATGAGCTTTTCAAAATTATCAATGTTTATTGAGATATGCACTAGAGTCAGCTATATATTTATTGAACATAGTTATCAGTAAGTCAGTATCTATAACTCCATATGATATATGCAATGGTACAAAATCCGACTTTAAACATATTAAAGTCTGGAGTTATCCTGCCTATGTAAAGAGACATGATCCAAATAAATTAGAGTAAAAAATCAAAAGATGTAAGTTTCTGGGATACCCGAAAGAGACTTTTGGGTACTACTTCTACCATCCTGACGAACAAAGGTATTTGTTGTCAAGAGACCTATCTTCCTTGAAGAGGAATACCTCTTTCAAGAGGATAGTGGGAGTAAAGCAAACCTAGAAGAGGTTCTAGATCCACAAACCGTAGAAAGCCCATCAGATGAGTTGTTGGTTTCGAAACCTGTTCAAGAACACACACATGAACTACAAAGGTCTACTAGGGTGCCTAGATAACTTGAAGGATATGTGGGACATGTAGTGAAGGTTTGTCAAGTGAACCTCACAATAAGGATGATTTGGTAGAAAGTATTGTACTTATTTATTACAAATAGATCTTTAATAGAAAGATCATTACAGATGGATGAATAGACACTTATAAGGTAAGGTTGTTGGCAAAGAGATATCGTTAGAGGCAGAGAATTGACTGTGACAAGACTTTCTCACTAGTTGCTATGATAAACTCAATCAGAATTATTCTCGCCATTATTCCACACTATGATTATGAAGTCTGCTAGATAGATGTGAACACCGTCTTTCTTAATGTAAACCTTAAAAAAAAATTTACATATAATATAACATAAGGGTTTCACATCTAAAGAGCATCCAGATAAAATGTGCAAGATTCAGAGATCTATCTATAAATTGACTTAAACTTTCTGAAGTTGGATATAAGATTTGATTAGGCAATCAAATCTTATAACTTTGTTAAGAATGAAGATGAGTCATATATATACACCAAGACCAACGGGAGTGCAGTTACTTTTCTTGTACTTTATATTGATGACATCCTACTCATTAGGAATGATGCAGCAATGTTGTCATCAGTTAAAGTATGACTGTCAAAGAACTTCTCTATGAAGAATTTGGGAGAAGCATCCTACATATTGAGGATACAGATCTATAGAGATATACATAGATGCTTGGCTGACCTAATCTATGTATATAGGCACCATCTTCAAAAGATTTGGCATGGAGAATTCTAAGAGAGATTTCATTTCGATGAGACATTGAATTACCCTCTCTAAGGAGCAATCCTCTAAGGCTCTTAAAGAGAAAGAGTATGTGAGTAGGGTACCCCATGCATCACCGACAGGGTCTATCATGTACGTCATGTTATATACCAGGCCTGATGTGGCATATGATCTAAGTGTTATAAGCAGGTATCAGGTAGATCCAGACGATCTGCACTGAAAGGCCATAAAATGTATCCGTAAGTACTTGAGAAAGATTTAGGATATGTTTCTAATCTATAGAAGTAGTGACCTAAAGCTGTAATGTAAAGACTGAGGTTTTAGGTTCAGTTATCAGGTCGGTCTTGGAGCTGAACCCTTTGGTTTGGGCCCTGGTGGGTCTAGGGCATGCCTTCTAAATGGCATCTTGCATGTACGACTCCATTTAGAATGGCGTCGGGCTGTACGGACGCCATTTAGATAGCCTGTGGCTGTTCCACGTGGGCCATCGTTGGGGCGTGTGTCTGATTGGTGTCGTGCGTGGCAGACGCGATTCAAAGATCTGTCAGCATACGACCTCGTCCTGTCGTCTAAATGGCGTCGTTAGAGGACAATGTGATTTCACCTATTTCGGTTTGACGCCTCAAGCCTTTCCACCTTTCTCTCATTCTCTCCTTCTCACTCTCTCTCTTCCTTGTCTCCGACTCCCTCCATTTCCCCCTTCCCTTCCCCTTCCTTTTCTTCCTCCTCCACCACTCCAACACCTCTCACTACTACTACCACCATCTCCACCACGGCACTTCACTCTCCAGACGGCGGCCGACGTCCCGGCGGAGTGACGGCATCCACAGCGGTATTGACGGCAGTTTGCGGTGCGGCGGTTCGACGGCACGGAACTAGGAGGAGTTCAAGTGACCGGTAGGGGGACGACCCTTGTACGTGACTCGTTTGATTTAAAACCATGTTTTTCAAAACTTTGGAGCATGTTTAAGGAGATTTTTGGATGAAAATACTCATTTTATAAAATGGAGAACGGTGTGTTTTAAAACAGTTATTTGAATTCTCCTCCTCCTTCTCTATTTTTGGGTGTTTTAGGATGATTTTGGGGGGGGAGGGAGGAAATCCCGTTTTGTGGCTCGAAGGAGGCCCGAGGAAATCCTATTTTCGGACGCTAAATAGCGTCGGGCTAGGGCGACGCCATTTGAAATGGTGACGACCATGGGCGACGTCATTTAAGCCTAGGTGTCTGAGGGCAGTTCAATTTTCGGGCGTTGAATGGCATCAAGACCAGGTGATGCCATTTAAATGGTGACCACCATGGGTGACGCCATTTAGGCCAGAGCCCCATTAATTCCTGCAATTTAACATGTGTATATATTGTAAGACAATCATGTTAAATACATGCTTGAGATCATACATTGGGGGTGGGGATTTCTATGTGATCAAAATCACATTGTGTGTGTGTTTATGCGATTGTGGACCTAGAACGACCGTAGTTTGTGTTTAACACCTTGTGTCGGTGTGGGAGTGACACGATGTCGATGTGGTAGTGACGTTGTACCGGTGTGGGAGTGGTACATGTTAGTGTATCACTTGTAACTAGGAAAAGGCAAAACCACCTGAGCCAGACAGGCTGGAGTAATCAGCGCACTATCCGAGGGGTTGTTGTTCTATCCCAGTGGGTCGGTGCTTTCCTAGTTTGACGTTGCAATTTTTAGCACGTTTCTTACTATGGAGCCGGGTTTGGTACTGTTAGAAGCATACCCTTTCGCCACTAGGTCTGATGTAACCTGAGATATCGAGGTTACGAGTGGTACCCTTCGTCCTTTGGCTTGATGTAACCCGGGAGGTTAGGGTTACGGGTTGTCCCTATAGCTTCGGCTTGACGGGGATTTTGCTAATCCCTAGGGCCCTCGTGTAGCGCCAAGGCCAAGCGTTGAAGGAAGTCCGCTCGATAGAACAGTGGTTTCGACTACTTATGTGCATACGTAACTGGGTGGTGGTGGTTCACTAGTCCCAGTTAGTCCTAATTTGACTCACTACCTCACCCTACGGTGTCCGAAACTTGTAGGGATGGATAGGTGTGAGTGTTGGTGGTGTTGTGAGGCGCCGTTTGTACGCGTTCGGCTGTATGATTTATGTGTCTAGCCGAATCGTTGGTTGTGCGCTGCAATGTTGAGTGGGTTGCTTGAGTTGCTTTAGAACTATACCTGTTGCATTTATATATGCATGTATTTCCTATCTTGCAATGGAATTTGGGAATCTTTAGAGCTGTGGATTCGTTTCGTTGACTTTCACCGTTAGTGGTTGTAGCTTTGCTACATTTGTTTACAGCTTTCCCTTACTTCTGTGGTTGCCTGGTAGTGTTCCGGAAGGTAGGGATCGGGTGATCCCAACTGAGCCCAATTCTGGTGTGGCTCACTCCCTGTGGTTTCAAGTGTGGACTTCTTGGCGAGCGTTGGCGTGTGGTGTTCTTCCTGGTGTGCGGGCTAGCAGCTATCTCGGCTCCAGAGTATCCCCCGATGTTATTGTACTTTTTTCTGCCTGCACTTATTTAACTCTTTGGACCATGTAATTATTATTGGACTGTATACGGACATTATATTGTGCTTCCTTTGTACTTTTCTTGTGGTCCGTAAGATTGTTATATTTATCCTTGTTTAACGCTTACTTCTCCAAACGTGTTGTTTAAGATTCGAGTGTAAACCCGTAGATAATGATCTGATACCCATTTAGTAATCGGGTCTCCGATTATAGGGTGGTGAGTCGTTACATGTAAGGTTATACTGACTCGAGCTTTCAATCTATTACAGATGGTAGCAAGTCTACTTCTGAATTTGTATTTACATTGAACAAAGGGGCAGTGAGCTGGAAGAGGTCCAAGCAAGAAACCTTTGCGGATTCGACCACAAAACCTGAGTATACTGTTGCAACTGAAGCTGCAAAGGAAGTTGTATGGATGAAGAGGTGTAAGGATCCAGTAGGCAGAACAAGGATGCAGTGGAAACAATAATTTAAAATTAAAATCCTGGCATCACCGATCCTTTTCGATCAAAGCAAACGGAAACATAGTGAACAATCTTTACCTTGCGTGGATTCGAATTTGCAATCATGTGGTTCCGACGAAGCGATGTCGTAAGCCGCACAGGTGCTCGGCCTCTAGTGGTATCCATGCGATTCTACTCCTCGTAGATCGTCCTCGTCTCCTCACTTGGTTTGGCGCGATCACTAAGGTTTCTTCTCTACGAGGGTGCCTATGGTATACAAGCGGAGGTCCCCGACAATCAAAGATGGTAGCGACAGAGGCGGACAGAGGGGGTGCCTTGCTCTAGGGCGCACGGCTTAAGAGAGAGAGGGTGGCACACAGTAAGAGGGAAATCTTGATGCTTGGACATAATTTCTCTCTTAGCGTATATTTATAATATTTGGACAGAACTTTTCACAAAAGCTCCCGAACTATTATAAATGCCACTAATTATCCATGGTTCGAGAATCTTTATACATATGACCCTCTAGGCCCAAGTGCCAGTCTGGTTTTCGATCAGTTAAGCCCAATAATACCTTATTGGCTTATAATAATTAATTAATATCATATATTTAATTAATTACTTAACTGACTCACATCTTCATGTAAATTCGGTCGAACTTCTGATCGAGCTGGGTGCCAAGCAACACCGTATAATCCTAGAAGGCATTAAAGTTAAGCAATCTGCTCATGGAGCCTGTTCATCTACAATTACTATGTAGATGTAATCATTCATTCGTACAATGCTCCCGAGTCGATCTAGGGTATGGTAAACTGTTAAACCCTAACTGATCAACCCACTCAATCTTGATGCATCTCATCTATCTCGGAGAACTCCTTCTCCAACTCAATGTCCGCTCTGGCCAGGGAATTTTCTCGCATCTTGCCTGGAACATTCTCCCTCTCATTACAGAGAGTGAATGATTCCATATTGAACACGCAATCACCTTCGAAGGTCTTCCGCTGAACCAACCCTTATATGTTCGGAAACCCACTGATGGTTAGGGATTAGTAAGACAAGGTCAAAGCTCAAAAATCCACCGACAAGGTGTCTTTATTATCTCAGGTCCAAGGACTATCTATGCCACTATGACATTAGATCAAGCTGGTTGACAATTAGGTAATTTACCATCCAACGATCTAAGTCGGATCAGTTCAATAAACTCATTCACTAATGAGCAGCTATGGGATCAACATAGTGTCTCCATACGAGTGACTATGAGATAAGTCACTCACATCATATGAGCTGAAGTAACATGTATTAATCTCATTGCATATCTAATGTCGTTCTCAGATATCCTCCGATTATGAGCAATTAAGAATGAGGGCTTATTAGTTGTTTGTCTTAATATTATGATCACATCATAATCTGACAACTATTGCACGCAGACCTCAATAATTATGACATAATTATCACCAAACCATTCCATACACATCCACAATCACATCCACAACGACATCATCACATGATATGTTTTATACTGCTTGTTCATGACCACATGATCAACTTTTAATCAATCTCACACAGGATGTAGAGCATCTAAATGAGGATTTATTTTTTAAAAATAAGTAATTTTGGTTTCATAAAATCTTGGATCCAATCAAAATTGGTTTTATTTGGAATTGTCGAAAAATTCAAATTAGCACGTCTTTAGGATCATATCTAAAAAGCTATAATACATCAACATGTGCACACAATAATCTGAAATAATTATGGATCAATTTCTATACAACAAAGCCCCACCATGGAACCATTCCATACACCGACACCTTTGATTCGATCATATCAAAGGATGCGAAGCCACCGTCTACCGAACACAGATCGACCTGCGTAGTAAGGTCGTGGTGGGGGGTCAACGCCCACCCCTTGAGAAGGGCTAGCAAGGGGGGCACCCCCCCCGATCCGATGGTATACCCTATCTAATAAGGAACTAAGAAGTTTTTGTTGGATTGAGAAGACGTACACGGGGTTCAACACTTATCTCATAAGATGTCCAATCAACCAAACATTTATCTAATTAACCATATTAATTTAAAATTTTATATTAATAGGATAAAACGTCCGATCGACTGGACGTCTAACTAATTAGGTGTCCACTAGACTAGATGCGTTTCTATCCAAGAACAGAAACCCTAAGCCACGTATAGAACACCACCGTCGCCAACGGAGGCCGGCTATGGGAGGGCCGTCACCACTGGCCAATGCCATTGTTGCCCCCTTCCGCATCCCTCCAAAGGATCTGTAACCCTATTTAACTCAAAATCCAACAGAAATCCAATAACATACATAGAAAATAAACATAATAATCTCAGAAGAACAAAAACGGACCAAAGCAGTACTTGGTTCTGATACCATTATAAGGATCGAGCAAGTAGAACAAGAATGCAGTAGAAATAATAATTTAAAATTAAAATCCCACTACCACCGATCTGTTTTGATTAAAGTAAATGAGAACACAATGAACAATCTGTTGGGATTTCTCGGTTTCTCCGGATCGCCCACGCAGTAGAAACTAAAAATATTTACAGCGATCCGTTCCCGTTTCGAAATCTAAAATACGATAATCGGATTATCGAAGTTCTCACCGTATGCGGATTCGAATCTGCAACCGTTTGGTTCCGTCGGTGTGACACCGCAAGCCGCGCAAGCGCCCGGCCTCTAGCGAAGTCCATGCGATCCTCCCCGCGACGGATATCCTCGAGTTCCTCGTTCTTCGCAGCCCACGAAGCCTCCGTTGGTCGCCGCAATGATCGCCGCAACGCGCGGACGATTTCCCGTCGAACGGGATTCGGAGAAGCGGCGGAGCAGATCTGAATCTGCCTGGACGCCAGAGAAAGACAAAAACTGAGGAGGGGCGGCTAGGGTTAGCAGTAGCTTGGCCTGCTCAGCCCGTTCGCTATGTTTTATACTAACCGCACGGTTTTTCATAAAACCCCCGGTTTATATAAAACCCACTTATTTATCCATCGCCTTGAGAATCATTTGCGTGTGATCCTCTAGGCTCAAGTACCAGTCCAGTTAATGGCCCAACAAGCCCAGTGACTCCTCACTGACTTTATTAATTAATTAATAACCCTTTATTAATCAATTAATCAATCGAATTGATGTCGCACATCGAATTCGACCGGGCCTCCAATCACGTTGGGTGCCAAGCAACACTGCGTGAACCCGAAAGGTATTTGGGGTTAAGTAACCCACTCTTGGAACCTTTCCGCCGACAGTTACCGCGTGGATATAATCCTTCATTCGTACAATGCTCTCGAGTCAACTCAGGGTATGGCGAGCTGTCAAACCCTAACCGGTCGACTCACTTGGATTGGATGCCGCTGATGAATATCAGAAAACTCCTTTCCCGATATTATCGTCCGCCCTGGCCAGGGACTTTCGCGCATCCTTCCTAGAGCATTCTCTCTCTAAGTACCGAGAGAGAATGATTCCTTATTGACACACAATTCCCTTCGACGGTATTCCGCTGTACCCAATTCTTGGCATATTAGAATCCCATGGCTAGAGATTCGTAAACCAAGGTCAAAGCACAGAAGTCCACCGCCAAGGTGTCCTTGGTGTCTCAGGTCCGAGGACCATCCACGCAACTGCGACAATAGAATCAAGCTGGTTGACAATGAGGTACAATACCATCCAGCGATTCAGTCGGATCAGTTCAGTGAACTCATTCTCCAATGAGCACCCACAGATTCGCCTTAGTGTCTCCACACAAGTGACTTATGAGATCAGTCACCCTCATCATATGAGCAGGAGTAATCTGTACTAGTCTAACCGGATATCCGATGTCCTTCTCAGATATCCTCCGACTAGGAACGATTAAGAATATGTGTGTTTAAGTGATCAGTCTCATTAGTATGATCTCATCATAATATGATCACTATAGCACATATTCACGGACTTCATTACGAAACGATAATTAATGCGATTTACACATAATGAATATTATGCCATTTTTATTAATAAAATGAACGAGATTTACATAGTCAGTTTGGCTTGTAGGCGACCTAAACTAACAATTTTCGACTTGGACTAAAGCCAATCACCTTTATACAATAAGCCCATAGACTCTAGGTGACGCTCAAACACAATTTGAGCCAACGGCTTTGTCAGTGGATCTGCTACATTGTCGACGGATGGAACTCTTTCCACTACTACATCTCCTCTGGATATGATCTCTCTAATAAGGTGAAAGCGCCTCAGAATATGCTTCGATTTCTGATGAGACCGTGGCTCTTTCGCTTGCGCAATGGCTCCATTGTTGTCGCACAACAGTGGAACAGGCTCAGAGATGCTGAGAACTACGCCGAGGTCGGTGATGAATTTCTTCAACCACACTGCTTCCTTGGCGGCTTCAGCTGCAGCGATGTACTCAGCTTCAGTCGTCGAATCTGCAGTGGTTACTTGCTTGGAACTCTTCCAGCACACTGCCCCTCCGTTCAATGTAAACACGAATCCAGATGTTGACTTGCTATCATCTGGATCTGACTGGAAACTCGAGTCAGTAAAGCCTCGCAGTTTTAAGTCACCTCCTCCATAGACAATAAACATATCCTTAGTTCTTCTCAAGTACTTAAGGATGCATTTCACTGCCTTCCAATGTTCTTCGCCTGGATCAGCCTGAAATCTGTTCGTAACACTTAGAGCAAATGCAACATCAGGCCATGTACATAGCATGGCATACATGATAGATCCTATGGCAGATGCATAGGGTATTCTATCCATGAATGCCCTCTCATCAGGAGTCTTAGGAGACTGCTCCTTTGAGAGATTAATTCCATGTCTCATCAGTATGAAACCTCTTTTGGAATTTTCCATGCCAAACCTTTTGACTATGGTATCTATGTAAAAGGATTTGGTCATTCCAAGCATCCTCTTTGATCTATCTCTATAGATCCGTATTCCTAATACGTAGGATGCTTCTCCCAAATCCTTCATGGAGAAGTGTTTCGACAGCCAGATCTTTACTGATGACATCATAGCTACATCATTCCCAATGAGTAGTATGTCATCTACGTAAAGAACTAGAAAAGTGATTGCACTCCCACTGGTCTTCTTGTACACACAAGGCTCATCTTCATTCTTAATGAAGTCATAAGACTTGACAGCCTCGTCAAATCTTATATTCCAGCTCCGGGAAGCTTGCTTCAGTCCATAAATGGACCTCTGAAGCTTGCACACTTTATATGGAGATTCTTTGGATGTGAAACCTTCTGGTTGTATCATATACACCTCTTCCTCAAGGTTACCATTGAGGAAGGCAGTCTTCACATCCATCTACTAGATTTCATAATCAAAATATGCAGCAATGGCGAGCAGAACTCTGATCGACTTTATCATGGCAACTGGTGAGAAAGTCTCGTCATAGTCAATTCCTTGCCTTTGACGATATCCCTTTGCCACCAACCTTGCCTTATAAGTGTCGATCCGTCCATCAGCACCGATCTTTCTCTTAAAGATCCACTTGCAACCGATGGGTACAATACCCTCGGGCAAGTCCTCCAAGTTCCAAACTTGATTGGTGTATATGGACTGGATTTCTGAGTTCATGGCTTCTCGCCATTTCCCGGCTTCTGGGCCTTCTATAGCCTCCTGGTAGGTTTTAGGATCATCATCCTCATTATATTCTACCTTAGACTCACCTTCAGCAATATGTCCCACATATCGTTCGGGTAGTCTAGGTACTCTACCAGATCTACGAGGCTCATCTGTGTGTACGTGAACAGATTCAGGAACTGATATATCATCTGATGATAATGCAACTGTTTGGGGTTTTGGAACCTCTTCCAGTACTATTTTACTCCCACTGTCCTCCTAGAGAAGATATTCCTCTTCCAAGAAGACAGCTTTCCTGGCGACAAATATCTTTTGTTCACCCGGATGGTAAAAATAGTATCCAAAGGTTTCCTTTGGATATCCCACAAACCTGCATTTATCAGTTCGTGATTCCAGCTTGTCTGGATCATGCCTCTTTACATGAGCAGGACAACCCCAGACTTTAATATGTTTAAATTCTGATTTCCTGCCTTTCCATATCTCATATGGAGTAGAGGCCACAGACTTGCTGGGTACTCTGTTCAGTAGGTATGCTGCTGACTCTAGAGCATACCCCCAGAGGGACACTGGTAATCCTGAAAAGCTCATCATGGATCGCACCATGTCCAACAAGGTGCGATTCCTCCTTTTTGATACACCATTCATCTGTGGTGTATATGGAGAGGTCAGCTGAGAAAGGATACCATTATCCTTTAAGAATTGTGTGAAGTTAGTACTCAAGTATTCTCCTCCTCGATCTGATCGAAGAGCTTTAATACTCTTTCCTAATTGCTTCTCCACCTCATTCTTGAACTCCTTGAACTTCTCAAATGCTTCCGACTTGTACTTCATTAAGTACACATAGCCGAATCTTGAGAAGTCATCGGTGAACGTGATGAAGTATGAAAAGCCACCTTTGGCTTGGGTAGACGTTGGACCACATACATCCAAATGTATTAGTTCCAAAATGTCCTTGGCACGTTCTCTATGTCTAGTAAATGGAGATTTTGCCATCTTTCCCATAAGGCAGGATTCACATGTTGCAAACGATTCATAATCGAATGCTGTTAAGTAACCATGCTTGTGCAACTTTTGCAACCTGCTTTCGCCAATGTGCCCAAATCTACAATGCCACATGTAGGCCTGGTTCACACAATTCTTTCTCTTCTTAAGAGCTTTGTCAATCTGAAGATTGTAATGAGAAACATCTAATAGATATAAACCGTTGACTAAAGATGCTGAAGCTATTCATTTATTACCATAATAAATCGAACAACTTCTATTCTCAATAGTCAACCTATATCCTATCTTATCCAAACAAGATATTGATATGACGTTTTTTATTATGCTAGAAACATAATAACAATCTTCTAATAGTAAGGTGTCTCCCGATAGAAGCTTGAGGTTTGCTGTCCCAATAGCAATCGCCGCAACTTTTGCGCCGTTTCCTAGCCTCAATTCCACCTCACCATGTCTCAGCTTACGCTTACTTGTCAGCATCTGTACATCATGACAGATATGAGAAGCACAGCCGGTATCTAATACCCAAGATGTGGAATCTCTAACTGACAAGTTGATATCTATGATATAGATATCTGAAGTTTCAGACAGCTTCACTCTTCCATGAGCTTTATCGTTAAGGAACTCCTTGCAGTTCCTCTTCCAGTGACCATACTGCTTATAGTAGAAGCAGTCACCCTTCACTACTCTTTTACCTTTGTCCTTCGATCCTTTATCGTTAGCTGTCATCTCTGCTTAAGGGGCATCTGATGCCGATTCAGCAAGAGGATCAGCTCCAGGGACAAAGTTATTGTGCTCAGATCTGAAGACATTCTTCAGGTTTCTGAACCAATCTGAGCAGATCAGGTAAGTCAAAAGGGCATCAAGTATGCCACGGAGTGGGTTATTCGACGACATAATTCCCTACAGGAGATAAGTAAAATCTATTTAGCAGATGTTCAATTATTAAAAAATTAAAACAAGACATGGTCTTTTGTTCAAGTTTAACTCCCACTAATTTTCGACGGACTGTATAACCCTCAGTTATACAGAACGGGAGACGCCGACAGTCTCCTAGTGGGGATCAGAATCTCAATGACTTGCACGACAGCCTTGTGGATAGCACAACAAACTGTAATACAAACAAAGAGCACCCAACTCATGGGACTTGCAACTCCTTGCAATATCTGATCATGGCTTTGGTCCCCAGAGATTTAATGGCCTTGTGGATAGCACAACAAACCACTAATTCTGGTCTAAGCTAACCATCGTTACGCGACGAGCATAGATTTGCATGCAGCCCTTGTGGATAGCACAACAAAGCTACATGGTTCCTCTACCCCGATCTATAGGCATCTAATGTCATAGCCACAGTTTCTCCTCCCAATTAAGCAGGCCTTGTGGATAGCACAACAAACATGCCTAAAGTGATTCGAATCCTATGACTATAACGATGGTGGACTACGCATAAGTTCTCAACTACTCACGTAACGGCTTAGAGTTTATCTGAGGGTATTTAGATAACTTTTATCTTGATCTCTCCTAGGTGATAGTATATAAATATATCGTATATATTTACTAAATACTATAACCTGCTTTGATTCATAATCAAAAGAAAAACAATGCATCACATACATGTCTTTAGTGTGGTCATGGATAGCACAGTGGGTTTGACTGGAGACAACAGTCAAACGCACACACAATCTAACACAACAATTATATTAGATATCCTGCAAACACATAGGCAAGAGATCTCCATCTTTTCACCTTCCTGGTTGCAGTTGTGGATCGTCCTCGCTCCTTCCTCAGTTGCCTCGATCATATTACATTAATTCTAGAATTACAAGTAAATTGAAGAAGGCCTTATGGCGAGTACAAGAGAGAGAGGGAGGTAGAAATACATCGGAGTATGAGAGAGAGAGGTGCGCAAACCTCTATTTATTAACAATTAATAATCAAACATACATCCACGATCCACACAATCCATTCATCACATGAATAATAAATTAAGTGCATATCTATGACCACGGTGTGTTTTAAACATCCTACACATGATTCAGCGCATCAAATGGCTAAAATAAATGAGTTTTAAAAATATATATAGTTTTAGCTTTCAAAAAGCTGGGATCCAATCAAAATTGGTGTTTGAATTTCGAAAACTCATTTTATTAAATTAACATGCAATTAAATCAAAATTTGAAAGCATTAAACACACATCACATGCGCACACATACCAAATTAATAATCCCAGATTATTCCATGCAAATTAGAACATTTCTAATAATCTAACATTTAGATTAAACCCCATTAATAATCTAACAATTAGACTATTTTAAAGACTAATCTAACTCTTAGATTAATCCAATGAAGTCAATTAATAATTTAACAATTAAATTAATAATCAACCAAATTAATTATTAACTACTAATCTAACACTTAGATTAGCCAATTAATGTTAATTATTAATTTAACTCTTAAATTAATAATTAACACTAACTAATTAATAATTAATTAATCTAACTCTTAGATTAGATAATTAATTAATGTTAATGACTAATTTAACTCTTAAACTAGTAATTAACACATATTAAATATTTAACCCCTAATCTAACTCTTAGATTAGTTAATTCAAAATCAATTATTAACTTAACACTTAAATTAATAATTAACTTTAATTAATTAATAATTACTAATCTAACTATTATATTAGAAGATTAATGTTAATCATTAATTTAACCCTTAAATTAATAACTAACAATAATAATTAAAGATTACTAATTTAACACTTAAATTAGTCATTTAAGTCAATTATTAATTTAACAATTAAATTAACAACTAACTTAAATAATTAATTAACAATTAGATGAAACAATAGTTAATAATCTAACAATTAGACTAATAACTATTAATAACTAATTTAACAATTAAATTAGTTGAATTGAGGTTAATAATCAATTTAACATTTAAATTAGTTAAATTGAGGTTAATGATCAATCTAACATTAATATTAACCCCAATTAATTAACAACTAATTGGTAATTAATTAACCCTTAAATTATTAAATGATTCAAAATCATTAATGCCTAAATAATTAAAATTTTGATAATAATTAAGATCTCAAAATAATTTTGAAATCAAATTAAAATCTAATATATTTATTAAATGGGCAAATTACGGTTTTTTTTTTTACAAATAAAGGGAAATAGGGGTTCAATAGGCTGAGCAAGCTAGGTCCCTGGCCGAGCCCTGTGCAAGCCAGGACCCTCCTGGCTGAGCCAGGGCTCGGGCCAGGGTCGAGCCTGGCCCAGCCCGGCCCGGCCTAGCCGGCCCGGCCCAACCTGGGCACCGGACCTGTCGCCCCCCCCCACCCGACGCCCCCTTTCCAAACCTGCAAACCCTAAAGACCGTAGCAGGCCAGCGGCGGTGGAGTTGCAGGCGGCGCCAGCGGCCGCCCCCCGGCGGCACAGGCCCCGGCCGACGGTGCCCTCGGCGCCGGCGATGTGCCCGGCACCGGCAGGGCCGCCGGTGGTGGCCAAAACCACATCCGGCCGAGCCCCAAAATATCCCGAAAAATCTGATTTTGTAGGGTTTTAAATCCGATTTGGGGGTCGATTTTGTAGCTCTTCAAGGTCACCATGGCGCCGACTATCATACCCGGTGTGTACTGGTGACTATCACCAAGAGATCCGGACATCTAGGCCGCCATCCCAACGCTTGGGAATCGCGTACGAAGCCGCCGAAAACACCCCGTTCATCGTCCCACGAAGAACTCCAAAAACCCCAAACAAAATCCAAAAAATCACAGAAAAATAAATCAAATTATTTGTGTTCATCTTATAAACACTATTCCGTCATTTTAATCGGATTAAACGCATGGAATAACTCAAGAAAAATTAATTTCGGAAACCGAAACGGGACGAGAAACAGTCGAACCTTGCTCTGATACCACTGTTGGGATTTCTCGGTTTCTCCGGATCGCCCACGCAGCGGAAACTAAAAATATTTACAGCGATCCGTTCCCGTTTCGAAATCTAAAATACGATAATCAGATTATCGAAGTTCTCACCATGTGCGGATTCGAATCCGTAACCGTTTGGTTCCGTCGGTGTGACACCGCAAGCCGCGCAAGCGCCCGGCCTCTAGCGAAGTCCACGCGATCCTCCCCGCGACGGATATCCTCGAGTTCCTCGTTCTTCGCAGCCCACGAAGCCTCCATTGGTCGCCGCAATGATCGCCGCAACGCGCGGACGATTTCCCGTCGAACGGGATTCGGAGAAGCGGCGGAGCAGATCTGAATCTGCCTGGACGCCAGAGAAAGACAAAAACTGAGGAGGGGCGGCTAGGGTTAGCAGTAGCTTGGCCTGCTCAGCCCGTTCGCTATGTTTTATACTAACCGCGCGGTTTTTCATAAAACCCCCGGTTTATATAAAACCTACTTATTTATCCATCGCCTTGAGAATCATTTGCGTGTGATCCTCTAGGCCCAAGTACCAGTCCAGTTAATGGCCCAACAAGCCCAGTGACTCCTCACTGACTTTATTAATTAATTAATAACCCTTTATTAATCAATTAATCAATCGAATTGATGTCGCACATCGAATTCGACCGGGCCTCCAATCACGTTGGGTGCCAAGCAACACTGCGTGAACCCGAAAGGTATTTGGGGTTAAGTAACCCACTCTTGGAACCTTTCCGCCGACAGTTACCGCATGGATATAATCCTTCATTCGTACAATGCTCTCGAGTCAACTCAGGGTATGGCGAGCTGTCAAACCCTAACCGGTCGACTCACTTGGATTGGATGCCGCTGATGAATATCGGAAAACTCCTTTCCCGATATTATCGTCCGCCCTGGCCAGGGACTTTCGCGCATCCTTCCTAGAGCATTCTCTCTCTAAGTACCGAGAGCGAATGATTCCTTATTGACACACAATTCCCTTCGACGGTATTCCGCTATACCCAATTCTTGGCGTATTAGAATTCCATGGCTAGAGATTCGTAAACCAAGGTCAAAGCACAGAAATCCACCGCCAAGGTGTCCTTGGTGTCTCAGGTCCGAGGACCATCCACGCAACTGCGACAATAGAATCAAGCTGGTTGACAGTGAGGTACAATACCATCCAGCGATTCAGTCAGATCAGTTCAGTGAACTCATTCTCCAATGAGCACCTACAGATTCGCCTTAGTGTCTCCACACAAGTGACTTATGAGATCAGTCACCCTCATCATATGAGCAGGAGTAATCTGTACTAGTCTAACCGGATATCCGATGTCCTTCTCGGATATCCTCTGACTAGGAACGATTAAGAATATGTGTGTTTAAGTGATCAGTCTCATTAGTATGATCTCATCATAATCTGATCACTATAGTACATATTCACGGACTTCATTACGAAACGATAATTAATGCGATTTACACATAATGAATATTATGCCATTTTTATTAATAAAAGGAACGAGATTTACATAGTCAGATTGGCTTGTAGGCCACCTAAACTAACACAATCTTCACCTTGCGACGATTCAAATTCGCAACCGCGTGGTTCCGATGAAGTAATGCCGCAAGTCGTACAGGTGTTCGGCCTCTAGCGGTATCTACGTGATTCTCCTCCTCGTGGACCATCCTCATCTCCTTGCTCGGTTCGTCAAGATCGCTCCTTCTTTACGACGGTGCCTGCGGCATGCGAGCACGGTCAGAGACAAAAGCAACGGAGGCAGATAGAGGGGGTGTCCTGCTCTGGGGCATACGGCTCGAGAAAAAGAGAGGAGGCGCACAGTACGAGGAAAACCCTAATGCTTTGCCAGGGTTTCTCTCAGTGTATATTTATAATATTCAGACAAAACTTTTCACAAAAGGCTTCGAACTTTTACAAATCACACTAATTATCCACGGTTCGAAAATCTTTATGTGTGTGACCCTCTAGTCCCAAGTGCTAATATGATTTTCAGTCTATTAAGCCCAATAACACTTTATTAGCTTATAATAATTAATTAATATTACATATTTAATTAATTAGTTAACTGAATCACATCTTCATGTAAATCCGGTTGAACCTCTGATCAAGTTGGGTGCTAAGCAACACCGCATGATCCTGTAGGGCATTAGGGTTAAGCAATCCACTCATGGAACCTGTTTGTCCACATTTACCGCGTAGATATAATCATATGTTCGTGCAATGCTCCCGAGTCGATCTAGGGTATGGTAAACTGTCAAACCGTAACTAATCATGTAATGACACCTTATAATCGTGGATCCGATTACTAAATGGGTACCGAATCATTAAAATTAGGAGCCAAACCAAGATCTCAAATAAGTCTGGAAAATAAATGATAAACTAAGCTAAACATTCCACACAACATCGGACTGTAAAAAAAGTACAGGAATTAAAAATTATTATGGTCTGACTCAATACAGTAAATAATTACATAGTCCACAACTGAAATGAAATAATTATGCGTACAGGCCTGAATTAAAAGTATCACTACATCGGGGCATACCCTATAACAATGGTTGCTGGCGCGCAACCCAAGATGAATGTTCACAACTACTATGCCTGCAGGGAACTCTCACCTAAAATTGCAGGGAGTGAGTCACACTGGAATCGACTCAGTGGGGATCCCTCGATCCTTACCTCCCACACATGCACACACAACCGCAAAATAACAAGGATATAGGCAAGATAAGCATAAGTAAAGCAGTAAACAAATCACATGCCCACTGAAAAGGAATACACAATAACCTGCCAAGTTAACCAGGAAAACACCGACCTGCTGGGATGGAACAGCAACCCCTTGGATAGCGCGCTAGCTACTCTGGCATGTCTAGCTCTAGGTGGTTATGCCTCCTCCCAGCCACCAGCGATACTCCGAAGTGTAGCACTCCCACACCGGTACTAGCTATTACCCCAGGGTACACTAGGTGACCTCTCCTCCTAGGCGCCACCTTGCCACTCCCACACTGACATAGGGTGCAAAGCGTTAACAACTGTCACTCTAGGTCCATGATCACACAAACACAATACAATGCGATTCCGATCACGTAGAAAATCTCTGCCTCAATGTATGATTTCAAACATGCATTTAACAAGATCTTTTAACAATATATAAGAATTTAATTGACATGATGTATAATAATCATACATGTTAAATGCAGGAAATATGGGGCTCTGTCTTGAATCGTCTCGACTCAGGTCGATGCCTTTCAATGGCCCTAAAACTAGTTTCCTTCACTCTCAAGCCTCGGGACCCGAGGATACTGGCCTAAATCGTGTCGCCTATGGCCGACGTCATTCAGCGCCCTATCCCACTCTCTGGCCTCAGGATCTAAGGGTATGGGCCATAATTTGCGTCGACCCTTTCTCGAATAGCGTCTCCCTAACTGGATGCGTTTCACGTCCAAAATCGAGCTCCCCTCATAGTCTCCACCAAGCCACAACATGGGGTCCCTCTCCCCCCAAAACGAATGAAAACATAAAATAGAGATAGGGGAAAATCTATGAACACAATAACATTCTACTCCCATTTTCAAAAGCACTCATTTCAATAAAAACCCTCCCTATAACATACTCAATTCTATCCAAAATCCCCCATACATCCATAGCATGCTCTAAAGCGTAAAATCATAGATTAAAACATTCAAAACACATGTGAGGATCGTCACTCTACCAGTTACTTCAACTCCTCCTAGCTTCTCGTTGCCTAACCGCCACACCGCAAGCCATCGCCGGTACCACCGTGGATGCGGTCACCCTACCGAGATGTCGACCACTGTCCGGAGAGTGAAGAAGCTGCGGTGGAGATGGTGATGGAAGTGGTGAGAGGTGGTAGAGGAGAGACGAAGTGGAGGAAGAGGAAGAGGAAGAGAAGGCGACAGAGAGGCAAAGAGGAAGAAGAGAGAAAGAGGAAAGGAGAGAATGAGAGAAAGGTGGGATGACTCAGGGCGTAAACCTCAACGGAGCTAAATTGTGTCGTCCCAAGACAACGGGGTTTAGACGACAAGACAGGAGTCGTACATTGACAGATGTCTGAATCGCGTCGACCATACAAGACGCCATTCAGACGACAAGACTGGGGCCGTACACTCGCACCCCAATGTTCGCCCACGCAGCCCCCCACATAAGATCATGAATGAAAGACTAATCAAGATAGAGCATGACTATCGAATTTAAATAGACAAAGACTGATCAAGAGACTAATCAAAAAATGATATAGATAGCTCATCAAGTATGAACATGGCTGACCAAATGAGTGATTTAAATAGCACATGAGCATAGAAGATCATATCAAATTTCATAATATAAGTCAAACCAAATAATCACATCAGAGGACATAATTATCATATTTTCACTTTAATATCTTGGACGTGCATCCAACCACAACATAAGGAGCAACCTACACAAATACCGATGCACCTAGGCAAGCAGCACAAAAGTCTTAACTACTACGCAGAACTGCGGATACTCCATCCATGTACCCATTGCCTGTAGGTTCTGACTTGTCCTACAAATGCTTATAGGGTCTGCCTAAAACTCTCCTACAGTGGCACTCTCCATGTACATATATTTTATATATTTAGATCACACATACCTTAAAGAGATCCGAGATGTAAATTCATAGAAATTTAACGGTCAAATCGGGTCAAATAGGTTTACTATTCTTTATTCACATAGAGTCATGTTAGTGCCATAATAAAGTGTATTATGATCCAGAAGTACAAATCAAATTAAATTTGGTTAAATATGGTCAAAATATATTTATAAATATGTGAGTAATTTTCTGAAATTTTTAAAATTAATCTCATAATTTTTCAACATGGATATCAAATTTCAGGATATAGAATAGTGAGAATAATCAAGATAAATATAAAATAGATTTATAAATAATTAAATCTGATGAATAGTCTCATAGGATCATGCTAAAAGTTTTGATAAAGTTTCATGATTTTCTGGATAGATTTGATATGATTTTAGACTCCCGCTTCAATCTCTAAAATCTGACTTAAATAGAATTTCAACAAATCAAAATAGAGGACCAAATAAATATCAAACGGGGTCAAACAATTGTCAAACTTTACATAAAAGACAAGGACATTATAGCAAAGGACTTCACAAAATTTTATATAATTTGGATGTGAATAGAATCAGATAGAAAATCTACAAGTTGAGATTTCAAAACTATCTGGACAGATTGTATAGTCTGAGAAGAAAATTTTGGAATAAATATTAAATACTTCATAAAATTATTAAATTTATTGAACATAAATACATCATGTAAAATAGACTTTTATCAAACTTTAAGCTGAATTATAAATCAGACGAGTGAGAACAAATATATGTAACTCAGGTGATCTTTGTTGAAAACAAAATAGGTTGAATGGACATATTGCATATGAGGAGATAATAATCAAGGAATGAATAGTAAAGAAGATCATAAAACTATGAAACTTGATGGTCATAAAGTAAACATATAGATCAAACTTTTTACCAATTGATTAACTTTGAAAATCTTTAAAAATAATATAATTTTTAATACAAAATAGAATTTTGCTTATAGTTATCTATCCACCTCTTGAAGAAAGATCGGTTCTTAGTGGATCCTAAAGTTCCTCCAAGCAAGTTTCACAACCTATAGCCCTTTAAATATCTTCTCCATACCTTCTAGGGTCCTAAAAGAAACTTCCCACATTGAAGAATCACCTCCTTGTAGTCTAGTAGCCTTCCCTCTCTTTTTCTCTCAAGAATAACATAAAAACTAGCCTCTTGAAGCAAAGTTGTGAGCAGAGTATGGTGTGCACGAATTTGGGTAATTATAAATAACATTTCTTCCTCTCTTAATCTTTCTCAAACTCCTTCTATCATTTTCAGATCAGAGTTGCCTTAAGAGAGACATTTGCTTCATATATAAGCTTTCAACTCGGAATAGAACTCACCTAGATTTCTAGCAGATTTTGTTCCCCGTCTAAAGACCTTCAAATTCGAACTAGTAAACGATATAGTTTGAAAATATGATCATCATAAAAGTTATAAAATTTTGAGCTAGTTTTTCAATGGAAGTTGTCTCATCTAATTTAGAATTTCTACTTAAAATATCAGGATTAGGTCAAGTAAATATGTGCGCAGAATCTTAGTTCGAGTAGGATTCCAATTATGACCTTCCGCTCACAACTTGGAATCCTAAACATGCTCAAATTTATTGTGCTCTACTTCTAATCTAACTCAAATATCACTATAATATTTTTAGATCATGATTGACTTTAATTATACTTTTCTTTATTTCCTAATTCAAATCCTAGTCCGTTTAAGACTTATTTTCTATAGACAGTCCTTTCTAAAACTGAATATTATTACTTTTGACTCTTAAAATATCTGAATTAGTAAAAATGATCTTCTACAAAGTGATAAATATTCTTTTTATTCTTTTTCTCTTTCCAACGATACCAACCATGTCTCAATCTGAATTTTGTACAAAAAATTATCATCATTTTATTATGTTGCTATCTAGTACATCTGAACCCAGATTTTTAACTAAGTTAATGAGCTATTTTAATTTACCTAAATGGACTTATAGACTTTTGCTAATGACTTAATTAGAATAAATTAAACTATTTAAACTCCCTAATAGGCTCTAATTAGGTTAATTATATTAAACTAAAATTACTATTGGGAGGTAAAGTTGCAGGACATAACAACTTTCGAGTTGACATTCGTAAGAGCAATTAGAGACGAATCGACCACCATTTCTACGGATTCAACCGAACTTAGCTATGATACCAATGACGATAAAATAATATAATAACTAAATTGTAGATATAAGGATTACCTATGGAATGCCCTTCGTTCCACAAATATTTTCCAATAGGTCATGGAAGGAACTACTAGAGTTTCTCCCAAGAAGTTCATGTTCCAAATCCCTGAAAGATATGTGATTTTCCTTGGAGAGCAACCTTAGAGAAGAGGAGAGAAAAAATAACTAGGAGCCTAAAAAATCAATGCATGTTTCTCTCTACCCCCATTTTTATAGTAGGTGAGGTTCTTTGAGAGATAAAAGGAACAGGTATGCTTCCAACCTTCTAAATTTCTCACCTGTTTTTTAATTCCCTAACGTAAGAGACAATAATGGCATCCAAGAGGTATGTACAATTACAAAAAGTAATTTTACACCTCTCAAAGTGGGACCCACCCACTTGCACCGACTCCGTTAGCCCCTTTGGTGGGCATTGTTAATGGGCTTGGTCCATTTTTTTAACACAAGCCAAACTCCACTGAGGTCAGACTTGGCTTGTTTGACTAAACAAGCTATGACTCTAGCTTGAGATCGGCTCATTTAACCAAATGAATGGTGTCCAGTCAAACTCAACTCTAATCAAAGCCAAGGAACTGTCGGGCAACTCAGCTCATTACCAACCCTAGTGGGGAATATACATGGGTACATGTTTCCAGTGACTGAAGATCGCGTCTCTAAAGATTCTGCTACAAGTTAACAAATCTCCCTCTCTTTATAAAAGGCCATGCACATCCACGCATGCATGTACCTATGCAAGGGCGCATATAAATGTTTATGCATCAGGCTGTGCAAATACACTAAGAAGGTATGCACAATGACACAAAATATGTTAAGAATAATGTTATATTAATTATTAAGATAGTTTTATATTAATTAGTAAATAAAATAAATATATTTAAAATAAAGATACGTTATCTATTTTTGTCATAATTTTTTGGAGTTAGATGATAGAATAATTTCAACATTGATGTTGCCGAGGCAATCACTGTTGGATTCCGGAGTGGAATCCGAATACCAACCGGTGGCCGAGACCTGAGAGGATCCGAAGCCGAGGGGGCGGCGGATGCGAAGGACTTTTATACTATAGAAAAAGGAACTGTCAGAAGGGTCCCGAGTCGTGGCCCGGAGGAACCCTCCGATGATCAAGTCAGTTACTAAATGAATGAAAGACTTTTTTGTATTTAGAGAAAGAGATGAAAGCTTAATAGCTTGTGTACCTTTTCTAAAGTGAATAACACTCCTTTTATAGCGGGAGATGAGGGTTCCTTTCTTGCGGCAGGCGATGTAGAACTATTCTAAGCTTTTTGAGATGAAATGTCAGGAATACCCTACCCGATCAGTTAAGCGGGCCAGCCAGGCCCATCTCGGCCCAGGAGGCTTCTGGGCCACTGCAGAACAATCCATACTCGCCTTGTTGAGTGGGCCGGACCCACCTCGGCCCAGTCGGACCAACGGGCACCAAGTCTGAATTAAGTTCAGGTTTGATGATTGGGCCGGGTCCATCTCGGCCCAGGACGAACATGGGCCGCCGAAAGCGGACGATGGTTGCCCGGCCCATTCAGGAAATGGGATTGGGCTCAGTTGTCGGGCCTAGTTGGGTTTGTCCCCCATCACATGGCCCCCTACTCTCGGCATGCTTCAGTAAGATAAGATGTCAAGAGTACACTTGCCTCATAGGTCTTTTAAAGGCGGGACTTTGTTTCTGGAAAGATAAGATAAGCGCAAATAGCCTTTAGTTGAGAACGGATAACAGATCTATGGCGTATCGAAGAGGACTCTCATCCGAAGCCGAGAGGTTGTGACCAATCCTCGCGGACTGAAGATGGCTCTCGTCCGAAATTGAGAGGTTGTGACCAATCCTTGCGGACTGAAGATGGCACTCGTCCGAAACCGAGAGGTTGTGACCAATCCTCGCGGACTGAAGATGGCTCTCATTCGAAACCGAAAGGTTGATCAAATTGAAAACTAGTGGCACCCAGAGAAGGCGGCAACGGACTTGAATTTCCCGCCAAGCGGCTCGTCGCGTGAGGAGTCCAAGCCACATGGCAAGCATCTGAGGTGGTAGCCGAAAGGTCCGAGGATCTCGACCGTCAATCGGTCTGATCGAAACTCCGCCACTCGGCTCGCTGCACGAAGATCCGAGACACGTGGCATGCATCCGAGACGATAACCAAAAGGTCGGAACATCTAGGCCGTGAATCGCCTTGCTTCGATTCTGTCGTTGCTCAGGTCATCATTCGAAAGGACGGGACACGTAGCGGGCATCCGAAAGGGATGGTACCGACGGATTTGGCAATCTCAGCCGTTGATCGTCTATCAAGCCTTCCTAGGGGTTCCTATAAATAACCCCCCCCCCCTCCCCTGCTCCATAGAGAAACTTTGTTTCTCACTTCTTCCCTCGAGGTCTCGGCAGCGGAACATTTTTAGAGCCTTTTCGAGAGCGTTTTGTCAAGCGGGGTGTGAGGACGAGTGTATCTTGTCATCGGGGATATTAAGCTAGTCAGGGGGTAAGCTTCTGCCCTTCGGCCTTCGCTGTTTGATGTCCCTTAGCTCCTCCCTCTTCTAAACCTCCTCTTCCAGAACTTTCCCTCACGTCAGTTTTCTCGATCAATTCTTTTGCCTCCGATATGGCGGACGAAGCCGTTTCGGTTCCTCCCGCCTCTCAGCCTTCCAAAACCCACCTGGGGCAGGGGATACCCAGCCGCCAACCGGCCGAGCAAGTCTCGGACGTGGCTTCCTTCCTCTGCTGCGAGGCAGTTGAGGAGATGTAGGGTAGATATGATATTCTCGAATGGATTCGGCTGATCATGGCTCAGGAAACCATTCGGGAAAACACTTATCGGCCGGGGTGTTTTTCCATCTATGACTATAGATTTAAGGCAGGGTTTCGGCTTCTCCTTCACCCTTTTATCATTGATCTTCTCCTTACCTACGGTCTTGATCCATCTCAATTCTTTCTGAATTCGTGGCCGACAGTCTATGGGTACCTTCTTGTTTGTTCTATTATGAAACTTACCCCTTCGTTACCCATTTTCCGATACCTCTTCAAAATCAAGCCCCAAGGAAATTCCTCTTAGTTTTGCTTCACTACTAGATCTAGCCTAGGCATCTTCTCCGGGAAGCCTTCGTCCATTCACCATTGGAAGGAGGGATTCTTCTTTGTTACCCTCCCGGAGGAAGATGACAACGTCTGGCCTTTCCCTATCAAGTGGGGGTCACTTCCGAAGGAAGTCTAGGAAGCCCCGAGACTTAACGACGACCAATTAGCTGAGGCCCGGAAGATTATCGATTATTCTCCCGTAGACGTGAACGAGATATTAGCAGATGAAGGGAGGTTGATAAACATTAGGGCGTGGCTGAATCCAGATAAGAAGCCGGAATGGGAAGCCCCCTATTTGCCTCTTGGACAAGAACAAGGAGGGCATGCCAGTCGGCGCGCCTCCAATGCCTCGGCTCGCAAACCGGTGGTGGTCGCAGCCGATGACTCCTCTGAGTCCGCTGGCTATGACCCGTCTGGCGAAGAGGATACCGCCGCTGGTGCCGAGGGTGAGTTAGTGTCGGATTGTTTGAGTCTATTGGCAATTATTGATACTCTCTCGGCTTATCTATTTGTTCTTCTTGTAGAAATGTCGTCCGGACTCGGATCGTTGGTGTCGAAGATCCGGCTGCGTAAGAAGTCTACAACACAGAGTGTTGCCCCTCCGGCGTCGGGCGTCATCCCTCTTCTGGCCGAACAAACCATGGCCTCGACGGAAGGTCGTGCCACTGCTACTGCCATGGAACGAACCCAGGCAGAGAAGGGGAAGGAGGTCTCTCGTGGAGGCAGCCACATTGAGAAGTGGAAGTGGAAGAATGTCCGGGAGGAGTTTCGTGCTGAGAAGAGGTCTGTGGCCAGGAGGGACGCACCCCTTTCGGCGGTAGCGCCTCTTGAGGCCTCTCCCCTAGACTCGGCATCGGCGGGAGCTACAGATTTGTCCTTCCCCTATAGGGCCGCAGGGACGCATATGTCGAGGGAGTATGCTCACGAGCCATGGTGCCCAGACCTCAGCGTCTTCGCGGGAGACACACTGGATGACTCCAGGATTTGCATGAAGCTGGCCCAGGGCTACACTCTTCCCTTGATTTGAGACGAACTCGGAACCCTCTCCACCGAGGGTCTTACGGCGCCATGCGTGCTCTACGCAGTCCATGTAAGAGTTCTTGACTCAGCTTCTTTTAGCTTAGTTTCCTTCTATTTTTATAATTGTTCTGCTCTTTTTTGTCAGACCGCAGCTATCTCCGGGGCTCTCCGCCGTCGATACGCTCACGTCCAAGAGAGGCTGCGAAACGTGGATGAAGCTGCCGACCACTTGGCCGCAGGCAAGGTTGCCTCGGTCAAGAGAGACTTGGAGGAAACATCGATGCCTTCCTAGACGTGAATGCTCGATTGGGAGCCGAGCTAACCAAGCATAAGGAGGCGGCTCGCTTGGCGGTCGAGGTCCAAAAGAAGGCCAAAATGGTGTCGAAAAGGCTCTGCAAGGAATTCAAGGAGCTCCGCAAGGAGTCCGAAGGCCTTTGTTCAGCCCTTGGTCAGAAGACCAAAGCCTTGTCTCGGCTACAAGAGGAGCATGTGGAGGAAAAGAGACAACATGCCGGTGCTCTTGCTGCTGCTAAGGCAAAGGCTGAGGAGATGGAGAAAGCGGCCGATGATAGGGTTAATCTGGCCATAGAAGTGTTTAAGTCCAGCCCTGAGTTTGCCGACATGCTTTTGGAGGCCCAGGCCGAAGCCTCTGAATCGATCTTTGACCTTGGGTTGGCGATCGCACAGAAGGCCTACCCCGGAGCAGATCTTATCGGCTTCGAGCTCCCGGAGGAGTTACTCTATATCGAGATTATGGAGTGGTGGAAGGGATTGAAGGCCGCGAAGTCCCCGGCCGCTCCGGTGGTGGTCGTGTCCAGTCCCGAGCGTGTCAGCACACCACGAACTCCTCTGACCCCAGACAACTCTATTCTTGGTTCGGACGGAGAGCTAGTCAATCAGTGATTTTTTGTATCTCTTTAACCGGTGCCTACTTCGGCTACTTTAAGTTTAGCCGATGACTTTTTGTACTTCGGAACCCTCAGATCCCGTTCTTGAAATACAAAGACCTTCTATTTATGTGTTTGCTTTGGAATAAGTCTGCATAAGTCTCGTTCGAGATATCAACTTGAGTCACTTTTTCGTAATCTACTAGTTTTACTGGACTAAGGGCGAAAGTATATTCAGTAGCATAATCTTGGGGAATAGTACTACTCCCGATACGGTTTGCATAGCCGAAGTCACTCCCGGTATGGTTTACACCATTTTTAGAGTACTGCCGCTCCCAATACGGTTTGCATGGCCGAAGCCACTCCCGATACAGTTTACACGGACTTAGAGTAGTGCCGCTCCTGATACAGTTTGCATAGCCGAAGCCACTCCCGGTATGGTTTACACAGACTTAGAGTAGTGCCGCTCCCGATACAATTTGCATGGCCAAAGCCACTCCCTGTACGGTTTATACGGACTTAGAGTAGTGCTGCTCCCGATACGGTTTGCATAGCCGAAGCCACTCTTGGTACGGTTTACACGGACTTAGAGTAGTGCTGCTCCCGATATGGTTTGCATGGCCGAAGCCACTCCTGGTACGGCTTGCACGGACTTAGAGTAGTGTTAGACATAGTACTTCAGAATAATGTATTTAATTGATGCCAATTCATGACATATATTTGGACTTTAGTTGGGAGGAAATTTCACACAAAATAACACCGAAGGCATTCCACATTCCAGGTGCGAGGGAGAGGTTGTCTCGAGAGGGTTTCCAGCTGGTGGGCCCCTTGTCGAATAACTTCTTTTACTTGATAAGGGCCTTCCCAGTTGGGAGATAACTTTCCTGCGGCTTCGACAGGCTTCGATACATGAGCATTCCACAGCACAAGGTTCCCGACTTTAATGTTCCGGGGCTTTACTTGGGCATTGTGATACTTAGCCATGAGTTGTTGATTTGCAGCTAGCCGGATGGGAGCCAAATCTCTTGTCTCCTCAATGAGATCTAGATGATCTCTCATGGCTTCATCATTGCTTTTTGGATTATAGGCGAGGACCTTTGGCGAAGGCAGGCCGATCTCGACTGGGATGACTGCTTCTACCCCGTAAACCAATCGGAATGGAGTTTCTCAGGTAGGGGCTCGGCTCGTCGTTCGATAGGCCCACAGCACACTCGTCAATTCTTCCACCCATCGGCCTTTGGCTTCGCCGAGACGGGTCTTCAACCCTTGTAAGATGCTTCAGTTTGTGACTTCGACTTGACCATTCATCTGGGATGGGCTACTGAAGTGAACCTATGCAGAATACCGAAGCTTTTGCAGTTATCCTAAAATCGGCAGCTATCAAATTGCTTGCCATTATCTGATATGAGAACTCGAGGAATACCAAAACGGCAGATGATAGACTTCCATTCAAAATTTCAGCCATTACTGTTAGTTATGGACACAAGGGGTTCGGCTTCGACCCATTTGGTAAAATAATCAACTGCTACAGTAAGAAATTTCCTTTGGCTGGTAGCCATGGGAAATGGGCTGAGAATATTGATCCCCCATCAAGCGAAAGGCCAAGGATCTTAGAGAAGTGTCAGCATTGGTTGTAGACTGATGAATAAGAGAGTTGTACCTCTGGCACTGGTCGTAGTGGCGGACGAGACTAGCTGCGTCCTCGCGGAGGGTTGGCCACAAGTAACCTTACCTTATGAGTTTGTGCGCTAGGGCTCGGCCCCCTGCATTTGTTCCGCAGACTCCCTCATGCACTTCCCAAAGGGCATAGTCGGCTTCAGTTGGGCCGAGACATCTGAGGAGTGGCCGGCCGAAAGACCTTTTATATAATACCTCTTCTAGAATACGGAACTAAGAAGAACGCCGTCGGATACGTCTTGCCTCTCCTGCTTCGAATGGGAGTTGTCCTTGAAGAATAAAGGCCACTATTGGAGTCATCTAAGTCTTATCTTCAGAAGTACTAACTTGCATTACTTCAGAATTATGGATGTTGGGTTCTGATAATTTCTCGACGAGAACCATTCGATTTCCTCCCCCATCATAGGTAAATGCCAGTTGAGAGAGGGCGTCGGCCCGAGTGTTTTCAGACCAAGGGATACATATGATATCAAAAGAACTAAATTCAGCAATGGTTCTTTTAGTTACCTGTAGGTAGGATGTCATCAAGGTGTCTCGGACCTCGTACTCCCCGGTGATCTGGCTGACAATCAACTGGGAATCACTGAATGCCTTTACTTTTAGTACGCCAAGTCTTCTTGCGGCTTGGAGGCCTGATATGAGGGCTTCATATTTAGCAGCATTATTGGTGGCTAGGAAGGTGAAGCGAAGAGCATATTCCGCGGGGATTTTGAATCTGCAGTCCAAAAAGAAAGTCAACTATAATTTCTAGTCCTTTTACTAGAAAACATCACATTAGGTCCTTATTTTCTGATTCTTTTAACACTAGATCCATTATGTTTACTTATATCATTAGGTATCGTTTTGAAAAATAGAAACCCGAAAATACACCCCATCCCACCTGCAAGGAGGCCGTGGGGGACCTGCGGGAGGCTGCGCGGTGGCGAGGAGGCGGGGCGGCGGGGCCGTGGGGGACCTGCGGGAGGCAGCACGGTGGCGAGGAGGCAGGGCGGCAGTGCCGTGGGGGACCTGCGAGAGGTATGCCCTTGTTCGTCCCTTGCGACTCCCTCTTGTCTTATCTTTGCTCCTTCGTTTTTAAGCTCCTCTTTAGGTTATTTTTGGAGTCGTTATTACCTTCTAAGTGAGAATACGTATTTGGTGGGTGTCTAAGACAGGTGGGCGCCTTCATTTTGCCCTTGTCCATCTCCTGATTTCATTTCGCTTTGGGCGCCTTTTGTGTGTACTGTTGTTTTCCCATAGGTCCTTGTTTCGCTATTAGGTGATGTCATGGCTTTGGGTTGGTGCAAGTAGTTATGGTAAAAGAGGGAAAAAAAGAAGGAAAGGAGACAAGGAAAATTGATTCATCTCTTGACTAATTTTAATGACATCAAGAGGATCAGATGTGTGTAGTCACTTTCCATGAGTCAAGTAGAGATTGTTTGTACATACAGGTGGACCAGGAGGTGGCAGCAGCTTCCCTCCCCATATATACTTTCCTATCAACCTCTGTTGATTTGTGCTGAGAAGTTGATTGATGAAGCTGCTCTCAACATCCAAGCCCACTAAAATAAGGCCTCAGGCATGCCATATATACTCCCCTTAGCCAATTCTAGGAAACAAGGGGTCTTCAAGACAGTGTGCCCCCTAGACATCTTATGATAGCCTACCCCACAAATATAAGGGTGGCATGCATCACCAACATGACAACGGATACGTATTTAGAAAGTGCCAGTGAGATATTTAAAATGTACCTGTGAATGCTTCAAAAGCTAGGATAATGACACCACATATTTTTGAAATGGCGCATCAGATGCCATCTGCCATTTCATCCATCAACATTCATTTATCCATAGACTTGGGTTGCATTTTTTAAATGTTCGTAATGTGGTAAATGTGATTGTCGATCCCACTTCCACTCATACAGACTCCACATGGTAGTTATCTGCTACTTAGGCATGATATTGCAATGGCACTGATATGTTCTTGAATTACATAACACGAAGAGGATTTCTTTATGAATAAAAACTTTACCAGATAATTATGTGGGCTTTACTAATTTAGGATGTCATGTAAGGATTATTTGTGCATTTTTTAACTCCATGAGCTTATAAGTTAGTATGATCCACTCCGAACACTAAATAAATGCCATTAAAAGAAGTTGGTTTTATGTCTAGGCTTTAGGATGACATGCCATCTTAATTGGTTTTAGGTTTTATGGGTGTTCTATACTGAGTATTTAGCAACTAGCTTCCTTAGGATTATATTAGTATGATAGTGGGACAAATGATTCTTTGCAATGAGTTTGAGGAAATTTGGTCTGAACTTTATAGCTATCTACTTATAATTCATTTTCTTATATCTATCTACTTATAATTCCTGCAAGGTTTTACTTCTTAGTCAGGAGTGCTATATGGTGTGGTAGGTACATGATATGGAATGAATTCTTGCAATTTTTACTTACAAGGATGAAGCTTATGTGATTTACTTATATCGAGGCATAGGATTAGATGAAATTCTTAATGATGTTAGTGCTAGATGGACATTGAGTGCCGAACAAGTGGAACTTAAATGTGCCATTCCAGAAGGACCTAATTCATCAATGAGAATGTTGAATGGAGATGATGTTGACAGGATGATTGATATGCATACTATACTTGGATCAAAGGTAATGAATGTGGAGGTAATTGTACGTGGTGATGAAGAAGTGATAAGCCTCTGGTAAATGAAATGTGTATATAAATAGTTTCATTCACTTGATCATATATTATTAATGTTTAGTATGATTATAATAAACAATGAATATTTGCAGACCATATGTCACACAATCTTCTGGAAATAACAATATGATTTTGAACAATTCTAGTGATTCAAGTCAAGATTCAAGAAAAATGACTGATCTATGGTATGACATCATTCACTCTGTTGGTTAAATCTTTAATACTGTCGAGAATCTTCGTAGAGATTTAATTAGATATGCTATATCAAGGGGATTTAATTATGTTTTCATTAAGAATGACTCGACACGTCTCACTGTACACTATACAATTCCCCAATGTGGTTGGTCTCTTCATGCAATTAGGGTGGGAAAGGGACCTCACTTTCAAATCAAGAACTTACATAATGTGCATACATGTGGAGGTGGTTTGAGCACACAGAGACATCCTAGAGTGTCAAAAAAATGGGTTAGTTCTATCATAATGGAAAAGATTGAGGATACTCCATTATACCGACCTAGAGATATTAAGAAAGATATTTTTAGAGAGTATGGTGTTGATATACCTTATCATCAAGCATGGCTTGGGAAGGAGTTTGCATATAGAGAGCTTCATGGTGATGATATATGTTCTTTTGATTCGTTGCGTTGGTACAAGGAAGTTGTTGAAAGGTCCAACCCAAATAACATTGTAGAGCTTGATGTCTCTACTGATGGTCGGTTTAGAAGATTTTTTGTGTGCTTTCATGCATGTATCCTTAGCTTTCAGATGGGATGCAGACCTATGTTGTTCTTTGATGGCACATTCAAAGAAGACAAGTACAAGGGTGTTATTCTTTCTGCAACTGCACTCAATGGGGAGAATGAGTTATTTCCACTTGCTTATGCAGCATGTGATGTTGAAAATGAAACTAACTGGGCGTGGTTTTTATTACAACTTAGGAGGGCTGCGTTTGATGCTCGCAAGATTACATTTGTCTCTGATAGATGTAAAGGATTACTAGAGGCCATTCCAATTGTTTTCCCTGAATCTTATAATGTATATTGTTTGAGACACTTGAAAGCAATTTTTTCAAAACAAGTTGTAGGAAAATATCGTGGTACTACAAAGAAAACATCATTGTCCTTATTTGATGAGGCAGCATATGCATATAGAGAGAAAGAGCATGAAGCAGCCTTACAAACAATGGGTGGAATATCACAAGAGGCTAAAATGTGGGCAAGGCAATCAAATCTAAATTATTGGGCAAATGCTTACTTTCAAGGTGAGAGATACGGTGAAATGTACTCAAATACTGTAGAGTCATTTAACGCATGGATCCTTGAAGCACGAAATCTCCCAATTTTACATATGGTGGAATGTATTTGAACACAAATCATGGACTTAGCATATAGAAGAAGAAATGAATGTACGAAGTGGCAAACAAGATTATGTCCCTCTATTGATACAAAGATGAAGAACTTGATGGACACTTCTCGGGGTATTCTTGTTAATTGCTCGAATGGCATTGTGTTTGAAGTCATGACTCGGCCCTCTACTGTAGTGAACCTTCAGGACGGTACTTGTTCTTGTAGAGGATGGCAAATTTTAAGATTGTCATGTAAGCATGTGTGTGCAGTGATCCACAAAATAGGAGAGAATGTTGAAAATTATTGTTCATTGTATTTCACTTCTGCCCTGTATCGCAACTGTTATGAGAAGATTGTTTAACCAATTCCAAATATTGATAAACCAGAAGCATATGTTTGTGATATTGAGGTTAGGCCTCTTGAAACAAAAAGACAGCTTGGAAGGCGAAAGAAGAATAGAATTCCATCACAACAATCACTAGAACCAGATAAGATGGTGTATAATTGTTCACGATGCAAACAACCAGGTCACAACAAAAAATCATGTTCCAATCCAATAGCTAAGTAGGCATGAATTTTTACCCAAATGTATATTTATTCCATTTAAGCCTATATTCTTTTTCTTAGCTTTTAATTTCTAACTTGATTTTGCTATATAGCAATGGCACACTGTCCTCCCATCCCTCTCATGCAATGCATAACTGGACATGGTTACTGTTTACTTAGGACAAGTCAAACTGAAAGAAATCTAGGGCGATGTTACTACAAATGCAAGGTATAAACTTAATTTGTTATTTTGTTTTACTTTGTCATAGTTCTGATTCATACTATATTTTTTAAGCAAAATGAAGATTGCAATTTTTTCATGTGGTGTGACGAGCTCCAAAATTTTGTGGCATCTTCTTCTTCAAGTTGTTGTTGTCACAAGGAGGAACGGATCAGATATTTAGAAAAGCGTGTTGATGTTTTAGAAAAAGAATTAGAGCATTACAGAGCTCTCTTGAAGAAATCTAAGATGGTTGCCCAAGCTTTACCTAAGGCTTTTTCTTTTCTAACCGTGTCTGATGCTAATGGTGGGAGTGATGGTGATTCTGATGAAGCAGAGATTGTATCGAGACTTCTATCTTTATGATGTTTAAGAGACTGCATTATATTTAGTATGTTTGTTATGTTTGTGACTTCTATCCTAAGGTATGTTTGTTATCAGATACTACGTACGCTTTGGTATGTTTGGGAACTTATGACAGTTTTTGGACAATTATTTTGTTAAAATGTACTTTAAACTGGATTATGTGTGTTTTAAAGTATTATTATGTGTCATGTGGTTGTGTGGTTGCATGGTGATGGTGGGAGTGATGGTGGTGGTGATGAAGCGAAGATTGTATCGAGACTTCAATCTTTATGATGTTTAGGAGACTGCATTATGTTTTGTATGTCTCTTATCTTTGTAAACTTGTTAGATACTATGTAGGCTTTTTAACTGAAAACTTATGACAACTTTTGAACAATTATTATGCCTTTTAATTTCCAATGAACTAGCAGTTTTGATTTGCGATAGGATGATATGTGCATCAACAGGATGATGATTATCTATGTATTTAGTGTGTGTAATGCACTTTAAACAGTATGATGATGAAGATAATTCACTGGTTGGAAGTTTCTTCAAATCTATTTATTTACAAAGTCATTATTTCCCCTTGCTTGTCTATCAAATAAACAAGATCCAGGTAATAGAAATGAGATTGGTACAATTAAGAAGGCCCTGAGATGTGTATGTCATATTATTACGCAATTACTTCTCTTCTTGATTGCAAAATATATGTTTTCAATGACTAGTTTTAATTTTGTGCATCGTCCCTAGCTTTCAAGATAGCTACATTAAACTAGTTGAGAGTGACACACGAAGGACTGTTTGTTGAGGTGGTCTCGCCCTAGGTTTCTTCATGCACCTGTGATAAATTGCATATCGAAGAAAGAAAATAGGCCATCTACAATAAGAGTTGGATGGATTCTATCATCCACCTCCATTTAGGTTGACCATTTGTATCAAAAGACTAACAAAAGTGCTATATATGAAGTTACATTTGCAATCTAACTTTACAAGAAAGACTGTAGATGATTTGCCTCCAAGACACGCCTGCCATCAAGGACGAGCACAAAATTAAAACTATTCATTGAAAACATATATTTTGCAACCAAGAAGAGAAGGCAGGGCGGCGAGGCCGTGGAGGACCTACAGCAAGTAGAGCGGCGGCAAGGAGGCAGGCCAGTGGGGCCGTGGAGGACCTGCGGGAGATGTGTCCTTGTCGGTCTCCTATGGCTTCTTTGCTCCTTCGTTTCCCATTCGAGTGCTCTTGGCTTTAACGTATCATTCATGAGAATGCTGTTGGGGTCGCATGGCGGAGGTGGGACTCCATTGGTCGGACACTATGATTGGTCGCCCCACGACCATTTTGATGGTCTCTAGTGCCTATGTGTACATTGCGTAGGTGATTGCTACCTAGTTTTCATTTTTGTCTACATAAAGATGACATACATATAAGCTGTCCAACAAAATGCTTGAGTAGGATTTAACTCCTGAGATAGATTGGTTGAACATAACTATGTAAAGGAATCGTTTGATAAAATGCTCAACCAAGGTTGGTACTTGCTCCTTTGTCATATTTCTAATATAATAGAATGTTCTTATCTAGCCAAGAACCACACTGTGTTTTTACAAAGAATAGAAATTGTTATAGCTAACTCTGTTAAAATTTATCAGTATTACTTGCAGCAATGCATCTCCAAACTGATATTTATAAGGCATCATCCCATTTGGTTGAATTCCTTGGGCTGATCTAAGTTTCTTGTTGCCCCACTGCCTGAGACAAGAGAAATCTACATAATCAATTCATGAATCTTATGGGCATTTAATATTTGGCAATGCTCACCATCTATTTTTACTTATGCTGCTTAGAAGTTTATTATTTTTTTTTCATATAAGACATGCCTGCCATCAGTTTGTGTTTTGCCCAAAAGTTTATCCCTTTCTTGATATTAGGCATCCCCATCATCTATTGGTTTTATGCCACCCAGAAATCTAGTGTTTGGTGTAGACGCACCCACCATCATGATGCTATTAACATACAACATTTATGTATGTGGACAAGTAGGGAAGGCATAAAATCACATTTTCTATAGGCTTATGAGTAAATGTTGCATGTTCTGGACAACTGAGAGAGGGCGGCTTAGAGTGTAATCTTGTCATTGATGGTTATAAAACAAGTAGGCATAAGACACTTCAACATATGTACTAAAAGAAGTTTTACCATAGAGGGTAATCTTGTCATTTAGGGCAACTAACCTGAACGTCCGTTAACGGGAAGGTGGGTTATGGACCGGAAATTATAAAACGTCAAATAGGAGGACTAGCTATAGTGAAATGTGGGATGAGGATCGGGAATTAAACTACAGGTTCCTTTTTGGACTGCAGGTCAAATTCGCATATTCCGCGACTGTCCCGTTCGGAGATGTTGGGACCTATCCTGCACCACTACCCAAAGAGCAGACAGACCCGTCTACATACAATTGCCATCCGTTGTCGGCTAATGGAGCCGAAGTGCCTTCGGCCCCCGCACTTGAGTGCGTGGAAGCAGATGCTTCATCTTCGTTTATTAAAGGAGCCGAGGGTTCTTCGGATGTTAATTCAGCAATAAAATCGGCCAGCGCCTGCGCTTAATTGCAATCCACGGCCCATAAGAAATGTTGAATTCCTCCAGCTCGATCGCCCACTTGGCTAGTCTTCCAGATACCTTGGGCCGAGAGAGAATTTGTCGAAAAGGTTGGTCAAAGAATACCTTTATAGGATGTGCAAGGAAGTAAGGCCGAAGCCTTCTGGCGGACGCGACCAATGCTAGAGCTAGCTTCTCTAAAATCGGATACCGAAGCTCCGCTCCGTGGAGTGCTCGGTTGGCATAATAGACTGGTTTATGGGCATCGTTTCCCTCCCGGACAAGAACAGTGCTTACAACAGCCTCAGATGCAGCGAGATATACAAACAGTTGCTCTCCTTCGACAGGCTTGGATAGAACAGGGACTTCGAAGAGGTAGGCCTTCAGCTGTTCGAAGGCCGATTGGCATTCGTCCGTCCATGAGAAGTCGCTAGTCTTCTTCAGCAGCTTGAAGAAGGGAAAACAGCGATCCGCCGCTCTCGACATAAAATGGCTTAGCGCTGCTACTCGTCCGCTTAGCCTTTGAACTTCTTAGATATTTGCTGGTGGGAACATTTGAAGGATGGCCGAAACCTATGCGAGATTTGCTTCCACCCCTCAGTGAGTGACCATATAGCCAAGAAACTTCCCAGAGGCCATGCCGAAGGCACACTTCGTAGGATTTAACTTCATTTGGTACATGCGCATTGTAGAGAAGGTCTCGGCCAAATCAACCAAATGGTTAGCTACGGCACGGCTCTTCACCAGCATATCGTCGATGTAGACTTCCATGTCTCGGCCCAGTTGGGAAGCGAACATCTTGTTGACGAGGTATTGATAGGTTGCTCCAGCATTCTTCAAGCCGAAAGGCATTCGGGTGTAGCAGTACAAGCCGAGGTCCATTCTGAAGCTTATCTTGTCCTCGTCCTCTGGATGCATTCTGATCTGATGGTATCCCGAATAGGCGTCGAGGAAGCTGAGCAGTTCATAGCTAGAGGTGGGGTCCACCATTTGGTCTTTCCGGGGTAGCGAAAAACTATCCATCGGACAAGCCTTATTAAGGTTAGTGAAATCAACACACATCCGCCACTTACCATCCTTCTTGGGTACCATTACTACGTTGGCGACCCAATCAGGATAATGAATCTCCCGGAGATGTCCCGCGTCCAGGCCTTTCTGCACTTCGGCTTGGATCGCCATTCTCATTTCCTGGTTAAAGGTACGCCGCTTCTATTTGACCGGAGGATGGTTCGGATCGACATGCAGACGATGTTTTGCCACCTCCGGGTCGAATCTAGACATGTCCGAGGGAGACCATGCGAAGACGTTAAGATTCTCCTTCAGGAAACCGATCAATATTTCGGCTTCGGCTTTTTCAAGGCCAGAACCTATCAATAATGTCCGGCCTTCCCCTCCCGGGACTGGAACAGTCACAAGTTCTTCACTTGGGGAGGCTTCGGCTGATGACTCAATTGAAAGGGACTCGACCGCAGCTTTCCCCTTTACTGAGATAATGTAGCATTGCGGGCAGCTTCCTGGTTCCCTTTTTCTTCACTGACTCCATAGTTGGTGTGCAACTTTAGCTTCTGATGATAGGACGCAGTTACAACACCGATTCCTCCGATCAACCTTCGACCGAAGATAACGTTGTAGGCTGAGTCGATTTTCACAACTGCGAAGTTGGTTTCAATCGTTAGCTATTTTGGTGCCGTACCTAGGGTCACGAGCAGTCGGACAGTGCCTTCCACTCGGCATGGGGCTCCATTGAAGCCAGACAAGGATCCCCAATGAGCCTTCATATCGGCCTCGGTTAGACCAAGTTTCATGAAACAGTCATAAAAAAGCACATTAGGTGCACTCCCATTATCAACAAAGATATAATGAACATCGTAATTTTTTAATACAGCATTTACTATGAGAGCATCATCGTGTAGGACTTGGATGTCATCGAGGTCTTCCCGACCGAAGACGATGTCCTCTTGACGAGAGCGCTTCAGCTCTGCGTCAATTGTTGCTACGTCCAATGATGCTTCGGCGCGATGACGACGCTGTGAACCTTCTCCCGAACCTCCGGGTATGATCATGATGGACCTGGCACTAGGCCGCTGGTGTGATGCCTCCGCCGTAGTTGGGGCAACTTTCGGCCAAGGTGGTGCTTCCTTGGCCGGAAGCTGGGGCTGCCTTGGTGCTACTGGAGGGTCTCGACCTTGCTACTGCTGAGGCCGCATCCGATTGTATTGCGGCAGGCGACCTTCTCGGATGAGGCGATCAATCTCTTCCCGAAGGTGTCGGCATTCGTCTGTTGAATGCCCTGTCTCCCGATGGTACTCACAGTATTTCCAGGAGTCCCTTTGCCGAGAATCGGTTCTGATGCGCTCCGACTAGCGAAGCATGCCTTTTATCTCCATAAGCATCCGAGAGGGAGGAGCTAGTAGTGATAGGTACTGCTGCGGAGCTCGGCGCCTGTCTCAGCCCCAATCTTCTTCCTTCCTGTACCTTTTGCGGGACGACTCTTGATCTTCGGCGCGCGGACGCGCTGGTGGTAGAGTGGCAGCCGACACCACTTCAACAGTGTTTTTGCCTTTAGACATCATCAGAGCTTCCCGATTGATATATTTATGTGTCCGGGCCACAAGGTCTTGGAAGGTGGGAGGATTCTGCTTTCCAATAGAGCTGAGAAGCCTCTCGTTCATGCAGCCACTAATCACAGCTGAGACTGCAATTGAACTATCCACATTTGGAATCTGGGCTGCTTCAGTCCGGAATCTGGTAAAATACTCCTGAAGAGTTTCGGCTGATCCTTCCTGGAAGACGAGCAAACTAGCTGAAGTTTTACATTGTCGAGTGGCATCATAGAACTGGTCAATGAACAATTGACCTAGTTGCACCAAAGAGTGGATAGAATTAGGAGCCAAGGTTTCGAACTAAGTGGAGGCTATTTTTTCAAGGGTGAGGAGGAAAAGGTGGCAGCGAATTGCCTCAGGAACCCCTCGGACAAAAAGATAGGAATTAAATCTCTAGAAGTGGCTGACTGGGTCTGTCATGCCATCGTACAGAGGGCCCTTCGGCAGCTTGAAGTTGGAAGGTACCTCAGTGGCTAGAATTTCAGGAGAGAAGGGGGTTTGCTTTAGAATCGTGCTGGCAAGAGGTGCCCCATACAGCCGAGACACCATCTACTGCATCTCCTTCCTCATTTCAGTCAATCTCCAATCCAGCTCCGGAGTTGTAGCAGTAGTGGCGGCCGAGCGTCCTTCGGCTTCAGTGGGGTGGGTGCTGGACGAAGCATTGTTCGTCTCTGTCAACAGGTGACTAGTATACGAAACTCGGCCTTGCGACCTATACGGTTCACTACGAGCCGAAATTCCTTCATGAGGAAATGCTTGCTAGGGTCCTGGCTGCCCCTTCGTAGGCTGAGCGGCTGGACAGTATTGTGACTGGGGTGGTATCGGCCTTGTCGATTGATCCAGCAGACCCATGTGTTGGGCGATGGCCGAAACCATGTCATATAGCGGGGCCATAGAAGTGACGGTAGCCGAGAGTGTGGCTACCTGCTGTGAGAGTTCTTCCACTCAGTCGTTCTTGGGAACGACGGGCTCAGGTATCGTCAGGAGGGCCGATCCCTGTGGAAGATTGGTTGAGACTCCTTCGACATGAAGGAGTAACTGGGCAGAGGTTGCCCTCACCTCCGTTTCGTCTTGGCCGGATCGTCTCGTCACTGGTCAATGAGATATGGCTACTTCTTTTCCCACAGACGACGCTAAGTGATGTTGCCAAGGCAATCACTGTCGGATTCCAGAGCGGAATCCAAATATCAGCCGGTGACCGAAAGCCAAAAGGATCCAAAGCCGAAGGGGAGGCGGAGACGAAGGACCTTTCTATTACAAAAAAAGGAACCGTCAGAAGGGTCTCGGGTCGTGGCCCGGAGGAACCCTCTGATGATCAAGTTAGTCACTAAATGAATGAAATACTTTTTTGTATTTAGAGAAAGAGATGAAGGCTTAAAGCTTGTGTACCTTTCCTAAAGTGAATAGCACTCCTTTTATAGCGGGAGATGAGGATTCCTTTCTTGCGGCAGGCGATGTAGGACTATTCTAAGCTTTTTGAGATGAAATGTCAGGAATACCCTACCTGATCAGTTAAGCGGGCCGGACCCATCTCGGCCCAGGAGGCTTCTGGGCCACTGCAGAACAATCCATACTCGCCTTGTCGAGTGGGCCGGACCCACCTCGGCCCAGTCGGCCCAACAGGCGCCAGGGTTGAATTGAGTTCAGGTTTGATGATTGGGCCGAGTCCATCTCGGCCCAGGACGAACATGGGCCGCTGAAAGTGGACGATGGTTGCCCGGCCCATTCGGGAAATGGGATTGGGCTTAGTCGTCGGGCCTAGTTGGGTTTGTCCCCCATCAAACATAATCCAAAAAACATATAACCACACTTTGTTTGCAGAATAAGTTATTACGTGGGGCCCACTGACAGAATGTTGTATACTAGAATAAGGCGTGTTTTGGTTTGATAGTTTCGTGGGGCCCGGTGACAAAATAAGAAGAATAAGTAATTCTTGGGTCTAGTGTGGTATGGCTTATTCTCCTTATTCTCCGAATATACTATTCTGCACCGGTATAAGCCATTCTACTTGTTAAAGCAAAATTAAGTTTATTTTCTCCTTATTTGTCCTTATTCTTCTCCTATTCTCCAATCAAAGTGACGCATATAGAATAATAGATTATCAAATTGAGGGATCCATATAAAAGAAAGTAATTTGCTACCCTCTTTCGTACGTGAAAATTGTTCATTGCTCATAGTCTTCGATCGGTTGAAATATATATAATTATAAACATGTAACAAAAACACATTATGTATCATCTAAAATAAACCATTATGCGGAGTCTCCAGTTGCGCACAACGAATCCATCCTAGGACAATAATATTATATCATACTTTTTACCACTCATTTTATCATATTATTCGTTGAGCTATTTGATCAGTTCATCAAAGAGCCTCCATTAAATATACTAGCTGGTGCACAGAGAAAGAGCCTACGTATTCACAAAAAATCTGAGCCAAGTGAAACAGTATTTTGTAATATCTGCCTCTTTTCTTTCCATTGGACTTCTATCTAACAATGTACTGAGAAGATCTCAACTCTAAATTAAGATGTCTGCGAGAAGTTTCCAAAGTTTGTTATTACTGTCCTGTTACTCTTTTGATGTTGGGGCGTTGGCTGTTGATGGTTCTCTTTGGCAGTGGTGGTGACTCTGCGAAGGACAGAGACTGCCCAGGATTCTAATGTTTCATGCTTCATCCATTACATAAGTTTGGAATTCCTACAACTTTTAAAAATGAAATTTTATAGATTTCGCAAAGCATTGATGTTTTTTGTGTTCTCTGACATCACATATCTTTGGCATCTATTTCTAAAAGCTCCTTCTCATTCCTCGTTATAGGAAGTAAAAAGACGTTCTCCATTCGTCATTCTTAAAATGAAAATATCATTTGGTTAGATTGCTTTCTCTAAGACAATCTCAATTCTAAATAAAAGAAATGTTTTTTTTTCTATAAAAGCCTTTCGACCATGAGAATGAGACTTTAAAGTCATTCTTATTCTGACTCATTTCTTAGAATCTTTTTCTAAAAATGTTACCAAAATATTTAAGTGGACTCGTTTCTCATTTTAAGTGAGAATGGGTTCTCAAATGGATGCCAAAGGCTACAAGACAACTTTATCATTTTCACGTTTTTTTTCTTTGATCTCTTAACAAAATAACAACATCAAGCCAATAATCTAAAGGATCTCATTTTTAATTTCTATTGTTTCTCTAGATGATCATGACGTCACTTCGAATATCTTATAATTTTAAGTGAGATCAATAGTTTAACAGATATAATCATAAATCTATATTAGATTTACATCAAATCCGACATATTTACATCCCTAATAACAGGAGGTTGATTGGCATCAGCTCCATCTCCTATCCCTTCCCACGCGCAAGGCCAGGAAGCTGATAGGGAGAGGAGGAAGAAGCCAAGGTGGGTGTGATCAGCCCAATGTAGCCGGCGTCTCTAGGTCAGCAGAAGCAGGAAGCTGAGAGAGACAACAAGGAGAAACGTGACCTAATAAGCCAAATGAGCGAAGTGAGCAGGGAGAGAAGATGAGACGTACATGACAAGGGAAACCTGCTGCTGGAAAGATGACAAATAACCAACATTTTAAAAATTAAACCAGACCTGCACGTTAAGCCAAGAAAAATAGAATTTATGACTTTTCTGATTCAGTTCAATAAAAAAACGTCATTCTTTGAGAAAATTCAAGGAATCAGTTAAAAATCGGCTATTTATAGTCCAGTTCGTATAAAATTTGCCAGTTCAAAGTCAAGTATAATATAAAATATTACTTGAACCTATTCAGTTCTGAATTCAAGACCAAAAAACGGCAGGATGAACTCTGACATAACCAATAATAACTCAATATAATTATTAATTTATAGGTCACCCAATGAATATGTACTAAACTAATTAAATGCATAAGGTGCAGTACTGATAGCTCAATTATCTAACCTATAATGACCCGGGATCCGAGAACTTCGGAAAATCCGAAAGCGACCCAAATCCCGATCCATTAATCCGCGGGCCGAAACCCAAAAGAGCAGCCAAAGACATCTAAAGGAATATATAAGAACTTGCAATGATTAGAACAAAATATTAAATACAGCATAACTACACATTTCCTAATTCATAAATACACAAAAACAAATGTATAGGAAAGGTAAAGAGTCTTCAAGGGAACACCCCAAACAACCATACCGTTGGCCCACATTATAGCCAAAGCACCTGAAATGGGTAGAGTACTGGATTCAACAGGGATCCCACGATCTCCACCTCTCACACAACACAGCTAGCAAAAGTGCAGTAAACTAAATTGTAAACTATCGTGCAGCAGTTCTCTCTATGTGCGTGTGCGTGTGCGTGTGCGTGCATGCACGCGCGCCTGTCATATTTCTTCCGGACACTTTCATGCTAACCAATAAGGATGCTGTGAACTTGACTTATTTGTGAATGCAAACCTCACATGTATAATGTTTGCCTGGCAGATTTCATATGGACGCTTTTATGCAGACCAGTACGAATGCTGTGAGCTTGACCTATTTGTGATGCAAGTGGATGGGAAGAAAACTGTCGACCCAAACAAGCAAACGGCTCTATGTTCCCGCTTGAGAATGGAGCTTTTCTGTCCACTCCGTGTCACTGTTCTGAACCCTGGACCTGAAACACAGCTTTTGGTTGCCAACCCTGTTGAATTGTCAGGGAAGGGCCGGCCTCTTGTTTTTTATGATATTACTCTGGCTCTTAAAATGCTCAACACACGCATCTTCTTGGTAACTTCTTTCTCCTCATCATCTGCTTTGCATGATTACATCTTTCTAGTATATGAGCATTTACAATTTGTTTTCTCCAATTTTGGGAATGATTACTTTTCTGATGATTAATCATTCATTCGGTTGCATTCTCTTTATATTTGCAATATAGAAACTTATCCTTAGCAACTCATTTCATCCTCCCTCATAACAAGGCTGTTGTTGTCTTACATATTTTTCAGGCAGAGATTGGGAGGCATATGATCTGTGACAGGGAGTGGGAAGTCTACAGAGTCCTCCTCGATGATAGCTATAAAAATTCTGCAACCAAGAGTAAAATTGAAGAGGGAGTACTGAAGCTGTTAATGGGTTGGGAATCTTGGAGAGACTTATGTTACCTAACCTTGAGGAATGAGAAGGCTCGTGGCAGTTCATGTACAGTCTCTTTTGAATGTTCTTTGTTACCCGCTGCTTCTCATGTAACGAAAGCTTTATAGGCAACCGATCAAGTGTCTGAGGAAGATGATCTCATGGATGTATGCAAAATGACCCTTTTATTGTAGGGCAAGAAAATTAGTCTGCAAAAAGATCATTTGATAGAGATGCTCCTATGCTGACAGTGTTTTTTTCTTTTCTGAATTAGATGCCTCCATACTGAGATTCTTAATGTTTGCCTCATCTTGATTCCTTTCTATTTTACTTCATTGTTCCAAATAATTTTGAGCTTGTCATAGCTTTTGATTTTATAACAATATGTTGTGATCCAATAACTAATGAGGAATCATCAAATTTCAGGTTAAAGAAGACTTGAAATGATTGTTACTTGAAATGAAAAATATCATGATCTTACTCTGGATCTTTGGAAATTTTGAATGGTTGAAAAAAAGAGTAGCATATTATGAAAAATCAATATGTTTCACAAGATAAAATGTGATGTTACAAGAATTTTTTTGGTGTTTTACATCCCAACAAACAACACGTATGGTTCACGATGATTTTTTTCTTTCACCTTTATTGGTTCATGAAGAACAAGATTAGATCATTTCTATGATATACTTTTCAACTGTTTATGCAAACATGTGTGGTGAAATTTCTGATGTGCCTGTAATGGAAGAAGTGACTATGTAGAAGTTAGGGACCTAAATGTAAATATTATAATTAAGGGGGTATATATATATAAAAGTTACACATCCGGTTGATTTCAACTATAGTAGAATAAAAAAGAACAAAGTTATGAGTATTTTTAAGTTTTTAATATTTTCAACTTATAAAAGTTAGGCACCAAGATATAAATATTATAATTAAGGGGATATATATGTAAAAGTCACACATCCGGTTGATTTCAACTGTAGTAGAATAAACAAAATAAAATTATGAGCATTTATAAGTTTTTTAGTATATTTTTATAAATTATAAAAGTAAGGGACCTAGATGTAAATATTATAATTAGAGAGATATATATGAAACAGTCACATCCTATTGTTTTCAACTGTAATAGAATAAAAAACAAGAAAATTATGAGTACTTTAAGTTTTAAAGGGTATTTTTGCAAAATACAAATGTTAGGGATGTAGATGTAAATATTATAGGCACAGTGATACATATGTAACAGTCACATATCCTACTGATTTGTAACGGTAAAAGAAAAAGGAACGAAATTATAAATATTGTTTACATTTTAAAAATATTTTATAAAACAAAATATTAATTTAGATGTCAATTAAGTTGTTTACCAAACAAGCTCCCCATATAACTCTTATTCTCTTTAAGTACTTTTCTAATTATAGATTTAGATAATAGATGAGAAATTAGATTTAAGATATTTAAAATAAGTTTTATCAAACGGAGCCAAGTTGCCACGCAGATCTATGGCGGAGTGGGGAGGTTGGATGGGATTAAAAATTCAACTGCAATTTAAAGATGCTCAAGAAACTAAATATAAAAAATAGGAAAGGAGATAAGGAACAATCACATAATTGAAGGTGCATAAAGATGTTTATACTGATTTGGTCCTTTGGCCTACATTCAGTATCCAAGAAACCTTTCTTAACTTTCTAGTAACTGGTCGCTTTGCACATAGGTTTGATGTTGTGTTCTGCACACCCAACAAAGGTTGATCCAGTGCTTGCCACCAAACAGATATTGATGCGTGTCTACCACCAACCTTTCAGGGGAGACGACTCAAATGGTAAAGCATACAATGATTGAGAAGCCTTTAAGTAGGTTAGATATACAATGGATGTTGTTGTGAAGCAACCCAACAATAAAAGTAAAATAACGAAGAAGTCTATGAGCAACAGTCTAGTTGGATTGAAGAGAGAAAGAATAAAAGACTTCAAAGCACGTAAAGAGAATCAGATCTCTTGGAGTAGCTTGCACTCAATTTATCAGTGCGACGCTCAAGCTTAGTTCAGGGTGGATGCTCTCTTTCAGCTCTAGTTGCTCAAACATCTCATCTAATTCTCTCTCTCTCTCTCTACTTTGGGTTGAACTTAAGCTAGCTGGCTTTGACACGTGGCCGAGGATGATTCCTAAAATTGTGCCATTTTGAGTCCCTATACTTGATCAGAACTTTGGTAACTGTTGCATTGTATACAGGATAAGCATTTAACTAACTCTGAATCTAAGCCTATAGACGTCTAATAGCTTTTTACTAGAACTTTTTTATTTCAAAGTGTAAACCAGCCGGCCAAACATGTATAAGGGCTCCCAAGTGGGCAGGGCTCACATCTCACGAGGCTCAATAGCTTTACAATTTCTACGGACGATTTTTTCACCTTATTAGGACATATTCTGAATCAAGAACTATCACTAGGAAAATCCTATTGTGAAGTCGTATGTGGACAACGTGATATACAGTAGTTCTTCTAGTATGCTGCTCGCTGAATTCAAAGAAAAGGTGATGAATGAGTTTGAAATGACTGACTTTAGTTGCTTGCATTATTTCTTGGTTTGGAAGTCCAAACTGAAAATTGAATTTTCTTGTCACAAGAAACATGTGCTCATGATCTTCTTGAAAAAATCGGAATGAAAAATTGCAAGTCTTGTAGCAGTCCAGTGAATGTAAACGAGAAGCTAAGGGCGGTGGATGGAACAGAGAAGGTTGAGGCAAGGAAGTTCAAAAAATTAGCTGATGGGCTGATTTATCTGACACATACTTGACCTGATGTCACGTCTGCAGTGAGTTTGGTGTCCCAATTCATGCACGATCCTACGAAGCTTCACTTTAGGAACAATAAAAAGGATCCTTAAATATATTTGTGGGACTGTTTCCTATGGTACTTGTGACTGAATTCAAATTTCTTGGTTATACCGATGGCAATTGGGCAGGTTGCTTAGATGATCGAAAAAGCAGAACTAGATATGTTTTCAGTTTAGGCACTGGAGCTATCTCCTGGGCATCAAAGAAGCAACCTAGGACAGCACCATCATCCAGTGAAGTTGAATGCGTTGCAGCAACATCAACTACTTGTTAAGCAATATAGATTCATCGAGTAATCGAGGATTTGCAGCGAAGTCAACATGGAGCCACTTCAATTTTCTGCACATGTCAACTATCTCAATTACTAAAAATCTATCCTTCCATGGCCGCACCAAACACATCAATCTTCATCGTCATTCGTGAAGCAATCTCCCTCGCCGTTGCATCAGTCAATTGGAGTTTGACAACATGACCATGCTCCTGATTCGATCGGCGGCATGATATGAGTTGAGGATTATAATTACACGGTAACTGTAGACAAAAAGGTTCCAATTGGTTTTTGAATTCATTATCATTTGAAGGTCTTGGCTGTTCCTCGCCAGCTCCAAGGAAATTTACACCATATACATCTGAGCTATCTCCAGGCAAGCAGCAGAAGTTAATACAGTTATCAATTGTTTCTTAGAAATTCTTGATCTAAAAGATGTTCTAGAAGGTTCTCCAAGAAGAGGATTGAAGTGACAGAGTTAAACTAAAGGTTAGAGATGGCTGACTAATTTGAGAACCATACCCGCCATGTGAATTTCAGAATAAAAATTTTCATTCGCCCTCCTTCCGTATTAGCCAAGAAAATTCTTCAGTCTTAGCCAACTAAACATACAGAATTTGCTTTTACTGTAGTGATTGCTTTTGAAATGTCAGTGACAGCTGCAAACTGGCTGCTTAGGAATGAACATAAATATCAACTTATCAATGAATAAAGCAAACCTGTATCTTACATGTTTTCCCCAGGTGGCAGCTCAGCCAGCTTTGGAGGAGCACCAAGCACCCTTTCCATGTCAAAGCGTACTTCAATATTGCGGACACCATAGCCAACCACCATCAACCAAAAGAGCAACCTGGCCAGTTCTGGAGCACTTGTCTCTGTTGGTGTCGTCTACAGACAAACCAGTATTATGCCGATATTATGTATAAATATTGTTGACAAACAAGGCATTCTACAGAAGTGTATGGTCTTTAAGAGCTACACAACCTAACAAAATGTTGAACATACTTGTTTCTCACTGGTATCAGAAAATTGGCAGAGGATACTGTTCTCTACTATATGCATGATCAAGTGACATATGAACTTATTTTGGCAAACAATTTATTACATATAGAACATGTAACCAAAAACATGAATTTCACATGTACATCGAAGCATGTGCAGTCTACATCACCTGATCATCTGGAAGTTGTTCTAAATTTGAAAGTTCAATAACATGGAGGATCCTACACAAGTATCCCATTGGATTCAGGATCTTTTTATTATCATTATTTTGAATAGGTTCTCCAGAGACAAAAGCCTTAGGTGAAGCAATTGTAATACGATTGACATACATATATGTTGCTCATTACAGGCTAAGACCAACGAATGCTGAAAATTCTTCCTCAAAAAAGTGATAATGCCCAAGTGTATCAAATATATGTAGTTAAGGCTGTCTTTCTTCTGCTTCTTGTGAAGATCGTGTATAGAGGCAAACACATGGCACTATCTACTCTAAAAACAGAGAAAAAAAGAGTGGCAAACGCACGGGTGTCAATGTAAACAAATCCAGCATTGTACTGCACATTGCAGATCATTACGGAAAACTACTAGGGCAAACAGTGTCCGGAGAAATATTCTGGCACCACTTATTCCTCCCCCCCCCCCCCCCCCCCCCCAAGAAAACTGACATATGTGAATAGTTACAGTTTGGTGTGAATGGAATGAGCAAAATAAGGTCATCTATTGAGGCAGAAGTCAAAATAAGTGTCTGCAGTTCTGTAATAGTAGGTTACATGTTTAGGGACTCCTAATTTAGACAAGAATACAAGCAGTGCAGCAACGAGCTGCAGCGCACTCGGTGCAAGGTCAGATCATGCACTCATGCGATCCGACAGCTCAATCGTGCGAGTGCATGGTCCTTTTTTTTCGATCTGATTTTAGATCGGATGGTACAGATGCCGAGCTGGGCTCCCCCAGCTTGGCAAATTTAAAATAAAAAATAAAAAAAACTTGCTGCACTGCCCACTGGCATCCGATCTAAGAGATCAGACGCCAGAGCCGACGCCCTGCACTCAATGTGGACTGCACCTCACCAGCACACTGCAGCAGGTGGGACGCTTCAGACAATTCAAACCAGACATTCTTGTTGAAGAACCACAGACGATGGACAAATATACATCACTAAAAGGGACCTGTACATACAAGATGCTGCTTGCAACATTAATCCCAGGAAAAATATAATGCATACTTGGAAAACAACACATTAAGAGAAAGAACTTAGCATTAGAGATGGCAGATACTGGATTTATGTGCAATATTGCATAATCAAAGCCTCCATTGGCAGTGAGATAAAGGGGCTGAATAGAGGTCGTCCAAGGTCAAAATGCCAAAAACCTACTTGGCAGACAGAATATATCTCAGATCCATTGAAGGGAGGGAATTTTCAGGTGATTTTTATTCAGCTCACCTTTCAAACAGGGAAAAAAATTGGAACACGTTATTCCTTACTGGTGAAAATTTGACTTGCACATGTTCTCATTTACAAAGAAAATGGACAGAATATCCTGTCATCCACTGACAATAATGAAGATTTTTTTTCCTATATCCTGCCCATGAGAATTAGAAAGTCATTCGAAGTTCCAACATCATCCAAGGAGTCACTTCATTCACTAACAAGTGGAGGAAAAAGGTATGCAGCACATATGTGGGTTAAAACCCGCCAAAGTGTTAACCCTAGCAGCATGTGCACGCGGTTCCCGATCCTGTCAACAAACATGCCAACCATCTCTCCTTTGAATGGAGACTGGGGGGCACTATGTTATCAAAGGCGGTCAAGGTGACTGCCTAGGCGACGAGGCAACGCGAGACGAGGCGGTGACTTGGTGCCTTGTTTCGGCCCAGGTCCCCTAGCGAGCTGGATTCACCGAGATTGAGAAGGTGACCGCTTTGGCCCGCCTGCGGCGCCTTGGCCTGCCTCGCACGCCTCAACCCTGGGCCCATTTGAGCGCCTAACCCACTTCCCTCGCCCAACCATGTGCTAGAAGATATCTCCGACGGCTACGAAGCCCGACGATAAGGAGGACTGCAAAGCGTGGCAGCTTTGACAACCTTGGCGAGCCATGCGACGACCAACGATGAGGATGACTTCGAAGCCCGACTGCTTCGACGACCTCGCCCACCCCCCCACCCCCAAAAAGCGACCTGGTACGCTCTCACACTCTCCCTGTTATCTCTCTTTCTTCCCTCTGTTCTCTCACTGGAGACCTCAGCAAGCACCTACCCTCACCTCTCCCTCTCTCTCTCTCTCTCTCTCTCACACACACACACACAAACATGGGGGACTTGCTGTCACCACTTATCTTGCTGTTCTGTTCTCTCTCTGTGTCACTCTGTCTCTGTGGTACAAGCACACACATACGCCCTATGAAGAACAGGACTCTCTCTCTCTCTCTCTCTCTCTGAAAATTTAAAAGGGAAAAAAGGCACAAGTTTGGATACCAACCAAGAATTTGAGGCAGAGTTCTAAGCATAAATCAATCTTGGATGGCATTAGCTGAACCAAGTCAGGATTGGATGGCCCATAACTGTTGCATAAAGCAAAGGTCAATTCAGCATTTCTTTTTCCTTCTGAAAGAATAAAGATGCATTGTTTTTAGATGGTGACAAAAGTCACAATTCCATTGAATAAAGGGATAAAGATACAAGGAGAGTTGCCACTATAGGTAACGCACTCACTAATAAGGCCCCAGGAAGACAAAATCGCAAAACAGACTGCTTTATCCAGAAAATAAAACAGTATAAACAGATATAATGGATGAGATCAAGAGAAAAAGTTGCTGCATGATCAGACAATTCCCAAAAGTTTCTGCTCTGATTCAGAAGATCAGCTGCTCTACCCCAGTCTTCAATCCATCTGACTGCACTTTCCAGCAAATGACTTGGACTATTGTATTGTTCAGTAAATCTTCTTCTATTTCTTTCACACCAAGTAGCCCACAGCAGAGCAGCGCAAATCAAATACCATAGTTGTTTTTGTTCTGGCAAAGGACATACCTGAACCCACCATCTGATCATATCCAGGACTGAGTGATGATCCACCCACATGATACCAAACAACACGCAAAGAACCCTCCATTGTACACTGACTATCCCACACTCATAAAATAGATGATTCTGATCCTCCTCAAACAATGAACAAAAGGAACATTTGGTACATCCAGCAATATGCGTCTTCCCCACTCACTGCCCTATAGGTAATCTACACCATGCAATCTTCCAGAGAAACAGTTTTATTTTGTTAGGGAGAGCCATAGACCACACTATATCTTGCCACCACACCCTACAGCCACCATCATCCAGAAATTTCACCAGGGAATTTACTGAAAAATTAAATTCCCTTTACTATTCCATCTCCAAACCCTCTTATCTTGTTCTTCACTGGGAATCTTGGTATACCTTAACACAGCAAAGAGGTTCATAAGCTCCTTGAACTCCACCTCAGTAGGATACCTCCTCAGAGTAATATCCAAATGACCCTCTAATGTGAAAGATAAAACATCTGCCACTGAAGCTTCCGATTGACAATAATGGAGAACAAATTAGTATACTGCACTGCCAAAGGGATGTCGGATCATCATATCTCCTTCCAAAAAAGGATGTTACAACTATTACCCAACTGAAAATCAAAGGATATAGCTAGAATATCTTCAGTCTTCACAATATTCTTCCAAATAGTAGACACATTATAGGTGGTAGAAGGAAAAAGACTCCATTTGTTGCAATGAAGTATTTCTCCTTAACAATTAAAGGCCACAAGGAATCTGAATCTTCACCCAATCTCCAAAGCCATTTTGCCAGCATAGCTTTATTGAAGATAGCAATTTTGGTGAGGTCAACTCCTCCTTGTTCCCTCCTCTCACATACATTGTCCCATTTAATGAGATGAAGGCTATTCTTCTCTCCTTTCCCACCTGACCAGAAAAAAGAACTTCCAGCTGCTTCAATGATTCTCTCAATTGTCCTCGGAATCTTGAATATGGAAACATAGTATATGGCCAAAGACGATCAAACAGATTTAGATAGAATCCATCTCCCTCCAGCCGTGAGAAATTTCCCTTTCCATCCTTCCAACCTGTTTTCAAATTTTTTGATCAAAGCATCCCAATCCCATATTCTAATTGGTCCATCAGTTAAGAGGTAAGCCAAGGTATAGAATAGAGAAGTCAGTGCACTTACAATCAAAGTCCCTTGCAACTTCTAACAATCTGTTCTATGACACGTTTAGCCCCACAACTTCTGACTTTTCATAATTGATCTTCAACCCAGTGATTATTTCAATGAGCATCCATAACTTCTTGATATTCTGGATAATATCCTCATTTCCAAAAGTAAACAACAATGTATCATCCGCAAATTGCAAATGTGACAGTTGAATAATACTCCTTCCAGTGTTAAAACCATCTATCAAGCCTTGTTGTGCAGCCCTTTCCCAAAGAATACTTAAAATCTGAGCAATGAGTAAGAAGATAAGTGGTGAGATAGGATCCCCCTGCCTCAGACCTCTAGAACTATTAAAATAACCACATGGCTCTCTATTGATCAAAACAGAAAATCTTGATGATAAAATACATCTCATAAGACAATGGATCCACTTTTGCTTGAAACCCATAAGGTCCAAAGTTTTCTTAACACACTTCCAATTTACTCTATCATAAGCCTTTTCAAAGTCCAACTTCAATAGAAATCCTTGCTTCTGCATGCTCTTCTGATAATAGATTTCCCCGTAGGCAGCCACATAATTATCCAAAATGAATCTCCCTTGACTGGATTTTACATAGAAGATTATCAATCACGTTCTTAAGCTTTGTTGCCAAAACATTGGTAATAAATAATTTTGTAACATCCATTCAACAAACTAACTGGGCGAAAATCAGTCATTCTTCCAGCTCCTTCTCTTTTAGGGATAAGAACAATATGGGTTGAATTAAAGCACTTGATGCAATCAGGTCTACTCTGAAATTCCTGAACTATCGTTAGGAAGTCAACCTTAATGGTGTCCCCAAAGAATTGGTAGAAGCCTAGGGAAAAACCATCAGGTGCTGGCGCTTTATTGGGGCTCATGCTAAAAACAGCCACCTTGACTTCCTCCTCGAGAAAAGGATCACATAAGGCATCAGCATAGGACGTTTCTAGTTTAGGAAGCAAACCATCTTCTAAATGAGGTCTCCAACAATAGTCTTCTGTGACAACTGTTTATAGAAATTAACAAAGCTGACCTAGAGCTCATTCGGATCATCAATCTACACATCATTATCTCTGATATGCTCTATTCTCAAGAATCCCTTCTTAGCACTAGCCACAGCATGGAAGAAGGAAGTATGTCTATCACCCTCTTTCAACCAATGTTCCTTAGCTCTTTGCCTCCATGTGATCCCATCCTAAAGTAGCCATTCATTATAAGTTTTCTTATATTCCTTCAAAGATAGCTCTTCTTGGGATGATAAAACAACACTAACTTTGGATTTCCAGTTCCTCAATCTTCTGCCTCAAAATCTGTTTGTTCTCAGTATCTCTCCCTAAGGACTGCTTGGACCACTGCTTCAGATTGTTTTCTGAGCCATTTAAGCTTCAAAAGAAAATTATAGGATGCAGATGAAGAATCAGTTGATGATGTTTCAAGCCACCAGTTGCTCACCATTTCCTTAAAGCCTTCAACTCTCTGCCAGGATAATTTGTACCTGAACGGTCTTTGATTCTTCCTCTCATCTCCTACCATCAGCTGCAAATATGAGTGTTCGGATGGTGGTTAAACCATTCTGTAGAAATTACAATCCAATGAATTATTGACTGAATATTGATGTGCTGAAGATTAGACCAGGTAAATCTTCTATTAGGGATCTCCAAATCACTCTATTTGGTATCCCTAATCCAGTGGTTCAGCCGTTCCATCTCCTTTCCCCATCTCTGCAGCCCTAACCTCTTCCATGGGTATCTAACACAATTGAAGTCCCCCACAATACACCAAGCACCTGAAAATACATTCTGTAGCCTGTATAATTCTTGAAAGAAGAGCTCCCTTTGCTGATCGATATGAGATCCGTACACAGAGGTAACCTCCCAAGTAGATTAGGTCCTTCTAGAATTGCAAGAGACAGTAACTGAAATGCTGAACTGACCAACACCACTGATTATGCCTTCAAATTTGTGTTCATTCCACAGAATCAACTGCCCACCCTTAACCCCCATCAGCAGAAAAACCTCCCAACTCTTTAAGATTTAATCATCTACTTCATTTTGGTCTCCTGCAGGCATATACAATCCGGATGAAGAGAAAGTACCAAGTCCTTCACAACTCTCATTTTACTTCCCACTAAGCCCCCTAACACTCCATGATATCAGATTCATCATGAAACAGCATTCCTCCCCACCTCTTTCCCCTTCTTCCCTCTTAGACTGTCAAACACTTCATTATTCTTGACAAAATTCACTTCTCTTTTCCCAATTCTAACCCTTCCTCCCAATCATTTCCTCTTTGCAGAATTGTGGATTGTTACTTCCATATTTTTAAGGCTGCCTTCTCTTCAGTTGATGTTCATTTGGAGGAGGGTTGTTTTCAAACTAAATAACCTCTGGAAGTGGTGGTGAGGCAATTGGATAGACATGCTGTTGGAGCCGTCGATGATCCAGTTTCACTGTAGCTTGGAGATCATCTATCCACATAGCAGGAGTTCATAGATGTCATGTTGTTTATTTTCCTAGGTTTCATTTCCTACGTACTTTTATTTTATTATTTAGTTTGGATAACATAGGGAATTTTTTTGTTTATTTTATTCTACATGGGGGTGGGAATATATTTTGCCTCATTTGCTCCCCTATATAAGGGGCCCCATCTACTCCTTTTTTTTCCATTGAATTCATTAGAAGAAACTGGATGTGTTTATGTGAAAGGACGAAATCACTAACATTGTCAGATTGATTTATTAGTTACAGAACTTCACCCCACTGTCGTGCAGATTCTATTTGGACTGGGAACATGGGATTAATTTTATCTGATTATTGCATGATTCTTCTTGTTGGGACTTGATGGTGGTTTGCATTTATTTGCCCAACTTTTGATGCTTTGCGGCTGACATTCGGTGTGCTGATATTTATCTTTAGTGTTTCTTGTCCCGCATAAAATTTGGTATCAGAGCCCTTGGGTTTGGATAAGATATAGTCAGGTCGTTTTTCGATTAAAAAAAATGGTTATTTGCATTCATTATTGTCAGGAAAAAAAATCATTTGCAATCATTTATTGATGTGCTGTTCATTAGCTAGTTTAATTAACAAAAACAAAACAGACAAAAAATTAGCTTCGTCGTCACTCATTATTTTAGTCACACATCATCATAGTAAGTTTAGTCACACATCATCAAATTTGGTATCAAAGCCCTTGGGTTTGGATAGGATATAGTCAGGTCGTTTTTCGATTAAAAAAAATGGTTATTTGCATTCATTATTGTCAGGAAAAAAAATCATTTGCATTCATTTATTGATGTGCTGTTCATTAGCTAGTTTAATTAACAAAAACAAAACAGACAAAAAAAATAGCTTCGTCGTCACTCATTATTTTAGTCACACATCATCATAGTAAGTTTAGTTGTCATTACATGCCCAACCGACACGGCATTAGGACTCCACTTCTGATTCCACCATAGAAGCCAACATGGCAGAGTCGTTCCAAGCCCTAATGGCCAAGGTCAGCCAAATCAACCACCATCTTGACAACATGGATGCATAAACGAGAGACATGGTTGAGAGGGTGACTGCATTAGAGGTATCCCAAGTGCCCCAAGACATGGGGAGCGTAGAAGAACATTCTAGGATTCCCGTGGGACGTAGAGGTCGTTGGGTACACCCGAGTTGTGGTTAGGCTTGCATCCTTGTAGACAGAAACTCTCTATGACCATATGAACCATGAAGATCACATTTTGAGGAGGGGGAAAGTGGATGCTCCTAGTTTTGATGGGTCTCTAGACCCGTGTCTACCTTGACTGTGAGGCTGGCATGGACCACTACCTTGAGCAGTATGACATGTTGAAGGCACAGAAGGTCTGGTTCGCCAAGACCTATTGGCTGATTGTTAAGCGTCTACTCATAGTCAGGAGTAAGAGACGATTAAGACTTGGGATGGGATCAAAGAAAAGTTGCATTAGAAAGACCTTCCCACTTCATATCAACAATGTCTATTGGATCAATGGTAGAGATGGTGTTAGAATAGCCGACCTATGTATGTGTACATCATGCATTTTGATGAATATTACTTGAGACACGATGTTACAAACGACAACATCGTGACCTTATCATGGTTTAAGGCAGGACTGTGTGAGGACATCCAATGTGAGTGACCACCTTAGAGCATGCTTATTAGATTGCCCTGGTGTGGAAATGATAAACATAAAAATATTTAAAGAGCTTTATATTTTTTATATGAAAATTATATTCGATTCGTAACCCATTGATGAAGAGCCGACTAAGCCTGGGACTTCAGGGTGAGTCTCAGCTATCATGTTGAATCAAGCATGTGGATTTGTATTTTGACCCGTCTCCATCAACCTCGGTAGATGTTAATTACACCAATGGAATTACTAGACACCTTTGATTAACTCCTCATTCGTGATACTAAAACTAATCATAAAATAAATAAAATTCATGCGAACTTGACACATAACATGATACACGAGAGTGGCAATAATGAAGAAAAAAGAGCTGATCATTCATTGATTCTGAATATTACAAATTACAATGGTGCTCGCCAAAATGGAGAGCATTACATACAACTATAATTCTAATTATGACAATCAGATTATTACATGAATGATTACATATGTAATTGCTATAACCAATGGACCAGATTTGTACTCATGATCATAAATGCCATATTTGGATCATCGATCTTACAATCACATTTGCAATTGGGATAATCGGACTGTCAAATTTGTGTCCATGGTCACAATCAATGTAATCAAACCATCAGACTTGTGTCAGCGGTCTTGGTCGAGGCAATAGGACCTTTAAGTGCATGGTTGAAATCGCTAAGATTAGACCGTTATTTTGAATCCATAGTTCAAATCATTAAAATCAGACTGTTGGATTGAAGTTTACGGTTGAGATCAAAAAGATCAAACTTTTGACAGTCGAGATCAAAAAGATCGAATCATTGGATTTAAATCCACAGTTAAGATCACTGAGATCAAACAGTTGGATTTTAACTTATGGTCAACATCAATGAGATCAAACTATTAGGTCTGAATTTATGATTAAGATCACTAAGATCAGACCATTGAACTTGAGTTTACGATTGAGATAAAAAAGATCATACCGTCATATTGAAGTTTATAGTTAAGATCAAAAAGATGAGACCGTTGAATTTGAATTAACATTCAACATCAAAAAGATCAGACCATTGAATTTAAATCCATAGTTGAGATCACTGAGATCAGACCATTGCGTCTGAGCTTATAGTTAAGATCAATGAGACCATACCATCAGTTTGAGTTTACGGTCGAGATCACTAAGATCAGACTATTGAACTTGAGTTTACGGTTGAGATAAAAAATATCAGACTGTTGGATTTAAGTTAACGGTTGAGATAAAAAAGAAAAAGATCAAACCATAGGATTTTAGTAACAGACTTGATCGAACGCGATCGAAACGTTGGATTTTAGTAACGGACATGATCGAACCTGATCGGGCCATTGGATTTTGGCAACGATTTTGATCGGACGTGATTGGACCGTTAGATTTTAATAACGGACTTGGTCGGACTGTTGGATGTTAATAACGAACCTGCTCGATGAGATCATACCGTTAAATTTTAATAACGAACCTACTTGATCGGGCACAATCAGACTGTTGGATTTTAATAATGAACCTAATCGAAACATTGGATTTTAATAACGGACATGATCAGACCGTTGTATTTAAGATATGGTCGATAGCATGTAAATCCGACCGTTGAATTTGAGATCTGATCGCTATCATAAAGATCTGACTGTTAGATTTGAGATATGGTCGATATCGTATAAATCCAACCATTGGATTTGAAATCTGGTCAATATTATGTAGATCCGACCGTTGAATTTAAGATTTGGTCGACATCATAAACGTCCAACAATTGGATTTGAGATCGGGTCGATATCGTGAAGATCCGACCATTAGATTTGAAATCTACATAATATCATGAAAATCCGACTGTCAGATTTAAGATTCAGTCGATATCATGTAGATCCGACCGTTGGATTTGAAATCTAACCATTATATTTGAAACATGGTCGATATCATGAAGATCCAACCGTCGAATTTGTGATTCGGTAATATCGTGTAGATCCGACTGTTCGATTTGAAATCCGATCGATATCAAAAAGATCAAGCCATTAGATTTGAGATTCGGTTGATATCGCTAAGATCCACCTTTCCTAAACTTCAAAGGGTTTTTATCAAGATAGAGATCCCAACACTTCTCCACAATATGATTATCCTTCCCACAATGAGTACAATATCTGGGAGGTTTGATTTTCTCTTTCCCAGAAGGTTGACCACCTTTTTTGGGCTTCACAGTGCTGCTGACCAGCTCTTAACACTCCCCCAAATCGCAAGAAACAACATACATGCTGCCACCATTCATGGCCTTTTCGACGCCCTTCCTCATTTAGAACCTTATAGTAGACTTGTTCTAGAGTAGGAAGCGGCTCTGTGCTGAGTATTTGTCTGCATAAGGACTCGTAATCGGAGTTTAGACCAACACGAAATTTAAAGATGCAATTTTGTTCGATGTATTGAAGATATTGCCGCTGGTCAGTTGTGCAACTCTACTGATACACAGAATTATAGTCAAGTTCCACCAATGTCAAATGGGTCATCTCATCAGTGTATGGTCCGCATAATGATCATCAGAGAGATCTGTTCTTTCAAGAACTCTATAGGTTGCATTCTCTTTTTTCTAAGGCATGGTGTATTGTGGGAGACTTTAACTGTGTTAGATTCCCATGGGAAAGGTCTAGTGTTCAGAGATGGAGTAAGGAGATGGTCTTCCTTAACCAATGGATTAAGGAGGCTAATCTTACGGATTTAGCCATTCCTAATAGAATGTTTACATGGTCTAATCTTCAGCAATATAGCATTCAGTCAAGGATTGACAGAGTGCTGATTTCCACAGAGTGGTTCAACTATTTCCCCTTGACACACATTAAAAGGTTAAGTAGAGCTGTTTCGGATCATAGCCCATTGCATCTTTTCATGGAGGACAAGAGAAAGAAACCCAGAATCTTCAGATATGAGCTGAAATGGCAGAGGGAAGAAGGTTTTAAAGAAATGATAATTAAATGGTGGCTGGAAAATATTGGGACTGATTCAGCAATACTCAATTTTCTGAGTAAAATGAAAAGGATTAGAAAAGGCTTGAAGCAATGGGCAAAGCAGAAATATGGGAGGGCAACAGAGGAGAGGCAGTCCTTGAAGAACAAAATTGAAACTTTGGAGCTGAAAAGTGAGAGTTTGGGTCTCTCTTTTACAGAATTGCAGTCACTTAAAGAACTGAAGAAGTTGTTGAATGAGGAGTTGTTGAAGGAGGAAATTAGTTGGAGACAGAGAGCAAAGGAACATTGGCTCAAGGAAGGTGATAAAAACACATCCTTTTTCCATGCGATGGCAAGTGCAAAGAAGAGATTTTTGACCATTGATCATATTAAAGATAAAGAGATTGTGATTGAAGAGCCTGATGAGATCAAGAATAGGATTGTTGACTTCTTCCATAATCTTTTCTTGGAAGATTTTCCATTGAGACCTCATTTGGAGGATGGATTGCTTCCTAAGTTGGATGCTTCCGATGTAGAAGAGTTGTATGCCCCCTTCTCAGAAAATGAAATCAAGGAGGCAGTTTTTAGCATGGATCCTATAAGGCTCTGGGGCCCAATGGGATGTCTATAGGTTTTTATCAATTCTTTTGGGATACCATCAAGGAGGACTTGCTTAATTTTGTCCAAGATTTCTATGATAACCCGGACAAGATTAAGGTGTTCAATTCAACTCTTATTGTCCTCATCCCTAAGATAGAAGGTGCTGAAAGTATGACTGATTTTCGTCCAATTTGTTTGCTTAATGGGTGTTATAAAGTTATTACTAAGATTCTGGCTACCCGGCTCAAGAAAGTTATCTCTAAAATTGTGGGATTCAACCAATCAGCTTTTTTACAAGGGAGAGCCATTCTGGATAATTATATGGCTGCATATGAAGCTATTCACCATTATAAGTACAAAAAAAAGAAAGGTGTCACCTTAAAGCTTGATTTTGAGAAGGCCTATGACAGAATCAGCTGGAACTGTCTTCACAAAACTATAGAGCTAATGGGTTTTAATGATAGATGGATAAGATGGGTGATGTGCTGCATTTCATCATCTACTTTTTCTGTCTTGGTTAATGAAAAACCATGTGGGTACTTTAAGAGTTCCAGAGGTTTAAGGCAGGGTGATCCCATGTCGCCACTTCCTTTCTTGTTAATTGGACAGATTTTGAGTACACTTTGGGATAGGGCAATCCAAGAGGGGTTGATTGAAGGATTTACCATTGGCAGAAGCAATATCCAATTATCTCACCTTCAGTTTGCTGATGATACCCTATTGTTTACACCAGGAAGCAGTATGGATATTCAGAACATTAAGAGGTTGTTGATCCTGGTGGAGGTTATAACTGGGTTAAGAATCAACTATAAGAAATCTGAGATTGTTGGGGTAAATGTGTCACTTGACAGCTTACAGGATATGACTAATGCACTGCAGTGTAGAGTTAATTCTTTCCCTATTAAATATCTTGGATTACGCTTATCGGATGGAGTCATTAGGGTCAGGGATTGGGATGATTTGATTAAGAGGTTTGAAGATAGGTTGGAAGGGTGGAAAAGCAGATTTCTTTTAGATGGAGGGAGATTGATTTTGTCAAAGTCAGTCTTCTCTTCATTGGCCATTTACTACATCTCTATCTTCAAGATTCTTAGAACTGTAGAGAAGATTATTGAATCTGCAAGTTCTTTTTTCTGGTCAGGAGGTAAAAAGGGAACGAGAGGACTTCATTTAATTAACTGGAACAATGTGTGTAAGAGTAAGGAACAAGGAGGTATTGGTCTTTGTGGAGTTGCCACTTTCAATAAAGCCTTGTTAATGAAATGGTTATGGAGAAGGGGTGAGTGTTCGGAAGCACTTTAGGCTGTAATTATCAGGGATTTATACTACCGTACTGATAACAAATGGAGTCTTTTTCCGTCTACTACCTTTAATTTGTCCCTTATTTGGAAGAACATTGTGAAGAATGCTGAATTTTTGGCTTTATCCTATGATATCCAGATTGGCAATGGATGTGACACACTATTCTGGAAGGACAAATGGTGTTCTGGCCTGGTTTTCTCCTCTCATTTCAGCAATCTTTTCAATATCACTCAGTATAAGGAGGCTTCGGTGGCACAGGTATTGGTTGTTTATGGTTCAGGAACTATAAATCTTCAACTGAGAAGGGATCTCACTGAACTAGAAGTGGAGGAATTTTTAAGTATGCTCAACCTTATTAACAATATCAGAACTTGTGCTGAGATTCCAGATAAAAGAGTTTGGAAATGGAGCATTAATGGGAAGTTTTCAGTCAAGTTTATTGTTCAGATCATGAATGATGGTGGTTGTAGGGTTTGGTGGAAGAATCTAGTTTGGTCTAACTACATGCCTAACAAGATTAAGGTTTTTCTTTGGAAGATTGCCCGGTCTAGAATTCTTACAGGCAAGAGGGCCAAACTTCTTTATATCCCAGGGAGTTATTCATGTGTTTTCTGTGCAATGTTTGAAGAAGATCAAAATCATCTGTTTGTGGGCTGTGGCATTATTATCATTCTATGGAAGATCTTGTACAGATTATTTGGAATTAAATGGGTGGATCATTCTTCTATTTTGGAGCTACTTAACTGGTGGTCTAGAGTTTGTCCTTTTCCAGACCAAAAATATTTGTGGTTCATCATCTGTCCAACCTTGATGTGGACTATTTGGTGTGAGAGAAATAAGAGAAAGTTTAGTGAACAATGTTGCAGTGTTACTGATTTGTTGAAGAATACTTTTAAATGGGTGGAAGAGTGGGGATATGCTGCAGACATCTTGACAAGTGGGAATTCTGTTCTTTTACAGAAGGCTAGGTTGTAGAGGGCTCATTTTAATTAATGGTCCTCACTTTGTATTTCTGTTTTATTCCCTTGATAAAACAGATCCTTTGTAATTTATGTTCAGTTTAGAGTTCGACTTGGATGGGGGTATGTCCTACCAGGTTGTTTGGTGTCTTTGGGTCCTCTTTGTATTTCACATTCTCCTAATCAATAGAATTGTGACTTTCAGTCATCTTCTAAACAAAAAAAAATAGTCAAGTTCCTCCACTTACTCTTTAGGAGGCTGAAGTAGGTTGTTATACCTATGCTTCGTTGCTTCAGCTCTTGCACATCGGCAGTCACTTGATATATGCGGGAGACATCTTGACGGTGTCTATAGATCTACTAAACAAGCTCCCACATTGCCTAAGCAGTCGGCTGCATCATAATCAACTGCTAGATCTCAGTGCTCATATAGTCCAAGATCAAGCCCCTCACAAGATTGTTCTCCATGTCCCACTCAGCATAAGTGGGATCATTGACATTAGGTGCCTTGGTTTTCCCGATAATAGACCCGATCTTGCCTCGTCCGCCAAGAAATATCCGAGCGGCAATAGACCACAACCTAAAATTCGTCTCCGTTAACTTTACGATGGTCATCTGTAGAGACATACTTGCAGTCGTGGTGCCGCCCGATGGCTTCAACAATAGAGAACACACCTCTGTTGCATCCATCACGGGTGTCATGGTGGTGTCGCTAGTTGACGAAGACATGACAGTAAAAAGGCCTTCTAGGTCAACAGCCGGATAAGGAAGACTCCTCTCAATGGACCGCTGGCAATGGAAAGAGGAAGGATGGGACCGGATAGCCCTAACCAACAGCCCCTGCCATGTCTGCCCAAGGAAACCCTAGAACAGGGCACTGGATAGAGAGGAGGGGCAGGCAGGGCAAATGATGATGGTGGTGGCCTTGTAAGGCAACCGCAGCATGGAGGTCCCTTCAATTGCTCCTGCTGGTGGAAGAGGGAGAGGAGAGGTCGGGCAGTCCCAGCCAAAAGTCTTTCCTCTGTCCGCGTCAAAAGGAAACCCTAAACAGGGCGCTGGACAGAAAGGAGGATGACAACGGATGGCTTAGGGCACTCAAACCAATAACACTCACCTCATGCGCTGCTTCCCCTACTCTGATACCAAATTGAAATTATTGGGCCATCCAACTCAAAATCTTAAGGCAATGAATGGAGTAGGCTCCATCTAATAAACACTTTTTATTTTGTCTTTTTTCTTATGTAGAACTATTCTAACAATTAGTCATCCATCTCGCACACCACCACTAGCAGTATATGTCTGCAGCATCATAGTGTGTCGATTTCATGTTGTCCCTTGTAAGCATACGTGGATTCGTCAAGAGGCATCATCAGATGACTCATTTAACGGACGGTAGCATAAAATCTTCTTGGTTATTTTTTTCGGAGTACTTTTTTTATAACTTACCTAAGGCATGTCCTAGGGAGAGTGCACACCAACTTCAGAGAAGTGGCATGGTCCCACTCTACCCCAACAGGCCATACGTATGATATATTGATAAAAATAGGCAAAGTACACTAGCACTGGGGCATACCCCTGCCGGCACAAAAAAAAAAAAAAAAGAAGCATGAAGAAAATAAAAGCAGACCCAAATAAAGCAGCCTCAAGCTGTTATGGCAGTAACAAGAGAGCGGGTCAAGCAAGAACCCTATGAATATCCCCTATATGCAGACGGTCAAGCAATAGTAATCCCCTAGCAATCCTTGGCAGGTCCTCAGCAGAAAAGATAGAATGAATGCCGATGTCATTTTTTTGGAGTACTTGATTCTTTCTATATGCTCGTGAACTGCAAGCATGTGTGAGTGTGTGTGTGTGTGTGTGTATATATATATATATATATTTATAGAGAGAGAGAGAGAGAGGAGAGAGACCGTTCCTTTTCCACACTCAAATTCATTCACTATTGGATGTGTTTATGTGAGAGGACCCAAATCCCTCGTTGTCAAACTGATTTATTAATTGTGGAACTTCATCCTGTCCATCAGTAGTTCCGTAACTGTCGTTGGTCGGTCGTGCAGATTTTATTTAGGCCAAGAACACACGATTAAAAAAATTATCTGATTATTTCATGATTGTTCTTGTTGGGGATTGCTGGTTGTCTGTGTTTATTTGTCCAACTTTTCTTTTTTTTGCAGCTGACATTCACTGCACATCGTTGACATAGTCTTTAGTGTTTCCCCTACCAGCATCTGGTGGCTGGGTCAACCTAGAAGGGCCAAGAGATAGAAAGGAGAGGAGGCGGCAAGCTTTTCACTGGGAGCTACCTGCTACCGAAATAGCTACCACTACTGATGTGTCATTCTGTTGCTTCCAATGCTTATCTAGCTGCCACTGGCTTCAACTGGTATGTTCACTTGTCAGCCACCACTGTCACCATATAACTGCCATCCTTACTCCTTACTCCAGGTAATAAGAAAATCCTTGACTGCTCCTTTCCTCATTTAATTTTACTTCATTTTATTTTCCCTTGTTTCTCCATTTCATTTCTTCCCTCTTCCTCTCCACCAGCCTTTTCTCTTTTCACCCATTTTCTTTCCTTTTATTTTCTGATCATCAGCTGTTCATTCTGGATTTGGTTGGTTTTCCAACCTGGACCAGGATAAGATCCGGATCAGATGGGAATAATCCTGACCTTATTCCTATTTTTGATTCCTCATGCAAAGGAAGATGTCTATTAGAATTTTCATCGTGACACACTGTTGAATCCGAAATTTTCTAAGTTAGGGTTTACTTAGAAAAGAACACATGCATGCATATAAAAAAAAACTGAAGAAGGATCACGATTTTACATGGCCACTAGGGTTTATAAAACCTAGATCTATAACAGTGCGTGAAGTGCATTGTATAAATAAAAAGAAGAACAAGGAGGGGGAAGGATTACCTGATATCAGCCCCAAAATCACAAAAAAAGAGGAGCACCAACAAACAGCCTCCAATGTTGCAAGATGGGCACCAAAGAAGCAAGAAACAGGAGCTTCAATGGCAACCCCTCGATGCTGCAAAAATCTCCAGCAGAAGCTACACCAACCTCCAGCTAATCTGCACTAGCAGCCTTCAACAAGAAGCCTCCAACAGCACCTCCAGCAGCAACAGGAGGCTCGGCCGGCAAGAGAGAAAGCCGCAGGGAGGGAGAAAGAGAACCGCAGGAAAGAGAGGGAGAGAGAGAGAGCCACAGGGATTGAGGGAGATTAAAAAAAAACAAAAAAGAGAGGACTGAACGGTCTCCCCATGAGAACCGCCGGCCTCATCCTCCTCCTCCCACTCTCCCTCTCCATCTCCATCTCTATCTCCCTCTCATCCTTATCTATCTCTCTCCCTCTGTGTTTATCCTAACCGCCCCCCCTCATCCGTCCCTATCCTCTCTCTCTCTCAACCGCAAGGTAAGAAGACCCCCCACCGGTGCCTAGGTGGCACCGGTGGGGGGTGCTACCGGTCCTCCAACCCGCCTGCTGGTCGGCCTCCCTCCAAGCCTATAAAAGGCTCCCAACGCCAAGAAGAGAGGGTCTTCCAGCTGGCAGCCTCTTTCAAGCCTCCAAACTCCCTGCCGGGCTACCACAGCCTCCTATTATCCAGGCCTGCGCAAGCAAAGAAGAGGAGAAAGAAGAGAAGGATCATAGATTTTTGAAGGCTTTGTAATTTCTGATTTTGGGGAAATAAAGTTCTTTTATTATTCATAGATCAATCTTCATGTGAATATTTTTTAGATGGTTCTTCCATATCAGTTGGTTGGCCATCAAATTAAAAATCAGAAATTAAAATTACATGGTTCTTCCATATTAGTTGGTTGGCCATCTAAAATTAATTTAAATAAAAAAGCAGAAAACAATGAATAAAATTATACGGTTCTTCCATATCGGTTAGTTGGCCATCTAAAATAAACTTAAAATAATAAAACAGAAAATAATAAATTAAGAACAATGGTTCTTCCATATTGGCTGGTTGGCCATTCAATAAAATAAACTTAAAATAATAAAATAGAAAATAATAAATTAAAATAATGGTTCTTCCATATTGGTTGGTTGGCCATTCAAAAAAAAATGAATTAAAATAAAAAAAACAGAAAATCATAAATTAAAAATAATGGTTCTTCCATATTGGTTGGTTGGCCATTCAAAAAATAAATTAAAATAAAAAACAGAAAATAATAGTTCTTCCATATTGGTTGGTTGGCCATTCAAAAATTAACTTAAATAAAATAATAAATAATAAATAATAAATTAATAAGATGGTTCTTCCATATTAGTTGGTTGGCCATTCAATAATGAATTAAATTAAAAAACAGAAAATAATAAATTAAATAAGATGGTTCTTCCATATTGGTTGGATGGCCATTCAATAATGAATTAAATTAAAAATAAAAAATTAATAAGATAGTCCTTCCATATTGGTTGGACGGCCATTCAATAATGAATTAAATTAAAAACAGAAAATAATAAATTAATAAGATGGTCCTTCCATATTGGTTGGACAGCCATTCACTAATAAATTAACTTAAAAATAGAAAATAATAAATTAATAAACATAGTTCTTCCATATTGGTTGGTTGACCATATTAATCAAAAAAAAAAGGAGAAGTTAAATAATAAATATGGTTCTTCCATAATATTCGGTAGACCAAAAATCTGCTAATCAATCAGTTAATCAACTAATTAAGTTAATAAACTTGGTAATCTACCAACTAATTCAAACAATTAAAACAACAAATTTGTTAATTAACCAATTAATTTAATCAATTAAATTAATTTGTTAATCAATCAATCAATTAAGTTAACAAATTTGTTAATCAATCAGTTAACTTAACCAATTAAGTTAATTTGTTAAGTTGTTAATTAACAAATTAATTTGACTTATTTGTTAACCAATTAATTAACTAACCAAATTAAGTTGTTAATCAACTAATTAATTTAACTTATTTGTTAACCAATCAATCAACTAATCAAATTAAGTTGTTAATCAATCAATTAAATTAAGTTGTTAATCAACCAACTAATTAAATCAATAAAATCTGTTAATTAATCAATCAATTAACAAAATCTTCCACAAAATACCTACTCCTTTGGAAGAACTCAAGTATCCTTTAAGTATCCTCTAAAAGATATCCAAGGAATCTTTCTCACTAAAAAGAACAAAAAAATGACTTGTATGCCTATAATTAATCTTGCTTATTTTAGCTTTCTTCAAGCCTTAATTGGATGGTTAATCAAAAGTTACCAATCTTTGATTGGTGTAATTAACACTGACCAAGGTCAGTAGGGAGAGGTCAAGAATACGGATCCACAGTCGATCCAGAAGTCATTCAGACTTTGAGGATTAATCTTAAAAGTCTGCCTAAAAGAAAATAGAACAAGTTTTCAAAACTTAAAATTTCCCTTTTGAAATCAAGATTTCCACACATATTTTCAAATCCGATAAAGATTTTTTAAAATCAAAAGATTTAATCAAAAATGGGAGTCTCGCACACACTTATTTGGCCGTAAAATGTTTCTTACCAAAGGCCGCAAATATAGAATTATGCTTTCTTGTAACTAGGGGTGTAAATGGGTCAGGTTCAGATTGGATTCATCATGATTCAAATTCAAACCTGATCTCTGCTGATCCGAACACAGATCCGACTATGACTTCTGACATAATTTTGGATTCAGGTTTGGATCTAACCGGATTTCGAATCTGGTCCGAGATTCACTCTCCAAACAGAAGCCCACCACCCATCACCATGAAGAGATCTCCTCCTCCCAGAGCCAGAGAGACCAAAGAACTCTAGGGCAAGGCATTGCATGAGCATTAAATCTGGAAGAATCCTCCAGAAATGACGGTGAGATCCCCCCAAGCCAACTCCACTGGCTTCAGCTTCTCCCTTCATGGTTTCAAGGGATTCTTCCGTTTCATCCTTGGTTCTCTATTTTCAGTGAAGGGTCTGCATACCTGCTCACTTGCAAGATCAAGAATGCCATAAATGCGGCCGTGAGGGCCAAAGGCCAAGGAAAGTGCCTGATCCGTCTTGGGGCTTCCACCACCAGGCACAATGAGCAGGAACAGTAGAAGCCCAAGATGGAGGACCTCGGCAAGGTGAACGCCATCTTGAATGCCATCGTGCACCATCAATTTACCCCGCTTCGAGGAAGCCCCGTCAAGTGCCACCATCATCCTCTGACTAGAGAAGGAAGCACCATCCAGCACCCCCATCCTCCATTGCATCGAGGAGGAAGTGCCATGAGCACCACCATCATCCACCACCTTGAAGGGGAAGCACCATTCAGCACTGCCGTTGTCTGCCATTGTCAAGAACGAAATGCCGTCGAGCAATGCTGCCATCCACCATCCCGCCATTGAGGAAGAGGGGCTTGGAGGATATGAACAGTGGAAGGGCGATAGAAAGCAACCCAAGCCCCAAAGTTCCTACATAAGATCAGATTTCGGGTGGCCCCGAAATCTAACCCACGCTTATTTGATCTCAGGGCACCGGGAATCTGGAAATAACAGTTTTCACGATTTGAAAACTATGTTCCAAATCCTAATTTAATCTCAGATTAAGATCAGGATATCGGATCCCACCAATCTGTTGACAGCCCTACTTGTAACCTGCAAATAATCATAGACAGCATCTTTTTTCGAAGGTTAAGGGTTGACAGCATCTTATGCGAGATGTTGGCAGCCTTTTATTTGTGCTGTTTTACATAGTTTGATTTCGAAAAGGTATTTTACCCTCGTTTCTTTTTGCTATCAGGGTATGTGATTAACCATAAAACTGGCTGTCTGCGAAGTGTTATGTTTCTGAGATTGGACCATAAAAATGTACTATCAGTTATTAAAGCAGATATCAAGGAAATTGTCAAACATTATTAGAAACTATTGCACAAACAAGAAGCAATCAAGTGATAGCATCTTCTCAGGTCCCAATTAATATTTATAAGAATACCACACATCAAAATGCAAATGAAGTAATGTCAAAACCTTCATCTGTGCAGGGTCTGAAACTGCTAGAAGGCGCTTTATGAAAGTATTCATTGCCAACACAACGTCCTCTCCAGCACTACTCGTCAACTCCTGTATGCATTAATTCAACAAATGCCACAAAGTAACAAAATTATTGTTATGATTCTAAGAAGACATGATAACCAATCATAAAAAATGCTGGTTCACCTTCTATGAAGCCAAAATGGATTGTGTTACCTTCAAATTTTGAGGTTCAAGGGATTTAAGATATTCTAGAAGTTCATTTTGTCCATCTCCTGATCTCCTTGCAACTTGACGCTTCAGTTCCTCAACCTCCGTCTCAAGCAACTCAATATACTTGACTGCATCAATTTTCTCAGAACCAGAAATTTTATTCCACCTAATAACTTCCCCTTTCACCTTTTTCTGACTTCCAGGTGCATAATCTGCTTCATCCTACAATGATCACATAAGTTTAGTATTATGTCCACACTGAGACAGAAGAATAGGATGTGGATCAGAAGTGCTAAAACAACTCTTACGAAACAAAGCCGGGTGCACCCTGTCATCACAAACAAGTGTTGTTGACAGCAGCCAACAGAAAGATATATATATATATATATATATATATATAGAGAGAGAGAGAGAGGGAGGAAGGGAGAGGGAGAGAGAGAGAGAGAGACGAACACAGAGAATTCATGGACACACACACGGAGAGAGAATTCACACTTCTCATATGTGTAGACACACAAGTATTCTTGACAACGGCCAAGAGAGAGGGATTTATAAAGAAAAGAATTCACACTCCTCAAATGTGTATATAACACATGTGCACGCATGTTAACACACACACACCCCTCACACTCTGTCATCACAAGCAAGTATTCTTGATAATGGCCAAGAGAAAACAATTTATAAATAAAAGAAATCATACTAACACACACGCATGTTAAACAACTCTCTCTCTCTCTCTCTCTCTCTCTCACACACACACACACATCACAAACAAGTATTGTGGATAATGGCCGAGAAAAAGGGATTTATAAAGAAAAGAATTCACACTCCTCAAATGTTTATGTTAACACACACACAAGCACGTATGATTTTTAGGGCAAGAATATGTGTAGGGCTGCAAAGGAACCAATACTCGATGAATAGCTCGTGAGACTACTTGATAACAACTCGATTTGGCTCGTTTATTAAGAGTTAAATGAACAAGTTTGAACAAAATTTAGGCTCGATCCGTAAACGAGCTCAAGCTTGAACACAAGCAAGCTCGGCTCAATAATGTTAACAAACAAGCTCGTCTACGTCTTGTTAAAAACTCGTTTATGTCCACTTTACGAGTTCACGTAAATACTTGCTAAGAGCTCGCTTAAACACTCATTTAATTATTTTATTTATAAGTAATTCACTGACTTGTAAACAATTCAATTGATATTTTTAAATTTATATTTTAAATTTTAATTTTAAACTATGAAATCATTTAACTTCATGAATAATTCCAGCATTTTTGAAAAGTTTCAAACTAACCGGCTGCCTCCTTGGACATGGCCGCCACATGGAGCTTTGTAGGTTTTGCTGTAGATGTCTAGTCCAAGATCGGAAGTTTTCAAGAAAGGAAACCCAAGAAGCACTATAAATATTCTCCAACTCTGCCCACAGTACCCGTATGATGTGCCTACTCTGCCCTTCTTTTGGGCTTTTGGCTGACGGGTGGTCCGCTTAAAGGGCTCTGCCCAAATGCTTTTAGAACCTTGAGAGTTGAGTTGGTTGTATAAGTTATGAGATAGGTTGGACTTGTCAACAAGGCTCGAACTCATCGAGTTCTTAACAAAGCCGAGTTTGAACGGCTATCTTAAGAACTCAACCGAGTTCGAGCTCAACTTTTAGTAGCCGAGTCGAGTTCAAGCAAAGTGAAACTCAACTAGATTAGGCTCATTTGCACTCCTAAATATGTGTCACCATGTCATCACAGACAAGTATTGTTGACAACGTCCAACAAAAAGGGATTTATAAAGGAAAGAATTCACACTCCTCAAATGTGTTTGTTAACACGTGCACACACACGGTCATCACGAACAAGTATTGTTCACAACGACCAAGAGAAAGGGAATTATAAAGAAAAGAATACACACTCCTCGAATGTGTATATTAGTGCACATGCACACACAATTGTAGCACAAGAGTAGGTGTGTCACCATGTACATAGAATATTGGCCTTTCTGACAAATATGTTGTGTTGTAAATCTCAATATTTGACATTGGAGTTAATAGCTATATTTCTGGCAAAAGAAGCATTGGCTGCTCCGTCGTGATCTGGAGGGCATGGGTTCAAATCTGGAAACAGCCTCTTCATAAAAAGTAATGGTAAGGCTGCATATAATTGTCTCTCCTCAGACCCCTGGCAGGAGGCTCATGGAAATAAGATGCCCCTTTTTTTAAGTTACAGTCCAAAGGAAAGGGAAAATAAGAACACATTGTATCAGGAGTGGTTTCTCCCAGAAAAAGAAGCATAATCTCTTTCTTCAGTTCCAGTTCCTTTCTTTACTTTAACAGAGGCTTACAGGACTATTATATTTTCAGGTGACCAATAGAGAATTTCCATGAGCTGCCAACCTTTCAAAGCATGCTCACCGTCAAAATCTGACTAGCACTGGTGTGAGTCAAAACAGTCCTTCAAAAAACTAGAGATGGAGTCAACCAAGATCTCCCCCTAGAAACTGGACTTAAACCATCTCATTCCATTCCAATTAAAATGGTTTTGGACCAACTTTCTTCTGCTAGACCAGGCTACAATTGTAATAGGCTTGAATATCCTTTAATGGATTTTGGGGTCTCACCGACTCTCACCAAATGTTTTAAGAACATAAAGAAGTACAAAACATTCTAGATTCCATTGAAGCCAATTGATCCAATCAGTTTGAGGTGGTTCTGCTTACCTTGATCTGCTTCTCTGAGTTTAGTTTACAGAAACAAAAGAGTAGATGAAACACCAAGTTTTAAAATTTCTAAACAGATGACAATCAATGAGGTGATCCACAGTAGAAGGTCACCCGGCTTTAGTAATTTCCTTTAACCTACCATTATCTGTATTCTATAGATCACTTGGAAAATGAATTTGATTCCCTCATTCAAATGATCCAACACATTACGTTAAAAAGTCAACTAAAGTTCCTGTTCCAAAGGGTCAATGCCTACTGAACCAACAGAGGTAGATTTTTCTAAAGAATGTATTCATGCGGCATCAGTGGGACAAAATAGAGGTCCCATCCCATAGTTTTAAAGTGTAGGGATATGAACACAGCTTCTCCATCATCTCATCCCAAAATCAAAAGGTTGCATCTGGTCATAGCATCTGTCCAATGTGTACGGGCTAACTTTAAGCACAAGTATCATTCCCGTTAAGATCACCAATTCCAGAGACAAGTCCTGGTTCATTTCCAAGGCTTATACAAATTGTATGCAGCAATATTTTATTTGTCCTTCCCAATAATGGCTTCTAGTACCAAAAATAGACAACCCAAAGTTGACAAACCATCCGGTCCTGAAAAGTTAACCATGTGAGAAAAGAATGCAACATTTTTCAGTGTAACATTATCTTTTGATTGTTACCCAATCAGCTCCCTTGATCCATGCCCCCAGGGTTGCCTGTATTCCATAGGATCCCACCAAGCTAGGCAGGATGATTTCACATAAGTTTGAAAATAAATTAAGATCCACGTATTCCACATATGGTTCAGGATTCATAGTTGGGACAAACCAACGAGTCAGGGTTAATGTGGCCTACCCCAAATAAATGGGATAATGTTCTCATAACGATGATGATGATGTAGTATTCCGCCAACGGACAGAATCCATGGATCTAATTGTTACTCTACATCCTTTTCCAAAAATGCATGCTTCCAATATGTTCAGCTTCTGCGAATACATCCCTCCACTGACTAAAACAAAAGTTTGATTATGTTCCAAATTCACAAGGTAAAGAAAACCTCCCCTGTAAATTTTAATTCATGAAATCCTGCAGGATGATGTTCTAAGTGGAGTATGAGCATGAGGTATAGAGCAGCTGTTTCTTTCCCCGTACTTCACTCAGTCTTTTTTCTTGGGTGTCCTTACTGCAGAAGCAGCAAAATTGATTAAATTGTACACATACTGATATTCTATTTGACTGCTTTTAGTCAGACTAATTGATCTTCATCAGTGGAGGTGATGGGGACCTAGAGTTTGAGACATAATTGATATGTGTGCACCGTCCACAAAGCGACCAAGTCGAGTCCGATCGAACTAGACAATTATCCATTTTTGTTTTCATATTTTATTATGTATTTTCCCTTTTCTTAGTTTGGACATGTCGGTCATATTTTATTGTCATATCTGATTTGAAAACTATGATTTTACTTTTGTTATGTATTTTTTACTTAATTCTATAGAGGAAATTTTATTTTTATTAGGGTCGAGGACAAGAGCGTCTTTTATTATCATTTGCCTCCCTATAAGAGGAGCTCACAATATTTTTGTTTTTAGGAATAATTGAATGCAATGGGGGGGGTGTTCTCTAGCACCTTGAAAGGAGGAGCCCGTGAGGGGAGGGATAAGACACTCCGAGGGTGAGCATGAGAAGAAAATCTAGTGGTTGCTAAAATGTGGACCTCCTCATGTGGAACAAACAACGAAGTCATGGAGAGCAGGGAGCTGGGCACGAACAATGGACATGGAGCTCCGTGTTCACACATACAATAAGGAGCTGGACAGGATCTTGGCCTCAACAAAGTTCTATATGCCCTGTTAATGGAGATAACTGACTGATTATGATCCAACATATGACGATGATGCAGATTACATGAACAGAGCACTAATGGCCCGACAGCCGGCTTGGCGCCGTTGAGGCAGAGGCACATGCGAGCCTCTGCAGTACAAAGTGCAGTCTGTGTAGAAGAGGATATAGGTGGAGTTAAATGGAAAAATAATGAGGAAGGGAGATGAGTATGAAGTTGTTGTAGGAGTTGCCTTGCTTTTGGTAGTTTTAAAAAGGGAGGAGGCGGCAGTTGCCTAGGTTGTTGTTGATGATGGTGGCGCTCAGGTAGTCATTTATGTGTCTATCATCAGTGTACATGTGACCATGACAGGAGATGCTAGCAACAAACGTGCCAACCAAGTAGCAATTATATCCCAAAATCAACACACTCTCTTTCGCTGGATAAAATTCTTCCATGGTTCCCTATGCACCCAAAGCACTACCATTATGTTCTTTACATTTTTCTATGACATACTTATATTACAGGTAACTCCGCCATGGCCGGTCCCAAGTCCGGATGAGAAAAGAGGGTGTGCGTTAGGTTGACAGCCAGCACTTAATAAGGCGTTCCCCGGAAGCGACACGTTACATCGGCCCCCCAGTATAATGAGAAATGAGTAAGAGGTTGCTAAGGTGTTCTCCGGAAGCGACACGTTACATCAGCCCCCAGGTGTAATGAGAAATAAGCAATGGGTTGCTAAGGCATTCTCCAAAAGCGACGCGCCGCAATGGCATCCGGTTGCGGTGACAAATAGAAGCAAGGGTTCTCGTGTATTGAACAAACACAAGTAAAAAAGTTAGTCTATAAGAACAAGAATAAGAATAAAAATAAAATTCGTTTTGCTACATAGAACATAAGAATCTTAATCGGTAAAAGTTTAGAGTTATTTAAACTAACGAGAGATAAGAGGGTCAACATAGTTTGTTTACAAGAAATTAAGTGGAAAGGTTCTAATTCTAAAGAAATTGAAGATTTCAAATTTTAGTATGTTGGCAAAAGTAATAATCGAAATGGTGTAGCCATTATCATAGATAAAGAGTTAAAAGACAAAATTATAGAAGTTAGAAGGGAGGGGGATAGACTTGTACTAGTTAACTTGTAGTAGGTGAAGAAGTTTTAAATATAATTAGTGGCTATGCACCTTAAGTAGGATTAGAATAGAGTGTTAAGAAAAAATTCTGAAAGAATTTTAATAAGATAATCCAAGATATCCCTAATGGTGAAAAGGCTTTTGATAAGGGAGACTTAAATGGCTATATAGGAAAGGATAATAGTGGCTAGGAGAGGGTTCATGGGGGCTTTGGTTTTGGTGATAGAAATGGCATGGGTGATATCATTCTTGACTTCGCCATTATATATGATGTAATAATTACAAATACTTATTTCAAAAAGAGAAATGAATATTTAATGACTTATAAAAGTAGAATGCATAAAAGTCAAATCGATTATTTTCTTATTAAAAAAGTTGATCGATCATTATGCAAAGATTGTAAAGCCATACCTAAGGAGAGTCTAGCCCCTCAATATAGGATCTTAGTATTGGATGTTTATATTCAACAGTAGAAGAGAAACAATGTAGTGAATATTTGTCCTAAAATTAAATGGTGAAACTTAAAAATAAAGAATCTAGATGCATTTATAAGGTTCCTATTAAAAGAAAATATATGGGATTCTGAAGGAGAAATTAACATAATATAGAATAGAATGGCTAATTATATAAAAAGAGTAACTAAAGAAATCTTAGGTGAATCTAAAGGTAAAAAAGTCCTTAAAAAAGAGACATGGTAGTGAAATATTGAAAATCAAAAGTCCATTAACAATAAACGAGAATGCTTTAAAGCATGGCAAAGGAGCAAAAATGATCAAACATTAAAAGATTACAAAATTGCAAGAATAAACACTATGAAAATAGTTAGTGAAACTAAGTTTAAGGCTTTTAAGGAATTATATCATAAGTTGGGAACTTCAGAAGGTGAAAAAGATATACTTACACTTGCAAAACTAAGAGACAAAAAGAATAAAGATCTTAATCATATTAGATATATTAAGAGCGAGGATGATAAGGTTCTAGTAAAGGATTGTGAGATTAAGGAGAGACGGAGTGCTTATTTTGAGAAGTTGTTAAATGAAAATCAATTCAGAGACTACCTTTGTGAAGAAACTAAAGATTCCAGCAAACAAATTAATTATCATTACATTCGATAGATTAGATCTTCAGAAGTTAAAGATGCTCTTAAAAAGATGAGAGTGGGTAAAGCCCTTGGATCAGATGGGATATCAATTGAAGTTTGAAAAAGTGTAGGTAATATAGGTATTAAGTAGCTAACTGGACTTTTCAATAAGATTTTAAAAGAAAAGAGAATGTCGGATGATTGGAGAAAAAATATTGTAGTTCTCTTTTTTAAAAATAAAGGAGATATTCAAAATTACAATAATTATCGTAGAATTAAAATTATGAGCGACACTATAAAACTTTGGAAGAGAATAGTAGAAAAGTATCTCAGGAATGTTACTAGTGTTTCAGAAAATCAATTTAGATTCATGCCCAGTAGACCTATTACAGAAGCTATTTTCTTGTTGAGACAATCGATGGAGAAATATAGAGAGATGAGAAAAGATCTATACATGATTTTCATTGATTTAGAGAAAGCTTATGATCATGCACCTAGGGAGCTAATTTGGTAGACTTTAGAGAAGAAGAGAGTATCGAAAGGTTATATCCATGTGATTAGAGATATGCATGAGAGGACTTATATTAGCATAAGATCTATTACTGGAGAGATGCCTAAGTTCCTTGTTACTATTGGACTACATCAAAAGTCAGCTTTAAGTCTTTATCTCTTTACTTTAGTTATGGATAAAGTTACCAAACACTTATTTACATGATGACATCCTTTGATGTATGTTATTTGCAAATGATATTATTCTGATTGATGAGAATATTAAGAATATGAATGATAAATTAGAAATATAGAGGTCTGCTTTGGAATCCAAAGACTTTAGGATTAATCGAGCTAAGACAGGATATATGAAATATAATTTCGGTAATAGAAATGTTGATCAAATAGATTTAGTCATTATCGAAGGTCAAGTTATTCCTAAAAGTAGTAACTTTCGATATTTAGGATCCAGGATCCATTATTTAAGATAATGGAGAGATCCAAAATGTCACTCATAGAGTCAGGCAAGTTGGTTGAAGTGGAGAAGTGCATCTAAAGTCCTTTGTGATCAGCGAATCCCCTTAAAACTTAAAGATAAATTTTATAGGACAGCTGTAAGACCTGTTATGTTATATGGCTCCGAGTGTTGGACTACGAGAAATGATCATATGTAAAAGTTATGTGTTGCTGAGATGAGGATGTTAAGGCAAGGAATTCCGGATCGGATTAGGTCCCTAAATCGGGACCCGCCGATCCCGATCCGAATCGGGATCGGATCGGCCGGAATCGGCCTGGATCGGCCAGAATCGGTCAGGATCGGCCGAATCGGAACCTGCCGATCCGGATCGGGATCGGCTGATTCTGCATTCCATGTGTTAAGGTGGATGTGCAGTAAGACTAGAAAAGATAAAATTAAGAATGAATATTTACATAAGGATTTAGGTGTAGCTCCTATTGACGTTAAGCTTAGGGAGAATAAGTTGCGGTGGTTTGGTCATATACATCGTCATCCAAGTTTAACATCAGTTAAGAGGTGTGATAGAATTAGAGTGGATGAAAGTAGAAGACATCGAGGAAGACCTAAGAAGAGATAGTTAAATGTTGTTAAAAAGGACATGGCATTGCTACGTGTTACCTCAAGTTTGGCATTCGATAGATTAAGATGGCGGGATAGGATTCATGTAGCCGACCCCAAATAGATGGGATAAGGCTTTGATGATGATGATGATGATGATACTTATATTACAGGTCAGAAAGGTGTTTGCTTTGTAAGGATGCAACAGTAACCAATCTGCTCTAGGCAATGAGGTTATGCCAAGTTCAGAGAAGGATGGCATGTTACAAACAAGGCTTGAGGAGTTTGAAACTTGGACAATGTCTGAACCTCAGAACCTCATGAAGAAGACATATGAATCATTTCTTTTTCTGGACAAATAGAAAATAATAAACATTCCTTTTCTTTCTTTTTTTGAGTATCCAAATGGCTTCTGGAAAGCAGTCAAAGTTTGAACATGATCCATTAACAGAACAAAAGTGTGTTTGTCAGAATTAGCATTCAGCTGTGACTTGTTAACGAAGCCACTTCATGGACCAAACACTGTAATGAAAAGTTGATCACAAAATACTCCTGGAAAATTCTGGTTAGAGTCATACGTCTCAAAAATCATATTTTCAAGGACCATATATCATTTAGCCCTTGGGCTCATGGATCACATGTCTTAGAGAGGGTGGGATGTATGCATTACAAGGAGAGGACTACCAAGTTGGAAGTTCTCATGCATCAAACACCAAAGATCATACAAACTAATAATACCTGAGACTTGAAAAATAATATTAATTCAGTGATGACTTCATGTCTTTTTGGAGCCTTGTACATCAACTTCTTATTGGAATTGCCGTTGAATATGATGGTTACCTCTCAGTTAACTACCAAAACATTATAATGCTCCGTCTTCCATGGTGAACAATGGAACAGCTTACAGTATTTTGCAACTATCATTTATTTTTAACATAACATGAAATGAGATTGAACGTTCTAACTTTGTGTCTTACTATCTCTAACCTCTTGATTTCCATAGCGTATTTCAGAGACTCTATAGTGAATGCATTTCATGTTTATGCAATCAGTGCTGTAAAATCAATTCCTACATGACAAAAAAAAGTTTCGGAATCTCCAAATGCTGAAAGGAAAGTGTTTCTAAACCATTTATCAGCTCAAGTGATTAGATCAGTCCATCCTAAGAGGTCACCTTGGAATAGATGCCTAGGAACAGAGCAAATGAGTGATGTCCACTGGGGATGGATGCTAAGGAACAGAGCAAATGAGTGATGTCTACATTCTTCTTACCCAACTATTATGACCTTCATAACATTCTGACTCTAGAAACTTTAAATATCCCTATATTGTCATTATCTCCATCTCTTGGTACCTATAGTGTATACCCTCTTTCTAAGAGTCTCTATAGAGCATGCTCTTTCATGCGTACATACAATCAGTGTCATAAAATCATTTCTTAGGCAACAACAGTAGTTTTAGAATCTTCAAATGTAGAGAGGAGGATGTTTCTAAACCATTTATCACCTCAAGTTAGATCAGACATCCTGAAAAGTTGCCATAAATGGATACCTAGGAAGAAAGCAATTTGAGTCACATCCACATTCTTCTTACCCAATTATTATGTGTCCTTTGGCAGAGAATTTGGAATCTAGCAATCTTGATTATCCTAGTACAGTCACCCATTAAGTACCTGCTCAATCATGCTCAGCCACTAATCAGAAAATTGAAGTTGCCTTCAAGGTTTGGCCTTCAACCTTTCAATTTTCTTGATCAATGTGGGATCTCTGTTATTTTTTTTTTGGAAGGTGACAAAGTCACATTTCATGAAGAGAAAAAAGTTACAAAGAAGGCCCATGGCCTAACCTTTAGAAGGCACTTGGCCATACAAGCCACAGCAAATAAAAGAAAGACAGACCCAAAGACTTTCTATTTTATTAAGAAAATAAAATAGAAGCTGAGAAAGAAGCTTCAAAGGAAAAACACGTAAGTCAAAGCGAAAAGTCTTTCCAACTACAAGCCCTAGAAATAAGCTCTCCTGTTGATGCATCCCATAGGGCAGCAGCTTTACCCCAGTCCTTCACCCAACTGATAGTTCTACTGAGAATAATGGAGGGATTGTTAAACTCCTTATTGAATCTTCTATTGTTCCTTTCCATCCAGGTTACCCACATCATAGCTGGAGGAAAGAGAGACCAGATCTTGCTTAGAGATTCAGTATGATAGAGATCAGACCAGATTTGCAAGAGATGTAGGGAATCTATAGGATCCACCCACAAAATCTTCAAAGCCTTACATAGAGTCCTCCAATGAAAATTAATGATCCCGCAATGATAGAAAAGATGGCTTTGATCTTCTTCAAAAAGGCCACAGAAAACACATTTGGTAGAGCTGATATTGAGAATTCTTCTCAGTCTATGTGAAGTGGGGAGCCTAAACATTGCCATCTTCCATAGGAAAATGCTGATTTTAATAGGGATGTATTTGGACCAAACTAAGGATTTCCACCACACTCTAGTATCACCATCTTGAATAATATGGATGAGAACATTAGGTGAATAGGATCCTTTGGTATTCCACCTCCAAATTCTTTTGTCCTCCTTGTCCCTGAGAAGCTGAATATGTGCAGTGAGTGAGATAATTCTGAGCAACTCCTCAAGTTAAGGTTCAGTTGGGTTTCTTCTGAGAATAATGTTCATAAGGGGATCATTGTCATGAGCTAGAACTTGAGCAACAGAAGCATTCTTGTTTACAATAAGCTAGAATAAATTAGGAGCTTGTTCAGTGAAAGGAACAGTAGATAACCATGAGTCTTTCCATAAACTAATAAGTTCACCATTGCCTAGTTGAAATCTGATTGCTGGGAGGATGAAAACCTGCATTTTTGCAATATTTCTCCAAATATGAGACAGGTTGTATGTCTTGGAAGGGTTCAACTCCCATCTAGATGTATTGAGATAATACTTCTCCCTTACTATTATAACCCATGGATGGTCAATTTCTTCTCCCAATCTCCACAGCCATTTAGAAAGCATTGCCTTATTGAAATGTTGAATTTTGACCAGACCAGCCCCTCCTTGGTCTTTACTTATGCAAACTTTGTCCCATGCAATGAGATGAAGAGCTTTCCCTTCTCTCTTCCCTCCTCCCCAGAAAAAAGAGCTCCTCCTTGCCTCTATCATTCTTTCTGCAACTCTTGGAACTTTAAAGACGGACAGATGATAAGAAGCTAATGAGGAGAGGACTGATAATGAGAGAATCCATCTTCCACCATCAGAGAGGAATCTTGCTTTCCATCCATCTAACTTGTGATCAAACTTTTTAATTACCCCATCCCAATCTCTTAACCTTAAAGGTCCACAACATAGTGGGAGACCCAAGTATTTGATTAAGAAATGAGATTATCTGCAGTTTAAAATCTCAGCCATGCAATCCAACCTATCTTTGTCCAAATTTATCCCTACTAATTCAGATTTCTGGAAATTAATACTAAGACCAGTAATAGCTTCTGTTAAGACCAACACGATCTTCAAATTCCTCAACATACCCATATGGCCTGAGGAGAGTAGCAATGTATCGTCTACAAATTGTAAATGAGAAAATTGTAAGCCATTCCTACCAAATTTGAAGCCATCTATCAGACCTTGACCTCCAGCTTTGTCCCAGAGAGTACTCATAATCTGTCCTATGATGAGAAACAAAAGGGGTGAGATAGGATCACCTTGTCTCAATCCCCTTGAGCTGTTGAAATAACCACAAGGATAGCCATTCATCAAAATGGAAAACCTTGGGGTTGAGATACAGCTCATAATCCAATTGATCCACTTTTGCTTAAAGCCCATGAGACCCGAATATTTGTGTATACACCGCCAGCTAACGGTATCAAATGTTTTCTCAAAATCAAGTTTTATGACAATTCCTTCTTTCTTGAGAATCTTTTGATTGTGGATGGCTTCACTTGCTGCCAAAAAATTGTCTAAAATAAATATTTCTTTTAGAAAGCTGATTGGTTCTTATTGATAAGCAATTCTAGTGTTGTCTTCATTCTGTTGGCTAAAATCTTTGTGATGATCTTGTAAGAGCCATTCAAAAGGCTGATCGGTCTATAATCAAAAACTTTTTCTGCACCTTCTATTTATGGGATTAGTACAATGTGTGTGGAGTTAAGGCCCTTGATGCATAGAGGTCTATCTTGAAATTCCTTTACCACTCTCATAAAATCATCCTTGATAACATCCCAAAAAAATTGTAAAAGCCTAGTGAAAATCCGTCCGGACCAGGAGATTTGTTCACATTCATGCTGAAGATAGCTTGTTTCACTTCTTCTTCAAGGATCGGCAAGCAAAGGTTCTCGGCCAGACTTCCATCTAGCTTAGGGAGGAAATTTCCTGCATATGAGGCCTCCACAAATGGTCTTCTTTGAATAAGTTCATATAGAAAGATATGAAAGTGTCTTGAATATCCTTCTTGGTCTCAATTAAGATGTCATCCACCTTGACTTGCTCAATCTTAAGAGATCTCTTTTTAGTACTAGCCACTGTGTGAAAGAACTTAGTATTTTTGTCACCCTCCTTTAGCCAATGCTCCTTAGCCCTTTGTTTCCATTTAATTTCTTCCCTGAGAATCAGCTCATTATAATCAATCTTATAATTGTTCAGGGCCTTAGATTCTTCCTTTGATAATTTCTAATTTTCAGCCTTGATTTCAAGATCATCAATGTTCTGCATAAACTGTTGACGAATTACATTAATGTTGCCAAAGGTTTGTAAAGACCATTTCTTGATTTTGCCTCTAACCCATTTTAGTTTCCTAGCAAAATTCAAGCAAGCAAATTATGCAGAGGGAGCCTCTTTCTGCCAGCTGCTGACCAGCTCTTTAAAATCTTCATGTATGTGCCATTCCAATTCATATCTGAAAAGTCTATGAGCTTTCTCCTCCTCCTCAGTAGAAATCAAGATAGGAATGTGGTCAGAAACAGTCCTACTGAAACCTCTCAACTGTGTCAAAGGAAAATTAAGGAGCCATTTAGATGAAACAAGAACCCTATCAATTCTGGATTGAACATTGGATTGCTGAAGATTGGACCAGGTGAACCTTCTATTAGGCATATCCAAATCCATCATGCCACAGTCCCTTATCCAGGTACCAAAGTCCTCCATATCGTGAGTCCATTTTTTAGGTCCTGTCCTCTCCCAAGGGTATCTGATGCAGTTGAAATCGCCAAGGACACACCATCCTTCTTGAAAAGTGTTGTATAGCCTATATAGTTCCTGGAAGAACTCCCCCCCTAGTTGATGGTTGTGAGGCCCATATACTGAAGTAATGATCCCCTGATATCGGTTGTCTATGGAGCAGAAATTAAATGAGATATTGAACTTCCCACTGTCACAAAGAAAACCTTTCATTTTGTTATCATTCCATAAGATGATTTGTCCCCCACTGTAACCTGTAGCTGGAATAGAACACCATTTTGTCAGCAACATACCACCTATTTTCTTAATGATATCATCAACAACAACTTCCATCTTAGTTTCCTGAATACAAACACAGTCCAACTTGAGAGTCCTAATAGTATCTCTTATGGCTCTCATTTTTACCTCCCCATTAAGCCCACTTATGTTCCACGACAAGAAATTGATTGATGAAGCAGTTTCTTCCACCCCTTCCTATTGTCTCTGAGGCAGTCCAGCACTTAGTTTTTCTGGACAAAATTTAGTTCCCTTTTGCCAATCTTCACTCCACCCCCTTGACCACATTTTTTAGGAGAATTCTTCAGTTTATCATATCTGATTAGTTTCTTAACAAAACTCCTGATATGATCTTCTTTGCCTTCAAAAGAAACACCAATGAATCTTCCAAACTGGATAATCTCGTCTAGCCCAATCTCTGCATTATTTGGTGGTAACACTGGAAGCGGTTTTGTAAAAGCAGGGATTAGAGACCTACTGGAAGAAGCTACAACAGACTCAACTGCATCTTCAGGAATAGAACACTGCTTCCTAATCTCCAGACTAGCTTGAACCTTTCCAGCGTCCTTAAGCAGCCGCAAGCTCGGGAGGGAAAGATCAGAATCAATATGATCTACCTCAGCCTACCACCCCTGATAGCCTTCCGCAAGTATATCCTCCCTCCCCTGAGAACCTTCCACGAGTATATCCGGAATCTGGAGATACTCGGAAGCTATCAGTCGTTGCCCTGAAGAGCCAAAGTTGGATGGAAGACCTCCGAAAGCTGGAACGGATGGAACCAATGCCCCGAGTTGGGTAGGGACGGGTAGGGATGAACCCAAGTCAGATGGAAGGAGATCGCCTTCGCCGGAAGCTGTAACGAAAGAAACCAGTGCACCGGGTTGTGACACAGGAGGGACGAGTAAGGAAGAAGGATCCACGAGCCGGTTGTCGGGTCTAACGAACGAACCAGCATTGACCCGTGACTTACCCGATAGGAGAGAAGAACCCGAATCCTTAATCCCGTTCGACTTACCTGATATGACGAGACCCGCCAGTACCCGGGACTATTCATCTTCCTCACCCGAAGAAGGGAATCTTGTAGCTGGCAACGAAGGCCAATGGGGAAACAGGTATTGGCTTCTAGGACAATTACGGTCCTCCCACCCCACCACCATAGCCTCGAGCGCAGCATCAATAAGTGTGATGGTAAGATCGTAGGTTCAATCATCCTCACCTTACTCCCTTTCCTATTCACTACTTATTTCGTGGATTTCAGCACTTTTTACAGTCTTTCAGATCCCTGTTGATGCCTCCTAAGTTCTGACCATGCATCATTTGTTGTCCTAAAAAACTCCCTTGAGAAGGTGATATTGTGATATCCACTAATCTAAGACTTGGACTCATATAAAATTGAATGCCAGATTCATCCTCCCTAACACTATATCAACCACACCCACATTAGTTTCCAAGTTTGCTAGGTGGCCTGGCTGTGTACATAACTGATAAATAATTAAATTTTCTTCCTTGCTTCATGATTTCTTTAACTTTTTTCAGCCAAGTGCTGTTTTAACAGAAAATCTGGAGTGGCAAGCAACATGTATGCAGCTTTAGAGTCCAATAACCATGTCAAGAACTTTGATTTGGGTGAGCATTTCACAAACAGAAATCTAGCCTCAGGGAACTAGAGGAGGTAAAAACACGTGATACATAAGATAAGACCTCTTCCTTCCTTTCAGGCACCAGGGGTTTAAGGGCGATACAGTTGATCATTTGTTAGAGTTTCCACTGTGCACCAGTCCAGACATCTGTTGTGCTTGTTCCCACTCAGCCTGGTGAAGCTTTGTAGTTGTTTCTGGATGTGCATGACCGCACTACATCAGGCAAGCTTTGTGGACCAACCATGGTTGGCAGTATTGGCCGATACTGATATGTATCGGCTGACATGTATCTATATCGGTGGGTAGCGATACCAATATGGGGGGTAGCGCAATACCACTCATTTGCATTTAACAAAATTTAAAAAAAAAAAAATTATTGGCCGATACTAGGGTGAAATGGGCCGATACCAGGCTGATACGCTCGATACCAATACCGATACCAATACTGGTACTCGTATTCTTGGAACAGCTCTTCAAGTGCTAGTCGCTAATCCTAGAGGCCAAAAAACAACACTCTTTCCAAAAAAATCCAGAAGAAATAAAAAATTTTAACCAGCATTCATAAGTTTCCTCAACAATCAAAATTCAATGCCACTGCAGATCAAGGATCTTTGGTACTATAATAGGAAATAGCATAAAGTTATCATGTCCCTAAATTACTTGCTCTTTAAGGTATGAAGCCAGGAATAATGCAAAATGAAATATACCTTGGTTTCTTTTGTTTCCAGAAGAGCAACCTGCTCCAGACTTTGCTGTAGTTCCAGACGGTATTCAGCATTCTTAAACATATATCCTGTCATCATGACACTGTACATCAACTGTGCAAGATTTTCTGCAACCTATGTCCAAAGCAAAGATTTTTTCAATCATCAGTTATAAGTTACCAAAATAACTTGGAAAACATAATGCAAATACATATGCTACAAGGATAACCCATGATGAATTGGAACATCAAAGACACCAAGGATGAGTGGTGCAAAGACGTTCCCAAGGAACCTAATCATGAAAAAGATGGGCATACCCTAAAACAGCATATTAGACATTCCAGGAAATTTGAACAGGTGTTTGCCATATATTCCGCTCCTCAAGTCAATATGTCCATTTTTTTACATAAGTACTTTAGTTTCTAGAGTCATTGACAGAGGTGAAGTTGTTAAGTGAATCATGTTAGGTAACAATTTAATGGATCACATGCATTAACAAATTTCTTGATACACCTCCTAGAGACAAACTGCACCTGACAACCTTCTCTATATTTTATTCTGATTCTTGTCCTCTTTTCATCCACCCTTTTTTGTCAACAACGAGAATTCTCCTTATATCTCCTCAGTAAGTCCCCTGTGCCTTTGGTGGAACCATAGCCCTATCAGATTTGGATAAAATCAATAGATGGTAGAGAAGACAGGGTTCACATACATCTAAAATTTTAGGACTTAAATGGACAACAGGAAACAGTGTTGGTGGTCCGAGTGGACATGGAAACAGCTTGGGAATACAGATCTCATAATTTTTATAGACATTCAGCAGGCTGGCTCCACATTTTTGACAAGGATATTGCCATCTGTATTGCCAGTTCTCCACTTCAAGGGGGAAAAAACTTTATTGCCTGTCCCCCTTTTGTGTGTGTGTTCATAATTGGGTTTACACAAGCAAAAGAATAGCAACAAAGAGGACACTGTGCAGTAGGCTGGGGCCTGGGTGGTCCATAAAGCAATCAACCTGGCTTTACTGAGCAAATAGTTATGGAGACTTGAAAGAGAGTAGGTGAGTTATGGAATGTGGTGATGACAGAAAGTATTAAAAGGCAAGAAAGTGTGTGGGTGGATCATTTCTGGTTCCCCTTTCCTCATAGTTTGTCTTTCGTTATTTCTTTCTTGTAGTCAAGGGTAACTTTGTCCTTTCCATTTTTATTCTTTTACCCTGTGTATGTGAGTTATATGGGGTTAGCTATGTCTTTATTGGTCTTTATTGGAGCAAGGGGTATTTCTGTCCTTGCCCAATTATTGTAACCCTACAACTCATCATATAAAAGAGTTGTGTGTGGCCGTACCCTCGTGTTGCTGTCTGGCGCCTCTCTTCTCTTCCTCCTCCCTTCTTCTTGGTTTTCTACATGGTATCAGAGAAGGGAGGCTCTGGACGAAGTGATAAGAGGATCGGACCTCTTCTTTCTTGGTGGAGTGGAGGCCAGTTCCCTGTGCACTGCTGTCTGGTACCCTGTTAGGGTTTTCTGGACAAGGCAATGCCTCTATTGCCCTGTTTCTTGGTGGACTGGTGGCCGGACTCTTCTCCACAGCTAACCAGTACCCTATTAGGTTTCCCGAACAGGGTGGTACCTGTTCTTGCCACCGGTGCTCTGTCCTAGTGAAGGGGACAGACCGGTCTAGAGTTTTCTGGCCACGAGTCCTTCTCTATTCTTGCAACCGGCTTGAGTGGTGAGGAAGAACAGGCCGGTTCCTCTGTTCTTTCAACCGAGGATCAGCTTCCATCTGCAGAAGATAGGCCGGTGACCTATTCTGGGACTTTGGGACAGGCCAGCCTCCTTATCTGTGGACCGAAGCCTTGTTTGGTAGAGAAGGAGTTGCTGCCCTATTGTTGTAGGGTTTTTCTTCTATTCGACACAGCCTCTCTTGGTGTTGGGAGTCACCTACACCACCGTAATAGTTGTGTGGAGTTGTTGTTTCCTTCCCCATGGATTCATCAAGAAGTAGTGGTGCTGATTCTTAGGAGGTTAATTCTTATGTGATGTGCCCTACTAGCCTTCCATCTATAAAGTATCATCTTCTTGCCCTGCAGATGACTATAGTGAAGTCGACAGAGACCAATTATCGTTTCTGCCTCTCTGGTCTGTCTCTGTCTGGATTTTCCTTGGAGGACAAGAAAAGACAGGTTACATTGATGGTAGAGTCAAAGAACTAGCACATAATGACCCTACCTATGCCAAATGGGAGTTAGAGAATTATCTTGTTATGGGATTGATCCACAACTCCGTTAGTCCAGAGATCCAACAGTTGATTATGATGAAGAGGACAGCAAAGAAGATGTGGGACATCATGAATCTGATGTATGGGCAAAGACGGGATGTCTCTCGCACATACGAGTTGACCACTTATATACAGGATCTGAAACAGGATAGTGGTGGCATTACTACTTACTTTGGATTGTTGAAAAGTAAGTGAGAAGAATTGCATTACTACTCTACTTATAGTTGGGCCTGTACAGAAGATCAGAAGACTTATCTACAGCATGTGGTCATCATTGCATATGGCACCCGTGCTACTGTGGTGGGTAAAAGTTCTCTGAGTCTCAATGATGACTTGTCTCTGTCCTCTGTACTTCATGATCCTATCCTACCCATTAACCTTTTATTTGTTAGCAGCTTGACTAAATCTCTTCAATGTTCAGTAACATTCTTTCCTACCCATTGTGTTTTTTAGGACCTGAAACATAAGCAGACGATTAGGATTGATCATGAAGTAGGAGGTCTATATCATTTTGAACATGGTGGTAGAGCTGCATTCCAGTCAAGCATTAATGGTGACATGAAACCAAAAACTTACAACAATCCATTTGTGGCACAGTCAATTAGGGCATTTGTCTTTTAGGTCATTACAAGTCTTGCTTCTTTATTTGTTCAAGTCAATAAAAGTTGATACACTTCAATGTCAAGTGTGTCAACTAGCCAAATATTGTAGAACCAATTTTTAGATTTCCATGAATAAGAGCACACTTCTTTCAACTTGTTCATTTTAATGTATGGGGTCCATCTCATGTTCCTTCTGTGGATGGTCATCGCTACTTCATTAGTTCTATTAACGACTTATCATATATTGTTGTTAGATATATCTTATGAAATCTTGCGAAAAAGTACCTCGAAGCATTAAAATATTATGCAAAATGATTAAAAATCAGTTTAAACAGCGTGTCAAGATGTTTAGATCTGACAATGTAAGGGAGCACTTTGAGAGGACCCTCAAGGCCTCAACATCTTTATGGAAAATGAAAGAATCATTCATGAATCTTCATACACCTATTCACCTCAAAGAATGGGATGGCAAAAAGAAAAAACAGACATTTACTTAAGACCTCTCAAGCTCTTCTCTTTCAGCGTCAATCATAGTTGTCAAGGTGGTAAGGCGACCAAGGCGTGCTTGTGGTTCTGGACAGCCTAAGCGCTTAGGCGTCTGCCTAGGCGTCGCCTAGACGTCAACTTCATAATATAATATTTTAATGTAGTAGATATATATATATATATATATATATATATATATATATATATATGTATGCATGTAAGTATACGTAATACACATGTATATATATATATATATATATATATATATATATATATATATATATATATATATATATACATTTAGATATATATGTATTATATATATATATACATTTAGATTTACACACACATATATATACATACATACATATAAATGTATGTATGTAATATGTGTATATGTCTAAATGTATAATATATACATACATATATATACATACATACATATATATGCATGTATAAATGTATGTATGTAATATGTGTATATGTCTAAATGTATAATATATACATACATATATATATGTGTGTGTGTATATATATATATATATATATATATATATATATATATATATATATATATATATATATATATGTGTGTGTGTGTGTGTGTATAGATATACATATATGTATATATACAAACTACAAAGAGAGAGGGGCAAGGACCTTGGGTTTCAGCAATGTGGGCGCCTTAGCGGGTGCCTTGGGCACCTTTTCACCTGTTGGAAAGGCGGCCCAGTGTAACACCCCATAAAAATTCGGGGGTATATGTAAATCCCTAAAAAGTATAAACACAATTAGTAAAAGTTTAAGATTTTAGTGTCAAAGATAATCTTTATAGGATCTTAAATGAAATTATACAAGGTCCAAAAGCTATATTTAAAATAGTGAAAAAGACTCATTATCGATTATTTATGAAAGAACTGAGGACATATACACAATTAATAAAAGTTCAGGGACTTAAATGTAAAAGAGTCTATTTAAATTTTAATAAGTTATTGGGCCTAAATGGACCCTATTTAAGAAGCTTAATGGACCCTTAATTCCAATTATAGGCCCTAGTGGGCCACATTTAAAAAGGCCTATTGGGCCACTTGGGGGCTGAACCAGGGCCCATTGGGCCTGGTTTTAAATGGGCAGCAGTGGCCCATATAGGGCCACCGCCCCCATTAAGGGGGGGCTGCCCCCTCTCCACCGCCTCTTCCCTTCTATAAATAGAAGGGGAGAGGGGCGGCAGCAAGGAAGGAGAGGGAGAGAGAAAGGGAGAGAGAGAGAGAGGAGGAGAAGGAAGGGGTGTCCAGCGGCGGTTCAAAGGTGCTCCGGCGGCGGTCGGCGGCGGTCTTCAATTAAAGGTAGGATGATACTCCCTATTAGATGTTTCCTTTATTGTAACTTGTTAAGAAACTTAGTTTTGGTAGATTATCTAGTTAAATAAATAGATAATGATAAAAAATAAATATTTCTTGTGATTATTAATTTCAGAAATTAACAGGAATTAAATATTAAATATTTCTTGTAAATATTAATTTCAAAAAAAATAAGAATAATAATTTGATAAATAATAATATATAATGTTATTTGTGGTTAATAATTTTGAAAATTAAAATAATTATTTAATGTTATTGGTAATTATTAATTCTGAAAATAAATATTATCATTTAATGTTATTTGTGATTATTAATTCTGAAAGTGAATAAGAATAAATCGAAAAAAAATATAGAGAGAAAATTTTATAATAAAGTTTTAGCTGCAATAAATAGGTACATGATTATTTGTTTGGTAACAATTTACTTATTATTGTGTGAATAATCAATAATACATACATGGATTGTATTATAGAAATTGAGATACATTAAGTTATGAAAAATAAGGAAGCATGCATTATTTGTAAACAGTCATGTTAAGGATATTTGGTTTTCTTTCTGATAATTTATATGACGGGATAATTAAAAGGAAAGGATTTTGTAAAGACCCTATAATGCATGAAGATTATTATGGCCCCAAGAAAATAGGGATGGTTGAATTATGATTCAAATGATATATTAGTAAACACACATCATGTATGATTAAGGTCATGTTTACGTTGAATGTTTAAATGGAAGTGGCATGTGTGAAGGACCTTGTTGAATTTTAATGTTAGATAAAAAGGGTTATGATTCACAAGAAATTGACTTGCATCTCTCTGCGTATATATGAATGTTTGTGTGTTGTTATAATGGTTGTTTGGCTTTCCGCATGTTTTCTAAATGTTTTTCGTGATGGTTTATTAATGATGCATGTTACTGGATTATAAAAGTAGAATGAAAGAATTAGCTTGTAAAGATTTTATGATACATGATGGTTTGACGACCCCAAAGAAGGGGAGACAATGGGGATGCACACTCTAGTGCATTTCCTAAGAAAGAAGAAATCTATGAAGGAAGACGAGAAGGCTAGAAAGCCTTCCATAACGTTGTCCCTTTTTGTGTTAATAATAAACATTGACTCCATAATGATCCCTGAAGAAAAGAATTGAGTTGTGATCTAAAGTATATTGTACCATGGACTCACTCATATGTATATATGTACATACATATATTCTGTGTAATGACTTCATGGCTATGATGACTCCGACGACAAGGAACAAAGATCATAAAAAAAAACGAGGCATGGAAGCCTCCATAATGATGGAAATGAAATACAATTACGATGTTAAATGTGAAACTGAGTTATGGAATGAGTTTTACGACCGAAGGTTTCTCCGCAGATTTGATTTGTGTAAAAGAAAAGGAAAGTGGTGACATCATGGCTAGTGGGACGATGGCACGCCTCCCAGGGATAAGGTGGCGGTGGAAAGCTCACTAACGATATGTGGCGCCGAGGCACGGAGCATCCCACTGTGGAGACAGTCCTGAGTTTTAGGGTCGGGACCTCGGTTGGGCAAAAGATGGAGTTCTTTCTTGAGTGCACTCATAGGCTGGGGTATGGACACTGTAGTGAGGAAGTATGGGTACACTACAGACCCGGCTTCGCCCTGGTTCCAGCCTCCTCAGTAGGTATCCGGAGGTCTACTAGGCTAGGTAGGCTGAAGAGTGATAGGTGCGTAGGAGGAACGACTTACTCACTGTACGACTGTTAGTTCATGGTTATCCATGTCACTTCTAATGGAAAGATGAGTCGCTCTATGAACTTACGAATTATAAACGATTAAGGGATTTTATGACTGATTGAGAAATTCAGATGAACGAATGATGAAAGAGCGACTCAATCTTTAGATATTGTGTGAATATTGAACAAGAGACACTTTTATAGCCTATACTATTATAAAGTATCATTAGAAGAAGAAACATGTGAAAAATGTAGCAAATGAAAAATTGTTAATTGTTTTGATATCGAGTTCACGATGTTTCACGACATATGCATTCCTTGCATTACTTCATTATGGGTCATGCAATTAGAAGTGCATTTAGAAGCATACTACTAAGAAAGATTTCAAGAATAATGATAAAAGAAAGAAGCCTGTCAATTGTTACAAATCAATTTATCTTGACTATTGTTCATGATTTCTATCGAGAAACCAATTGACCATTAAAATATAAAACGAGAAAGTAATCAACAAAATGAATAAAGAAATATGATTTTAAGAAAAGATATCAGTAAGGATGTAAATGATCTCTACTAAGAACCCAAATTCATGGGTTCTCATAATAGTTATTTAATATAATTTTTCAAAGGCTCGTGGTGAAAGGGAAGAAAAGGAAGATAATTCCAGCGAATAAAGAAGAAAATTTTCCAGGTATGGCCAGTTTGTATACATATTTGGGATATGTTGTTTGTTTCATTGTATTTCTGCTATATGATGGACATGAATTATTTGTTGTTTCTTTAAAGCTTCACTTCATATTATTTTGTTTTTGCTCTTGTGCACCTACCGGAGATCCTGAAAAGGTGAGATGTTACACCTAGCGCCTTGCTGCTGGAGAAGCGCCTGGGCGCCTAAGCGGTCGCTTGACAACAGTGACGTCAGTTACCTAAAAAAAATTTGGGCCGATGTTGTCCTGACCGCTTCTTATGTGATCAACCGCATGCCTTCTCGAACACTTGACTACATGTCTCCTATTCGGATACTCTATCCTAATCATCCATCATTTGCTCTAGAACCCCGTATCTTTAGTTGTTTGTGCTTTATTCATTCTTTGAGTCATGTTTCTACTAAACTTGACCTTCGGACTGTCCGTGACATCTTTTTGGGGTATTCTCCCACTCAAGAAATGGTACAAATGCTTCGACCCTAAAATAGGGAGAAAGTATGTCCTTAAAGATGTCACCATCTTTAAGTATGAGTCTTATTTTACCCCTGAGTCTCTGGTAAGGGGGAGAATTCTCCTACTTTTCCTTGTGATTCCTCTCCTGAGTCTACTTCTTTACCTCTTCCCACAGACATGACAGGTGCTACATCTGAATCATCCGAGAAGCCTCCATTGGATGTTCTTACTTACTCTAGGTATACATGGCACAAGGATAGGCCTCCCACGGATCTACCATCTCCGGAAGATACTAAAATTTCAGTCCAATTTTGGCCTCCTCACCTACTGTACCTACTGATTGGGACCTCCCTTTTACTGTTCGGAAAGGGACAAGAGCTTGTACCAAACATCTTATATCTCATTATGTTTCTTACTCTCGTCTCTCACTATCCTATTATTCTTTTATGTCTACTATTTTCACCTACCATGTTCCTAACTCATTTGTTGAAGTTGTTAAGGATCCAAAGTGGGTGCAAGCAATGGAAAAGTCTGGTTTGGATTCAGATAGGTGTACACCATTAAGTATCATTTTGATGGCACTATTCAAAGGTACAAGGCCCGGTTAGTTACAAAGGGTTTCACTCAAATATATGGTGTTGATTATATAGAGACTTTTGCTCATGTGGCCAAGCTGAAGCCTGTGCGGGTTGTGCTATCCAGTTCTCTTGAGAGCTTTACCAGTTAGATGTTAAAAATACTTTTCTCAATGGTGACATGCAGGAAGAGTGGAGGGGACACCAAACAGCAGACGAGCAGGCGTCGAGCACGTACTACGCAGGCGTCTTTGTGGTTTGACGACGAGCTCCATATCTAAGATCGAGTCTAATCTTTATTATGTATTTTCTTTTTCAGTCTAGCCTTTAGTGTGATCCTAAGGGCTTTTCTGTCATTTTTGCCCTTAGGACATGTTTGGTATTTTCCTCTTGAATATGGTCTTTTCTTGTCTTGACAAAGAGATACCCTTCCTGTATAAAGGGGTCATCTCTTCCCTTGAGAGGGTGGTAGATTGAATGAGAATTTCTTATGTTGTGTTGTTCCCTCTTCTAGAGTGAGGATGAGAGCCCTTCCATCCAAGAAGGTCGCCTAAAAGGGGTTCCAGCAAGAGGCCGTGGGCGTGAGGCCCGTGTTATCGCCGCCAACTCCACGTCGATCTGTCGTCGTGCGTCCCATTCCGCATTAAATTGGTATCAGAGTAGGCCTTAAGGACGTCCTCACGGCCTCAGGATCCTCGACTCCACACATTGCCACCGTCGCACCTCATCTCGGCTCATCACCCTACTACCGCAGTTGCTGGCGACGTAAGATCTCAAGCCGTCACCAACAGCCGCGGACATCACCCCAAACGTATGTGCAATGGTTGCGGCCCACCTCTACCTTCCTATCTTCCCTCCCACACCGTTGGAGACCAAAGAGCCAAGCCAGCACCCTATCAACCTCGACAACTTCGTCGTCTGCTTCATCGTCACCATGGATGGCAGTATCAGTACCGGTGTCGGTGGGAGTAGGAAACAACTAACCCCACACCAGCGGCCACCTCCAAACATCTGCCAACGTCGAGAGGCGATGACTTTGTCGTCTGCTTCATTGTTACCCTCCCCCTCTCCGCAGTGGGAACCAGCTAACCCCACACCAGCAGCCACCTCCAGACATCCGCCAATGTCGGGAGGCCCTACGGTGGCCCGTTCAGCACCGCCGATCTACCAGGGCAGACGGCATTGGTGACAGCCGCCTCCATGTCCCGGGTTTCTAGCTTGAGGACCACTCCCAACGCGTGCGCCAACATCCACGACCAACCGTGGCACCCAGCTGCTGCCTGGGAACCCCCTAACCAGTCCACCACCTTTTCTCTCTCCTCAACCCCTCTCTTCCACTCCCACTCCTCTATCGTCCTCCTCGACTCTGCACCGCTCCTCCCGGTAGCACTCCAACGACGGCGGCATCAACACGACCCTAGCCAAGTAAGGAGCCCGAGGACACCGCCGACCTACGCGAGCACGAACCGGCCGAGCCCTGCCCGTTTGTGGGCCACACCACTGGCTATCTTTCCCCACTCCAACGCCACCGGCCCACTGTCTGGCAGTCCTCGCACCGTTTGCTCGCGCCGCCTGGCTCCCTGCCAACCAAGATCCCAAACGCTGCCCTCGACGTCCGTACTTCCCCTTCGAGCCACCTACTGTTGTTGTTGATGTTGCTACCTGTGCGAGGAAGAAGGCACAGCGACATCGTCGCCCGTGCCATTCGCACACCCGCCACATACCCCCAACAGGCCCCTTGGTGCGGTCCACAAAGACAAGCAGCCAATCCCCGCGAACCCGGCATAGGGAGCCCCATCCTGAGTACCCAATAGAGACGGGCTCTTCTTCTGTCACACGTCAAGTCTACTGCCACCCAACACCTAGGCCCTTGCATGCACGTCATGTACCCTCCACCCGTCACACCAAATTCCAGGACCTACTACTTAGAAGAACTCCCACACGCCAAATCTACTACATAAGGCGCCTGCATGTATAAGAAATCGTGGCAGGCTTTCTGCAGGCAAAGGAGATCTTGGCGGGATTCTGTACGCTTAGGACATCTTGACAGGAGCTTTTGAGGAGATTTGATGTGGTCATCATTGGGGCATGCTTTTCTTTTTTTTAAGAGATCGTGTGAGATCCTTTGGATAGAATATCTACCCTGCGTGGAGATGTGTGTATGATTTGTCCTACATGGGGAATAGATCCGGGCTAATTTGTAATTAATTAATCCCCTCCTACGTGAGGTGAAAGGCGAGTGTACACAGGTACCGAAGCGACACGGCCACTACATAGGTGCCCCGCGCATCCTCGCTCGTCCTCGTCTTCGGTCGGAGTCGGTCTTGCAGGTTGGCTAGGTAAGTGCTGAATTCCGCTCCAATATTATTTGTTCACTTAGTATTCACACCAATTGCATAGCGCCGGAGTAAGAGAGCGTTCCACCACACTTGAGTGATTTATTGTTGTGGCGGTGAGAGAGTGACTGCAAAACCCAACGCTCCAATTAGCGCGAGGTCGGAACACCAAGTGTAGACTAGCCTTACCTCTGTCAATAGCTCTACAGCTGCCTCGATTCGTCCCACACACTTAGTGGGCTGACACCGCGGGTGCTCAACACCCTTGCACCACTACGAGTTCCCGTCTTAAGCTCCCTGCTCACTGAGTGAGGACGTCAATCTTGTCATCTAATTTGCTTGCTACGTCCTAGAGTCTAGGATCCCCACACCTTGCAAACCCATCGGGACTTGCATGTCAGCCCATAGAAATCATTCATCCCGTCCCGCATCTTATCACAATCCCATCATGGACCCTGCACTTGTAGACACCATAAAGACCCTATTGGGCAAATCTTTGCAAGACATAACCGATCAATTTGGGCGACTGACCCAACATGCGGACGAGAGGCTCACTGCCTTGGGAGAGTCTATGAGAGTCATAGTGGGAAGAGTGAATAACTTAGAGAATCCTCTAGATAGACCCTAAGAGGCAGAGGAACGTGCAGGAATGCGTGACCATCCAGAGAACCTTCAAAGAGAGCCGATTAGGGCCCCCAATCCACCCGAAGGCCAAGGGGATATTCTCGACCATGAGCCCAATCGCGCACCTCCAGAGAGAGCGCCGCGAAGGAGGGTCGAGTTTGACGATGGGTTAGCCCAGGAATAATATCCCGACCTACTTCGGGATCGAATGGGCGTTCACGGTCGCAGACAAGATCGTGCGCCACGCGAGAGAGTTCCCCGAGGCTATGGCGAGTATGATGAATACAACTCATTCCCCGACGCACCACGAGTACGAGGGGAGGCCTACGGCTGTGTTAGGGAACGTGCAACCTTTGCGACAGGCCCACGTTATTATTTTGATGGACATGAACGGGTTCCCGACCCTTACAAGGCTCGAGGAGATGTGCCCCGCCGTAAGCATGATCCCGAGCGCTTTGAGAGGGTTCCGCATCGGTATTGGGGTGAGAGAGACGAGTATGATATCCCCTACCCACCACGGGTTAAGAATGCCTATGAGCACAGCCAACAGTGCATACCATTTGAGAGATGGTCTAAGGATTACCCCAACATTGATGATCACATCCTCCAAAGCGTGAGGGTTGATGCCGCTACTTTTGATGGTACCCTAAACCCTAAGGCCTATCTTGACTGGGAGGCGGGGATGAGCCAGTATTTTACCTAGTATGCCATGAGTGAAGAGAGGAAGGTGAACCTTGTCTCTATATGGCTTGTGGGTCGAGCCAAAACCTATTGGCTTAATGTTGAGCATCTTCGTGCTGCCAGGCGGCTGAGACCTATCTCCACATGGAAGGAAATGAGAGAAAAACTGCGGGAGAAATACGTGCCTCCATCTTATGAGCAGCGCCTCCTAGACCAATGGCAGAGGATGACCCAAGATGGCCGGAGGGTGTCTGAGTACATCGTCGAATTTGATGACTATTGCCTTAGGTGTGGTGTTAGCGAAGATAGTAGGGTCACCTTATCGAGGTTTCGGACAGGGTTGCATGAGAGCATCCAACGCGAGCTATTCCTACGTGAGGTGATCACACTAGAACAGGCCTATCAGATAGCCTTAGATGTGGAACAGTTTCAGAAGCCCACTAGGCCTCCCATTCTCCGGCAACGTGACTCCCGAGGTGTGACAAATCGCCCCATGCACTTCCCCGAACGGTCCAGAACTATTCCCATCACTTCTACGAGGGTCCTTACTGCCACCACCCAAAGCCCTACCTCACCCCTACCTCCAACCACCCCGGCTCAGGCTTCCACCATTCCTCGGGCTGAGAGGAGAGACAACAGAGGGACAGGATTAGCTAGTAGGGATAGCCAATAGGCAGGAAGCTCTCGTAATCACTACTTTTGGTGTCATGGGGTCGGCCACTACGCTAGTCAGTGTCCCACCAGGGCCCTCCTAATTGAACCCTCCACTCAGGAAGAGGAGGAAAACTACATACCTGACCCATCCTTAGCTGAGGAATTTAAGGAGAATGGTACCACCTTACGGTGCGTGCAAAGGGGGTACACCAGAGTCGAGAACATTATAGATTCACCCGAGGGCACTAGGCTTGGTGTGGTGAGATGCATTCTCACGCAAACTAAAGAAGATGATTGGCGTCGAACCTCCATCTTCCACACCTACACCAGAATAGCCGACCAACCATGCAAGATCATAATTGACAGTGGAAGTTGCATCAATGCAATCTCCACTAATTGTGTCTCCTGTCTGGGGCTAGATCCTGAGACTCACCCTAAGCCATACCAAGTCTCGTGGATTAATGCCTCATCCTTACCCATCAGGACTCGCTGCCTGGTACCCCTTGAGTTCCAATCCTATCAGAAAATGATTTAGTGTGACGTCCTCTTTATAGAGGTAGGAAGCATCATCTTAGGTAGACCATGGATTTATGATGAGGATGCTACCCTACTTAGCAAAACCAACATATGTGTCTTCAAGTACAATGGTAGGAAGATTCTCTTACATCCCTCCCCACCTAAGACCCTCACCAAAGAAGAGGTCTCATCTCGTGAAAAGTCACCTACCACATCCTCACCTTCACCCAGTCCCTCCCCACTCGGTCCTTCCCCATCCAACACACCTAACCAAGAACTGGCCTTAAAGTCAAGAGCGAGGGTGTCTCTTCACATGATCAAGGCAAGTGCATTCGAAGGCGAGGTTGCCGAGGGAGCCCCAGTTTGGGCTGTCTTGATGAGTGAGCCATCTGAGAGATAGCCCATTCCACAGGTTGAGGAAGTGAAAGCCATCTTGGACAAGTATCACGATGTATTTCCCGAGGATCTTCCGAATCAACTATCGCCTATGCATGACATATAACACGCCATTGATTCGTCCCAAGGTCCACCTTACCCAACTCGCCTCTCTATCGCTTAAATCCCATCGAGCATGCAGAATTATTGAGGCCGGTCAAGGAGCTCATGGGAAGGGCTTTTTAAGAATCAGCACCAGCCCTTGTACTGTACCAACTCTCCTGACCCCCAAAAAAGATGGCACCTGGCAGATGTGTGTTGACAGCCGCGCCATTAATAGGATCATTGTGAAATATAAGTTCCCCATTCCCCGTCTTGATGACATGCTTGATATGATGGCGGGAGCCACAATCTTCTCTAAGATTGACCTGAAGAGTGGGTACCATCAGGTCCGGATCCGGTCAGGGGATGAGTGGAAGACAGCTTTTAAGACCAAGGATGGTCTATACGAGTGGCTCGTCATGCCTTTTGGGCTATCAAATGCCCCCAGTACATTCATGAGGTTGATGACTCAGGTCCCCCGACCCTTCATGGGCCATGGATGGCAGTACCGGTACTGGTGCCAACCGGTACCAGTACGTACTGGTACCGGCCGGTACGATCGGTACGGGCTTAAAGGGGCCCAAAAAAATCAGAAAAAAAGGAAAAAATCAGAAAAAAATAAGGAAAAATCAGAAAAAATGTAAACAATTAATTAGCTATGTGTTGGGTGTGACAAAAGTGGGTTAAGGCAAAGAAGTACACATAACGCATACAAAATTACTATTTTCATACATATTAAACATGAAAAGTATTATGCTAATGTACTAAATATTTACAAATAATAAATGTTAACGAAATCAAACGACCCTTACCTATGAAAAACATAAGTGAGTATACTAATATGGATAATAACCCGTAGATCCTTCTGATTCAGCATCTGGTTGATGTTGCTGGTATCCATAATAAGGTTCCATATGTTCCCTATATTCACCATAACTAAATAATAATGCAGCCAAGTCGTGCATTCCTCTTTGAATTCCTCTTGGAGTATATGCTTGTTGACTTGATGAAATTCCAGAATCATGATGCAAAGAAGTAGCATGAGGATAAGAAGAAGACCCTGACCCATAACTGTTACTGGGTGGATGGAATTGAAAGCCTTCATACTCTAATCGATCTCCCCAGCTATACATGCCTGCTTCTTGTTGGCCACCTCCATAACCTGACTGCTGTCCATACTGACTTTGTGAATCATAATCTCCTCGACTTTCATGTTGTCCTCTTCCTGTGTCAATATGTAAGGAGAAAGAAAGTGCATACACTCCGCCCCCGGTAGTAGCACCAGCATCATCACTAGGAGACTGTCCCATTATCATCATCATCATCATCATCTTGATCATAATCAACAATTAACTTTCTTTTGACATTACTTGATTTTTTCTTTTGTGATGCATGTTTTTGCTGGCTTTGTTTTCTTTCTAGATCCTTTTGCAAGTTCAATCGATTCAATAATCCTTTTCCTCGCGGTATATGCCTCACATAAATTTGCTTCATCTCATTAATGGCAGGATCGTCTCTGGCAGCCAGATTAGTCCTCTCAAATGTAGATCTACTCCTCAAGAATGATAGTGGCCCAACCATTCTAGGAGTGACTGGCCTACTATCTGATTCTGAGTGTCTAGTAGGCTCAAGCTCAGTATCAGGTGCAAATAAAGGCAAATGCTCAGTCTGACTCTGATGCTCATGTGAAGGAGGTGAATTTTCTTTTTGCCTTTTTGAGGTTCTTAACTATGGATCTCTAGCAACAACTCCATGTAGTATGCCTTCTACCCATTCTGTGCCCATTCTGTATCATCAGAATCAAAAACTGGCTCATCGACAGTTGCTCGTATCTCAACCCAAGTCTGCAAAAGATTACCATCATCAAATAACTCTTCCACATCAATGTGGCCAAAAACATCTTCTACGTGCCCTGCAGCTCGTTTCTCCCTCAATGGTTGTCTCAACCGGATGTTTTTGATCATCAATCTCATATTATAATGGCAGTATACCAATTTGTCCAATCGTTCAGCCTTTAACCAGTTACGAATTTTTGAGTGTATAAGGCTGAACGTGCATTTCACTCTCCTATTTGCACTATTAACCGGTCTTGCTCTTGCTGTTCAGCCATGTTCTTACAACAAGAAAAAAAAAAGTATAAACAAATATAAGAACATTTGGCGTTATGCTCCTACTTTAAAACATGCAATGAAGTTTAATTAGACTTCAAATGATGTTTAATTTATATAATTAGACAAAAGCCCCAATTTTTAACCGCTAATTAGGGCCAAAATTAGGGATTTCCCCTAATTAACCGTCGATCAAGGCAATTGACAACATACTCCTAGTTTAAAATATGCAATGAAACTTAATTAGGCTCCAATTGATGCTTAATTTAAGTAATTAGACAAAAGCCTCAATTTTTAACCGCTAATTAGGGCCAAAATTAGGGATTTTCCCTAATTAACCGTCGATCAAGGCAATTGACAGCACACTCCTAGTTTAAAACATGCAATGAAGCTTAATTAGGCTCCAATTGATGTTTAATTTAAATAATTAGACAAAAACCTCAATTTTTAACCGCTAATTAAGACCAAAATTGGGGATTTCCCCTAATTATCCGTCGATCAACGCAATTGACAGCACACTCCTAGTTTAAAATACGCAATGAAGCTTAATTAGGTTCCAATTGATGTTTAATTTAAGTAATTAGACAAAAGTCTCAATTTTTAACCGCTAATTAGTGCCAAAATTGGGGATTTCCCCTAATTATCCGTCGATCAACGCAATTGACAGCACACTCTTAGTTTAAAACATGCAATGAAACTTAATTAGGCTTCAATTGATGTTTAATTTAAGTAATTAGATAAAAACCCCAATTTTTAACCGCTAATTAGGGTCAAAATTAGGGGTTGTCTATTTTACCAAGAAAATGAACGTAAACAATCTAAGAAATAATTACCAACTAAAAAATAATCACTACATTAAAATATAAATCATACTTTCTTTTTTTCTTCGACCCAAAACGGTGAAAACGTCTCCGGAAAAGGGTGAAAACGTCTCCGGCGGCGGTAGCGGGTGGCGGCGGCGGCTCTTTCCCCTCCTTCCACTCCTTCCCCTCCTTCCTCTCCTTGCAAAAAACGAACCCCTCTCACAGATCTGTTTATGTGAGAGGGGAAAGTGAAATACCCCTTAAAAGGGGTGTTTCACAGGCGTACCGGGCCGGTACCGGCCTGGTACAGTAATTTCCCTTTTCTTTTCTTTTTCTTTTTTTTTTAAACGGTACAGTAATTTCCCTCATGGGCTACTTTGTTGTTGTCTACTTCGATGACATTCTCATTTACAATAAGACCAGGGAGGACCACTTGGGCCACCTCTGTCAGGTTTGCAAGGTGTTGAGAAAAGAAAACTTGGATGCAAATCCTAAGAAGTGCGCTTTTTTTTTACTGATCAAGTGACCTTCTTGGGCTTCATAGTATCACATAGGGGAGTTTCCGCCGACCCCGAAAAGGTCAAGGCAATCGAATCACTCAGAGCCCCTTCTGAAGCCTTCGCCGAGGTTAAGAATCGAATCACTCAGAGCCCCGTACTTCGCCTCCCCAATTTCTCCAAAGTCTTTGAGGTCTCTTGTGACTCCTTTAGGGTAAGGATAAGAGGAGTGTTAAGTCAAAAAGGACACCCTATGGCGTATTTCAATGAGAAGCTAACTTATGTCAAACTGAGATATTCCACTTATAATAAGGAGTTCTATGTCGTGGTTCAGGCTCTTCGCTATTGGGGCATTACTTGTTGTCACATGAGTTTGTCTTATACTCTAATCATGAGGCACTCCGCTTCCTCAACTCACAAAAAAAGCTGAATCCCAGGTATGGTCGATGGGTAGAGTTCCTCCAGGCTTATGCTTTTGTGTTGAAGCACAAGGCAAGAGTCGAGAATAAGGTAGCAGATGCCCTCAGTCGACGAGTGTCCCTTCTTTCTATCATGAGTGACGAGGTGATTGGATTTGATAAACTCAAGGAGTTGTATGAGGCATGTCCTGATTTTGGAAAGATCTACACCACGTTTAAAGTCGGGCCTTCTAGGGATTTTAGTGAGTATCTCCTGCAAAATGGGTACCTATTTAAAGGCCAGCACCTTTTCATGCCATGCACTTCCGTTCGAGATTTTTTTATTTGGGAGGTACATGCAAGCGGCCTGGCCGGGCACTTTGGCCGAAATAAAACCATTGAGGCCGTTGAAGGCCAATTCTATTAGCCAAGCCTAAAGCGTGACGTGACTCGTTTAGTGGCCCAGTGTCGCACTTGCGCCACTGCCAAGCAAACCTGCCAAAACACTGGCCTTTACACTCCCCTTCCCGTCCATAATCGTCCTTGACAAGACGTGAGTATGGATTTTGTGCTTGGACTACCACGGACCCCTCGTAAACATGACTCCATCTTCGTAGTGGTTGATCGGTTCTCGAAAATGGCCCACTTCATTCCTTGCTCCAAAACCGCAGATGCATCTAGGGTGGCTTGTCTATGAAGTCGTATGTTTACATGGTCTTCCCAAGACTATAGTCTCAGATAGAAATGTGAGGTTCACTAGCTACTTTTGGAAGACCCTTTGGCACTGAGTAGGCACTCTACTCAAGTTCTCTACTGCCTACCACCCTTAAACTGATGGCCAAACTGAGGTGGTCAATAGAAACCTAGGGAACCTTTTGAGATGCTTAGTAGGGGAACACACGGGGACGTGGGATTCGATCTTGCCTCGAGCTGAGTTCGTCCATAACAGTTCAGTCAATAGGACCACCGGGATAAGTCCCTTTGAAGTCTTGCATGGTTACAAGCCTAACAAGCCGTTGGATCTCACTCTCCTTCCCTTGCATGCCCGCATCTCTGAGTCGGTTGAGTCCTTTGCCCAACATATCCAGAGCTTACACAAGCACATTAGCAAGCAAATTGATGAGAACAACTAGCTCTACAAAAGATTGGTTGATGCACACAGGCGAGTGAAGGAGTTTCAAGAAGGTGACCTTGTCATAGTCAGGATGCGGCCCGAACGATTCCCCTCAGGAGTCGTTAAAAAGCTGCAAGCCCGCGGTGCTAACCCATTTAGGATCCGATCAAATGCTTACGTTGTGGACCTACCGATAGATTATGGGATCAATCCCACATTTAACGTGGCAGACCTCGCGGCTTACAAGGAGCCCACAGCAATTCCCAGTGATCCATTTGGGCCTTTGCCATCCATTGAGAGTGACCTAACTGCGGAGTGTCCACCAGCTCCACCCCCTCACAGCGCGATCAAATTGAGCGAATACTGGATGAAAGGTAATCACCACTAGGAGCAAGGAGTATTAGCGCTTCCTTGTCTGCTGGTGGGATCGGCCACCGTCCGACAATACGTGGATCAGCTGAGAGGACGTGCAGCTCCTTGATCCAGATCTTCTCGAGCGCTACCAGAGCGGCGTAGAGTCAGCACCTCGGGAGAGTTAGTGGGGACACCGAGCAGCAGACGAGCAGGCGTCGAGCACATACTACGCAAGCATCTTTGTGGCTTAACGACGAGTTCCATATCTAGGATCAAGTCTAGTCTTTATTATGCATTTTCTTTTTCAGTCTAGCCTTTAGTGTGATCTTAGGGGCTTTTCTGTCATTTTTGCCCTTAAGACATGTTTGGTATTTTCCTCTTGAATATGGTCTTTTCTTGTCTTGACAAAGAGATATCCTTCCTATATAAAGGGGTCATCTCTTTCCTTGAGAGGGTGGTAGATTGAATGAGAATTTCTTATGTTGTGTTGTTCCCTCTTCTAGAGTGAGGATGAGAGCCCTTCCTTCCAAGAAGGTCGCCTGAGAGGTGTTCTGATGAGAGGCCGTATGCGTGAGGCCCGTGTTATCGCCGCCAACTCCACGTCGATCCGTCGTCGTGCGTCCCGTTCCGCATCAAAGAGGTATATATGCAGCCCCCACCTGGACTTAATGCCAGGGAGAGAGTATGCCGATTAGGGAAGGCATTGTATAGGTTAAAACAGTCCCCAAGAACGTGGTTTGACCGTTTTAGAGCAGCTATGGTTCGACTTGGTTACCAACAGGATAACTTTAATCATACTCTTTTCACCAAGTAGACGGATGGCTGAGTGGTGGTTCTTCTTATATATGTGGATGATATGATCATCATTGGAGATCACACAACAGAGATACAGAAGCTAAAGAATAGCTTGGTACATGAATTTGATATCAAGGACCTTGGGGAGGTAAAATAATTTCTTAGCATTGAGGTGGCCAAGTCTCACCATGGCCTTTATATTTGTCAAAGAAAGTATGCCCTTGATTCGTTTCAAGAAATTGGAAAGTTGAGGAGCAAACCAGCTCTTACCCGTATAGAGACCAATCATGGGCTGTTAGAGTCAGTAGGGGAACTTTTGCCTGAATCTGATAAAGGTACATATCAGCAGCTTGTCAGAAAGTTTTTGTATTTATCTCTTACTCTACCTGACATTGCCTATATTGTGAGCATTGTCAATCAGTTTATGCATGCTCCTTGGGTCCCTCATATGTGCGTTGTGGAGAGAATTTTGCATTACATCAAATCCTGCCCTGCCAAAGGAGTGGTGTACACTAAGGCTGCTCATTTAGATATTGATGGTTTTACAAATGCTGATTGAACAGGTTCGAGAGATGATAAGTGGCCAACCACTGGCTACTGCTTGTTTCTTAATAGGAATCTTGTCACTTGGTGCAGCAAGAAGCAAACCGTTTGTGCTCGTTCCAATGTTGAAGTTGAGTATCGAGCCATGGCCCATGGTGTTATAGAGATCTTATGGTTAAAACTTTTCCTTCAAGATCTTGAGATTCAAGTCGCATCCCAATGCGCTTGTATTGTGATAATAAAGCTGTCATCAACATCGCTAACAACCTGGTTCAACACAATAGAACGAAGCACATTGAGATTAATCGTTATTTCATCTGCGAGAAGCTGGATTCTAGGGAAATTTGTCTCTCTTATGTTCACTCTGCTGATCAGTTCTCTGATGTCTTTACCACAGTGATGTCCAAGGACCTCTTTACGTCCCTTTTATCCAAGCTATGCATGTCTAATATCTGTGCTCAGCCTAAGGGGGAGGGTAGTCAGGGGTAACTTTGTCCTTTCTATTGTTATTCTTTTACTCTTTGTGTGTGTGAGTTACATGGAGTTAGTTATGTCTTTATTAGTCTTTATTAGAGCAAGCGGTATTTCTATCCTTGCCCAATTATTATAACCCTACAACTCATCATATAAAAGAGTGGTGAACGGCGGTCTGTTTGTGTATGGGCGTACCCTCTTGTGTTGCTGTCTGGCGCCTCTCTTCTCTTCCTCCTCCCTTCTTCTTGGTTTTCTACATTTCTTATGTATTCTTTTGGGTTTGTTTGTGCGTATTATTTTTCTTATTAATGATATGTGGCACCAACCACTTTCAAAAATCAAAATGTCAGTTATTGCTGTGAAAGCTTACCATATAGAAAGTGGAACAGTTGTAATATTCTAGGAATATTTACTTCTAGCCATCTGTCTCCTTAATGCCACCTCTTAAAAGATTCACCTACCGACTTTGACCAAAAAGAGGTGTGCACCGCATAGATTGGTTTGCCATCACCACCAAAAAATCAATGTATGCTAAAAATTGAATGCCACTGGGCTGTTGAAGATTTCCAACAAGGCCTACATCTGTAGAAAAATAATTGATAAGAAATTATCATAGCTTGTCTCTCATAGTGAGCATTAGGTAAAGCTTATGTCCTGTTATTTTTCTAAATTCTGATAACATTTTTAGCCTAAGGCAAGATCTGATAACATTTTAAGCCTAAGCAAGAAGTACCGCAGTAGGCCATGGGGCTATAACATTCAAGAGGTAAAGATGAATCCTTGTACACCAGATATCCTGAACGTGGAAGATATACAGCTATTGATCAGGACATGTATCCCTTGTGATATCTTAGTTTTTCTATAACATATTTCTGAACATTAAATTGATCCAACCATTTCATGATTTTTCATAATTTGAACTACGGTAAATGGTTAAGAATAAAGCACATCAAAGAAGCTGAATATTGCAATAATTTATGGCAATTTGACATCTTACAGTGGTGACAGTTATTGCAAAAAACTGGGGAGGAAGTGTTCCAATCATGTTTGTAACTGTCTGTCGCATTGCATTGACAACCTTCAAAACAAAATAATAATAATAATAATAAAATGAAATCAATTAAAACTCCATGGGTCCCTTTAAAGGATAAAACAAAGATAAAGAAAAATGATTTCACCAGTAGCATATTACATCACCAAATGTACCAGAAACATAGTGATGTGAAAAAGACTAAGGTTGAAACATAACTGGCATGTGTTGTCTTCTAAAGCTTCAAGGGGAAAAAAGAACCTTAAAAATATAAAGTAGAAATTTCTGACCTGTTGTGGTGCCTTTTTTATAAACAATTCCATAAATTCTGGTTGAACAGTCTTCACATATTCCAGAAGGATTTCCCTCCTGCTCTGTGAACATGGAAAGTAACACTAGCCTTAGAAAGTAGTAGAACTACTAATGAATGTTTTCTGATTCATCTACAGGCAGAAATACCTTTACACTTATTCATCAGATCAATTGTTTTTCTAATTCAATATACCAGCACATAAACCTCCAAAAGGAAAAGCAGAAAGAAAGGTACTAACACCGACAATGAAACTTGTGGTACAATGAGAATGCCACAGGATAATGGCTGAATGACCAAACGACATAATTTCTCAACGTCAGCCGTCAGAGAAGTAAATACTTGCCATAATTGGGACAAAAGTCTGAAGCAACAATTGACATGAATTCCCTCCATGCCTTCCTCTGTTTGCATGTCACAAGGGCTTGACACTTAAGTCAATATCTCTTTTGACAAACTATCATTACACAAATCTCTTTTCTCAAAGAACCATGGAATAACAGAGAGCAGAAAGCAAGACAATATCCCATGTTATAAACAATGTCATCTTCAAGAGAAAAACATCCATGGGCTTGATAATGGTGCAGGTTTTTGCTTTCTTTGTTTATTTGGCTACAGAAGCTATGAGTTAGAAACATAGAAATAAAGAGGAGCAAATGAAACTACAATATGACAGTAGAGCTAACATCCACTGGTTTAATGCCAAAGCGGACATGTGCCATAATGTTAGAAGGAAATCATAAGAATTAGGTTAGCAGGACAAAATGTTGAAAGTCATTAGTAACAAGACATTAAAGTGTCGTCCTTCAAACCAAAGGCAAAGCGGAAGGAGCCAACTGTTCTTTGAATCAGTTAATAAAAAGAACTGCATATCTGTCAAGGAACCATTATAAGGCCATAATATAACTATTCCTCCTGTGATATCAAGAGAAGGATGTGGAAAATGTAAATAAGTAGAGAAATGATATAAGAGAACATGATGTTACTCTTCAGAAAAACGGCTATTTGCTATTCTACTAAGTCCAAAGTTTATCATTTGCAGCACAACCTGTCTTCTTTAATTCATGATGTTATAAAAGTTGTGAGGACTCGATAGAATCAGTCTCTTTGATTCTACACCTTGCCTGATTAACACTCCTAACATAATTCCCCATTAAGGAATTAAATTTCCAGTCCATAGGCACTCACCAGGATTTGAAAGAGAAGTAGGAAGGAAGGAAAAAACAGAAGATTGGTATCAACACTCCTTTCTTGGCCCATGGAAAAAATATCAGTCCAAAGGACCAAACCCGACTCATAGTCAGACTGGGCTCGGGCTTTTGCAAGTCGGCCGGCCAGAGACCAATGAGCTTTGTCTATTTCTGAAACAGTTTATTTTTCTTCAGACTAGGATGAAATGTTTTGGCTCCAGTCAGTGTGTTTAGAATTTTAAACTTTCATGGGGCTAAATACAAATGTTTGGGCCAGATTTCTATGCAGGTTTGGAAGGAAGGACAGAACCCAAGTGCAAAGGCCCTTCCTTTCAGAAGGAAAATGAAAAGCAAATCCCTGGTTCTCCCTATCAGAAATAACTGATGAGGAACTAAATCTGCCTGGCACCATGCACAGCATGTGGCACCAGGGACATTTAGGGCATGTTTGGCATAGCTTTTAGTTGAAAGCCATTTTTACTTTTCCCTTGCAACATAAAAAAGAATTGACGAAAGTGGTTATAACTAATTTTAGGAAGTTAATAAAGTAAAACTTCCCCAAACAACCCCAATTTTTGTCCAATTTAAGAAGCTCCAACTTAGAGCTTTTGGTTGGAAGCCAAAGAACAACCAAAATACTATGCAAGTGGCTTGTAACACCTACCTTTTTCCTCTCAAAATAACTAGGAAAAAGCCTAAGTGCTTCCACTTGGAAGCTGCACCAAACACAGCCTCAGTTCCACATCAATTACTTCACATTTGTCAGAATAATCCTACATCGGAAAAAGGACAAAATCAAAATGTGTAAAACTATGGTGCCTGCTCCACTCAAGGCCTTAAGGTTTTGAGTTGGATGGTCCAATAACTTCAGCATGAATGGGATGGCAAAATCCATTGTTCAAAAAGACAGCATCCCAAGGCACTAAGGCACATGCCTCAAGGCAAGGTGCTAACAAAATCAACACAGAATTGGCATGGATCGGATCGGTTGATCCAATAGGATTTGAGCCATTCCGATCTGATCCCGAGCCCCAATCACCATTTTGGGTAGAGCGCTCGGATCAGCATCCGGATCGGCTAGATCAGATGTCTCCAACCTAAGAAATAAAGGAAGAAAGAAGAAGAAGAAGAAGAAGAAGAAGAAGAAGCCGCCCCCGCCACTGCCTCGCCAATCGTCATCAACGACACTATCGCTATCGTCACCGTCGTCCCAGAGGAAAAGAGGAGGAAGATGACACCACAGCTCCTGCCTCACCAGTCACCGCCGCCAACACTATTGTTGTCATCACTGCTACCCAGAAGAAGAGGAGGAGGAGGAAGACGCCGCTGCCATTGCATCACCACAGCCGCCGCTGCATCTTTGCCACCACACTTTCTTCTTATTTCCATAGGCTGCTGGATTAGGGTTAGGAACGAGATGGGGTCTGCAGAATTAAAATGTTGGTAAAAATTACCAAAAAACCACAAACAATTACTAATAAATATGTAAACTTGTAACGTTGCGGACCGGCCCGGATCACTGTGGATTGGGCCGAATCGGATCAGGATTGGCAATCCGGATCGGACCAGGACAAACCAATCTGTGCCCGATCCCGTTGCTGCCTTCTCTTTAAACATTTTTTCTAGCAAAAAAAAATGGAACCAAAAAAAAAGAAAAGTGAGGTGGGGAGCCAACCGGTGCCCCCCCTCCCCCCCCCCCCCACACACACACCGGTGGAAGTCCACCGAAGGGGGCGCCAGCTGGCTGGCACCCCCCCACCAGTGGAGGGTGCCACCGGCACCCTCTTGCCTCCTTTTCAAGCCCCCCATCTCCCTATAAATACCCCCCTAGGGCCGGCTGCGAAAAGACACAGAAAAACACACAGAAACACACAGAAAGAGAGCAAAGAAGAGAAGAAAAAAAGGGAGGCGGCTCTGGAGAAATTTTGTGTGAAGAACAAGAAGACTTGTGATTTTTTTTCTGTGCGTGGAAAAATAAGAGAAGGACCCACTTGTCATTTTTTTGTCTTGTAATGATGATTAATTAATGTGGTTCATTCATATTAGTTGAATGACCAAGGTTTCATATAATACAAATTGTATGGTTTATTTATATTGGTTGAATGGCCATAAGTTTCATGTTAATTAATGTGACTTCATTTATGCATGTTAATTTAATATGGTTCATTCATATTGGTTGAATGGCCATAAGTTTTATGTTGATTCACTTATGTTGTTTCATATTAACTAATGGGTTCATTTATATCGATTGAATGGCCAAAGTTTTAAAACATGTGGCTCATTCATAGTGGTTGAATGGCCAAAGTTTTAAAATATCGGTTCATTCATATCGGTTGAATGGCCAAAGTTTTAATAAAAAAATATGGCTCATTCATATTGGTTGAATGGCCAAAGTTGTATGTTGTTTGCTAATTAAAAAATGTGGTTCATCCATATTGGTTGGATGGCCAAAGATTCATTAATTATGCATATGGTTCATTCATATTGGTTAAATGGCCATAAGCTTCATGTTATTTAATTTATGCGCTTTCATGTCGTTGGTTCATTCATATCGGTTCAATGGCCAAAATTGAATGTCCTCTTGCTAATTAAAAAATGTGGTTCATCCATATTGGTTGAATGGCCAAAGTTTCATTAATTATGCATATGGTTCATTCATATTAGTTGAATGACCAGAATGTTAATTAATTATGTTTGTGGCTCTTTCCTATTGGTGGATTGACCATTGTGTTTATAGTTCACTCTTATCGGTAAAGTGACCAATGATCTTAGTTCCTGGTTCATTCCTATTGGTGGGGTGACCATTAACTCTTATAGTTGTATCCTATTGGTGGGCCGGCCATACAGTTATGGTTCACTCTCACTCATAGAGTGACTAATAACCATGGTTCTTGATTCATTCTTATTGATGGGATGATTGTTAACTCATGTGGTTATTTCCTATTGGTGGATTGACCATTATATTTGTGGTTCATTCCTATAGTTGGGGTGACCATTAACTTTTGTGGCTCTGTCCTATTGGTGGGCCAGCCATGAAGTTATGGTTCGCTCTCACTCGTAGAGTGACCACTAATCATGGTTCTTGACTCATTCTTATCGATAAAGTGGCCAATAAATCAATGTCTTGGTTCTTTCCTATTGGTGGATTGACCATGAAGCCACGGCTCACTCTTATTGATAGAGTGGTCAATATTCAATTTTCGTGGTTTGTTCCTACTAATAGAATGACCATTAAGTTGCTTGGTTCCTTCCTAATGGTGGATGGACCATAAGGTTATAATTCACTCTTATTGGTAGAGTGACTAAATCTCAAATTATTCATTCCAATCAATGGAATGGTCAAAAGTGATGCGTTGTAACAAAATGGATTCAAATAAACCGATGCATGTTCAATTTTGCCCACGCATGTTTATTTCATCAAAGTATTTCGTTTCATTCCTGTTTTAGCAACGGGCCTTAACGGATGGTTAATTAAGAGTTGTCAGTTAATAACTAGCGTAATTAATACTGACCAAGGTCAGTAGGGAGAAGTCAAGAACACGGATCCATGTTTGATCCAAAATCTTAGACTTGAGGATCGATTCCAGATTCTCAAAGTCTATATCTAAAAAGAAGAACATGGTTCTTTTAAAACTCCAAAATTCTCTAAAGCTCCCTTTTCAAATAATTCTAAATTCTTTTTTTAAGAATAAGAGCAAGAGAGAAATAAGTCTCACAGATTTGGCACGCCCGGTGGAACCTCTCCTTCCCTTCATCTTTACGCCCAATAAGGCCCTTATCAGGATTGCCCTATTAGGTGCAGGTGCGAGGAAACTCAATTCCAATGGCCGCCAAAGTTACCTATGGTCCTCTGGTTGTGGATACCCATGTCCAATATAGGTATCTGACTACGCCGACCTGCTTCGGCAATTTCCCAACAGCGGTGGGATCCCCCTACTTCCTAGGGGTAATAGCTGCACCGGAACCCCACTCCGGTAAAGAAAGTAACAACCGGGCGCGCTTCCCGCACCCAAAAGAAGAACAGCAATGGCAGACCCAGCCAGGTCTATGATGTTAATACCATCCACATCACACCAACCTCCTCCTCCAACAGGAGGCCAAAGAAAAATAAGATTACAAGCCCGTCCATCACGGGAAAGACGATCCTGGTCGGCAATCTCTGCATCAATCTGGATGGCGGGGAGCCGATAATACCTACAACTCGCCATGTTCCATCAGTGCCTATCCAGAACCGATTTGGCATACTTCCAAAGGTCTGCCGAGATAAGGCAGCCTTCAAGAAAAAGTCCAAAAAACCAAGGGCTTCCAGTCAGTGGGAGCAGAAAAATCAGACAAGAGCTCCGGGCCAGCCAGAACAAAAGATACCAGAAAAAGACAAGCATGCCTTCAAGAAGAAGCAATGATGTGGAAGACAGGAATCTTCAACTCAAACATATTTGGGTAACCAAAGAGGAAGCCCAAAGAATTCGCCGAGCTAGGGCCACTCTGGCCGAGCAACCGCCCAAAAACTTAAAGAGCTAGTGAGACAGATTACCAAAGAAGACTTCCGACCTCGTTCCCCACGAGGTCAGAAGAGGAAAGGAGCCTACAAGGTCAGGAAATAGCTACCACAACCAAGCCCACAGAGGACTTCAGTCTTCGCAAGGTTGGGGGCACTTCCCCCACAAATTCCTAAAAGGAGAAGGGTCACGCAAGTGACTGAAGACGACATTAGGGTATGCCTCAAGCACTAGGAATAGGCAAAACCTATTGCCAAAAGACCTTGCTGAGATTGTCAATATAGCTCAGCAGGATGGACCTTTGACCCGGCAGGTGGAACAAGCTAGGCAATGGTTAAATTAAAGGAATATAGGGGTTAATTCACAACCTCAAAATGGCGGAACTGTCGCCGCAGAAGATGAAGTTAAAGACGGGCTGAATGCCCATGAACCGGGTCCCAGCCAAGAACAAGCAACCCAAAGTCAGCCTCAGACTATGGAAGAAATGAAGCTAGAAAATCAATAGCTAAAGACCCTTCTGTTGGATCTCATGCAGAAACTAGAAGAACAGCAGAGACCAGCACAGATGAATGGGCCTCCCCCAAGGGCAGTTCCTATTCTAGCTATAATCAGGCCTCAAGCGCCGAGAGTCGACTTCACCTCAGATGAAGCTTTAGAAAATCGGGGTGAAGGACTAAACCACAATGCCCAGCAGTCTGATACTTCTGCAGAAGATGCCGTAATGTCCTAGAAACACCTCATCGAGCAGATAGTGAAGGCCAAAATTGCAGAGCAGGGTGATGGAATAAGCACCTTTGACTTGTACAAGGTGCCATTCCCGGTTCACCACTTATTTAAAAAGTTGTCTCCCAACCATATGAAGCGTCCCAAGTTCATAAGATATGACAGGGAAGGATTTGCCCAGGAGCATATCGCCAATTACATGAGCGACCTGGGGAAACAAGCTATGGAAGAAGCATACATGCTGAGGTTCTTCTCGACCTCTTTGACAGGAACAACATTCCAATGGTATGCCAAGTTGAAGCCCAATTCCATCAGTAATTGGGAGAAAATGCAAAAGAAGTTTCTATACCACTTCAACGTGTCGGAGCGGAAGGTGACCATCACTGAGCTAGTGGCATTAAAACAAGAAAAGAATGAGTCCGCCGTGGAATACATCAAGAAATGGTAAAATCTCAGTATGAAGTGTGACAATCCGCCAGTCCTTGAAGATGCAGTGAAGCTCTGCAAAAGGGGCCTAAAGCCGAAGGTCAATGAGAAGCTGATCGGGGCAAACATTAGAAACTTTGATCAAGTGAACAATATAGTGTCGGAGATTGAAATGTTCTTTGCTGACAATCCGACGATAATATTCAATACGGGGAAGGCTCCTAAAGAACGGACCCCTAATATGAAAGAAGTTAATGCTGTCGATTTTGCCTCGACAATGGAGAAGACCGGGGGCAGGCCCAATACAAGTGCTTCTACGTCCAATGCCAAAGGAAGCAACAGGATGTCATCTCTGTCCCTTAACGAAAAGATGAGAAGACTTTATTCCTTCGCCAGGGAATACACTAGAAAGTTGTTCAACACCTGCATCCAAGCAAATTTACTAGTGCTCTCGGAACCAAAGAGGCCTACTGAAGTCGGAAACATGGATGAGCACAACTACTGCTCATATCACTGCATGCTGGGACATGTGATGGAAGAATGCTATTGATGTAAGGATAAAATTGAGAAACTCATCCAAGAAGGGGTTATTCAAATGAGAAAGTACCTTGTGAGTCCACCCCAACCGCATCAGAAGCCAAGGCAAGCCTTTTGTGGTGAATGTAATCCACATGAATAAAGACTCATCGTGGAATGACCCTGAAGAAGATATGGATTCCTCTTCGGAACAAGAGGCCATACATAGTTATACCCCGGCAACGCCGACTTATACACCGGCGACACCTCCACCTAAATATCCCACCAGAAAGATGCTAGAAGAAATCTAAGCAAGCTTGGTACAGTTGTTTCGACAACAGGCAATCCTGACAGACAAGGTGGGAGAAATATCAGAGCAATTGGCTGGAGTCTTAGCAGAGAAAAGGGCCCATCGATCCATATCGACCGAAGGGTCGAGGTCAGTACACCAAGGCAAAAAAAGCAAGCAAGCAATCGACCTGAATGAGAAACCCGAGGCACAGGGTAAGAACCAAATGCTTCCCGTAAGGAGAAGGTGCAGTCACTGTAATGGTGAGCCCAGAGACGTACCGATGATTGAAGAAGGCCCACAAAGGAGGCAAGCCACAAGTGAAGAAGAAGGGGGAATAAGAATCAAAGGTATCGCGTCCCTCAAGAAGGAGTACTCTTTCCCAAAGGAAAAGACTCAGGAGCTATTCAAATTGTGCATAAAGCAGGAGGTAATGGCTTTGCCTAAGCCTAAGAAACAAGAAGAAATCTATGAAGAAGACATACCCCGGTATTGCCCATATCACCGCTCCGAAGGCCACTCCATTGAGCAGTGTATTGCATTCAAAGATGAGGTGGAAAAGTTAATCCGAAGCGGCAGAATAAATATGGGGAAATATCTAGTGAATCCCCCACGTCCTCACAGCCGAAGTGTTGATACATACACGGCAAATGTGCTACATGTGAAGACTGGGGACAATGGGGAGATACCGACTGTAACAAAGACAAGCTCCTCCACCAAAAGTCAAAAAATGGTATTTGGAGAATACCAGATGTTGCCAAATATAGTTGTGGAGCAAGCCATCAAGGCCACCTTCGAGCACAACCAGCCAGAGATGCCATGGACTTCGATCCAGAAGAAGAATAAGGGAGAGGGTCCCATGATGAAGATGGAAGGGAAAAGAGAAGAGCCCCTGTTCATGTGCCTCCGCCGCCAAAAATGCCAGCCCAGTCCCGTCTCATCAAGGAGGCAGCTAAAAAGAAAAAGCAAGAAAAGAATAGAAGAAAGAATGAGAAAAGGAAACTCAAAAATAAAGAAGCTCAGGCCAATGCTGCAAATATGCCGAAGCAAGAGATGACACCTCTGTAGAAGCTACAAAAGATCATTGATGAACTGGAAGAATATGCGCCAGGTCGTCTGGTAAAGAGAGTGCCGCTAGACGAATATATGCCCTGGGAAGAAATGGAGAAGTCCCGCCTAAGGTGTTGGCTACTGCATCTCCGCCAATACATGTGGAATACATGGAAAGAAGCTTTCCACGATGATTAGGAAGTTGCTGCCTTCATGGAGGAAGAAGTGACTATAGAAGGGCTGGAAAAGCAATTTTAGGCGTTCTCTTGCAATATGGCCTCCATGCAATTTCAAGCTGGAAGTGGCCATGTTAATGATGAGATCCGGTGTGTTTCACCCAGATCCAAAAGACTTCTGGCAACATACCAAAGAAGAAATAACTCGCAGAGTCGAGGAAGAGGCCAAAGTCGAGACCGTAATGGCAGGCGTAACAGAAGTCGGCATGCCGCAAGCCAAGACAATGTAATTCGCTTCAAGGGACAAGTTCAGAAGCCGGTCCTTGAACTAGAAGTGAGGGGGAATGTCTACTTCTACCCCTCATCCAATGAAGAGGCAAATCCCACGGCAAATTCTGAAGAGGCAAGTCCAGCAGCAGTAAATCCCGACGAAGCAGGTCCTTCGGCTCCCCCTGACGCTGCAAAAGACATAGAAGCCTTGGCTGACCTATTCAATGAAGGCCTGAGGGCTGACTCTCAAGAAAAAGAGACTCTGGCCGAAGAAGTCCAGAAGAATCAAGACAGCAGAGAGCCTTGAGTGAGACTATGAAGAGCGCAGCCGAGATACTGCCATCTGTTGAAAAGTCTCATGCAAGAGCAGATCAGAAGATTCTCCAGACAATGAAGAGGATACCGGCAGGCCTTAGCATATGGGAAGCCATTTCCTTGAGCAAAGAGTTAAGAGAAGCATTGATCACTGTCCTACAAGATTCAGAAGCCTATGAAGTTCACATGGCTGAACTCTAGGCCAAATTGTACATAGTGTACGAAGCCACAGTGACTTTCACTGAAGAAGACATGTTGCTAACCTCTTCTTGTCATAATAGGCCTCTATATATGAAAGGCCATATCAATGGACGAGAGATAAATCGGATCTTGATAGATTCGGGATCTGCCGTCAATATTATGCCGTTCAAGACCTTCCAAGCTTTATACCTCACACCTTACATGAAGAAGGTACAAGGGGTTACCATATCAAGCTACAACCAAAATGGTGAAGAGGCTATCGGGCGAGTCGTCAAGCTAACTCTAGATAATTGGGTGACCCATGTGTCATTCCTCATTGTCGACCTGAATACATCCTTCAAGGCGCTTCTAGGGAGACCTTGGCTTCATAAGAATTGGGTTGTTCTCTCCACTCTACACCAGTGCATCAAGTACACAAAAGATGGCGAGCAACATTGGATCTTTGCTGATCGGGAGCCATTCAAAGCCTATGATTGTCATCACGTTGATGTGCAGCTATATTTTGACAAAGCAATGAACCTGGCAACCAGTAAAGTCCATGGCAAGGGAAAGCAAGTGGCGACAGAGTCCTCTGATGAAGAAGGTGGTATAACCATAAATGAAGCCAAAGCTGAGAAGTCTAACGAAAGCAGAAAGCCCTCTCTAAATACGGGAAGCCGTCATTAACCTGGAAGCAAACTTCATCAGCAAAGAGGTGGAAGCAAGTGTCTGCATAGCTCCCAATTTAATGAAGTTGGTTTATCAACGAGAAGTCATACAGTGGAGGAGCTTAAAATCTTTATCGTGCCCCACAAAGACAATCGGTGAATTGTCTTCTATAAGGGAGATTTGGTGCCCGAAAATTCCCCGAATGATAATTTTAGGTTGAAAGCGCTTCAACAAGAAGTTGAAGAGTAAATTACAGAATTGGAAGATATGCCCTAATACATCAAAAAGATGTGCAAACACCAAAAGATCCCCGACAAGCAAAGTACAATTAGAAGCAAATTCTTCCAAGAGCTGTAGTATCCAACTGAAGTAAGGGGGCAGCCTCCATTCTCCAAGTAAGATCGGAGGGGATTGGGCTACAGACAACGTCGTGATCCCTCTATCCACTATGTTGTTAACATAGTGAGCCTGTCATCACCCGAAGCAAAAGGGCAGACATCCGAAGCAGAAGGGCAGACTTCAGAAGCAAGGGTTGCTAACCCAGAAGAAAAGTCTATACAGCTAGTCTCTCTGGAGGAATCTAACTCCATAGAAGAAGAATCAGTATGGCACGAAGTATATGTCGCCGATACTGACGAAGAAGAAGATTTTGTGGATGTTCAGCCAGCTCCCCGAGAAATGGAAGACGGCAGAGAAGCTATAGTTGATGAATTGAAAGAAATCAACTTAGGTGGACCGAAAGATCCACGTCCGATCTTCCTCAGTGCATTGTTGAGCGAGGAAGAGAAGCAGGCATATACAGAGTTACTCTTGGAGTATAGAGATTGTTTCGCCTGGAACTACAAAGAAATGTCTGGCCTAGACCCTTCAATGGTAGAACATGAACTGGCCATTCTACCTGCTGTCAAGCCGGTAAAGCAGCCCCAAAGGCGAATGCCCCCAGAATTGGTGGTGAAAGTAAATACAGAAGTCGACAAGATGCGGGAAGTTGACTTCATCGAAGAATGCATATCATCCAATGTGGCTGGCCAATATTGTGCCGGTGAAGAAGAAGAATGGTCAAGTCCAAGTATGCATCGACTTTAGAGACTTGAATAAAGTATGCCCCAAGGATAACTTCCCACTACCAATCACAGAAACAATGGTGGATGTCACTACGAACTTTGAAGCATTATCCTTCAGAGATGGGTCATTGGGTTACAATCAAATCAGGATGGCCGTAAAAGACAAAAATTTACAGCCTTCAGAACCCCCAAGAGTATATTCAATTACAAGCTAACGCCCTTTGGGCTCAAGAATGCTGGTGCCACCTATCAGAGGGCTATAACAAAGATTTTCAATGACATGCTCCATGACTTGGTCGAGTGCTATGTTGACGACCTGGTCGTGAAATCTGAAAGAAAAGAAGACCATCTGGTAGATCTTCGGAGGGTGTTCGAAAGGCTTCGACGGTTTCAATTGAAGATGAATCCTTTAAAGTACACATTTGGCGTGTCCAGTGGCAAATTCCTCGGATTTGTGGCCAGATACCGAGGCTGACAGAGCTCTGATCTTTGCAAGGCAGGCTAGCCTACATCAGAAGACTTACCTCCAACCTGTCAAGAAGATGCCAACCCTTCTCGAAGCTGACGAAGAAGGGGGTACCCTTTGTATGGGACGAAGAGTGGCAACAGGCCTTAGACAAGATCAAGGATTATCTCCTCAATACACCAGTAATGAGGGCACCAGTACACGGCAAGCCTCTGATCCTATACATCGCAGCTATGGATGCGTCACAAGGGGCATTGCTCGCCTAAGAAAACGAAGACGGGAAAGAACAACCCTTATACTACCTAAGCAGAATGCTAGTGGGTCCTGAGCACCGATACTCCCCTATGGAAAAAATGTGTTTGGCCCTAGTATTTACTACTAAGAAGCTGAGATACTATCTCCTGGCACACAAAATCCAACTAATATCACGGTTTGATCCGCTGAAGTTCCTTCTCAAACAACCCGTATTGTCAGGAAGACTAGGGAAGTGGGCCACTCCTCATGGAGTTTGATATCACATTTGTGCCTCAGAAGGGAATTCTTCGCAGCTCATCACATCCCCGAAGACTCTCCTTTGAGTAATGAATTGTCGGATGAAGAAATGTTGCCGGCACAAGAAGCAGTGGCAGTGCATCAAGCAAAAATCAAGACCTGGCAGTTGTACTTTGATGGAGCGTCAAGAACTGTCATAAAGCCTGATGGCACATCAACAACCCGAGCTGGGGCTGGGCTTGTCCTTGTTACCCCTAAAGGCAGGATGCTACACCATTCGTGTGCACTCATGGAAGCGTTGACAAACAACGAAGCAGAATATGAAGCTCTGATAGTAGGACTAGAAGTTGCTCTGGAGATCGATGTCCGGTGCATCCAAGTATACGGGGACTCCCTCTTTGTCATCAAACAGGTCCTCGGAATCTTTTAAGTCAGAAAGATAGAATTAATGGCCTATCATGCTGCTGCTGTGAGGCTAAGCGAAAGGTTTTACACTTTTCAAATAGAACATGTCAAAAGGGAGCAGAATGCTCAAGCCGATGCTCTCGCCAAATTAGCCTCCGCTCTGAAGCTGCCACCAGCAGGCGAAGTTGAAATCCTTGTGAAAGATAGGAGGCTCTTCCCAAACTCTCTGAATGAAGAAGATGGCCTACAGTGTTCGAAGTCAACACTATGAAAGAAAATGAAGTAGAAGAAGAAGATTGGTGGGTTCCCATCATCAAAGTCAAGGAAGGATGGCTTCCAGATGACAAAGCTGAAAGGGTACGACTATTACGTCAGGCAGCATCCTACAGGATGATCGGCGGAGTCCTATATCGGCTGGTCTCTAAAGACAAAAATGTGGTCCTCTTAAGGTGTCTCTCACTAAAGGAGGCTCGAAAGATAATAAAGGAAGTTCATTCCCGGGTCTGCGGAGCACACTAATCTGGCTTAAAGATGAAGATTAATATCAAAATCAAATGATTCTTCTGGCCTACAATGTATACATATTGCAAAAAGATGGCCAAAAGTTGTCCCCAGTGCCAAGATTTCGAGCCAATCCTTAAGAGGCCTCCAAATCAGTTACATCCCACAGTCCCTACGTGGCTTTTTGCCTATTGGGGAATGGATGTGGTAGGCCCACTCCCACCTTCGTCAAGAGGGTGTAAATATATTCTGGCAACTACAAAATACTTCACACGCTGGGCGAAAGCCGTCCTGTTAAAGGAAGTCAAGGGAAGTAGTGTCACGCTTTGTCCGGTACAACATCATATACAAGTTCGGGACGCCCAACCGAATCACTTCAGACAACGGTACTCCCTTCAAAAACCAGACAATTTACAAGATGGCGACAAAATTCCATATTGACTGGAATGTGTCTTCAATCTACTATCCTCAAGCCAATGGCATGACCGAGGCCTTCAACAAGACGCTTTGCAAGCTGCTAGTGAAGATCAACGAAGGACAAAAGCGAAACTGGGATGAAAAGATGCATGAGGCATGTGAGACTCCCTTTTTTATTTTGAAAAAATCTTTTGATTTGAAAAATCTTTGTCGGATTTGAAAATTTTTGTGGAAATCTTAATTTGAAAAGAGAAATTTGAGTTTTGAAAAAAATGTTCTCTTTTCTTTTATGTAGACTTTTAGGATTAGTCCTTAAAGTTTAAATGACTTCTAGATCAAATGTGGATCCGCATTCTTAACATCTCCCTACTGACCTTGGTCAATGTTAATTATACCAATCAGATATTGGTAACCCTTGATTAACCATCCAACTAAGGCTTGAAGAAAATAGGAATAAGCAAGATTAATTACAGGCATGCAAGTCATTTTTTTGTTCTTTTTAGTGAGGAAGATTCCATGGATATCTTTTAAAGGATACTTAAAGGAAGCTCGAGTTCTTCCAAAGGAGTAGGTATCTTGTAAAAGATTCTTCAAAATTATCCTTTAAAGGATGAATAATTATTTGGACAACATGTCCTCTCATTTGAGATTTTTTTTTTTTTGAAAAGACATAGACTGCTTAAAGGATACTATTAATTGATGAGGCATGAAGGCCGCCACATAATTAAGAATATTCTTTGATGGTCCTTCAACCAATATGAAGGAACCATAACATTATTTTAGGTCATTTAACCAGTATAAATGAACCAGAACTTAATGGTCAATCCATCAGTATGAAAGAACCACTTTAATTAATGATTACCCCATCGATATAAAATGAACAAAGATTTATTCTTATTGGTCCACCTATGAATAGAATAATCACGACTTCGTAACCTGACCCCTAATTAGGACAGAACCATAAAAGTCACTGATTATCCCCATTGATATGTATGAATCAATAATTATAACATTTGGTCACTCTACCAATAAGAGTAAACCATTAACCAAGTAGTCAGTCCAACAATAGGGTGGAACCATTAAATTTAAGCCATTCAACCAGTATGAATGAACCTGATTTTTTATTTGTGTATTTTTTTATTTTTAGAAAACCTTGGTCATCCAACTGATGTGGAAGAGCCAATTATTTTTCTCATTTTTAATTGATTAATTAACAAATGGTCAACCAGACGATATGGAAGAACCAATTAATTTAATTAGTTGAATTAATTAGTTAATTAACAAGTTTGTTGATTTAATTGGTCGATTGATTAACAATTTAACTTAATTGGTTAAGTTAATTGATTGAATAACAAATTTTTGGTCAACCAACCATTATAGAATAACCATGTTAATTTAATTGGTTGAATTGATTGATTAATTAACAAGTTTGTTAATTTAATTAGTTGATTGGTTAACAATTTCAACTTAATTGGTTAATTAACAGATTTGTTAATTTAATTAGTTGATTAGTTAACAATTTCAACTTAATTGGTTAAATTAATCAATCAATTAACATATTTGTTGATTTAATTGGTTGATTGAATAACAATTTTAACTTAATTAGTTAAATTAATTGATTAATTAACAAGTTTGTTAATTTAATTATTTGATTAACAATTTTAACTTAATTAGTTGAATTAATTAGTTAATTAACAAATTTGTTAATTTAATTGATTGATTGATTAACAAATTTACTTAATTAGTTGATTGATTGATTAACAAATTGGTTAATTTGATTGGTTGAGTGATTGATTAATAAATTTGTTAATTTAATTGGTTGATTAACAATTTAATTTAATTGGTTAAGTTAATTGATTGATTAACAAATTATTGGCCAACCAAACATTACGGAAGAACCATATTGATAATATTTTTTTTATTATTTAACTTCCTCTCTTTTTTTAGATTAATATGGCTAACCAACCAGTATGGAAAAACTATGGCTAACCAACCAGTATGGAAAAACTATGTTATCATTTTATTATTTAACTTATCCTTTTTAGATTAATATGGCCAACCAACTAATATGGAAGAACCATGTTGTTATTTTATTTTTTAACTTATGTTTTTTTTAGATTAAAATGGCCAACCAACTAGTACAGAAGAACCATGTTATTTAATTTTTTATTTTTTATTTGTTTTATTTAAGTTAAGTTAATTTATTGAATGACCAACCAACTAATATGGAAGAACCATCTAAATTAATTTATTATTTTCTACTTTTTTTTTACTTAATTCATATTTAAATGGCCAACCAACCAATATGAAGAACCATGTTATTTAATTTATTATTTTCTGTTTTTTACTTAATTCATATTTAAATGGCCAACCAACCAATATGGAAGAACTATTTAATTAATTTATTATTTATTATTTTTTGAGTTAATTCATATTTGAATGGCCAACCAACCAATATGAAAGAACCATTTAATTAATTCATTATTTTCTATTTTTTTAAGTTAATTCATATTTGAATGGTCAACCAACCAATATGGAAGAACCATTTAATTAATTCATCTGTTTTTTAAATTAATCCATATTTGAATGGCTAACCAACCAATATGGAAGAACCATTTAATTAATTAATTGTTTTCTATTTTTTACTTGAATTAATTCATTATTGAATGGCCAACCAACCAATATTTAAGAACCATTCAATTATTTATTTTCTGTTTTTTACTTAAGTTAATTTATAATTTGATGGCCAACCAACCACCAATATGGAAGAACCATCTAAAAAAAAGCAATTCATATGGAAATTGGACTATGAATAAATAAAAGAACTTCTAAATTTATTTCCCCCAAACTCAGAAATTACAAAAAAAAAATGAGCCTTCTCTTTTTCTCCTTCTTTTCTTCTTGTGCAGGTTGGAGCTCTGCTGCGAGGGGACTTCTTGGAGCTGCGTTGGGGAGCCTTTATAGGCCTTGGAGGGCGCTGATGGAAGGCCTGCAGGGGCGCCGGTGGCACCCCCTACCGGTGCCAACTAGGTGCCGGTAGGGGGTGGATAAGGATGAGGCCAGGTGGAGAGGGAGAGATAGAGATGGGAGGGAGAGTGGATAGAGATGGAGGGGGATAGGGATGAGAAGGAGATAGAGATGGAGGGGAAGGAGGCCGGTCGGTCCTCCTAGAGAGGTCGGCCGGTCTCTCCCTCCTCTTTTTTGTTTATCTCCCCCCCCCATCCCTGTGGCTCTCTCTCTCTCTCTCTCTCTCTCTCTCTCTCTTGCGGTTCTCTGCTGGCCGGCGCCCTCCCTACTGCTGCTGGAGATATTGTTGGAGTGCAGGTTGAAGCTGCTGTTGTTGGTGCCCTGCGGTTGCATTGGAGCATGTTTTAGTGCTCTTGCTGCTGCTTGGAACTTCCTTGGCTACTGTGGATTGGCTGCATTGGAGACTGCATTGGAAACTTCTCGTTGCAGATTTGCTGAAGGCTGCTAGTGCAGATTTGAGGCATGTATCCTTTTCTTTTGTTGTTGCATGCATGTGTTATACTTTTTTTGCAAGAACTAGATCTATATGCAATGCATTTATTTGGTATGCATGCATGTACCTAGATGCAATCATACACATAGGCTCATGCTAAAAAAAAATCTAGTGTATGTTGTTGAAAATTTTTTATTCAACAAGGCACTATGGGCCTACTGCACAATCTATAAGACCCCTACGGGCTGCTCGCCATATTTCCTAGTGTATGGGGCAGAGACAGTAGTTCCAATTGAAATTGAATTGGCTTCCTATCAGGTGGTTGTACATTATGAATGACAAGAAAGCAACCTAAATGAAGCACAAAGACACTACGAGGAGTTGGCAGACCTCGAAGGCAAAAGATTAGCGGCTTACCAATGCCTGTAAATCAATTAGGCCCGAATGTCTAGGACTTTTGACAAATTGGTACAGGAAAGAGTATTCAAGAAAGACAACATTGTCATAGTCAAACAAAAAGACGTGATGGCAGCTCGTCCGAAGAACAAGTTCAAGCCTAATTAGATAGGACCTTTCACAGTCAACAAAGTTGATGAGGGTGGTGCCTATAAATTAGTCGATGAAAAAGGCCATGTGGCATTTCCTCCACTGAACGGGCGCCACATGAAGTTGTATTATGCTACAGAGCATGAAATTGTCCGAAAATCCACAACCAAAAAAGTCTTAAAAAAAAAAGAAAAAAAAAAAAGAGCTTAAAAACGAGGTGCTCCGACAGACTTAATTGGTTTTCTCACCAAAAAGGAAGCCAATTAAGGACAAAAAGGTCTTAAACCCGGTTGAGGTGAAAACCCGCAAGAGTGCTTCAGGCAAAAATGGGAAACCCTGCTGTGTAAAAACCCGTAAGGGCGCACAGAAAAACATAAGAAGGGACTAGCCTCGGCGAAAACCTGTGAGGGCGCTATGGTTAGTTTTTTAAAAAAAAAAAAAACCATTAAGAAACGACTCGCAAAAACATCCCGATGGGGGAAGAATTCTCCTCGTCTACCCTTGGTGAGGGTTGAATTTTCCCACATCCTTACACAGGGAGGATGTCAGAATCGTCAATGACGAGAAAACCCTTAGATCAATCTACAATGGTGGGGTGACATTCGATAAAGGACTACGACCGAGACGACGATGATGATGTCCTCCCGACTCGGTAAAGAAGTGGAAAATCCAATCTTCACCTTAGATAGGTTCCAAAGGTCCCTCCATTCCAAAGTTGCTTGTCCCATCGAGCAAAATCGAAAATCCAAATTATCCCAAGTTCCGGCCCAGGGAGCCGTTGTATCCCAAAACCTAAAATTTCTCAAAGTTTCTGGCCCAGGGAGCCATTGTATCCTAAAACCTAAAGTTTTCGAAAGTTACTAGCCTAAGGAGCCGTTATATCCTAAGAATACCCTGTCCCACCGGGGAATCCCCACCAATACAAACCCAAAATCCAAGAGCGGGTCACAGCCGCAATGTGCCCTAAAAAGCCAAGAGCATGTTACTCAAACCCAAAGTTCGACTTATTGAAGTCAAAGCTCCGGCCAATTAGGTTCACTTCCATCATATGCCCTAAAATGCCAGAAGAGGGTAGTCATAACTGGTTGCAGTCAAAGCTCCAGCCGGTTCGAGTTATTTCCATTGTATACCCTAAAATGCTGAAGAGGGGTATTCATACCCAAACATGTTGAAGAAGTTGGCAAATGTCGAAAGGTGATGAAGGATAAATCTCCTGGCAGCCACAAGTTATCCTTGCTCGGAGACAATAAAATCCTGAAGGACTAACAACACAAAGAATGGTTTAACTCCAAAATCTCAAGATAGATTACGAGTACTCAAGACAAGGGTCCTGAACCCTCAGCCGGATGCAAGATGAGCACACATGATGAAGCCAAGACGCAGATACACAGGAGACATGCTTTTGCTCCTGCTCCCGACTCATGTCCTCTGGGGGCATTTATTTAAACATTTTTTCTAGCAAAAAACAATGGAACAAAAAAAAGAGAAAAGAAAGGGCAAAAAAAAAAGAAAGAGGGTGGGGAGCCAACCGGTCCCCCCCCCCCCGGTGGAAGTCCACCGGTGGTGGGGGAGGGGTGCCACCGACTGGCTTCTCCTCCCACCGATTGGGGGGGGGGGGGGGAGGGGGGGTGCCAACCAGACAGCCAAACCGGCGGGGGGTGCCACCGGTTGACTCATTTAGTACTCTTTTTAGCTGACTTTAGTTTTCAGACCAAGACCACCAAAAAATCAAAACTGGTGATCTTAAAACCACACATTTTATTTTTGACGGTTTAAAGTTTCATAATTGATTTTATGGTATTCTACATCAAACCAAACAACCCCCTTAGTTGATTAAGTGGAGAGAAATTTACAGAGACCATTTTGGCTGGTTATCAGTTTTGAAATCATCAGTTATAAAACCAGCAAACGTAAACTCCCTGATTTTAAACCGGTTTTAAAATATCTGATTTTGGTTTTTGGTAATTTTGGACCAAAGCCAGAAATTGGATAAAAAGAATGCCACATCTCTCATAGGTCCATACGATTTTGAAACCCAAAAGTTTACGGCGCTCCAAACACTTGAAAAATAACGTAAAAAACAATTTATGGCACCCTAAACATAAGGAAAATACCATGTCACGGCATTTCACAATGTTTTGCAGCATTTTACGGCTCACGAAATCGATGAATATTGACAAATTCAACAAGGAGATGACCGAAACAAAAGGTCAACACAAACATTAAGACACGGCAACAAGCTACAATGAGTTGCCATTTACAAGAACCATCAGGAAAAAGCCTTTTTTATCCTTATAAGTCACCATGTGCAGCAAAAGTTAGAACCATGGACCATAGATTGAAGATTAATTGTGACATGTTCTAACCATCCAGAAAATTACCCATGAAGGAGACTATTCTAGCATGCCGGCACAATGCTGCCAAACTAAAACTAAGAGAAAGAAACCACATCCACGATAAAGACCGCGTATCTGCACATTTCTTTCCTAAACTAAACTAATTTAACTTCGAAATCCATAAAGAATGTTAGAAAAGAGAAGCTGGTTAAGAACCGAACCAGGGCCCCGTTGAGGGGCTTGGAATCCCCGCCGGCGCCGGGCGCGACACCGTCATAGGAGGCGCGCAGCTTCCAGCGGCATCGGCCCCTCGTCCTCCGGGGGGTAGAGAGGGAGACCGTAGGGATATTGCGAAACCGTGGAGGGGAGAGCAGTGGCGGCGATGCAGAAGAGAGGCGCCGCGTGGACGGTAGAAGAGGGCGGAAGGCCACCATGGAATTGGAAGACATGGGATAAGGTCGGAATTGGGCAGCCAGGGGCGGCCCTTCCCCTTTTTCCTCCGCCTCCGCCGCCTCCTCTCTTTTTCTCTCTCTCTCTCTCTCTCTCTCTTTCTCTAGGAAGTATCCCCAGTGAGGACGAGGACTGAGAAGTACGAAATCCAGAAGCTGTTCGGCGCAGAGGGGCGTCGAGAGAGGGAAGGCGGGGGTACACGACGTTCCTTTTCTCTTCTTTTTCCTTTCTTAATTTCAATTGAGGGTTTTTTTATTATATACTTCTCAGAGCTACGGTATTTATATTATCTACATTATATATATAACAAAATTCTCTAGCGTCACGTGTTAATATAAAAGAATTATGTTTTTCACTTAAATACTCTCTTCTTCTCTCTCCATTTTTTATTAATATTTTTGTTTCTTATTAATTCTCTCTTGCATTAATTTTCTTTCCTTCCTTCTCTCTCATTAATTCTCTCTCTCTCCTCTCCTTCTCAAAAATTCTCTCTCCTCTCTTTCTCTCTCTCTCTACATATATATATGAGCCATCTCTTTCTCTCTCACGATCTATCTCCCTCCCTTTCTCTCTCGTGAACTCTCTCTCTCTCTCTCTCTCTCTCTCTCTCAACCCTCTCTTTGTGACAAAAACTTTTTAAGTATTATAATAAAAAAATTATATACTCTATATATAATCAATCTCTCTTTATATTAGTATTATATTATCATCATCATCATCATCTCTCTTTCTCCTTTTTAACATTTTTCTCTCTCCCTATTAACATGATCTTTTATTTTCTGTCTCATATTATTATTGTTGTTGCAATCTCTTGTGATAATAATAACTAGTTTTAATATTATTATTATTATTAGATAGTCTCATAGGATAATAATAACTAAATTCGATCTTATTATTATTATTCTCCTCTTTCAAATATAAATCATGTAGTTATAGATAATAATAATAAAAATAATAATAATAATATAAGAGAAAGAAAAAATAGGAGATAGAAATATTAATAGAGATAGAAAATTTGAAAGAGGAAAAAGAGAGATAATAATAATAAAATATATTTTAAAAAATAATAATATCAAAATTAGTTATTATTATCGTAAGAGATTAAAAAGGAGATATAAATATTAATAGAGAGAAAGAAAAATGTGAAAGAGGAGAAAGAAAGTTAATAATAATAAATAAATAATATTAACATTAGTTATTATTATCCTATGCTATCATTTCGAAATTAATTTTAATAATAATAATGATATCCAAATTAGTATTATTATCCCATGAGACTACCCTAATATTGATAAGAAAATAATAATACTTTCAATAATAGTAATAATAACATAATTATACTTTTCACCATCTTAGATGATAATAACAATAATAATAATATCAAAGTTAATTATTATTATCCCATGAGACTATCTTAATAATAATAATAACAATAATAATAATATCAAAAATAGCTATTATTATCCCATGAGACTATTTTAATAATAATAAAAATAATACTTTCAAAATATAATAATAATATAGTAATACTTTCCACCATCTTAAATGATAATAATAATAATATAGTTTAAAAAATAATATCTGAATTAATTATTATTATCTTATTTGACTATCCTAATAATAATAATAATGTTAAAATTAGTTATTATTATCTTAAGAAATCGCACAATAACAACAACAACAATAATAATAATAATAAGGGATAGAGAAATAAGAGATATAAATTTTAATAGGGAGAGACAAAAATGTGAAAGAGGAGAAACAATAGGGAGGTTCGATTAACATTGGAATTCCTCCGTCCCAGTCCGCCAGAATGAAATCAATGTAGCACCGTGCAGTCTTGAAAGATTCATTCATGCAGGCGCTCAACCGAGCTTACTGCCTTCTGAGCTTAGGAGTGCCCTATTGTTAACTTGACTCGTGGTGGCGCTCAGCTCTTTCAACTCTTTGGGGAAGAGGGATCAAGTTGGCCATCTGCCCAGTGTCACTAGGCTTGATTTACCTATTTTGGGCATAGTCGCTACCAGATCCCCACCTACACAAGCAAATTGTTGATAAAACTCCAGAACGGCATTTGATTTTGACCCTATCTTTTCCAGACTTGGGGTTAGCTACATGTCACGTCAAGAGCAATAATTGGGTTAGCGACAATGGCAAAGAAGCCACTCCAGCAAGCAACTCTAGGAACCTGAGCTTCAAAATGGCAGTCTAATGGGATAATAATAATTTTGATATTATTATTATCATCATCATCATCTTTCTTTCTCCTCTTTCACATTCTTTTCTCTCCGATTTTTCTGTCCCCTATTCTTGTTTATTATTATTGTTGTTGTTATTGTGCAATTTCTTGGGATAATAATAACTAATTTTGACATTATTATTATTATTATTATTGTCTCATAAAATAATAGTAATTAATTCTGATATAATTATTATTTTTTAAAATATATTATGATTATCATCTTTAACTAAGATGGGGGAAAGTATTACTATTTTTTTTAAGTATTATTATTTTATTATTATTGGAGTAGTCTCATGGGATAATAATAACTAATTTTAATATTATTATTTTTGTTATTATTATTGTTATTAGGATAGTCTCATGGAATAATAATTAATTTTGATATTATTATTATTATTTAAAGTATTACTATTATTATTATCTAACATTATTATTACTATTATTCAAAGTATTATTACTTTCTTATTATTATTAGGGTAGTCTCCTGGGATAATAATACTAATTTTAATATTCTTATTCTATTATTTATTATTATTATTAACTTTATTTTATTAGGATAGTCTCATGGGATAATAATAACTAATTTTGATATTATTATTAAAGTATTATTATTATTAATGTTATTATTACCTAAGATGGTGAAAAGTACAATGATATTATTATTACTAATATTGAAAGTATTATTATGTTCTTCTTATTATTATTAGAGTACTCTCATTGGATAATAATACTAATTTTTATATTATTATTTATTATTAAAATTAATTTCGAAATGATAACATAGGATAATAATAACTAATTTTAATATTATTTTATTATTATTTATTATTATTTACTTTCTTTCTCCTCTATCACATTTTTCTATCTCCCTATTAATATTTCTATCTCCTATTTAATCTCTTAGGATAATAATAACTAATTTTGATATTATTATTAATTATTATTATTATTATGACAGTCTCATTAGATAATAATAACTAATTTTGATATTATTAATATTATTTTAAAAGTATTGTATTATTATTATCTCTCTTTCTCCTCTTTTACATTTTGCTCTCTCTACTAATATTTATATCCCTTATTTTTTCTTTCTCTTATTATATTATTATTATTATTATCTATATTGTATATATAAACAAAGTTCTCTAATGCCACGTGTCAACACCAAATAAGTCTGTTTCCCACCTAAATCATCTCTCCTTCTCTCTCCAATTTCCTATTAATATCTTTGTCCCTTATTAATTCTCTCTCACATTAATTCTCTCTCCTCTCTTCGCTCTAATTAATTCTCTTTCTCTCCCCTCTCCCTCTCATTAATTCTATGTCTCCTTTCTCTATCATTAATTCCCTTTTTCTCTCTCTCTCTCTCTCTCTCTCTCTAGGCCATCTCTCTTTCTCCTCTTTCACATTTTTCTCTTCCTATTAAAATTTCTATCTCCTATTTTTTTTATCCCTTGTTATTATTGTTGTTGTTGTCATTGTGAAATTTTTTGGGATAATAATAACTAATTTTGACATTATTATTATTATTAGGATAGTCTCATAACATAATAATAATTAACTCTGATATTATTATTATTTTTAAAAGTATATTATTATTATCTAAGATGGTGGAAAGTATTACTATATTATTATTATTTTCTAAAAGTATTATTATTTTATTATTATTATCATTATTGGAGTAGTCTCATGGGATAATAATAACTAATTTTGATATTATAATTATTGTTATTATTATTATTATTATTAGGATAGTCTCACGGGATAATAATAACTAATTTTGATATTATTATTATTTAAAGTATTATTATTATTACTGTTATTATTATCTAAGATGGTGAAAAGTATAATAATATTCTTAATACTATTATTGAAAGTATTATTATTTTCTTATTATTAAAACTAATACTAATTTTGATATTATTATTATTAAAATTAATTTTAAATGATAGCATAAGATAATAATAATTAATTTTAATATTATTGTTTTTTTTATTATTATTAACTTTCTTTCTCCTCTTTCACATTTTTCTATCTCCCTATTAATATTTCTATCTCCTATTTAATCTCTTAGGATAATAATAACTAATTTTGATATTATTATATTTATTATTATTATTAGACAATCTCGTGAGATAATAATAACTAATTTTGATATTAATATTTTTTTTTAAAGTATTTATTATTATTATTATATCTCTTTCTCCTATTTCACATTTCTCTCTCTATTAATATTTCTATCTCCTATTGTTTCTTTCTCCTATTATATTTTATTAGTATTATAGTTGTTGTTGTTGTTGTTGCTGTTGTTGCTGCAATCTCTTGTAATAATAAAAATTAATTTTGACATTTTTATTATTATGATTACTACTACTACTACTACTACTATTATTATTGAGGTAGAGTCATGAGATAATAATAATAATTCTTTTTGAGATTATTATTGTTATTTTTGAAAGTATTATCAATTATATTTTTACTATTTATTAACGAAATGAGTCTCTATCTCACTTTTCTCATTCATATTATTATTGTTGTTGTTGTTGTTGTTGTTGTTCTTGTTAATATTGGAATTGTCTCTTGAGATAATAATAATAAATTTTAATATTTTTTATCATTATTGAGATAGTCTCATAGGATAATAATAACTAATTTCGTTATTAACGAGGCCAGTCTCTTTCTCATTTTTCTCTCAATTCATGTTTCAACACAATACTTATTGAGATAATCTCATGAGATAATAATAATAACCTTCAGTTCACTTTTTAATTTTCTCTCTCAATCTATATTTCAATTAGATACAATGGTTCTGAACTTTTAATACTACCAACAACTAACCTAATATTCACATAAAATATGAGAGTATTTCTGAACATATATTCTTCTGTAATTATTTTATTCATTCCTTCACAAAGAGTAAAAAATTAGCTTCACTTATATTAATTATAATTATTTTATTCAAATTGATTAATTCACTATTCATCGCACGGGATTGCAACTAGTTTGCATGTATATTCTTGGCTCTCAGATATTGTTATAAATACACCTAAAATCTTCAGAAAGTTCTAGTTATACCCCTCCATCAAAACACTGAACTTTGATGGGATATGCAAGAAAGAGTTCATAAATTGTGGTGAAGTTAAAAGTATGTATGCAAAATTCTGGTGAAGTTAGGGGTATGTGCTGATGTTTATCTAAACTACCTGCACCGAAGAGGAAGAGTGGCTTGTCCAAAATGTCCCTTCCCTCGATGATAACACACAATGAAAATGAAGAAATTAGATTGCTTTTGTTCAACTAAATAAGTGAATTAATCAATTATAATATGATAGACTCGTCATGTATATTTCATGTTGGAACACTATGTTCTAGGACTTATATGATTTCAAGAAGTCATTGAGTTTATACTCTTCCATCAAATTAAAAACTCACTAGAACTTTGACTAAGCCTCACCATCCAATAGATTATATGATGAGTAAGTTAATTGTGTAAGGAATCGGCTAAAACGCAACGAAAATTAAATGATTCCTATGTAACAGTTGTCAGGATCGTAAAACGGACAATTATAAATTACGCGGGAAGAACTGTTCTTCACCTTTGCGGGGTTTCGAATCTCCCGTGGATAATTCCGATTCAGTAATCGCGCACACGCACGATCTCCAGAGGTATCTACACGAGCTCCCGATGCATACGCGATTTCCTCCTCGACTTGAGTACTTCGACTCGATCTCAAATCCACCATGCGTGGAGAGAGAGATATTTACTTCAAGAGAGAGAAGGAGAAAGAGAGAGGAGAGAGAAACTCCAAGATTGTGTAGTGTACGTCCAACTCCAACCACCCCTCCCCTTGACCTCCTTATATAAGAAATAAGAATAAGCACAAGGATTAATTCTCATGATTATCCAAGAGTTTGGCCTTAGGATAATTCTCTATTAAATATTGATGTTTATCTTGTGGCTTTTCACAAAAACCCAGATAACCATAATATTTAACATCTCTCATCGTCTTATGAGAACTCTTATGTGTGTGTCCCTCCAGGCCCATATATCAGTCTGGTTTCAGGCCCATTAAACTTAGAACTAATTCTAAAGTTTAGTATTATTTAAACATCATATGTTAAATAATTAATTCAATAAATAAGTGGTTTATCATCTGATGATTAATCCACTTGGCCTTCTAACCATGAACGGCACCAAACACTACCTCATGATCCCAGAAGATATAAGGGATATTGTTCCCTTTATTTGAACCTTTTCGTCTGCAGGTACCGCACAGATAAAATCCTTCACTTATCTAATGTCCCAATAATGCAAGGGTATGGTTTTACAGTCAAACCCTCTATCGTATTATTTAGATGGATTCCAGTAATCAGTTAACTTCTAGAAAGACATCTCTTTCAGTTGACCCTGGCCAGGGATTTCTGTGTACTCATCCAAAGGATATTCTCTCTCCAATCTTATACCAAGAGTGAGTAATCCCCTGTTGTTCACTCAATTACCTTCGCAAGCTTTCTACTGTATCTGAGAGACTGACTATTGTGAACTTAATGGTTAAAATCCACAAGTCAGAAAATCAAGACACAATGGTCTACAGGCAAGGTATCATTGGTGACTCAGGTCAAAGGACCAACTGCGCTACTGCAACGATTGAATTCCTTGGTTGACTAATAGGTATAATTACCATCCAGGAATTCTTATTCGGATCTGTTCAGTGAACTCATTCTCTAATGAGCACCCACAAGTTTGTCTTAGTGTCACCATATGAGTGAATGTGAGATCATTCACCCTCATCGTATGAGCAGAAATAACTTGTGTCGATCTTATCGGATATTTAATGTCCATCTCAAATATCCTATGATCGAGAACTGTTTAAAACAAGTGACTAAGAATATTGATCTCACTATCATGATCTCATCATGATTCAATATCCGATTCATTTGTCTACGGACCTTCATTATTATAGTTAATTTGTGAGAACTATAAATGAAGAAATAATTGCCTTTTATTAATATTTTGAACTAGAATGTACAATGATTGGCTTTGAGGCCACCCAATTCTATCAAATTGCACCTTAATGAGACCAACTCGATCCCTGTATCAATTAAGTCATGACATCTAGTCGATATCACTATCGATTAAGTCCGTCGTAGAGCTTAGTTGTCGATTCGTTGAATTGATTAGATCACCTTATAATTGATTAAGTCTATCAGTTAATGCATGCACGCTTCGATTACTCGACACCATATAATCAATTATGAAGTCTATTAGTGATGGTTATCCATCAACTGATAAGTTAGTGCCTACTGTTTAATCGATTAAAAGGACTTATTTGCAATTACTTTCAACCTATTACTTCAATTATCTCTGTCGATTACTTTGAATGTGAGTTTTGTGCATTGATTTATTGGCTTGGCTTACTTAATGAGTATTGATTATATGGGCATGTTGAATTGATTAATCAACGAATTACCTTTGTTTTAATCAATCCTTTAATCAATTCCTTTGAACTTAGTTGATTCCTCAGAGCCTTATAATCAATCTTTTAAGCAACAATGTTTATCTTCTTCATGCGGACCTGCAAATATTGTCTCCCTGTTGTTTGGTCTGTTTTTGCATATTCTCTATGACTCACCTACCCTCTAGTCACAATATCATATGAGAACTTTCTTGTTTTAGTAATTCAATAAGGTTAGGTGGGATTTGTGCAGTTAAATTAGGAAAATAAGGAGACAAAAGATAGAAGCTTCCCGAAGATGAAGACGAATCTCTGTCGAGCTCTCTCTTGGCAAGACCTAATCCAGTTAACGTTAGACTCAATAGAGTTAATAATAGATTCATGGATGTCTCACAAAGATAACAGAAGGGAAGGTGAGATTCAACGGATCAATTCAAATTCACATATAAATTGGAGGCAGTGGAGAGAAGACAACAATCTTTTTTAGGAATTTGAACTCAAGCAACTCCACTCTCTATGTACAAACTCCTTCCAGCTAAAGAAAGAAAAGAGAGAAGAGCCAAGAAAGCTTGCTTCAACTCCAGGCCATTTGTCCACCGCTTTCTTCTTCGATGTGTTGCTTGCCTCTTCTTCGACTAATCAAGATTCTGCATATCATTTTCTTTTGTATTACTCTTGATTTCTATTTTGTGCTTACTATACGCATTATGGCCTTCAGAGGCGTTTGACTATGTAACTTCTATCAGTTTAAATCTAGTTGTGCTTTTTTCTTGATAGGAAGGGAAGGCCTATTGAGGCAAGGTGTTGTTGCCTCTTCCTTAGGGAAGGGAGGATTAGCTAAGGCTGTGTGTTGGTTATTGTAAAACTTGCAAGGAGGTAATACCTTGTATAGCCATTTGAGCTAGTGCGACTCTCAAGGGGTTGCTTGGGGACTGGGTATAGATCTAAAGACGAAACCAATATAAATACTCTATGTTCCTGTGTAATTGCTCATTGTCTCTCTTCTCCTTCTCTGCTTATATGTACTTGCTACATTTAGTGGATTTTAGAGTAGAAATTTGTATTTACCCATTCACCCCCTCTGGGTTAGTCCATAGCCTAGGCAACATTGTGATCTTCTATTGTTGTTCTTCTTTTTGCTTATACATGGTCTTGAACTCCCATGGGTGCTTTGGAATTTTGCCTCCAATCTTGATATGTAGTCTGATAAAAGAATGGTAATTGTTCACAAAGTATGCTACATATTGTTCCTATGTCATACTATCTCTCATAATTACAAAAGGGTAGCAAAACTTTTCCCTTTTAAACCTGAAGAAGTATTTGGGCTGGATATGGTTGTGAAACCCAGCGAAGTGTTGTTTCTATTAGGAAATAGACCTTTCATCTATCCATTCATACTAGGTGTAGACCCTTATATATGTCCATGATATTATGATAGTCAACCTGAATTAGTGTCGTTGAACTTAAACTTAAGGTTGGTCTCTCATTGTTGTCCTGAGTGAGGGTTCTTCTTACCACTAAAAAGATTCTAATCCACTTATAGTACAAACAACTCTTATCTAATTGTTGTTCGAGCTACTCCACTCCTGCTTCTTGTGACCAACTGATTATCATCATCAGCCTTTAAGTCAACCTCCTAATCATGACCTTGTGCATGCTTCTGATCATGACCATGTCTAGTAATATATTCATCATCTTGTTCTCCGCCGTGGCCTACTACTGCTGATATGTCTGTTGCCAAAAAGGTGTTAGGACGAGGGCGCTCATCAAGATCTAATGTCTCATCAAGTTCTGGCTCCTCACGGTCTGTTGTTCTGGCAACCCAAGCAACCATAGGATCCTCATCATCTCCACGGTAACTAAAATTAGTGGGACCATAATCACCCTCTCCCTTCTTTGCATCATGCTGCAAATGTTTAATCCTCAACCTCATGTTATAGTGGACATACACAAGATTGTCTAACTGGATGTGTGACAAGCGATTCCTGATCTTTGTATATATGAGTGCCAAGGTAGACTAATTCCGCTCACATCCACTGGAGGAAGAAGTCTGCGACAAAACTTTGATGGCTTTCTCTCTCCACCTTGGTGCGGACTTTCCAAAATTCAATCAATTTATATATAAGTATCACATTTAAAGATTATTAAGTAATAATATATGATACTATTAATTAACTTAATTACTTAAAAAATAATATTTAAAACTAAAAATTTTATATATAAAAGTTAAAACATTGATCTAATCATGTTTTCCTTCTAGAATAGACAATTTATAAATTATTTTATATTTTAAAATTTATTTAATATTTTAATAAGAAAGTCATAAATCTATGCCCATCATCACATAAATAGGTCTTTTTTTTAATATTTAATCAAAATTTATAAATCAACCCCAAATTTGAACAAATATTAATTTTTTTCATATCAAAATTACAAAAAGACAATAGATCTACCTATTCTTCATGTTTTAATAACCTAAACAACATCAAAGAACAAGAAAATAAGATGAAAATAAAAAAATTCTTAGGGTTTGGATGCTTACCTTTTGCATGCCGGATGAAAACGGTCCTTAGAGCTTGAAAACCCCTTCTCTTCCAACAAAATCACTTCCAAAGCTTGAAAACCACTTGGATCTCCCAAAACCATCAAGAAAAATGGAAGCAAGAAGAAGGGGGAAGGGTTGGAAGGCTGCAGGTGCTTCGTCTACTGCATTTTTGTCTGAACAGAAATGCAGCAGGCGGTGAAAGGGGATTTAGGGGGCGTCTCGTATCGGATCCACGCGTATCGGCCCAGATCGCAGTGACTTGAAGCGTATCGGGCCGGCTCGCATCGGATCGCAGCGACTCAAGCCCGTATCATGCGATCCGGCACGAGTTGGCCTGGTACGGCTCGAGTCACTGCAATCTGAAGACGGTCCAAGTTGGATCGTCCGATCTGACCGTGCTAGTGGATTGGATCGGCACATATATGAGTCGACTCATACGAGTCGGCCCGCTCCAGTACGATATGGCAAACCTTGCATAAAATAATCACGTGATCAAAGCAGGATATAAGAACAAAGAGTCATAAGTGAGGAACGGTTCAAATAGTTCTAATTTGTTCAATTATAAAAATCATGTATGAATTTCAAGTCAAAGTACGTTTGCTAGGGATCAAAATAGCAATTACTCCATTCCAAGTCCAAACAGTCAACCGTTTGGCTCAGTCAGGCCAAACTAAGTTCATACACAAAAATGGTCAAAACGGTCAACCATTTCTGCCAGTTCAACAAATTGATAGAAACCGTCAGTGGACTGCACAGTGAACCTCCACTCTAGAAGGTCATAGCTCACAATCTACATATCCAAATTGAGATCCTTTTTTTGTGTTATGAAGGGGGACTAAGTAACTATAACACATCCAACAATTAAGTTAATTGGAGTATTACACAAGTTACGGTAATTAAGACACTAACGGACTATCATCTCTTAGAGACAACCACACACTTATGAAGATAAGGGTTGATCTCACTCATCACAAATCCAAATGCCATGAATTTAAGTTGAAACAACTAGACATGCATAACTTTGAATATGAAAACATGCATGCCATTCCAATTACCACATTGATCGCAATCATCACAACAAATAGTAAAATCTAGTTCTCAAACTGCATCATATAAACATGAACAATATGGGATTCCATAACTCAAATCACATCTAAACTGCAAACTAAGAGCATAAATCTACGAACATCATAGAAACAACAATTCCACAACATACAACCTAATCTATGATTATAGAACCAACATACACATAGGAATTTCCAATTGAAGTAATGGGCATCAATCCTACATAGTTCTTGACCTCCTCCAATCCAAAGGGCCTTCTAATCACCACCTCCATCTCTAACAATATGAACTCTGATTTGATAAGCCACCATGTCATGAGAAATTTGCTATATGTTCAGTTCGATATACTCTGTTTGATATGTGATATGTTCTGATTATGGCTAGTAGACTTATTCAGTTAAATAATAATCTGATCATGCCTTATATGCTATATGTTAGTTCGATTTGTTCTTACTATTAGAAAATACATGTGATTTGGTAATTTATATTTGGCTATGTTTTGTATCATAATCTTATTTGAGTTATATGTAGAATTGTGAATCGTATATATATTTGATATCATCACTTTTTAATTATTATATTGTTAGCATCTGGTGAGTTTGATTTGCCTACTAAGTGGTTGTACTCATAAACCCTACTAATATTTTCAGAGATTGAGGAGGAAGAGTTAGCTAAGAAAGAAGGCTTTGCTTAAGAAATTTGATTCGGAGTCATTTAGAGGTTATCTAGGATTAGATTTACTGTTTTCTTAGATTTTATGTAGTAAGAAATTGAGAGAATATATCTACTTTTATATTTCTTTAGTGAGTTGAGAGATTTTATTTTTGCTGCATATTTGATGAAATTTGAGGATCCTAGTCATGATAATATAATGAAATATTTAGATTTAATGATGGTAAATGATATGTTGATTGCTTGGTTATTTGTCTCTCATCATTCATCCTTGATTTGTATGTTATTTGGTTTCATAGTTACGTAACTTGAATCCGAAGTGAGTCTTAATGACTGAATTGGATTAGGGACGTAACACTTTATTTGTTAACCAAATTGAATATTGCTTGATTTACCCTCATCAAATCGTACTAAAAGCTTGCACACAACTTCCAATCCACTGCTCTTACTATCGGTACTCGAATCTTGCTTAAGGAAGGGCCAAACAAGGGGGACACGAACGGGAGAAATGGAAGTTTGTGCTTTAGAGGGATTTGGTGTTGCTCATATTTTACAAGAAATACTTATGAGTATGATCATATTAGATCTTGTCAGGAAGTACTTGGTACTATGATTATTGGAGGAACAATATCTAATCCTGAGGATAGCCTAGAATCTTTTTGATTGCTTGTTCGAGAACTACGATCTTTGGCTCTTAAATTGAATCTTGTATCTGAGAAAAATTTCTAGATTAATAGGAAGGAAGCTTAATATGAATGAATCAAAAATTTATATTCTATGATTCATCGGTATAAACATCAACAACTTTGAATTGGACCAGTTTCTCCTCAACAAATAAGTACTTGGGCTAACAAAATTCTACCTGATAGGCAGGTAGTATGCAAGGTAACAAAATCTTATACTTTTCATTACAAAACCAATAAATTTGGAAAAGACGGATTGTTTTGTGAAAGAATCTTTGGACCTATAAAAAGTGGAATTTGTGCTTGTGAAAATTATCAAGTGATTGGAGCTGATTACTAGAATTCAATATAGTCCATCTTATCTAATAGAAACTCCAATTCACGGCAACACTTATCAAGAGTTCTAAAAATTCAAGAGTTCTAAAAATCCTTATTGCAAAGCTTTACTCATCACTTACTAGCTCTAAAATAAACACTCTATCCCCAAAAGTTTTAAGTGCATACTAGGTCTCATAATTAAAATCACTGTAATACTCTAGTAAACCCTTTATAATTTGACTCTCACTATTTTAACCTTTCATGACAACTCTTACTCTTCACTTCACTCTACTTAGTTTATACATAATTTATATTTATAAATTACACTCAAAGACTTCCTTACTGCTTAAAACCTTCAAACCTATTAAGATTTAACCCAAACATCATTGGCATAGCTTTCTAGGATCATCTGATCCAATGTCCAAGTCTAACCTCTTCTCAAACACTCATATAAATTGAGCACTAATTTAACCAATTCACAAAGTATACAAGTCAAATCCATATGTATATCATAATCTAATAAGAGCTAGTCAAACATCATTATCAAACCAAGGTATGCAAATGAACACTTACGTGGTTGCGGCTGTCGTCCATGTCACTAAGGAACAAGATTTGCATTCTCTCAAAATAGTACAACACTCTTATCTTCTAGGAACCATGAGTATCTAAACACATTATCTGATCAATACCATGAGTTGGATATAGCACGTCACTATGAAGAGTCAAGAATAGTACAATCATGAACATGTCGTCTAACATATCAATAGATATAACCATAGGAATCATGATTTGAACTACATCAAAAGATTATATATCTATATAATATCAACTATGCCACAATCACATAATCAAAGAAATTGCTATAAAAGAAAAGTTCTAATCTCCATAGCCACAGATAGTCTGTAAAACTATCATAGCCACAAAAATTTCCACTAAAGAAAATAAACGCAACTACTAAAATGTATAACAATGTCTCATCATCTAGGATCACTAAATATCTATAAAAGATTACATCTCTTGAAGGGAAATAAAAACTAGCCTATACTTGCTAAAATTGAAAACATTAATCTGCTTTTAGATAACTAAGCTTCAAACTCAAGCTTCGTGATCCTCCCAAGCCTCACCCTCACTTGAAAATAGTTAGCCATGCAAGAGTGAGTCCACACAGACTCAGCAAGCTCACAATCCAACATTCATATTTTTTCCACATAATAATTATAAAGAAAGACATGATAAATTATCGTTCATGCTTGCTGAAATTTAATAACATGTGTACATGCTTTCACCTAACATGTCATGATATATACAACTACTCATGAAATTTAATATGAATTGCGAATGAGAACATAAAACATGGATTCTTAATCATGGGACATGATTCTTAAAATGGAATATCACCATAGTCATGATCATCTTATCACTTTTCATCGGACATGTATCCAACCACATCATAAGGAGTTCATAGTTCATCTTTTTTTTTTTTTTTCACCTAGTGGTAAGGCAAGGCCACTAGATCTTCGGCTGCACAGTTGGGGGATCGGCATGTCCCACCCAGGGTTGGTGTACCTACAAGCAAGTGCATTTTCAGATTTTAACACATTGCCTCAGGTCCTTTCACATCTTATTCTTAGTCGTTCTCCCACAAGGACACTATTGTGGGTTGGACACTTATACTCCTAAGATGGCATTGTCCATAACTTTAACCATCTTAATTCATACATACATAACATAATATGACATTTTTATGGATATTAATGTAGGATTCATGCTCATTAACATGCTACAAAATAGTTTCTATGCGGTTCTATCATAATAAGCTTGAAACGCTTCATGTTCTTGTGACGTGTTTCACAAAATGAGTCCACCTTCTTTGATGCCTTTGAAGGTATTAAAACAAAGCCTAAAGTGATTACAGGAATGAAATTGATTACAATACCAACAGAAGCATAAATTGACTATATGAACAAGAGTAAATTGAATATAATAGAAAATTGATTACAATTACAATAGGTAATTGATCTCTTGAAATGTGTCAACCAAGGCTGATGCCTTCCACATAATCGATTACGCCAATCGATTATAACAATCAATCGATTACTTAAAATGCGTCGCCCAAAGCTAATGCATTTCAACATAATCTATTACATGCCTATTCGACTATTGGGGTTAAAAGGCATGACGACTACTGGACGTGAATCAACATGCATAAATAGAAACTCCAGAGAAAAGAACTAAAGTTTGAAAAAGGAATATTGCCTTGTTGAATCACGTCAATCCATACGGACGTCATTCACAAATCGCGTCATGCATTGGTGATGCGTCTTCGTACATAGAACAAGTTTTCATAATTTTCTTAAGATTTTGCATGTAAAAACTTCATCTTTTAGAAAGAAGGGATCATTAACATGTTCATGCACATCTAACAATATCATCAATACCATCTTTCATAATACTATTATAGTACTTAGAAAAATACTTTGAAAATAGGCTTTATATACGTAAAAATAGATAGATATGAACATGGATTTGTCATCACTTGCCCCGAACTCCTAGTAAAAGTACTAACAGAAGCTTGCCTAGGCAAGACGAGATGCACCTCGTAGTGCACACACGACCACCACTTGCATCATCTCGCATCAGTTACCAAGAACACCTCGAATGGTGCGAAGAATGCCCCTTCTAGCCGCTCAATTCCTCTCACAAGGTCTCATTAGGGTTAATTAATGCACTCCATGGCTCTCATGCGCACAAGGGATCCTTAAATAGGCTCTAAGTCGAATTCTACGTGGAGTTAAACACTCCACGGATGGAAAGAACATAGTCTGAATCAGACTGGTCTCAGAGTTTAAATTGCGTTAGCTCCACCTGATGCCTGTCAAGAGGTCCTAAGTCGTGTCACTATATGGTGACATTGTTATGACCTACTAAACAATTACCTGAAATTAATATTAATAATTATGACATATTTAAATTTAATCTAGAAATTATATTTGGACATGTAATTTATAAGGAAGGTTGTAGATTTCGATTAGAAAAGGATTAGTTATTTAGTTGGGTATCTATTTAATGCAGTTTGTTAGTAGCGGCTGAGCTAGAGAATTCGGTAGGTGGGATCGGATTGGGTGAGACACGTGGCAACTATTGGTGGTGTGGGTAGTTAGAGAAGTCAATAGTGAGTGTAGTGGAGTAGTGAAATTAGTTGACTTAGATCAAATTAAGTTTAGTACATGTTTGGGATCCGATCTTGGCAGAAAATTAGAAATATCTGCTCAGGTTTTAGGCATGCCAAAAAAATTAAAAGGCTATAAATAGACCCTTTAGGCTATTAGAAATCGCTTTTGATTGGGCATTTCCTTGGGAGTAGGCTACTACGTCTACGAGGGCAGAGAGTAAGAAGGAGAGATTGAAGTTCTTGGAGTTCTTGTGTTGGAGGTAGGTAGATCCATCTAAACAAGTTTAATTTGTATAAAATTTATAGCTACTTTGATTATTTCAAAATGTTTTATAAGATATTCTTAGTTCTGACCTAAGTCGAATTTGATCTGCTCTAATTTAGATTTGATATGATTCAAATATAAGATGTACTCTAGATGATCCTTATCAACAAGCTTTTGATTGTTGATCCAAAATTTGCTGATATCTAATTTGTTTGAATTTTGCTTGGTTCCTTAGCTTTGTCAATAATTCGGTTTGTCCATCTAATTATTTTTGTATGATCATGTTCTTCTGATTTTAAGAAGTTGATGTATCATCTCTGTTCAGTACTGCACCTTCTTGGAACTTTGATCTGTTCATGAAACTTTGATGGTTTCATCAATTTATTTGGATTCATTGTTCAGTTGAAATTTCTGAGTTATGTGCTATATTTGGGATAATTCTACTACAAACATTGCCATTGCATTTTGTATGTGTTCCAGAGGCCTTGCATGAGGAAATACATGTGGCTTGGTTCTCAGACTAGAGGCCTTATGTGCAGAAATGCATGTGACTCGGTACTCTGAAGACCTACGGGCAACGTTTTAAATCCTAGAATCCTTGTGTGCTAAGGTGCATGTGGCTTGAAATTTTGAGGTGAGATGAGAGACTCCCCAGTTCTACGCATGAGCTAACACCATAGCACTGTATTGCCTAGGTGTTTGATACATGTGCAATTAGTGGGATTTGGTATGAAGGCAATGGGCACATCTGAAAGTATGAAATTCTGTGAAATTTTAATATGGGATATGTTTGATACGTTTGATTTGAATACAAAAATTTTGCTATACTAGAGTTCTGTTTGTTGATAATTTAAGAGGATTCTTTGAGCCATCTATCTGTATATGATGCAGGACTAATTCGGTATAGTTAGACCTTTGTTCGGTCTCATCAGATATGTTCTTCTAATTGAACTCATTTTGTTCTTCTAATTGATTAAGTCTTTTTCAGAAAGTTCGGATACTCTTTATGCAGTTAATCTGTTTGGACATCTTTCAACTAGTCAATCTGCCATGTGTTCATTAATCGATTTATTTTTAACTCCTAAAGGATTGAGCTTTGTTCTGTTATGCGATTTGACATTTCTCTCGATTATTTCCTATGTCATAATCGATTATGACTTAGTTACTATTTCTTCGGTTAATCGATTATCCTTTTAGTCTATCATCGATTAAATCTATACTCAGTAATCGATCTGTCTCGGACCAAGTTAATTGATTATTCCTTTGAACCAATAATTAATTTCCACGTTTTTGTTAATCAATTTGTTTGATGATTTGTTAATCGATCTGGCCTTGAATTGTGACTCAATTATGCACCAGATTACCACTATGATTGTTAATATCTTTGTAATCAATTATCTTTGTTTCTATAATTCATTACTTTTTATCTTGATATCCGATGAACTTACGAACTCGTACTCGATTTCTAATGATACTTTTAATCGATTATGGAATTGATTAAGCTTTGGATCAGTCGACCATCCATCTCATGAATTGTAATCAATTAAGCTCTTGTTCTAAGATCAATTAAAGGATTACTCAGTTGCGATTATGCCCCATTTGCAACACGGATTATAAGACTGTTTAATCTCAATTAATCTCATCTTTGGATTGCAATTATCTGACTTAAGATATTAGATTAAAATCTATTTTTTTTGTGTTTTGTCTCTCGGTTAATGATTCTTTCTAGCTAAATTTAACTATGTATTCTAATACTTTCAGCGATTGAATCTCTGAACTATTTCTTGTAATCTAAGTATTTTACCTAGGATTGAAGATCCAATCTCTGAAAAATTTTGGAAAAATAATTTTGATTATCTGATCATCTGGTTATTTGATTATTTGACTCTTTGGTCATGCTTAGTTATAAACTTTCTTATAGATAAATATATGATTATTTGAGTTCTTTATTTAGAATCATATTATCTAACATTTCAAATATTATATGTTTAACTTAGTACGATGTTGAAGCCTACTGAGTTGTACTCTTTAAAAACTATTTATGTTTTTAGACTTTGAGGTCGAGAAGGCTTGAGCTAGCAAGATTTGGGGTTGTGATTATGGACCTATTTGTTGAGATGCTCAGGTGAATATTATGAGAATTTAGTTTTCTGATATGATTTGCTTAGAGAGATGTATAGGCTTCCTGTTGAGAGAAACTCTGATGTATTTTTTAGTTTATACTGAGTGAAAGTTTAAAAATTTTGGCTATATAATAATCTGATGACTATGATCTTGTAAGTATGATTGATATTTTTGGCATGGGCAAATGTAAATGAGTTGGTTTTGTGGCATTGTCATATTTTATTTGGGTTTTTGTTTTCTACTGGGTTGTTCCCACTGTCACATATTGTTGGATCAGAGTAAGCTTGTGACCTGAAATGGTGTTCGGGGTATTAGAATATTGGGGCATGTAGCTATTAATTTGGTTGGGATTGTAGTGGAATTATACTAGTACCCATTTGATCTATTTGCCATGCCAATCGATTTGAGAATGACAATAATTTAGTTGAGTGTACTATTAGCTTTTATTCTGAGTGTTAATAGCATTCTTTGGATTTTCAAATTATAGCCAAGACAGGTAGACCTCGTCAAGAGATGCACTCTAATGCAAGTGAGTATGGTGCAGATCAGTACTAGTCTCACTAGCTGTTTTACAAGAAGAAGGAAGGTTTGATTCTAAAGAATTTGAAAATTTTATGCAGACATTCCAAAGATTAGAATAGACCATGCAGGCCTAGACAATAGCATTACACCAAGAAAGGACATATGGAGCCAACATTATAGACAAGTTTAAGAGGTTAGGACATCCATCGTTTAAGGAGGAGAGCAAAATCTAAGTAGTAGAGAATTGACTTATTCAGAAGGAGAAGATTTTTGATGCCATTAGTTGTTTAGCAGAAAGTAAAGTAAGATTGGCTGCATTCATGTTCAGTGATAAAGATGAATTCATGTGGGAATCAGTAAAGGGAAATGTGTTTGGTAGTAAGGAAGGTTATGTATCATGGGGTAAATTTCTAGAAGAGTTCAATAAGAAGTATTTTTCCTCTGATGTTAAGAATGCTAAATTTCTAGATTTTTCAAATTTGACTCAGGGAACTATGTCAGTAGCTGAATATGAAGCTAGATTTATAGAACTGGAAAGATATGCACCTCAGTTCTTTATTAATGAAGAGGGAAAGGTAAAAACAATTGTGAATGGATGTCGGAGAGCAATTATAGAAAGAGTAGCTCCTTTTAGATTGAAGACTGTGGTTGAAACATTGGAAACTACATATGTGCTAGAGAGGGAGTAGAAAATTTTCATGGGTGAATAGAGAAACAAGAATATGAGAAAGCTCTTTATCCCATTTCAGAAGAATGTTGACAAGAGAAAGAGGGTGTTTCAAGCTGTAAGGAAAGGAGTGGAGCATCCCTTGTGTGCTCAATGTAGAAGGAGACATCCTAGAAAAGAATACTGGGGAGCTAATGGGCAGTGCTTTGACTGTGGAGAGGTAGGCCATATGAACATAGACTATCCAAGGAAGAAAGTTATCCAAATACTGTGGGACAAGTTAAGGGTAAAGCCAGAGTTTATGCATTGGCAAAGGAAGCTGTGAAGACTTCAGATAATGTGCTGATAGTGATCTTTGGACTATTGACTAGAGTGTTATTTGATTCTGGTGCTGCACACTCTTTTGTTTCTATTGGGCTTGTTGAGCACTTAGGTGGTTGTTTGACTCAGAACACTAGGCCTCTAACTGTTACAACTACTACTGGTAAAGAAGTGGTCACACATCTTGCACTTTTTGATCTAGTTGTCTAGATAAAAGTTAAGCACATGCCTTTAGCTCCTTATGTAATTGAGATAGCATGCTTTGATGCTATTTTGGGCATGTATTTGTTAAAAGAAAATTTTGTTGTATTGGATTGTTATAGAAAGTGGGTAATGTTTCAAACACCTAATGAAGAGGAATTTTGTTTTCAGTGTCTTAAGAAGAGTTCTGAGAAAGTTTTGGTGTTAGCATTGAAGGTCAGGAAATGGATTCACCAAGGCTGTGGAGCTTATTTCGCCAGTGTAGAGCTAAGTAATGAAACTGAGAGTTGAATTTCAGATATAGATGTAGTTAGAGAATTTTCATATGTGTTTCCTGATGATCTATTAGGTTTACCACCTATTAGAGAACTTGATTTCACTATAGAATTGTTACAAGTACTACACCTATATCTAAGGCACTGTATAGAATGGCCCCTGTTGAGCTAAGTGAACGGAAAAAACAATTATAGGATCTACTAGACATAGGATTCATTAGACCTAGTGTGTCATATGGGTGCACCATTTTTGTTTGTAAGGAAGAAAGATGAATCCATGAGATTATGTATTGACTACATGCAATTGAATCAGGTCACAATTAAGAACAGGTGTCCATTATAAAAAATTGATGATTTGTTTGATCAATTAAGTGGAGCAAGAGTATTTTCTAAGATTTATTTAAGGTCAAGATATCCTCAGCTGAGAATCAAAGATGAAGATGTGTCTAAGATAACTTTCAGAACAAGATATATGTAATGAGTCTTTAGTTATGCCATCTGGATTGACTAATGCACTTGCTGCATTTATGGATTTAATGAACATAGTTTTCAAATCTTATTTGCATCAGGTTATGGTTGTTTTTATTAATGATGTACTGATTTACTCACCTAGTAATGAAGTTCCCAAAGAACACTTAAGGATGGTTTTCGAGAGCTGAGAAGTCATCAGCTTTATGCTAAGTCCAGTAAATGTGAATTTTGGCTGAAAGAAGTCCAATTTCTTTGTCATATCATTTCGGGTGAAGGTGTGTCTGTTGATCTTGCAAAGATAGAAGCTGTTCTAAATTAGGAAGGACCTAAGGCTGTGGCTAGAATGAGAAGTTTTTTAGGATTAGCTAGATACTACATAAGGTTTATTGAGGGATTCTCTATTTTAGCTAGTCCCATGACTAAATTGGCTAAGAAAGGAGTGGAGTTTCTGTAGACTGCTGATTGTGATCATAGTTTTCAAGAGCATAAAAAGAAATTGACTTCTGCGCTTATAGTAGTTCTACCTATTGGGTTGGAGGGCTTTGTTGTTTATACTGATTCTTCGAGAAAGGGATTGGGTTGTGTACTGATGCAACATAGTAAAGTGATAGCTTATGCTTCTAGGAAACTGAAGAATCGTGATTAAAATTATTCTACACATGACTTAGAGATGGTTGCAATGGTTCATGATCTAAAAATATAGAGACATTACTTATATGGAGCTCAGTTTGAAGTATTTATAGATCATAAGACTTTAAAGCACATATTTTCTAAAAAATACTTGAATCTAAGGTAGAGGAGATGGGTGGAATTTTTAAAAGATTATGACTTTATTTTGAGTTATCGTCTAGGAAAAGCTAATGAGGTGGTAGATGCATTGAGCAGGAAGCTAATGTCTCTGCAAATCAGTTCTGATTGAAAATCTTTGGAGAATTTAATATAAGCATATCTACTAACGTACAATAATAAATCCTATTTGATAAGATTGGATATGCAACCAAGTGTTATTGAGAAAATCATTGATGAACAAAGTAAAAATAAGATAGTTGTAGAATTTCAGAATAAATCTGAATTTGCACAAGGCAATGACAATGGTATTAGATTTATGGTAGATTGTGTATACCTAAATTGGGAAAACTTACGATGGAGTTATTGACTAAAACACATATGTCGAAGTTCTCTATTCATCAAGGTAGTACTAAAATGCACAATAATTTGAAATATAACTTTTGGTGGCCAGGGATGGAGAAAGATATTGTTAAATTTTTTTTCTAAGTGTTTGATATGTCAATAGGTTAAAGCTGAATATCAAAGACTAGCTGGACCTTTACGATTGTTGGAGATTCCTCAGTGGAAATGGAAACATATTAACATGGATTTTGTGGTTGGTTTGCTTAATGCTAGAAGAAGACATGACATAATCTGGGTAATTGTGTACAGATTGACCAGATTAGCTCACTTTTTGGCTATTCAAAAGACACAGTCACTAGAGTCTTTGGCTAGACTATGTATTGAAGAACATGTTGCACGAGATTTTGGTGCCAATTATTTTAGATAGCGATCCAAGATTCACTGCTAGATTTTGGAAAAGTTTGCAAGAAGCTTTGGGGATTCAATTGAGACTCAGCTCTACATTTCATCCTTAAATACATGGATAATTTGAAAGGACAATTCAGAATCTAGAGGATATGCTTAGATCATGTAGTCTTGAATGGAAAGGGTGTTGAGATGAGCACCTACTATTAGTGGAATTTGCATATAATAATAGTTACCATGCTAGCATTGGAATGGCACCATGTGAAGCTCTCTATGCAAGACCTTGTAGATCACTTGTTTGTTGGACAGAAGTTGAAGAAAGAAGCTTGATAGGTCCTGGATTCTTCAAGAATGTTAAGAGAAGGTTGAATTCATTAAGCAGAAACTACTTACAGCTCAAAGGAGATATAAGAGTAATGTTGATAGCAAGAGAAGATAACTAAATTTTGAAATAGAGGATCATGTTTTCCTTGAAGTATCACCTATGAGTGGAGTGATGAGATTTGGTAGAAAAGGTAAGTTAAGTTTAAGATTCATTGGTCCTTTTGAGATTTTAGAGGAGGTCGGAGTAGTAGCATATAAATTTGCATTACTGCCAGCAATAACTAGTGTTCATCCAGTGTTTTATGTATCAATGCTCAAGAAGTATTTACAAGATTCCATCATGTTCTAGAGTATGAGCCTTTGGATGTTCAATCAGATTTGAATATGAAGAATAACCTGTGAGGATTTTGGATCACAAGGAACATGTATTAAGAATTAAAGTGATTCTCTTAGTAAAAGTTTTATGAAGGAATTGCTCGATAGAAAAAACCACTTGAAAATCTGAAGATGAGATAAAGAAGAGGTACCCTCATCTACTTTGTAAGTGATTGTTAAATTTTGAGGATAAAATTTTTTTAAAGTAAAGAGGATGTTATGACCTATTAAATAATTATTTAGAATTGATATTAATAATTATGACAGATTTAAATTTAATCCAAAATTATAATTGGACATGTGATTTATAAGGAAGGTTGTAAATATCGTTTAGAAAAGGATTAGTTATTTAGTTGGGTATCTACTTGATGCAGTTTGTTAGTAGTGGCTGAGCTGGCAGATTTGGTAAGTGAGATAAGATTGGGTGAGACACGTGACAACCATTGGTGGTGCAGTTAGTTAGAGAAGCCAACAATGAGTGTAATGGAGTAGTGGAATTAGTTAGATAAGATCAAATTAATTTTAGTATAGTTTTGGAATCCAATGTCGGCAGGAAACTAGAAATTTCTGCTTAGGTCTTAGGCGTGCTAGAGGAATTAGAAGGCTATAAATAGACCCTTTAGACTATTACAACTCACTTTTGACTGGGCATTTCCTTGGGAGTAGGCTGTTGTACGGTAGGGGCAGAGGGTAAGATTGAGAGCCTGGAGTTCTTGTATTTGAGGTAGGTGGATCTATCTGAACAAGTTTAATTTGTATAAAATTTATAGCTACTTTGATAATTTCGAAATGTTCTATAAGATATTCTTAGTTCTGACCTATGTTGTTCAAATTTGATTTGTTCTGCTAAAGTTTTCTTTGATATGAAGTTTAGGTTTAGTAAATTGATATGATTCAAATATGAGATGTACTCTAGATGATCCTTATCAAAAAGCTTTTGATTATTAATCTAAAATTCGTTAATATCTGATATGTTTGAATTTTGCTTGGTTCCTTAGCTTTGACAATAATTTGGATCCGTCCATCTAATCATTTGTGTATGATCATGTTCTTCTAATTTTAAGAAGTTGATCTATCATCTCTATTCAGTACTGTACCTTCTTGGGACTTTGATATGTTCATTAAACTTTGGTGGTTTCGTTAGTTTGTTTGAATTCATTATTTAGTTGGAATTTTTGAGTTCTGTACTATATTTGTGATAAGTTCTGCTATAGACATTGCCATTTAATTTTGTATATGTTTCGGAGGCCTTGCGTGTAGAAATGCATGTGTCTTGGTGCTCTAACTAGAGGCCTTGTTTGCAAAAATGCATGTGGCTTGGTACTTTGAAGATCTGTGGGCAACATGTTAAATCCTAGAATCCTTGCATGCTAAGGTGCATGTGGCTTGGAATTCTGAGGTGGGACTAGAGACTCTCCAGTTCTACGCATGAGGTAACACCATAGTACTATATTGCCTAGGTGCTTGGTATATGTGTAGTAAGTAGGATTTGATATAAAGGCAATGGGCACATTTGAAAATATGAAATTCTGTGAACTTTTAGTATGAGATATGTTTGATTTGAGCACAAAAATTCTACAGTCCTGGAGTTCTATTTGTAGATAATCCAGGAGGATTCTTTGAGCCATCTGTTTTGTATATGATTTAGGATTGATTCAGTTTAGTTGGATCTTTGTTTAGTCTCATGTGATATGTTTCTGTTAAATTGTTGCTTCAGTCTGATAAGATAATTCAGTTACTTCATATAGATTAGAGGATATCTCAGTTCAATTTGTCATTTGAATTCGTATGGAGTTTCGTCAGTTCAAATTGATATGAATATATTTGGTGCAATTGATAATATTTTAGTCAAAATAAATCAGCCTATGTTTTCGGTTTATTCCGTATATATACTGTGAGCTGACACATTCGAATCTAGCAATTATTCCGACAATTGACTACATAAGAGTTTTATAGTTCAGTGATATTTGTAATAAAGTTTTTGCCCTGATTAGCCTTGAAACACAACTAATCGATGTGCTTTGTTCGGATAATCGATTTAGACTCATTCACTTAATCAGAATCAGTATCAGTTCGATTAACCGATTAAGGCCTTGTTATCGATCTGTCATAGATTCATTAATCGATTTGTTGTTAACTCCTAATCAATTGAGCTTTGTTCTTTTATCCAATTTGACATTTGCTCAAGTAATCGATTATTTCTTATGCCATAATCGATTATAACTTAGTTATTGTTTTTTGGGTTAATCGACTATCCTATCCGTCTTGTAGAGACACTAATTTTGACTTCACATTGCGTAAATCTCATGTCATACTTATGATGCCACGAAATGGTCTTTGGTTTGATCATTGGGTTGATTTGTACCAATTTTCTTGAATTTTATTAAAATTCTTAATTTGTGTCACTGTTGGTCAACGTCTTTTAGATTTCTAGTTCAAATCAATTAATGATTAAACTAAATGGCGTCGTCCATGGTCGACGTGTTTTAGAATGCTAAATCCTAATTGATTGCTGATTTGATTTATTATTTGTAAGGATTGAGGATTCGGGTTCAGCTATCGGGTCGATTTCGGGCCGGAGTTTGGGGCCTTGATGGGTCTGGGGTGTGCCTTCTAAATGACGTCTGGGTGCACGACGCCTTTAGAATGGCGTCTTGCTGTGTGGACGTCATTTAGCTGGGTTGCTGTTGTGCCACGTGGGCTGGCTTTGGACCGCGAGAGTACGGCCCCGGTCTTGTTGTCTGAACGGCGTCTTCTATAGACGACGCGTTTCAGAGTTTCTGTCAGAGTACGGCTCCGTCATGTCAGCTGATAGGCGTCTATCTAGCATGATGCGTTTTAACCAGTTTCAATTTGACCCCACGAGCCTCCCCTCCTTTCTCTCATTCTCTCCTTCTCACTCTCTCTCTTCCCTCTCTCCAACCCTCTATGTTTCCCTCTTTCCTTTCCCCTCCCCCTTCTTACTCTTCCATCACTCCACCACCTCTCTACCTCTTACCACTAACACCACCACCTCCTCCGCGGCACTTCATTCTCCGGGCGGTGGCCGATGTCCCGGCGGAGTGACGGCGTCTACGGCGGTACCGGCGGCGGTTTGCGGTGCGGCGGTTCGGCGGCACGGAGCTAGAAGGAGTTCAAGTGGCCGGTAGGGGAACGATCCTTGCATGTAATTTGGTTGTGTCATCCGTGTTTCCCGCTTTGAAGTATGAGACGTGTATGAAGATTTGGGTAGAATGAGCATGTTTAAAAGGACTTTTTAATGAAAATGGTCATTCTTATGAAATGGGAATCAATGTGTTTCAAGTGGTAAATTGGATTCTCCCCTTCATTTCCTATTTTTGGGTATTTTTGGGATGATTTTGGGGTAGAGGAAACCCTATTTTGAGGTTCGGGTTAAGTTTCATGGAACCAGATTTTGGGCTCTAAATGGCATCGGGCTAGGGCGATGCCATTTAAAATAGTGACGGGCTAGGACGACGCCATTTATGCCAGAATTGTTCCGGAAACAGTTTCTGTGAGAAAATAGAGTTGTGTTTTGAATGGCGTCCAGGGACAGCGACGCCTTTCAAACGGCGGCTTCCCAGGACGACGCGTTTTAGTTCAGACCGCCCGGAGGTCTGAATATGTTTCTATCATGATTAGGCGACTAGGGACAGCAACGCCGTTTAAAAAAATGACTGCCATGCACGACATGTTTTAGGCCAACTTCCGGGGCCAGTTTTCACATGAACCAGTTTAGGGGTCTTTGAGTGCTCAAATTAGGTGTGTGATTATCATGAAAATTTATGTTGTTTATGTGACAAATAAACCTATTAAAAACTAAGTGAATGTGATCGCCAGAAACTTTTAACTAAAAAGTTTCAAAAAGAAAAGATTGATTGCCTGCCTGTTTGGAATTGTGAGATGTTGCAGTTCTTGATTCCCTTCTTTCAGCCGGCTGAAGAAAGAGAGCCATTTTGATTTTGTTCTTGCTTTGGCTGCTTATCGGACTTTGAGGATTATCCAGATTCCTTTTCCTTGTTGATTATGATTCTCTTTCTCTCCTTTTGTACCTTACAACAAATAAAGATAAAGAAAAATAATAAGAACTCAAGCAGAGGTAGTATCTATTCTAATGGAGATTCTGATCATGCAACTTAAACGAAGAACTCACTTGTTTGATGATCTTTTAATTTCCTTTAAAAATATGAATTGGAATTATGCTAGTGAGTGTGTGTTGCATGGAGTAATGTGATGAAAATATGAGAAAGATGTAAAAAACCATTTAATAACTAAGTTGGATGGCCCTGGAAAGTCTTGGTCTTGAATGAATCTTGAAAGGGCGAAGAATGGATGAAGAAAGGATGTAGACTCCTAGAAGTAGCAGCAGCACCTCGATCCTTCATCGTTTGGACGTCGTCGCCAAGATTCTTTGCTCAATTTTCACTCAATTATCGCTATCGTCACTAACTTTTCAATGTCTAAGGGGTTGTGTATTTATAGGCTTTACATCCGCAGTTATGATCAGATTAACATGAAGGATTTTAAAGTTTACCCAACTAACAAACAGATTAACACATATTAATTCATCATTATCTGTAATTATCTAAAAATGCGTCGCCCATGGGAGACGTCTTTTAGACTAATTAAGATAAGGATAAACATCCGGAAAAAGAGACAGAAACAGCTTAGGAGACCTAAATGGCGTCGTGCCCTGAAGACGTCTTTTAGCTAATTAATCAATTAATTAAAATTTAAACTTAAAAATCAAAATAGGAATAAAGTATAAATGGCGTCTACATATGTCGACGTCTTTTAAACTTTTTCATATTTGATTAAAATTTAAGTTAAAATCAATTTAATTAATTAACTTAAATTATGTCTATCTAACCCGATACTATTTAGATAATTAATCTGGAAAGATTAATAAAAAATAACTAATGATTAAATATCAGCCCACTTTGAGACATTATTATATGATATGAAATTTACTCAAAATGATGTCAAAATTAGCGTGTCTACAGGGTCTTGAATGACGTCGGCCTTGGGCGACGCGATTCAAGATAGAATTTCATTAAAAGCATGCTTAAAATCGTACATCGAGGCCGAAGATTTATGTATAATCGGAATCACATTGTGAGTACATGTGTTTATGCTATTGTGGTTTGAGTTTGACACCATGTGTCGGTGTGGGAGGGACATGGTGTCTAGGTGGCATTGTTGTCGTACCGATGTGGGAGGGGTACATGTTAGTGTTTCACCTATGGTTTGGGGAAATAGAACCACCTAGAGCCAGTCGGGCCGGAATAGCGAGCGCGCTATTTGAGGGGTTACTGTTTGGTCTTAGCGGGTCGGTGTTTTCCTTGTTTGTCGTGGCAGTTTCCGACGTGTTTCTTACTGTGGGGCCGGGTGTGGTGTTGCTGGAGTTTACCCTTTCGCCACTGGGCCTGATGTAACCTGAGATATCGAGGTTACGAGTGGTACCCTTCGCCCTTTGGCCTGATGTGACTCGGGAGGTTAGGGTTACGGGTAGTCCCTATAGCTTCGGCTTGAGGGGGTTTCACCGGTCCCCAGGGCCCTCTTGAAGCGCCGAGGCCTGACGTTGAAGGAAGTCCAGTCGATAGGACAGTGGTCTATACTGCTTGTGTGCACACGTAACTGGGCGGTGGTGGTTCATTAGTCCCAGTTAGTCCTAGTTTGACTCACTGCCTCACCCTACGGTGCCCGGAACATCGTAGGGGTGGATAGGCATGGGTGTTAGTGGTGTTGTGAGGCGTCGTTTGTATGTGGTCGACAGTGTGGTTTGAGTGTTTAGCCGGATCTTTGATTACGAATTATGGTGTTGAGTTGGGTTACTTGAATTGCTTAGAACTGTGCTTGTTCCATTGTGAACGCATATGTTTCATATCGAGTTTTGGGAGCTGTGTTTACTGCTTTACTTAAATTGCCTTCATTTTGTATTATTATACTTATGGGTGTGTGTGTGTGTGGGAGGCGGGGATCAAATGATCCCTACTGAGCCCAATTCTAGTGTGGCTCACTCCCTGCGGTTTCAGGTGTGGACTTCTTGGCGAGTGGCGGCATGTGGTGTTCTTCTTGGTGTGCGGGTCAACAGCTATCTCTGTTCCGGGGTATGCCCCGATGTTGTTGTACTTTGCTTCTGCCTGTACTTATTTAATTTTTTGGACTATGTAATTATTGTTGGACTGTGTACGGACATTATTAATTTCCTTCCTGCGCACTTGTACTTTCCTTGAAGTCCGTGAGATTGTTATATTTAGCCTTGTTTAACGCTTACTTCTCTAGATGTGTTGTATGAGATCCGGATTAGAACCCGTAGATAATGATCCGATACCCATTTAGTAATCGGGTTTCCGATTATAGGGTGGCGGGTGGTTACATTATTAATCTAAATAGGGTCACTCGCGGTCGACGTCATTTAGCATTTATATAATTATCTCTGATTTTTCTTGTGATTATCTTTACTTAATTGGCCTTTCTAAAGGACAACTTGATTAGACGATGCCTTTCTTAAAGTCGTTAGCTCGACGCGATGCGATTCAGTTGTATAGCCCACAAGCCCAAGTCCATCCATAATCCAACAATTTCTATGTTTGAAAAACTCTACTCGGTTGGAAACACTTTCTTGCCGATTTACAAGAATTTTAGAGGGTTTTATGAGCCTGGGAATCCTAGAAACTCACCCTATAAATATTGTACCTCTTTGGAGCTTGAAAGAGGTTGGCCAATACATCATTTGTAAGTTTTACCCAAGCAACAAGAAAGCCCTCTCTCTGCGAATGTGGGCATCATCCTTTGGGGGTCATTTTTTTCTTCCAAGATTCTACATCCCTCGTTGAAGCATCTTAGAAGTTTGGGTGGCTTTGGAGGGGACAACACTTTTTGTTTTCTCTCTTAATTTCTTCTTTATTCTGTTTACAATTCATTAATTGCATACATCAATCATGATCACCATAAACACACACACACCGATCACTAGCATTACATCATCTTTTTCACCTTCCCTCTGCATATAAGGGTTTTAAAAAACATTCAAAACAAGTGGGGTTTTTTAAGTTAAATTACATATTTTCTTTCTTTCTAGAATAGGTACTACACTCTACTCAACCTTTGGTCATCTTTCTTTCTTCGTTTGTCTTGTTTGCTTGCAAGGAATCGAGGAAGAAAGAAGAAAGGATCTCAATGAGATACATAGCTTCATCTAGTCGTTATTTTCAAGAAGTGAGTGGAAAGTCACAGGAAGGCTCTACATCTTTGGCTGGACGAAGAAGGAGAAGTTGGAAGTCCACCATACTCTCGACTTTAAGGTAATTTCGAGAAGGTTCCGGAGACCCAAAAAATGTTCCTTTCTTACCCTAATATATGTTGGGATTCGGTCATTTTCTTTCCGGGGTATTTATCGACCTTGCATTCCCTTTTATTTCATTTCATGGCCTTGATGTAACGTTTGTAGTGTAAATGGCCTTTTGATTTGATGCTTGCCTTTTGCCTTTTGCTTTTTCTTTTTCTTTTCATGGGACGGATCCTCCCCACACCCCCCCCCCCTCCCTTTTTATTTTTATTTTTTATTTTTATGACGGCCTCCTACTAAGATGGCGGATATTCTTGGTAGTCTATTCTAAGCCTCGTTCCGATATCGTGGGCCGAGTGTAAAAACAAAATTTTTGATTTTTAAAAAGAATGATTTGCACTTTACACGCTCGGTCAAGCTTTCGGTATTCCTTTGGACTTCACATCTCTTGTTACTCACGAACCAAACGTGTCAGTGTGTAGTAATGTGTTTGAATTAAATTATCCAGACTGATAAGGGAATTTGAGTTTCTAAATTTTCTGATTCCACTGGTCTTTCCACCATACTGATCGACTCTTTAACCTAAGGGTAGTATTTCTTAAGATACAGACCGTTCCAGGGGTGAGTTAACTCTTACCCTTCTGCATTAGCTAAACGGTTGGAGCTAAGAACGCGGACCACCAGGTTTTGCAAAGATTCTTTTGACGACCATTTCACTAACTTTGAACTTACGTTCAATGACTTTCTTTTGGTAAAAACGTGCTAGTCTATTTTAATAAACTCTTGCATGATTAGCAGCTGACCATCTTTTCTCGTCTAAGAGTTCTAATTGAGCAAGGAGTACTGAACGGTGTTCATCGATGGAGAATTTCTTATTCAATTTTACTCTTAATGACGGTATAAGGATCTCGTATGGAACTACTGCCTCCATTCCAAATGTTAAGGAATAAGGAGTTTGCCCAGTGGGCGTGCGGATTGAAGTTCGGTAGGCCCATAGAGCCTCAATCAATTTTTCTGGCAAGTCTGTAAATTTATTAGACTTGCACGTCTTTTTGATGATTTTTATCAAAGTCTTGTTAGTTGCCTCTACTTGGTCATAGCCTTGCGGATAATAAGGAGATGAATGATGCAATGCAATTTTGTACCTGTTGCAGAGGTCTTTCAGTTCTTGTGACACGAACTGTGGTCCATTGTCGATGACGATAGTGATAGGAATTTCAAATATGGTGATGATGTTCTTCATTATGAACTTGCAGACGGTTGATGCTTTGACTTCCGTGTATGCTTCAGCTTTTGCCCACTTGGTGAAGTATTCCGTTGCCGTGAGGATGAATGACTTTTGCTTAATGCCGGAATCAGGATTGCCAAGGGGTCCAATGATATCGAAAGCCCACATGGCGAAAGGCCATGGGGAGGAGACATGATGGAGTGAAGATGCAGGAAAATGAATTTTATCGGCGTGAAGTTGGCACTTAGCACACCTACGGACATATCCTACACAATCTTCTTCTATAGTTGGCTAATAGAATCCTTGTCTAAGGATTTTCTTTGCTAACATCTGTCCATTAACATGGCCATCACAAACTCCAGCATGAGCTCCTTCCATAACCTTCCAAAGCTTATCTTCGTCTAAACATCTTAGAAGAACTCCATCAAAACCTCTTTTGTATAGTGCTCCCCTAAGTAGGGTGTATCTTTGAGCAACTCTCGTGATAGCCCTTTTCTCCTCAGTTGTGACTTCTTCAGGATATGATTGATCTTCACAATATTTAGCAATTTCGTAGTACCACGGCTTCTGTTCATCATCCATCTCTTCTAACAACTCCATTAACATAATCTCTCTCTTTACCAAAATATTTTCATCTCTGACCTTTTTCAGTAACTTCTCCTTAGTCCTAAGGAATGAGGGGTCTTTCACGGCGGGTGAAAGACGTCTATGAATGATGATTGATTCGGATTGTCTGCTGATTGGAAAATTAAGAGAAGATGCAAGTGAGGCTAGAGCGTCAGCTAAGATGTTCTGATTCCTAAGAACATGTACGAAGATCAACTTTGTGAAAAGCTTAGCATAAGCAGAAGTAAGTTCTTGATAGGGCTTGAGCTTAGGATCAAGAGTTCGATATTTGGTTAACACCTGGCGAAGAATCAATTGGCTATCACTTACAATTCTGATTTTGGTGGCACCATGGAGATGAGCAGCCTCGAGGCCAGCAAGGAGTGCCTCGTATTCAGTTATATTGTTAGTGACTGGAAAGTCAAGCTGAAAGGCTTGTGGAATGGTGACACCTTCAGGTGATAACAGAACAATGCCGATACCCTTTCCATGGGAATTCAGAGCTCCGTCAAAATGCAGAGTCCACATATCATCTTTGATTCAGTCTATGGACATCAGTTCGTCATCTGGAAACTCCGATCGGACTGGATCAAAACGAGGAAGGGGATGGTGAGCGAGATGTTTTGCTATGGCATAGCCTTTGATCGCTTTCTGTTGAATGTAAGTGATATCAAATTAAGATAGAAAGCTTTGGCATCGTGCTAACCTATCAGTAAGGACAAATTTCTCAAGAAGAAACTTGATCGGATTCATTCTAGCGATGAGATGGACTTCATGGGCTAGAAAGTAATGCTTCAATTTCTGAACAACCCATACAAGTGCTGCACATGTTTTCTCCATCGTTGTATATCTCTGTTCAGCGGGGTTGAGAAGTTTAGAGAGATAGTAGGCTGCCCTCTCCTTTCCTTCTTCATCCTCTTGTGCTAGGACAGCCCCCACTGCATCATCCAGGACAAAAATGTATAGTATCAATGGTTTGCCTGGAGATGGTGGTCTCAAAACAGGAGGACTTGCCAAATAATTCTTTTATCCATCAAACGTCTCCTAACACTTATCGTCCAAATTGAATGTGACTCCCGGCTTGGTAAGCTCGTAGAACGGCTTACACCTTTGTGAGTGTTGGAAGACAAAACGACGAATAAATTGCAACCTCCTGATTAATCCTCTTAACTCTTTCAAGTTTTTGGGAGGTGACATTTCTTTGATAGCCTTCGCCTTATTGGGATCGATCTCAATTCCCCGTTTACTGACAATGAATCCAAGTAATTTCTCTGAGGATACCCCGAATACACATTTCTTGGGGTTCATCTTTAACTGGTATTCTCTTGATCTTTCTAATACTCTTGCCAGAACTTTAGCATGTTCAGCCTTAGTCTTAGATTTCACCAATAAGTCATCCACATACACTTCTAGATCGATATGCATCATGTCGTGAAATATTGTCATCACAGCCCTTTGATAAGTGGCTCCAGCATTCTTTAATCCAAATGGCATGACGATATAACAATATGTTTCCCAAGGTGTAGTGAATGATGTCTTTTCTTGATCTTCTTTTGCCAATTTAATCTGATTGTATCCTGAAAATCCATCCATAAATGATAAACTTTCATAGCCAGCAGTATTATCAATGAGTACATTAATGTAAGGCAATGGAAAATCATCCTTAGGACATGCCTGGTTCAAATCGCGGAAGTCAATACAGATCCTGACCTTCCCGTCTTTCTTCATAACCGGGACTATGTTAGCCACCCATTGTGGATAGAGGACAACTCTAATGAATTTAGCTTTATATAACTTGTCGACCTCTTCCTTCATCTTTAAAGCCATTTGTGGGTGGAATCGCCTTAACTTCTGTTTGACCGGGCTAGCTCCATCCTTTAATGTCAACCTGTATTCCACTAGTGATGAGTCTAACCCCGACATATCCTCATAACTCCAGGCGAAAGTGTCCTTATAATCTTTAAGAACTTGTACCATTACCTTCTCATCTATTTCGGAAAGATTCTTGCTAACGAGGACAACCTTAGGTTTGTCTTCAGTCCCTAGATTGATTTCTTTGGTGGGCTCTTCTACGGCAGCTGAGGTTCATCGAATCTTTTTACTCCACTGGCATATGCCTCAGCCGCGTCCTCGTCATCTTCTTCATCTTCAACAATGGGGTCTTTTTCATGTATTAATTCATACACCCCATATCCATCATTAACTGACTCATCATCTATACAATCTTATGGCATCTGAATAGGATTCTCTAATAGTTGAGGGATCATAGAGCAAGAAAGGCATTTATCAGCTAAATCCTGGAAGTATCTATCTGGAATTTGTTTACCCTTAGATTTTCTAGACTTCCTAACTTGACTAACCTGCCTAGACTCCCTAACTTCACTAGACTCCCTATCCTGACCTAATGAGGACGAAGCAGAATGAAAATTATAGGATACAGGCGGAAATACAGGGGAATTCTCCCGAGGGGAGGGGCAGAGTAGATCTAGAAGAGAATCTTGACCGAATGACCCACGCGATGGGGTATAATCGGACAAGTAGGAAGTTTCCTCAATGAGGATCTGGGCAAAATTTGTTGCCAAATTGGCATTTTTTTTTTTTTTTGAGAAAAGATGAATTAATCATAAAACAAGAATGAAGGTGAATAGGATGAGAATGGGATGGAGGAAGTGGCACCAAGGCCAAAGGATTTGGGGGATCATACAGCTGTATGTCCCAGATTAAATCATAAATCCTCTCTGGATCGAGAGGATATTGGGAATGAAGTTCCGTGGGGATAAGGTGATCATGATGGGCGGAGCCCGTGGAATATCCTCAGTAATGACCCGCGACCAAGTCGGGGTTAGAAGCAGAGTGCGGAACAATGTATGAAGTGTGAAAATGTGAGAAGGATAAGTCCCTCTCCAGATAAGATCCGTAGTATAACCAGCTTTATAGGGGTCATCTGACTCCCCTTCATATGTTTCCTTAGACAGCAGTATTCTTTTATCAAAAATGGCACCAGGCCCTTCAATCAGTTCATTTATTTGTGACGGCTACTTAGGTTCTAAAGGATCAAGAAATAGTATGTTCAATGCAATATAAAGATCCCTTAAGTCAAACCTGTTAGTTTTAGGTGGCCTACAAGCCAATCTGACTATGTAAATCTCGTTCATTTATTAATAAAATGGCATAATATTCATTATGTGTAAATCGCATTCAGACAGATCCAGATCTGTTCCGTCGCTTCTCCGAATCCCGTTCGATGGGAAATCGTCTGCGTGTTGCGGCGATCATTGCGGCGACCGACGGAGGTTTCGTGGGCTGCGAAGAACGAGGAACGCGAGGATATCTGTCGCGAGGAGGATCGCGTGTACTTCGCTAGAGGCCGGGCGCTTGCGCGGCTTGCGGTGTCGCACCAACGGAACCGAATGGTTGCGGATTCGTATCCGCACACGGTGAGAATCGATTATCCGATAATCGTAGGTTTTAGTTTTTCGAAACGGGAAAACGGATCGCTGTATTATTTTTTTTTTCGCTGCGTGAGCGATCCAGAGTAACCCGAGAAATCCCAACAGTGGTATCAGAGCCAGGTTCCATTGTTTCTCGTCCCGTTTCGATCTCTAAATTAATTTTTCATGAGTTATTCCATGCGTTTAATCCGATTAAAATGACCGAATAGTGTTCATAAGATGAACACAAATAATTAGATTATTTTTCTGTGATTTTTCGGATTTTATTTGGGGTGTTATGGTGTTCTTAATGAGATGATGAACCGGAGCTTTTCGGCAACTTCATACGAGCTTCCCAAGTGTTGGGATGGCCGGCCGAGACTCTGGATCCATAGAGGATAGTCACCACTATCCACCGGTCACCAAGATTGCCGCCGGAGTGCCCTTGGAGGTCTTTATATTGAAGCCATAAATCGGTTTTAAAACCTGTGAAAAACCAGTTTTTGGGTGAATAGGAGGTCTCTTTTTGGGCTTCTCCGGAACCCTTGCCGGCGCCGGGCACGTCGCCGGCACCGAGGACGTCGCTGGTTGGGCCGGGCGACGCCGGGGCCGGCCAGCGACGGCGCTGGTACCCCCCTTTCCCACCTGCAAACCCTAGGGTTTCAGGTTGAAGAAAGGGGGCATCGGGCTCGTATGGGAGGGCCGGCTCCGACCGGTCCGACCGGGCCTGGACCGGCCGGGTCTCTGCTGACCATGGCCCGAGCCCAAGCGCCCAACTGTTGGGCGCCTGGTCCGAGCCCTGGCTCAGCAGGGCCCGAGCCAGGGCTCACGCTTATGGGCTGGGCCCATTTTTTTAAAATCCCGTAATTTGATTTAAATCCCCATATTAAAACCCTTGATCCAATTGAAATAGAATTAGATTTTAAATTTAAATTTAAAATTGTTTTAAATTTAAATATTGGTCTAATAATTCTAAATTGGATCATTAATGATTTTGAATCATTATCTTATTAACAATTAGATTGATAAATTAAGGGTTAATTATTAGTTTAATTGTTAAATTAATAATGAACCTTAATTTAAATAATTTAAGAGTTACATTAGTGTTTAATAATTTTTAGTCTAAGAGTTAGATTATTTATTATTAAATCATTTAATTGTTAATTTATTAGAGTTAGTTATTAATTTAATTGTTAAATTAATAATTAATTCTAATTGACTAATTTAATTGTTAAATTAGTAATCTTTAATTATTATTGTTAGTTATTAATTTAAAGGTTAAATTAATGATTAACATTAATAATCTAATCTAATAGTTAGATTAGTAATTATTAATTAATTAAAGTTAATTGTTAATTTAAGTGTTAAGTTAATAATTAATTTTAAATTAACTAATCTAAGTGTTAGATTAGTAGTAAATTAATAATTGGAGTTAATTAATAATTTAAGTGTTAAATTATTAATTAACTTTGTTGGACTAGTCTAAGAGTTAGATTAGTCATTAATAGTCTAATTGTTAGATTATTAATGGGGTTTAATCTAAGTGTTAGATTATTAGAATTGTTCTAATTTGCATGGAATAATCTGGAATTATTAATTTGGAGTGTGTGCGCATGTGATGTGTGTTTAATGCTTTTAAATTTTGATTTAATTGCATGTTAAGTTAATAAAATGAGTTTTCGAAATTCAAATACCAATTTTGATTGGATCCCAGTTTTTTGAAAGCCAAAATTATTTATTTTGAAAAACTCATTTGTTTTAGCCATGTGATGCGCTGAATCATGTGTGGGATGTTTAAAACACACCGTGGTCATGGATATGCACTTAATTTATTATTCATGTGATGAATGGATTGTGTGGATCGTGGATGTATGATTGTTTATTAATTGTTAATAAATAGAGGTCTACGCACCTCTCTCTCTCATACTCCGATGTATTTCTACCTCTCTCTCTCTCTTGTACTCGCCATAAGGCCTTCTTCAATTTACTTGTAATTCTAGAATTTATTGTAATATGATCGAGGCAACAGAGGAAGGAGCGAGGACGATCCACAGCTGCAACCAGGAAGGCGAAAAGATTAAGATCCTTTGCCTATGTGTTTGCAGGTTTATCTAATGTAAATGTTATGTTAGATTGTGTGTGCGTTTAACTGTTGGCTCCAGTCAAACCCACGGTGCTATCCATGACCACACTAATGACATGTATGTGATGTATTATTTTCTTTTGATTATGAATCAAAGCAGGTATAGTATTTAGTAAATATATACGATATATTTATATACTATCACCTAGGAGAGACCAAGATAAAAGTTATCTAAATACCCTCAGATAAACTCTAAGCCATAACGCGAGTAGTTGAGAACTTACCGCATAGTCCACCATCGTTATAGTCATAGGATTCGAATCACTTTAGGCAGGTTTGTTGTGCTATCCACAAGGCCTGCTTAATTGGGAGGAGAAACTGTGGCTATGGCATTAAATGCCTATATGATCGGGGTAGAGGAACCATGTAGCTTTGTTGTGCTATCCACAAGGGCTGCATGCAAATCTATGCTCGTCGCGTAATGATGGTTAGCTTAGACCAGAATTAGTGGTTTGTTGTGCTATCCACAAGGCCATTAAATCTCTGGAGACCGAAGCTATGATCAGATATTGCAAGGAGTTGCAAGTCCCATGAGTTGGGTGCTCTTTGATTGTATTACAATTTGTTGTGCTATCCACAAGGCTGTAGTGCAAGTCATTGAGATTCTGATCCCTACTAGGAGACTGTCGGCGTCTCCCGTTCTGTATAACTGAGGGTTATACAATCCGTCGAAAATTAGTGGGAGTTAAACTTGAACAAAAGACCATGTCTTGTTTTAAATTTTAATAATTGAACATCTGCTAAATAAATTTTACTCATCTCCTGTAGGGAATTATGTCGTCGAATAATCCACTCCGTGGCATACTTGATGCCCTTTTGACTTACCTGATCTACTTGGATTGGTTCAGAAACCTGAAGAATGTCTTCAGATCTGAGCACATTGACTTTGTCCCTGGAGCTGATCCTCCTGCTGAATCGGCATTGGATGCCTCTGAAGCAGAGATGATTGCTAACGATAAAAGATCGAAGGACAAAGGCAAAAGAGTAGTGAAGGGTGATTGCTTCTACTATAAGCAGTATGGTCACTGGAAAAGGAACTGCAAGGAGTTCCTTCATGATAAAGCTTATGGAAGAGTGAAGCTGTCTGAAGCTTCAGATATCTATATGATAGATATCAACTTATCAGTTAGAGATTCCAGATTGTGGGTATTAGATACCAGATGTGCTTCTCATATCTGCCATGATGTGCAGATGCTGACAAGTAAGCGTAAGCTGAGACAAGGCGAGGTGGAATTGAGGCTAGGAAACGGCGCAAAAGTTGCGGCGATTGCTGTTGGGACAGCAAACCTCAGGCTTCCATCGGGAGACGCCTTACTTTTAGAAGATTGTTATTATGTTCCTAGCATAATAAAGAACATCATATCAATATCTTGTTTGGACAAGATAGGATATAGGTTGACTATTGAAAATAGAAGTTGTTCGATTTATTATGGTAATAAATCAATAGCTTCAGCATCTTTAGTCAACGGTCTATATCTCTTAGATGTTTCTTATTACAATATTCAAATTGATAATGCTCTTAAGAAGAGTAAGAATTGTGTGAACCAGGCCTACATGTGGCATTGTAGACTTGGGCACATTGGCGAAAGCAGGTTGCAAAGTTGCACAAGCATGGTTACTTAACTGCATTCGATTATGAATCGTTTGCAACATGTGAATCCTGCCTTATGGGAAAGATGGCAAAATCTCTATTTACTGGACATGGAGAACGTGCCAAGGACATTTTGGAACTAATACATTCATATGTATGTAGTCCAATGTCCACCCAAGCCAAAGGTGGCTTTTCTTACTTCATCAAGTTCACCGATGACTTCTCAAGATTCGGCTATGTGTACTTAATGAAGTACAAGTCGGAAGCATTTGAGAAGTTCAAGGAGTTCAAGAATGAGGTAAAGAAGCAGTTAGGAAAGAGTATTAAAGCTCTTCGATCAGATCGAGGAGGAGAATACTTGAGTACTAATTTCACACAATTCTTAAAGGATAATGGTATCCTTTCTCAGCTGACCCCTCCATATACACTACAGATGAATGGTGTATCAGAAAGGAGGAATCGCACCTTGTTGGACATGGTGCGATCCATGATGAGCTTTTCGGGATTACCAGTGTCCCTCTGGGGGTATGCTCTAGAGTCAGCAACATACCTACTGAATAGAATACCCAGCAAGTCTGTGGCCTCTACTCTATATGAGATATGGAAAGGCAGGAAACCAGAATTTAAACATGTTAAAGTCTGGGGTTGTCCTGCTCATGTAAAGAGGCATGATCCAGACAAGCTGGAATCACGAACTGATAAATCGAGGTTTGTAAGATATCCAAAGGAAACCTTTGGATACTATTTTTTCCATCCTGGTGAACAAAAGGTGTTTGTCGCCAGAAAAGCTGTCTTCTTGGAAGAGGAATACCTTCTCCAGGAGGACAGTAGGAGTAAAATAGTACTGGAAGAGGTTCCAGATCGCCAAACAGCTATATTATCATCAGATGAGATATCAGTTCCTGAATCTGTTCAGGTACACACAGATGAGCCTCGTAGATCTGGTAGAATACCTAGACTACCTGAATGATATGTGGTGCATATTGCTGAAGGTAAATCTAAGGTACAATATAATGAGGATGATGATCCGTAAACCTACCAGGAGGCCATAGAAGGCCCAGAAGCCGGGAAATGGCGAGAAGCCATGAACTCAGAAATCCAATCCATGTACACCAACCAAGTTTGGAACTTGGAGGACTTGCCCGAGGGTATTGTACTCATCGGTTGCAAGTGGATCTTTAAGAGAAAGATCGGTGCTGATGGACAGATCAACACTTATAAGGCAAGGTTGGTGGCAAAGGGATATCGTCAAAGGTAAGGAATTGACTATGACAAGACTTTCTCACTAGTTGCCATGATAAAGTCGATCAGAGTTCTACTCGCCATTGTTGCACATTTTGATTATGAAATCTGACAGATGGATGTAAAGACTGCCTTCCTTAATGGTAACCTTGAGGAAGAGGTGTATATGATACAACCAGAAGGTTTCACATCCAAAGAATCTCCAGATAAAGTGTGCAAGCTTCAGAGGTACATTTATGGACTGAAGCAGGCTTCCCAGAGCTGGAACATAAGATTTGACGAGGCTGTCAAGTCTTATGACTTCATTAAGAATGAAGATGAGCCTTGTGTGTACAAGAAGACCAGTGGGAGTGCAGTCACTTTTCTAGTTCTTTACGTAGATGACATACTACTCATTGGGAATGATGTAGCTATGATGTCATCAGTAAAGATCTGGCTGTCGAAAAAACTTCTCCATGAAGGATTTGGGAGAAGCATCCTACGTATTGGGAATACGGATCTATAGAGATAGATCAAAGAGGATGCTTGGAATGACCCAATCATTGTACATAGATACCATAGTCAAAAGGTTTGGCATGGAAAATTCCAAGAGAGGTCTCATACCGATGAGACATGGAATTAGTCTCTCAAAGGAGTAGTCTCCTAAGACTCCTAATGAGAGGGCATTCATGGATAGAATACCCTATGCCTCTGCCATAGGATCTATCATGTATGCCATGCTATGTACACGGCCTGATATTGCATTTGCTCTAAGTGTTACGAGCAGATTTCAGGCTGATCCAGGCGAAGAGCACTCGAAGGCAGTGAAATGTATCCTTAAGTACTTGAGAAGAACTTAGGATATGTTTCCTGTCTACGGAGGAGATGACTTGAAACTGCGAGGCTTTACTGACTCGAGTTTCCAGTCGGATCCAGATGATAGTAAGTCTACATCTGGATTCATGTTTACTTTGAACGGAGGCGCAGTGTGCTGGAAGAGTTCCAAGCAAGTAACCACTGCAGATTCGACGACTGAAGCTGAGTACATCGCTGCAGCTGAAGTCGCCAAGGAAGCAGTGTGGTTGAAGAAATTCATCACCGACCTCAGCGTAGTTCCCAACATCTCTGAGCCTGTTCCACTGTTGTGCGACAACAATAGAGCGATTGCGCAAGCGAAAGAGCCGCGGTCTCATCAGAAATCGAAGCATATTCTAAGGCGCTTTCACCTTATCAGAGAGATCATATCCAGAGGAGATGTAGTAGTGGAAAGAGTTCCATCCGTCGACAATGTAGCAGATCCACTGACGAAGCCGTTGGCTCAAATAGTGTTTGAGCGTCACCTAGAGTCTATTGGCTTATTGTATAAAGGTAATTGGCTTTAGTCCAAGTGGGAGATTGTTAGTTTTAGGTGGCCTACAAGCCAATCTGACTATGTAAATCTCGTTCATTTATTAATAAAATGACATAATATTCATTATGTGTAAATCGCATTAATTCTCGTTTCATAATGAAGTCCGTGAATATGTGCTATAATGATCAGATTATTATGAGATCATACTAATGAGACTGATCACTTAAACACACATATTCTTAATTGTTCATAGTCGGAGGATATCCGAGAAGGACATCGGATATCCGGTTAGACTAGTACAGATTACTCCTGCTTATATGATGAGGGTGACTGATCTCATAAGTCACTTGTGTGGAGACACTAAGGCGAATCTGTAGGTGCTCATTGGAGAATGAGTTCACTGAACTGATCCGACTGAATCGTTAGATGGTATTGTACCTCACTTCAACCAGCTTGATTCTATTGTCGCAGTTGCGTGGATGGTCCTCGGACCTGAGACACCAAGGACACCTTGGCGGTGGACTTCTGTGCTTTGACCTTGGTTTACGAATCTCTAGCCACGGGATTCTAATACGCCAAGGATTGGGTACAACGGAATACCGTTGAAGGGAATTGTGTGTTAATAAGGAATCATTCGCTCTCGGTACTTAGAGAGAGAATGTTCTAGGAAGGATGCGCGAAAGTCCCTGGCTAGGGTGGACGATAATATCGGGAAAGGAGTTTTCTGATATTCATCAGCAGCATCCAATCCAAGTGAGTCGACCGGTTAGTGTTTGACAACTGGTTATACCCTGAGTTGACTCGAGAGCATTGTACGAATGAAGGATTATATCCACGCGGTAACTGTCGGCGGAAAGGTTCCAAGAGTGGGTTACTTAACCCCAATACCTTCCGGGTTTACGCGGTGTTGCTTGGCAGCCAACGTGATCGGAGGCCCGGTCGAATTCGATGTGCGACATCAATTCGATTGATTAATTAATTAATAAATGATTATTAATTTATTAATAAAGCCAGTGAGGAGTCATTGGGCTTGTTGGGCCATTAACTGGACTGGTACTTGGGCCTAGAGGGTCACACACAAATGATTCTCAAGGCGATGGATAAATAAGTGGGTTTTATACAAACCGGGGGTTTTTATGAAAAACCGCGCGGTTAGTGTAAAACATAGCGAACGGGCTGAGCAGGCCAAGCTGCTGCTAACCCTAGCCACCCCTCCTCTGTTTCTCTCTCTCTCTGGCGTCCAGACAGATCTAGATCTGTTCCGTCGCTTCTCTGAATCCCGTTCGATGGGAAATCGTCTGCGCGTTGCGGCGACCGGCGGAGGTTTCGTGGGCTGCGAAGAATGAGGAACGCGAGGATATCCGTCGCGAGGAGGATCGCGTGTACTTCGCTAGAGGCCGGGCGCTTGCGCGGCTTGCGGTGTCGCACCGACGGAACCGAACGGTTGCGGATTCGAATCCGCACAGGGTGAGAATCGATTATCCGATAATCGTAGGTTTTAGTTTTTCGAAACGGGAACGGATCGCTATTTGATATTTTATTTTCCGCTGCGTGAGCAATCCGGAGAAAACCAAGAAAACCCAACAAAACCATCTGTACCATTCACACTCAGGGTCTTGGAACTTCCTCCTTTTTATTGGCCGCAAAACCTCCAAGGATTGGTACGTGAGCAACTCTGAACAATGTATGGCTAGGTCTCTTCCATATATGTCATGGAGATCAAAACAGGAAGTGATGACCACTGTGTTATCATGATTGATCACGGGCCCCTTGACGAAATGTATATATAGGGTCCATGTTAAGGGGTACCGGCCTTCTTTGCATGGTGTGGACATTGTCTCCTAGACCTTTTGGCCATCTTCATTCTCTTCCTGCTGAGTAATGTCGTGCCTCACTTTTCTTGGCCTATAGCCCAGGCCATTTCCAGGTATCCTTCGGTTGTCCTTGATGGGTGTGGTTCTGCCTTGTAATTGTGTGCCTAGGCCCTTTCTAGGCTGATAACCACCCTTCAACATTATCTTCCATCCAGGGGTACTCATGCACTTCCCCCGCTTTATGGCATTCAGTGGATAAGGAGTAAGAGTGGCGGCCTTTAAAGGATCAGCCACCGGACGGTAGACTTGTAATACCGACAGAAAAGGTTATCGGCCAGGTGAAGAAGTTGGCTTGATATTCAAGGAGTAAGCAACAGCAAGGATCGGCATGCTCATAACTTTAATGATTCGTCCTTTGTAAGGAAATTTGAGGCACTGATGATTCGTAGAGGGAATCGCCTCGAGGGTTTTTATATAAGGACGACCCAAAATAGCATTCAAGGAAGGATCGATTTTCAAAATGTGAAATTCGACCTCGGCATGGCATATAGGGCCTAAGTCCACTTTTAAATAGACCATTCCCAGAAGGGAACGGGTGGAATTATCATAAGCTGTAACAGAGATAGGGCTAGGCAACCATTTTTCTTTGGGTACACTACACAATTCAAGGGTTTTCAGAGGCAGGACATTAATTGAAGTCCCTGTGTCGACTAGACATGCATCTACGGCTTTTTTGCAGATATTGACCGTAATACTTAGAGCCATGCTCCTGGCTGCTAGTGGTGCTAGTTCCGAGGCATGAAATGAGATAGAGGGCTGATCCCCCTGAGGAACTAGTAGTGCGGCCATCTTCTTTATCGGCATGTCTTCGTTGACAATCACTTTTTGTAGATACTCCATCAGAGCCTCCTGATGGGTCTTCGATCTCTTTATCAATTCAAGCACAGAGATTCGTGCCGGTGTTCTGTCAAGATGTTTCAAAAGGTCATATTGAGTGCCTGGTGCACTCTCATCGTTATGTGCTTCCTCCGACGGCTGTGATAGGCCGTCTCTGACTGTTGATTGAGGAAAGACCTTATTGAAGATCCTCCCACTCCGGAGTGCATGTTCTTCAGTTGTGGAAGGTTCGGGCGACAGCTTGAGCATCGTAGGGTTAGTGGATGATGTGGATGGTGTGGAGGGTTGGTATGTGGGTGATGGCGTGGGGTTAGTTGGTGATGACATTGTACAGATGAGAGGCTTAGATGGTTGGATGGTGGAGGGGTAAGTGATTGGTGTGGATGAAGTAGGGAATGGTACGCAGAGTAATGGTTAGATGGTTGTATGGTATTTGGGTAAGTGGTGGTAGTGGTAGGTGATGTAGAGAATGGTACGCGGAGCAGTGGTTTGGATGGCATGAGGGGTGCGTAATTAGCTTGCGGGGGGTTGTTTGATGGAGGTGTGGTGGCGTAAGGGGTAATGGGTTTAAGGAAAGCGGGCAGTGGTGATGGGTTAATGGGTGCGGGAGTGATATGAGGGTGTTGGTATAGGCGTAATGGTAACGGGTTGTGGTTTAGGTATATGGAGGGTGCGGCGTGGTGGTTGCTCAGTGGTGCTCGGAGTGTGACCCGTTGAATAAATAGAGGAAGAGTCCTCTATCTTCCACTGTTGCCCTCGATTAGCCTCAGACCGGCTATTTGTTAAAATGGGGGCAACTTGATTATGGTTCTGGTGCTCCGGGAGTGGGTTCTGCACTATACCCATGTTTGAAGGCGCCGCCGCCTGCGCCGGCGCTCTTGGTTGTTGCTGTTGCTGTTGCTGTTGAGGTCTTTTCGCCTTCAGGGCGGATATATACTTCCTCATTTCTTTCCAATCAATGCCTCCATGCTCGTTGAGATTATGAATATAATCTCGGAATTGGAAGTAGGTGTTTATTGTGTGTCCAGGTTGTCGGTGGAAATAACAATACATAGAAGTGTCGGCATTTTGGGGCCAAACTGTTTTTTCTCTTGGCAAGACCAAGGCATTGGCTGCCATTAAAGTATTGAAGACATCTGTCAAGGACTCTGGAACGACTGGATATTCTACCATTTTCGGGCCTGGAGGTTTTCTCTACTGGTTATAATCAGCAGGAGGAGGCACATTGTGGTATGCCGGCGGTGCGCGCGGCTGGAATTGCTGCTGTTGTGGGGGCTGATACTGTAATTGCCGTTGTGGCTACTGTTGTGGCTGCTGTTGTGGTTACTAGTTCGGCTGCTGAGGCCGCTGGTACTGTGGTTGCTGATATTGTGGGTTCGGCTGCTGCTGTCTGTAACCCTACTGGTTTGGCTGCTGCGGCCGCTGGTACTGTGGTTGCTGATTCCTCCCGAATTAGGGCTGATTGTTGTTCATGCTACTAACTTGCTCATGGGAGAGCGTGCCCTCAGTGGTTGGACCTGTGCTAGGAGAGTTTGGCACGGCAGGCTTCCGAGGTGTAGGCCTGTTAGGTCGGTGAGGATCAAAGACACTAGAGAATGTAGCATCCTTGAAAGCATTCTGACAATAATGTGCTCTTTCATAGAGCTCTGCCATGCTGGTCAAGTTGTTCAGGACGAGGACTAACTTAAACTAAGGTGTAGCATTGGAGATTAACATTTGTACTTGCTCTGACTCAGACAGATGATCTTTCACTTTTTTTGCCATGCCTCTCCATCTATCAGCAAAACTGACGAATTTCTCGTCGGGCTTCATTTTTTCTGCTATCAAGTCAGTAATGGACAGAGAGGGGGCAACTCTATCATGGTTTTGTTGAATAAACTTTCGTGACACGATACCATAGTCCTCTACTTCAGCAGGTTCTAAAGAAAAGAACCATTCGAGGGCTAGCCCCTCCAGAGATTTCCTAAACAAAAATGCTAACGACCTCTTGTCGTTTTGCCAGAAAGATGACTCATATATAAACTCCTTCAAATGAGTGAAGGGGTTACCAGTACCGTTGTATTTTCGGTATACTGGCATCTCAGAGTGTGGCAGATGAAATACAGGCAGACTTGGTAGGTTAATCTCAGGTGTAGCTTTAACTCCCATCATCTTCTGAAGGTTGTTGAACTGTTCATCCATACGCTCCATCTTTGCAAGTAGAGCTTGTGTCGTTGGATCAACCTGGGGAGGAGGGGGAGGTGGAGGTACATGATAGGCCTGTTGCCTAGAGTATGTGGGGCAAGGAGGACAATAGAGTTGAGGTTCGGCAGAGCTTCCGCCATGCCCGAGGGCATTTTGGTAAGTAGGCGTCGGCGGCCGGACCAGTTGCCTCAAAGAGGACAATTGTGGCCCAGCTGGCTGAGAAGTTGAAACATGGAGGCCTTCTATGGCCTGGTGAATGAAGGAAGTATGATGAGGAGGTGCTTGAGGAATGACAGGGGGAGCCGCAGGGTTCGGCTCGGCAGACTGCATGGGCGTCTTCCCCTTCAAAATAGACTGGATTGTCTCGAACTGTCGACGATCCAAACGGGAGGCAAGAACTCCCAAAGCGTTCACTAGATCCGAGGGATTGGAGGATGATGGATCATTCGGGTTCATGCCCCCCTAGAAAATAGGATTAGAAACCGCATGCACATACGGAGGAAGATCAGAATATTGATTATGAGCGCAAGGAAGGGGGATTTGGTGGTTTCCCTCGTATCGAATTGGACAAGAATGTGGATTACGGGGGGCATCAACATCTCCCCCGCTTCAAAGTGATAATTAGACTCAAGAGGGGGCATTAGCATCTCCCTCGTAGTTGACTAGGGCATCTGGAGCCATCCTCAAATCCCTACCTGATTGAAGTAGCATGATATTAGATTTTTTCAAAGATTTACAGACGAGTTGCACAGAGATTAAGTAGATAAGTGGATATTTAACGTTATTTCAGGATTACTTGTTGCGTTATTTAGATTCAATTAATCACAAATTCACTCAAGGGGTAGGATCCTAGTTTCAGTTCAATTTCCACCATTATACTCTATGGCCTTCTCTTACAACATTATGAAAATATAACCAGGACTTCGATTGGTACAACCAGCCCGATGAACAAGGAGGAATACCTTGATTTTGGGGACTTACGGAGGTCTTAACGCCAACCACTCTAGTCTGATCGAGGGACCGACCCAATCAGAGAGAGTTGAAGACGTTAAGAAAGGTGTTTCTAAGAGAAAAGAGGGGTGTTAGCCCCAGCACGTATGACCTGTGGCCTAGATGGCCTCTAATACTTATTACGTAATGTGTAGTAGCAAACAGATCAGGAATCTGAGAACTGAAAAAAAACAAGAAACTGCCTGAATCGCGTTGATGTTCGTCGACGCTATTCATACATAACCTTTTTTTTTTTTTTGCAGAAACTCAGGCAGCAAACAGCAAAGATTTTTGCCTGAAAGGCGTCTGGATTGGGCGACGCGGTATGAAACGCGTCGCTGCTCCTGGACGCTTTTCAAGTCACAGAATCAACAATTAAAGAGGAATTTCTGGATCGATTCTTCCTCAAACAGACAGGATGAAAGCAGTAAATAATTGGCTCATGCGATTCTTTTTATTTCAATTTTTTTTAACAGGATGATTTATCATATAAACAACAAAACATTCAATCAATCACACATGCTTCTTATCACAAAAACAGCTCTTCAATCAATCAAACGGGGAGGACAAGATCTTGCCACAGGAGTGTGCACGTGGAGCACGTAGGAATAATAATTAAATTAAAAACTCACCGATCGGTGAGGGCGTGTCGAGAGACACAGGTGGTGCACAGAGAGTGCCCGATTGTTGAAAGTAAGAACAAGGTTAAAAGATGGCGAGACCAAGTCCCACCGTGATCACCAAAAAGCTGTGAGTGCTCAAATTAGGTGTGTGATTATCATGAAAATTTATGTTGTTTATGTGACAAATAAACCTATTAAAAACTAAGTGAATGTGATCGCCAGAAACTTTTAACTAAAAAGTTCCAAAAGAAAAGATTGATCGCCTACCTGTTTTGGAATTGGGAGATGTTGAAGTTCTTGATTCCCCTCTTTCAGCCGGCTAAAGAAAGAGAGCCATTTTGATTTTGTTCTTACTTTGGCTGCTTATCGGACTTTGAAGATTATCCAGATTCCTTTTCCTTGTTGATTATGATTATCTTTATCTCCTTTTTGTACCTTACAACAAATAAAGATAAAGGAAAATAATAAGAACTCAAACAGAGGTAGTATCTATTCTAATGGAGATTCTGATCATGGAACTTAAACGAAGAACTCACTTGTTTGATGATCTTTTAAACCCCTTTAAAAATATGGATTGGAATCATGCTAGTGAATGTGTGTTGCATGGAGTAATGTGATGAAAATATGAGAAAGATGTAAAAAACCAATTAATAACTAAGTTGGATGGCCCCTGGAAAGCCTTGGTCTTGAATGGATCTTGAAAGGACGAAGAATGGATGTAGACTCCTGGAAATAGTAGCAGCGCCTCGATCCTTCAACGTTTGGACGTCGTCGCCAAGATTCTTTGCTCAATTTTCACTCAATTATCGCTATCATCATTAACTTTTCAATGACCAAGGGGTTGTGTATTTATAGGCTTTACATCCGCGGTTATGATCAGATTAACATGAAGGATTTTAAAGTTTATCCAACTAACAAACAAATTAACACAGATTAATTCATCATTATCTGTAATTATCTAAAACGCGTCGCCTATGGGAGACGTCTTTTAGACTAATTAAGATAAGGATAAACATCCGGAAAAAGAGACAGAAACAACTTAGGAGACCTAAATGGCGTCGTGCCCTAAAGACGTCTTTTAGCTAATTAATCAATTAATTAAAATTTAAACTTAAAAATCAAAATAGGAATAAAGTATAAAAGGCATCTTCACATGTCGACGTCTTTTAGACTTTTTCATATTTGATTAAAATTTGAGTTAAAATCAATTTAACTAATTAACTTAAATTATGTCCATCTGACCCGATACTATTTAGATAATTAATCCGAAAAGATTAATAAAAATTAACTAATGATTAAATATCAGACCACTTTGAGGCATTATTATATGATATGAAATTTACTCAAAATGATGTCAAAATTAGCGTGTCTACAGGGTCTTGAATGACGTCGGCCTTGGGCGACGCGATTCAAGACATAATTTCATTAAAAGCATGCTTGAAATCGTACATCGAGGCCGAAGATTTATGTATAATCGGAATCACATTGTGAGTACACGTGTTTATGCGATTGTGGTTTGTGTTTGACACCTTGTGTCGGTGTGGGAGGGACATGGTGTCTAGGTGGCATTGTTGCCATACTGGTGTGGGAGGGGTACATGTTAGTGTTTCACCTATGGCTGGGGGAAACAGAACCACCTAGAGCTAGTCGGGCCGGAGTAGCCAGAGCGCTATCTGAGGGGTTACTGTTTGGTCTCAGCGGGTCGGTGTTTTCCCTGTTTGTCGTGGCAGTTTCCGGCATGTTTCTTATTGTGGAGCTGGGTGTGGTGCTGCTGAAGTTTACCCTTTCGCCACTGAGCCTGATGTAACCTGAGATATCGAGGTTACGAGTGGTATGCTTCGCCCTTTGGCCTGATGTGACCTGGGAGGTTAGGGGGTTTCACCGGTCCCCAGGGCCCTCTTGAAGCGCCGAGGCCTGACGTTGAAGGAAGTCCAGTCGATAGGACAGTGGTCTATACTGCTTGTGTGCACACGTAACTGGGCGGTAGTGGTTCATTAGTCCCAGTTAGTCCTAGTTTGACTCACTGCCTCACCCTACAGTGCCCGGAACATCGTAGGGGTGGACAGGCATGGGTGTTGGTGGTGTTGTGAGGCGCCGTTTGTATGCGGTCGACAGTGTGGTTTGAGTGTTTAGCCGGATCTTTGATTACGAATTATGGTGTTGAGTTGGGTTACTTGAATTGCTTAGAACTATGCCTGTTACTTTGTGAACGCATATGTTTCATATCGGGTTTTGGGAGCTGTGTTTACTGCTTTACTTAAATTGCCTTCATTTTGTATTATTATACTTACGGGTGTGTGTGTGGGAGGCGGGGATCGAATGATCCCTACTGAGCCCAATTCTAGTGTGGCTCACTCCCTGCGGTTTCAGGTGTGGACTTCTTGGCGAGTGGCGGCGTGTGGTGTTCTTTTTGGTGTGCGGGCCAACAACTATCTCAGTTTTGGGATATGCCCCGATGTTGTTGTACTTTGCTTCTGCCTGTACTTATTTTTTTTTTTGGACCATATAATTATTGTTGGACTGTGTATGGACATTATTAATTTCCTTCCTGTGCACTTGTATTTTCCTTGAAGTCCGTGAGATTGTTATATTTAGCCTTGTTTAACGCTTACTTCTCCAGACGTGTTGTATGAGATCCGGGTGAGAACCCATAGATAATGATTCGATACCCATTTAGTAATCGGGTTTCCGATTATAGGGTGGCGGGTGGTTACATTATTAATCTAAATAGGGTCACTCGCGGTCGACGTCATTTAGCATTTCAATAATTATCTCTGATTTTTCTTGTGATTATCTTTTCTTAATTGGCCTTTCTAAAGGACCACTTGATTAGACGATACCTTTCTTAAAGACGTTAGCTCGACGCGATGTGATTCAGTTGTGTAGCCCACAAGCCCAAGTCCATCCATAATCCAACAATTTCTATGTTTGAAAAACTCTACTCGGTTGGAAACACTTTCTTGCCGATTTACAAGAATTTTAGAGGGTTTTATGAGCCTGGGAATCCTAGAAACTCACCCTATAAATATTGTACCTCTTTGGAGCTTGAAAGAGGTTGGCCAGTACATCATTTGTAAGTTTTATCCAAGCGACAAGAAAGCCCTTTCTCTTCGAATGTGGGCATCATCCTTTGGGGGTCATTTTTTTCTTCCAAGATTCTCCATCCCTCGTTGAAGCGTCTTAGAAGTTTGGGTGGCTTTGGAGGGGACAACACTTTTCGTTTTCTCTCTTAATTTCTTCTTTATTCTGTTTACAATTCATTAGTTGCATACATCAATCATGATCACCATAAACACACACACCGATCACTAGCATTACATCATCTTTATCACCTTCCCTCTGCATATAAGGGTTTTAAAAAACATTCAAAAGAAGTGAGTTTTTTTTAGTTAAATTACATATTTTCTTTCTTTCTAGAATAGATTCTACACTCTACTCAACCTTTGATCATCTTTCTTTCTTCGTTTGTCTTGTTTGCTTGCAAGGAATCGAGGAAGAAAGAAGAAAGGATCTCAATGAGATACATAGCTTCATCTAGTCGTTATTTTCAAGAAGTGAGTGGAAAGTCACAGGAAGGCTCTACATCTTTGGCTGGACGAAGAAGGAGAAGTTGGAAGTCCACCATACTCTCGACTTTAAGGTAATTTCGCGATCACTTCTTTGCTATTTTCATTAAGGTCTTTGATCTCTGGCGATCATACTTGGTCATTTTTTCGTATTATAGATGATATTTGGTATTGATATTTCAACACCCATTAGATCATTTCATAACTTTTTGGCAATCACAGTGGGACCAATTCTTGTTGATTCCTTTTATTTTCACTCACTTTTACACATTGGCAACGTTGTGTACACCCTTGGCACCCTAGAGTGCACCTTAGTGCTTCTCGAGTGCACCTTTATTTACTATTTTCTTTCCTCGTGCACCACATGAACACTCTTTACAGTGGCAAGTTCCTCTCATTATGGTTGTTTTAAGATTCTGAATTCATCAAACGTGTTTTGAATGAAGTATGCTTGATTGATTAAGTTGATTGCTCATTACATGGAAATTTGGACTGTCTTATGTGCCTTTTTATCTTCATCCATTTTCTATTTTGCCGAAGAGAAGTGTTCCTTCTTGTTTCCTGCGACAGGTTTTGAGTCGTGTTGACTCAGAGTGACGCATTTCTGAACTACGTCGCCCACGATCGATGCCATTTAGTTGGTTTGCATGCTACTCGAGGAGCATATGAGAAGAAGGCTGCTTCGTTGAATCACATTGACCTAGAGCAACGCAATTCACATAACACATATTCCTACAAAGATGCGATTTGGATTTTTGCACGCTCCATTATTTGTTTTCATCTTTTCTGCATTAAAGGTCATTGGTTTTGCCCAGGCCCCACAGGTCATCCGGGTCGGGAGCTCACTCTGCCACATCTTAGGAGCCATACACCTTTCTTATCACATATAACTCTCTCCAATTGAGGTGGTCCTCTCTTTCGGACTAGGGTCGATTGTGTTAAGACCTCCATGAGACCCTAAAAGTAAGGGAGTCCTTCCTTGCTCATCAGGCTAGTTTATACCATCAAGAAGTCTCGGGATTAACTTGTCCATTCGTTGTGAGTTGAGTGAAAGCCATAGAGAATAATGGAGGATACCAAATTGAAACTGGGATCCCACCTACTAGAGTGTATTGTCTCCTATCAAAACTCAATTTAACTCAACAAGAAACACCCAAATCAACGTAAGCATTCACTTGTTAGGTATTGTTGTGCAAAATTGCTTTGAAATACATCACTAATTATTTCCAAACATGACACTTCATTCAGATAAAATTGTGGAAATGGCTTATACATATGATGATATTTTCAACTGTGAGGATGACACTCATAATTCCCTTCATCAAACTCAACTCAATCTTGAAGATCCTCAGTATGATCAATACAATCCCAGTTCAGGATATTATATTCAATCTTAGGTTCATACTCTTGACTTTAAACCAAATCCCAATTCTGCTAATGAGACTCAAGATACCAATAAGCATTCATCTTCCGCCCCACCGGTAGATCTGGCCTCTATATAAGACGTTCATGCCTCTCATCTGGATCCGTAATAGGTTGAGGCAATCCAAGCAATCCTGAAAGGGAGAGCTCCCACTATCTCTTCTGAGTCACCAAATCAATCTACCCAGACTTCTGTTCATTCAGGCTATGTAGGGCCTTCATATTTATCCTCAACAACAGGTGGGTCAGCAACAATCCACATTCTAATATCCTTCAAGACCACGGAGTCCCATGATCCAAAAGGTCTCCCCATAAGGTGGAAACCTTGCTAAGAAACCTTACTATCCAGCATGTCCACAATACTGCTACGAAGGGTCTAAAAAGCTTCCGTACTGCCAAACACACCACCCAGATTGACCCGTTGACTCAATCAGATGGATGAATAGTATAATAATTTGAAGAAGTTGGTTGATACAAGGGCAACGCTGAAATTTCAGTTCTAGTTCTTCCAGTTTTCCACTTGCCCCCATCTGAAATGCCAGTCTACATGAAGTACAATGGGACAGGGAACCCATTCATTCATTTGAAGGATTCTCTCTATGAGTCCTCATTCTAGCATGGTGATAGAAGGTCTCTGACTTTCTTGTTTAGGAGATCCTTAGAAGGTGTCTACCTAGAATGGTTCTTCTCACTAGAACCGTTTGAGGCTGAAGATTTTGATATTGTTCAAAAGAAATTATCTAGAAGTATAAGGACCAGGTCGGCCCGTCCCTTTAAGTTATGGACCTGGTAGCCGAGAAGATGAAGGTTGATGAAGATTTCATCACCATTGCTGACAGGTGGCAATCCGTGGTTGAGAAAGTGAAGGACCATTTGTCGGAATATGAACAAGTAAAGATGATCATCACCAACTCTACACCACAGTACAAGATTGTCCTGGCATTAAACAAGCTAACAATAATGGACATACTTTATGAGAGGGCACATTATATTTAGATAGCACTCAAAGACACATCCCTCCTCTCCTTGTTCGAGCCACCCAAGGCGAAATAGGCCCCCACCTAGGAAAGCCAACATTGCCCCTAATTCCCCCAACCAAGAACCTACCACCGATGGTACCATTACCAACGGCCAGGTCAACTCCATGAACAATCCTTCCTTTTTCAAAAACCAAGCTCCCCAATTTAACAATCAGAGGTTTCCCCAGCAGCAGGCATACAAGCAACCTCAAGGCCAACAACCCCCTTCATTGCCTCATAACAACTTCCTAACTCCACAAGCTCCTCAGCAAAATTATAACCAAGTACCCCCTCCCACCAACCACAACCAGCAAAGAAAACCCCCAGGGCCAAAAGAACCCAATACCAACCTGTACCTGAGTTGTTGTCTGATATCTTCAATCCCTGATGGCCGCTAATACCCTCAGATTGCCAAAAGAGAACAGTGTGGTGTCAGAATGCGAACATAACAAGATATTGTATATTTCATAGACAACCTGATCATATCATTGATGTCTATTTTCAATTTAAAGATTACGTCCGCGACCTCAATGACCAAGGGGGCATTGATTGGGAGGAGATGAGGATGTACGCCTCCATACTGAAGGCCAAGAGGTCGCAACAACAACAACAACAACCAATTCAACAGGCACTGGCTCAACGAGCGGCCCCACAACAGGCAGACATGGGAGTTGTACAGAACCCACTTCCAGAACATTAGTAGAACCAACAAGTTGCCCCCATCTTTACCCATGTGCAACCCGAAGTAGATAGAGGGCAAGACTGTCAAGTTGTGGATGCTGGCTTTGTACGTTCCACTAGCTACCAAGCCAAGGTTTCACCCCTTTTCCCACCACTAAAGCCTGCAAAACACACCATTACCATAGCCTTCGTGCCCCCTTATCCGCATACGACAACCGTTACCCAGAGGCCATGCACTACCAAACACATCTTTGGCTCTCCCTCAACTAACAAAGCCCCTCATCATAATACCAACCACCAACAACCAAATCACACCATCACCTCAGTCCACACTTAATTAGCCTTTTTGTTGTGTAAATATAACAAAATTCTCTTCAAGATTTCTTATTCTATTCTATTACATTGCATAATATAAGATCTATGATTATGGTGTACATTCTTTGTTTGTTATTTATTTAATTGTACAAAAAGGTAGTATGCCTTAGCAAAGATTTTTGCAGACATTATTTAAGGGCACTCATATTTTCTTAAATTTATACTCTCTCTCTCCCTTCTTTTTTTCAAATTACAAATTGTGTGGATTTTTTTTTCTAGTATTGCTACTAACTAGATAATGGGGATTATGACTTACAATAAGGTTGTATCTTTAAGAAGTTTTGGGATCTAGATTTAACTTTAATTAAGGTAAATCAAAGATAGCATATCTGAAAATCAAGATAAGGATTTGATTCTCAAATGAGATTTCAGAAATTATCATCTTATTGTTCAAAGTCTTCTTTCATCTCTTCTTTAGCACCACTAGTATGGCAAGTCACATGCTTTGTTGTCGGCACAATATTAGCTTGATGTCTATTTTATCTTATGATTTGATGTAATTAATATTCTTGCAGACAATAACTCAAATATAGAGAAGTTCTCACAATGTGCATACTCTTAGAATCAATGCCAGCAAAGAATTCTCTATTAAAATGTAGATGAGAAGAACATAAATATTTATAATGGCTTATTGTAACTGGCATAGTAGAAGGTCACTAAACCAAACACATGTATTACAATAAGTGAGAGACTATAGTAAAAGGTCACTAAACCAAACACATCTATTACAATAAGTGAGAGATTATGAACCAGATTCTTGATTGAATAACACCCTAAATTAACAATCTTACAATGGCGGTGCATTTCATACTATTCAAAACAAAGACATCAATAAATTATGAATTTACATCATTGTTGTGTAGTCAATCTACATAGAAGAGAAAGACCGCATGAGAGAAGACATGGAAAGATTGCATGAGAGAATGTATCTTCAACACGGTACTACGACATACCATTCCTTAACTCAAATAAGTGTGTATCTAGTGTCTTCATTTTGCAAGCCACATTTCTCTTCTACTTTTACTATGAAAAACATTTTAATGACAACCAAATTGCTAATTTATTCTAGTGTTTTCCCTCCCCCTTAATCTCATTTTGTCCTGAATCCAATAAGCTTTAATTTGGCATTTTTATTAGGAAGGTAATGGGCATTTAGTTGTTTTTTTTTAGATGGCTGTATTAATAACAATTTTGTCGTTGCCTATTAATGTTAGAAATTTGGTGATGCTATGTTAACTTTGATTCTATAGATTTGAATCCATATTAAAAGAACATTATATTCTAGTCATAGAAAATCTTAAGAATCCCTCTTCTCTTCCTTCCTTGCCCCTAACTGTTATTCTCCTTTAGCTATTCCTTCCATATTTCAATAACAACTAGTTCAGTATTAATATTGTCCACTTTCAAAATGTTAGTATCAAAACGAATATTGCGATAGAGTTCATATTCCAACTAAGCATGGTATCTCAAAATAACTTGATTGAGATTCATAGAAACTCAAAAATACTTCTAATAAATATAGTCCAAATGCACCCTAAGAGAGAGAGAGAGAGAGAGCTAACAAGGAGAGAGGTATTGTGATTTATAATGGCATGTCTTAGTGGATTTAGAAAAGTGAATGTCTATTACGTACTCCATCCATTCAAACCTTACATTTCTCGTGTGACAGTGGAGGACATCAAAACAATGCTAACAATAAGAAACATCTTTAGCATATGTATAATGACTACTAAGGAAATTATTTGAAAAGTTTTGTCTGAAAGTTAGAAGCATGTGCATTTTTCTTACATCATACATCAGCATTCTGATTTTGAAAAAGAGTGAGGCTTGACGCATACTTATAGTTTTAAATATTAATTAGAAAAAATTAAAATGATTTTTTTTTTGTAAGAATGGGTTTTGAATGAATATCCTTGGAACCTATGCTTATATGGCATCTTTTTCTATGAAAAAAACGAACAAGTTTGGAACTCATAGATGTTATTTTCATATGTATACCAAGAATATTTAAAACTTTGCTTCTTGGACAGCACTATGTACAAATATTCCCCTCCTATAAATTAATGTCTCTTTGATTACACCTTCCGAGCTTTTAGCTAATGATCAAAAAAATACTTATCTCTTTAACAATTAGAACATTTTTCTCATAGGCTTTTGAAAGGAAATGCTAGTCGCTAAAAATTTGATCATCATTAAGAAGAATGTTTTCCTTATGGGAAACAAAAGATTTAAAGGTTGCATCCACACATATTGTCGTGCAAGAGATATCAAGAATGATATATATGCAAAGATGTAATAATTTCAATGCATTTGTGGGTTATGGTAGTCGCACAATTCTATTTTTGATAGGGAAACTGTGTAGAAATTCTTTTAACTAAGCTACAAGTTTGGACCCGTTAACTTGAACTGGCCAATTTGAAGATTAAACCAAGTTAGACATTGCGACTTTAGATCATGTCAAGCTTAGGCTCCGTTTGGTAATGATTGCAGTTCAGATTTGAAGCCTTCAAATTTAATAGGAATTTGAAGTCCATTGAATTTTTTTCAAATGAAAACTCGTGCCCACTGTCCGAATCTACAGATGGAAGGTATGTTGAAAAGGAGATCCTTTGGGTATTTTTTGAAAAGAGAGTATGAGGGAAATTTGGAGATTCACAAAAGCAAAATTCTACTTCTTTCTACTTTTACCGCCCTAAAAATAAGACTATGTTTACTTTTTAAGGATAAAAGTGTCTTCCCTGCTTCTTTCCACTTTTACCCTCCTAAAAATAAGACCCTAATTACTTTGAAGGAAAAGTGTCTCTTAATTTATTCTAAATCTGTTTAAAGGTTGCTCCTATCAAAGGAAATTCAAGAAAATCTATAACTTTTTTCCAAATTTAGTTTTCTAATATGATGAGCTGGCAGCATTCAAAATCCAAATTCCTATAAAATATATAGTTCCAAAAGTGTTCTAAGACGGAGCCTTAAATTGATTTATTGCTAACACATTGGGATTGATCTAATCTTAAACAAGCACCAAATATGAAATAAGTTAGTTTTTTTTAGTATGCACTATTCAAGTTAGAGTCGAGTTAAATCAAATTGAATACATTTTGGCATAGGTCGGTAAAAGTTAACAACATAGGTTGTAGACTTGTAGGTATCCCATTAGTGCTGAATCAGGTCAGATTCACACTGGATTGGGCAAGGAAGGATTAACCTCATCAACCCAACCGACAAGATCCTCAACTCTCTTTCTTTTTTTGTCAAATCAAAGTGGCTTAGTTAGACAAGTACAATCATTCCCAAGCGAAGAGCCTCCAAATCAAAGTAGTCCCAATATTTTTCTCTCTGAAGAACAATTTCGTACAACTATAATATTTTCATTCAATTTAAGGCCATCATCGAAAAAGTAATTATACAGTCCGTACAAGTTCACAAGGAGTCAGACATGCTCATCCATCTTTAATATGTGATGTGACCTTCTCAAATAAAAGGTGAGGGCCTCATTTTGGTGTGCCTTAAGATGTTATGAATTCATCGATTTTAAAATCAGTGAATGTAAAATTTCTGATTTTACAATCATCACTTTTAAAATCTTCAGTTTTGATTTACGATAATTCTAAACTAAAAATCGAATCAATGAAAAAAAAAGATTACAAGGGTCAAATCGATTTAAAATACGATAATTTATGACACTCCAAATGTACGAGCATCAATGTAAAATATTAAAGAATTAGAAAATTATAGTAATCTAACTATTAAAAATATTATTTTACAGTCGAAGGAAGAAAACCTCGCTCGGTCCCAAAGCGCCGATGGGCAAGCCCTTTAATCCTTCCTACCTCAGGCCTAGAACTCATTGCATTAGCCGGCTGTACTCCAAGTCCCACATGGGCCTTGGCCCAAGACAAGAGACCACGGATGGAATCCGAGGTAGGTGCGGATCCCAACTCTGACATCCCCTCCCCATTCCTACCAAAACTAGGGGTTCGTGGCCTACCAAACTTTGTGGACTCTAGAACAAAATCTAGTCCAGGAGTCCTCTTCGGGTATGGCTTTTCCAATTGAAAACAATCTTTCCCATGAACCCGACTGCTATATAAGGACCCATGGTCCAACCAGTATAGGTACGGTTTCTAGAGCCCACTTGATTTTCTACCTGTTTCCCTAGCCATCTGACTTAGGCATCAAAGGGAGATTCCCCGAACTGCTGTCGGGGGCCCTCTAATGGTGTTCGCTTTCATAGGGACTGCAGAGTGACATCCCTCTGATCGGAAACAAAGGATCCTAATCACAGTGAACGAGATTTTGGCCTATCATCTTTTGGCATAATTTGTGAAAAATCGACCTCAAAGACCAAGGTTATCCCCTCCTGCCTGCACCAAAAACTCAATTTTTTTACTATGAGCGGGATCGAAATAGTATGTGGAGACCAAAGCATCTCCCGACAAACATACTTAGCTGTAATCGAGGTACATATACGGAAGCTTGCCGAACCCCCTCGTGAGTTACCGAACATGCTGAAGGAAGCAACCAAACCATTTGAAGAGCTAGTTGTCATCAAGGTTGGCCCCGCACCCGACCAAGAGCATAAGGTTGGAACCCTTCTTTCTGAGCAAAGAAGAGAGGAATATCGAAAGTTCCTTACGACCCACTTGGATGTGTTTGCCTGGGCATATACTATTAGTATTAGATGGTCTCAAAGCCAATCCGATACTATGTACTGATTCAGATTATTAATAAGTAACAATAATTCATTGTGTGTAATTAATTCGATTTATGTTTATCGTATCACGATGAAGTCTATGAACATGTGCAACAGTCTTAGATTATGATGTGATCATAATTACGGGACCGAAGACTTATAAACACATGTTCTTAATTGTTCATAGTCATAAGATGTTTGAGATAGAACATCGAACATCCGGATAGACTAGTATAGGTTACTTCAACTCATATGATGAGGGTGACTGATCCCATAAGTCACTTGTGTGGAGACACTATGCTAGACTTGTAAGTGCTCATTGGTGAATGAGTTCATTGAACTGATCTGACTATGAATCGCTGGATGGTAAGCACCTCACTGTTAACCAGCTCGATTCTTTTGTCACGGTTGCGTGGATGATCCTTGGACCTGAGACGCCAAAGATATCTTGTTAGTAGGTTTCTAAACTTTGACTTTGACTAACGAATCCCTAACTATGGGTTATCAATAAGTCAAGTGATCGGGTTCAGGGAAATGCCCTCGAAGGTAATTGTGTGTTCAATACAGGATCATCCGCTCTCGGTAGTTTGAGAGAGAATGTTCCGGGAATGATGCGCTTAAAGTCTCTGGCCAAGGCAGACTCTGTATTCGATAAGGAGTTATCGGATTCAAATTAGCAGCATCTGATTCAAGTGAATCGACCGAATAGGGTTTAACAGTAAACCATACCCTAGGTCGATTCGGGAACATTGCACGGATGAAGGATTATATCCACACGCTAACCGATGACAGAAGGGTTCCAATAGAGGGTTGCGATAACCCCAGTGCCATCCAGGATCACGCGATGTTGCTTGGCATCCAACGTGATCGGAAGTCCGTCCGAATTTATTATGGGACATTAAATTCTGCTGATTAATTGAATATGAGGATATTAATTAATTCAGTGGTTCAATAAAGGGTTACTGGACTTAATGGGCTATTAACCGGACTGGTATTTGGGCCTAGAGGGTCACACGCAAATGGTTTTCAAGTCGATGGATAATCCGACAGGATTTCGGATAAGTCTGGGTTTTTACGAAAAACTGTAGACAGACTTATTATAAAAGAATGGATACTACGTCGGGGGCCAGCAACCCTAACCTAGCCGTCGTTCCATCTCTATCCTCTCTTCCAGACGCACGACACGAGGCCGGCCCTCTGGAGGCTCCGCTTCGATTCCCGACCGCCCCGCCTTCCGTCCGACGGGAGATTCTGAATCCGCATGTCGCGGCGGATTACGCGAAGCCAGACGGGATCTACGAACGTCGACTCGAGCGAGGAAGCGAGGACGATCCATAGCGAGGAGAACCGCGTGGATACCGCTAGAGGTCGGGCATCTGCGCGACTTGCGGCATCGCTCCAACAAAACCGGAAAACGAACGCGGATTCGAATCCGCGCAAGGTAAATCCGATTTACTCCGGTTTTATTTTAACGATCGAAACGGGATGGATCTGATCCTAAAATTATTTTTATTCCACTGCGTTTTCGGTCGGATCCTGACACAGCGATCCCAACAGTGGTATCAGAGCCAGGTTCCACTGTGTTTTCATCGTTTCGGTCTCTAAAATTGTGGTTTTAGAATTTAAATCCATGCTGATAATTATGTTCTTAAAAGATTTATATTCATTAGATGATTACTGCGATGAGATCGCGATTTAAATCTGAAGAAAATATTTTTTTTTGGGTTATTTCGTCGTGTTCTTCGTTGGACGAAGAACGCCTTGTTCTTAGTGTTATAAACGGATCTAAAGGGTGTTTCTCCAAGATCTAAGATCTTCCACTCCTTGGCAATAGGTTGTTGTCGGTGTTTTGGAGTTTTTGGATCGCCGGCCATGGTTGTTTCTTCTTCGTTTTGGATTTTTGAATCTGAAATTTGGGGAGAAAAGGGAGGCATAAAAATCAGATTTTGAGCCACCCTCGGGCCATCACCGGTGGTCGGTCGTCGCCGGCAGGGTCGCCGTGTGTCGGCAGTCGAGGTCCGGTGGCCGGCCGCTGCCGGACCGACACCGGAGAAGACGCCAAAGGGGGGCACAGCGCCGTTGAGTTTCCCTAGCCGCCGATCGAGCCCGGCCCGACTGGACCCTGGGTTGGGCCAGGGGTCTGAGCCAGGGCCAGCCAGGGGCCAAACCAGGCCTGCGGGCCTGGGTCCGGGCCCCTGGCTGAGCCCTGGCTTGGCCCTGGCTCGAGCTAGGGGCTCAACTTAGCTGAGCCCTTTAAGGGCCCACTTTTTTTTTATTAAATCTGTTAATTGATTTAATAAACTTAGCTGAAACCAAAATTATTAGTTATTTTTGAAAATTTTAATTAGCCATTTGATGTGCTATTTCATGTGTGGATTGTTTAAATAAAACATATGGTGGTTATGGACGAGCATTAATTGTGGATGTGGAATGTGATTATGTGGTTTATTGTTTATGAATAAATAGAGGTCTGCGAACCTCTCCCTCTCATATTCCATTGTATTTCTACCTCCCTCCTTGATGTAATCGCCATAAGGCTTCCTCTTTTAAATTATTATGTAATTATGAATTATGATGTAATTTGATCGAGGCAGCTGCACACGGAGCAAGCATGATCCACAACTGCCGACCAGATGAAAATGAAGGAGTTCATTGAATCCATGGGTTTGCAGACTCATGATATAAGTTGTTATATTGTGTATGTGTGTGCGTTTGACTGTCTGGCTCAAGTCAAACCACAGTGCCGTCCATGACCACATTAATGACATGTATGTGATGCGTGTGTTTCTATTTTGATTATGAATCAAATTAGCCAGGTTATTAGTATAAATATATATATTCGATATATTTGATACTATCACCTAGGATGAGACCAAACTAAATAAGTAAAACCTTTGTAACAAATTCTAAGCCGGAGCGCGAGTCATTGAGAATGCACCGCGTGGCTCTCCATCAATATGATTAATAGAACTTAATTCAGTGGTGGCAGATACTATGTGTTTACCCGAGGTTTGCCATTGACTGATGAGAGAACTATTTATCATGGCATTTAATGCCTTTGGATAAGAGTAGAGGAACAATATAGTCATCCATGTGTTTATCCGGGAACTATATTTCTACTCTACTTTATCACGTATTGATGGTAATGCTTAGACCGGAGATAATGGTCTATTGTGTTTACCCGGGACCATTAATAACCTAGGAGCCGAAATATGATCGGATATTGCAAGGAGTTGCAATTATCATGAGATGATTGCTCTGAGATATCGGTATGATACTACGTGTTTACCCGAGGTCATACTGTGATGCTTGGAGATTCTGATCCCCACTAGGAGACAGTGGGCGTCTCCCGTTCTGTATATCTGAAGGTTATACAGTCCGTCGAAAATTAGTGGGAGTAAAACTAGATAATAAATGACCATATCTTGTTTTAGTTAATCTGTGTAAGGATTGAGGTTTCGGATCCGGTTATCGGATCAGTTTCGGGGTCGGGTCCCGTAGTTTGGGCCCTGGTGGGGCGGTTCAAACGGCGTCCAGCAGTGTGGACGTGTTTTAGGTTGTGCCACGTGGGCTGGCCTTGAGCCGCGAGAGTACGGCCCCGGTCACATCGTCTGAATGACGTCTTATATGGACGACGTCATTTAGAGTACGACCCTGGTTTGTCAGTGTACGGCCCGGTCTTGTCGTCTGAATGACGTCGGGCTTGCACGACGCGTTTTACCAAGCTTCTGTTTGACCCCGCGAACCCTCCCTCCTTTCTCTCATTCTCTCCTTCCTCTTCTCTCTCCTCTCTTCCCTCCGGCGAACCGACGAACCCTTTCCCCCTCTCCTTCCTTTCCTCTCCCCATTACTCCTCTCCTTCCACTCCATTAACCTACCAACTTCCTCCGCTGCCACCACCACTTCCTCCGCGACGCACTTCTCTCCGGACGGCGGCCGACGTCCCGGTGGAATAACGGTGTCCACGGCGGTACCGGCGGCAACGTGTGGCCAGGCGGGTTGGCGGCTTGGAGCTAGGAGGAGTTCGAGTAACTGGTAGGGTGACGATCCCCGTTGTACTTCGTTTAAAAACCATGTTTTTCCCGCTTGGAGCATGTTTAGGGGTTTTCTTGGGGTGAAAATATTAAATGCATGTAATGAATTTGGGTGTTTTAATGGGTTTTTAGGTTCTTTTTCTCCTTCTCCACTCTGTTTGTGTTTTTACACGATTTGGGGGAGGAAATTCCACCCCGTGGATTGGGGGAAGGCGGAGGGAGAACCTGTCTGTGAAGGCTGAATGGCGTCGGGGGACAACGACGCCTTTTAAAAAGGCGGCTTCCACCCACGACACGATTTGACCTAGATAACAGACTCTATCTCTGAAATTGAATGGCGTCCAGGGACAGCGACGCCATTTTAATGGCGTCCTCCGTGAACGACGCCTTTTAGGCCATCTTCCGAGGCCAGTTTTTCTATGAACCAGTTTAGGAAGCTTGAATGACGTCGGCATTGGGCGACACGATTCAAGCCAGAATTCTATTAATCCCTGCAATTAACATGTGTTTACATTGTTAGATAGTTTAGTTAATTGCATGTGTAGAAATATACTCGATGACATTGGATTCTATGTGATCGGATCGCACCATGTTGTGTTTTGTGCGATCGTGGGCCTAGAGTGACAGTTGTTAGCGCTTAGACACCCTGTGTCGGTGTGGGAGTGACATGACGCCGGTGTGGGAGTGGCGGGGTGACGCCTAGAGAGAGGGTCACCTGGTGTACCCTAGGGTATAGCTAGTACCGGTGTGGGAGTGGTACATTCGGAGTGTCACTCGTGCTGGGAGAAACAGAAACCACCTGAAGCCTGTCGGGCCGGAGTAGCCAGCGTGCTATCCGAGGGGTTGCTGTTTGGTCTCAGCAGGTTGGTGTTTTCCACGTTCGGCCATGTGACTTGTGTGTTTCGCAGAGACGTGGGTTGTGGACTTGTGACGGAGTGGTTTGTTTTGAATTATGCATGTTACCGTTTGAATGCATGCATTTCATAACGAAATTGGAAAATGTATTTACTGCTTTAATTGCTTAAATTGTCTATATTTGTGTTGTTATACTTGTGAGTGCGTGAGTGGGAGGTGGGGATCGAAGGATCCCTACTGAGTCTTTTCGATGAGACTCACCCCTGCGGTTTTCAGGTGAGGGTTCCAGGCAGGCGTAGCGAGGAGAGTGTTACTTTGAGTCGCGCGCCAGCAGCCGTTGTTCCGAGGTATGCCCCGATGTAGTTGTCATTTTATTTTCTGGCCTGTATGCTTAATTATTTCCTTTCTGTTGGAGTATGTAATTATTTGCTGAGTCGAGTCGCATTGTAATAATTTTTAATTCTTGCATTTCCTTTCTAATTCAATGCGATGTGAATGTTTAGCTTAGTTTATTATTTATTTCCCAGACTTATCAAGATCCTGGTTTGGCTCCAAATTAATTATTCGGTACCCATTTAGTAATTGAATCCCCGATTATAGGGTGGCGGGTCATTACAATCTGAATACCTGCTAATTATCATTTGATTATCTCTTGTAGGCTAGAATGTCGCACCATAACCCGTTGCGAGGCATACTTGATGCCAACTGTTTGACAAGCACCAACTACTCAGACTGGCTCAGGAACCTGAAGATTGTCCTCAGGTCTGAGCAGATTGCCTACGTCTTGGATAATGAACCTCCTACTGAACTAGCATTAGATGCCTCAGAGGAGGAAATGATAGCGTATGAAAAATGGAAGGAAGATTCCACCATGGCCTAATGCTACATGTTAGCCTCTATGAGCAATGAGTTGCAGAGGCAACATGAAGAGATGGATGCTAGATCTATCATGCTCCATTTGAAGGAGCTATTTGGTGAGCAGAGCAGAATCGAACGATATGAGATATCGAAGAATCTGTTCAAGGCTCAGATGGCAGAGGGAACTTCAGTACAGAATCACGTACTGAAGATGATTGAGTGGGTGGAGAGGCTGGATGCTCTTGGGATTACACTTCCCAAGGAGATGGACACAGACCTCGTGTTATCTTCACTTCCACAATCATATGCTCAGTTCATCGTTAATTTTAACATGAACAAGATCTAGACCACCTTAGCTGAACTACTGAACATGTTAAAGACTGTTGAAGGGAACCTTGTGAAGGATAAACCCCAAGTCCTCATGGTTGGTAAGACCAACAGAAAAAGACTTGCAGTCCAAGCTTTTCGGAAAGGTAAGAACAAGATTCAGAGGAAGGCAAAGGTTGTCAAGAAAGACAAAGGTAAAAGTGCTGAGAAAGATGATTGCTTCTACTGTCACCAAAAGGGCCACTGGAAGAGGAATTGCAAAGAATACCTCAAGGACAAGGCTCAAGGAACTGTGAAGCAGCATGACGCTTCAAGTATCACATATAGATGTAAACTTGTCAATAAGAGATTGTACATCATGGGTATTAGATACTGGATGTGTATCTCATATCTGCAATTCTGTGCAGGCATTGACAAGAAGACGTAAGCTGAGGACCGGCGAGGTGGAACTGAGGCTAGGTAACGGCGCAAGAGTTGCGGCGATCGCTGTGGGGACAGTGAAGCTCAAGCTACCATCCGGAGACACATTTTCATTAAATGAATGTTATTATGTACCTAGCATAATAAGGAACATCATTTCTATTTCATGTTTAAATAGAATTGGATACAGTTTAAATTTTGAGAACAATAGTTGTTCAATTTATTTTGGAAATAAATTAATAGCTTCTGCTGTATTATCCAATAGTTTGTATCTATTAAATATGTCTCATGAAAATTTACATATCGATTCTTCAATTAAAAGAGGTAAGTATGAAATGAATAAAGCCTACTTGTGGCATTGTAGGCTTGGACACATTAGTGAAAACAGACTCCAAAGGATGCATAAAGATGGATACTTGGATCCATTTGATTATGAATCATATGCAACCTGTGAGTCATGTTTAATTGGTAAAATGGCTAAGTCTCCATTTAGTGGAACTGGAGAACGAGCCAAAGACATATTAGAACTCATGCATTCAAATGTATGTGGCCCTATGTCAACCCAAGCCATTGGTGGTTTCTCATATTTCATTACATTCACTGATGATTACTCAAGGTTTGGATACATATATTTATTGAAGTATAAATCTGAAGCTTTTGAGAAATTCAGAGAATTTAAGAATGAAGTAGAAAAATAAATAGGAAAAAGTATAAAAACCATCCGATCTAATCGGGGTGGTGAATACTTGAGTACTGAGTTCATTAAATACTTAAAGGATAATGGTATCTTTTCTCAGCTTACACCTCCTTATACACCTCAAATGAATGGTGTATCAGAAAGGATAAATCGCACACTAATGGAAATGGTGCGATCCATGATGAGCATGTCCAAATTACCAGTGTCCTTATGGGGATATGAATTCAGCTCGGCTATGTATATCCTGAGCAAGGTACCAAGCAAATCTATTGAAACCACTCCATATGAGATATGGAATGGAAGAAAACCGGACCTTAAACATGTTAAAGTCTGGGGATGTCCTGCTCATGTTAAAAGACATGACGCAGATAAGTTGGAGTCCAGAACTGACAAATGCAGATTTGTGGGATATCCAAAGGAAACTTATGGATATTACTTTTATCATCCTGGCGAACAAAAGGTGTTTGTGGCCAGGAGAGCTGTCTTTCTAGAAGAAGATTATATTCTCCAGAAGGACAGTGGGAGTAAAGTAATTCTGGAAGAAATTCTAAACCCACAAATTGGTAATGATTCATCAGATGAACCGTCAGTTTCTGAACCTGTTCAAAATGATACACAGGAACCTCGTAGGTTTGAAAGAGTACCTAAACCACCAGAAAGATATGTGGGACATATTAATTTGGATGGTTCAAGGATACCCTATAATGAGGATGATCCTAAGACTTACCAGGAGGCCATTGAAAGTCCAGAGACCGGGAAATGGCGGGAAGCCATGAATTCTGAAATACAGTCCATGTACATCAACCAAGTCTGGAACTTGGAAGATTTACCCGATGGTATAGTACCTATCGGCTGCAAATAGATCTTTAAAAGAAAGATCGGTGCAGATGGACGTATTGAGACTTATAAAGCAAGATTAGTGGCGAAAGGCTATCGTCAAAGACAAGGTGTTGACTATGACGAAACCTTTTTACCCGTTGCTATGATTAAGTCTATTAGAATTCTTCTCGACATTGCTACCTACCATGATTATGAAATCTGGCAGATGGATGTGAAGACTGTCTTCCTCAATGGAAACCTTGAGGAGGAGGTGTATATGATACAACCAGAAGGATTCACATCAAAAGAATCTCCAGACATAGTATGCAAATTGCAGAGGTCCATTTATGGACTGAAGCAAGCTTCCCGAAGCTGGAACATAAGATTTGATGAGGCGATCAAATCTTATGGCTTCATTAAGAATGAAGATGAGCCCTGTGTATACAAGAAAAACAGTGGGAGCGCAATCACATTTCTGATTCTTTACGTTGACGACATCCTACTCATTGGGAATGATATAGGAATGATGTCATCAGTAAAGATATGGCAGTCAAAGAACTTCTCCATGAAGGATTTGGGAGAAGCATCTTACGTATTAGGAATATGGATCTATAGAGATAGATCAAATAAGATGCTAACTTTAACCTAATCTATGTACATAGAAACCATTGTCAAAAGGTTTGGCATGGAAAATTCCAAGATATGTCTCATACTGATGAGACATAGAATTTCACTCTCTAAAGGTCAGTCTCCCAAGACACCTAAAGAGAGGGTTGTGATGGATAAAGTCCCCTATGCTTCTGCCATAGGGTCCATCATGTATGCCATGCTATGTACCAGACCTGATGTAGCATATACTCTAAGTGTTACGAGCAGACATCAGGCAGATCCAGGTGATGAACACTGGAAGGCTGTGAAATGAATCCTTAAGTACTTGAGAAGGACTAAGGATCTATTTCTAGTTTATGGAGGAGGAGACTTAAAGCTGCAAGGATACACTGACTCGAGTTTTCAGTTTGATCATGACGACAGCAAGTCAACATCAGGTTTTGTTTGCACACTCAACGGGGAAGCAGTGAGCTGGAAAAGTTCCAAGCAGGAAACCACTGCTGATTCGACAACGGAAGCCAAGTATATTGCTACTGCTGAAGCCACCAAGTAAGCTGTATGGATGAAGAAATTCATCGGCGATTTTGGTGTGGTGGAAAGCATATATGGTCCCGTCCCACTGCTGTGTGACAACAATGGGGCGATTGCTCAAGCGAAAGAGCCGAGGTCCCATCAGAAGTCGAAGCACATTCTGCGGCGCTTTCATCTGATCAGAGAGATTATAGCTCGAGGAGATGTCGTGGTGGAAAGAGTTCCTTCAGCCGACAACATAGCAGATCCACTTACAAAGCCTTTGTCTCAAAATTTTTTTGAATGTCACTTAGAGAATATGGGTATTCTGTATAAAAGTGATTAGCTTTAGTCCAAGTGGGAGATTGTTAGTATTAGATAGTCTCAAAGCCAATCCGATACTATGTACTGATTCAGATTATTAATAAATGACAATAATTCATTGTATGTAATTAATTTGATTTATGTTTATCGTATCACGATGAAGTCCATGAACATGTACAACAGTCTTCGGATTATGATGAGATCATAATTACGGGACCGAAGACTTATAAACACATGTTCTTAATTGTTTCTAGTCATAGGATGTTTAAGATAGGACATCGAACATCCGGATAGACTAGTATAGGTTACTTCAGCTCAAATGATGAGGGTGACTGATCCCATAAGTCACTTGTGTGGAGACACTATGCTGGACCTATAGGTGCTCATTAGTGAATGAGTTCACTGAACTGATCCGACTATGAATCGCTGGATGGTAAACACCTCACTGTTAACCAGCTCTATTCTTTTGTCACGGTTGCATGGATGATCCTTGGACTTGAGACGCCAAAGATATCTTGTTGGTAGATTTATGAACTTTGACCTTGACTAACGAATCCCTAACCATGGGTTATCAATAAGTCAAGCGATCGGGTTTAGGGAAATGCCCTCGAAGGTAATTGTGTGTTCAATACAGGATCATCCGCTCTCGGTAGTTTGAGAGAGAATGTTCCGGGAATGATGCGCTTAAAGTCCCTGGCCAAGGCAGACTCTGTATTCGATAAGGAGTTATCGGATTCAAATTAGCGGCATCTGATTCAAGTGAATCGACCGAATAGGGTTTAACAGTAAACCATACCCTAGGTCGATTCGGGAACATTGTATGGATGAAGGATTATATCCGCACGCTAATCGATGACAGGTTCCAATAGAGGGTTGCAATAACCCCAGTGCCATCTAGGATCACGCGATGTTGCTTGGCATCCAACGTGATCGGAAGTCCGTCCGAATTTATTATGGGACATTAAATTCTGCTGATTAATTGAATATGAGGATATTAATTAATTCAGTGGTTCAATAAAGGGTTACTGGACTTAATGGGATATTAATTGGACTAGTATTTGGGCCTAGAGGGTCACACGCAAATGGTTTTCAAGTCGATGGATAATCCGACAAGATTTCGGATAAGTCTGGGTTTTTACGAAAAACCGTAGACAGACTTATTATAAAAGAACGGATACTACATCGGGGCCAGCAACCCTAACTTAGCCGTCGTTCCATCTCTATCCTCTCTTCCAGACGCACGACACGAGGCCGGCCCTCTGGAGGCTCCATTTCGATTCCCGAGCGCTCCGCCTTCCGTCCGACGGGAGATTCTGAATCCGCATGTCGCAGCGGATTACGCGAAGCCAGACGGGATCTACGAACGTCGAATCGAGCGAGGAAGCGAGGACGATCCATCGCGAGGAGAACCGCGTGGATACCGCTAGAGGTCGGGCATCTGTGCGACTTGCGGCATCGCTCCAACGGAACCGGAAAACAAACGCGGATTTGAATCCGCGCAAGGTAAATCCGATTTACTCCGGTTTTATTTTAACGATCGAAACGGGATGGATCCGATCCCAAAATTATTTTTATTCCGCTGCATTTTCGGTCTGATCTCGACACAGCGATCCCAACATATACTCCGCTCTCTGGTGTACCAGAGCATATGGCCCTCAACCTTGACCCCAGATTCTCGTCGATCCAACAAAGGAAGTGTTGTTCAGCTGTATAATGGCAGGATGCCATCAAAGACTAGGCAACTCTCTTGTTGAATGCAGGGGTTATTTGAGACGTTCGCTATCTAGTATGGGTGGCGAATGTCGTTTTGGTAAAAAAAGCTTCCGACAAGTGGCGAATGTGTGTCAACTTTACCGACCTCAATAGAGCCACCCCCAAGGATTGCTTTCCCTTGCCCAACGTCGACTAGTAATTGACACCACAGAAGACCATAAGCAACTCAGCTTTCTTGACGCTTTTTTGGGTTACCATCAAATTTGAATGAATCTCACAGACGAAGAGCATACCACCTTCGTCATCGACATGGGGTTATATTGTTATACTCGAATGCCATTTAGACTGAAGAATGTCGTAGCGACATACCAAAGGCTTGTTAACACCATATTCGATCGGCAGATCGAGCGGAACATGGAGGTCTATGTAGACGATATGCTGGTGAAATCCATGCATGCCGTTGATCACTTTGAAGACCTTTTAGAGACATTTGACACTCTGAGGTGGTATAACATGAAGCTCAACCTAGCTAAATCACCTTCAGGGTCGTGATAGGAAAATTTCTGGACTTCCTAGTCACTCATCGAGGGATAGAAGCTAATCCAGACAATATCAAAGCTATTATGTCTACAGAACCACCAACACGGCTTAACGACATCCAAAGGCTAATGGGACCCCTAGCTGCCCTCAATGGGTTCCTTTCAATGCCAAGCGATGTCTCGCTTTCTTCAAGCTGGTTCGGGCAAAAGATAACCCACCTGAAGCCCCAGGACGAATCAATTGGACACCAGAATGATAGTAGGCATTCGATGGGCTGAAGCAGTATTTGGCCACTCCGCCCGTCCTCTCCAAACCACAGTCGAGTGAGTCTCTCTCCCTCTACTTGTCTATAACTCCTCACACCGTGAGCTCGGTGTTGGTTAGTGAGGAAGGAGGGATTCAGAGACCGGTCTACCACATAAGTCAGATCCTCTAAGGAGCTAAACAATGCCATCCAATCGTCGAGATGTTCGGATTGGCTCTTGTGGTAGCCGCTTGGAAGCTGCGGCCACACTTCCAAGCGCATCCGATCGAAGTTGTCACCGATCCCCCTGTGGCAGTTTCTTCAGCGACACGACACCTTAGAGCGAATGATAAAGTGGGTGATCGAGCTCTTAGAGTTTAATATCACTTACCGATCAAGGATGACCATAAAAGCACAAGCTCTGGCCAACTTCCTTGTAGAATGCACCCTCCCCACGTAGGAACATGCGGTCAAGGTCGGTCTACCCCGATGGGTCATCTCGAGTCGCCGACTATAGGGCCGGTCTCATCCTGATTCCCCCGGAGGCTTTCGGAGGTGAAGGACAAACATAGGTTCCTTTTTAAAAAATGGGAAGTGGGTGGTCATAGCACATGATCACCTTCCCTCCCCAAACACCAACCCGATGCGTCCCCTTTCAATTTTAACTTGTTTATTTGCTTGCATGGACAGATTCTACATATTGCAATTCTAATCGGATTATTTCTTCTCTTTGTTTGTCTTTTTTTTTAGGGGCTTTTACTACCATTTGTGCGCGGACAACCGAGTTCTCTTCCCCGGCCGGCCTGAGACAGAGAAGAGGAACACACTATCCCCCGCTTCAACACATCGTGATCAACTACCCCATCCTGCGGAGCACAGCAACCTAAGGTAAATGCTTCTAGCGATCACATTCTGATTCCTTAACATAACGCCCCTGTTGCACGCGAAACGGAGGAAGGGACCAAGAGAAGAAAGGCCACCCTCCGGGCGTCCACAAGCGCCAACGGCATTACTTCCCTGGCCTCGAACTGAATGAAGCCGCGCGTGCCCAGAACCAAACATTGCCGGGCGTGGAAGATGTGGCGGAACATGTCGACTGTTACGCCTAGGTGGTGTAGGTCCCGAATCAGCGTGGCAAACTCCATGATCACTGTCCAAGAGTTCGGCATCAACTAAGCGTAGGTGATCCCATAGAAGTGTAGCAGTTGGGCGATAAAGGTCGGCACTGGTAGCCGGAACCCCGCTTCGAACATGGCCGCATACACGCAAATGCACTAGGCCTCTCTGAGAAGAGGCGATCTTGAGGCGAAGGGGCTATAGGTGGTACTTGCCCGAAATATGGTAGGCCGCCCGAACCTCAGCCATAAGTTCTAAAGCCGTCCACGAAGGGCCCAGTGCACTGTGGTCGACAACTTTCCTAGTGTAAACCATAACGAAGCTCCACAAGGTGGATCACCCTGTCCGCCCCTCCTATGATTATAAAGCGTCGGTCAGAAGGTGAGGTGTCGCGTAATGATCACCTCAACTAATGCGACTGTCTGTAAGATTCCTCGGGAATGTCACCGTGGGAAGGAAAGAAGGACTACCGCCAAGGGGCGCCCGTAGAAGGCGTCTTTTCACTTTTTTGCCATGCATGCATAACAAGGAGTGAGGAGGCAAGTGAAGGAGGAAAATCTCGCTCGACCAAAAGGCTGATGGGCTGGCCCATTAATCCTTCCTACTTCAGGCCTAGAACTCGTTGTGCTAACTAGCTATACCCCAAGGCCCACATGGACCTTGGCCCAGGACAAGAGACCCGGATGGAATCCAGGGTAGGTGTGGATTCCAACCCTAACTTCACCTCCCCATTCCGACCAGAACTAGGGGCTCGTAGCCTCCCAAGATGTGCAGACCCTAGAATGAAATCAAGTCCAGGAGTCCTTTTCGGGTATGACTTTTCCAGTTGAAAATAACCTTTCCCATGGACCCGACTGCTATATAAGGACCCTTGGTCCAACCAATACATGTATGTTTTCTAGAGCCCAAGCTTTGTTGGTTTTTCCCATGTTTTCCCAGCCATCTGACTTGGGCATCGGAGGGGAATCCCTCAGACTGCGTTATTCTCTTTTGTAACGACCGCGGAGCGACACCCCTTTAATCGAAGACGAAGGCCCCTGATCACAATGAATAAGATTTTGGCCCGTCAACAGTCATTTATGATATTTTGCAATATTTTACTACATATATTCTAAGAACCCCCTAAAACATACAAACATTGTCATTTGCTATTAACCATCTTCACAACATGTGTTGTGAGTAAAGAGTAGTGAAGGGTCCACAAGCAGTAGCACAGTCCCCCTGCTCGGGTAGCAAGGGGTTGCAGGTTCGAGCCCCACTTTGGGGCTCTTTGGTGTTAGATTTGGTCGGAAATTTTGGGCTGCTCTTGGTGGATTTTGGCAATTGTAATTTAGGTGAGATGGGCTAGATCATGTACATAGTGTGAGCAAACTACCATCCACTATGCTAAGGATACAGGAAAAAAACCAAAAGTAATAAAGGAAGAGAGTAAAAGATTGCATGGAGGTAAATGAATATCCTGCGCCATGGAGGATACGGCACCTTCTCTCTCCATATTAGACGGTAGGCCAACTGCCATCACTTCCACGTCCTGAACCAGCACGTATTTTATGATCCCAACGTGCCTCTCTGCTCTCCTTCACCACCCCCCACCCCGATTCCCGTACACCCCCCGTGGGAGGCTGGAATGTAATATTCGGGAAACACGCGTTTGGTGGGCTGGGTTGGAATCCTTCAGCCCGATGTGACACTCCAGCTGATTCGTTGCTTCCTTCTCTTATCAAAAGGCCAAAAGAGGTCAGCGGGAGTTGTTGATACTTCAGTGGACCGACAGCATAGCTGCACGGGGGGGAATCGGATTTTAGAAACCGTTTGGGGGAGGTGAGTAGGAGGAATCACGGATAAGTCTTGCCTTGTTTGGGTAAATCCGAGTGGGGGTTTTGGGTTCGAGAAAGAAGCGCGGATCCGATAAGGACGCGCTAACCACCCAAACAACCCCCCAACTAAATTAAAGGGCAGCACAAAACAACTCCAGCGTCACGGAACTCCGCATTCCGAGATCGGAAGTCGGCGTCGTTGAGGACACCCACTCCCCAAAACATGTTCCGGTTAATTACCGGGAACTTATTTATTTATTATGGCACTTGGTAAAATTTTAATAGAGAAGCTTAGCTTGCTAGTACCGTGCCCCTGTGAAACTTAATCTCTCTTTGTAAATACACAATGCCCTTATTATCTTCTCTAATTGTGGATATATATATTTCATATTTTCCCTGATATTTGAATTCTTATCAACATGTCACGATTAGACATTTGATCAAAGGATGCCAATAACTAAAATATGAAAAATACCCTAAAATATCTATATTCTCTTTTGATGTAGCATGCTTAGACCCATAAGGTGACTAAATGGGGGCATACATACGTCTTCCAACTGCATGCTAATCGAGTTGATCAAACGCGCTATGAACATGAGTGTACACACGATATTTCATAATAGAATTTGAAAGTATTAGAGATAATATGATGTTTATAAAAGTTTATCACAATTAAAAAAATTTATAGGGACATACAAAAAACAAAAGAAAACCTCGAGAGAGGCAGGTATATTTAGCCAATATATTATTCTTTAATCACCATTTCTGTTTTTTGTTTTTTCCCACGCCGGTTGCTTCGGGGGCGCAACTCAAGGCTCACAGATGGCTCCGTAGCAAATCGCACTGGCCAAGTCCGACCGGGAACAACTCACATAACCGCCATATCCATTCCGCGAGACAGATCAACACAACAATTTTGTCGTTATCCCAACGAAGAGGCATTTAAGTAACATTCTCTCGTCCAGGTGCATCTTCTCGCTGCGCATCGATACAAACCCGGAGGCCGCCGTTTTATATATTTGTCCGCCATGAGAGCGTTACTACCCGGTGCCTCGACGATGCTTCGGACTCGCCCAGTCGCGATGCCCGCTCCCGGAGAAGACGACGCCCCGCGGCGCCGGTGACGCCGAAGCGTAGCAGCGCAGCCATCCCCGGCCTCTCCCGCCGCATCGCGAAGCCGCGCAGATGGAGGTCGTGGGCATCCCTGGGCGCTCCCTCCGGGTGGCCTTCCACAGGCGGCGCCACCACTCCCGGCGCCTGATCCTGGGGCTCTCCACCGCCACCGCCATCTCCGCCGCCGCGTTCCTCCTCATCTTCCTCCTCGCCGTCCTCTCCCTGCTCGCCCCGCCTCTCCTCGACCACCCCACCTTCCCCGGCGCCGGCGGCCAGGGCCATGGCAGGGGCCGCTACCCTTCGCCCATGCTGGTAGAGCCACCTTTCCTCTCTCCGTTGGACCTCCCGCCGCTTTGTTTCTTCCTGTTCGTGCTCGCCATTTACGTGCACTTTATGGCTCTGTCTGATTGCTTCTTAGGTGGATGGTCGCATCGGAATCGAGAGGAACTCGTTGCAGGAGGGGGTTTTTCGGGTGCCGGTTCGATATTTTTCCCCTTTTCTCTCTTTTGGATTGATCTGGATGCTCTGTTCTTAGTTCATGTCGCCCTTGGTGGTGATCTGTTCGTGGCTCTGGATTGTAGAGGGGAGGCGGGAGCTCGGTGCAGGATCTCTGGGGATCGAAGCTATCCAGGCATTACCACGGATGCAGCAATGCCACCAGTGAATTTCTAAGTATGTTGCATGAGCTTTCTTTTTTATGTGTAATCTGTTGCTATTGAAGCGAACATGTTGATTAAGCAATTTAAATTTCCCATGCCTCCGATATTGACATTGTTGCTGGCGTTTTCGAGTTCGTTGTTACTGGGTTAACCATTTTTTAGGCGCCTTGCGTTTGTTTTTTTTTTTCCTCTTTTTGATCTTTTTTATTGCGCTAGATAGCTAGCAGCGTGTGAGAAAGGACTCAAAAGGAGTGGTGTATTAGCATATGGTTTTGCATTTTCTGGATCATTTCATGGCACCGCTTTAATTGCTTCACCTGTGGACCTGTGATTTAGGGGGAATTTTTTCTTTTTCTGCTTTTATCGGGATAGTATAAGTAACGTAATCTTTCTTTCAGCGGCAGAGGCTACAACGCATTCCGACCGGTACTTAATGATTGCAACGAGTGGGGGCTTAAATCAGCAGAGGACGGGTGTACGATTCCAGCATTCTCTTTTAAGCCTTGCCATTTATTATTTTACCTTAAAGAGCACATTCATTCAATGCCTTATGAACATACAGAGAAGCATTTATTCCTGTCACCAGAAATGTTACATGTTCAAATTTAGCGTGTGGTTTACTGATCGGGCAATTCCACTGCATTCGGTTTCTGTGTGAACGTATAAGCATGAAGACAGCTCGAATTGGAGGATTACCACTATGCAACACCACCCAACCACCAACCCAACAAAAAAAGGAAAGAAAAAGAAAAAAGAAAAATTTCTGTAGTCTTTTATACTGGGTGTTTGGTGGACTACAACTGGAGTTCCATATCTTGTCTTCCTTTTCTGGGTAGGGATGGTTCTGAAAATCTGAGAAAGGATTTGGCTGTACCACTCTATGATTAAGAGGATACATTGTTGGTCCTCCAACTAGAAGACCTGCATGATGGGTTGCATTGATATTTGTGGCACTCGTCCTGACACATTGGGGGGTGCTCAGCTGGGTGAATAGTTACATATACTGATAGCTGTCAGACCCAGGGATTTGGTTCATCCAAGCCATCATTTAGTCAGATCTTGAGATGAAACTTGATCATTTAGTCAGTCGCCCTACCTATAGTTGGAGAAATTGGATTGTGGTCAGCAAATCTGTGTCAGGATCGCTTTCCAAATCTTATTAGTTTGGGAATCCTTCGGAGGATAATTGAAAAACTAAAGTAAAAATAGATTTGACCTGTGAATTTATGCTTGATCTCAATCTGATCCTCATCATATTCTGGAACCCGAAACCTTGTATCTAGAACTCTATTGTCAATTTGATGGAACTATCATGGGTCATGGCTACTTTCTTTGCATGAACACATAACTTATTGGTGTATTGATAAACTCCTTCTTGAGTATAGGTTTTCTTTACTTAGGATTTTCCTACATAAGAGAATGGAGTATCTAATAGTGCATTTTCATGGCCGGAAACAATAAGAGACAACCAATGTAACTAGGGCTGTCAATGGGTCCCGAAAGCCCGGCCTGGCCTGAGCCCGATTAAGTGGGCTTGGATATTAAAATTGAGCCCATTTCATTTTTGGGCTCGGCTTGGGTTTTGATTTTAAGCCCGATCACTAAAATGAGCCGGGCTTGGACTTTGTTATGCCCGAGCCTGAAAGCCCAAAAAGCCCGATAATTATTAAATGTAAAGAATAGTAATAGAATTTGTATAATATATATATTCACATTAACAATATCATTCATATGCACACATATATCATACATATTAAAATATGTCAAGTATGGACATTTTGGACTAATGTTTCAATTATCTTAAATTCAAGAAAGTGCTCTTTACATGTACTTACTAACGAATACTACACATGTGACAATTACTTATAAAAAATACTAGACATGTGACAATTACACTTATAGAGTTCACATCTTTATGGCACATTCATTCACATCTTTATGGCACATTCAAAATCATCATATGCACCATTAATCATTATAATATTTTAGTGTGATTAAAGTGCTATGGTAACTTTTGCTTTTATGAAAGATCACATCTTTACGACACCTTGAAAATAACAATATGCATCATAATCATTATAATATTTTAGTGTGAGGTAATCAATATTTGATCAAAGTGTTATGATAAGTTTTGATTTTATAAAAGATGTGTTTTTATGCTAAACATGACCAAAAAATGAATTATTAATTTGATTTTTTATGTGTGTTATTGAATATGATGATCTTGAAGATCTCATTTGTTAATGGGTGAGGGGGTTTACGTTGAGACGCTAATTCTTGTTTGTATGATAGATTACATATTTTAAATAAAAGAATTAATTATTCTTATACTTAAGCCCGAAGCCTGAGCCCAAAACTTGAATTACTTTGGGTTTGGGTCGGACTTATGCTTAAGCATAGAGAAGTGGGCTTGGGCCGGGCTTGGGCCTCACTTTTCTTGACGGGCTTGGGCTTGGGCTTTGCTAACCGCTACCTGAGCCTGGCCCATTGACACCCTGAAGTGTAACATGCCATTTTCTCCCTGTTTCCATGCTTTTTCCAAAGATCTGGCGTAACAACAATAAACAGGTGTTTGCTGCTCTTTTGTAGAAGAATGTGATACTTTTATTGCTTTCCATAGAACCAAGAGATTGGAACTAACCACAGAATTACTTGGTGTCAACCTAATGATCCTCACGTCCTCCAATTCCAAGAATCCAATGGGTTATGGAAAGCACATTATGAACAAAGGATTATCTTTTAACCTGGCATCCAAGATAAGAAGAAGCAAAAGACTTGTAACATAAGTAAACAAGAAAAATATACTCCTAATTAATAGTCTTCAGTGAATATGTTATATTAACCATTTTTCATGAAAAGTTGGATTTTTTCATAGGTTTCAGCATGAAGAATGGCATGGAAGGAAATCTTATTTGCTGACAGCTGACAGGGATTCTATACTCTTTAAATGCTTTACAGATAACAGATGCCGTAGTTGCAGCTCGCATTCTGAATGCAACACTTGTTGTTCCTAAGCTGGACCAGAAATCTTTCTGGAAAGATGCTAGGTTTGTTTCAAACTGTTTACATTATCATTTTTTATTAAGTTCAAAAAAAAAAAAAAAAAAACATGACCCGAGGACCAAGAGAATAAGGTCTTCTATGCTGCTGGGAGTATATGAGGAAATCGCCCTCCTGCACTCCATAATGCGTGAACATGTTCATGCGAAGGAGAACATGATGTACCAATTCACTGTTGCAATTCTTTTGGTCACCGACAAGCTTACTCTGTTTATGCTTATGTCCCATACAGCAACTTCTCAGAAATCTTTGATGTGGATTGGTTCATTTCAACTCTTTCAAAAGATGTTAAAATTATAAAACAGCTCCCAAAGAAGGGTGGAAAGGCATTTGACTCTCCTTACACTATGCGTGTACCAAGGAAGTGCACTCCCAAATGCTATCAAAATCGTGTGTTACCTGTACTTCTGAAAAGGCATGTAAGTGTTCAGTTCTCTGGTTGTTGTACTTTATCTCCATTTGGTTCATTCCATCTAATCCATAAAAGGAAAAAAAGGGAATCTGCATGGCTCCACAGCCTGAGGATCTTGAATACACTAAGGTAATACCTAGCTAAGATAACAATAAAACATGTTAACCCCACATGGCTCCCATTTATAATGTTTTTGCCATCTATCTTTCATGTCTCTAACCAAACTTCTGACTTTCAATAATACTATTGCATTCTTTATGCTTGAAAGGAACCATCTAGTAAATGCAGACTGAAATGTTTACCTATGTTGTGTACTGTCATTGAGACATGCTGTGTTATGTGGGGCTATGTGTTGGGAGGTGATGCCGGTGAGAGAAAAACACAGAAAATGAGCATAGCAGAGATGATGATGTTGTTCACCCGGAAGCGTTTCTTTTGTTTCATCTTCATTTCCCTTCACTTGCCATCCTCCATGGATAGGATCTTCTTCTGTGCCCCACTCCTTCGCGACAAAATAGTCTCTTCCCAAATTCTTGGCTCTCAAGCCTTTGGGACTTTCAAAGATATTTCTAATATTCATTCCTTGCCTCATTGCAACTGCCTACATCGTTGTCATGATGCTGTCCCTTCTTTCTCCTTATGTCCACGTTCATGATTCATCCATCCTGCTCTTTCCCCTTTGTAATTCCAGCATTTCAAAGAAGGTGAATGTTGGGCATTTTTACACTCCCTTGTACTTTCTATATTTTTTCCAATAATGTGGTAGTTCTAAATTGTTATAAGTGCCCACAAGTCTGTTAGCATAGTGTACCGTCGATTTGCCAACTTAATGCACCAGGGTTGCACCACGGTGTTTAAGATACAAAATTTTCCTTCATATAATTTTTATATTTGCATTTCACTGCAGATCTTTTGGATATTGTGCTTAATGGATTTCTCTAGTTATAGGAAATGTTGGTCCTTGACAATGTGGCATATTGTTCCAATGGTCCTCAATATTTTGTTATGGCTGTAAGATAGTGAGAATACAAACAGTAGACATCTGGCAGCCTTTGATTGCAGTTAAAAGGCCACTATCTGTCAGTGGAGTATTTCCAACCTATGGGCAGTTACACTCTATCGAACAATGCTGAATAAATAACTTTAGAAAAGCCGTGAATAAATAAATATAGCCAACCGACAACCTGATTTCCTATTTGCACAGCCTTTCTACCATGAGAAGCTACTTGCTTTTTGAGGCCACAATGCATTCAACTACAGTAGGAGTACATAAAGACCCAATGATGCCAGAAAATGGAAAACTATACATGAAGACCTACTGACACGTTAAGGGAAACTACCTGCTGAGATGATAGATGCACCCATTTCCCTAGCTCACCTTCTTCATTGCACAAAGCACATCAGTAAGAAGCATATTCCATGTTTGGCCATCATTCTTACTTGGATTTAGCTTCATTTTGGAACCGATTGCAATATAAGTTTTGCTGCTCCCTACTCAATTCTAATGTTTTGAATATGGTTGTCCAAACTGTGGCTGTAACTCTACGTTGTAGAAAAAGTTGTTCTGAAGTTTCCAAAGTAGGCCAACAAAATTCTATATTTGTGACATTGACATCACATATTCTGTTATGTTATTCAAGTTCCTGGAAGGCCTGAGCTTAAAACAGTGTTCAAGAAGACAAGTGGGTGGATTGACCTTGGAACATGATGCACCCTTCTAAAAATGATAAATAGTTCCTGATGCTCATAAAGTCAAATGACTTAGTTCATGAGATTTATATGTTGCCTTATACTGTTGTGGGTGAAGTATGCCACCACCCACAGAAGTACACTGCAGATAAATCTCATTTTATAAGCAGCCATGACTAAATTAAGATAAATGTCCACAAAAATTTGCCTATTGAACTAATGGCCTTTCATCATGCTGCAATTAGGTTTCTTTTTGTTATTATGTATGCATCCAAGGCTTTGAATCCACCAAGTCTTTTTATATTTTTATTTTTTAACTGATGTAATACTGTGGGATGGAGAATGTGTTTGTTTACTAAACAATTGAAATGATCACTTCAAGGATATCACAAATGTCCTCACTTCTTCTTCTTCCTCTTCTTTTTGGCCAGGTTGTTCAGCTTACAAAATTTGACTACAGGCTAGCAAACAAGTTGGAAACAGATTTGCAGAAGCTGAGATGTAGAGTTAATTATCATGCATTGAAATTCACAGATCCTATACTTAAAATGGGTGACATGTTGATCCAGAGGATGAAGATGAAAAGCAAGCATTTTATAGCCCTTCATCTGAGGTAAGCTTCTTGGTAATACTATTTTATCTTTCTTCACATTGGATGCTTCAATTTGGTGCACATTTTCAGTATTGTAGTTCTGCTACAGGGAATACACTTCTTTGGAAATGTAGCAAAAGCTTGTGAACAAATTTTACATGTGGAGGAGCTAAGAATTAAGCATTTTTTAATGAAAAATTTATTTCTCATGGCAGATTTGAACCTGACATGCTTGCCTTCTCTGGGTGTTACTATGGAGGCGGAGAAAAGGAAAGACGAGAACTTGGTGCAATAAGGAAAAGATGGAAAACTTTACATGTAAGATGGTTAACCATGTCAAGAAACCTCAAGTCCATAGAATGCACCAGTATTTTCAGTCTTTGTTTTGTGGCACTTACTTAGATGTGAAGTTGTTTAACTGAGACAGACTAGTCTGGTGGGATGATAGGTCTCATTATCTTGAATGGGCACAACCATCCCCCACAAGATTATTAGTTAAATTTTAAAAATCACCTTATAATTCGGTTTATCTGACACTTGAATTTATGCAGACTAGCAACCCAGAAAAGGAAAGGAGACATGGTAAATGCCCATTAACGCCTGAAGAAGTTGGTCTTATGTTACGGGCATTGGGCTTTGGTAGTGATGTTCATCTCTATGTGGCATCCGGTGAAATATATGGAGGTGAAGAGACATTGGCCCCCCTGAAAATGCTTTTTCCCAACTTCCATTCAAAAGAGACCCTAGCTACCAAGGAGGAGTTGGCGACATTCTCGTCATTTTCATCACGGATGGCTGCTCTTGATTTCATTGTATGTGATGGAAGTGATGTATTTGTTACTAATAACAATGGTAATATGGCTAAAATATTAGCTGGTAGAAGGTACTTCCCTTCCCTTCTCTCTCCATCTCAATTGTATATGATGTCATTCGTATACCTCACACCTCCTGCATTTTCACTTCAGGAGATACTTTGGGCACAAGAGGACAATTCGGCCAAATGCTAAAAAGCTTTATTCTGTATTCTTAAACCGGGCAAATATGACCTGGGAAACATTTGCTTCCAAGGTTCGTACTCAGCAAAAAGGTTTCATGGGAGAGCCTGATGAGGTAAAACCTGGTCGTGGTGAATTTCATGAGCACCCCTTGACATGTATATGCCAAAATTCTGAGGCTAAGGTGATGACCCACCCCAATTCCCAACGGCAGAATAAGGGTGGTAGTGACAATGGGAAGCAAAATCCTAATCCAGGTGTTAGAGAATCAGCAAATGGGTATCTTATGGATGAAGAGCAAGATTGGCTTGACATGGATTATGAAGAAAAGAATTCACTAGAGAAGAGACTGCCAAATGGAACAGAGTCAGACTATGATCTATTCATCAAGCCCGAGGAACTTGAATTGGAAGAGAGATTCTCAGATTAAAAAGACTTCCTGAATGTTTGAGCAGAATTTTGCACTTAACCTATTCTTTTGCCAATTTTTGGCCATGCCTCTTCAGATAATTGCCGCTGCATAATTCTGCTGTAAATAGAGCCACGATGTTAGAACTGTACAGTGTTTTTGTTTTCTTCCACCTTTAGCTCAAAATTGACGTGACTCCCCGAAGAAGATATACATGTGTTTTGTTTTATAGTTGAGCTGATAGTCTTTGCATCAGCTGGCAGAGCTATTCTTTATTTTTGGTTGTAAATTCCTAATGCAGTCGCATGGAAGGTCACGAAGGCTAAGGAACCTGAACATGATTCAATTCTTTTTGGACTGTTCGTGCACCATGTTCTGTATGATGCCCCGGGTACAGGAGTAGTAAGTCTATCTTTTTGTTGTTTTTGGGAAATGGGGAGAGTGAATAGTTTGAAATGAGTAATGTAAATGATGGATTCTTTGGCTAATTACTCAGTGAAGACAATTAATTATATGCCTATCCCAGTCATTGATTCTTTTTTTGATGTGATGCCCTTATTGGACAGCCATGGAAAGACCTCAAAGTAGGTCGAGCCAGTTTTTATACTTTTTCTTGTTTCTTGCCATCAGCTACAGTTGAGTTTTACTTGCTGCAATACGGGGGTGTAGTATCAAGTATAACTTATTTTCTGAAAACCTGGACAAAAGAGACAACTCTATAGGAGTCATCTATATTGTTTAATAAATTCTAAAAAAACAGATCATTCTTTCTGTCCCGTTTATGATTGCCCCTCCCCTAAGTTTTTTTAAATAAAAAACAAAAAAAGTGCACTTACTGTGCGTCTACATTGTATAGGCATTGCAGCAAGTAACTGTGTGACATCTGCTCTGTATTCGTTTGATTGACAATTAGGGCAAAATAGACATTCTATATCCCTATCTTATGCTGACTCCCATTTTGTTGTTATCAAGCAAAGTATATTTATCTCCAAAATAGCTCAACTTGTCATATCAAGATATCTTTTTGTTGAGTAATGCTTGCCGTCCAAACCGCCGGATAGAACGGCACACAGTGAGCTTATTTCATTTTTTTCATTTTCTTGTTGAATTTTTAAATTTTTTTGAGCGTCCGATCAAAAATTCGAGAGTACATATGGAGAGTTCGGGTCAGTCCTAATCTGACTGTATATTTTTATTTTTTTAAAAAAAACTTTTGCACGTAAATTGAAGTGTTTTTCAAACGATTTTAAAAAATAAATAAAATACACAATCTAGTTGGAGCCGACCCGAGCTCTCTAAATGTACTTTCGGACTTTTAATCGGACGTTCTAAAAAAATTAAAAAATACGACAAGAAAATAAAAAAAATAAAACATGCTCATTGCATGCGATCAGATCTGCTGGTTTGGACAGCAAGCATTACTCCTTTCTGTTATCAAACAAGAAAACTACTTAGCTCCGGCTAATTTAACCTCAACTGTTAGATTAAGTTAATCCGTAGCCGGCATTCAAACATGAGCGTAGGGTTTGGAGCCGGACCGGTCTATTAAATATCCAATAGAGGCATCAACTGGCTAGCATTCTTTCCTTTGTCGATGTGTGGTCTCCTTAGTCTACATGTAGGTTTAGATTGAACTCAGTCCCTAAAGAGAAGAAAAGATTTCAAACAACCCCCTCATATGCTGCTTTTTGCATTTTCAGAAGAGAATTTTTATGAAAGACTTTTTTCTCATCTCTCTCTGTACTAACTGAATTCAGTCTAAACTTGTAAGGAAACCGCACTCTTTGTTTTACCACGGTTCATCTCTTCCAAGAAAGGCTTGCAAAGCTCATTTACCGGTGCAACCAGACACATTTGATTTCATGAAAAAACGTTCACAAATTACTTACGATATTTGATGGGTCGATTTCTTGTCTAAAGTTAAGTTGTTATTTCCTTCCATGATGGAATCGAACTTGGTATTTGAATTAAAATAAAATTGCATCAACTGAGTTTTGTACGGAAAGTTCTTTTGTCAAAAAATATATATAATAAAGATACCGACAACCTAAAAATCAGCTTATGGCCGTGAAGGGAATCTGCTTTCTGCCGTTGTACCAGCCGGCAGCACGCACTGGGCGTGGGCAGGAGAGGGCTGCGGTGGTGTGCTGCCCATCGACTAGGGTTGTCAACGAAAATTAAATTCGATTATTTGATTTTTTGGTTTGTTATCGAAAAAAATATTTATTTTTGATAAAAAATATCCGTCCGATAGTTATCGGAATCGAATATTTTCGATAAACTATCCGAATTGGAAATAGAAACTCCTATTTCTCTATCTGCTTTTTGATTTTTGATTTTGATTGTTATTAAATTTATTAGTAAGAATAATATTAACCTTTAGATTATTTTAATCTTATTAATCATTATCAATATAATTAATCATTATCTAATATACTAAGATATATTGGTTATATTTAAGTTTCATTTTATATGTTTTAAACAAATAAATAAAAAATTATTAATTTTCGATAATTATCAGAAATAATATCCCATTCCGATATAAAAAATAAACCGGAAACGGAAAATACTTTTCAATTTTATCGAAAACGGAAACAAATAATGCACTTTTCGATCTTATCAAAATCAAAGACAAAAACAGACTATTCTTATCAAAATTTAAAAACAGAAACACATGTTTTCGTATCAGTATCCTACTCGTTTACGGCCCCACCACCAACGGGAGCCGTGAAGTGACTTTGAACTTTATCTCTGTACGCCACAGAACGTCTTTGTCACAACAGAAAGCCCATCGGGTTCTTGTTATTATTATGGCTAGGAAATCTCCCATCGTTGTTGCTTCCCCTGGGGTTGGGGCGGCCCAGCGGGTCACCTTTGCGAACACGCAAGGTCAAGCCAAGCCAAGCGGTCGCCGCAGCATGGTTTTGTGGCCGGGATGCGTGTCATTCTTCTCTGTCCTTATCCGGCAAGTAGGACACCACCGTCCACGAGGCCACTCCATGCCAACTAAATGTGTGCTGCCACGTCGGGAGATTTACCTAATTTTTTAATCCCTTCGGAAGAAGAATGCAGGTTAAGGGTTTTTTTGTAAAATTATAGAAAAATGGTTAATGATGGAAACTTATGACGTGCACCCATCGTCAAACCTGATAAGAAAAATGGGGAACACTTCCCGTCTACTTAGTATTTTTCGATGTAAATGGTAATTGTAGAGTGATAAAAATGGAGCCTAAAAAATTTTATATTGATTGTTGAGAAGACAATTATATGTTTATAAAGAAAGTGTCTCCATTTTTCTCTCAACAAAATCATTTTCTTAAAAAGATAAAATCGTGAGACTTATAAGTCAAAACAAACAATATCTTGTTGACAAGAACTTAGATTCCTTCCCGCAATATTGACAATATCTGTGAGAACTCTGGCCCATACACACATGTTGGTCTTTTTAGAAGACTATGTAAAAGTCTAGAAATGTGGATTAAGTAATCCTATATCAATTGCTAAGAAGGCAATCATGCGCTTACAAAGAACACCTTCTATCTTCCTCCCAACAAAATACCTTTTTTTCCAAAAGGACAAAAATGTGAGATTCATAGGTCAAAGCGGACAATATCTTATTGGTGAGAACTCATATTTCAGAATAATCAATAACCTATTTATTCGACCAATTATTAATTTATAGGTCAGTTAATATGAATTTTATAAATTAGCTAAATATTAATTTGTCTAAACTAATAGGCTAACAGATAGGGTCATTGCTATCCATCTCAAATCTGCACAGAATCCAACCTATTTTCATGTTTATTCTGCCGCACCACTTCCAATTATAGATGCAAATGGTAGCCGATTATCAATTATTAGCTTATAATTAGTTAGTTAATGGCCCTTCTAAATTAACATATGTAGTAGATAACGTGAGGGATATAAAATTTTTTGCCTGCAATGCATATGGTGCATTGACAGTCCGACCAATTATTAACTTAGGCTTGATTTGGTGATGGAGTAAGTTTAGAATAAAGAATGGAAGAGGATGCACATTCTAAAAAGATGAAATTTTAATTTAGGAGCCTAAGATAGAATAGGATTTGAATTCCACTTGAATTGGAATAAGGGCCAAAATTTACACTCTAGCAAATTTTAGGAACATAGATTCTAATCTTTATCTGTACTAGAATAAGAGGACATTAATGACAAATTAGATATTTATTCCAATTCTTATTCACTTCTTATCCGAATCAAATTTATTAAAAAATAAGAATCCTTATTTAATCTAGAATAAATAATATTTGACCAACCAAATTAAAATTAAGATGAAAATCAAAACGTGCTTCTAAGTTGAATATATACTCTTAGGGTCGTTTGGTTATACGTAATATATAATCGGACGAATGATTTTTTAAAGAAATATATTTACAAGAAAAATGAAAATAAAATTGGTCATTTGGTGACCATGAAATGTTTTCTGCTTTTTTGAAAAAGGGCGCTCACTCTAATCCCTTCGATGTTAAAATTAGGAAAAGGAAGACTCAACAAATTAAGTTTTATGTTGACTTGAGTCTTACATATAACCGAACGAGTGATTGTAATATACTTTTCGGGACAAGTTTTTCCTGTGCCCCATTTTATGTGAAAACAAAGGAACCCTTAGAGTCCGTTTGATTTCATGTAAAACATTTTCGAGTGAAAAATATTTTTCAAAGAAGTCAAATTACAAGAAAAATGAAAACATAATCTATCGTATTGAAATTTTTTTCCTGGAAATCTTTTCATTCATTTGTCTTCCTGTAAAACATTTTCCTGAAACTTGGATTGGGGAAGAGCAGCTCCATGATTACCAGCTTCCCTCCCTAAACTGAACATAAAGCTTCCCCTCCAGGATGGCCACATGAAGTGACCAAATACCCACTCTTTTCTGATTAACGTTCTCAATGTCTTCCCAGAAATTGTAGGTCGTTCACTCTACGTCCCCTGGTCAGCAGTAGAGGACGAGGTTGCAGAACGGGAACGCAACCACACAGTCGGGGGATGTGGGAGGGGCCGTCATGAGAGCACGGTCCATGTTTAATTTCGACATACTCAGATTTCGGTAGATCGATGCAAGTGAAAGGGGACCCGCAGAAGGGATCCATGATGAAGACATACTTGTGCCGGCAGTGGGTGACGAGCCAATGGCCATGGGAGACACCCCTGATGCGGGTGTTAGCGGAAGGCCACCTGAGCGGTCTCTTCCGGGGGAAGCATCTCCGCTCTGTGAGGCTGTAGAAGCCGTCGAGAGCTTCCGAAGATGGGTACTTGGTCGAAGAGCAGCAGAGGGAGGGACGAGAAGAGGTCCCGCTTGCAGGCCCTAAAGACCGACCACCACCGGCTGCAGACGCCATCGAAGGAGAAGAGGTCAGCAACGGTGGGCAGTAGGCCCTTCGCCATCAGAGAAAGCGCCGGCTCCGGGAGGTGCAACCAGGCCCAGTCGATGATGCGCTGGCATCATTTGTTCTCAACATGAACACTTGCATTGCTATTGCTGCTGTTGTTACTGTTGGCATTGGCCGCAACAGCACCGCCTTCTTCATCTGCGCTGCACCGTACTAATAAGGATCTCTTCCTGGGATCCCCCATCCACCCCTAGAGGTTCCGCAACCCAACATTCGGAGGGGAGAAGGGACTGCCGCGGAAAACGGCATCCGGGCACCTTTCTTGGATGTCAAAATCGGGAAAAGGGGAGAGTCAACAGATTTTATTTTCCTTTGACCCTAGTTTTCCAGGTTACCAAATAGGCTCTCTTGAAAACCTTTTCATGCAGCCCGTTTTACATAATAGCAAACAGACCCTTATTGTTCCATTTTTCTTATTCCGTTATCAAACTTAAATTTATATGTCAATTATGGAATAAATTCTTAACCAATAATATAACGGATAAGATCACGGATCCATCTTGGACCCGTTTGCATCACTTGTCCGCTGGCTTGCAAACACGTGGCAGAGAAGGGCCAGGGCAGGACAAATGTATTTATGGCGTGAGCTTATGACACAGTATCATATATCAATTGTGCATAAATAAAAATTTTTAAGTATAACAAAAGCATCAACATTTTATTTGATGATACATTTATAACCTATTTTAGAATTATCTCTAGAATCTAGAGTTGATACTGTTGCCAAATGTTACTTTTAATAATGAGAAATGAAAATTAATATATGGTGATTTAATAAATATATTTTATTGTCGTCAAACTGTCTCCTTGAACGATTTTACAGTAACAAGAAAATGATACACTTGCACACTTACATATGGGATTGCCTAAATCCTGATTTTTTATTAGAAGCCAAAACTAAGGCAACTAAAGACTATAAAAATAACTTTTATGAACAACCTCCTTCCATTGTAACTTAAGAGTTGTTTGTTTTAGCGTAAAACAATATGTTTTGAAACAATTGTTTCGTTTTACAGTGTTTTCGGTTGTTTGGAATAATGTAAAACAATATAAAGTAAAATCATGTTTGAGCCTTGTCTGCCCACTTGATAGTCTAATTCCCTTGTTTTGGTTTACAATAAAAACCCACTGTATAGTAAAACAAGAAGATTGAAACATCCCTCTTGTTTTATTTTACAAATAACCAAATAAATATTTTTAATTCTAAAACAAGAAAATTTTACTTGTTTTAAAATCAGTGATTCTAAAACCGATGACTTACAAAGTTTTACACTAAAACAAACAATCCCTTAAAAGTTCTAATTGGAAGCCAAAACAGCAACTAAAGACTACAAAAATAACTTTAGGCTTGGTGTCCCCCTTTCAAAACAACTGGACTGAAATCCATAAAAGTCTAAAACAAAAACTCCCAAATGAAAGCTAGGGCATTTTTTGCCTCCAGTGAAATCGTTAATGTATGGACCACTTGCTCAAATGTTAAACTTTGAACAAGTACGGAAATTTTATTTATCTTAAATTCTAGTATGAATAACAAATATGCTCGATCTTAGTTCTACTTACGTAGAAATCCGGTCATAATTTTACGTAGACAAGAAAACCAGTCCATTATTAGACCAATAAGCGTGTTCAGGCCCAAAATTACAAGCTCTAAATGAGCTAACACCAAATAAGCGCCCATTTTTGTAGCCCCAACCTTTCTTTCAATAACAACTATATAATTTATTCTATAAGCATGTTAGTATATTAAAATTTCTTTAAAATATAATTCCTCATTTTAAAATTATAAAAATCGAAAAAAGGAAAGGAAATGAACTTCCAACGAGGTGACTGGCATTTCTTTTTTTTTTTTTTTTTTAGAAACATGGCTCAAACGGCCAAGGACCAAGCTAAACCTACCCTTAGGACCTGAGATCGATCTCGGGCCCTCCCCCCAACCCCAGACCCTTGTCCCGATTATACATGTCCGAAAAGGGGTAGAAATACACGTGGGAGGAGAAAGCGCAAGTTGAATTTGCGACGCCCCATACATAAGCATAAGGGATGCGCCACTATGTCACAGGCATACCCAGGTGACCCGCACTTAAACTGCATTTGTTTACATTTTGGAGACGCACCGGCTAGCGTGCGCAACTGTCCATAGGAGGATTTCTCTATTATCCTTTTTTCTTTGGAATTTTTATAGTGTCCAAAAGTGAGAGGGAGAATATTGGGGGTAGTGCCAAGTGTCCTATTTCAAAATTTCAACTCTTCAAAGAATCTAATAAAAAGTTAGATAGAACATTGCCATTTGTTTTTAGTTTCCTCAAGAAAGTTAAGCCTTAAAATCTGCCACGCATTGTAATAAACTCATCTTTGGGATCCGTTTAGTTAGAAAAAGATTTTTTTAAAGAAACGCATTTATAAGGAAAATGAAAATAATTTTTTTATTTGGTACTTACAAAAGTATTTTTAACTACTTTGAAAAATGTATTTGATCTTGTCCCATACAAGACAAATTTGGAAAAAGGAGAAATCAATGAATTAAAATTTTAATTACTAAAATTCTATGGATTATCAAATAAGTGATGCATGAAAAAAAAAGGACCCTTAGCAATTAGCATTCGCAACCGAATCCGCGAACTATTCCGTCAAATGGGTCCGGGCCTAACCAACTCCGGGTACATGTCTCCCAAAGCCGGGAGGGCCGACCCTTCCATTCACGTCATCGGGAATTGGAGGCATCCTTTTTTGTCTAATGCGAGTCCCAACGTTCACGTGACTACTTCGGTCCACCTCTTCTCTTTCGAAAAGCCAACTTCTCCAAGGTTGTTTGGTTGGTTCAGTTTGAATAAGATAGCCCATTCAAGTTACCCTCGAGTGTAGTTCAAGTAACATTTGTTGCAACCTTTCTGTAACTATTATATTGCAGTTTTGTATCTTTGTTATAAATTATGTTTTTCTTCATATGAAAGTTAAATTCTTGTGGTTCTTCATTTTGATGTTTTTAAAATAAGATGTTCATTGTAAACTTGTGATCAATGTTAAATTGTAAAATTCCGAGACATTGTAATGAGTGATGAAGCTTGGAAGTTGCGGAAGACAAAAGAACTCAGAACTGTGTGTTGGGTAGTTTGGAAGTTGGGGAAGACAAACTCAGAACTGTGTGCTGGGTAGAGGAGATCGAGATCAACTTCTCATAAAGTTAGCTTTGAGTGACGAAGGTGCCTACAAAACAAACCTTCATCAAGAGCCTCGCAAAAGTATGCGTAATGAGAGAGAGGGAGGGAGGAGGTTTACCGTGTAGAAAAATTGTAGAAGTTATTGGGCCATTCAATTCAAGATCTTAAGATAATGAGTGGAGTAGACACCATCTACTAAATATTTTCTAATTTTGTTTTCTTTCCGATATTTTTTAACACGCCCTCTCACGTGCAGGTCGATTTTAGACTCTGTCACGTGAACCACAAATACGGAGTGTGCGGTTCAGTTTGTAACCATATACTCTGATATCTTAGGCTCTGTCACGTAAAACACAAATACGGAGTGACTATGTCACGTGAACCACAAATACGGAGTGTGCGGTCCAGTTTGTAACTATATGCTCTGATACTACGTAAAAATTATTGGGCCATCCAACTCAAAACCATAAGACAATGAGTAGAGTAGGCACCATCTACTAAATATTTTCTGATTTTGTTTTCTTTCCGATGTTAGACTATTCTAACACGCCCTCACACGTGCAAGCCGATTTTAGGTTCTGTCACGTGAACCACAAGTACGGATTGTGCGGTCCAGTTTGTAATCATATGCTATGATACCTTAGGCTCTGTCACGTGAACCATAAATACCGAGTGTGCAGTCTAGTTCGTAACCATATGCTCTGATACCATGTTGAAGTTATTGGGCCATCCAACTCAAAATTGTAAGACAATGAGTGGAATAGGCACCATCTACTAAACACTTCTAATTTTGTCTTTTTTCCAATGTTAGACTATTCTAACAAAAACATGATTTTTGAATATTACTTTTTGACATGTTTAAATGACAATTAGAAAGTAGAACTATTAAAGATGTGGAGCCATAACAGTTTCCTCTAATATGTGATTGTCATTTATGTGTTAAAAAATAGTGTTAAAAGATAATGTTATTTTACGATTTCATGTAAATAGAGAATTGTGAGTGTCTGTGCTACATATTCGCGGAACCATTATTAGTCAGTAAATTGAACTGCCTTAGTTGCACAAGCATCCAATATGAGACTATTTTATTAAGCACATCTCCAGGCTTGTGTAAAAATCTCAAGACGAAATTGATTTCTATGCTTGGAGGGCAGATCAGTCTTCAGTCTTATACCAACATCAGCGAGCAGTCCTCACTTTCTTAAGGCTTGTTAGGAAATATACAACACTCAAACTAGGAGGAAAGAAGACATACATCTGTTTATTAAATACAGAAGAAAGTTTTTATAGAATGAAGCAAAATTTCACTCTCCAGCACCATATATCAATACGTAACCATTTATTTATAAAAAAAATATGTAAAATTCTCTCCTCTTGTTAATCCTGCTCCAAACGATCCCTTCGTTCCTGCCCAACTTTGTCATGCTGGTTCCCCCCGCATCGGTATTCTTAGGCGGGAGTGTTGATAAATTTGCAAAATTCTCTATTGATTTTTTCGCATCGGTATTCTTATTAGGTGGGAGTGTTGATAAATTTGTAAAATTCTCCGTTGATTTTTTCGCAAACTCGAACAATAAAAGAAAGAATCAATTCATATTAAAAGATCACCCTTACAAGTCTTCCCAGAACAGCACCCAAGCCTCCCATGCCAATGTACAGGGTGGCAGTGCACCCATGATGCCAAGTACAAAGAAAGGAGTACGTCCCTGTGATAGAGTAGCCCAAAAATCCTTCTGGACCCAATGGTCCAAGAGCAACAGTGAGGTTCTTCACAGGAAGGCAAAGAGGACGTTTGGCAAAACTTTTACTTGAAAATTACTTTTGATTTCTACTTCTCACATAAAATGAGTTGAAGGGAAGATGTTATAATTAATTCTAGTTTTTGCAAATGTCAACTCTTTTTATAACAACTTCACTTTTTCCTAATTTTGAAAACTCCCTCTCATAACTTTTAGTTGGAAGCCAAAACATAAGTAAAGTTTTATATAAGTGACTTCCATGATATAATGATTTTTACAAAAAAATAATTAAATAGAAGTACAAAAATGTTTTCAAATAAAAATTGCGTTAAACATGACCTAAAGAATGCAGCTTAGGAACTATAATGGGCTCTCGATCTCTCCTGGTAGTGCCAGGAAGAACAACACAATGTGGTGGCAACACACGAATATAGGGAGAGACTGGGGATGAAGTAGGAACATCATAGGGTTCTGGATGGGTGGATACAACTCCCGCTGGCCAAAAACAAAATCTTGCCATAGGCAATTAAGAGGATTCTTAGTTAGAAATCAAGATAACACCGGACCTGTAAATACATAAAGCCTCTTAATTATTAAAGTAGGGATGAATTCCTCTCGCTAAGAGAGACAAGGGAAGGCAGGGAGGAGTGGAGTTGAGTAGGACTGTCAACAGATCCAGATAATATTCGACTTTGATTCGTATCCGCATCCGATTAGTCAAATATCTATCCGATTAAGACATCCAACGGATATATCCGAATATCTATTTAATTATCCGATTAATATTCGAAGTGGATACAAAAATAGATATTCGCTCCGATTATTATCGGATCGATTATGTATTTTGATAAGTTATTCTAATTTTAATGATGTTTACATGTTAAAATAAACGGTAGTTCGATATTTGAAGTATGCTTAAGACGTGTTGAGCGACAATAATGAAGTTTATGGTGATTTTTTTTATTTTTAATGATTTTACTAATGTAAATAAATTATTTAAGTCATTTATTATTATCTAAGATATATTTAATAATGCATTCAAATTATTATCTGAAGTATATTTAATAAAGCATTCAAGCTATTTAAAATTTCTCTAAGTATTTATAACTTGAATATTTATTAATTTAAATTTATGAGATTCATGGACTATACAAAGAATAAAATTTACAAGTCATTAAGTTATAAGACAAAGCTGAAATATTTAAGTATTCAAATTATTATCCGAATTCAAATATTATTCAACATAGTCGAATTTAGATAGAAAAATTTATTATCCGTTAGATAATATCCACAGTTAGATATTCAGATAATATTAAACGGAACGAAATCAGATACTGTGATATCCGCTCTATTGACAACCCCTAGAGTTGAGGTTTAATTTTATTTCACAACTTACTAAAGACTTATTTTTACTGGTACTGCGTGCTTGGACATTGAGGGCTAGACCGAGTCCAAAGCAATAGCAAAAGTAGACCATCCACTTTAAACCTTTGAATTAGGGATGTCAATTGATCTGATTCAATATGGATTTAAGATAGATCTGTGATCTAATTTGTTATACTATAAAGATTGTCTATTAACTGATTTATATGCTAATAATCAATTAGATAGCCAAATTATAAAATATTATATATATTCCGTTGGAAAATTTGTATCCATTATCTTATCTACCACGCACACCCATTTGGAAAGAGTGTCAAATAACCAATCTTTATAAGCCAACAACAGTCCGTGGAATAATTGAGTTATCCGTTACCGATGCATCTATCCTTCGGGATTCGAACCGGTATTATCGTCGGATCCGCACGGTCCAGTGAGACCCAAAAGCCGCGGGGTGTTCCAACGGGCCCACCAGCCTAGTACCAACTCACGTGTGTATGGCTATAAAATCCCCCGCAGGGGCGCCCCCTCCTCTCCTCGAGGAGTTGCCCAGCAGCACCATCACCCCCACCTCCCCTTCATCTGCTCACCAGCCGAAGCGCAGTGCTACCAACCGCCGCCCCCGTCTCGGCGCGCGCCTCCTCCGGCCATCACCAACCGGCATTGTCCTCGCGAAGCCAAGAAGCTTTTCCTCTGCACTCCTACGCCCCTCCACGACAGAAGTGCAAAAGAGAGGAGAACGGGAACCGCCCCCCCGCCCTCACTATTTCCGAGTTCTTCTGTTCCTTTTGCCCAGTGTTTGCGCGAAATCCCGATGGCATTTCCGTAGGCAGCGCCCGGGATGGATGCCGGTGCGCGGGGCCTTGCGGCTGCTGCTCCATGGGAGGTTAAGATCAGAACGATGGATGCGCTGTTGGGTTTTAATCTAATTAGTGGTCTACTTGTGTTTACTGGGCTGCACACTTGCACATCATTAGGCATCTAATTAATGGAATATGATTGGGCTTAACCCATTAGGCGTCCAATAAAGATCCTGTAATAGGTAGGATCCTGTTAGAAGTAAGAACGGGACCTCCTCTCTATAAAAGAAGTCAGTGACTCCCCATTAGGTCATACGCATTAAGACGAATAGAGAGAGGAAACCAGTGGAGACAGTACGTAGATTTACACCATCTTCCTGTCCGGGGTTCGTACGTTCTTGTTCGAGATCTGCTGCGAGTGGGGATCGACTCCGGCATCGTCTTCCTCTGCGTTAGGGATGGCTTCCGCTCCAGGTATTCCGAAAATCCCTAACAAGTGGTATCAGAGTCCGTGTCGGAATTTTTTGGGACTCCGATTTACGGGATTCTTCCCGGTTTGTTTTAAAAAAAAAAAAATTTTTTTTGGGCGGCCAAACGGCCGGATGGCCGCAGGCGTGCCGCCGCGGCCGAGCGCGGCAGCGCCGGCCGCCGCTGGCGTGCCGCCACGGCCGAGCGCGGCAGCGCCGGCCGCGCGGGCGCGGCACGCCCCGCCGCGGCGGGCGGCCGCGGCCCGCGCGTGGCCGCGCCACGCGGCCGCGGCCTGCGCGCGCCCGCGATATTAGATCCGTTAGGATCTTATTAAGACCCAAATTCGGATCCATTTGATAATTCCTTAACGGATATTAGTTAACGGGTCTTGGATTCGAATTTTGGGTACGATGTCCGTTTGTATATCATTAAGACCCGAATTCAGATCCGATTAAGTTGCCGACCCGAATCCGTTAATCTAACTCAAATCGAACCCGTTAACCCGTTAAGAATCGGACCTGCATCCGTTTTTTATCTATTTGTGTAGATTTATCCTAAAAGAGTTTAAATTAAATGATTTTTAAATCTTAAAGGATATATCTGCAATTTTTGATAATTTGTTTGCAATTTAAGTTGTTTCTGCAAATTAAAACGGATATGTTTGCAATTTATGATTGTTCTTGCAAACTGCAAAGTACGTTTACAATTTAAGACTTTTCTGTAAACTGTTCAAGCTATATTTGCAATTCAGTTTTCTTTCTGCAAACAGAAAAATGACATATATGTAACAGCATGCTATAAACTTGTTAAGTAGCCATTTTAATGTAGTTTTAAGTATGATTAATGTTGGTTAAGAATCAATAATTATTACTGTAAGTTTAGGAGATATTTCTTGTGATTATTTGTCCTCTTTACAGTTTTAATCATGTATGAATATCTCCACTTAAGATTGCATTAATTATTGTGTTTATGTCCTTTTTTGCTCATGTTATGTGTTTATTAATGCTATTATGTAGTTTCGTGGTAAATTTTGATTTCCAAATGATTAGTTTGACCACCAAAGTGGCACTAATCACGAGGATTGAAAAAATCTTACCATATTAAGTTTTAAATAGTATTATTGATGAGCATTTAGATATTTGTTATCATTTTAATTAGGGGAGGATGTTTTAGTATTCAAAGTGTGTAAGTAGATCACCAAAGTGACCTTATGCATGGAGAATAATAAAATATACTCGTTAAGAAATTAAAATGATTTCAAATACTTGTGTTCTTGACTTGATTGTAAATTTAACTTCCAAAGGAGTGCTTATTTTCATGTCATGAGCAGGATAAAATAAAATTTATCTACATGGCGATTCTTGAGAGTTATGTACCCAAAGGTACTCTCTCTTGATATCAAAATGTTTATAAGTTTTAGTTTTATCACTTAAGTTAATTCGGAGAGTTCGTCCATGAAACTATCGGACGACTTGATAAAGTAGTTCGCTTTATGTTGTTGAATTACTTTGCATATCTGTTTGCCTCATTACTTGCAATATTTTAGTTCCATTGCCTTATATGTGAGCATGTGTTTGTTTATTTCAGCTGCTACTCCTTTGTTTGCACCATTTAATGCTAGTGTGCCGTACCTGAATGGCACTAATTTCACTGAGTGAAAACAAATGGTACATTTTTGCTCTAGGCTGCATGGACTTAGATTTAGCATTACGTGAGGTTATGCCAGTTCCACTTACTCCAGAAAGCTCATTGGAACAGCAGACTCATTATGAAAAATGGGAAAAGTCCAATCGTCTCTGTCTTCTGTTCCTTCAGGGACACGTTGGACAGAACATTAAGGGATCTATCCCAGATCAGACTACTGCTAGTAGATTTCTTAAAGTTATTGAGGAACAGTTCATTAGTTCTGATAAGGCCAAAGCCAGTACTCTAATGGCTAAACTGTCCTCAATGAAATACACTAGTGGTAGTGTTCGAGAGCATATAATGATCATGAGAGATATTTCTGCTCAACTGAATACCATAGATGTTACTATTTCAGACACTTTCCTAGTCTATTTTATTCTCAACTCTTTGCCTAGCGAATATGAGGCATTTAAGATCTCCTACAACACATATCAGACTAAATGGTCAGTCAATGAATTGATGACCATGTGTGTCTAGGAGGAAGAGAGGTTGAGAGGAGAGAGGAACAATGTTGCTTTGTTTACTTCTCATAAAGTGAAAAGTGGACCAGGAAAGAAGAAGGATGTCCAGAAGAAGGGCAAGAAGAAGGACAAGTCAAAAGGTAAAAATGACAAGTGCTTCTTCTGCAAGTTACCTGGACACGTTAAGAAAGATTGTCTGAAAAGGAAGGCATGGTTTGAAAAGAAAGGTAATATCTCATCTTATGTTTGCTATGAGTCTAATTTAGTTAATGTTCCTAAGAGTACATGGTGGATTGACTCAGGTTCTACTGTGCGTGTTGCCACTTCTATGCAGAGATTCCTCTTCCAAAGGCCTCCGAATGAGGGTGAGCGGAGTATCTTTTTAAGAAATAAGACGCGCTCACAAGTCAAGGCCGTAGGAATTTATAGGATAGTTATGGAATCAGGATTTGTTCTAGATTTAGAAGACACTTTTTATGTACCATCATTTAGTAGAAATTTGGTTTCAGTATTAAGACTTGCTTCAAAAGGTTTTCAAGTCAAACTTGGAAACTCTTCAGTTGAATTAATAAAGGATTCTATTGTTATTGGTATTAGTTCTATATCTGATGGTTTGTATAAATTGTGTCTTAGCAATGTGATTGAACAATCTCATAACACCCTGTATATTTTGGTCCTCGCTGGCAACAAGCGTAGTAGAGTTAATGAAAATTCATCTATGTTGTGGCATAGGAGATTAGGACACATCTCCATTAAGAGGCTCAAAAGGTTAGTGGGAGAAGGAGTGTTACACACTCTGAATTTCACTGACTTCGAGACATGTGTTGATTGCATTAAAGGAAAGCAAACACACACGCCTAATAAAGATGTCACAAGGAGTTCTGGAATTTTAGAAATAATTCACACTGATATCTGTGGTCCTTTTTCATCTTGTCTGACTGGTGAGAGGTACTTTGTTACCTTTATAGATGACTATTTTAGATTCATGTATCTCTATTTACTTCTTGAAAAGGCAGATGTTTTTAATGTCTTTAAGGATTTCAAGAAGGAAGTAGAGAAACAATCAGGGAAAGTAATCAAGATAGTCAGGTCTGATAGAGGTGGCGAGTACTATGATAGGTATACTGAGATGGGACAAAGGCCTGGTCCATTAGCTAAATTCCTTAAAGAAGAGGGTATTGTACCTCAGTACACTACTCCTGGCAGCCCATACCAGAATGAGGTTGCAGAAAGAAGGAATCGAACGCTTAAAGAAATGGTCAGGACAATGTTGAGTCATTCTATCCTACCTTTATCTTTGTGGGGCGAAGCCGTTAAGACAGTTGCTCACATTGTGAATAAGGTTCCTATGAAGGCTGTGCCTAAGACTCCTTATGAGTTATGGTGTGGTAGGAAACCTTCTGTGAGCTATATGCGCACGTGGGGGTGTGCAGCTGAGGCTAGACCATACAGTCCACAGGAAAAGGCTTTTGATCTCAGAACAACCAGTGGATTCTTCATTGGTTATCCAACGAGATCAAAAGGGTATAGATTCTATTGCCCATCCCATGTTCCCATCATTATAGAAACAGATAAGGCAAGGTTCCTTGAAGATGGCGGAGTTAGTGGGAGTGGATCTTCTCGAGAGATTTCTTTTGAGGAGTTACAAAATCAGGTTGAAATACCTGTAACAACTGACAACGTTGTTCCCATATTCATTCCTCGGAATGAAATCCTAGGGGAGCAAATAGTTGCAGTTGGTCTACCCCAGGTTGCTCCAGAGCCAGAAGATGTCGCTGTTGTTGACCAACCACCTTCTCAGGTGGATCAGGGGCCAACATTGGGTCGATCTGAAAGAGTCAGGAGACCTGCCATATCTGATGAGTTCATAGTATACCTACAGGAGGATAGTGTAGACAGGGGTGACATTGATGATCCAGTGACGTTTTCACAAGCCATGAAGAGCGAAAAATCTGCCTATTGGTTTGAAGTCATGAAAGAAGAGTTTGACTCTATGGCTAAAAACCAAGTCTGGGATCCCGTTAACTTGCCTAAAGGGTCCAAACTTGTTAGATGTAAATGGATATTCAAAACTAAGGTGGACGCTAAAGGCAAAGTTGAACGATATAAGGCCAGATTGGTAGCTAAGGGTTTCACTCAAAGGGAAGTCATTGACTATGATGAGACGTTCTCTCCAGTTTCCAAGAAACTCTCATTCAGAATAGTCATGGCCTTGGTAGCTCATTTTGACCTGGAGTTACATCAGATGGATGTGAAAACGGCTTTTCTCAATTGGGACCTAGATAAAGAAGTGTATATGGAGCAACCTCAAGGGTTTCGTGCTGAAGGTAAAGAACACTTGGTATGCAAATTAAGGAAATCTATTTACGGACTTAAGCAAACCTCCCGCCAATGGTTCATAAAGTTCAATGAAATCATACTGTCCTTTGGGTTTAAGGAAAACATCATTGATGAATGTTTGTACCTAAGGATCAATGGGAGTAGTTTCATTGTCTTGCTTTTGTATGTGGATGACATCTTGCTTGCCAGCAGTGATCTTGGTTTATTGCACGAAACCAAAACTTTCGTTTCTAAGAACTTTGAGATGAAAGATATGGGTGATGCCCACTATGTTTTGGACATTGAAATCACTAGAGATAGACCCTCAGGCACTCTTGGTCTCTCTCAGAAAGCTTACATCTCAAAGATCTTGGAAATGTTCAACATGCATTCCTTTTACGATGGCAGTTGAGTTTATTGCTTGTTTTGAAGGTAGTGCACATGCCATCTAGTTGCGGAATCTGCTCACAGGTCTATTGATTTCGTCTCCAGACCTATCAGGATATATTGTGACAATTCCGCTGCGGTCTTCTTCTCTAAGAACAATAAGGCGTCCAAAGGTGGTAGAGCCTTAGACATTAAGTATTTTGCTCTTAGAGACAGAGTGAAGAATCAAGAAGTGTCTATAGAACATATCGGAACGGATCTTATGGTTGCTGACCCACTCACGAAAGGACTACCTGCTAGCACTTTTGTAGTCATGTGATTCGGATGGGTCTTATCAGTTCACTTGATATGTTGTGATTCTTCCATTACTTTCTGCCTTTTCCATTTATTTTGTATACATGTTGGTTATGGATTATGGATGACAGATTGTATGTTTAAGTGGTGACCAATAGGTAAACATTATGTTTGAGTTTATCTACAGTTCCATATTTGATGTTCAATTATAGTAAGTTGGTGGCATTGTGGTACATGGAAGGTGGTGTGTAATTGAATGCATTTACCGCCATGACTCATGTCATTTGATTTACTGTTCTTGAACCTTTAAGATTCCGTTAATTGGAATGGTGTGTAGTTTTATTTTATCGTGCGCGCGCATATCGTGGTTTTCTCTTCAAGTGTATGCCCATGATGTCAAATCTTCAAGAGTCCTTTTGAAACTATATATATTTATACTATAAGTATGTTTTCAAAGGAAGATTTGATGTGCTTAAGACAAGTTGGACCAAGTGGGAGAATGTTGGATTTTAATCCAATTAGTGGTCCACTTGTGTTTACTGGGCTGCACACTTGCACACCATTAGGCATCCAATTAATGGAATATGATTGGGCTTAACCCATTAGGCGCCCAATAAGGATCCTGTAATGGGTAGGATCCTGTTAGAAGTAAGAACGAGACTGGTCCCTCCTCTCTATAAAAGAAGCCTGTGACTCCCCATTAGGTCATACGCATTAAGACGAATAGAGAGAGAAAACCAGTGGAGACAGTGCGTGGGTTTACACCGTCTCCTGTCCGGGGTTCGTGCGTTCTTGTTGGAGATCCGCTGCGCGTGGGGATCGACTCCGGCATCATCTTCCCCTGCGTTAGGGATGACTTCCGCTCCAGGTATTCCGAAAATCCCTAACATGCGCTGCCTCTGCTGCCGCATTCCCACGTCCTCGCGGTGTGGAGGAGGAGATCCCGACTGGGAGGCGCGGGGCGGCCGCGCGGGATCACCTGCTGCCGCGGAGAGCCCCCAGAGTTCCCTAAAGTGGGGAAGCGGAAATCGGCGTCCGTCGTGGAGAAGGCGGAGGAGTGGCGTCTCGAGGTGAGGAAGAGCCCCCGGCAGGTCCGGATGCAAGCGCTTCCAGCGCTTCCCTTCCCGTCTCCACGGTAACCCCGATATACTTAATAATCTTCTTGGGGGTCGTTTGGTTTGACGTAAAACACGGTTTCTGAATTCATGAAAGCGAAGTCTCTAATTTAAAAATATCACCAGTGGGGTCGATGTTTTGAAACGACTGATTTTAAAATCGGGGAAAGCAAATTCCTAGTTTTAAAATCGCCAGTTATTGGAATCATCGGTTTTGGGTTTCGCCAGTTTTAAACCGAAAACTGAATCCGCATAAAAAGAATGCCATATGGGTCCACCGATTTTGAAACCCCGTAATTTATGGCACTCCAAACGTAAGAAAAAAAAATCGGAAAACAACATAACATCGTTTTATAGGCACTTTACAGTGTTCTACAGCATTTTAATTACGGCATACCGAACGGTCTCTCAACCGCTGTTCTCCGTTGACGTTTTGTATGTTCCACTGGAAAACACATGCATTTTTCGGACGATCAGAAATGGAATAATAACCGGCGAAAGTTTGGATCTGTTTGTTGTTACTTGTTTCGGATGTTAGCCGCAAATTTTAGTATCGGTTAATATTAGTGCTCCCGGTAACATGAGCACCGTCAATTTTGTATTTTGGAATGGTTATGGGCCTGAAACAGATGACAAAAGACACAGAAGAGTTGTCAGATTCTGAGAGGGGCAGGGGCTCCACTGTACAACACAAATCAAGTTGATTGATATGATTCGTTAGTCATGAGTGGGGTCCGAAGATTCCAATTGGGTTGTATAAATAAGAGTTTGCAGGTTCTTAGGTGCGGAAACTACAAGCAGAGGGTGTGCGGCCGTTACATCATAGCTTATCTTCTAATAGAATCCCTAGATGTTTACTGTGTTTGCCAGACTGTTTCTAGTACGGTGTGGCAGTGTGGATGGGTGGTCAGATAAGTAGCTGGTCTTTTCTTTGGAGATGGATTGTTCACGTGGAGTGTAGTGGTAGATTTGCTCTTTGCGTTGTTTCTGGACATATGAGTCGCACTTGGCCTCTGGAGTTGTTATTTTCAAACTTATTTTAGGTCTCCTTAACTACCATGAGTTCTGGGCGTAGAACACTTGACATGACAGTGAGACTTCTGCCACATAGTTATGTTGGCATAGTGTTTCATGTCCTTAATGTTCACCATTGATATTATAGAAACATAATTTTGATCTTGTCTAACATGGCTTAATTTGTTATGTTGACACTTATTGCTGGGTTTGAAGAAGAAATTTTCTCAAAAGCTCTTCTGCTTATGTCAATATTTTAGGCATTAGGGTAACATGACAACGATTGTTTGGGTGGATTTCATCCTTCCTGAATATTTACCACAACAAAACATAAGTTTTATTTCTATGGTCTGGGAAGGAAATGATTTCCTATAAACTGTTTTTGCACTTACATATATTTTAGGTACTACCGAAGACATGAGCATGATTGTTTCCATGGTCCTTACCCTTAACAAATGTTTGTCACAGCAACTAGTTTTTTATTTCTCATTTTGAGCCAATAAATAAAATTATTTGCAATTTACCATCCACTTTTCAAAGAAATAAAGCTATGATTTTTTTTTTGAATGGGTCACTGGAGCACGATGTTTACATCTTGGTTTATGTCCTTCACACTTAATGTGTTCCAAGGTTAAGAAACCCGAGATCGGGTCCCAGATCGGCCGGTCCAAAACCGATCAGATCGGTCGAGTCCGATCTGAGTCAACTTGATCCTGGCCGATCCTGGCTGAGTCGGGTTCGGCTGGTTCGGATAGCAGAAAAAATTAAAACAAATATGAAAAAATATTAAAAAAATATAAAACACAAGTCTAATACATAATTGTATTGAAATACATTGATTTGAAGTACATAAGATGTTGGACAAAAAAACCTTGAATAAACTTACATATATGATTCTGAATTTACATTTATTCCAAACGTACATTATACTAAATGAACATATGGCTTACATACTCAGAGCATGACATATAGCTCTGGTAGTATTGTTCATATTGCATCACATACCGGCTATAGTCATCCGTATTGGTATAAATGACTGACAATTGTGGATATTCTAGACAACCCCCTGAATAGTCGGATGTATCAGAATGTTGAGGAGGGTAAACTACATATCCAGTAGGATGACTATACCCTTCGTATGGAAAATATGATGATGCATCTGATAGTTGCTCCTGATATTCTCTCTCTCTTCTAAGTTCTTCTTTGGCTTCTGCGCACTGAGGAGCTTTATCTTTGTCCTTCCTCTTTGATCTGCTGAATGTTTGAATGGGAGATTTTTCCCGTCTTGCTCTGCTACCATGATGTTCACCTTGAGTAGTATGTGTGTATTCTTGTTCTTTAGTGAATTGAATTGGTGCAGGTAGAGCTGGGGCACTGGTAGCATCTCCGTCATCCTCAGAATTGTCGGAGCTCGTCTTTGATATCGAATCATTTGAGGTTTGATATTGTACCTCACCACTAAGTTCTGACGTTTCATCCTCTTCCTCGATAGTCTCCAGATCAACAATCTCAATTCCAGTACCACTCTTCCTTTTGCTTGGTGCTTGTTTTTTGCTCTTCTTCTGACATTTTGGAGGAGGAGGTTGAAAATCAATAAGTAGTGGAACGTTATCTAACTCACTTTTTGCCCATTCCTGATCAGTTGGGTTGAATTCAGACTCATTTGAGGTGCTTGCATCAACCCATGCATTTAGTGGATGTTGCTCCTCGAACAGCTCATCCAAGTCTATGGTTTTTCTGCATATGTCGTCTTTGTGGCTTGTCCGGAAATTCTCTCATTCTCCTGCCTTTGAAGGTTCCTTATGAGTTCGAGATTTTTTAGCTTCAACCTCATGTTATAATGACATAATACTAGTTTCTCTAGACGGCTCGACTTCAATCTATTCCTTTGCTTAGTGTGAATCAAGCCAAAGGTGCTCAAATTTCTCTCACAACCTGATGAAGAGGTTGTTTGACTTAAGACTCGAATTGCTACGTAGACTAGATCTTCATACCCATATGATTTTCCATGATCTAGCCACCAGTCAGCTGTAAATAGAAAATTGACCATGTCAACAATGTGCAAGCTATAATTAAAAATTAAGTAGAACATCTGGTTAATAATTTTCAAATTTGGACTTAAAATTTTTGCAGCTCTTTGAGCAGTACTTGTCCCAAAGTGGTATAACATCATTCTGTAATCATGCATTTGCTTGCATGCCATTATTGCTCTGTCCTCATCTGCAAGCATGCGCTTAATAACAGACTTAGTCCCCATCAACACTTCTGAGCAAGTATTATAGTTATCCTTCTTCCCATCGATCCTAAACATGTACTGAGGGTTAAAAAAATAACCTAAATAAATAAGTAGAAGTTAGTTATAACTTTTGAGAAATGTGTATACAAAATAATACATATAGAAAGTTAGTAGCTTACCAGCTGCATGAAGATCGTGATGTAAAGTGTGTTCCTAACGTCTGTCTATTATGTCCCACCACTTCACAAAGGTTGTTGGATTGTTAAATTGAATGAGCTCCTTAGCTCTGTCCATAGCCTCATATAAATATCTCATATCCGATCTTTTTTCTCCATCACAAGATCGCAAGACACGGACAAGCGGTACTACAATATTTAACACCCTTTGCACCCCCCTCTAGAAGGACCTAGACTGAATTAGATCAGCTATTTTCTTACCTTTCTCTCTGACCTTAGTTGGTACACGTCACAATATGTGATTCTCCCAATCTTCTGATGCCACCATCCTAATCAAGTTGTTATTTTGTTGACTTAAACTATCTAGAGAGTTATATTGAGATGCAAATATGGTGGCTCCCGGACGAAGCAACTCTCTTCTATAAGTATGTGTGCGCATGATATCCAGAATGTTGTTGTGGTTGTAGATGAATATGGTTGATAAATCGACCACTCTTGACCACTCCATCCACCATCGGATCAGAGCAAATGTCTTCTAACATCAAGTCAATACAATGAGTAGAACAGGGAACCCAATATAGATGTTGTATTTTCTGCATCAACATTTTTCTAGCTAACTTGAACGTCGCTGCATTGTCCGTAACCACTTGGACAATCCTTTTTTCGCCCACTTCTTCCACCATTTGATTCATTAATTCATATAGGTACTAGGCATTCTTTATCTTTCCAGATGCATCAATAGACTTCCAAAATACGGTTCCAGCTTTGCAGTAAATTAAGAAGTTGATCATACTTCTTCTTGTTATCCCTGTAAAGTTTCATACGTGATAAGAAATCAGATGAGACCCATTCGTAGTATTTAAGAAAAAAAAATAAAGATAAGATAAACAAATGAAGATAAGATTTATGTACCTGTCCATCCATCGCACATTAAAGTGCATCTATACTCATCCCATATCCTTTCAAATGATGTAATATATGTTCGGATGTTGTCAACTTCCAAATCCAAGTACTTGTTGTATATCTCATATGGGGAAGGCCCCTCAACCCCTTTGCCAATTTCTTGTATGGTCTCGATCATGGACTCATAATATGGCCCCTTGGCAACATTAGCAGCATGGATGGCAGTACCGGCCGATACCGGTACGTACCGGCCGGTACGTACCGGTATCGGCCGGCACCGGTACCGTGGGTACCGACCGGTACCGGACCGGTACCGGACTGGTTTTGGGCCGGTACTGACCGGTACCGGGCCGGTACCGGACCGGTACGTACCGGTACCGGTACCCACCGATACCGGTACTGCCATCCTTGATTAGTAGGGATACTGTTATAGAAAAACCACCTAGATGTAGCTCTCCATATCTTCTCCTTACAAAGCTTTAAGTTCTTGAATGCAGCACTAATAGAAGGTTGTTTATCCCTCTTCTTAGTGAGGAAATGATCTATTGGACCTACTTTAGGATCTTCAGCTCTAGTGAACTCCTGAGACAGCTCCTCGCATGCATTAGTGCTCATGCCGGTGCTAGTGCTCCCTTGTCCAGAAAGTGTGGAGCCACTTCCTTATCCTCCATATCTTCCAGTGTGCCGAAATAAGTCCTCATCTGCAAAGGACCGTCGGCTTGCTTCCATTGTACGTCGCAATTCAACTTTAAATGTAAAAGAAATTTTTTTAATCTACTATAACTTTTTGACTGAAAACATTAAATGAAGAACATGAAAATAAGTTAAATAAGAAACTTACTTGTATCCCAATCATCAACATTTATAGGTTGATTACTTCCACCAAGCCAGACTCTAGCATCAGATCTTCGCTCTGGTTCATACAACTCCTCTCGAATTTCCTGTCTTCTTCTGGCAGTACTTGCTTTACTTGATTCCTTCTCCTTCATATAAGTTCGAAATTGGATCCTAACCTCTGAATGAACTCGAGCACAAGCTGCTACTTCACCTTTTATTACAGCAAGATGTTGTTTAAATTGGTAGACCCCGCCAGAGACGACCCGGTTGCAATATTTGCATTGTACCTTTCTCTGGCCCATGTCCACCGGTGTGCAATGACCCCAAGCAAGATCAGCGCTAGGAGGATTCCCAGAGGACCGCTCAGCAGCATCTTGAGATGCCATTCCTTCACAGCACAAGAAGAGGAGAGATTGCGGAGCTTGTAGTAGTGACCTTGTGGGAGAGACCGAGAGAGAATTCTATGATCGAGAGAGTGGGAGAGAGAGCAAGAATGTTAGGAGGCTCAAAGGGCATTTGTGGAGCCTTAGGAGGGCCTTGGGGGTGTTTAAATAGACTCCCAAGGCCCAAACTAGCCATTGGGGGCTGGGTCGGGCCGATCCAAGCCGACCCGGTCAGATCCGGTCTCGGATCGCCCAATTCGACTCGGATCGGGCGATCTGAGTCCTGGACTCAGTTAGGAAACCCGGGATCGGCACGGACGGCCCAAAATCGTTCCTACTCGGGCGATCCGTGCCGATCCGAGCCGGGTTTTTGAACCTTGATGTGTTCTACTTGTAGCTAAAAAATCTGATCATACTAATTATAAATGTTGCATGTCAATTGTTAAATTTTTTATCTCATAGATTTCAGATTATTAATGGTATTTGAGTAAACCTCTGGCCAAGGTGTGATGAGAGAACATGCACCATACACCAAGACAGGAGTGTGAAATGGTGATTTGACAGCTCTGATCAACATAGATACTGATCTAGAGCTTATGAGCCGAAGGGGCCTAGTCGGCATATTTTTCTTTGGAGGTGCACTATTTTGGAGTTTGTAATCCATTTGGTTCTGGTGCTAGTGACTCTTGTTCAGTTTGTGGGCTAGAATCATGCAAAGCTCCATATAATTACAATACGTATTTGGCTTCAGCTTTGCACTCAGGACTTATTGTGCAACATAATATGAAGTTTTTTGTACGGTTCCTTTTATCAAAGGAAAGGCCCCAAGGCCATTTCTACAAGTATTTACTATGCATTGCCAGCTGGTGCCTCTCTTAACTGATTCAATAAGAAAAAATGGAAAGTGTGTAGAGTTTTAGCAGCCTCCCCTACTGGTCATTCAATTACAGGGAAACATGATTATCCAATCCAAGACCATTTAATGCCTTATCAATCATTGCCCGAGCAACATGTTTGCGTTATTCTGGATAAATCGATGTTATCAAAGGCGATATGAGGCAAGCCATGAACACATTGGCTCGTCTCATGTTTGCCTCACTTACCCAGACACTCATGTTATCTTTGCCAAATTCTTGTACTTTTTAAATTATATGTGGTGCAACCTTTTCTTACTCTTCATTAATACCTCATTTAACATTGTCCAGTGTCCTTTTTACTCTTACATGCTGCCATATTTTTCTCATTTTTGACAATTCCCAAGGCCATCTAGTACTTTCACGGGTGCTTTATGCACATTGGTCCCTAGGCCATCTAATACTTGCATGAGTGCTTTATGCACATTGGTCCTTATATATTGGTAATGATTTAAAAGTCAGCCACTTATGTGACTAGGCAGGCCACCTAGTTGACTTGCAGCCTATTCCCACCTACACAGAAACCGATTCTTCCTCTATTGTGAGATTTTAGTTGGACATCTCCTCCTCTAAAGACCGTTATACCCCTACCCATTACTCATATGTAGCCTTGTAAATCCATACATCTCATTCATGTGGCATGCCCATGAAGGCTATGATGGAACGTTCATTTTGTCTTTGCCTTGGACACAACTCGTTGTCGTCTTCATCTTCCTTATTGTTGCAATTGGTGGGGATGGTGGCTACATGGAGACTTCCCTCCTCTACAAAAAAAACTGCAATTGGCAGCAATTGTGGGGCCCTAAAGAGGCTCCTCTCATGTTTGTAGACTGTGGCACAATAGCTCTCGTGTTCGATATTATATTATTCTTTAAAGCATAGATATTGACTTATAAAGATTTATACTTAGAATATATTTTTTATGATGCTTATATAGGTAAACATGAGATGCCTATAGTTCGTAGAATTATCAATTAGGAGAGGGCATACATAAAAACTTTAGACAAAAAGGTTTGAAAAAATAACCACCTTAAAATTGAGGCCTCCCTCACCACGTAGGTAGTAATGGGTAGGCCAACTCGCTCCACCTACGTATTTTTAAAACATTGCATATTGAACATGATCAGCATTTTAAGAGCCTTACCATATTTTTATCTTGGGTATTTCTTTTATCTTCCTCCTATTGACAATTTCTTCCTTCATAGTGATTTATGGGAGAAAACATATTGTCTAGTGCCTAGGCATTTCAGGCTAAGGCAAGCCCCTGATCGTGTCGCTCACATCTCACTTTTAACTACCTAGGGATAAATGTGATTGCTTTACTTGAGTTTATGACATGGAACTAACTCTGACTCTCCAGCAGTAAAAAGGCCGAATGTTTCTAACATTGTTTAATTTGCTATATTTTTAGCTTCAGAGGTGTATCTAAACAAGAAGATTTCTATCCACGATGCAGTCCAAGAAACACAGCTCCCCAGTCTCGTGATACTCCTCCTAAAAGAGGTTGTATCGTATTTCACACTAAGTTGATTGCTACTTCATCTAGTTGGTCGCATATTTGCAAACGTCATTTTTTTTATTACTTTCCTGTAGGGAGTTGTTTTCAGTGAGAACCCTTTTATGTATGAGTATGCAACGTGCTCTTCTTTCTACCTCTGATTTATTGTGAAAGGATATTTTCACAAGTGTGGCCATACTTGCTTTCTCTTTTAAGACTTGTTTGTTCATCAGGTGCTGTTCCTGAAAATGTGTTGGCTACTCTGATTTGTTCGCCATAGACACTGGCATTGCTAGTGAGAAGGATTGGGGAATTAACCTGTTAAATGAAAGTGTTAATGAGTCTGGAACAAATGAAGATGGCAGTACTTGGTACCGGGAAAGCAGGGAAGTTCTTGGGGACCATGGATACAGGTGCCGCTGGGCTAGAATGGGAGGTCAATCACATGATGGTTCTTCAGAGTGGAAAGAAACGGTAAGTTACAATTCCAGCGTTGAAAAAGTCTAATCACATGATAATTATCCTATCATCTTATGATACTTTGTTAACCTAACTTTCTAATAATTATTTTCATTTTGACTGCCTTTTTCCCCTCATGTCAATGAAAATTTTACTTGAAAACTTCTATGATGTTCATGGGAAGAAATGTTGGGTTTTATATGTTGTATGCATGAAACTCCCACCATGTAGAACCTATTGTGATTCTTTTACCTTCTATTTCCATGAAGAAGCTTACTGCAGAACAATATCTTGGCAGGTTTGGCTGGTCAATAGATAAAATTGCGCTGGATAATTGATATTCATGTGTCATTTTCTTTTCCATCCCATTGTCTTATCATGATACAGTGATGGTGGTGGCAACTTTGGCGTTTATAGTTGGTGCTCTATCATGATACAGTGATGGTGGTGGCAACCTTGACGTTTATAGTTGGTGCTCCATTTTCATTTTACAGTCTTTGTTTCACACGTATAAGAGGTTTACTTTGTTAGCTTGCAAACAAACAACTTTATTTCATAATGATTAGAAGATTGAGCTTTGGGTTTGTTAGGTTATATACATGATATGCTAAATATGCAAATATAATAGCGATTCTTTTGTGTCCCTCTTCCAGTGATGAATTTAACTGGGATTTTTTCTTTTGGTATGTCTTGCTTGATAATAGGGTGCAATGGCAGTAAGTTTGCCATTTAAATCTTTTTCACCTGGATGTGCACAAAGCAGCATGATCCTAGAAGAGGTCTTGGCAGTTCTGTTACCTATAAATAGGACTCTCAAGCTTGAAACCTGGAGGCCAAGTACTTGAGCTTCTAGTGGAAGGGCCCTTTTTGAGAAAAGTGTGAGCCTATCATTAGGCTAGCCTACCAATTGGGCTAAGTTCCACTGTTTTATTCACAAGCGTTCTACTATTCCTTGATGCATACTGGGAATCTTTTCTTGTTGAGAAATTGCTTCCCCTTCACCCCTTGCAACTCTTATATATGCTTGTTTGGCAAGCCTATTTTGGCTTGGACAGACCCTTCAACAAGGCTGAGTGCTGGTCATCACTGACAAGGCTTGTACCAAACTCAGCTAAGTGGTGGACATGATGCTCAGCCTGTACAGTTGTTGGAAGGTAAGGACTGACTCCAAATCTGTGGTACATACCCTTAAATCCTTCAAGAAACTTGGACAACCTAAAGTTCGTTTGTCTGCCTGCTAACAATTTTATTAAACAAATAAATACGTGGCCATGGCCATTCACCTTCCAACAAAAGTAATCTGACTTCTTTAAATTGAATGTATTAATATCAACTTCATAGATGTTTCAGCTATGAACTTGTCACGAAAGTAGCAAATCGCACATCAGACAAATAAAGAATATTTGAAAAAAATGATTAAGGACACCAGGTTCCTTGTTGAATTATGTAGCAGTGGTTAGTTAGAGGGTCTTGGATTCTTAGAATCTTGTGGCTTTAAATAGTTCATCATATACCGGGACAATATAATCTTAATGGGTGGAATGCAAAATGATTTATTAACCTAACAGAAATACATGAGGCGTATACATTTTGGGTTGAATGGCTAAAACTGAAAAAAGAAAGATCATCTGCAATCAAGAGGGTAAACCGGTAAAGATCATCAGCAATCAAGAGGGTAAACTGGTAAAGTTGAGTTTTCAGTAAGGCGTTGTCTTTTTTTTTTTTTTTTTTTGAAGTGGATAGTACCACTAATTCATTAATGAAAAGGGTAAACAAAAGGTGTACAAGAGTGAAAAGAAGACTAGACAATCAAAACCCCAAAAAGTAAATCACTCTCTACATCCACCATAACACCCCTAAAAATTAGATCCCCATCTACAAAAAAGTTAGCCATCACAAGGCAAAAACAAAGGGAGGACTAGGGGAAGTGAACCATAAGACCTGGTAGCTCATTCCTTGACTTTCTCAACAATGAAGGAAAAGACCTCGTTAACCTGTCTGCTTTTTGTCTTGGAAAGTGCACAGGTTTCTCTTGCTCAGTGTCCAAAAGTATCATGTAGAACTATCCACAATATCTTGTCATTGGCTCAGTTTGCCCATGATCTATGCCATCCATGCAGGAGCTCCTTAGCATTTGGTGGGGGGGGGAGGCCCGATCTAGCAAAAATAAGATACCAAATGGATAATGAGAAGGGCAACATACTATCAGGTGGTCAAGGCTTTCCTCAGAAGATGCACACAATGGGCACAAAGTGCTGTCTGGCAAGAAGACTGAAATTTGTTTATGGGTAGGCAATCTAGCATGAGCCACCCTCCACATCAAGAGCTTCACCTTTAACAGAGGAGGGGGTTCCAAATGTGCTGAGAATAAGGGTGCCTCCCTCCATCAACGATCATGTTATTTGTGATTTTACTGAAAGGATCCCAGCCCTGTCCCAACTCCAAACGCATTTGTCCCTCAGGTGGGATGAAGAGCTTGTCTTGAACAAAGAGTAGAAGATCAGCACGCTGGGAAATTTTTGTCTTCACACAAATCTCTCCTAAAGATGGCAACCCAAACTGAAACATCATTCCCCCACAGAACAGACCTCAGCTGAGGCTGTTCTATGGTGTAAGGCAATACTGAAGAGCTTGGGGAATAGATCAGCTAAGGGTCTATTCGCACTCAAATTGTCTGTCAAAATAGGACCCTCTGTCCATTCCCAATAGAAATAGAAACTCCAGCCTTAATGATATCAATGTTGCCAAAAATGCCACTCCACACAGAGGAAACATTAGTATGATCGGTAGGGACAAATCTTGTATATGGGAACTCCAGTAGTACTTCTCAGAGATAATCTTGTACCAACTGGCTTTCTCTTCAGATCTAGGCCCCCACAGCAATTTGTTAGGCTGAAGTCCAGTGATTCTTGATGTCCAGACCTCCTTGCTCCCTCCTCTTGCAAACTCTACCACAATTGATGTCATGCCATCCCATGAGCATATCACTACTACCATGCCATAGAACCCTACATTGAATGGAGTCCATCCTCCTGGCCACCAGGTTGGGAAGGCGGAAGATGGAGAGAAAGGGATAGGGATGCTAGAAAGAACAGCCTTTCAAAGAACCAATCTACTGCCATAGGAAAGCAGCCTTCCTTTACAAATTACAACCTGTCCAGCTTTTATCCGTTCTATTCACCAAGGTCTCCCAATCCCTGGAATGGATGCCATCCCTAGAGAGTGGGAGTCCCAAGTATGTGATAGGGAGGGTACCAACATTATAACCTAAGATTCATGCAGCTCTCTCAACCGTGATGGCTCTATGTTAACCCCAACAACCATGAGTTTGTGGGGGTTGATCTTGAGTCCCGAAACAACTTCCACAATGGTGAGCAGCTGCCTTAACCATGAATAACTGTTCTTCTTTCCCAGATACAAACATGATGTTCCTCTCCTTAATTGTAGACTTCATAATTTTGTCCACTATACCTGCAAATTTTAATTGCATGCCTTTACTTGAATTGTCTGGTTCCGAGTTAATGGAATGCCTGCATAAAAGATGCTTAGCATTTAGAAGTGGTCACTTTTTGTAGGCTGTGAGGCCAATGGGGCCTAATCATCCAAATGAAATGGCCTTTTTTCCCCCTTATGCACATATTGCCCACTGTTAGAATAGTTTCACATGAAGAAGGGGCAAAATCAAACATATGTTTAAAATAGTGGGGCCTGCTCCACTCATTGCCTTAAGATTTTGAGTTGGATGACCCAATAACTTCAACATGGTATCAGAGCCCATGGTTATGAACTGGCCACACACCCTATCTTTGCATGGAATGCAAAATCAGCTGATCCAGATCCGGATCGGCTGATTCGGATCAGGATTGGCGGGCGGGGATCTGGTTGGAATCGGCTGATTCGATCCGGGATCGGATCGGGATCACTGGGGTTCTATCCGGACCTCCGATCTGATCCAGAATTTCATGTGTCTTTATGGTCCATGTGATAGAGCCTAAAATCGGCCTGCATGGTAGGGGGAGTGTTAGAATAGTCGCACATCAGAGAAGGGACAAAACAAACAATGTTTAAATCCGTGGTGCTTACTCCACTTAATGCCTTAAGGTTTTAAGTTGGATGGCCCAGTAACTTCAATATAGTATTAGAGCTCATGGTTACGCACCGGGCCATGCATCCCATCCTTGTGGTCCACGTGATAGAGCCTAAAATCGGCCTGCATGTGAGGGGGCATGTTAGAATAGTCCCACATGAAAAAGGGACAAAATCAAACATATGTTTAAAATAGTGGTGCCTACTCGACTCAATGCCTTAAGGTTTTGAGACGGAAGGCCCAATAACTTCAACGGCCCAGTAACTACAACACCCACAATTCGATAGATTCCCTGAAGTTGATGTATATCTGCTTTGTGTAACACATAAAACTAAAACCTTAAAAAAACTCATAAAACTAAAGACAGTTGGTCATATGCAGAAGAGCCTGGTTGGTGTGCTTTGCTAAAGTATCTATCTTTCCATTCCATAAACTGTGTCATGGCTTTCATGATTATGTACCACCATTTTGATACCTCAAACTGATAAAGATAAGATTATCCCAGGCTGTGTTTGATAACTCTTTTTTGGCTTCTTATATCTAATGCAGTCAGACAATGCTCCATTAAGGGCGTTTGATAAAAGCTATTTAATAAGTGCTTAAATGGGAGAAAGAGGCTGAAACTTCTCTGAATCGTTAAGCTGCTAAAAGGTGCTTAACCATTAAGAGGAGGCAACGACAAGGTATATGGTTCTACGAATATCCAGGGAACACATTTTTCTTCCACCTCTTGAGGCTGTTATGCCCATGTATCCTGAAATCCTCCTCTCCCAGATGGACTAGCATACAAACAGGTAGTCCCCCATCGTCCTCATTTCCACATAACAGAAGACATAAGTATCACTACAAAGAGCACAAGACAACATGGAAGGTCTTGAAGGGAAAAACAGTAGTAAACTAATGACATTTATGCAACATATGAATCAATCTATTACCCAATACAAACAATCCAAAACAACCAAAATATAAAACAATCCAAGACAATTCACTCCTATGTTATCAAAGGTGATTGCCTCACTCGCCTAGGCAATGAAGTAGGGTAAGGTGAGACAACAATGCCTCGCCTCACTCACCTAAGTACTCACCACTATTGTCTATGCCAAATGCTTTTTTCAATTATGTGCTATTGCATCTGTACTGTTTTCTTATTCTTCATTATTCCCGAGTGACTTATGCCTCTAAAAATGTCCCATGCACTCTTCCTCTTACATGCTATCGTATTTTTCTTATTTTTGATGATTCCTAAGACCCTCTGCCACTAATATGAGAGCTTTATATGAATTGGTCTTTTGCATGTTGGACATGACCAATATTTCTTGAAGTCTTACATATCATTGCATTGGATGCTTTCTTATTTTTCACTTATTTCCATTTCCTTCCTTCATGATGAGTTATGGGAGAAAACACATTGCCTCAAAGACCTATGCACTTGCCTAAGCATTTGAGGTTAAGGCGAACACCGGGTCGCATCGTTTGCCTTTTGCCTTAGACTACATAGATTCACTCAGTAAATATATTTTATGTAGTCTATGTGTGCTATAATAGTTTATTTTCATTATTGCATATTATATTTTTTATAATGATACATTAACTTATAAAAGTGAATAAATATATTTTTGTTTATAAAATATATTAATAAATAACAATAAAAATCATAAACATGTCAACTACCTGGATGATATTTTCATAGTTTCCAAATGATGTACTTCATTTTGTACTTTAGGACTTTTGTTACTTGAGTAGACTTCAGATTTCAGTTTTATCGAATGACATCTTAGTCCTTGATGCGTATGCCATTTATTATGCATAGGTGAGCATTGAGCGAAAGGGGATAGATGTCGATTCTTGGCCGTTCATGCTGTGCTTAATTTTGAAATTTTGACATATTTGGAAATAATGCATGTTGACTGAACTCTTAAAATAATTCCTGATTGTTAAAACATGTAATTTACAAGTCGGTAAAAGTGAATAATGTGAATATGATATATTATCTTAAAAGGAAAAATATCAAGAACCAATATGATTAGATTCAAATATTTGTTGATCTTGTTCTTTGTGCCATGCTTACAAATATTCTGAAAAGATATGTTGGGCTTGCTAAAAAGCTTCTTTGCTGTGATGCTTCTCATGTAATTCCTAGGTCATTGGACATGAAAGGCTTTGGTCACCTTTTTATAGGTTTATTTAGTCCCACTAGAGATAAATGAAACAACTATGTGCCTCGGTAAATCAAAGAGTGTGCTGTGTAGTTCAATTTCAGTATTGTTGATGAGTATCACCTAGGTAAAACATTAATTTGTTTCTACATTTCGTTGACAGTGGTGGGAGAAGAGTGATTGGACTGGATACAAAGAATTAGGTACCAAATTCATTTGAATTTTATATGCAGTTCATTGTTTCATTCAAGGAGATATCTGTGATTCAGAAGAAAACTAGTGTACTATAGAAACCAGTGTGATATCTTATTACTTTATGTTTGGCTTGTGGAGCCTTACGTTTTGTGCAACTAATATTCTTAATGTATTACTTTAAAAAAAAATTCTTAGTCTATTACCTTGTATTAACAAATTTAACTTTTCAAGTATGGTGGTTGGCATAAACATTAATCTTCCTAGTCTATTACCTTGTATTAGCAAATTTAACTTTTCAAATATGGTGGTTTGACATAAATGTGTACTAATTTTCCTATTACTTATTTTCCTTTTGACATGTTGACTAGTGCTGCTTCATACTGATTTGCATCATTGAAGTTTGAAATGTTAAAGGACATGTCCATCCTAAAACTATGTATTAACAAATTTAACTTTTCAAGTATGGTGGTTGGCAAAAACATTAATCTTCCTAGTCTATTACCTTGTATTAGCAAATTTAACTTTTCAAATATGGTGGTTTGACATAAATGTGTACTAATTTTCCTATTACTTATTTTCCTTTTGACATGTTGACTAATGCTGCTTCATACTGATTTGCATCATTGAAGTTTGAAATGTTAAAGGACATGTCCATCCTAAAACTATGTGTTAGTAGGAGGCAGAGGTCCTAAAATTACATGGAGGGGGTAGTGAGCATGTCTGTCTGATAACGGACTAACTAAATGGCCGTCGTTGACACTCCTCTTGTGACATGCATGAATGATATCATGCAGCAGGTTATGGTACATCAAACTGCATTAGGGCCAAGCATGCGGAGCCCAACAAGCATGAAACGGCCCCAGCTCTATTATAATGTTGAAGAACATAACAGATCCCAAAAACCCATTGGGAGGAGCCCAATGAGCATAAAAGGGACTCAGCTATAATACACAACACTATTCTTGAGCACCGACTGTGGGATTAAATGGCTTTCACCAACATGAAATAATTCATTTTTGTCATTTCAAGTAAAGAAAAATTTATTATCAGTCTAAAACCTCAGCTGGCATGAACTTGACTCGGTGAATATGTGCATTCTTATGAATATGGGTGAAGAAGTTGGATTTGACATTTGCTAGGAAGTCGAATTGAAATGTAACAAGTGGAAAATGTGAAGCTTATGATCTGATATTATGGAAGTTGCCCTCGTGGCGCAATAAGCAGTATCCACTTACTCCAAAAATAGCTTAATTGACTTATAAAGTTTGATCCAACCGCTAAACCTTCTCTACCTTGTAAGAACTATACATATGTAAAAAAATCATTCAGTTTTGACATTTAGAAGTCATAGATTAGAGAGTAGCACATTTGACACTATCCCGACCGCACGTAGGAATGATATTTGTAAAAAGACAAAAAAAAGGTTTTATATTTTTAATATGATATTCTGTTTGATTCACAACTCATGCATGATGAGTTAGGTGTTGAATCAAGCATGTGGACTTAAATTTGGACCCCTCTCCATCGACCTCGGTCGATGTTAATTACACCAGTGAAGTCACTGGAAACTTTTCATTAACCACTTTATGCGTGATAATGAAACTAACCATAAAATTCATGCGAGAATTGAAAGTAACATAATGCGCAAGAGTGGCAACAATGAAGAAAAATGAGCTGATCAATCATTAAATATTACAGATTACAATGGTGCTCGCCAAAATGGGGGAGCATTACATTGTAGAAGATTAATATTCTTTTTAAATATAAAATTTTGCAAATAGAACTCTCTTAAAATTTATTGCAGATTTGTTTATCTTATTTTTATATTATTATAAATAACCTCATTGCCTTGTGGTATTGCAAAAGTGCCCTTGTGGTTAACCTCTGTTAAGGATGCTGCAAATATTCTTTCTTCAACCGTCAAGGCTTCAACTTAATGTTCGAATGAAAATACCCCTATCAAAAGGAGTTCTCTTGATTGGCATAGTGTGCCAAAGAGGGAGAAAGAGGGGTAGAGAGATAGATGGAAAGAGAGAGAAAGGGAGTTGAGGAAAAAAACAATGGTAATTTGGTTAAAGGTTAACAAAGGTTAGGTTTTGAACGATAAACTAGAAGATCCTCTACTTCCGTTATGTTTCCTTTATTGCTCCAATGCCAACTCCATGCTTCTAAGTGTTGTAGAACTTTCCTCTGGGAATGGATTATTATAAAACTTTGCCTTGAGTTAATTATAAGTAGCTCAGTTATGATGAAGATGAGGTCATGGAAGTGAGCTACCTATAAGTGAGTTCAAACAGTGAGACATTGGTTATCTGTAACTCACTTTCAAGAGTTCAATTTTATTAGTTGATTGTATGCAATCGACTTTCATTAAGTCATCAATTTTGTTTGGTTGGTTAAGAACTTAAGATATAAGTGGTGTTTATATGAAATAGAGAGAGGCCAATTTATGTGGAAGTCCCTTCTGATCTTAAAAAGTCATTTCGGTTTTTTTCGAGCTCTTTTAGGGAGGTAGCTCCCACTTTTAAAAATCTTCAAACAAACTATTGGAAGTGGAGGAAACTGAGTTACATGTAACTCACCTACTTCTGGGCTTACTTTTAAGTGACCAAAGGGAATGTGGTTTCTATTTGATATTTCCTTGGGCTGGGATTTTAGATGAAGATTTTAAATAACAATTTAACTAAGGAAGTAAATATGTGAATATGGCCCTAGTGTTATAGTCATTTGCATTTGGAAGGTGGATAAATGCATGATGCATGGAGTATTCACCATATGAAATAATGTTTCTCTAAGCATTTCCAAAGTTGTGTTCAATGCACACATAGATTCCTCTAGAGGATCTAGCAACTTCAATACCAAGAAAGTATCTCAATTTTTCCAGATCCTTAATCTCAAATTGTTTTTGCCAATTTCTTCTTTAGGACAGTAATCTCCTCTTCATTATTACCCGTAATAATCATGTCATCCACATACACAATCAAAATAACAACCTTACCACCTATTCTCCTGATGAACAAGGTGTGGTCAGCATTGCTTTGAGTGAAGCCATACTTGATCATAGCAATTCTGAACCTCTCAAACCATGCCCGAGGTGATTGCTTCAAACCATACAGTGCCTTATTTAATCTGCACACTTTTTCCCCAGTAACAACACCAGGAGGTGGTTGCATATATACCTCCTCTACCAGGTCGCCATTTAAGAAGGCATTTTTCACATCAAGCTGGTACAATTCCCAGGAAAAGTGGGCTGCCAGGGATAAAAGTACTCTGATTGAATTCAACTTGGCTACTGGTGCAAAAGTCTCCTGATAGTCAAGGCCATACTGGTGCAAAATACTGATTGCCATCAAGAGAGGGAATAGAGGAAGGGCCTCACATATAAGAATAGACAAGTTCAAAGGATGTAGAACTTTTATTCAATGACTGTGGAAATTGAGTTCTACAATGTTCAGCAAGGTGACACATTTGACAAGCAAGAGATTACATGTCAACCTTATTGAATAAAGAAGGGAACAACATTTTTAACGATTTGAAAGAAAGATGTCCTAGACGGAGATGCCACAACTGAATCTCTCTTATTTTGTTTGACATAACACTGATACTACTGGACTGAAGGGCAGCCCCATACTTGAACTGAAGTTGATAGAGGCCTCCTACTTTACGCCCACTCGCAAGAGGTTGTCCTGTCTTCAAGTCTTGAAACACACAATGAGAAGGAAAAATTGTCACTGAGCAATTTTAGGATTTTGTCAAGCTACTAACATAAAGTAGGTTAATAGGTAGTTTTGGGACATGAAGAGCTGAGGACAAGACAAGGTGATCATCTAGAGGAATGTTGCCTTTCCCAGCAATAGTGGCAAGAGTGCCATCAACGATGGTTACTTTATCTTGTCCATAGCACAAACTATAGGAAGTGAACAATGTGAAAGTACCCGTCATATGATCGGTGGCTCCTGAGTTAATAATCCAGGGGTTCCCACCAGTGTGGGAGACAACACTGAGTGCTGCCTTAAGAGTACCTGACTGGCTAGTGGAGATGGAGGTGGACAACAGAGATAGAAACCAGTGAAGGTTAGCTATGTTAGAAGTGGACAGCCTTGCAAAACTCCCTTGAGTAGTAGATGATGTGCTCCCATCAGAGGCTGAAGGTGTAGATGACCCTATAGGCTTGGTTGACACTACATTTCCTTTGGCTTTTTGGTTCTGCTTGAACTTCAGAGGCTTCTTGTCTGGATGCAATTTCCAGTAAAAATCTACAGAGTGATTCTCTCGCCCACAATGAGTACACTTTTTCCCTCATTTCTTTGGGTCTTTTCGGACGCCATCTCCTCCTTTTCCATTGCTATTTGTGCTGACAAGTGCAAAATGTTGTCTAGTATTGATCCCACTTGCATAAGCTTGCATGGTCTTTCGCCTCATCTCCTCTGTAACAACCTTCTTGTAACACTGCTCAAGTGAGGGATCACTTCAAAGTTGAGGATCTGAGACCTCAACCCTTTATATACAGTGTTCAGGCCATGTAGAAATTTTAGGACCCTCTGATCCTATATGTGCTTCAAATATTTCCTGTGGTCTGCTACTGAGTCCCAGTCAGAGATAGCATAAGTATCATGCTCCTCCCACAAAGCCCTTAAGGCCTTGTAGTATTCACATACAGTCTCACTACCCTGTTTGGTGTCATGAATAGCAACCACAAGATCATACATATTTACTGGATTAGCTTTCTCACAATACATCTCCTCCAATATAAGCCATATCTATCTTGCGGTAGACTTTCTTACAATATACTTCAGCTGTCCATCTGTCACAGAACTAAAGATCCAGGTCCTCATAATACTGTCTTGGTGCTCTTAATCATCATACTTCGGGTCGTCCACTGAAGGTGAGGTTATTTTGCAATTTATGTAACCCACCTTTGTTCGAGCACTAACAAAGGTCTTGATAGCTGTTGCCCAGTCCAGGTAATTTGAATCATTCAACTTCATAAGGGGAAGTTGAAAATGAAAATTTCCCCCCACGATGTCCCCTTTAGAAGAGACTTCGTTTGCTATCACCTCAGACATATTCTCGCTCCTCAGAGGCCTTTTGGACACACACATGAGAGAGATGATGAAGCAACAAGGAGGAATGCACCGACAGGAAAAAAAAAAAAAACTTACTGTAGCAGCGCGAAATAGAGAAGCCGGCCTCGTAACAGTCCCCAAAACAGGAGATTGGTGCAGCGAGGAAGTGAGGAAGACTTCCAAGAACCCTAGAAAGGATGCAAACAGCAGCAACAAGGGGACAACTACCACCAACCAAATGGGCAAGGGTTTCGATGTCCCCTAGACGGGGAACTGGTCACCAAGGATGACCTAAATTGAGCACTGGTCACCAAGGAACCCTAAACAGGGCACCGGTCACAAGGAGGAAGCTTGGATTGGTTCCCGTGGAGAGAAGCCTAGTTGCCACCCTCTAAACTTTCACGGTAGGATCCGAGCTAGCAAAAAGGACCTCGTTTGCTAGGGAGCAACCCTAGACAAGGTGCGGTGGGGAGGAGGAAAGGAATTGGCCAGTTGAAGACCCAGAACATGTTACCGAACCTTGCCTTCTTGATCTCCCACAATCGGACACCTCTCTCCTACCCCTTCTTTGTGCAGGAAACCTCCTTCGGGAAGATAAGTGATGCAGGAAACGATGCATGCTTGGAGCTCCCATGTATTTGCTTTTATTAGGCCTCTTAATGGCCTACTATGTCTTTATTATCTTCTAGGAGTTATAGAAACATGAATAAGGGAAGTCCTAGAGTCATATAGGAATCTCTAGGGTCAGGGGTTACAGATCCACTCCCTATATATGTATGCATTTTTCAGAGGAAAAGGAGATGAAATGAAAAAGAAAAAAAATTACTTGTGTGTATTGTACGTAGTGTTCAAGTTCTCTGCGAAAGAGAACCCCTAAACCCTCTTCCTTGGTGTGACTCCAAGGCCCAACCCCCCCTATTCCGGTGCGACGCCGGACAGAATCTATCCCCGGTGCGAGGCCGAGGACCGCATCTCCTATTCACCCCTCTTCCCCTTTGTCCCGCATCAGTTTTGGTATCAGAGCATACTCGATCCACCCACTGCGCCGCCGTCGCTGCTCGCCGCTATCACGCCCGCCACCGGCGCCGACACCGAAAACCCCGCCACCAGCCACCGCTGGCCGCCTGCCCCAGCGTTGCCTCCGCAACTCACTGCCGTCGCCACCATCCCCAACTCCACCGCAGCCCGTCGCCGACACCGTCTGCGCCCGCCACCGACACCGTCTGCGCCCGCCGACGCCGTTGCTGCCACCGTCGCTGGCACTCCAGTAGGCCGCCGTTGTCGCCATCACGCTGCCCCGCCGTCGCCAGCCACCGTTGGCCCCGCCACCAGCCATCGCTAACCTCGTTGCCTTCGAAGCCGTCCGCCCAAGCCCTATCCCCTGTCTGGTTCGTGTTGAAAGGAAGAAGAAGGAGAAGAAGGAAGAAGGAAACGAAAGGGCTCGTGCCCTTTTAGGTGAAGACCTGGTCAAACCAGGTTGACCAGGCTTAGCCCGAACCGAAGGCGTGTTGGCTCGTGCCAATGACCAGGGTGGTCCGAGCCAACTCCACCAGGCTTTAAATTTTCTAATTGACTCAACCAGGTTCTAAAGCCACACGGCCCGGGCCAGGGTTTGATCCGATCTGAGCCAGGCCCGATCTGGTTCGTGGGGGTGCAACAGTGTTGCAACTGGGACTATTAGTGCACCTCCCACGTACGGAGCTCGTCCGGACTCCGATTCGCGTGCCGTCTGCGGCGTTGGATTCGTCTCAACGACGCCTACTTTGGTCCAGAGCGTTGTGTCCCAGATTTTGCCTTGTCTTGCGTGTCGCTGTTGCACGCATATCGAGGTCATCTTTTGGGCTCCGTTTCTTACATTGATCGCGTCATTGGCTTCATCTCAGCAAGACGGACTCAATTTCAGAGTGGTGCTGCCCCTACGACGCCTCGTTCTGTGGACCACTGATTGATTCTATCATAATTGGAGCCTTGGGGTAATCTCTTGCAACATGTCTTCCATTTATTTCCGTTTCGCTGTGTTCTTGCCGAATTGAGAATGGACGACATTGATATTAAATGAGAGAGCGAGTGATAATGTGATTCCCCAACATATTGTTGATTCACTGTTGAAGACGAACGAGATTCTTGTAGACGGTGATAAGGCTTTTGTGGAGTTTTATTGGCGAGTTAAAGGTGTCACCACGGGACACTCCACTACATATGTGGATGGAGCTTGGTGTACTATAGATCCATGGAGCTCTTCTATTTGCTTGGGTCGAGATTGGCTATCAGAGCGCCAAGCAACAGTGGATTGTGATAAACGTCGATGCTCCCTCATACACCCTCATCTTGATGGACGTGAGTTCACGTTTCCGGAATCGTCACTTATTTCTCCTAAGGTAATGGAAACGCCGTCCAAGTTGCTTGATACAGTCTCGCCAGCTATAAAAGATGATCAATCAGAGGATGTATGTGAAGACAACCCATTGTTGTCAGCTGCTAGTGAGCTATTGGTTGTAGATTCATGGGATCACAGTTTATTTGTGGATTCTGGGTTACACATGTTCGATGCTATTGTTTCCGATGATGACTTATTATGCAATGGTGGGCATGACCTCATTTCTCCAGAGAGTTCAGATTCTTTGTTAGTTGTGGAATCAGGATCGGATCTTACTGATCTGATATGGCAGACCTTCTGTGATTCACATACAGTAGACTGGGTGGTGATTCTTGATATGATTCTTTGCTTGAAGACTCCCACAGATGATCCAATCGTCCGCTTGATTATACTGGCGCATTTCAAAACTCGAGGACGAGTTTTTTCGAACCAGGGGAGATTGATGCAGGAAACGATGCATGCTTGGAGCTCCCATGTATTTGCTTTTATTAGGCCTCTTAATGGCCCACTATGTCTTTATTATCTTCTAGGAGTTATAGAAACATGAATAAGGGAAGTCCTAAAGTCATATAGGAATCTCTAGGGTCAGGGGTTACAAATCCACTCCCTATATATGTATGCGTTTTTCAGAGGAAAAAGAGATGAAATGAAAAAGAAAAAAATTACATGTGTGTATTGTGCGTAGTGTTCAGGTTCTCTGTGAAAGAGAACCCCTAAACCCTCTTCCTTGGTGTGACTCCAAGGCCCAACCCCCCCTGTTCCGGTGCGACGCCGGACAGAATCTATCCCTGGTGCGAGGCCGAGGACCGCATCTCCCATTCACCCCTCTTCCCTTTTGTCCCGCATCAATAAGAAAGGCCAACCGGCCAGAGGTTTTCTTCTTTTTTCTCACAGGTGCTTTGATACTATGAAGATAGAAGAAGAAAGAAGGTAGATAGAAAACCAAGGTGTGATGGTTCTCTTTGTCTCACACAGAGAGGCCGACCAACATCTGAGGCTTTTTATATATTATGGCATAACAAGTACAAGGCCAAAGACAAGTTTACCCCTGTTAACATAAAGGATATGGATAAAACCAAAAAAAATAGAAAAAATCAGTTAGATTAACCATTCTACTCCTACATCTTTCAAAATATTTCCACACTTTAATAGGAATTCCATCAGTGCCACAAGTTTTACCTACTTTCATCTTCTTCATTTTTTCTTTGACTTCCGAAAATCTAATCTTCTTAGTATAGTTCACATTATACTCTATTGTACATTCTATACCTATTATGTTTCCACTATGACTATCATAAAAAAGATTGTCAAAGTAGCTTCTCCACTTTTCTCTGATATCCTCATCTTTCACCAAAATTTTTCCTTCTCTATCCTTGATGCATCTAACTTGGTTAAGATCCCGACATCTTCTCTTTCACTCATTCTTACTAATCTATAAATATCTTTTTCGTCTTTTTTGGTTCCAAGTTTCTCATGCATCTTTTCAAAGGCTTGAGCTTTTTTCCGACTAACGGCCTTTTTTGCTATCTTGTATTATTCATAAACCTTATTATTATCGCACTTTGACAATCTTTTATATTATTCTCTTTTACTCTTCACCGCTTTTTGTACCTTCTCATTCCACTACCACCTCTCCTTTGTGGGTGGGCTTATTCTTTAGACTCTCCAAGCACTTCTCCAGCTATTTCTCTAATCTTTGAGGCCATATCTATCCACATAGTATTGGCCTCCATATCTAACTTTCAATCTCCAATCTTGAGAAGTTCATTCTTAAACATTACTTGCTTCATTGATTTTAATTCCCACCACCTTGTTCTAGCTGTAATCTTCATTCTAAATGTATCCGACCACCTTTTGATCTTAATATTTAAGACCACTAACCTATGTTGACTTGTTAAGGTCTCTTCGGAGATAACTTTGCAATCCTTACATAGAGCACATTTTGTCTTCCTTGTGAGAATGAAGTCAATTTGGCTTCTATTTTGTCTACTTTTAAAAGTCACTAAATGAGATTCATTTTTTATAAAATGAGTATTTGCTAGTATAAGGTCATAGGCCATAGCAAAATCGAGGATGCTTTTCCCTTCCTCATTTTTGATCCTAAAGTCAAAACCTCTATGAACCTTCTCATAACCCTGACGTTCACTTCCTACATGCCCATTAAGATCCCTACCAATAAAGATATTCTCTTTATTTGTATCCTCCCAAAACCGCTGTTTACTCTCACTATTTAATCTAACTTGTGGAGCATAGGCATTAACTACGTTAATCGCATCTCCGTCTATAATTAATTATACTAAGATAATCCTATCTCTTACTCTCCTCACCGCTATCACTGTATCCTTCAAAGTCTTCTCAATAATAATACCTATCCCATTCTTATTTCTCTCCTTTCCTGTATCCTACAATTTGTAGCCTGTATTTTCCATCTCTTTACTTTTCTCTCCTCCCCATTTAGTCTCTTAAATGCAAGTAACATTGACTTTTCTTCTCTCCATGGTGTCAACAAGTTCCATCAACTTTCCTGTAAGAGACCCAATATTCTAAGTACCTACTCTGATCCTTTTCCCAACCTGCTCTTTCCTAGAATTCTTTCTATAGTAACGTCAATTATTCTCTAAGTTCGTCCTATGTCCCATTCTCTATTCGGTTCTATGGACTAGCGTCTTTACATACACCCATTCATGATATGTGAATCATTGCTCAACACCACATTCAGGTGCCGACGTGGCACATCGCTTCCAGGGAATGCTATCTACCCTTGCCTATTTCTCATTACACCTGGGCTCCTGTGTAGCACGTCGTAAGTAGATGACACCCCAACGTTAATTTTGATAGAATTTATATCATAAGATATGATAAGATTTTTACGTTGGTTGTCACCTATCGCAACCCTCCTCCTTTATCCGGACTTGAGACCAGCTAAGCATGAGAGGCTCATACTTAGGCGGAGTTTCACATTATCCACAACGTTTTCTAAAAAGTCTTTCATGTATATGCTGAATCAAAAAAAGAAGAAAAAGAGGGGTACACATACCTCAAAATTGCAGCAGCCAGCCTCCTAACGTTGCAATACTCAGCAAGAAAGGGCCCTCCAATCTGCACTCATGCAGCAAAAAAAAGGGGGCTAACAGCAGCCCACAACAGCAGCAGTAATCAGCCTCCTAAGGCTGCAATTGCTGCAAGGAGAAACACCAAAACAACAAAGAAAGAGAAGCACCAATAGCAGCCTCCCTGTAAGGATTGAGGTTTCGGATCCGATTATCGGGTTAGTTTCGACGTCGGACCTTTTGGTTTGGGCCTTTGTAGGGCTGGGGCATGAGTTCTTTTTTGTGTCGAGCTTGCTCGACACGGTTCAAACGGCATCCGATTATGGGATGCGTTTTAGAATGTGCCACGTGGGCTGGTTTTGGGTCGCGAGAGTACAGTCCTGGTCTTATCATCTGAATGGCGTCTTACATGGATGACGCCATTTAGAGATCTGTCAGTGTACGACCCCGTCTTGTCGTCTGATTGGCGTCGGTCTTGGACGACGCGTTTTAGTTATTTTCGATTTGACCTCGCGAACCTTCCCTCCTTTCTCTCATTTCTCTCATTCTCTTCTCTCACCTCCCTCTCTCCGACCCATCTGCTCCTCCTTCCCCTTCTCCCTCCCTTCCTCTCCCCATTCCTCATCTTCCTCAACTCCATCAACTTCCTATTCCTCACCACTACCACCACCATCTCCTCCGCGGCGCATTTCTCTCCGGACGGCGGCCGACATAATGGTGGAGTGACGGCGTCTACGGCAGTATCGACGGCGGCTTGCGGTGTTGCGGACTGGCGGCTAAGAGCACGGAGGAGTTCAAATAACCAGTAGGGTGACGATCCTCGCGATATTTTGTTTAAAACCATGATTTTTCCTGCTTTGAAGCATGCAATATGTGTGGGTGCTTCTGGGGTAGAAAGTATGTCTAAGGGGTTTTTTATGAAAATAATTAGGCTTGTCCCCTACTTTCTCTATTTTGACGTTTTTTGTGCGATTTGGGAGAGAAATCCCACTTTATGACTCAGTGAGGCTGGAGGGAGGAATCTGTCTGCGAGTGTTAAATGGCGTCTGGGGACAGCGATGTCATTTTAAATGGCGGTTTCCACTCGAGATGCGATTTAACCCAGATCAGGGGATTATGTCTCTATCTTAAATAGCGTCTGGGGACAACGACGCCATTTTAAAAGGCGGCTGTCAGGGACGACGCGATTTAGGCCATCTTCGGAGGCCAGTTTTCCGTGTGAACTAGTTTAGGGGTCTTGAATGATGTCGGCCACGGGCGACGCGATTCAAGATAGAACCTCATTAATTCATGAAATTAATATGTGTTTACATTGTTAAATAGTCTGGTTAAATGCAGGCTTAAAAACGTACTTCGAGGATGATAATTTCTACGTGATCGGATCGCACTGTGTTGTATTTTGTGCGACCGTGGACCTAGAGTGACAGTTGTTAGTGCTTAGGCACCCTGTATCGGTGTGGGAGTGACACGGTGCCGGTGTGGGAATAATAGGGTGACGTCTAGAGAGAGGGGTCATCTAGTGTACCCCGGGATATAGCTAGTACCGGTGTATGAGTAGTACATTTGGAGTGTCACTCGTGTTGGGGGAAGCAGAACCACCTAGAGCTAGATAGGCCGAAATAGCCAGCGTGCTATCCGAATGGTTGCTGTTTGGTCTTAGCGGGTCGGTGTTTTTCGCGTTCGGCTGCGTGGTTTGTGTGTTTAGCCGAGACGCTGGTTGTGGATTTCGTGGTGGAGTGGTTTCAGAGTTGTGCATGATGCATTTACAAACGCATGTGTTTTATATCGAAAAATTAGGAATCTTTGGGAGTTGTGTTTACTGCTTTACTTATTTAATTGCTTATATTTGAGTTGTTGCACTTGTGGGTGCGTGAGTGTGTGGTAGGGATCGGAGGATCTCTACTGAGTCTATTTCGATGAGACTCACCCCTACGGTTTTCAGGTGAGGGTTCCAGGCAGGCGTAGCGTAGAGGGTTTTCTCGGGTTACGCGCCAACAACCACTGTTCCGAGGTATGCTCCGATGTAGTTATTATTTTCTTTTCAGACCTGTACGTTTATTTATTTCTTTTCAGTTGGATTATGTAATTATTTGCTGAATCGAGTCGAATTGTAATAATTTTTAATTCATGCACTTCCTTTATAATTCGATGTGATGTGGAATGTTTAGCTTAGTTTATCATTTATTTTCCAGACTTATCGAGATCCTAGTTGGCTCCAAATTTTAATAATTCGGTACCCATTTAGTAATCGGATCTCCGATTATAGGGTGGCGGGTCGTCACACTCCTAATGTTGCGAAAATCAGCAAGGAACAGACACCAAAATCTACAAGAAAGAGCCCCCAACAAGCAATAAAATATGTACTCTAGGCCTCCAACAGCAGTAGGCATCAACTGCAGCAGCAACCTCTAACAACAGCAGTAGGGGGGCCAAAACCGCAGCACAGGGGGAGAGAAAGAGAGGCAGCCGATCCTAATTTTCTCCCAACCGCCCCCTATTTTAAAGAAAAAAGAGAGGGGGAGGATAAAGATGAAAAAAGAGAGAGTAAAAGAGATAAATACAAAAAAAAAAAGAGTGGAGAGGAGATAAAGATGAAAAAGAATAGGAGAGCTTCTCCATCTCCATCTCTATCCCTTTCTCACTCTCTCATCTCTATCTCTCTCTCCCTACTGTAGCGCGGTTACTGTAGCTACAATACCGTGCTGTAGTAATTGGCCCCCCAACCTCCCATCTCTATCTCTCTCACTCAGCCTTATCTGCCCCCCCACCAGTGCTTAGGTGGCACCGGGGGGGTGCCACCAGTGGCCATTGAAGCCCTATAAAAGGCCCCCTAGGCGAAGCAATGAAGAGCCCCCCTTAACTCCAAGTCCTTAGCTGCAAAAGAAGAAGGAAAAGAAGGAAGAGAACTTGCAAGGCTTGTATTTTTTTTGGAGAAAAAAAGTTTAGAAGGGGCTATATAATCTATGTTATTCATGTGATTTGCATGCTAATTTATATTGGTTCTTCCATACTGGTTGGTTGACCATGTGTTATTATTAATCAATCCACAAAAAAATAATTTAAATTGGTTCTTCCATACTGGTTGGTTGGCTATTAATCAATTCAAACATAAAAGATAAAAAATCTGGTTCATCCTCATCGATGGGATGACCAAAGTTTCATATAAAAAGATTTGGTTTATTTTAAATAAAATGACTATAAGATTATATGGTTCTCTCTTATTAGTAGAACGGCCATATAACTAAGGATTATTTTATTAAAAAATGAACTACACTATATAATATTTTTAACTACTTCATGTTAATAAAAATTGGTTCATCCTCATTGATGAGGTGACCAAAGTGTTTTAAAATAAATAATGAATAAAAAAATAAAAATGAGGTTCATTCATACTGGTTGAATGGCCTAAGTTTAGTGGTTCTATCCTATTAATAGATTGTCCACTTGGTTTATGGTTTACTCTTATCAGTAGAGTGGCCAAAGATTGTAATTATTGGTTCATCCCTATCGATACGGTAATCAGTGACTTTTATGGTTCTGTCTTATTAGTGGGCAGGCTACGAAGTCGTGGTTAACCTATTCATAGAAGGATTAATAAGGATGATCCTTTGTTCATTTTTATCGATGAGGTAACCATCAACTAAAGTGGTTCTTTCCTATCGATGGGATTGGCCATTAAATTAAGGTTTATTCATATTGGTTATATAACCTACAAAAACAAAATGTATATAATGAGGTTCATTCATACTGGTTGAATGGCCTTAGTTTAGTGGTTCTATCTTATTATTGTATTTCCCACTTGGTTAATGGTTCACTCTTATCGGTAGACTGACCAAATGTTATAATTATTGGTTTATCCCTATCGATAAGATAACCAATGACTTTTATGGTTCTGTCTTATTGGTGGGCAGGCTACGAAGTCGTGGTTAACCTATTCATAGAAAGACTAATAAGAATGATCATTTGTTCATTTTTATATCGATGGGGTAACCATCAACTAAAGTGGTTATTTCCTACTGGTGGATTGACCCTTAAACTCTGACTCATTCATATCGGTTGAATGGTAAAAAAAAAATGGTGGTTCCTTCATATTGGTTGAAGGACCATTAATGAACATTCTTGAATATGTGGTGATCCTCATGCCCCACTACTTAAGGACATCCTTTAAACAGTCTATGTCTTTTCAAAAGAATTCAAAAGTCCTTTTAAGTATCCTTTAAAGGATATCTCATGAAACCTTCTAATAAAGGAACAAAAAATGACTGGCATGCTCGTATCAAATCTTGTTTATATTTCATGCTTTCTCTAAGCCTTATTAGATGGTTAATCAAGAGTTACTAATCATTGATTGGTGTAATTAACACTGACCAAGGTCAGTGGTGAGAGGTCAATAATACGGATCCATAATCGATCTAGAAATAATTTAGACTTTAAAGATTAATCATGAAAGTCTACTTAAAAGAAAGGAGAACATGTTTTCAAACATAAAATTATCTTTTCAAATTAAGATTTCCATAAAGATTTTTAAATCCTCCAAAGATTTTTCAAAATAAAAAAGGATGAGGATTTTTCAAAAAGGAAGTCTCACAGTATATTTATTGAATATATTCGTATTTTAATTTCAATGCTTCACATAGATATCTGGAAAGCATTAGCATCTGGATTTTCATTGTTTCTTCTCAGGACAGATAAATGGGCAGAGACTGAACTGGGTACTAAATGGGGAGACAAGTGGGAGGAGAGATTCATTGCTGGAATAGGTTCTCGTCAAGGGGAGACATGGCATGTATCACCTGCTGATGACCGTATGTTCTTTCATCCTTTTAATTTGCATTTCATAATTCAAATGCAGTCATCATTCCAATGTATCTTTCCTTGCTGTTAATTTCCTTGCTTTGCTTGATATTATGCATCTGGATGCTGAACACAGTTACACCTTGAAATAGGTATAATGACAAAGGTTCTCATATTTTTAGAGTTTAAATGGAAGTGACAATGAGATGGTGGATTTATAACTTCACTTTTGAGTGGGTTTGGTTCAACTTTCAAAAGAGAAAATTGAAGGGTTCAATATTATAGATAATATCTACATCTCTTTGTGTGTGCTTGTGTTTATATGTAAGCATTTATACACATCACGAATGCTGTATTAAATATGCATATGTACATAGTGGCCCAACTGTGTCCCTGTGTCTATGCCCCACTCAATGCCTACTCCACTCATTAAGGTTTTGAGTTGGATGGCCCAATAACTTCAACATGGTATCATAGCCCATGGTTGCGAACTGGGCTGTGCACCCCATATTTGTGGTCCATGTGACACAACTTAAAATCAACTTGCACGTGAGGGGGTGACACAACTTAAAATCAACTTGCACGTGAGGGGGTGTTAGAATAGTCCCCCACATCGGAAAAGGGGCAAAAGAAATAATACTTGATACAGATGGTGCCTACTCCACTCAATGCCTTAAGGTTTTGAGTTGGATGGCCCAATAACTTCAAAATGATATTAGAGCCCATAGTTACGAGATGATAGACAACACAAAAAAGGATTTTTCTCCCCTAGCAGAAAGCTTCTCAGTCACAAAGAAGTAACATGTTAATGTTGCCATACTCGGTATTATTATGATTATTATTATGATGTTAGAAGGTTGAGTACGGAGGCTTCTTAGAAGTTGGATTCATGTTTTCCAAAATCATACATGCTCCCAAAAATCTTCCCACCTGAGGTGTTGACCAGAAACTTTTGTGCTCCATAATGCTCCATAATGCCATGCTTATAAACAGAAATTCTATCAGTGCTGTCAGATGCTTCAGGTGGAATAAGTTGCTAATAGTCATGGCAGCTGGGGAATTTCAGCTCTGGTGAATTAGTAGTTGTAAGAAGCATGTTTGAATAACAATTTTTTTTTCACAGAACATAACAATCCACATTTAGTCTTCTGTCCACAACTACCTTTTATTATTTTCTCACTGTCCTAAAATGATACATGATACTAGATGATACGTGTACATGGCTGGTCTGTGCAGTTGGACCCAATGGGGCTCCTGGCATTGTGCGATTGTCTGACCTTGGACGAGGATCCAGTTAACCAGAGGAATGGGCTGTTAACCCTAGGATGCTTGCTAAATGATGCAAGCCTCTTTATTTCTGGTCATTGTTTATTTCTGGTGCTTGTCAGTCACCAAAGTGCATGGTGTGCTTTGGACTTTGAACCTCAACATGGTATTTATCTATGGAAATGAATCTTAGCATGCTCGTACTCATGACACATCGATGTGTGGCCTGCCATTTTCAGTGCTAACTTGGAATTAACTTTGAATAAATCTTTTCTCTGTTTGTATGTTCACTGCTAGAATGCACAATAAACATGGGAGGATTTGGGATATAAATTCTTTTATTTACAAAATGATGAGACAGGCATTCTATTTCAGCAATGGTTCACGTTTCTATTATCTTTAGTTTTCAGTGCATTATTATTTTTGTGTGAATTCATCTATATTGAGATTTTTTTTGAACTGATAAGTTTATTTTCGTAAATAGGATGGTCAAGAACCTGGGGAGAAGAACACTTTGGAAATGGGTAAATACATATTAACTTGTCCTTTATGGAGTTTCCGCATAAGAATGCACATGCCTGTGTTTTCCCAACAGGCATTTGTCCACCTAAGGAATGACCACATTGTAGGTGGCTTCTGTGTGAATTCTCTTCATGCCTTTATTTGAGAAAACTTGTTTGGTTCTTAACTTGTGTTCTCAGCCATGTCCAGTTTCATTGTATTTCTGTAATTGTACTTCTCCACTTTCTACCACAGAAGGGATCAAGGAGACAAAAACAAATCTGCACTTTACGTTTGTTGACAAAACAGGATCACATAATTTAATCATCATTGCATGCTGATCTGTGATGATTAAGTTCAAGATTAGTGTTTGAAAGCATGTCTGACTTCCTTATCCATGGGTACGCTAATTTGAATGGATTATTGCACTGTTCTAGGTGCTTTATAGATAAGTTTTATGGTTTGGGTTTAGAAAATAAATCCCTGAAGCATCTCGTATACACAAACAACCTCCTGTAAAATGCAAATATGCAAAAGGAAAAAAAAAATATAATCATGTATACATAGGCAGCTGAAACCCTACTGTAGTCTATCTTCACTCACGTCACTTACGAATTAAGGCTTATTTGTGTTTATGCAAAAAAAAAAAAAACCCTATATAATCATTGCATATGTAGAGAATCTCCTACCAACTAGCATGGTTTGCCGTATCGTACTAGATCATCGGCTTGTATCTCGGTAAGTTCGAGTCGCTGGCACATATCGAGTCGGACTGGATACTGCCAACTCATACATGCATAATGAGTTGTTTTAAGTGGAGTTTTTCTCATTTGGTAAGTAAATTTATCGATTAATAAGGTATATCTCTCTTAAATGTGGCTTAAACTTAATTGCCATTAACAAACTCATTGTCTTGAATTGGCCCTGACTTATGCGACTTGTGCAAGTCGGACCAAGTCAGATTGGTACTGACTCGTATTTGGGAAGATACAATCCGGTAGGGATCAGTGATACGGCGAACCTTGCCGTCAAGCCTACCATCAGTCTTTCACTTAAAATTAGTATTTGTTTTAGAATAAGAAGAAAGTTTTTTTTTTTTTTTCTATATATATATCTATAATGCAGGGAGTTTTTTTGCACATACGAGATTTTTTAAGTGGTTATTGCTAAAACCCCTTACTTTTTTCTGGTATCCTAGGAAGCATGTAAGATAACATTTGTAGTTCAGACTCTAATTGGGATATCAAATGTCCAGATGAGAGTAAACAGTCTCTGGGACTCGGGGAACTATTTTACTCTGATAAGTGAACAGTTCTTTGGTTTAGAAGACTTGCTGGCATGAATGTTTTTATTTTTTGTGCTTAATGAACTTCTTTTCTGACAAGTGGATACTTACATGTCTGATATATGTAAACTGCTGATTAAAATTCTGTACGTGTGATTTACAGCAATCTATGCCTGAAATTTTAGCAAAACGGCAATGATGGCTGCATTGCTAAAGTAGGTTGGGTCAATCCTTTTTCTTGCGGTTCTTGCGTGACTCAGTGCGGTCTATTCTTTGTTAAGGTTCCAGTAGATGCTTGTTTCTTTAAATGCCTATTTCTAGATATTTATCACCCTTATGAGCCTGATTTTGGATAATTATTTGCAGTTTTAGTTGCTTGTCTTTAATTGCATATAATTCGGTTCATCTTTCAGGAAGGTGCATAAATATGTTAAAAGCACAACTGGAGAAAGCTGGGACATTGTTGTCGATGAAGACACCTATTATGAATAAGCTACACAGCAATAGAATACTAATGTAGTTTATCTATTCCTAATCATACCTTTTGGTATGAAGTTGGAATCTTTTGCATGACAAGTAAAAAGAAAAAGGAAAAAGGATAAAGTTTAGCTCATACTCTACAACCCTTGGAAAAAGATTTTTCATTTTGTAATTAACATGTCCTGTTTTTTTTTTTCTCTTTGTTTGGAAAGGGCTGAACCTCATTATGGATCGGCGTATGTTGTGGGAAATTCAACTCAACTGCTGTCCATTCAGCCTCGAGATAGACCGCCTGGGGTATATCCTGATCTCGACCTTGGATCATCATCAATACCTCTCGAAGATCCACCGGATGTCCCTTCCGCCTCATTTTAGGCAGGATTTTCTTGTAGGCAGTCCAATGTTTGTGTTACTCTTCTATGTGCTGGACAGCATTCCCTGTGTAAGAGCAATCTTTATTCCTTATTGTTCCATTTATTCATTCTTTGAATTGCTTGAGAAGTTTATCCAGCTATTTAGATTAGAATCATCAGGGTCATATTGTATCTTCCGGAGTCATTTCCAAGGGGGAGATGAAAGCAAACTGTTTGAAAGGAGTCATAAACAATCACATCAAGGTATCTCTAAATTTCTCTCGACTGGAATGGAATTTTCTGAAAGGTTCGGGGAAGTCTCACCTCCATGATTGTTTTAGAAATGGGAACTCTCCCACCATGTGTTATTGATCTGTTCAAAGAATGATTAATCAGCAAGGATAATGCTTACTGGAGTGCATTTCTTTGGGGGAAGGCTGAAGCTTGAGATTTATGTATTTTCGGGATTCGCTTTGCTATCAAGGATAATAAAACATAACTTTAATTTTTTACAGGTTTTTAAATCTAAAGTAATCCCTAATTGGTCAATGATGTGAGTGATGGCAGATTTGATGATATGAGCTTTTCTATGTACAAAATGATTGTATAGAAGGTTCTTTATAGGATTTTCTGCATGTACAAAGTTCTTAGGCAAGCTACAAATATATATATATATATATATATATATATAAAACACTGAGGGCTGCCACTAGGAGCAACAAAGCAGCTGTCAATGTTTCTAGAATTTTTTGCTAACAGGGGAGGAAGTAATGCTGAGAGAGAGGCCTAATAAACATAGAGATTGTGAGATATAGAGTGCAAGAAGGGGAAAAGGAGAGTGGATGAGAGGATCTGTCCCACCCTCCCCTCTATGTAGATCAGCCATTGCATAGATTGCGTTTTCCTCTCTCCCTTTCTCTCCCCTCATGTACACACAGTTCAAGGATAGTTTAGTCTTTTTCTGGAAAAGGTTAATATTCAACTATGGTTAAGTTAACTTGTCTTTTGGATCTATGGAAGGGGTTCACTTATAAATAAAAAAACATATTCTGGAAATTAATAAATGTTGGGATTAAAATTATAGAAGGATTGATGTTTAAAAACAATAGATCGTGAGAGAGGGAGGGGGCAACAAGCGAGTAAGATGGGATGATCAAGCATGGTTGTCTCGAAGGTGAAGAAGGCAGCCGGGTTATGCTGTCGTCCAAGAAGGGTTACTCTACTGGGTACTCGCAAAAGTTCTTAAAGTTACCAAACAAGCTTACTGACACCATTTCTCCACGTATATTTTTGACACCATGAACACAAGGTCATCTATAAAGGGGTCCGTAAGATATTGTGAAATGTCTCTTAGAAATATAAGATTTTACAGCATCTTATGGCATTGTACATCCAACCAAATGGATCCAAAGTCAAACAACTTGTATGACATTTAAGAGGCTATGCCATCTTTTTATTCATTCTATCAAATTATTGTGTCAAAATAATTAATAAGCGAGCTGTCATCTCTACATTGTGTCTGTGCAGTGGACCATTTTGTTCAACATGATCATGATAGTCTCCCCGTTTAAGGTAGCTGTGGAGTGCAAACCAACCTTCTCTTAGGAAAATGTGGGAATCTCCTTGAAGCTTATCAAAGCAATCCCCAACAATGTCCACATGCATGGGGGTATATGCAGGATGCGAGAAGAGTCTTAGCGAAACGATGTGTGCGTCGGACATGGAAGGAGTCCCAACCACCATCTAGCTAAGAGTCCATCTACATGATGAACTCTTTTGTTCCAGGAGTGGCACTCTAGAAGATGCCAGCTTCCATTCCTAAATATCGAAGATGCCAACTCCCATTCCTGAATATCTGGCGTGCACATGGGATTATGATACCCATCTCTCCTTGATATCTCTCAGGGCCATTCCCATCTATGTATTTGTAATTATCCCCATGTAACACCCATGTGAATCACATGTTGTAAATCATAGATTATATAGCACAGGTGAAGTCCTCACAAAGTGATGTGAGAGCCATTCAACCTTTTCCACATTTACATGGTATCAAAGATACTTGTTTCATAGACCAAACCGGATGGAGACTTGTCGTCAACAACTCACAAAACTCCTTCCACCCAGGCGGATGGTGCAACCACTTAGCTCCTCTTTCCACTCATTCTTCTCCCTCCTCCACTCTCGTTGCAACATTCTTTACTTCCTTCCATTAAATTGACTCATGATAGTTATCTACTTTGGAAAGCACAGTTTCTCCCCTTCTATGTAGCCACGACTGACTTGGTGTTGGGGACTACTCCAACCCCAGCCCAACAACTACCCTTCATGCTTGATAGCTCTTTTGCACTTGTGCCCAATCCCACTTGTACCTTTGTCTCCTGCTTGAACAAGGGCAAGCTTATCCTTAGCTGGCTCATTGCCTCCTCACGGAACCCTTGCTCCCGTTAATTGTTGGGTTAGATTCCTTGCACAACATCTAGGAATCATTAGCTCATTCATTGGCATCCCATTCTTGTGCCTGTGTCCGGCAATTGAAAACACAACTACAAACAATTAAGAAGCGAATGGTGTACATTACCGAATTCATCTTACATCTAGCAAGTCAAGTCCATTGCAGAGACAACGTTGCATCCATTAGTAGTCTGTTTTCCTCCTCTACTCTCATCATGTGTGTTCTCTCAAGGCTTGACCCTACTTTTGATTCTTTTACTCCCTCGACCACTTCTGTTGGGTTTAGAGTTATGACTTCACCCTAGCGGGGAGCGGGGGTTGAATAAGGTGATAATTACTTTTAATTTTTTTTCGATAATGCGATTGTGGCTTAAACCGTAATGCATAATGAAAAGATAGATGATAAACACACAAGGCACAATCACATAAGAGGCACAAGATTTATAGTGCTTCGGTCCACCAAATGGTAACCTATGTCTACTTTCCAACCTTGTTGGACTTTTTCTACTATAAATCTACTTCTAGTATACCGCTAGTAGATCCAATCCTAGCCAACCAATACAGTAGATATCAATCCTCTAGTTAGGCTTCTGCTAGATACAAAGTCTCTAGTTAGGCTTTCCGGAGGATAGGACGAGTTTTATCCCATCTTTGGGTGGGGAGCCCCTTCCCTGTAGTTCAGACCACCAAGGAGATCGGACGAGTGCTTTACGAGTGTTAAAGTCATCCGTGCGTTCAGCTAGTGCTAGATAATTGAAAAAAGACATAGCTATTTTTTATTGATGATTAGTATCATAATTAACAAAAAAAAAATAATAACTGAAAAAGGACGTAGGTGCTCTACGTTCCATTTGTTTTCAATCAACCGGCCGTTCAGGCGAGTAAGCCTATATGCTCCATTTCCATAGCTTTTTGCAATCTTGTATGGGCCCAGTTGGGCGCGAGCTTTCTTCCCTCTTCGAGCGGCCGAGGCGCTTGCATGCTTCGTAGGACCAAGTCTCCAAGATGGAAGATTCTTAGTCGGACTTTGGAGTTATACCGACGTGCGACTAGTCACTGGTAGTTGATCATCCGGATCCGAGTTGCTTCCTTGGCTTCCTCAATAAGGTCCAGATTCTCCCATAGCTTCTGATTGTTACTAGCTTCTTCAAATCCTCTTGCCCTGACGGCAAGTAGGCCAATCTCCAAGGGAATCACAGGGTCCGAAAAGTAGGCCAGATGGTTTGGGGTTTCCCCCATGGCAGTCCTGGCCGTTGGTCAAAAAGACTACATGATTTTCGAGAGGGCTTCTAGTAAGTTTCATCCCTTTTGTAGATGAGTCTTGATACCTTTCATAATTGTCTTGTTTGCATTTTCCACCAACCCGTTGGCTTGCGGGTGCGCTACTAAGGAGAACCGGTGCTGTATGTCAAAATCCTTGCAATAGTCGGTAAACCAGAAACTGGTGAATTGTCGCCCGTTGTCAGTCACAATAACCTTGGGATGCCGAACCTGTAAACAACATTATGCAAAAAAATTTTCCATACGGTATCATCTCTGATATTGGTCAATGCCTCGACCTTAGGCCACTTAGTAAAGTAGTCGATGGTGACCACTATGAACTACTGCTGACTGATGCGTTTCGAATTGTGCGTCGTTAAGCACATGAAAACATTCAATCTAAATTTATCCGGCTCACTCAAATCAAATTTTGGAAATTAATAGCGGTGAGTCCGAGTCGAACCACAGGGAGTTAAATTTTTAACTTTGAAAACTTTGGATTTTGAAGTTTTAGATTTTTTTTTATAAAAAAAAATGTAAAAAAAAAAAACTAGTGAAATCAACTAACTTTAACTAATTAAACAAGGGTATTAATACAAATGACAAAATTAAAAGGTGCAAGAAAAAGAGCATTCAATCAAGGCCCCTACATACGCATGCATAATAATGGAACCCAATCAAACTTAGCCACATACCCCCTTGTTACTATTCATCAAAAGATTTTTTATTTTATTTTATTTTTTTAACATTTTTTAAATAAAATTTAAATCAAAACAAGTACTAGATATCGATTGATTTGAATAAAAGGATTTTACATTGGACGAATAAAATTCTGGAACTTAGAGTTGAATAGTAACGTACTGTTCATACAACTATCTAAACAATCAAATTAACGTAAATATGCAAATAAGAAATGAAAACACTTAAACTATTAGTACTCAATTAACTAATCATTAGATCAAATCTAAGAAAGAACAACATGATTGAAATAAAAAAAAAACTTCTAACAACAATCCTGTAGCTTGCTGAAGCGCTGGCATGCAAGCGTGCATGTGCTGGAGGAGCTGGCTTCACCGCGTGGACAGCTGGAGGAAGGTGCAGCTCCAGGTCTTGCCAATAACGCGTGGAGGCTTCTGCTGGTGCTGCAGATGGAAGGCAGCCGGCTGGTGCTGCAAGAAGCAGCTGCTGGTTGGTGGAAGGAGTTGCAGGAAGGCTGCTGCTGCTGCTGGCAAGCTGGTGTACGTGGAGAAGCTGCTGGGACGAGCGTGCATGGGCAGCACATGCGTTGGATGAAGGAGGAGCTGCTGGAGGGTGGTTGAGCTTGCTGCTATGCGCTGGAGGAAGCAGGTTGCTCGCTGGCTATGCGCTGGCTACACCGCATGCATGCAGTCTGTGCGCTGCTGCAGGTTGCTGTGTGGAGAAAGAAACTGCTGCAGGTTGCTAGTTGCTGGCAGCGTGGAGGAGAGGAAGAAGGTGCTGGTGGACTGCCGTTTGGAAGCTGCTGCGTGGAGTTGCTGCTGGAGCTGCACTAGGAGCCTCACCGGACTGTGAACGCGTGGATGCAGGCTGCTGTTGGAGTTGGAAGAAGCCGTTGCTGGAGCGTTGCCGGCGCGTGCACGGAGGGAACTGGTTTCAGCCGGCTGCTGGTACCGGCTTGTAGGTGCGGTGGAGAGAAAGAATAAAAGAGAGAGAGAAAGAGAACAACCGAGAGAGAGCAGCGAGAGAGAAAGAGAGATGCTGGAAAGGAGAGGAAGAGAGGAATAGAAGAGGAAGAGCAAGAGAAACCGAGAGAAAAAGAGAGAGGAGGAAGACGCTGTGAAAACAAACGAAAGAGAGACCGAGAGAGGGAGAAAACGGGGAGAGAAGAGAGAAAAACGAGAGAACAGTGGGAGAGAGAGAGGTAAAAAATTTTTGAAAATTCCCGGACCTCTCACCTTGACCTCCTCCCTTAGTTTTATAGAAAAGAGGGGGATTTTGAATTTCAAAATTTTTTTTTAAAATCTTTTCATTAAGTTCCCCTTGATTTAAGGGATCCTCTTTAAAACATTAATTAGTAATTTTGAATTTCGAATTTCTGAAATGAATCTTCCTTTCTTTGAATTTCAGAATTCCTTCCTTCTTTCTCTCTTAGTTGGCATGTGGGTCCCAGTTGAAGCTAAAATACGAAAATAAAATGATGTTTTTGCCAGGATTCGAACTCTGGTCATTTCCTTAAATTCAGGTGGTCCAACCACTATGCCATCTGCTTGTTTATGTCCTGTTTCACATAAAATAACAGTTAAGTTCTCATAGCCATAAATAATTACTGAGGAAATGCAGTTGCTACCCTTATTCCATCCATGGAGTGATGAAATTTTAAAATTCAGATTCTGAATGCGCAAATGGTTTATCTTATCATTCCATGTGATTTTGTCCGTTAAATTGATAGCAAATTATGTAAATTTGATATGTTATTTATGTAAAATCATGGACTTATCACTGACTAGTAGTCTTGGGGAAAGGCCCCAAAATGTCAACCGCCCACATGACGAACGGGCAAGGCTCAACAATATTTTGTAGCTCGTTCGCCAATAGCCTGGGAATGGGAGCATTGATTTGTCAGCCCATGCATCTTCTAGTATACTCTATGCAATCTTGAGCGAGGGTCGACCACCAATACCCGTGGCGGAGGAGGGTGCGGACCAGGGCACGCGGCCCCACATGGCTGCACCACATTCCTTCATAGACCTCTGCAATGTCTTGAGATACCTCCTCCTGCGCCAGGCAACGGAGGAGGAGAGCAGTCACTAATCTTCGATAGAGTTCTCCACTGACTAGTGTGAACTTAGGCGCCTAGTACCGGACCCTCCTCGCGTCTATTCGGTCGGTAGGTAGTCGGCCACCTTCGAGATACTCGATAATAGGAGTCATCCAGGTCTCTTCATGACCAATCTGGGAGACTTCCATTGGGTCGGTTGGATTAATGGAGGGCTTCAATAATTCTTCAACAAAGACCGATCGCCTGATCGACTAGGACGAGGAGGCCAACTTAGCCAACTCATCCGCCCTCTGATTTTGCTCCCTTGGGATGTGAAGGATCTCAAACCCTTCTAGGGACGAGATCAGCTGGAGGACCACATCCTTGTATTTTTTCATAGAGGACTCCTTTGCTTCGTACTCCCCTTTGACTTGCTTCACTAGCAACTGGGAGTCCGAATAAGCCTGAACCTGGGTTGCCACCAACCGTTTGGCCATTCGGATCCCAGAGATGAGGGCTTCATACTCTGCCTCGTTGTTAATAGCGGGGAATTAAAACTTAAGAGAAAATTGGAGGCTCTCCTTCTCCTAAGAACTAGGTGGTATTATAATGAGACCGGCCTCATAGCTTGCGGCTTAGGCCGATCCATCTATAAAAATCTGCCAGGTGGGGCCTTCGCCGAGTTCGACAACCTGCTCTTCTGTCGGTAATGTGCATTCAGCCACAAAGTTGGCGTGGGCCTGCGCATTGATAGCCATCCTGGGTCGGTAGGTGATTTCAAACTTCGATAGCTCGATTGCCCATTTGATCATGTGGCCAATAACATCTGGCCGTTGCAATAGTTGTCGAAGGGGTCGATCAGTGACAACCTCAATCGGATGGGCTTGGAAGTAAGGACATAAATTCCTTGCAGCCGTCACCAAGGCGAGGGCCGTTTTCTCCACCGCCTAATATCGCGCCTCCAATCCTTGGAGGACCCTGCTGACACAGTAAACTGGTCTTTGTGCTCCTCCGTCCTCCCTAACAAGAACAAAACTAGTGGTGGATGGGGTTACTGACAAGTAAACCAAACATTGTTCAACTGTGGCCGGCTTGGAGAGCACCGGAGGTCACCTGAGATATTCTTTGAGGGCATGTTTGATTTCAGGATAGGGAAAGGGCTAACCCGGGTTAGCCCAAGGGAGCTCGATCAAGGTAGCCTTGATTTAATCTATTTTTTACTATTCTAGGATAAGTAGTTCCTATTTCAAAGTGGAAATTAGTTTAGGATAGGTACATAAAATCTTTATTTAAATAATTTATATAATAAATTTTATTATTAAAAATAAAAATATAATAAATTTCATCATTATCTTTTCGCATAATTATTAAGTGTATTTTATACATTAAAATAATAATAATAATTACTATTTAAATTAATAATAAACTATGATTAACGTTAATTGTTATTCAAATTTCTTATTAGTAAATGGAGTATAATAAATTTTATCTTAATAATTAACTATCATTAATGTTAATTAATATTAGTTAATCAAAATAATATTAAATAATATTTAGTAATCATACTAATATTTATTAATATTAATATTTATGAATTAAAATTTATTAATGTTTATTAATAATATGAATTAACGGTTATTAAGAATATTTACTAATATTGTTAATAATAATTAACATTTATTACTTAACATTTTTAATATTTAATACTATTTAAATGGACCATAATAAAATTTATATTAATAATTAACTATGATTAATGTTTACTAATATTTATTAGTCAAATAATGTAGTTAATATTTATGAATAATAATAATATGTATTTAAAATTGTTTAATATGTATTAATTACAATAATATTTATTAATATTATCAATATTAATTAGCATTTATTAATATTAATTAATCTTTATGAATATGTATTAATCAATATAATATTGTATTAATATTATTGATAATAATTAACACTTATTACTTAATATTTATTAATATTTAAATAGAATATTAACATATAGGCTAACCCCTTCCATCCCACCCCTGGGAGTGGGATACGTTAGCCCAGGCTAAAGCCTAGTTAACACCCGTTTAACCCATTTTAACTTGGATAGATTAATCCTGCAATCAAACTACAAAATGAGTTAGAAGTGGGATAACCCAGGTTATTCACGAGCTAACCCGCAATCAAACAGGGCCTGAGTTCTTCGAACGCCGTTTGGCACTCCGGCGACCAAGTGATATGGCCTCGCTTGTCAGGAGGGTTCTCCCTCACCCTCAGCAACCTGAAGAGGGAAAGCAGTGCTCGGCTACCCTGGAAAGGAATCTGCTCAGTGCCGCCAGCTGTCCTGCGGTGGGTGCATGAAAAGTATGGCCGATATTTTATCGAGGTTGGCCTCAATTCCCCGTTAGGTCACCATGAAACCCAGAAACCTCCCAGTTGTAACCCCAAAGGCACACTTAGTGTAAGGTTCTCACATTTCTTAAGATCGTGGACGCACCGGAATAAATAAATCAAAATTAAACGATCCTTTGTCCGTTTCAATAAACAAAAATCGAAAGTGGTGATCAGTCATCACCTTGTGCAGATTCAAATCCGTGTTCGAACATTTCTGCTAGTGTGACACGGCCAACCGTTTAGAAGCCCGACCTCTAGTGAAGTCCACGTGATCCTCCTCACGACGGATTTTTTCACATTCCTCGTTCCTCGCAGCCCACAAACAATCCATCGTTCGCCGCAATGATCGCCACGATGCGCGGTCGAATTCTCATCTCACGGGAGTTGGAGAAGACGACAAGGTAGACCACAGAGAGGGGGGCGGCTAGGGGGAGCTAGAGAGAGAGAGAGAGGGAGAGAGGAGGGGCGGCTAGGACTGAGCAGAAGCTTGACCTGCTCAGCCCACTCGCTATATTTTATATTTAACACGTCGTTTTTCATAAAAACTCCGAAAAAGTATAAAACCCATTTTTAATCTATCACCTTGAGAATTTTTTGCGTGTGACCCTCTAGGCCCAACTACCAGTCCAGTTAATGACCCAATAAATCCAGTGACTTCTCACTGACTTAATTAATCAATTAATAACTCATATTAATTAATTAATCAACCGAATTAATGTCGCACATTCAATTTGGTCGGGCCTCCGATCACGTTGGGTGCCAAGCAACATCGCGTGAACTCGGAAGGTATTGGGGTTAAGAAACCCACTTTTGGAACTTTCCGTTGACAGTTGCCACGTGGATTTAATCATTCATTCGGACAATGCTATCAAGTCAACTCTAGGTATGGTGAGCCGTCAAACCCTAACCGGTCGTCTCACTTAGATTGGATGCTGCCGTATAATATCAGAAAACTTATTTAACGATATTATTGTTTGCGCTAGCAAGGGACTCCTGTGCATCCTACCTAGAATATTCTCTCTCTAAATACCGAGAGCGAATGATTCCTTATTGAACATTCAATTCCTTTCGACGATATTTTTTTGTACTCGATCCTTAGCTGTTTAGAATTCCATGAATAGAGATCCATAAACCAAAGTCAAAGTACAAAAGTCCACCGACAAGGTGTCCTTGGTGTCTCAGGTCCGAGAACCATCCACACAACTACGACAATAGAATCAAGCTGGTTAACAGTTGGGTATATTAACATACAACAATTCAGTCGGATCAGTTCAATGAGCTTATTCTCTAATGAGCACCTATAGATTCGCCTCTCCACGCAAGTGACTATGGGATTAGTCACCCTCATCATATGAGCATGAATAATATGTACTAGTCTAATCGGATATCTAATATCCTTCTCAGATATCCTCTGACTAAGAACTATTAAGAATATGTGTGTATAAGTGATCGGTCTCATTAGTATGATCTCATCATAATCTAATCACTATTGTACATATTCACGAACTTCAATATGAAACGTTAATAAAATGAATTACACATAATGAAATAATGTCATATTATTAATAAATGAACGAGATTATACAAAGTCATTTGGCTTGTAGGCCACCTAAGACTAAAACTCTCCCACTTGGACTAAAGCTAATCACCTTTATGCAATATACCTATAGCCTCTAGGTGACGCTCAAACGCAATTTTAGACAATGGCTTTGTTAGTGGATATACTACATTATCGGCAGATGAAACACTTTCCACCACTATATCTCCTCTAGAAATTATCTCTATGATAAGATGAAAGCGTCTCAGAATATGCTTGAATTTCTAATGAGACTGCGGCTTTTTCGCTAGAGCAATTGTCCCATTGTTGTCGCATAATAGTGGAACATGATCAGAGATACTGGAAACTACACCAAGGTCGGTGATGAACTTCTTAAACTACACTACTTCCTTGGCGGCTTCAGTTGTAGCGATATACTCAGCTTCCTTCATCGAATCTGCAGTGGTTTCCTACTTGGAACTCTTCCAACACACTGTGCATCCATTTAGAGTAAACATAAAATCAAATGTAGACTTGCTATCATCTGGATGTGACTGGAAACTCGAGTCAGTAAAGCCTCATAGTTTCAAGTCACCTCTTCCACAGACAAGAAACATGTCCTTAGTTCTTCTCAAGTACTTAAGGATATATTTGACAAGAGTAATAAATTCTCAACTACTCATGTTACAACTTATAATTTGACAAGGGTTTTTAGATAACTTTTATCTTTGTCTTTCCTAGGTGATAGTATATAAATATATCGTATATATTTACTACATACTATACTTGCTTTGACTCATAATCAAAATTTAAAAAAATTTCTCATACATGTCAAGTGTGCGTGGATAGTACAGTGGTTTGATTAGAGCCAAACAGTCAAACGCACACACAATTTAAAATAACGCTTATATTAGATAATCCTGCAATCACATAGGCAAAAGATCTCCATCAAATCGCCTTCCTGGTTGCAGCTGTAGATCATCCTCGCTCCTTCCTCAGTTGCCTCGATCAAATTACATTAAATTCAAAATTTACATGTAAAATTGAAGAAAGCTTTATGGTTGAATACAAAAGGGAGGGAGGTAGAAGTACATCAGAGTATAAGAGAGAGAGAGAGAGAGAGGTACGTAGACCTCTATTTATTAACGGTTAATAAACATTCAACTATACATCCACGATCGATATACATCATCACTTAAAGTATTAAAAAATGCATATCCATAACCACGGTGTATTTTATTCATTCCACACATGGAAGAGTTCATCACATAGCTAAATAAAAGAGTTTCGAAAATAACTAATTTTGGCTTTCAAAAAGCTTGTTCCGATCAAAATTGGGATTTGAATTTCGAAAACTCATTTTATTATCTTAGGCATGCAATTAAATCAAATTTAAAAGTATTAAATCAAACATCCCATGCGCACAAACTCCAAATTAATAATTTTAAGAATATTCCATGCAAATTAGAACACTTCTAATAATTTACAATTAATCTAACATTTAGATTAATCAATAACTAATAATCTAACATTTAGACTATTAATTATAACTATTAATCTAACTCTTAGATTAGTTAATTACTAATTTAATACTTAAACTAATAATTAACTCTAATTAATTAACAACTATTTGTTAATTATAATGTATCAAAATCATTGAGGCCCAACTAAATAAAATTGAAAAACAAATTTAATTTTCAAAATAATTTTTAATTTTAAAATTAAAATCCAATTTTAATTAATTTTAATGGGCTTAGGGGTTTAATTGGGAAAAAGGGGAAATGGGCTCAACCCCTTAGCTGAGCTAGGGCTCGGCCCCTGCTAAGCCTGGGCTCGGGCCACAGTTGCGCCCGGCCCAGCCAGTGGGGTCGAGCCCAAGCGCCCAACTGGCGGGCACTTGGCCTGAAGCCTTGGTTGGGGCAGCTCAAGCCCTGGCTCAGGCCCAGCCCAGCCAGGGGCTCAACCCCGTCGGGTCGGGCTAGGGCGCCCAGCCACCCGACGAGGTCTCCCCCTTCCCCACAGAAAGCTTCTGTAGGTACCTATGGTGGTGGGAGGTTTGCAGGGGGTCCTAGTGGCCGAGCTTCCGATGCCGCCTCGGCCCCGCTGGCGGTGCCCCAAGAACCTGCCTGGCCGATCGCCCCCCCGTTTGAAACCTTTAGCTTCGTTTAAAGGAAGAAGATGGGTGGGGTGGCTGGCCGCTGCCAACCCACCCTCTGCAGCGCCGGCAGCGAGCCCGATGGTGATTGGCGAAGCCCCCTGGAGGATCTGGGGCACCAGGCCACCTCCCCAACACTTGGGGATGCCCGAATGAAGCTGCAAATCCTGTTGTTCTTCGTCCCACGAAGAACACAAAATACCCACAGAAAAATCCGAATTTTGTAGAATAAAATAATTTAATTATCTATGTTTGTCGTATGAATACAGTTCTATCATTGTAATCGAATTATAGCATGGAAAAAATCAATTTGGATATTGAAATGGACGAGAAACAGTGCAACCTAGCTCTGATACCACTATAAGGTTCTCGCGTTTCTCGAGATCGCAGATGCATCGGAATAAATAAAATTAAAATTAAACGATCTCTTGTACATTTCGATAAACAAAAATCGAAAGTGGTGATCCGTCATCACCTTGAGTGGATTCGAATCCGCATTCGAACAGTTCTGTCGGTGTGACACCGTCAGCCGCACAGACGCCCGACCTTTAGCAAAGTCTACGCGATCCTCCTCACGATAGATTTCCTCACGTTCCTTGTTCCTCGCAACCCACGAACAATCCGCCGTTCGACGCAACGATCGCCGCAATGCGCGGTCGAATTCCTATCTCACCAGAGTCGGAGAAGACGGTAGGGCAGACCCTAGAGAGGGGGGCGGCCAGGGGGCGTCAGAGAGAGAGAGAGGAGGGAGGAGGGGGCACCAGGGCTGAGTAGCAACTTGGCCTGCTCAGCCCACTTACTATATTTTATACTTATCCTGCAATTTTTCATAAAAATCCTAGAAAAGTATAAAACTCACTTTTAATCCATTGCCCTGAGAATCTTTTGCGTGTGACCCTCTAGGCTCAACTACCAGTCCAGTTAATGACCCAATAAATCCAGTGACTTCTCACTGACTTAATTAATCAATTAATAACTCATATTAATTAATTAATCAACCGAATTAATGTCGCATATTCAATTCGGTCGGGCCTCCGATCACGTTGGGTGCCAAGCAATATCGCGTGAACTCGGAAGGTATTGGGGTTAAGAAACCCACTTTTGGAACTTTCCGTTGACAGTTGCCACGTGGATTTAATCATTCATTCGGACAATGCTATCAAGTCAACTCTAGGTATGGTGAACCGTCAAACCCTAACCGGTCGTCTCACTTAGATTGGATGCTGCCGTATAATATCAGAAAACTTATTTAACGATATTATTGTTTGCGCTAGCAAGGGACTCCTGTGCATCCTACCTAGAATATTCTCTCTCTAAATACCGAGAGCGAATGATTCCTTATTGAACACTCAATTCCTTTCGACGATATTTTTTTGTACCCGATCCTTAGCTGTTTAGAATTCCATGAATAGAGATCCATAAACCAAAGTCAAAGTACAAAAGTCCACCGACAAGGTGTCCTTGGTGTCTCAGGTTCGAGAACCATCTACACAACTACGACAATAGAATCAAGCTGGTTAACAGTTAGGTATATTAACATACAACAATTCAGTCGGATCAGTTCAATGAACTTATTCTCTAATGAGCACCTACAGATTCGCCTCTCCACACAAGTGACTATGAGATTAGTCACCCTCATCATATGAGCATGAATAATATGTACTAGTCTAACCGGATATCTAATGTCCTTCTCAGATATCCTCTGACTAAGAACTATTAAGAATATATGTGTATAAGTGATCAGTCTCATTAGTATGGTATCATCTGTGAGTGCTCAAATTAGGTGTGTAATTATCATGAAAATTTATGTTGTTTATATGACAAATAAACCTATTAAAAACTAAGTGAATGTGATCGCCAGAAACTTTTAACTAAAAAGTTCCAAAAGAAAAGATTGATCGCCTACCTATTTTAGGATTGGGAGATTTTTGAGTCCTTGATTCCCCTCCTTCAGCTGGCTGAAGAAAGAGAGCCATTTCGACTTTGTTCTTGCTTTGGCTGCTTATCAGACTTTGAGGATCATCCAGATTCATTTTCCTTATTGATTCTCTCCTCTTGATCTCCTTTTGTACCTTGCAACAAGCAAAGATAAAAGAAAATAATAAGAACTCAAGCAGAAGTAGTATCCATTCTAATGAAGATTTTGATCATGCAACTTAAACAAATAACTCACTTGTTTGATGGTCTTTTAAACCCCTTAAAATATGGATTGGAAAATAATACTAGTGAGTGTGTGTTGCATGGAGTGATGTGATGAATGAGATTTTGAACTAATATGATGATGAATAATTAAGAATTGAGTTGGATGGCCCCTAGAAAGCCTTAGTCTTGAAAGGATCTTTAAAGGACGAAGAAGTGATGAAGAAGGGATGTAGTTTGTTTCAAGACTCCTAGAAGTAGCAGCAGCACCTCGATCCTTCAACGCTCAGATGTCGTCGTCTTCTTGGATCACTCAGAACTATCACTAATCTTTCAAGAATTATCACTCAAAATTATCACTAACATCACTCTCTTTTCAATGACCAAGGGGTTGGATATTTATAGGTTTTACATCCGCGGTTATTAATGGATTAACATGAAAGAGTTTGAAGTTTATCCAACTAACAAATAGATAAACACAAATTAATTTATTATTATCTGTAATTATCTAAAACGCGTCACCCATGGGAGACGTCTTTTAGACTAATTAAGATAAGGATAAACATCCGGAAAAAGAGATAGAAACAGCTTAGGAAACCTAAATGACGACGTGCCTGACAGACGTCTTTTAGCTAATTAATCAATTAATTAAAATTCAAATTTAAATATCAAAATAAGAATAAAGTCTAAATGGCGTTTACACATGGCGACGTCTTTTAGAATTTTTCATATTTGATTAAAATTTGAGTTAAAAATCAATTTAATTAATTAACTTAAATTATGTTTGTCTGACCCGATGTCATTTAAATAATTAACCCAAAAAGATTAATAAAAATTAACTAATGATTAAATAACAGACCATTCTGAGGTATTTATTATATGATATGAAATTTACTCAAATGATGTCAAAATTAACGTGTCTACAGCTGCCTCACCTTGGCATCGTCTTTGCAAGGGAGTGAAATGAAATGTAATATACTGAAAAGGTGATGCCAAGATGTGATGAGACACGCTCTCAACATCACATAATTGGAATTTTTCTCAAAATCATCAATGAAGATAACTCAAGGAGATCAATGAAATTAATCATGTCTGAATGAAATAGACAAAGAAATAAAATAAGGTCGATCAACCTCCACAGATGGGAAAGTACCTCAGGTCATAAACACTGCAGGTTTCATCATGGGGAGCGATTGCCAGCCAATGTGGACGTGCTGCAGCCATGATGGATCTTAAAAGAAAACAAAAAATATTGGATAAAGAGTCCAAGAAAGGATAGAATTCCAAAGATATCTTCAAGCGAACCTCAAAGATAATCAAGATACTCAATTCAGAATAGAATACTTCATATCATGTTAGGATTTATTTGATCAATGGTCTGAAACTTAATCAGTAATTAATTCTTATTACAATGATATCAAAGTCCTACATGATGCATACTGGGCTAAAAGAAAAATATAAAGTCAAATAAAATATAAATTAATCAAGGATAATATTATTAAATTATTGTTAATGAGTCAAGATACAAATTCTTGTAATTCAATGCTAAGCCGAAGCTCGTTTATCCACGCACCGTTTCACAAAAATGGAGCCATCGTCCTCACTAATTAACAATCAAACGACCTATCCGTGCGATTAAGAATTCTCTAGAATTATCACCATTTTTGTTAAAGGGGAACTCAAATTCTAGTTTCATCAAAACCACAAGGTTCTTGATATACTCTAATAAATATTTAACATATAATACTGGTGATGTAAATCAATTACATAAAAGAGTACTGGGATAGAGATAACCGTCTTTTTAGTTACGGTCAGGACTCATAAACTCCCACAGTGGGATCTTCTTGATATTTTCTAGCTTCATTTGAATTTTCCTGAATTTCCTGCACTTAAAATTTCATCAGTAACTTCAAGCAAGTGTTTAATTAAGCATCAAAATACGGATAAATATTGAATTTCGGGCAAATAACAGAAAACCCTGAAAAGCGTCGTGTCGCGCTGACGCTATTGAGACTAATTAAAACGCGTCACTGTTCACCGACGCCTTTCAATCGCAGAAATAGGTTCTGGCTAATCTCTACCCGGATTCCAACTCTTCCCATGCTTATCCCTTCTCCAAATCCGGAAAAGCCTTCTTAGGATCGCAGTTCTCTCTATATAAACTCCATTAACTTGTATCAAGGCAATCTTAACACAATCTAGAGATTGAAGCAAGGGATTTTCTTCAAAGTTCAAGGATTTTCAAGGTTTTCAAGGCTTCAAGAAGGAAAAGCTCTAAGAACAAGATGGATTCTTCAAGCAAGCGGATGAAAAAGACACTAGAGAAGCTTTCCGACGTGGAAAATCATCTAACTGGAAGAGATCCTAACCTCCAAGTAAGTTAAATCCTCTTTCCCTTCAATCCTTTTTTCTTTAATTTCCCTTTTTCCTCCATGTTCTTCATGCTCATCAAGTAATTCTCCCTTCTATTTTCTAGGCATATCCCTTGTTTCCCGGCCCAAGGAAATTCACATCCCTTCCTTTGATCCAAAAGCTTGCTAAAAGTACTACTATTTTCATGCAATCCTTTGTTTCCAAGTGGAACATCCAAGGTCTAGTAGTTCATGCAAAGCATTACAAGAGTCTAAACGTGGACTGGGCGGCTATGGGTGCTTCGATTGAGTTATAGCATCCTCAAACCCATACCTTCCTTTTTCCTGAATTTGAATGCACTATTCTTCTAGAGGAAGTTGAACTCTTGTTGGGCCTTCCCAAAATCAAGTTGTATGGTGACAATGAAGTGATCAAGAATAAGATGGCTTTGATGAGGGAAAAGATCACCAGTCAACAATTGTTGATGAAGATCATGAAGGACCCAAAAGAAGTTAAAGGGTGCCTCACCAAGAAAGGAATCAACCTTGCAAAGCTAGCAGAGTGGACTTTGTACGAGATTGAAGATCTTAGAGAGGATGACACTGAGAATGTGATGAAAGATTTCACCACGTGCCTAGCCGGAGCTCTGTTCTTTCCTGCTCAAGATAACATACTTGAAGATGATCAAGTCAGTGCAATCTGCGAGATCTTTGAGGGAAGACAGATAGGCACAACGATTCTAGCCTATCTTTACAGTGGGCTTTCTGCAGCGTCTACAGGTCAGCCTCCCTATGGTTGCATGCTACTCTTCGCTCTATAGGTCGAGTTGCACTTCAAGTTTGAATATCACACTAGGAATTCAGTAAGACCATCTCAAATATATCAGAATAGCCCTATCTTACATATCTCCAACATGTGAAATTCAATGAGAAGATGATCAATCGAGTGCCAAAACTCAAGACTCGAGCTGACTGGAGAGATTATCTGAGAAGAATGTCAGCAAATGGGTTTGATTCTTCTCCACTTGCACTCGTAGGAAAGCCAATTCGTGTACGTCGTGCAGCGGGTGCAGAGCTTAAACTGATTGGGGCTACTGAGTTCGTATTGTACAATCCTCATCGCTGCTATACTCAACTCAGCTTGCCTCACTATGAATTCCCTGAGTTTTCCTATACATCTCCAATCAAGAAGCGTGCCTTGAAATCCGATGAAGATTATGAAGCCACTGAACTTATAGTCACTTTGTGGAATATTAGCCTCAATCATCGTGTAGAATCCTCTCGAGAAACAGATAGAAGATTATCTGTTCCATATATACTGAGACTTCGGGAATTTCTTCCTTGAATGTTCTCTCTTCTTTTCTTTTTTAAGATGTAATAAAGAATTTATTTCAATAAAGAATTGTTCCTTTATGTCTTGAAATCCATCTTCAATCTCCTGTGACTTGTCCAAGATTTTTTCTTAACTTGATTTTTCCTTAAAATATTGGAATTCGGGTATGCTTTAATTCAAAACGCGTCCACTCATAAAGACGCTTTTCAACCATAATTCATTTTCCAAAAATCAGACATTAATCCTTAAATTTCTGAATTACCAATAAAAAGCGTCCACATGTATAGACGTCATTAAGTCAAAAATCTTTTTTCAAAATAAGAGATTTATCCTGAAAATCCCGAATTAATCTTAAAACGCGTCTAGAAGCTTAGACGCCTTTCAATCAAAACGCGTCTAGAAGTATAGACGCCTTTCAATTCTCTCTCTTACTTTTCTCTAGAATTCCGTCATTAATTCTGTGATTAATCTACTGAAAAGTGTCGTGTATTGTGGACGCGTTTGATCATCATGCCTTGTCTGTTCTAACCAGAATTGGCGGTTTAAACTGAAATATCCAATTCAAACATCTGGCCTTGTTGCCTCAATTTATGCGCCCTGAATGGCGTCGCTGTACCCAGACGCGTTTCAACCTTCTCTAACAGAACCCGCGAAGGCCTTGCTTCCTTCCTCATTCTCCCAAAAACTTCTCTCTCTCTTCCCGAGCTCCGGCGATCACTCGGCGATCTCCTACTCCTCCGGCAATCTTCTCTATCACCGGCTTTCTCCGTTCTCCGGCGATCTTCCTCCCTTCTCCGGCGATCTTCTCCGTCACCGGCTTTCTCCTTCTCTTCTTATCATTCTCTTCTCCACCCAAGCTCTCCTTCTCTCAAACTCTCCCTCTTCCCACCATGGAACGTGGAGAAGGATCACGCAAGGCTAAGGCCGTAGCAAAGAGGCGGCGGACGGCCTCCCTCACGGTGGTTCCAGCGGAAGAAATTCCGGAAGAAGTGTCGGCCGAACTTGCGGCGGTGGCGACATTCCTAGAGGAAGAAGAGGCTCCCCCGACGCCCATGGCCGAAGAAGAAGAAGGGGAGGGCGACCTCCACTTGGTAAGTCTTCCATAGTTTGGATGGGATGAGAAAAAGGAGGAAAGGGACTTTTGGGAAAAGTCCGAAATCAGCTTTGAACGGCGTCCAGACCAAGTGACGCCTTTCAAAAGGCGTCCTCATGGTTCGACGCCATTCAAAGCAAAATTTCATTTTTTTATTGGGGTAGAAAATAGGACTAAATGGCGTCAAGGCATGTGGACGCCTTTTAGTCAGAATATTTTATTGATTTTTAATTTTCACTGACTGATGAAATTTTCTTGAATTTATTTGCAGGGGACGATGAGGGCCAGAATCTCATTGGACTTGGTCATAGGAGCCTATAGGGGTTTACCAGACTTTCAGAAGGCGCGCCTGCGCCGGATGGGATTCGGGGAGATCTTAGACATCGAGCCCTTCTGTCTCGATCTGGTGCTGCTGTAGGCGCTCAGGGAGCGTTGGCACGTAGAGAGTCGGGCATTCCTAATGCCCTGGGGCCACATGGTCCCAAGTATAGAGGATGTGGCCAGGATTACTGGCCTGAGGGTGGAGGGTTTACTGGTGAGCGGGGTGACCTACCCCGATTACTGTGGTCTAGCAGAGGCCCTACTAGGCATAGAGGTGTCTAGCTTAGACAGGGAGTCTAGGACTGTTCCCAGGGTAGAGATAGAGGCCGCCCTAGGACTAGTTGAGCCCCGGCGTTGGTCAGATGAGACCTGGGCGGAGTTTAGAGATAGATTAGCTGAGTCTTCTGCCGCTGTATATTGTAATGACCCTAGTCAGATAGATGAGGTAGATAGGCAGCTTAGGGTTTTTCTCGTCTTTTTTTTTCGGTCGGTTGCTCTTCGGTACGAAGGGCGACCATATCCATTGTAGGTTCCTTTTCCTTCTAGACAACCTAGAGACCCTGCATTAGTATGCATGGGGTGCGGCCCTCCTGGCTCACCTTTTTGCAGATCTTTCTACGGTCACACCGGACCGCGAGACCACCATCAGCGGCTTCTCGCCGTTTCTTCAGGTATCAAGTTATTTTAATTATTTGTTTATGATATGAAATGTAATATGATGCAATTTTTCCTAACCTATATGTTTATGTGCTGGTTTGGAGTTACCATTATTTCCCTCTCGGCCGAGCGCGGATAGTGAGACCAAGTGCCATCCCGTTGGCCTGCCGCTAGCAGCCCATCGTGGACACGGCGCCACAGCACCACCAGCTGACGGCCCTCCGCCGTCAGTTTCTTAACTACCCGGAGCTCTTAGTGAGTCTTGATTTGTTCAATTTTATTTATTAAATGCAGTGTTTTATTTATTAAATGCAATTTATTTATGTAGATTCATCTAACCTATATGCAGGTGATCTAGCGCCCGTACCTGGGCATGGGCGAGGAAGGCCAGCCGTGGGTGATGGCTGGCCGGAGACGGTTCGAGAGGCAGATGTGGCTCCACTGCCTCAACGAAATCGAGCCGCTCCGCCTCCGCCTGGTGATGAGGACGCTGGGCCTCCATCAAGAATGGATCGAAGAGGAGGTCCCGGAAGGCGTCAGGAGGAGCATGAGGGGGAAACAAGCCCTCACAGACTGGCGTGCCAAGTTCCCCGAACAGTATGAGGACTGGCACCGCCGCGGCGTATGGGTGGAGTCCCACGCGGAAGATAGTACTGCCTACCTCCAGCAGTACCGGACCTATTACGCCGACCAGCTACGACTCCTCCGACCACTTGATGTAAGTATGACTTATGCTTCTTTCATTTTATTATTATCTTAATTTATATTTGTGAATGAATGTATGCATGTATGGTATGTAGGATGCACGAGATGCCGTGATCATCGACCTCCGGGCCCGCCTCTACGATGTCGAGGCCCAGCTGGAGCAGGTCCAGAAGGAGCTTTTTGACCTGGTATGTATGCATGCTTATGAATGAATGTTTTAATTAATTAATTAATTTGACAATTAGCCACTGACGGTGTTCTTTTGGTGCAGCGAGCCGTCTACACCCAGGCGGCTCCCCCTACGCATGGAGCCTCATCCTCTGCTCTGCCTGTTGCTTATGAGGCTGCCTTGGCTGACCTCCAGGGTCAGCTCGCCTCTGCCATCCATCAGGCTTCTCTCGCAGAGGAGGACCGGGCTGCTCGAGTGAGTTCTGACCTTTTGACTTCTTTTTATTGCATTCATTAATTGATGATCTGACAATATCTTCCCTTGCAGGTTGCTGAGCTTCATGAAGCCCTTCAGAGGGCTGAGGCGGATGCGGCCCGGGTCCGTGACCTCGAGGAGCAGGTGGCTCGTCTCTCCACCGGGGATCTTCCTCAGGAGCTCTCACGTCTCCAGTCCCGAGTGGAGTTTGTTACTGAGGAGAGAGAGAGGGAGCGGCAGGAGCGGCAGAGACTGGACGCGGAGATGACCTCCCTTCGAGTCCAGTTAGGCATCGTCGAGCACGAGCGCCGAAGTGTTGAGGAGAGATACAAACGTACTCGGCAGTGTGCTCAGGAGTGCGGGCAGGCGAGTGCTTTCACAGCCAGCGTGGCCATCTCCTCTGGTCAGGTTGGTCCGAGTACTATGGGTCCACCGCCGCCGCCGTCCAGAGTTCCAGCGCCGGATGCCCAGGATGAAGCCCAGAGTCAGCTTGATGAAGGGGCAAGAGAGAGTCAGCCTTGAGGGCTACATATCATGTATTTTTCCTTTCTTTTTTGTGCATCATGTACAAAACACCTTTTGATATATATATATATATGAAACTTTTGCCTTCAGCTTTGTGTCTCACGTGTTTGTCTTGTATCTTGTACATTACTTAACAAACAAGTTAAGTATCTATTTAGGCTTAGCCCCTTGCCTGGTTGAATAGCCGAGATGTTTGATCCTTTACTTGGTAGCAAAGTCAAGGGGTATAGCCTTTATTAACAAAGGTAGCATGAATAATCAAACTGTAAGCAAAAATACAACATGCAAGCAAACAGATGTTTACTGAAAATAAAAGGAATGAAACACACTATATGCGATAAGCAGATGCTAATTGAAATATTTTTGTTGTTTTGAAATTTTCATTTTTGTTTGGGTTTTGGAACATATATATTTTTGGATTTTTGAAATATGTGTTTTTTTTTATGCATTTTTTTTTGGATTTTGAAATATGTACTTTTTTTTGGATTTTGAAATATGTACTTTTTTTGGAATATGGTGCAAACTAAAAGACCAGCATGGTACTCAGATCAAAAGGAAACATATTCATTTATTAACTTAATTCCCAGATTGTTCTTCAATAATCTAACTTAGACCCATCGTGTTTGAACTTGTGTTTCCATTCGTGATCCTATTTGATGATTTGATCCTTAGTCAATCTAGGCCATTCCTTAAGCTTGGAGTACGCCTCTTCAGAAAAGAAAGGAAGAATTAGTTTAGAAAGCCTACGAGAAGATTCCGGAGACCTAAAAAGATGTTCCTTTCTTACCCTAAGATATGTTGGGGTTCGGTCATTTTCTTTCCGGAGTATTTATCGACCTTGCGTTTTCTTTTCATTTCATTTCATGGCCTTGATGTGACGTTTATAGTGTAATGGCCTTTTGATTTGACATTTGACTTTTGCCTTTTACTTTTGCTTTTCTTTTCTTTTTCTTGGGACGGATCTCCCCCATTTTTTTTATGATGGCCTCCTACTAAGATGGCGGGTATTCTTGGTAATCTATTTTAAGCCTCATTCCAACATCATGGGCCGAGTGTAAAAACAGAATTTTGTTTGAAAAGAATGATTTGCACTTTTACACCCTTGGTCAAGCTTTCGGTATTCCTTAAGACTTGGCATCTCTTGTTACTCACGAATCAAACGTGTCAGTGTGTGTAGTAATGTACTTGAATTAAATTATTCAGAGTGATAAGGAAATTTGAGTTTCTAAATTTTCTGATTTCACTGGTCTTTGCACCATGCTGATCGACTTTTTAACCTAAGGGTAGTATTTCTTAAGATATAGACCATTCCAGGGGTGAGTCAACTCTTGCCCTTCTGCATTAACTAGACGGTAAGCGTTACCAGGAAAAGCATGTGATACAACATAAGGTCCTTCCCAATTGGGTTGGAGCTTAGAACGCGGACCACCAGGTTTTACAAAAATTCTTTTGACGACCATTTCACCAACTTTGAACTTACGTTCAATAACTTTCTTTTGGTAAAAACGTGCTAGTCTATTTTGATAAACTCTTGCATGATTAGCAGTTGACCATCTTTTCTCGTCTAAGAGTTCCAATTGAGCAAGGAGTGCTGAACGGTGTTCATCAATAGAAAATTCCGTATGGAACTACCGCCTCCATTCCAATGTTAAGGAATAAGGAGTTTGCCCGGTGGGCGTGTGGATTGAAGTTCGGTAGGCCCATAGAGCCTCAATCAATTTTTCTGGCCAGTCTGTAAATTTATTAGACTTGCACGTCTTTTTGATGATTTTTATCAAAGTCTTGTTAGTTGCCTCTACTTGGCCATTGCCTTGCGGATAATAAGGAGACGAATGATGCAATGCAATTTTATACCTGTTGCAGAGGTCTTTCAGTTCTTGTGACACGAACTGCGGTCCATTGTCGGTGACGATGGTGCTTGGAATTCCAAATCTGGTGATGATGTTCTTCATGATGAACTTGCAGACGGTTGATGCTTTGACTTACGTGTATGCTTCAGCTTCCACCCACTTGGTGAAGTATTCCGTTGCCGTGAGGATGAAGGACTTCTGCTTAATGCCAGAATCAGGATTACCAAGGGGTCCAATGATATCGAAAGCCCACATGGAGAAAGGCCATGGGGAGGAAACAGGATGGAGTGAAGATGCAGGAGAATGAATTTTATCGGCGTAAAGTTGGTACTTAGCACACCTACGGACATATCCTACACAATCTTCTTCCATGGTTGGCTAATAGAATCTTTGTCTAAGTATTTTCTTTGCTAACATCTGTCCATTAACATGGCCACCACAAACTCCAGCATGAGCTCCTTCCATAACCTTCCAAAGCTCATCTTCGTCTAAACATCTTAGAAGAACTCCATCAAAACCTCTTTTGTATAATGCTCCTCCAACTAGGGTGTATCTTTGAGAAACTCTCCTAATAACCCTTTTCTCCTCAATTGTGGCTTCTTCAGGATATGATTGATCTTCACAATATTTAGCAATTTCGTAGTACCACAGCTTTTGTTCATCATCCATCTCTTCTAACAGCTCCATTAACATAATCTCTCTCTTTTCCACAATATCTCCATCTCTGACTTTCTTCAGTAGCTTCTCCTTAGTTCTAAGGAATAAAGGGTCTTTCACGGTAGGTGAAAGACGCCTATGAACGATGATTGATTCGGATTGTCTACTGATTGGAAAATTAAGAGAAGATGCAAGTGAGGCTAGAGCGTAAGCTACGATGTTCTGATTCCTAGGAACATTGATGAATATCAACTTTGTGAAAAGCTTAGCATAAGCAGAAGTAAGTTCTTGATAAGGCTTGAGCTTGGGATCAATAGTTCGATACTTGGTTAACACCTAGTGAAGAATCAATTAGCTATCACCTACAATCCTGAGTTTAGTGGCACCATGGAGATGGGCAGCCTCGAGGCCAACAAGGAGTGCCTCGTATTCAGCTATATTGTTAGTGACTGGGAAGTCAAGCTGAAAGGCTTGTGGAATGGTGACACCTTCAGGTGATAACAGAACAATGTCAATACCCTTTCCATGGGAATTCAGAGCTCCGTCAAATTGCGGAGTGCACATATCATCTTTGATTTGGTCTATGGACATCAGTTCCTCATCCGGAAACTCCGATGGGACTGGATCAAAACGAGGAAGGGGGTGATGAGCGAGATGTTCTGCTATGGCATAGCCTTTGATCGCTTTTTGTTGAATGTAAGTGATATCAAATTGAGATAGAAAGCTTTGCCATCGTGATAACCTATCAGTAAGAACAGATTTCTCATGAAGAAACTTGATTGGATTCATCCTAGCGATGAGATGGACTTCATGGGCTAGAAAGTAATGCTTTAATTTCTGAACAACCCATACAAGTGCTGCACATGTTTTCTCCATCGCTGTGTATCTTTGCTCAACGGGGTTGAGAAGTTTAGAGAGATAGTAGGCTGCCGTCTCCTTTCCTTCTTCATCTTCTTGTGCTAGGACAACCCCCACCGCATCATCTAGGAAAGAAATGTATAGTATCAATGGTTTGCCTGGAGATGGTGGTCTCAAAATAGGAGGACTTGCCAAATAATTCTTTAATCCATTAAACGCCTCCTGACACTTATCGTCCCAATCAAGTATGACTCCCGGCTTGGTAAGCTCGTAGAATGGCTTACACCTTTGTGAGTGTTGGGAGACAAAACGGAGAACAAATTGCAACCTCCCGATCAATCCTCTTAACTCTTTCAAGTTCTTGGGAGGTGGCATCTCTCTGATAGCCTTCGCCTTGTTGGGATCGATCTCAATTCCCCGTTTACTGACAATGAATACAAGTAATTTCCCTGAGGATACCCCGAATACACATTTTTTAAGGTTCATCTTTAACTGATATTCTCTTGATCTTTCTAATACTCTTGCCAAAACTTCGGCATGTTCAGCCTTAGCCTTAGATTTCACCAACAAGTCATCCACATACACTTCTAGATCGATATGCATCATGTCGTGAAATATTGCCATCATAGCCCTTTGATAAGTGGCTCCAGCATTCTTTAATCCAAATGGCATGACGACATACCAATATGTTCCCCAAGGTGTAGTGAATGATGTCTTTTCATGATATTCTTCTGCTAATTTAATCTGATTGTATCCTGAAAATCCATCCATAAATGATAAAGTTTCATAGCCACCAGTATTATCGATGAGTACATCAATGTGAGGCATTGGAAAATCATCCTTAGGACACGCCTGGTTCAAATATCGGAAGTCAATGCAGATCCTGACCTTCCCGTCTTTCTTCATAACCGGGACTATGTTGGCCACCCATTGTGGATAGAGGACAACTCTAATAAATTTGGCTTTATGTAACTTATCGACCTCTTCTTTCATCTTCAAAGCCATTTATGGGTGGAATCGCCTTAACTTCTGTTTAACCGGACTAGCTCCATCCTTTAATGTCAACCTGTGTTCCACTAGCGGTGAGTCTAACCCCGACATATCCTCATAACTCCAGGCGAAAGTGTCCTTATAATCCTTAAGAACTTGTACCATTGCCTTCTCATCCATTTCAAAAATATTCTTGCTAACGAGGACAACCTTAGGTTCGTCTTCAGTCCCTAGATTGATTTCTTTAGTGGGCTCTTCTATAGCAGCTGAGGGTTCATCGAATCTTTTCACTCCACTAGCATATGCCTCAGCCGCGTCCTCGTCATCTTCCTCATCTTCAACAATGGGGTCTTTTTCGTGTATCAATTCATACACCCCATATCCATCATTAACTGACTCATCATCTACACAATCTTCTGGCATCTAGATAGGATTCTCTAATAGCTGAGGGATCATAGAGCAAGAAAGGCATTTATCAGCTAAATCCTGGAGGTATCTATCTGGAATTTGTTTACCCTTAGATTTTATAAGCTTCCTAACCTGACTAACCTGCCTAGAACTAGACTCCCTAACTTCGCTAGACTCCCTATCCTGACCTAATGAGGACGAAGTAGAATGAAAATTATAGGATACAGGTGGAAATACAGGAGAATCCTCTCAAGGAGAGGGGCATAGTAGATCTAGAAGAGAATCTTGACCGAAAGACCCACCCGATGGGGTACAATCGGATAAGTAAGAAGTTTCCTCCATGAGGATCTAAGAGAAATTTGTTGCCAAATTGGTGTTTTTTTTTGGAAAAAAGATGAATTAATCATAAAACAAGAGTGAAGGTGAATAGGAGGAGAATGTAATGGAGGAAGTGGCACCAAGGCCAAAGGATTGGGGGGATCATACAGTTGTATGTCCTAGATCAAATCATAAATCCTCTCTGGATCGAGAGGAGGTTGAGGAATGAAGTCCCGTAGGGACAGGGTGATCATGATGGGCGGAGCCCATGGAATATCTTCAGTAATGACCCGCGACCAAGTCGGGGTCAGAAGCAGAGTACGGAACAAGGTATGAAGTGTGAAAATGTGAGAAGGATAAGTCCCCCTCCAGAGAAGATCCGTGATATAACCAGCTTCATAGGGGTCATTTGTCTCCCCTTCATCTGTTTCCTCATACAGCAGTATTCTTTTATCAAAAATGACACCAGGCCCTTCAATCAGTTCATCTATTTGTGGCGGCCACTTAGGTTCTGAGGGATCAAGAAAGAGTCTATTCAATGTGATATACAGATCCCTTAAGTCAAACCATCTGTACCATTCACACTCAGGGTCTTGAAACTTCCTCCTTTTCATTGGCCACAGAGCCTCCAAGGACTGGTACGTGAGCAACTCTGAACAATGTCTGGCCAGGTCCCTTCCATATATGTCATGGAGGTCGAAACAGGAAGTGATTACCACCATGTTGTCATGACTGATCACGGGCCCCTTGACAAAATGTGTGTATAGAGTCCATGTTAAGGGGTCCCGACCTTCTTTGCATGGCGTAGACATTGTCTCCCACATCTTGTGGCCGTCTTCATTTTCTTCCTGTTGAGTAATGTCCTGCTTCGCTTTTCTTGGCCTATAGCCCAGGCCATTTCCAGGTGTCCTTCGGTTGTCTTTGATGGGCGTGGTTCTGCCTTGTAATTGTGTGCCTAGGCCCTTTTCTGACTGATAACCACCCTTCATCATTATTTTTCATCCAGGGGTACTCCTGCACTTCCCCCGCTTTATGGCATTCAGTGGATAAGGAGTAAGAGTGGCGGCCTTTAAAGGATCAGCCACCGGATGGTAGACCTGTAATACCGACAGGAAAGGTTGTCGGCCAGGTGAAGAAGTTGCCTTGATGTTCAAGGAGTGAGTAGCAGCAAGGATCGGCATGCTCGTAACTTTAATGATTCGTCCTTTGTAGGAAAATTTGAGGCACTGATGATTCGTAGAGGGAATCGCCTCGAGGGTTTTCATATAAGGACGACCCAAAATAGCATTAAAGGAAGGATCGATTTCCAAAATGTGAAATTCAACCTCAGCATGACATACTGGGCCTAACTCCACTTTTAAATAGACCATTCCCAGAGGGGAACGGGTGGAATTATCATAAGCTGTTACAGAGATAGGGCTAGGCATCCATTTTTCTTTGGGTACACCACACAATTCAAGGGTCTTTAGAGGCAGGACATTAATTGAAGTCCTTGTATCGACCAGACATGCATCTACGACCTTCTTGTAGATATTGACCGTAATACTTAAAGTCATGCTTCTGGCTACTGGTGGTGCTAGTTCCGAGACATGAAATGAGATAGAGGGCTGATCCCCCTGTGGAACTAGTAGTGCGGCGATCTTCTCTATCGGCACGTCTTCGTTGACCATCACTTTTTGTAGATACTCCATCAGAGCCTCTTGATGGGTCTTCGATCTCTTTATCAATTCAAGCACAGAGATTCGTGCCAGTGTTCTGTCAAGATCTTTCAACATGTCATATTGAGTACCTGGTGCACTCTCATCATTATGTGCTTCCTCCGACGGCTGTGATGGGCCGTCTCTGACTGTTGATTGAGGAAAGACCTTATTGAAGATCCTCCCACTCCAGAGTGCATGTTCTTCTGTTGTGGAAGGGCCGGGTGATAACTTGAGCACCGTAGGGTTAGTGGATGGTGTAGATGGTATGGATGGTTGGTATACGGGTGATGGCGTGGGCTTAGTTGATGGTGGCATGGTACGGATGAGGGACTTAGATGGTTGGATGGTGGATGGGTAAGTGGTTGGTGCGGATGTAGTGGGGAATGGAATGCGGAGTAGAGGTTTAGATGGCTATATGGTATTTGGGTAAGTGGTGGTGGTAGTGGGTGATGTGGGAAACGGTATGCGGAGTAGTGGTTTGGATGACATAAGGGGTGCGTGATTAGCTTGCGGGGGGTTGTTAAATAGAGGCGTAGTGGCGTAGGGGGTAATGGGCTTAAGGAAAGTGGGTGGTGGTGATGGGTTAATAGGTTTAAGGAAAGTGGGCGGTGGTGATGGGTTAATGGGTGCATGTGAGTGATATGCGGGTGTTGGTATAGGTGTGATGGTAACGGGTTGTGGTTTAGGTATATGGAGGGTGCGGCGTGGTGGTCGTTCTGCGGTGCTCGGAGTGTGGCCTATTGAATAAATAGAGGAAGAGTCCTCTATCTTCTACTGTTGCCCTAGATTAGCCTCAGACCGGCTATTTGTCAAAATAGGGGCAACTTGATTCTAGTTCTGGTGCTCCGGGAGTGGGTTTTTCACTATACCCATGTTTGGCGGTGCCGCTGCCTATGCCGGCGCTCTTGATTGTTGCTGCTACTGCTGTTGTTGTTATGGTCTTCTTGCCTTCAAGGCGGATATGTACTTCTTCATTTCTTCCCAATCAATGCCTCCCTGCTCGTTGAGATCATGAATATAATCTCGGAATTGGAAGCATGTATCTATGGTGTGTCTAGGTTGTCGGTGGAAATAACAATACTTGGAAGTGTCGGCATTTTGGGGCCAAACTGTTTTTTCTCTTGGCAGAACCAAAGCATTGGATGCCATTAAAGCACTGAAGATATCTGATAAGGACTCTGGAAGAACTGGATATTCTGTCCTTTTCGGGTCTTGAGGCTTCCTCTACTGGTTATAATCAGCAGGAGGAGGCACATTGTGGTATGCCGGCGGTGCGCGTGGCAGGTACTGCTGCTATTGTGGGGGCTGATACTATTGTTGTGGGGGCTGATACTGTAGTTCCCATTGTGGTTGCTGTTGTGGCTGCTGGTTCGGCTGCTGAGGCCACTGGTACTGAGGCTGTTGATACTGTGGGTTCGGCTGTTGCTGTCTGTAACCCTGCTGATTTGGCTGCTGCAACCGCTGGTACTGTGGTTGTTGATTCCTCACGAATTGGGGCAAACTGTTGTTCATAGGAGAGCGTGCCCTCCGTGGTTGGACCTGTGCTAGGAGAATTTGGCATGGCAGGCTTCCGAGGTGGAGGCCTGCTAGGTCGGTGAGGATCAAAGACACTAGAGAACGTAGCATCCTTGAAAGCATTTTGACAATAACGTGCTCTTTCATAGAGCTCTGTCATGCTGGTCAAGTTGTTCAGGGCGAGGACTAACTTAAACTGAGGTGTGGCATTGAAGATTAACATTTTTACTTGCTCGGACTTAGACAGACAATCTTTCACTTTTTCTACCATGCCCCTCCATCTATCAGCAAAGCTGACGAATTCCTCGTCGGGCTTCATTTTTCATGCTATCAAATCAGTAATGGACAGGGAGGGGGCAACTCTATCCTGGTATCGTTGAATGAATTTTCGTGATACGATACCATAGTCCTCTACTTCAGCAGGTTCTAAAGAAAAGAACCACTCGAGGGCTGGTCCCTCCAAGGATTTCCTGAACAAAAATGCCAACGACCTCTTGTCGTTTTGCCAGAAAAATGACTCATACATGAATTCCTTCAAATGAGTGAAGGGGTTACCAGTACCATTGTATTTTCGGTACACTGGCATTTCGGAGGGTGGAAAATGGAGCACAGGCAGACTTGGCAGGTTAATCTCAGGTGCAGCTTTAACTCCCATCATCTTCTGAAGGTTGTTGAATTGTTCATCCATACGCTCCATCTTTGCAAGCAGTACTTGTGTTGTTAGATCAACTTAGGGAGGAGGGGGAGGTGAAGGTACATGATAGGCATGTTGCCTAGAGTATGTAGGGTATGGGGGATAATAAAGCTGAGGTCCGGCAGAGCTTCCACCATGCCTGAGGGCATTTTGGTAAGTAGGCGTCAGCAGCCTGACCGGTTGCCTCGAAGAAGAAAGTTGTGGTCCAGCTGGCCGAGAGGTTAAGACTTGATGGCCTTCCATGGCCTGGGGAATGAAGGAAGTATGATGAGGAGGAGGTTGAGGAATGACAGGGGGAGCCGCAGGATTCCGCTCAGCAGATTGCATGGGCGTCTTCCCCTTCAAAATAGACTGGATTGCCTCGAATTGTCAAGGATCCAGACAGGAGGCAAGAACTCCCAAAGCGTTCACTAGATCCGAGGGATCGGAGGATGAGGGATCATTCGGGTTCATGCTCCCCTCAAAAATAGGATTAGGAATCGCATGCACATGCGGAGGAAGATCATAATATTGATCATGAGCACAAGGAAGAGGGGTTTGTTGGTTTCCCTCGTATCGAACTGGACAAGAATGGGGATTACGGGGGGCATCAGCATCTCCCCCGCATTCAAAGTGGTAATTAGACTCAAGAGGGGCATTAGCATCTCCCTCGTAGTTGACTAGGGCATCTGGAGCCATGGTCAAATCTCTGCCTGATCGAAGTAGCATGATATCAGATTTTTTCAAAGATTCGCAGACAAATTGTACAGAGATTAAACAAATAAGTGGATGTTTAACGTTATTTTGGGATTCCTTGTTGGGTTATTTGGATTCAATTATTCACAAATTCACTCAAGGGGTAGGATCCTAGTTTCAGTTCAATTTCTATCGTTATACTCTATGGCTTTCTTTCACAACGTTATGAAAATCTAACTAGGACTTCGATTGGTACAACCAGCCCGATGAACAAGGAGGAATACCTTGATTTTGGGGACTTACGGAGGTCTTTAACGCCAACCACTCTAGTCTGATCGAGGGACCGACCCAATCAGAGAGAGGTGAAGACGTCAAGAAAAGTGTTCCTAGGAGAAAAGGGGGGTGTTAGCCCCAGTGCGTATGACCTGTGGCCTGGATGGCCTCTAATGCTTATTACGTAATGTATAGTAGCAAGCAGATCAGAAATCTGAGAACTGAAGAAAAACAAGAAACTGTTTGAATCACGTCGCTGTTGGTCGACGCTATTCAAATAGAACCTTATTTTTCACAGAGGCTCAGGCAGCAGACATCAGATAATTTGGCCTGAAAGGCGTCTGGATTGGGCGACGCGGTATGAAACGCGTCGCTTTTCCTGGACGCTTTTCAGGTCGCAGAATGAACAATTCAGGAGGAATTTCTGGATCGATTCATCCTCAAACAAATAGGATGAAAGCAGTATGTAATTGGCTCATGCGAATCTTTTTTTATATTTCAATTTTTTTTAACAGGATGATTTATCATGTAAATAACAAAACATTCAATCAATCACACATGCTTCTTATCACAATCACAACTCCTCAATCAATCAAACGGGGAGGGCAAGATCTTGCCGCAAGGGTGTGTACGTGGTGCACGTGGGAATAACAACTAAAGTAAAAATTCACCGATCAGTGAGGGCGTGTCGAGAGACACAGGTGGTGCACCGTGGGTGCCCGGTTGATAAAAGCATGAACAAAGATTGAAAGATGGCGAGACCAAGTCCCACTGTGATCGCCAAAAAGCTGTGAGTGCTCAAATTAGGTGTGTGATTATCATGAAAATTTATGTTGTTTATGTGACAAATAAACCTATTAAAAACTAAGTGAATGTGATCGTCAGAAACTTTTAACTAAAAAGTTCCAAAAGAAAAGATTGATCGCCTACCTGTTTTAGAATTGGGAGATTTTTGAGTCCTTGATTCCCCTCCTTCAGCCGGCTAAAGAAAGAGAGCCCTTTCGACTTTGTTCTTGCTTTGGCTGCTTATCAGACTTTGAGGATCATCCAGATTCCTTTTCCTTGTTGATTCTCTCCTCTTGATCTCCTTTTGTACCTTGCAACAAGTAAAGATAAAAAAAAAAAATAAGAACTCAAGCAGAAGTAGTATCCATTCTAATGAAGATTCTGATCATGCAACTTAAACAAAGAACTCACTTGTTAGATGGTCTTTTAAACCCTTTAAAATATGGATTGGAAAATAATGTTAGTGAGAGTGTGTTGCATGGAGTGATGTGATGAATGAGATTTTAAACTAATATGATGATGAATAATTAAGAACTGAGTTGGATGGCCCCTGAAAAGCCTTGGTCTTGAAAGGATCTTGAAAGGACGAAGAAGTGATGAAGAAGGGATGTAACTTGTTTCAAGACTCCTAGAAGTAGCAACAGCACCTCGATCCTTCAATGCTCAGATGTCGTCGCTTTTTTGGATCACTCAGAATTATCACTAATCTTTCAAGAATTATCACTCAAAATTATCACTAACATCACTCTCTTTTCAATGACCAAGGGGTTGGGTATTTATAGGCTTTACATCCGCGGTTATTAATGGATTAACATGAAAGAATTTGAAATTTATCTAACTAAGAAACAGATAAACACATATTAATTCATCATTATCTGTAATTATCTAAAACGCGTCGCCCATAGGAGACGTCTTTTAGACTAATTAAGATAAGGACAAACATCCGAAAAAAGAGATAGAAACAGCTTAGGAAACCTAAATTGCGTCGTGCTTAGCAGACGTCTTTTAGTTAATTAATCAATTAATTAAAATTCAAATTTAAATATCAAAATAAGAATAAAGTCTAAATGGCGTCTACACATGGCGACGTCTTTTAGAATTTTTCATATTTACTTAAAATTTGAGTTAAAATCAATTTAATTAATTAACTTAAATTATGTCTGTCTGACCCGATGTCATTTAAATAATTAACCCAAAAAGATTAATAAAAATTAACTAATAATTAAATATCAGACCATTCTGAGGCATTTATTATATGATATGAAATTTACTCAAAATGATATCAAAATTAGCGTGTCTGCATCATCATAATTTGATCACTATTGTATATATTCATAGACTTCATTATGAAACGTTAATAAAATGAATTACACATAATGAAATAATGCCATATTATTAATACTTGAACGAGATTATATAAAGTCATATTGGCTTGTAGGCCACCTAAGACTAACACTTAGTAGGGTTTAGCTTCATGTTGTACCTCCTTAGTGTATCGAAGGTCTCCATGAGGTCCTCCAGGTGGTCAGTTGTCCTGGTGGACTTGACTAGTATGTCATCTATATATACTTCCATGTTTCGTCTAATCAGCAGATTGAACGTTCAGTTCACCAGCCTCTGGTAAGTTGTCCCAGCATTCTTCAACCCGAAGGGCATTCGGATGTAACTATACAATCCTGCCTCAGTGACTAAGGCAGTGTGTTCTTCATCAGCTTTGTTCATCTGAATCTGATTATAGCCGAAGTAAGCGTTGTAGTGGCGCCGATCAATTGGTCCACGTTCGGTAGGGGGAAGCAATCCTTCAGGGTGGCTTTATTGAGGTCGGTGAAGTCGACACACATGCGCCACTTCCCACTAGCCTTCTTCACCAATACAACATTGGTGACCTACATAGGGTATTGGGCGTGCCTGATCATGCCTATCTCTAGGAGCTGATGGATTTTCTCCTTGACGACCTCCTGTCGGTCAAAGGCAAGGCGCCTCTTCCGCTGCTATACAGGAGGGTTGCTCGGATCTAGGTTGAGGGAGTGCACAGCGACTCTCGGGGGAACCTATGGTAGAGGGGTCCTCTCCCAAGCAAAAACATCCAATTTCCTTGATAGGAACCCTTGATACTAAAGCTTCTGCTGCTCGAGCAAGGAAGCCCCTATCTTCAGCTCCTGGTCGGCAGTCGGCCCTACCTTGATGGTAGCTAGCTCTTCAAAGGGTTGCGCGTTCCTCTCCAGGTCTTCCGTCACCTCTTTGATGATCATGACCGGCTTCTTTAGTTGAGCATTAGTAGAGGCCCGGTACGTCTGCCTGGAGAGGTTCTGGTTTTCCAGTTCTTCTCCGACCCCGTCAGGAGTCGGAAACTTTAGCTTCCAATGTAAGAATGAGGGGACAACAAGGAACTTCCCCATGGATTCCCTCCACAGGATACCATTGTAAGCCGATGGCACATCGACCACCATGAACTTGACCTCCCGAGTGACGGACTTTGGTGATGTCCCTAGAGTCAAGGGCAGGGTGATGATGCCTTCGGCCATGACAAGTTGACTGTTGAAGTCGTTTATTGGCGTTCGAACCCTTCTCAACCTTTTCATCTCTAGGTTGATCTGTTTAAAACAGCCAAGGAAAATGATGTCAAGGGAGCTGCCGTTGTCAACAAATACTCTTTTTACCTTGAAGTCCGCAATCTTGGGCTCTATCATCAAGGCATCGTTGTGAGGCAGCACGAGCCCTTCCAGGTCTGCTTCGGTGAAGGTGATCGACTCCTTGGTCAGGGGCCGATGGAAGGTTGAGACGACTTCCCGGGCAGCCCTCTGAGTCTCGGAGGCATAGCTCTGCCTCCTCTTGTTGCTATCTCCACCGCTGGCCGATCCTCCGTAGATAACACGGATCACATGCTTGGCCTAGGACGGCGGAGCGTGATCGGTTACTGGGGGAGACCGGTCGCGTCGCCGCTGGTCAGGCTCCGGATTGGCAACATACCTCTTCAAGCGTCTCCTCTTTATGAGGTTCTCAATCTCCCTCTTAAGATCATAACATTCCTAGACTTTTCTGCTCCTGGGGTGGGCTTGATCTTCCTCGGCCACCTGAGGTAGCCCTCATCTTTGATCTCCCGGAGAATCCGGTCGATCGACATGTTGATAGGGGTGTAATTTTATTCTCTTCTGAAACTGGGGTGCTCCCGCTGGTCATCTCAATTCTCTCGTTGTGGCCCCTTTATGGGTCGATCGTCGGCGCTCTGGTTAAATCAGTTTCGACCCCTGGTCGGCTCTTGGTTCTTGGTTCTCCGCCCTTCTCCGGACTCAGTTGGCCACTGAGCGGGGTAGGCCCGTAAGAGCTCTTCACTATTAATGCACTAGTTAACCCTCCAAACCAGGTCGAGAAGGTCTACTGGTAGCTGCTTGCTTAGTTCAAAGCAGACCTATTGATTCTGGACTTCGGCAATAAAATATTGCGTGACATTTGGCATGTCCAGGTTAGGGGTCTTGAGGGTCGCTTCATAGAAACGGGTCCATAACTTTTGCAGGGTCTCGTCCTTCCCCTGCCTCATAAGACAATGTTGCGGTCATGGCCGACGTACGCTGACTAGCTGCAAAGTTGCTTCTAAAGGCTCTCCTCAATTTGGAGAAGCTGTCGATGGAACTAGGCTTTAGTTGCACGATCTACCGCTGAGCCAATCTCTCCAAGGTCGTAGGGAAGGCACGGCATCGAATAGCATGGGGTGCATCCAACAGGTAGAAAGTGCTCTCGAAGGACTGCAGGTAGTCATCGGGATCACGAGTACTGTCGTATCTCTTCAACGATGGCATCCTGAAGCGGTGCGGCAGAGGCACCTTCAGCGTGCGCCGAGTGAAGCATGACCGGGAACCATCTCCATCATCTAAGCCAACAACATGATCATGCCGAAGTAGCCTTTCTACGTGTTCCTCCAACTTCCGAATACGATCTCTGCTGGAAGGGCGTCTGGAGCGACGGTGACCCCCACAAGAAGTCTATAGGCCTCGCGAAGTATAAGACCTCGATGAGCGGTCGGAAGACCTCCCCCGGGAAGCTTCTCTCCCTCATCCACGGTGAGCACGATGCTTTAAGGATGCCATGGTTGAGTTGTTGGAGGCAACTGAGGATCGCCGGCGCTAGCGCCGACCTTTGTCTGACTGCCACTGGGATCGCCCTCGGCTCACCTAGTGGGTTAGCTAGCAATTCTCGAGCTGGTGATCTCCTTGATAAGGACCTTGGGGTCCTCGTGAAGCTTGGGAACCTGGAGGGGCGGCTGGTTGGAGCTCTTGCTATGAGTTGGTCGGCTCAGGGTCACCCGGCCGGAGGCCTTCCACACAGTCGAGTTGCTCCTCTAGGCACCGCAGAAATGCTACCACAATTAGGAGTTCTCCTTGCTGGATATCCCCAGGTGGAGCTAGGTGTCCAACCTCGTCAGGAATGACACCAGGTGCTACAAGCCTGTTGGCCTGAGTGGCCAGGGCTTGGACAGGTGGATGGACAGCGGGAAGGGCTACCGATGGAGGAACTGGATGGACATCAATCGGCAAAGCCAGAGGATCGGTGGGGAGGCTGCGTTGAGAGTGGTTGCTATTCTTTCTTGCGTGGCTTTTTGTTGTTTTCCCACATATGGCACCAAAGAATGTTGGGTCAGAGATTCATCCGATCTAGATCGGGTAGTTGAGTCTCCTCCAAATCACAGAAAGCTTCCCACCGCTCCTGCAAGATGGACACTAGGTTAGAGGAGACCCTGGTTGCGATCTAGGGAACCCCCTCCGATGCCTAAGTCAGAGTATGTATAACAGAGAACAAGAGCACAGGTGGTAGAATATAGAGCATTATACATACCTTCTAAGGTTACCGGAGGGTTCCTTTTATAAGGACAAATTCAAGGCCATCAGAGAGTTCAATTGGGAAATGTATAGAGCCAATCCGATCTGATCCCTGGATGTAACGGGATTCTAGCTTTCCTGCTTTGGCACAGGTTGCCCTTATCAGTAGATCGCAGACAAATTCGGAAAGAACTTCCTTCGGCGGGAAGTCACCGCACGTCTGCAGGACGTCGGGATCCATCTCGGATTCAGAGGTCTCCTGTAGGAACCTATTCACATGGGCCTCGATGGGTGACCTGGGCACCTCTTAACGGGCCGGCCCATGCGGCAAATGAGCCAACGAAACTGGGCCCTTTCAATGACAAAGAACTAAGAATGTGAAATTAAAGCTTTCTTATGTAATTTCTTTTGTTGCATAGAAAAAGTTCCTTCTAGTGAATAGGTAACTTGTCTAGCAAACTTATCTCAATGCAATTTTTCCTTCTTTTTCTTTTCAACAGCTAGTACCTATTTTTGCATATCCTCATATATAGTTTGTACTTTATCATTGTTTAGAAGATCAACATGATGAATTAACTTCTGCCATCTTCTCTCAAATAAATCAATTGTCGTTTGATTCATAAATCCATTTCTTAAGTTTTGGTATAAATGTTCATGAATTCTACATATATGACCTAATTTTTTAGAACCTTTTTAATAATATGTCACAAACTTGACGATGAGCATCAAGAAATACCTTAATCATAGTGGTAGTGATAGTTCTACTTTGATCCATAATTATGGCCTTTAGCATTTCTATTGACAAGGCTTTGGGCTATGTTCTAAACAACCAAATAATAACTCTGTAGTCCCATCAAGAAGTAATGTACAACTAAAAAAATAGATTGTAGATGATGATTGACCCCATATGAAAGGAAACAAATGGCATCTTGTATTTATTTGTTAAATAAATGCTATCAAAACCAACCACATCATGAAAGTATGCACTATCTTTTATTTTGTATCAACCCAAAAAATATTCATCAACAATACCTCTTAATCTAATTCTAATGCATGAACAAATGCGTGATTCTAAATGCATGCACATAAAATGCAAGTAAATAGCTTGTGCATCAAATGTAGAAAAAGACTTGTGACATCCTTATTTGTCAAACTTCTGTAGTCCTTAAGAGAAAATTTTATATTGCTTCATCCTCTGCATTGTTCATTAATCATGATCCTCATATTCTTAGGTAATATGCCTACTTTTGCCATCCTCCTAATTTGATTTTTTTCTTGAAGTGAAAATTCTTGAGTAGAATAAATGTGTATTCCTTGGATCAAGATCATGATTGCGCTCTCTAGAAAAATAAGTTACTTTCCATTCTTTGTGATTGGTTTTCATAATCTTCATTGTTACATTACAACTAATCTTTGTTACATTTTTTTGAATTTTCTATCTTTTTATTCATCATACTTGTACTTTCCTCTGAACAAACATACCATGCAAAAATCAACTTGTTGGTCCTATATCATGGCACAACAAAGGGGGTGAATATGGTTATAGCAATTTTATAGTACAAACAAAATTTATTCATAGGATTAAGTGATATTGTGGTTAAAATAAATGTAGCAAGCAATCACAAGTGCACAAGAATTTAGAGTGGTTCAACCAACTCTTTTGGCATATGTCCACCATCCAAAACCTCTTAGAATTTTCACTACTTGGGTAGCAACAATTACAACAACGAGACTCAAAACCACTAACTCAACATCTCATATCAAATCAATAGACACGAAGCCATTAGTTTGGCCTTTCTAACGTTGGATGCAAGGACACCTGTAATGACCCGTACCTAATATCGAATATCTGATAACTATTGGATCTTGGATTGTCACATTCGGGTCAAGACCTAGGATCATATGTACACACATCTGCGTAAATATATGAAAAACTAAGTTAAATAAACAAGTAAACATCAAATTGTAAAAGCTAAAAGTACAGGGAAATAAAATTATTACAGTTCAATAGATCCCAGCCAATAAATACATTGTGTACAAAAGAAAAGTAAATATAGAGCTTACAAGCTAGAAATGAAAGAGTACAACTACGTCAGAGCATACCTTAGGAACACAACCATGGCTGATGGTGCATGCCTCTAAGCTCATTATCCGCTCCTAAGTCTGCCCATAGCCCTCACCTGAAACACACGAAGTGAGTCACACCAGTATTGGGCTTAGTAGGGATCCCGCGATCCCTACCTCTTACACACGCACCCACAAGCTAGCATGAAACATAAATTAAAGTAGTAAAATAATAGTAGACTACTATGCAACTACTATAACCAGCAAGAAACACACTAGAAAGCACCAAAACCACAGACCCACAAGACATGTTGGAACCACTTGGGCCGCATCAGTTGTTCTAGTCACACCCATCTATAGGTGATCCCACCCCTGCCAATTCACAGAGTGACAAAGGCACACACACCCACTAGCGTAACAGCTCTTGAGCCAACCCCATACAACTTCAAACTCCACAGTCTAAGTGCATCCACTGACATCTTATCTCATAGCTCTGAACACCCACAAGGCAAGGCAATGAAAAATAGGACTAACTAGGGTCCGTGAGTCCACATGGTGTATATGCCCCCATCTATGTATGAACATAAGTAGCAGAACCTACTATCCCATAGCTGGTTTCCCTACATCCAGACTCAAGCTATAAATGCAGAGGCCCTAGAAAGTGGCTTGAACCCACAACCGAGCTAACCCGTGACCCGTGTCTCATAGGTCACAACGTGTGTATAGGCACTAGGTGTATATTACTGGATGTCGTCATCCTATGTCCAAATCATGCAAAATGGAACACAAGCTCATCAACATGAATGAGTTAAGCATGCAAGAGTGTAAGAACATAACTAACAATTATACTGGAAGTAAAATACATAATTTATATGAAAATAACCATATTTTATATTAATACACATATGTGATGTAGTTTTCAGGGCTTGACAGTTACTATTCGAAAACCCATCACTTGGGCCTGACGCCTTTCAAATTGTGTCTACAGACCTTGATGCTAATCAACTCAGTCAATTGATTAATTTGAATTACGTCACCCTAGGGAGATGCCTTTCAGTCTAACCAACGATTTTTTAAATTAAACGATATTATGTCAGCCAGGGCCTAGGCATCTGAGTCACATTGTCCTAGTATAGTGCGAACCAAATTGTGTCATCTGATTTAGACATGCTTTAGAGGCTGCATCTGAGGCCAAATCTGGCCATTGCCGACTGCCCAAAAATGCCCCCAAAATCCTACAAAATGGGAAAAAGAGAACCCCCAAAACGCTCAAAACATGCTAGCCCACAAATCCACCAAGAAAACTACTAAAAACAAGCTCCAAAAACAAAAATCCTAGCATGCATTTTCTAGGAGAAAGTAAGGCTAAGAGAGGGACCATCACCTTATCTAACGCCTTGAACTCCTCTTGACCTTACAACAGAGCACTTTGCATGGTGGCACCATCGCCAAGCCGTTGTTGCCACCGATGTGCTCCTCACGGTTTCCCATGTAGCCACCTCCTCCGACCCATCGCCGCTTTGCTACTCTCACTGCAAGCCACCGTTGCCCCTCACCACTGCGTCGCCTGTCGCAAGGGAGGAGAGGAGATGATGGGGTGGTGGTGGAGAGGAAGGAGAGAGCTTAGAGAGGAAGAGGGTGGAGGAGGAAGAAGGGAAACCGAGGAAGAGGATGGTGGAGAGGAAGAGAAAGGGATGAGGAAGAGGGAGAAGTGAGGAAGGGGAAGGAGGAGGATGGGGAAAAGGGTGCATGTAGCCCGCCCCCCGTGCCCCACCGCACTGCCACGCCGTATGCGAGCGGTGCCACGAGGTGGGTCAACGCCATGAAAAGGGGGTTTAAACGCATTATGTCTGGCTAACACGAATAGTAAATTGCGTCACCTATCCAAGACGCCGACCAGAGGAGATCTGACAGGGTCCACCACGTGGCACACATGCGTCACCCTAAATCGCGTATGCACAGTAAAATGTGTCCCACAAATCACGTCACATGGAGCTTATGCAATTTAGACTCGATGAGCAGACCCTCAAATGGCCCAATAAGGCCCCTCCAGAACCTGATAACCAAACCCGAACCCAGTTCCCAAACCCTGAATATTACGACACCATCTTGCCTCACTCAAGCCCGACAAAATGGCTACCAAATTGTTTCATACGAGATGGTTTGTCTAAGAACGATATAAAACATGACACTAAATATTTAATAAAAATCAATGCCATGAGAATAAATAAATGTAATGAATAATCAAAAAGTAAGCTTCAAGCATTAAGATCAATGCAATAGCAGTCTCTTCTCAACTCAACAAGGAGAACAACTTGGAATCAATGGGATGCATCTAAAAGGTGGCGTCAGATCTGCACCGCTAATGTAAGTCTTTTTTTTTCTGGTCTTATAGATGTCCATTCCATCTCCTTTTATAGCATTTAACATCTTACAATTGCTAGGAACAATCCAAAATATGCTTCCTACCCATTAGTGCATCAGTAGGAAAGAGATCTTAGACAATCTTCACAAGATCTCGACGATCTAGCTAAATCTCTTCAAATTTGAGTAAATTAGTTGACCAGTTTGATAAATTGGTCAACCAATTGTACATGACAATTGGCCTATCTCAGTTTCAAGTAATTACAAATAAATTCAAACATTTTTTTTATTTTTCATCATCTCCAAAATCTTTTAATTATCTGTCATACCTCATAAATTCAAGTTAGATTATCAAAATAATCATCAAAACATTTTTAGTTAGGGCTTCACACAACTCATTATTCAGCTCAGACTGATGGTATATCCCTTTTCTGATCAAATCCCAAATAGTCACCATATTGTTGCAAAATTTATATGTAACCATTTCTAAGTCATGCCTAAAGTTGGTTCTGACTTTGTCAATAAGGAATTAACTTCAAAATCTTTCTTTATTTTGCCTTCGTTATGTCTAAAAGTTAGGTGGACTTTCCTTGCTTGCATGCTAATATATATGTGAAAATGATATTTAAGGATTGATAAAAATATAATGTGTGGGATCTATGCAACATGGTTTTATCATGCATAACTATTTCCTCAACTTTTAAATTTTTCTATAATAATTGACATGAATAGATGTAAAGATACCAAATAACTCCTAAAAGTGGTTTGGAATGTTTCTAGGACATCCTCAAAAAAAAAAAAATCCCATCTTCAAATTCACTATCCTGCAAGGTTTATGCATTAATGCAACTACTATCAGCCATTGTGAATAGATACTTGACAAATATATAAAAGATGATTGACTAAAAGCCTATATTATATCAATATAGCAAGGAGTGATGTTAATAATAGCAATCATGGTTTAAGAGATTTTAGACCATCCATCTACTTAAAAATCAAGCTATCGAAGAAAAAGAAGAAAAAATTACATAAGTTAAGTTTGCAAAATAAGTTACTTATTTACTAGAAGGAATCATGGGTCAAGAAATTTTAGACCATCCATCTATTTGTATTGAAAAGAAAAAGAAGAAAAATTACATTAAGTTAAGTTTGAAAAATAAGTTACCTTATTCACCACAAGGAACTTCTTTTATGCAACAAATGAAATTATATAATAGAGCTTTAAGAAGAAGGAATTTCTTCTATACAACTACTATCGACCATTTGTTCCCATTCTTTTCACCGCCTCTCCTTCTGTAGTAACCTTCCACTTTTACATCTATATTTTATGTTTTTTATTTTTCATAACTTCTTTTTGTCACATGGCACTTCTTTCCATTTTGGAGTTGATGTGGTAACCTAAAAAGGGAGGTTGCCTTTACTTTCCCCACTTTGTTTGCAGAATAAGTTATTACGTGGGGTCCACTGACAGAATAGCGTATACTAAAATAATAGATGTTTCGGTTTGATAGTTTTGTAGGATAGCTTATTCTCTTTATTCTCTGAATACGTTATTCTGCACCGATATAAGTCATTCCGTTTGTCAAAGTAAAATTATACTTATTCTCCTCCTATTCATCCTTATTCTTCTCCTATTCTCTAATCAAAGTGACGCTAATAAATAATAGTCATAGATTGTGGAGCATATCACCTCAATGCAACACTTGAAGGACTTGCGAATCATGTGTTGCCATACGAGTGACCTAAGCCTAGGTGACAACGAGCAGCTAACTTTAAAAGAGAGGAAGAGGGGATTATAGGGGGCAAACCTGCATGGAGAAATATGTCATGGTAATGTCCATCACCCTAGCTGGGTTGGGGGCTACTACAAGGAGAGGTCCCATTGGAGCAAGATGGTGGGGCTGCCCTTGAGCCCGAGGTTTGGGGTTGGACTCACATAGCTAGCTCTATTCCTGATGCTACAACACATGACTAGACCAGGAGTCTGCCTACTATGCCAATGTCCTCAACTTCACGACGGAAAATACCTTGTACCAATATAGGTGTAATATGCATACTGGATACCTAAAATGCAGGATGTGCAAGTTAAACATCTAAAGGAGACATGGTTAGTGCCATTTTTGTGATGAAAATGCACAAAACTCATAAGCCCTTCCTTAACTTCCTCCTTCAAATAGATCTATGTTGTTTTAATTTATTTGTATAGCTATATCTCAAGTCCACTACAATATGATGAGTTGGAGGGCGTTATGTCGCAGTTTACTAATGTCTTGAAACAAAGTGTTGTTTAGTTTGACGTGAAATATGATAAAATATTATACAGAGATACTTGAAAAAAAATAATCCTCCTAAATTTAAATTGTAGTCTTAGAGGATGGGAAAGTGAGTAGATTCAATAGCAGTAACACCCGAAGCTACCTATGGTGGATGGTGCAAATCCTCCTTCGTGATGGACCTAAGAATGGTCAAAGAAAATGGTGTCAGAGGTCCCCCCAAATCTCACTTGTGGAAAACCCTACGATACCTTAGTTAGAGTGTATTTTTAAGTAGAAAGATTTCTCTCTATATGTAAGTTGCTTATAGAGTGAGTACCTCTACATGGTGGGCGTAACAGGGTTTGTAAGTATTATGATGAAGTGAGGCTATTTATAAGAATATGAAAATAACATAGACAAACATATAATAAAAATTTTAAGAGGGTTATTCTTGTAAATATTTCTACTATAAATACCATATTTTTGTGAGATAAAATATAGCATTTTGAGTATTTTACAGCAAGGGATTATTTAGTGTGGCATAAAATGACATGATACTTTAAAATGACTTTTACTTGTATTTAGAGTACTTTAGATCATTTCATGATGTTGTTCATGCATTGGAGTGTCAAACTTACATTTTTGTATTTCAAAATTGGTTAACCTATATGATACTCTTTTAACCTGAGTTTAGTTTTGAGTAAACTACCAAAAATTAAAAATTGAAGATTTTTAAACTAGCGATTTTAAAGTAAGAATTTTATTTTCATTGATTTTAAACTTAGTGTTTTCAAACCAATATCTACAGCATTTTACGGCACTCATAAGTGTAAAACTTTAGAGAGATGTAACCACATTTTGTTGGTAAAAGTGCTGCCGAAAAGGACTGTCAAAATGGATCAAGACCCATTAAAGAACACATTAATTTCGAGTTTGGTAACCCATTTAGCTAATAACAATTACATTAATTATCATATCTTACATAAATTTTGTAATTAAGGAGTGGGACATTTATCTTTTAATGTGAAGAACTTAAGGGATGGACCCAAGACTACTTAACCCATTTATCCATTTACTATCAGTCTTATTAAATCTAGTACAGGTCTAGACACATCTGTTTTGGGTAGAGACCTACCCAGACCCGTACCATGGACAACCCTAGCCAGAAGGATGTAGGTCTCCCCCAATTTCTAAAGTGGCATGGAAGAATGGAACTTCAACAATACTCCTGCCTATGTATACTTCGGTCAACAAAAGGTTGTATCTTTTTAGAGCCTCTTTTTTCGGTGGTGGCAATAAGAGAACCGATATAATGACACTCCTCGTCACCAAATTTCATATAAGATACCAGAAAAAAAAATTATATCAAATTTTAAATTTTAAGTTTTAAATAGCTGATCTGTTGTAGTAAAATAGGGGCATTTTTGTCTTCTTATTTTTTGTGTTAACTTTGGTGTCAAGAATGAGTGTCAATTATAAATTTGTTTGCCAATAAACCCTAATGAATTCAAAGGAGAGACTCCAAATACATCATGTCATTGGTTGCGAAAGTCGAGAATCTCTCCTCTCTTCTTTTTTTTTTTTTTTTTTTGGTGGGGGAGGGTTTACTTCTCAGTCCCTAGAATATTCTAATATTTCTTATAAGCTCCTTCAATATGTATAATTTTTACTAGTCCTTACAATTATTTAAAATGTCCCTTAAAAGCTTCTGAGTCCTTCCTAAAAAGTACTCTAGAAGGACTTTTTAATAATGATTCAAAAATTGTGAAGAGTTTTAAGAACATATAAAGATTGCGGGAACTTATAAGAAATATTGAAAGATTATAAGGACTGAAAAGTAAAAATCTCTTTTTCTTTTTTTTAACTAACATTACTAATAACACTCCTAATGAAACACCTCAAGAGTGATAAAAGTGTTTAGAATGTGAGAGAAGAAACAAGAACAGTTATCAGGAAAATGAACCGAACCATACCAGGTTGTGGCAGTGAAGTTGGAATATCTACTTCATATGAGACTGCAAATGGTAGGGCTGTAAATGGGTAGGATATGAAATGGGAACAGGTGTTTCCATTTTTCGATTTCGATAACAATAACTTATTTCTGTTTCTAATTTTGATAAAATCGAAAATGCATTTTTTGTTTTCATTTTCGATAAGATCATAATTTACTTATTTAAAACTTATTAGGGTCCTCTTTTCTTACAAAAGTCCTTCTCCTCAACCGTTAGATTAAAAATGATCCAAAGATTAATATTTATTATTAACAATAAACTTAATAATAATCGAAATTGAAAATAAAAAAATGAATACAAAAAGAGGTATTTCCGATTCTGATAACTTATCGGAAGTATCCGTTTCCGATTCTGATAATTATCGGACGGATATTTTTTATCAAAAATTAATATTTTATTTTAGTAACAGGTCGAAAAAGTGAATAATCTGATTTCCGTTGATAGTCCTAGCAAATAGAATCACGCTTCCATGTGAAGTTCATGGTTGATATCCAAAGCTAACCTACGTCCATTATTGGAGGAGGGTCCACTGCTTTCACGGTGGAAAGCATCCATTGATCCCAAAGTTCTACGTGCAGACCAAACGTCATCTTCCATTAACTGGATAAAATCACACAAAAAAAATATGTTTGAAGTGTTTGCCCAGTAGAAAGCTGTCATTGGGATCAGGTGTTCCATGTGGAGTCCGTAGTTGAAATCCAAAGCTGCCCACGTCCATTGATATTGGAGCAGAGTTGACCATTTTCAAGGCGGAAAGCATCCATTGATCTAAAAGTACTTTAAAGTGCATATCAACGTCGTCTTCCAATCACAGCAAAAGATCATAAAAGAATATATTTTCAGACAGAGATAAAGTAAGCCTTTAATGGGGACGTCCATACCCCAACATTGCATATGTTGGACTTGGAACCAAGATTCACCGACTCAAAAAGTCAGACTGTCTCGGATATCTCATGATCTGGTACAAGTCGGATCAATTCGTACCGACTCTTACGAGTGACATGGCCAAATCGTACATGCTCGGTCGAGTCGTACCAACTCGGATTCGTCCTGATATGGTACAAGTCGTCCGAGTCGGCACGAATCGATCCAATATGACAAATCATGCTTGGAACGTTGCCAAATGCAACAAGGAAAAAACAAAGAATCTAAGCATGTTTTTTTCAAATCTAGACTTAACATTCCATTTGGTGTTAATTTTGATATAATATTGATTTTGATACCTATGGTGTATTATGTTATTGGTGTTGGAGAAACATATAAACAAGAGCTACAAAAGAAAAAGAGAGTTGTAGGATTAATCGATTATTCAATTATCTGTACTGTTCATTAACCTAACGGATAGTCTGCAGTGTTCGAAATCATTATCTGACACGACCAATTAGATTTTAAAAGCATATGTTATATGGATCCTTGGATTTGATCGTAAGGACAAGTTTCCTTAAAGGTTATTTGATCTAACCCATCCACTCGATGTCCCCCCCGACAGTGGCAGATGTAAAAATTTTGTTCACTGGGATCATTTGGACAATGAACTAATGTAGTCACTCTATTGAACTGGAATTAGTAGGTCACTGGGGTCATTTTAATGGACCACAATCACCCTAATAGATTAAGAATAGTGGGCCTTCTTTAAATTTTAAGAAATCATTGAGGACTTAGTTGACGACGAGTTGCGAGTTGCTAAAGGCGTGCAACCTTTGGGCTTCCAGGTGTTGAGCGGCTCGAATGCCAGACAAAAGCGCCTCGTACGCGGCCACATTGTTGGTAGCCGAGAATCCGAAGTGGAGGGAATACTCGGTTTGAAAGCCTTCGGGGGAGACCAGCATCCACCCTGCACCGCTTCTCGTGGAGCAAGAAGATCCATCGATGTAAAGTTCCTAGGACGGATAGGAGCTCTCGAAGGTCGGAGCCGGTGGTGACTTCTCCGAGCCAGACTTTTTTGTTCCCGCTTTGGGAGTCAGAGTCGAGGGATCGAAAGCGGTAAGTTTGGCAATGAAGTCCGCGAGCGCTTGGCCCTTGATAGCAGCGAGAGGGCCAAAGGCAACGTCGAACTCTCCCAACTCAATCGCCCATTTGGTAAGCCGGCTTGAGACCTCTGTCTGGGTGAGGACCTGCCTCAGTGGCTAATTGGTGAGCACCTTGACCGGGTGGACGAGGAAGTAAGGGCAAAGCCATCTGGCGGAGCTAATCAATGCCAATGCTAACTTCTCTAGTGCCAGATAGCAGAGCTCCGTGCCTTGCAACGCTCAGCTGGTGTAGTACTCTGGCTTCTGCACCTCGTCTTCCTCCCGCAAAAGGATTGAGCTGATGGCGGTGTTGGAGGCGGCTAGATACAAGAACAACATTTCCCCTTGAATGGGCTTAGACAGGAGGGGGACCCAGGCTAGGTAGCCCTTCAACTCCTCGAAGGTGCGTTGGCACTCGTTTGTCCATTGAAAAGCCTCAGCCTTCCTTAATAGCCTGAAAAAAGGAAAACACCGATCGGCCGCCCTAGACATGAAGCGACTGAGGGCGGCTACTCGGCCACTCAACCTTTGAACATCCGCTACTAGCCGTCCTTCTTTGGAACCAGGACGACATTGACCACCCACTCGGGATGATGAGCCTCCCAGAGGTGTCCTGTGTCTAGACCCTTCTGGACCTCATCTTGGATCGCCATGTGCCGTTTGAGGTTAAAGGTCCGGCGCTTCTACCTTATAGGGGGATGACTCGGGTCTACACGGAGGTGCTGAACAATGACATCTGGGTCAATCCTTGGCATATATGAGGGGGCCCACACGAAGACATCCAAATTGGCCTTCAAGAATTCGATCATGCTTTTGGCATCTTCGGGGGCAAGTCGGGAGCCAATCAATAGAACTTGGTCCTCTCCTCCAAAAATGGGGACTTTTGTCAACTCTTCTACAGGGGAAGATGACTCTGTGAGCAACCTTATGTCTAGGGACTTGTCCACGCCCTTTCCCTTTGTGACATTGCATAGCAAGATCGCAAAGATTCCTGGTCTCCCTGGGCCTCTCCCACTCCCTCTTCTGTCAAGAACTTCAACTTCTAATAATAAGCGGATGGCACATCCCCCGTCCAACCAATCATTCGTCGCCCCAAGATGGCATTGTACACCGAGTCTACTTTTACTATAGTGAAATCAATTTCTATTGCCGACAGCCAGCGGGCTATCTCCAGTGTGACGGGTAATCTGACTATGCCCTCTACTTTGACGGTTGCCCTGCTAAAATCGAACAGAGGACCCCAATGGGTCGCATGTCCGATTCCGTCAACCTAAGTTTAACAAAACAATTGTAAAATAAAACATTATGATGACTGCCCTCATCAACTAGTATGTGGTGTACATCATAATTACGAATGACAACCCCTATGACTAGGGCATCATCGTAAGGAGTCTGAACTCCCTCAAGATCTTCAAAAAAAAAAGAAATAACATCATCTAATTGGGGGCATTTTGGGTTAGCTTCCTCTGACCTTATTGATGCCACTCGACCTCCTCGGCTTTCTCTCAGTCCGCCAGATATCATCATGATGGACCCGGCCATCGGCTATTGATGAGCAAGGGCTTGAGCCAGTTGAGCGGACTTATAAGGTTGCTACGGAGGCGCTGGGGGAGTCCGTTGCTGCTGCCTAGGCACGTACTGCGGGAGGTAGCCTTCATAGATGAGTCGTTCGATCCCTTGGCAAAGGTGTCAGCACTCATTCGTGGTGTGGCCTCGTTTCTTATGGAATTTGCAATACTTTCTCGAATCTCGTGCGTTGAGGGTCACTCTTCATCTTCGGCAACTGGTGAAGCAGGTTATTTCCCTTGACTTCCATCAGGATTTGAATCGGGGGAGCTAGCAAAGGGAGGAAAGGTAGAGGAGGAGGCTGAGGGGGTCTCTTGTCCTGCCTAGCTCCTTCGTCGTAGCAAGACCTCTTGCCGACTAGTCCGGAGTCGTCCGACCAACGCTTTTCAACATGAGTCGGAGTTGGTTCAATCGGCCTTGGGGGAGCCTTAGGAATCAGGAGGGCTTCACGATTGATGTACTTGTAGACTTGGGCGACGAGGTCTAGGAAGGTGGGCGAATGCCTCTTCCCTAGTGAGCTAGCAACTAGAGGTCGGTGAAGCCATTGATGACTGCTAAGGAATGATCCAAATTGGTGATATGTGCTGCCTCCATCAGAAAACAAGCGAAGTAGTCCTTCAGCGTCTCGCCCGGCTCTTTCTTGATAACAAGCATGCTAGCCGACGTCTTGAGTTGGCGGGTGGCGTCGTAGAATCGGTCAATGAAGAGTTGGCCAAGTTGCTCTAGGGAATAAATAGAGCCAACCGCCAGTGACTGAAACCAGTCGTTGCTTTTTCAAAGGTGAGAGGAAATAGTTGGCAGCGAACTGTTTCAGACGCACCCCTAACCCTAAGGTAAAAATTGAACCTCTCAAAATGGACAGTCAGGTCGGTCTTGCCATCATACAGTGGGCCCTTTGGCAGCTTACATTCTCTGGGATGTGGACTACCACTATACTGGTAGAGAAGGGAGTCTTCTCTAAAATGCTGCTGGCGAGGGGCACGCCATGAGGCCAACTCACCAATCGCTGCATTTCCTTTTGAAGTTCAGCCAGTCGATGCTCTAAGTCAGGGATAGAGGCGGCTAAGGTAGCCGTATGCTCATGTCCCCCGGTTAGCCAAGTGCGGGATGACGACTGTCCCGCCTCGGTGGCTCTAGTTTGCTAATGTCAGGCCGATCCTCCAAGCCCATCTTAAGGCTGGACAGGTTGTTGCACCCCAGTCAGGTGCTCGGCAAGGGCAGAGGCCTTCGGGGGAGCTGGTCCCTATCGATGAGCCGAGGGACCCTCCAAGTAATGCCCAGCCAGGGAAGGATGTTGATACATAGGCTGAGGTCACTGGAATTGTTGTTGAAACTGCACCGTTGGAGGTTTGGGGACCAAGTAGTCCCAAGTGTTGAGCAATGGCGGTGACAATGTTGGGTAGGGGTGTAAACGTACCAACATTGACGGTGAGGTGTGCTACCTACTGAGCCAGCACCTCCACTCTGTCCTCTTGAATTGGAGGCGGTACGGGCTGACCTATCTGCTAGAGCGTCAACTCTAGAGGGTGGGTGGAAAATATACTCAAACCATTGCCTAGCCTTCTGACGATGGAGATGTTGGGAGCTGTCGGTATTTCCCGAGTCCAGTCCAACTATGCCACCTGATTCCTAGTCACGGGACCCGGCAAAATCATAGGGATGCTGAATCGGGCGTCGAGCTACCGACTGTGGAAGGAGTCAGAACCAAGCCGGGCCTGAGGGTGTCAGAGGAGGAGTCGGATGACGAGATGGAGTGGAGAAGAGCCTCTTTTCTTGCACACAAAGAGATGAGTCGTCAGATGGGGCCCAGGAATTCGACCTGGGTGGACCCTTCTAACAATCAAGTCAATCTAGTGCCCGATGGCAAGAAGAGATGGAGATAGAGTAGAGGGGAGGGAGAGAGAGAGAGAAGGAATACTTTAAGAGAGGCCTTTTTGGCGTACCTTTTTTCAATGGGTAGGATCCCTTTCTTTATAGAAAAGGGGGTAGGGGGCAATAAAGGATGTTGTTGGCATGGTACTTAATAGGGACAATTACTGTAGCACTAATTGTTTTTTGATCTCTCTTTCAAGCGTGACTATGACAGTCTTCTTGGGCCAGTCTGATCCGATTCTAATGGGCTCTCCCGTGGGCTGACTAAAACATGACTCTCAGGAAAATTCCTTCATCACTATCCGTTTTTGAAACTTAAATATCATAAAAGGATATAATTTAAAGGATAAGGATAAGGATACTATCCATACCTAAATGATTTAATATAAGGATACATCTTTTTTTTAGTCTGATTATCCGAATATCATTTAACTCATCTTAGATATTGATCATATCTTATTTAAAATTCTTATTTCTAAATGAAATTTATAATCACATACTTATATAATTACATATCTCCTTGTCCACAGTATTCGTTTAACCCCTTCTCTCCCTCGTTCACTAGTTCGCAAGGTTCATTTTCACAGATGTTACGTGATTTACAAGTAATATAAGAACTATTTAGAAAGAATTTATGTATATTTTGAAAGTAATATTCATTTGTTCCCTCTAAAAGTCATAGACGATTAAACTTACGTTCGCACATAGTATTGTCCAATAATTTAATTTGTACGTATCCGCTTCCGACAATTTCCGATAGTTTTAAAGGATAAGGAAACAAGAAGATAAAGACATAAGGATTGACATATTGCTTCAAGAATAAGGATAAAGTTTTGATATGTATTTTTTTAAATCCCTAATAGCAATGTCTCTTAACTTTTGAGCATTGAAATGCAATTACTATTTGATCGGATTCACGGTGCATCTCATTGAAGTCATCTTGGACCTCCTGTGATGGTGTAGCAGCCATATGCTGTTCAATTGACTCTAATCGGACTAGAATGATCCTAAGACATTGCCGCAAGTATTTCTTAAAAAATAATAACCCCCCTGAACTGCTAGGCTGCAAGTGTTGATGGGATCTAAATCACCATAGTTATCTAGAGAGGTTGTGGTGATCGTAGAGTTTGGTGATCAATGTGATCGCTTAATTAATCTGATCTGTGCGTGCCCATAACAGAAAGTCCTATTTCTTTTAGTTCTTGAGAGAAAATGTTTTCAACTTTTATTCAGTCTCTTGACAGACACGCGCGCGCGCGCACACACACAGAGAGGCCACACGTGCAGGCCTCCAAAACCTTCACAGGATGCCGTTACGGCCGTGGGATTCCTGTAGCAGGATGAGGTGGGTGACGAGGATGTGGTTGTTGCTAACAAGAAAACCCTAATCTAATCTCTCCAACGTGATCGCCGAGTGGACACAAGGAATCTGCCCAAGCCTCCGTTGACGAGGACGCAGCAGCACAGATCAGATGAAAACGTGAACTTGGGAGCGAGAAGCACAACCTTGTCCCATGATATATTTAATCAGAACCCCCAACGTCCTATCTGTCCTGCCCGGTTGGGGAACGGACACTGCACCTCACCAGTCACCACCACTCTGTGTGCCTCTTGATGTATCTACAAGGTCGTAAAAACTTCCTGCCACAGGGCATTACGTGTGTTCTTAGCCCCTTAAGTGTCTCGTATAGTCACACATCTGTGACATACCAAGCCGCCAGCCTTTCTTTGCTGACATGCTGTACACTTCACCTTCGTGACTCCATCTTTAGTACCCACATCATATGTTTCCATGTAGGGTTTATCTAATCCCGGATTGCTGTGGATGTAATTTGTTGTTGGGTCGTGCCGATCCCTTCCCAGCGGTTCCCGCTGCTTGCTTCCAATAATTGCATGAAACAGGAGGCAAGGTCTGTGGTTGATGCAGAATTGCCTATAATAAAATAGACAGTATATAGCATCCAAATGTCACACACCATATACGGGCCTCTCGAGCACAACAGTTTCCCGAAGATACGTGGGCTGGGCTTCGGCAACAGACACCAAGCTTTAGAAAGGTAGCTAGGTACATCGACAAGACCCCCTTTAAAAATATCTCAGGTATATGAAAAAAGTTAAAATCTTTTTAAATTAAATTAAGAATACTTCTAAACAGAACCGTCTGATGCAATATCGAACAATACTTCGCGTATCTGTGCACGCGTCTCTAATTGGGCCGATTGATGTTCTTATGTAGAAGAAGGTCCAAGCCCTTTGGGTGGCCCATTAGCGGAACCTATGGGTCACTAGTCCAAGCAGGACTCCCCGCCCCCCCCCCCCCCGCCCCCAACACCAACCCACACATCACTACACCTCCCTCCTCTCCCACTTGGTGTCCCCTCCCCGCGGAGAAGGGAAAAAGAAACCGGGAAACGCGGTTGACCTGTCACAACCTCCCACCGCTCACATGGTGCGTGTCCACCTGGCAGCTGACAGCTGTCGTTATTCGCGGATCCAGCACCCCAGAGGCGACTCGTGCGCCAAATTTGAAAGTTTACTAAAAGCCCCTCGAAACCAAAAAATTTGCAGAGTAATGCTGCTCCTCAGGTCTCACCGCTTTAAAAGCCCTCCTCCCACGCCGCCAGAGGTCCAGACGACCTGCACCAGCGCAGCCACCGGAAAAGAAGACCCAGAAAATTAACGAGAGCAGACGACACAATGGTCGCCGGCTTCCGTCGCACCGCCTCCCTTCCCGACCCCGGGAGGGTGGCCTCCCCGCCGGAGAAGTCCTACCACGTCAGGTCCACCAGCCTGCCCTGCCGCTCCCACCCGCTCATCTCCCAGCTCGAGGACGAGGTCCGCGCCACCCAGTCATGGCGGCCCTTCTCGCCCGGGCAGCTCCGCTCCGGTCTAGTCCGCCTTGAGCTCCTCCACCTCGCCCTCGACGACCTCCTCCAGCTCCCGCAGACCCGGGACTCCCTCCGCCGCTGCCCCTCCGCGCTCGCGGAGGGCCTCCTCGACGACTTCCTCCGCTTCGCCGACGCCTACGGCTGCTTCCGGGCGGCCCTCGTGGGCCTCCAGGACCTGCTGGCGGTGGCGCTGGTGGCCGCACGCAGGGGGGACGAGGCGCGCCTCGCCTCCGCCGCCAGGTCGCTCAGGAAGGCCGAGAAGGAGGTGGCCGCCCTGGCGTCGGCCCTCCCCGACGTGCCCAGGTCTGGCTCGGCCGCGGCGTTCTCCGAGAACCCTTCCGCGGACGCTGAGCTGGCGGGGATCCTGAGGGAGGTGAAGATGGTGACGGTGGCGGTGTCGGCGGCCGTCTTCCAGGGGACGGCGGCGGCGCTGTCGTCTGCGGCGGCCAAGGTGGCGCCCAGGTTGTCCTCATCCTGGTCCAACCTGAGGAGGAGGCTGGTGGCGTCGTCGCCGTCGTCGAAGAAAAAGACGGAGGAGAGGGAGGAGTTGGGAAGGAGGGCGTCGGAGAGGCTGGCGGGTTTAGAAGAGTGCTTGGTGGGGTTGGAAGGCGGGAGCGAGAGGGTGTTCAGGGGGCTCATAAACACAAGGGTCTCCCTCCTCAACATCTTGACGCCATGAAAGAGAACACAAGGAAGAGACGAAAGCAAAAAAATATATATAGAAATTATGAGAAGTTGAGATCTTGTAAAAGGCTGCAATGGCTTTTTTGTGGTTTCTGTATTCTTTTGTAAATCAATTTTTATAGAGAAAAGAGCAATTTTTTTTAACAAGAACTATGGAAAAATGTGTCAGATGCATCTTCTCACCATTATCCGTTGCCTCAAATCTCTCTTCGGTGTAAGTTGGTTTTTCTCGATTGTCTAATTTCTCGATTGTCTGACTCGGAAGTGAATTATGTTTAATTTTTCATGTTATTTTGATTAAACTTTAGACAAATATCTAACATGAGGCTCTTATAGTAGTACATTTTTTTTTACTAAAGTGATTATTAAAACGTAATTGACCGCATTTGAATTTAGGTTTATTTTAAAACGTATGCTTATTTAATTTAGAACCAATCAAGATTATACAAATATATTATTAAATAATAAGAAATCAAAATTCTTGCAGTCTCGCAATGGAGAGGAAAGATTTGGAAGGGAGGACCAGGGAGAGCAGTCACAGCAAATGATGAAGTTAAGGCAAAATATATTAGGATGCGCCCACATTTGCTTCCCTCAATTGACCAACCATGAATTATGAATTTGATCTCCACCTGCTACTTATTCATTGAGAGAAGTTTAATTTGGTGATTAAACTATATTCTTTAAGTCCACTTTCTCTGAGTCAGCTCAATCCAACTCTATTTTTGTCCTTCTAAAATCACCCAACCTGGCTTTTCAGATCCTATTCCCGATTGATGGAAGAGGCACCCAAACATGGAATAGTTGCTCAAAAAGACAAAATAGAAATTAAACGATTTATGCAGAAAATATACCTTATTTGAGAGAATTTCTATTTTGAACCTATTTTCTTTAAGTGAAAAGGGCAACCACTTAATAAAGAGCATCATCAATCAGATGGTGATCATTGATTAGCCGTGTTAATCATTCAAACATCAAACTATACAAAAATGATGTGAAAAATTAACTGCATGATTGGCGAAGAGTGATGAAACAGGCCACCAGAATTCAAACCATGTTTGCCCACTTGCCCACCATGCACCATAGGATCTGCTTTAATAAAATTAAAACAGCTTGCTTATGATTCTCACGTGCCCATTGCAAATTGAGTATTTATATATAGATAGATACATTTCCTTCAAAGCACCAAGGTGCAAACCACCAATTATGCAGAAATGATCTACACTCTAGCTACTAGGAGTGTCAGCGGGCCAGCCTGTGGCCCAGCTTAACCCATCCCATATTAAAGAAAATTGGGTTGGTCTAAGTTATATAAATTGAGTTGGACTAAATCTGGGTTGACATTAGTTAAATTTGGACTGAGTTGAACTGAAAACGGGCTGGCCCAGTTTAAACTATTGACTTTTACAATAATTCATACAAAAAGTAAAATATTTCTGATGTAGCCGAAGTTATCACAATCGGATTCCGAGACTGGAATCCGATGATGGAATCCGAAGCTGGATCGGATCGGTGAAGAGGACTGACGGGGATCCGAAACGAGGCGAGGGCAGAAACAGAGCCGAGGATCCGAAGCCGAGAGGTGCCCGGGTGAGGCCGAGGCTCCTTCGGGCGAGGCGGACCAACTGGCGCAGGGCGAGGCCGAGGCTCCTTCGGGCGAGGCGGACCAACCGGCGCAGGGTGAGGCCGAGGCTCCTTCGGGCGAGGCGGACCAGCCGGCGAAAGGCGTCGAGACCGGAGGGAGAAGACCCGAGGTCGGCGGCCGAGATCGACTCGGAGAGGTCGGCGAAGATTCAAACCGAAGCCCCTGCAAAAGGAGGAAAAGAAGAAGAAGAAGCGGTCAGTAGGAGTCCCGGGCTTCGGCCCTAAGGAACCCCCTCCGACGGCTAAGTTAGCTTCTGAAGAAGATTCGATTCGGAAGAAAAGGAAGAAGAAGAAGCAGCTTTAATGCTTTTTGGATTGTAGTCCTTGGGTCGAGAAGACATACCTTTGGTAATAAATAACCGTGTATTTATAGCGGAGGATAGAGGTTGCTTAGTGATGGCAACTGATATAGGACTATGTTCTGGTTTACTGATAAACCGTCATAGCGCCTAACTCTCCTACCGGAGTGGGCTGGATACGGCTATTGGGCCGAAGGGGGAGGGGCCGCTGATGGGCCTGATGCCGCTTAGTGGGCTGGAGCCTACTGGGCCGAGGGCTGCTGGGCCGCTAACGGGCTGAAGGCTATTGGGCTGCTGATGGGCCGAGGTTGTTGGGCCGCTGATGGGCCGAGGACCACTGGGCTGCTTACTGGGCCGAGGGCTGCTGGGCCGCTAATGGGCCGAAGGCTGCCAGTGGGCCTTTTACTGCCGATGTTGGACTGATCTCAGTGTTGGGCTTGTTTTAATGGGCCGAATCGGATTCTGCCTCATCACATAGCCCCCCACTCTTGTCGTCCTCAATTTTATGAGATGGCGAGAGTAAAGTCCGAAGCCTTTTTTGGAAAAATAACACGGCAGGTGCTTCGTCTGAAACCTTTGCTCTGCTTCGTTGTAGAAAGGAACTCTTTGGTCGGCCGAAGGCTGGTGACAATCAGCCTCCTCTTAAGCCGGGACCTCGTTACTGGTACCTTCATCTCAGGCTGAGACTTAGCGAAGGATGCCTTCGTCCTCGGTTATGAAGGGACGAGTCTTCTGAATGTGTCAGGACTCCTGAAAAAAGGACGGAAAAGACGTCGAGCTTCCCGTCTGAACGGTTGTGTCGTGAGAAACACAGGACACGCGTTGCGCATCTGACCGTCTTGTCGAAAGCACAAAAAGATCCTGGCCGTTAACAGTGATCACGCGGATCGCGGGTCACTTCGGATCTCTGCCCAAGATTTCACTTGGATCGCCGCCTCTCTTATTTTCGGCACGAGGATCGGGACACGTAGCAAGCATCCGGATAGATAGCCGAAGGGTCAGGCCGCTCCCGGCCGTTGATTGCCTTCTCTCGATCCGACAGCCCGCCCGTCATCATGCCGAAGGATGGGACACGTGTCGCACATCTGAGTGGAGTGGTGCCGAAGAGGGGGAAGATCTCGGCCGTTGATTCGGCGCGGAGTGCCTTCAACCTTCCCTATAAATAGGAGCCCCTCTCCCCAGGGCATTGTTCCGCTTTCTTCTTCTCCTGGCGCCTGTGCTTCCCTGCAATCCGCTCCCGAGTTTCTTGCTTTCGCCGGAGGAGAACGAGTCATCGAGGTCGTGCGAGGATTCCCTGTCTGTCGCCGGGGAGATTTCTGTCGCCGGAAGCCATCGCCGGGGAACTTCCCGTAGTTGGAGAGGCTATTAGCAGTCGGGGAGACTCTCTTTTAGAGGGTAAGCCTCAATTCTCTTTCTCCACTCTGTTGATACATGTCCAATAACTCCGCCTCGGTCGAAAGTAGCTTTTAGGCCGAGGGAGGTTCTTCCTGCTCCTCGTCCAGACCTCCCGAGTCTTCCTTATCATCTCCCTTTTCTTCCACTTCCTTTGCTTCTGCCAGGGCGGAAGAGGTTGAGATGTCTCAGGCTGAGGAAGCCGAGGCGGTTCCGGCTGTTGCCGAACCTTCTACCTCTGGTCGTCGCCCGACCGAGAGGGTTTCGGACATGGTGAGTGCCCTTGACGTTGACACCCTCAAGGTTATTTATCACTATTACCAGTTTCCGTCCTGGATGACTCCCGTTCTGCCCGGGAAGCATACCAGGGCCAACTCTGCCTGTCCGGGTAGTTTCTCTATTTATGAACACAGCTTCCGGGCGGGCTTTCGTCTTCCCCTTTGCTCCTTTGTCATCAAACTTCTTTGCTTCTATGGACTGGCTCCGTCCCAATTTTTTCCGAACTCTTGGCAGACCGTCTACGCTTTCTTGGCCACGCACTCTTATCTTGGTGCCGCCCCCTCGGTAAATGTCTTTCGCTACCTCTTCAAGATTCAGCCGCAGGAAAAATCTTGTTGGTATAGCTTCGTCTCCCGCTTCGGCCGGAGTATTTTTTCTGGGAAGCCCTCGTCCATTCATAACTGGAAGAAGGGCTTCTTTTTGTTACCCTTCCGGAGAAGGAGAATAGCGTTTGGCCCTTTCCTATTGAGTGGGCGCCTTTGGCCGAGGGCCTCTCCGATCCGCCTTCCCTCAACCCGGAGCAGCTCGACGTCGTGCACCTCTTGGAAGGCGATGCTCCGTATGATATTTCGGAGTTATTCGAGGACGAGGAGAGGCTCGTGCAAATGGGAGTTTGGCCAGATCCGACGATTTCTCCTCCTCGAGCCTTCCCTTACCTTCCTCTCGAAGGTATTCCGGGAGAGGCCGAGGGAGCTGCTACAGTCGAGTCTCCGGCCGAATCCCTTCCGACCGAAGAGGGCTCTGAGGCCTCGGCCGAGGGAGCTGCTGCAGTCGAGTCTCCGACCGAAGCCCTGCCGACTGAAGAGGGCTCCGAAACCTCGGCCGAGGGTGAGTCGGGCTTGAGTCGAAGAAAGTTGTATGCTTTAATTTGTTGCTAACCTTCTTTCTTTTTGCCCGCAGAGATGACTGGACTTCAGGGACTACTCAGCCAACTCTCCAAGCAATCCGGTCAGTCTCGACCGTCCCAGCCGCAGGCGGCGGAAGAAGGGGTGGCCGAAGGAGCTGCGGCTCCGAGTGCTCGGGCCACAAGGCAGACGGCGGCCTCGGTTGAAGGTCATGCTGCTGCTGCTGCGCTCGAGAGAGAGCGGCAGAAGGGGAAATCAGTCGCCCGAGGGGGCGGCCGACCCGCAAAGAGGGGCCGGGCGGATGATCCCGGCGAGAAGGAGTCCGCCCCCGCGGCTAAAAGGCCGACCGCGACGTGCTGCGCTCCACTCTCGACGCCCCCAGAATCGCAGAGGGGCGACTCTCCTTTGGCTACTGGGGCCGAGACGGAGGGTATTTCATTTCCCTTCGGGGCAGCCGGGACTCACATGTCCCGAGAGTACAGGCACGAGCCCTGGCGCCCGGACGTGGGGGTCTTCGCGGACGAGAGTCTGGAGGACTCTCAGACGTGCCTACGCCTCGTCCGCAGCTGGACCCTGCCGATGGCCGAGGACGAGATCAGGGAGCTTTCTTCGGAAGGCTTATCTTCTCAGTGCGTTCGGTATGCTGTCCAGGTAAAAAGTCCTTGTCCTTATCTTTGTTTTTTGGTTCCTTCTATTGTCTCGGACTTATCTTTCATTTCTTGTCTGTAGGCCGCGGTCATGTGCGGGGCCATGGCTCGCCGCCAGACCGCCATTCAGCAGAAGCTCTTGGACATCGACCGAGCTTCGGATCAGTTGGCCTCGGGTAAAGTAGCCGCGGTGCAGTGCGATCTGGGGGCGAACGTTGATGTTCTTCTCGGGGCTAATGCTCAGATGCGGGCCGAGCTGGGAGAGTAGAAGGAGGTGATCCGCACCACCTCTGAGGCTAAGATAAAGGCCAAGCAGGAGAGGGAGAGGGCCGAGAAGGAGTTGGAGAAGGCCCGAGCCGAGATCGCGCTTCTTAAGGCCGAGATCCAGGACAAGGCCGAGGAGTGCGCCGTGTTACGTCTCCGCCATGCCGAGGAGGTCTCGGCTCTGAAGGCGGATCTGGAGGCCAAGGCCAAGGAAGCTGAAGATGCTGCTTGCTCAGCTGTGGCAAGCTATAAGGCCGGCCCAGATTTCGCCGAAGAGATAATGGAGGCTCGGTCCAGGCCGCCTCGTCCGTGTTTGCTTTGGGGCTGGCTATCGCTCAGAAGGCGTGTCCGGCCGCGGACCTGACCGGTATCGGCTACCCAACGGATGAGGAGGGCGATGAGCTTCTGTCCTGGTGGGAAAAGCTCAAGGCCGAAAGAGCTCCGGCTCCTGCGGAGGGTGATGCGGCCGTTCCAATTCCGGTTGAAGCTTCTCCTCCAATATCTCCCAGCCAAGTTCCCGTTGATGTAGACGGCGATGATGCCGAAAGCTAGCATGGGGGCTTGTCCCGATTTTTGTGGTTTGCTTTTTTGAAATGTTGCGGCCAGGAGTATGGCCTATTCTGTACTTGTTCATATATATATGAAAAGTATTTTGCTTCCACTCATGTCTCTGTGTTCTGAATGAATGACCGAGTCTGGCTCTCTTTGTGGCCGAAGCCATGTTCCTTCCGATACGGTTTGTATGGCCGAAGCCACTCCTAGTACGGATTACACGGACTTAGAGAATAATGCCGCTCCCGATACGGTTTGCATGGCCGAAGCCACTCCCGGTAAGGTTTGCACGGACTTAGAAAAACCATGCCGCTCCCGATACGGTTTGCATGGCCGAAGCCACTCCCGGTACGGTTTGCACTAGGGCTGTAAACAGGTAGGATACGGATACGGAAACAGGTGTTTCCGTTTTCCGATTCCGATAACGATAACATGTTTCCGTTTCCGATTCCGATAAGATCGGAAAGTGCATTTTCCGTTTCCGTTTCCGATAAAATCGGAAAGTCCATTTTCCGTTTCCGATTTGTTTCCAATTCCGATATCGGAATCGGATATTATTTCCGATAATTACCGAAAACTGTCAATTTCTTGATTTATTTGTTTAAAACATATAGAATGAGACCTAAACATAACCAATACACCTTAGAATATTAGATAATAATCAATAAGATTAAAACACAATGAGTGTAAACCAAATATCCATAAAATTATATTTAAAAATCTGTTATATACATTAAACTTCACAACTAAATGTTAAAAGATACCTAAAAAAATACTTTCAACTAAACAACATTTCAACATAAAAAGAATTTTACACCACACAATAATGAAAATTTTCATCACTTCTCGATTGCTCCGATCTGCACCTCGGCCCAGGATGTGAAGGTATAAGTGTGATGGCCTTCCAAGGAGCTTCTGATTATGTTTGCTCATTATCCTATGATGTCAAGGCTTTCAGGATCTCATCCAAGCATCCATTTGTTACACTCGTTGGTTCATTAATGACACTTTTGTTTCCAGTTGAGATGTTGTGAACGATGACAACTGGAGGCCAAATAATAAGGTCTTCCTTAAGAGCTTTAATTTCGGGCACGGGGCTCATCTGGTAGACGCTTGAATTATCTGGAATCACGACCCAGTTCCAACCCATCAAAACACACAATGCTTTGTGAAGACCCCAAGTGTTCTGTTCTTATCACAACTTTGTGGGAATGGAATGCATGTGTGACCAAACTGTGTATCCATAAACTCCTTTGATTGGCTGCCAAAAAAAAAAAAAATTAAGACGAATCAACTGTGCGGAGACAACATTCATGGCACCGATTAACATAATTGACGCAAGGCTTATCCACCCAATGTCATGCAGAATGAAATAAATAGAAAGAAACTAAATACTTACTATATCCACCGGTTAACATAGTTGAGGCAAGGCTTATCCACTCAATGCCTCTTAAAAAATAGCCTTCTAAATTCTAGCACAGATTCTATGTTCTCATTGTACAGTAGGTGTTGTTACATGTAATGCTGAAATGCTCCCATTTGCCAATGGCAAAGACAGAAAAAAAGGAATGGGAAGAAAAGATATTTTTCACCGGCGGCCACTGTGGATGTTGATAGAGGCTGTTGTTGCTCCCACAACCCATTTAAAGTAATACTTCCCTCCCTTCTTCCTTTTCCTCCTTCAGAGGAACTCCCAATGCACATGAAACTACCTAGAACCTATCATAAATTTACAGAACCAGTCTCCTATTTTTCTTAACTTTAATGCAAATCAAAAAGCTTAAAAGGGAAAGAGAAATCCAGCCATGCAAAGTAGTAAAAGAAAACAAGACTCCATGTCCTTTCTAAGACTAGGAATTAAAACCAAATTGCAGAACCAGACCATTACTTGCCAGTTTTGGTTCTGGCTCAAAGGCCAATTTTGGCTGAACCAGCTGGATTTTGGCGTTTTGTGACTTTGTCCATATTGGAAGTGGACCAGTTCCGGCCATTTCTGATTTAGTTCGGCCAGTTTTTGGTACCATACTCAAGACCACACAGGGGGCATGCATTATTCAAAAAGTGCAGATGGTAGACATCTTCATGACACACATGTGCTATGAAGCATGAGAATGGCTGGGTTGATTGCACCAAAGACATCTCTATGTCCATATACCTAAGCTCATAGATCAAAGTACAACCTCTACTTGTCAAATTTCAGAAACAAGCATCTCTCACCCCATGTTACAGAATGATAGATGAATCCCATATAAACATAGAAATAACCCAGTCATAAATGTGATAACTAGTATTAGGACTAATTGTAATAAATATTATACCATAAACTAGTCAACCTTGTGAAAATTAAAAAACTCACTTATAAAGAAATGACAATTTATTATATGTAATGGAAAATTATCGGGGGAAGTTGACTACCTTCAGTATAAACTCAGCAACTAGGCTTGTTTTTGCCCCTCCTAAGACTAATCCCTGTAAGGAATGCATGATTTAAGAGGATTACGATACAGTGACAAAAGTAAACATAGAAACAAATTATATCTTAATTATAGCATGGTTACCTTCATAAACAAATCGAGATCTTCATCAGGCTTTATTCCAACATTTTTCTATCTTCTTGCAAGTTCCAAAACCATGTCTATTGGTGCGAAACTGTGTCAGTAACAGAATATAAAAAGAATATGTATGAATTCACATGTTTTACCATATTTAAATCCCACTCCTTGGCATTGCCCTGCAAACTCAAGAGTTTCTCTGACTGTTAGCAGACAAAGGAATCATGGTCCAACAGATTATGATAAACATTAGGACATTGACATGTCATCTGATAAAATCTATCATGATAGCATAACATGACATCACATTGTATCTCAAAGAAAAAAAAAACTAATATCAAGATTTAGTTTACTACAATCTTTAATAATACAACATCATAACATGACAATCTCATTAAATATCCTTAAGTAGCCAAGCTTTCCATAGCAAAGTGTTTCTTCATTCCTACAAAAGTAAACACATTTTTATGTTACATTTTTAAAAAGAATACATATATATAAAATGGCATGCAAAAGAAGATGTATATTTTTTCACCTAATGCAAATGAATTCTCGTTAATAAAGTAACAAATCAATATTGAAAGTCATCATCATCCTCCCTACAAAAGAAACAAATGAAAAGAACTTGTTAACATACATTAAAATTGTAAAATTCTAGTCATAATTTTTTTTTTTTTGTTCACACATATAATTCATTGTCAACATCATCATTATGTGAAGGAGCCACAAGTAAACCATCATCCTCTCGTGAAATTTCAGCATCCAAAATAGAAGCCGAAGTTATGGTGGATAAACTAGCTATAGATCCAACTTGTGGCACACCTAACATCATAAAGATAAAAATTAGAATTCACTTTGAGATAGTAAAATAAAAAAATTCACTTTGAAATAAAAAAATAAAAAAATTTATATACTTTTTTGCTTCAACCAATCTTGAGCACAAATGAGGGCTTCAACTGTATCTGGTGTCAAAGAACTTTGATAACAATCTAAAACCCTCCCTCCAGTACTAAAGACAGACTCTGATGCCACAGTTGACACTGGAATGCCCAAAATATCACGAGCCATCATAGCAAGAATTGGATATTTTCCTTCCTCTTCTTTCCACCATGCTAAAATATCAAAATTTCCACCATACTTCTCAAGAATAATTTCATTGCTTAACACAGGGGCTTCAAGATACAACTCCAAGTCTGATTTCAATAGTTGGTTGGAAGAGTTTTCTTTAAGGAAAAGATCAAGCTCTAACAACTCAGGATAAGAATTAAACTCTTCAGGTCCACTAATCAATGAGGCAAAAGTATTGGTCTCACTACTACTTGCAACATTAGAAGTCTCACTTCTATTAGACATAACTCTGCTTTGTTCTTCTGTGTATGCATTATAAAGCCTCATAAATGATCTCTGAAAGTCCTCAATTTTATTTGAGGCCTCTCCCATGATCCTCATTATAAATTTTTTCAAAAAAGAATTGAATGGTTTTCAATTTATAACGAGGATCTAAAATGTAGCCAAAAGATAATACTAAACTCAATGTCCGCCAATACTTATTGAACTTTTGAAACATGCATGTAGCCATGGAGACAATAAAGGGACGTGTATCTTTCAACCACTTCTTCAATGTGAAGTGAATTAAGCAAATATCATTGAAATAAAGATTTGCAGTGGGATACATTGTACCAGAAAGTCTATTTGTGACTTGATAAAATAGTAGCAAGCAACCTTTAGCCACTCTTATATTCTCCCATTCTTCAGAAGATGGCGGATTTTTGAACTCATTATCAAAATATGATAATCGATCAAATGTATGACGAAACTCATAAGCAATAGAAAGCATCTCATATGTGGAATTCTTTCTAGTTGAAACATCCAAGATAAGCTTTTTTTTCGGTCCATTAACTTGTTCTGAAGCTTTCCTAAAATGTTCCAATCTTATGTTTGAACCTCTAACATGCTTCACACTATCACGAATCTTTGAAATTGTCATTTCCAAAGGTCTCAAACCAGCTTGAACAATCAGATTTAGAATATGACAACAACAACGAACGCGAAATAAAACACCATCAAGGAGAAGACGACCACGAGGTCTCAAGACATCACAAAGCTCTCTAGTAAGCACATTATTTGAAAATGCATTATCCAATACAATGCTACATATCTTGCCATAAATATTCCAATCAAATAATTTTTCTTTAATCACCTTTGCAACTTCATTCCCACTATGAGATGTTACCTTCACAAAGTTAAGAATTCTTTTCTGCAATTTTCAATTCTTATCAACAAAATGGCAAGTCAAAGACATGTAAGAAGTAGTGCCAATAGAGGTCCAAAGATCTGATGTAATGCTAACACGCGAGAAGGACTCTTTAAGCATCTTATAGATCATTGTCTTTTCTTTTTCATATAACTTCATGCAATCAGACTTGATGGTGTTTCGACTTAAACATTTGAATTGTGGTTGTATACCACCAAGAAAATGCCTAAAAAAGGCATGCTCAATAAATGAGAAAGGATATTCATGCACAATAATACTCTTTGTAAAGTCCTCGCGACTTGTTTCTTGGTTAAATTGAAAACACTCAAGAGTAGTACTACCATCATTATTCGTCTCTGTGGGTCTCAAAAGCAATTGCCCCACACTAGGTTGTTTGTTGTTACTCCTTTTGTAATGAACACAATGACGCAAATGTAACTTAAGATGTGTAGTTCCCATTTTACTATCTCCTGACAATTCTTTGTGACAAAAATGACATGTAGCAACATATGTCCCATCTTTTCTTTGAGTCCTATCAAAATCCTTCCACAGTAAAGACCTCAATTTTCTCTTCTTTGCATGTTCAAGGGGAGGCACATGAGATGATGCTTGTGCATTACTCTCTACTTCAACAGTTTCAGAAATTCTGAACAACAAAGAAAATAAATGCACACTCTCAAAATGATGCATGACATTATAAAGCATGTCTAACATTTAAATAAAATTAAATAAAAAACCACATAATAGACCTTTGACTTTGAGGCATGGATTGATCCCCCTCTGCCATCTTTGATATGAGAAAATTATAGAATAGCCTACACGATCCAATGAGAGATAATGTGCTGCAAAAAAAAAAGAAAAAGAAAAGGAGAAATCTCATGTTATTATCTAATATGCGAATTTGGACACCGCCATGATATGGAAAGAACCGCTATAGGCCAAGGGTAGGTGTACTTTTATCCAAATTCTCTGCATGCTAGATACATGGGGAGATGAGAGACCCATGTGTATACATATTAACAAGAAAATAAAAGACAACCATTAGAAGATATAGAAAATTCTAGTTTTGGTCTTGTTTCTTTGACTGAGTTATTAAATGGGATATAGAAAATTCTGAGTGAGTGATTAAATGAATATAAATGAGCTATTAGATGAACGTAATTGAGCCCTGATCGAGCATGTTCAGACATAAATGACCAGAGCATGCTTATGCTCAAACTTGGCCTGGTTATTAATCAAGCCTAAAATTTTGTTCAAGTTAAGCTCAACTAAAGATGAACAAGACAAATTGCAGTTTTACTAAGCCTGCTCATATTTTGTTTATTGGGCACACTAATTCACTAACAACCTGAGTGATATATTGGAGTGGACATAAGCATGCAAATATATATATGTTGATAGATGTAAAGACAGACATTGAGACAAAAACACAAGTAAAAAAGATGACCACATGGAAATAATAAAAAAAAATCACAAACGAAGTTACGAAAGCCAGAAAAAGAAACTGAACGAGTTAGTACATAATCTTAATGTACTACACAGCAAAGCTTTTCGAACAAGGGCTGAAAGCCTGAAACTGAGACAAAAAAAAAGAAAAAAGCAAAGTTGAGACCTCAAGAGGAGACTGGAATTCAGAATAGGTTTACATTATTAGGTAACCCTCTGTAGATGTAGGTTTTCTTTTTTTACCTATCAAGTAAGTGGCATGCGTAAAAAACAAGTTTACAGATAAATGAATGAGAAACATGAGGTAAGAACAAGTGACGTTAGAACATGAGCCGTTAACCAAATGCCTATAAGAACAAGGGCTGCTCTCCTGACCAGACACCAATCAGCTAAAGAAACACTAAAAAGACCACAATTGCATGCTAATGGGGCCAGAAACTGGAAGTAAAAAGATGCTTTTCGAGTGAATTTTTTTTTGCGAAATCCATCAGAACAAGAAAAGACAACAAAGATTCAAGTTTAACCCTCCTGCAATCATATCTGATCTCCCCCTAGGTGCCGGTGAGGGGCCCCATGTTCCCCATCTTCACCAACATGAAAACCATACACCTCCCTACTTGATCGGTAGATAGCTCAACTCGAGACTAATGTGACTGTGTGGTCCCTGGACCTCAAGATCTGAAAACGTGGAAACCTGTTCTCGATTTGAGGAGGAAAAAAAAGATGACCAGAAGAAAAAAGCAAGGGAGGAGGGGAAGATCGGGAAGAAGAGGAAAGTAGGAAATGGGAGAGGGATTGAAGAATAAAATGCATACCTCCGGCCAACACCGTCACCGCTGAGGTCGTCGCCGGCCAACGTCGTCGACACTTCTGGGTTTCCCCTTCGTCGCCGACTCCGTCGAGGCCACTGTTGAGTTCTGCTGCAGCGTTGAGCAGCCGAAGAAGCTTTTGCCGTCGAGCGGAGGGGAGTGTTGTTCCAGCGGAGGGGAGCGTTGCTCTGCGGGATGGTGTGGTGGAGAGGGGAGGAAGTAGACCGAGGCCGCCGCGGAGTTCTGCTGCAGCGAGCAGTCGAAGAAGCTTTTGCCAGCGTCCAGCAGAGGGGAGCGTTGTCTGCGAATCTGCGGGATGGTGTGGTGGAGAGGGGAGGAAGCAGATGGAGTTCGGAGGGAGATGGGATGTGCGTTGGGGGCTGAACAGCAAAAGGGTTAGGGTTCCCACCTTTTACATAACTTCTCCTCCTCAACCGTCAGATTAAACAAGATCTAGTGGCTAGTATTTATTGTTAATAAATTTAATAATAATCGGATTCGGAAAACAGAAAACGGATACGGAAACAGGCGTATCCGATTCCGATTCCGATAGCTTATCGGAAATATCCGTTTCCGATTCCGATAACTATCGGACGGATATTTTTTATCGAATACGGATATTTTTTTCCGGAAACGGATCGAAAACTCAGATAATCGGGTTTCCATTGACAGCCCTAGTTTGCATGGACTTAGAAAACCATGCCGCTCCCGATACGGTTTGCATGGCCGAAGCCACTCCCGGTACAATTTGCACGGACTTAGAGAATAATGCCGCTCCCGATACGGTTTGCATGGCCGAAGCCAGTCCCGGTACGGTTTGTACGGACTTAGAAAACCATGCCGCTCCCGATACGGTTTGCATGGCCGAAGCCACTCCCGGTACGGTTTGCACGGACTTAGAAAATAATGTCGCTCCCAATACGGTTTGCATGGCCGAAGCCACTCCCGGTACGGTTTGCACGGACTTAGAAAACCATGCCGCTCCCGATACGGTTTGCATGGCCGAAGCCACTCCCGGTACGGTTTGCACGGACTTAGAAAACCATGCCGCTCCCGATACGGTTTGCATGGCCGAAGCCACTCCCGGTACGGTTTCCACGGACTTAGAGAATAATGCCGCTCCCGATACGGTTTGCATAGCCGAAGCCACTCCCGGTACGGTTTGTACGGACTTAGAAAACCATGCCGCTCCCGATACGGTTTGCATGGCCGAAGCCACTCCCGGTACGGTTTGCACGGACTTAGAAAACCATGCCGCTCCTGATATGGTTTGCATGGCCGAAGCCACTCCCGGTACGGTTTGCGCGGACTTAGAAAACCATGCCGCTCCCGATACGGTTTGCATGGCCGAAGCCACTCCCGGTACGGTTTGCGCGGACTTAGAAAACCATGCCGGACATGATATTTCAAAAAAGAATTTTATTCATGACTTCCGGCTAAATTCCAGGGGAAATAACATACATGAAGTAGCGCCGAAGGCGTTCCACATTCCAAGTACGAGGAAGAGGTTGGCCCGAAAGGGTTTCCAACCGATAAGCCCCTCGTCGGATTACTTCCCTTACCCGATAAGGTCCTTCCCAATTGGGAGAAAGCTTCCCCGCGTCTTCGGCCGGCTTAGATGCGTGAGCATTCCTCAACACGAGGCTCCCGGCTTCAAAGTTTCGGGGCTTCACTCAAATGTTGTGGTATCTTGCCATGCGCTGCTGATAAGCCGCCAGCCGAATGCGAGCTTGATCCCTTGTTTCTTCTATAAGATCAAGATGATATTTTAGAGCTTCCTCATTGGTTTCCGGATTATGAGTGAGAACTCTCGGCGAGGGAAGGCTGACTTCGATAGGAATAACGGCTTCTACCCCATAAGCCATGCGGAAAGGGGTTTCGCCGGTGGGGGTTCGGCTTGTAGTCCGATAAGCTCATAGAACGCTTGGCAGCTCTTCCACCCATCGGCCCTTGGCCTTGCCGAGGCGAGTCTTCAATCCTTGTAAGAGACTTCGGTTAGTGACCTCGACTTGGCCATTCGTCCGTGGGTGTGCTACCGACGCAAACTTGTGGAGGATGCCGAAACTGGCGCAGTTGTCCTTAAACCGATGGCTATCTAATTGTTTGTCGTTGTCTGAGATAATTGCCCGAGGGATGCCGTATCGGCAAATGATGGACTTCCATACGAAGTTCCATACGTTGCTATCGGTTATGGATGCGAGGGGTTCGGCTTCTACCCATTTGGTAAAATAGTCCACCGCCACAATAAGGAACTTCCTCTGGCCAGTGGCGACGGGAAAGGGCCCTAGGAGGTCAATTCCCCACTGGGCGAAAGGCCAGGGGTCTGATAAAGGAGTTAGAAGGGTTGCTGACTAGTGGATGAGGGAGTTGAACCTCTGGCATTGATCGCAACGGCGGACGAGGGCGGTTGCGTCTTCTCGGAGCGTCGGCCACCAGTATCTCTGCCTTAAGAGTTTATGAGCCAAGGCCCTTCCTCCTGCGTGTGCTCCGCAGACCCCTTCATATACCTCCCGAAGTGCATAATCAGCTTCGGCCGGGCAGAGGCATCGCAAGAGTGGTCGGCCGAAGGATTTTTTATATAGTAGCCCGTCCAGGAGGAGGAAGTGGGAAGAGCGCTACCGAATGCGACTTGCTTCCTTTGGATCGGACGGGACTTCTTCTTGGAGGAGGAAAGCGACTAGGGGAGTCATCCAGGTCTCTGCTTCGGATTCACTCACTTGCATGACCTTGGATTCTTCGAGACTCGGCTCGGCCAGTTCTTCTACGAGGATCATTCGGCCTCCTCCCCCATCTTGAGTCGACGCTAGCCAGGAAAGAGCATCGGCTCTAGCGTTTTCGGCCCGAGGGATTCGCACAATCTCGTAAGAATTGAATTGAGCAAGAATCTTGTGGGTTACCTGGAGATAGGATGCCATTATTGCATCCCGTGCCTCGTACTCCCCGGTAATGTGACTGGAGATTAGCTGAGAGTCGCTGAATGCCTTTATGTTCTGCCCGCCGAGCTTTCTAGCGGCCTGAAGGCCGGAGATGAGGGCTTCGTATTCGGCAGTATTGTTGGTAGCAGGGAAGGAGAAGTGCAGCGCATACTCCGTGATGACCCCTTCCGGAGACGCCAGGATCCATTCGGCGCCGCTACTCATAGAGCATGCGGACCCATCGACTTAGAGTCGCCACTCATCCGCTGAAGGTGGAGGAACCGAAATGTCTTCGGCCTCGGGTGTAGTTATGACTTCCGGCCGAGTGGCCGAGGAAGCTTCGGGTGTGAGCTCGGCGATGAAGTCAGCCAAAGCTTGATCTTTTATTGCCGTCCGCGGCCCGTAAGAGACATCGAACTTTCCTAGTTCGATTGCCCATTTTGCCAGTCTACCGGATACCTCCGGCCGGGAGAGGACTTGCCTCAAAGGCTGATCGGTAAAGACCTTTATTGAATGAGCAAGGAAGTAAGGCCGGAGCCTTCTTGTTGACGAGACGAGTGCTAAATCCAGTTTCTCAAGAGCAAGGTACCGAAGCTCTGCTCCTTGGAGGACTCGGCTTATGTAGTAGACAGGCTTCTGAATACCGTCTTGTTCCCGGACGAGGACGGCACTGACAGCTGTTTCAGACACTGAGAGGTAGAGAAACAGCGGCTCTCCATGGACCGGCTTGGATAGGACGGGAACGTTGGAGAGATAGACCTTCAGCTGCTCGAAGGCTGATTGGCACTCGTCAGTCCAGGAAAAGCTATTGGTCTTTTTCAACAGTTTGAAGAAAGGAAAGAAATAATCCGCTGCCCTTGACATGAAGCGGCTTAAGGCGGCAATTCTTCCATTCAGCTTTTGGACCTCTCGGACGTTGGCCGGAGGGCGCATTTGAATGATAGCCGAGACCTTCGTGGGATTAGCTTCCACCCCTCGGCGAGTGACCATATAGCCGAAAAACTTTCCGGAGGCCACGCCAAAGGCGCACTAAGCTGGGTTTAGCTTCATTTTATATTTGCGCAGAGTAGAGAATGTTTCGGCCAAGTCAGTCAGATGGTCTGCAGCGATGTGGATTTTCACTAGCATGTCGTCGATGTAGACTTCCATATTGCGGCCGAGCTGTGGAGCAAATATTCTGTTGATGAGTCGTTGATAAGTTGCTCCAGTATTCTTCAGGCCGAAGGGCATCCGGGTATAACAGTATAGACCGAGATCAGTTGTGAAGCTGGTCTTGCTTTCATCCTCCGGATGCATTCGGATCTGATGGTAGCTTGAGTAGGCGTCGAGGAAGCTAAGTAGCTCGTGGCTGGAGGTTGCGTCCACCACCTGATCTATCCGAGGCAGCGGGAAGCTATCCATCGGACAGGCTTTATTGAGGTTGGTGAAGACCACACACATCTGCCACTTGCCATCTTTCTTGGGCACCATTACCACATTGGCGATCCAGTCAGGATGGTGTACCTCTCGGAGATGCCCCGCGTTCAGCCCCTTTTGTACTTCGGTTTGGATGGCCGTCCTTCTTCCCTAATTGAAGGTGCGCCGCTTCTGCTTGACCGGGGGCTGGTTGGGATCGACATGCAGCCGATGCTCCGCTATCTCCGGGTCGACTCCGGGCATGTCTGCAGGAGACCAGGCGAAGATGTCGAGGTTTTCTTTTAAGAATTCGGTAAGTCTTTCGGCCTCAATCTTCTCTAGGCCGGAGCCTATCATAAGAGTCCGACCTTCTCCTCCCGGAACCGGGATGGCGATAAGTTCCTCTCCTAGGGATGCTTCGGCCGAAGATTTGATTGACAGGGATTCGGCCGTAGCCTTCCCTTTAACCGAGATCATATAACACTGCCGAGCTGCTTCTTGGTTCCCCTTAGCTTCACCGATTCCATGACTGGTATGGAATTTCAGCTTTTGGTGGAAGGACGAGGGTACAGCTTCGATTCCGCCGATTATCCTTCGGCCAAAGATGGCGTTATAGGCTGAGTCGACCTTGACAACGACAAAATCCGTTTCGACAGTTAACTGCCGAGGAGCTGAACCTATAGTTACAGGGAGCCGGATGATGCCTTCTACTCGGCAGGGCGAACCGTTAAAACCGAATAGAGGCCTCCGGTGAGGCTTCATATTAGCCTCATTCAAGCCCATTTTTACAAAACAATCGTAAAACAATACATTTGGGACACTTCCATTATCGATGAAGATACGATGAACATCGTAGCTATTTATTACAGCATTTACAACAAGGACGTCGTCGTGAGGAACCTGAATGTCTGTCAGATCCTCTTGGCCAAAGGTAATGTCTTCCTGACGAGACCGCTTCGGCTCGACATCGACCGCTGCTACTGTTGAAGTGCTAAGCCGACAACGCCTCGGCCCCTCCCCCGGTCCTCCGGATATCATCATAATAATTGACCCAGCACTAGGTTGTTGGTGCGATGTATCCGCCGGGGCCGGTGTAACCTCTGGCTGAGGCGGGACCTCTTTGTCCGGGAGTTGACGTTGCCTGGCTGCTTCAGGAACGTCCCGGTTCTGTTGTTGTTGAGGTTGTCCTTGGCGGTACTATGGCAGACGGCCTTCTCTGATGAGGCGATCAATTTCCTCCCGAAGGTGCCGGCATTCGTCAGTCGAATGACCGGTTTCCCGATGGTATTCACAATATTTGCGGGGGTCCCTTCGGCGAGGGTCAGTCTTGATGCGCTCCGGCTGCCGGAGCATGCCTTTTACCTCCAAAAGCATTCGGAAAGGGGAGTAGGTAGTGGCAGGTACCGCGGCTGTAGATCCCGTCGCTTGTCTCGGTCCCATTCCTCCCTCCGATATCGCTTGCGAGAGGATTCCTGATCTTCAGGTCGAGGACGAACCGCTGGAGGGGTAGGTGCCGACACTGCCTCGGCAGTACTCTTGCCCTTAGACATCATTATGGCTTCCCGGTTGATGTATTTATGGGCCCGAGCTACGAGGTCCTGGAAGGTGGAGGGATGGCGCTTCCCGATAGAGCTGAGAAGCCCTTCGTCTATGCATCCACTGATTACGGCCGAGACCGCAATCGAGCTGTCCAGGTTTGGGATTTGGGCAGCTTCGGCCTGGAACTTGGTGAAATATTCTTGGAGGGTCTTGGTCGGTCCTTGCCGAATGGCTAACAGACTGGCCGAGGTTTTGCACTGCTGGGTGGCATCATAGAACTGGTCGATGAACAATTGGCCCAACTGGACTAAAGAGTGGATAGAATTGGGGGCCAATGTCTCGAACCAGGTTAAGGCTGTTTTTTCAAGAGTGAGGGGGAAGAGACGGCAGCGAACTGCCTCAGAAACCCCTCGAACAGAGAGATAGGTATTGAACCTCTGGAAGTGGCAGACCGGATCTGTCATTCCATCATAGAGAGGGCCTTTCGGCAGTTTAAAGTTAGGAGGTACCTCGGTGGCCAGAAGCCCTGGCGAGAACGGAGTTTGCTCTAGAATGGTCCTGGCGAGAGGCGCTCCGTATGGCTGAGATACCATCTGCTGCATCTGTTTCCTCATTGCCGTCAGCCGCCGGTCTAGGTCCGGGGCGGTTGAAGTAGTGACCGAACGTTCTTCGGTCTTGATTGGATGAAACTCGGACGAAGTATAGTCTTGCTCCGTTATGATGTGGTTGGCGCGAGGGACTCGAGCAGGCGGTGCAAAGGGCTCGCTGCGTGCCGTCGTGGCCTTGTCAGGAAAGACCTGCGAGGGCGTCGGCCGAAGCCTTGCATCTTGAGCAGGGCAAAATAGAGGCGGTACTTGTTGGGGGAGTTGGCCCAGTAACCCCATGCGCTGGGCGATGGCGGATACCATATCTCGCAGGGGCGCCAAAGAAGTAACGGTGGCGGCTAGTGTTGCCACATGTTGTTGAAGTTCTTCCATCCGATTGTCTCCAGGAGTTAGGGACTCCGGTATGACAGGAAGGGAAGAACCTTGTGGAGTAACAGACGGGGTGCCTTCGGAGTGGAGCGGATGTGCTGAAGTTGCCCGCGTCTCTGCCTCGTCTTGTCCGGATCGTCTGGTCACTGGACGATGAGACATGACTTCTTGTTAGTTTCCCACAGACGGCGCCATGTGATGTAGCCGAAGCTATCACGATCGGATTCTGAGACTGGAATCCGATGATGGAACCCGAAGCTGGATCGGATCGGTGAAGAGGACCGACGGGGATCCGGAACGAGACAAGGGCGGAAACGGGGCCGAGGATCCGAAGCCGAGAGGTGCCCAGGTGAGGCCGAGGCTCCTTCGGGCGAGGCGGACCAATCGGCGCAGGGCGAGGCCGAGGCTCCTTCGAGCGAGGCGGACCAACCGACGCAGGGCTAGGCCGAGGCTCCTTCGGGCGAGGCGGACCAACCAGCGCAGGGTGAGGCCAAGGCTCCTTCGGGCGACGCGGACCAACCGGCGAAAGGCGTCGAGACCGGAGGGAGAAGACCCGAGGTCGGCGACCGAGACCGACTCGGAGAGGTCTGCGAAAATTCAAACCGAAGCCCCTGCAGAAGGAGGAAAAGAAAAAGAAGAAGCAGTCAGTAGGAGTCCCGGGCTTCGGCCCTAAGGAACTCCCTCCGACGGCTAAGTTAGCTTCTGAAGAAGATTTGATTCAGAAGAGAAGGAAGAAGAAGAAACAGCTTTAATGTTTTTTGGACTGTAGTCCTTGGGTCGAGAAGACATACCTTTGGTAATAAATAGTCGTGTATTTATAGCGGAGGATAGAGGTTGCTTAGTGATGGCAACCGATATAGGACTATGTTCTGGTTTACTGATAAACCGTCATAGCGCCTAATCCTCCCACCGGAGTGGGCTGGATACGGCTATTGGGCCGAAGGGGGAGGGGCCGCTTATGGGCCTGATGCCGCTTAGTGGGCTGGAGCCTACTGGGCTGAGGGTTGCTGGGCCGCTAACAAGCCGAAGGCTATTAGGCCGCTGATGGGCCGAGGATTGTTGGGCCGCTGATGGGCCGAAGACACTGGGCTGCTTACTGGACCGAGGACCACTGGGCTGCTTACTGGGCCGAAGGCTACTGGGCCGCTAATGGGCCGAAGGCTACCAGTGAGCCTTTTATTGCCGTCGTTGGACTAATCTCAGTGTTGGGCTTATTTTAATGGGCCGAATCGAATTCTGCCTCATCAATTTTTAATAAATTATTTATAAACAGAGCCAGTCTAACTCAACCCAACCCAACCCACTCACTATTGAATTGGGCTGATTAGGGTTAAATTTGGGTTGAATTTGGGTTGCGCTAAAATTAGGCTGAACTATTTAAAATTTGTGTTAGACCTAAATGATCACATAACCCAGGTTACTCAGCCCAACCCATCCAATTTACATCCCTACTGGCTACCCATCAAAGTATCACGTCTAATTGGAGTTAACTGCATGTTAACAGGCTGGAAAGCATTCTCAACGGGAATGGGAATGCTTTATTTTCTCTTTGTTAATGTTCCCATTAAAAGAGGATAAAGGTACTAATGTTTAATTGATACCTTGCAACTTGGGCTTTTTCCATGGCAACCTCTGACTGGCACAGCGCACGATTCTGAGGTTGTTGGCTTATGGTTCGTGTTCTCTGGGTCACCATGTTGCTGGGTTGGATTGTGGGCCGGTAGACTTAAGTGGCCCCGATGAGGGAAGAATCCGTCTATGGGCTCGGCCCGCCAAGGGCCTAGCACTCAGCCCACTAACAAGATGGGTATGTCCGGACGGGACATACTTACCCGGATGCACGAATCCGCTTCTAAAAGGGGAAGCGCATAGGAACCTTAGGGGTCAAGGAATAGAGTTACATATTGGAAGGCCTCAAGTTTTCGCACCTAACCCCACTTAGAAAAGCAACTTGGAGGTAACGAAATAAGATAGGTTCATTACTCCGCACTCAGCCATTCAGCTGTTGCCGTGTATGTCTTTCTGCACTTTGCTGACTTGGGCATTGGAGGGTGCACCATTGGAGTCATTCGGACGAGCCCCCTGACATACTCTTCTAGACACAGGTTCACATTCAGCTGGCGGACTGACTCAAAGGCCAAGTTGGCACTTGATGATTTGGCTGCAATGTTTTTTTTTTATGCCGTCTTTAGGAACGATTCAGCCATGTCGCATCAAACAAGATGCCGAACTGACTATAATGAGTCTGAGGCCACTATGGAGATCATATCCTTCTCACAAGACTTCCAAATCATCTTGCTCCTGCAGCTTTGGGAGCGTTAGTGGTATCCTATACAGTCCCATCACTAGTAGCACCTATTTCGAGACCTATTGATGATAGGATTGAGGTGCTTTCGGATAAGGTGGCCGAGTTAAAAACCATTGTTACCATCTTGGTGCTGCTCTCCGATATGGTGGCAGCAATCACGTAGGACATGGGACTCCTAGGTATTAAATAATTATTTAATTGATCTATCATCTCACTCACGATAATATTATCGACCAAACTTTCGATCAAATTGAGTGCCAACCAACACTGTATAATCATGGAAGGCAATAGAATTTAATAACCTGCTCAAAAAATATTTCTATCATCAATTACTACGTGGCTATAATCCTTCACTCGTACTAATTCTCATAAGCGAACTTAAGATATGGTCAATTGTCAAATCTTAATTGACTCACTTACTTGAATTAGATGTCCCAAAGTATTATCAGAAAACACATTTTCTAATATACTGTCATATCCTAGTCAAGGACTCCTGGACATCATTTTTTAGAACATTCTCTCTCTAATTATTGAGCGAATGATCTCTTATTGACTACACGATCACCTTCGAAGATATTCAGAAGGATCTAATCACTTAACTAACTAAAATCCTATGGTTAGAGATATATCAACCAAGGTTAAAATCTATAAGTCCATCGACAAAGTGTCTTTGGTGTCTCAGGTCAAAGGACCAACCACGTTACTATAACAATAAAGTAAATTGGTTGACAGTTAGATAATTTACCATCCAGTGATTCATTTTAGATCAGTTCAATGAACTCATTCACCAATGAGCACATACAAGTACGTCTTAGTATCTCCACACTAGTGACTATGAGACCAGTCACCATCATCTTATGAGCAGAAGTAACATGTATTAGTCTCATCGAATATTTTATATCTTTCTCAAATATCTTCTGACTGTGAATAATTAAGAATATGTATTTATAAGATATTAATCTCATCATAATTTAATATCCATTGCACATATTTATGTACTTTATTATGAAATAATATATCGAATTACACATAATGAACATGATACCTTTATTATTATTAATTGAACAATATAATATAATTGTTATGTGTGATTAGTTTGACGGACATATATAACTAACCATCTTAACATTTTAGGGGTCGCATAATGCAATTAGCAGTTATAGGAAGTGTTGGCTACGTGGGAGAGAGGGATTGTTTCTCTCTGAGACTCTAGCCTCCAACCGGAGGAAACCTTTTCAAGGCGACTATGACCTAGTAGGAAAATAGGGGAAGGACGATTAGGATTTGTACAGGGATAGGAGTAATATTTATAGGATCCCATTGCGTGTAGTAACCCTAGCTATTGTCAGAATTTCACAATAAGAACTAGGTGAGGTTTCAGAGAGAGAGAGTGTTGGCTACGTGGGAGAGAGGGATTGTTTCTCTCTGAGACTCTAGCCTCCAACCGGAGGAAACCTTTTCAAGGCGACTATGACCTAGTAGGAAAATAGGGGAAGGACGATTAGGATTTGTACAGGGATAGGAGTAATATTTATAGGATCCCATTGCGTGTAGTAACCCTAGCTATTGTCAGAATTTCACAATAAGAACTAGGTGAGGTTTCAGAGAGAGAGAGAGAGAGAGAGAGAGAGAGAGAGAGAGAGAGAGAGAGAGAGAGAGAGAGAGAGAGAGAGAGAGAGAGTTGCTTATATGAGGATTATCCTTCTAATATTGTTGTGTCTTCCAGGGGATCTAGAGGACGTGGGAGGAAGGCTAGAGGCGATTAAGTATTCGATTGAGTCACTCTTAATCGACTAAGACTCAACACTCTAACCAACTAACTATTTGAAATATCGACTAAGTCTTCGACTAAGTCACTCTTAATTAATTCACTCTTCTATCTTGCCAACTTAATCGATTAACTGCCTTTCTATCAATTATTCTCTCTATCAATTAAGTCTTTGGACTTCGACTAAGTAAGCATGCCTACTTCACTTAATCGATTAACTATCTTTACATCGATTAAATCTCGAAGTTCAATTAAGTCATTTATATCGATTAACTACCTTTGTACAATCAACTTTTGAGTCGCTCCACTTAATCAATTAATAGTTTTTTTTATTGATTAAGTCTTTGAATTTCGACTAACTTCAACTATGTGAGTCTCTTAATCGATCAAACCTATCGGTTGCAGTTATGTGTTTCATTTTACTTAATCCCGATCGATTAATTCACCTGTTACAATTAATGATTAACCCATTAGTTAGTCGATTAACTGACCAGTTAGCGATTAACTGCTTGCCTTTGGTGGACTTAATCGACTAATTGGTTGTCTTTCAATTAATTGCATGTTCTGGGTGGATTTAATTGGTTGTCTGATCAAGTAACAATTAACTCATGCAAACCAGTATCAACAAATTGAAGATTTTCTAAGTTAAGACACCTACTTTGTGGAATTTGATCTTCAATGTATAAAACTGAGACTTTGGACATGAAATTTTGACATGTGAATATGTTAATCCGAGGAGCTATCAGTCATGACTTATGCCATGTAACATTTGTCATGAGAGCCTCTTTATGTGTTGGAGGATATGTGATAAGTTTGTGCCATGGCGAGTAGAATTTGATCAAATGGAAATCAGTTTGATAAACAATGTGCCTATATGTTATTCGATATTTATTACCATCAGATCTAATCTAGATTAGTAAAAAACACGTGATTCCATATACTAAATGTGACCATACTTTGTATCATTTTTTTATTTGAATTATGTATAGAATTACTCAATTCCTTATGATTATGATTAGATATCACTTGCAATTCTAATTTTATTATACCTTTAGCTTGTGGTGGGTATATGATGTTGTGGCGTCCTTGCCGACCCAGTTCGATCGTGTCGACTTACTGTGAACCGACGGGTCACCACCATAGTGAGAACAACCCAAATATATCCACAAATCTCAGAGTGAGCATACATACATCTATGATCAAATGAAACAACCATTACAACTACAAGATAATCTACTAATTAAGGAATAAATGTTGAAATAACAAAGTACATTTTCAGGATCTCTACAAATCCAAATGAAACTATTACATCTTAAGAGTTTAGACTAACTTATTACATCAAGATTCTAATTGAAAATAACATAAACCTACGCTTAACTATAAAGTCCTCAAATTTTGAGCTCTAAGCTTCAAGGTCCTCCCCAAGTTCGGCCTCAATATTTATCTTAGGATTTACCTCTTTTTAATGTGTTATTAGCAAGGGTGAGTTCAAACTAAATCAACAAACTCATATTGCACTAATCCACAATTTTGTATTCATTCATATACATTAGAGAAGTACTATAAACATATATAGACACTGGAACAATAATATCATAAGTACATGCTTATGATCTTTAACATGTTCTTTATCATCTACTCATACTAAGTACATATTAATCTTGCATATTTTCATGATTCTTAGTCATATAGCATGGTTCATAACATAATTCATCATAACAAAGTTCATAATTATAACATGCACACACATCATCTTATCACTTAATTACTTGGAACATGCATATAAAATCAACAATAATTTTTAAATATTTAAATAGTTCCCTTAAGATTGTTCTCATCCTTCGGGCTTTAATTCTTGAAAATCAAATAGAGCCATCTGATGAGAAACATATCAAAAATTAATGTCTAAAAATGTTAAAAATAATCAATAAATTGGCAATTGGTCAGATTAACCTTTAGGATTGATCTCATTCCTTGTGATTTTAGTTTCGATCTCCAACGAAAGGCACACTTAGATTGGACGGTCATTGTTGAATTTTTCGATCTGACAATAAAAATTAAATCCAAGGGATGGAAAGCAACCTAGAGGACGTATTTAAATATTTTAAATTTTTTTATAATTTTTATTTATTTTTTAAGATGGAGAAAATGAAATTTCGATGGAGATGAGTCTTGGGACTCATATAGTTGGCCCACATATATGTTAACGCGAACCAGGACGCGTATAAGTTAGATCACCCTCCCAAATTCCTACATCCTAATATTAAAAAGATAATAAAAATCATCAAAAGTTTTAAAATATTCAAATACCTCCCTTTAAGTTGGTTTTCACTTTTTCGGATTTAATTTTTACCGTCAATCAAAAAAATCAATAATACTCTACAAAATCAAGTGCGTCTTTTGTTAGAGATCAAAACTAAAATTTCAGAAGATAAAATCAATCACAAAGATTAATCTAAAGATTTTTTTTTATTTTTTGACTTTTTTTTAGATATGCACTCAATCAAGCGACTAACATTAATTTTCAAGATCATATAGTGAAAATTAAAGTTCCGAAGATGGGAACAACTTAAAAGGCCTATTTAAATATTTAAAATTATTAGTGATCTTTATTATTTTTTTAAACATGATATTGTGATCTGTCTGATTGTGTATCAATTATAAATTAATCTGTGAATCTCAATAACCCAGGCGAGAAGACTCTTTTATTACTTATACTCACATTCTGATCACAGTAATCTACCTAGGCGATACCAAACTATTAAGCTGAAATCTGATCTGTGAACCTCCCTGATGCGGCAGAATCCGATTCGGCCCATTGCAGCAGGCCCAAACCCCATTCAGCCCAACAGCAGCAGTGCTAGGCCCTCCGGCGGCCTTCGGCCCGCTAGCGGCCCAGCAGCCCTCGGCCCATAAGCGGCCCCGTCGCTCCCGGCCCAACAGGCTTCAGCCCGTCAGCGGCCCATCAGCCTACGGCCCGGGAACAGCACGGCGGCCCAGGGCCCAGCAGGCTTCGGCCCGTCAGCGGCCCAACCCCCTCCGGCCCGGTAGCCGAATCCGGCCCACTCCGGTGGCGGATCAGACGCTATGGCGGTTTATCAGTAAGCCTCCTTTTAGTCCTATATCGGCTGCCACCGTTAACCATCCGCTACCCTCCGCTATAAGTATCCTGCTACTTGTGGCCAAGGAGGGGTGTGGGAAAAACGGATGCCCCTCTAAGCTTCCGAAACCCCTTAAAGGACTACTGTCCGAATAGGGTTCTAGCTGTTTCCTCTTGCTTCCTGAATCGAATCTTCTTCAGAAGCTAACTTGACCGTCGGAGGGGGTTCCTCAGGGCTGACGCCCGGGACTCCTGCTGACTGGTTCTTCTTCTTCTTTCCCTCCTGCAGGGGCTCGGTTCGAATCATCGCCGACCTCCCCGAGTCGGTCTCGGCCGCCGACCTCGGACTCCTCTCCCCGGTCTCGACGCCGAACGCCGGCTGCCCTGCGCCAGGAGACTCGGTCTCACGCTGAAGTAGCCTTCGGACTCGCCGTCCGAGGGCGATCCCGTCGGTCGCCCCGCGCCAGGAGACTCGGCCTCGCGCTGAAGGCGCCTTCGGACCCCCTCGTCGGAGAGCGAGCCGTCCCCCCGTCCGATCTCGGACTTCCCGGCTTCCGCTCCGACGCCCGTCTACGGCTCCGCCGACAGGAGCTCCTGCCCGCACCGCGCCTTCGTCCGACCGAAGGAGCAGCGGCTCACTATCCAAGAGCAGCTCCGGCGGCAGATCGCGCCCCCCGCGGGCGGATCCTCTTCACTCTAAAAGAGCCTCGGCTTCGCCCCGCTGTGGATCCCCGTCGGGTCCCCTCGTCACCGCTCGATCCGGACCGGCTCCGGATCCTCCTTGTTTCGGATCCCCGTTTGCGGGATCCGGTCGTGATAGATCCAGTCTACATCACTCCCTATCAATGTTCGGGCCATGATTGGAACACAGAAGTAATAGAATAATTTAAGTATAGGAAGCGAATAACCTCTCTATTCAAAATCATGCGTTTGAGTAGTGTTTACTCTTTAGATTTTTGAAGAGAGAGTCAAAATTTTTGAAAAAAATCTAAAAATAATTAAATAGTGGAAAAAACGGAATAAGAGGGTGAGAATGAATAAGAGAATGATACTTCAGTGACACATAAGTTGAGGAATTTTAAGTGCTCCAAAAGTTGCAACGATGACTTCAAAGTCTCATTCATTTATCCTAGTATTACTTTAATTTTTATACTGCTATTCTAAGGTTATATCCAAAATCGAAAAGGCAAAACGTTAAATAAATACGCCCTAAACTCAAAATGGATTTTTTATTTGTCCTTTTGTAGCCTCTCGATTACCACATGAATGAAGTAACCCATAAAAAGACCATCTCCAAAACTCATTCTAGATTTATTTTTCATGATATATATTTTAAGGAACAAAAAGAAATTCATATCACACTAAACTACTTTCAGTTAATACTCCTAAAGGACTTCTTAACCTCTCTCAACCACTCCATGTAAGTTGGCAGGAGAAATTGAGCATGTGTTGGATGCAAGAGATAAGTGCGTTTAGACAGGTGGTGCAGATTTTATTTTATTTTCTTGGGAGGGGGTGGGGGCAAAAAAAACTATAGTTTTTTTAATTTATACTCAATTATATGTAAATCAACCTAATTTAGTTTTAGCACAATTAGTTACATAATTAGAGATTACACAAACAGGTGGAGTGTCCTTGTCAATGTTTACAACATAAATATCAACAAAATAGATTAATCGAGAGAAATACATGTTGGATCACAAATGGTAGTCATTAACACTAACATGCAGGAACCAAGGAGGGGAAAAACAGGCATTAAATATTCTCATCTTCATTCTCATCATGTGAAAAGTGCCATTATCCAAAAAGATGGGAATAAAAAATACAAATTAGAGAAAATTTGTCCCTGGAAAAACTCTCTGAAGGGACGAAAGTATGATCAGATATATTACAGATTGCTATGTACTTCACATCAACTTAGACATGTAATTTTAGTTCAAGGAACGCTATGGTTTTGATGCAATATGATAGAAGAGAGAGAATTACAATATAAGAAACGGATTAATTTTTACATATATATTTTTGAAAAATATCATTTTTACATCTATACCTCCATCTCTCAAGTACTTTGCCAATACTTCTGAAATCTTCAGAAAAGTTGTATTTATATCCTTCCATCAAATAGTGTAAATTCCAATGGAATATGCCAAAAAGATTTTATAAATCTTGATAATGTCAATGGTACATATACAAAATTCTTGTGAATCGAGGGACATATATGTAAGATATTAGTAAATTTAGGGGTATTTATGCAAAATCCTTATATTTGATTTAACGACATTTTAACGGAGGGATATAACTATAACCTTTCCGAAGATCTCAAGGGTATTATTGACAACAATATGTTGGAGTTAGGGGGTATAAATTTAAATATATTATTTTTCAGAAATATAATACAAAAATCTCTTAATAAGGGGATGATAAAAGAAGAACCTAAAGTGAAAGGCACCAGACTCTCTTCTAATATACGTAGGAAGGTTAGACGTAGTATTACTCCTAATGCACTTTTTAATATTATTTCTTCCTGTGCGATCCTTGATCCTCTAGTGCATCTTCGGCCCCCAAGTGGCCGGTGTTTGCTGAAAATTCCAGTTGTGGTTGTCACCCATTGTGTTTTGTGTTCCTAGACCGATGGAAGTGCCGGTTGCATTCCTTGCTTCCCCAGCTGCACCTGGGTATCCATAATCTGTATTGTTAACTTCGTTTGTATTAGTTTGCTTCTTTCCTTCTGTTACCGTGTTCGGCTATCAGGTCGTCCCTGTATGATGTATCTCACTTCCGTTACGTAGGAATGATATTGCCAGCATTTGTTACTGGTCAAAAGAAAAGAGTTAGGGTAAGTTTCTGCATTTAGGGGTGGGGGGTAATGGCTACACCTCTGCATTTAGGTTGCTGCAAACTCATTTTTTATGGTAATCTTAGTTTGATGGCAAAGAATAAATTTACGTAAATTCATCTAAGTTTAACATACATCTTAAAACCTCTCTATAAAAAAATACTCTATATAAATCCAATTGGAATTGGTTTATATTGAAGACTCAAATTTATCATAAGCTTAATTATATTTACATATGAAAACCAACATGAGTATACAGAAAATATGTTTAAGATAAATGAATTTATGATAATTGTAACTTGCCCCCATATGGTAACAGAATAAGTAGGTTGATAGAGGTTATTAAATCATCCATGTTAAAATATCATTTAACAATTAGAATATTCAGAGTCAAATATTTCATCAACCATAGGCTAACTTAGTATTTTCTATTCGAAGTCTCCCCCAAATAAAAGAAAGGATTTTTTTTAATATGTATATTTCTGCAAACTACTGTAGTTGTGTATGCGTCATTGATTCTCACTCATTGTTATAAATACTCTTAAAATCTTCAGAAATGTTACAATTATATCCTTCGGTCAAAATGTCATGCGATTAGATCAAAAGATTTTACATATATATCCTTAACTTTACTAATATTTTGCATATGTATCTTTAGATTCACTACAATTTTCCATATGTATCCCTGGCTTTATTAGGATTTATGAAATCTTTTTGACATATTCGATTAGAGGTCACGGTACTTTGACAGAGAGACATATTTACAATCTTTCTAAAGTTTTCAAAAGTATTTATAACAATATGTGAGAGTTAAGGAGATACAATAATTTAATAGGGTTATATTTATCTGCAAATCATATGATTGCATAAATTGTCCATCATCACTAGTGAACCCAGTACCCACTAAAGGATATCACATACGGCCATGTCTAATGAGAGCAAGGCAAGACTTACTCTTTATTTTCTTTATGAAGATATTATCAAATATATGGTGAACCTTCCAGATGATAACCAATTTAACGGTCTGTCTGCAAAAATCTGTAAAAGACAAAAGGTTCAAATATTCCACCCTCTTGTTAAAAAAAATGTTTATCCTTATTGTTTTCTGCTAAACAAAAAGTTGACCAATAATAGAATAAACCATCTATGAAAGAATTTTCCTTCTCACATTTTGCTCTGTTGGCAAACCGGAAGGAATTGAGATCTTTACTATAGTTCCTCATTATATCGAGCTTTTAAAAACTAGAGAGAAAGTGTGGGAACAGTATCCTTCTGAGGAGTGGGGCCTTCTCTGAAACTCTCGAGGACCTTCCCCGGAATACCTCGTCTGCTTCATCGGTAGAACCCTTATCTTCGGCGGCGTGAAGCATCTCCGAAGGTAGTTTTTTTCATATGTCCTTCCTTTCGGCATCCTCCTCCCCCTCCTCCCCTCCCATTGCCCCTGTTTATGTTGCCTTTGTCCTGCACCTTCGTCGTTCTACCTCTTCACCCCTCGCCTCACTCTTCCCTTTCCTTCTAGGTTTGTCGGACTTCCTCCAATCGTGTCACCTTCCCTCCTTTGCACACCCTGAACGCCCAAATCTGCACCGCCCGCCTTTTCCCTCCCACTCCATCATCGTTTCTTCCACCTTCTTTCCTTCACCTTGCATCCCGCACTCCTCCTATTCCCTAATCTCTTGCTTTGGTTGTCTTTTTGATCTGCCTTTAGGACGTTCTGGGGCTTAGACCTTTGGGTTCCCGTCACCGGCATCGGCTTATTAAGTGTTATTTTCGTTTTTCATTTCTCATTTCTCTTGGTGTTCCCTTTTTTGTTTTCTCCTACCCATCCTTTTGCTACTCACCTTCTTTGCGCATACTTTGGGAACAGTCATTTTGGTTTCATCTCCGGCGATTATGCAGGCTTGGTGTATCAGTGTTTCTCCCCCAACCTTCATGTTGAAGGTTATCTTCCCAAGCTTTCGCGTTTCAGTGTTGCTGTTCAAACTATGGCACTGCAACTTCTCTGTGCCATTCTAGGCCAGGTTCATCAATTAGATCTTTGTGTCCATTGCTAGCTGCAGACCACCTTGGCTGGTCTCGGTGGACGAGACTCCTATGGCTCTCATGTATTTTTGGGCGTGCTTCTCACGTTCGTTTGATGTGGCGGTGGTACTGCTTGATATGGCTTTGTACCTTTGGGTGCGGTTCTCACGTTTGTGTGGATGGATGTTTGTCTTTTTTATACTTATGTTAAAATTTTATACAATATAATATCATCTTCGTGTTAAAACAAAAAAACTTTTAAAAATGAAAAAAGAAATCTCTTTTTTTTATTGTCAAATTACTTAATGACTTGAATCAATATCCAAATAACTAAAAGATGACAGGAAAAGGAATCAGGATCCCAATCATCCGAATGGGGTGGAGGTTCACGTGGGCCGCGGGAGAAGTGGACGGACCATCGCTGCAAAGAAAAGTTGTCACATGACTTGGATTATTCCAGCCGGGAGAAGATAAGAGAAGACGAGAGAGAGAGAGAGAACCCCAGCGAGAAAAATGTTGCAACGCACGGGGGAGGCTGGCGGACGCGGATTCCCACCGCGTGGCGCCGCCGCGGGCACGCCTTGCTCGGCACGGTTCGGAGAAAAAAGGGGAGCGTTCCTGCCGAAGGCTCGTATGCGAAGCGCCCGCTTTACCTGTTTTAAAATCCGCAGTCGAAACCGCGGGTTATAATGCTTTAAGGAAGGCATAACATTCGTATTCTTGTGCAGCAGGAAGGATTCCCCTTTTCAAAAGGATATATTTTTTTATTTTTATAATTTTTTTAATATTCTTTTTAAGCTGCTTTGATAGCAGAATACAAAAATTAAGATGATTTACTTCGTATTCTTTCCATTCCGCTTTGATAGGATGGATTCCTTATATTACATGAGAACTAATTATACTGAAATAAGATAAATAAGCAGAAAGAAACTTTGCTAGGTGCATAATTGAATATCGTACCAAAAAATAGGGAAAGTTTTCATCATGCCAATATTTCTCTTTTTAAAAAAAATATTAACGAAGGTTTTTTTATATTATTTTTTATTAATTTTTTATCGTCATTTATGTCCTGCATATTTACAATATGTAGCGGTCGGAAACTGGCCGGACTACGGTGACAGTCCGATCGGAGATCCCGGCTACTCTATAGAATTTGTTTGGAATGAAAATGCTCAAAGTAGAACCTGCAAGAGGAGGAACAGAGGCGTCAAAGGAGGGAGGCCTGTCGGATGGGGAGCAAACCCTCTAATGTCTAAGTTATGTGCTAAAAAATAAGATTTTGCTAGGGATTTTTGGTGTTCAGAATGGCGTACCTTGCATCGGAGAAAATCTAGTGATTATATAGTCCTCCTCTCCTGAGACGTCCTGGGGACGGTTTCCTCTAAAGAGGTGATTCGCCCACGATCAGATCCCCTTGCTTAGGGAGGTCATGGGATAATAGGCAAGGAAAGATCTGCTCCCAGTTGTGGGGGACAGATTGTGCGGACGTACTGTAAGTGGGCAGTTGCATCTGAAAGATCCGCTTAATGATGTGGAGGCACGAAGGTTGCCCATCGGGGGGAACCTTCGTTATCGCGAGGGACAGGGGGAGGGGCCTTCCGACCCTGCATCCGTGGTCTTCATCTGGCGAAGTTGCCAATAGAAGAGGTTTGAGGGCAATAAGCCCTTCCCCCAGCCTCAGGGGGCTTAACCGAGATCCTAGGGGGTCGGGTGCAGCTACTCAGTGTGCGGGCTGGAGGTCTGGACTTGGTGGTTCTGGAATCCTGCCTTTGTCACGCGGGTCAGGATACCGTATGCCACGTGTCCCCTTGCGCTTGCTTCGATGGGCCGTAGGCTTTGGGCCCATGGGCTAAATGGGCCTAATTGGGTCAAATCCAATCACCCCTCGTCACTGCCCCCCTCACTCCCTTATTCGAATTTCGAATGTGGGAGTGGAATTGTACAGGAGACCCTACGCAAGGTCGTCTTCGCCAACGGGTATGAGACGCATGGCACGGGCTATCATGTGACAGGACACCGCCGTACGTCACTTCGTCATCCCTGAGTGATCCCCGAGGATATCGGTTATATTCTGAGATGGCGCCCCTTTATGGGGAATGATGGCATCACTTCTCGTCTGCGATCCCCGAACGTCCCGCAAGGAGTCGGTTTGTCCACATGGCACTCCCACATGCGTGATTGGACGCCTAGAGGCCTTCCCTGTGGGGCGCGCCTCTTCGTCTTTATGTTGATTGCTTAAGTAGCCATAATGACAGGTCGTCTTGGCGTCGCTCGAGGCCCTAGGCGGGAATGGGGCGGACGGAATCGCTGCCCTCCCCTTATAAAATTAGGAGGACGGGAGGGGCGGCAAGCCTATTTTATGTGCCTGCTCTTGAATTCTTCTTCCCCCGCTGAGTCTGTGGAGGGAGAGTTCTCGTACTGTTCGGCGCTTAACTGCTTTCCCTGGTGAGTTCGTCTTGGCCCCTAGTTCCGTTGACTCCTCGGACTCCCCAGGGGTTTCTCTTTCTCTGGTTCCTGCTTCATCTAGTAGGTTGTCCTCTCGCACCGACCGATCCTCCTCCTTCTTAATGGCTTCCGAGGAAGTCTCTAGCTTTACCGGCTACTCCGAGAGGAGGGCTCCCGCCTTGGCTCGTCATAGTCGTAGCCTAATCAAGCAAGACGAGCTGAGGCGGATGATGGAGTAGTATAAGGTGCCTCACGGGTACCGTATTGTTGCGGTTGGTCCCGACGACAGACTTTCTTTTGAGGCCCCCGATTCCTTCTTAGCGTACCGGTAGATGTTTTTGGTCGATTTCCGACTCTCGGTGCCTCGTTTTGTGTGTAGCCTTCTAGTCTAGTACCGTCTGACGTCGGCACAGCTGATGCCGAACATATGGTTCTATATCTATGTCTTCCTCCTTGTCTACTATGAGCGGCATGTCGAGCCCACTACCGTGTTGTTCTACTGTATGTTCCAGTGTCTTCCCCACACCTTGATCGACGATGGGTTATTCTTCGTAAAGGTCCGACCTCGTAATTTGTTTCTTCAGTTGAGTTCTTCCGCCTCAAGCCACAAATCGTGGAAGAACCACTTCTTCTTCATCACTCGAGATCCCAAAGTCATTCCTCTTTGGGATTTCCATTCGGTCTTTTACTTTACCCCCATAGGGGAGGACCCTTTGCCTTGTCAGATCCCTCATGATGTGGAGCCGAGGAGGGCAATTCTCCGAGCTAGGGTCGTGAATGACGCCGACCTCGAGGTCTCCGAGATCGCGTTGATGAGGGCCAGCCTAGCTCTGCAGGAGTCTAGGAGTGAGTGCATGCCTTAGCTTATGTCATTGCTTTCTAATGGTACTGTGATTTCTCTAATTGGACTTTCTCAACCGAGACGATCGCTCGGGCATCGCTCGCAGAAGAGGCCGCTCAGGGGAACGCAGAGGTCGAAGGAGGAGCCTCCGCAGCTCTGGACGAGGTGGAAGTCGACGAAGGAGTGCCCACAAGCTCGCCTTTCGCTGAGGCTCTCGTGTTGGATGTTGGTCTTGACACGTCTTGCCTTAACGTCCTCGAGGGCATTCCGCTGACGGGGGTCATGGCCGGTGGCGCGGATGTCTTGGCCCATCTAGAGGAGATGCACTGGAAAAAGCGGGATGCCGACGACTCCCCCCAGAGACCAAAGGCGTCCGCAGGTGTCAGAGCCCGTTGAGCAAACGTCGGACGGACACGGGAAAAGCCCCCACACTCTGTGGCAAGAAAATGGTCGCGGTCGAGACGCCCCAAACCTCTCAAGGGGGTTGTGATCAGGAACACCCCGACTGAACCAGAGCTGCCAGTGAGCTCCCCTCCTCCGTAGAAGCCAATGTCGTGGCAGCCTCCCATGTGGAGGGTGTATCCTAACAGTACCTTCACCAATGGCGACGTGGTGCACGATATGGCCTTGGCCACGTACATCCCGATGGAACGTGAGTGGGAGGAGCGGAGGAACAACTCGGAGCTCTCCATCTGAGCATTGCAGTCAGACCTGCAGACGCTCGCCCAAACGTACTATCTTGTTGAGCGACTTGTTGGGATGGAGAATGATCGGCGACAAGCCAAGGAAGAGCGCGCCGAGCTGTAGCGGGCCTTGGAGGAGGCGACCAAGTCGAAAGAAGATCTAGGTGGCAAACTCAAGTTCGCCCTGGCCCAGGTGGCCAAGTCGAAGGAACGCAAGAAGAAGGTGGAGGATGATCTCGAGATCACCCGCACCCAATCTCGATCGCTGGAGACAACGGCCACTGAGGCCTTGACTCGGTTCAGATCTTCTCCCGAGTTCCTCGATGAGAAGATCGAATTCAATCTTGAGCAGTACACCGTTAATTATGACAAGGGTACTGCCAAGGGATTCTCGGCCGACTTCCGAGCGGCAGTCGCTCGTGCTGGGGAGTTGTACCCGCTCGCCGAGGGCCTGTTGTAGTTGGAGTAGGGCGATCTCGCCTACTGCTTCGACGTCAAGGATTTGGGGGAAGGTGCTGAGGAGGGCGAGGCCTCCGAAGCTGTTGACCCCGCCGGCTTTCTGACCGATTCCCAAGAGCTCGCTACTGAAGGTTCCATCGCCGCTGCCAAGGTCGCCACCGATTCTTAAGATTCCTTCTCCGGACCCCGACCGGCGGGAAGTTGTAACCGACAAGGTATTCGAGGTGCCTTGTCAAAGAAAAATTCAAACAGCCCTCCATCTGAGTTAGCTGGCCCAGCACTTTTTGTAACTCGGGCCACGTTAGGGGACGAGATGGCCGGTACACCTTAGGCTCAGCACTCTAGTCGGGGCCTTTATTCTGTACCTTAGTTACACGACTGGTCATCTAGGTTGAGTATAATGGCGTTTTGTTACTTGTACTCCTTCTCCTAGAGGGTATCTTTGACTCTTTCCTTTTTTGGAGTCGGTCAAGGTCAGTTACAACTTTCTTGCCTTTACTGCCAGGCATTTACGGATAGGAGGTGCCTCGCTTCATGCCTATAATAAGGGTAGCATGGGAAGGAGCTATGCAATAATCACCTAAGTAATCTTCCTCCTCGTACTCCTTCTCCAGTCATCCAACTACAATGGCTTCATGCTATGTCTACGGAGTGTTGGCGGATCGAGCCTCTCTCAGGGCCACCACGATCAACGTTGGCTCGCTCGATCGGGTACGGGGTAGGTTCCGAATTTCTGCCGAGTTTGGGTATATGATACACAACTTTAAGATTTCACATCCACAAAGTTTCCAAAAGGGATGTGCAAATTGTAGGAGGTCTATTTACGGACTGAAGTAGGCGTCTTGTAGTTGGAATATGAGATCTGATGAAACAATCAAATCTTACAACTTCATTAAAAATGAAGATAAACCATGTGTATACAAAAAGGTCAGTGGGAGCGCAATGACTTTTCTTGTTCTTTATGTTGATGACATTCTACTTATTGGGAATGATGTAGGAATGTTGTCGTCTGTGAAAGCTTAGTTGTCAACTAACTTCTCCATGAAGGACTTAGGAAAAGCATCCTATATCCTAGGGATAAAGATCTATTGGGATAAATATAATAGGATGCTTAGCTTATCAAAGTCTATATATATAAACACAATTGTTAAAAGGTTTAACATGCAAGATTACAAAAGGGGTCTCATTTCGATGAGACATGAAATCTATCTCTCTAAGAATATGTCACCAAAGACACCTGAGGAGAGAGAGCGTACATGAGTGAGGTACCTTATGCTTCAGCTATTGGGTCTATCATGTATGCGATGCTATGTACTAGGTCTGACGTGGCGAATGCTTTGAGCATAGTCAGCAAATATCAAGCTGATATAGGTTCACAACATTAGACAATCCTGAAATATATATTTTAGTACTTAAGAAGAACTAAGGATATATTTTTAATCTATGGAGGTTCTGATTTAAAAGTTGTGGGATATGTAGATTCTAGCTTTCAATCAGATTATGATGACAGCAAGTCCACATCAAGATATATCTTTACCCTGAATGGTGGAGCGGTGAGTTAGAAGAGTTCCAAGCAGAGTACGACAGCCGATTCTATTTCCGAGGTGGAATACATTGTAGACTCAGAAGCAGCAAAGGAAGTGATCCGGATGAAGAAGCTCATCGCTGAACTCAGGATTGTGTCCAGTATCTCTGATCTTGTGCCCTTGTTTTGTGACAACATTCGGGAAATATCGTAAGCTAAGGAACCTAGGTCTCATCAAAGGTCAAAGCATATTCTACGGAAGTTCCACTTGATCAGAGAGATGATTGTTCGAGGATATATTCTCATAGAAAGAGTTTCATCTGAAGATAACATTGCAAACCCACTGACAAAACTTTTGGTTCAGGAAGTTTTTGAACATCACCTACATAGAATGGGGATCAAACATGTGAGTAATTAGTTGTAGTCCAAGTGGGAGAATGAAGGGGTTAAGGCGTCCTAAGCCAGTCACATACTTAATTCATGTAATTCTTATTCAGCAATAAATGTATATATATATATATATATATATATATATATATATATATATATATATATAATGTCCAAGGACTTATCCAATGAGAGTTAAATCATAAGGAGTTATGATAATGAGATTAACCCTCTATAAACAGAAGTGCTAAACTGTTCTCAGTCATAGAATGCTCGAACTAGACATCAAGCATTCAAATAGACTAGTACATGTTGTGTCTGCTCATGAGATGAGAATGATTGGTCTCATAACCACTAGTGTAGAGACACCGAGAAAATATGTAGGTGCTCATTGGTTGAATGGGTTCACTGAACTGATCCACTCCAAAATTCTTAGATGGTCTTAACCTTGAACCAGGATATTCTGTGTCACAATAGTACGGTAGGTCCTTTGACCTAAGACACCAAAGACACCTTGTGCGAGGACCGCTGCTACCTAGCTCTTGATTAAGGATTCAGAGTATACGGGTCCAAATATTCAAGTGACTATTAACAGTGAAAGTCGTATGAAAGTGATTGAGTGGTCAAGATGGAATCACCTACAATAGTCTATACTCATTTTAAGTTCCTGACCAAGATTAATGGGATTATCAGAAAAGGAATTTTCCGATATATCATTGAGCGATCGATCCACTTAAGTAATTGAGGAGTTTGACAGTTAACCATACTCCATCATCACTGTTTAGTTTTGTGGACGAAATATTATTTATGTACGATAATCTATAGATAGACAGGTTCCGATAGCGGGATGATGATCCCCGATATCTTCTGGGATCACGATATGTTGCTTGGTACCGTCCGTGATCGAAAGGCTTAATTCATTTCATCATGAGATGATAAATGAATTAATTTAATTTTAAAAGTTAGGCCTAAAGGGTCACATACATAAGGATTTACGTAAGACTGGTGTAGACACGCTAATTTTTAACATCATTTTGAGTAAATTTCATATCATATAATAATGCCTCAAAGTGGTCTGATATTTAATCATTAATTATTTTTTATTAATCTTTTTGAATTAATCGGGTCAGACATACATAATTTAAGTTAATTAATTAAATTGATTTTAACTCAAATTTTAATAAGATATGAGAAAGTCTAAAAGATGTCGACATGTGTAGACATCATTTAGAGTTTATTCCTATTTTGATATTTAAATTTGAATTTTAATTAATTGATTAATTAGTTAAAAGGCGTCTGTCGGGCACAACGCCATTTAGGTCTCCTAATGTGTTTCTGCTTCTTCTTCCCGATGTTTATCCTTATCTTAATTAGTCTGAAAGACGTCTCTCATGGGTGACGCATTTTAGATAATTACAGATAATGATGAATTAATCTATATTTTTCTGTTTCTTAGTTTGATTAACTTCAAACTCTTTCATGTTAATCTATTAATAACCGCAGATGCGTGAACTTAAGCCTATAAATACACAACCTCTTGGTCATTAAAAAGTTAGTGATGATAGCGATAATTAAGTGAAAATTGAGCAAAGAATCTTGGCGAAAGTGAAGGAAACGACGTCCAGACGATGAAGGATCGAAGCGCTGCTACTTCTCGGAGTCTGCATCATTTCTTCATCCGATCTTCGTCATTTCAAGATCCATTCAAGACCAAGGCTTTCCAGGGGCCATCTAACTTAATTCTTAATTGATTTCTACCTCTTTCTCATATTTTCATCACAATAGCATCATAATTTCATCACATCACTCTATGCAACATACACTCACTAGTATAATTTCAAATCTATTTGTTTAAGGGGTTTAAAAGACCATCAAACAAGTGAGTATTTTGTTTAAGTTGCATGTTCAGAATCTTCATTAGAATAGATACTACATCTATTTGAATTCTTATTATTTTCTTTTATCTTTGTTTGTTGCAAGGTACAAAAGGAGATAAAGAGGAGAGAATGAACAACAAGGAAATCTGGATGATCCTCAAAGTCTAATAAACATCCAAAGCAAAAACAAAGTCAAAAGGGCTCTCTTTCTTCAGTCGGCTGAAGGAGGAGAATCAAGGACTCAAAATCTCCTAATTCTAAAACAGGTAGGCGATCAATCTTTTCTTTTGGAACTTTTTAGTTAAAAGTTTCTGGCGATCACATTCACTTAGTTTTTAATAGGTTTACTTGTCACATAAACAACATAAATTTTCATGATAATCACACCTTAATTTGAGCACTTACAACTTTTTGGCGATCACGGTGGGACTTAATCTCGCCATCTTTTAATCTTTGTTCTTTCTTTTCATCAATCGGACATCTACGGTGCACCACCTGTGTCTCTCGACACGCCCTCACCAATCGGTGAGTTTTTAACTTAATTGTTATTCCTACGTGCATTACGTGCACACCCTTGTAGTAAGATCTTGCCCTCCCCGTTTGATTGATTGGAAAGTTATGATTGTGATAAGGAGATTGTGTGATTGATTGATATTTTAGTTGTTTATCTGATGAAATTATCCTGTTAAAAATTGAAAAAAAAAAAGAATCGCATGAGCTGATTATTTACTGCTTTCATCCTGTTTATTTGAGGAGGAATCGATCCAGAAATTCCTCCTTAATTGTTGATTATGCGACTTGAAAAGCGTCCAGGAACAGCGCGTTTCATACCGCGTCACCCAACCCAGACGCCTTTCAGACAATTTTCTCTGTTGTTTGCTGCCTGAGATTCTGCGAAAAAAATAAGGTTCTGTTTGAATAACGTCGACCAACAGCGACGCGATTTAGGCAGTTTCTTGTTTTTCTTCAGTTCTCAGATTTCTGATCTGCTTGCTACTACATATTACGTAATAAGCATTAGAGGCCATCTAGGCCACAGGTCATACGCAATGGTGCTAACACCCCCCTTTTTCTCTTAGGAACACCTTTCTTGACATCTTCACCTCTCTCTGATTGGGTCGGTCCCTCGATCAGACTAGAGTGGCTGCGTTAAAGACCTCCGTAAGTCCCCAAAATCAAGGTATTCTTCCTTGTTCATCGAGCTGGTTGTACCAATCGAAGTCATGGTTAGATTTTCATAATGTTGTGAGAGAAAACCATAGAATATAACGGTGGAAATTGAACTGAAATTAGGATCCTACCCATTGAGTGAATTTGTGATTAATTGAATCCAAATAACCCAACAAGGAATCCTGAAATAACGTTAAACATCCACTTGATTGCTTAATCTCTGTGCAACTCGTCTGCAAATCTTTGAAAAAAAAATATAATATCATGCTACTTCGATCAGGTAGGGATTTAAGCATGGCTCCAGATACCCTAGTCAACTACGAGGGAGATGCTAATGCCCCTCTTGAGTCTGATTACCACTTTGAAAGCGGAGGAGATACTCATGCCCCCCGTAATCTCCATTCTTGTCCAGTTTGATATGAGGGAAATCACCAAACCCCTCTTCCTTGTGCTCATGATCAATATTCTGATCTTCCTCCGCATGTGCATGCGGTTTCTAGTCCTATTTTCGAGGGGGGCATGAACCCGAATGATCCCTCATCCTCCGATCCCTCGGATCTAGTGAATGCTTTGGGAGTTCTTGCCTCCCGTTTGGATCATCGACAGTTCGAGGCAATCCAGTCTATTTTGAAGGGGAAGACGCCCATGCAGTCTGCCGAGCCGAATTCTGCGGCTTCCCCTATTATTCCTCAACCACCTCCCCATCATGCTTCATTCATTCACCAGGCCATCAAGTCTCAACCTCTCGGCCAACTGGGCCACAACTTTCTTCCTCGAGGCAACCGGTCAGGCCGTTGACGCCTACTTACCAAAATGCCCTCGGGCATGGCGGAAGCTCTGCCGGACCTCAGCCCTATTGTCCCCCATGCCCTACATACTCTAGGCAACAGGCCTATCATGTACCTCCACCTCCCCCTCCTCCCCAGGTTGATCCAACGACACAAACTCTGCTTGCAAAGATGGAGCGTATGGATGAACAGTTCAACAACCTTCAGAAGATGATAGGAGTTAAAGCTGCACCTGAGATTAACCTACCAAGTCTGCCTGTATTTCATTTGCCGCCCTCCGAAATGCCAGTATACCAGAAATACAATGGTACCGGTAACCCCTTCACCCATTTGAAGGAGTTTATGTACGAGTCATCTTTCTGGCACAACGACAAGAGGTCGTTGGCATTTTTGTTCAGGAAGTCATTGGAGGGACCAGCCCTCGAGTGGTTCTTTTATTTATAACCTAATGAAGTAGAGGACTACGGTATCGTATCACGAAATTTTATTCAACGATATCAGGATAGAGTTGCCCCCTCTCTATCCATTACTGATTTGATAGCAGAAAAAATAAAGCCCGACAAGGAATTCGTCAGTTTTGCTGATAGATGGAAGGGCATGGCAGAAAAAGTGAAAGATCATCTGTCTGAGTCAGAGCAAGTAAAGATGTTGATTTCCAATGCTACACCTCAGTTTAAGTTAGTCCTCGCCCTGAACAACTTGACCAGCATGGCAGAACTCTATGAAAAAACACGTTATTGTCGTAACGCTTTCAAGGATGCTACATTCTCTAATGTCTTTGATCCTTACCGACCTAGCAGGCCTCCACCTCGGAAGCCTGCCGTGTCAAATTCTCCTCGCATAGGTCCAACCACTGAGGGCACGCTCTCCCACGAGCAGGTTAGTAGCATGAAAAATAATCAGCCCCAATTCGTGAGGAACCAGTAACCACAGTACCAGCGGCCGCAGCAGCCAAACTAGCAGGGTTACAGACAGCAGCAGCCGAACCCACAGTATCAGCAGCCTCAGCAGCCAAACCAGCAACCACAACAGCAGCCACAGCAGCAGCCACAACGGCAATTACAGTATCAGCCCCTACAACAGCAGTATCAGCCCCCACAACAGCAGCAGTACCAACCGCGCGCACCGCCGGCGTACCATAATGTACCTCCTCTTGCTGATTATAACCAACAGAGAAAGCCTCCAGACCCGAAAAGGGCAGAATATCCAGTCCTTCCAGAATCCTTGACATATATTTTCAATGCTTTAATGGCAGCCAATGTTTTGGTTCTGCCAAGAGAAAAAACAATTTGGCCCTAAAATCCCGACCCTTCCACTAACCCTGCGGTGCTCAAGTTATCACCCGGCCCTTCCACCACTGAAGAACATGCACTCTGGAGTGGAAGGATCTTCAATAAGGTCTTTCTTCAATCAACAGTCAGAGACGGCCCATCACAGCCGTCGGAGGAAGCGCATAACGATGAGAGTGCACCAAGCACTCAATATGACCTGTTGAAGCAACTGGATAGAACACCGGCACGAATCTCTGTACTTGAGTTGATCAAGAGATCGAAGATCCATCAGGAAGCTCTGATGGAGTATCTACAAAAAGTGATGGTCAACGAAGACGTGCCGGTGGAGAAGATCGCCGCACTACTAGTTCCTCAGGGGGATCAGCCCTCTATATTATTCCATGCCTCAGAACTAGCACCACCAGTAGCCAGGAGCATGGCTCTGAGTATTACGGTCAATATCTGGAAGAAGGCCGTAGATGCATGTCTAGTCGACACAGGGGCTTCAATTAATGTCCTGCCTCCGAAGACCCTTGAATTGTATGGTGTACCCAAAGAAAAATGGTTGCCTAGCCCTATCTCTGTAACAACTTATGATAACTCCACCCGTTCCCCTCTAGAAATGGTTTATTTAAAAGTAGAGTTAGGCCCTATATGTCATGCTGAGGTTGAATTTCACATTTTGGAAATCGATCTTTCCTTGAATGCTATTTTGGGTCGTCCTTATATTAAAACTCTTAAGGCGATTCCCTCTACGAATCATCAGTGCCTCAAATTTTCCTACAAAGGACGAATCATTAAAGTTACGAGCATGCCGATCCTTGCTGCTGCTCACTCCTTGAATATCAAGCCAACTTCTCCACCTGGCCGACAACCTTTTATGTCGGTATTACAGGTCTACCGTCCGATGGCTGATCCTTTAAGGGCCGCCACTCTTACTCCTTATCTACTAGATGCCATAAAACGGGAGAAGTGCTTGAGTACCCCTGGATGGAAAATAATAATGAAGGGTGGTTATCAGCCTGGAAAGGGCCTAGGCACACAATTACAAGGCAGAACCACGCCCCTCAAGGATAACCGAAGGACACCTGGAAATGGCCTGGGCTATAGGCCAAGAAAAGTGAAGCATGACATTACTCAACAAGAAGAAAATGAAGACGGCCAGAAGATATGGGAGACAATGTCTACACCATGCAAAGAAGGTCGAGACCCTTTAACATAAACCTTATACACACATTTCGTCAAGGGGCCCGTGATCAGTCATGATAACACAGTGGTCATTACTTCATGTTTTGATCTCCATGACATATATGAAAGAGACCTGGCTAGACATTGTTCAGAATTGCTCAAGTACCAGTCCTTGGAGGCTCTACGGCCAATGAAAAGGAGGAAGTTCCAAGATCCTGAGTGTGAATGGAACAGATGGTTTGACTTAAAGGATGAACTGATTGAAGGGCCTGGTGCCATTTTTGACAAAAGAATTATGCTGTCTGAGGAAACAGATGAAGGGAAGCCAGATGACCCCTACGAACCTAGTTATACCACGGATCTTCTTTGGAGGGGGACTTATCCCTCTCACATTTTCACACTCCATACCTTATTCCGCACTCTGCTCTGACCCTGACTTGGTCGCGGGTCATTAGTGAAGATATTCCACAGGCTCCGCCCATCATGATCACCATGTCCCCACGGGACTTTATCCCTCAACCTCCTCTCGATCTAGAGAGGATTTATGATTTAATCTAGGACATACTACTATATGATCACCCAAATCCTTTGGCATTGGTGCCACTTCCTCCATCCCATTCTCCTCCTATTCACCTTCATTCTTGTTTTATGATTAATTCATCTTTTCTAAAAAAAAAAAAAAACGCCAATTTGACAACAAATTTCTCTCAGATCCTTATTGAGGAAACTTCCTACTTGTCCGATTGTACCCCATCGCGCGGGTCGTTCGGTCAAGATTCTCTTCTAGATCTACTCTGCGCCTCCCTTCGGGAGGATTCTCCTGTATTTCCTCATGTATCCTATAATTTTCATCCTTCTTCGTCCTCATTAGGTCAGGATAGGGAGTCTAGCAAAGTTAGGGAGTCTAGTTCTAGGCAGGTTAGCCAAGTTAGGAAGTCTAGGAAATCCAAGGATAGACAAATTCCAGATAGATACCTCCAGCTAATAAATGCCTTTCTTGCTTTATGATCCCTTAGTTGCTAGAGAATCCTATTCAGATACCAGAAGATTGTATAGATGATGAGTCAGTTAATGATGGATATGGGGTGTATGAATTAATACACGAAAAAGACCCCATTGTTGAAGATGAGGAAGATGACGAAGACGCGGCTGAGGCATATGCCAGTGGAGTAAAAAGATTCGATGAAACCTCAACTGTCGTAGAAGAGCCCACTAAAGAGATCAATCTAGGGACTAAAGGCGAACCTAAGGTTGTCCTCGTCAGCAAAAATCTTTCTGAATTTGATGAGAAGGCACTGGTCCAAGTTCTTAAAGATTATAAGGACACTTTCGCCTGGAATTATGAGGATATGCCGGGGTTAGAGTCATCACTAGTGGAACATCCATTAACTTTAAAGGATGAAGCTAGCCCAGTTAAACAGAAGTTAAGGCGATTCCACCCACAAATGACTTTAAAGATGAAGAAAGAGATCGATAAGTTACATAAAGTCAAGAATTTGTCCTCTATCTACAATGGGTGGCCAACATAGTCCTGGTTATGAAGAAAGACGGGAATGTCAGAATCTATATTAACTTCCGTTATTTGAACTGGGTGTGTCCTAAGGATGATTTTTCATTGCCTCACATTGATGTACTCATCGATAATACTGCTGGCTATGAAACTTTATCATTTATGGATGGATTTTCATGATACAATTAGATTAAATTGGCAGAAGAATATCAAGAAAAGACATCATTCACTACACCTTGGGGGACATATTGCTATGTCGTCATGCCTTTTGTATTAAAGAATGCTAGAGCCACTTATCAGAGGGCTACGATGGCAATATTTCATGACATGATGCCTATAGATCTAGAAGTGTATGTGGATGACTTGTTAGTGAAATCTAAGACTAAGGCTGAGCACGCCAAAGTTTTGGCAAGAGTATTAGAAAGATCAAGAGAATATCAGTTAAAGATGAACCCCAAGAAATGTGTATTCAGGGTATCCTCAGGGAAATTACTTGGATTCATTGTCAGTAAACGGAGAATTGAGATCGATCCCAACAAGGCAAAGACTATCAGAGAAATGCCACCTCCCAAGATCTATTTGGCAAGTCCTCCTGTTTTGAGACCACCATCTCCAGGCAAACCATTGATACTATACATTTCTGTCCTGAATGATGCAATGGGGGATGTCCTAGCACAAGAGAATGAAGAAGGAAAGGAGAGGGTAGCCTACTATGTCTCTAAACTTCTCAACCCCGCTGAATAGAGATACACAGCGATGGAGAAAACATGTGCAGCACTTGTATGGGTGGTTCATAAATTAAAGCATTACTTTCTAGCCCATGAAGTCCATCTTATCGCTAGAATGAATCCGATCAAGTTTCTTCTTGAGAAATATGTCCTTACTGATAGGTTAGCACGATGGCAAAGCTTTCTATCTCAATTTAATATCACTTACATTCAACAGAAAGTGATCAAAGGCTATGCTATAGCAGAACATCTCGCTCATCACCCCCTTCCTAGTTTTGATCCAGTCCGATCGAAGTTTCCGGATGAGGAACTGATGTCCATAGACCAAATCAAAGATGATATGTGGACTCTACATTTTGACGGAGCTCTGAATTCCCATGTAAAGGGGATCAGCATTGTTTTGTTATCACCTGAAGGTGTCACCATTCCACAAGCCTTTCAGCTTGACTTTCCAATCACTAACAATATAACTGAATACGAGGCACTCCTTACTGGCCTCGAGGCTGCTCATCTCCATAGTGCCACTAAACTCAGAATTGTGGGTGATAGCCAATTGATTCTTCGCCAGGTGTTAACCAAATATCGAACTCTTGATCTAAAGCTCAAGCCTTATCAAGAACTTACTTCTGCTTATGCTAAGCTTTTCACAAAATTAATCTTCATCCACGTTTCTAGGAATCAGAACATCTTAGCTGACGCTCTAGCTTCACTCACATCTTCCCTCAATTTCCCAATCAACAGGCAATCTGAATCAGTCATCTTTCATAGGCGTCTTTCACCCGCCGTGAAAGACCCTTCATTCCTTAGGACTAAGGAGAAGTTGCTGAAGAAAGTCAAAGATAGAAATATTGTGGAAAGGAGAGAGATTATGTTAATGGAGCTGTTAGAAGAGATGGATGATGAACAGAAACTATGGTACTATGAAATTGCCAAATATTGTGAAGATCAATCATATCATGAGGAAGCCACAGCTGAGGAGAAAAGGGCTATCAGGAGAGTTGCTCAAAGATACACCCTAGTTGGGGGAGCATTATACAAAAGAGGTTTTGATGGAGTTCTTCTAAGATGTTTAGACGAAAATGAGCTTTGGAAGATTATGGAAGGAGCTCATGCTGGAGTTTGTGGTGGCCATGTTAATGAACAGATGCTAGCAAAGAAAATCCTTAGACAAGGATTCTATTGGCCAACCATGGAAGAAGATTGTGTAGGATATGTCCGTAGGTGTGCCAAGTGCCAACTTCACGCCGATAAGATTCATTCTCCTGCATCTTCACTCCATCTTGTTTCCTCCCCATGGCCTTTATCCATGTGGGCTTTCGATATCATTGGACCCCTTGACAATCCTGATTTCGGCATTAAGCAGAAGTCCTTCATCCTCATGGCAACGGAATACTTCACCAAGAAGACGGAAGCTGAAGCGTACATGGAAGTCAAAGCATCAACTGTCTGCAAGTTCATCATGAAGAACATCATTACGAGATTTGGAATTCCAAGCACTATCGTCACTGACAATGGACCGCAGTTCGTGTCATAAGAACTAAAAGACCTCTGCAACAGGTACAAAATTGCATTGCATCACTCATCTCCATATTATCCGCAAGGCAACGGCCAAACAGAGGTAACTAACAAGACTTTGATAAAAATCATCAAAAAGACGTGTAAATCTAACAAATTTATAGACTGGCCAGAAAAATTTATTGAGCCTCTATGGGCCTACCGAACTTCAATCCGCACGCCCACCGAGCAGACTCCTTATTCCTTAACATTTGGAATGGAGGGAGTAGTTTCATATGAGATCCTTGTACCGTCGTTAAGAGTACAATTGAATAAGAAATTTTCCATTGATGAACACCGTTCAGCACTCCTTGCTCAATTGGAACTCTTAGACAAGAAAAGGTGGTCAGCAGCTAATCATGCAAGAGTTTATCAAAATATATTAGCACGTTTTTATCAAAAGAAAGTCATTGAACGTAAGTTCAAAGTTGGTGAAATGGTCGTCAAAAGAATCTTCGTAAAACCTGGTGATCTGCGTTCTAAACTCCAACCCAGTTGGGAAGGACCATATGTTGTATCGCATGCTTTTCCTGGTAACGCTTACCGTCTAGTTAATGCAGAAGGGCAAGAGTTAACTCACCTCTGGAATGGTTTGTATCTCAAGAAATACTACCCTTAGGTTAAAGAGTCGATCAGCATGGTGCAAAGATCAGTGAAATCAAAAAATTTAAAAACTCAAATTCCCTTATCAGTCTGGATAATTTAATTCAAACACATTACTACACATACTGACATGTTTGATTCGTGAGTAACAAAAGATGTGAAGTCCAAAGGAATACCGAAAGCTTGACCGAGGTTGTAAAGTGCAAATCATTCTTTTCAAATAAAAATTCTGTTTTTACATTCGGCTCACGATGTCGGAACGAGGGTTAGAATAGACTACCAAGAATACTCGCAATCTTAGTAGGACTGTGAGTGCTCAAATTGGGTGTGTGATTATCATGAAAAATTATGTTGATTATGTGAAAAATAAACCTATTAAAACTAAGTGATGTGATCGCTAGAAACTTTTAACTAAAAAGTTCCAAAAGAAAAAGTTTGATCGCCTACCTGTTTTGGATGTGGGAGATGTTCGAGTCCTTGATTCCCCTCCTTCAGCCGGCTGAAGAAAGAGAGCTCTTTCTATCTTTATTCTTGCTTTGACTGCTTATTGGGCTTTGAGGATCATCTAGATTCCTTGTTATTCGCTGTTGATTCCCTCCTCTTGTTCTCCTTTTGTACCTTGCAAGAAAGTGAAAAGAAAGAAAGAAGGAACAATGAGAACTCAAATAGGTGTACTATCTATTCTAGTAGGAATTTTAATCATGCAACTAGACAGATGAACTCACTTGTTTGATGGTCTTTAAAACCCCTTAGAATATGGATTGGAAAAGAATGCTAGTGAGTGTGTGTTACATGGAGTGATATGATGAATGAGATTTTGAACTAATATTATAATGAAATCAATATGATGAAAATAGGAGAACTAAGTTGAATGGCCCCTGGAAAGCCTTGGTCTTGAAAGGATCTTGAAAGGACGAACTCCTGGAAGCAGCACTTCGATCCTTCAGCGTCTGGACGTCGTCTTCTTCTTGGATTACTCAAAATTATCGCTAATCTTTCAAGAATTACCACTCTCAATCATTATCACTAACTCTTCAATGACCAATGGGTTGGGTATTTATAGGCTTTGCATACGCGGTTACTAATGGATTAACATGAAGAATTTTTTTGAAGTTTATCCAGCTAACAAACATATTAACACAGATTAATTCATCATTATCTGTAATTATCTAAAACGTGTCGCCCATGGGAGACGTCTTTTAGACAAATTAAGATAAGGATAAACATCCGGAAAAAGAGATAGAAACAGTTTAGGAAACATAAAAGGCGTCGTGCCTGGCAGACGTCTTTTAGCTAATTAATCAATTAATTAAAATTCAAATTTAAATATCAAAATATGAATAAACTCTCAATGGCGTATGCACATGTCGAGGTCTTTCAGAATTTTTCATATTTTAATCAAAATTTGAGTTAAAATCAATTTAATTAATTAACTTAAATCATGTATGTCTGACCCGATACTATTTAGATAATTAATCCAAAAAGATCAATAAGAATTAACCAATGATTAAATATCAGACCATTCTGAGGCATTATTATATGATAAGAAATTTACTCAAAATGATGTCGGAATTAACGTGTCTACAGCTGCCTCACCTTGGTATCGTCTTTGCAAGGGAGTGAAATGAAATCGAATGTACTGAAAAGGTGATGCCAAGGTGTGATGAGACACGCTCTTAACATCACATGATTGGAATTTTTTCTCAAACTTATCAATGAAGATAGCTCAAGGAGATCAATTGAATCAATCATGTCTGGATGAGGCAGACAAGGAAATAAAATAAAGTCGATCAACCTCTACGAATTGGGAAGTACCCCAGGTCATAGACACTGCAGGTTTCATCATGGGGAGCGATTGCCAACCAATGTTGTCGTGCTGCTGCCATGATGGATCTTAAAAGAAAACAAGAAATATTAGATAAAGAGTCCAAGAAAGGATAGAATTCCAAGGATATCTTTAAGCTAACCTCAAAGATAATCAAGATACTTAATTCAGAATGGAATATTTCATATTATGTTGGGATTATTTGATCAATGGTCTGAAACTTAATAAATAATTAATTCTTATCACAATTATATCAAAGTCCTATATGATGCATACTGGGCTAAAAGAAAAATATAAAATCAAAGATAATATAAATTAATCAAAGATAATATTGTTAAATCGTCATTAATGAGTCAAGATACCAATTCTTGTAATTCAGTGCTAAGCCAAAGCTCGTTTATCCACGCACTGTTTTACAAAAGCGGAACCATCGTCCTCACTAATTAACAATCCAACGGCCTATCCGTGCGATTAAGAGTTCTCTGGAATTATCACCGTTTTTGTTGAAGGGGAACTCAAATTCCAGTTTCATCAAAACCACAAGGTCCTTGATATACTCTAATAAATAGTTATCATATAGTAATGATTATGCAAATTAATTACATGAAATAATACAAGGGATAGAGATAACCGTCTTTTTAGCCACGGTCGAGACTCATAAACTCCCACAGTGGGATCTTTTCGATTTATCAGCCTCATTTGAGTCTTCCTGAATTTTTTGCACTCAAAAATTCATCAGTAACTTTAAACAACTATCATAATATGGATAAACATTGAATTTCGGGTAAAATAGCAGAAAAAGCCTGAAACACGTCGTGTCGCGCCGACGCCATTGAGCCAACTAAAATGCGTCGCTGTTCAACAACGCCTTTTCAGTTGCAGAAACAGGTTCTAGCTGATTCCCACCTAGATTCCAATTCTTCCCATGCTTATCCCTTTTCCAATCCGGAAAAGCCTTCATAGGATCGCAATTCTCTCTATATAAACTTTATTAACCTGTATCAAGGCAATCCTAACACAATCTAGAGATTGAAGCAAGGGATTTTCTTCAAAGTTCAAGGATTTTCAAGGTTTTTCAAGGTATCAAGAAGGAAAACTCAAGATGGGTTCTTTAAGCAAGAGGATGAAGATGACGTTAGAGAAGCTCTCCGACGTGGAAAATCATCTAAGCGGAATGGATCCTAACCTCCAAGTAAGTTGAATCATCTTTCTTTCAACCCTTCTTCTTCAATTTCCTCTTTTTTTCCCCATGTTCTTCAAGTAATTCTCAAATAATTCTTCCTTCTATTTTCTAGGCATATCCTATGTTTCCCGGTCCAAGGAAATTCACCTCCCTCTCTTAGATTCGCAAACTTGCTAAGAGTACCAAAATTTCCATGCAACCTTTTATTTCCAAGTGGAATCTCCAAGGCCTAGTGGTTCATGTAAAGCATTACAAGGGTCCAAACGTGGACTAGGCGGCTATGGGTGTTTTGATTAAGCTATAGCATCCTCAAACCCATACCTTTCTTTTTCCTGATTTTGAATGTACTATTCTTCTAGAGGAGGTTGAGCTTTTGTTGGGCCTTCCCAAAATCAAGAATAAGATGGCTTTAATGAGGGAAAAGATCACCGGTCAACAATTGTTGATGACGATCATGAAGGACCCCACAGAAGTTAAAGGGTGCCTCACCAAGAAAGGAATTAATCTTGCTAAGCTTGCGGAGTGGACCTTGTATGAGATTGAAGACCTGAGGGAGGATGATGCTGAGGACGTGACGAAAGCCTTCATCACGTGCCTTGTCGGGGCTCTGTTCTTTCCGGCGCAAGACAACATCCTTGAAGATGATCAAGTCAGTGCGATCTGCGAGATCTTTGAAGGAAGATATATTGGCACTGCGATCCTGGCTTATCTCTACAGTAGGCTCTCTGCGGCATCCACAGGTCAGCCTCCCTATGGTTGCATGCTGCTCTTCGCTCTATGGGTCGAGTTGCACTTCAAATTTGAATATCACACGAGGAATTCAGCAAGACCGTCTCAAATCTATCAGAATAGCCCAATCTTCCATATTTCCAACATCGTGAAATTCAATGAGAGAATGATCAATCGAGTGCCAAAACTCAAGACTAGAGCTGACTGGAGAGATTATCTGAGAAAGATGTCATCCAACGGGTTTGACCCTTCTCCACTTGCTCTCGTAGGAAAGCCCATTAGAGTACGCCGCGCATCTGGTGCAGAGCTTAAATTGATCGGGGCTACTGAGTTTATGTTGTACAATCATCATCGGTGCTTTTCTCAACTCAACCTGCCTCGTTATGAATTCCCTGAATTCTCCCCTACATCTCCAATTAAGAGGCGTACGTTGGAATCCGATGAAGACTATGAAGCTACTGAACTTATAGTCACTTTGGGGAATATTAGCTTCAATCATCGTGTAAAGTCCTCTAAAGAAAGAGATAGAGGATTATCTGTTCCATATATTCTGAGACTTCGGAAATTTCTTCCTTGAATGTTTTCTTTTCTTTTCTTTTCTTGACGTAATAAAGAATTTATTTCAATAAAGAATTGTTCCTCTATGTTTAGAAATCCTTCATTAATCTCTTGTGACTTGTCCTTGATTTTTTCTTCAGTAAAAACTTGATTTTTCCTTAAAATATAGCAGTTCGGGTATAATTAATGCAAAACGCGTCCACTCAGGGAGACGCCTTTTAACCATAATTCATTTTCCAAAAATCAGCTATTAATCCTCAAAATCCCGAATTAACCTTAAAACGCGTCCACACATCCAGACGCCTTTAAACTCTCTCTCTTAATTTTTCTCGGAATTCTATCATTAATTATGTGATTAATCCACTGAAACACGTCGTAATATGTGGACGCCTTTCATCATCATGCCTTGTACTGTTCTGACCAGAATTGGCGGTTTAAACTGAAATGCGTCGTTCTGTGTAGACGTCTTTTACTCAATTTCAAACAGCTATGTGAGTGCTTAAAATGAGTGTGTGATTATCATGAAAAATCTATGTTGTTTAAATGCAAAATAAAGCCTATTAAAAAGAAACTAAGTGAAGTGATCACCAGAAACTTTTGACTTAAAAGTTCCAAAAGAAGATTTTGATCGCCTACCTGTTTGAACGTGGGAGATGTTGAGCTCTTGATTCCTCCTCTTCAGCCAGCTGAAGAAAGAGAGCCCTTCCTCTTCTTTGTTTTTGCTTTGATTGATGTTGAAGTTGAGGATCGTCCAGAATCCTTGTGATTTTGCTTGTTGATTTCCTCCCCTTTTGATTCTTTGCAAGAAACTAGAAAGAGAAATGAAGAAACAATGAGAACTTAAGCAAAAGTAGCATCTATTCTAAACAGAGTTTTCAACATGCAACTAAACAGAAAACTCACTTGTTGGGATGGTCTTTGAAACCCCTTAATCAAATAGGTTTTGAAAATGATACTAATGTAGTGTGTGTTGCATAGAGTGATGTGATGAAGAATGTAAGATTAATAGAAATGAAGATATGAATATGAAAAGAATGCAGAAATGAAGATAATGAATTGAAAAACTTATGCCGGTTGATGAAGAATGGAAAGCTTTGATCTTGAATGGATGAAGATTGGGCGAAGACTGGACGCCGACTTCTGGAAACAGCAGCACTTCGGCGTTTGGACGTCGTTGCTTCGATCTTCAATTCGATATCGCCTCGATCATTAATTAATCACCAACTCTTTTTTTTTTTTTTTTCACCCATTCAAGTGAAGGGTATTTATAGACTTCTTCTGCGTCCGCGGATTTACATGGAAAAATTCGGGATTTATCCATCTTAACCAATAGATAAATACGGATTAATTCATCTTTATCTGTAATTATCTAAAACACGTCGACCATGACAGACGCCTTTTAAATTGATTAAGATAAAGATAAACATCCGGGAAAACTTATCTTTATCTGTAATTAGATAAAACGCGTCGCCCATGGAAGACGCCATTTACACTAATTAAGATAAGGATAAACATCAGGAAGGAAACCTAAAACGCGTCGTGACTGGCAGACGTCTTTTAGTTAATTAATCAATTAATTAAAATTCAAATTTAAACGTCAAAATAGGAATAAACTCTAAATGGCGTCCACACAGGTCAACGTCTTTTAGACTTCTTCACATTTTAACTGAAATCTGAGTTAAAATCAATTTAATTGATTAACTTAAATCATATCTGTCTGACCCGACACTTTTTAGATAATTAACTTAAAAAGATCAATAAAAATTAATCGATGATTAAATATCAGACCATTCTGAGGCATTATTATATGATATGAAATTTACTCGAAATGATGTCAAAATTAGCGTGTCTACAGCTACCTCACCTTGGCATCGTCTTTGCAAGGGAGTGAAATGAAATGGAATGTACTGAAAAGGTGATGCCAAGGTGTGATGAGACACGCTCTTAACATCACATGATTGGAATTTTTCTCAAGATCATCAATGAAGATAACTCAAGGAGATCAATGGAATCAATCCTGTCTGGATGAGGTAGACAAGGAAATAAAATAAGGTCGATCAACCCCCTCGGAGTGGGAAGTACCCCAGGTCGTAGACACTGTAGGTTTCATCATGGGGAGCGTTTGCCAGCCAATGTGGACGTGCTGCAGCCATGATGGATCTTAAAAGAAAACAAGAAATATTGGATAAAGAATCCAAGAAATGATAGAATTCCAATGATATCTTCAAGCGAACCTCAAAGGTAATCAAGATACTCAATTCAGAATGGAATATTTCATATCATGTTGAAATTATTTGATTAATGGTCTGAAACTTAATCAGCAATTAATTTTTATCACAGTGATTTCAAAGTCCTACATGATGCATGCTGGGCTAAAATAAAAATATAAAGTCAAATAAAATATAAATTAATCAAGGATAATATTGTTAAATTGTCATTAATGAGTCAAGACACCAATTCTTGTAATTCAGTGCTAAGCCGAAGCTCGTTTATCCACGCACTGTTTCACAAAAATGGAACCATCGTCCTCACTAATTAACAATCCAACGGCTTATCCGTGCGATTAAGAATCCTCTGGAATTATCACTGTTTTTGTTGAAGGGGAACTCAAATTCCAGTTTCATCAAAATCACAAGGTCCTGATATACTCTAATAAATATTTATCATATAGTAATCGTGATGATACACAATAATTACATGGAATAATACAAGGATAGAAATAACCGTCTTTTTAGCCACGGTCAGGACTTCTAAACTCCCACAGTGGGATCTTCTTGACATTTTCCAGCTTTGCAATCATTTCTTAGAATTTCCTGCAATCAAAAATCATTAATAATTCCAAACAAATATTCAATTAAGCACCCAAAACATGGAATTTCGGGAAAATGACAGAATTGCTGAAACGCGTCGTGTCACGCCGACGCCATTCAAGGTTAAAAAGCGGCGCTGTTCCTAGACGCCTTTTCTCGCAGAAATAGTTTCTTATTGTTCTTCTATTCGAATTCCAACTCTCTTCATGTCCTGTGTCCTGTATATGACTTGAACAATCAGGTTAAGTATCTGTTTAGGCTTAGCCCCTTGCCTGGTTAAGTAAGCGACTGCTTGATCCTATCTTTGGTAGAAGGGTCAAGGGGCATATCCTTTATTAACAAAGGTAATATGAATAATCAAATTGCAAGCAAAATGCAACATGCAAGCAAACAAATGCTCACTGAAAGTAAAAGGAATGAAGCATACCAAGTGCAATAAGCAAATGCTAATTGAAATTTTTTTGTTGTTTTGAAATATCGTTTTTTTTTTTTTAGTTTTGAAATATGTATTTTTTTTATATTTTGAAATATGTACTTTTTTTGGATTTTGACATATGTATTTTTTTTTGTAGATTTTTGAAATATGATGTGAACTAAAAGACCAGCATGGTACTCAGATCAAAAGATCATATTCATTTATAAACTTAATTCTCAAATTGTTCTTTAATAATTTAACTTAAACCCATTGTGCTTGAACTTGTGTTTCCATTCGTGATCCCATTTGATGATTTGACCTTCAGTCAATCTAAGCCATTCCTTAAGTTTGGAGTATGCCTCTTTAGAAAGAAAAGAAGAATAAGTTTAGAAAGCCCATGAGAAGGTTCTAGAGACTTAAAAAGATGTTCCTTTCTTACCCTAATATCCATTGGGGTTCGGTCATTTTCTTTCCGAAGTATTTATCGACCTTGCGTTCCCTTTCATTTCATTTCATGGCCTTGATGTACGTTTGTAGTGTAATGGCCTTTTGATTTGACATTTGGATTTTGCCTTTGCTTTGCTTTTATTTTCTTTTCTTTAGGACGGATCTCCCCCTTTTTTCTTATGACGGCCTCCTACTAAGATGGCGGGTATTCTTGGTCGTCTATTCTAAGCCTCGTTCCGACATCATGGGCCGAGTGTAAAACATAATTTTGTTTTAAAAGGAAGAACGATTTGTACTTTACACTTTTAGTCAAGCTTTCGGTATTCCTTAGGACTTGGCATATCTTGTTACTCACGAATCAAACGTGTCAGTGTGTGTAGTAATGTGTTTGAAGTTAAATTATCCAAACTAATAAGGAAATTTGAGTTTATAAATTTTCTGATTCCCCTTTCCATGAGAATTCAGAGCTCCGTCAAAATGCAGAGTCAACATATCATCTCTGATTTGATTTACGGATATCAGTTCCTCATCCGGAAACTCTGATCGCACTGGATCAAATCGAGGAAGGGGATGATGAGCGAGATGTTCCGCTATGGCATAACCCTTGATCGCTTTCTGCTGAATGTAAATGATATCGAATTGAGATAGAAAACTTTGTCATCGCGCTAACCTATCAGTAAGGACAGATTTCTCCAGAAGGAACTTGATCGGATTCATCCTAGCGATGAGATGGACTTCATGGGCCAGAAAATAATGCTTCAATTTCTGAACAACCCAGACCAATGCTGCACATGTTTTCTCCATCGCCGTGTATCTCTGTTCAGCGGGGTTGAGAAGTTTATAGAGATAGTAGGCTGCCCTCTCCTTTCCTTCTTCATCCTCTTGTGCTAGGACAGCCCCCACTGCATCATCCAGGACAGAAATGTAAAGTATCAATGGTTTGCCTGGAGATGGTGGTCTCAAAACAGGAGGACTTGCTAAATAGTTCTTTAATCCATCGAATGCCTCCTGACACTTATCGTCCCAATCGAATTTGACTCCCGGCTTGGTAAGCTCGTAAAACGGCTTACACCTTTGTGAGTGCTGGGAGACAAAATGGCGAATAAATTGCAACCTCCCGATTAATCCTCTTAACTCCTTCAAGTTTTTAGGAGGTGGCATTTCTCTGATAGCCTTCGCCTTGTTGGGATCAATCTCAATTCCCCATTTGCTGACAATGAATCCAAGTAATTTCCCTGAAGATACCCCGAATACAGATTTCTTGGAGTTCATCTTTAACTGATATTCCCTTGATCTCTCTAATACCTTTGCCAAAACTTTGGCGTGCTCAGCCTTTGTCTTTGATTTAACCAATAAATCATCCACATACACTTCCAGATCTATGTGCATCATGTCGTGAAATATTGCCATCATAGCCCTCTGATAAGTGGCTCAAGCATTCTTTAATCCAAACGGCATGACAACATAGCAGTACGTTCCCCAAGGTGTAGTGAATGATGTCTTTTCCTGATCTTCTTCTGCCAGCTTAATCTGATTGTACCCTGAAAAACCATCCATAATCGATAAAGTCTCATAGCCAGCAGTGTTATCAATGAGTACATCAATATGAGGCAATGGAAAATCATCTTTAGGACACGCTCGGTTTAGATCGCGGAAGTCAATGCAAATTCTGACCTTCCCGTCTTTCTTCATGACCGGGACTATGTTGGCCACCCATTGTGGATAAAGGACAACTCTAATAAATTTGGCTTTATGTAATTTGTCGACCTCTTCCTTCATCTTTAGAGCCATTTGTGGGTGGAATCGCCTTAATTTCTGCTTGACCGGGTTAGCTCCATCATTTAATGTCAACCTGTGTTCAACCAAAGATGAGTCTAACCCCGGCATATCTTCATAACTCCAGGCAAAAGTGTCCTTATAGTCCTTAAGTACTTGTACCATTGCCTTCTCATCCTCTGTAGAAGGATTTTTGCTGACGAGGACAACCTTAGGTTCGTCTTCAGTCCCTAAATTGATTTCTTTGGTGGGCACTTCTACGGCAGCTGAGGGTTCATCGAATCTCTTCACTCCACTGGCATATGCCTCGGCTGCGTCCTCATCATCTTCCTTATCTTCAACAATGGGGTCTTTTTCATGTACTAACTCATACACCCTATACCCATCATTGACTGACTCATCGTCCATACAATCTTCTGGCATCTGAATGGGATTTTCTAATAACTAAGGGATTAAAGAGCAAGAAAAGCATCTATCAGCTAAGTCCTTGAGATATCTATCTGGGATTCACCTATCCTTAGACTTCCTAGACTTCCTAACTTGACTAACCTGCTTAGAGCTAGATTGCCTAATTTCACTAAACTCCCTATTATAACCTAATGAAGATGAAGCAGAATGGAAATCATAAGATACAAGTGGAAATATAGGAGAATCCTCCCGAGGGGAGGGGCAGAGTAGATCTAGAAGAGAATCTTGACCGAAAGACCCGCGCAATGGGATGCAATCGGCCAAGTAAGAGGTTTCCTCAATGAGGACCTGGGAAGAATTTGTTGCCAAATTGACGTTTTTTTTTTGACAATAGAGAAGTTAAGCATAAAACATGAATGAATACAAATAGAAGGAGAATTAGATGGAGGAAGTGTCACCAAGGCCAAAGGATTAGGGGGATCATACAGCAATATGTCCCAGATCAAATCATACATCCTCTCTAGATCGAGAGGAGGTGGTGGAATGAGGTCCCGAAGGGACAGAGTAATCATAACGGGCGGAGCCTGTGGAATATCTTCAATAATGACCCGCGATCAAGTCGGGGTCAGGAGCAATGTGCGAAACAAAGTATGGAGCATGAAAACATGAGAAGGATATGTCCCACTCCAGAGCAGATCTGTGTTCTAACCAGCTTCATAGGGGCCATCTGGCTCCCCTTCATCGGTCTCTTCTGACAGCAGTATCCGTTTGTCAAAGATAGCACCGGGACTTTCGATCAGCTCATCGATTTGCGGCGACCACTTGGGTTCTGCATGATCGAGAAACAGCCTGTTCAGTGCAATGTAAAGGTCTCTCAGATCGAACCACATGTACCATTCACATTCAGGATCTTGGAATTTTCTCCTCTTCATAGGCCGCAGAGCCTCCAAGGACTGGTACGTGAGTAGTTCTGAGTAGTGTCTAGCCAAGTCTCTCCCATACATATCATGGAGGTCAAAACACGAAATAATGACCACCGTGTTGTCATGGCTAATTATGGGCCCCTTTACAAAATGTGTATACAAGGTCCATGTTAGGGGATCCCGACCTTCCTTGGGCGGTGTAGACATTGTCTCCCAGACTTTCTGACCATCTTCATTCTCTGCTTGCTGAATAATGTCTTGCTTCAGTTTTCTCAGCCTATAGCCCAGGCCGCTTCTAGGTGCTCCTCGGTGATCTTTGACAGGAGTAGTTCTGCCTTGTAATTGTGTGCCCAGACCTCTTCTAGGCTGATAGCCATTCTTCATCATTATTTTCCATCCTGGGGTACTCATGCACTTTCCCTTTTTTATGGCATTTAACGGGTAAGGAGAAATAGTGGCAGTTTTCAGAGGATCAGCCACTGGATGGTAAACCTGTAATACCGACAGAAAAGGTTGTCGGCCAGGTGAAGAAGCAGGTTTGACATTCAAAGAGTGAGCAACAGCAAGGATCGGCATGCTCGTAACCTTAACGATTCGTCCTTTAAAAGGGAATTTGAGGCATTGGTGATTCGTGAAGGGAATCGTCTCAAGAGTTTTTATGTAAGGACGACCCAAGATGGCATTCAAAGAAGGGTCGATTTCCAGAATGTAAAATTCGACCTCAGCATGACTTACGGGGACTAGCTCTACCAGAGTAAGAGGTGCACCCGCTGTAAGAAACTTAGTAGTCCCGATCAGTTTAAGCTTTGCACACGCTGCGCGGCGCACTCGAATGGGCTTTCCTACCAGAGCAAGAGGTGAAGAGTCGAACCCATTTGCTGACATTGTTCTCAGATAATCTCTCCAATCAGCTCGAGTCTTGAGTTTTGGCACTCGGTTGATCATCTTCTCATTGAATTTCACAATTTTGGAGATATGGAAGATATGGCTATTCTGATAGATTTGAGATGGTCTTGCAGAATTTCTAATGTGATATTCAAACTTGAAGTGCAACTCAACCCACAGAGCGAAGAGTAGCATGCAACCATAGGGAGGCTGACCTGTAGACGCTGCAGAGAGCCCACTGTAGAGATAGGCTAGAATCTCTGTGCCGATCTGTCTTCCCTCAAAGATCTCGCAGATTGCACTGACTTGATCATCTTCTAGTATGTTGTCTTGAGCAGAAAAGAACAAAGCTCCAGCTAAGCACGTGGTGAATGCTTTCATCACGTTCTCAGTATCATCCTCTCTAAGATCTTCAATCTCGTATAAAGTCTACTATGCTAGCTTTGCAAGATTGATTCCTTTCTTGGTGAGGCATCCTTTAACTTCTTTTGGGTCCTTCATAATTTTCATCAACAATTGTTGACCTGTGATATTTTCCCTCATCAGCGCCATCTTATTATGGATCACTTCATTGTTGTTGTTCAACTTGATTTTGGGAAGGCCTAATAGGAGTTCAACCTCTTCTAGAAGAATAGTGCATTCAAATTCAGGAAAGGGGAAAGTATGGGTTTGAGAATGCCACAACTCAATCAAAGCACCCATAGCCGCCCAGTCCACGTTTGAACTTTTGTAATACTTTGCATGAACTACTAGACCTTGGATGTTCCACTTGAAAACAAAGGATTGCATGGAAATAGTAATATTTTTTGCGAGCTTTCGAATCCAAAGAAGAGATGTGAATTTTTTCGGACCGAGAAACAAAAGATAAGCCTAGAAAATAGAAAGGAAGATTGCTATCAAGAACTTGAAGAACATGGAGAAAAAAGGAAATTGAAGAAGAAAAAGGATTGAAGGAAATGAGGATTTAACTTACTTGGGAGTTAGGATCTCTTCCACTTAGATGATCTTTCACGTCGGAGAGCTTCTCTAGCGTTTTCTTCATCCTCTTACTTGAAGAATCCATCTTGTTTTTGAAGCTTTTCATTCTTGAAACCTTGAAACCTTGAAAATCCTTAAACTTTGAAGAAAATCTCTAGCTTTAATCTCTAGATTGTGTTAGGAATGCCTTGATACAAGTTTATGGAGTTTCTATAGAGGGATTTGCGATTCTAGGAAGGCTTTTCCGGATTGGAGAAGGGATGAGCATGGGAAGAGTTGGAATCCGGATAGAAGTTAGCCAGAACTTGTTTCTGCGACTGAAAATGCGTCGTTGAACAGCGACGCGCTTTGGTTAATCTTAATGACGTCGGCGTGACACGACGTGTTTCAGGGTTTTCTGTTATTTTGCCCAAAAAGTCATGTTTATCCATAATTAAATGATTTGTTTGAAGTTACTGATAATTTTTTAGTGCAGAAAATTCAGGAAAATCCAAATGAAGCTGAAAATTCAAGAAGATCCCACTGTGAGAGTTTATGAGTCCCGACCGTAGCTAAAAAGACGATTATCTCTATCCCTTATATTCTATCATGTAATTAATTTGCATTAGCATTACTATATGATAAATATTTATTAGACTATATCAAGGACCTTATGGTTTTGATGAAACTGGAATTTGAGTTCTCCTAAACAAAAACGGTGATAATTCCAGAGAATTCTTGATCGCACGGATAGGTTGTTTGATTATTAATTAATGAGGACGATGGTTCTACTTTTGTGAAACAGTGCGTGGATAAACGAGCTTTGGGTTAGTACTGAATTACAAAAATTGGTATATTGACTCATTAATGATAATTTAACAATATTATCCTTGATTAATTTATATTTTATTTGATTTTCTATTTTTCTTTTAGTCCAGCATGCATCATGTAGGACTTTGATATCATTGTGATAAGAATTAATTACTGATTAAGTTTCAGACCGTTGATCAAATAATTCTAACATGATATGAAATATTACATTCTGAATTGAGTATCTTGATTATCTTCGAGGTTCGCTTGAAGATTCCTTAGAATTCTATCCTTTCTTGGATTCTTTGTCCAAATATTCTTGTTTTCTTTTAAAGATCCATCATGGCTGCAGTACGTCCACATTGGCTGGCAATCGCTCCCCATGATGAAACATGCAGTGTCTATGACCTCGGGTACTTCCCAATCCGTGGAGGTTGATCGACCTTATTTTATTTCCTTATCTACTTCATCCAGACATGATTGATTCTATTGATTTCTTTGACTTATCTTCATTGATGATTTTGAGAAAAATTCCAATCATGTGATGTTGAGAGCGTGTCTCATCACACATTGGCATCACATTTTCAGTACATTCGATTTCATTTCACTCCCTTGTAAAGACGATGCCAAGGTGAGGCAGCTGTAGACACGCTAATTTTGACATCATTTTGAGTAAATTTCATATCATATAATAATGTCTCAAAGTGGTCTGATATTTAATCATTAATTAATTTTTATTAATCTTTTTTAATTAATCGGGTCAGACATACATAATTTAAGTTAATTAATTAAATTGATTTTAACTCAAATTTTAATCAGATATGAGAAAGTCTAAAAGACGTCAACATATATAGACGTCATTTAAAGTTTATTCCTATTTTGATATTTAAATTTGAATTTTAATTAATTGATTAATTAATTAAAAGACGTCTGTCGGGCACAACGCCATTTAGGTCTCCTAATATATTTTTGCTTCTTCTTCCCAATATTTATCCATATCTTAATTAGTCTGAAAGACGTCTCTCATGGACGACAGGTTTTAGATAATTACATATAATGATGAATTAATCTGTGTTTATCTGTTTCTTAGTTGATTTAACTTAAAACTCTTTCATGTTAATCTATTAATAACCGCGGATGCGTGAACTTAAGCCTATAAATACACAACCCCTTGGTCATTAAAAAGTTAGTGATAATAGCGATAATTGAGTAAAAATTGAGCAAAGAATCTTGGCGAAAGTGAAGGAGACGACGTCCAGACGCTGAAGGATCGAAGCGCTGCTACTTCCCGGAGTCTGCATCATTTCTTCATCCGATCTTCGTCCTTTCAAGATCCATACAAGACCAAGGCTTTCTATAGGCCATCTAACTTAATTCTGAATTGATTTCTACCTCTTTCTCATATTTCCATCACAATAGCATCATAATTTCATCACATCACTCCATGCAACACATACTCACTAGCATAATTTCAAACCTATTTATTTAAGGGGTTTAAAAGACCATCAAACAAGTGAGTTCTTTGTTTAAGTTGCATGATTAGAATCTTCATTAGAATAGATACTACATCTATTTGAGTTCTTATTATTTTCTTTTATCTTTGTTTGTTGCAAGGTACAAAAGGATATAAAGAGGAGAGAATCAACAACAAGGAAATATGGATGATCCTCAAAGTCCGATAAGCATCCAAAGTAAGAACAAAGTCAAAATGGCTCTCTTTCTTCAGCCGGCTAAAGGAGGGGAATCAATGACTCAAAATCTCCCAATTCTGAAACAGGTAGGCGATCAATCTTTTCTTTTGGAACTTTTTAGTTAAAAATTTCTTGCGATCACATTCACTTAGTTTTTAATAGGTTTATTTGTCACATAAACAATATAAATTTTCATGATAATCACACCCTAATTTGAGCACTCACAACTGGATTTATAGAGGTTTATATATATTTTTTGACTTTTGTGAAAAAGTCGAGAGGATATATATAATAGAGGAACATAGAGAAAAACCCTAACCAGCACGTGAATTTCTTCTCTGGCCATCCCTCTCTTTCTCTCTAGCCATCCCTCTCTTTCTCTCTAGCCATCCCTCTCCTCTCTCCAGTGGCGGAAGGCAACGTCAATGACGTAGAGGAGATCCTATATCCATATAGATCCGTGTGGATACTACGTCTAGAGGCCGTGCGCATGTGCGGCTATCCCGTCCCATGGATCATCTGTGATTTGAGGAGATTCTCAATCTCCACTCGTTTGTCTCCAATTATCGAGAGATTTTTCTCGACCATATAAAGGTGAAAAAGATCTACTCTCTCTATTATTTTTAAGTTCCAACGGCCAGAACATCACATCTAACGCTATGAAATATGCCGTCGTTAAAACACTCACACACCAATCTTAAACTAATTCACATAAAGATTAAATGAATATAGATTAAGGTGAATCTAGGTCAAATCCATACAGAGGTTTATATTTAACTTTGAAACCCTTTTTACAAATGTGTCCCTTTTTTTTTGAATTTTTAGTTGTGAGAAAGCAACAAATAAGATTATGGTAAATCAGGTTTAAGATTTGTTAAACTATTTCTAGAAATTTGAGAACTATTAAAGTGGAAAAGAAAAACTAAGTTGCTAGACTAATCTAAACTAAACAACTAAGTAATCTGAAATTTCACTTATCATAAAATGACTAGAACTCCCTAACCTAAACTCCAATATTTATGAAACCAAGTTCTCTAGTTATAGTTTTAAGTCTAGAAAATAGCAAGAGTAGTTTGATTGATTTTGAAAATCGTTTCACACATAAAATAAAGCAATGAACAGACACTGCGCAATCTGGAAATTCAGAACTACATCAAATGACACTACCTATTTAAAAGCCTAATCAACTAACTTATCTAGGGTGATTAAATCTGAGATTAAACTAAATAAAACAGCCACCAACAAGAACTAAATAGAGAAGAAGAAGGGGGATAGAACAAGGAGAAGACATGCATATAGAAGAAGAAGAAATGTTTTAATGATACTAAAGTCTAATACAGAAAATTATCCAAATATGTCAAGATTGAAATAAAAAAAGAAATAAAATTCCAAAATAACTTGGAGCCTTAGTGGATGAAGTCTTTTTCCGTGGAAGCCCTCTACAGCAGCCGGTGGAGATGGTGGCCAACCTCCTTCCTTGGTGTGCTGGTGTAGGGTGCCCCTCAAATGAGAGAATAGGAGAGGGAGATGGAGGGTGTGAGAAAGAGAGAGCAAGAGGGAGAGAAGACTTGCTGGTCGGCCAGCAAGTGTAGAGAGAGGGATGTGGGGTGTGAGAGAGAGAGAAGGAGAGAATGAGAGAGGAAGAGGTCAGCCAAGAGAGGGAGAGAAGAGGATAGAAGAAGATTAGGGCCTGCCAAGTAGGGGTGTTCACTATTCGGTTCAAATCGAAAAAACAAACCGAACCAGCCAATTCGGTTCAGTTTGGTTCAGTTTGAATTTCTAAAAATTTCGGTTTGGTTTGAAACCAAACCGAATTAAGAAATTTGGTTTGGTTTGGTTTCTCTTGTTCATAAACCAAACCAACCCGAATAAACTGAATTACGTTAAAAGGGTGTAATATAAGTATTAAATTCTTAGATTAAGTGTGAGTTTATGTAAATTATAAGATATAAAATTTTAAATTATTTTCAAATAATACTTTTTAGATCGTAATCTTGTATAAAAAAGGTGTTAAGTCCTTAATAAAATAAGATGTTTAACTATAATAGTCCATTTCGTTACTTCAACCTCCAAATATTTTTTAAATAATATTTTTAATAACTATTTAAAAATTAAATAATGTTGAAGTAAATTATTTAATCATAGTGGCCCATTATAAGGCCCAAACCTCAAACCAAACTGAATTATTTCGGTTGGTTTGGTTCGGTTTCAAACTATTACGGTTTGGTTTGGTTTGGTTCGGTTTCAAACTATTACGGTTTGGTTTGGTTCGGTTTGACTCTCTACTTCGGTTTGGTTTGGTTTCTAAAATTTTGTCCTCAAACCAAACTGTGAACACCCCTACTGCCAAGTGGCTTGGTGGATTTTTTATAGAGGTGTTTTAGGGTTTCTTCTCAAGGGGGCCAAGTGGAGGGTTGAGATGAAAGATTAAGGAATTGAGGGTGGAAATTAGGTTGTGTGTGAAGGAAAAGGTGAAGGAGGGGGGAGCATGGGAGAGGCTAGGGCCGGCCACACCTTTGGCTTCCTTTTCTTGATCCTTAAATCAAGGATCTCATTCCTTGATTCAAGGGTAGAGAGATTCTCTCTTAATTTGAATTCAAATTTGCCTCCAAGTGAGGGGGGTGGCTAGGAGGGAAATGAGGGGGGCGGCCATGGCTCTAGGGCAACACTTCAAAGTATTCAATTGACACTAATGTCCATTTAAATCCTCATTCTACAAATTTGAATTATTCTTGCACCTACTGGGATTTGATCCCTAGTGACCACCTTACTGCAACCTTTAACTAATTGGGCCACTTACATTCTATGTCTTAAACACAGAGAACAATTATTGTAAACTTCTTTGGGATCTCATCTTGGCCTTTAATTGACATGAATGGCTTTGTCTTCTTTGCAATGCCCCTACATATAGGAATTTGTAGTTTAGTTCCTACAAGATATAAACTTTTGTACATGGACTATAAAAATTACAAACTACCATGGAATATTTATTTGAGAGTAAGAGCATTTCCATGTTCCCATTATGACCTTATTCATGAAAATTTGCATTTAAACCCCTAAACATGTTCGAGTGCAAAAATGTCATTGCTTTTGATCCAGATTTTCACAAAATTCCTATAATGCAGTGAGACTAATTTGACTATCATTTCATGTTAATTTGCACATAAAATCATATTCTAGATGCATGAAATTTTCCTCCTTAAAGCATAAAATTGGGCAATTACCAACGTTCTGATCCCGTTGCTTGTTGATTTCTTTCTTCCGCTACATCTCGCGAGCTTCTTCTAGGGAGAGTCCCTGCCGAGTAATCCTCCCCCGCCCCTCCTTCTCCTCCTTTACTTCCTCCACCTACCCCATATGGTTATCTATTTAGGTTTCTTCCTCCTTCCTCCAACCACCAACATCCCCTCCATCAACCCTCAATCTTCTTTACCATCCACCCCAACCGCTTGTTGGGTTCGTTGTGTCGAGATCTGACCGAAAACACAGCAGAAATAAATAGCTCGGGATCGGATCCATCTCGTTTCGATCAACAAAAATAAACCGGCAAATCTTATTTGCCTTACGCGGATTTGAATCCACATTCGTTTTCCGATTCCGTCGGAGCGATGCCGTAAGCCGTGCAGGTGCCCGGCCTCTAGCGGTATCCATGCGGTTCTCTTCGTGATGGATCTTCCTCGCCTCTTCACTCAATGCAGCATTCGTGGATCCCGTCTGACTACGTGTAATACGCCGCGACATGCGGATTTGGAAACTCCCGTCAGATGGAAGGTGGAGCTGTTGGGAGTCGAAGCAAAGCCTCTAGAGGGCCGGCCTCGAGACGTGCGCCCAGGAGAGAGGAGAGAGAGAGGGCGGTAGCTAGGTCAGGGTTGTTGGCCCTCGACCTAGCGGCCGTTCTTTTATAATAAGTGTATTTGCTATTTTTCATAAAAACCCACACTTATCTAAAATCCCGTCAAATAATCCATCGACTTGAAAATCTTTTTGTGTGTGACCCTCTAGGCCCAAATACTAGTCCAGTTAATAGCCCATTAAGCCCAGTAACTCTTTACGGACCCACTGAATTAATTAATATCCTTATATTAATTAATCAGCCGAATTTAATGTCCCACAGCAAATTCGAACGAGCTTTCGATCACGTTGGATGCCAAGTAACATCGCGTGATCCTGGATGGCATTGGGGTTATCGCAACCCTCTATTGGAACCTTTCCGTCATCAATTAGCGCGCAGATATAATCCTTCATCCGTGCAAAGTCCCCGATTCGACCTAGGGTATGGTTTACTGTTAAACCCTAGCCGGTGGATTCACTTGAATCAGATGCTGCTAATCTATATCGGATAACTCTTCATCTAATATAGCGTCTACCCTGGCCAAGGACTTAAGCGCATCATTCTCGAAACATTCTCTCTCATAATACCGAGAGTGGATGATCCCATATTGAACACACAATTACTTTCGAAGGCATTTCTCTGAACCAGATCATTTGACTTATTGATAACCCATGGATAGGGATTCATTAATCAAAGTCAAAGCTCAGAGACGTACCAACAAGGTATCTTTGGCATCTCAGGTCTAAGGATCATTTACGCAACCGTGACAAAAGAATCGAGCTGGTTAACATTGAGGTATATACCATCCAGCGATTCTAGGTCGGATCAGTTCAGTGAACTCATTCCCCAATGAGCACCTACAGGTCCAACATAGTGTCTCCACACAAGTGACTTATAGGATCAGTCACCCTCATCATATGAGCTGAAGAAACCTGTACTAGTCTATTCAGATGTTTGATGTCCATCTCAAACATCCTCCAACTACGAACAATTAAGAACATGTGTTTATAAGTCTTCCATCCCGTAATTATGATCTCATCATAATCCGAAGATTGTTGCACATGTTCATGGACTTCATTGTGATACGGTAAACATAGATCGAACTAATTACACACAATGAATTAATGTCATTTATTAATAAACTAAATAATACATAGTATCGGATTGGCTTTCAGACCACCTAATACTAACAATCTCTCACTTGGACTAAAGCCAATCACTTTTATACATAATACCTATATTCTCTAAGTGACGCTCAAAGACATTTTGAGACAAAGGCTTTGTCAGTGGATCTGCTATATTGTCGGCTGGAAGAACTCTTTCCACCACAACATCTCCTCGAGCTATAATATCTCTGATCAGATGAAAGCGCCGTAGAATGTGCTTTGACTTCTGATGAGACCTCGGCTCCTTCACTTGAGCAATTGCCCCATTGTTGTCACATAGCAGTGGGACGGGACCAGAGATGCTTTCCACCACACCAAGATCGCTGATGAATTTCTTCATCCAGACAGCTTCATTGGCGGCTTCAGCAGCAACAATATATTTAGCTTTCGTCGTCGAATCAGCATTGGTTTCCTATTTGAAACTTTTCCAGCTCACTGCTCCCCCATTGAGTGTGATGACAAACCCTGATGTTGACTTGCTGTCATCAGGATCAGACTGAAAACTCGAGTCAGTATATCCTTGCAGTTTCAAGTCTCCTCCTCTATAGACTAGAAACATATCCTTGGTTCTTCTTAAGTACTTGAAGATACATTTCACAGTCTTCCAGTGTTCATCACCTGGATCTGCCTGATGTCTACTCATAACGCTTAGAGCATATGCAACATTAGGTCTTGTACACAGCATGGCATACATGATGTAACCTATGGCTGAAGCATAGAGAATCTTATCCATCATTGCCCTCACCTCAGAATTCTTAGGAGACTGACCTTTGGAGCGATAAAATTCTATGTCTCATCGGTATGAGACCTCTTGAAATTTTTCATGCCAAACCTTTTGACAATGGTTTCTGTGTACATGGATTGGGTTAAGGCAAGCATCTTCTTTGATCTATCTCTATAGATTCGTATTCCCAATACGTAAGATGCTTCTCCCAAATCCTTCATGAAGAAGTTCTTTGACAGCCAAATCTTTACAGATTACATCATTCCCAATAAGTAGGATGTCGTTGACGTAAAGAACTAGAAATATGATTGCGCTCCCACTGTTTTTCTTGTACACACAATGTAAGGAGTGAGGTTTTCGGACGGTCATCGGGTCAGTTTTCGGGGTCGGTTCCCTTAGTTCGGGCCCTGATGGGGCTGAGACTCAGTTCTGTTTCACGTTGAGCCTGCTCGACGCGGTTTAAACGGCGTCCAACAATGTAGACGCGTTTTACGCTGTGCCACGTGGGCGCCACATGGGCTGGCCTTGGGTCGCAAGAGTACGGCCCCGGTCATATCGTCTGAATGGCGTCTTGGATGGACAACGCCTTTCAGAGTACGACCCTGGCTTGTCGGTGTATGGCCCGGTCTTGTCACCTAAAAGACATCGGGCATGCACAACGCGTTTTACCCAGCTTCTGATTGACCCCGCGAACCCCTCCTTCCTTTCCCTCATTTCCCTCCTTCCTCCTCTCTCTCCTCTCTTCCTCCAGCAACCCGGCGGCGTTTTTCCCCTTCTCCTCGTTTTCCTCCCACCATTTCATCTCTCCCTCCACTCTATCGACCTCCTAACTCTCACCACTACCACCACCAATTGATCTGCGGCGTTTTTCTCTCCGGACGGCGGCCGACGTCCCGGTGGAGTAACGGCGTCCACGGCGGTACCGGCGGCGGCGTGGGGCGAGGCGGGTAGGCAGCTTGGAGCTTGGAGGAGTTCAAGTAACCGGTAGGGTGACGATTTCCGTAGTATTTCATTTAAAAACCATGTTTTCCTGCTTTGCAGTATGTTTAGGGGTGTTCTTATGGTGAAAATACTAAATGCATGAAATGAGAAATTGGGTGTTTTAAATGGGTAGTTAGGTTCTTCTCCCCAATCTTCATGTTTTTCGTGTTTTTACGCGATTTTGGGGAGGAAATCCCACCCCGTGGACCGGGAGATGACAGAGGGAGAATCTGTCTGTGAGGGTTAAATGACGTCGGGGGACAGCGACGCCTTTTAGAAAGGCGGTTTCCACCCGCGATGTAATTTAGCCCAAATACCAGACTCTGTCTCTAGAACTGAATGACGTCCAGGGACATCGACGCCCTTCAAAAGGCGACTTGCATGGGCGACGCGTTTTAGGCCATTTCCGAGGCCATATTTCACATGAACCAGTTTAGGAGGCTTGAATGGCGTCGGCCTTTGGCGACGCGATTCAAGACAGAATCACATTAATTCATGGTATTAACATATCTTCACACTGTTAGATAGTCTGGTTAATTGTATGTTTAAAATCGTACTCGATGATGAGGATTTTTACGTGATCGGATCGCACTGTGTCGTGTTTCGTGCGACTGTGGACCTAGAGTGACAGTTGTTGCAAGGATTGAGATTTCGGGTTCAATTTTCGGGTTTGTTTCGGGCCGGATTCCCTGAGTTGGGCCCTGATGGGTCTGGGGAGTACTTTCTAAATGACGTCTAGGGGGCACGACGCGTTTTAAACGGCGTCTTGCTGGGTGGACGCCATTTAGCTAGGTTGTTGTTGTGCCACGTAGGCGCCACGTGAGCTGGCTTCGGGCCGCGAGAGTACGGCCCATGTCGTGTCGTCTGAACGGCGTCCTTGTTGGACGACACCATTCAGAGCAGGACCCTGGGTTGTCAGTGTACGGCGCCGGTCTCATCGTCTGAACGGCGTCTTTGGTGGGCGACGCGTTTCAGAGCCTCTGTCAGTACGGCCCGTCCTCTCATCTGATAGGCGTCCGTCTTGCACGACGCGTTTTACCCTGTTTCGGATTGACCCCGCGAGCCTTACCTCCTTTCTCTCATTTTCTTCCTCTCATTCTCTCTCTTCCCTCTCTCCTCCCCCTCCGATTCCTCTTTTCCCTTCCCTTCCTTTCCTTCCTCTTCCACCACTCCAGTACCTCTCTACCTCTCACCACTACCACCATCACTTCCTTCGCGGCGCTTCATTCTCCAGACGGCGGCTAACGTCCCGGCGGAGCGACGACGTCCTCAAAGGTACCGGCGGCGGTCTGCGGTGCGGCGGTTCGGCGGCACGGAGCCAGGAGGAGTTCAAGTAACCGGTAGGGGGACGAACCTTGCATATATTATAGTTGTTTCATCCGTGTTTTCCGTGTAAATCATGATGCGTGTATGGGGATTTTGGGTAGAATGAGCATGTTAAGGGGGTTTCTTGGTGGAAATGACCGTTTCTATGAATAAGGACTTGTGGGTTTCATGTGGTGGTTCGGTTTCCCTCTTCGTTTTTCCTCTCTTGGGTGTTTTTGGGTGGGGTTAAAGGGGACCCTCGGGTCGAGCTACAGAAATCAGGTTTCTGGCACTAAATGACGTCGCGCTTGTTAGACGCCATTCAGAATGGCGACGGGCTAGTACAACGCCATTTAGGCAGAAATTACCCCGATAGCGGTTTCTGTCAAAGTGGATGTTCGTGTTGAATAGCATCCAGGGACAGCAACGCCTTTTCAAATGGCGTCTTCCCAGGACGACGCGTTTTAGTGGAAATTACCCCGTAGCGCTGTCCCTGCTTCTGTCGCTGTCAGGCGACGAAAGACAGCGACGCATTTTAATAGGCGGCTACCTATGGCGACGCCTTTTAGGCCATGTTCTGAGGCCGAGATTTCATGAACCAGTTTAGGAGGCTTGAATGGCGTCGGCCTTGGGCGACGCGATTCAAGACATAATCACATTAATTCATGCTATTAATATATGTTTACACTGTTAGATAGTTCAATCAAATGCATGCTTTATATCATACTCGAGGATGAGGATTCTTATATGACCGGATCGCACTACGTTGTGTTTCGTGCGACCGTGGGCTTCTTACGTGACCGGATTGCACTGTGTTGTGCTTTGTGCAACTGTGGACCTAGAGTGACAGTTGTAGCGCTTGACACCCTGTGTCGGTGTGGGTGGGACACAGCGCCGGTGGGAGCAGTGGCGGGGTGACGCCTAGTGAGAGAGGGTCACCCGGTGAACCCCGGGGTTAGCTAGTACCGGTGTCGGAATGGTACCTGTGGAGTGTCACTCGTGCGGGGGGAAGGAGTAACCACCTGAGCCAGTTGGGTCAGAGTAGCTAGCGTGCTATCCGAGGGGTTACTGTTTGGTCTCAACGGGTCGGTGTTTCCCACTTTTGGTTGTTGGTCGGTGTTTCCCACTTTCAGTTGTGTGGTTAGCGTGCTTTATCGAGACGCTGGTTGTAGGCTCCCTAGTAGAATGATTTCTAAGATATGCATGTTACATTTCGAATGCATGTGGTTTATATAGAGATTTAGGAGTAGTAATTATTGCTTTACTTGCTTACTCTACTTGTATCTGTATTATTGCACTTGTGGGTATGTGAGTGGGAGGCGGGGGATCAGATGATCCCTACTAAGCCCAATTCTGGTGTGGCTCACTCCCTGCGGTTTCAGGTGTGGACCTCTTGGCGAGTGGAGGCGTGGTGTTCTCCTTGGTGTGCGGACCAGCAGCTATCTCAGTTTCGGGGTATGCCTCGATGCTGTTGTACTTTGCTTCTGCCTGTACTTATTTAATTCTTTGGACTATGTAATTATTGTTGGACTATGTACGGACATTATTAATCTCCTTCCTGCGCACTTGTAATTTCCTTAAAGTCCGTGTGATTGTTATATTTAGCCATGTTTAACGCTTACTCCTCCAGACGTGTGTATGAGATCCGGGTGTGAGACCGTGGATAATGATTCGACACCCATTTAGTGATCGGATTTCCGATCATAGGGTGGCGGGTCGTTACAGTTGTAGCGCTCGCCACCCTGTGTCGGTGTGGGAGGGACATAGCGCCAGTGTGGGAGTGGTGGGGTGACACTTAGAGAGAAGGTCACATGGTGTACCCCGGGGTCAGCTAGTACCGGTGTAGGAGTGGTACCTGTGGAGTGTTACTCGTGCTGGGGGAAGCAGAAACTACCTAGAGCCAGTTGGGCCGGAGTAGCTAGCATGCTATCCGAGGGGTTACTGTTTGGTCTCAGCGGGTCGGTGTTTCCTGCGTTCGGCTGTGTGGTTGGCGTGTTTTGCCGAGACGCTGGTTGTAGGTTCCCTGGTAGAATGGTTTCAGAGTTGTGTATGTTATATCTCGAATGCATGTGTTTTATATCGAAATTTAGGAATTGTGTTACATCTTTACTTGCTTATTCTACCTGTATCTGTGTTACTGCACTTGTGGGTGTGTGAGTGGGCGGTGGGGATCGAAGGATCCCTACTGAGTCTTCTCGTTGAGACTCATCCCTGCGGTTTTCAGGTGAGGGTTCCAGGCAGGCTTAGCGAGGAGAGTGCCGCTTTGGGTTGCGCGCCAGCAGCCGTTGTTCCGGGGTATGCCCCGACGTAGTTGTTATTTTATTTTCTGGCCTGTACGCTTAATTATTTCTTTCAAGTTGGAGTATGTAATTATTTGTTGTGTCAAGTCGCATTGTAATAACTTTTAATTCTTGCACTTCCTTTTCAATTCAATACGATGTGAATGTTTAGCTTAGTTTATTATTTATTTCCCAGACTTATCTAGATCCTGGTTTGGCTCCAAATTAATGATTCGGTACCCATTTAGTAATCGGATCTCCGATTATAGGGTGGCGGGTTGTTACACACAAGCCTCATCTTCATTCTTAATGAAGCCATAATATTTGATCGCCTCATCAAACCTTATGTTCCAACTTCGGGAAGCTTGTTTCAGTCCATAAATGGACCTTTGCAACTTACATATCATGTCTGGAGATTCCTTGGATGTGAATATTTCTGGTTCATATACACCTCATCCTCAATGTTTCCATTGAGAAAGGCAGTCTTCACATCCATCTGCCAAATTTCATAGTCATGGTAGGCAGCAATGGCAAGAAGAATTCTGATAGACTTAATCATGACAACGGGTGAGAAGGTCTCGTCATAGTCAATGCCTTTCCTTTGACGATAACCCTTCGCCACCAACCTTGCCTTATAAGTCTCAATTCGTCCATCTGCACCAATCTTTCTTTTTAAGATCCATTTGCAACCAATAGGTACTATACATTCGGGTAAGTCAACCAAGTTTCAAACTTGGTTGATGTGCATGGACTGAATTTCAGAATTCATAGCTTCTCGCCATTTTTCGGCCTCTGGACTTTCAATGGCCTCCTTGTAAGTCTTAGGATCATCATCCTTATTATAGAGTATCTTAGAACCATCCAAATTAATATGTCCCACATATCTTTCTGGTGGTTTAGGTACTCTTTCTAACTTACGAGGTTCTTGTGTACTTATCAGAAACTGACAGTTCATCATATGAATCATTACTAATTTGTAGGTTTGGAATTTCTTTCAGGATTACTTTACTCCAACGGTCCTTCTGGAGAATATAATCTTCTTCCAAAAAGATAGCTCTCCTAGCTACAAACACCTTTTGTTCGCCAGGATGATAAAAGTAATATCCATAAGTTTCCTTTGGATATCTCACAAATCTGCATTTGCCAGTTCTGGACTCCAGCTTATCGGCATCATGTCTTTTAACATGAGCAGGACATCCCCAGACTTTAACATGTTTAAGGTCTGATTTCTATCCATTCTATATATCATATGGAGTGGTTGCAATAGATTTGCTGGATACCTTGTTCAGGATATACATAACCGAACTAAGTGCATATCCCCATAAGGACAATGGTAATTTAGACATACTCATTATGGATTCGCACCATTTCCATTAATGTGCGATTCCTCATTTCTGATACACCATTCATCTGAGGTGTATAAGAAGGTGTAAGCTAAGAGAGGATACCATTATCATTTAGGTATTTAATGAACTCTGTACTCAAGTATTCACCACCACGATAAGATCGGATGGCTTTTATGCTTTTTTCAGTTTATTTTTCTACTTCATTCCTAAATTCTCTGAATTTCTCAAAGGCTTCAAATTTATACTTCGGTAAGTATATGAATCCGAATCTTGACTAATCATCAATGAATGTGATGAAGTACGAGAAACCACCAATAGCTTGGGTAGACATATGACCACATACATCAGAATGTATTAGTTCCAGTAAGTCTTTGGCTCATTCTCCAGTTCCAGTAAATGGAGATTTAGCCATTTTACCTATCAAACATGACTCACAGGTCGCATATGATTCATAATCAAATGGATCTAAGTATCCATCTTTATGCAACTTTTGGAGTCTGTTTTCTCTATTGTGACCAAGCCTACAATGCCATAAGTAGGAATCGTTCATTTCATATCTTTTTCTTTTAGTTAAAAAACTGATGTTTACATTCTCATGAGATACATTTAAAAGATACAATCTATTGGACAATATAGCAGAGGCTATTAATTTATTTCTAAAATAAATTGAACAACAATTGTTCTCAACATGTAAATTGTATCATATTCTATCTAGACATAAAATAGAAATAATATTTCTTATTATGCTAGGTACATAATAACATTCATCTAATGAATAAGTATCTCCGGATGGCAGTTTAAGCTCCATTGTCCCTACAGCGATCGCCGCAACTCTTGCGCCGTTACCTAGCCTCAGCTCCACCTCGCCAGTTCTCAGCTTACGCCTTCTTGTCAGTGCCTGCACAGAATTACAGATATGAGAAACACATCCAGTATCTAATACCCATGATGTATAAACTCTAATTGACAAGTTTACATCTATCATATAGATACCTGAAGCGTCTTGCTGCTTCACAGTTCCTTAAGCCTTGTCCTTAATGTATTATTTACAATTATTCTTCCAGTACCCCTTCTGATGACAGTAGAAGCATTCACCCTTCTCAGCACTCTTATCTTTGTCCTTTTTGACAACCTTCGGCTTCTTCTAATTATTGCCTTTGCCTTTCCTGTAGGCTTGGGTTGCTAGTATTTTCCTACCAGTCTTACCAACCATAAGAACATGGGTTTTATCCTTCACAAGGTTCCCTCTGCAGTCTTCAACATGTTCAATAATTCAGCTAAAGTGGTCTGGATTTTATTCATGTTAAAGTTAACAATGATCTGAGCATATGATTGTAGAAGCGAAGATAATACAAGGTCGGTATGCAACTCCTTGGGGAGTGGAACCCCAAGAGCATCCAACCTCTCCACCCACTCAATCATCTTCAATACATGAGTCTGTACCGAAGACCCCTCTGTTATTTGATCTTTGAACATATTCTTAGATATCTCATATCTTTCGATTCTGCTCTGCTCACCGAATAGCTCCTTTAGATGGAGCATGATGGATCTAGCATCCATCTCCTCATGTTGCCTCTTCAACTCATTGCTCATAGAGGCTAACATGTAGCATTGTGCTATGGTGGAGTCCTCTTTCCATTTCTCATATGTCAACATGTCCTCCTCTGGTGCATCTAAAGCTGGTTCAATAGGAGGTTCCTCATCCAGAATATATGCAATTTGTTCAGGCCTGAGGACAATCTTCAGGTTCCTGAGCCAGTCTGAGTAGTTTGGGCCTATCAAATGATTGGCATCCAGTATGCCACGCAACGGGTTATGGTGCGACATTTTAGCCTACATGAGATAATCAGATTTACAATTAACATATATTCAATTATTAATTAAAAACAAGACATGAACTTTATTTATCTAGTGGAACCTGGCACTCTTACCACTATTGGGATCGCTGTGTTGGGGTCCGATCCTAAAACGCAGCGGAATAAAGAAGTTCGGGATCGGATCTGTCCCGTTTCGGTTGTTAAAACTAAAACCGATGTAAATCGATTTACCTTGCGCGGATTCGAATCCGCGTCCGTTTTCCGGTTTTGTCGGAGTGATGCCGCAAGTCGCGCAGATGCCCGACCTCTAGCGGTATCCACGCGGTTCTCCTCGCGATGGATCGTCTTCGCTTCCTCGCTCACTGCGGCGTTCGAAGATCCCGTCTGACTGCGCGTAATCCGCCGCGACATGCGGATTCGGAATTCCCGTCGAACGGAAGGTGGAGCAGTTGGGAACGGCACACCCAGAGGAGAGAGGAAGTGGGGAAGAACGAATGACGGCTAGGTCAGGGTTGCTGGCCCCGGACGTAGAATCCGTTCTTTTATAAGAAGTCAGTTTGCGGTTTTTCATAAAAACCCAGACTTATCCGAAATCCTGTCAGATTATCCATCGACTTGAAAACCATTTGCGTGTGACCCTCTAGGCCCAATTACCAGTCCAGTTAATAGCCCATTAAGTCCAGTAACCCTTTACTGACCCACTGAATTAATTAATATCCTTATATTCAATTAATCAGCCGAATTTAATGTCCCACAATAAATTCAGACGGACTGCCGATCACGTTGGATGCCAAGCAACATCGCGTGATCCTGGATGGCACTGGGGTTATCGCAACCCTCTATTGGAACCTTTCTGTCATCGGTTAGTGCGCGGATATAATCCTTCATCCATACAATGTTCCCGAATCGACCTAGGGCATGGTTTACTGTTAAACCCTATTTGGTCGATTCACTTGAATCAGATGCCGCTAATCTGAATCCAATAACTCCTTATCGATTACAGAGTCCGCCCTGGCCAGGGACTTTAAGCGCATCATTCCCGAAACATTCTCTCTCAAACAACCGAGAACGGATGATCCCGTATTGAACACACAATTACCTTCGAGGGCATTTCCCTGAACCCGATCGCTTGACTTATTGATAACCCATGGTTATGGATTCGTTCGTCAAGGTCAAAGCTCAGAAACCTACCAACAAGATATCTTTGAAGTCTCAGGTCCAAGGATCATCCACGCAACCGTGACAATTGAATCGAGCTGGTTAACAGTGAGGTGATTACCATCCAGCGATTCATAGTCGGATCAGTTCAGTGAACCCATTCACCAATGAGCACCTATAGGTTCAGCATAGTGTCTCCACACAAGTGACTTATGGGATCAGTCACCCTCATCATATGAGCTGAAGCAACCTATACTAGTCTATTCGGATGTTCGATGTCTTATCTCAAACATCCTATGACTAGGAACAATTAAGAACATGTGTTTATAAGTCTTCGGTCCCGTAATTATGATCTCATCATAATCCGAAGACTATTGCACATGTTCATGGACTTCATCGTGATACGATAAACACAAATCGAATTAATTACATACAATGAATTATTGCCATTTATTAATAATCTGAATAAGTAAACATTATCGGATTGGCTTTGAGACCATCTAATACTAACATCACCAACGACCGACGACCTAGTCGGAGGAAGCCCATGCTCCAGCGAGTCCTTCCCAACGATTGGGATCCTCGTGAACATGTCGATGTATACCGTTCTTCGTCAAACAAAGAACACAAAATATGCATGGAAAAAATTCGATTTTAATGCAGGAATTTACTGTAAATTCACTCTGCTCATCTCATGAACACATCACATATAATTAAAATCTAAACTACACATAGAATTAATTATAAAATTATCAATATGGAGATCGAAACGGTGAAAACACAGTGGAACCAAACTTTGATACCACTATTGGGTTCGATGTGTTGAGATCCGACCGAAAACGCAGCGGAAATAAATAGTTCGGGATTGGATCCATCCCGTTTCGATCAACAAAAATAAACCAGCAAATCTTATTACCTTACGCGGATTCGAATCTGGGTTCGTTTTCCGGTTCCGTCGGAGCGATGCCGCAAGCCGTGCAGGTGCCCGGCCTCTAGTGGTATCCACGCGGTTCTCCTCGCGATGGATTGTCCTCGCCTCCTCGCTCGATGCGGCGTTCGTGGATCCCGTCTGGCTACACGTAATCCGCCGCGACATGCAGATTTGGAAACTCCCGTCGGACGGAAGGCGGAGCTGTTGGAAGTCGAAGTAGAGCCTCTAGAGGGCCGGCCTCAAGACGTACGCCCAGGAGAGAGGAGAGAGAGAGGGCGGTAGCTAGGTCAGGGTTGTTGGCCCTCGACCTAGCGGCCGTTCTTTTATAATAAGTGTATTTGCTATTTTTCATAAAAACCCACACTTATCTGAAATCCCGTCAAATAATCCATCGACTTGAAAACCTTTTTTTGTGTGTGACCCTCTAGGCCCAAATACTAGTCCAGTTAATAGCCCATTAAGCCCAGTAACTCTTTACGGACCCACTGAATTAATTAATATCCTTATATTAATTAATCAGCCGAATTTAATATCACACAGTAAATTCAGACGAGCTTCCGGTCACGTTGGATGCCAAGCAACATCGCGTGATCTTGGATGGCATTGGGGTTATCGCAACCCTCTATTGGAACCTTTCCGTCATCGGCTAGTGCGCGGATATAATCCTTCATCCGTGCAATGTCCCCGATTAGACCTAGGGTATAGTTTACTGTTAAACTTTAGGCGGTCGATTCACTTGAATCAGATGCCGCTAATCTATATCAGATAACTCTTTATTTGATATTGAGTTCGCCCTGGCTTGGGACTTAAGCGCATCATTCCCAGAACATTCTTGTAGGCGCCCGGAACGTCCCGCGCCGCTGCTGCGGGCTTCGGGCGAGGGTTCCTCCGTTCGTCTTAGCACTGTGGCGATGTAAAGGGGGTTAGAAATTAGGATGTGATCGCCAGGAGCATTACCTTACGGTCCCTGTGCTCCGCAGGATGGTGAGGATGTGATCGTGTTCTGAGGGAGCGGGAGATGGTCGTTCCTCCTTCTCTTCCTCCGGCCGGCCAGAGGAGGAGAGCTCGGTAGTCCGCGCGCAGAATCTGGTAAGAGCCCCTGAAAAGGAAAGACAAGACAAGAGGGGAAAATAACCTGATTAGAACTATGACATGCAGAATCTATTCATAAAAATATAAAAATTAACTAAAATTGGAGGGAGACGCACCGGATGGATGTTTGCGAGGGAAGGTGACCATATGTTATGGCCACCCACCTCCCGATTTTTGTTTGAAACCTCTGGGGGTAAAAGGTGCTAAGTCATCCTAAGATGCATGCATGTAGATAGGGTGTTCGTGTGTGAAAAGTGAAGTGATGTGTTGAAAGTGGAAAGAAGAGTGAGAAAGGAAAATGTTACGGACTGGATGGAAAGTGGGAATGCAATGAAGTGGAAAAGGAAAAAAGTAAGAGAGCGTTAAGAAGACAAGCCCATTTGGAGTGACGTTCCTCCTGAAACAGCTCTCTGACTCTTTGCCCGCTCGACTCCTCTCTGGCCAACTTCCTCTGAATCCTTCCAACCAAAAAAATCCCCTCCAACCCTTTCAACCCCCTTTGCTCGAGGGAACATGGGGGGTTTAAATAGGTGAAGGGAAAATAGGAGGAAATAGGGGTCTAAATCCCCGTAAATCATCCTGGAGCCAATAGGAAGTGGTCAAGGGTCGGAGGTGGTGCGCGCGGCAGTCGCCGGAGTGGGGAGTGATCGGAGTAGTGGAGGTGAGGGCGGCGAGTAGAGGAGATTGTGGGGAAGACGAGGTCAAGGTGGTAGTTAGGGGAGTGGACGGCCAGCCAACATGCCTTCCAATCCCGTGGAAGGCCAGGTAGCTGGCCTTCTACGAAGTGGTGGAAGGCGGCCCGGTTGGCCTTCGAAGGAAGTAGATGGCAAGGGGTGGCCTTCGAAGGATGGTGGAAGGCGAGGGGTGGCCTTCGAAGAGTGGTGGAAGGCGGACCGGCTGGCCTTCGAAGGATGCTGGAAGGCAAGCTGGCTGGCCTTCGAAGGGGGTGGAAGGCAAGGGCTGGCCTTCGAAGGGTGGTGGAAGGCAAGGGGTGGCCTTCGAAGGACGGTGGAAGGCGGGCTGGCTGGCCTTCGAAGGGTGGTGGAAGGCGGACCGGTTGGCCTTCGAAGGGTGGTGGAAGGCAAGGGGTGGCCTTCGAAGGACGGTGGGAGGCGGGCTGGCTGGCCTTCGAAGGGTGGAAGGCGGACCGGCTGGCCTTCGAAGGGTGGTGGAAGGCAGACTGGCTGGCCTTCGAAGGGTGGTGGAAGGCGGACCGGCTGGCCTTCCACGAAAAGGTGGCTAGAGTCGGGATTTGGTTAATGGGCCTAGTTATTAGTGGGTTGAGATGGCTAAGATGAGGGGTTTGGTGATGATGGACTGATGACGGATGGGGTTTATGACCAAAAGGGTAGTCCAAAATCGGTGTCTACAAATGCCCCTCCGGGACACCTGTTTTGCAGTGGAGTGGAACGGAATGATAAATAGGTGTTCCGGAAATCAAAACTGATTTTGGACAGTCCAGAGAAGGGATGAGCTATATCCAAAGATGGGATGAGAGTGTGGCAAATGCATGAAAGCTAGATATTCGAGTTGCAAGAGTGGTTTAAGAAAAGGGACAAAGTTCAGTACTAGAGAATCACAGTCCGTGGGACCCTCGGGTGCTGGAACCGCGAGGCCTTGGCGCACTAGGATGCAACGATCTGGCCCAAGGGGATCTCAAGCATGAAAGATGGAGGAGTGTGACTTGAAATGGTCTCGACACAACGGGCGCGCGGTGGCCTGGCGCATCATGCGATCGCCAAGTGAGAGCATCTCAAGCACACGTATTGGAAAATGGATGAGGTCTTGCAATTCAAAGGGCTAACAGGCGAACAATTGCCAGACTTACAGATCAGCAATGGATTAAGCAGAGTGATAAATTATGGTCATTGCCCCTAGGGCGGGAATGGTGGATGATGCTTATGCAATGCATGCTGGTTTAAAAATTAGAAAACAAATTCCTAATGCAAACAGGAGGGATTTATTGGCCAATCGAATAACTTGGAGAGTATAGACTCCTCATTGTTTTGTTTAAAGAGGAACTCAGAGTCTATACGCCCAAAGTTATTAGCCTCCTATGTCTTCAATCCTATTTGCTTTAGATTCCCTGCAGCTGCAAGAACACACATTAGTACATGTAAATAATCAATGATCCACAATATCTTAATGACAAGCTACAAGGAAGCGAGGGACAAAGGTCCCTGTCGAGTCGAAGCCAGCACGGAAGATATGGCCATTCTAATGGTAGAATGCCAATCCGGATGCTTTTGGCTTCGACTCGACAGCAAAAGGTGTCCACCTTTTGGACGTAGAATCATTTTCCTGTATGCACAAAAATGAAGGGGAAACAGTTAGTAGTGTCTGTCTTCGGCCCCTTGCCCAAAAGAGCAACTACCTTTTCCCTAGCCTTCGCATAGGGTCAAGGGGCCGTGTTCAACTAACCAGACAAAAGGAAAGCATTGAAATCGACGTGACAAGAAAATATGCAAATGATAGCGGATATTAACAAGTGGAGTGTGTGATGAAAACATGTTTTTGATTCTGCCTGCCTGGTGACTGCCCAAACTTAGTCTGATTGAATGATGAAAGGGAAATGCACACTCAACTTCCCAGGTATCCTAAGCACACATCTAGATTGATTTGGGCCTCTAGACTAACCTTGACCGGTTAAGACTCATACTGATGACAATACCATCATGCCATACTTAGGCTCCCAGCTGCTTCCGACCACCAAGTTTGCCCAAAAAGTTTTCGAGGTAAATGATTTGCCCGACTCGGGCCTCTTTCCTCACAATCTAGAAGGTATAAGATGGAACACCTTGGAACCCTAACGGTCAACCGCGCGACGCTGACCCGGAATCAGACGCCGTCGCACCAATCGGTGACGCGCATGCATTGACCTAAGCCCGAAGTCTTCGAGAGTACACATTGAGATTATGGTTAAGAAATTGGTTCACCAGAAGCAACGACATTACTCTTCACCTATTTTGGACTCGTTATCATGTAAGCATGTGACAATTTTTTGAAAAACGAACTCTTTTAAAATGATGTTCAGTCTTTAGATAGCTATCTTGTGTCAAACCTTGGGGGAGAAAAAGTGAAGAAATTTTAGAGACAAACCTCACAGGAGGATCGACAAAACCGTTAAATGGGCGAGCTGTGACAAAACGGACCCCTTTCGACCTCCTAGATGCCCCTATTTTGACTTTTCAGGCCTTTGGTAGATTTCATGGCCAGGCACGGTCACGACCAGGCTTTTTTGTATGATTGCTTGAACCCCTTGTCTTTTTTTGTATTTCTTTTTGATGCTTTTGACATTTTTTCGGGGCTATTTGATATTTTGCCTGCGGGGACACTGCCCTCTTCACGTGCTCTGGTCCTTTGTATTTTATTTTTTGGGCCCTTTTTTGGAGGGGTTACATCTATCGGGTTGTGGAGGAACCGCAGTTTGCTGAGCTCGACCGTTTAAGGGCGTCGACTGTCCTGATCAGTCGAGAGACGAAGAGCAAAGGCTGCATTTTGACAGTACACTAAAGACTTTGAACTCTTTTTAAACAGGTTCTCTTTGAAGAAACGTGTAGGTGTGTGCATCTCATGATGATCGTAGGGATCCGTATGAAAGTAAAGTAGATACGTCCAAGGTTCTGATGGACCAAAGTCTTAGCCAAACCTTAATGTTAACCCAATCTATCATGCAACTAGACTTAGACAGGGGGTTACATGGCAATCACCAGACAGTTGGATTTTGTGTCTTTTCTGATTTTTTTGTCATTTCCATTGAAGTATGCACATATTTACAAATATTTTTGATGCTTTTTGGATATTCGATTTTTTAGAGATTTTGAAATTTTTGATTTTTTTGCATTTAAAGAGTAGAATTTTTAGATAGACTCCTATCCAAAGAAAAACATTTTTCAAATATTTACACTTATTTGCTAACTCTTGAACTATAAACAAAAGAACTTACTTACCTCTACAACTTGTAGATAAAGAGGAGGCTATCCAATCCCCAAGCGATTATGCACAAGACTCAGAGGGTGAGTCAAACATGTTGCAAAGGTGGGTCCTTGAGACAGAGGCCCAATGATGGCAGAATTGCCCCGGGAGTGTGCTACGACCGGTGATAGAAACCTTAGAAGGGAAGATGTGTGAAATAGTAAGGGAATGAGAGCGGTGGGTACCTGTTCATCCCTCACTAAGGAGGCTCCTTCTCGTCGAGTGGTTGGTTCATAGAACAACAGATGTGTACCGAAATCTTCTTTATCTTCTCTTTGAACTTCATTGATCAACTCATCCTCAAGATAGTGTATCTTGAGTACCTCTTGATTTTCCTTCACAAAGTGATCCAAGAGACTCCATTTTCTTGATCCCTCAGTTGGCTTGGTTGGTATGTAACCCAATTTGAATCCTCCAATGGTCGGATTTTCAAGGATATGTTCTTGAATTCCCTGCTCTTCTTTGTCTAACCCAGATCCCGAACTATACCCCATTTTGTCCATAAGCTGCCAACCTATGCTAGGCTGGGACTTGAGCTGAGAGTCGACCGATGAAAGGATGGGCTCTGCCCCTTTTCCAGAAGTGATCATGGATGGAATTTGTTCAGTGGAGACTGAGTCCAAAGACTCAAGATGGGGGTACCCTTCATTTTGACAATCTTCCCATTGTATGGGAATTTATAGCACTGATGATTAGTGGAAGGCACTCTCAGGGTCTAGTCCATCCAAGGCCTTCCCAGAATGGCGTCGTCTATGGGCTTGACATTAAGGATGTAGAATTCGAAGATCATGGCCACTGGGCCAATTTCCAGTTTCCCATTAGCTGGTCTTTGAGAATTATCATGGGTTGAGACCATCATGGAAGTAGACTCAATCTTTTTTGGATCAATCCCTACTTTCTTGGGGGTCTTGAATGGACAGACATTGATTGATGCCCCGATATCCGACAGGATGGAGTCCAATGAGTGACCCTTGAGTGTTGCAGTTAAGTGTGAGGGAAGGGATTGGCATTCAGGGAGAGCTAGATCTTTATCTGTGAAGGATATTGTAGGTGTCTGGGTGACTGAGAGAATGACATTTGTGAGCCCCCTGATAGGAAGATCTTCATTGACTGTAATTCGCTGGAGGAACTTGAACAATGTCTCCCTGTGTGTAGGAGATCTCCTAATCAACTCTAGGACCGGAATCTTGGCGGGAGTTTTCCCTAGATACTGTAGGATGTCATACTTAGACAGATCTGAATCCTCTTGAGAGTCCAAGGGTTGACTTGTTGGGAGAATGATGCGATTTCCCAGTGTAACACCAATTGGACTAGGGTCCACTGCCTGATATGACTTTAGTGGTTGAACTGATGGTGAATTCATTAGGCAGAATTAGGTTATTGGACCTGGCTTTGGTGTTGGGTACAAGATGGATAGAGGAGGTTCTCTGATTGAAACTGAGGGAACTTGGACCAGAGTGACTGGGTTGATGGCTGTTGGTTGTTCCCTAGGTCGTATCAAGACCAAAGGCTTGTCTTAGATAATAGTGGAGACTCCTTGCAATGGCTCTCTAGGTTTGGTCATCCTAGTGGGGCACTCACGCCATATCCCGACCTCTTCATACTCCCAGTACTGTCCTCTATAATCGACATTTGGTTCCAAATTTTTGTCAAGGGTGCTCACCCTTTCTGGAGAGCTAGATGGATCTTGGGCTACCTGATGAGAGGGCGGAGGGCCCTTGACTTTCAAGGTTTCAATAGCCTCTTTCATGTGCCCCCAATTGATCTTGGCGCTAGAGGAAGGGGGAACTGCTGAATATGGTTCCTAATTGGATTGGTTGTCTGATCGGGACATAGGACTGGGTGACCTAAAGGGTTGCCCCAAGGCACTTACCTGTTCATTGATTGTCACTCCCTCTATTGGTGGAGTTTGTGTAGTCCTCTTATTTCTGTTTTGATTTTCAAAGGAGGATGGCGAAGTGGAACTCCAGATCTGAGATTGAACTACCCGAGCTTGATCATAAAGTTGTGCGAATGTGTGAAATTCGCTCAGCATGAGAATAGACCGAAGCTGCGGGGTAGCGTTATTGACTAGCATGGTGATAGCTTGAGATTCGGGGATTGCCACTTCTGCCCTAGAGGCCATTGCCCTCCACCTGTTGGCAAAATACGTGAACTCCTCTTTAGGCTTCATCTTCTCCATCACAAGATCAAACAAGGTGGGAGGCATGGTTGTCATATGGCTAAACTGAGTGATGAATTTTTCGGAGACCATATCAAAATTGATTAGGTCTGTGGCGAGCAAGGAAGAAAACCATCTTAAGGCCTCACCTTCTAAGGATTTCTGGAACAGATGGACAAGGAGGACTCTGTTGTAGAGCCATTGATGGGAATCCATGAGGAAACCTGACAGGTGATCATGAGGGTCAGAGGTGCCATCATATTTCCTGTACTCGGGGGCTTTGAATCCTGGAGGAAAGTAGGCCGGAGGGAGCTTACAATAGCTCGAGAGAGAGTGCGGTTGTTTTAGGGTAAGTTTCTCGGCCATGAACTTACGCACATAGGTTTCAACCTCACTTTTGTAGATGAATTCTTTTTGCTCGGGAGGAGGTGTAGTTGGAGAGACTGGAATCGGCATGACGGGTGGAGCAACTGGAGTAGGAGTTGGCTGGTTGATGCGGGTCTGAGCTCTGTTGGAAGATCCTTGGAAGTGAGTTTTCCGAGAAGTGGCATCTTGAGTTTTGCCACGGGAGGCCAACTGGATGAGTTGATTAGGGGTGTATCGTGATAACACGGCAATAAGTTCCGGATCCTCACTCGGGTTTTGAAAGGTTCTACTGGAGATTATGGGGTCACTTTCTGAAGAAGAAGATTCATCCAAGCACCTTCTCCTAAGTTCCTCTCCGGATGTTTGGAACATGCCCACAAATGTTTGTTGTGGATCCTCTTCAATCTCAAACAGTGGGTTGTGTGTGACACTGTTACCAAACTCATACATGTCATCATACACAGTGTTAACATACATTTGGTTCATTATGAAATACAACTCCTAAGAGATTTTATATTTCACTTGGAAGGTTAACTGTGTATTATGAGAGTTGGTTTCTAACAAATCAAGTTCAAACCCTTTACGACCCTGTTTTCTTCTTTCAAAACATGTTCCACCAAGGTTTAGTTAGGTGTCTTTAATTTTGAAATAGTTCTCTCAGTGACACCTATAGGTGGATGATTGTGAACAGAAAGGTTTAATTAATACTTCACACAAACCCAGGGTTCCTATGGGGTGGTTTTAGGTACAACCTGCTCGGCGGCCAAGTGGGAATCCCTGGCTCGCGGAGACTGACGGAAGTTCCCAACATAATAAGACTAGTCACACCCGAGTGGGAATCCTCAGGTGGAGAGTCAAATCCTGCGGGAGAGGTGACTAGAGATGTGATGCCGGCTCTTCCTTAAAAACCCCCGTGGATAGTACCCTGGAATTAACCCGCAGTCCAACAGACAAGAGAAGAAAAGAAAAGACAAGAGAACAGTAAACAAAAAACAAACTAGAATGTGCAACAATTTAATCAGAAATAATGAAATAACAGCGGGTCATTGAATCACAGAGAGGGCGGGGCCAAAAACTGGGGAGCTAGACGGCCGGGAGGCTGGCCGTCCAGGGAGCTGGACGGCCGGAGGGCTGGCCGTCCAGGGACTTGGACGGCCAAGCAGCTGGCCCTCCACTCTAGACGACCTAGGGGCTGGCCGTCCAAGCAGATGGACGGCCAAGCCTCTGGCCGTCCAAGGATCTGGACGGCCTAGGGTCTGGCCGTCCAGGGAGGTGGACGGCCAAGACTCTGGCCGTCCAAGTATCTGGACGGCCTAGCTTCTGGCCGTCCAACTGAGCTGGACGGCTAGGACTCTGGCCGTCCAAGATCTGGACGGCCAGGAGGTGGGCCGTCCGAAAAAAAAATTTACCTTCTTACCCTTTGCGCGCAGTAAGCAAGTAGGTGTCCCACCGTGATCGCCAGAGGGATGTAGGCGCCTGGAACGTCCCCCGCCGCTGCTGCGGGCTTCGGGCGAGGGTTCCTCCGTTCGTCTTAGCACTGTGGCGATGTAAAGGGGGTTAGAAATTAGGATGTGATCGCCAGGAGCATTACCTTACGGTCCCTGTGCTCCGCAGGATGGTGAGGATGTGATCGCGTTCTGAGGGAGCGGGAGATGGTGGTTCCTCCTTCTCTTCCTCCGGCCGGCCAGCGGAGGAGAGCTCAATAGTCCGCGTGCAGAATCTGGTAAGAGCCCCTGAAAAGGAAAGACAAGACAAGAGGGGAAAATAACCCGATTAGAACTATGATATGCAGAATCTATCCATAAAAATATAAAAATTAACTAGAATTGGAGGGAGACGCACCGGATGGGTGTTTGGGAGGGAAGGTGACCATATGTTATGGCCACCCACCTCCCGATTTTTGTTTGAAACCTCTGGGGGTAAAAGGTGCTAAGTCATCCTAAGATGCATGCATGCAGATAGGGTGTCCGTGTGTGAAAAGTGAAGTGATGTGTTGAAAGTGGAAAGAAGAGTGAGAGAGGGAAATGTTACGGACTGGATGGAAAGTGGGAATGCAATGAAGTGGAAAAGGAAAAAAGTAAGAGAGGGTTAAGAAGACAAACCCATTTGGAGTGACGTTCCTCCTGAAACAGCTCTCTGACTCTTTGCCCCCTCGACTCCTCTCTGGCCAACTTCCTCTGAATCCTTCCAACCAAAAAAATCCCCTCATGTTAGAATTGGGTGGCCTCAAAGCCAATCATTGTACATTCTAGTTCAAATAATTAATAAAGGCAATCATTTCTTCATTCATAGTTCTCGCAAATTAACTATCGTAATGAAGGTCCATAGACAAATGTATGGGATATTGAATCATGATGAGATCATGATAGTGAGATCAATATCTTCAGTTAATTGTCTTAAACAGTTCTCGATCATAGGATATTTGAGATGGACATTAAATATCCGATAAGATCGACACAAGTTATGTCTGCTCATGTGATGAGGGTGAATGATCTCACATTCACTCGTGTGGTGACACTAAGACAAACATGTGGGTGCTCATTAGAGAATGAGTTCACTGAACAGACCCAAATAAGAATTCCTGGATGGTAATTATACCTATTAGTCAACCAGGGAATTCAATCGTTGCAGTAGCACAGTTGGTCCTTTGACCTGAGTCACCAATGACACCTTGTTTGTGGACAATTGTATCTTGATTCTCTGACTAGTGAACTTTAACCATTAAGTCCACAATAGTCGGTCTTTCAGATACAGTGGAAAGCTTGCGAAGGTAATTGAGTGAACAACAAGGGATCACTCACTCTTGGTATAAGACTGGAGAGAGAATGTCCTATGGATGTGTACACAGAAATCCCTGGCCAGGGTCAATTGAAAGAGATGTCTTTCTAGATATTAACTGAGTACTGGAATCCATCTGGATAATGCGAAAGAGGGTTTGACTATAAAACCATACCCTTGCGTTATTGGGACATTGCATGAGTGAAGGATTATATCTGTGCGGTATCTGCAGACGGAAAGGTTCAATTGAAGGGAACAGTATCCCTTATATCTTATGGGATCATGAGGTAGTGTTTGGTGCTGTTCATGATCAGAAGGCCAAGTGAATTAATCATCAGATGATAATCCACTTGTTTATTAAATTAATCATTTAACATATGATGTTTAAATGTTAATTAATAAATATTAAACTCTAGAATTAGTTCTAAGTTTAATGGGCCTTTAATGGGCCTGAAACCGGACTGATATATGGGCCTAGAGGGTCACACACATAAGAGTTCTCGTCAGACGATGAGAGACGTTAAATTTCATACTTATCTTGGTTTTTATGAAAAGCCGCAGGATAAATATGAAGATTTAATGGAGAATTATCCAAGGCCAAACTCTTGGATAATCATGATGATTAATCCTTGTGCTTATCCTTATTTCTATATAAGGAGGGCCAAGGGGAGGGGTAAAAAGTTGGTTGGACGAATTACTCATCCCAGATTCTCTCTCCTCTCTCTCTCTCTCCTTCTCTCTCTCTTGGAGTAGATCTGTCTCTCTCTGCGCATGGTGGATTTGAGATCTGGTCGAACCACTCAAGTCGAGGAGGAAATCGCGTCTGCAGCGGGGGCTCGTGTGGATACCTCTAGAGATCGTGCGCGTGTGCGATTACCGAGTCGGAATCATCCACGGGAGATTAGAAACCCCGCAAAGGTGAAGAACCGTTCTTCCCGCGTTTGTTTTAATGTCCGTTTTACGATCCCAGCGACCGATACATAGGAATCGTTTTTATTTCCCGCTGCGTTCCTGGCGATTCCTTACACCTCCAACCCTTTCAACCCCCTTTGCTCGAGGGAACATGGGGCGTTTAAATAGGTGAAGGGAAAATAGGAGGAAATAGGGGTCTAAATCCCCGTAAATCATCCTGGAGCCAATAGGAAGTGGTCAAGGGTCGGAAGTGGTGCGCGCGGCAGTCGCCGGAGTGGGGAGTGATCGGAGTAGTGGAGGTGAGGGCGGCGAGTAGAGGAGATCGTGGGGAAGACGAGGTCAAGGTGGTAGTTAGGGGAGTGGACGGCCCGGCCAACCAACATGCCTTCTAATCCTGTGGAAGGCCAGCTACCTGGCCTTCCACGAAGTGGTGGAAGGAAGCCCGGTTGGCCTTCGAAGGGAGTGGAAGGCAAGGGGTGGCCTTCGAAGGATGGTGGAATGCGAGGGGTGGTGTAAGGACTGAGGTCACGGGTTCAGTTTTCGGGTCGGGTTCGGGCCGGATCCCCTGGTTTGGACTCTGGAGGGGGTCTTGAGAATTCAGACTGAATGACGTCTGCACTGCTCGACGCCTTTCAAAAGGCGTTAGGGTGTGTAGACGCCATTTAGGTCTGCTTGCTGTTGCGCCACGTGGGCGGGTTTCGGGCCGCGAGAGTACGGCCCCTGTCACTTTTGTCTGAACGGCGTCCAGTTCGGTCGACGCGATTCAGACTGCGACATCTGCGATGTCAGGGTACGGCGCCAGAGCGTCGTCAGTACGGCCTGTCCTGTCGTCTGAACGGCGTCCGCGGTTAGCGACGCGTTTCAGAGCGTTGTCCGTACGGCTGTCCTGTCAGACTGATTGGCGTCTACCTCGATCGACGCGTTTTAGCTAGATTCAGATTGACCCCGCGAGCCTCCCCTTCTTTCCCTCATTTTCGTCTTCACACTCTCTCTCTTCGCCCTCTCCGCTCCCTCCGCCCTCTTTCCTCCCTTCCCTTCCTCTTCTTCCTCTTCCATCACTCCATAGCCTCCTTACCTCTCACCTCTACCTCCACCACCTCCTTCGCGGCGTTCCATTCTCCGGACGGCGGCCGACGTCCCGGCGGAGTGGCGGCGTCCTCGAGGGTACCGGCGGCGGTCTGCGGTGCGGCGGGTCGGCGGCGAGGAGCTTGGAGGAGTTCAAGAACCGGTAGGGGGACGAACCTTGCATGTGTTGCTCGTGTTTTCTTTGGCGGGACATGACGTGTTTGGGCTAGATTGAGCATGTTTAGGGGGGTTTCCTTGTAGGAATGGCGGTGCTTGTGATCGTGGATTCGTAGCATGCTTGTGGTGGTTGAATTCCTCTTCCTCCCCTTCTTGTTTTGGGGCTTTTTCGGGGTGTTTGGGGTTAAGGGAGAGACCCTCGGTTCGAACCAGGGAACCAGGTTTCTGGCGCTAAACGGCGTCGTGCCTGGTCGACGCCTTTTAGAAGGACGTCAAGGCAGTACGACGCCTTTTAGGGCAGAAACCCCCCTGTTCGAGGTTTCACGAAATAGGGGTCTCTGGCGCTAAATGACGTCATGGATGGACGACGCCTTTCCGAAAGGACGTCGGGCCATCATGACGCCATTTAGGCAGGAAATCACCCCGAGTGAGGGTATGTAAATTTGGGATTTCGATGTGAATGGCGTCTGTGGACGTGGACGCGTTTTAAAGGGCGACTCCCTATGACGACGCGTTTCAAGGAATAATCTGGCTATTAAATAAACCTGTCTGAGGGGCTTGAATGGCGTCGACCTCGGTCGACGCGATTCAAGACAGAACTGTCTAAGTGCTGGTTTTAACATGTGTTTCACTATTGAGCGGTTCAAATGCATGGTTTACGTTGTGCACTGAGACTGAGGACTTCTGTGTGAGTGGAATTACTTCATGTTATGTGTGTATGTGTGTTTATACAACTGTGGATCGGAATGACTGTGGTTTACGTTTGTCACCATGGGCCGGTGGGGAAAGGGCCATAGTGTCTGTAAGGCATTGTGCCGTACCGGTGGGAGGAGGGGTACATGTTGTGGTTTACCTTTGGCTGAGGGAAACAGGACCACCTTGAGCCCGTCGGGCCGGAGTAGCCGGTGTGCTATCCGAGGGGTTGCTGTTTGGTCTCAGCGGGTCGGGTTTCCCTGTTTGTCGAGGCAGCTTCCGGCGCGTTTCTTGCTGTGGAGCTGGTTGTGGAGTTGTTTTACCCCTGTAGCCACTGGGCCTGATGTGACCTTTGATCAAGGTTACGAGTGGTACCCTTAGCCCTTTGGCCTGACGCAGCCCGGGAGGTTAGGGTTGTGGGTAGTTCCTGTAGCTTCGGCTTGACGGGGGTTCGCCGGTCCCCAGGGCCCTCCTGAAGCGCTGAGGCCTAGCGTGGAGGCAATCCGGACGGTAGGACAGTAGTCTAGACTGCTTGTGTGCACACATAGCTGACAGTGGCGGTACACTGGTTCCAGCTAGTCCTAGTTTGACTCACTGCCTCACCCTACAGTGCCCCGGAACACTGTAGGGGTGGACAGGCGTGAGCAGTGGTGGTAGTGTTGGGAGGCGACGTTTGACTTCGGTCGATAGTGTGGTTCAGTCGCTTCGTGGACTTTGGCTATGAGACGTGACTCTGTGTTGGGTTCTTCGGGTTGCTTAGAATGGTTCTTGCTACATTGCTTATCGTACGTTTCATATCAAATTTGGGTGCTATGTTTACTGCTTTGCTTAATTGCCATATATCCCTGTTGTTGCATTTGTGGGTGTGTGAGTGGGAGGCAGGGGATCGGATGATCCCTACTGAGCCCAATTTTGGTGTGGCTCACTCCCTGCGGTTTCAGGTGTGGACTTCGCGGCGTGTGGAGGTGTGTGGTGCCTTCTTGGTGTGCGGACCAGCAGCTGTCTCTGTTCCGAGGTATGCCCCGATGTTGTTGTACTTTCTTTCTGCCTGTACTTATTTAATTTGTTGGACATGTAATTATTGTTGGACTGTATACGGACATTGTTATTTTCCTTCCTGCGCACTTGCTTACCTTTGTAGTCCGTGTGATTGTTATATTTAGCCTTGTTTAGCACTTACTCCTCCAGATGTGTTGTGTGAGATCCGGGTGTGAACCCGCAGTTAATGGGCCGACATCCATTTAGTGACCGGGTCTCCGGTCATAGGATGGCGGGTCGTTACAGGTGGCCTTCGAAGAGTGGTGGAAGGCGGACCGGCTGGCCTTCGAAGGATGGTGGAAGGCGGGCTGGTTGGCCTTCGAAGGGGGTGGAAGGCCTTCGAAGGACGGTGGAAGGCGGGCTGGCTGGCCTTCGAAGGGTGGTGGAAGGCGGGCTGGCTGGCCTTCGAAGGGTGGTGGAAGGCGGACCGGTTGGCCTTCGAAGGGTGGTGGAAGGCAAGGGGTGGCCTTCGAAGGACGGTGGGAGGCGGGCTGGCTGGCCTTCGAAGGGGGTGGAAGGCGGACCGGCTGGCCTTCGAAGGGTGGTGGAAGGCGGACTGGCTGGCCTTCGAAGGGTGGTGGAAGGCGGACCGGCTGGCCTTCCACGAAAAGGTGGCTAGAGTTGGGATTTGGTTAATGGGCCTAGTTATTAGTGGGTTGAGATGGCTAAGATGAGGGGTTTGGTGATGATGGACTGATGACGGATGGAGTTTATGACCAAAAGGGTGGTCCAAAATCGGTGTCTACAATTCTCTCTCATCATACCGAGAGCGAATGATCCCATATTGAACACACAATTACCTTCGAGGGCACTTCTATGAATCCGATCATTTGACTTATTGATAACCCATGGTTAGGGATTCGTTAGTCAAAGTCAATGCTCAGAGATGTACCAACAAGGTATCTTTGGCGTTTCAGGTCCAAAGATCATCTACACAACCGTGACAAAAGAATCGAGCTAGTTAACATTGAGGTATATACCATCCAGCAATTGTAGGTCGGATCAGTTCTGTAACGACCTGCCACCCTATAATCGGGGATCTGATTATTAAATGGGTATAGAATCATTAAAAACTAGAGCCAAACCAGGATCTCGATAAGTCTGGAAAATAAATGATAAACTAAGCTAAACATCCCACATCACATCGAATTGTAAAGAAAGTGAAGGAATTAAAAATTATTACAATTCGACTTAACTCAGCAAATAATTACATATTCTAATTGAAAAGAAATAATTAAGTATTATAGGTCTGAAAGGAAAATAACAACTACATCGGGGCATACTCCAGAACAGTGGCTGCTGGTATGCAACCCGAGACAAAACCCTCCACGCTACGCCCGCCTGGAACCCTCACTTGAAAACCGCATGGGTGAGTCTCATCGAAATGGACCCAGTAGGGATCCTTCGATCCCTACCACCCACTCACGCACCCACAAGTGCAACAACATAAATATAAGCAATTTAAATAAATGAAGCAGTAAACACAACTCCCAAAGATTCCCAAATTTCGATATAAAACGCATGCATTCGTAAATACAACATGCACAACTTAGAAACCACTCCACTACGGAGTCCACAACCAACATCTCGGCTAAACACATAAACCACGCAGTCGAGCGTGGAAAACACCGACCTGCTGGGACCAAGCAGCAACCTCTCGGATAGCGCTGGCTACTCTGGCCTGTTTAGCTCTAGGTGGTTCTGCTTCCCCCAGCATGAGTGACATTCCGAATGTATCACTCCCACACCGGTATTAGCTATACCCCGGGGTACATCAGGTGACCCTCTCTCTAGGCGTCACCCCACCACTCCCACACTGGCGCCGTGTTACTCCCACATCAACACAGGATGCCTAAGCGCTAACAACTGTCACTCTAGGTCCACGGTCGTACAAAACACAACACAGTGCAATCCAATCACGTAGAAATCATCGTCATCGAAGTATGTTTTCAAGTATGCATTTAACCAGACTATTTAACAATATAAACACATGTTAATTTCATGAATTAATGAGGTTTTGTCTTGAATCGCGTCGTCTGTGGCCGACGTCATTCAAGACCCCTAAATTGGTTCACACGAAAATTGGCCTCAGAAGATGGCCTAAATCGCGTCGCCCCTGGCAGCCGCCATTTAAAATGGCATTGTTGTCCCCAGACGCTACTCAATACAGAGACATAATCTCCTGAACCGGCCTTGGAACAAGCTGGGCTAAATCGTATCTCGGGTGGCAGCCGCCATTTAAAATGGCGTCGCTGTCCCTAGACGCCATTTAGCACACGTAAACAGGTTCCCCTACGGCCTCTCCCGAGTCACAAAGTGGGATCCCCCCCCCTTAATCGCACAAAAATGTTAAAAATAGAGAAAGTAGGGGAGAAACCTAATTATTTCATAAGGAACTCCTTAAAGCATGCTTTTTACCTTAGAAGTATCCACACATATTGTATGCTTCAAAGCGGAGAAATCATGGTTTTAAACAAAACACTGCGAGGTTCGTCACCCTACCGGTTACTTGAACTCCTCCGTATTCCTAGCCGCCGAACCGCCATACCACAAGCCGTCGCCGGTACCGCCGTGAACGCCGTCATTCTACCGGGATGTCGGCCGCCCTCTGGAGAGAGATGTGCCACGGAGGAGAAGGTGGTGGTAGTGGTTGAAATTAGGGAGTTGATGGAGTGGAGGGAGAGGAGGAATGATGAGAGAAAGGAATGAGAAGGGGGAAGGGGGAGCGGATGGATCGGAGAGAGGGAGGAGAGAGAAGAGAATGAGAGAAATGAGGGAAGGAAGGAGGGCTTCGGAGCGTCAACCGAAACTTGTTAAAATGCGTCATTCCAGAACGACGCCAATCAGACGACACAACATGGTCGTACACTGACAGATCTCTGAATGGCGTCGACCATGCAAGATGCCATTCAGACGATAAGATTGGGGTCATACTCTCGCGGCCCAAAATCGGCCCACGTAGCACATTTTAAAAAACGTCCCCCCTAACCCGACGTTGTTTGAACCGCGTCGAGCAAGTTCGACGCGAAAAAGAGTCCATACCCCAGCCCCACAATGGCCCAAATCAAGGGATCCGACACCAAAATTGACCCGATAACTGGATCCGAAACCTCAATCCTTACAAGTTCAGTGAACTCATTTCCCAATGAGTGCCTACAGGTCCAGCATAGTATTTCCACACAAGTGACTTATAGGATCAGTCACCCTCATCATATGAGCTGAAGAAACCTGTACTAGTCTATCCGGATGTTTGATATCTATCTCAAATATCTTCCGACTAGAAACAATTAAGAACATGTGTTTATAAGTCTTCGGTCCCATAATTATGATCTCATTATAATCTGAAGATTGTTGTACTTGGTCATGGACTTTATCGTGATACGATAAACATAGATCGAACTAATTACACATAATGAATTAATGTCATTTATTAATAAACTGAATAATACATAGTATCGGATTGATTTTCAGACCACCTAATACTAACACCGCCTACCTCCACTCCTATTTTTCTCAACCTTCCCTTCTGCCAGACAATCCTTGCAACCCCACAACCTTTATCCTCTCCATCCCCTTGCATCTCCTATCCCCTCCGTCCATTACCACAATTCCGTTGCCCCCCCTTTCCTTTTTGGTGTGAAGCTCTTGCCGCCTCTATTCTGTGGGGCTTCTCTGGCACCCCTCACCGTCCCTTGGGTGCCTCATCCTTGGCTTATAAGTTCCCATCTCTGTGCTTGCAGCGTATCTCAATTGGGTTTTGTGGCTCTCTTGTTTTGGCGTTCTTCTTAGGCTCCGTCAACTACCTTCGGCATTGCCAGCGGTCAGGCCTAGTGATCCTTGTGCAGTTTCCAGTGGCTCTTCGTGGATCTCATTCCCGATTTATGGAGCTTGATGTTGGTGTTCAAGATATCTATGCTTAATCGGTACCTCTTCGACGACATATGTCTTCGAGTCCAACTTGTTCGGTTGCCTTAAAGTTGTAGCTCATTCGGTAATGTTATTGCCGACTACTCCATGTTGGAGATTTGTCTTCCCAGTTTGAGCTTTATCTCTGTATATGGATCTCTTGTGTCTATCTTTGGTGATCATGGTAGCTCCATTGGCGATCTATGCCTCTTATATTATGTATTTACCCAACTTCTACTATATGGCCTGCATCGACACTGTCCATATGCCTACTTTTCTTCTTCTTTCTCTTTTGTATCTGCGTATTTCTCGGGTGACTTACTATGTATTTTCTCATGTTTGAATATATGAAAGTTTACCTTTATTGACAAAAAAATACCCTCCTATAAATGGGAGCATAAATTTGCACACTAGTATCATTTCGCTCCTTATGCGAGAGCAAAATTATTGTCTGAAGGGGAGAAAGTGGGACAATCTCCCATTCCTGCTCACATTAGGCAAGAGCCACCATCCTCTCTAAATTAGGGAGGCATATTAGATGCAAGGTATTTTTTTTTGAAATTTTTACTTCTCACTTTTTGTAATTTTGAGTATTTTCTTATAAGTTCTTGCAATCTTTATATATTTTTTATTGATCCTTATAATAATTTAAAATGTCTAAAATAGTATTTAATATATCTTAAAAAGGCTCTTCAACCTTTCCTCAAAAATTATTCTGAAAGGACTTTTTAAGAATAGTTCAAAGATTGTGAGCGTTTAAAAAATTATAAAGATTACTAGAGTTTATAAGACATACTAAAAGATTGTAGAGACTGAGAAATAAAAATCTCTTTTTTGGTTAAGGGTTTTTCTCGATATCAATCCCTAAAAAAGATTGTTAATTTGAAATAAGTCCCTATATTGCATGATTTTAGTCCTTACATACTTAAAGTTTCTAATTTCTAATCCCTACTATTTGCTCCAGTCAAATTTTCTTAATTTTACCATAATTGAGTATGAGCTTAAGTGTAACTCACTTTGGAAAAGTCATTTATACCTCTGTTTCATTCTTGAATTTTACTTGTTGCTATGACAGCTAGCGTTGCTCCGGTTTCCGATGTAGTAAAAAAAAAATCAAACTTTTTAGGTCTCCTTAGACGTGCCCCACAAGTTTGATTAACTTGGTATTTGATTAGATGATCTAAAAACGTCTGAAAAATCAAAAAGTTATTATTAGGTTCAACCGATTAAGGTCATTTTTCTTATTGTTTATCGGGATGTGATTTCTGATTTTTAGAGTTATTTCACATGTTTCGATCTGTTTTAACACTGGTTTGAAGAATATTCTGAGTATTTACTTTTTTTTTAAATAATTTAAATAATTTATTATAAAATTATATTAAGTTTATAAAGACTAGTATGTAAAATACACAAGATATTTCTTTCTAATTCACTATAGGGATCGATATCAAAAACTTCCTTTGTTAACGTGATGAAGTTCAGCCAATCCAAAACAACGGACATATTAATTTTGCATTCACTTCACACAGGGTGTTAACTCGGAACGGGATTATTTGGATCTAATTGTCTGGATCATTGTGTGTTCCAAGACGCACATGTCAACAAAGGTGAATTTTTTTTTATTTGTCTTTAAAATGATTAGAACAGAGTAAATACACTCACTTTTAATGTGTATTAAGACACACATTAACCTAGACAATTAGATGGATTCAGTTCCGTGTTAACTGTTAAAAAGTGTTGCACCCCAACCCCCCCCTCCCCACTCCTCCCTCCATCCCTCGTAAAACCCAACGACACCTGCGACGACTACTTCACGACCCGGCAACGGGTACACACCCCTGCTCTTTCAAGTCAGACTGATGCCTCCTCCCCACCAACACCACCGGCGACACAGCAACACAGCAATGGGAAGGGAGCCACCAGTGGCCCTACCAAGGCATTCCCCGCCCCTGCTGCTGTGCTGCCGCCCACAGTGTTGACCAGTACGCGTCATACGAACAAAAGGGAACAGGGTGACGCCTGCTCAAACAGTAAATGGTAAGCGACCACAGTAAAAAGTGTGTACAGAGAGAGACAAAAGAGATGGGTTTTTCACCCCTCTCCTTCCAGGCTTCCACCCACACGTTTGCCAGCGGAAGGCTGCAGCGGGCTCCCCACATGCGCACTCCACTCCTCAAAGGTGTGTGTGAAACATAAATAGGGATCAGTGGCACCGGCAGCAGAGGACGACAAGTCCAAAGCATACATATCATTCGTAGTTGTGTTTCTGTGCTTCCATTTCTCTGCTGTTTTGAGTTGGTTCTCCTCTCCTCTCCTCCCCTCCTGTGCAAGTGGGAAAAGAGGAAGAAGAAGAAAGCCCAAGTGAGAAGACCAGCAGAACAAGGGGAGTTGTGGGGTGTGTGTGGGGGTGTTGTAGAGGGGTGGAGATGGGGTGCTGCTCCTCATGCTTGGGGGAGGCGGGGGCGGAGAAGCAGCAGCAGGGCCAGCGGCGGTCCTTCTCCTACCAGCAGCAGCAGCAGCAGGGCGGGGGAGCCGCGGCGGGGGAGGGAGGAGGTGGTCCAGGCGGAGGGGTGCCGGCCTTCGCGGAGTTCTCACTGGCAGACCTGAAGGCGGCGACCAACGGGTTCAGCTCCGACAACATCGTGTCGGAGAGCGGAGAGAAGGCGCCCAACCTGGTCTACAAGGGCCGCCTCCAGAACCGCCGCTGGATCGCCGTCAAGAAGTTCACCAAGATGGCCTGGCCCGATCCCAAGCAGTTCGCCGTCTGTTCCCCTTCTCTCTCTTCCTCTCTGTCCCTCTTCTTATTTTCGCTCTTGCTTGTAGGGATTTGGGCACTTCGTTGATGGGCGATGGCTTCTATTTCCCCAGAATTCCTGTCGTTTCTATGTTTCAGCTTTTGATGTGCGCCATAAAGATCGGCTCGTTGCTTTGTTTTGATCAGGAGGAGGCGTGGGGAGTGGGGAAATTGCGGCACAAGAGGCTGGCGAACTTGATCGGGTACTGCTGCGATGGGGACGAGAGGCTGCTGGTGGCGGAGTATATGCCCAACGACACCCTCACCAAGCATCTCTTCCACTGTAGGTGATTTCGAGGCAAAATTGGAGATACCTCTTTTTTTTTTGGGAAAATTTATTATGCTGTGCTATCTTTGCTGTGGAGATGTGAGGAGGAGATATGCTTGAGTGAGGTGGAGAAGAGCTCACTTGGACGAGGTGGTAAGGAGAAGATGAGTGAGAAGATATGCTTTTCTAACTGATACTTACGTTGAAACTGGCGGCGGCAAATACGATATCCTATCCTGCGTAGCACGTCGTGAGAGTGGAAATTGTGGAAAAGATGGGACATTCATCGAAGATTTTTTGAGCATAACTGTTCCACTTTATATGGTGTATGTCTGTAATTCCTGTTAATGAATGCAAAGGCAGAAATAGACGCCCATGGTAAATTATGTGAACCTCTTAGAGTGGGTGCCCCCATATGATTTTGAACACAATAGAATACTTCATTGTTTGTACTAGATAATTGCATCTTGAACTGCTGTTTAAGCATGTTACTGGTGTTTGAATGGTAGCTTTGCGATGGAAGGAGGCAGCTCTAGAATCGCGGGGACATGACTTAGTTTGTGACTTAAGTAATTCCCAAGTACCTGTTCTGAATCATTTACTTTATTTCTTTGTAGGGGAAAACCAAACAATTGAGTGGGCGATGCGTTTGAGGGTTGCTTACTATATTGCTGAAGCATTAGATTACTGCAATAGTCAAGGACGACCATTATATCATGATCTAAATGCTTACCGGGTGCTCTTTGATGAGGTGAGATATATTGTTCTTCTCTAAAAATTTCCAGATAATACTTTTATTGATTCAGTTCGTCGTCACAGGAAATTGCAAGAACTGGAGTTTTACATCTCAAGCTATTATCTTATGATTTGACATTTAGTTGGATATTTGTCTACCACCAATTCCTCATCCCATGCCCTGTTTCTGATTGCTTTACTCACCTTATTATTATTGTTATTTTTAATTAGTAGTGTATCAGTTCCTTTTAATTCTTTGTTTATTTTATTCTTATTAATGAAAGGCCGCACAGAAGTAGTCCCATCCCCCAATTGAGTAAAAACTTTTTCTTATCGCTATTTTTTGCATATTGGTTGTCAACATCTTTTTTGGAAAAGTGGGGAGGTTTAATATTTTGCTGGGAAAGAGGAGAAAAGATTATCTTCAATTTTAAGTCTATCAGTAATGCAGGACATCTCAACTATCTTTGTTTCTTCTTCTCGAACGCGCATTAGCAGGGTCCAAATTTTGCTTAAACCTTGATATGTACAGCCTGGTCACCCTTTCCAAGCTTTATAGCTACATGAATCCTTGTGGTCAACTCAGCCAAAAATCTAGATTTCCTTAATTCTAAGAAGTGAAATAGGGACCATGATGCATGGGAGAGAGAATTCCGACCAGCTGATTTCGTTTCAATACAGAGGATAGAGACTCACTAGGAAAGAGTGGTAGAGCAACATGACAAATGATAGACTCGTTGTGACTTAAGGTTGGATAAGGAAAGATCATATGGAAAGAAATTAGGAAGTGCACATAACAATAGGGAGAACATTTTGTAAGGCTGGAGATGGCCACTAAGTAGAGCACCATGCTGTGGGGATGGATGCAACCATGGACAAGCACAAGTACGAGGGATCACTTAAAGGTCGACTTTCTTCCATAGTTGGAAGGATGGACAACCAGCCAAGCAGTTTTCATATGCAAGACAGGGGTTTCCCCTTGAAGATCTCAAGTATGACTCCACCAGTGGCACCTAATACGTCTATTGTATGGTGGGCTTGCATGTGTTGATGTTGCCTTTTGAGCATTAGTGGATGACTTGTTCCAGTTCAGTGTGCATTTGCAGCGTTCAAAAGTTGTCTGATGTTGGAGTAAGTTTGTAACCGGTGATTGATAGTTGCAAAATTTTAATGGACAGTGGACCATGTATTTGTTTCATACTATTTGAGAGATGTCGATTATGTAAACATCAACAAGATTTGCAGTAAATCCTTTTTTTTATTTCAATTATTTGTGATGATGTATTAGGATAAGTCAATTTACTAAAGTTTAAGTCATTGTAGTATGGTGTAAGTGGGTGAGTTGGGTATGGTTTGGAGTGTTTGCCAAACTGGCATGTTCGAATCCGAACTAGTAATTCTGGATCACAACTGGCTCCTGAAAAAAGAAAGAGGAACTAGGGCGAATTAGGATGGAATCGGCCAAAGTGGCGAGTTGTGTTCGTATTCGTCTAGTTTGGTAGGACTTTAAGTCCCAGTTCTTCTCACATGCACATGTTTGTGTACCCCCATGAGAAGTTTGCAGTGGCCATGGTTGGAGTACAATAGCACCCCTAGCACTCCATTGTTGGTCACCATTGATGGGGGACAAGGGGAAAGAGTGGGGCAATGGGAGGGGCTATTGGCGTCACACCAGCAGTAGTGGGGATCCTCGGCCTTGCACCAGAGGATTGGGGAATTCCCCGGTGTCGCACCGGGGACAAGTTTCTCGGCGTCTCACTAAGAAAGAGGGGGTGTTTTCTGTCGCAGAGAACCGGCTCGCACAAATAGGTAATTTTTTTCCTCTCTAAAAATCATCTTCTTCTCTTTTTTTCTGAAGGAGCATACATATTTATAGAGACTCGATCTGTAACTCCTCCCGACTCTAAGACTTCCAATCCGACTCTAGGACTTCCTATCTCTGTCCACGTTTCTAAAATTCCTTGAAAATAAAAAACACATAATGGGCCATAAATAGGCTTAATAAAAGTAGATAAAGGTGTCTCCAGGCCTTAAATAGGTCTTGCCTCGTCTCCAAGCCACAGGGACGGCTCCAGACCCGATAGACGCCTGATTGTGTTGTCCGTGGACCCGCTCCTGTATTAATCTCCCTTGGTTCGAGAAAATCTGTCCTCGAATTTTAAAGTGCGCCAGTATAAATATGCGGACGACTGGATCATTTGTGGGAGTCTTCAAGCAGAGGATCATATCAAGAATCATCAATTGGTCTGTTGCATGTGAATCATAAAAGGTCTACCATATCATATCCACTGGAGACTGTAGCAAATCATACATATCCTCGTGTAGGGTAGCTATCATCACACCCTTAGTAAGTGTCGGACGAGGCTTTGAGTCTACAAAAACATCATCAATAATAAGATATAACCTTGCCTCAACAAATAAATCATGATCCCATGAGATAATAGGAAATGGTGTAGTGTCAAGTAGACCATTTGATGCGGGACAGTAAGGGGGGGGAAGCTTGATGAAGGGCTCGGAGGCCTAGATAGAGGGGATGACAGGGGGTAGAAGAAGACGAACAAGAGAAGAAAAGGGGGGGTTGGGGAAGAAGAAGCTAGGTCTTCACGCCCTCTCACGGATCATCCCATCTCGGGAGAACGCACAACGGTGGCAAACTCATTCATTTTCTTCTCAAAATCTCCATCCTTTCTTAAAAGGGAGTACATAGAATATATATAGGTCACAAAAAGGAAGCCCTAATAGAAAAATTACCAAGTTACCCCTAGGATTCCGAAAATAGCAAAAAAAAAACATGCAAAAAATTATAGATAAAATAAAAGACACTAAATTGGCCCCTAATGGGCCAAATATAATGTACAATGGATCTTCGACTCCATTCATGCAGTTCTTGGATGCCCATCATTCTCCCTTGGTTCGAAAAAAATTCGTCATCGAATTTAAAATGTGCCAGGATAAGTATGCAGACGACAGGGTCATCTGTGAGAGTCTTCAAGCAGAGCATCATATCAAGAATCACAAACCGGTCTACTACATGTGAATCATAAAAGGTCTGCCATATCATATCCATTGGAGACTGTAGCAAATCATACATGTCCTCGTGTAGTGTAGCTACCATCACACCCTCAGTAAGTGTTGGACGAGGCTTTGAGTCAGCAAAAACATCATCAACAATATGATATAACCTTGCCTCAACAAATAAATCCTGATCTTATGAGATAATATGAAATGGTGCAGTATCAAGTAGACCAACGCTAAACACATCATCAGAGATGCGATCAAATCTTGATCATCTAAACAATGTGTGATCCCAATTGTTAACCATACATGAGGCATCAACTTCGAACACTGTATCAACAATCATATGTAGTTCAGAAGTAATGAATAAGTCGTGATCCCAACCAGTAACAGGTGATGTTGCCACTTTAACTAAACAAGCTAAATACAACTGTTGAAGCTTCTCCCTATTATGATAAGTGGAATTGAGAATACGAAAAGACGTTTGGTATCTCTCGGGTCGTAAAAGACAATCCCGCCCAGTGGGATCAATTACAGCTTGTCGATTGTCCATCCATTCTTTGCCCAAGCTAATATATGAACCATGTGGTGTAACCTTGTACCATGCATCATCATAAAACCTGAAGGATCTAGAAGTCCGACTACTCCTAAGAAGGTGAAAAAATGGTACATAGACTTGGTCTCCAGAGATAATAATGTAGTCCGTACGAGAGAGAGAATCCACAATAGATTGCGAAATAAAATTACTGAATGGACTTGCAGTAAGAAACACCTTAGCTTGCCTGGACTCGGGTAGGTCCACCTCAAAAGTAAAATCTATGGTGAAGAAGTGTACTTATGTTGTCCGGCAAGTGGAAGGAGCACTAAATAGGGTCGGCCACGTTGTAAGGAATCTGATGATGCGATCGACGCCCAAAATGAAACCCAGACAGGTGACCTCAATGTGCGTGCAGTGGTGGCACACAAAACGAGATACTGTTATAGCTGTCGCACACTGAAACTGGGTTGGTCCTGTAGTAACGAGACCAACGTTGTTGACGACGCTTAAATCGGGGCCCGAGACGACCTCGAACGACACGCACAAATGTCCTTGTAAAGCGTGCAAGTGTGGCACACAAAATGAGACACTGTTGACGGATGGAACGTGCAACGAAGTCGGCCTCGCCTTTACGATCCCAACGGCGTAGACGGCGCGCGATTCGGAGCATTGATGAATCCGGAACGAGGGCGGTGCGATAGAGTCTCTGGTGCACCTCCTGTGCGCATTGTAGCAACTGAGGGCTGCCTTGAACCGGGCTTCAGGGGAACCGGCCCACTAAGAGAGAGGGAGATTGAACCGGAACCGGTTCCTTAAGCCAAGTGGATATAGTCTTTGGATCTGGATCTGGGTGCTTCAATAGGTGGCAACGACCCGTTAAATGGGCCCGGGGTCCTTAAGTCATTCGGATCCAACTGTTGGATCCGGATCTGGTTAGCGTTGAACTAGACGACCCGATACGAGGGGTCTTCTTCTTCCTCTGCTTCAAACCCTAATACGATCCAGTGTAAGAGGGTGGCGGTGCTTTCTTCGGTTTGCCGCGGCTCTACCCAAGAGCGGGAGGGTGAACAAAGATTGGGCGAGGGAGACGGCTGGGCGCAGGGGTTCCATGGTGGCTCGTGGCGGCAGCAGTGGGCAACGGCGAGGCCATGAAGGAGGTGGAGAAGATCTGGACAAGGGTAGGACTTAGATCGTGAGGACAACCCAAAATCTCGCTCTAATATCAAGTTGATGCGGGACAGCAAGGGGGGGAGCTTGATGATGGGCTCGGAGGCCTAGATAGAGGGGATGACAGGGGGTAGAAGAAGACGAACAAGATAAGAAAAGGGGGGGTTGGGGAAGAAGCAGCTAGGGCTTCACGCCCTCTCATGGATCATCCCATCTCGGGAGAATGCACAGCGGCGACAAACTCATTCATTTTCTTATAAAAATCTTCATCCTTTCCCAAAAGGGAGTACATAGGACATATATAGGCCCCCAAAAGGAAGCCCTAATAGGAAAATTACCAAGTTATCCCTATGACTCTGAAAATAGCAAAAAAAAAAAAAAACATACAAAAAATTACAGATAAAATAAAAGACACTAAATGGGCCCCTAATAGGCCAAATATAATGTACAATGGATCTTCGACTCCATTCCTGCAGTTCTTGGATCCCCATCACCATTGCTAAACACATCATCAGAGATGCGATCCAATCTTGATCTTCTAAACAATGTGTAATCCCAACTGTCAACCATACATGAGGCATCAACCTCGAACATTGTATCAACAATCATATGTAGTCTATAAACAACGAATAAGTCGTGATGCTAACCAGTAACAGGTGAGGGTGCCACTTTAGCTAAACAAGCTAAATACAACTGTTGAAGCTTCTCCCTATCATGATAAGTGGAATTGAGAATACGAAAGGACGTCTGGTATCTCTCGGGTCGTAAAAGACAATCCCGCCCAGTGGGATCAATTACAACTTGTCGATCATCCATCCATTCTTTGCCCAAGCTAATATATGAACCATGTGGTGTAACCTTGTACCATACATCATCATAATATCTGACGGATCGGGAAGTGCTTTTGCTCTTTAGAAGATGGGAAAACTGTACACAGGCTCGGTCTCTAGAGACAACCATGTAGTCCGTATGGGAGAGAGAATCTACAGTAGATTGGGAAATAAAATTGCCGAACAAACTTATAGTAAGAAACACCCTAGCTTGCATGGAATTGGGTAGGTCTACCTCAAACGTAAAATTCATAGTGAGGAAGCGTACTTAGGATTCTGACTTGTAAGAACAAATCCGTCCGACTAGAGCAGATGGAGTGCAGATCAATGCACTACTGGCTGAAGAAGCACTGAACGAAGTCCGCCTTGCTGCAAGCATGCCAACAGTACGATTGGCATGCGAAATGGAGCACGAAGGTGCCCTAATGTGACTGACATGGCCGTCGGAGTTAGGCACGCAAAACGAGACACCATCGCAGCTGTCACACACTTAATTTGGGTTGGCCTTACAGAGACGAGATCAACGTGACTGACGATGCTCAAATCGGGGTCCGGGACGACCTTGAATGGCGAGCACAAGTGCCCTCGTAAAGCGTGCAAGTGCGGCACGCAAAACAAGGCACTACTGTCGGACGAAATATACAGCGAGGTCAGCCTCGCTGATACGATCCCAATGGTGCAAATGGCTCGTAAATCGGAGCACAGACGAGATCGTGGCGCTGGCGGTGCGATAGGACCCTTAGTGCACCTCCTGTTGCACTGTAGTAGACCCTTAATTAGATCCCAATTGGCCGGCTCGCTTGATTGCTGCAGTTGGCTTGGACCACGGTTGCAGATGGCTCGGACCAAACTGGACCGGGCTCGGATCAATCCGGAGATGACTTGGACCAGTGTAAAGGGCTTGGAGCTGAACCAGGTCAACCGGTTTGGACCGGACCGGGTCAACTAGTTTGACCGGTTCACTCCAACAAAAATGTACTAGCCCTTTTGCCTGCCCCCCACCTCTTTTCTATTTCCTTCTCCAACCCTAACTGAAGGCGGCGGGGAGCGAGACATGAAGGCGGTAGGGGCCGGTGTCAACGGTGGCGGTGGTCAGCGGCAGCGGTGCTGATGATGGCGGAAGCCGGCGGGTGCTGGTAGCGGCAGCAGGGCACTGGGAAGGGGAAATGATGGTGATTTCGGCTGGGAGGAACGCCTTCGGTAGCGGCGGCATAGGCAGACAGTTCCGCCGGCACTGGCGGGGCCGGCGAGCACCAACGGTGGCGTAGGCGGACGGTTCCGCTGACACTGGCGGGGCCGGCGGGCTGGCACCGGCCTTGTCTTCCTCCTCTTCTTATATTTCTTGTTCTTTCGGAGGCTGGGGAAGGTGGCGGAGTCGGCGGAATCGACGGAGAATGCGACGCCTGGTAGGTCGTGGCCGGCAGGGCCGAGATGGTCGCGGGCGACGGTGGCGATTGCTTTGGCTGGTGGATGATGATGGCGGGGCGGGCCGGTGACAACGTCTGCAACCGTGACGGCAACTGTGCTTTGTCGCGGCTGGAGCAACCGTCGGTCTGGCGGGCGCCGACGAGGATTGCGGGAAGGTGCCGGCTCCTCTTGCCATTGTCTTCTTCTTTCAGAATCGAGAGATAGAGAAAAGAAGGGGGAAGTGGGCGGTGCAGCTCGCGGCAGTTGCGGACCTCACCGGCAGCACGCTGCGGACCTCACCGGCAGCACGCAGAGAGGTTGCTGCAGATGGGTGGCTGGCCGAGTGGGGCAGCGGTGCGGACTCCTTGCGTGGGGGCTTCGGGTGACGTGGTGGAGGCATAGGACTCGGGTCGTGAGGACAACCCAAGGAACCTGGCTCTGATACCAAATTGATGGGGGATAAGGTGAAAGAGGGGGGGAATGGGAGGGGCTACTGGCGTCACACCAGTAGTAGTGGGGATCCTCAACCTCGCGCCAGAGGATTGGGGAATTCTCCGGCGTCGCACTGGGGACAGGTTTCTTGGCGTCTCACCGAGAAAGAGGGGGTGTTCTCTGTCGCAGAGAACCGGCTCGCACAAACATGTAATTTTTTTTCTCTAAAAATCATAGTCTTCTCTCTTTTTTCTGAAGGAGGATACATATTTATAGAGACTCGATCTGTAACTCTTCCTGATTCTAGGACTTCCAATCCGACTCTAGGACTTCCCATCTCTATCCACGTTTCTAACATTCCTAGAAAATAAAAAACACATAATGAGCCATAAATAGGCCTAATAAAAGCAAATAAAGGTGTCTCCATGCCTCAAATAGGCCCTGCCTCGTCTCCAAGCCACAGGGATGGCTCCAGGCCTGATAGACGCCTGATTTGTGTTGTTGTGGACCCGCTCCTGCATCAACTATTGATGTCAACCCACCGTCTGCCAATGCAGGTGAGTAGATCCAGCTGGCATCTTTGTTAAAAAGAATAAAAAAGATAAAGAAAATAGAAAAAAGAAACATTTTCGGAAAATATTCGAAAATTGGTAAAAAGAGGAAAACAAGTGTTTGAAGATTTAAAGAGTTCTTTAAAGTTTTGAAAATTTATTTCATGTTGTTTATTTTTTTCAAGGTAGAAATCCTTTTTTAACAGAATGTAAGCCTTTCTAGAGTGACGTGTCGTATGTTGGAAGTAGGTTTGCATTTGATCTAGTGGCATTACAGGCTAAACCTCAAATTAAGCCCTAAATTCTGAAAAACCTCAAATTGAATCCTAATTAAGGTATGTAATTTGGAGCTTTCTAATTTTTGCATACAATTTGGAGCTTTTATGAAATTAGACTAAGTAACAGCAATTAAACGATAATTGCATGGAATTTCATGCAATTGAATTGATTGAGTGCTGAATTCAGTGAATTGCACTCTTATGTCTTAATTTCTGGGGACGTTTTTGACATTAGGCTAAGTAAGACACAGTTGAACATCTACTGCATGAGATTCATGCAATTGAGTTGATTAAGTGCATAATTACACTTTTATATGCCCTAATTTCTGAAAAACTCCAAATTGAGTCCTAGTTAGCTTAAATTGAGCTTTTCTAAGGTTAGGCTAAGTAAGATGCAGTTGTACCTCAATCATAGCAATGAATTAACTAAGTTCTTGTTATGCATGTATTTTAGCAGATATGGCAGGCTGTGCAGAGGAGGAGGATTTAGGATGGCAATATGCCGTTTAATTAATCCAAAAATGAAGAAGGTCCAATGCCCTATATGTGAGAAAAAGATGGGAGGAGGGGTATGTAAAATAAAGTAATATTTGGCAGGAATAAGAAGAGACATGCAACTATGTACAAAATCATCAAATAAAACTAGGCGATTATTCAGAGAGCTATTAAGAGAGAACTTAAATGAGAAATAATTAAGAAAAATTCGAGAAGAAGAGGTAATGGAGAAATCCTTGGGCAAGGCCAAAGAAAAGGCACACCTAGTAGAGTGCAGATGATGATGATGATGATGATGATAGTGATGTTGATAAAGAATTCACGGCAACAATGCATGAAAGCATGTGAACATTATATTAAGATGAGATGTGGAGATTTGGGATAGACAGTTCATCAACACCTACAGTGATTTGTAATATTCCAAGAGTACAGCATGAGCCACTTCTTCAATATGTCTGCTATTTAGCATTCTACTTTGCTTGGTAGTGGTGGTGATTTAGCACATGTTGCAGATCCATATATTAGACTTATAAAACATTATATATTTAGGAAAGGTGATGCCAGACAAAAAGCATAAAGACTATATTGAAGGATGGAAATAAGTGAAGAAAGTGGCATCATAACAATGAAAATACATTTGTAGATAATTTTTTTTAATGCTAATGTTTTTGTAGGCGTAGTTGTTAATACTTTTTCAAAAAAAAAAGTGTAGTTGTTAATGCTTATTTTTAAATAATAGTTGATTCTATTCAAAGATGTAGTTTAGGTATACAAGCACCTAAGCCAAAAAAAAAAAAAAAAACCATGACTTGCTGAGAAAATTTGTGAACAATAAGAATGGATAAACTTTGTTAGGAGAGTCTGGGATGAAAGGGGATGCATCTTCATGTGTGAGGAATGTATATGAACTATTAGAAAGTCAAGACTATCGAGTTTCTATTTAAGTTAATAAATGAGATGGTTGAGTAAGTTAGAGAACATGAAATAGTATGTGTGAAGCAATAGATAAAGTCAAAAGAATTTTTTTTAAAAAAATCAAATCCTTATCACGAGTGGTAAGGGATCATTAATATGAAATGAGAGGACACATTTCTACATGTGTTGCATGCAGCTGGAAAGTTATCAAGAAATAAAATTATAAATATTTTTTTACCTCTTATATCTATCAATCTTAACTTCTATGATGTGAATAACATATGATATTTCTTGAATCCTTGTTATCAATAATAGTGTAGATTATCATGTTAATAATAAGGTGACGTCGGAATTATTAGATGCGATAATCTAAATATCAAAAAATGTTGAGATGGGATAACAAGCAGAAAGTCAGATTGACGATTTTAAAATGAAGATGAGCATTTGTGGGATATCAAAATTCAGTGTATAATTATTAAGTATTTAAACAAATTTATGTTCCTAACTCCTAAATCTTAAGTTCTTAACTTCTCAATTTTAAGTTTTCAAGATTAAAATTTCAATCAAAATTATACATTAACTTCTAAACTTTTACTTTTGATAGTTGATTAGTGGCCAGCGATGGTAAGACATATGAACACCAATATTTTTGCGTAGATTGTTATCTTTATTCTTAACATAGTTGTCAAGGCACCAAGGCGACCCAAGGCGTTCCCGGGAGCCTAAGCACTTAGGCGTTAAGGCAGCCGCTTAAGCGGCAACTTAGGCGCCTCCCTGAAATATATGATAAGTGTATTAATTATAAATTCTTCAAATAAAGAAAAAATAACAACATCATGCATTCAAATGACAACAACATCATACATTCAAAATGAAAGAAATTAATACCCATGAGATAATTAAACACAAACGAACAAATTTCTAAAGACAAGATATACAAAACAATGCAGTACAATTACAAGTTTACAACAACAAAGGATAAAATTTATCAAATATTTATATAAAACTTGCAAATGTGTATTGTGTGTAACTCTGTGTATCTATGTATGCGAGTAATTGTGTGTGAGAGAAGGGGGGTGGGGGAGCTTCGGTCCTACCCCCTGTGTGTGTGTGTGTGTAAGAGAGAGAGAGAGAGAGAGAGAGAGAGCAAAGAGGGAAGGAGGGGGGATCGGGCACATACATAGGGCTTCAGACCTTTTAGAGAGACAGAGAGAGGGAGGGGGGACTCTGGGATTGGAGGGGCTTAAGAGAGATAGGAGAGAGGGAGGGAGGGGGGCTAAGGCATACCTCTTACAGTCACACACACACACACACATATATATATATATATATATATATATATATATAAAGAGAGAGAGAGAGAGAGAGAGAGAGAGAGAGTGCTTACTGCGACGATGTGGCGGCGGCAGTGACGGCGACCGTAGCGGTGGCTTTGGCGGTGGGTGAACCCTAGCACGACATAGGAGAGCGAAGGGGACACGAGCGACAGGGGCATCGAGGTCGGGTGAAGGGTTAAGTAAGTGGGTTATCGGGCCGGTCGGGTGGGCCAGACCGGGTCAGGTACGCGTTAGGTGCCTAGGCGCCCTGGGCGGGGCCGCCTAAGTGGGCGCTTGGCCCACCTTTCATGGGCCCATGAAAGGTGGCCTAGCGCCTTGCCATTCTGATGACGCCTTTGTGCCTAGGCGCCGCTTAGGCGTAAGCGGCGCTTTGACAACTATGATTCTTAACCAAAGTACTGCAACAAGTGAGTATGAAAGGCATTGGAGTACCATTAGTCTCAAACACACCAAATTGAAGAACAATTTGAAAGTTGAAAAATGAGAGAAATCGATATTTTGTCATTATATGAGACTGAAATTAAAGACCTCAGAAAGACAATAGAGGTTATTATAAAAGCAGATGATTGAGTATGAGGGAGAAGACTTAGAGGCTATTCAGTTTGGAGGGTCAAATTGATTTAGATGAATTATTTGATGAGGAATATTCACTGAATGTTATTTTTGCTGTTGCTGCTGTTGATGACGACGACAATGAATTTATTTGGATTTGAGTAGTCAAGGAGGAGAACAAGATCAAGATGATGATGATCTTCCTCATTAAATGATTTATCTTAATCAATTTAATCCTCAGGCTAAACATTCTCTAGGTCTTTTCTCCTATGTTCAATCATCTTTTTCAAATAATGTCTATTGTCTTTTTTATTCTTAAATTTGTCTTGTGTTATAATGACATAACACCAATTTCTCTAGCCTTTCAAATTTCAACCTGTTCTTTAATTTGATATGGACGAGACTAAAAGTACTTTAATTCCTTTCACACTCTGTTGACCTGAAATTTTTTCATGCACAATGATATCATTCAAGCATGCATATGCACATGATGGTGCAATGAAGATATATGTGCATGGCATACACTCACGGGCATGTGGGTTTATGTTATGAAAGAAATGCATGGCAATATGCTCGCGCTCACATGAGCTCATGTTATGGAAAAATAATAAACATGCACCTATGATATAAGGGTCCATGATTGATATAGGTCCTCCCTATATGTATGCGGGTACACGGTCATATATACACGCATTAGAAAGGCAATGGAGCAAAAGATATACCTAGGCGAAAACGCCTTGATTGGGGCTCCTGCAAGAAGCCCAAAACAGCCCCGGAATTGCTCCTATCTGCTGTCCAAAAATAGTCCCGGAAGCTCCTATATGCTGTCCCGCGAGCGGCTCGGTAGCTTCAATAAATGGGACCAATAGGGAGCCCCAAAATGCTGCAGCAAAAATACTCCCAATACTGCGAAATGGGGGCTCAAAACTATCCCGAAATGGACTCAAAACAGCCCCGAAATGGGCTCAAATCACCTCCAAAATAGGCCCAAAACAGCCCCAATGGAGACCCAATAGCAAGTTATGAAAGCCCAATAAGAGGCCCAATAGGGGACCCGATATGAAAGCCCAATATGAGGTCCAAATGGGCCTAAAAATCAGTCCTGCAGAGCTCAAAATCTGTAGCCCAAAGAGAAAAATTCCCCAACTCCAAAAGAGGAAAGAAAACAAATTGGCCAAGTGGTCCCTCCTCTCTCTCTCCCTTTGTTTAAATAAAAAGAGGAAGGGAATAGAGAGAGGGGAGGAACCGGTGGGGGGTTCTCTCCCTCTCTCTCTTCATTCAAAATTCAAAAAACTAAATAAAAGGAGGAGGGGAGAGATTAATTAAGGGGGAGTAATTAGGGGAGAGTTAATGGGTTCTTAACCCCTCACCTAGTTAAGAATCCCCCAAGCCCTCATTAACTCCCCATTAAGAAAATCCACCCCCATTCACACTTGGCCAAGGGGGGATAATTAATGGGCAAAGCCCCATTTAAGAAAGCAAAAAGGCAAAAGGGAAAGGAGAGGGGGAGCACCCCTATCGGTTCCCAATCGGTGGCTCCCCCCACCGGTTGGGAACTGGTGGGGGTGGCCACCGGATTCCCCCCTCTCTCACTCTCTCTCTTCTCTCCCTCTAACAAAAAAAAAAAGGAAAAAAGGAAGGGGAGAGAGGAGCAAACCGGTGGCACCCCCCCACCGGGCCCGAATTTTGGTCTATAAATAGGGCTCATGTCCCTCATTTGCAAACACACACACAAGGGGTGAGAAAGCCTACAAGTCCACCTTGCTCCAAGGGCAAGTTCTACTGCTTTGAAGATCAAATCGGGTGCTTTTGCCCGGATTTGCTGCGTTTGGAGGAGTTTTCGTTCCGGGGGGTTTTTCTTCCTAAGGTTTTTTCCTAAGGGGAAGCCCTGCCGAATTGTTGTTGTAAAAGCCTTCTTTATAAGGCAGAATTCTGCCGAAATAATAAGAGAATTTCCTTGTGCAAATTGTGTGCATGTGTGTGTGTCATCAAATTAAATAATTAAATAATATTATGTATTATTTTTTATAATACACATAATTAATTTCTTAATTACTTTAAAATCTGATTAAAATCTATAAATCCCTAATGACCCAACCTTGGTCTCGTCTCTAAACACAAGATGGATAATTAAATCCTAAATATGAATACTTAAGACAAACTAATTAAATAAAAACTAAAAATCCTAATTAATTATTGAAATATGTAATAATGAATAAAAATCAGTAAATAAAATCAGAAAACACAGTAAAAAAATCAGTAAAAACAGAAAAGCAATAATCTGAAAATATTTAACCATAAAAAAAACTTTTACCCACTTAAGAAATTAATTAAATAAACATAAAAATTGATTAAATTCAGAAAAAAAACAGTAAAAAGCTGAAAGAATTAAATCTGAAATGTACAATTTCCGAAATGACCAAAATACCCCAGAACTTAACCAAATTACAAAAAAACCTCCCTCATGATAAAAATCGGTAAAAATTACAGGAAAATCTTTAAAAAAATGACAAAATGTCTCCTATATCTAAAATATCCTCCAAACCCTAATGGAAAGGGTAAAAATTACTAAAATACCCTCAATATGATAAAAATCCCAAGAAGACCCTAAGTCTAAATAAACCCGATTTGATGTAAAATTACTGAAATACCCTTGTAACATTAGTATATCCAAGATATTTCTAAAAATACATTCTAAGGTTTTCAAGTCTCTATAAGGTATTTAAAAAAAACTAAAAAGATTTCAATAACCCCAATGTAACATAATTACCAAAATACTCCTAGGGGTCTTAAATACTTGGAGTTAATCCTAAACAATCGGGAATCAATCCCAAAGCCTTTAAAAATGAATCTTAAACACTTAAGAGCCTGCTCTAAAAGCCTTGGCACAAATCCAAATACTTCAATACATTGGAACAAATCCAAATACCCTAAAAAGACTTGGGTGAGACCAAGGATTTAAAGGCTATCTTTCACTTGCGTACATGTTGTGTGGTAGTGTAGATGGTTTCAAGGGCATCTTATGGACGGTTAATCAAGGGTTGTCGAGCGGTTGCTCGACGTAATTAACACTGGCCGAGGCCAGTGGAGAGAGGTCATATAGTTGGATCTTCGTCTGATCCGAAGTCCTGGACTCCCTGAGGGCTAACCCCAAGCTCTCATAGTCCAAGAAATAAAATAAATAAAACCGACCTATATTTCTCCAAATAAAATAAAACAAAAAAACCAAAACACTAGGATTTAATCCGATAGGAGAGATATTTAGGTCTGGTCCCGAACACACTCACTCGCTAGTTAAGTTAAGAATACAAATGACAAATTTCACTAAAACATTGACGCCTATACTTCTTCTCATTGTTGCCCACTAATCGGTTGCTACGATTAAAGGTTTAGAAGTTAATGTATAATTTCAATTGAAATTTTAATGTTGAAAATCTGAAATATTATGATATAAAAGGAAATTATGAACTTAGGAGTCAGGAGCATAACTTGGATTATATTTCACAATTGTACATTGAATCTTTGCTAGCCTATAAATACCCATCTTCATATTACAATCATCATTTTGCCTTTTTTTTTTTTTCCATATCTCATCTCAATACCTTTTTGCCATTCGAATTATGACATCTAATAATCCTACATCACCTCATTATTAACGTAAACATCTGCAGTATACTCATAACGAGGGTTCAAGAAATGTACTGTATTTTATTACATGATTCACATCATATGAGTTAAACTTGATAAGGATGGAAGGTAAAAAAATAATTATAGTTTTATTTCTTAACAACTTACTAGCTGCATATAGGAGTATAGTGAAGTGTATGTCTCATCTCAAAACAATGATTCTCTATTACTTATGTTAAGCATTTGAAAGTTTTTTTGAATCTTCATTTTTTTGGTCGTATCCATTGTTTTATATAGGTACTCTGTATCATTTTTGTCATTACCATCAATTATTCTTAAAGCATGTGTAATTGACTCAACCAACCTAAAATATCTTTGGATGTTCTCCCAAAAAGATTCCTTCTCAACAATTTCATGAACAATTTTTTTAATCTTTTTTGCCTTAGGGCCTTGAAAATTTTCAAGTATTCTTTATCCTTGAATTTTTTTTGATTGTCACTTTATCTTTACATAAGCTCTCTAGTGAAAGAAATTGTATAGTAAACTTAGTGGGACCTAGGCAAATAATGTTATGATTACCTATCTTTTGTCTGAAAATGACAAATATACAGTGATAGGTAAAAATATAGCTACTAACTATGTATTATGGATGGTGTTCTCAACTGTAAGATCTGTCTCGATATCTTCTAGCATCAGATCGAAAATATGTGCTACACATAGAACCCAATAGAGATGGTTATTTTTGTCCATTAACAATTGATCACCCCTTTTATAGTTAATTGAAATATCAGTGCTATACTGCTATTTGCACTACTCTGTGTTCTTCAACTTGCTCAACCATCTCATCTATTAAAATAAATAAAATTTTAGTACTCTTAACGTTGTCCTTCTAAGACTCAATTCACATCCATAAAGTTGACCCATGTCAACAAAATTCTATGCTTTCCTTGCACTGATTTTAGTCCAAATCCTTAAAGACAGGCTATCCAGGCAACGTGCACCTGAACACATTTGCTTACCCGTCATAGAGGATAAGTTCTCACTTTTTTTGTCCCACATCAATCACCCATGGACATGGCCCCCCTTAGAAAGAGGTAGTTTGAGTCTCCTAGAAAGGTGGCTCGGAATTTCTGTTCCATTCATTAAAAAGAAGCGGGGTAATGATCAGTTTCAAGGTTTTGGCCCAAGCCCAATTAAGTTGGTCAATCCTCCACCTGTGACAACTTGGAGTCCTTTGTTCAGGTGAAATTTGAGAGAGGAAGAGATGGGGGCTCTGCTTGTGTTGCTTCACTGGTTGCAGCCACTTCAAGTAGAGCCAGACACGGAAGGTCGTTGGACTTGGAGATGGGACAAGGAAGGGATCCATTCAGTCTAGTCAACTTACTCTATCATTTCTGATGGGGGTTGCTGATTTGCTTTCTTCTCTTCAATTTGGGAGGGTCAAAAGTCCTCCCAAGGTGCAATTCCTCCTGTGGAGAGCTTCCCTCAATAGGCTCCCTACATGTGACAGGCTGGCTCAGTTTCTTCAGGATCTACCTATTGGGTGCTGTCTTTATGGAGAGGAGGAGTCTATAGATCATCTTTTTTACCTTGTGTTTCTTTGCTAGGGAGGTGTGGCAGATTATAGGTGCTTGATTTCATGCAGAGTGTTCATGTTTTGATTCTGTGGAGAGCCTCCTCCTTTTGTGGGGGGAGACCTTGAGCATTGAAACAGGATCGGGTTCTTTGGTGGCTAACTATCTACGCAACTATCTGGGCACTTTGGATGGAGCAGAATGGTAGGATATTTAGGCAGGAAGCAGCTACCCGGCTTAGGATCTTTTCTTTTGTTTGTGATAAGGTTAAAGGGAGGGCCAAAGTCTCTTGTAAGTTAAATTCTTGTGATTCCTCCTTGTTTTGTCTTCTGGAGGAGAGCTGACTGTGGGATGCACCTTCTTGTTTTTTCCCCTTCTTTCTTGTACATTTACACTTTCTTTTATCTTTATAATACAAGTGGTACCATCCACCTTCAAAAAGTTGGTCAACCCTGCAACTGATGCGTTGGGAAAGAGGAGAAAAGGAGGCAGTTAATCTTGTGGTCTTGCATCATCAAGTTGGGTGCTGCGCTAAGGTGCTCTTGGGCTTCATGTGCATTCATGAAAATCTAATCAAGATCAGAATGTCGTTGGCTCGTTGCAGGTGCTTGTTGAATATTAAGAGGCCTGCAGTGAGTTGGATTATGAGATGTATGATTTGGATAAGTGGATGTTGGTATTCATTAGATGCTTCTAGAAAGTCCATGGCTGTTCACCTGATACACTTTTAGTTTTTTGGGGTTTCCTCTTTTACCGGATTTGTATAATAGAATGAAGTATCTGTGTATCATATTTAATTGTGCCCTTTACTAAAGAAGAATTTAGATCTGACTGCTCTTTGGGGACATGGTTTGAGGAGTTGACTGATGATCAAATCTGCATCGGCTGATTTGGATTGCAATCAGCCAATACTGACCTGATCCCATGGGGGAAATCTGATCTACCCTTCAATAGAAAAAGAATTTTTTTTTAGGCTGCAATCAGCTGGATTGGTCTGTACTTGGCCAATCCTTAGTTGATTCTGAGCTGATCTCGATCCTGATCCAATCTGGTAATGCAATCCTTATTTGGAGAGCATTGTGAAGATTTCTATTACCTCTATTACTAGCTCTCTCTAAATTGAGGAGTGTTTGCTTGTTTATACTAAACATGTTCATTATTTGAAGAAGCTTGATGTTTTGTTTATTATCTAAAGACTGCCTTGTGGCAATAATGGGGGAGTGTCTGATAGACGAATAAAAATGTTGCTTTATTCCTTTCATCAAGGTTCCAAGAAGTGTAGGTGCTAGACTGGTTATCATCTTCTCGGACTCTTCTAGACTGCTATACATCATCGTTCTTTATTCTGCCTGTTTGTCTATTCACATTTTCTTCCTCTTCCACCTTCCCCATATCTTATTAGCCACCACAGCAGCACACCAACCATCTCCACATGTACCCATAGGAAAAACATATCTGAATACTTTTCCATACTCTTGGAAACAGACTTTTGTCTCAGCCATTACAGAACTACCTGTTCTTCTATGGTTTGTTAATTAGACACAGCATTCCCTGTGATGCTTAACTTATATTTCTCCATTCAACAGGTCACCAAGCACCCATCTCATTGCAATTTTTGTACGAGATCTGACCCTAATTATCCTATATCCATGTCAGAACTTTCTTTTTTTAGCTAAGAGGTTCTAACTTCAGTCCTAGTCTTTTTCATCTCTCACATCCATAAGATCTGTACGAATCAGTTCATAGATTCCAACATTAGTTGCTGTCTTTTACAAGATTCAGTCAAGGTTATTTCTCAAAAGGAAATTGAGGGGATCCTTTGCATGCTGTTGCAGACAATGATATGACGTGATGCAAATGAAAATGAGCGCACTGGCGTCAACAAATAAACCCATAAATGTGTAGTAAACATCCATATGCAACCCACTAATTCCAAGCATGTAAGCATGAAATAACCCAGTGAACTCAAACATCCCACAATGCTCAAAATCACCAAACTGCAGATTGATGGCAGTTAAGAAACCACTGTTAGGAACTTAGGATAGGGCAAAGTTCCACGTTTAAGGCAACAGTCCATTTAGCAACAGGGAATAAAATCATATTCTCACGTACATGCGCTTAACCCGAACATCAATTTAGCATTTTAAAGTGGAGAAATAAAATTCACTCTCACCCTCTCTCGGTAACATATTTAACAACATTAAACAAACAGATAATCCAAACAGAGTTGTCCGAGAAGTTTTCATGCCAACCTATGTCCGGTGAAGCTTGGTCCTGCTCGATCATTGTGGCACTTCTGGAACTTGGGTTCTGTCAGCAGCAACAGGGCAGGGCGGATCGCCAGATGGGGAGAGAGAGATATGAGAAGAAGCTTCGGTGCGGATCACAAGGGTGGCTGCTCCGTACCGCAGATCACAAGAGCTGGTGCGTGGCAAGGCAAGAGGGTGACCAGGTGACATGTCGGAGGGGATCTGCATGCTGGCACCTTCTGTTGGATGTGCAGATGCCAAGGAAGCATCCCAGGCTGGTATGATCGCATGTTGGAGGCGCCCTCCTAGCAGGCATGAGCAATGCAGAGAAGCCATCTACCGAGGCGCTGGAGGCTACTGCCTCTTCAAGTTGGCATGGGCGACAATCTCCCTCTCATGCGCGAGCATGGTTGGCAGTATCGGCCGATGCCGGTACGTATCGGCCGGTACGTACCGGTATCGGCCGGTACCGGTACCGATACCCCCCAGATCGGCCGATACCGGTCTTTGTAGTAAAAAGAATAAGAAAATTTTTATTAATTTTTTATTGGCCGGTACCGGCCGATACGGCCGATACCGATACCGATACGTATCGGTACCGGTACCCACCGGTACCGGTACCGATACCGAGATTGCCATCCTTGTGCACGAGGAAGATGAGGAAGCTGGGTAGGGAGGAGCTGTGCGGATTGAGGAGATCTGCTTGCCTTGGCTGGGTCATGGGTTGCTTCAGAGGAACGGTAGCAGAGGGTGGGGTACTGAAATAGGAGGAAGAATAGGAGGTGGTGCTGGCGCAGTCTTCAAGAGGATAGATCTGTCCCGTTTGGGAAAAACAAAACTAGAAATGCATTTGAAAATGAAACAGGAAGAGTAAGAGAAGGATGCGGTTTCCAAGCAGCTGTCCATGGACAAAGAGTAAAAGTGAAGAAGAGGAAAAACTGGGGGATGGCCTGCATACAGAAGAAGGTGTTGGGGGCTCACGGATCAAGGAAGGGAAGGAGGATGGTGGGGGCACAGGTATGGGGCCTTTCACCCCTCCCTCTCTCAGGGATCCTCCCACAAGGCACTTGGGTTCGACAAGGGAAACTTTTCCATTTCTTTTCTCATTTGATTCATCATTGATTCCATCACAACTCATAGGCCCCCCTTATATATGGAAGCAGAAAAGAAGAGGATAAAAATACCCTCAACTCTAAGTTTCTCAAGGAGCCCACAAGGTAAATGGTCCACTCACAAACAAAAGGGCCCAACATAGATAATAAAACATCCATTTCTACCTAAAAGAAAATATAAAAAAAGGAAAATACGTAATGAAACAAAATGACATGCTGCTCCGCTCCTGCTAAGGTCCTGGGTCGTCTCTAAAGGCCGCATCAGTCTTGAAGTGGGTGTCCATTGCTCCACCACATGCAAGTTTTTGCAGATACCTCTTGCATACATTGATCATCTGCATTAGGGGGCACTTGCATCCATGACTTGTACTTGGAAGAGGATGATGAACATGGGGGATGCTGTGTTCTTCGGGGGCTTGAGAGGAAGGCATCATAGGTTGTAACTCACAAATGGTAGAAGAGGAAAAATTGGGCCAGAAAAGGAGGTTGATGAAGCTCAGTTCTTTGATTATTAGTGGTCTACATTTGAGGAATAAAGCCATGGCAAAAGATGGAAAAACAAAGATAAGGAAGAAAGCTTATGGCTTACCTCTTGGGAATTCTTTCCTTAGTCTCTCTTCTTTCCCTTGCCTTATTCCATGTTGAACCATGCAAGATAGCACAATGCCATAATATGTGAACTTCACTATAAACATATTTTATGCTCTAAGTATGAATGAAGCATCTTTACCCATTTATGATGCATATGTAGATCATTTGAAGTTTGTGGCAAACAGGATCATTATCTCTTAAGATAGATAAAAAAGCTGTCTAGCAGCATGGCAGCCACCTCAATACATAGGTGTTTTTTGCCACCATCCTATGTAGTTGAGTTGTTGAAGCGGACATTTTATGTCACCATGCACTACATAGGCAATTTTAAAACTTTTATTTGATGCATGGCATGTTGCTGGCTTGACCAACAAATAGACATGACGGTCTGATTTATTATTTTCTAAGAAATTGTGAAGGAAAAAGTGAAGATTGTAGAAAGTATAGCAAAAAACCAGTTCAAATAGCCCATATCTTGTGCTAACCTAAGCAGTTCTTGAAATCTGCTGGTGAAAATGCTTGCCATGCATGTGAAATGGCAGGTGGATGTGTGGGAAAAGGGATCAATGATCCTTTGTAGAGACATCAATGGACATTATGTTTTGGACCAGCTTAGAATCTCACTGGCCCCTGCTGGATTTGATCCAGTTCTGCTAGTTCTGAGCTGAACAGTCATTTTATTTTTCATTTATTTTAGTTCCATGACACCTGGTGGTCATCATGCTGCCTTGAGTAGCAAATGTCAACTGGTAAAGACATGACACTTTCACAAGCTAAAATATGCACTTCTGCCATAAGATTGCATTAAATGGTTCCTTTTGATCCCATGGTTTTTTCTTTGAAGTAATTTAAGAAAAGTTAATTGTGAATCTTGATTGAATATAACTTGCACATTACTAATAGGATTGTTTTCATACCACTTTTTAGTATGGAAGTTGTTGATTTTGATATTTTCATGTAGGATTGTGATCCACGGCTCTCTTGCTTTGGGCTTATGAAAAACAGCAGGGATGGAAAAAGTTACAGCACGAACCTTGCTTACACACCACCAGAATACCTTAGAAATGGTATAGATCTGTTTGAGATGGATGTGCTCATGAATGTTGTGCCCTTCAGGTTTTCTTTGCCTTTTGCATATTTTCATTCTGCAATATCTCATGATGTTTTTGAAGGTGAATAGTACCCATATCTGGTTAAAAATCATATATATGTCCACAACTTTTTGAAGGAAACCTAGCATTTGAAGTAGTAGAGGTACATCACAAGAGAAAATTGAAGGGAGATCTGTAGTGGCATAGATAGAAATTCCTCCCTAGAATACATTGAGATTAAAATGATCAATTGTTAAGTTTCAGTTGTATATACCTGAAGAACATATTTACCCATGTTAAGAATTCAAACGTAATATCCCATGCAATAAAAGATCGTCCAAGTTACTTGTTTTAAATCTTCTTACAAATTTATCCAAAGCATAAAAATTTACAATATAGTAAACTATGTTATCAAAGGCGATTGCCTCGCTTGCCTAGGCGATTAAGTAGGTTGAGGTGAGCCAAAACGCCTCGCCTCGCCTCATGTTCGCCTCACTCACTTAGGCACTTATCTATGATGTCTATGTCAAATATTTGTTTCTTTTTTTAATTATGTGGTATTACTTTTTCTTATTTTTAATTATTCTAAAATGGCTAACGCTTCTTTTAATACTGTCCAGTGCCATTTTTCTCCCACATGCTGTCACATTTTTTCTTATTTTTGATCATTCCTAACACCATCCACTACTTATATGAGTAGTAGATGATCTTAGGCATTACATGTTGGACATAATCGGTGCTTCTCAAAGTCTTACATATGACTTTATTTTTCTTATATTACTATTTTCTGCCTTCATGGCGATTTATGAGAGAACACATCGCCTCAAACGCCTAGGCGATCGCCTAGGCATTTGAGGATAAGGCGAACCCCCGGTTGCCTCGCTCGCCTCTCGCCTCTGACTACATAGATAGTGAAATTGTCGTACATATGGGGCCTTCTTGAGACTTGCATATAAAATCACATGCCAAAAGATATGAAAGGTTGAACACCACAAATTAATCTAGTTTTGTAAATTATGTGAGGTACAAGCGGATGATGAAGTGTATGTGACATTCAAATTCTTCTAGGGTCACTTTGATAACGGAATAAGCTTGGAATTCGTTGAGTTGTTCCAGGAATAGGCATTAATCTGACTTTGGTAGCCCACATTTCTTATTCTGGGGTAAGATGAGTTGTTCTGGAATAAGCAAAACAAGCCATTGGAGTAAAAATGGCAGAACTATTCTATCTTATTCCGGCATAAGTTAAAAAGTGTTTCAAACTAAAAATGCCTCTTCTTGTGGCATAAGGAATCTTGAATAAGCAACCCCAAATAACCAATCTGGTTATTAGAGAGAACCCTATAGGATTTCTATCCAAGATAAGGATACCACGGTCAAATCACACAAAGATAGGATGCAATGTCAAATATTAACTTTTGTTAGCGGCAATAACTAGGAGGATTTCTAGAGCCAACAACTGACATTTCTGTACCCACATGGAGGATTCAGATCCTTGAAGAGTTTTACTAAATATAAACACTATTGTTCAACTACATGAATATCTAGTTAATTGTTTACAAATAGAAAGAGTTAAACAAAATCCATGTCCTTAAAGAATAAACTGTTTCATGTGTTATAGAAGACAAAAACTCAGTTGCGGAAGGATGATAGCAAGGATACCATTCTTATGCGAAGCTTGAGTACATCGTATGAATCAACTGGAATAATCCCAAAAGAGTAGGACTTGCTGCACCAGCAGCCAGTCTTGCACTGGCTGCCGGTGTTTTTGTTTTTTGATTTTAAGGACGGCTCCAATCTGACCTACATGGCCGTACAATCCTATCTCTGATCGGATGATCCAAAAATCTGAAAAATAAAAAACTGATCCCCAAGGAACAGTAATTAAAAAAAACTGGGCTTGGTGTTTGATTTTTCAGATTTATTGGGTCGTCTGTTTGGAGATCGGATTGTATGTACACGAGAGGCATAATGAGCCTTCCTAACAAAAAATTGTTTTTTTTTAAAACACCAGCAGCCAGTTGAGGACCGGCTGCTGGTGCAGCAAGTCTTACTCATCCCAAGATGATGCAATCTGGAATTTTACTATCTTCTTTCCCCCTTCTCTACATCCATGAGAAGGTCAGTCCATTAAAAGGGATATGACCGCTTCAAAATCATGGTTGCCTTTTGCCGTCATCTCCATCTTTGGTCATTAGGAAAGATGGTATCTCTTTCTTTCCCTTGCCTCAGTTCCTTTCCCGTGTGGGAGAAAATGAGTGAAGTCAAGTAGTAAGAAGTGTTTACTGCAATGATTTATCACTGATCTCTCTGTCCATCTTCTTTGAAAGGTTTTCCAGCTGCAGATGTTGTTTATTTTTCTTGTGCTTAAGTGGTTGTGTAATGTAAAGGAACTCTTGTGTGAACATGGAGCAGGGGTGTGAGTGTGAGACGGAACAATTTACATTGGAAAGTCTTGCAACCTCCCCAAAAAATAAAATAAAATCTAGAGGGCAATTTTGTTTATCTTTCTTCCATTTTAACAGAGGTGACTTGTCTTACAGCATTTCCTTTTTCATAATGAAGAGAGAAGTGCCTTCTTGTTTTATTTGGAATTTAATTGGTCAAGTGTGCCTTGCAGTTCTCAGAATTTCCCCACCACTTTGGTAGGGGGTATTTATTTTTTTATTTTTTAAAAGTGGTTGGTGCCACAAGTATATTAAAGATTATTTATAAGGGGAATATACAGGGTGAGGGACAAAACCCTCAAAAAGATCCAGTATACATCACTCAATTAGCGAAAGAACAAGCTCAGAGCCCACCCAAGGTAGGGGGTGTTTAATTGTACTTGCCTATTATTTGGTGGATGCATCTTTTTGCATAAGAGAGCCATGTCTGACATTTGGACATGAACACAGCACTTGGACATGCATCTTGAAACTCCAAACTGAGCACTTCACTGATTCTTGAAATTGCTTGTTTGAATAATATGATTCAATAATTGACAACAATCATTTATCCTTTTTAACATTTTTAAACAATTTCAATTGATTGTGATTTAGTGTAGACATATATGAATACACACGAATGTGTCCATGTCTATATACCTCTTTCATTCTTGTGTCATGTTTCTAAAACTTTGCCACATGCTAACGCAGTATCTGCCATAACATATCAGCCAATCCATATTGGTATCAGTGTGTACCTGTACGGATATGGGGGTGAAACCTTTATGGGCTGAAACTGGCCGGTACCGGCCGATATTGATACCGATACCAGTATCCACCGGTACTGAGACTGCCATCCTTGTTGCCATATCCCACATGTGTTTCCATATCAACACTTGACATCCATGCCCATGTCGCACAAATCATAAGTAATCACACAAAAATCATATGGTTATGGTGAGCCATTAAATTGTTTATGGAGAGTTTTCATGGTAGGAGTCAAAGGCAATTATTCTTTTGACGTGAAGATGGGTTAAATGCATGGCTATTATTGAGGGAGTGGGTTTTGAAATTGCCCACTGTCCCTTGGCTCCGACCTTGCATGCTGTGATAAGTAAGTGACATGATTGTGAACAATGTGACAGTATTTCCTGTGCACTTTCCCTTACTGTCGGATGTTGGATTCATAATAACCTGGTAAGTACTTTGGTTGTCCTTGTGAAGAGGCTGTAGGAGTAGGAGCCTCTATGCCCTACAAGCTCGAAGTGCATATGTCATTGCTGGTTGTGATCAATAATGTATTAGTGTGAAATCGGTTCCTATTCAGCATGGAGTTCCAGTGCACATGATATAGAGGATCATCAATTGTGTTTACATTTCTTATATAGTTATTTCATGTGATAGGAATAAACAAGTAATTTGCCATGTTGTCTAACCTATTTATTATTGTTATTATTATTATTATTATTATTTTTTGGGGGGGGGGGTTTAACTTGGTCAATTCTGATTCTCAGTTTTTTTTTAAAGCGAACTCTACCACAATTCATCAAAGAAAGGGAAAAAAAAAAGAATAGAGGTGTGATGATGTAATCCACTCCTCCCAACGTACCCATGGAAAAGCACCATTTATATTGTACAGCCATGATCTCCCTCAGTTATATTCAACAGCCTGAACCGAACACACTTTGACAGCCGAAATCCCAAAACAGAGCAGCACCCCAATTCAAATATACATCCTGAACAGGAAATCATTAAGTGCCAAAATGAACCAGAGCAATCACCTTACTGACCAATCTTGAGGTTGCAACTTAAACTGTCCATAGTCTCTAAATCATCGTCATCTTTCTTGCCTTGCCCTCCAAATGCTGCTTGGCCCATGTTATTGGGTCATTTCCAGAATATTCTGCACCCCTTGACTTGGTTATCTGCAGACATGGCTGCTACTTAGCAAAGCTCTTCAGATGTCCCAAGCTCATGATCAAAGATGGTCTTGCTGCCATAGAATCCAAGTTCACATCCTGTTTAGGATCTGCCCTTGGAATTCCTGATTTCTTTGCAGCTGAGCTAATCAGCTTGTGAAACCCATAAGAAAAGCATCCAGGCTTAGCTCCTCACCCCAGACTGTTGCTGTTGTTCTGTCTGTATCTGACACCATGGCAGCTCTTGGCATTTTTGCTACTTCCAAAGTTTGTCTAGGTCCGAGACTGCAAGAGGGAGATCTTTTGCTGGCAAGCAAACTTGGAGGTCCTTTTGCTTGTGCCCTCACCATCCCAACCCCTTGCTGAAGCAACTGTAGTCGAGCAAGCTTCCTCCTCATAATTCTGTGCTGAGAACACTTTCGGAGGCCAACTTGGCTGTTGGTTTTCTTGCACACCTCCTGATAGTTGCCTGGCAGTGCTGTGGCTGTATTCTCTGAACACAAGGTTCTCATTCTCTTTCCTTCGATTTACATTGGGAGCTTGATGCTGTAACCTGCCTAGCCTTCTAGATATCAGAGTGCAGAGGGATTGCATGTGAATGAGAAACATAGTTATAGCTAAAGTAGGAAAATGCAAGGGAAAGTATTTTGCTCAAGTCATATGGATCCTCTAGTGAAGCTATGTTAGTTGCAATTATCAGTGAGGCTGGCGCCTCAAATCTGAGGCGGTTTTGAATTTTTTATATATGCTTCATTGAATTTTATATATGCTTTAAATAACAACACTATAATATCAATCTACATTAAGAAGCATAATACAAAAATAAGGGTGGCCTGTGACCCTGTCAGCATGCCACTAGCCCGCCACCGTTGATGCTGCTCTCTCAGTCTGGCAGCCTGGTAGGGCCACAGGCAGCAAACAGGGGATGGATTTGCAATAAAAAAAAGAAGAAAAAGAAAAGAAAAAGACAGACAGTCAAACAGTGCATAGAAGAAGAAGAAGAAGAGGAGGGTCCCCAACTGCCAGGCCGGCATGCAAAAACCAAAAATGTGTGTGTGTGTGTGTGTGAGAGAGAGAGAGAGAGAGAGAGAGAGAGAGATGTCACAGGGGATGCGGCATCGGCACATCACATTTTTGTGAGTCTCAAAAAAAAAAAGGGATGGAGGCAACTGTGGGCGTCGGGGCCTCCAACAGGGGAGAGGAGGAGGAAGAGGAGGAGAAGTGAAGAGGGGAAAAAGTACACAACGTACATATGTGGTCCTGGTCGGCTCGTCTGCAGTCCACTGGTTGTGGTTGGTGCTGCTGCTGCAGAGAAGTGAGTGCCACAGGTCCGCAGTTGGCGCTGCACTGCTACAGGACCTTGACACAGTGTTGTGAGCCTTTGTCCATCACCCACCACTCCAGGAATGCAAGCCACAGGCCAGGGCTTAGCTTACGCAGGAATCATGATAGAGGTTGCAACTGCAAGAGAGAAAGACAATAAAGAGAAAACAAATTAGGTTCTGGGTCTGCAACAGGTTAATCATTCACATAATTAAGGGAGAAAACAGAAACTGTGTGTGTACCTGATGGCCGGGAGTTCCCTTTGCATGACTATGCTGCATCATTTGTTCCGTGAGGAAGAAGTTGTAGAACCAGTTTCTATCCCCTCGTCATCGGGGAAGACGAAGAGTCTGTCTTCTTGGGGAGACCTAAGCCTGCACGTCATGCTCGCATCGTGTTGGATTTCAATCCGCTTTCCATTGAAGGCCCTATTATTTAAGTATGACATGGGCAAAGGATATAGTGGTCTTTGACCAAAAGTGGATACATCCAAGAAAAGGTAACAAAATATGAAGAGTCAGTTTCCGCCTAAGAGGAAAGGGGTTCTGACCCGCCCAGGCGGCCTGCCTAGGCATTTAGTTGTCCAACTTTTAAAAGATTAGCCACATGCAGTTGTGCTACTAATACTTGTGCCTGGAAGTTCAGACTATATGTCTAGTATGAGATCAAGGTCAAGACATAACTAATAGCTATGAATGAGGAGATGTGCCCTTCATGGATTTGATATACATTTTGCAGATAGATGCAAGTTCTGAAGAACTTGGCCCTTTATATTTTCACTGCCTACTAACTTGGCCTGTAGCTCTGAAAGAAAAGATACGCATTGATAAGATTCTCTGTTAAGCTTATCGACATTTAGAGTATGCAATGTAACTGGTAATTAGTCATGCTTGATTGCAAATGCAACAGCCCATTTGAAATATCATGTATAATTCACATTGAGCTCAGGAAGTTCCAGAGACTTGCCTGAACAAATCTCGACAACCTTTTTGAATTTTGCCTCCTTCATGTCCCTTTTCTAGAAAAGTCAAATTCTGTTTCTAGGTGGGAGTAAGACTCTCTGAGAATTTCTTCCACGAAACTTAAACTAATCAAAATAAGAAAAGGGAAATTAAAATCAAATCCTTTAAGTGACAGTCAAGTTGTTGTTGCTTGTGTATAGTCTATTTGACTGTATGTTAACGGGAAAAGCTCAATCATTGATGTGGAAGCCAGATCCAAAAAAAGCTTGTCGGCTTCTTACAGAGATCAAGGTTTGCCATCTCGGATCACAACTTCATCTAGGGGGGGGGGGGGTTGGAGAGATCTTGGGAGATAGGGATGAACACTTGGGACATGAATGTATGATAACAAACATTATGGATGATGTAGATGGAGTGGAGAGGTGGAGCAGAGCGGTGGGCGAAATAGTGGAGCATAGCGGCGGAGGGGAAAAGCACAAGGAAGCTGCAGAGTGGAGCGACGCAGGAGAGAGGATAAGTGTAGCGGGGTGGAGAGGAGGGGTGAGGGTTAGAGTGGTAGAGAGGACAAGAGGGGAGCGAGGAGATAAAGATACGGAGGCGGCGAAGGTGAAGGGTTTCTGTTTCAATGGGGGGCATGGACTTTGTAATGGAGGTTTGAATGGTGGCGAAGAGAGGTTTGAATGGTGGAATTGGAGTCGGGAAATATGGCCACCTGGTTCATTTGAAAGGAGGAGAGGATAAGATTGTACAAGGATTCGTTGATTCTCCACAGTGTCAGAGTTTTCAGAAGAATATGGAATACTTGAGGGGTCGGTGGTAGGGAAGGTGAAACAGGGGCACTTATCTTCCTCGGTTCTGCAGCCTTTTCTCAAGAAGGGGGACTTTGAAAATGTGACATGGAGAATTTGGCGTCTAGGGGAGGGGATGCTTCTTAGTTAGAGGCTCATCTACAGCAGCATTGCAAAAGCTCATGGTTTTGAAGGAATCCATGGTGGATGGTGTCGCTGTATGCTGGTCGCGCTGGTCTCCTGTTGTTGGCATGCATGAAGCTCCCAAAAATCGGTCAGTATGGTGTCAGTTGTCTGGAATCCCTCTGTCTCTGTGTGATGTTGAAGTCTTCAATAGTTACTGCGCCTTTTGGGGTCCTGCGAGCGATTGATCGAACAACAATCCATTGGGAACAGTTGGAATATGCTAAGGTGCTGCTGGACAAAGAACAGGAGTACTCTTCCAAGTTTCATTAAGCTTCGCTGGCAGAATAGGGCCTTCTGGGTGAAGATTGAGGAAGAAGACCAACATCTTGAATCAAAGGGAGAGAAGGAGTGGACATACAGTGAAGTTGTGAAAGCTTACAAGGTTTACAGATCTAGCAGAGAAGGAACAGGGACTGACGGGAGGTTGAAGACAACGGTTCAACACAGTGAACCGGTCGACATAATCTTCAAGGCTGGGCTGGATCGGATGAATCCCGGTCTGGTTCAACTTAATCAAGAAGCTTCTGGTGCTTTGATTGAACTGGTCGAACTTGCATCTAATAAAGGAGGGACTTAAGGCGGTGGCGAGTCAACTCGTCAAAGGGGTGCGAGCGAGCCTAAAGAGGGGAAGAAAGCCTGCGATTAGGGTTTACAGGCGAGCGAAGGGGAAAGGCAAGAAGGCAGATCCGAAATCTTCTCCGCATGCTCCAATCGACGAAGATGGACCTTCAAAAGTTCGTGACAGGGACGAGTACAACCTTCCCCGAGAAGACCGAGGTTCTCGGGCCGAAGGAGGTAGAAATCTTCAAGATCAGCAATGCCAAGGCAAATCAGAGGTGGATTTGTCAGCTCAATCCGCTTCTTATGTGCTGGGTATGCTTGTTTCTTGTATGCTGGTCCCCTCCACATCCCGTCCTCCTCTGTGACTTCCCCCAAACGCAAAGCCTCCAAATGAGCAACTTCCTCCGCCTAATGTACAAGACAAAGAAATGGAAAGAGGACAAAAAAAGATAAGAGGAGAGGATACATTCAAATTTTTTGGATGGTTGGTCAGACGCAGAAGTTATAGAAAGAACTACGGTGCTGGGATTCCAAGTGCAGCGTAAAGGACAGTACAGAATGCTTTGGTCGGCATGTTTGGATGGGGAGACAGGGCTGAACAGGAAGCCAAGGGGTTCTAGGCAATTATAGAGTCTCTTGAAAGCTTCTGGGGAGAGGGAGTCAGGAGCTAATCAGTTGAATGCCAAGCAGTCTAGGGTGGTACACAGCGACCATTGAGTTTGTTGTTCTGGAATATTAGAGGATTGAATGGGAAACACAAACAAATAGTGGTCTGAGATTTAATTAAGAGATGTCAAGTAGAGATTCTATGGCTTGTGGAAACTAAGATGGAGAAGATTGATCAGCAGCAAGTGCAAGAGATGACAAGATTCATGTCTGTGGATTTTGCTTTTTGAAGGGCGGAAGGTCAATCAGGAGGTATTGTTATTGTATGGGATGCTGGGAAATGGGTTGGATGACTGTTGGAGGTTGCTGAATATTCTGTTACAGTGAAATTTGTCTCTAGTAGTTTGAAATCAGTATGGATGTTCTCGGGTGTGTATAGTCCTACTAATTATGCACAAAGGCGAATGGTGTATGAGGAGCTTTCTCAGTGTAGAGACAAATTTGATTTTCCATGGTGTATAGCAGGAGATCTTAATGAAGTTAGAAGTCCAACAGATAGAAGCAAAGGAAGTAGGATGTCAAAAGGCATGAGAGAGTTCAACAAATGGATCAATGGTAGAGGACTGATAGCTTTGCCACTTATGAACTGAAGATATACATGGTGTAATTCAAGAGAGCAGCCTCCAATGTCAAGGATAGACAGAATTTTCATAGATGACAGATGGGAGGAGATTTTTCCTCTTTTGAGACTCTATGGACAATCCAGAATAATGTCTGATCATTGTGCGTTATTTCTACAGTGTGATCAGGTGACTATTAAAAATAGGCCTTTTCGTCTAGAAAAGACTTGGATGCCCAACGAACAGTTTGAAATACTGGTGGAAAGTACTTGGAAGGAGAAAGTCCCTCACCATTACAGCATGAAGCGTTTGGCAGTTAAGTTCAGAAGCCTGAATAAAGCAATCAAAGAGTGGGTGGCAGATTGGAAGGACAAATTAAGATTAAGCAGGAAGTTCTGAATGATATTAATAGTTTGAAATGACAGAGGAACGCAGGGAGTTAACTGCACAGGAAAAGGCAAAATTGACTACCTTAAGCTCAGATTTATTGACTGGAATATCGAAGAAGAGACAAGGTGGAGGCAAAGATCTAGAATACAGTGGCTTCAGCATGGGGATAACAGATTTTTCCACATGATGTCTAATGGAAGGTAGAGAAGGAAGTTCATATCTTCGCTTCAGATTAATGGGAGCTGGGTAGACAATGAAGAGATCATTTCAGGAGAGATTGTCAATTTTTATAAGTCTCTGTTTGCAGCAGAACAGCGATGGTATCCTATATATGGAAGGATCAGGAGAGTATTAAGCTGAGTCAAGAAGAACAGTTGATCCTTAAGGCACCAATTGCTGATGAGGAGATTGAGGCAGCCGTTTTAAGCTTAGGTGGACATAAGGCACCAGGGCCAGATAATTTTCCAATGTTCTTCTATCAAACATTTTGGGAGCTTATGAAAGTAGATGTGAGTCAGGCAATCAAAGAATTGTTTTCTAGAAAGAAGGTGGTGAGTTTATAAACCAAACTTTCATTGTTTTGTTACCAAAAAAGACTGATGAGAATTGAAAGATTTTAGGCCCATCAGTTTGTTAAATGGGTCTTATAAGATCTTCACCAAGGTATCGACAACCTGCTTGGGGAGAGTGATAGGGAAGTTGATTGAGAAATATCAACCTGCGTTTGTGCCAGGAAGGAAGCTTTTTGATGCATTTCTGATCGCTCATGAAGTGTTGTTCTCAATGAAGCAAGGAAAAAAACAAGGCTTGGTAATTAAAATAGACTTTAACAAGATGTATGACAGGGTGTCTTGGCAGTGTCTATGGAATGTTTTACAACTCCACGAGTTTCCAGCAGAATGGATTGAGATCATGAATAATTGTCTTAATACAACATCATTTTCTATGATTGTTAATGGAAATGTCACTGGTTTTTTTAAAAGTTCACGAGGACTTCGTCAAGAGGATCCACTAACCCCTTTTCTATTTACCCTTGTTGCAAATGTACTTAGCAGATTACATCAGAAAGCTGAGGCAGCTGGATGGATTAAGGTATCCAGGGTTCTCAAAAGCCTAATTTCTGTATCTCATATGTGCAATATGCAGATGATACCCTTATCTTCTTGGTGTGGTGGGGGGGGGGGGTGGAAAAGTGAAAATTCTGGTTTGAATTCTTAAAAATTTTGAATATACTTCAGGCCTGAAGATTAACTTCGAAAATAGCTCTTTAGTGGGGATTAATATGGAGGAAAATGTTATCCATGAACGTGCTCAGATCCTGTCATGTAAGGTGGAGCAACTGCCTATTGTCTACTTGGGGTTGACGTTACATTTCAAAGCTATTTGGAAGGGAGACTGGGAACCACTTGTATCCAGGTTGACAAGGAAATAATCCAAGTGGAAGGCTAGACAACTCAGCTTTTTGTCTTCTATTTCATTACATTTTACAGTGTTTGTTATGCCAAAATTAGTCCATTAGGAGATTGGATAAAATCAGATGGGATTTTCTATGGGGAGGTGGAAGGGAAGGACACGAGGTTGTCAATTTAGTTAAATGGAGCAAGGTATGCCGACCTATCAGAAATGAAGGCCTGGGAGTGAAAAATTTAAATTCAATGAATTTAGCTCTGCTGGGTAAATGGTTTTGGGAAATGCTGTCTCAACATCAGCAGCTGTGGAAGGCAATTATGTGGGATCGATATTATACTTCTTGTGGAAGATTTTATTTGCACAATCAGAACCAAGCATATATTTCTCCTATTTGGAAAGGCATTATCAAATCCTCCAAATGGGTGGTCAGGGGTACAAAAATGGGATTTTTGCATATAAACCATCCTTAAAAGTGAATTGGCAAAAAAATCATTCCTAGAAATGTATTAGCACACATATCATTATTTTTAACGAAATGTTGCAAAAATACCCAAATGATGGCATTTTTGCAACATTTTTGTTAAAAGTAACATTGCAAAAATGACATTATTTTGGTATTTTTGCAACATTTTGTTAAAAATAATGATATATGTGCAAATATGTTTTCAGGAATGTTTTTTTTGCCAATTCACTTTTAAGGATGGTTTATATGCAAAAAAACCCTACAAAAATCAAATGAAGTGATGGACAGGATACTTTATTCTGTTACAAGATGGTTCGGTGATATTCCTCTGAAAGATAGATTTCATTCTATCTTTTTTCTAGCTGTGCATAAATGGGCCAAGGTTCGAGAGCTGTGTTATCAGGAAGGTGGCAGAACTCAATGGAATATCATTCTCAGGCGTGGGTTAAAAGATAATGAGCTTGATGATTATCTTGCCTTGTTGAGTCAGCTTTCAGAGGTGCAGCTTTTGGATGATCAGAGGGACATTGCTGTCTGGGGAAAAAACAATGAAGTTTTCTTGGTGAAATCATTGTATGAAATGATTGGACAGATGATTAAATACCCTAAATAACTGAGAGGTTTGGACAGTCAAATCTTCGCTTAAAGTTAGAGCTTTCATGTGCCTGTTGTCTCAGAAAAGACTTATCACCAAGGTATATTGGAAAAAATGGGCACCAGACACAAATTTACTCTGCTTTTTCTGTGGGTTAAAAGATGAGAAAGTTGATCATCTCTTTATCAAATGTGCAGTCAGCAGAGAGGTTTGGAGTAATGTGGGTTTGGTTACAAGTTTACATGTTAACTTTCATCCTCTTGAAGAGATGTGGAAGTTCTTTAAGTATTGTCGGCAGTGTGGAAACAAGAGTACTCAGAAGCAGGCTACTTCTCATCCTTCCACATGCAGTATGTTGGAGTATTTGGCGGCAAAGGAATGATACTTTATTTCAAGGAAGCAAGCCTTATGTTGAAAACATCTGCATTCAAGCTACTTCGTTCTTATATCAATGGAGCCGGTTCATCCTTGGAGTTTCAGCTGATTCTTGGGCACAAGCGATAAGATATCTTTAATCATTACTTTTGGAGACTACATTTTTCTTGTAGGTTGTATAAGTATTATTTTTCTTTTAGTTTTGTTTTGTTGAATTAGTGAGAGGAACCTCTCCTCTTACTGACCGGATGTACTACCTCTATTTATTTCAATAAAATTGGTGGTATATGCCACAATTTTCTTAAAAAAATGATAAGAAACATTATATATATGGATATATATCATACATACATACATGTGTGTGTGTGTGTGTGTATATATATATATATATATATATATATATATATATATATATATATATATATATATATATATATATATATATATATTCACATATACAAGGAATGCTATAATGGATCTCGACATCATCTAGAATGGCCAAAGAGATGAGATCTCGGAGAGATAAAGAATGACGGCTAGGTTATGATCATCTTATACTCTTCAAAGAAAGCCTTTAAATTTTATGTATGCAGACACAGTAATAACAAGAAGAATGTAAAAACACATTTACACATATACAAGGATTGCTTTCTTGAATCTCAATGCAACTGAATGTGTTGGAAAACTCCTCATTAGTTGTCATCCTTGTCCTCTCCTATATCAGTGTTCTCATCTCCTCCTTTTCCCCTTATCCTACTCCTTTCTATTACGCTTTGCTCTAATTCTTGACCTCGGTCGAGCTTTGTTTTGGGATCCTTGGAGAGAAAGAGATTCTCGAGAGATCTCGGACATCTTGGAAGAGATGGCAAACCATGATAGAGATACCAGGAAAGAAACAAGGCTATTTCAGTACTGTGTAACAGTTTGAGGTTTTCTAGAGTCTTCTTGATTACATTGCAATCAAGTAGCATATGAGATGGCAGCAGCTGCACTGATCCAGGGTATTCTGGGTCCGCATCAGTAAGGGTGGCAGGCAAACAGGTTGTTCCATCAACAAAAGTGGATGTCTTGTGGCAGGCGGTTGGGGTTTTGTGGCAGGCTGAAATGGTGATGTAGAGTAGATCCATCAGCAGCAGATTAGCAGTGCCAGCAGTGAGCCAAAGTGCTCAGTGGAAGGACTTGGGGGAAAATCAGGAAGAGGAAGCACATGGATGAGAACAAGATGGGGGATGCCTCTCATGGACATGGTTCGCAGTATTGCTGATCCATACCAGATTGTATCTTCCTAGATACAAGTTGGTACCAATCCGACTTGCATGAGTCACTTGAGTCGAGCTGATTCAAGATAGAGTTTGTTAATGGCAATGAGTTTAAGCCACATTTTGGTGAAATGTATTCTATTAATTGATATAAAAATGTAAATTTACTTATCAAATGAGAAAAAATCAATCTAAAACAACTGATTATGCATGTATGAGTCAGTGTGATTTGGTCCGACTTGATGCATGCCAGTGACTCAGACTCGCGAATACAACTCGACTCGTACGAGTTGGCACGATCCATTATGATATAGCAAACCATGCTCATGGAGACTTGCCCCTTTCTACCTCTTTTTTCTCTTCATTTTTGTTCTCTGTTTTTGCATTCCTTTGCCGATCATGTTTAAAGCTCCCAAGATATAACAAGATACAATCCATGAGGGGATGAAAAGCAATGACTTCCAAGGTCCATGCTTCGCTTAAAAAAAAAAAAATGAAAACACTACAAGTTAATCTGTATAGTATTTCAAGCAAGGGACACAAACACAATCATCAATGCCAACCAGTAGTCAAAAACTAAATCATGGCCATTGTTTTAGAAATACTTTAATACTTTTAGTCAAGGGGACATTTGGTGGTTATATGTCTAAAAGGTATTGTTCAAAAAGTTGCCGGACTAGGTTGCTTGGCTGATTTCAATTTTAATAAACCAATTTAGGAAGGCTCAGCAGGTTCTTAATGCGATTATCTTATCAACTTGAATGTTTGCATTTACCAACGTCCCTTCGGTTGGACAAAAAAAATCGGCGGGTGTTAGAGAATCCAACTCAAAACCAATTGACAATGGGTGGAGAGGCCCATCTTCTTATAAACACAATTTTTACTTCTACACAACTGACCTGGGACTAAACACCTCCCCCATGTTCAGGTGGATATCACAGAGTCCTCCAGCATGTGGAAGGCAGTGGACAAGCATCGTAACAAGAACATGAGATGACATCTCATTGGGTATGGGCTGGATCTGATACCATGCTACAAAAGCAATTCAAAACCATGTGGTTAAGAGTGCAACCAGTCCCCCCATATTAAGCAACTTTCACATAGCCAGGTCCTAATGTGAAACTATCCTAACTCCTACCCTCACACATGCATGTCCATTACTCACTCTGAAGAATCTTGGGCATCGCACAAACCTTGGCAGAGTCCACTCTCAATGCCAGACCTTACGGCTGTTTCGAATCCCAGGAGTCGAACGAGGGAGGATGGTTCTGCTATCACGTTATGTAAATAATTCAGAACCACGTGGTAAGAAGTGCAATCCTGAGATATGTGGCATGTCTCTTCTTGCCGAGTCCCAATGTGGGACTATCCTAAGAGGGCAGATGAGGAGTGCATTCAATTGAGATGATGACAAATCTAATAATGTTATACCATGATCTGGGGATGGTGGTTCTACAGATATCATACTTGCTTTATCTCCTTGGATATGGAACATGTTTTAAGTTCTCATCCATGCGATATGGCAGTGAGATCACCGCATTGGTAATCAGTGAAATAAGCAAGAGTATGTCCTTAACATGTAGAAGAACTTAACATGCAGAAGAACTACTCTGCAAGTTATCCTCTCGGGTATGTATGATGGTAGAGTCCCCACATGCATGATCAATGAAATGAACAGGCAGATGTGCCATACATGTAGAGGCAACATCTCTGCCACCATAAACTATGAAAGACCATATGTTAACTTTTCTACTTTTTTCTTGGTTTCTACAAGAAAAATGGAGTAACAAGCATAATCTGTATCAGTTCCTGTTCTCAATTCTCTAAATTTTCAAGGATATCATATGAGATGGACAAAGTATAGATATGTTGATTGGATAATGTTATTTGCTGATACCTGAAGATTCCATACCTCCTTTATGCATCTCAAATTGCATGTGATATACGACATTGTCGAGTTAGATCTACTTTTTGAATGGTTTTGGCTGCTGTCTTCTCAATGACTACATTTTTTTCCTTGTAGGAAGGGTTACTCCTGAAAGTGTCATATTCAGCTTCGGTACCGTTCTCTTGGATCTTCTTAGTGGAAAGCACATACCTCCAAGTCATGTAATGTTTTAGAAACTTTTCAATGTATTTTAAAGAACACACTTTTCCTTCACTGTTTATTGAGATTTTCAGATTGTTCATTATCACTACTTTTGTTTTAAAGAACACATTTTTCTTACTTTCTCTTTATTGAGACTTTCAGATCAAGGTAGGAAGAATTGGGGATCGGGCATGGATTGGCCTGGTCCAAACCGATTGGATCGGCTGATCTGATCCGATCCAGACTGATTATGGGACGATCCGGACCGGTCCCCCATTTATTTTTTAAATTATTTTTAAAAAATTTGGTCCAATCCCAGTCCGATCTTGGACCGATCCTGTCTGATCCATCTGATCCCAACCGATCCCGGCCCAAACCAGTGGATCGGGGAATGGGATCAGATCGGTTCGGTCAAAACCGATCCAATCTGATCCCTGCCGATCCTGCCTGCCTTGTTTCAGATAGTTCAGTGTCACTACTTTTATTTCAAATACCTGTTTTCCCATTAGAATCAAGTAAACCTTTATTGCAGAGGTAATTGTTTGACAAGCATTGTTGTCATCTCAAGACATTGGGTTATTTTTAAAAATTGAAATCTCATGATGTATGTGGACACCGTGTGAACTATCACAAATCAAGCCTTCTGCAATTCTCCAAGCTTTGGGAAAATGAATTCCAGAGTCATCTTAAATGTCAAAGTGTTAGCCTATGCATGCAACGATTCGCGAGTCCCCTAGTAAAGGCATGTGAATCATAATGTCTCAGTTTTCAGTAACCATGTAGAAATCTGATACATGGATGCATGCTATATTGGTCAACATTTGACTTTCAGTCATCCATTCATTAGCAAATTTGTTCTTCTGTTCCTCAAGTCTTGACTTGTAAATTTTATTTTCTATGCTACTCTAGAAGCGATTTATGAAAAAAAATGTGTTAATAATATACATGAATATTTACTGGAAATATGTCAGTGCATACTTATACGCACACTTTCATGGCTATTTATTTTCCATTCTTTTGGTGGACGAAGCATAAAATTTACATGCGCTTCTCTCGAGGTTTCAGTCCAGTGGCCACTTTTTGCACACTTTCAGTCATCCATTCATTAGCAAATTTGTTCCTCTGTTCCTCAAGTTTTGACTTGTAAATTTTATTTTCTATGCTACTCTAGAAGCGATTTATGAAAAAAAATGTGTTAATAATATACATAAATATTTACCGGAAATATGTCAGTGCATACTCATATGCACACTTTCATGGCTATTTATTTTCCATTCTTTTGGTGGACGAAGCATAAAATTTACATGCGCTTCTCTTGAGGTTTCAGTCCAGTGGCCACTTTTCGCATGCTTTTTTTTTTTTTGGTGAGATTTCAGTACACAGTGACCACTTCTCACGGTGTGATGTGCTTAGGGTATAGCTGCTTTTGACATTTGAAGTGCCTAGACTTGATAAAACTGTTGGTCCCATAGTAATGAAATATTGCATGCCATGTGCCGGACAGGCATTTACACTTGAGATCATGGATGGCAGTATTGGCCGATACGGTGGATATGGATACTGATACGATGGGGGGGGGGGGGGGACCTAATACCAGTCTTTATGGTTAAAAAAATAAAAAAAATATTTGTTTATTGGCCGGTACCAAGCCAGCATGGGCCAGTACCGGGCCGATACGTCCGCTACCGATATGTATTAGTATCGGTACCCACCAGTATCGATACCGGTACGGCCATCCTTGCTTGAGATGCCACAAGCAGCTCCGCTATGCATACTTCTTTAACATTTGGATATTTGGTCTTTTATGAAAATCATTAGTTTCAAACTGCAACAATGTATATTTCTAATGTAGAAGATTGGTGAAACTCATAATTGGTTGATTGCTAAACAAGATCTCAAGCTTTGCAATTGAAGTTAGTAGAAGAATTTCTGTTTTATGTTTCCTCCAATGAAATGTTTTGAATGGTGGATTATAGATGAATAAATTCTCCTTTTGAAGTTTACTGGTGATTCTACTATATGCATTCTGTTGATCATGATAACTTGTTAGTTATACTTTTGAAACCACTTTTATCTGTTGGTGATTCTGATTCTTGTTTCATATCTTTCGTGGGCTCATTATATTGTTCCATGCACATCTAGGCTCTTGACATGATAAGGGGTAAAAATATTCTTCTTTTAATGGATTCACATTTAGAGGGCAAATTCTCGACAGAAGAGGCAACTGCACTTGTTGGCCTTGCATCTCGGTGCTTACAATATGAACCCAGAGAACGACCAAATACGAAGAATCTTGTGACGACTCTAGCGCCACTGCAAACCAAGTCAGAGGTAAAGCCCTTTCTTTGTCCTTTCCTGAAGAGTTTGGCAGCTTGCCTGAGTTACATGTCAGTGTTTGACCCTAGGATAAACCTGGTGAAAACTTGCAAAAAGTTGTAATCATATCTAGTCACGGTGGTGCTGTGGCAGTGTTTTGCACTTAATGTACAGTTTATGGTGTCCGAGTTGGAAATATTCATTAAAATTGTTATCCTCTTTGGAGTAGCTTCATTAGTCAGAATTTTGGGGGAAGACATTGCTTTTGAGTTTAGATTGTGCAGGTGGCTCTAACCAAAGTCAAGGAGTCATTTTATGCTGGGCTACATATTGGCATTTCTGTTCTTTTTATTTTCCTCTGGTTGACACAGAGGTAAAACAAAATGAGAGTTGAATTGATTGTATGTGGTGTTTCTATCGTCTTTAATTTCAATAGGCCAAGAACAATTAAAAGACAAATGAAATTATGGTCAAAAGAAAACAAATGGAGCTTGAATATGTATCATCAATTTGGAAATAAGATTTTAATTCTCTTATCCTGAGAATGGGCAAAACGAAAGCTATATGATCTTATTACATCTCGTATATACCCCAAAATCATAGAATTCCTCATCCAAAATGTGTCTGCTAAAAGCTGATGAATTTTATCACTTTTTGTGTTCTTAGGATTTTTAGGCAAAATCAGTTTTCCAAATTTTCATCCGCAACTTGAGTCAAAGACAAATGTTACTCAAAAACTTCAATGTATTAAAATCTCCATAGTTTTGAATCATCTAATGATATTGGACATGAACTTTTTTTATTGAATTGCCATGAATTTACTACATTTAAGTTTACAAACATAAAACAAACTGCGAATTATTATTGGGCTCCTGCCAATATTCAGAGAGTATTAATTGTTCTGTAATTCCAGAGCTTTTTTTGCCCTTTTCTGGTGAAATTTCAACATCCAAAAATGAATGAAGAGTTGGCTTGACCTGTTCACCTGTTCTAACAAGTCTGATAACTTTAGTGTTGTATATGGTAAATGCTCTTGGGACAGCTGTTGAACACAATAAATTGGTTCATTCCCTGCTATCCCCTGTTGTGCATGTCCATTTCTTGATGCTTGCGTAGATTCAGATTGGCTCTGCCATGTTTCACAAAGTGACAAAATGTCATGGAGACATCTGAGTGAGAAGAAAGGTTCTCGTTTCCAGGCTTTTTTCTTCAGTAAAAAAAACGATGGCAAAGTTTCGTATGAATGTATTTCTTGGATGTCTTAGCCAAAAAAAAGAAAGAAGAAGCTTCAAAATCATCTTGGAAGGGTAATGATAGGAAATGTAGTGGAGTTGGGAGGTGTGTGCAGGAAGAATGGCCAGGTTTAAATTAAGATTGTTCCGGCCTCTATTGTCACTGTTCTCACAACATGATTCTGCAATGTAATGCCACCACCTATCAGCTGACCTCAATGAGGAATTCTACAGTGCCTGACTTCAATGTTGACCTGCCAACTATTCCCATCAAAGTGTCTTTTAAATTTTTAATAAAATTTATAGGGAGAATTACTGAAAAGGGCACAAAAACTTCTAAAATATCTATTCAGGGCACTATAAGTTCAATGTATCCAAAATAGGCACCCTTCTAAAGTTCATATTCGAATGGGGCAAAAGTCATGTTCTACCCAAAATACCCTCACTTGTTTGCAAATAGATTGTCCTAGTACAGATACCCTCAATTGATCACAAAATGTCTAATGAGACCTTTATTATTCTTTAATTACCTAAAAGAGCACTAATTCTAGAAAATATCAAGAGAAGTCGTTCCTCTAAATTTTAAGCATAATGTACTAGTAATTATTTTGATCAGTAGTTTGGAGTAGTAATGTTTTTATAAGGAGTCAAAAAGATTTAGTAAAATCTATTTGTAAATTGATTTATGGTATTTATGTAGTATGTTTGAGAAAAAAAAGACTTTTGCCCCATACAGATATAAACTTTTGAATGGTTTCTCCTTTAGATATTTTGAACTTATAGTGCCTGTGCCCTTTTCAGTAATTTTCCCAAAATTTTAACAATTGAACATAGTTCCTGCACTAGTATTGTAAGGAAACAGTTTTATAGGATCCTAAACATATTAGTAACTCTGAATATGACTATTCTAAACTGGTCTGATGTTTCAGGAGTCCCTTGTGGATCATTCTTATGGGACAAGGGTCATTCCTTTCCTTTTAACCATTCCCCCACTGATTCCCAAGACTCCAAGTGGTTGTTGTCCCACATTGAAGGGTTGAGGGATGTACATAATCTCTTGTGCATGTGCTACTTTCTTTCTTTTGTTGGTATGAGCACATAGTAAGTTGTTTATCCATTGTTCCTTCTCTTTTTGTCTCTTCATACTGCACATCCAAGTACCATCTTGTGTCAGTCTCCTGTGCATTGTCTTTCTTGTTTCCTAACAAGAAAGATCAGCAGTTGTTCTTATGACAATAATAATAATAATACCTTTTCTTGATCCACAAGTGTTTCCTTGTGGAAGTCTACCTGAAAGGATTATTAGGTTGGAATATGCTGGTTCCATTTACTGGTGTTTAGCAGAGACTGCTCGCTGTGGGAGCATCAGTAGCAACTAGCTGTTGGAATGTGAGCTCTGTGGAAGCTTTTAGTGGAGAGTTTATGTCGCTTCTTTAAATAGTTCAATTTTAAGAATGATATTGAATTAACCTTCTCAAATGGAGAATCCTTGTTTCTGATTTTATGTCCAGCATAGTTTATCTTCTGTCTTTTGGCTGCCTCTTCGTTCATCTCAGGAGAGATTCATCACAATCCAATTTGGCAAAGAGAAGTAAGAAAAGATGTAGAAGCAAATAGTATTATAAGGTTTAACTTTTGTCATTTTGACAACACTGTCTTGGATATTTCTTTGCCATCAATGTAATTCACAAGAATGCTTACATTCATATGGCTGTGTCAAAGGACGTGGGATGTGAATTTGACATGACGATTTGCCCTTAGAAGTTGGTGTGTATATTAGCTGCATAGGTAACATGTTTTTGTATTGATATCCCTAGGGTCTAATATGCTATTAACCATAGAACATCCTTTCTTTTCTAAGCTATAGTCAACTGCTCTCTGCTTGATTTGACCTTTAACTTTGTTCACATGTTTCTCATCTTTTCTTGTCATCGCCTAAATATAGGTGCCATCTCATGTGATGCTTGGCATTCCGAAACATGAAGAAGCCCCACATACACCACAGCCACAACGCCCTCTTTCTCCAATGGGGGAGGCTTGCTCCAGAATGGACCTCACAGCCATACATCAGATACTAGTGATGACACATTACAGAGATGATGAGGGAACTAATGAGGTACGTAGCAGCAAAATTAGTGAAGCAGTAAATTTTGGTTCAAGAACATGGATTACTCATGATTCAAACTGAGCTTCTAGGCTAGATGTTTGAACAGAAGTTTGAATAGGATAGTCTAAGAAGCACAGTTATTCTTGGCGTTGTGGGATGCAGTTATCTTTTCAAGAGTGGACACAACAAATGCGAGATATGCTCGAGGCAAGGAAGCGTGGTGACTTTGCTTTTCGTGATAAAGATTTTAAGACAGCCATTGACTGCTATTCTCAGGTAATTTTGAGCATACCATGACGTTAAGCTCAGTGAATATACAATTTTGGACAAGCACACAAGAAATTAGAATAGTGTGGAAACCATGGTAATCGCATGTTGATGTTTCAATATCCCCTTAAATTTTCACAGTTTATTGATGTTGGAACTATGGTCTCACCCACGGTGTATGCAAGACGAAGTCTATGCCATCTTATGTGCGATCAAGCAGATGCAGCTCTCCGGGATGCCATGCAAGCACAGTGTGTTTACCCAGATTGGCCAACAGCTTTCTACATGCAGGCAGTTGCTTTGGCAAAGCTAAACATGAATACTGATGCTGCAGACATGTTGAATGAAGCAGCAACGCTAGAGGAGAAGAGGCAAAAAGGCAGTGGAAGAGGCTCTTAAGGATACAATTCAGTAATTATAACATTGCCTTGTTCCACATTTGCTGAGAAAGTACATAACCCTGAGTGTAAACTTGCATTGTGTTTAGCGTTAGAGCATTTCAAAAATGTATCATAGACCTTTTGATCATATTTATGCATTCTGTTTATTCTTTGGGGGTGTCAAGCGTGTGTGGACCTGATAGAATATCCAAGTGGTTCCCTTCCATATCTCATTTCCTAAGGAACCTCAAAGGGGCTTTCTATCAATTCGAAATTGTCTAACCTAGGAGTTCTTCTCATAAGTGGATAGTACCCATAAACTTGTGCTGGTTTAAAGAAATAAGGATCTACGACCCAGTCAGCCAGGCACAAAAGGGGCATTTGAATTGTTGTACAATATGAAAATTTGCAGATTTCTATTCTTTTACCTTGATGTAAAATACTAAATTTATCTTAGTTTGGGTTGATGTAACATGGTGAATATCTCCACTTCTTTTGTTTAGGTAGATGTTAGGCACTGTAAGTATAATATCTGGACCGAACAGTTAGGGAAGAATATCCCGTTCGTCTGCCATCCCTAGTGTCAATAAAACCAAGGTCACGCTACACCGGATTTCACCATTTTTTGACAGTTGAGGTAACTCATAACTAGACCAGTAAGCTGTGCACGCAAGGCAGATATGTTTGGAGAGTTAACTAAGCTCAGCCCTTTCCGTTCTTTCTTTTTCTTTTTCTCTTTTAAACAAGTCTTTATTTGTATTCTATTATCATTGTTTACAGTTACATTTTCTAATTTTAATTCTGATTTTAATGCTAGATAATTGAGAAAAAGTATGAGGCAAAATGACTATATCAAAAAGACATTAACTAAAAAAAAGGCATAGGTGCTCTGCGTTTCATTTATTCTCAATTAGCTGGCTGTCCAGGCGAGTGAGCCTGTATACTCCGTTTCCATAGCTTTTATTGATTTTGTACGGGCTTTCCTAGTTGGGTGTTAACTTTCTCCCTGCTTTGAGTGGTCGAGATGCTTGCATGCTCCGTAGGACCAAGTCTCCAAGGTGGAAGGTTCTCGGTCATACTTTGGAGTTGTACCAGTGTGCGACTGATTGCTGGTAGTTGATTTCCCGGACTTGAGCTGCTTCCCTGACTTCTTCAATGAGGTCAAGGTTCTCTCGCAACTTTTGGTCGTTAGTGGCTTCTTCAAATGCCCCCACCTGGTGGCTGGCAAGCCGATCTCTAGAGGAATCAGGGCGTCTAAACCATAGGCTAGATGATAGAGGGTTTCTCTTGTAGCTGTTCTGCCCGTAGTTCGGAGAGACCACAAGATTTTGGGGAGTGCCTCCAACCAGTTTCCCCCTTTTAGAAGGTGAGTCTTGATACCTTTCATGATTGTTCTGTTGGCGTTCTCCACTAGCCCGTTGGCTTGTGAATGTGCGATTGAAGAAAACTACATCGTGTGTTGAAATCTCTACAGCAGTCGGTAAATCAAAGACTGGTGAATTGCCGACTGTTGTCAATCACCAACACCTTCGAGATGCTGAACCTATAAACAACATTATGTAGAAAGAATTTCCATACTGTATCATCCCTAATATAGGCAAAAGCCTCAGCTTCCGGCCATTTAGTGAAGTAGTCGATGACGACCACTACAAATTACCGTTGGCTGGTAGTTCTGGGAAATGGGCCTAGGATATCAACTCCCCACATGGCGAACGGGCAAGGCTGAGCAATATTTTGCAGCTTGTTCGCTGGCAGCCTGGGATAGGGGCATTGATTTGACAGTTTAGGCACCTTCTAGTGTATTATGTATAATCTTGAACAAGGGTCGGCCACCGGTATCCATGGTAGAGGAGGGTGCACGCCAAGGCACATGGCCCAACGTGGCTGCCGCATATCCCTTCATGGACTTATGCGATGGCTCGAGATGCCTCGTCCAATGCCAAGCAGCGGAGGAGGGGAGCAGTCATAGATCTCCGATAGAGATTTTCTCCGACCATCGTGAACTTAGGTGCTTGGTACCTGATCCTTCTTGTGTCTATCCGGTTGGCGGGTAGATGACTACTTTCAAGGTATTCCGCTATAGGAGTCATCCATGTATCCTCTCGGTCAATCTGAGATACTTCCGAAGGATCGGCAGGGTGAATGGCGGGCTTCAATAGTTCTTCAACAAAGACCGATCGTCCGATCGACTGGGATGAGGCCAGTTTGGCTAACTCATCCGCTCTTTGGTTCTGTTCCCTTGGTATATGAAGGATCTCAAACCCTTCAAGGGATGAAATCAACTGAAGGACCACGTCTTTATATTTCTTCATAGAAAGTTCCTTGGCTTCTTACTCCCCTTTAATCTGCTTCCCCAGCAGCAGGGAATCTGAATAAGCTTGAATTTGGGTTGCCCCCAATTGTTTGGCCATTCGGATCTTTGAGATAATTGCTTTGTATTCCGCCTCATTATTTGTAGCGGGGAATTGAAATTTCAGGGAAAACTGGAGGCCATCCGCCTCCTGAGAACCAGGAGGGATCATGATAAGATCGGCCCCACGGCCTACGGCTCGGGCCGATCCATCTATAAAAATCTGCCAGGTGGGTCCTTCGCCGAGCCTGCCATTCAGTTCTTCCTCTGGGAGTGTGCACTCAGCCACAAAGTCGGCAAGGGCTTGCGCATTAATAGCCGTCCTAGGTCGATAGGTGATCTCAAATTCTGATAATTCAATCGCCCACTTGATCATCTAGCTGGAAGCATCCGGTCGCTGTAGTAGTTGTCGAAGTAGTCTATCAGTGACGACTTCTATTGGATGAGCCTAGAAGTAAGGACGCAGTTTCCTCGCAGCTGTCACCAAGGCAAGGGCCGTTTTCTCCACCGCTTGATACCGAACTTCTGGTCCTTGAAGGACTCGGCTAACATAGTATACAGGCCTCTGCGTTCCTCCATCTTCCTTGATAAGAACAGAGCTTACTATGGAGGGGGTTACAGACAAGTAGATGAAGAGTTGTTCACCTGTGAACTGCTTTGAAAGCACCGGGGGTTGTCTCAGATATTCCTTGAGTTCTTCGAACGCTGCCTGGCATTCTTGTGACCAAGTGATGTGGCCTCGTTTGTCTGGTGGGTTCTCCTTCAGTCTTAATAACTTGAAGAAGGGAAAACAACATTCGGCTGCCCTGGAGAGGAACCTGCTTAATGTTGCCAGCCTTCCCGTGAGTCTTTGAACGTCATTGAGGCGGGTTGAAGGATGCATGCAAAAGAGTGCCGATATTTTATCAGGGTTGGCCTCGATCCCTCATTGGGTCACCAAGAAGCTTAGAAACTTCCCGGTTGTGACCTTGAAGGTGCACTTGGCGGGGTTCAGCTTCATATTGTGTCTTCTCAATGTGTCAAAGGTCTCCATAAGGTCTTCCAAGTAGTCGGCGGCCTTGGTGGATTTGATCAGCATGTCGTCTACATATACTTCTATGTTCTGACTGATCAGTCGGTCAAACATCCGGTTCACCAACCTCTGGTAAGTTTCACTTCAACCTGAAAGGCATTCGGGTGTAGCAGTATAACCCCGCCTCTGTGACGAAGGCAGTGTGCTCTTCGTCAGGCTTGTTTATTTGTATTTGGTGATACCCGGAGAAGGTGTCGAGGAAGCTTAGACGCTCATGGCCAGTAGTGGTGTCGATCAGCTGGTCCACATTCGGCAAAGGAAAACAATCCTTGGGAGTGGCCTTATTGAGGTCGGTAAAGTTAACACACATGCGCTGTTAGTCTTAAGTGGCCTACAAGCCAATATGACTTTGTAATCTCGTTCATTTATTAATATAATGGCATAATATTCATTGTGTGTAAATCGTATTAATTATTGTCTCATAATGAAGTCCGTGAATATGTGCTATAGTGATCAGATTGTGATGAGATCATACTAATGAGACTGATCACTTAAACACACATTCTTAATCGTTCATAGTCGGAGGATATCCGAGAAGGACATCAGATATCCAGTTAGACTAGTACAGATTACTCCTACTCATATGATGAGGGTGATAGATCTCATAAGTCACTTGTATGGAGACACTAAGGTGAATCTGTAGGTGCTCATTGGAGAATGAGTTCACTGAACTGATCCGACTGAATCGCTGGATGGTATTGTACCTCACCGTCAACCAGCTTGATTTTATTGTCGTAGTTGCGTGGATGGTCCTCGGACCTGAGACACCAAGGACACCTTGTCGGTGGACTTCTGTGCTTTGACCTTAGTTTACGAATCTCTAACCACGGGATTCTAAAACGCCAAGGATTGGGTACAGCGGAATACCGTCGAAGAAAATTGTGTGTCAATAAGGAATCATTCGCTCTCGGTACTTAGAGAGAGAATGTTCTAGGAAGGATGCGCGGAAGTCCCTAGCCAGGGCGGAAGATAATATCGGGAAAGGAGTTTTCCGATATTCATCAGCGGTATCCAATCCAAGTGAGTCGACCGGTTAGGGTTTGACAGCACGCCATACCTTGAGTTGACTCGAGAGCATTGTACGAATGAAGGATTATATCCACGCGGTAACTGTCGGGGGAAAGGTTCCAAGAGTGGGTTACTTAACTCCGATACCTTCCAGGTTCACGCGGTGTTGCTTGGCACCCAATGTGATCGGAGGCCCGATCGAATTCGATGTGCGACATCAATTTGATTGAGTAATTAATTAATAAAAGGTTATTAATTGATTAATAAAGCTAGTGATGAGTCACTGGGCTTATTGGGCTATTAACCGGACTGGTAATTGGGCCTAGAGGGTCACACAAATGATTCTCAAGGCGATGGATAAATAAGTGGGTTTTATACAAACCGAGGGTTTTTATGAAAAACCGCGCGGTTAGTATAAAATATAGCAAACAGGCTGAGCATGCCAAGCTGCTGCTAACCCTAGCCGCCCCTCCTCTGTTTCTCTCTCTCTCTGGCGTCCCAGACAGATCCGGATCTGCTCCGCCGCTTCTCCGACTCCCGTTTGACGGGAAATCGTCCTAGTTTTGCGGCGATCGTTGCGGCGACCGGCGGAGGTTTCGTGGGCTGCGAAGAACGAGGAACGTGAGGATATCCGTCGCAAGGAGGATCGTGTGGACTCCGCTAGAGGCCGGGCGCTTGTGCGGCTTGCGGTGTTGCACCGACGGAACTGAACGGTTGCGGATTCGAATCCGCACATGGTAAGACTTCGATAATCCAATTATCATAATTTTAGAATTTTCGGAACGGGAACAGATCTCCGTTTTTTATTTTATTTCCGCTGCGCGGGAGATCCGTAGAAACCCGAGAACCCAACAGTGGTATCAGAGCCAGGTTCCACTGTTTCTCGTCCCGTTTCAGTCTCCGAAATTTATATTTCATGACTTATTCCATGCACTAGTTCGATTTTGTTGCTGGATCCGTGTTCATGTGATGAACACTGATTATAAGAATAATTAGATTATTTTTCTCCAATTTTTCGAATTTTATTTTGGGGGTTTTTGTGTTCTTCGTGGGACGAAGAACGGGGAGTTTTCGGCGACTTCGTACGGGCTTCCCAAGAGTTGGGATGGCGGGCTGGATCTCTGGATCTCAAGGTGATAGTCACCGCTGTCCACTGGGTATCATTGTCGAAGCCAGAGTGCCCTTGGAGGGCTACAAAATCTAGCCTTAATTCGGTTCTTTGAAACCCTGAAAATCATAATTTTAGGGGTGTTAATTGTGCTCAGGTTGCTTCAAATGGCCACTGCTGGCGGCCCTGCCGGCGCCGGGAATGTCGCCGGTGCTAGGGGCATCGCCGGCCGGGGCCGGCGGTGCCGGGAGGTCGGTCGACGGTGGCCTGCAACCACCCCAACTACCGGATAACCCTACGTGCAGAATAGGGTTTCTGTTAGCAGGGGAGGGGAGTCGGGTGGAAGGGGAGCCGGTCCAGGGCTCGGCCGGACCGGGCCTGGCTCGGGTGGCTTGGCTGGCCAGGGTTCGAGCCATTGGCCGAACTAGGGCTCAAGGCTGGCTCGAACCAGTTGCCCATTTCTCCTATTGGGCTGAGCCCTTTAACCTCCCCATTACCCACTCAAACCCTTAACCACCTATTACCCTGTTATTAATTAAAATTTGAATCTGAATTTAAAATTTGATATTGTTTTAAATTTTAAATTAGAATTTAGTTTTAGTTAATTATTAAATTAATGATTTTGAATCATTTTAATATTAACAATAAGATTGATTAATTAAGGGTTAAATATTAATTTAATGGTTAAATTAATATTAACCTTAATTTAACTAATTTAAATGTTAAATTAGTTATTTATAGTTATTAGTCTAATTGTTAGATTATTAACTATTATTTCATCTAATTGTTAATTAAATATTTGAGTTAGTTGTTAATTTAATTGTTAAATTAATAATTAATTTAAATGACTAATTTAAGTGTTAAATTAGTAGTCTTTAATTATTATTGTTAGTTATTAATTTGAAGATTAAATTAATGATTAACATTAATCATCTAATCTAATAGTTAGATTAGTAATTATTAATTAATTAAAGTTAATTGTTAATTTAAGTGTTAAGTTAATCATTAATTTTAAATTAACTAATCTAAGAGTTAGATTAGTAGTAAATTAATAATTAGAGTTAATTATTAATTTAAGTGTTAAATTATTAATTAACTTTGTTGGACTAGTCTAAGAGTTAGATTAGTCATTAATAGTCTAATTGTTAGATTATTAATGGAGTTTAATTTAAGTGTTAGATTATTAGAAGTGTTCTAAATTGTATGGAATAATCTGGAATTATTAATTTAGAGTGTGTGCACATGTGATGTGTGTTTTATATGCTTTTAAATTAGACTTGATTGCACGTTAAATTGATTAAAAGAGTTTTTGAAATTTAAATACCAATTTTGATTGGATCCTAGTTTTTGAAAGCCAAAATTATTTATTTTGAAAAATTCTTTTGTTTTAGCCATGTGATGTGCTGAATCATGTGTGGATTGTTTAAAACACACTGTGGTCATGGATATGTACTTATTTAATTATTCATATGATGAATGATGTGTTTGTGTGGATCGTGGATGAATGATGGATGTTTATTAAATTGTTAATAAATAGAGATCTGTGTATCTCTCCCTCTCTCATTCTCCGATGTACTTCTACCTCCCTCTCTCTTGTACTCGCCATAAGGCCCTCTTCTATTTACATGTAATTCTAGAATTATTGTAATATGATCGAGGCAACCGAGGAAGGAGCAAGGACGATCCACAGATGCAACCAGGAAGGCGATGTGATGCAGATCCTTTGCATGTGTGTTTGCTGATTATCTAATGTAAATGTTATATTAGAATTATGTGTGCATTTGATTGTTGGCTCCAATCAAACCCACTGTGCTATCCATGACCACACTTGACATGTATGAGATGCATTATTTTATTTTGATTATGAATCAAAGCAAGTATAGTATTTATTAAATATATACGATATATTTATATACTATCACCTAGGAGAGACCAAGATAAAAGTTATCTAAATACCCTTAGACAAACTCTAAGCCGTAACGTGAGTAGTTAAGAACTTACCGCGTGGTCCACCATCGTTATAATCATAGGATTCGAATCACTTTAGGCAGGTTTGTTGTGCTATCCACAAGGCCTGTTTAATTGGGAGGAGAAACTGTGGTTATGGCATTAGATGCCTATATGATCAGAGTAGAGGAACCATGTAGCTTTGTTGTGCTATCCACAAGGGCTGCATGCAAATCTATGCTCGTCGCGTAACGATGGTTAGCTTAGACCAGAATTAATAGTTTGTTGTGTTATCCACAAGGCCATTAAATCTTTGGGAACCGAAGCTATGATCAGATATTGCAAAGAGTTGCAAGTCCCATGAGTTGGTTGTTCTTTGATTGTGGTACAGTTTGTTGTGTTATCCACAAGGCTGTACTGCAAGTCATTGAGATTCTGATCCCCACTAGGAGATTGTCGGTGTCTCCCGTTCTGTGTAACTGAGGGTTATACAGTCCGTCGAAAATTAGTGGGAGTTAAAACTTGAACAAAAGACCATGTCTTGTTTTAAATTTAATAATTGAACATCTGCTAAATAGAATTTTATTAATCTCCTATAGGGAATTATGTCGTCAAATAACCCACTCTGCGACATACTTGATGCCCTTTTGACTTACCTGATCTATTCAGATTGGCTCAGACACTTGAAGAATGTCTTCAGATCTGAGCAGATTGTCTACACCCTTGATGATGATCCTCCTGCTAAATCGGCATTAGATGCCTCTGAGACAGAGATGATCGCATATGATAAAAGATCGAAGGACAAAGACAAAAGAGTAGTAAAGGGTGACTGCTTCTACTGTAAGCAGAATGGTCACTGGAAGAAGAACTGCAAGGAGTTCCTTAACGATAAAGCTCATGGAAAGGTGAAGTTGTCTGAAGCTTCAGATATCTATATGATAGATATCAACTTGTCAGTTAGAGATTCCACATCTTAGGTATTGGATACCGGATGTGCTTCTCATATCTGTCATGATCCGTAGATGCTGACAAGTAAGCGCAAGCTGAGACAAGGCGAGGTGGAATTGAGGCTAAGAAACGGCACAAAAGTTGCGGCGATTGTTGTTGGGACAGCATACCTCAGGCTTCCATCAGAAGACGCCTTACTATTAGAAGATTGTTATTATGTTCCTAGCATAATAAATAACATCATATTAGTATCTTGTTTGGACAAGATAGGATATAGGTTGACTGTTAAGAATAGAAGTTGTTCGATTTATTACGATAATAAATCGATAGCTTCAGCATCTTTAGTCAACGGTCTATATCTCTTAGATGTTTCTAATTACAATCTTCACATCGATAATGCTCTTAAGAAGAGCAAGAATTGTGTGAACAGCTGCATTATCATCAGATGAGATATCAATTCCTGAATCTATTCAGGTATACACACATGAGCCTCGTAGATCTAGTAGATTACTTAGATCACCCCGAACGATATGTGAGACATATCATTGAAGGTGAGTATAAGGTAGAATATAATGAGGATGATGATCCTAAAACCTACCAAGAGGCCTTAGAAGGCCCAGAAGCCGAGAAATGACGAGAAGCCATGAACTCAGAAATCCAGTCCATGTACACCAATCAAGTTTAGAACTTGGAGGACTTGCTCGAGGGTATTGTACCCATCAGTTGCAAGTGGATCTTTAAGAGAAAGATCGGTGCTGATGGACGGATCGACACTTATAAAGCAAGGTTGGTAGCAAAGGGATATCGTCAAAGACAAGGAATTGACTATGACGAGACTTTCTCACCAGTTGCCATGATAAAATCGATCAGAGTTCTACTCGCCATTGCTGCACACCTCGTTTACGAGATCTGACAGATAGATGTGAAGACCGCCTTCCTCAATGGTAACCTTGAGGAAGAAGTGTATATGATACAACTAGAAGACTTCACATCCAAAGAATCTCCAGATAAAGTGTGTAAGCTTTAGAGGTCCATTTATGGACTGAAGCAAGCTTCATGGAGCTGGAACATGAGATTTGACGAGGCTGTCAAGTCTTATGACTTCATAAGAATGAAGATGAGCCTTGTGTGTACAAGAAGACCAGTGGGAGCGCAGTCACCTTTTTAGTTCTTTACGTAGATGACATACTACTTATTGGGAATGATGTAGCTATGATGTCATCAGTAAAGATCTGGTTGTTGGAAAAACTTCTCAATGAAGGATTTGTGAGAAGCATCCTACGTATTGGGAATACGATCTATAGAGATAGATCAAAGAGGATGCTTGAAATGACCCAATCCTTGTACATAGATACCATAGTCAAAAAGTTTGATATGGAAAATTCCAAGAGAGGTCTCATACTGATGAAACATGGAATTAGTCTATCAAAGAAGCAATCTCCTAAGACTCTTGATGACAGGGCACTCATGGATAGAGTACCCTATGCCTCTGCCATAGGATATGTCATGTATGCCATGCTATGTAGACGGCCTGATATTGAATTTGCTTTAAGTGTTACGAGCAGATTTCAGGTTGATCCAAGAAAATAGCAATAGAAGGCAGTGAAATGTATCCTTAAGTACTTAAGAAGAACTAAGGATATGTTCCTTGTCTATGGAGGAATAGTGTGTTGGAAGAGTTCCAAGCAAGCAACCACTATAGATTCGACAACTGAAGCTGAGCACATCGCTGCAGCTGAAGCTTTCAAGGAAGTAGTGTGGTTGAAGAAGTTCATCACCGACCTTGACATAGTTCTCTGCATCTTTGATCATGTTCCGCTGTTGTGTGACAACAATGGGACTATTGCACAAGTGAAAGAGCTGCGGTCTCATCAGAAATCGAAAGATATTCTGAGGCGCTTTCAACTTATCAGAGAGATCATATCCAGAGGAGATGTAGTAGTAGAAAGAGTTCCATTCGTCGGCAATATAGCAAATCTACTGACAAAGCCGTTGGCTCAAATTGTGTTTGAGTGTCACCTAGAGTCTATAGTCTTACTATATAAAGGTGATTGGCTTTAGTCCAAGTGGGAGATTGTTAGTCTTAGGTGGCCTACAAGCCAATCTGACTTTGTAATCTCGTTCATTTATTAATATAATGGCATAATATTCATTGTGTGTAAATCGTATTAATTATAGTCTCATAATGAAGTCTGTGAATATGTGCTATAGTGATCAGATTGTGATGAGATCATACTAATGAGACTGATCACTTAAACACACATATTCTTAATCGTTCCTAGTCGGAGGATATCCGAGAAGGACATCAGATATCCAGTTAGACTAGTACAGATTACTCCTACTCATATGATGAGGGTGACAGATCGCATAAGTCACTTGTGTGGAGACACTAAGGCGAACCTATAGGTGCTCATTAGAGAATGAGTTCACTGAACTGATCCGACTGAATCGTTGGATGGTATTGTACCTCACCGTCAACCAGCTTGATTTTATTGTCGCAGTTGCGTGGATGGTCCTCTGACCTGAGACACCAAGGACACCTTGTCGGTGGACTTCTGTGCTTTGACCTTAGTTTACGAATCTCTAACCACGGGATTCTAAAACGCCAAGGATTGGGTACAACGGAATACCGTCGAAGGAAATTGTGTGTCAATAAGGAGTCATTCGCTCTCGGTACTTAGAGAGAGAATGCTCTAGGAAGGATGCGCGGAAGTCCCTGGCCAGGGCGGACGATAATATTGGGAAAAGAGTTTTCCGATATTCATCAGCGACATCCAATCCAAGTAAGTCGACCGGTTAAGGTTTGACAGCATGCCATACTCTGAGTTGACTCGAGAGCATTGTACGAATGAAGGATTATATCCACGTGGTAACTATCGGCGGAAAGGTTCTAAGAGTGGGTTACTTAACCCCGATACCTTTCGGGTTTACGCGGTGTTGCTTGGCACCCAACGTGATCGGAGGCCCGATCGAATTCGATGTGCGACATCAATTTGATTGATTAATTAATTAATAAAGGATTATTAATTGATTAATAAAGCCAGTGAGGAGTCACTGGGCTTATTGGGCTATTAACCGGACTGGTAATTGGGCCTAGAGGGTCACACGCAAATAATTCTCAAAGCGATAGATAAATAAGTGGGTTTTATACAAACTGGGGGTTTTTATGAAAAACCGCGCGGTTAGTATAAAATATAGCAAACGGGCTGAGCAGGCCAAGCTGCTGCTAACCCTAGCCGCCCCTCCTCTGTTTCTCTCTCTCTCTGGCGTCCCAGACAGATCCGGATCTACTTCGCCACTTCTCTGACTCCCGTTCGACGGGAAATCGTTCGCGCGTTACGGCGACCGGCGGAGGTTTCGTGGGCTGCGAAGAACGAGGAACACGAGGATATCCGTCATGAGGAGGATCGCATGGACTCCGCTAGAGGCTGGGCGCTTTCGCGGCTTGCGGTGTCGCACCGACGGAACCGAACGGTTGCGGATTTGAATCCGCACACGGTAAGACTTCGATAATCCGATTATCGTAATTTTAGATTTTTCGAAACGGGAACGGATCTCCTTTTTTTTATTTTATTTCCGCTGCGCGGGAGATCCGTAGAAACCCAAGAACCCAACATGCGCCACTTCCCGTTAGCTTTCTTTACCAATACGACGTTGGCGACCCATGCGCGATATTGGACATGTCTGATCACGCCTGTCTCCAGAAGCTGGTCGACTTGCTCTTTGACAACCTCCTATCGCTCAGGGGCAAGCCGCCTCTTCCTTTGCTATGCGAGAGGATGGCTAGGGTTCAAGTTTAGGGAGTGCACCACAACTTTCGGGGAAACCCCTGGCAGAGGGGCACCTTCCCAAGCGAAAACATCTAAGTTCCCTGACAGGAACTCTTGATATTGTAGTTTTTGTTGCTCGGCCAGGGAGGCCCCCACCTTCAGCTCTTGGTTTGCAGCCGGCCCTATCCTGATGGTAGCCAGCTCCTCGGAGGGTTGCACATTCCTCGCCAGGTTTTTCATCACCTCTCTGATGATCATCACCGGCTTCTTGAGTTGAGTGTTGGTAGAAGCCAGGTACGTCTGCCTGGAGATGTTCTGGTTCCCTCGCTCTTCGGCAACCCCATCAGGGGTCGAGAACTTAATCTTCTGGTGCAAAGACGAGGGAACAACAAGGAACTTCCCCAAGGACTCCCTCCCCAGGATGCCGTTGTATGCCGATGGTACATCGACCACCATGAACTCGATTTCTCAAGTGACGGTCGTTGGCGGTGTCCCCAGCGTCAAGCGGAATGTGACGACACCTTCTGCCACAACGGGCTGGCCGCTAAAGCCATATATTAGCATCCGGACCCTCCTCAGCTTCTTCATGTCTGGATCTATTCTGCTTAAAACAATCACAGAAGATAATGTTAAGAGAGTTGCCGTTGTCGACAAACACTCTCTTTACCTTAAAGTCCGCAATCTTTGGCTCTATCACCAGGGCATCATTGTGGGTCAGCACAAGTCCTTCTAAGTCGGCCTCAGTGAAGGTGATCGGCTCCCTGGTTAAGGGCCAGTGGGAGGTTGAGGCCACTTCCAGAGCTGCCCTCTGAGTCTTAGAGGCGTAACTCTGCCATCTCTTGTTGCTGTCTCCTCCGCTGGCCGACCCCCCGTAGATGACATGGATCACACGTTCAACTTGGGATGGCGGAGCACGCTCGACTGCAGGGGGAGTTCAGTCCCGACGCTGTCGGTCGGACTCCGGGTTGATGACGTACCTCGTCAAGTGACCTCTCTTTATGAGGTTTTCGATCTCTCTCTTGAGATCATTGCATTCCGAGGTATATTGCCCATACTTACGATGGTGGGCACAAAACTTTTCGGACTGCTCCGCTCCTGGGGCAGGCTTGATCTTCTTCGGCCACCTGAGGTAGCCTTCCTCTTTGATCTCTTGGAGGATTCGGTCGATCGGCATGTTGAGGGGAGTGTAATTTTCTTCTCTTCGAAAACTGGGGCGTTCCCGCCGGTCATCCTGGTTCTCTCGCCATGGCCCCTTCAATGGTCGGTCTTCGGTGCTCCAGTCGAATCTCTTCCGACCCCTAGTTGGCTCTCGGCTCTTGTTCCCCCGGCCTTCGCCGGACTCGGTTGGCCGCTAAGTGGGTACACCCGTAAGATCTCTTCACTATTCATACACTGGTTTACCCTCCAGACCAGGTCGAGAAGGTCTACCGATAATTGCTTGCTCAGCTTGAAACGAACCTGCTGGTTCTGAATTCCGGCAATGCAATATTGTGCGGCATTTGGCACATCTAGGTTGGGGATAAGTGGGTCCAGAACTTATGCAGGGTCTCGTCCCTCCCTTGCCTCATAGAGGACAATGTTGTAGTCGTGGCCGGCGTATGCTGGCTTGCCGCGAAGTTGCTTCTAAAGGCTCTCCTCAGTTCGAAAAAGCTATCGATGGAGTCGGGCTTCAATTGCACGAACCATCGTCGGGCAAGTCCTTCTGGAGTCGTAGGGAAGGTGCGACACCGAATAGCATCAGGCGTGTCCAGCAAGTCGAAGGTACTCTCGAAGGACTGCAGGTGGTTGTCAGAATCACGAGTGTCATCATACCTTTTTAGCGACGGCACCCTAAAGCGGTGCGGTAGCGGTGCCTTTAGCACGCGCCGGGTGAAGCACGATCGGGCACCGTCTCCGTTGTCGATGCCCGCATCTCGGTCATGTCGGAGTAGTGGCTCTGCACGTTCCTCCAACCTTCGCACACGATCGTCGCTAGAGGGGCATCTGAAGCGATGGCGACCCTCCCGAGAGGTCCGCCGGCCTCAAGAAGTAGGGGACCCCGAGGATCGTCTTGAAGAGTACCCCCGGGAAACACCTTTCCCCCGCCTATGATGAGCGTGGTGTTCTGAGGATGTTGAGGTAGAACTGTTGGAGGAAGCTAAAGATCAACGGTGTTGACACCTACCTTTCTCCGACCGCCGTCGAGACCGCCCTCGGCTCACCTACCGAGTTAACTGAAACCCTCAGGCTGTTGATCTCCCTGGCGGGGACCTTGGGGTCCCCGTGAAACCTGGAAACCTAGAGGGGTATTGGTTGGAAACCTTGTTGCGGGTTGGTTGGCTCGGGGCCTCCTGCCCGGAGGCCTTCCACCCAATCAAGTCTCTCTTCTAAGTGACACAACAATGCTATCACGATTGGGAGTTCTCCCTGCGGGAGGTCTGTTGGCAGGGCCAGAGGTCCTACTATGTCAAGGCCTCCGCCGGGTGCCATGGGCACGTTGGCTTGTGCGACCGGGGCTTGGGTTGGTGGAGGGACATCAAGAGGTGCTGCTATTGGAGGGATCGGTTGAACATCGGTCGGTGGACTAGGAAGGTCGGTCGGAATACCACGTTGTGAGTGGTTGCTATTTTTTCTGGCCATGACTTTTTGTTGGTTTCCCACAGACGGTGCCAAAGAATGTTGGGTCAAAGATTCATCCGATCCAGATCGAATGGCCAGAATCCCCCCAAGCCACGGAAACTTCCTTGCCGCTTCCTACAAGAGAGACACTAGGTTAGAGGAGACCCCGGTTCTTATCCCGGGGAACCCCCTCCAATGCCTAAGTCAAGACAGAATAGGGCAAAGAGTAGTGGAAGTTTAATGGGTTGCTTGGGACGTACCTTCTGAGGTTACTGGAGGGTCCCTTTTATAGGGAAAGGTTTGAAGGCGATTCGAGAGTTTGCAGGCAGGACGTAATGGGATAAGCTTGATCCCGTCCCCGGATTGGATGGGATTATGGCTTCCTTATCTGGTGCAGGTTTCCCCAATTAGAGGATCGGAAGAGAATTCGAAAAGGACTTCCCTAAGGGGAGGGGATCGTCCCAAGCCCCTCGGAGTCTGTTTCAGATTCAAACGAGTTTTCGTGGGAATTTGAGTGGACTCCAGAGACGTCTTGGGCGCCTCTTAACAGGCCGGCCCACTTAGTATGTGGGCCGATCCGAATTGGGCCCTCTCAATAGGTTTTTAATGTTTCCGTCCGTATAATCTTTCAATCTTCTATATTAATCTATATATTCTTCATATTTGGTTAAAACTCCCAACAATCCTTTTACTCTGCTTAAAAAGTTCTTCCAATTAGCATTCTTAAAAAAAAAAAAATCACAAAATATTCCTTCCACATCATATTCCTACTAGAATATATTAGGAATAATCTTATATTCTTTTTTTTTCACAGTTGCTAACCGGAGGAGGGACCTTTTCAGAAAGGTTCAAAAGATCATAGGGGATTTAAAATAAATTTGAAGATTGCAAGGACTAATACTAAATACCGAAAGATTGTAAAAATTAAAAAGTAAAAAAAAAAAAATCAGGTAAAAAAATCCTACGTTTGTTTAATTTTATTTATAAGTTAGGTCCAGTCTGGAGCAATAGTTAAGTTGCCCCATTTGTAAGCTAAAGGTCACGGGTTTGAACCAAAAGAACTTCTTTACTTAACAGGGTAAAACTACCTACATCATCCCTTCCCAGACCCCACAAATGGTAGGAGTCTGGTGCACGAAACCTCAGACCCATTTAAATATTCTTAACACATGCCAGTGTGCCATGCACATCTTGACACAGCATGCCATACTTCCTGCTATCCTATTGGAAAGTTGGACGGCAGACCCAAGATTGCCACAGTTTTGGATCGAGTAAGATCGTTGACCTACTTCTGTTTTATGTAATCTATCAACAGAGGAATGATCCATCTTTGGGCCACGATATATAAAGATCGAGATGACTCGGGAACTCTGAATTGGTCCAACTAAAGTGCAATGCGATCGTTTCACTACGCGAATTGTGTTCTTACTAGGGAGGTGGGTTAGGGCTGGGAGAGCACTCTCCCCCATGGTTCAAGCAGATTCTCAGTAGGTCTATAAACAAAATGCTACTAGAAATTCAGAAGCTGAAGCAACAAATTCTTCTGTTGTGGACGCTGGCTTGTCAGGAAAATGTAGAAGAAAAGAATGGCCTCCATGTTACATGAACGTGTTTGTGTGTGATGAGCACAGGATTAATACAGGACTCAACTTTCTTTACATCATGCGACATAGAGTTCTGCCTTGCCATCAATAAAAAGGCTCATGAACTCTTCCCCATCCACCGACTCTTTCTCCATAAGACGCTCAGCAAGCTTGTGTAATATGTCGATATGAGTTGTGATAATCTGCTTTGCCCTTGAATAAGCCGTCTCCACAAGTTCCCTTACCTCGGCGTCCACCACATCTGCTGTCGCCATGGAATAGTCCTTCTGCGATGACATCTGCAGTGGGGAATGCAGGAACAAGCAGTTAACATCAGAGCAGACGACTGGATCAGATAGGGAGACATCTGCATGTACCTGTTGGCCTAAGAATGGATTCCCACCGGGTCCTCCGATGGCAACTTGGCCAATCTTCTTGCTGAACCCAAACCTCTCGACCATTTGCCTCGCCACCCGAGAGACCTGCATGAAGTCATTTGAAGCTCCAGTTGTGACATTCTCCTTCCCAAATATGACCTCCTCAGCGACCCTGCAAATCATTAGTCATGAACTGTGATACCCGAAAATTAAAGGAACCAGTCAATGCTGAAGCGTGTTACTGCCACTTGGCAAATGTAAGTCATAGACAGATGAGGGATGCTAGCATGCCACATCCTCTTGTGATGCTCCTTTGCCACGCAAAAGAGACAAATATCACATAGGCACTTTTTGGATTATTATTAATCCCCCATGATGGGGACAACCCTAAGGTGCCCATATGGCACTTGTTGTTTTTTTCTTTTTCTTTTTTGTGAGTGGCAAAGGGACAGCGCAAGAGGGCGTGGAATTCTAGCATTTCTCTGAACAGATAATAAATGATATCCCAATCTACGGAGAGTGCTGACATCCATCGTTGAGAGGTAGGTTCCAGAAGAAAAGATGACACAGGTGTGACACTAACCTTCCACCAAGTGCCACAGCCATCTGATTCTCCAGATAGCTCCTGCTGTAAAGACCAGACTCTAGCCTCTCTTCACTTGGGGCAAAGAAAGTCAACCCACCAGCTTGACCACGTGGGATGATAGAGATCTTGGCAACAGGATCATATTCAGGCATTAGCGCACCCACCAGAGCATGCCCAGCCTCTGTACACCCAAAACAAGCACCCAGTTAGACAGAGAAATTAAGATCCAAACAACGAAGAATGAAATATAATGGTGGGGCAGATACCATGATATGCTACCAATTTCTTCTTCTCATCTGAAACAACTGCATTTTTCTTCTCAGGTCCAGCAATTATCCTTTCTAAAGCATCAGAAATCTCATCCTTGCTTATCTCTTTAAGGTCACGCCTGGCTGCCAGAATGGCTGCTTCATTCATCAAGTTTTGCAAATCAGCTCCTGTAAAGCCAGGAGTTCTCCTAGCAATCTTCTCAAAGTCCACATCTTTAGCAAGTGCCTTTCCTCTGGAATGTACCTGTCATATGAGGCATAGAGGCGATGTTACACTTTTGTAGTAAAATTCCACTGCAACTTCACTTAAACCAGCCAGCTCCGACGATATTAACCCAGAAAAGTCAAAATACACTTGTTTTTCCTATTTATTGCATCCAATAATGTCCTTTAATCACAGATATGCAGACTACCAAACCAGAAATTGATAAAAAAAAATACAAAAAGACTGGAATTTTCATTTGGCTATACCTTCTCACCAGCAAATATCATGTAGAACCACAAGATGGAAACAATTGAGAGCATATTAACAGTCCAACAACAGATAAATCCAGTGTTCTAGCTGAAAGAAAATTGTCACTCCATCAGGCTAGAATTAGATCTTGCAGTCTGATCAGAATTTTATGTCCTCTCCACCAATGAACAGCAGAAATGCACCCAAAACTAGGAGTTGATGAATGATCTATTTATTTAAACAACCTCAAATCATGTTATAGCCTGGTATAGTATGTCCCTCAGCCAGATGAATTGAATCTGAATCATAGAAATTTAGATCAGACATTCATGATTCAAATTTGATACTGACAAATGGCATATAAAGATAGATCCGTAAAGAGGTGGTGAAGTTGATCACTCGGAAATACACTAAATTTGGTTTGTATGACTCAAGACAACATCCTGTGAAAAGGGGCCTAGAATGCATTGAGTTATCTGCATTTGTTTATCACTCTACAATGTTATCTAGGAATGAAGTATGTTCTGTGCTATATAGCTTCACTAGAAGCAACAAGAAAAGATTATCCTACTAAATATCCATGGTAAACATTATTTAAGATTCATCAGCTGAGTGTGAAGTTTCCTTCAACATAAGAAACATGAAATGGCAGAAATAAACACCTACAACAGAATTAGTGCTTGCACAGTTAGCTTCATACAATTACCTAGCTATCCTTGGAAAGCTGCTCGTGGATCATTAAGATTAGTGGTGATCAGAACTCCTGGAAATCCAGAGGCAGGACTGCTGGGTCAAGAGTATCATAACTAAAGAGAGCAAACAGACTTGTATAGAGAACAGGATGGAATATCCCGTTACTTAGAAGAGAAAGGAAAAATGAAGACTTTCTCTTTGTTGTTTATTCACAGGAATTTAGTACATACCCTTCTGTCTCATTGACAAGTTCTCATCTTTATTACAGATGCTCATGTCCTTGTTTGGGTCCCTTTAATAGTTATATTAAAAATATATTCAGAATCAACAGTGCCCATCATAAATCATGGAACATTATGGGTCTAAATGATCCTTACAAGCATCTGGCTGTCAGAGAAGTTATCAGCAGATGGAAGCTGGAAGTTGTCAGTTTGTAGGAGAGGAATATACATATGTTTGAGATAGATACGTTCAGGAAAATTACAGGTTTTTTGGATGCTGATTTTGTTTTTAGAAGAGCAATCGGTTTATCAGGTGGCACTTTACTTGCATGGCCTTCAAATATGCAGTACGGACAGATCCTGAACATTGGGGTTTTCTCAGTTCGGTTAAGTTATTCAATAATACCTGTAGTAAGTAGTAACACTTAGATGTTTTATTCAGTTTATGGACCCTGCAACAGCAATGATAGATGTCTACTGTGGAAGGAGTTAACAGGCAGTCAAGATCACTTCAAATTGTCATGGTGTGTTTCTGGGGATTTTAACGAGGTCAGGCTTTCTAATGAAAGGAACAGAGTAGGAGAATGACCAAAGGAATGAGCTAGTTTAATCAATGGATTGGTGATTGTAGCTTGGTTGTGTTGCATGATACAATAAAAGGTTTCTGGTCTTTGAGAAGAGGATTATCTCTAAAACACATCAGCAGAAATAAAAATCAGAGGATGATGATTCCTGTGGGTTCTATGGATCTGAAGATGAAGACATTGATCATCCCTTGTTTAGTGTAATTAGAGATGTGGAAATACTGCCAAAGGCAATGATCTAATATAGGGATTGGTAACAGCCAGAAGCTTTTATGCTGGTTCTGCAAGCCTTTTCTTGGACTATATGGAAGGAGCACAATGACAACAATTACTTGGGAAGTACACCTCATATTGAGAATGTCAGTCATGCATTTGTTATTTAATTGGTGTTGTTTGCTCTTTCATTGCTTGGTATCTGATTGGAGTAGGCTTGTGAAAGTTCTTACCACCATCTGAGCCATTTTTTCATGAGGAACCTCTCCTCCTCCCTTTTTAATTATACTTCCTCTGTTTATTTTAAATAGAATTGGTGGTACAATCCACACCTTTCTTTCAAAAACCAGTATCCATCATAAATAAACAAATTTGAGAAGATTTCCTTTCCACCAAGAGGATAACCTGCACACACTGAGTTTTTTTTCCTCCTGGATGCTGGATAAAAGATGTACATATTTTTTATCTCTAGTTCATTACTTTCATTTTATCTTCATCTAAATGATGACTAAATCATGAACTAGACAAGTCAAACAAACAAACCCGGAATAAGACATTGCATCCAACATATAGGCTCCTTCTAAAATGATCTTACAAGAGGCTTTAACTAATTTAAAGTTCAGTTGCGGTGTGTGATCCATGAAACATGCAAACAGTCATTTCCAAGATGCAACTGATTACAATTCGGTACGCAAGGATTGCTCTATTATTGGTTTCAGATCAAACTCTGTAGTCAACCGTAAAATATGCCAAAGGCAACTGCTTAGTATCTTAACAGTGTGGTGACTAGATCGGTGTCTGTTTGTAAGAATCATTCATCCCATTTTGAGTTCAACATAGAACTGGTTCCTCAAGGACTAGAAGCAAGCATTGCCATTATGGGATTAACTAATTCCTAAGATTGGTCCTCTGACATGAAAACACAGGCGTCACCGTTGTCATCATAATTAAAGCCATATGCCATTTATTTGGAGCCAATGCCATATTTGTGGTTAAACCTAGGAATGTCAATTCCCTTCTACTACATCTGACAACCTGATTTTATGTCTTCGCTGAGTTATTCTACCCTCCCCCACTCTAATGTGATCACACCTCTTAATTGCTGCCAAACTTGGGGGGTGATGTACATGACTGAACCATCTTACCTCATATTTTCCCTAAGCTTAATGTCAATAGGAGCTCCAATATAATTGTAATAGATCCCCCCTCCATCAAGTCCAGAATTCAGCAACTACACATAACAAATCACAAAGAAGACAAGAAGAACAAATCAAATGCTGTTAAGAGAAAAAAAAAAACTAACATCAAAACTGCCATCCATTGGAAAAAGAAAAAAAGAAGAAGAAAAATACTATGTACCACAATCCACCAAGCAAGCACCCACAAATTCACAGAGGAAGACTAACCTGAAGGATCTTAACTCTACCAGCCACATCGGGCCTGTCCACTGTGACCTGCCTGTCAAACCTCCCAGGCCTCAGCAGAGCAGAGTCGAGAACATCCGGCCGGTTCGTCGCCGCCAGGACTATGACGCCGCTGTTGCCGGAGAACCCATCCATCTCCGTCAGCAACTGGTTAATGGTCTGCTCCCTCTCATCATTCCCGCCGCCAAGCCCCGCCCCGCGCTGCCTTCCTACGGCGTCGATCTCATCTATGAAGACAATGCAGGGGGCCTTGGCCTTGGCCTTGTCGAACAGGTCCCTCACCCGGGACGCTCCCACGCCCACGAAGAGCTCGACGAACTCGGACGCCGCGCAGGAGAAGAAGGGCACGCCTGCCTCGCCCGCTACAGCCCGCGCCAGCAGCGTCTTCCCCGTCCCCGGCGGACCCACCAAAAGGCAGCCTTTGGGAATCTTGGCCCCCAAAGCTGTGTACTTGTCGGGGTTCTTGAGGAAGTCCACCACCTCCTGGAGCTCCAGCTTGGCCTGGTCGGCCCCGGCGACGTCGGCGAAGGTGATCCCCGTCTCAGGCACCTCCTGGAACTTGGACTTGGACCTGCCGAAGTCCATGGGGCCGCCGAGACCCCCCGGGCCGGCGCCGCCAGGGCCGCCCTGCGCGCGGCCGAAGAGGAAGAAGAGGCCCGCGAAGGCGAGGAAGGGGAAGAGGAGGTTGCCGACGAAGCCGAGGAGGCCGCCGCCGTCGTCGCCCTCGGAGACGGAGATGTCGACACCGTTGTTGGCGAGGATGTCGACGAGGTTGGGGTCGCTAGGCACCACCACAGTGGCCCGGCGGCCGTCCACAGCGACAAGCTGGAGGACGCCGCCGTCGCGGCTGAAGCGGACGCGCTCCACCTTGCCCCTTCTCACCGCGCTGAGGAAGTCGCTGTAGCGCCACTGGGAGCCCTCGGGGAGGTCGGCGGCGGGGGTGGCCTGGGGGGCGGGGGCGGTGAGTAGGGACTGGGAGAAGGGATTGGCGGCAGGCTTAGCGGCGGACTCGAGTTCGATGGGGGGAGGGGAGGACAGGGGCCGCTGCGGTGGAGGGGAGCCGGAGTCGAGGGCGACGGCGGGGGAGGGCATGGTGGAGAAGAGGATGGCGGCCAAGGCGGCGTTTTGGGAGGAGAAAGGGAGGAGGCGGGGCTTGCCACCCATGGATTGGAGAGGATTGAGGAGTCGCGGCCTCCTGCAGAGATGGGCGAGGAGGGAATGGGGTGCCAGCGCTGTGGCGCGGGCGGGGCGGCGCAGGCGAGCGCCGTAAAAGGTGGAAGAGAGGACGGAATAGCTTGTCGACGCCATGCTGCTGCTTCTGCTTCCTCTTCTTTCTGCTCTTTTGGGTTTATGAAGTGGAGTTGTGACAGTACGAACAAGATGAGATTTTTATGGCCTTTTTTTCTTGGGCGGTAACGTTGTTGTCGTCGTTGGTTATAATTGTGGAAGGGATTACGGAGAGAAGGGGACACTGGGAGGGGTTTGTGAACGACGACGACGACGACGACGACGACGACGTAGAAGAAGAAGAGATGGGAGGGCGCGTTTGCGTCCAATCGCTTCCTGTTTGGTTTCGTGCGTGTTCCATCCAAGTGACAGTGAGGGAGGACGCACTTTTCTTTTGACCATTCAAGTAAGATTCCATAAACTAAAACATAAGAAATAGAACATAGGACAGTAGGAACACAGAGACAGGTGAACAGGGGGATAAAGGAGCACAATGCAAATACAGGGTAGTAGGTAAAAGGTTAACAGCGCCGAGCAACAGATCGAGGGGAAGGGTTACAAAGCAGGGTTATCAACCGATCCAAATAATATCCCACTCTAAGTAGTATTCACATTCCATTAGTTAGATATTTATCTGATTAGAACATCCGACGGACATATCCGAATATCGTTTAATTATTCGACTAATATTTAAAGCGAAAACGAAAAATAGATATCCGCTCTGATTATTATCCGATCGATTATATATTTTGACAAATTCTAATTTTAATGATATTTTTAAGTAAACAATAATTTGATATTTGAAATATATTTAAGACGTGTTGAATAATAATAATGAAGTTTATTGTGATTTTTTATTTTTAATGATTTTACTTATTTAGATAAATTGTTTAAGTCATTTGTTATTATCTAAAGCATATTTAATAAAACATTTAAGTTGCAAAATTCATCTAGATATTTATAACTTAAATATTTATTAATTTTAATTTATGATATTTATGAATTATACAAAGAATAAAATTTACAAGTCATTAAGTTATAAGACAAAGTTGAAATAATCAAATATGTAAATTATTATCCGAATTCAGATATTATCCGGCAGAATCGAATTCAGATAGAAAAATTTATTATCCATCGAATAGTATTCGGAGTCGAATATTCAGATAATGTTAAACGGAACGGATTCGGATACTGTGATATCTGCTCTGTTGATAGCCCTAGTTACAAACAAATAGAGGTCAAAGACTGCCAAATAAACCAGCGGACACCATGGACCAAAGTAGAGTTAGGGCGAGCAAGGGAACCGTGAGTCAACCTCTGATCGTTTGAAATTATGTGTCGTTAAGTATATTCGAACATCAATCTTAAAATTCTAATTTTCACATATAATTATTTGAAAAATAGTAAGTGGTGAGATTGTGTCGAATCTATAGGGAAATAGATTTTTAAAGTTGAAAATCTTGAGTTTTTAGAGGAAAAATAGAGAAGAAAAAAAAGGGAGCATGATGATTTGATAGATAAGAATTGAAATTAACTAGACTTACTATGAACTCACAAAATGAGCATCCCTAAACGAGCATAATCAGATCATCTACTGAACTAAGACTACCTCTAAAACACTAATTAAAAGTAGAATATAAAGTTTGAATAACAGAAGAAAAAATAAAAGTTGTAGAACAAAAAAAGGGAGAAAAGATAACTTTTTTCAAAGAAGCTACTGTCATTTATTATTAGAACTATATGAAAATTTACAGAGATATTAAAAATAAAAAATTAACATGACTTTCATAAGGAAACTTTTACAGAAAATATTCGAAATACAATGTAATATGGAGAACTCAAAAACTAGAGAGAGAGACGGTGGAGAGAAAAAACTGATGTTTGCAACCGTCGTAGCCTTTCGCGCGGATCCTTGACAGCTCTAGACTCCTTCCAGTGGTTAGTTGCAGTGCTTCAAGTCCACCTCTTATCCTGACAGTCGTTGGTTTGAAAGAGATGTAGAGAGAGAGAGAGAGCGAAAGAGAGAGAGAGAGAGAGAGAGAGAGAACAAAAGCTAGAGAGAGAGAGGGGGCTGCTACAGTACTCGCGGGTACTGTAGCAAAGAGAGGGAGAAAGTGAGAGAGAGAAATTGGGAGAAAGAGATATTTGGATGGAAGGAATGAGAGAGTTTAAAAATTTCAAAAGTGTCTTTTTCCTTCCCCTCCTATGGTTTTATAGAAGAGCGTCTCAAATTTTGAATTTCAAAAAAGGTAATAAATAGGCCATTAAGCTCCCCCTTGATTATGGGCTCCTCTTTAAAAATCATGAATGTTTATTTTGAAATTTGAATTTAGAGAGAGATATTTGATTTTGATTTTTGAAATTTAGATTTTGAGTAATAAATGTTATTTTCGAAATTTGAATTTTAAAATTTGAAATTCAAATTTTAAAAATAATAAATATTATTTTTGAATGTGAATTTCAAAATTTCCATCTCTTTCTCTCTCTCTTAACTGGCATGTGGGCCCTTTTCGAAGAACAAAAATACAATCTTGTTCCTTCTGAGATTTGAACTATGGTCACTTCATTGAAACTCACGTGGGCTAACCACTATGATATTTGCTTGCTCATATCCTGTATCCACATAAAATAACAGTTAAGTTAATGCGGCAATCAATAAATTATTCAAATGTATATTAAATAATTATCGAAAAACTCTTATTGAAAATAAAATTATCACACTTACTTAATCTATGAAATGATGATATTTGGCATTCGAATTTTGCAAAATTAATATTTTGAAAGTATAATCGATTTATCTATCATTCCATGTGATTTTGTACATAAAATTGATAGTATAATGTGTAAATTTTATTTATTGTTTATCTAAAAATGTGTACTTATCAACCTCCCTAAAGAAGTTAACGAGAATTTGCCCTTCACAAGGGCAACTGACAAAGAGGAGGGCTCGGAAACGCACACTTGACGCATGGAAGAAACGTAGAGTCTCGAGCTCCATCTAAAGTCTTCAGTACTCCAACAAGGGTACAAAGAAGAAGCACCCAACCGTCACCAAGATTACCTGCAGCCTCAAGAAACACCAAAATCAGCAACGGCGGTCGAGGAAAGGAGGGACCTTGGTAAGATAAAGGACTAGGATAGCGGATATAAGAGGGGCAAAAGAGATAGAAGGGAAGACCGCACAAGATGAACATAGCAGAGAAATCAATAGAACGCCTAGCCCAGAGAAGCCCACAAGAGTGTGGGAAGCAAAAAGGGGAAGATGCAGCAAGGGCAACCAACAAAAGGGGCAAGAGAAAAATGGAAGATCTACTACGCCAAAGCACCCACCAGTAAGACCCCACAATATGAGGAACAAAAGGGAAGGTGGATTTGAGTGTCAACAAATCGGGTCGGGTTAGGGAAGATTCGAAAGAAGATCCGAAGCATAAGATCTGGATCCGAATTCGACCCGACTTTATGGGACATTTTCGGATTTAGATTCGGATCTGGTCTGAATCTCAGAAACGGGTTTCGGATATGATCCGAATTCTCACATATGAAATTTGTTCCAGCTACTAGATGGATCTGTATCTAATTTGGTTTTTGGATCTGGCTATTTACACCAACTTACAAGCCAATAATTTGAGTTATTTACACATGTTTACAAGCCTATAATTTGAACCTTTTAAACCTGTTTACAGGCCAACAATTTGAACAATTTACACATGTTCACAAGCCTAGAGTTTGAACCGTTTAAACTTGCTTACAAGTTAAGAATTTGAACAGTTTACATTGGTTACAAGTCCATAATCTTCAAAACATAGTGCAGATGAAGTGTGCAACAACCCTATTCATAGAAACAGCTTCACCCAAGCTCTCATAAAAACTTCATCATCATGACGCTTGTTGTTTCTAAATAGCCAAACAAACCAAAACTATCAGAACTGGCAGAAAGCATCTGATCAGACCCAAATCAATTCTATTAGACTATCCTATGTTCCAGGATGAAAAAAGATTTGGAATCGAAGTATTGTCCATGTGAATATTCAATGCATCCGCATAATGAGTCCATAAACCAGCAACAAAATCACCTTGAGTAAATAAGTGATCATTGGATTCCGATGAAGGTTGTATACAACAAGAACAATAGTTTTGTCTTAAACAATTCATAGCTTTACATACTTGTAGTAGATAGAAAAATAATTTTGAAAATAGATTTTTCTACATAAAAATAGTTATGAAAAGATGGATTAGTCATCACTTGTCTTAACACCACGACCAAAAACTCGAAGAAGCCTGCCTAGGCAAGGTAAGAAAATCATTCCAGCACACGACCACCAAGCAAGGAGCCTCCCCATGCAGCTCTACAAGAACTGTGTAAGATTCGCCGAAGAACACTCTCTAAACTCTCACAAGTCTCTCTTTAAATCTCCCTTCAGTGCAGATCACACTAAAGGGGTCTTGACACAAAGGCGACTACTTGTAGACTGCTAGGATCAAGTTCTAACGGGAGAAGAACTCCCTAATGGAGGAAACACCTGAGTCTAAGTTAGACTCCACTACTAGGTTGAATTGTGTCTCCGTGGCTGGATGTCTATCATAATCCTAGTGGGCATTCGAGTGGGGAACTATTCCTCTAAATCGCGTCACCCAATTAGGATGCCTATCGAAGGTCTCTCTAATGAGCTGAAACTAGGCTGCTAATGGGCCCTAATGCTCCAGGCATTAATGCGCCAGGCATTATAGTCTAATTATGTCCTGTAGCTTTTGAGTACTCATGGGTCTTGGTTGGTTCTATTAATGGTACAAGATGAGACTTGATAAAATGCTAACTAGGTTAGAAACACATGCTTCTCCCCATTTCCCAAGCACATACAGTGTGGCAATGGCTCTCTCTCTCTCTCTCTAGCACCATCAGCAACTCCGGTCCTCTAGTGAGGAAATGGTAGCAGATCCGCATCTTCCGTAGCAGATTTGAGCAAATCTAAATCTCTTACGCCAACAATTGTTTCCAACAAAGAACACAATAGCATATTTGACCCTTCGGCACTAGCAGATGCTTCAGCTAACAAATATGCAATAGATCTAAACCCTCTCTCTGATTCTTACGGTTTTCATCTCTCTCTCTCTCTCTCTCTCTCTCCATGGTTAGAAACATAGAATAAGTTTTTCTCTCTATATTTCGATTTTGACAGATCCAAACACGTTAAGCCGATCATTAGGCTTCTTGCATCATCGCCTTTCTACCATTAGATTCTTCACTGGCCTTCCTCTTTCCCTTTTCATTCTTGCCACTGCCGCAGGTAGTCACAATGCTATTGATTTGTGTAGAAAAGGAGCTAAATTTTTTTGAGCAAAGTATTGTTTGATCAAAGCATCTTATTTTGATGCTTTAAATTTTCGTTCTTTTGAGAATTAAGGTTTTGATATCTTTAGGAATACAAAGCTTTGTACCTATAGCATTCAACTGCAATTTAACGTACAAGGGCCACTCTGTTGTAGGATTGCAAGTTATACCCATTTACCCAAGACCTGAGATCCGTGCATTTAAGATGGGTTTGACGAATCCCTTACTAGTTAATGGTTATAATCTGGGCAATATGGGTTTGATTATGTGCCGTAATTTTTCGAGTACTCATGGGTCTTGTTTGATTCTGTTAATGGATGCTAACTAGATAGAAACACATTCTTCTCTCCATTTCCCATACACAGTGAGGTAGTCAGCCCATTAGTAGTCAGGGGTGGGCCCATTTAAAGGCTTAGACTGAGCTTAGTGAGATCAGGGCTAGGGTGCTAAAATGCCTCACTTGATAGTGACACGATTCGGGCCTCTTGAGAGACATTAGGTCAAGCTGACGCATTTCAGCTTTGAAGACCAGTCCAGCCAGAACTCCGATCTTTCCCTCCTTGGCGTGTTTGAGTCGGTTTTGAGCACAACTTAGAGCCTATTTAAGGATCCATTGTGCATGTAAAGACCCTTTGATGCATCGTAAACCCTAGGACGTGATTGAGAGAGAGAATCGTGATGCGGAAGGCGACAGTTTGGAGTGTTCTTCAGGTGTTCTTAGCGGCAGCACGAGGAGGGCGATCGGTTGCATTGCTGCATGTGTGGGTGGACGTTCGCCTTGCCTAGGTGAGCTTTATGGAGTGATTTGTGTGGTGATTGAGGCAAGTGATAACAAATCCGAATTCATAGTTAGTTTTACGTATGAAAAATCGTATTTCCAAACTATTTTTCGAGTACTACGTTAAATGAGCATGGAAGATGAGACTGATGGTGTTCCTGTATGCACATGAACCCCGTGCATGATCTCTCTTCTTTGCACATGTTTAAGAATCATGCTAATATGCTAATGATTCAATGTTATGTATGTTTAATTCATGAAACCATGCCGATAAGTAAGACTAAATACACCTAATATGACTTAGTTGCTTTAAAGAATATGATTAGGACTTAAGCATGAGTATAAATGATATGGTTGCAGCTTGTATAAATGTTCAATTTTCATGTTATTTTCATTTTGTATATGTATAAAAACCTATGGATTTTGAATTTCGAACTTGTTGAGTTCTACATGGAAGATTAACTGTTTTTCAGGTGAGGAGAATCCTGTTAAAGAGGGCAAAACAGGAGAGGATCAAGAAGCTTGAGTTTGAAGCTTTGACTATCTAGAAGTAGGTTATTTCTGTTTATTCAGTAGTAAGAGATATAATAGGTCTTATTTGAGCATAAGTGATGTATAATTAACGGATATTTAATGATTCAGGACATGAAACATTAGTTCTTTTTGTCAGTAGTTATTAATAGTAGATTTATCTTGTGGCAATGATAGTTGTATCATTTTATTCATGATATCTTGCGTGATTGCTCATCTGAAAAAATAGGTAAGTGGACTACGACCGAACCGGGTCGGCAGGGGTCTCTCTCTCTCTCTCTCTAACGAAGAAGGCAACAAGTCCGACCTTCATATAGCTAGCACTCGTGAAGAAACGGTAGCGGTTATGCAGAGGACCAAGGGATTGGCAGTTCAACGATATCGAGCAAAATGGCTCAACATGTAGCGGTTAAGATGAACCTGGGAGGACAACCTCTACCCCCACCTGCCCTCAAAAGGTCGATTTAGTTGTCTTTGCTGGCTATCTTGGAGACTGACTACAAGTGCTCTTTATTCGCATAATCATGGAGAAGTAATGGGGGCTGTAGGACACGGGTTTCTCTCGGAGGCGACTGGCAAGGTCAGTTGGTAGTGAACATTGTGAACCCTGTTTGATTGTGTCTTTCGATGCCAATAGCCATGTTTGCATGGATTTACATGTCAATGGTGTCTCGCTGCAAGGCGCCATGGGCACGCTAGATTTGCTGTGCCCGTGGATGACTCCTTTGGGGGCATGTGTGGTGTGCCTGTGGACGTCCAGGAAATCCCAATCCGGACCTGCGGCACCCTCCTGCTGAGCTTGGAACTTGTAAAAAAAATGAGGGGCAAAGATCTTGTCTTCCTTACGCGGTGAATGTGCATATATATCCTTTTGCCTTGAATGCAAATTTCTAAGACCTGGTCGACCTTCGAGAAGCCACACCTGGATCGAGCTACAAGTCTGATGGCTTACCCCATTTTTCTTGTCTCACTTCTTGGCCCTCCCCTTTTGTTAGTCTGTGTATTAGTAAAACACCGTCATTGGTCACCATCTTGCTCCTCGTCGTCACTTTTTGATTTTCGATCTGTGTCCCATTTTTCCAGAAACGAATGCGGAAATACAGAAAAAAAAAAACAAAATACTCGCTTTTGCATCTGCCTTTTGATATTTATTTTGATAATGTATTATTAATTATATTTTTCTTCTTCATAAAAGTTAACTAATAACATCAAAGACTTAACTTGAATCAAGTTACGCGGTACCTTTATTTTTTGAGCATTAAGTTATGCGGTACCACCGATGCTTTGTTTTTGATAAAGAACAATATTTTATAATGGGAGTTACAGGATCTTCCATCTTATTTTACTCTGATATATTATTAACCAACGAGAACACTATGTTGTAATTTAATGGACCTCATATTGCACGCAGTATATGATGGACAAGGTGCAGTAGCATCCCTTGCATTGTAATGTGTAATGGGTGAGTGTTACATTCTTTGTGACTTGTCAGTACCGATATACGCGAAGGGTGAGAGAGAAGAAAGGAGGGCAGATAATGATAGATTTATTTGTATGCACGAACTAATAAAATAAGACGGATGAATGGATGGGGAATGTGATAGAAAAAGTGGGAAAAATGATCTAGTTCCAAATTAGAGTGATTACTAAGGCAAGCAATTATATGCAATGACAACAGGGAAGAAGCAGATAACAACTTAGGGTCTATTTGGTATTCAGTAAATGTCGTACAAAAGTTTAGAGGAAAACTGTTTCATGATGGATTATTTGGTTATCCGTAAAAGTAATAATCAACAGAAAATGTGACGCATGAGTTGCCACAAATCCAGATTTTGGCATCCGGGGTGGATGCCATTTTCCAAGGGAGGCTTCAATGAGATATTGGGTGTCCACTGTCTAGTCCAGTCCTCTATCCTTGGAAAATGATTTTCAAATATAATACGTGGGTAATCATATTTATATTTAGATTTTTGTTTGCTCTTAGGTCCGTACAAATTTTTAATGTTTCATATTAGCTCATACAATCTTCATATTTGCTTTAAACCCCTACGCCTTGAACAGTTGAACGCTCCCTAAATATCCAAGGATTGTGGGGACTTTAAAGTAAATCGGAAGATTGCACAGACTAATAGCGGACAATGGGCAACCCGGGCGCCACGTGCCCACAAAAGATTGGACGGTTCTTGTTCTTTATTGTTTTATTCTTTATTTCTATTTCATATCATTTTATATTTTGTCAGGTCATACTTTTCTTAAATTTTAAGCACCGAAGTCACCGCAATGTCCCTTGAAAATAAGATCTGTTGGCAGTGGATACAAATAAGACAGCGCATTATAGCATCTATATATATATATATATATATATATATATATATATATATATTATTTTTTAAAATTCATAGAGATGGGGACAACCTAAGGAAGTCATTCAATATCATCTTTTTTGTCTTATTTTTATTTTTCCAAATTATTTTAATCATCTGATCCATAACTCCTTTAATGTTGCACCACCCCTATTTTTCTAGTATGTATATATGTATACTTGTTGCTGCAGTTGTCGGATAAAAGTTCATCATATAGCTGCGTGACCATTGCAACATGTTGCATCAAGCATGCATTACTCATACGGAATATTAAAAGATCGTAGGGACCGAAAAATAAAAAAATTCTTACATTCTCTTTGAAAGTTTTTTGTTTAGAACATGTTTCCCTCGTGCAAAAGTTTTACCGCAATCAAGTGGACCTTCTCTTAGCAATTCCGTATTGTGAAAATTCTCTTTCAAGAAAACAAATGTATGAAATTATTTTTAGGAAAATATTTTATTAGGGAACAAATAAATGAAAAGATTTTCAGGAAAATATTTTTAGAAGAATCAAACGACAGATTGGTTTTTATTTTCCTTGTAAAATTATTTTCTTAAAAAAACTTTTCTATTCACCCTTACTCCATTATCATATACCTGAGCTGGTTAAAGCCGCAATAACTCAAATGGTTCATCTAGACCCTAGTCTCGTTTGGTATCGGGCTAGTCCCGGGATATCCCTACCTCAACCTTGTTCTTTGTTTGGCAGCTTAAATTTCGTTGGGGACAAGGAATGTTAAGAGGATTAGGGTTAACCTTAAAAGTGGGCTTAGAAACGAGGTAACTCATTCCACCTTTTAGGTGGATTAAGTTAACTCACCTCTTATCTTTTTCTTATCTCTTGCATACTAAACGTATCTAAGAATAAGGATCGAGATAAACTATACTAGGATGACTTATGCTTATTCCTATTCATTTTTATCTCGATGCCAAATGAGATCTAAAGCTGCAAATTTGTCTGAGAGCAATATTTGCTGGGGATTTTTATTTTTTAGTTCCCATAAACTTTTAATATTATTAATAAGTTCTCGTAATTTAACTATTTACAAATAAATTCTCACAATCACAATTTTCTTACAAATAAGTTCTTTTAAGAGCTTATTTATAACATTCTCAGGGGCTAGTTTGTAAGTTTTAGGGGCCTTTCACTAATTTACAGTAGATTTTTAAAACTTATTTATAAATAGTTAGATTAGGAAGACTTATTTGTAATATCAAAAAATTATAAAAGTTAAAAAAGTAAAGATACCTATTTGCTGAAATATGGGCATTCCAGCGATGCTGAGTCGCGTTGTAATGCAGGTTGAGCATCAAAACATCTAACCGGACAATTCAGTATGCAACACTTCACATTGAAATTTCGGAGGGCAGGAAAGTCTAAAATGCATAGGAATAATGCGCATATTTCATTCATACAACATATATATCATTGCAAGGATATATCATTCTTATGTTATATATTTCGTTCCCACAATTATGTCATTTTCACACGAGTAATGTTTGGTACAATGCTTACCCAACGGGACATTGCAGTGAGAAAACAATATGTTGTTTTAAAGTTTTTAGGTCGAGCCCAATATGTTTGACCCATCCGAGTATAATGTCCGAGCAGATGATCTCAAAAAAAAAATTTGAAAAATAAAAAATCAAATTAAAAAAATACTTTTAATGGGCCGAGCCTGCTAATAGTTTTTGATTTTTTAATTTTTTTTAGATTATCCAATTGGGTATTTTGCTGTATGAATGGGTAGTCAGGTAGGATATACTAGGCCTGACCTTAAAAAAATATTTATTTATTTTTTGTTTACCCCTGCAATGCCCTCACTACAGTTAGGTAGGATAATGCAGCAGGTATAACTCTCTGCAAATAGTATACTGTTGAACGTGACCCAAGTCACTACATCCACATTAGGTAGATGGTTAACAAAAGTAATCCTTACGAGCTGAGGACTCTTGGTGATAAAAGAAGTCACGTCCCCATCATCACATTAAAGATAAAGAAACACTCTGTCCTCCTTCCTCTCTTTCTTTGGAGAGCCACCACTGATGTGCTCCAATGTACACTTTATTCTTACGATGGACATATCATTCTCGCGATTCATATATCATTTTCACATTGTATATTTTATTCTTACGGTGTATATGCCATTCTCATAATATATTTTATTCTTATAGGAGCGAATCTAAAACCTCATAGACTTTAACTTGTTGCACCGCAAGGCGGTGGTATTATGCCGTCTGTCGGTGTTTTTAATTATTCTCTTTTTAGGTCGGCTCAGAAATGTCTTATCCGACTGTACAATTTGATTTTGGATCAGACGATCGTGATCCTTCACCTTTTCAGCCAGGCCCCGCCACCTGTCAGCAAAACTGACAAACTCCTCATCAGGTTTCATCTTTTCGGCAATGAGGTCAGTGATGGACAAAGAGGGTGCAACTCTGTCCTGGTATCGTTGGATAAATTTGCGTGAAACGATACCGTAATCCTCTACTTCGTAGGGTTCTAAAGAAAAGAACTACTCAAGGGTTGGTCCCTCTAGAGATCTCCTGAACAAAAAGGCCAACGACCTCTTGTCGTTCTGCCAGAAAGACGATTCGTACATAAACTCCTTCAGATGTGTGAAGGGGTTACCAGTACCGTTGTACTTTCGGTACACTGGCATCTCAGAAGGTGGTAGGTGGAATACCGGCAGGCTCGGCAAATTGATTTCTGGCGCAGCTTTAACCCTCATCATCTTCTGGAGGTTGCTAAACTGCTCATCCATGCGCTGCATCTTGGCCAGCAACGCTTGCGTGGTCAGATCTGCCTGAGGAGGAGGAGGAGGTGGAGGTACTTGATAGGCCTGCTGCCTATAGTATGTTGGACAGGGGGGAAAATAAAGAGGAGGTCCGGCAGAGCTTCCGCCATGCCCGAGGGCATTTTGATAAGCAGGCGTTTGCGGTCTAGCCGGTTGCCTAGAGGATGAAAGCTGCGGCCCAGCTGGCCGAGAAGTGACGTGAAGGCCTTCCATGGCCTGATGGATGTAAGGAGGTTGAAGAGGAGGTTGTTGAGTAACAACATGGGGAGCCACAGGGTTCGGCTCAGCAGGCTGCATAGGTGCCTTCCCCTTCAGAATAGACTGGATCGCCTCGAACTGCTGAGGGTCCAGTCGGGAGGCAAGAACTCCCAAAGCGTTGACGAGATCCACAGGATCAGAGGATGAGGGATCATTCTGATTCATGTCCCCCTCAAGATCGGGATTAGGAATCGCATATTCATGCGGGGGAGGATCAGGATATCGATCATGGGGATGAAAGAGAGGGGTCCGGACATTCCCATCATGTCGATATGGAATGGGGGCAGAATTACGGGAGGCATCAGCATCTCTCCCGTTCTCATAGTTGTAATCAGAATCTCGAGGGGCATTAGCATCTTCCTCGTAGTTGATGATGGCGTCTTGAGCCATACTCAAGTCCCTGCCTAATCGCAGCAGCATGATGTTAGATTCTCTTTTTCAAAGATTTAACAAACAAGTTGCATAGAGATTAATCAATCAAGTGGATGCTTAACGTGATTTTAAGGTTCCTTGTTGAGTTATTTGAATTGGATTAAACCGCAAATTCGCTCAGGGAAAGGATCCTAGTCTCAGTTCAATTTCCACCGTTATTCTCTAGGGCTTTCTCTCACAACGCTTTCGGAATTTAGCCGGGACTTCAATTGGTACAACCAGCCTGATGATCAAGGAGGAATACCTTGATTTTGGGGACTTATGGAGGCCTTAACGTCAACTTCTCTAGTCTGATCAAGGGACCAACCCAATCAGAGAGAGTTGCTGACGTCAAGTAGTGTGTTCCTAAGAAAAGGAGGGTATTCGCCTCAATGCATATGTCCTGCGGCCTGGATGGCCTCTAATGCTTAATAGTAATGGGTAGCTAGCACTCAAACCACAAAAATCTGAGAACTGAAAAATAACTAAGAAACTGTCTGAATCGCGTCGATGGTAGTCGACGCTATTCAAAACAGAACTTAATTTTTTCGCAGAAACAGATGCAGACAGTAGAGAAGATATGAAGACAGAAAGGCGTCGTGGTGCGTTGACGCGGTTTTGAAACACGTCAGTGCTCCTAGACGCTTTTCAGTTCGCAGAAACAGTTTTGCAGGAGGATTTTCTGGGTTGAATCCTCCTCAAACAGGGTAAAAGCAGTAAATAATCAACTCATGCATATTTTTTTTAGTTCCATATTTTAACAGGATGATTTACTAACTAAACAACTAGAAAATCAATCAATCACACATCATTTTCATCACAAAAACAGCTTTTTAAACTAATCAAGGGGAGGACAAGATCTTGCCACTAGGGTGTGCACGTGGTGCACGAGGAAAATTAACTAAACTAAAACACTCACCAATTGGTGAGGACGTGTTAAGAGACACAAATGGTGCACCGTGGGTGCCCGATTGATGATAGCAAGAACAAAAAACTAAAAGATGGCGAGACCAAGTCCCACCGTGATCGCCAAAAATGCTGTAGGTGCTTAGAATGCTAGTGTGATTAACATAAAAAATCCTATGTTGTTTAGGTGCAAAATAAACCTATTAAAAACAGCAACTACGTGAAGTGATCGCCAGAAACTTTTGACTTAAAAGTTTCAAAAGGAGTTTTGATCGTCTACCTGTTTGAACGCGGAAGATGTTGAATCCTTGATTCCCCTCCTTCAGCCGGCTGAAGAAAGAGAGCCCTTTCTTTGTTCTTGCTGTTGGATTTGGAGTTGAAGTTGAGGATTTGAGGATCGTCCAAAGTTCTTGTGTTGAGTGCTTGACTTCCTTCTTTTGGTTTGTTGTTGTTGAGTGCAGCAGAAAGTATAGAAAGAGAAATAAAGAAATGATGAGAACTTAAGCAAAAGCAGAATCTATTCTAATCATGGTATTGAACATGCAACTAAACATCAAACTTACTTTCTGGGATGGCTTTTGAAATCCCTTTATCAAATAGGTTTTTTTTTAAAAGAAAAGAAATGAGGTTGTGATGTGTGTTGCATAGAGTGATTATGAAGAATGAGATTAATGGAGATGTAAAAACAAAAATGCAGAAATGAAACACTTATGCCGACTGGATGAAGCCTTGAATTAGATGAAGAATGGACGCCGACTTCTGGAAACAGCAGCGCTTCAGCGTTTGGACGTCGTTGCTTCGATCTTCAACTCGCTATCGATCATGCTTACGTTTCACTTCAAATCACGCTTAACTTAAAATCACACTTAACTTTTTACTCTTCAACATGTAAGGTATTTATAGGCTTCTTCTGCGTCCGCGATTAACATAGAAAAATCTAGGATTTATCTATTTTAACCGACAGATAAATACAGATTAATTCATCTTTATCTGTAATTATCTAAAACGCGTCCACCATGGCTGACGCCTTTCAGATTAATTAAAGATAAGGATAAACATCCGGGAAACTTATCTTTATCTGTATTAGCTAAAAAGCGTCTATATTGGCAGACATCTTTTACACTAATTAAGATAAGGATAAACATCCGGAAGGGAAGTAGAAATAGCCTAGGAAACCTAAAACGCGTCATGTCTCACAGACGCCTTTTAGCTAAATCAATTTATTAAAATTCAAATTTAAACGTTAAAATAAACTCTAAATGACGTCCACATGGGTCGACGTCTTTTATAATTCTTCATATTTTGACTGAAATTTGAGCTAAAATCAATTTAATTGATTAACTTAATCATGTCTGTTAAACCCGACACTTAAAAAGATCAATAAAAATTAATCAATGATCAAATATCAGACCATTATGAGGCATTATTATATGATATGAAATTTACTCGAAATGACGTCAAAATTAGCGTGTCTACAGCTGCCTCACCTTGGCATCGTCTTTGCAAGGGAGTGAAATGGAATGGAATGTACTGAAAAGGTGATGCCAAGGTGTGATGAGACACGCTCTTAACATCACATGATTAGAATTTTTCTCGAAATTATCAATGAAGATAGCTCAAAGAAATCAATGGAATCAATCCTGTCTGGATGAGGTAGACAAGGAAATAAAATAAAGTCGATCAACCTCCTCGGAGTGGGAAGTACCCCAGGTCATAGACACTGCAGGTTTCATCATGGGGAGCGTTTGCCAGCCAATGTGGACGTGCTGCAGCCATGATGGATCTTAAAAGAAAACAAGAAATATTGGATAAAGAATCCAAGAAAGGATAGAATTCCAATGACATCTTCAAGCGAACCTCAAAGATAATCAAGATACTCAATTTAAAATGGAATATTTCATATCATGTTTGAAATTATTTGATTAATGGTCTGAAACTTAATCAGCAATCAATTCTTATCACAATGATTTCAAAGTCCTATATGATGCATGCTGGGCTAAAAGAAAAATATAAAGTTAAATAAAATATAAATTAATCAAGGATAATATTGCTAAATTGTCATTAATGAGTCAAGAAACCAATTATTGTAATCCAGTACTAAGCCGAAGCTCGTTTATCCACGCACCGTTTCACAAAAGTGGAACCATCGTCCTCACTAATTAACAAACCAACGGCCTATCCATGCGATTAAGAATTCTCTGGAATTATCACTGTTTTTGTTATAGAGGAACTCAAATTCCAGTTTCATCAAAACCACAAGGTCCTTGATATACTCTAATAAATACTTAATATATAGTAATGCAAATGATTTACATGGAAGAGTACAAGGGTAGAAATAACCGTCTTTTTAGCCACGGTCAGAACTTCTTGACTCTCATAATGGGATCTTCTTGATATTTCCAGCTTTCTCTGATTTTCTTTAAATTTTCTGTAATCAAAATTATTAATAATTCCAAACAAATATTCAATTTAAACAACCAAAACATGGAATTTCGGGAAAATGATAAAAAAAAGATGAAACGCGTCGTGTCGCGCAGACGCCATTCAGTGTTGAAACGCGTCAGTTCTCCTCGAAGCCTTTTACTCACAGAAACAGGTTTCTGGCTGTTCTCTACTCGGATTCCAACTCTACCAATGCACATCCCTTTTCTAATCCGGAAAAGTCTTCTTAGGATCGCAATTCCTTCTATATAAACATTCTTAGGTTATTTCCAAACAATCCTACCATAATCTAAAGATCCTAAGTTGAGTTTTCTTCCAAAGTTTCAAGGTTTCTTCAAGGTTTCCAAGGTTTCTAAGCTTCAAGAAGGAGGAACTCCGAAAAAGGGGATGGATTCTTCAAACAAGAGGATGAAGATGTCTCTAGAGAAGTTCTCCAACGTGGAAAATCACCTCAATGGAAGAGATCCTAATCTTCAAGTAAGTTAAATCAACTTCTCTTCAATTCTTCTTCATGTTCTTCGTGTTCTTCATCATATTCTTTGTCATGTTCTTCATATTACTCTCCTTTCGTTTTCAGAATTATCCCTTGTTTCCTGGCCCAAGGAAGTTCACCTCTCTCCCTTGGATTCGTAAGCTTGCAAAAAGTGTTAAGCTTTCCATGCAAGTTTTCATATTCAAGTGGAATCTTCAAGGTCTTGTGGTGCTTGCCAAGAATTACAAAAGTTCGAACGTAGATTGGGCGGCTATGGGTGCCTTGATTGAGTGGTGGCATCCCCAAACTCATACGTTCTTCTTCCAAGACTTCGAGTGCACGATCCTTCTAGAGGAGGCGGAGCTTCTATTGGGTCTCCCAAAGACAAAAGACAACAAAGATAAGATAGCTTTGACAAAAGAAAGAATCACCGATCAACAATTGTTGACATCAATCATGAAGGATCCTTCAGAAGCTAGAGGATGCCTTACCAAAAAGGGAATCAATCTTGCAAAGCTCGCTGAGTGGACTCTATATGAAATTGATGATCTAAGGGAGGATGAAGCGGAGGATGTGACGAAAGCTTTAGTCACATGCCTTACCGGTGCCTTGTTCTTCCCCGCACAAGACAATATCTTGGAAGATGATCAGGTCAGTGCTATTTGCGCAATCTTCGAAGGTAAATCCATTAGCATTGCACTCTTGGCATATCTTTATAGCGGGCTTTCTGCGGCATCTGTGGGCCGCCCTCCTTATGGATGCATGTTACTCTTTGCCTTATGGGTTGAACTTCACTTTAAATTTGAGTACAGCAAGAAAAGGCCTTTGAATCCATCTCGGATTTTCTTGAGTAGTCCAATTCATTGCATTGCTAACATTATAAAGTTCAATGAGCACATGGTTAACAAGGTTCCAAAACTCAAGACCCGGGCCAACTGGAGAGAGTATTTAAAGCTCATGACATCCGACATATTCGACTCGTCTCCGCTTGCTCTTGTTGGAAAGCCTGTTTGGGTGCGCCGTGCAGCAGGAGCAGATCTTAAGTTGATTGGAGCCACCGAGTTCGTGCTATACAATCCACACCGGTGCCTTACTCAACTTAGCTTGGGCCGCCGTGAATTCCCTGAGTTCTCTCCCACACTCCCAATCAAGAAGCGTGACTTGGAATCCGATGAAGATTATGAAGCCATACAAATCATCACTACCTTATGGAACCTTGGCTTTAGTTACCGTGTAAAATCCTCTAAAGATAGAGATAGAGGATTAAAATTTCCATACCTTAAAAGTCTTCATGAAATTCTTCCTTAAATGTCCTCTTTCTCCTTTTTTCTTTATGATGTAATAAAGATTTTCATTGAATAAAGAACGATTTTTCATGCCTTGAAACTTTTCCTTAACTTCCTGTGATGTGCACATGATTTTTCCTTTAGTAAAAACTTGATTTTTCCTGAAAATTCAACAGTTCGGGTTCTGTTAAATGTAAAACGCGTCCACTCAGAAAGACGCCTTTCAACCATAATTCCTTTTCCAGAAATTCAATTTAATCCTCAAAAACCTGATTAAACCTTAAAATGCGTCGTCGCGTATTGACGCCTTTAAAATCTCTCTCTTACTTTTTCCAGAATTCTGCCATTAATTCCGTGATTAATTCTCTGAAATGCGTCAACACACAAAGACGCCTTTAATCATTTTCCTCTGTACGGCTCTAACCAGAAACTTGAAACGCGTCAAGATATGTGGACGTGTTTAAATCAATTTCAAACAGCTGTCTTTGCCGCCTCAACTTATGCGCCACAAAACGCGTCTGTCTGAGTCGACGCCTTTCAACCTTTTCATTACAGACCCGCGAAGGCCCCCTTTTCTTCCTCACTTTTCACCCTATCTTTCTTTCTCTTCACCGGCGACCGAGCTCCGGCGATCTCACTCTCTCCCCCTCGAAAACTCCCTTCTCGAGCTATGGAACACGGTGAGGGCTCTAGGAAAAAGAAGGCCTTGGCCAAGAGAAGGCGGAGGCACGAAGAAGAAGCCCCCGAGGAGGTCCCGGCGATGCTAGCCGAGGCGGCGGCCTTTTTGGAGGAGGAACTCCCTCCACCGGCACCCATGGCGGTGGAAGAAGAAGAGGAGGGCGACCTCCACACGGTAAGCTCCCTGTGGTTTGAATGGATGAGGAAAAAGAGGGGAGAAAGGGGTTCTTCAAGAACCCGGAATCTGGACTTGAAATGCGTCCAGACCAGGTGACGCCATTCAAAAGGCGTCGCCATAGGCTGACGTCTTTCAAGCTAAATTCTGAATTTTTAATTAGGTAGAAAATAATTTTGAATTGCGTCAGGGAGTGTGGACGTGTTTTGAAAAACGTCAGTGTGTGCTGACGCCTTTCAAAACAGAAGTGATTTTTTCTGTTTTTATTCATTACTGACCCTATTTTTTATGTTTTTTTTATTTATTTGCAGGGAGTGATGAGGGCCAGAATTTCATGGGACTTAGTAGTAGGGGCTTATAGGGGTCTCCCGGATTTTCAGAAGGCGCGCCTGCGCCGGATGGGATTCGGCGAGATACTAGACATTGAGCCATTTTGGCTCGATCTAGTCCTCCTGCAGGCATTGCGGGAGAGGTGGCATGCGGAAAGCCGTGCTTTCCTAATGCCATGGGGGCATATGGTCCCCACCCTAGAGGATGTGGCCAGGATTACTGGCCTCAGGGTAGAGGGCCGACCAGTTAGTAGGGTTACTTACCCCAACTATCAGGGATTAGCAGAGGCTCTATTAGGGATAGAGGTGTCCAGCCTAGGCAAAGAGTCTAGGATGGTTCATAGGGTAGAAGTAGAGGCTGCCTTAGGTTTGGATGAGCCCCGGCGTCGGTCCGACGAGACCCGGGAAGAGTTTAGGGATAGGCTAGCCGAGTCATCCTCCTCCGTCTATTGCAGCGACCAGAGTCAGGGGGAGGAGGTAGATAGACAGCTTAGGGTCTTCTTAGTTTTCTTCTTTAGTCGGTTGCTCTTCGGTACGAAGGGCGACCACATCCACTGTAGGTTTCTTTATCTGTTAGATGACTTAGATAGCTTAGGAGAGTATGCCTGGGGTGCGGCCCTTCTGGCCCATCTCTTTGCCGATCTGTCTGCAGTCACGCCGGACCGTGAGACCACTGTCAGCGGCTTCTCGCCGTTCCTCCAGGTATTAAGTTATTTAATTATTTGTTTATGATATGCAATGCAATATGATATGATGCTTTTTCCTAACTTATATGTTCATGAATGCAGGTTTGGAGTTACTATTACTTCCCGCTCGGCAGAGCGCGGATCACGAGACCCAGCACCGTCCCATTGGCCTACCGTTGGCAGCCAATTGTGGACACGGCTCCACAGCACCATCAGTTGACGTCCCTCCGTCGTCAGTTCCTGGATTACCCAGAGCTCCTGGTAAGTTTTTAACTTGTTCAATTTTATTAAATGCAATCTTTTATTCTTAAATGCAATTTATTTAATGAATGCATCTAATCTATATACAGGTGATCTGGCGCCCGTACCTTGGTATGGGCGAGGAGGGTTAGCCGTGGGTGACGGCTGGCAGGAGGAGGTTCGGCAGGCAGATATGGCTACACTGCATGAATGAAATCGAGCCCCTCCGCCTCCGGCTCGTGATGAGGACCCTGGGCCTCCACCAGGAGTGGATCGATGAGGAGGTCCCGGAGGACATCGGGAGGAGCATGAGGGGCAAGCAAGCCCTCACAGATTGGCGTGCGAAATTCCCGGAGCAATATGAAGACTGGCATCACCGGGGTGTCAGAGTGGAGTCACGGGCGGAGAGTAGCGAGGCCTACCTCCAGCAGTACCGGGCTCACTACGCCGATCAGCTTCGGCTCCTCCGACCACTCGATGTAAGTATGCATTTATGCGTCTTTAATTTTATTATTATCTTGATTTATATTTGTGAATGAATGTATATATGTGCGATATGCAGGATGCACGTGACGCGGTCATCATCGACCTCCGGGCCCGCCTACATGATGCGGAGGCCCAGCTAGAACAAGTCCAGAAAGAGTTATTTGACCTGGTATGTATGCATGAATATGAGTGCATTAATTAATTAACTGTTTTGGCGATTAATCACTGACAGTTGTCTTCCGGTGCAGCGAGCCGTCTACACCCAGGCGGCTCCCCCTACCCACGGAGCGTCATCATCCTCCTCTTCCGCCTACGACGCTGCTCTGGCTGACCTCCGGAGTCAGCTTGCCTCCACCATCCACCGAGCTTCTCTTGCGGAGGAGGACCGCGCTGCTCGGGTAAGTTTTTCAACTTTTCGACTTCTGAATTTGACTTGATTTCCTTGAACTAACAATGACTTTTATCCAGGTTGCTGAGCTTCAGGAAGCCCTTCAGAGGGCTGAAGCGGAGCTGGAGTATGCCCGTGTTGCAGAGGCTCGCGCCGAGGCTGATGCTGCGCGGATCCGGGCTCTGGAGGAGCAGGTGGCATGTCTCTCTACTGGAGACCTTGCACGCCTCCAGATTCGTCTGGAGGTTGTGACTGAGGAGAGAGATCGCGACCGCCTTCGACTGGAGAGTCTTCAGGGTCGGCTGTCAGTCGCGGAGCATGAGCGCAAGATGGTGGAGGAGCGATATCAGCGAGCTCGGCAGCGTGCCCACGAGCGTAGTCTGACCAGTGCCTTCACGGCCAGTGTCGCCATGTCTTCTGGCCAGGCGGGTCCAAGCGCGATGGGGCCGCCTCCACCTCCTAGTCGAGGGCCAGTACCGGATGCGCCTGACGAGGCTCAGAGCCAGCTCGACGAGGGCGGAGGGGAGAGTCAGCCTTAAGGGCTCATGTATCTTCTTTTTTTTTGTATCATGTACAAAACACCTTCTAATGATATATATGAAAGTTTTTGAGCTCCAATCTTGTGTTCCTGTGCTTGTCTTGTATCACTTAACAAACAGGTTAAGTATCTATTTAGGCTTAGCCCCTTGCCTGACCAAATAAATGGTCAATTAATTTTTCCTTCGATAAATGGTCAAGGGGCATAGCCTTTATTAACAAAGGTAATGAGAATAATCAAACTTAAGCAAAATGCAACATACAAGCAAATAGATGCTTACTGAAAATAAAAGGAATGAAACATACTAAATGCAACAAGCAAATGCTAATTGAAATATTTTTGTTGTTTTGAAATATTCATTTTTGTTTGGGTTTTGAAATATATGCTTTTTTTTGAATTTTGGACATATATATTTTTTTGAATTTTTGACATATGTATTTTTTTTTTATTTTTGACATATGTATTTTTTTTGGATTTTTGACATATGTATTTTTTTTGATTTTTGACATATGTATTTTTTTTGAATTTTTGACATAAAGACCAGTATGGTACTCAGATCAAAAGATCATATTCATTTATTAACTTAATTTTCAAATTGTTCTTTAACAACTTAACTTAAACCCATCGTGTTTGAATTTGTGTTTCCATTCGTGATCCCATTTGATGATTTGATCCTTAGTCCATCTAAGCCATTCCTTAAGTTTAGAGTACACCTCTTTAGAAGGAAAAGAAGAATAAGTTTAGAAAGCCCATGAGAAGGTTCCGGAGACTTAAAAAGATGTTCCTTTCCTACCCTAATATCCGTTGGGGTTCAATCATTTCATTCCGGGGTATTTATCGACCTTGCGTTCCCTTTCATTTCATTTCATGGGCTTGATGTAACGTTTGTAATGTAATGGCCTTTTTGATTTGACATTTGGATTTTGCCTTTTTGTTTTTGCTTTTTCTATTCTTTTTTCTTCTTCGGGACGGATCTCCCCCTTTTTTTTATGACGGCCTCCTACTAAGATGGCGGGTATTCTTGGTAGTCTATTCTAAGCCTCGTTCCGACATCATGGGCCGAGTATAAAACATAATTTTTGCTTTAAAAAGAATGATTTGTACTTTACCCTTTTAGTCAAGCTTTTGATATTCTTTAGGACTTGGCATCTCTTGTTACTCACGAATCAAACGTGTCAGTGTGTGTAATAATGTATTGGAAGTTAAGTTATCCAGACTAACAAAGAAATTTGAGTTTATAAATTTTCTGATTCCACTGGTCTTTGTACCATACTGATCGACTCTTTAACCTAAGGGTAGTATTTCTTAAGATGTAAACCATTCCAGGGATGATTTAGCTCTTCTCCTTCTGCATTAACAAGACGATAAGCATTACCAGGAAAAGCGTGCGATACAACATAAGGTCCTTCCCAGTTGGGTTGGAGCTTAGAACGCGGACCACCAGGTTTTACAAAAATCTTTTTGACGACCATTTCACCGACTTTGAACTTTCGTTCAATGACTTTCTTTTGATAAAAACGTGCTAGTCTATTTTGATAGACTTTTGCATGATTAGCGGCTGACCATCTTTTCTCGTCTAAAAGTTCCAATTGAGCAATGAGTGCTGAACGATGTTCATCAATAGAAAATTCCTTATTCAATTGTACTCTTAATGACGGTATGAGGATCTCATATGGAACTACCGCCTCCATTCCAAATGTTAAGGAATAAGGAGTTTGCCCAGTAGGCGTGCGGATCGAAGTTCGGTAGGCCCATAGAGCCTCAACCAATTTTTCTGGCTAGTCTGCGAATTTATTAGATTTGCACGTCTTTTTGATGATTTTTATCAAAGTCTTATTTGTTGCCTTTGCTTGGCCATTGCCTTGCGGATAATAAGGAGACGAATGATGCAATGCAATTTTATACCTGTTGCAGAGGTCCTTCAATTCTTGTGACACGAACTGCGGTCCGTTGTCGGTGACGATGGTGCTTGGAATTCCAAATCGGGTGATGATGTTCTTCAAGATGAACTTGCAGACGGTTGATGCTTTGATCTCCACATACGCTTCAGCTTCTGCCCATTTGGTGAAGTATTCCGTTGCCGTGAGAATGAAAGATTTTTGCTTGATGCCGGAATCTGGATTACCAAGGGGTCCAATAATGTCGAAAGCCCACATGGAGAAAGGCCACGGGGAAGAAACAGGATGGAGTGAAGATGCAGGAGAATGAATTTTGCCGGCGTGAAGTTGACACTTAGCACACCTACGGACATATCCTACGCAGTCTTCTTCCATGGTTGGCCAATAAAATCCTTGTATAAGGATCTTCTTTGCTAGCATCTGTCCATTGACATGGCCACCACAAACTCCACTATGAGCTCCTTCCATAACCTTCCAAAGGTCATCCTCGTCTAGACATCTCAGAAAAACTCCATCAAAACCTCTCTTATACAATGCTCCCCCAACTAGGGTGTATCGTTGAGCAATTCTCCTGATAGCTCTCTTCTCCTCAGTTGTAGCTTCCTCAGGATACGATTGATCTTCACAATATTTGGCAATTTCATAATACCATGGCTTCTGTTCATTATCCATCTCTTCTAACAGCTCTATTAACATAATTTCTTTCTTTTCAATGATATCTCCGTCTCTGACTTTCTTCAGCAACTTCTCCTTAGTTCTAAGAAATGAAGGGTCTTTCACGGCAGGTGAAAGACGCCTATGAACTATGATATATTCGGATTGCTTGCTGATTGGAAAATTAAGAGAAGATGCCAATGAAGCTAGAGCGTCAGCTAAGATGTTTTGATTCCTAGGGACATGGACAAAGATCAATTTTGTGAAAAGCTTTGAGTAAGCAGAAGTAAGTTCTTGATAAGGCTTGAGCTTAGGATCAAGAGTTCGATACTTGGTCAGCACTTGGCGAAGAATTAGTTGGCTATCACCCACAATCCTGAGTTTGGTGGCACCATGAAAATGAGCAGCCTCGAGGCCAGCAAGGAGTGCCTCGTATTCAGCTATATTGTTGGTGACTGGAAAATCAAGCTGAAAGGCTTGTGGAATGGTGACACCTTCAGGTGATAACAGAACGATACTGATCCCCTTTCCATGAGAATTCAGAGCTCCGTCAAAATGCAGAGTCCACATATCATCTCTGATTTGATTTACGGACATCAGTTCCTCATCCGGAAACTCTGATCGTACTGGATCAAATCGAAGAAGGGGGTGATGAGCGAGATGTTCGGCTATGGCATAGCCCTTGATTGCTTTCTGCTGAATATAAATGATATCGAATTGAGATAGAAAGCTTTGCCATCGCGCTAACCTATCAGTAAGAACAGATTTCTCCAGAAGGAATTTGATCGGATTCATCCTAGCGATGAGATGGACTTCATGGGCCAGAAAATAATGCTTTAATTTCTGCACAACCCAAACCAATGCTGCACATGTTTTGTCCATCGCTGTATATCTCTGTTCAGCGGGGTTGAGAAGTTTAAAGAGATAGTAGGCTGCCCTCTCTTTTCTTTCTTCATCTTCTTGTGCTAGGACAGCCCCCACTGCATCATCCAGGACTGAAATGTAAAGTATCAATGGTTTGCCTGGAGATGGTGGTCTCAAAACAGGAGGACTTGCTAAATAGTTCTTTAATCCATCGAATGCCTCCTGACACTTATCGTCCCAATTAAATTTTACTCTCGGCTTAGTAAGCTCGTAAACGGCTTACACCTTTGTGAGTGCTGGGAGACAAAGCGGCGAACAAATTGTAACCTCCCGATTAATCCTCTCAACTCTTTCAAGTTTTTGGGAGGTGGTATTTCTCTAATAGCCTTCACCTTATTGGGATCGATCTCAACTCCCCGTTTGCTGACAATAAATCTAAGCAATTTTCCTGAAGATACCCCGAATACACATTTCTTGGGGTTCATCTTTAACTGATATTCTCTCGATCTCTCTAATACCCTTGCCAGAACTTTGGCGTGCTCAGCATTTGTCTTAGATTTAACCAATAAATCATCCACATACACTTCCAGATCTATGTGCATCATGTCATGAAATATTGCCATCATGGCCCTTTGATAAGTGGCTCCAGCATTCTTTAATCCAAATGGCATGACAATATAGCAATATGTTCCCCAAGGTGTAGTGAATGACGTTTTTTCTTGATCTTCTTCTGCCAGCTTAATCTGATTGTATCCTGAAAATCCGTCCATAAACGATAAGGTCTCATAGCCAGCAGTGTTATCAATGAGTACATCGATATGAGGCAATGGAAAATCATCTTTAGGACACACCCGGTTCAAATCGCGGAAGTCAATGCAAATTCTGACCTTTCCGTCCTTCTTCATAACCGGGACTATGTTGGCCACCCATTGTGGATAAAGGACAACTATAATAAATTTGGCTTTATGTAATTTGTCGACCTCTTCCTTCATCTTTAGAGCCATCTGTGGGTGGAATCGCTTTAGTTTCTGCTTGACAGGGCTAGCTTCTTCCTTTAACGTCAATCTGTGTTCAACTAAAGATGAGTCTAACCCCGGCATATCTTCATAACTCCAGGCGAAAGTGTCCTTGTAGTCCTTAAGTACTTGTACCATTGCCTTCTCATCCTCTGTAGAAAGATTTTTGCTGACGAGGACAACCTAAGGTTCGTCTTCAGTCCCTAAATTGATTTCTTTGGTGGGCTCTTCTACGGCAGCTGAGGGTTCATCGAATCTCTTCACTCCACTAGCATAAGCCTCAGCTGCGTCCTCGTCATCTTCCTCATTCTCAACAATGGGGTCTTTTTCATGCACTAACTCATATACCCCGTACCCATCATTGACTGACTCATCATTCATACAGTCTTCTGGCATCTGAATTGGATTTTCTAAAAACTGAGGGATCAAAGAGCAAGAAAAGCATCTATCAGCTAAGCCCTGGAGGTATCTATCTGGAATTCGCCTACCCTTAGGCTTCCTAGACTTCCTAACCTGACTAAAATTAGACTGCCTAACTTCACTAAACTCCCTATTATGACCTAATGAAGATGAAACAGGATGGAAATCCTGGGATACAAGTGGAAATACAAGAGAATCCTCCTGAGGGGAGGGACAGAGTAGATCTAAGAGAGAATCTTGACCGAAGGACCCGCGTGACGGGGTGCGATCGGACAAGTAAGATGTTTCCTCGATAAGGATCTGAGAGGAATTTGTTGTAAAATTGGCATTTTTTTTTTGATATCAGAGGAATTAAACATGAAACATGAGTGAATACAGATGGAAGGAGAATCAGGTGGAGGAAGTGGCACCAAGGCCAGAGGGTTGGGGGGATCATATAGTAATATGTCCCAGATCAAATCATACATCCTCTCTAGATCGAGAGGAGGTTGTGGAGTAAGGTCCCGAGGGGACAGAGTAATCATAACGGGCGGAGCCCGTGGAATATCTTCAATAATGACCCACGACCAAGTCGGGGTCAAGAGCAATGTGCGAAATAGAGTATGGAGCATGAAGACATGTGAAGGATATGTCCCCCTCCATAGCAGATCTGTAGTGTAACCAGCTTCATAGGGGTCATCTGGCTCCCCTTCGTCGGTCTCTTCAGACAGCAATATCCGCTTATCAAAGATGGCACCAGGGCTTTCAATCAGCTCGTCAATCTGCGGCGGCCACTTGGGTTCTGCAGGATCTAAGAACAATCTGTTCAGTGCAATGTAAAGGTCTCTCAGATCGAACCACCTGTACCATTCGCATTCAGGATCATGGAATTTTCTCCTTTTCATAGGCTGCAGAGCCTCCAAGGATTGGTACGTAAGTAGTTCTGAGCAATGCCTGGCTAAGTCCCTCCCATATATGTCATGGAAGTCAAAACACGAGGTAATGACCACCGTGTTGTCGTGGCTAAGTATGGGCCCCTTCACAAAGTGTGTATACAGGGTCCATGTTAGGGGAGCTCGGCCTTCTTTGGGTGGTGTAGACATTGTCGCCATGATTTTTCGACCTTCTTCGATCTCTGCTTGCTGAACCAGATCTTGCTTCAATCTTCTTGGCCTATAGCCCAGACCACTTCCAGGTGCTGCTCGATGACCTTTAACAGGAGTGGTCCTGCCTTGCAACTGTGTGCCCAGACCGTTCCTAGGATCATAGCCGTTCTTCATCATAATTCTCCATCCTGGGGTACTCATGCACTTCCCCCTTTTTATGGCATCTAACGGGTATGGAGAAATAGTGGCGGCTTTCAGAGGATCAGCTACTGGACGGTAGACCTGTAATACTGACAGAAAAGGTTGTCGGCCAGGTAAAGCAGTAGATTTAACATTCAAGGTATGAGCAGCAGCAAGGATCGGCATGCTCATCACTTTAATAATTCGTCCTTTGAAAGGGAATTTGAGGCATTGGTGATTCGTAGAAGGAATCGCCTTAAGAGTTTTGATATAAGGACGACCCAAAATGGCATTTATAGAAGGGTCGATTTCTAGGATGTGAAATTCGACCTCTGCATGACTTACAGGGCCTAGCTCTACCTTCAAATAAACCATTCCCAGAGGGGAACGGGTAGAATTGTCATATGCTGTCACAGAGATGGGGCTAGGCAGTCATTTTTCTTTGGGCACACCGCACAGCTCCAGGGTCTTCGGAGGTAAAACATTGATCGAAGCCCCTATATCTACCAGGCATGCATCCACGGCCTTCTTGCAGATGTTGACCGTGATGCTCAAAGCCATGCTTCTGGCTACTGGCGGTGCTAGTTCCGACGTGTGAAATGTAATGGAGGGCTGATCCCCCTGAGGAACTAGTAGTGCTGCAATTTTTTCTACCGGCACGTCTTCGTTGACCATCACCTTCTGTAGATATTCGATTAAGGCTTCTTGGTGACTCTTCGATCTCTTGATCAATTCAAGTACAGTGATCCGTGCCGGTGTTCTGTCTAGATGTTTCAACAAGTCATATTGAGTGCCTGGTGCACTCTCTTCATTATGGGCTTCCTCAGTCGGCTGTGATGGGCCATCTCTAACTGTGGACTGAGGAAAGACTTTGTTGAAAATCCTTCCACTTCGGAGCGCATGTTCCTCAACCGTGGAGGATCCGGGTGGCACCTTAAGTACCGCAGGGTTGGATGGTGCGGATGATGTAGAGGGCTGGTATGTAGGTGATGGCGTAGGGCTAGGTGGTGATGGCGCGGTGCGGATTAGAGGCCTAGATGGTTGGATGGTGTATGGGTAAGTGGTTGGTGAAGTGGGGAATGGCACGCGTAATAGCGGTTTGGATGGTAAGGGGGTATCTGGGTGAGCGGTAGTGGTAGCGGGTGAAGTAGGGAATGGTACGCGGAGTAATGGCCTGGATGGTAGGAGGGGCGCGTAATTGGTTTGCGGTGGGTTATATGATGGAGGCGTAGGAGTGTGGGGCGTAATGGGCTTAAGGAAGGCGGGTAGTGGTAATGGGTTATTGGGTGCGGGCGAGTGATATGTGGGTGTCGGTAGAGGGGTGATGATAATGGGTTGCGGCCTGGGTATGTGGAGGGTACGGCGCGGTGGTCGTTCTGCGGTACTGGGAATTTGACCCGTTGAACAAAGAGAGGAAGAGTCCTCTATTCTCCACTGTTGCCCACGGTCAGCCTCAGACTGGCTGTTCGTCAAGATAGGGGCAACTTGGTTTTGGTTCTGATGCTCTGGGAGTGGATTCTGCACTATGCCCATATTGGGTGGTGGTGTTGCTTGTGCTGGTGGTCTTGCTTGCTGCTGCTGCTGTGGTCTTCTCGCCTTCAGGGCTGATATATACTTTTTCATCTCCTCCCAGTCTATGCCGCCCTGCTCATTGAGATCATGAATATAATCTCTGAACTGGAAGCAGGTGTCGATGGTATGCCCAAGTTGCCTATGGAAGTAGGAATACCTGGACGTGTCGGCATTTTGAGGCCAGACGGCCTTTTCCCTTGGTAAAACTAAGGCATTAGCTGCCATTAGAGCACTGAAGATATCTGCCAAGGATTCTGGGAGGGCCGGGTATTCTGCCCTCTTCGGGCCTGGAGGTCTCCTCTGCTGGTTGTAGTCACCAGGAGGAGGGACATTATGGTACGCCGGCGGTGCACGCGGCTGGTACTGCTGCTGCTGTTACTGATATTACTGTTGTTGGGGTTGCTGGTACTGCTGTTGCCGTTGCGGCGGCTGCTGTAGCTGTTGCTGGTTCTGGTTCTGGTTCGGCTGCTGGGGCCGTTGATATTGTTGCTGATAATGGGGGTTCTGCTGCTGCCTGTACCCCTGCTGGTTTGGCTGCGGTGGCCTCTGGTACTGCTGCTGGTTCCTCACGAATTGGGGCGAGTTATTATTCATGCTACTAACTTGCTCGTGAGAGAGCGTGCCCTCAGTAGTCGGACCTGTGCTGGGAGAGTTTGGCACTGCAGGCTTCCGGGGTGGAGGCCTGCTAGGTCTGTGAGGATCAAAGACGCTAGAGAACGTAGCGTCCTTGAAGGCATTTTGGCAGTACCGTGCTCTTTCATAGAGCTCTGCCATGTTGGTCAGATTGTTCAAGGAGAGGACTAACTTGAATTGGGGCGTGGAGTTGGAAATTAACATCTTCACTTGTTCGGACTCGGACAAGTGATCCTTCACCTTTTCAGCCAGGCCCCGCCACCTGTCAGCAAAACTGACAAACTCCTCATCAGGTTTCATCTTTTCGGCAATGAGGTCAGTGATGGACAAAGATGGTGCAACTCTGTCCTGGTATCGTTGGATAAATTTGCGTGAAACGATACCGTAATCCTCTACTTCGGAGGGTTCTAAAGAAAAGAACCACTCAAGGGCTGGTCCCTCTGGAGATCTCCTGAACAAAAAGGCCAACGACCTCTTGTCGTTCTGCCAGAAAGACGATTCGTACATAAACTCCTTCAGATGTGTGAAGGGGTTACCAGTACCGTTGTACTTTCGGTAAACTGGCATCTCAGAGGGTGGTAGGTGGAATACCGGCAGGCTCGGCAAATTGATTTCTGGCGCAGCTTTAACCCCCATCATCTTCTGGAGGTTGCTAAACTGCTCATCCATGCGCTGCATCTTGGCCAGCAACGCTTGCGTGGTCAGATCTGCCTGGGGAGGAGGAGGAGGTGGAGGTACTTGATAGGCCTGCTGCCTATAGTATGTTGGACAGGGGGGAAAATAAAGAGGAGGTCCGGCAGAGCTTCCGCCATGCCCGAGGGCATTTTGATAAGCAGGCATTTGCGGTCTAGCCGGTTGCCTAGAGGATGAAAGATGCGGCCCAGCTGGCCGAGAAGTGACGTGAAGGCCTTCCATGGCCTGATGGATGTAAGGAGGTTGAAGAGGAGGTTGTTGAGTAACAACAGGGGGAGCCACATGGTTCGGCTCAGCAGGCTGCATAGGTGCCTTCCCCTTCAGAATAGACTGGATCGCCTCGAACTGCTGAGGGTCCAGTCGGGAGGCAAGAACTCCCAAAGCGTTGACGAGATCCACAGGATCAGAGGATGAGGGATCATTCTGATTCATGTCCCCCTCAAGATCGGGATTAGGAATCGCATATTCATGCGGGGGAGGATCAGGATATCGATCATGGGGATGAAAGAGAGGGGTCCGGACATTCCCATCATGTCGATATGGAATGGGGGCAGAATTACGGGAGGCATCAGCATCTCTCCCGTTCTCATAGTTGTAATCAGAATCTCGAGGGGCATTAGCATCTCCCTCGTAGTTGATGATGTCGTCTTGAGCCATACTCAAGTCCCTGCCTGATCGCAGCAGCATGATGTTAGATTCTCTTTTTCAAAGATTTAACAAACAAGTTGCACAGAGATTAATCAATCAAGTGGATGCTTAACGTGATTTTAAGGTTCCTTGTTGAGTTATTTGAATTGGATTAAACCGCAAATTCGCTCAGGGAAAGGATCCTAGTCTCAGTTCAATTTCCACCGTTATTCTCTAGGGCTTTCTCTCACAACGCTTTCGGAATCTAGCCGGGACTTCAATTGGTACAACCAGCCTGATGATCAAGGAGGAATACCTTGATTTTGGGGACTTATGGAGGCCTTAACGTCAACTTCTCTAGTCTGATCAAGGGACCAACCCAATCAGAGAGAGTTGCTGACGTCAAGTAGTGTGTTCCTAAGAAAAGGAGGGTATTCGCCTCAATGCGTATGTCCTGCGGCCTGGATGGCCTCTAATGCTTAATAGTAATGGGTAGCTAGCAGTCAAACCACAAAAATCTGAGAACTGAAAAATAACTAAGAAACTGTCTGAATCGCGTCGATGGTAGTCGATGCTATTCAAAACAGAACTTAATTTTTTCGCAGAAACAGATGCAGACAGCAGAGAAGATATGAAGACTGAAAGGCGTCGAGGTGTGTTGACGCGGTTTTGAAACGCGTCAGTGCTCCTAGACGCTTTTCAGTTCGCAGAAACAGTTTTGCAGGAGGATTTTCTGGGTTGAATCCTCCTCAAACAGGGTAAAAGCAGTAAATAATCAACTCATGCATATTTTTTTTAGTTCCAGATTTTAACAGGATGATTTACTAACTAAACAACTAGAAAATCAATCAATCACACATCATTTTCATCACAAAAACAGCTTTTTAAACTAATCAAGGGGAGGGCAAGATCTTGCCACTGGGGTGTGCACGTGGTGCACGAGGGAAATTAACTAAACTAAAACACTCACCAATTGGTGAGGACGTGTCAAGAGACACAAATGGTGTACTGTGGGTGCCTGATTGATGATAGCAAGAACAAAAAACTAAAAGATGGCGAGACCAAGTCCCACTGTGATCGCCAAAAAAGCTGTAGGTGCTTAGAATGCTAGTGTGATTAACATGAAAAATCCTATGTTGTTTAGCTGCAAAATAAACCTATTAAAAACAGCAATTACGTGAAGTGATCGCCAGAAACTTTTGACTTAAAAGTTTCAAAAGGAGTTTTGATCGCCTACCTGTTTGAACGCGGAAGATGTTGAATCCTTGATTCCCCTCCTTCAGCCGGCTGAAGAAAGAGAGCCCTTTCTTTGTTCTTTGTTCTTGCTGTTGGATTTGGAGTTGAAGTTAAGGATTTGAGGATCGTCCAAAGTTCTTGTGCTGAGTGCTTGACTTCCTTCTTTTGGTTTGTTGTTGTTGAGTGCAGCAGAAAGTATCGAAAGAGAAATAAAGAAATGATGAGAACTTAAGCAAAAGCAGAATCTATTCTAATCATGGTATTGAACATGCAACTAAACATCAAACTTACTTTCTGGGATGGCTTTTGAAACCCCTTTATCAAATAGGTTTTTTTTTTTAAAGAAAAGAAATGAGGTTGTGATGTGTGTTGTATAGAGTGATTGTGAAGAATGAGATTAATGAAGATGTAAAAACAAAAATGCAGAAATGAAACACTTATGCCGACTGGATGAAGCCTTGAATTGGATGAAGAATGGACGCCGACTTCTGGAAACAACAGCGCTTCAACGTTTGGACGTCGTTGCTTCGATCTTCAACTCGCTATCGATCACTCTTATGCTTCACTTCAAATCACGCTTAACTTAAAATCACGCTTAACTTTTTACTCTTTAATATGTAAGGTATTTATAGGCTTCTTCTGCGTCCGCGATTAACATAGAAAAATCTAGGATTTATCTATTTTAATCGACAGATTAATTCATCTTTATCTGTAATTATCTAAAACGCGTCCACCATGGCTGACGCCTTTCAGATTAATTAAAGATAAGGATAAACATACGGGAAACTTATCTTTATCTGTATTAGCTAAAAAGCGTCTATATTGGCAGACGTCTTTTACACTAATTAAGATAAGGATAAACATCTGGAAGGGAAGTAGAAATAGCCTAGGAAACCTAAAACGTGTCATGTCTCACAGACGCCTTTTAGCTAATTAATCAATTGATTAAAATTCAAATTTAAACGTTAAAATAAACTATAAATGGCGTCCACATGGGTCGACGTCTTTTATAATTCTTCATATTTTGACTGAAATTTGAGCTAAAATCAATTTAATTGATTAACTTAATCATGTATGTTAAACCCGACACTTAAAAAGATCAATAAAAATTAATCAATGATCAAATATCAGACCATTCTGAGGCATTATTATATTATATGAAATTTACTCGAAATGACGTCAAAATTAGCGTGTCTACACCCACTGGACCTCATTCCATCACCTTCTCTAGATCTAGAGAGGATGTATGACTTAATATGGGACATACTGTTGTATGATCCCCCTAATCCTCTGGCCTTGGTGCCACTTCCCTCATCTCATTCTCCTTCTATTCATCTTCATTCCTGTTTTATGCTTAACTCTTCTATTGCCAAAAAAAAAAACACGCCAATTTGGCAACAAATTCTTCCCAGATCTTCATTGAGGAAACTTCCTACTTGGCCGATTATACCCCATCGTGCAGGTCTTTCGGTCAAGATTCTCTTCTAAATCTGCTCTGCCCCTTCCCTCGGGAGGATTCTCCTGTATTTCCATCTGTATCCCATGATTTTCATTCTGCTTTATCTTCATTAGGTCAGAATAGGGAGTCTAGTAAAGTTAGACAGTCTAGCTCTAGGCAAGTTAATCAGGTTAGGAAGTCTAGAAAGTCTAAGGGTAGACAGATTCCAGATAGATACCTCCAGGACTTAGCTAACAAATGCCTTTCTTGCTCAATGATCTCTTAGTTATTGGAAAATCCCATTCAGATGCCAGAAGACTGTATGGACGATGAGTTAGTCAATGATGGATATGGGGTGTATGAGTTGATACATGAAAAAAACCCCATTGTTGAAGATGAAGAAGATGACGAGGACGCAGCTGAGGCGTATGCCAGTGAAGTGAAGAGATTCGATGAACCCTCAACTGCCGTAGAAGAGCCCACCAGAGAAGTCAATTTAGGGACTGAAGACGAACCTAAGGTTGTCCTCGTCGGAAAGAATCTTTCTGAGGAAGATGAGAAGGCAATGGTACAAGTTCTTAAGGACTATAAGGACACTTTCGCTTGGAGTTATGAAGATATGCCGGGGTTAGACTCATCTTTAGTTGAACATAGATTGACATTAAAGGAAGGAGCTAGCCCGGTCAAACAGAAGCTAAGGCGATTCCACCCACAAATGGCTTTAAAAATGAAGGAAGAGGTCGACAAATTACATAACGCCAAATTTATTAGAGTTGTCCTCTATCTACAATGGGTGACCAATATAGTCCCGGTTATGAAGAAGGACGGAAAGGTTAGGATTTACATTGACTTCCGAGATTTAAACCGGACGTGTCCTAAAGATGATTTTCCATTGCCTCATATTGACGTACTCATTGATAACACTGCTGGTTATGAGACTTTATCATTTATGGATGGGTTTTCAGGATACAACCAAATTAAGCTAGCAGAAGAAGATCAAGAAAAAACATCATTTACTACACCTTGGGGAACATACTGCTATGTTGTCATGCCATTTGGATTAAAGAATGCTGGAGCCACTTATCAGAGGGCTATGATGGCAATATTTCACGACATGATGCACATAGATCTAGAAGTGTATGTGGATGACTTGTTGGTTAAATCTAAAACGAAGGCTGAGCATGCCAAAGTTGTGGCAAGAGTGTTAGAGAGATCAAGGGAATATCAGTTAAAGATGAACCCCAAGAAATGTATATTCGAGGTATCCTCAGGGAAATTACTTGGATTCATTGTCAGCAAACGGAGAATTGAGATCGATCCCAACAAGGCGAAGGCTATCAGAGAGATGCCACCTCCCAAGAACTTGAAGGAGTTAAGAGGATTAATCGGGAGGTTGCAATTTATTCGCCGTTTTGTCTCCCAGCACTCACAAAGGTGTAAGCCGTTCTACGAGAATACCAAGCCAGGAGTCAAATTCGATTGGGACGATAAGTGTCAGGAGACATTCGATGGACTAAAGAATTATTTGGCAAGTCCTCCTGTTTTGAGACCACCATCTCCAGGCAAACCATTGATACTTTACATTTTTGTCCTGGATGATGCAGTGGGGGCTGTCCTAGCACAAGAGGATGAAGAAGGAAAGGAGAGGGTAGCCTACTATCTCTCTAAACTTCTCAACCCCGCTGAACAGAGATATACAGCGATGGAGAAAACATGTGCAGCGTTGGTTTAGGTGGTTCAAAAATTGAAGCATTATTTTCTAGCCCATGAGGTCCATCTCATCGCTAGGATGAATCCGATCAAGTTTCTTCTGGAGAAATCGGTTCTTACTGATAGGTTAGCGCGATGACAAAGCTTTCTATCTCAATTCGATATCACTTACATTCAGCAGAAAGCGATCAAAGGCTATGCCATAGCAGAACATCTCACTCATCACCCCCTTCCTCGTTTTGATCCAGTCCAATCGGAGTTTCCGGATGAGGAACTGATGTCCATAGACCAAATCAGAGATGATATGTGGACTTTGCATTTTGACGGAGCTCTGAATTCCCATGAAAAGGGTATTGGCATTGTTCTGTTATCACCCGAAGGTATCACCATTCCACAAGCCTTTCAGCTTGACTTTTCAGTTACCAACAATATAGCTGAATACGAAACGCTCTTTGCTGGCCTCGAGGCTGCTCATTCCCATGGTGTTACCAAACTCAGGATTGTGGGCGATAGCCAATTGATTCTTCGTCAAGTGTTAACCAAGTATCGAACCCTTGATCCCAAACTCAAGCCTTATCAAGAACTTACTTCTGCTTATTCAAAGCCTTTTACCAAATTGATCTTCGTCCATGTCCCTAGGAATCAGAACATTTTAGCTGACGCTCTAGCCTCACTTGCATCTTCTCTTGATTTTCCAATCAGTAGGCAATCTGAATCAATCATAGTTTATAGGCGTCTTTCACCCGCCGTGAAAGACCCTTCATTTCTGAGAATCAAGGAAAAGTTGTTGAAGAAGGTCAGAGATGGAGATATCGTGGAAAAGAGAGAAATCATGTTGATAGAGCTATTAGAAGAGATGGATGATGAACAGAAGCCATGGTACTATGAAATCGCCAAATATTGTGAAGATGAATCGTATCATGAAGAAGCCACAGCTGAAGAGAAAAGGGCTATCATGAGAGTTGCTCAACGATACACCCTAGTTAGGGGAGCACTGTACAAAAGAGGTTTTGACGGAGTTCTTCTGAGATGTCTGGACGAAGATGAGCTTTGGAAGGTTATGGAAAGAGCTCACGCTGGAGTTTGTGGTGGCCATATTAATGGACAAATGCTAGCAAAGAAGATCCTTAGACAAGGATTTTATTGGCCAACCATAGAAGAAGACTGTGTAGGATATGTCCATAGGTGTGCTAAGTGTCAACTTCACGCCGACAAAATTCATTCTCCTGCATCTTCACTCCATCCTGTTTCTTCCCCATGGCCTTTTTCCATGTGGGCTTTCGATATCATTGGACCCCTTGGCAATCCTGATTCCGGCATCAAGCAAAAATCTTTCATCCTCACGGCAACGGAATACTTCACCAAGTGGGCAGAAGCTGAAGCATACACGGAAGTTAAAGCATCAACCGTCTACAAGTTCATCATGAGGAACATCATCACCAGATTTGGAATTCCAAGCACTATCGTCACCGACAATGGACCGTAGTTCGTGTCACAAGAATTGAAGGACCTCTGCAACAGGTACAAAATTGCATTGCATCATTCGTCTCCTTATTATCCACAAGGCAATGGCCAAGCAGAGACAACTAACAAGACTTTGATAAAAATCATCAAAAAGACGTGCAAATCTAACAAGTTCACAGATTGGCCAGAAAAATTGGTTGGGGCTCTATGGGCCTACCGAACTTCAATCCGCACGTCCTCTGGGCAGACTCCTTATTCCTTAACATTTGGAATGGAGGCGGTAGTTCCATACGAGATTCTCATACCGTCATTAAGGGTACAATTGAACAAAAAATTTTCCATTGATGAACATCGTTCAGCACTCCTTGCTCAATTGGAACTCTTAGACGAGAGAAGATGGTTAGCTGCTAATCATACAAGAGTTTATCAAAATAGACTAGCACGTTTTTATCAAAAGAAAGTCATTGAACGTAAGTTCAAAGTTGGTGAAATGGTCGTCAAAAGGATTTTTGTAAAACCTGGTAGTCCGCATTCTAAGCTCCAGCCCAACTGGGAAGGACCTTATGTTATATCACATGCTTTTCCTAGTAACGCTTATCGTCTGATTAATGCAGAAGGACCCTGGAACGATTTGCATCTTAAGAAATACTACCCTTAGGTTAAAGAGTCGATCAGCATGGTATAAAGACCAGTGGAATTAGAAAAAATAGAAACTCAAATTTCCTTATCAGTCTGGATAATTTAATTCCAAACACATTACTACACACACTGACACGTTTGATTCGTGAGTAACAAGAGATGCCAAGTCCTAAAGAATACCGAAAGCTTGACTGAAAGTGTAAAATACAAATCATTCTTTTAAAGCAAAATTCTGTTTTTTACACTCAGCCTATGATGTCGGAACGAGGCTTAGAATAGACTACCAAGAATACCCGCCATCTTAGTAGGAGGCCGTTGTAAAAAAAAAGGGGAGATCCGTCCCAAAGAAAAGAAAAGAAAAACAAAGCAAAAGGCAAAAGCCAAACGTCAAATCAAAAGGCTATCACACTACAAACGTTACATCAAGGCCATGAAATGAAACAAAAGGGAACGCAAGGTCAATAAATACTCAAGAAAGAAAATGACCGAATCCCAACATATATTAGGGTAAGAGAGGAACATCTTTTTAGGTCTCCGGAAACTTCTCATGGGCTTTCTAAACCAATTCTTCCTTTCTTTTTAAAGAGGCGTACTCCAAACTTGAGGAACGGCCGAGATTGACTAAGGGTCAAATCATCAAATATGATCACGAATGGAAACACAAGTTCAAACACAATGGGTTTAAGTTAAATTATTAAAGAACAATTTGGGAATTAAGTTAATAAATGAATATGATCTTTTGATCTGAGTACCATACTGGTCTTTTAGTTCACATCATATTTCAAAACCCAAAAAAATACATATTTAAAAAAAAATCCAAAAAATACATATTTCAAAATCCAAAAAAATACATATGTCAAAATAAAAAAATACATATTTCAAAAATAAAAAAAAACACACATGTTTCAAAGTAAAAAAAAATACATATTTCAAAAGCCAAAAAAAAAAAAAAAAGAAACACACACACACACCTACACATGTTTCAAAGTCAAAAAAAATATACATATTTCAGAACTCAAAAAAAGTACATATTTCAAAACAACAAAAAAATTTTCAATTAGCATTTGCTTATTGCATCTAGTATGCTTCATTCCTTTTGTTTTTAGTAAGCATCTGTCTGCTTGCATGTTGCATTTTGCTTACAGTTTGATTATTCATATTACCTTTGTTAATAAAGGCTATGCCCCTTGACCCTTCCCCTAAGAAAAAAAATTGATCGACCATTTACTTGGTCAGGCAAGGGGCTAAGCCTGAATAGATGCTTAACCTGTTTGTTCAAGTCATATACAGGACACAAGGTATGAAAAGAGTTGGAATCTGAGTAGAGAACAGCCAGAACCTGTTTTTGCGAATGAAAGGCGCATTTCAGGATTTTCTGTCATTTTTCCGAAATTCCATATTTTAATGCTTGGTCAAACGCTTGTTTGAAGTTACTAATGAAATTTTAAGTGCAGGAAAATTAAAGAAAACCCAAATGAAGCTGGAAATATCGAGAAGATCCCATTATGGGAGTTTATGAAGTCTCGACCGTGGCTAAAAAGACGGTTATTTCTACCCTTGTACTATTTCATATAAATCATTTGCATTACGATATATTAAGTATATATTAGAGCATGTCAAGGACCTTGTGGTTTTGATGAAACTGGAATTTGAGTTCCCCTTTAATAAAAACGGTGATAATTCCAGAGAATTCTTAATCATACGGATAGGCCGTTTGATTGTTAATTAGTGAGGACGATGGTTCCACTTTTGTGAAACGGTGCGTGGATAAACGAGCTTCGGCTTATCATTGAATTACAAGAATTGGTATCTTGACTCATTAATGACAATTTAACAATATTATCCTTAATTAATTTATATTTTATTTGACTTTATCTTTTTCTTTTAGTCCAGTATGCATCATATAGGACTTTGATATAATTGTGATAAGAATTAATTATTGATTAAGTTTCAGACCATTGATCAAATAATTCTAACATGATATGAAGTATTCCATTATGAATTGAGTATCTTGATTATCTTTGAGGTTCGCTTGAAGATATCCTTGGAATCCTATCATTTCTTGAATTCTTTATCCAATATTTCTTGTTTTCTTTTAAGGTCCATCATGGCTGCAGCACGTCTACATTGGTTGGCAAACGCTCCCCGTGATGAAACCTATAGTGTCTACGACCTGGGATACTTCCCACTCCGAGGAGATTGATCGATCTTATTTTATTTCCTTGTCTATCTCATCCAGACAGGATTGAATTCATTGATCTCCTTGAGTTATCTTCATTGATGACCTTGAGAAAAATTCCAATCATTTGATGTTGAGAGCGTGTCTCATCACAGCTTGACATCACCTTTTCAGTACATTCCATTTCATTTCACTCTCTTGCAAAGACGATGCCAAGGTAAGGCAGCTGTAGACACGCTAATTTTGACATCATTTCGAGTAAATTTCATATCATATAATAATGCTTCAAAATGGTCTGATATTTAATCACTGGTTAATTTTTATTGATCTTTTTAAGTTAATTATCTAAATAGTGTCAAATCAGACAGATATGATTCAAGTTAATTAATTAAATTGATTTTAGCTCAAATTTCAATTAAAATATGAAGAAGTCTAAAAGACGTCGACTTGTGTGGACGCCATTTAGAATTTATTCCTATTTTAATGTTTAAATTTGAATTTTAATCAGTAGATTAATTAGCTAAAAGACGTCTGCATGTCACGACGCCATTTAGGTTTCCTAAGTTGTTTCTACTTATTTTTCGGATGTTTATCCTTATCTTAATTAGTTTAAAAGACGTCTTTAAGTGGCGACGCGTTTTATCTAATTACAGATAAAGATAAGTTTTTACCGGATGTTTATCCTTATCTTAATTAATCTGAAAGACGTCTCCCTTGGGCGACACGTTTTAGATAATTACAGATAAAGATGAATTAATCTGTATTTATCTGTTGGTTAAGATGGATAAATCTCAAAATTTCTCCATATAAATCCGCGGACGCAAAGAAGTCTATAAATACCCTGCCTCTTGAATGGGTGACAGAGTTAGTGATTGAAGTGATATCAGAGTGATAATTGAGTGAAAATCGAAGCAACGACGTACAAACGCTGAAGTGTTGCTGCTTCCAGAAGTCGGCGTCATTCTTCATCCATCTAAGACCAAGGCTTCCCAGGGGCCATCCAGCTTAACTTTCAATTCATTTTTGCATATTTTTCACATTCTTCATCACATCACTCCATGCAACACATGCAACACTAACATCATTTTCAAAACCTATTTGATTAAGGGGTTTAAAAGACCACTCAACAAGTGAGTTTTTTATTTAGTTGCATGTTTAAAACTTTGTTTGGAATAGATACTACTTTTGCCTGAATTCTCATTATTCCTTCTTCTTTCTATTTCCTGCAAGGTACAAAGAAAAATCAAAGGGAAGGAAATCAATAGCAAACAACAAGGACTCTGGACGATCTTCAAGAACTCAACATCAATCAAAGCAAGAACAAAGAAAAGAAATGGCTCTCTTTCTTCAGCCGGCTGAAGGAGGGGAACCAAGAGCTCAATATCTCCCACATCCAAACAGGTAGGCGATCAAATCTTCCTTTTGGAACTTTTTAGTCAAAAGTTTCTGGCGATCACATCACTTAGTTTCTTTTTAATAGTCTTATTTTACATTTAAACAACATAGTTTTTCATGATAATCACACACTCATTTTAAGCACTCACAATAACAATGTTCGTAGATCCTATCTGGCTGCGCGTAATCCTCCGCGACATGCGGATTCAGATTCCCGTCAGACGAGAAGACGGAGCAGGCGGGAGTCGGAGCGGAGTTTCTAGGGCCGGCCAGAGATGGGGGGCACCCAGAGAGAGAGAGGGGGCGGCTAGGTCAGGATTACTAGCCCCTAACCTAGCAACATTACTTTTATAATAAGTGATTTGCAGTTTTTCAAAAAAATCCACATTTATCTGAAACCCTATCAAAATATCCACCGACTTGAAAATCTTTTGCATGTGACCCTCTAAGTCCAAATATCAGTTCAGTCAATAGCCCATTAAATCTAGTAACTCTTTATGGACCTACTAAATTAGTTAATATCCTTATATTAATTAACCAGCCGAATTTAATGTCCCACAATTAATTTGGACGGGCTCCCGATCACATTGGGTGCCAAGCAACACCACGTGATCTCAGAAGGCATTGAGGTTTATACAACCCACTCATGGAACCCTATTACCGTCATCGGTTACTGTGCGGATATAATCCTTCATCCGTGTGATTTTTCCCAATCGAACTAGGGCATGGTTTACCGTTAAACCCTAACCAGTCGATTCACTTGAATTAGATGCCGCTAATGTATATCAGATAACTCTTTATCTGATACAGAGTCTGCCCTGACCAGGAACTTAAACGCATCATTCTCGAAACATTCTCTCTTAATATTGAGAGCAGATGATCCCATATTGAACATACAATTACTTACGAAGGCATCTCCCTGAACCTGATTACTTGACTTATTAATAACCCATGGTTATGGATTTGTTAGTCAAGATCAAAGCTCAGAGATGTACCAACAAGATATCTTTGGTGTCTCAGGTTCAAGGATTCTCTACGCAACCGTGACAAAAAAATCGAACTGGTTAACAGTGATGTATATACCATCCAGCGATTCATGGTCGGATCAGTTTAGTGAACTCATTCATCAATGAACACTTACATGTCCAGCATAGTGTCTCAACACAAGTGACTTATAGGATCAGTCACCCTCATCATATGAGCTGAAGAAACCTGTACTAGTCTATCCGGATGTTTGATGTCCTTCTCAAACATCCTCTGACTAGGAACAATTAAGAACATGAGTTTGCAAGTCCTCGGTCCCTTAGTTATGATCTCATCATAATCCGATGACTATTGTACATGTTCATGGACTTTATCGTGATACGATAAACATAGATCGAATTAATTACACACAATGAAATATTGTCATTTTATTAATAAACTAAATAATATATAGTATTTGATTGGCTTACGGGCCATCTAACACTAACATTAGATATGTATCCATTGTGAAGAAAGTATAATTGAAATGGATATAGATATTTATCCATCAAGATTAAAAGGAGATTCTCCTTGGATATATAGTACCTTTGACACCAAACCTTTTATTAACAGTACATATCTTTAGGTAACTTTCAAATAGATGTTGGACTTTATGTCATAATGGTCCTATCTTAAAAAGTAACATTTGTTTTCATTGTTCTATTAAATTGTGTCAAATTTACTATTAAATTATAAAATAAGAAATCATGCGGTTCATTTTTATCCGTTGTGTTTTATTTAGGCTTTTTTATTGTGATACAAGTATAACTGAAATTAAATTGTATTAGATATGTATCCATTGTGATAGAAGGTATAATTGAAATGGATATGGATATTTATCCATCAAGATGAAAAGGAGATTCTCCTTAGATATATAGCATCCAGACACCAAACTTTTTATTAACAATACATTTCCTTAGATAACTTTCAAATAAATGTAGAACTTTATGTCATAATGGTTTTATCTTAAAAAGTAACATTTCCTTACAATGTTTCATTAGATTATGTCAGATTTACTATTAGATTATAGAACAAGAAATCCTCCATTTCATCTTGATTGGTTGTGTTTTGCTTAAACTTTTTCCTAGTTAGTCCACCTGATCTCATTGGTGTTAATATTTTCATCTTAAAAGTAGCATCTCCCTTTAATGCTTCTTTAAATTGTATCAAATGTATATAAAAAAATCTCCATTTTATCTAGATAGATAGATATTAATTTACTTAACATACGCGGAGGTATAATAGTTGAAGGAAAACTATTAAACGATAGTAATATACATAATATATATTTACTTAAATATTAAAAAATAAGTATTTTCGGCCAAAATATTAGCAAATTTTAAAAATAATTAATTGATTTATAAATTCTAATGCATAAGAACATAGCAGACATAAGTGGACAAAATTTCAAATTAGGATTCAAAACATAGATAGTTAACAATTATATGCAAGAGCGACATAAATGAAACAAGATCTCAAATGCCAAGAAACAAGACAAATCTTTAACCAAGGACTTAATTTATAAAGATTTATGTAGCCAAGTTCATAAAAGGAAACAATTTAAAAACCACACAAGCAACCACCTAAGGCTATAAATGTGATCCAATTCATCGTCCCCTTTCAAGTGAGAAACTAAACTGAAGACAAGGGAAGCTAGTTAGAACTAAAAAGATGGCGAAGAAGATCTTGTCTGCTAATATGATTCTTCTCGTTGGAGTTTTGCTTGTAGTTCACATTTTTTCTTTAGGTACGTGTTTACAAAGCTTTCTTCTACATTAGCTAGAAGAGAAAAAAAGCTGGTTGTACATAATTTATATGTGTACATTACTATCATTCCACACGTCACATTTAATTTCGTATGATTCATTTTTCACAGAGATCATGATATGTTCCATAATGTTTAGAGCTGCAGTTAAAAGTGTAAACATGTTATTTTTTAGTTGTGAGTTGAAATTTTCTTTAATTGTAGTTGTATCCTTTTCTCGATTTCTTAATAAACTAAGATGAGTAATACTTGTTATACTGCTTGCGGCCAGTCATCCGATGTGGATTAATTAGATGACTGCAGCATCATTTTTTATTTTATTTTATTTTTATTTATTAATTTTTTTAGATCGTCTCCATCATTTCTCACAGGTCCATACAATCCAATCGCTCATCGGATAATTCAAAAAAATATGAAAAATGAAAAAATGAACTGTTCATTGGCCTCAATTTTTTATTTTTCAGATTTTTTGAGTCGTCCGATCGATGATTAGATTGTACGAATGTGTTAGACATGATGGGGCCGACTTTGAAAAAATTTTAAAAAATAAAAACTTTTGGACTGCATCTCATGCGGTGCAACAAATATTACTCAAACTAAGATATATGGAATCTCCATTAATTTCTAACTTAATTTCGTAAGTCAAAAAATTTATTTTACTTGATTTTAACTTATTTTTTCTATATGATATGCAGCTCAAGCACAACCAGTGTGTGATCGTACGTGTAATATTAGCCCAGGCGAATGCACGGCCGTTGATTGTGTGAATTTGTGCACAAAGTTCCTACCTGGCGGACCTTACAATGCATGCTGCAAAGTTGGGAGATGCTGCTGCTACAAATAAACTCTGTCATCTACATTATCTAAAATAAAAGCTTCCTTATCACTTCAATAATTCATATTTGTATGATCAGTGATAAAGGACATTACAAATAAAATGGACTCTGCCTCTCTCTCTTGCTATATAATGCAATGTGATTGTTACCGTCAATATATCCTATTGCTTTGGGAAATCAGAGGGGATGAGAGAGAGAGAGGGGCACAGGAAGGGCGTCGGATGGGATTCGGTAGAGCTGTCAATGGCCCCCGAAGCTCGAAAATCTTACCCTGCCCAATGCCTAAAACTTAGGTTTGTGTGGTAAAAATGAGCTCAAATAAATTTTAGGTTGGACTTAAAAAAATTTGAAATCCATTTCATTTTTAGATTGGACTTGAGCTTTACTAAGTTTGAGTCTGAAAGTCGGATGAGGCCGTTCTTTACTTTAGTGCCTTACTCATGAGTTATTCATATCCATTGGATCTTTGTTATTTCTTGTTGAAATCATTTGTCCTTATTGTGTTTTGGTTAGTCATGAATGCATGGTATTTATACTAATTTTTTTCAATTGAAACTGCAATTATTTTTAGCACCTTAAATTATAAGTACTTTCTAGTATATGTACAATTATGTTATTAAATTATTTTATCAAAAAGATGGATAAGTACATAGTCGTTATGTATGGTTGACAAGTTATATTATAAATGAAAAAAATAATATTATTTATCCTTAGGCCCGAAATCTGAGTTCGAAACCTAATTTATTGTCGGCCTGGACTTTGGCGTACACAAATAGACTAGGGTTTGAGTTGTCTTAGTGGACTTGGACTTGGGTTTTACTAAGTACGATCATCCCGTTGGCACCCGTAGAATTTGGATTTCCATTCTTGCACGGGCGAGTTGGGCCATCGCACCAATGCGCAATTTATGTCGGAGTAGGACTTCCTTTCGTGCCTTCTAAGCAGTCAGATCCCTATCGTAAGTTGATGCTTTATCATACGACATGATCGCACATAAGACCCTTGTTGCATCATACATTCCTCTCTCTCTCTCTCTCTCTCTCTCTCTCTCTCTATATATATATATATATATATATATATATATATATATATATATATATATATATATATATATATATATTCAATGCATCCTGAGATGTATCTAACCCCCTGAAACTACCCTCCCCGTGATAAAAACAATCATAAAACTTTAAATATTAAAATAGGCTCATTAAGGTTGATCCCATTATTGGGACTTTAATTTTTAATATTCCATCTTGACGATCAATCTTAGTTGTTCGATCGGGTGTGTATAAAAAAATAATGCCTAAAAATCTTAAGAAATAGTCAAAAAATAGAAATTCATTTCGTATTAGTCCTTAAAGTTGATCCCATCTCCTTATATTTTAGTTTTGATCTTCAAACAATGACGTACTTGATTGGACGACTACAGTTATTTCATTAATTAGGTAGTGAACATTAAACTCGAAGAAGTGAGAACCAACCTAGAAAGAGGTATTTGAATATTTTTAATTTTTAATTTTGACATCGAGATGATTTTTTTTTTTTCAGTGCAAGATGGGACAGAGGGGAGACACATCTAACTTAGATGCGCCCATGGTGCATTATAGTAGGCCCCTATATATAACGCATCCCGAGGAGCATCTAACTTAGATACGTGTCCCCTTAAAACTCTTCATCTCAATTTCAAAAAATAAAAAAAAATTATTAAAAATTTAAAATATTCAAATACTCCCACGTAAGTTGGTTTCTACCTCTTGAGATTTAATTGTCATTGTTGGATTGAAAAACTTAAGTGCAATTGTCCAATGAAATATGTCTTACGTTAGGGATCTAAATTAAAACCTCATGTGAAAGGATCAATTTTAAGGGCTAATCTGAATTTTTTATTATTTTAATGTTTTTAGACATTGATTTTTTACATGTACCCGATCAGAGGATTCTAGTTAACTTTCAAGATTAGACGGTGAAAATTATAGCTTTGATGACATGAACAACCCTGAGATGGGCCTATTTGAAGATTTAAAAATCATTAGTAATTTTTTATTCTTATTTTTAAAATGAGGAGGATAGATTATGGGGGAGGGTCTTAAAAGTCAATCCTAGCTATCGGATCAGGTACATATAAAAAATAACATCTAAAAATATTAAAAAAATAGTCAAAAAATAAAATTTTGTCAGATTAACCCTTAAGGCTAATCTCATCCTCTCAAATTTTAGTTTTGATCCTCGAAGAAGGACGGACTTGATTGGATGGCTATAGTTGAATTTTGTAATCTAATTATGAAGATTAAATCCCAAAGAAGGGAAACTAACTTAGAGATGGGTATCTGAATATTAAACCTTTTTATAATTTAATAATTTTTTTGACACCGAGATGTGGGGATTTGTTAGATGAGCCCATATAGAGGCCAACTATAATGCTCAGGACATATCTAACTTAGATGTCATCTTCCCTTCATCCTCATGTTAAAAAGAAAAATCATAAAAAATTTAAAATGTTTAAATACCTTCATCTAGGTTGGTTTTCACCTCTTAAGATTTAATTTTCACTGTTGGATCGAAAAAATCGTACCCATCCAATCAAAGGGATGAGATCAACTTTAAGGACCAGTCTGTAAATCTATATTTTTTTCTTTTTTTAACATTTTTAGATATTATTTTTTGATGTACACCTGATCAGATCAATATGACTGATCATAAAGATCAGACGATGAAAATTAAGGCCTTAGAAATGGGAACAACCCTAAGAGGCCTATTGAGTATTTAAAAATTATTGATAATTTTTATTTTTTAAATATTAAAATAGATCCCTTAACATTGTTCCCATCATCGAAACTTTAGTTTTCGCCATTTGATCTTGACGATCAATCTTAGCGGATGTGCATCAAAAAATAACATCTAAAAATACTCAAAAAATAAAAAAAAATTATCAGATTAGCTCTTAAGATTGATCTCATCTCTTGGAGTTTTAATTTTGAATCCCAAAGAATAACGCAGTTGATTGGACGACTACAGTTGATTTCATTAATCGAACGGTAAAAATTAAACTCAAAGGGATGAGAATCATTTTAGAGGAGGATATTTGAACATTTTTAATTTTTTGACAATTTTTAAATTTTTTGACATGGGGATGTGGGGGTTTTGGGGGGAGGGAAACGCATCTAAGTTATATTTATTTATTTATTTTTGCTTTCTTTACTTGAGATATTGTCTAATAAATGGAAGGTACAGCATTCACATGTCATAGACGGTAGTTCCTTTGATATAAACTTGCATAGAATATCTCACATACAAGATATGATATTATACTTGTCTCAGCCCATTAGTAGTCAGGGGTGGGCCCATTTAAAGGCTTAGACTGAGCTTAGTGAGATCAGGGCTAGGGTGCTAAAATGCCTCACTTGATAGTGACACGATTCGGGCCTCTTGAGAGACATTAGGTCAAGCTGACACATTTCAGCTTTGAAGACCAGTCCAGCCAGAACTCCGATCTTTCCCTCCTTGGCGTGTTTGAGTCGGTTTTGAGCACAACTTAGAGCCTATTTAAGGATCCATTGTGCATGTAAAGACCCTTTGATGCATCGTAAACCCTAGGACGTGATTGAGAGAGAGAATCGCGATGCTGAAGGCGACAGTTTGGAGTGTTCTTCATGTTGGGATCCGGGCGGGACGCGAAGAATGCAACGGAAACGAAGAACAAAAATTAATCCCGCCCGATGCCCGCTGATCCGATTCATAACGAAAACACAAATCGAAAAACCAGGTTGGAATCTGATTACCGTGCGCGGATTCGAATCCGCTTCCGTTTCGGTTCCGTCGAGGCGATGCCGCAACCCGCACAAGCGTTCGGCCTCCAGCGGTATCCACGCGATCCTCCGCGGTGGTTCGTCCTCGATCCCTCGTCCGTTTCAGCTCGCTCGCTGAAGATCCGTCGCCGCAACGATTGTGGAAATCCCGCCGACGGGAATTCCCGACTTTCGGGAATCACACGCGGCGGAGACGGAAGCTGTTCTGGCGCGCCGAACGGGACGCCCTGAGGTGGAGAGAGAAAGGGGGGGTGACGGCCAGCAAGGGAAATCCTGGAGCTTGGCCCATGGTTTCTCAACAGCGTGTATATATATTAAGTCGGCGTGACTTTTCACAAAAGTCCCCGAGTTAATATAAATCCCACTTATGTACCACCGACTGAGAATCTTATTGCGTGTGACCCTCTAGGCCCATTTACCAGTCCGGTTTTCAGCCCGTTAAGTCCAATAACTAGTTATTGACTTATTGTAATTAATTAATATCTATATATTAACTAATTACTTAACCGAATTGACATCGCATGTAAATTCGGTCGGACTTCTGATCAAGTTGGGTGCCAAGCAACACCGCATGATCCCGGAAGGTAATGGGGTTCAGCAACCCGCTCATGGAACCTGTCCGTCCACAGTTACCACGTGGCTATAATCCTTCGTTCGCACAATGCTATCGAGTTAACCTAGGGTATGGTCAACTATCAAACTCCAGATGGTCAACTCACTTGAATCAGACTCCGCTGTACAATATCCGAAAATCACTTTTCTGATATTGTTTCTGCTCTGGCCAGAGACTCCTGCGGATCTACTCTAGAGCATTCTCTCTGCAGTTACCTGAGAGCGAACGATCCTTTATTGAACACACAATCACCTTCGAAGGTCTTCCGCTGGACCCGATCCTTGATTATTTGAGATCCCGTGGATAGGGATTCGTAGGACAAGGTGTCTTTGGTGTCTCAAGTCTAAGGATCAACCACGCTACTGTGACGATGAATCAAGCCGATTGACAGTCAGGTAAATTACCATTCGGCGATTCATGTCGGATCAGTTCAGTGAACTCATTCCCCAATGAGCACCTACAGGTTTACCATTGTGTCTCCACACTAGTAACTAACGAGATCAGTTACCCTCATCATATGAGCTGGAATAACCTGTACTAGTCTAACCGGATGTTTGATGTCCTTCTCAAACATCCTACGACTAGGAACAATTGAGAATATGTGTTTATAAGTCATCAGTCTCATTATTATGATCTCATCATAATCTGATGACTATTGCACATATTCATGGACTTCATTATGCGCAATTATAAATATGCCAATCTACATAATGAATTTAATGTCATTTATTAGTGAACCAGATTGAAATAGGTGCCTTATGATTGGCTTAGAGGACTACTATATCCATCACTTCATGTGTTCTTAGCGGCAGTACGAGGAGGGCGGTCGGTTGCATTGCTGCATGTGTGGGTGGACGTTCGCCTTGCCTAGGTGAGCTTTATGGAGTGATTTGTGTGGTGATTGAGGCAAGTGATAACAAATCTGAATTCATAGTTAGTTTTACGTATGAAAAATCGTATTTTCAAACTATTTTTCGAGTACTACGTTAAATGAGCATGGAAGATGAGACTGATGGTGTTCCTCTATGCACATGAACCCCGTGCATGATCTCTCTTCTTTGTTCCCCTTGCACTTCACCTAGAAACCCCATAATTCGATGTAGAACTTGGCTCTGTGAGCTAACATGCGTCACCTACATATGACACGATTTAGCCTGTTTGTGATTTTCTAAGAATTGAGGATGGCGCAGTTGCGTTGCTACGCGTGTGGGTGGACGTCCGCGTTGCCTAGGTGAGTTTCACCAAGTGATTCATGTGGTGATTGAGGGAAGTGATGATGACTCCAAATTCATAGTTAGTTTTAAGTATGAAAACTATATTTTCAAATTATTTTTCAAGGATTACATTAAACAAGCATGGAAGATGAGATTGATGATGTTTATGTACGCACATGAACCCCATGCATGATCCCTCTTCTTTGTTCCCCTTGAAATTCACGTAGAAACGTTAAAATTCCATACAGAACTTGGCTCTATGAGCTGAAATGTGTCGCTACATATGATGCGATTCAGCCTATTTGTGATTTTTTGGGGATTTTCTGAGAATTATTTGGCATGTTGATAGGCTTCAGGTACCCATGACGTGATTCTTGATTCATGTCATCTCTTGATGATGCATTTTGCATCATTACTAGTTAATCGACAAGTTTTATTCAACCTGTTTAAATTTCGAGAATAATTGGCATGTTTTGATACTTTATGATATGTTTTGATACCTTGCATGCTTGTTAACCCTAAGAATTTCTTTCTATGAGTATTTTCGATGAAAATCCTTTCTTCATGTACGAATCCATGACTTACACCATGCTAGAATAGTGGCTAGCCTATTAAAATTGTGTTTTGAGATTTGGAATATCGATTAAATAGCCATGAATAGTCTGTGAATTAATGGAGGTATATTTGTTTAAATCTATCCTGACAACCTGAAAGGCGTCAGCCTCTGGTGACACGTTTTGCAAGAAACGTCACATGAGAGTGACATGTCTCAGACTGAACAAAACAAGTGCATATTATAACCTATTGCACAACATGATGATGATTTTAAATTATGCACTGTTGTTCTCGGCACTGTCACAGATTTATTGCATGCATGATTTAAGATGTTTAATACCATAGACAATGCAACCATGGGAGTAAGTGTCCAACCTACAATAATGTCTTTGTAGGGGAAGACTAAGAATAAAATGTGAAAGGGCTTGAGGTAACGGGTCAAAATCTTAAAAGTGTATTTGCTTGTAGGTATACCTACCCTAGGTGAGAAATGTCAATTCCCCGACTGCGCAGAAGAAGATCTAATGGGCTTTGCCTTATCACTAGGAGAAGATCAAGAAAAACTAAGAATTCCTTATGATGTGATTCTATGCATGTCCTATGTTTAAGTGATAATATGATACATATTTAAGATATATGATGATGATGATATGCTATGAATTATGCACATGTTTAAGAATCATGCTAATATGCTAATGATTCAATGTTATGTATGTTTAATTCATGAAACCATGCCGACAAGTAAGACTAAATACACCTAATATGACTTAGTTGCTTTAAAGAATATGATTAGGACTTAAGAATGAGTATAAATGATATGGTTGCATCTTGTATAAATGTTCGATTTTCATGTTATTTTCTTTATGTATATGTATAAAAACCTATGGATTTTGAATTTCGAACTTGTTGAGTTCTATATGAAAGATTAACTATTTTACAGGTGAGGAGAATCCTGCTAAAGAGGGCAAAACAAGAGAGGATAAAGAAGCTTGAGTTTGAAGCTTTGACTATCTAGAAGTAGGTTATTTCTGTTTATTCAGTAGTAAGAGATATAATAGGTCTTATTTGAGCATAAGTGATGTATAATTAACAGATATTTAATGATTCAGGACATGAAACATTAGTTCTTTTTGTCAGTAGTTATTAATAGTAGATTTATCTTGTGGCAATGATAGTTGTATCATTTTATTCATGATATCTTGCGTGATTGCTCATTTGAAAAAATAGGTAAGTGGACTACGACCGAACTGGGTCGGCAGGGGTCTCTCTCTCTCTCTCTCTCTGAGGTGCCATTAGCAACTTCCAACGAAGAAGGCAACAGCTCCGAGCTTCAGATAGCTAGCACTCGTGAAGAAACGGTAGCAGATCCGCGTCTTTGGCAGTAGATTTGTATAGATATAAATCTCTGATGCCAACAACTGCTTCCAGTGAAGAACGAAACAACATATTTGATCGTTCGGCATTAACAGATGCTTGAAGTAAGGAAGATCGATAGATCTGAGCGCTCTCTCTAATGCCTATAGTTCCCATGGTACTCTCTCTCTCACACACACACACATACACACCATTGTTATAAATATAGAATGATCTTCTATTTTTTTTACACCGATCTTGAGGATGACAGATCTAAACATGTTGAGCCGATCATTAGGCTTCTTTCACCATCACCTTTCTACCATTAGTTCTTCACTAGCACCCCCTGTTCCTTCCTCTCTTTTCATTCCCACCACTACCGCAGGCAGTCAAGTGCTATTGGTTTGTGTAGGAAAGAAGTGAATTTTTTTGGAGTAGAGTATTGTTGTATGATCGGAGCGTCTTATTTTGATGCTTTATTTTTTTTCTCTTTTTGAGAAGTTTTGATACCTTAGTAATACAAATCTTTATACTCATAACATACACCTACAATTTAATGTAAAAGGTCACTCTATTATAATTTTAATTGAGCCCTATAGGAATTTGCATACATATGCAGTTAATTAGACTTGATGTATCCTTCTAAATTTTCTATTAAAAAGAGACACTTTTTTTTTGGACATTGAAAGATCTAATTCATTAAAACATGCATAGAAGAGTACATCTAGAGTCTACAGTAGAAGACGTACACACCAATAGAGTGTAAAACAGACGCAAACAATATTGTTCGGCCGAGGAAATCCCACAGCAGATCAAAAGGAACAAGCACGATACACAATATGTAATAGCCGAAGCTGGACGAAACCAGCAACCGCCGAACTGGAAGAGGCTGAGGGAAGCCGAAAGGTCGTCGGAGCTAAACGTGAGGGCAGAAGGGAAACCTCCTCGGATAAGGCATAACAACACCGAACAAGGCTGCTCCATCAGGCAGCAGAAGTTGGTAGGGCTCGGAGATGCATGCCAACGGGGGCACACGAATGACGCTTGAAATCTCGAGCTCCTCCAGACGAATCTAAGACCCCAAAGCTGGATCTTCCCCAAGTTTGCACAAATCCGACGATCTTCAAAAAGGCGGTAGCACCAAGCAAAATGGGTGGAAGCGAAACAAAGTCCAACAGGAAAAGGAGAAAATACAAACCTAAATAAGCCGCAGTTGAGAACGACACCCTAGCACAACAGGAGATCCCAACAAAACAAGAGAAATGGAGGGTGGAAGGGGGGGGTTTGGCGAAGGAGTGGCAGGAGGGCCTCGATGAGGGGGGGAATGGTTAAGGAGAAAGGAGGGGGGCAGGGATCTGAAATAGGGCGCCAACAAAAACACAGGAGGTGGAAGATGGGGAAGAAAGGGGAAACCAACAAAGTCTAGGAGAGCCTGAAAAATAGAAAAAGGAGTAAGATGGGCGATGGAGGGAACGAAGAAAGAAGGCACAGGGGAGATGGCGACAAAGGGAAGGGAGTAGACAAAGGTTGGGGGAGGGGAGGCAACTAGACAACAAAGGGGGGAAGCTTAGGAGGATAAAACGAACCGGGGGGGGGGGGCAGAAGGGAGCTCCAAAGGGAGACTCCCCCCACCCCAAGAGGCCGTCACAAAGGTGCATGAAACCGCCGGAGACCCGACAAGAGAAACCGTTGGCGACACCAGCGAGGGAGACTCCTATTAAAAAGAGACACTTTTTTTTTTTTTGGAAGGGGCCCAAGCCGATTATGTACAACTATTTACAAGCGACCGGGGTTCTAATCGAGAACTCGAGATAATCCTCCAAAGATGGAGATAATTCTAGAACGGTCGATGGGTCCGCCTAATTAGGCGATAATTCCAGATCCGTCTGATTTCTGAAGAAGTAATCCCACAGATCAGGAGATAAAGATCTCAACAAACCCAGAGGGCTGTATGGCTGGAGGATTTTTAGACCCCAACCAGAATCGAACCTGAGACATCCCTTTTGCAAGGGAGGTGGTGAACCAACTGCCCTAGGCAGCTGGTTCATTAAAAAGAGACACTTGTTATATGGGATCTACTATCGGCTACATGGACTGAACCAAAAATGTGGCTTCAAATTGGATATGGTGGTACAAAAACTGCTAATTAGATCGGATCTAGTTAGGATATAATTTATTGGATCCAATTTCTAGTATGGTCAGACCTGACCCATATCCGTCCGATTGACAGCCCTACCCACAAGTGTCAATATAAGAGTGTGAAGCGATGACTCCGCCGCCAGCACGGGCAAGAGAAGGGAGTAGGGTTTGGCGTCTGCCCCTTTTTCGTCCCCTTTATTTTGGATGGGCAAAATAATAATCTTAGCTTATAGTTAGACTTTACCAAAGTTTAGCCAGGTTAACATACAAAATCGTTAAAACTGAAGAGTAGCGAAAGCTTTTCCGGAACATTTGATTTTACAATGAGTTGAAAAAAATATTTAAAATTGGACCGAAAGATTTATAAAAATACCCTACTAAAAAAAAGTGAAACCGTCCCAGGCCCACCTTCCTTCCTGTGTCCCATCCGGCTTTAACCTGGCCCGATGCATTATTATTGCAAATAATCCGCCTGTTTAATTAAAAGAGAATCCCAAATAAATCTGGACGGCCGGTGATTTCTCGAGCGCATCCGACGGCGGTGACACCGCGGGGAAGGAAACTCCCACCGGTTTTGGTTTTCGAAATTCGAACCTGCTGTAGCAGCCTCGCAACGGCTCTCATTGTGCCCAACTTTTTTCACAAAGAAATTTAAAATAAAAAAAAGGGTAAATCTCGCCGCCTCAGCTTCCTTCGTCTTCTTCGCGGCCCCCAGCAAAACCCTCCTGCCCTGCACACCCCGTCCAGATCCCCCTGCGAGCCTCGACGTGATTTGTTCTTCCCACGCGACGCCATTTGATCCCCAAAAACTAACAGGATAAGGTACGCGACCTAGTTTGCCTTCGATCATCTCTTCGTTTTCTCGGGGAATTGTCCTCTGTAGAACTCCGATTTGTGGTGGAAAAGGCCCCAAGTCATCTGCTCGTCTTCGTGCTCCAATCTGTGTTTGGTGCTTCCTGCATCGTCTTTCAGAGATTCGTGTGTTGTCGTCCTTTGTGAAGGAAGGATGTCTTTGGTTTGTATGAGTTTCTTGCCTGCTGCGTTAGGGTTTTCGGCAAATTTATCTGATTCTGATCTTGGCGTGATGCGTAGATGAGCTTTAGTACGCTTTCCGATGCTGTTTTCATGCTGTTCTTTGGATTTTTTTTATGCTCGTCTCATGTGCAGTGCAAAAATTTTCTGGAAGGCCGGGGCGGTCCAACGGAGCTGTTGCGTATGTTTGTTTTACTTGCTTGTTTGATTTCCCTGTGAAACAGTTGCTCCAGCATGGCTCGTCCTGCAAACGGCCAGCTTTCGCGAGTGGAAACCGCGTGTGCATCTCTTCTTCGGGAACTTCAGGTTTGGTTAGAAATGCCTTGTGATTGCAGTTGCCTCTGGATCATCGTTTCTTCAATTTTTACTTATGAAATGCTTGCTGTGAATAGTGTGGTTACTTATTTTGTTTGATTGCTGCTGGATTCAGATTATATGGGATGAGGTTGGGGAATCTGATGCAGAAAGAGATAAATTGCTAGTTGAGCTGGAACAGGAGTGTCTTGAGGTGTATAGGAGAAAACTTGATCAAGCAAGCAGCTCTAGGGCTCAGTGGCGGCAGGCAATCGCTGATTCTGAGGCGGAGCTTGCAGCCATTTGTTCGGCTATGGGTGAGCGGCCAGGGCACCCCAGGCAGGTGTGGCCTTTTTTCCTTCTAATTTCAATTGGAGAAGACAAAATTTATTTCTTAAAACATGCCAGATTGAATTAGGTAAAGTGATCCATCTGCATTGCTGTTTCATGATCTGTCAATATTACGCACTCTCAATTTTCAGTCCAATCTGAAAGCTGGAAGCTTAAAGGAGGAGCTTAAGGAAATAATTCCACAGTTAGAGGAGATGCGGACGAGGAAATCTGAGAGATTGAGCCGGTTTCTCGAAGCCATAGAGCATATAAATAAGATCAACAATGAGATTAGATCTGGGGAGGATAACCCATCTAAAATGCTGGTGGATGAATCTGACTTATCTATAAAAAGGCTTGAAGAATTGTACAGAGAATTACAGGCTCTCCAAAAGGAGAAGGTTGGAGTACATTTCTGTGAATATCTAACTAAATTCAGGATACTGCAATGCAATGCAGCATCAACATTTTCCTTGCTTTTGTCATTTACATGACTCATATTTTCTCTTTTCTCAGAGTGATCGATTAAAGCAGGTGCTTGAACACCTTAATTCCATAAACTCCTTGTGTTTGGTGCTTGGGATGGATTTCAAACATACAATTTGTGAGGTACATCCAAGCTTGGATGAAACTGGAGGTTCAAAGAGCATTTGTAATGATACGATAGAGAGGCTTGCCTTTGCAGTGCAAGGCTTGAGAGACATTAAGTTGCAAAGAATGCAGAAGGTGAGGGATAGTGAAATTGTTATTGTAGCTTCATTCATAGACTTTGTCATACTAGTTTATTTTGACTAACGACTTCCCTGTTACTGTGCTAGCTCCAAGACCTTGCATCTTCAATGTTGGAGCTGTGGAATTTGATGGATACACCCATTGAGGAGCAGCAGTTATTCCAGAATGTTACCTGTAATATAGCAGCCTCAGAGCATGAAATCACAGAGCCTGGCATGCTCTCTATGGATTTCATTAGTTATGTGAGTTGTTCTGAGTCTTTAATGCTCGTTATGAAGACCTCTTTGTGGCCGCATTGAAGAGCATTAACATACATCTGATGATACCAGGTTGAGGCAGAAGTGTTAAGGCTGGAAGAGCTGAAAGCAAGCAAGATGAAGGATCTAGTTCTGAAGAAGAAAACGGAGCTAGAAGAGCTTCGTAGGCGGGCACATATGGTTGCAGAAGCAGATAATGAAATAGAGTTCACAATTGAAGCTTTTGACTCCGGTAAGGTCAGAATAGATGCAGCAAAGTATCCTTCTAGCAAAACCACTTATGAGATCATTGTGTTTATCCCTGTCTTTCCCATCATGCAGGAGCTGTTGATCCATCTCTCATCCTAGAACAGATAGAAATCCAAATCTCAAACGTCAAGGACGAAGCTTTTAGTAGGAAAGAAATTCTTGAGAAGATTGAAAAATGGATGGCTGCATATGAGGAAGAATGTTGGCTTGAAGAGTACAACAGGGTGATCCATTTTGCATTTTCTCAAAATGATTGCTGGTTTTGGTTGGTCATGTTCATCATATTCAACTATTTTTCTCCCCTTTCAGGATCAGAATCGTTACAGTGCTGTGAGAGGCGCCCACCTGGTGCTGAAGCGGGCTGAGAAGGCCCGTGCTGCTGTCAACAAGATTCCAGGTAGGCATTTTGCATTTCAGTAGGAAGTTTTAGTTAGAAGTTCTTTGCCGGAGCCTTCTATTCAGAAATAGGATATGGAAAATATTAACGGCATCAATCATGCATGTAACTTTCCATATTGGTGCAATTTATAACCAGTACATTGATTACTTCTTGCTTCTTGTGACTTATTACTGGTGGCAGTGATGATAGATGCTTTGATTGCCAAAACTACAGCATGGGAAAGGGAAAAAGGCATCCAGTTCACATATGATGGCGTAACCACTGACCTTGATAGATGGTTTTCAGATTTTGTACAATGTGGTTGCAAAGCTGAGTTTGTTAATCTTCCACCAAATAATGCAGGTTAGGCTCCTCTCAATGCTTGAAGAGTACACAATCCTGAGGCAAGAAAAAGAGCAAGAGCGTCGGAGGCAACGGGTATCCCATTTTTAATGATGAGGAATTTCATTGGCCTCCAAAGTGTATCTGAGTAAGCACCAATATTGAAAAAAAAATCTTGGTTTAATGCAGGATCAGAAAAGGCTCCAGGGTCAGCTGATAGCAGAGCAGGAGGCACTTTTTGGGACTAAACCGAGCCCTTCAAAACCGCATAGTGCAAAAAAGGTCCCTAGTTTTTCAACTGGACCAGGCAGTAGAAGATTATCTCTCGGTGGAGCGATGTTACAACCTGCCCAACATGATTTGCCCTTTGCAAAGCCTATGCGCTCAATCAGAGTGGCAGACGATGCTGCAATGTTTGCCGGTTGATGAGCTGAATATTCCGTATGCATATTATTTGGATATTTTCATATGATGCTCCTAATTTGTGTTTTATGCATATAGGTAGAAGAGGCTTGGATGTGGCCGGTCTCCTGCCAAGGAAGGTGACTTTCAATGCCTCAAACACTAAAGAACCAGAAGCAGCCATGCTACGCAAACCATTCTCTCCAGTGGCCGCACCTCCTGTGTACACTCCATCCAGGCCCACGACTTGCCTTGGGGGAGAAGAGAATAGAACCCCTCAGAGATTACAGATTGCAGAACCTAAAACTCCCATGATCTGCCTTGCTGGAGAAGGGAGTGGAAGCCCTCAGAAAATACAGATTGTTGAGCCTAAGACTCCCATTGTCACCACAGTTCCTACTGTGCCCTTGTCAGCGGCGACAACTACTACTCCAGTCCCTACTAGTACTGTTACAGCACCACAGACCCCTAAAACACCGTCTGTATATATGCAAGTGGCCTCCACCCCTGCCCCACCTGCTGCTGCATATGACCACAGCGCAGTCTCTTCCATACCAGAGATCGAGTATTCTTTTGAGGAGAGAAGAGCTGGTTTTGTATTGCCCAAGGAGCATGTCAAGTCCATACTCGTCTGAAAGGGCAAGGCCTCTTTCTTGGCTCTCATAATTACGTGTACATGTGAGTAGATGGTGGAAATAAGGCATTCATATAGAGAAAACGGCTGCATAGCATCGATGGAACAGTTTGCTTGTGTCATTGAATTGTGGACGTCAGCTGGAAAGTATTGCTTCCCTTGCATGAAGGAAGATCCGTTGCATTAGAACTCGGTAGATCTTTAAATGCTGAGCTAATGAACTAATTTTCAAATGCCAGCGCCCTATATTGTGAGGATGTTTGAGTAATTTCTTGTATAATTTGGCCATGTGACATGTGGAGAGGCTATTTGGCATATTCTAAAGTACAGAGAAAATGATTTTATTATGTCACATAAGTTGTTAGGGATTGTGTTTGCCTTTTAGAAGTCAGGTCATCCATTCATTTGGTAGAGTATAATATTTCAAGGTTAATTTCATATTAACTATCCTTATATATTGATTGTCACTTTTAATTACACGATATCATACATACTATCATTAAGATAATATAGTATCAAAAATGTCACTAAAGTTAATGTTTATTTTAATTGTTAGAATATCCCAAGAATATTCTTGTAACCGTTAGAACACAAAGGCGTAGGTAGAGGAAACATGAGTTCAGGAGAAAGAGAGAGAGAGAGAGCGCAATGGAGTTTCCCTTGCAGCAAACTCCCCCTCAACAATCTATGGGCCCCTGCCAATAATAACATGCAATGAAGTGTCGGCAAGAGGCCTCCTTGCTCTCCTCAATCTATGGGTGTCTTCCCCTCCGTTTATGGGTTGTCTGAACATGGAGACGATGGCGACGACAACGATCCTTGCTTTTTTTATTTAAGTAATGTTTGCTGTAATGTGCCTCTAGCGATAATTCGGATATTGTAATTTTTTTTAAGTTTTTTTCTTTTCAGTCTGCCCCCACATGTTTTGCATGGTCATAGAATCTGATTTTTGATCCGACGATCTAAAAAATCTTAAAAAATAAAAAATTAATTCTAAGTGAACACTAAAAACACTCTTAATCCGAGCCCGTGATTTTTGATCTTTTATAATTCTTTTTGCTTGTCAGAAATTGATTGTATGGCCTTGTAGAGCATGCGGGAGCCAGAAAAGTTGAGATACTGTCAGCTTCTTTTGTGCAATTGGACCGTACCTAATATGTCCTCCGTACGATTAAGATCCGTCAGTTTATTTCCATTTCCCATCAGCGAAGTTGGCGGAGAACAAATCGGAAGCTTCTTATTTCCAACTCTACCCTTCAAACCCTCCATCAACCTTTTTCTCCGTTGGTCACTGTGGGCCTGTGGTCGCCGCCTCCCTTTTCTCTTCAAATGCAACTTCCTGTTGCTTATGATGCTTCTATTATGAGCGCGCTAGCAACCTTCAAATGCAACTTCACGTCCTTTACTTGTTGCAAGGGTATAGACCAATAGGTTCTTCTTAGGGGTGTCAATGGGCCGGGCTTGGGCCAGCCCGAACTAAGCCCAGCCTAGACCCAGCCCAAGCCCGACAGGCCTAAAGTTGGCACCAGCCTGCTGGGTTTCTCAAACCCGATGAAGGCCCGTCTCATCCTGTTTATGCAAAATTACATAAAAGTCTAAAAAATAATAACCAAAGATGACGAGATCACCCTGGCAATGGCGGCGCGTGCTCCTCCATCTCCTCTGGGGAGGCGAAGATACCAGACACGAGGGCCATCACACTGGCCTTCACGTTGGGGCCCTTCGTGCATAACTCATTGATGGAGCTGTACATGTCCAACATCCGGAACACCCTCTCCAACGAGCGCTTGTTCTTCAACGCCACCAGCTCCGGGTACTTGAAGAAGTGCACTGCGAGCTCACAGGAGATCTCAGCGAAGCAGGACTCGTGGATGGTGTTGGAGGAGGCAAAGATGTGGTTGCAGAGGGCCCTCTCACCCGACAAGAGGGTGCAGACAACGACCATAGAGGCCGCGAGCCAGCCGTGTATTCTGGTATCTAGGATGGCCCAGTCGAGCTTTTGGACCTTGCTAGGTGCGGGCTTCTCGAACTTGAGCTTGTAGAGGCCCTCGTCAACAATGGAGCGATGGATCAGCTTGTAGATGTTGACGCACTCCTTGCCGTAGCCGCAGGAGATTATGCATTCAGCGAGGGGGGAGACACGCTCGACCTCGCCGATGGACTTGGTGGCGGAGCGGATGTCCTTATCCTCCACGGCAGACATCGCCTCCTTCATCCAAAAGATCATAACAAGTCAAATATCTTATGATAAATCTTGTAAAAGTTAGACAACTATGAAGGTCATGTGGATAGCTAAGTAGGACTTCATAATCATTATAAATTCTATATACATCTCTTTATTGTAAGGTCTTTACGTACAATGTTAAGAAATTGTAAATTTTCTAAAATTGACTTTTTATACATGCTTTTTTTATGTGCTTATAAAGAGGATGACATCTATGAATTGGAAGGAGCTATGCACCAACACATCATCAAGGTTGGTATCTACTAATTTAGCTAACTTACAATGACATTATGATAAAATGAACATTATCAATTTGTGATAAAATTACTCTTGTATTTACCTTGTTGATAAAAAGAAAAAGATAGGAAGAGAATTATATTGTTAATCTCTACCAATTATTCCATCTCTCACTAGCACTTGGATGGATTGAAACTTGAACTAATGATTAATAAATTTTTATGAAATTTGAACTAGATATCTCTCTATAACTTTATACAGTGGATAGATCTGACAAAGCAAGGGCCTTCTTACATTCATCCTAACATAGAGAAATTGATAAAATGGCGTGCTTTATTCGTATGCAAGAATAGAGAACATAATAGTTTGATGATATTGCATCCCAAGCTTAAATCAAGGAAATTTGTCTTAATTATCAATAAATTAAAGCAGCTGGTATAATGAGAGAATGGATGCATTGAATTCTTTAAGGAATATAGGCTTATTTTATATAATAAATCTTAAAATCAATGGCTGAAAGCTTGACTTTGGTTGAAAAAGATGATAAAACATGTAATTAAGATCATAGGGAGTAGAAGAAAAAGCCTAATCTACATTATACTTGTCCATATTCACATAGGAGTGTTACATTTTCATGCATATTTCATATTTAGCTTTTGTTATGACCTAATATAAATGATTGTAGATAAGTGATTAGCACTGTTGGGTTAAAATTGGATTCATTCAATATTCACATAGGAGTGTTACATTTTCATGCATATTTCATATTTAGCTTTTGTTATGACCTAATATAAATGATTGTAGATAAGTGATTAGCACTGTTGGGTTAAAATTAGATTCATTTGTCTACTTAGATGTGTTGGACTCATAAATACTTGACTTTTGCTATTAGACTTTTAATGTAAACTAAAAAGTTTTGAGTTCCTATATATGTACTTACTTATATGGACCTCTAATATTGAATTAACTTATAGGTTTTTCATGTGTATACAGTCCTATAAGCTATCATATTTGTATGTCCACCCTTGACTCCTCCATCTTGTTAATTATGAATACCGCTGAGTCCTTGACATCTTCAGAAAGGTTGTAGCTATATCTATATGTCAAAATGCCGTTAATTTCAACTTAATAAGCTAGAAATATTTTTGTCCATTTTGGAGAATTTAGGAGTATATGTCAAAAATTCTTATGCATTTAGAGGCGTATATGCAAAAGTACCCAAATTCTTTGGGTGTATCTATTAGAGTTCATGCCATTCTGACGAGAAGTGTAAACAACCATAACTTTTTTGAGGATATCAAGGATATTTATAACAATATGTGAGACTTTGGAATATACATATAGATATGCTCGTTTATAAGAGTATGAATGCAAAAATCCCCTACATATATGAGTGCATTAAAGTTGCACTATGATCATCTTAGGCATCTACAACTTAGAGAGTAGAAATAACCATAGACAAGAAGTAATTGTACAGTCAAGAATATGATAATCGAATGCTAATTAATAGGATATAGTATTTATGAACTGAATGTCCTCATGCATATAACATACTAAAATTTTATTGATTAACTTTGTGTAGGATTATAATGTTATCCACTAATCTAACTTTTATGTATCTATTTTTCATAAATTTTATATTCAAATTTATAAAAAGTATAATATTAAATATTGTCATATCAGGTCACGAGTGAGATCATCCCACTTACTTAAAAAATTAATCAGAATAGGATTCAATCACAACTTACATTGATTCAAACAAGGGAGAAACATTTGCTGCACTGCATGTTGCTACATTATATGGATGTTATAGAAAAAAAAATAAAAAAAAATATATTTTTTTTAGATAAGCTCCATCATGTCCTACACATTCATACAAAAAATTTATAAAAAGTAAAAGTCGAGCTTCAATTTATCGAACTTAGTCCATTCAATTTTTTTTTTTAAAATCATCCCATTAGATTATAACCACGTATAAAATATGGTGGGACCCAGCTAAAAAAGTTAAAAGAAAATTCATGAGGTACAGATGCGCGAGTTTTACTCTTACCGAAGTACAGTGTGGCCCAGCAAAGTCGAACCGGGTCCCACTGCTTGCCTCAAGATATGGTTCCTTATCGCCTTCACCACTCTGGCACTCTTGCCGCCTGCTCCTTCGGGCACTACCCGATCGAGCAACACCAACCCCCCCATCCCAACACAAAACCAGCACCTTCTCCCTCTTCTCCTTCCTCCTCCTCCTCTCTCCACCATGGAGGCGCTGCTGGCCAATCCCTCCCTTTCCCGCCTCAAGCTTCCCCTCCTCTGCTCCCCCTTCCCCAAGACCACCGCCTCCTCCTCCTCCTCCTCGCCGGCAGCCCCCTCCCTCCCCCATCTCCGCCTCCGCTCCGCCACCCTCAGGTGCTCCTCCGCCTTCCAAGACCAGTACCCCACCCAGTCCCCGTCACCCACCCAGGAACCCCCTCCTCCCCCGGAACAGCTGGCAGACGCTGGCGACGAAGCGTTCGGAGAAGTGAACAAGATCATCGGCAGCAGAGCCGTCCCCTCCGGGGAGGAGGAGGAGGACGACGACCCCAGGGCCGCCCTCACGGAGTACCTCATCGAGTGGAAGGACGGCCACGCCCCCTCCTGGGTCCCCGCCCCCGCCATCGCCGCCGATGTCGTCGCCGAGTACGAGACCCCCTGGTGGGACGCCGCCAAGAAGGCCGACGACGCCGCCCTCTCCGCCCTCCTCTCCGACCCCGCCGCCTCCCGCGACCCCGACGCCCTTGACTCCAACGGCCGTACCGCTCTCCACTTCGTGGCGGGGCTCGGCTCTGAGGCGGCAGTGCGCGCGCTCGCCGCAGCGGGCGCCGACCTGAACCGACGGGAGCGCGCCGGCGGGGGGCTCACCCCGCTGCACATGGCGGCGGGGTACGCCCGCCCTGGGGTGGTGAAGACGCTGCTGGAGCTTGGGGCGGACCCGGAGGCCGGAGACGACCGGGGCCGGACGGCGCTGGAGCTGGCGCGGGAGGTGCTGGCGGCGACGCCCAAGGGGAACCCGGCGGCATTCGCTCGGCGGCTGGGGCTGGAGGCGGCGGTGCGCGAGCTGGAGGCGGCAGCGTACGAGTACGCGGAGGTGGAGCAGGTGGTGGAGGCGAGGGGGAAGGGGGAGAGGAGGGAGTACCTGGTGCAGTGGAAGGACGACGGCGGGCGGGAGTGGGTGAGGGCCAGATGGGTGGCGGAGGACCTGATACAGGACTACGAGGCGGGGCTGGAGTACGGGGTGGCGGAGGCGGTGGTGGGGGTGAGGCGGGCCATCGGCGGTGACGAGGCCAGCGACGGCGCCGCGGAGGAAGGGGAGGTGGAGTACCTGGTGAAGTGGGTGGACATTGAGGAGGCGACGTGGGAGCCGGCGGCGAACGTGGACCCGGTGCTCATCCAGGAGTTCAAGAGGAGGCAGCAGCAGGAGGAGGATGGCGGCGGGGAGCGGCGGCGGGACGGTGGCGACGGCGAGGAGGCGAAGTCCGGTGCTCCCCAGGAAAATTCCGCGGTTTTGTAGGTGTAATGTTATGCGTGGCGCTTAATTATTCCCCTTATTTGTTGATCATTTTTTTTCCTAATTTTGCCTGAGTACGTGAGATTATGATTTGGTGGACACTTTTATTTATGTTATATGTCGAACATTAGAACGACACTTGAACATCTATATTTAATTCTCTATTTTAAGATTTCAAAATAAATATTAGAATTTCTTAGAATACTTAGTATGTCTTTTCAAAATATTTGTCTATATAATAAAATTTGATGTATTTGAATTATATTTTTTTATATTTTAGATAAATTTTAATAATTATATTTTATTATATATATGTGTAATATATTCGTATGTTCTTCGTGTCTTTGTGTCTTATTTTTAAGATATTGTCGTATCTGACGCACATGTTCGCATCGACACATAACACTCAGTATTTGTGTCCTGCAGATCATAGTGTGAGAGCAACTTCGAAGTAGCTCTTGTTTGATTTTTTTTTCCTTTTTTGAAAAATCTGCGGAGACATTTGATTTATCAAAAAATATCATAAAGTTTTCTGTTTTTCAAATCATCGATTCTAAAACCTTTGACTTTGGAATGGAAATGAAAATAAGCTAATAAAATGAAGGTGACATGAGACAACCGATTTTGAAACATGATAACTTAAGTACGACAAATATTTGGGCCCAAATAACCTATGGTCAGCCCAGTTCAGGTTGAGACTGCCTAAGTCTGGGCCTATCCACGAAAGGCCCAATCCAAGTTCTCAAAGGCCTTATCCAGACGAAGATAATTACAAGGACCAAAGATCCGTCTCCTAACAAGATGCTTCGGTCGATGCAGTCAACCTGAGACTTCTATTTTGAACAGGACTTAACCTGCATCAGAAAATCTCTGTCCTTCCTAGGAGAGACCCGACTAAGTTAGAAACATACCCTGTTAAGAGTCCTGTCCCGTAAAAAAATTTCCTCTGCCCTAAATCGCATTAGCATAAATTTGAAAATTTGTTTTGGATCTAGCTTCTCCAGAATGGTTCCTTTCACTCGGGATCTAGCTAGAAGATTCCCTCAAATCCTGCCTCCTTTGTTAGAACTCTCCGACTCCACTATATAAGGATTCTTAGTCCAACTTGTGCAAGTACATTTTCAAGAGCCCAAGCTACTTTGTCTTTTCTTCGGCATTCTCAACTTTCTGACTTAGCATCGTAAGAAGATCCCTCGGTCTGCCGTCGGACGTCTTCTAACGGTGGTCTCTTTTATAGAAACTGTCGAGTGACACTCCTTTGATCGGAGAGGCAGGATTCAGATCGTGGTAGATGAGATTCTGGCCCATCAATTACAAAATAATTTGTTAACTTTGAACATTTGACCGCCTTTTGCAATGTTTGACAGCACATCAAATAATCCTTTAAAATTCACATAAGATGAGATAAAAACAGAGGTTACCGGAATTAATTAATGGTAATTGTATCTCGATGTAATCTTGTTATCTTCAGATGCAACTGAGTAGGATTTTGTGATTTTCCTGGGTAATAAGAGCTCTTTTGCATCAAGAAAATCTTGTTTGATGTAAAGACAGCAAATCTCAAATACCCCATTAGTACGTATATAAAATATTATAAATGTTAAAGGTGCATAGTTATGTTTGTCGTTAAACTAACACTTCAGTTATCTTAAACAAATAATATTAATATACTAGTAATATTTCGTACTAGAGATAATATCAATATCAAGTTTATATATATATATATATAACCCCTTTCAATTTATGGAGGATTTGAACCTTAAAGTTATATTGGTTGCAGTGCCTATGAGCGTCTGACTTTTAAATTCGCATGTTGACGTATTGGATGCCGGCACAATAATTTCGGTCAAAATCGAAAAAACTAGGCCAACACGTCAAACATTTCATGTCAGCAAGGTCTACGTCTTCAATGGGAGGTTCCAACAGGATCAGGAGTCTGCAATTAGAGGTGGAGATATGTAGATCTCACGATTACTTATGGAATCCTTGGCTCTCTAACATAAGTTATCACGTGGGATCTACTGACAAAATATCATATACTAGAATAACCATTTTTTTTTTTTTTTTTTTGAAGGGGCCCAGAGGCCGATTATGTACAACTATTTACAAGCGACCGGGGTTCTAATAGGAACCCCAAATAATCCTCCAAAGTTGGAGATAATTCCGGCTCGGTCGAAGGATCCGTCTAATTAGGCGACAATTCCAGGTCCGTCTGATTTTTGAGGAAGTAATCCTACAGACCAGGGGATAAATATCCTAACAACACCAGGGGGCTGCATGGCTGGAGGTTTTTAGGCCCAACCAGAATCGAACATGAGACCTCCCTTTTGCAAGGGAGGTGAGTGAACCAACTGTCCTAGGCAGCTGATTCTAGAATAACCGTTTGATAGTTTAGTGCGGCCCACTGACGAAATAAGAAGAATAAGTAATTCTTAGGTCTAAGGTGAGATGGCTTATTCTCCTTATTCTTCATATACGTTATTCTGCACGGTATAAGCCATTCCGCTTGTCAAAAGTGGCTTCTAATTAAAAGTTATGCCAAACATGCTCTATTAGGGATGAAAAAGGCTATTGAATAGTAAAGATAATAACTATATTCTTATCCTTATCTTTGAAATAAAAATATATCCTTAACTTTATTCTTATCCTTATACACGCACATCCTGATCCTTATCTTTAAAAGTTAGTGAAAAAGGATACATAAAGGTTAAATTATTGAATAATATATAGTTCTATACATTTTACACAAGCAGTTGAATTACAAATTTTTCATCATATACATGAAATGTGATTATAAAAGAATAAGCATCAATATGATTACTGCTAAATTTAAATTTATCATGTGAATGAACATATAACATAATAAAGTTATACCTATGAAGAAAGTAAATTATCAAGTTTACTTATTGCATGTAAAAAAACATTTAAAAGTTAAACATTCTACCATATATAAGTATACATTAGGGTGCCACGCCTTAACTTCTACATTTGTCAAAATTTTCTAAAGATTTTATATTTTTATAAATATATTATATTATAATATTATAATATGAAATATAAAATATTTTTAGTAAATATATTATATTATAATATTATAATATATAATCAAATTATAGGATACGAAAATAGATGATTCCTTTTTCTTATCGTTTTTAATATCATTATCCTTATCCTTAAATCAGTATCCTTATATGCTCTATAGTTGTGGGAAGAGGTGCGACTTTTATAACCACTTAAAATTAATTATAACTATTTCTATCTATTATTTTTTTAATGTTATAAGAGAAAGTTAAAAGTAATTTCCAATTAAAAACCATACTAAACAAGGTCTAAATGACCATCCTTCTCCTAGAGACTTTTTGTAATTCTCTAGTCACCCATCAGCGATTCTAGGCATTAATGTATTTTCTTCTTTCCCAACGGTAAAATCATCGATCAACAGAGGAAGCATGCCGAAGATTTCATTTGCAATAATTTGGATGCGTCACCAGAGCCACTTGGTTCCTTGCTCTTCCACCAAACTAACATGGCAATTGGCATCTTCAAGAGGTGAAAGAGGCTTCGCCTTCGTAAGAAATCTTGGAAAAGGCCTAGTGGGTTATCCATCAGAGCATGGAGCAGGTCACACTAGGAATGATCCTTTTTACGTATGATCTAAGGACAAAATTTTGATTCAAATACCATTGTAGATCTTATCCGATTGAAATATATATATATGGGCCAGCTATAACCTATGCCGGGCATATCTAACTTAGATCTATACCACTCCAAAACCCCTCATCCGGACTTTACAAAAAATAAAAATAAAAATCATTAAAAAATTTAAAACATTCAAATACTCTCATCTATGTTGGTTTCCACTTCTTGAAATTTAATTTTCACTGTTGGATGGAAAAAATTACTTGTAACTGTTCAATCAAATGCGTCATTGTGTATAAATTAAAACTAAAATTTCAGAGGATAGGATTAACCCTAATGGCTAATCGACAAATTTTTTATTTTTTACTAATTTTTTAATATTTTTAGATATTCATTTTTTATATGTGTCCGATCAGATGACTCTGGTTGATCATTAAGATTGGATGGTGAAAGTGAAAGTATCGGAGTTAGGAAAAATCTTAAGGGACCTATTTGAATATTTAAAAATTATTAGAGTTTTTATTTTTTTAACACTGGGAGAGTGGATTTTTTAGGGGAGGTGATATATATATATATATATAATATCAAATGAGCACCCCTTGAAATTATCTTCTCTTTATGTCAAAAAAATAATAAAATTTATAAATAATCTTTAAATATTCGAATAGGTCTCTTAAAGTTGTTTCCATTCTTAGGACTTTAATTTTCACTATCAAATTTTGACGAACAATCTTAGTCATCCGATTGAGTATGTATAAAAAATCAACATCTAAAAGTACTCGAGAAATAGTCAAAAAAAATAAAAATACATCAGCTAGTCTTAGGGTTGATCACATCCCTTGGGATTTTAGTTTTGATCCCCAAACAATGACGCATAAAATTGGACGGCTACAATTAAATTTTTTGATTCAATAATGAAAATTAAATCTCAAGATGTCGAAACTAACATAAATGGGAGGGTATTTGAATATTTTAGAGTTTTGATGATTTTTATTTAAATTTTAAGATGGGGAAGTGGGATTTCGAGGGAGGACTCATCTAAGCTAGATGAACCCCGAGGCTCATAAGTGGGATAAAATGAGCCCCTCGAAATCATCTTCTCTTCATGTTTAAGAAAATAATAAAATTCATAAATAATTTTTAAATATTCAAATATGCAAATATGCCGTTTAGGGTTATTCCCATCTGTAGGCTTTAATTTTCACTATACGATTGATGGGGAATGGCAGTGGGGTGACATGGAGGTGATGACGACAACACGAGCCTCATGCCTATGGCCTCACGCCTGATCCTCTCTTAGGAGACCTCCAAGGAGGGAAGAGCTCTCATTCTCAATCTATCAGAAAGGGCACAAGACAAGCAATTCTTTCATTTCACCATTGTAGGTTACAAGGGAGGGGATGGCCACCTTATATAGGGAGTGACAACCTTTAACAAGACCAAAATAGCCCTTCTCGAAAGGAAAATGCAAAACCTATCCTAAAAGGCATGAAATGACATGAAAGTCCTTTATAACTAAACTAAGAGACTTTCCTAAGGCCAACAGTAAGCGGTCACACCTCTACTGGTCCTAACTGAAAAGAAAATACATAAGCAAGGAACTCGACTCAATCTTAGATATAAAGCTCATTGCCCAGCCATAAGGATCCACACGTAGTGCATGGTCAACGTTTGCCTGCCTGCTGACCGATGTTCCCACCGGGTTGTGGGAAATTCAACCCCATCAAGTAAGGGTCCACACTGCTTTGATGGCGCTCAAGAAGATCTAAATCAAGGCGTTGCAAGTCCTCCCGTTTAATCCATGTGTCATCAAACGGTGGCCGATCTTGCCAGCGAATAAGGAAGCACTGATGCTACTTGCTCCAAGTAGCGATTACCTATTCATCCAATATTCGCTCAATTTGCTCTCACTGAACAGGGGGTGAGGCTGGTAGACACTTTGCATGTGGGTCAATCTCAAGGGATGGCAAAAGCCCAAATGGATCACTGGGAATTATTGTGGGCTCCTTGTTATCGACAAGGTCTGTCACATTAAATGTAAGACTGATCCCATACTCTGTCACTAAGTCTACAACATAAGCATTCAACCCGCTCCTTTTCAAAATCCTGAATGGGCTAGCACCGCAACTTTGCAGCTTTCTAATGACCCCTGAGGGGAATTGCTCGGGGTGCATCCTAACCATGACAAGGTCACCCTCTTGAAACTCCAATTCTCGCCTATGTGCATTAGCCAACCTTTTGTAGAGTTGGTTGCTCTCATCAATTTACTTTCTAATTGGTTCATTCAGACTCTGGATATGTAGGGCAAATGATTCAGTTGACTCAGAGACTCGAGCATGCAAAGGGGTGGAAATGAGATGAAGGGGTTTGTTAGGCTTATAACCATGTACGACTTCAAAGGGACTCATCTCGATGGTCCTATTGATAGAACTGTTATAGGCAAACTCAACTCAAGGTAGGATCAAATCCTACGTTCCCGTATGATCTCCTAACAAGCATCTCAAAAGGTTACCTATACTCCTATTGACCACCTTAGTTTGGCCATCAGTTTGAGAGTGGTAGGCAGTGAAAAACTTGAGCAGAGTGCCTACCCAGTGCCAAAGTATCTTCCAAAAATAGCTAGTGAACCTCACATCTCTATTTAAGACTATGGTCTTGGGAAGATCATGTAGACAGACTACTTCATCAAAGAACAGACAAGCCACTCTAGATGCATCTGAAGTTTTGGAGCAAGGGACGAAATGGGCCATTTTTGAGAATCGATCAACCACCACGAGGATGGAGTCATGCCTATGTGGAGTCTTGTTGTCACCAAAAAATTGAACAAGAAGAAGAGTCTAAAGATCAACAAAGAAGACACAAATCAAAGATAATTGAAAGGAAGAACCGAGCCCATTAATTCAAGCAAGAAAGGTCTAAACAATTTTTCAAAGAAAGCTCAAGTGAAGAAGAATTAATGGACAACAGTCATGTCTATTTTACAAGTCAAATGAATAAAAAAGGGGCCACTCTAGGGTCCAAATGGTGAAGCAATTCAATGGCACAACCGGGCCCATTATCCCAAGCAAAGGAGGTTCAAGCAATTGTGCAAAGATTGTCCAAGAAGGTCCAAATGAAGAAGATTTAAGGGGGCAACAGCTAAGCCCAATTTTGCAAGTCAAATGAACCAAAAAGGGGCCACTCTAGGGCCCAAATGGTGAAAAAATCCAATGGCACAACCGGGCCTATTATCTCAAGCAAAAGTGGTCCAAGCAATTTTTCAAAGAAGGCCAAAGTGAAAAAAGTTAATGGATAGCTGTCATGCCCATTCTTGCAAGCCCAAAGAAGTCAAAACGGGGTTACTTTTAGCCCAAATGATGAAGAAATTCAAGGGGGCAGGCCTAGGCCTATTATTTCAAGCAAAAGAAGTCCAATAGGGCCAATTTAGACCCAAAAAGTAAAAGCCAAAGTCCAATTTCGTGGCAACTTTCAAAAGGGCCCAAATAGTTCCCCCCATGGCCTATTCTTATCCCTTTGGCCCATGGTCAAATCCGCCCAAAGGAGGATAAGAAGAAAAGCAAGTAGTCCCCCCTCAAGATTCTTCTAGAAGAGGGTAGGTGAAAAGCAAAAGGAGAAGCCAATCATGATTCTCCAAGTGTTGTGGCCTCATTGGGGGGCTCTCAAGAGGGGATTCTTATCCCTAATCCAAGGCTAATGGATGCCTAATCTACCCCTCAAAAGTAACCCAACTTTATCTATAAAAGAACCCCCATCTTCTACAAGAAAAAGTTGGAGACAAAAATCCCCAAAAAAGAGAAAAGAGAAGAAGAAAAGTGAGAGAGCTTGGAGGAGCACGTCTCCCTCCTCCTTCCCCTCCATTTCCTGCATCCCAAGAGAGAAAAAAGAGTTAGAGAAGAAGAGAAAAAGAAAGGAAGAGTGCTAGAAAAGAAGAGAGCAAGATTGTAGGCTTCAAGAGCCATTCCCCCTTCTCATCCCTCTCCAAAGTAGAGTGGGGTGAAGAAGGGGTCTATTTCTGTCTCCTTACTTTCTTATAATATTTTTCTTCATTTTGATGTTCATAGAAACTTCTATCTCCCTCTTGATGTTCATCCACGGTGATTGAAAGTAATGAAATGCAAAGTTCAGATTTTATGTGTCTGTTTTGTGAATCTGCTGGTTATCTTGCTTTTATGTTGTTTTTTCGTTCATAAGGCATGTGTTTTTCGTATGGAGATGGTAGAGGGGCCTTTCTAGTTTATAGAAATGGTCTTCTCAAGTCTTGAAACCTCCTAAATATGGAGATATGACCAAAATGTGCTTTGCTGCCCAGATTTCCTAAAAACTGATTTTTCATTTGTTTGTCTTTGATTTTGGGGTTTTTCAAGGTGGCTTGGCCTTCCATGACCCTTAGGAGCACATCCCCTTCCTGGATGATGTTCCCCCAAGGCCAAATATCAAGAGAAATCTCCTAAGTTTCATATATATTAAGATCTAAATTTCTATTTTCATGTTGGAACCGAATGGGTTTTGTTTGGATTTCTTTCCTTTGATGGCCAAGGGTTTAGGCCCTAGAGGTTCTCAAGGAGGTTCCCTCACTAGTTGAGGATGAGCTTCTTTGGATAGAAACCCTCTAACATGGAGCCAAGAAGGAGAGATCTATGGAAAAGATAAAAAATATGCCTAAGTTTCTCTTATGTTCATATTCAAGTTTTCATGATATTTTCCTAAAGAAATGCATCTAAAATATATTTTAAATAAATATTTTAGGCCTTATACCTTTTATACCTTATTTTCTATCATTTGGGTTAGTTTTAAAACCATTTTTTACCGAAAATACGGGTTTCAGCCTGAGTCTGGGGCTTGCAAGTGCTACAGTGTTGAGTCTGTGCCTCCCTGCACAGACTCAGCGCCAGTTGTAGGTTTTGGGTCCGTGCCTCTTCGAAGTGGGTTTTTGGGTTTGAGGTGATTCTTTGATCCTCCCCCAAGCTGTCCAAATATTCCTTGGACCTAGAGTTGTCCCTTTGAGGCCCAATGAAGGTCCTAAATGGATTGGACTTTGGGTTATGAAGCCCTTAATGTTTCAACCAAAATTTTGCCATATGGTTTTAAGATTTTAAATGTTTTCCGATGTTTTTTCAAGATGTCCCGATCTAAGGGTGCCAACAATCCAATGTTGGATAACCTATCAAGGGCCCTCATACAAAAAACATCATTCTTGTGTTCCCATTTCTATGGGTTCATTTAGATGATGTGTTCCGAAGTCCCAATGAGTTGGTGGACTTCCTTGCTCCCCAAATGTAGAAATAGAATGGGTTATTCCTTGTGGATAACTCTTTCATTTTGAAGGCATTAAGGGCACTCTTTGGGTGAGTGGTTGGATGTTCGGCACGCCCCCCTTTATAGCCACATCCATGGTTCATAGCTACATGTGATCCTCTAGGAAAATTAGTGGAGTTCCTTGCTCCCCAAATGTAGAGATGCTTTGGATTTTTCCTTGTGGATTTTTCTTACATCTTGAAGGCATTAAGGACACCCATTGGGTGAGTGGTTGGATGCTCGGCACGCCCCCCTTTATAGCCATCCTTATAGTCCATTAACCATTACATACCCCTTTAAGGGAGTTGGTCTTTTGGGTCTCTTCATGTCATGATCCTTCATGAAGATCTTAAACCTTTTCATTGAGTTTTCCTAATGAAAGGTTGAAATTTAACTTGGAATCACTATATTGAGCACTTTTAATGCTTTATAAAGTGACCCAAGAAGAATGAGATAAACATGAAGAAATCATGTCATTTGAAGAAATCCACATAAGAACCACTCCTTGAAAAGGCCTCATGTCACCATACTCAACTTCTGAGATTTCTCAGTGTTATCCTCCTCAAATTTGTGGTGATTCTTGGATCACTTTAAGTTGAAAGAGGTATAAACTTGAAATTATGCTCAGATTTTTGAGTCTGCGCACCTATAACCATGGAAATTCAATTGGGAATGGGGTACAATATGTTTTTCTCCACTCCGGATTTCATATTCTAACTTTAATAGTTGAAACTAACTCCTTGATGGATTTAATTGCAGCTTGACTTGTGCAGGAAACTCAAAAATCCAATTTTCAGACTTGAGTCTGCGCTACTGTTCTGAGTCTGCGCACCCTTACGCAGACTCAACTCAAAACTGTCAAAAGAGTCCTTGCATAGGCTGATAGACTCATTTATGGTTCAAATAACTCAAATAATTAAAGTTAATTCATTCAAAAAAAGTTTAAGATAGCTATCTTCTATTTTAAATAAACACAAAATTTCAAACACAAGTTGAGTCTGCACAACTTTCATAAGTTCATTTTAAAAGGAAAAACCAATTAAACAATAAATCAAATTGCTCAAATCACTCACAATCATATATCAAACACTCCATATCATTTAAATAAATATCCATTTACAAAAAAGGATCCAAACCCCCTCAAAATAAACCAAAATTACAAGTTCAGCTGAGTGTGAGCTGAGTCTGCGCACCCCTTGCGCAGACTCAAACTCATTTTTTCTTGTCTCCTTGATATTTGAAGCTCCCCAGCTCTTTGAAACTCTTGGAATTCCCCTCAACCTCAGGAGGTTCCATCTTTTCAAGAATCTTGCTCAAATCTTCTTTAAACTTGAGTCTGCGCATCAATCCCAAGGCCAAAACCTCATCTCTTGGCCCCCAAATCATGCCCGTAGTTTGAAATCTGTAAATCATCACCAAACAAAACATAAAATCAAGTTATCCCATCAAAAATTCAATAAAACAACCATAATAAAAAAATCCACAGTTCAGACTTGAGTCTACGCATCCTGGCGCAGACTCAACCCTGAAATTCACAAAAAATAAAAAATCAACTTCCCGACCACTAAAAAATGATCTAAAACCCTCTAAAAATCAAGTTTATTCTTATCTATCAGAATATCAAATAAAAACACAAAGTTGTTCTTGAAAAAATGCAAAAAATAACTAAAAACACTTTGGTGACAAATGAGTCTGCGCTACCCAGCGCAGACTCAACCTTGAAATCCCAAAATTGGTCTTTTTGACCCTAAATTCCCTCCAAATTAAACCCAAAAATTTACATAAAAACTTGATACTTTATATAAGTCAAAAAACTAAATAAAAGCTTAAAACTCCTTCTACAAAAAATATAAAAAATGCTAAACACTTTGATAAACTATGAGTCTGCGCTCTATAGCGCAGACTCAACCTTAAATTTCTAAAATCTGGCATTTTGGCCATTAAATCCCATCAAATCAAATTAAACTCTTAAGAATAAAACATATATTTTCCAAAAATCAAAACCCAAACAAAAAATGATAACTTTTTCCTAAAAATTACCCAAAAAACTAAAAAATAGACTTGTGACAGGTGAGTCTGCGCTACCCTGCGCAGACTCAACCCCTAATTGCTAAAACCCAAATCTTTCAACTATAATTCCTTCAAAATTGAATAAAAAAAAGCCAAGATAAGAATAAATACTTTCTATAAATAAAAAATCAAATAAAACTCAAATTTGCCTTTTTGCAAAACATAAAAAATACCTAAAAGAAGCCTCATTTGTAAACTTAAAAAATTCAACAAATCTTCAATGCATCCATACAAATCAATCCAAAAAGACGAAAAAATGTCTCTCATCATCATCCATCAATAAAAATCAATCAAGTCTTGCGCAAACTCAACTTTAAACTAAAAAATGAGTTTTTCTCTCAAATAAAAATCGAAATTCATTCATTTTTCAAATGCAATTATGTATATCTTTTTTATATCATTTAAAGGGTGTTATTCTATTCTTCCGACGATTAATCAAAGGTTTTCCTCTTAGGAGGATGTAATTAACGCTATTCCATTTATGGGTAGCAGAATCGGGTCGAAGAACTACGCAATCATCTTATTGAGTCAGGTAGAGTGCACAAATAACAAATCTAAATCAAAAATCAAAAAATCAAGATCAAGTGCATTTTTGCCCTAAAAAATGTACGACAACCTGTTTTGGCACGCCTGGTGGGATCTGTCCTCCCTTCATCTTCTCGTCGGAAGAATAAGGATAACACCCATTCTTTGAAGTTATTGATTATCTCTTTGTTGTATTACAGGAGACTCAATTGAATCGAAAGTTTTCTTCGGTCCTCTGGTGGTCTAGAACCATGCTCGCTATGGCTACCTGGCGGTACCTGTGGCATTCAGTAGCTTCCATCCCATTATTGTAGTCAGCTGCTGCCCTATTCACAGTCATGCTGCATCATCTTCAAGACAATACCGGAGAAATATTCGAAAGGGTCAAAATCCCCAGTTCAATTCAAAGGCAGTCTCTGCACAATGGTCTAGGACCAAAAAATCAATTATTGTTGGGAGCCTGCGGATCTTTATAGACGGCAGCAAAGTTGATACTTCCAAAGACCGACTGGTTCCAAATATTCCAGCTCAAAACTCATTCCAGGTCTTTGAAGACATGGACAAAGAACGAATGAAAAATGAAAGAAAAGAAAAAGAAAAAGCTAAGATTCAGATGTCGGAAAAACAAGAAAGAAACCCCAAACCAGCTTATTGTCAAGAGACACCAACAAAACAAATCTGGATGCCCAAACATCAAGAAGATCAATATGCACAAGAAAAATCAAAGCCAATCTTCCAGTCACAAAGGCGGCAAATATGGAAACCAATTCAAAGGCAGCTGCCTCATACTGAGTTGTCAAAAAGAAAAAAGAGAAAAATATGAAAATGAAAAGTAAAAAAAGTCTTAAAAAACATATGTATTTCAAAGGCTGCAGTCGAAACTTCCTTCCGTAAGGAGATCGGTAGACTTCACCCAAGGAAGCCTGATGATTTATTCATGTCATACTATCAACAAGTATGCGGTACTCCCTGAAGATCCAGAAGAAATTAGAGATTTAGCCTCCAGGCCGGGTCTAGTTACCCGAAGAATGCAAGCGGCAACTATAGTTGCTCAAAATTTTCCTACCCTATTGGAAAACATTGATGAGGAAGCAGAGCTATCTGCAAATGTCATTGAAGCTTCAGGAGAAGCTCTTTCTGCACCAGCAGAGCAGCAGCTTCCACAGCAAATCAATCAACAAAAAGAAGCAGAACCAAGCATAACTCAGTTGTTATTACAAGAAATTGAGTTGTTGAAAAAGCAATTGAAAGAAAAATATGCCCAAATACAGGGGACAGGATGGGCTGGTAAAGAAGGAGGTGCTTCAACTTCCTCTTATCCTCAGGTGGCTAACCCTCTAATTCCACCTCGTCCGTCTCAAAATCTTCTAAATATATCCATGCAGTCATCTAGGCCTGTGCCTATGAATGAAACACCTGCATATATTCAAGTGTCCAATAGTCAAGCTGCTCCTGCAACAGTATTGCAAGACAATTTGATCTCAAATTTGCCATTTCAAGCCTCCCAAGTTCAAGGAATTAATTTCTTCCCAAATCCAGCAGATCCTGCTGTGGCTCAAAGGCTGATGCTAGATCAACTCATTGATATGAAGCTGGCAAAAAGAGTGGAAGGTACCTCCACGGTATATGATGTGTACAAAGTACCATATCCGGTGTGTAACGACCCGCCACCCGATGATCGGAGACCCGATCACTAATTGGGTATCGAATCATTATCCAACGGTTTCACACCCGGATCTTATACACACATATGGAGGAGTAAGCGTTAAACAAGATTAAATATAACATTCAGATGGACTACAAGGAATTACAATGCGCAGGAAGTAAATTGATAATGTCCGTACACAGTCCAACAATAATTACATGGTCCAACGAATTAATTAAGTACAGGCAGAAGTAAAGTACAACAACATCGGGGCATACCCCGGAACTGAGATAGCTACTGGTCCGTACACCAAGGAGAGCGCCACACGCCGCCACACGCCACGAAGTCCACACCTGAAAACCGCAGAGAGTGAGCCACACCAGAATTGGGCTCAGTAGGGATCATCCGATCCCTTGTCTCCCACTCACACACCCACAAGTGCAATTACCAAGATACAAGGGAACAAGATAAGTAAAGCTGTAACACATTACTCCTAATTCTCGATATAAACCACATGCATTTGGAATATAACATGCATATCTCAGAAATCATTCTACCAAGGAACCTACAACTCGCGTCTCGGCAAAACACGTCAACCACGTCTCCGAAAGTGGGAAACACCGACCCGCTGAGACCAAACAGTAACCCCTCGGATAGCACGCTGGCTACCTCGGCGGTTACTCCTTCCCCCAGCAAACACCGACCCGCTGAGACCAAACAGTAACCCCTCGGATAGCACGCTGGCTACTCCGGCTCAACTGGCTCAGGTGGTTACTCCTTCCCCCAGTACGAGTGACACTCCAAAGGTACCACTCCGACACCGGTACAAGCTAGCTAACCCCGGGGTTCACCAGGTGACCCTCTCTCACTAGGCGTCACCCCGCCACTGCTCCCATCAGCGCTGTGTCCCTACCGCACCGACACAGGGTGTAGAACGCTACAACTGTCACTCTAGGTTCACAGTAACACAAAACACGGCACGGTGCGAACCGGTCACGAAGAGAAGTCCGCGGTCGCACGACACACAACGCAGTGCCATCCGGTCACGAAGAGTCCATCATTATCGAGTATACTAAAAGCATGCATTTAACCAACTATCTAGCAGTGTAAACACATTTTACTGGCATGGATTAGTGTGGTTCTGTCTTGAATCGCATCTCCCAAGGCCGACGCCATTCAAGCACCCTAAACTGGTTCATGAAATACCGGCCTCAGAACATGGCCTAAAAGGCGTCACTACAGGTAGCCGCCTTTTAAAACGCGTCGCAATCCCTTGTCGCATATCAGAGACAGAAGCAGGGATAGGCCACGGTTGATTCTCTTTAAAACGCGTCGTCCTGGGAAGCCACCTTTTAAAAGGCGTCAACATCCTCAGACGCCATCCACACAGAAATCCAGAATTAGCAGAAAACGTTAATCGGGAGATTTCTGCCTTAAAAGGCGTCATGGTGGCCCGTCGCTATTCCAAATCGCGTCGTGTAGGCATGACGTCTTTTAGTGCCAGAATCCCCGAACTGACAGAGCCTTAGTGGAACGATTTCTGCCTAAAATGCGTCATGATGGCCCGACGCCCTTCTAAAAGGCGTCGTCCATGCACGACGTCTTTTAGCGCCAGAAACCAGGTCCTATCTCGTGCCCGAGGGCTCCCTTTTCACCCCTAAAAACCCAAAATCGCCCAAAAACAGAGAAGAGAGAGAGGCAAACCAAACCATCATAAACCCACATTCATAGAAACCCTCATTCCCATCAAGAAAAGCTCCTAAACATGCTTGTTCTACCCCCAAACGCATCATGCAACACATGGAACCACAGATGAAACGAGTGTAATCTACGCAAGGTTCGTCCCCTTACCGGTTCTTGAACTCCTCCTGGCTCCGTGTCGCTGAACCGCCGCACCGCAGGCCGCCACCAGTACCCCCGAGGATGTCGCCACTCCGCCGGGACGTCGGCCGCCGTCTGGAGAATGGAACGCCGCGAAGGAAGTGGTGGTGGTAGTGGTGAGAGGTAGAGAGGCGTTGGAGTGGTGGAAGAGGAAGAAGAGGAAGGGAAAGGAGAAGAGAGGGGTCGGAGGAGGCGGAGAGGGCGAGGAGAGAGAGAGTGAAGGCGAGAATGAGGGAAAGAAGGGGAGGCTCGCGGGGTCAATATGAAACTGACTAAAACGCGTCTACCGAGACGGACGCCTATTAGATGACTGGACGGGCCGTACTGACAGCGTTCTGAAACGCGTCGCTCACCACGGACGCCGTTCAGATGACAGGACCGGCACCGTACGCTGACATCGCAGGGTCGCAGTCTGAATGGCATCATCCATCATGGACGCCGTTCAGACGACAAGATAGGGGCCGTACTCTCGCGGCCCGAAACCCGCCCACGTGGCACAACAGCAACAGACTTAAATGGCGTCCACCCAGCCAGATGCCGTTTGAAAGGCGTCGTGCAGTGCAGACGTCATTCAGTCAAAATTCTCAAGACCTCTCAGGGTCCAAACCAGGGGATCCGGCCCGAAACCGACCCGGAAACTGAACCCGAAACCTCAGTCCTTATATTCTCCCCCCCTTAAAAGAATTTCGTCCCCGAAATTGCCTGCGACGAGTAACGAGAGCGAATAATAACCATCATCAACTCACATGGGAACTTACCAGAAAAGGTAAGAAATTGTTCCCATAACTCAAACTCGCACTCCCGGGTCGCCTCGCTCCCAGAGCGCTACTGCTAAATCACTCAATCCGAAAGTACGACTTAGTTCTGGGGAATCTAAAGATGGACATAAAACAATCTTTTATAGAGCTGATGAGCAGTCGGCTTCTGAAGACAAAGATTGCTATATTCCCGATATAGAAGAAGAATTATGGGTTGACATCATGGGTCTCCTAGACATGACAAAGCATACTGAGGAATTAGCTAAGGCTCAGTCAATTTCATTATATCAAACAAAAAAGGAATGGAGCAGGTTCTAACAGCTATGGTACCCTCCTAACATGTCCAAAGCATTGATGCAACATACACAATAGCCAGGCTTGGGATATACCTTGCCGGAAGAAGAAACCCCGGAATTATCAGTAAATATGACATCTATTTTGCCAGAAATTTCAGAAATTGCACAAGCCCCTTTCAGCTCTTCGGTATCCAGCCTTGTCAACTCTGGATCAATCAAGGGTAAAGAATCTCTATGACGAGACTTATAAGCTGCCCGTCTCTCTGCATACTTAGCAGCATTCTTATCATCTAAGAAGTGCAGATAATGGACCTCTATATCAAAAGGGATTTCCCTCTGGGTCTCCAAGATTTTCTTCTCAGCATTGCTCCAGCATTGGGTCCTCTCCTGGCTATAGATATTGGTGTGCATTCGCCACCATCTGACATATTCACATGTCACACGAGGAGCATAGATAGTAGAAGGAATTATGAAAGAAACATTTTCAAAGTGGTGGAAATAATCCCACCATTCACGGGCCCTCTGGAGTCCGCTGGAGCCTAAAAGATGGCGGTCAGGAAGCTGAAATATGTGATCACAAGAAGGAATGCACTGGTCATATCTAAAATTCCGGCCGAAACGGAAAGGATAATAGGGCTCTAAATGAACTACAGATCCCTTCCGGTACACCAAGACACTAGGTCTGATGGATAGAAGCAATGATCTAATCTAACTATCCAATGCAGACTTCTTCAGTAGCTGCTTGGTCTGAGAATGGGTGAACTCAACAGGATTACCCTCGGCAAATACTTTAAAGGGGCTCACTGGAGGACGAGAATTGGCAGTGTGCTTCTAAAAACGTAAGTCCCCCTCAGTTTTTCGCCTGGTATTAGTCAAGATACCGCGAATTTCATAAAGTTGCTTCTGGGTATCTCCTCCATCAACACTTGCATATTCAATCATGCGTGGAAATATGTGAGGGGAAACCAGGCTCTTTGGGGCAGACTCTAAAAAAATAGAAGCCACCCAGGCATTGAAAAAATGGATGGGACCCACAACATTAAATTCTCGTGGTTTCTCCTGCTCAGCCACTTGGCCAAGAGTTTTGAAAATTAAGCATAGAGTAACTGGAGCTAGAGACAGTTTAATTCCCCAAGCTAGTTCACAAGCTCCATAAAGCGTCTCAAGACGAATTACACCCTCATCTCCCTGAGGAATAGCAAAATTCGAAAGCTAGTAGGCCAAGTATGCTGCTAGATGGATGTTCCTATCCAAGCCCAAGGGATTGACATCTTTCTTATGTTCCTCAAAGATGATATCAGGATATCCTTTTCGGTGCCTGGCTGTCTGCCCCATGAAGACTGGAGTCTCACCAGCCCCAGGAAGTCTGTATATCGAATGTCAACATTATGAAAGAAATGGAGCTAGACAACTCCGCGGACCCGTGTCCTCTCTCTGCGGGATCTCTTTTTAGAAACTCTTCACCAAAAGCCAGAATCATGTAAGCCTTGAGAAGGAATCTGTAGACCTCCAGGTTGCATAACGGCCCTTGCCATCTGTTCTGTCTTTGACAATGTCAGGATGGCATATTTCTTCATAAGGCTCTCCATCAATGGGTAAGCCAGAAAGCTGATGGAGAGTCCATAAATCCAGAGATGTCTCTCCTTCCGGAGTATAAAAAGTATTGAGCTCCTTCATGAATACCTCGATCATGCCACAGCAAAGGCCTTTAAAGATCGGGTATCGGAATCGAGCGGCATACACACTACCAAGAAGATCCACTCGGCTCAGCAAATCATGGTAATGCTTCAAGACATAATCAGTGTACTCTACAAAATATTCTCTGAAACTGTGGCCGGATTTAAGCTTCAAGTCACCAAACCAGCCCATTGTTGCGTTCAATCAAAACCTCATGGCTAAACAGTAAAAAATCAATGGTTCTTCTCTGAAGCCCCATTTACATGGAGAAAGAAATAACCCATGCCGCCTTTGCTTCGAATCTGGGATACCTCTGTCATAGCCACACTTGGCAGGAGTAAATGAAGGTGAGCGGGTCAGAATGCCGTCCTGAGGACGCATGATATTAGTCCCACTGGGCATGAGCATGTCTCTAGCATAACCCGGCTTGAACAAAGATTCGCCGCGGGTTACAGTTCCCCTCAGGTTGTCTCGAAATTTCAAAATGGCATCCTCGGCATAAAAAGCCCTCCTTTCAGAACGCACTCCATTGACCTTGAAGTCAAGCAAGAAGTTGTACAAATGATGATCACTCGGAAAATGAACTGGATAATCTTTGTCCCGTCTATATTTATAGAATCCTTCTGAGAAGACAAGTCTGCTCTCATCAACTTTGCCGTCTGATTCATCAGCAAAGGGGTGGTCCAAGACAGCAACCTCAAGAAATTGCAGTAGTTCACTGTCCTCATCTATGCCTGCTGCAGGAGTCAAGTAAAAGGGACTTATCACAGTCCCACTCTCTTCAGCCATCATAGGAGTCTGTTCAGAAGACCCTGTTGAAGAAACTGACACATCTTCGGAGACAGTCTCGGGCATCACAGCTTTGTCCTTCCCCCGAGAAGCCATTATACTGAAAGAAAAGAGACAACAAGTTAAATTGAATGCAAAAAGCCTTTCTCAAAAGAAAATTCTGTCAAAATTTCGGCAGCATCTCCCCTTAAAAGAGGGCTGTTAAAATTTTATCGAGAGCCATTCGGGACAAACCGAGATACTCCGATAAGAAGAAGACCCATGTCAAATATAGTGGGGTGTAGAAATGGCATTCCAGTAACCCACTTCCCGAGAGCCGAGCTACAACCGGGACTAGGTACTGAAGCCGCAACCCCAGGGATTGCTCCCGTGGGAACTGCCAAAGTCAAACAACAACGATGCTGATCCACCCGACCTGCAATCGCTACAGTAATGAGTTTGCACCTACTGTAGATCGGTGAGCTCAGAGTCGATTTCCTGCAAAAAGAAGACAAAGAAAAAATGTTAGAAGATGAATACAAGGCAGAAGAGACCCTCTTCACTCTCCCCATGCCCAAATCAATGGCGGCCAACAACACCCCATCAGTCCCACCGGCAAAAAATCAGAAAAAAGGCTTTGCCTTTCACCTTCAACCAACAGACGAGACATCGGTGAAGAGGCTAAACTGTGATCTAAAGTCTGCCGCCGACTGTGCCTACCGGACCAGCCTCCCTTGCGCACACCAACAGCAGTGTGGCTGAAGCCCGCAAGCCCAACCAGTGAAGGCTTTTCCTGTGATAGCGGCGGCGCACCCCAAGAACTGCTGCGACACCCACTGCCAAGGAAGAAAAATAAGAACAGAGCCTGGCCTATAAGCCGTGCCCTGACCTCCTCAAGCCCCTGCGATGCAGCCAACGAAGAGGAAGTAGGGAAGCACGACCTGTGGTTCTGAATCCGACCGCTCTCACACACACAGGCGATGGCAAGAACGCTCCCCAACAGAGTTGCAGCGCTTGACACCGGCCAAGGGAAGAGGAGGCGACCGGCGGGCCAAGCAAACGGTACCCCCCCAAGCGGTGGAGAGCCGACGCACAGACGGCGGCAGCAGCAGCTCTCGTCGGCAATGGTGCTCCTCGACAGCTGTTGTGGCGCCGGCGACGACGGGAAGAAAGAGAGAGGCTCAACAGCGGCGATCTGCGGCGGCAACGGCCTACTCCCGTGGCTCCGGCAGCTCCGTCCACCGGCGATGGCAAGAGAAAGAAGAGGAAGAGTCGGGGAGGCTCGAAATCCCCCAGCAGGAAAGCAAAAGCAGGGAGAAAGGCATCCCGCCCCCTCCCTTTTTATAACCGACCGGGCCGGTCCTTGAAGCCTTGACCGGTCCAAGGCCTGAACCGGCGCAGACTCAAGGGCATATGCCCCCCTCTTCCAAACTTCACATACGCAGACCGGTTCGAAGCCAAAATTGAACCAAACCGGCGCAGACTCTAGGGGATCTCCCCCTTTCTCTCAAATACAACATACATGGCCGGGTTTGGAGCCGAATTGAAGCCTGAACCAGCGCAGACTCAAAGGGTACATACTCCATCCTCTAAATTCAAGAAATCCGGTTGGTTTAAAGCCCAAGTTAAACCTGGACTGGCGTAGACTCAAAGGGTATATTAACTTATGATTGCCCGAAGCTCGAGACCCGATCAGAGTCGGTCGCGGAAACAAATTCAAGAAGGAATCCTGGTGATTGCAGCAGTCCCAGTCAAACAAATCCTTAATGGGTGAATCAAGACCTTTAAGTGGGGCCAGTTTTAAACTGTGAGCCGCTTAAATGAGATAAGTACGTGACATTGGGCCACGCATACAACTCACTCCATCGCCTCCGGTCTCTGTACGTGAGTTGTATGCGTGGGGGGCATTTGTTGTCACCAAAAAATTGAACAAGAAGAAGAGTCTAAAGATCAACAAAGAAGGCACAAATCAAAGATAATTGAAAGGAAGAACCGAGCCCATTAATTCAAGCAAGAAAGGTCTAAACAAATTTTCAAAGAAAGCTCAAGTGAATAAGAATTAATAGACAACAGTCATGTCTATTTTACAAGTCAAATGAATAAAAAAATGGGCCACTCTAGGGCCCAAATGGTGAAACAATTCAATGGCACAACCGGGCCCATTATCCCAAGCAAAGGAGGTCCAAGCAATTATTCAAAGATTGTCCAAGAAGGCTCAAATGAAGAAGATTTAAGGGGGCAGCAACTAAACCCAATTTTGCAAGCCAAATGAACCAAAAAGGGGCCACTCTAGGGCCCAAATGGTGAAGAAATCCAATGGCACAACCGGACCCATTATCTCAAGCAAAAGTGGTCCAAGTAATTTTTCAAAGAAGGCCCAAGCGAAAAAAGTTAATGGACAGCTGTCATACCCATTCTTGCAAGCCCAAAGAATTCAAAAAGGGGTTACTTTAAGCCCAAATGATGAAGAAATCCAAGGGGGCAGGCCTAGGCCCATTATTTCAAGCAAAAGAAGCCCAATAGGGCCACTTTGGGCCCAAAAAGTAAAAGCCAAAGTCTAATTTCGTGGCAACCTTCAAAAGGGCCCAAATGGTTCCCCCCATGGCCTATTCTTATCTCTTTGGCCCATGGTCAAATCTGCCCAGAGAAGGATAAGAAGAAAAGCAAGTGGTCCCCCCCTCAAGATTTTTCTAGAAGAGGGTAGGTGAAAAGCAAAAGGAGAAGCCAGTCATGATTCTCCAAGTGTTGTGGCCTCATTAGAGGACTCTCAAGAGGGGATTATTATCCCTAATCGAAGGCTAATAGATGCCTAATCTACCCCCCAAAAGTAACCCAACTTTATTTATAAAAGAACCCCCATCTTTTACAAGAAAAAGTTGGAGACAAAAATCTCAAAAAAAGAGAAAAGAGAAGAAGAAAAGTGAGAGAGCTTGGAGGAACATGTCTCCCTCCTCCTTCCCCTCAATTTCCTACATCCCAAGAGAGAAAAAAGAGTTAGAGAAGAAGAGAAAGAAAGGAAGAGTGCTAGAGAAGAAGAGGGAAAGATTGTAGGCTTCAAGAGCTATTCTCCCTTCTCATCCCCTCTCCAAGGTAGAGTGGGGGTGAAGAAGGGGTCTATTTCTGTCTCCTTGCTTTCTTATAATGTTTTCCTTCATTTTTATGTTCATAGAAACTTCTATCTCCCTCTTGATGTTCATCCATGGTGATTGAAAGTAATGAAAGGCAAAGTTCAGATTTCTTGTGTCTGTTTTGTGAATCTGCTGGTTATCTTTCTTTTATGATGTTTTTTACTTCATAAGGCATGTGTTTTTCGTATGGGGATGGTAGAGGGGCCTTTCTAGTTTATAGAAATAGTCTCCTTAAGCCTTGAAACTCCCTAAATATGGAGATATGACCCAAAATGTGCTTTACTGTCCAGATTTCCTGAAAACAGATTTTTCATTTATTCGTCTTTGGTTTTGGGGTTTTCCAAGATGGCTTGGCCTTCCATGACCCTTAGGAGCACATCCCCTCTATAGATGATGTTCCCCCAAGGCCAAACATCAAGAGAAATCCCCTAAGTTTCATATATATTAAGATCTAAATTTCTGTTTTCATGTTTGAACCGAATGGGTTTTGTTTGGATTTCTTTCCTTTGATGGCTAGGGTTTAGGCCCTAGAGGTTCTCAAGGAGGTTCCCTCACTAGTTGAGGATGAGCTTCTTTAGGTAGAAACCCTCTAACATGGAGCCAAAAAGGAGAGATCCATGGAAAAGATAAAAAGTATGCCTAAGTTTCTCTTATATTCATATTCAAGTTTTCATGATATTTTTCTAAGGAAATACATCTAAAATATATTTTAAATAAATATTTTAGGCCTTATACCTTTTATACCTTATTTTCTATCATTTGGGTTAATTTTAAACCCATTTTTTACCGAAAATCCGGGTTTCAGCCTGAGTCTGGGGCTTGCAGGTGCTACAGTGTTGAGTCTGCGCCTCCCTGCGCAGACTCAGCGCCAGTTGCAGGTTTTGAGTCTGCGCCTCTTCCAAGTGGGTTTTTGGGCTTGACGTGATTCTTTCATCCTCCCTCAAGCTGTCCAAATGTTCCTTGGACCTAGGGCTGTCCGTTTGAGGCCCAATGAAGGTCCTAAATAGATTGGACTTTGGGTTATGAAGCCCTTAATGTTTCAACCGAAATTTTGCCATATGGCTTTAAGATTTTAAATGTTTTCCGATGTTTTTCTAGGGTGTCCCGATCTAAGGGTGCCAACAATCCAATGTTGGATAACCCATCAAGGGCCCTCATACAAAAAACATCATTCTTGTGTTCTCATTTCTATGAGTTCATTTAGATGATGTGTCCCGAAGTCCCGATGAGTTGGTGGAGTTCCTTGCTCCCCAAATGTAGAAATGGAATGGGTGATTCCCTGTGGATAACCTTTTCATTTTGAAGGCATTAAGGGCACCCTTTGGGTGAGTAGTTGGATGCTCAGCACACCCCCCTTTATAGCCACCTCCATGGTTCATGGCTACATGTGATCCTCTAGAAAAATTAGTGGAGTTCCTTACTCCCCAAATGTAGAGATGCTTTGGATTTCCCCTTGTGGATTTTTCTTACATCTTGAAGGCATTAAGGGCACCCATTGGGTGAGTGGTTGGATGCTCGGCACGCCCCCCTTTATAACCATCCCTATGGTCCATTAGCCATTACATACCCCTTTAAGGGAGTTGGTCCTTTGGGTCTCTTCATACCATGATCCTTCATGAAGATCTTAAACCTTTTCATTGAGTTTTCCTCATGAAACGTTGAAATTCCACTTGGAATCACTATATTGAGCACTTTTAATGCTTTATAAAGTGACCCAAGAAGAATGAGATAAACATGAAGAAATCATGTCATTTAAAGAAATCCACATAAGAACCACTCATTGAAAAGGCCTCATGTAACCATACTCAACTTCTGAGATTTCTCAGTGTTATCCTCTCCAAATTTGTGGTGATTCTTGGATCACTTCAAGTTGAAGGAGGTATAAACCTGAAATTATGCTCAGATTTTTGAGTCTGCGCACCTATAACCATGGAAATTCAATTGGGAATGGAGTACAATCTATTTTTCTCCACTCCGAATTTCATATTCTAACTTTAATAGTTGAAACTAACCCCTTGATGGATTTAATTGCAGCTTGAACTGTGCAGGAAACTCAAAAATCCAATTTTCAGACTTGAGTCTGCGCCACTGTTCTGAGTCTGCGCACCGTAGACTCAACTCAAAACTGTCAAAAGAGTCCTTGCATGGGCTGATAGACTCATTTATGGTTCAAGTAACTCAAATAATTAAAGTTAATTCATTCAAAAAAGGTTTAAGATAGTTATCTTCTATTTTAAATAAACACAAAATTTCAAACACAAGTTGAGTCTGCACAACTTTCATAAGCTCATTTCAAAAGGAAAAACCAATTAAACAATAAATCAAATTGCTCAAATCACTCACAATCATATATCAAACACTCCATATCATTTAAATAAATATCCATTTACAAAAAAGGATCCAAACCCCCTCAAAATAAACCAAAATTACAAGTTCAGCTGAGTCTGCGCACCCCTTGCGCAGACTCAAACTCATTTTTTCTTGTCTCCTTGATATTTGAAGCTCCCCAGCTCTTTGAAACTCTTGGAATTCCCCTCAACCTCAGGAGGTTCCATCTTTTCAAGAATCTTGCTCAAATCTTCTTTAAACTTGAGTCTGCGCATCAATCCCAAGGCCAAAACCTCATCTCTTGGCCCCCAAATCATGCCCGTAGTTTGAAATCTGTAAATCATCACCAAACAAAACATAAAATCAAGTTATCCCATCAAAAATTCAATAAAACAACCATAATAAAAAAATCCACAGTTCAGACTTGAGTCTGCGCATCCTGGCGCAGACTCAACCCTGAAATTCACAAAAAATAAAAAATCAACTTCCCGACCACTAAAAAATGATCTAAAACCCTCTAAAAATCAAGTTTATTCTTATCTATCAGAATATCAAATAAAAACACAAAGTTGTTCTTGAAAAAATGCAAAAAATAACTAAAAACACTTTGGTGACAAATGAGTCTGCGCTACCCAGCGCAGACTCAACCTTGAAATCCCAAAATTGGTCTTTTTGACCCTAAATTCCCTCCAAATTAAATCCAAAAATTTACATAAAAACTTGATACTTTATATAAGTCAAAAACCTAAATAAAAGCTTAAAAATCCTTTTACGAAAAATATAAAAAATGCTAAACACTTTGATAAACTATGAGTCTGCGCTCTATAGCGCAGACTCAACCTTAAATTTCTAAAATCTGGCATTTTGGCCATTAAATTCCATCAAATAAAATTAAACTCTTAAGAATAAAACATATATTTTCCACAAATCAAAACCAAAACAAAAAATGATAACTTTTCCCTAAAAATTACCCAAAAAACTAAAACATAGACTTGTGACAGGTGAGTCTGCGCTACCCTGCGCAGACTCAACCCCTAATTGCTAAAATCCAAATCTTTCAACTCTAATTCCTTTAAAATTGAATAAAAAAACTCCAAGATAAGAATAAAATACTTTCTATAAATAAATAATCAAATAAAACTCAAATTTGCCCTATTGCAAAACATAAAAAGTACCTAAAAGAAGCCTCATTTCTAAACTTAAAAAAATCAACAAATCTTCAATGCATCCATACAAATCAATCCAAAAAGACTAAAAAATGTTTCTCATCATCATCCATCAATAAAAATCAATCAAGTCTTGCTCAAACTCAACTTTAAACTAAAAAATTAGTTTTTCTCTCAAATAAAAATCAAAATTCATTCATTTTTCAAATGCAATTATGTATATCTTTCTTATATCATTTGAAGGGTGTTATTCGATTCTTCCGACGATTAATCAAGGGTTTTCCTCTTAGGAGGATGTAATTAACACTATTCCATTTATGGGTAGCGGGATCGGGTCGAAGAACTACGCAATCATCTGATTGAGTCAGATAGAGCGCACAAATAACAAATCTAAATCAAAAATAAAAAAATCAAGATCAAGTGTATTTTTGCCCTAAAAAATGTATGACAAGTCTGCAGTAACCCTAGTACAAAATCCATACTCACGTCCTACTAAGGACGATTAGGGGTGAGGAGAGGAGTGTAGAGGCCGATGTTCTGCTAGGTTTGTTTGGTAGTGGCACAAGTATGACATTGGGCCACTAAATGAGCCACGTCACACTTTAGGCTTGGCCAATAGAATTGGCCTTCAACGGCCTTAATGGTTTTGTTTCAACCACAGTGACTGGCCAGGCTGCCTGCATGTACCTCCCAATTAAAAAATCCTGAACAGAAGTGCATGGCACACAAAGTTGTTGGCCCCTATAAAGGTACTCATCTTGCAGGAGATACTCATTCAAGTCTCTAGAAGGTTTAGCTTTAAGCGTAGTATAGATCTCCCCAGAGTTAGGACATTCCTCATACACTCCTTGAGTTTGTCAAACCTAATCACCTCAATGTTAATCATAGAAAGAAGGGACACATGTCGCCTAAGAGCGTCTGCAACCTTATTTTCAACTCTCGCTTTGTGCTTCAGCACAAAAATATAAACCTGCAGAAATTCTACCCATTGACCATGCCTGGGATTCGACTTTTTTTCGGAGCTGAGGAAGTAGAGGGCCTCATGATCAGAGTGTTGAGCAATTTGCGTATTTGTTTAACTCCTATATTTTGGTGATAATAAATAATAAAAATGTTAGCAATAAGTACAATTTATATTTCTACTAATAAATTAATTTAATTATTTTATATGTTGTCCGTATCACTATTATATGCCTAGTTCTAGACTTAGTCGAATTCAGGAAGATCTATGGTCATATCGATTATAGACTTAACTGGAAAATCGATTAAGTACTTATTACTAATCGAGTAACAATGTATATGTATGTTCTATCTTTGTTAATCAATTCCTTCTTCATATCCATTACATAACTACATTCGATTAACGCTATATCGATTACGTGTTCTGATTAATAGTATATCGCTAATCGATTATCATTTCGAGTGTTCCCTTCGATTATGGATTGAGATCTTGGCCAATGTTTGCCCAAATATTTTAACAAATCATATTGAGTGCCTGGTGCACCTTCTCCTACATTCTACTCTTCAGGGTTTTGCTACTACTGTGGTGGCTCTTGATGGGCCGATTGGGGAAAGACCTTATGAAATATCCTCCCACTCCTAAGCACCATTTTTTGTGGTTGTGGTGGTGGTTCTGTGATGAGTGGCTTACGTGGTGGCAGGTTTGTAGAGGTAGATAGTATATTCAGAGCCACCGGGGCTTTGCGGGTTAGTGTAGGAATGCAGATGAGGGGCTTGGCTGGTTGAGGTGTTAGTGTAGCCATAGGTGCGGGCATGACGATACGTATGAGTGGCTTGGTAGTCATGGGATGATTACTGGGTAATGATGGGGTGGCAAGGTTATTTGGTGGTGGAATAGGATGGTTGTTCGGTGATGGGGTGATGATAAGCAGTTTGGAAGGTTTGGGGTATGCGGTTTGGCTTGGGGATGGATTTTGGCCCAAGGGTATGGTTGCAGGATGCATATGAGAGGGTGTGAAGGTTGTGTATAGGATGAGGATGGTGTTGGTTTTTGTGGTAATGGATAGGCTACAAGCCTTGGCTGTGGGTTGATGGGTGCTGAAACCTTGGCTTGATGCGTGGCGGAAAAGACAAGAGTAGTGTCATCAAGGTGCCATCCTTGCCTTCTTTTGGATACTAGCTCACCATGGGCGGTCACCGAGTTAACTTGTTGATTCTAGTCAAGTGGTTGGTGCTCTGGGAGGGGGTTTTCTATGATCCCCTTGTCGGGTTGCTGATTTGCCACCTGTTGTAGTAGTCCTGGCTATTGCTGGATTTGCTATTGCTGCTGCAGTTGTGGTCTCCTCGCTTTAAGAGCGGTGATGTATTTTCTCATCTCCTCCCAAACAATGCCACCTTGGTCATTCAAATCATAGATGTAATCTTTTTGATTGAAACCATGCCTCCACAATATGTCCTGGTTGTCTGTGAAAGACACAACATTGGGTCATGTCAGCGTTCTGTGACTAGGCTGCCCTATCCTTGGGCAGTATGAGAGCATTGGCTGTCATCAGGGAAATATGTTAGAGATTTTGGCAGAGGAGGGTACTGAGCTCTCTTCAGACCAAGATGCCTCCTTTGAGGGGAATAGTTATCGGAAGGAGGGACTTGATTGTAATTTTACTACTGGGGAAGATGTTGGTCCGTTACTTGGTTTTGCTGTGGAGGGTAATCTTGTGGTGTCCTATTCTACTATTGCAAGTGTTGTGGCACATAAGGTTGAGGTTGATGGTAAGGTCTTTGACTATTTTGCGGTGGAGATTGGTTTCATAGAAAGGGAGTGTTAGTCTTAGGTGGCCTACAAGCCAATATGACTTTGTAATCTCGTTCGATTTATTAATATAATGGTATAATATTCATTGTGTGTAAATCGTATTAATTATCGTCTCATAATGAAGTCCATGAATATGTACGATAGTGATCAGATTATGATGAGATCATACTAGTGAGACTGATCACTTAAACACACATATTCTTAATCATTCATAGTCAGAGGATATTCGAGAAGGACATCGGATATCCGGTTAGACTAGTACAGATTACTCCTGCTCATATGATGAGGGTGACTGATCTCATAGTCACTTGTGTGGGGACACTAAGGCGAATCTGTAGGTGCTCATTGGAGAATGAGTTCACTGAACTGATCAGACTGAATCGTTGGATGGTACTGTACCTCACTGTCAACCAGCTTGATTCTATTGTCGCAGTTGCGTGGATGGTCCTCGGGCCTGAGACACCAAGGACACCTTGACGGTGGACTTCTGTGCTTTGACCTTGGTTTATGAATCTCTAGCTACGGGATTCTAAGCAGCCAAGGATCGGGTACAACGGAATACCATCGAAGGGAATTGTGTGTCAATAAGAAATCATTCACTCTGGGTACGATGAGAGAGAATGCTCTAGGAAGGATGCGCGAAAGTCCCTGGCCAGGGCGGACGATAATATCGGAAAAGGAGTTTTCTGATATTCATCAACAACATCCGATCCAAGTGAGTCGACCAGTTAGGGTTTGACAGCACGGCATACCCTGAGTTGACTCGAGACCATTGTACAAATGAAGGACTATATCCATGCGATAATTGTCGGCAAAAAGGTTCCAAGAGTGGGTTACTTAACCCCAATACCTTCCAGGTTCACGCGGTGTTGCTTGGCACCCAACCTGATCGGAGGCCCGATCGAATTCGATGTGCGGCATCAATTCGATTGATTAATTAATTAATAAATGGTTATTAATTGATTAATAAAGCCAGTGAGGAGTCACTGGGCTTATTGGGCTATTAACCGGACTGATAATTGGGCCTAGAGGGTCACACGCAAATGATTCTCAAGGCGATAGATAAATAAGTGGGTTTTATACAAATTGGGGGTTTTTATGAAAAATCACGCGGTTAGTATAAAATATAGCGAACAGGCTCCAAGCTGTTGCTAACTCTAGCCGCCCCCTTCTTTGTTTCCCTCTCTCTCTGGCGTCCTAGACATATCTGGATCCCTGGATCTGCTTTGCCGCTTCTCCACTCTCGTTTGACGGGAAATCGTCCGCGGGTTGCGGCGATCGGCGGAGGTTTCATGGCTGTGAAGAACGAGAAACGTGTGGATATCCGTCGCGAGGAGGATCGCGTGGACTCTGCTAGAGGCCGGGCGCTTGCGCGGCTTGCGGTGTCGTACCGACGGAACCGAACGGTTGCGGATTCGAATCCGCACACGGTAAGTTTCGATAATCCTATTATCAGACTTTTAGATGTTTTGAAACGGGAACGGATCTCCGGTTTTATTTTATTTTTCGCTGCGCTGGAGATCCGGAGAAACCCGAGAACCCAACAGGGAGTGTTGTTGACTATGTTGATCTGCACGTTGGTAATGGTTCCTTCAATTGTAGGGCCATTGGAAGAGACATTATTTGGTTTCTTGAATGGTCGAGGCTTCTAATTATCAAACATTGTCATGAATGGGAAGTCTTTCAGTTGATGTAGAGTGTAACGTACCCTCTCATAAAGCTCCTCCATGATCGATAGATTATTCAAAGATAGAATGTGCTTGAACTGAGGAGTAGCATTAGCCACAATGAGCTTGACCTGCTCAGATTCAAATAGTGGGTTCTTGAGTTTTTTTGCCATGGCTCTCCATTGATCCGCGTATTGGACAAAGACTTCATGCCCCTTCATCTTTTCAATATTGCGATCAAAGACCGAAAGTGACAGGCCCACCCTATCCTTGCATTTCTGTAAGAACCTTTTTTGAACCACATCAAAGTTTTCTTCCTCTGATGGTTCAAGTGAATAGAACCATTCCAGTGTGGGTCCCTCCAACGACCTCCAGAACAAATAAGTAAGAGATCTCTTATCATTCTGCCAAAATGAGGCCTCATACATGAAATCTTTCAAGTGAATAAATGGGTTCTTTATGTCATTGTATATGCGGAACTTAGGCATCTCCGAAGGGGGAAGGTGGAACACTGGGAGTGCATGCATGGATACATCGGGTGTTGACTTAGCATCCACCAGGCAGCGGAGGTCTTGGTACTACTCATCAATCTTATTCAATTTGTTAAGAAGGGCCCGTGTAAGGTTATCTGAGGGCTCCTGCTGAGACTGTCTGTAATAGGCAACTTGTGGGTATTGCGGAGGCAGTGAATATTGGGGCATATGTGGAAACTATAGGAGGTTTGGGCAAGCCTTAAGGTGAGTACCTGGGAATCATAGGGTAATGGGGTTTTCCAACAGAATGTCCAACTTGAACCAGGGTGTGAGGGACTATCAGGCTTTGAGGTCTAGAGGGGGGCCTAACTAAGGGGATTGATGTCCTGCCTGGGTATGAGAGTGTGAGACATGAAGGCTTTCCATAGCTTGAGAAGGATCAGATGAAAGGGGCTAAGAGGATTTCTCCTTGATCATGACCTACACAACCTGCAACTAAGTGGAATCTAAGTGGGTGGAAAGAACTTCTAGAGCAGAAGAGATGTCAAGTTGGGGAACGAAGGAATCTCCACTGTAAGCTTGGGGTTACTCCGGGTTGGAAGCTGCAGTAGGATTAGTGAGAGGATTACTCTCTTGATTGGTGTCCAAGGCATGAACATGAGTTTGTGGGTTGATTTTAGAAAATTGGTAGTTTGACTTACAAGACTGATCGTGAGGGTTATAAGATGAATCAGGATAGTGTTTTCATAGTTAGTTGGATCATCAAATGAGTAATTATAAGCCATTCCAACAATTTTACCTGAATGAAGCATCATGTTTGAAGTCAATAATTTAATCAGAAAATTTTGCAATTCAAAGTTCAAACAAGTGAATGCTTATGTCAGGTTTTGGATTCTTTGTTAAGTTAAACATGACTATTTTTAGGGCAATGCAAATTCACTCAATTTGGGAAGGTTCCCTACTTTCAATTTAGTTCCCCATTGTTATTCTCTATTGTTTTCCACAACTCGCAAAGAATGGGTAAACTATTCTCGGGTCTTCAATGTGATACAACATGCCCAATGAGCGAAGAGGGAATTGTAGGTGCTCAAATCGTATGTGCTAGTATCATGATATCATGTGTTATATGATTAACAAATCTAATAAAAATTGTGATCGCCAGAAACCAAAGGTTTCAAAAGAATAAGTTGATCACTTTACTAACCTTGCAACTGGGAGATTATGGTATTTTGTTCCTCTCTTTTGGCCGGCCGAAAAAGAAGAGCCCTTCTTTTTGTTTACTCTTGTTTTGTTCTTGTTGTGGATTTTCTTCCTCTTCAATCTTCTCTCCAAGCTTTTCTTCTCCTCAAATCTTTCAAACCTTGCAAAAAAGAATCAAACCAAGAAAAGAGAGAAGTGGATTAGAATTATGATGGGGTAGTAACTATTCTAATTATTAATCTAAACATGCAACTAAACGAGAATAACTCTCTTCTTGTTTATTTTCTTTAAACCCCTAACTCATGTAGGCATGGAAAATATGACGTGAGTGTGTGTATGATGGAGTGATGTAATGAAGAATCATGAAAAATAGTAAAAAAATGATGAAAACTATAAAAAAACTAGCAAAGGAAAAAAAAAAAGGATGAATATGGTTGGCCCCTCTATAGCCTTGGTCTTCTTAAGCTTCGATGGAGGAAGAAAAGGAAGAAGAAGAAGCCTTCAAATTCCTTCCACGTTTTTTGTAATAGAGGATTCTTTTTCACCTTGATTTGAACTCCAAAACACCAATAGCCAACTTTTTTCAAAGGTCAATAGGTATTTGTATATATAGAGGCTTCAATTAGGGTTGTTTGGCCTTCAAAAGGCACTCCTCCGCAGTCAGACTTGCCTTGGATGAACATGGAAATAATTTGCATCCCTTCCAACCTCTAGAACTGGATTATCTCGGCCAAATTATGTTTGACAGGAAACTCTTGAATCGTGTCGTTACAGAGGGACGCCATTTAGCCAATTAAAGCGCAGAAATAGTAGTAATAATTCAGGAAGGAAACCGGAAAATATTAGGAAAGCTAAACGGCGTCGTCCATGAGCGACATTCTTTAGATAATTAGGAAATTAATTCAAATTTAAAATCGAAAATCTAGACGGATTAGGACCTAAACGACGTCGTCCATAGGCGATGCCATTCAGTTAAATTTATCTAAATTTAGGAATTTAATTCCGAACTGATTTCTATCAGAAATCTAAATGGCATTGACCATGGTCGACGTTAATTAACCAATTTTGAGAAAAATCAATAAAAAATAATTAATCATTAAAAATCAAACCATTCTGGGACATTATAATTGTGACATAAAATTTACTTAATATGAAGTCAAAATTAGCATGTCTACAACTGCCCTACCTTGACATTGACTTTGCAAGAGAGTGAAATAGAATAGAATGTACTAAAAATGTGATGCCAAAGTATGCTTTCAACATCATATGATGGAAATTTTTCTTAAAATGACAAATGAAGTAACTTAAATAGATCAATAGAATCAATCTTATTTGGATGAAGTAGACAAAGAAAATAAAATAAGGTCGATCAACTTTCACGATTGACAAGTATCCTAAGTCACAAACCTTATAGGTTTCATCATAGAGGGCGATTACCAGCCAATGTGGACGTGCTACAACTATGATGGATCTTAAAAGGAAACAAAAAATATTTGGGATAAAGAATTCAAATAAGGATAGAATTCTAAAGATATCTTCAAGAAAACCTCAAAGATAATTGAGAGATCAATTCGGAATGGAATATTTCATATCACGTTAAGATTTATTAGAATAATGATCTGAAATTTAATAATTAATTAATTATTATCATAATGATTTCAAAGTCTTACATGATGCATGCTGGGCTAAAATGAAAATTAAAATAAAATAAAATATAAATTAATCAAGGATAATATTGTTAAACTGTCATTGATGAGTCAAGATATCAGTCTTGTAATTCAGTACTAAGCCGAAGCTCGTTTGTCCACGCATTGTTTCACAAGAGTGGAACCATCGTTCCCATCAATTAACAATCTAACGGCCTATCCGTGCGATTAAGAATCCTCTAGAATTATCACTGTTTTTGTTAAAGGAGAACTAAAATTCCAATTTCATCAAAACCATAAGGTCCTTGATATAATCTAATAAATATTTAATATATAGTAATGCCAATGCAAATCAATTACATGAAAGAATACATGATAGAGATATTGTCTTTTTTGTCACGGCTGGGACTCAGTGAAACTCCCACAGTAGGACCTTATTGAAATTTTCTTTCTTATTCTTTTCTTGAATTTCCTGCACTCAGAATTTGTCAGTAACTTCAAACAAAGGAATAAACTTGAACAAATAGTAGATAATATGCAGTTTCGTAAAATGTCAGAAATTTCCTAAAAGGGTGTCGCTCTGAGTCGCCGTCATTTGAATGACGTCGCCTTGTTCAGACGCGATTTAACTTACCGAAACAGGTTGCTCTAATTTCAATCCAGACTCTACTTTCCTCCCTCAAACTCCCTCTTTCAACTCGGAAAGGGCTTTCCAACTTCGCAAATCACTCTATGTAACCTCTCTCCCTTCAATTCAATTCAACACAACAAGCAATTACAAGGGAAAGCTAGAGAATTCTCTAAGGGACTCAAGGGAAAAGAGGGGAAAGAAGAAGCGATCAAGCAATCAAGGAGGGAATCAATTTTATTCAAAGAAGATGGCTAGCTTTGCTAAGGACTCCTTAAAGAAGAGGGCAAGAAAGATGATTAAGAGGCTTTCTGATGTGGAAAGCCATTTACGTGGGAGAGATTCTAGCCTAAAAGTAAGTTACTCACTCTTTCTTATTCAAATTTTTTTCTTTTCTTCATGAATTCTCCATGCTCCAAATCTTTATAGGCATGATAGAACTATTATAATTTTCTTTTCAAGGGATATCTTTTCTTCTCCGGTCCAAGACGATTTTCTTCTCTTCCATAGATCTAAAATCTTGTTGGAATATCTCTCCATGCAATCATACATATCCAAGTAGCATATTAAAGGGTTGATTATTCATGCCAAACATTACAAAAACACAAGCATGGATTGGGTTGCGATTGGCGCTTTGATCGAATTATGGCGTCCTCAAACTCATACCTTTATTTTCACCACGTTCGAAGCCACTATTCTCTTAGAAGAAGTTGAACTTTTATTGGGCCTTCCTAAGCTTAAGGTCAACAATGATGAACCTGGTTTGACTGAGATGATGTTCATGAGGGAAAAGATTATGAAGAATTCAAAAGAAATTCAAGGCTATCTTACTCAGAAAGGAATTAATCTTACAAAACTAGCTGAATGGACCTTGAAAATGATAGAAAATCTCAAAGAAGAAGATACAAAGATTGTGATGATGGCATTCACTGTGTGTTTAGTTGGAGCTCTACTATTCCCTGCTCAAGATAATGTTCTAGAAAATGATCAAATCAGCGTAATCAATGTGATTTTTGAAGTAAAGCAGATCAGCACAACAATCTTGGTTTATCTCTACAGTAGGCTCTCTGTAGCTTCTACAGGTCAGCTTCCTTATGGTAGTATGCTACTCTTAGTTATATGGGTGGAATTCAACTTCAAATTCAACCATAATGAGGAAATGGTACCAAGGATATCCCAAATGTACCAGCGCAATCCTATCTTCTATATTGCCAACATTGTGAAGTTCAATGACAACATGACCATTCGAGTGCCCAACCTCAAGACTCGAGCTGACTGGCGCGCTTCAAAACTATGCCAAGGACTGGATTCAAATCCACGCCACTTGCTCTCATGGAAAAGGCAGTACGAGTTAGCCGTGGTCTTGGCACAAAACTCCGACTGATCGGGGCGACCGAGTTCGTTCTCTATAATACACATCGCTGTCATCTCCAACTTGGTATGCCATACTATGAATTTCTTTAGATCACTTCTCTTTCTCCAATCAAAAGGCGGGCATTAGGTACCGATGAAGACTTTGAGGCGACAGAACTTGTTGCAACTCTATGGAACATTGGATTTACTTGTTGTGTGAAACTCCTCATGATGCCAATCAAGAGTTATGGAAGGCTTATGTAAAAGAGCTTAAGAAAATCAGGCCTGAAAGCTCTCAATCTCTACCCAAAGTTTAATTATAATTCCTGAATTTTTAATAAAAATTCTTCCTTTTATTGCAATAAAGATCTTTCCTGAATATTCGTGCAATTTTTCAAAATTTTTCCTCAAGTAAAACAACTCATTTTCCTCAAAATAACAAGTTTCGGGCTCATTAATGCAAATAGCGTCGACTCAGAAAGACGCTTGTCAACAAAATTCAATTTTCGAAAATTAGAATTTAATCCTTAAAATACCCTGAATCACGTCGGCCATGGACGACGCTAATCGTTCTCTCTCCTATTTTCCAGAGATTTTTGAACATTAAAGTGCCTGAATCACGTCGACCATGAGCAACGCTAATCACTAATTTTTCTCCAGATTTCTTCTGATTTTCTCCAGAGTCCGTGGTACGGCTCTGTCCATTAAAGGCGGTAAAGTCTAAAACACGTCGACCATGAGCGACGCTTTTATCTGAATTTCAAAATTTGAACCGCCTACCTCAGTTTGTGCGTCATTGAATCACGTCGTCCTGTGTCGACGCTTGTCGTACATTTTTTGGAATGCACTTGATCTTGATTTTTCAATTTAGAATTTGTATTTGTCTTTGTGCGCTTTACCTGAATCAATCAGATGATTGCGTAGTTCTTAGACCTGATCTCGCTACCTATAAATGGAATAGTGTTAATTACATCTTCCTAAGAGGAAAACCCTTGATTAATTGTCGGAAGATTAGAATAACACCCTTTAAAATGATATGAATGAAATATACAAGATTGCATTTGAAAAATGAGCGAATTTCAGTTTTTGTTTAAGAAGAAAACTCATTTTTAGTTTTAGAGTTGAGTCTGCGCAAGGATGCGCAGACTTAGCTGGCTTTTGATTTCATTTAATTATTCTTTGGAGAATATGAAAAAAGACTTGATTTCTTGATTTTTTATTAATGGATAATGATGAGAGATATTTTTTAGTCTTTTTAGATTGCTATATGTAGGTGCATTGAAGATTTGTTTGAATTTTTATGTTTGGAAGTGAACATGAAGTTGAGTCTGCGCAATGATGCGTAGACTCATTTGTTATCAATGATAATGTTTGTATTTGTTTTGATTTTTGATTTGCAAGATGAGTGGTAATCCTTTTTATGGTATTTTGATTGAGATGGATGATTTATTTTTTATGGAAATCATGATTTAGAATTTAAATGTTAATTTTGATTGTGTTTTATTAAAAAGTCTCATTACCATTCTTTATTGTGTTTTTTCAGATTTGAAGTAAAGAGGCTTTAGATTTGATTTGCAAAGTATGAAAAATATTTTTTATGTTTTCTTAGTTGATTTCAGTGAAAAATACTTCAAAGACTTATGCTTTTTATGTTTTGGATTTGTAGGTTTTGAAGGATGAGCAAGGTGTGCATACTCAATTGAAGTAAGACCTTTTTTAGTCATTTTTTATATTTTGCAAAGGACAAATTTGAGTTTTTATTGATTTTTTGATTTCTAGAAAGTGTATAGTTTTATCTTAGAGTTTTTAATTTAATTTACAGAGTTTTAAAGGTTAAAGAATTAGATTTTATCAATTAAGGGTTGAGTCTGCGCAGGGGTGCGCAGACTCATTTGTCACCAATATTGTTTTTGGCATTTTTTAGGTAATTTCAAGGGAAAACCTAGCATTTAGTTTGGGTTTTTGATTTGTGGAAAATATGGGTTTTTTCTTTAAGGTTTTGGCTTGATTTGAGGGGAAATTTATGGCTGAAATAGCAATTTTTAGAAATTCAGGGTTGAGTCTCTGCAAGGGTGCGCAGACTCAATTGTCATAGAGCTTCTTTTAATATTTTTAATTTTTTCTCAAGGGCAATTTGGAGTTTTATTGAGGTTTTTAACTTATAGGAAGTATAAAGTTTTTATTTGAATTTTTTGGTTTAATTTGGAATGAATTTGAGACTGAAAACTCAATTTTAGGGAATTTGGGCTGAGACTGCGCAGACTCATTTGTCAGCAACTTATTTTAGGTGGTTTTCTACAATCTCTTAAGAACAACTTGTTTTTTTTTCTTTGATTTCCTTCTTGATAAGAATAAACTTGATTTTTAGAGAGCTTTAGATCATCTTGGACTGGATTGGAAGTTGATTTTTCATTTTTTATGAATTTCAGGGTTGAGTCTGCGCAGGGGTGCGCAGACTCAAGTTTGAACTGTGAATTTCTCTTATGTGAGTTGTTGTGTTGGATTTCTGACTGGATAACTTGATTTTTTATTTTGTTTTGTGATGATTTACAGATTTGGAGCTGAGGACAGGATTTAGGGGCCAAGAGATGAAAAGGGATATGTAATGGCCATGAACCATAGGGGCGGCTGTAAAGGGGGGCGTGCCGAGCACAAGCCACTCACTCAAAGGGTGCCCTTAATGCTTTCAAGATGTAAGAAGAACCCACAAGGGGTAATCCAAAGCATCTCTATATTTGGGGAGTAAGGAACTCCACCAATTCCCCTAGAGGGTCACATATGGCCATGAACTATGGAGGTGGTTGCCAAAGAGGGCGTGCCGAGCACAAGCCACTCACCCAAAGGGTGCCCTTGATGCCTTCGAAATGTAAGGGTCACCCACAATGAGTAAACCAATCCATCTCTACATTTGGGGAGAAAGGAACTCCACCAACCCATTAGGACATTCGGGACATATCATCTAAATGAATCCATAGCAAAGGGAACATAAGAGTGATGTTCTTTGTATGAGGGCCCTTGATGGGTTATCCAACATTGAAATTGTTGGCACCCTTATATTGGGACATCCTTAATGAAAACATCGGAAGAAACTTAAAATCTTAAAGATAAAACAAGATCCTAGTTTAAAACATCACGGGCTTGATAAAAACCCAACATCCAAGCCATTAAAGACCTTCATTGGGCCTCAAAGAGACAGCCCTAGGCCTAAGGACCCTTTGGACAGGTTGGGGGAGGATCAAAGAATCACCTCACACTCAAAATCCAAGCTTAAAGAGGCACAGACTCAAAAAATTACAACATGCATTGAGTCTGCGTAGGGAGGCGCAGACTCAAAACAGTGATCGCAGACTCAAATCACTGTAGCTCGCACAGGCGCAGACTCTGCTGAAAACTAGATTTTTGATGAAAAATGGGTTTAAACCTAACCAAAATGATGGAAAATAATGTATAAAAAGTATAAAACCCAAAATATTTATTTAAAATATATTTTAGGTGTATTTCTTTAGGAAATTTCATGAAGAACTTAAATATGAAACTTATGACAACTTAAGCATTGTTTTCATCTTTTTCTATGGATCTTTCCTTTTTGCTTTATGTTAGAGGGTTTATACTCAAAGAAGCTCATCCCCAACTAGTGAGGAGACCTCCTTGAGAAACTCTAGGGCTTAAACCCTTAGCCATTGAAGGAGAAGATCACACGAAAACCGATTCGGTTACAACTTGAAAACATAAACCTAGATCTTGAGATTCATGAGATTTGGGAGATTTCTCTTGATGTTTGGCCTTGGGGGAGCATTAACCATGGAGGGGATGTGCTCCTAAGGGACATGGAAGGCCAAGCCACCTTGAAAAACTCCTAAACCCAAGACAAACAAATGCAAAACTAGTTTTTAGGAAATCTGGACAATAAAGCACATTTCGGATCATAGCTCCATATTTAGGGGGTTTTGAGGTTTGAGAAGACCATTTCTATGAACTAGAAAGGCCCCTCTACCATCCCCACATAAAAAACACATGCCTTATGAAGGAAAAAATAGCATAGAAGCAAGATAATCAGCAGATTTACAAAATAGACATAGGAAATCTGAACATTCATTTTCTTTGTATTTTAATATCATGGATGAACATTAAGGGGGAGATAAAAGATCATATGAACATCAAAAGGAAAAACAACATTCTAAGAAAGCAAGAAGAATAGAAATAAACCCATTCTTCACCCCCACTCTACCTTAGAGAGGGGATGAGAAGGGAGAATGGCTCTAGAAGCCCACTTTCTTGCTCTCTTCTTCTCTAACTCTCTTCCTTTCCTTTTCTCTTCTTCTTTCCTTCTTTTTTCTCTTTTGGGATGCATAAAATAGAGGGGAAGGAGGAGGGAGACGTTCTCCTCCAAGCTCTCTCTCTTTTCTTCTTCTTTTTCTTTTTTGTGGGCTTTTGTCTCCAACTCTTGCTTGGGGATGATGGTGGTTCTTTTATAGATAAAGTTGGATTACTTTTGGGGGGTATATTAGGCATCCATTAGTCTTACATTAGGGATAAGAAACCCCACTTAAGAGCCACCCAATAGATCATAAACACTTGGAGGGTCCTTATTGGCTTCTTTTTTGCTTTTCATCTACCCTCTTCTAGAAGAATCTTGAAGCGGGGACCACTTTCTTCACTTCTTATCCACCTTTGGGTAGATTTGAGCATGAGCCAAAGGGATGAGAATATGACATGGGGGGGACCATTTGGGGCCCTTTAATGGCTGCCACAAAATTGGACCTTAGGTTTCACTTTTTGGGCCCAAAATGACTCTATTAGGCTTCTTTTTGTTTGAAATAATGGGTTCGGGCCTACCCCTTTGATTTCTTCTTCATTTGAGCCCAAAGTGACCCAATTTAAATCTCCTTTGGCTTGCAAGAATGGGCTTAGTTGCTGTCCATTAAACTCTTTTGATATTATGCCTTTTGAACAATCTTTAGGCCTTCTTTTGCTTGAAATAGTGGGCTTGGTTGTGCCATTCGATTTTCCTTGACTTGGGCCTTCTTGATTGATCTTTATGGCTTTTGCCTTGTTCATTTTTTAGGTGACAACAATGCTATTTACACTATTTGCACAGGGTTCGCGAACCCGAGTCCTTTCTTCCTCATTTGTCCCATTGCTTTCTCTCTCTTCTCTTCTTCTCCCTCTCCGACGACCGAGGCTTCTCTAGCGAACTCCGAGCATTCCGGCCATCCTCTCTCCGGTCTCCGACCATCTTGTCCGGCCATCTTCTCATCTCCGGCCACTCTCTCTCTCTCTCTCATCCCTTCTCTCTTACTCTCTCTCTCGATTCTAACGTGGAGGACCAAGCGGGAAGCACCAAAGGGTGGCAGCGATCCTAGCGATCTAGGTAGACAAGGAGGAAGGAATCCCAGCAGGAGTTATGGACGAGGCGGCCCAAGTCCTCCCGGAGGCAACGACCTTCATAGAAGCCAAAGAAGCTCCCCCGGCGGCAGCACCAACTTAAGAAACGAGTCCTTCAATGGTAAGTTCGAAAATCCTCCTTTTATAGTAATTTTGGGGTCGAGGAACCAGGAGAGGGAATGCCATGGGTCCTCGGAACCGTAGTTAAATGGCGTCGAGTCAGGAAGATGCCTTTCAAAGGGCGTCGACCATGTCCGACGCCATTCAAGGGGGGGTCCCGGGTCAAAATTAATTTTAGAAATTACTTTTAATTGCCTTTATAATGATTTTTCTAACATTTCCTTGAACAATTACAGGGGACGATGAGGACCCGAATCTCGTGGGACCTGGTGATCGTAGCGTACCGGGGACTCCCGGACTTCTAGAAAGTCTATCTTAAGGAGATGGGGTTTGGGGAACTCCTAGATATCGAGCCCTTCTGGCAGGACCTGGTCCTCCTTCAGGTTTTGAGGGAGAGGTAGGGACCGGAATGCATGGCATTCCTGATGCCCTAGGGACATATGGTCCCTAGCCTCGAGGACGTAGCGAGGATCACCGGCCTTCGAGTAGAGGGCTGGGCGGTGAGCGGGATTACCTATCCCGATTCCCATGAGATGGCAGGGCATCTCCTAGGTCTAGAGGTAGCAAGAGCTCCAGGTAGAGAGTCTAGGACTCTTCGGAGAGTAGAGGTAGAGGATGCTTTGGGGCTAGTCGACCTTGTCAGTTTTAGGTGGCCTACAAGCCAATCTGACTATGTAAATCTCGTTCATTTATTAATATAATGACATAATATTCATTATGTGTAAATCGCATTAATTATCGTTTCATAATGAAGTCCGTGAATATGTGCTATAGTGATCAGATTATGATGAGATCATACTAATGAGACTGATCATTTAAACACACATATTCTTAATCGTTCCTAGTCGGAGGATATCCGAGAAGGACATCGGATATCCGGTTAGACTAGTACATATTACTCCTACTCATATGATGAGGGTGACTGATCGCATAAGTCACTTGTGTGGAGACACTAAGGCGAATCTGTAGGTGCTCATTGGAGAATGAGTTCACTGAACTGATCCGACTGAATCGCTAGATGGTATTGTACCTCACTGTCAACCAGCTTGATTCTATTGCCGCAGTTGCGTGGATGGTCCTCGGACCTAAGACACCAAGGACACCTTGTCGGTGGACTTCTGTGCTTTGACCTTGGTTTACGAATCTTTAGCCACGTGATTCTAATACGCCAAGGATTGGGTACAGCGGAATATTGTCGAAGGGAATTGTATGTCAATAAGGAATAATTCGCTCTCGGTACGATGAGAGAGAATGCTCTAGGAAGGATGCGCGGAAGTCCCTGGCCAGGGCGGACGATAATATCGGGAAAGGAGTTTTCCGATATTCATCAACGGCATCCAATCCAAGTGAGTCAACCGGTTAGGATTTGACAGTACGCCATACCCTGAGTTGACTCGAGAGCATTGTACGAATGAAGGATTATATCCACGCAGTAACTGTCGGCGGAAAGGTTCCAAGAGTGGGTTACTTAACCCCAATACCTTCCGGGTTCACGCGGTGTTGCTTGGCACCCAATGTGATTGGAGGCCCGGTCGAATTCGATGTGCGGCATCAATTCGATTGATTAATTAACTAATAAAGGGTTATTAATTGATTAATAAAGTCAGTGAGGAGTCACTGGGCTTGTTGGGCCATTAACTGGACTGGTACTCGGGCCTAGAGGGTCACACGCAAATGATTCTCAAGGCGATGGATAAATAAGTGGGTTTTATACAAACCGGGGGTTTTTATGAAAAATTGCGCAGTTAGTATAAAACATAGCGAACGGGCTGAGCAGGCTAAACTGCTGCTAACCCTAGCCGCTCCTCCTCTGTTTCTCTCTCTCTCTAGTGTTCAGACAGATCCAGATCTGCTCCGCCGCTTCTCCGAATCCCGTTCAACGGGAAATCGTCCGCGTGTTGCGGCGATCATTGCGGCGACCGGCGGAGGTTTCGTGGGTTGCGAAGAACGAGGAATGTGAGGATATCCATCACGAGGAGGATTGTGTGGACTTCACTAGACGCCGGGCGTTTGCGCGGCTTGCGGTGTCGCACCGACGGAACCGAACGGTTGCGGATTCGAATCCGCACACGGTGAGAACTTCGATTATCCGATAATCGATTTTTGATATTCGAAACGGGAACGGATCGCTATTTAATATTTTATTTTCCACTGCATGAGCGATCCGGAGAAACCCGAGAAAACCCAACAGTGGTATCAGAGCCAGGTTCCACTGTTTCTCGTCCCGTTTCGGTCTCCGAAATTAATATTTTATGCCTTATTCCATGCACTAATTCGATCTTTTTTGCTGGATACGTGTTCATACGATGAACACCGATTTTATGAATAATTAGATTATTCTTTTCTGCAATTTTTCTAATTTTTTTTTTGGGTACTTTGTGTTCTTCGTGAGACGAAGAACAATGCGATTCGGGTGGCTTCGTTCAATAATCCCAAGAGTTGGGTCGAGGACAGAGGCCCAGATGGTCTGGGGTTAATCACCAGTCCTCATTGGGCTCCTCACGGCGCCGGAGAGACCTCCATCTTCTTCTTCTTCTTGGGTTTTATGAAAACCAGAAAAACAAGAAAGGAAGGGATAAACAAGGGGCTCGGGCCTGCACTTTGGTGAGTTTTAAGCTCACCGCCGGCGTCGGGGGACTCACTGGCGCCGGAGACGACGCCGGCGGGGCCGGGGGCGCCGGCCGCCGCCGTCGGGCGACCCTGATCTCCCCCCTTGCCGCCGCCATGAAACCTGCTTGCAGGTTGAGGGCACTGTTGCGGGCTGAGGAAGATGGGGCCGGCCGAGCGATGCGTTCAAGCCGGGCCCGTGCCAGACCGACCCGGTGGACCGGGTCCAACCGAGCCAGGGTCACCAGGACCTGGCTCCCTCCTGGCCCGAGCCATTGGCTCACCAGGGGCCAGACCATGGCTTAGCCATGGGTCTCAGCCAATTCATCCGATTCCCACATTTTTCCCTTGCCCATTTAATTGAACTAAATTGTTTTAATTTAAAATTTCAAAAATTGTTTTTGAAATTATAATTTATTATTTAATTTTATTCCATTGGGATTATTTGATGATTTTGAATCATTAGTCAATTAAGGATTTATTAATTAGCAATTAGTTGTGGATTAATTGAGGTTAATATTGGTTTAAGTGTTAAATTAATTATTGACCTTAATTTATATAATTTTAAGAGTTAAAATTAGTAATCAATAATTTTTAATCTAATTGTTAGATTATTAATTATTAATACATCTAATTGTTAATTATTAATTTGAGTTAGTTATTAATTTAATTGTTAAATTAATAATTAACTTAAATGACTTATTTAAATGTTAAATTAGTAGTCCTTGATTAATTACTGTTAGTCATTAATTTAATAGTTAATTAATGATATCTTTAATTATCTAATCTAAGAGTTAGATTAATTAATTAATAATTACTTAGTGTTAATTATTAGTTTAAAAGTTAAATTAATAATTAACATTAATTGACTAATCTAAATGTTAGGTTAGTAGTTAATAATTAATTTGGTTGATTATTAATTTATGTGTTAAATTATTAATTAACTTTGTTGGATTAATCTAAGAGTTAGATTAGTCTTTAAATAGTCTAATTGTTAGATTATTAATGGGGTTTAATCTAAGTGTTAGATTATTAGAATTGTTCTAATTTACATGGAATAATCTGAAATTATTAATTCGGAGTGTGTGCACATGTGATGTGTGTTTATTGCTTTTAAATTTGATTTAATTGCATGTTAAGTTAATTAAAAGTGTTTTCGAAATTCAAACACCAATTTTGATTGGATCCCATGCTTTTTGAAAAGCCAAAATTATATATTTTGAAAACTCTTTTATTTTAGCCATGTGATGCGTTGAATCATGTGTGGATGTTTAAAACACACCGTGGTCATGGATATGCACTTATTTAATTATTCATGAGATGAATGATGTGTTTGTGTGGATCGTGGATGAATGATGGATGTTTATTAATTGTTAATAAATAGAGATTTGCGAATCTCTCATTCTCTGATGTATTTCTACCTCCTTCTCTCTTGTACTCGCCATAAGGCTCTCTTCTAATTACATGTAATTCTAGAATTAATGTAATATGATCGAGGCAACCGAGGAAGGAGCGAGGACGATCCACAACTGCAACCAGGAAGGCGAAAAGATGGAGATCTCTTGCCTATGTGTTTGCAGGTTATCTAATATAATTGTTGTGTTAGATTGTGTGTGCGTTTGACTGTTGGCTCCAGTCAAACCCACTGTGCTATCCATGACCACACTAGACATGTATGTGATGCATTGTTTTCTTTTGATTATGAATCAAAGCAGGTATAGTATTTAGTAAATATATACGATATATTTATATACTATCACCTAGGAGAGACCAAGATAAAAGTTATCTAAATACCCTCAGACAAACTCTAAGCCGTAATGCGAGTAGTTAAGAACTTACCGCGTGGTCCACCATCGTTTTAGTCATAGGATTCGAATCACTTTAGGCAGGTTTGTTGTGCTATCCACAAGGCCTGTTTAATTGGGAGGAGAAACTGTGGCTGTGGCATTAGATGCCTATATGATCGGGGTAGAGGAACTATGTAACTTTGTTGTGCTATCCACAAGGGCTGCATGCAAATCTATGCTCGTCGCGTAACGATGGTTAGCTTAGACCAGAATTGATGGTTTGTTGTGCTATCCACAAGGCCATTAAATCTCTGGGGACTGAAGCCATGATCAGATATTGCAAGGAGTTACAAGTCCCATGAGTTGGGTGCTCTCTGATTGTATTACAGTTTGTTGCGCTATCCACAAGGCTGTAGTGCAAGTCATTGAGATTCTGATCCCCACTAGGAGACTGTCGGCGTCTCCCGTTCTGTATAACTGGGGGTTATACCGTCCGTCGAAAATTAGTAGGAGTTAAACTTGAACAAAAGACCATGTCTTGTTTTAAATTTTAATAATTGAACATCTGCTAAATAGATTTTACTTATCTCCTATAGGAAATTATGTCGTCGAATAACCCACTCCGTGGCATACTTGATGCCCTTTTGACTTACCTGATCTACTCGGATTGGTTCAGAAATCTGAAGAATGTCTTCAGATCTGAACATATTGACTTTGCCCCGGGAGCTGATCCTCCTGCTGAATCGGCATTGGATGTTGCTAACGATAAAAGATCGAAGGACAAAGGCAAAAGAGTAGTGAAGGGTGACTGCTTCTACTATAAGAAATACAGTCACTGGAAGAGGAACAACAAGAAGTTCCTCAACGATAAAGCTCATAGAAAGGTGAAGCTGTCTGAAGCTTCAGATATCTATATGATAGATATCAACTTGTCAGTTAGAGATTCCATATCGTGGGTATTGGATACCGGATGTGCTTCTCATATCTGTCATGATGCACAGATGTTGACAAGTAAGCGCAAGCTGAGACAAGGCGAGGTGGAATTGAGGCTAGAAAATAGCGCAAAAGTTGCGGCGATTGCTGTTGGGACAGCAAACCTCAGGCTTCCATCGGGAGACGCCTTACTATTAGAAGATTGTTATTATGTTCCTAGCATAATAAAGAACATCATATCAATATCTTGTTTGGACAAGATAGGATATAAGTTGACTATTGAGAATAGAAGTTGTTCGATTTATTATGGTAATAAATCAATAGCTTCGACATCTTTAGTCAACGGTCTATATCTCTTAGATGTTTCTTATTACAATCTTCAAATTGATAATGCTCTTAAGAAGAGCAAGAATTGTGTGAACCAAGCCTACATGTGGCATTGTAGACTTGGGCACATTGGCGAAAGCAGGTTGCAAAAGTTGCACAAACATGGTTACTTAACAGCATTCGATTATGAATCGTTTGCAACATGTGAATCCTGCCTTATGGGAAAGATGGCAAAATCTCCATTTACTGGACATGGAGAACATGCCAAGGACATTCTGGAACTAATACATTCGGATGTATGTAGTCCCATGTCCACCCAAGCCAAAGGTTGCTTTTCATACTTCATCACGTTCACCGATGACTTCTCAAGATTCGGCTATATGTACTTAATGAAGTACAAGTCGGAAGCATTTGAGAAGTTTAAGGAGTTCAAGAATGAGGTAGAAAAGCAGTTAGGAAAGAGTATTAAAGCTCTTCGATCAGATCGATGAGGAGAATACTTGAGTACCAATTTCACACAATTCTTAAAGAATAATGGTATCATTTCTCAGCTAACCCCTCCATATACACCACAGATGAATGGTGTATTTGAAAGGAGGAATCGCACCTTGTTGGACATGGTGCGATCCATGATGAGCTTTTCGGGATCACTAGTGTCCCTCTGGGGGTATACTCTAGAGTCAGCAGCATACCTACTGAACAGAGTACCCAGCAAGTCTGTGGCCTCTACTCCATATGAGATATGGAAAGGCAGGAAACCAGAATTTAAACATGTTAAAGTTTGGGGTTGTCCTGCTCATGTAAAGAGGCATGATCTAGACAAGCTGGAATCATGAACTGATAAATGCAGGTTTGTGGGATATCCAAAGGAAACCTTTGGATACTATTTTTCCCATCCTGGTGAACAAAAGGTGTTTGTCGCCAGGAAAGTTGTCTTCCTGGAAGAGGAATATCTTCTCCAGGAGGACAGTGGGAGTAAAATAGTACTGGAAGAGGTTCCAGATCCCCAAACAACTACATTATCATCAGATGAGATATCAGTTCCTGAATCTGTTCAAGTACACACAGATGAGCCTCGTAGATCTGGTAGAGTACCTAGACTACTCGAATGATATGTGGGGCATATTGCTGAAGGTGAGTCTAAGGTACAATATAATGAGGATAATGATCTTAAAACCTACCAGGAGGCCATAGAAGGCCCAGAAGCCGGGAAATGGCGAGAAGCCATGAACTCAGAAATCCAGTCCATATACATCAACCAAGTTTGGAACTTGGAAGACTTGCCCGAGGGTATTGTACCGATCGGTTGCAAGTGGATCTTTAAGAGAAAGATCGGTGCTGATGGACGGATCGACACTTATAAGGTAAGGTTGGTGGCAAAGGGATATCGTCAAAGGCAAGGAATTGACTATGACGAGACTTTCTCACCAGTTGCCATGATAAAGTCGATCAGAGTTCTACTCGCCATTGCTGCACATTTTGATTATGAAATATGGCAGATGGATGTGAAGACTGCCTTCCTCAATGGTAACCTTGAGGAAGAGGTGTATTTGATACAACCAGAAGGTTTTACATCCAAAGAATCTCCAGATAAAGTGTGCAAGCTTCAGAGGTCCATTTATGGACTGAAGCAGGCTTCCCGAAGCTGGAACATAAGATTTGACGAGGCTGTCAAGTCTTTTGACTTCATTAAGAATGAAGATGAGCCTTGTGTGTACAAGAAGACCAGTGGGAGTGCAGCCACTTTTCTAGTTCTTTACGTAGATGACATACTACTCATTGGGAATGATGTAGCTATGATGTTATCAGTAAAGATCTAGCTGTCGAAAAACTTCTCCATGAAGGATTTGGGAGAAGCATCCTACGTATTGGGAATACGGATCTATAGAGATAGATCAAAGAGGATGCTTGCAATGACCCAATCCTTGTATATAGATACCATAGTCAAAAGGTTTGGCATAGAAAATTCCAAGAGAGGTCTCATACCGATGAGACATGGAATTAGTCTCTCAAAGGAGCAGTCTCCTAAGACTCCTGATGAGAGGGCATTCATGGATAGAGTACCCTATGCCTCTGCCATAGGATCTATTATGTATGCCATGCTATGTACACGGCCTAATGTTGCATTTGCTCTAAGTGTTACGAGTAGATTTCAGGCTGATCCAGGCGAAGAGCACTGGAAGGCAGTGAAATGTATCCTTAAGTACTTGAGAAGAACTAAGGATATGTTTCTTGTCTATGGAGGAGGTGACTTGAAACTGCAAGACTTTACTGATTTGAGTTTCCAGTCGGATCCAGATGATAGCAAGTCTACATCTGGATTCGTGTTTACTTTGAACGGAGGCGCAGTGTGCTGGAAGAGTTCCAAGCAAGTAACCACTGCTGAGTCGACGACTGAAGCTGAGTACATCGTTGCAGCTGAAGCCGCTAAGGAAGCAGTGTGGTTGAAGAAATTCATCACCGACCTCGGCATAGTTCCCAGCATCTCTGAGCCTGTTCCACTATTGTGCGACAACAATGGAACAATTGCGCAAGCGAAAGAGCCGCGGTCTCATCAGAAATCGAAGCATATTCTGAGGCTCTTTCACCTTATCAGAGAAATCATATCCAGAGGAGATGTACTAGTGGAAAGAGTTCCATCCGTCGACAATGTAGCAGATCCACTGACAAAGCCGTTGGCTCAAATTGTGTTTGAGCGTCACCTAGAGTCTATAGGCTTATTGTATAAAGGTGATTGGCCTTAGTCCAAGTGGGAGATTGTTAGTTTTAGGTGGCCTACAAGCCAATCTGACTATGTAAATCTCGTTCATTTATTAATATAATGGCATAATATTCATTATGTGTAAATCGCATTAATTATCGTTTTATAATGAAGTCCGTGAATATGTGCTATAGTGATCAGATTATGATGAGATCATACTAATGAGACTGATCATTTAAACACACATATTCTTAATCGTTCCTAGTCGGAGGATATCCGAGAAGGACATCGGATATCCGGTTAGACAAGTACAGATTACTCTTACTCATATGATGAGGGTGACTGATCTCATAAGTCACTTGTGTGGAGACACTAAGGCGAATTTGTAGGTGCTCATTGGAGAATGAGTTTACTGATTTGATCCGACTGAATCGCTAGATGGTATTGTACCTCACTGTCAACCAGCTTGATTCTATTGCCGCAGTTGCGTGGATGGTTCTCGGACCTGAGACACCAAGGACACCTTGTCGGTGGACTTCTGTGCTTTGACCTTGGTTTAAGAATCTCTAGCCACAAGATTCTAATATGTCAAGGATTGGGTACAGCGGAATACCGTCGAAGGGAATTGTATGTCAATAAGGAATCATTCGCTTTCGGTACTTAGAGAGAGAATGCTCTAGGAAGGATGCGTAGAAGTCCCTGGTCAGGGCAGACGATAATATCGGGAAAGGAGTTTTCCGATATTCATCAGCGGCATCCAATCCAAGTGAGTTGACCGGTTAGGGTTTGACAGCTCGCCATACCCTGAGTTGACTCGAGAGCATTGTACAAATGAAGGATTATATCCACGCGGTAACTGTCGACGGAAAGGTTCCAAGAGTGGGTTAATAGTAACTAACGAGATCAGTCACCCTCATCATATGAACTGGAATAACCTGTACTAGTCTAACCGGATGTTTGATGTCCTTCTCAAACATCCTACGACTAGGAGCAATTGAGAATATGTGTTTATAAGTCATCAGTCTCATTATTATGATCTCATCATAATCTGATGACTATTGCACATATTCATGGACTTCATTATGCGTAAATATAAATATGCCCATCTACATAATGAATTTAATGCCATTTATTAGTGAACCAGATTGAAATAGGTGTCTCATGATTGGCTTAGAGGACACCTATATCCATCAATCTCCCACTTGGATTCAAGCCAATCACTTTCGCATTTGATCTCTATCAAATCTAGATGATGCTCACAGAAAGTCTGTGACTACGACTTGGTCAGGGATCTGCTAAATTATCTATAGATGAAATATTTTCCATTACTTTATTTCTTCTTAATCCTTTGTCTCTGAACCTGTGAAAGAGCCTCAGAATGTTCTGTAACTTCTGAAGAGACCATGGCTCGATCATACAATTGATCGCTCCCACTGTTGTCCTACAACAACGAGATTTAATCAGAGACCTTTTAGAACTACATCTAGTTCAGGGATGAACCTTTTCATCCATACTGTTCCAATAACAGTATCACTTGTCTATGTCGTCATCTTAATATCGAGTTTTGGATTTGAACCATTCTAATCCATTCATTTCTACTAGAATGTTGAATCCATTATTTGACTTGAAATTTGAGTCAGTGTGACCTCATTATTTCAAATCATCCTCTCCATATACGCGAATGCATCCTTAACACTACTCAAATGCTTAATGATGCAATTCACTCATGTATCCTTTAAGGAACCTTTTCTTTAAAGGAATAAATTTCATATCTCAACAATTGAGACTTGTCATGAAATTTATGCCAAACATCTTGACATACAGGTCAATATAATATCCCCACCGATCTATCTTAATAGATTCGTATTCCAATACGTGGGATATTATAACTAAATCAATTATGGAGGAAAACATGGTTAACAATGCTTTCACTAATAGTAACATCATGAAGTCATTCTTAATGACTTTGATGTTATCATCATAAAGCATTATTAAAACGACCGTGCTCCAACTATCCTTTCTGAACACACACAATTCGTGATCATTCTTAATGATCACATAATATTTGACCATTAAGTCAAAGCTTTTACTACAACTTAAGAAGTTTCAGTTTGATTCAAAATAATTTTGAAATCATAACTTGCTTCCTGGATATTCTAAAAGCTTTAAAGGTGTATCATATACATCTTTACCTCAATCACATTGAGAGGATGCTTTTAATATCCAACTGTCATCATCTTATGATTGTCAGTATTGACAAGTATAATTTTAATAAACTTATCAATCTCAAAGTTGTAATGACGGAGAGCATCATTATCATAGATTTTAGATCATAATCTATTTTGAGCTCCTCTCACCTTGCTAAATTAGATATGTCAAACATATCCTTCTAGTCACTGAGAAAATCTCAAAAATCTATGAAGCTCTCTGAAGTGTGACATGAGTGGTTCCAAACAACTAAAGATTATCTAATAATCTTATGTAAACTTGTGAATCTAGAACATCTTCTAGTTTTATCAGCTCCCACTGTCTTCTTTGAGGACATATTCCTCTTCACAGAAGACAGTTTTTCAGGACGACAATTATTTCATTATCGCCTGGCCAATAAATGTAATGTCCAAACTCTTTAGACATTCACAAATTCACATCACGGTAATACCTGACTTTTAAATCAGGTTTGTTCATAACTCACACCTCATATGAATTATTTGGTTTCCATATCTTATATGGACACACACTGACTTACTTGGAACCATCTTTAAAGTATGGACATCTAATGTTCATACTCATGCTCAAAAGGACAAGAATTAGGCAAATCTTATTATGTATTGCACAATATCTTAATAAGGTGCAATTCCTCATTCTATCATATTGCTATGATGCACAATGAGGATCAATCGAGCGAGGATACAATTATCCTCTTAATGATTTATGTGAATCATATACCTAAGTATTAGTTTCTTTGATCAAATAAAAAATTCTAATACTTCATATTGATCTTATACCTTAATCTTTCAGATATATTCGTCTTGTACTTCAGTAAGTACATGCAGTCGAATCATTCCAAGAGTGAATTATAAGGTAAGTCAATAGTAGTGATTATCTTTGGCCTTTGAGCTGTTTACATCAATATGCATCAGCATCAACAATTTCTTATTGTACAATCCTGTGTACAATACCATAGATAATCAAGACTCACACAGTTCATTTCTATAGGAGACTAGTGAACATTCATCACATGAAATGTCACTTCAAGAATCTATAATGCATTGACTGATTTGAACAACTATTATTCTTTTCAATCAATGTTATTCTTGATTTCTTATGCAACTAAATAACAATTATTCAGTTTCATATTTGACTCCTATAGATATACAAAGATTTACTGTCTAACAGTAATCTATGAATATCATGAACAATAGTTGAGTCTAACTCAACACTTACATTTTCTCGATTTCCTTTTACTTGTCTATGTCTGCACACTATCGCAGCTCTGAGAATCATTTCCAATATCTCATGTTGGAAACGCTAATTCTCTAATAGACATGCAAAAGACGATAATAAGAATATATGAAACTTCTTTCAAGTTCCATATTCTTTTTGCCTTTACTAATATCCTTATATTGGTCGCAGTGGGAGAACTGCTACTTCTCTATCTCAGCTGACTTTTCTTTATCCTTTCAGGTGTCGATTCGATCGTTTAAAATCTTACCACTTGCCTTTCTCAAAGGCATATCATGAATATCTCTTCATCTTGGTCTATCCAAATAAGAGATTTCATGATAATCAATGCCTTTCAATAAGACATACCATGAGCACCTCTTCACCTTGGTCTATCAAAGTAAGAGGATTCACGATATCTGATTAGGATAGTGACTTTCACTTGGCCCTAAAGACATTCTTCAAATTTTTCTAGTCAGTCTGAGTATGAGAAGTATCAGCATCCAACATGCCAAAATCTCGAATAGACGACATATTAGTGATCGAAGGAAATAACGCGATTTAAGCAGATAGTTCTGATAATTCAATTATGGTCTTTTGTCTTGAATTATTTCCCACTATTTTTCGACGGACTGTATAACCTTCATGTATACAGAATGGAAGACTCAGACGGTCTTCTAGTGATGATCATAATCTCCAAGAATCATAGTATGACCTCGGGTAAACACATAGTATCATACCATTATCTTAGAGCAACCATCTCATGGTAATTGCAACTCCTTGCAATATCTGATCTTATTTCGGCTCCCAGGTCTTTAATGGTCCCGGGTAAACACAGTAGACCATTATACCTGGTCTAAGCTTTACCATCAATACGCGACAGAGTAGAGTAAGAATGCAGCTCCCGGGTAAACGCGAGGATAGCTACACCGTTCCTCTATTCCAATCTCAAGGCATCATAATGCCATAGTTAATAGTCCTTTCATCAGATGGTGGCAGATCTCGGGTAAACACGTAGTATCTGTCATCACTGAATCAAGTTCTAAGAACTATATTGATGGAGAGTCACGCGGTACATTCTCAATGACTCACGCTCCGACTTAGACTTTATGTTGAAGGTTTTGTTTATATTAAGTTGGTCTCATCCTAGGTGATAGATTATAAATATATCGTATATATTTAACTATACCTAGATATTAGCAATCGATTCATAATCAATAACTAAAAGCATGCATCATCCATACATGTTCATTATGTGGTCATGGACAGCACGGTGATTAACTAGAGCCAAACAATTAATCACCAAAACTATATAACAGTTATATAATCTAATCATGCAAACGCATAGCCACTGGTGATCTCATCTCTTGTCGCCTTCCTGGTTGCATTTGTAGATCATCCTCGCCTCTCCTCGGCCGGTGCGATCAAATACAAATATTATATATTTTGAAACAATTTCAAATACAAAAAAATTGTAAGAGAAAGCCTTATGGCCGAGTACAATAATAGAGGGAGATAGAATTACAATGGAATGGAGAGAGGGAGGCACACAAGCCTCATTAATTAACATTTAATTAATGAACATCACATTCCAAAACAATCCACAAAATCACACACCATCACATGATATGAAATTTAACTAAGTACATGTCCATGACCACCACAAATTTTAACCATCCACACATGATAAAACATATCACATGAAGGTTAAAATTTTGAAAATATAATAATTTTGGCTTTCTTAAATCCTGGGTTCCAATCAAAATTAGATAATTTGAATTTTCGAAAATCTCATTTTCTAATATGCAATAAATCTAATTTAAAGTATTAAACACATCAACATGCGCACACAAAGCTAAAATTAAAATTCTAAAATATTCCATGCATAATTTAGAACAATTCTAAATTAATTAATCTAACATTTAGATTAATATTAAATCACATTAATAACAATTATTAATGCGAAACAATCTAACATTTAGATAGAATTAAAAATTCATAAATAACATTTATAAAAGAATTTTCAACTCAAATTATTAACCCCTTAACAACTCTTTGTTAATAAACCCCTTTATTTAAATCATATTTCTCAATAACCATTATTAAGAAATAATAATTAGAACATTTCTAATTAAAATAGTCTAACAATTAGACTTAAATAATCTCTTAATAACATTTATTAAAAGATTAATTATTAAGTAGATTAGATCTTCAAAATCTAATTAAGGGACCCTTGAGAATATTAATTAGTTTAATAACTATTAGTAAGTAATGATTAATCCTTAATAACTTTTACTAAGGTTAATTCTCAAGAAACAATTAACTCTTTAATAACTATTATTAAAAGTTAATAAAACACTTAATAACTTTTATTAAGTGTCCCTTAATCAAATAGTTAATTTCATAACAACAATTGCTAAGAAATTAAAATAATCTAATCAATTGACTAAAATTAATTAACAACATTTGATAATTAAAATTTAAGTCACTACTTAATAATCAAATAAAAAATGTTGTTAATATAAGTTTTAAGATCAAATCTTAAATATAAATTAACAACAATTGTTAATTAAGATTAAAAATATTATCTTAATTATTAATGACAACAATTGTCAATTATTAATTAAGATTCCATTTTAAATAAATAACAACATTTGTTATTTGTATTTAAGATCATATCTTAAATATAAGCCCCTTTAATTAACTAATTAAAAGTTATTTATAATTAAGATCATATCTCAATTATAACTCATTTAATTAATTAATTAAAATCATTAAGATCCTATCTTATTTAGTTAAAAGCAATTAACTATTAAGATCATATCTTAATAAACTTCACAAAAAGTTTGATTAAAATAATAATCCATAATTAAGATTATATCTTAATTATCTCTCCCCTTTTAACTCAAAATAATTAATTTAATGTTTAAAATAATTTTAAACATCATTAATTTAAATTTCAAGTTAAATAGGATGGGGTTTTTTAATTAAATAAAGGGTTTTTGGGGTTAATTGGGTCAAAATTGGCTTAAATGGGCCTAATCAGGGCTTAATGGGCCCCCCTGGCTTGAGCCAGTGCAGCCAGGGCCGAACCTGGCTCGTCTGGCTCGAGCCAGGGGGCACTTGGCTCGGGCCCGGGCACTTGGCCGAGCTAGGACGAGCCCCAGGTGCGCCTGGCGCGGGACCGGCCGGTCCAGCCCGTTTTCCAGCAGTTCGGCCAGCCTGTGCAGCCCTGTTTAGGGTTTTTCAGCCCTGTTTGCAGCCAGTTTTGGGCGGCGCCGCCGCCGCCGCCGGCCGCGAGGGTGGCCGGAAATTGCAAAGGGATGTCACCACTTCCATTTCCCCTGTCGGTGGTGGCCGGCCGGCGACTCCTTCGCCGCCGGTGAACCTCCAAAGTTAGAGATTTGTGCAGTTTCGCAGATTTCAGCTTTTCCACAATCCTTTTTCAAGTCTTGAAAATTATGGGAAGAAAAGCTCCATCGGCCGCCATGAAAATTTTCCGGGGATGGCGAGGGGTAGCTGGTCATACCAACGAACCCACAGAGATGGTCCAACCATCATTAATCCCCTTTTGAAGCCCACAAAACCGGTTCTTCATCACTATGAAGAACGCAATAAAACCCTCAAAAATTCTCGTTTTTCGCAGAGAAAAATTAAATTCAAAATTCTAAGTTCATCCCGCGAACAATATCTATGAGGAAAAACGAATTTATGCACGAAATAATTTAGAATAATAATTTTATCGTTCCGGAGCGGATCAGAGCGGAACCTGGCTCTGATACCACTGTTGGGATCCGGACGGGACGCGAAGAACGCAGCGGAAACGAAGAACAAAAATTAAACCCGCCCGATGCCCGCTGATCCGATTCAGAACAAAAAACGCAAACCGAAAAACCGGGTTCGAATTTGATTACCGTGCGCGGATTCGAATCCGCTTCTGTCTCGGTTCCGTCGAGGCGATGCCGTAAGCCGCACAAGCGTCCGGCCTCCAGCGGTATCCACGCGATCCTCTGCGGTGGTTCGTCCTCGATCCCTCGTCCGTTTCAGCTCGCTCGCTGAAGATCCGTCGCCGCAATGATTGCGGAAATCCCGCCGATGGGAATTCCCGACTTTCGGGAATCACACGCGGCGGAGACGAAAGCTGTTCTGGCGCGCCGAACGGGACGCCCAGAGGAGGAGAGAGAAAGGGGGGGTGACGGCCAGCAAGGAAAATCCTGGAGCTTGGCCCAGGGTTTCTCAACAGCGTGTATATATATTAAGTCGGCGCGACTTTTCACAAAAGTCCCCGAGTTAATATAAATCCCACTTATGTACCACCGACTAAGAATCTTATTGCGTGTGACCCTCTAGGCCCATTTACCAGTCCGGTTTTCAGCCCGTTAAGTCCAATAACTAGTTATTGACTTATTGTAATTAATTAATATCTAGATATTAACTAATTACTCAACCGAATTATCATCGCATGTAAATTCAGTCGGACTTCTGATCAAGTTGGGTGCCAAGCAACACCGCATGATCCCGGAAGGTAATGGGGTTCAGCAACCCGCTCATGGAACCTGTCCGTCCACAGTTACCACGTGGCTATAATCCTTCGTTCGCACAATGCTCTCGAGTTAACCTAGGGTATGGTCAACTGTCAAACCCTATATTGTCAACTCACTTGAATCAAACTCCGCTTTACAATATCCGAAAACCACTTTTCTGATATTGTTTCTGCTCTGGCCAGAGACTCCTGCGGATCTACTCTAGAGCATTCTCTCTCCAGTCACCTGAGAGCGAACGATCCTCTATTGAACACACAATCACCTTCGAAGGTCTTCCGCTGGACCCGATCCTTGACTATTTGAGATCCTGTGGATAGGGATTCGTAGGTCAAGGTCAAAGTCCAGAAGTCCACCGACAAGGTGTCTTTGGTGTCTCAAGTCCAAGGATCAACCACGCCACTGTGACGATGAATCAAGCCGATTGACAGTCAGGTAAATTACCATTCGGCGATTCATGTCGGATCAGTTCAGTGAACTCATTCTCCAATGAGCACCTACAGGTTTACCATTGTGTCTCCACACTAGTAAATAACGAGATCAGTCACCCTCATCATATGAACTGGAATAACCTGTACTAGTCTAACCGGATGTTTGATGTCTTTCTCAAACATCCTACGACTAGGAACAATTGAGAATATGTGTTTATAAGTCATCAGTCTCATTATTATGATCTCATCATAATCTGATGACTATTGCACATATTCATGGACTTCATTATGCGTAAATATAAATATGCCAATCTACATAATGAATTTAATGCCATTTATTAGTGAACCAGATTGAAATAGGTGTCTCATGATTGGCTTAGAGGACACCTATATCCATCAGAGGCAAGGCAGCCGTGGGTGACAGCCGGTAGAGCGAGGTTCGGCAGGCAGGTGTGGGTACATTGTCTGAACGAGATAGAGTTGCTGCACCTGCGCTTGGCCATGAGGACCCTGGGACTTCACCAGGAGTGGGTTCAAGAGGATATCCCGGAAGGCATCGGACGATCCATGAGGGGGAAGCAGGCGTGCACGGACTGGCGTGCGAAGTTCCCGGACCAGTGTGATGACTGGTTCCGGGGCGGTGTCCCGATCGAGTCATAGGCGGAGAGTAGCGAGAGCTACCTCCAAAAATACCGGGTGCACTACGCCGCCCAGCTACGACAGCTGCGCCCTCTCGATGTAAGTATGTTTTTCATGCTTCTTTCATTTTTATTATTATCTTAATTTAAATTTGTGAATGAATAAATGACATGGTGAATGCATGTGCAGGATGCGCGAGACGCCACGATCATCACCCTCCGGGCTCAACTCCATGACGCGGAGGCCCAGCTTGAGCAGGTTCAGAAGGAGTTTCACGATCTAGTATGTATGAATGAATTATGACATAAATGAATTCTTTTATTAATTAATTATTTTGGCGCTTAGCCACTGACAATGGTTCTCCTGATATAGCGTGCTGCCTACGTTGACGTGTCCCAGCCTCCTTCCGCTTCCACTGCTAGTGCCTCATCTTCTAGCGTTGGACATGGCGTTATCCTTACCGATCTCCGTGGCCAGCTGGCCCAAGCCATCTGCTGAGCTTCTCAGGCCGAAGAGGATCGCGCCACCCGAGTAAGTCTTCAACCTTGACTTCTTGTTCTTGAGTTGTAGCCTTGCTTGCTTAGTTGACTTTACTGATAACATCTTCTCTTTCAGGTTTCTGAACTCTACGAAGCCCTCCAAAAGGTTGAAGCAGAGTTGGAGCAGATTCGGAGTGCAGCGGCCCTGGCACAGGCGGACGCTGCTTGGATCAGAGAGCTGAAGGAGCGGTTGGAGCGTCTCTCCACCGGGGATCTTCCTCGAGAGCTTTCACGCCTTCAGTCTTGTCTGGAGGTCATCATCGAGGAGAGGGAGTGCGAGCGGCAGGAGCGGCATCGGGTAGATGCCAAGGTGTCTTCTCTTCGAGTCCAACTTGGGGTCGTTGAGCACGAGCAACGCAGTGTGAGCAGCGATATCGACACGCTTGTCAGCGGGCCTATGAGAGAGGACATGGGAGCACATTCACCGCCAGCATCGCCATCTCTTCTGGCCAGGTTGGTCCGAGCATGATGGGTCCACCACCGCCACCTTCCAGAGTGCCAGTGTCGGATGCCTAGGACGAGGCCTAGAGCCAATTTGATGAGGGGGCCGGTGAGAGTCAGCCGTGAGGGCTGTTGATGTTATTAACGATGTACTTTCTCTTTTGGAGTCTTAATGCGAACTCTTTTACCTTTCCACACATGTACCAAACTTTTGATATGAATGAAAAACCCTTTTGTATTTTGACTGTCTTTTTCCAATCTTTGGCATACCTGTGCCCTACACATGACTTGAACAAACATGTTAGGTGTCTACTCTGGCTTAGCCCCTTGTCCGGCTAAGTAACCAACTAGTTGATCTCATCCTTCGTAGAAGGGTCAAGGGGCAAAGCCTTTATTTAGTGAAGGCGAACAAAAGGTAATTAAAAGAGACAATAATTGGAAATGCAACATATAACCATGCAAATGCTCGATGGAAAGTAGAAACATGCAATACACATGATCTGACAAACATATGCTAATTGAAATCATATCCTGACATATCCATTTTTGGTATCTACTTTTTTTTGTCATTTTGAAATATTTATTATTTGTTTGTCATTTTGAAATATATATATATTTTTTGTCATTTTGAAATATCTATTTTTTTTGTCATTTTGAAATATCTATTTTTTGTCATTTTGCAATATCCATTTTTTTTAGACAAGTATGGTACATGGATCAAAAGAGCTTACTTATTTGTTATCTTAATTCCTTAATTATTCTTTAATAACCTAAAATAGGTTCGTTGTGCTTTTATTGTGCTTATGTCCCTAATCTCATTTGATGATCTGACCTTTAGTCGACTTAGGTCATTCTTTGAGCTTGGAGCACGCCCCTTAGAGAGAAAGGAAGAAATGGTCTAGAAAGCTCCCGAGAGGGTTCCAGAGTCCCAGGAAGATGTCCATCCTCTATCCTATTGTCTGTTGGGGTTCGGTTATTTTCACTTTGCGGAGTATTTTTGACCTTGCGCTTCCTTTCATTTAGATATTTGTGGCCTTTTGATTTTAACACTTGTGGCCTTTTTTGTACTTGATTTGACTTTTCCCTTTCTAATTTTTCTTTTGTAGGGCGGATCTTTTTTTCCCCTTTTTTATGACGGGCTCCTACTAAGACGGTAGATATTTTCAGTAGTCTATCCTGTGCCTCATTCCGACATCGCGAGCCGAGTATAAAAAGGAATAATAAAGTCAGAATGAGTTGTACTTTTACACTCTCGGTCAAGCTGTTAGTTTTCCTTGGATTTCACATCTCTTGTTACTCGAGGACAAAGCGTGTTTGTGTGTGTATAATGCACCTAAATTAGACTATCGAAGACTAACAAGGGAATTTGGGACTTCAAATTTTCTAACTCCACTGGTCTTTACCCCATGTCGAATGACACTCCTAATCTAAGGGTAATATTTCTTAAGATACAAACCGTTCCAAGGATGAGTTAACTTCTAACCTTTTGCATTAACTAGTATGTAGGCGTTACCAGGAAAAACATCGTTTACAACATAAGGTCCTTCCTAATTGGGTTGGAGTTTAGAATGTGAACCACCATATTTTATGAAAATTCTTTTGACTACCATTTCACCAACTTTGAATTTACGTTCAATGACCTTCTTTTGATAAAAACGTGCTAACCTATTTTGATATACTCATGAGTGATTAGCTGCTGACCATCTCTTCTCGTCTAAAAGTTTCAATTGAGCGAGGAGTGCAAAGCGATGCTCGTCAAGGGAAAACTCCTTGTTCAATTGTACTCTTAATGACGGGATGAGGACTTAGTATGGAACTACCTCCTCTATTCTAAACGTTAAAGAATATAGAGTCAGCCTAGTGGGCGTACGGATTGAAGTTCGGTAGGCCCATAATGCCTCAACAAGTTTCTCTGGCCAGTCTGTGTATCGACTAGATGCACACGTTTTCTTGATGATTTTTATCAAAGTCTTATTGGTTGCTTCTGCTTGGTCATTACCTTGCGGATAATAAGGAGATGAATGATGCGATGCAATTTTATACCTGTTGCAGAGGTCCTTCAGCTCTTGTGATATGAACTGCGGTCCATTGTCGGTGACGATGCTTCTTGGAATCCCGAACCTTGTGATGATATTCTTCATGATAAACTTGCAGACTGTTGACGCTTTGACCTCCGTGTAAGCTTTAGCTTCTGCCCACTTGGTGAAGTACTCCGTTGCAGTGAGAATGAAGGATTTCTGCTTAATGCCGGAATTAGGATCACCGAAAGGTCTAATGATATCGAAAGCCCACATGGAGAAAGACCATGGGGAGGAAACATGATGGAGTGAAGATGCGTGGGAATGGATCTTATTGGTATAAAGTTGACATTTAGTACACCTACAGACAAACCCTACACACTTCTTCCATGGTTGGCCAATAATATCCTTGTCTAAGGATTTTCTTTGAAAACATCTGTCCGTTAACATGGCCACCACAAATTCCAGTATGAGCTCCTTCCATGATCTTCTAAAGCTCATCTTCGTCTAAGCATCTCAGAAGAACACCATCAAATCCACGTCTATATAACTAGCCTCCAACCAGGGTGTATCTCTGAGCAATTTTCCTGATAGCCCTCTTCTCCTCATTAGTGGCTTTTTTAGGATAGGATTGATCTTCACAGTATTTGGCAATCTCGTAATACCATGGTTTCTCTTCATCTTCCATCTCTTCTTGCAACTCTAATAGCATGATTTCTCGCTTCTCCATAATATCTCCATCTCTAACCTTCTTCAGCAACTTCTCTTTAATCCTAAGAAAGGAAGGGACTTCTACAGCGGGAGAGAGACACCTATGAATGATGATCGATTCGGATTGTTTGATGATTGAGAAATTTAGAGATGATACGAGAGAAGCTAGAGCATCGGCTAATATGTTCTGATTCCAAGGGACATGGACAAAGATCAGTTTGGTGAAAAACTTGGCATAAGCTGAGGTCAATTCCTGATATGGCTTGAGTTTGGGATCAAGGATGCGATATTTTGTAAGTACTTGGCGGAGGATCAATTGACTATCACCTACAATCCATAGTTTGGTGGCACCATGTAAATGAGCGGCTTCGAGACCGGTAAGAAGAATCTCAAATTCAGCTATGTTATTGGTAATATGAAAGGTGAGTTGAAAGACTTGTGGAATGGTAACACCTTTAGATGATAAGAGAATAATGCCGATACCCTTACCATGAGAATTCAGAGCTCCGTCAAAATGCAGAGTTTACATGTCCTCTTTGATTCTGTGGATGGACATCAGTTCCTCATCTGGAAACTCCGATCAAACCGGATCAAATATGGGCAGAGGGTGATGAGCAAGGTGTTCTGATATGGCATAGCCTTTGATTGCTTTCTGCTAAATATAGATGATATCAAACTGAGATAGAAAGCTCTGCCAACGTGCTAATCGATCTATAAGGACAAATTTCTCGAGAAGGAATTTGATAGGATTCATTTTGGCGATGAGATGGACTTCATGGGCCAGGAAATAATGCTTCAACTTTTGAACTATCCAGACCAATGCAGCACATGTTTTCTCCATCGCTGTATACCTCTATTCATCGGGGTTGAGAATTTTAGTGAGATAATAGGCTGCCCTCTTGTTTCCTTCTTCATTATCTTGTGTTAGGACAACCCCCACCGAATCATCCAGGACATAAATGTATAGAATTGAATGCTTGCCTAGAGATGGTGGTATCAATACAGGAGGCCTAGCCAAATACTTCTTCAATCCATCAAATGCCTCCTGACACTTATTGTCCCAATCAAATTTGACTCCTGGCTTAGTAAGCTCGTAGAATGGCTTACATCTTTGTGAGTTTTGGGAGATAAAGCAGCGAATAAACTGCAACCTCCCGATCAATTCTCTCAGTTCTTTCAAGTTCTTGGGAGGTGGCATTTCAATGATAGCTTTAGTTTTGTTGGGATCGATCTCAATGCTCCATTTACTGATTATGAATCCTAACAACTTCCCTCCAAATACACATTTGTTTGGATTCATTTTCAATTGATACTCCCTCAATCTTTCCAAAACCTTTGCTAGAATTTCAGCATGTAGAGCTCTAATCTTAGATTTAACCAGAAGATCATCCACATACACGTCTAAGTAGACATGCATCATATCGTGAAATATAGCCAACATATATAGCCCTTTGATAGGTGGCTCCTGTATTCTTTAATCGAAATGGCATGATAACATAACAATAAGTACACCAAGGAGTAGTAAATGATGTTTTCTCCTGATCATCTTCTGCCAATTTAATTTGATTGTATCCTGAAAAGCCATCCATAAATGATAGAGTCTCAAATCTAGTTATATTATCAATCAGTACATCTATATGAGGTAGTGGAAAATCATCTTTAAGACATGTTGTTAGTATTAGATGGTCTCAAAGCCAATCCGATACTATGTACTTATTCAGATTATTAATGGCAATAATTCATTGTGTGTAATTAATTCGATCTGTGTTTATCGTATCACGATGAAGTCCATGAACATGTGCAATAGTCTTCGGATTATGATGAGATCATAATTACGGGACCGAAGACTTATAAACACATGTTCTTAATTGTTCCTAGTCATAGGATGTTTGAGATAGGACATCGAACATCCGGATAGACTAGTATAGGTTACTTCAGCTCATATGATGAGGGTGACTGATCCCATAAGTCACTTGTGTGGAGACACTATGCTGAACCTATAGGTGCTCATTGGTGAATGAGTTTACTGAATTGATCCGACTATGAATCGCTGGATGGTAATCACCTCACTGTTAACCAGCTCGATTCATTTGTCACGGTTGCGTGGATGATCCTTGGACCTGAGACTCCAAAGATATCTTGTTGGTAAGTTTATTAGCTTTGACCTTGACGAACGAATCCCTAACCATGGGTTATCAATAAGTCAAGCGATCGGGTTCAGGAAAATGCCCTCGAAGGTAATTGTGTGTTTAATACGGGATCATCCGCTCTCGGTAGTTTGAGAGAGAATGTTCCGGGAACGATGTGTTCAAAGTCCCTGGCCAGGGCGGACTCTGTAATCGATAAGGAGTTATCAGATTCAGATTAGCGGCATCTGATTCAAGTGAATCGACTAAATAGGGTTTAACAGTAAACCATGCCCTAGGTCGATTCGGGAACATTGCACGGATGAAAGATTATATCTGCGCGCTAACTGATGATAGAAAGGTTCTAATAGAGGGTTGCGATAACCCCAGTGCCATCCAGGATCACGCGATGTTACTTGGCATCCAACGTGATCGGCAGTCCGTCCGAATTTATTGTGGGACATTAAATTCGGCTGATTAATTGAATATAAGGATATTAATTAATTCAGTGGGTCAGTAAAGGGTTACTGGACTTAATAGGCTATTAACTGGACTGGTATTTGGGCCTAGAGGGTCACACGCAAATGGTTTTCAAGTCGATGGATAATCCAACAGGATTTCGGATAAGTCTGGGTTTTTATGAAAAACCGCAAACTGACTTATTATAAAAGAACGGATTCTACGTCTGGGGCCAGCAACCCTGACCTATCCGTCATTCGTTCTTTCTCCCTTTCTCTCTCTTATGGGTGTACGGTTCCCAACTGCTCCACCTTCCGTTCGACGGGGATTCCGAATCCGCATGTCGCGGCGGATTACGCGCAGCCAGACGGGATCTACGAACGCCGCAACGAGCGAGGAAGCGAGGACGATCTATCGCGAGGAGAACCGCGTGGATACCGCTAGAGGTCGGGCATTTGCGGGACTTGCGGCATCGCTCTGACGGAACCGAAAAACGGACGCGGATTCGAATCCGCGCAAGGTAAATTCGATTTACACCGGTTTTATTTTAATGATCGAAACGGGACAGATCCGATCCCGAATATTTTGTTCCGCTACGTTTTAGGATCGTATCCCGACACAGCGATCCCAACACATGCTCGGTTCAAATCTCGAAAGTCAATACAAATTCTGACTTTTACATCCTTTTTCATGACCGAGACTATGTTAGCCACCCATTTCGGATAGAGGACAACTCTAATAAATTTGGGTTTATGTAATTTATCGACCTCTTCCTTCGTCTTCAAAGCCATTTGTGGGTGGAATTGCCTTAACTTCTATTGACCGGACTAGTTCCAGATTTTAATGTTAATTTGTGTAACGACCCGCTACCCTATAATCGGGGATCCGATTACTAAATGGGTACCGAATCATTAATTTGGAACAAAACCAGGATCTAAGTAAGTCTGGGAAATAAATAATAAACTAAGCTAAACATTCACATCGCATTGAATTGAAAGGAAAGTGCAGAAATTAAAAGTTATTACAATGCGACTCAATACAACAAATAATTACATACTCCAATAGAAGAGAAATAATTAAGCATACAGGCCAGAAATAAAAAGAACAACTACGTCGGGGCATACCCCGGAACAACTGCTGACGGCGCGCAGCTCACAACAGCACACTCCACGCTAAGTCTGCCTGGAGTCCTCACCTGAAAACCGCAGAGGTGAGTCTCAACGAAAAGACTCAGTAGGGATCCTTCGATCCCCACTACCCACTCACACACCCACAAGTGCAATTACCAAGATGCAAGTAAACAAGGTAAGTAAAGCTGTAACATATTACCCTTAATTCTCGATATAAACCACATGTGTTCGGAATATAACATGCATATCACAGGAATCATTCTACCAAGGAGCCTACAACTCGCGTCTCGGCAAAACACGTCAACTATGTCTCCGAAAGTGGGAAACAACGACCCGCTGAGACCAAACAGTAACCCCTCGGATAGCACGCTGGCTACCTTGGCGGTTACTCCTTCCCCCAGCAAACACCGACCCGCTGAGACCAAACAGCAACCCCTCGGATAGCACGCTGGCTACTCCGGCCCAACTGGCTTATGTGGTTACTCCTTCCCCCAGCACGAGTGACACTCCAAAGGTACCACTCCGACACCGGTACAGGCTAGCTAACCCCGGGATTCACCAGGTGACCCTCTCTCACTAGGCGTCACCCCACCACTGCTCCCGTCAGCGCTGTGTCCCTTCGCACCGACACAGGGTGTCAAACGCTACAACTGTCACTCTAAGTCCACAGTAACACAAAACACGGCACGGTGCGATCCGGTCACGTGAGAAGTCCGCGGTCGCACGACACACAACGTAGTGCCATCCGGTCATGAAGAGTCCATCGACATCGAGTGTACTAAAAACATGCTTTTAACCATCTATCTAGTAGTGTAAACACATTTTGCTGGCATGGATTAGTATGGTTCTGGCTTGAATCGCGTCGACCAAGGACGATGCCATTCAAGTCTCCTAAACTGGTTCATGAATTATCGGCCTCAGAATATGGCCTAAAAAGGGGTTGTCACAGTTAGCCGCCTTTTAAAAACGCGTTGGCGTCCTCAGACGCCATTCAATAGCGTCGTCCATGCACGACGTCTTTTAGCCCCAGAAACTTGGTTATGTTTCCTAGCCCGAGGACTCCCTTTTTCACCCCCAAAAGTCCCAAAATCAAACCAAACGGAGGAGGAAGAGGAGCAAGCTAATCATTACTAAACCACATTCACAGAAACCCTCATCCTTATCAAGAAAAGTTCCTAAACATGCTTATTCTACCCAAGAACCATAGACCCGTTGCATGCTTCAAAGTGGTAGAACATGGTTTTAAAATGAAACACTGAGGGAATCGTCACCCTACCGATTCTTGAACTCCTTCTGGCTCCGCCGCCAAACCGTCGCACCGCAAACCGCCGCCGGTACTCCGAGGACGCCGCCACTCCGTCGGGACGTCGGCCGCCGTCCGGAGAATGGAACGCCGCGAAGAAAGTGGTGGTGGCAATGGTGAGAGGTGGAGAGGTGGAAGAGGAAGAAGGGGAAAGGGAAGGGGAAGAGTAGGGAGAGTCGGAGGGTGGAGAGGGTGAGGGGAGAGAGAGTGTGAGGGTGAGAATGAGGGAAAGGAAGGAGGGCTCGCGGGGTAACCAGAAACTAGGTAAAACGCATCGAGATGTACGGACGCCTATCAGATGACATGACAGGCCGTTCTGACAGAAGTCTGAAATGCGTCGCCCAAGGATGACGCCATTCAGACGACAAGACTGGCACCGTACTCTGACACCGCATGGTCGCAGTCTGAAACGCGTCGCCCATCATGGACGCCGTTCAGACGACACGACCGGCCCGTACACTAGCGACCCAAGGCCAACCCACGTGGCATCCACGTGGTATAATCTAAAACGCGTCTGCCACGTCGGACGCCGTTTAAACCGCGTCGAGCCTGGCTCGACGCGAAACAGAACAGGGTCCCAGCCCTGTTAGGGCCCAAACTGCAGAGTCCGACCCTGGAACTGACCCGATAACCGGATTCGAAACCTCAATCCTTACAATTTGTGTTCCACTAGAGAAGAATCTAACCCTGGCATATCTTCATAGCTCCAGGCGAAGGTGTCCTTGTACTCTTTAAGAACTCGAACCAATGCCTTTTCATCTAATTTTGAAAGACTTTGACTAATGAGGACAATCCTAGGTTCTTCTTCGGTTCCTAGATTGATTTCCTTTGTTGGCTCTTCTACAACTGCTGAGGGTTCATCAAATCTTCTCACTCCACTCACATATGCCTCAGCTGCATCCTCATCTTCTTCTTCTTCAGTGATGGGGTCCTTTTCATGTACCAGCTCATATACCCCATACCCGTCATCAACCAACTCATCAGACTCTTCTAACAACTGGATATGATTCTTTAATAATTGAGGGATTTGATAGAATGAAAAGCATTTAGAAGCTAATTCCTGGAGGTATCTATTGAGAATTCTTCTACCCTTAGATTTCCTAGACTTCCTAATCTGACTAACTTCTTTAGACTCCTTAACTTCATTAAACTGCCTACCACTAGACTTACTATTCTGACCTAGGGAGGATGAAGAAGGATGAAAATCATTGAAAATAAGAGGAAATACAGGGGAATCCTCCTAGGAGGAGGGGCATAGTATATTTAGGAGAGAATCCTACCCAAGCGACCCGCATGATGGGGTACATTCGGACAGATAGTAGGATGTTTCCTCAACGAGGATTTGGGAGGAAGAGGTTGTCAAATCGATGTTTTTTTTTTGGGAATTTTGGGTATTAAGCATGAAACAATAATGTATTTGAAAAGGAGGGGGATGTGATGGAGAAAACAACACTATTGCCAGGGGATTAAGGGGATCATATAATAATATGTCCCAGATAAGATCAAGGGTCCTCTCCAAATCGAAAGGAATTTGATGAATGAGGTTCCGAGGGGACAAAATGATAACAATGGACGGCGCATGTGGTATATCTTCAATAATGACCCTCGATCAGGTCGGGGTCAGAAGTAGAGTGCGAAATAGAGTATGGAGGGTGAAAACATGAGAGGGGTAAGTGGACCTCCAGAGGTGATCAGTTGTTAAACCAGTTTCATAGGGGTCATCTGGCTCCCCTTCATCTGTCTCATCACTCAGTAAAATCCTTTTATCAAATATGGCCCCAGGCCCTTCTATCAGTTCATCAATCAATGGCGGCCACTGTGGCTCGGCAGGGTGCAAGAATAGTATGTTTTGTGCTATGTATAGGTCCCAAGTATCAAACCAGCGGTACCACTCACATTCAAGATCATGGAACTTTCTCATTTTCATTGGCCGCAGAGCCTCCAAGGATTTGTATGTCAATAGCGGTGTGCATTGTCTGGCCAATTATCTTCCATAAATGTCGTGCAAGTCGAAATGGGAGGTTATCACCACCGTGTTGTCATTGTCATGCCGGATCATGGGCCCTTTTACAAAATGGGTAGACAAGGTCCAAGTCAGGGGATCCCGGTTTTCCTTACATGGTGTAACCATTGTCTTCCATATTTTGTGACCATCTTCTTCCTCTTGCTGCTGGACAATTGTGTGTCTTACCTTTTTTGACTTGTAACCCAGGCCATTCCCAGATATCCTTCTGTCATCTTTCACTGGCTTTACCCTACCCTGCAGCTGTGCCCCCAAACCTTTTCCAGGCTGGTACCTGGTCTTTATCATAATATTCCATCCAGGGGTACTCATTAACTTCTTCCTCTTTATAGTATCAATGGGATAGGATGAAGGAATGGTGCATTTCAATGGGTCAATCGATGGTAGGTAAGTCTGTAGCATGGACAGGATGGGTCGTTGCACGGGTGGAGAGATTGGAATTGGATTTGTATTTAACGAGTGAGTAGCAATAAGGATAGGCATGCTCGTGACCTTGATGATTCGTCCTTTGAAGGAAAATTTGAGGCACTGATGGTTTGTAGATGGTATAGCCTTGAGTAGCTTAATGTAAGGACGACCAAGTATCCCTTTAAGTGAAGGGTCAATTTCCTGAATGTGGAATTCAACTTCAGCATGACAGACTGGTCCCAATTCAACTTTCAAATATACCATTCCCAAGGGGGAATGGGTGGAGTTGTCATAAGCAGTAACTGAGATGGGGAAAGGTAACCATTTTTCTCTAGGTACACCATATTGATAGATGCTCTAGTATGCATCCACTGCTTTGCTGCAAATGTTAACAGTTATACTCAGCGCCATGGCCCTTGTTGCCAAGGGTGCCAATTCAGTGTAGTGGAAGGATATAGGAAGGTTGATTCCCCTGAGGAACTAGCAGAGCAGTAATCTTTTCTACCAGCACATCTTCATTAACTATGACCTTCTGTAAATATTCCACCAAGGCTTCTTGATGGATCTTTGATCTTTTGATTAATTCTAGAATAGAGATGCGCACTGGTGTTCTGTTACGATGCTTCAGCAAATCATATTGAGTGCCTGGGGCACTCTCTTCATTCTGTACTTCATCAGCTACTCATGAAGGACTTTCTTGGATGACAGATTGTGGGAATACTTTGCTGAAGATGCGGCCACTCCGGAGCTCAACAATGGATGAGGCAGGCGATACCTTTAATACTGTCGGGTCTATAAAGGATTTGGATGGCATGATGGGTTGGCTTTGCGGTGTAACGGGTGATTGGTTAATGCGGATGAGGGGTTTAGATGGGAGGATAGTATCGTGGTAGACGGGTGACTAGTTGATGCGGATGAGAGGTTTGGATGGTAAGGGTGTGGCATCATGGCGGATGGTTGATGGCATAGGGAACGGTATGCGTAGTAATGGTTTGGATGGAAGGATGGGTTCATAGGAAGGCGGAAGGTTATTTGGTGATGGTGTGGAGGTTATGGGTTTAAGAAAGGTGGGTAGTGGAGTAGGATTAGTGGGTATGGGTGATGATGGGGTTGGCGATGGCCTGGAGATGTGGACAATGCAGCGGGTGGTGGTTTGGCAGTATTTCGGTTGTGACCTGTGGAATATATAGACAAGGCCACTTCGACTCTCCATTGCTTCCCTCTGTTAGCCTCAGACTAGCTATTCGTGAGGATTGGGACAATCTGATTATGATGCTCCGGTAGTGGGTTCTGTACTATGCCCATATTCTGTGGTGGTACTGCTTGTTGAACTAGCACTCTCTGTTGTTGTTGTTGTTGTTGTGGTTGTTGCTATTGTGGTCTTCTCGCCTTTAAGGCGGCAATATATTTCCTCATTTCTTCCCAATCTATGCATGATTGATCATTTAAATCATGGATGTAGTCCCTGAATTGAAAACAGGCATCCACAGTATGCCTAGGCTGTCGGTAACACACACGATACCGAGAGGCATCTGCATTTGGTGGCCAGATGGTCTTTTCCTTAGGCAACACCAAGGCGTTGGCTGCCATGAGAGCATTAAAGACGTCAGAGAGAGTCTCTGGTAATTGAGGATATGCCACTCTCTTGGGACCAGGAGGTTTCCTCTGCTGGGAATAATCATTCGGAGGAGGAACTTGGTTGTAATTTGGTTGTTGCCGGGGTTGATTGTACACTTCATGAGGGGGGTGTTGGGGTAACTGAAGCTGCTGTGGTTGTTCATGAGGTTGTTGTTGGAATTGTTGAGGGGGTGGTTGTTGGAATTGCTGAGTAAGTGGCCTATAATCCTGTTGATTTGACTGTCTTTGTGCACTATATGGCGACGACTGATTTTTGACTAACTAACCATGGTTATTATTCATGATGTTAACCTGTTCATGGGATATGGTTCCCAAAGTGGTCGGTCCAGTTGTAGAACATTTGGGACGTTAGGCTTCCTGGGTGGCGGCCTGAAAGTCCAATGGGAATCAAACACACTGGAGAATGTTGTATCTTTGAATGCATTATGGGTATGGTAGTCAGATTGTTCATAGTCAAGACCAACTTGTACTGTGGCGTAGTATTATCAATCATCATTTTCACTTGCTCTTGCTCAAACAAATGGTCTCTTATTTTCTCAGCCATAGATCGCCTTCTATTGGCGAACACCACAAAGTCTTCATCTGGTTTCATCTTTTCATTGACTAAGTCTGTGATGGATAGGGTATGTGTAACCCGATCCTTGTACCTTTGCAAAAATTTCTTGGATACTACATCAAAATTTTCAACTTCACTCAGATCCAAGGAGAATAACCACTCCAAAGCTGACCCTTCCAATGACCCCCTGAATAGGAAAGCCAGTGCTCGCTTGTCGTTTTGCCAAAAGGAGGATTCATAAAAGAATTCTTTAAGGTGGATGAAAGGATTGCCCGTACCCTTGTACTTTCGGTACACTTGCATTTCAGAAGGCAATAGATGAAAGACTGGTAAATCAGGGACAACCATTTCAGGGGTGACTTGTGCACCCATGGTCCTTTGGAAATTTTTGAACTACTCATCGATCTGAGTGATTTTGTTGAGCAGAATCTGAGTGGTTGGATCTACCAGTAGAGGAGGTGGTTGCTGAAAAGCCTGCCCTCTAGAGTAAGTGGGAACATGAGGACAGTAGGGTCGCAAAATGGCAGCATTTCCGCTATGCCCGAAGGCATTTTGATAAACTTGAGTTTGAAGCCTGATAGGATGTCACGAATTGGATTGTTGGTGGCCCATGGGCCGAAGAGTAGAAAAGCAGAGGCCTTCCATGGCCTGGATAGTAACTTGAGGTACAGTATGACGAACCGAAGGGTTTGGTTCAAAAGAATTCAAGGGAGTCTTTCCCTTCAAAATAGATTGGATTGCCTCAAACTGACAAGGGTCTACATGATTGGACAGACCTCCCATAAGGGTAGCAAGATCGGAGGGATGAGAAGAAGGCCTAGCTTGGTCTTGGGCTTCTTCATAAGTGGGGTTAGAGATGACATGAACATGGGGGTGATTGCCCATATCTTGATTGTATTGATCATAGGGGGAATGAGATTGAAACTGAAGCATGAGCATCTTCCTTGTGCATAGTTTGAAACTGATTGGGATTATGAGAGGCATAAGCATCTCTCTCATCTTCTAAATAAGATGGATCATAAACTCGAGGGGTATGAGCATCTCCCTCGTACTCAACCATATCTTCTTGTTCAAAGGCAACCATGCCGAGAGTTCTACCTAAGCGTAACATCATAGTGTTTAATTATCAAAGAATTCAGACAAATTATTTAAAGATTAGCAAACAAGTTGATGATTACGTCGTCTTAAGATTCCTTGTAGAGTTAAAACAGATTTTTAATTAGGATTCACTCAGGGAAGGCTCCTAGTTTCAGTTCAGTTTCCACCGTTATACTCTATGGCTTACTTGCAACGATATGAAGATTTATCTGGGACTTCAAATGATACAACCAGCCCGATGAACAGAGAGGAATTCTCCGCTTTTGGGGACTTATAGAGGTCTTAACACTGACTACTCTAGTCTGACCGAGGGACCGACCTAGTCAGAGAGAGGTGAGAGTGCTAAGAAGGGTGTTCCTAAAAGAAGGGGGGGTGAGCCCCAATGCAAATGACCTGTGGCCTGGATGGCCTCTAATATAGTATAGTAAATATAAGTAATCAGTAAATGATCAAAGATCCGAGGACTAACGGTCAGAAGAAAGACTGCCTGAAACATGTCGATCTGAGTCGACGTTATTCAAAATAATGACTTTTGGTTACAGTGGCTTGGACAGGCAAACAAGCTGATGATGCAGGTTGAATGGCATCGTGCACGGGCGACATCCTTCAGAAAGATGTCGTTCTATTTTGGCGTTATTCAAACCCAAAAAACAGTAAACAGTGCAAATATCAGGGGCATTCCCCTCCCAGCTCAACATAATGAATAAAGGATCAAATACTCATGTGAAAATAGTTCAAACCGATAGGCTCATCATGCAACATCATGGATATCAATCAAGTAAAACATACTCTCCAATACCACAACTCAAGGCAATCAAGGGGGACAAAATTTTGCCAAAGGGGTGTACACGAGGTGCACGTGGGGATAAAAATCAAATAATCAATCATCAAACGTGCCCGAGGGATATAAGCGGTTCACCGAGGGTGCCCAAAGGAAATAACAAGAGTAAATAAAAGAGAACGGCAAAATAAGTCCCACCGTAATCACCAAAAAGTTGTAGATGCTCAAATCGTGTGTGCTAGTATCATGATATAATGTATTATATGATTAACAAATCTAATAAAAATTGTGATCACCAGAAACCAAAGGTTTCAAAAGAATAAGTTGTTCGCTTTACTAACCTTGCAACTAGGAGATTATGGTATTTTGTTCCTCTCTTTCAGCCGGCCGAAAAAGAAGAGCCCTTCTTTTTGTTTACTCTTGTTTTGTTCTTGTTGTGGATTTTCTTCCTCTTCAATCTTCTCTCCAAGCTTTTCTTCTCCTCAAATCTTTCAAACCTTGCAAAAAAGAATCAAACCAAGAAAAGAGAGAAGTGGATTATAGTTATGATGGGGTAGTAACTATTCTAATTATTAATCTAAACATGCAACTAAACGAGAATAACTCTCTTCTTGTTTATTTTCTTTAAACCCCTAACTCATGTAGGCATTGAAAATATGACGTGAGTGTGTATGATGGAGTGATGTGATGAAGAATCATGAAAAATAGTAAACAAATGATGAAAACTATAAAAAAACTAGCAAAGGAAAAAAAAAAGGGATGAATATGGTTGGCCCTTCCAAAGCCTTGATTTTCTTAAGTTTCGATGGAGGAAGAAAATGAAGAAGAAGAAGCCTTCAAATTCCTTCCACGTTTTTTGTAATAGAAGATTCTTTTTCACCTTGATTTGAACTCCAAAATACCAATAGCCAACCTTTTTCAAAGGTCAATAGGTATTTGTATATATAGAGGGTTCAATTAGAGTTGTTTGGCCTTCAAAAGGCTCTCCTCCGTAGTAGGACTTGCCTTGGATGAACATGGAAATAATTCGCATCACTTCCAACCTCTAGAACCGGATTATCTCGGCCAAATCATGTTTGACAGGAAACTCTTGAATCTGGTTGTTACAGAGGGACGCCATTTAGCCAATTAAAGTGCAGAAATAGCAATATAATCCGGGAAGGAAACCGAAAAAATATTAGGAAAGGTAAATGGCATCGTCCATGAGCGACATTCTTTAGATAATTAAAAAATTAATTCGAATTTAAAATCGAAAACTCAGACGGATTAGGACCTAAACGACGTCGTCCATGGGCGACGTCATTCAGTTAAATTTATCTGAATTTAGGAATTTAATTCCGAACTGTCAGAAATCTAAATAGCGTCGACCATGGTCGACGTTAATTAACCAATTTCGAGAAAAATTAATAAAAAGTAATGAATCATTAAAAATCAGACCATTCTGAGGCATTATAATTGTGACGTGAAATTTATTTAATATGAAGTCAAAATTAGTGTCTACAGGAATCCTTTGCTTTTGAAGACTTACAGAGACCTTGATGCAAGTTCTACTGATCTAGAAGAGAGGGACCACCTCAACTGGAGGGAATTACAAGCACAAAGAAGGTGTTTGGTTCCTGGTACTCACAAACATATGATTGAAATGGAAGGAATGGAAGAATAAAGTAATCTATAATAGAGATCCAAATAGCATCGGTGACAGAGGATGCGTTTCTAAATCGATTCCACCCCAGTAGGTGTGATTCATTAAACTAGTTATGTTCAAAGACTCTCCTCGGGACACAATCAACGTCTTATTCTGTGCACGCGATTTCGGTTGCGTAGCAAAAAAATAGAGGAGTCTCCCCCCAACCAACCAGATAGAAGAAAGAGGGAGAAAATTCAACAATCCAATTCCAAATTGGGGTATGCAAGGCAATCAATTTTAAAGTAGTAAAAATACCCAACAACTTCCTCAAACAAGACACAACTTTTAAGCTCTTAAGGGAACCTAATTTGCCATTTAAAAGGGGTGTGCATGAGGGATAAAAATAGTGAGAAAAACATGCTCGTGGAGCACAATGGGGCGCACACGTGGATGCAAAAGGAGTTGACGCACGTGGGTGTCGATTGTAAAAATAGTGTGAAAGTTAAGAAGAAGAGAACGGCATGGTTAGTGTTATGTCCTAGACCCTGAACCTATTTTATGTTATTAATAGGCTTTGATTTAGTAAGCTTATTTAGTTAATTTAGTGAGATTTAGTTAATTAAATCTAATTAAATTTAAATAAACCTAGTTAAGCTAATTAGTATGCTAAAATGATTTAAACATGTTTGATAATTATTATAATAATAGATTTAGAATATGTAAGTCATTAGTTAAGCCCAATTAGGAAACTAGTTGATTTTCTACACAGTCAAATTTCAGGTCCTGTAAATAGTGTGATAGTAGCATATTGAAGATGCGGTGACTTTGTGTACAAAAATTCAAAATTCACATAGTGGATATAGTTGAAAAGAAGATACAAAGGACTACAATTTTGTTAAAGGGCCTTTAACTAATTCAGCCATTAAAGATGTCAAATTTGAAGGGCTTTAGCTAAGGAAAACCATTGTGTACGAAAATCTGAGTTCCTAGTTGTAAACAGATTTATTTTACTTGTTGATTAATACTACATCTGTTAGAGTCCAACTTTGCAATGAAGGGGGCTTAAGCATTAGGATCATACATGAGTCTCTTTTCATGCAACTCCAAGTTTAAGGTAAGAACATGTTATTCTTTAGTGAAGAAAGAGGGTGTTTATTGATTAATTCTCTTAGAATTTGATTCTAATGCCTGGTGTGCATTCTTAGATGATTAGAGGATGTGAAAGAAGCTTTGGAACAAGGGGATTTCGTGGTTAGAGTTTTAGGGAAAGATTAGAGGGGATTGTTCTTGGTATGTTCTTCTTTCAAGAGGTAGGCTATGATAATCCTTCAAATATTTATTTTGTATTAATATAAAATTTTCATTAAATTCATGAATCCTACCTAAAATCTTTGATTTTTTTAAGTTCGAGTTAACAAGTTAAATTCGCGTCAGTATCAAGTGACACAACTTTAATTGCGTCAGCCCGACATGACACTTTTAAGAGGTGAAATTCGCGTCATAGGTCCCTAACTCGACTTTAAAATCACATCCAATATTCTTGACGTGACTTTTACTTAATTCTTTAAGGGGTTATAAGTCTTTAACTGCGGTTATGATCACCTTCAGTTACAATTATAAGGGTCTTTAGTTATAGTTTTTAGAACATGTGACCAATTTTTAAAGCTGAACTTAGATTGGCCTCCTTTGTTTCTTGGCCAATTGATCTAAAATTTAGACCACACCTTGATTTCAACATAATCTACCTGTTGGTAAATTTTCATAATTTTTGAATTTAATTTGTTTATTATTCTGTTATTTATTCATTGGCCTCAATTTGACTTGAGTTTTATATATCATTTTGATATTCTAAATCACTCATTTAATATCCGAATTAAGTGAAACTTTATCTACATGTTTTATTTGTCTTATTTGACATGTCTGCCAAGTTTGATTATTTTTCGAATATGTTTTTTATTTTCAGACTTAATTATTATATTTTCAGCTCTAAAAATTATTTTTAATAACTAAAACATATGTCTATTGATCTAAAAATTCTGAAAATATTCTTAGAGCATATCCTTCTGTCCAATAAACTATTGGCATTAGTTTTGTTCAGAGTTTTCATCTATATAACCATATTGGATTTTTAAGTGACTATTTTGTAGACAAAAATATGTATTTTGACTTATACTAATATGTAGCACTTCAATAATTTAAATTTTGGACCTAAGTTCATCCTTTGTCATCATTTAATCTTTGTATTTGATTGTGCCATAATTATTTGACTATATTTGGATATTGTCATCTTAAGGAGATTTTATGCCCCAATTCCTTTATAAGCATCCATATTAGATAGGGGAATTTATTTGGACTCGAGGGAAAACTGGTAAAATCCTGATTTTTGGCCAGCTAAATTAAGAGACAACAATGTGTAATGCTTTGGTAGTTTAGAGTTGGGTGAGACTTAAATTCCCCAGTTCTGTGCAGTTAACTAAGATCTTTGCATTATTTATCTAGATGTTTTGATATTTATTTTGTTTGGCTTCTTATGTTATACTTTGGATATATATTTGTTATGATTTAATTGGATATATTTGATTGGCATATAATCTAAAAATCTTTGCTTAGTGTCCTTTGGCTTCAATTTGTGCATTTGGGATATATATCTATTCTGCTTAGCTATTTCCTTTGTAATCATATAAATTTGTCTTAATCTTATGATCCATGAAATGAATCTGATTTAATAAGCTACTATGTCATGATATTTGCTATCTAATATTTGATATGTTCAAGAGACGGCGATATGTAATGTTTTAACAATTTGACAATTTGATATATTCTATTCGATATGTGATACGTTTTGATCATGGCTTGTAGGATTTGATATGAATTTGATTTTGCCATATACGCTATATATTTAGTCAATTTGTTCATGATTATTAGAAAATGTATTTGATTTGATAAATTTATATTTAACCATACTTTTGTATCATGTTTTTATTTGAGATATATGTAGAACTGTAAATCATATTTAGTTAATTATTATCACTTTTTAACTATTATACTGATAGCATTTGATAGATTTTATTACTTACCGAGTGGTTGTACTCATAAATCCTATTAACATTTTCAGAATATGAAGAAGAGGAGATAGAATCTTGATCTTTGAGGAGACTTGGATTTTGGAGAACTTTTGTAGTGAGGATATTACCTAGTTTAGTTTGATTTTCATTCAGTAGATTTTTGTAGTAGGATTTGAGAGATATGTATTTTTCTATTTCTTTAGTAAGTTGAGAGTTACTTTCGTAGGAATATGAAGTAATATTTGAGTATCTTGATTATGACATTATAATGAATTATTAAATTATTTTGTAGTAAATAATATGTTTATTACTTTGGTTATTTGCCTCTCATAACTCATGTTTGATTTGTATGCTATTTACTTCCGAAGTTAAGTAACTTGACTTTGAAGTAAGTCATAATGGCTGAATCAGATCAGGGACGTAACAATTAGTCCTACCGTAATCACCAAAAAACTGTGAGTACTCAAAATATACTATTGAGATAGAAATTAAAGTGTTGTGCAAAATATCTAGATTAAGATCGTGATTGCTAGAGAATGAGATTCTCAAAAGAGAGAATAAAGTGATTGCGTGTCTAAGTTAGATTTTTGGGATGATTGCGAATCTTCAACTTCTTCCTCCTTAGTCAACCAAGGATGAAAAGCCTCTATTCTCTTTTCGTTTCACTCTCTTTGATAATGAAGCTCTATGAATGGCGAATGACTTCCTTGATTCTTCTTTAACTCCTTGTGTTCCTTACAATCAAAGACAAATAAAAGAAATAAAAAGACAATGATTAGAACTTTGATTAAGGTATCTATTCTAAGCACAAATTTGATAGGAGAATAAGAGAAGAATAAGCCCCACTTTGTTTGCAGAATAAGTTATTTTGTGAGGCCTACTGACGGAATAGTATATACTAGAATAAGAGGTGTTTCAATTTGATAGTTTTGTGGGGCCACTAACGTAATAAGAAGAATAAGTAATTCTGCATAGTATAAGCCATTCCGCATGTCAAAACAAAATTAAGCTTATTCTCCACTTATTCGCTCTTATTCTTCTCCCATTCTCCAATCAAAGTGGAGCTAAGGGATCTTTTTCTTAGAAGAAGACTAATTCTAGTTTGATAGGTAGAATAGCTTATACTACACCAAAATTACTTGTACTAGAATAAGGAGAATAAGCAATTTCATCTTAGACCCAGGAGTTGCTTATTCTTTCTATTCTGCCAGTGGGCCCCATAAAACTATCAACCCTAAACACTTGTTATTCTAATATAAGTTATTCTTGATAAGTAGTTCTAGATAACAAATCAGCGGTAAAAAAAATAAACATGCAACTAATATCAAGAACTCATTGTTTTTTGTCTTTTCTTTTAAACGCTATATGCAAAGAGAAGATAAATATGCAATGATTTATGTTTGTGTGTGATGAGTACGTGGTGATTATAATATGATGAATGCAAATTAAAATTTGAAATAAAGATCAAAAGATGATGAAAAAGAAGATGAGAAAGAAAAAAAAAGGAGAAGTTGGCCCCTCCAAAAGCCACCTTTGGTTGAGAGCACCTTTCAAAGATGAAAAAGTCCCTTTCGAGATAGGGAAGAACATCTAGAATTGTGGATTTTCGTGTAAAAGAGAGAGGGCTCTCTTTTCTCTTTGGTAGTATTCACAATGTTTAATTGACCAACCTCTCTTAAGCTTTAAAACAGATAGAATTTTAATTTCCGTAATAATTTAATAGAAAATAAAGTTCTTAGGCTCCAAAATATCCCAAGACTAGGAAACCATCCATACTTCTCCCTCTACCTAAGATCAATCCTTGGGAAGGACTAATATGAAAGGAAATCATATTAGAGAGAAATAATTCAATTTCGCTCGGATTGAGCTTTCTAGGCCAAGAATCGCTTCTAATTATACAGATGTCTTTTAGAAAGACATCCTCTAACTAAGACATGATGTATGTATTCGTACTGCCTTTCATTACTTTCTTCCTTCCGTGATCATTAGTAACCATCACTGTCTTCAGCTCCTCTCAGACGGCTTCAATGGCAACATAACTCAGAACCCTAACCCTAGAGATGAACAAACTGTTTTTTTAGGAAAAAAGCGCACATGTAACTCCATATTTACAATACAAATAGATCTAGAACCTTTTGTCAATGTTGCATTCATATACTTAAATACTGCCTTTTGCTTTGGAGGGGGAAGGAAAATTGCTAGCCTTCAAAGTTCAAACTCCACAAGCATTTTTGCTTCCATTCGTGTGAAGCACAAAAACTGTAAATAGAATGGGAAAATGGATTGGATGCTTCCTTGTAAGATAACGCGGGCAACCCTCTACTAGATGGAAACACAGAAGAGAGAGAAAACAGTGATCGGTGTAGAAGAAAACATGAACAACTAGACAACTAGTGCATATACAGCTAGCATTCGTTAGCATGAGGTAGGTGTAGATGATACAACCCAGCTATCCTTCTCATGAAATGGCGGATGACACAAGAGGGGCCGTGTGTGTGTGCGTGTGTATGTGTGTGTGTGAGAGAGAGAGGGAGATATGAAAAGTCCTTAACAAACAAATATTTATAAATGGAGAAGCTAAAGTACGCATAACCAGACGGGTTTCTGCCTTGTTACCTGGAAAGAACAGGAAAGGGAGAAGGGCAGACGAGGAGTGGAGATCCGAAGGAAATGAATCGTCACGTAGGTTTTACAAAGAGAAGCCAACAGAGCTCCCTTGGCAGGTTGCCCACCTCCATTTTTTCCAAGCCTAGGACACACCCCCTCCCTCCAAAATCCAGACATATGCCATGAGACGAGAGGGGGAGGACGCTGGCTGTATTAAAAAAGGGGGGAACGAGGGGCTCTAACATGGAGGTGGACAGAATGCCAACGAACCCTGTAAGAGACCCTTTGAAAAACCCACATGATGGTACTACCATAGATGCCGGCCCAAAGCTCCTTCTCTTCTTGTTCGCCCCCCCTGCACTGCTAGGAGTTGCAGCAACAGAAGGTAGTTGGCCACTGTTTTGAGAGAGAGAGAGAGAGAGAGTTGAGTTCTGAGAAATGTATTCCGGGGCAAAAAGAAGAGGTTGGAGATGAACACAGGACTCGAAGATTAATGAAGGGTTGGAACGGGATTGTTCTCTTTGTGGGGGTGAGCATTGAATGCGAAGGAGAAGAAGAGGAACCAATCGTTACCTCTTCCTCCTCCGTCCTCCTCAGTCGTCACCGTATTTAATTCGTTCAAACGTCTGCAAAACAACTAGTAGTAATTACTCTGGGTGGAAGGAGGACCTCCCAGTCCCCGATCTCATTGCGTGTGAAAGGTGGAGAAGTCTCATGATGAGAGAGAGAGAGAGAGAGAGAGAGAGAGAGAGAGAGAGAGAGAGAGAGAGAGTGTGTTGCCGCAGCTTGACAGCAAAGAAGACCAGCTGGTTTTGGCCAGTCCTCTACTCCTTCCCATGAGAAATTGTGGACTGGAATGATGAGGGATGGCATCATGTCCATCACGCGAGGGAACAAAGTAATCTTGATGGCCGGTAGGAGGCAATTGCGGAACATCTGTTCGTCAACTCTACTTCCTATGTATTCACATTGTGGAGAAGAATCTGGATCCTTAAGCGTATTTTTTGACGGACTCAGTTAGTGCAGACAAGAGGAAAGGAGTTTTTATTAAAAAGATATAAAGTAATCCGTGAGAAGTTTTTTCAAATAATTTTTACACTTAGTATCACTTTGATCGGAGAATAGGAGAAAAATAAGACCTCTTATTTTTAAAATAAAGTTAACTTTAATTTGACGGACGTAATAACTTATACCGCGTCAGAATTATTTATACCAGAATAATGAGAATAAGCTATTTCACCATAGATCCAAGAATTACTTAAGACGTGTTTGGCAAAACTTCTACTTGAAAGTCACTTTTGACTTCCACTTCTTACATAGAATGAGTTAAAAGAGAGATAGGCTATAACGACTTTATTTTTTTCTCCAATCTTAGAAGCTCTCTCCTTATAGTTTTTAGTTGAAAGTCAAAACACAAGTAAAATACCATATAAATAGTTTTCAAGATTTAATGGCTTCCATAAAAAATAACTAAATAAAAATACAAAAGTACTTCCAAATAGAAGCTGCGCCAAACACCCCCTTATTCTTCTTATTCCATCAGTGAACACTACAAAACTATCAAACTGGAATATCTCTTATTCTAGTATATGTTATACTTGTTGGGTTTTTACCTAATTAGTAGTCCACTTGTAGTCAATGGGTCACATACATACACATCATAAGATATCCAATTTTGAATACAGTTATTGGGCTTAACCCATAAGAACCCCATTAAGATCATGTAATGGGTGGGATCCATTTAAGTTTAAACGGGATTGATCCCTCCTCTCTATATAAGAAGCTTATGACTCTCTACGAAGCCATACGCATCAAGTGAGATAGTGAGAGGAAGCCAGTGGAGAGGGTGCTCGGGTTACACCATCTTCTCGTCCGGCGTTCGTGTGGTACTTGCGAGGCTCGTGCGTGTGCGTGGAACGGCTTCCTCGTCGTTTTCCTCCTTCGTTAGGGATGACTTCTACTGTAAGTATTCTTAAATTCCTAATAAGTGGTATCAGAGTCTGTGTCGACAATTTTAACGCTCCGATTTATTATGTTTTCCCGTTCGTTCATGAAAAAACATAGTAATGTTTGTATTATTTTTTATTTTATTTCTTGGGTCGTCGGACGGTGACCGAGGTCGCCATGAAAAAACTGGCAAAGCAGCAGAACGGCGGTGGACTGAGCGGCCATTGGGGCTGACTCTATGCCCAGGCCTGCCCCGTGCTGCCGGAACTGGTCTGCTGGGCGCAGACGATGGTCCCGTGGACCAGCTCTAGGAGCAGGCCAGCTGAAGTGGTGCCTGGGCACCCACAATTTCCTGTTTGGAAAATAAACCAAAACCGTACCAAAATAAATTGTTACGTTAACCTTGGGCTTCTTGCCCCTGTGCCAAACCGTGGGATCCCAGCCCCTAACCAAGCTTTAATAAAAGCTAATGGTCGTACGTTTAATGGTTGGATTTCATGGCCGTAAGGTAAGAAACGTACGTTTCTTCATGGCTGTAATGTAAGAAGGCCCCAATAATTTATGTTTTACGTTTGGAATCCAATGAAGACTAATGGATCCTATTTATTGGGTCTCCTTGAATTTATTTTATGTTGGGTTGAGATTAAATCTGTAACGGATCTTGGATAATAGTTTATGGATATAGATTTTGGGTAAGAGATCTGATTGAATCTTATTCAAGACCCGAATTCATATCCGTTTAAATATTCCATAACGGATCAGCTTCCTTAACAGATTTCGAATTCGGATTTTGGGTACAAGATCCATTTGGATCTTAATTAAGATTTGAATCCGAGTCCGGTTAAGTATCCGACCTGTATCCGATAATCCAACCCGACCCGAATCTGTTAATCTGTTAAGATCCGAATCCGTATCCGTTTATATATGATGTTGTTCTGTGTATCCTTTAAGATTTACAAAACTGTTTAATTTTAATTCTTTTAGTTATCCTTATCCTTTAAAGTTCACTAATAGTAAGTTAATGGGTCAATTAAGTTCTAGATCTTAGGTCCATATTTTAGGGTCTGTTTTAGGCCCATTAGTGATATTTAAAAGATAATTGGATCATGTTTTAAACAGTTTGAATACATATACAATTTCAGAGGATCTGTTTAAGATTCTGTTTATTTCTGCAAACTGAAAAGGATCTATTTGTAATTAAGTTTAATTCAGGTTATTAACGGATATATTTGCAATTATGGTTATTTTGTAAATATATTTAGATATATTTGCAAATTCTGATTATTTTTGCAAACTGAAAAGAATTTGTTTGCAATTCATGTTATTTATGCAAATAGAAACGGATTTATTTGCAATTAAGTTTAATTTCTGCAAATAGAATCGGATTTGTTTGCAATTTAAGTTTATTTTTGCAAACTGAAATGTTTTGTGATTCTGGTTAATTCTGCAAACAGAAAAGGATATGTTTACAATTTAAGTTATTTTTGTAAACATAATAGTATTTGTTTGAAATTTTGGTTTCATTTATGCAAACATAAAAATGACATTTATGTAGCAGCATGCTATAAACTTGTATTTTGCCTTTTTTTTAATCTAGTTTTAAGCATGATTAAGGTTGTTTATAGATTAATAATTATTGCTGTAAACTTAGGAGATATTTTTATGATAATTTGACCTCTTTACAGTTTTTATTTATGTATGAATATCTCTATTTCATATTGTAATAATTATTATGTTTATGTCTTTTTTGCTCATATTGAATGTTAATGGATGCTATTATGTAGTTTTGTGGTAAATTTTGGATTTCTAAGGCTTACTTTGTTTGGAGAATAAGCCTAGAATAGATCCTTTTATTCTACTTAAACCGATTAACCCACTTTGGCGGAGGGAGTTCGTTAACCCAAGATAGAACATCTTGTACCCCGGTTTAACTGGAATAGGGGGAAACATCTTCGTCACGGGGCGCTTCTTCCTCACCAGGTCACGGGCCTCTCTTCTTCACCAGCTGTCCACCGCCCCTTTTCTTTTCATTGTCTCGGGTGCGCGGCCCTCACGAACAGGAACAAACCTTCTTCTTCCTCCCAACCTTGCTGCTTCGCTCGTCTCCTCCCCTTCGCCCGATGCCTTCCTGTTGGAGGGGAAGGACATCGCGAAGTCCCTTCAGCACGCCTTCTTCTCACCCGATCAAACGAGGCGCGGCTAGGGCACCGAGCCCTCTTTGTGAGCTCTTCCCAACGGCCGGAGTTGCAGTGTGTGGGCGCATCACCTCTCATCCATCCCTGTGCTTCGCCTCCTTTTTAAAGACGGTTTCCCCTCCCCTTCTGAAAGGAGGATGCCAGAGAGAGGGGTTCTTCCAACAATAGGCGTTGCTCCTCCCCCCTGCGGATCCTCCTCCAGCGACCGCCTTCCTGCCGATGCTTGTTTGTCGGTGATGAGGTCTTGTTCATCCTCTACCGTGGAGCCCATCTGTGCACAAAACTTCCGGTTAGCATATTCTCTTCCCCATACCGTTCATCCCACATTTCAACACATGCATCGCATTTGCTTTCTAGTAGGCCCTAGTTGCAAGAAGGAGGAGTGGCATCCGCACATCAGTTACTAGGAATTTTTTTCCCATACATTATCAACCTCATTTCTGACTTGTAACATGGTTGTGGGTTATCATCGACCATGTCATCTGCCTAGGCCGAAGGTCACCCATACTGGGAACATTTTCCAATCACATCCTTGTAGACTCAGCCATGTCATCTGTGACCATTGTTTTCAATCAGATGCCGGTCAGTTGTTTAGAACATTTTTGCAGCCATTTAGATCACATACCGGGTCCAAGGCAGTAGTGCATGTTTGAGTTCATCTTTTATTTTGGAGTAAAATGCTAGCACTCATTTCAGCAGACATTTCCAATTGAGAAAAGGAGAATTTTGTTTCCGTATCCATTTTATATGGGAGTGCTTATTTGACTGGTCACTAGTCCTGCTTATTTGACTGGTCAGTGTTTCTGCTCATTTTGTTTCTGTTCATATTTTGTTTCTGCTCATATGCTATATTTTTGTCCCCTTTATAATATTTAGCCCTCATGTTTGGCCCTAATAAATGCCATGTATTTTCATGCTAAGTTAGTGCTCAGTATCCACTTAAGCTTACAATATGTTATGACCACTTTTCATAACAAAGCTCCTGTGATGGTAGTTGTGCATTTTGTTCGCTTAGATACTAGCTAACCTTCTTTGATACTACCTAAATTACTCTACTACTTGATGTGCTATGATTCCAATATAAGACCTAGCTACCTCCTTACATTAATTTTAAAATCGGCCTTGTTTTTAAACATCCTGAACTTAGGACCATATCTCACCTATTTTGTGTTCTTCTTTTCTATTTTACACATGATGCCCATAACTACTTGAACTGCCCACCATGGTATTTATTTTTTTCTAAGACTATGTTATTGTATTCTCCACTGTTTGGCCACCGAAACGAATCCAAGACCATATCTCTTACCTGATTTGAAAGATCCTCCCACAACACCCTCTATTTACATGGAATTTAAGAGCTACCTATTTTGAAAGGTCCCCACTGTCATCTCTTGCTTCCTGTGCTCTGTAAACATGTTGTCCATAACTTGTTATTTTCTGTTTTACACATGCTGTCCATAACTGTTTTGCTGCAATTTAATGAGGCTCACATTAGGACCACTGACCACACCAGACCTGACATTATTTTGCTTTGTTTTTTTAATTTTTGAGAAAAATATGGATTGTACCACCAATTTTATTGATAAAGAGAGGAAGTACAATACAAAGCAGACAGGAGAGATTCCTATCCCTTTCAAAAGAAAAGAAGAACATAGAGTGAATCAACTCTTGAGTAATTAAAATATTGTCACGCAACAATCTACCAGGGACAAAGGCTGTTTTGATTGTAGGATGTCACTCTAGGCAAGAAGGCTTTAATTCTGGATGCCAAAATCTTAGACAGATTTTGTACATAACATTAGAGAAACTGATAGGCCTATAATCCATGGGAGAGGCTGCAGTGGACCTTTTTGGAATTAAAACAATTTTGGTGTGGTTCAGGTTAGGTGGGAAGGCAGCTGTCAAGAAGAAATTTTTCACAAGCTCAACCAATTCCTCACCTACTACATCTCAGTTTTTTTCTGGAAAAAGACTGGAGGGAACCCATCAGGTTCCAGAGCTTTGCGTGGGGCCATACTGAACAATATATTCTTGACCTCCTCAAGAGAGGGAATTGCACAAATTTCCTGATTTTCCAAGTCAGTAACTGGGATTGCATCATAATTAGGAAAGAAATAATACTGTCAAGAGAGAAATAAATCGGGACAAAAAGGTCCTTTCTTGTTGATTTACTATTTAATTCACACCAGCCACATCATGAATCCCCCATTTCATTCAAGCAGAAGTAGCAAACTTAAATTATGTTAATAAAAAAAGTGTTCATATTTTAGGGGGTTTAAACCAAAAAAAAAAAAAAAACACATATATATAGTAATTTTCCTCCATTCATCACATAGGTGAATCAAGAGGAGATTCTGGGAAGTTGTAAGGCTAGCATGCTAATGTTTAGGTATATGTCACAGCCAACAATCTAATTTGCCAGGAAATGAGGATAAAAACACTATGTTGTCTGTAATTCAGGCTTCAACACAGTAATAATACCAACATAGCATAAATCTCTGACACTTCCAGAAATGCTAGCATGGAGCACAGCTAACCATCAACAACATTTCTCCCATTGAATAAAAATAGAAGGGGAAGGATGCATCTGTTCCTCCCAGCCCTACTGTTTTTATAAGCATAGTTCTACACAAATGAGATAATGCCAACAATACTCTTGATGTACATCTTGAAGTGCAGTGAACATATTTGATCCCATGCATGCACAGGTCAGACAGGCAACCATCAGCAAAAATTGGACAAAAGTTATTGGGTCTTTCATTGGATCCCAATGAACCCAGATTGATTGGATTAGGCTTATGATGAAGAAATATAGTCTCAATTGATACTATGGTTTCAGACGATTATGAGCAATAACAAAATCAATTATGAATATCCCCTGAAATGCTTTTATCCAAAAAAAAACTTAGTGATTGAAGTTCGTATGAAGAAAAGCCTTCTGCTTTCTTTCATGTTTTTCAATACTCATGTGAAAGAAATGTAAGTCCATATCTGTTACATTTACTTAGCTTACTTCCAGTAACTTGGCTTTTTTTTTTTTGAAGTTGTCTGTTGCCATGAGATTTTGTAGGCTGTTCGGTATAATTTAATTGGACATTTTCTCTCTCAAAATTTATTCTGGAAGAATACATGTTTTTAACCATGTTCAATACTATCTCCTATTTTTGGGGAAGTGCTCAACCCTTCATTAAATTTCCCCAGATAAAACATATGACTCTTTTTTTCTCTTTCGTTGGTTCTTTTTTTCCCTTCCGTTGGTTAGAACTCATATACGTTTTTACCCATATGATTTTTATTCTTTTACAATTATGAAACCCCAAAAAATCAAGAAGTCCAATTATGACCAATTATACTTCAGATTTCTGCGCAACCGAACAGTCCACTAAATCTGATTCTGCACATTCTCATAGCAATATTTCACCAAAGTCCACTGATCTTCAGTAATAGCATACAGTTTAGGGTATTGCTCCTTCAACATCTTTTCCCCCAACCATTTGTCTTTCCATAAGAATGTGCTTTCTCCATTCCCTACTTTGTGAAAAATCTGGTTCACAAAATGATTTCCAGCTTTGATTATATCAGTCCAGAAAGGAGACATCATAGAAACAGGAGGAATTTGAAGAAAAAATCTGCATGTAGGCATATAGTGTTTATTAATGATAAGCTGCTTCCATAGACTAGGTTGTTCCTCCATTAGCTCCCACAACCATTAGCTCCATTAGCTGCATCTGTCATTCAAAGGTAATCCCAAATATGTTATTGGGAGTTTACCAATGCCACATTCTTTTGCTTTGTTATTTTCTGTTTCGGACATGATACCCAAAACAGGGTTTAGAACAATAGGTGTTGGTTTCATTTGTTCTCAAGATCCATAACATGCTCATTTGTTTTCATGTTTACAATATGCTTTGATATTTCCGATGTGATATTTTCTGTTTTTCAATATGCTTTAGATATTTTTTCAGAACATGGTTTGCATGTTTGGCTTCTTTTTTCAAAACTGGATTATGTAGACATATTGTCCATACACTACATAAGTATGTGTTCCACTGCAATTTAATTCCTACCTATTTTCTATGTAATGCCCTAAACATTACTGTGGACTGCCCATTCTGAGCACCCACCTTCTCTTACAAGGAATTTAAAAGGTACATGTTTTCTTTATGTGGGCCTTCATATTTTCTTATGTCTTGCCGATTTCTGATTCTTCTTATTGTCGTATGTGATTTATGTAAGTCTTCTTTTTCTATAAATGTACCTCTTTTATCCCCTTCTTCCATGGTGCAACATTTTTATCTCCTTGTTATTACATTCTTATCTAAGTCTTACACTAATACCGCCGTTGCCTCATGCATCTATATTTTGAGAACGATCATTTAGGAGGGTGAGAAAGCGGGCAAGGACGATGTCTAACAGTGGTGTGTTCTCTTGCCCCTCATTTCCAACTTCTTTTTGCACAGTGAACTTATTACTTGTATTTCACAATTTCCTTTTAAATACATCATTGTCCTTCATGTAAAATGACATACTTTGATTACATCAATTTTCTGTTTTTTTTTTGGATTGTTGTTCGCCCTAATATTAAAGGTGGAGGAACAAAACGTCTGTCCTCCGGGGAGGAGAGGACGACTCGGGGCACTCGAGCTGCCAACTTCAATGAGGCCCAAGATCGGGTCCTCATAGGTCTCCTTACAGAGCAGTTTGATAAACATAACTGCATCGAAGGAACCTTCAAGCCAGGGGTTTGACGTGAAATCGTTGGAGCGTTTAATAGCGCGACGCACCTGGACTACAAAGATTCCACGTTGAAAAATCGATATAAAACCCTTAAGAAAAATTACAACTTTTTGCGTGTACTTCTTGAGCAATGGACTGGGTGGGGCTGAGATGATATAAACAAGATGCCCTTCCCTGGACTTCAGGACTCTTGGGACGACGTCCTATCGGTAAGCATCTCCCATGATCAACTTCACTTTTCTGCACACAACTTTATATTATCCATACTTTCATACACCATATTTTTCTTCATTTTCAGTCACGTCAACATTATAGCTCCCTCAGAGACAAGCCCTTCCCATTTAAGGCCGAGATGGAATACCTAGCCAGCAACAGCACAGCGTTTGGTCCAGATGCAGAGGGAACCCGCCGTAGATGCAGTGTGCCTGATTACAGTCCCGATCAACCTAACACTGAGTACAATATGCGTACTCAGTCGCAGCGCACACCCATCAATGACTTTCTTGCCACACTTCAGGGAGAGCAAGAAGATGACGACTTTGTCATAGGTGTCTCCGCCGCCCAAATGACTTCCCCTCTTACACCCCAAACTAGAACCATGGCCTCTAATAGTGAGGTCAACTCTCCGCGCAAGAAACGTGTCTCCTCAAACATGAAGGGAAAGGCAATTCAAGACCCCACTGTGATCATGGATTCTATTGATGTTCTTCAAAAGCGGACTGAACTTGTCATGGATTTACGTGCGGAAAGGGTTTCTATGGTATCCGTCCCTACACCCTCGATCCAAACACAGCCCACAGCCCAGGAGCCAGATCGTATTCCTTCTATGAAGGAGTGCATAGACGCATTGCGAGAGGTTCCTGGCCTACATCCAGACTTGTTCGTGAGTTCCTTGGATCTCTTCAAGGATGCGGGGAATCGCGCAATATTTATGAACCTGAATAATGAGGAGAAGATCCGATGGATGTTACACCACGTGGGGTAGTTGATTTGTAATTTTTTGGATGTTGACTTGGATGATGTGTTCGGCTAATATCTTTTTCAGTTGTGTAATACGTACGTTCTTCTTTAGACTTGTTGTTAGTGATTTCTTATGTTAACTTGGATTATGTGTTGACTTGTAACATGTATTCAGATTTCTTATATTCTTATTCATAGTTGTTGCGTGCTCATTATGTTTTAGTTCCATGGGTACTCATCCAAGTAAATGCAGGTATTTGATAAATTTGTAGGTATGGGACGGTACAAATGTTATGTCGTTTGGGTTGGGCGTGAGCCAGGACTTTATTTCAGTTGGCCTGAATGTTTTGCCCAAGTTAATGGGTACCCAGGGGCTCGTTATAAGGGCTTCCATTCAATTGAGGAGGCCGAGTGTGCGTTCTCTAGTATTATCCAACAACGTCCAGAGAGGCGAACAGAAGTTCCTTGGTATTACGATGTGTCCAGCACATCTGAGAACTACTTGCAAGGGCACCTGCTTCGTTTACTCGCGCTACTCAATTTGACTGGCAACCGTTTGTTGTAATCATACTGTTGTGTGTCATTGTAGTCATCCTTCTCATCGTGTTACTTACCATTCTACTTATGTCTATCTGAACTTTCTAATTTGTAGTGTACTTTTTTATGTATGTATTTTGGTCTGAGTAAGGTTTATGGAAAATTCTGTCCCACTTATTACAATGTCTTCCATGTAGAATTTATTGATGCTGTATTGGAGTTCCTAGAAGAGGACGAAGAAGTGTTGAATGTGATTGAGGAGACAATTATTGAGCACATTGACAATGAATACGTTTCACGGGTACGCCGACGTATGCATAACTCTGCTCTATCTGGCCACACATGGATCCATGAGATATTAGACGGCCATGACGAAAGGTCTTACCACATGTTTCGAGTGCATCCTTCTATGTTTTTACGACTCCGTGACCTACTTGTGAGTCGTGGCCTTTTGAGGGACTCGCGGCATGTAACAGCGACAGAGCAACTTGGTATGTTCCTATACGCTGCCGGCCATGGCGTTGCAACGGGAGCCATGTGCGAGCGGTTCCAACACTCTTCTCATACTATTAGTCGGTATGTCAACTTGGTCACAAACTAGATAGCTGAGTTAAAGTACGGCTTTATTCAGCTGCCTACACACGCTCAGGTTCGTGAGTGTCATCCGCACATCCGGGGAAAGCAAACGTTCTACCCGTACTTCAAGGTGACCACATTACTACTGTGCATTTTTTACGTTAGTCGTAATGTACATGTACACATTGACTGATAAATGTTATTCCACACATCTTCTTTGTACAACTATGTAGGATGTGATTGGAGCCATCGACGGCACGCATGTGTTGGCAAATGTGCCACGGATAGTGCACGGACGATTCCGAAACCGCAAAGGTTTCATCAGCTAGAATGTCATGGGTGTCGTGTCATTCGACCTTACCTTCCAATACGTTGCAGTTGGTTGGGAAGGATCGGCTGCCGACATGTGGGTGCTTAGATGGGCTTTGGACGAAGGCGCATTCACTGTCCCTCGTGGAAAGTATTATCTGGTTGATTATGGGTATGCAAACTCAAGTGGTTTCTTGGCTCCATATCGTGGCCAAAGATATCACTTGGCATCATTTCGCGGAGAACATAATGGGGCATGTGCGAATAAAGAAGAGAAGTACAACCATCGTCATGCTTAGTTAAGGAATATTGTTGAGAGAGCATTCGGCGTCTTAAAGAATCAGTTTCAGATGCTAAAGGAGGGGAACATGTATCCCTGGGTGACACAGAGGAAGATGGTCATTGCATGCGCTGTTATTCACAACTTCATTCGTCGATCTTAGGGATATGATTATTACTTCAACTGCGAGAATAATGAAGAAGCAGTTGGTGAGGATGGTGATGAGGATGTTCCCATTGACATCCCTCTTAGCCGGGTTGAGGTTACATTAGGAGGCCAGATTAGGGACTCGATTGCTAACGCACTCTGGACATGAGTTGTGTTCGTCATGCTTGCCTCCTCTTCGGTGCTTTGTTCCGCATGTCCCTTCGCATTTTACTTTATTGTCTGTTTGCGTATGTCATGTTTGATTTTTCATATGATTTACGTACGGATATTAGTTATTGCTTATGTTGAACATTTCCTTTTTAGCGCTTGACCTTATTCAACTGCGGTCTTGTTTATTTTTATTAACAAATTCCAAATTAATTTCTCTACTTTTTCGTTGACTTAAACATTGTACTGAGTACCTTTCTTTTTTTTTTTCCGCAGGAGGAATTAATATAAATGAGTCTATTAGATGGATGGTTCCACTACTTGGAGCAACCCCACTAGACAATGATTTTATCGAACCATCCTCTTGTTTTCAAGCCTGCGAACGGTGCATGGAATTTTGCAACCCTATCCATTGCCACACTGGGATGATCGGATGGCATCAGTGCAACCATATCTCAGTGGGTTATTTGGATAGCAGGAGGGCAAAATTACATGCTCCTCATTCGCTTATTATGGGCAATGATGAAATAATATAAATGAGTCTAGTGGTCGGATGGTTCCATTGGTTGGAGCAACTCCACTTGATAATGATTTTAGTCAACGTTAAGTTCCTATTTCTGAGCTTGCAAACGACGCATGTCCACTGAGGATAGTTGGATACCAGGAGGGCAGAATTGCACGTTCCTAATTCGGTCATTATGGGTGATGATGAAAAAATTTAATTGAGTCTATCGGTAGGATGGCTCCACTGCTTGGAGCAACCCCAGTGGACAATGATATTTTGTATATTACGTACATGTTTCTGAGCCTTGAAATGATTAATATTTCACAGTGTACTGATGGATGGTGAGGTTATGGCAATGGTAGGTATTGTAATTTTAATGTTCTCATTTTTTACTTTAATTTCATATTTGTTGCATAGAATCTATTAAATTTTTTTAACAGGGGTACAATGCGTACGTACTTCCAAGAGGCATTTTGCGTGTGGATTTAGTTAAAAGGGAGGCTCATGAATGATGCATTGTATTTTTTTTCAGTTATAACAGATATTGTAAATTTGAAATTTTTTTTATTGAATTTGAAGATTTTTGCAAGTGACTATTATGGTGACTATTTTTGTGTATGTAATTTTTAGCGTAATTGAGTGTACGATCACAAAGTGTTATACAAATTGAGGAAAACATAATTTTAATCACCAGATGTTACAAATTAACATATTTTATTATAAATTTATTTTTAACAAGATATTCTGTTAAATCATCGAATTTGAGTTTGAAAAAATATAATAATTTAGCTTTAAAATTAATTTATACATTACTATTGTAACGTCTGTTAGTAACAGGAAATTAAAATAAAAATAGTTGACAAACTCAATAATATTATACATATTAATAAGTAATTTGAAAAATATAGAAATTTAAAATAACCTATGCAAGGACAACATGGGTATTTTGAACTCTTTATTCCACTCTTTATTCTCTTCTTTATTCTACTCATTCCTACCAAATCACTTGAAATAGCGCAGTACAATTCTACTTATTCTGGGTGGAATACCAACTACTTACCAAACTAAAATACCTCTTATTCTGATTTAAGAAATCCCTTCCTCCTTATTCTAGTTTAAGCTATTATACAAACAAAGTGAAACTAAATAGTTAGTTTGACTACTAAAGTGACACTAATAATAAGGAATAATAAAATTTAGCCATATTAAGTTTTAAATAATATCATTAATGAATATTTTAGTTATTTGTTATCATTTTAATTAAGGGGAGGATGATTTATAATTCAAAGTATGTAAGTTGATCACCAAAGTAACCTTATGTATAAAGAATATAAAAAGATATCAAATGTTTATGTTCTTGACTTGATTGTAGATTCAACTCCAAATGGAGTGTCTATTTTCATATCATGAGCATGATATAATAAATTTATATGCATGGCGACTCTTGAGAATTTTATATCCAAATGTACTCTCTCTTGATATCAAAATGTCTATAAATTTTAGTTTTATCACTTAAGTTAATTTAGGGAGTTTGTCCATAATCCAATCAGACGACTTGTTAAAGTAGTTCATTTCAGTCACTGAATTGCTTTGCAATTTAAAATATTGCCTCATAACTTGCAATTTTGTTCCATTATCTTATATGTGAGCATGTCTTTGTTTATTTTAGCTACTTCTCCTTTGTTTGCACCATTTACTGCCAATGTGCCATATTTGAATGACACTAATTTCACTGAATGGAAGAGGATACTATTTGCTTTAGGTTGCATGGACTTAGATTTGGCTTTACGTGAGGATATGCTAGCTCCACTTACTCCAGAAAGTTCAATGGAACTGCAGACTCATCATGAGAAATGAAAAAAGTCTAGATTTGTGGCTCAGGGTTTCACTCAAAGGGAAGACATTGACTATGATGAGACCTTCTCTCCAGTTTCTAAAAAGCTCTCATTCAGAATAGTTATGGCCGTGGTAGCTCATTTTGACCTAGAGTTATACACCAAATGGATGTAAAAACGGCTTTTCTCAATGTGGACCTAGACAAAGAAGTGTATGTGGAGCAACTTAAAGAAATCTATTTATGGACTTAAGCAAGCTTCCCGCTAATGGTTCATAAAGTTTAATGAAATCATACTGTCCTTTACGTTTAAAAAAAAACATTATTGATGAATATTTGTACCTAAAGATTAGTGGGAGTAAATTCATTGTCTTGTTTTTGTATGTAGATGACATTTTGCTTGCTAGTAGTGATCTTGGTTTACTGTATGAAACGAAAACTTTCCTTTCTAAAAACTTTAAGATGAAAGATATGGGAGATGCCTATTATGTTTTGGGCATTGAAATCATTAGAGATAGACCCTCAGGCACTCTTGGTCTTTCTCAGAAAGCTTCCATCTCAAAGGTCTTGGAAATATTTAACATGCAATCATGCGCACCCGATAAAGTACCCATTATAAAAGGTGATAAATTCAGTGAATTACAGTATCCCAAGAATGACTTGGAGAAGAAGCAGATGGAGCCTATTCCATATGCTTCAGCCGTTGGGAGCTTGATGTACTTTTAGACTTGTACACGTCTAGATATTGCTTTTGCCGTGAATATGCTCAGCAGGTACTAGAGCAACCCAGGCATGGATCATTGGAAAGCTGCCAAGAAAGCCATGCGTTATCTCAAAGGCACGATGGATTACATGCTCACATATAGGAGGTCAGATCAGTTGGAGGTCATTGCGTATTCTGATGCTAATTTTGGCGGCTATCTTGATTCGAGGAAGTCCACTACAGGCTACATCTTCCTCTTAGCCGAGGGAGCTATCACCTAATGTAGTGAGAAGCAGAGTATTACAGTGGCTTCTACTATGGCAGTTGAGTTTACTGCTTGTTTTGAGGCTAGTGCACAGGCTATTCAATTGAAGAATTTGCTCACAAGTCTATTATTTGTTGATTTCGTCTTTAGACTTATCAAGATTTACTGTGACAATTTTGCTGCGGTCTTCTTCTCTAAGAACAATAAGGCGTCCAAAGGTGGTAAAGCCTTGGATATCAAGTATTTTGCTCTTAGAGACAGAGTGAAGAATCATGAGGTGTTTATAGAACATATTGGGACATATCTTATGGTTGCTGACCTACTCACGAAGGGACTACCTGTTAGCACTTTTTGTAGTCATGTGATTCACATGGGTCTTGTCAATTCTCTCGATATGTTGTGACATTTTCAGTTTGACATATACAGTTATGTGTGATCATATTTATATTATGATTCTTCTACTGTTTTCTGCCTATTCCATTTATTGTGTATACATGTTGGTTGTGGATTATAGATGACAGATTGTATGTTTAAGTGGTGCCAACAGATAAACATTAGGTTTGAATTTATTTGCAGTTCTATATTTGGTATTCAATTATAGTAAGTTGGTGGCATTGTAGTACATAGAAGGAGGTGTGTAGTTAAATGCATTTGCCGCCATGACTCCTGTCATTTGATTTACTATTCTTGAATTCTTAATATTCTGTTAACTGGAAAGGTGTGTAGTTTTGATTTATCGTGCATGCGTATACCGTGTTTTTCTCTTCAGGTGTATGCCCATGATGTCAAATCTTGAAGACTCTTTTTGAAACTATATATGTTTATACTATAAGTATGTTTTCAAAGGAAGGTTTGATATGCTTGAGACAAGTTGGACCAAGTGAGAGAATGTTGGATTTTTACCTAATTAGTGGTCCACTTGTGGTCAATGGGCCACACACATACACACCATAAGGTATCCAATTAATAGAATACGGTTATTGGGCTTAACCCATAAGGAGCCCATTAAGATCCTATAATGGGTGGGATCCATTTAAGCTTAATCGGAACTAGTCCCTCCTCTCTATATAAGAAGCTTATGACTCCCCATGAAGCCATACGCATCAAGTGAGATAGAGAGAGGAAACTAGTGGAGAGGGTGCTCAGGTTACACCATCTCCTCGTCCGGCGTTTGTGTGGTGCTCGCGAGGCTTGTGCGCGTGCGTGGAATGGCTTCCTCGTCGTCTTCCTCCTTCGTTAGGGATGGCTTCCGCTGCATGTATTTCTAAATCCCTAACAATTATGAATAAGTAATTCCAAATAACTTATTCTGCAATCAAAGTGAAATTAGAGAATCCTTAATAAGGGGATTAAGTCTTGTTAGAATTGGGTGGCCTAAAAACCAATCATTGTACATTCTAGTTCAGATTATTAATAAAGGCAATTATTTCTTCATTTAATAGTTCTCGCAAACGACTATCGTAATGAAGGTCCATAGACAAATGTATGGGATATTGAATCATGATGAGATCGTGATAGTGAGATCAATATCCTAAGGCAATTGTCTTAAATAGTTCTCGATCGTAGGATATTTGAGATGGACATTAAATATCCGATAAGATCGACACAAGTTATGTCTGCTCATATGATGAGGGTGAATGATCTCACATTCACTCGTGTGGTGACACTAAGACAAACAAGTGGGTGCTCATTAGAGAATGAGTTCACTGAACAGACCCAAATAAGAATTCCTGGATGGTAATTATACCTATTAGTCAACCAGGGAATTCAATCGTTGCAGTAGCACAGTTGGTCCTTTGACCTGAGTCACCAATGATACCTTGTTTGTGGACCATTGTGTCTTGATTCTCTGACTCGTAGACTTTAACTATTAAGTCCACCATAATCGGTCTTTCAGATACAGTGGAAAGCTTGCGAAGGTAATTGAGTGAACGACAAGGGATCACTCACTCTTGGTATAAGACTGGAGAGAGAATGTCCCATGGATGTGTACACAGAAATCCCTGGCCAGGGTCAAATGAAAGAGATGTCTTTCTAGATATTAACTGTGTATTGGAATCCATCTGGATAATGCGATAGAGGGTTTGACTATAAAACCATACCCTTGCGTTATCGGGACATTGCATGAGTGAAGGATTATATCTGTGCGGTATCTGCAGACGGAAAGGTTCAATTGAAGGGAACAGTATCCCTTATATCTTCTGGGATCATGAGGTAGTGTTTGGTGCTATTCATGATCAGAAGGCCAAGTGAATTAATCATCGGATGATAATTTACTTGTTTATTAAATTAATCATTTAACATATGATGTTTAAATGTTAATTAATAAATATTAAACTCAAGAAACAATTCTAAGTTTAATGGGCCTGCAACCGGACTGATATATGGGCCTAGAGGGTCACACACATAAGAGTTCTCGTCAGACAGTGAGAGATGTTAAATTTCATGCTTATTAGGGTTTTTGTGAAAAGCTGTAGGATAAACATGAAGATTTAATGGAGAATTATCCAAGGCCAAACTCTTGGATAATCATGAGGATTAATTGTTGTGCTTATCCTTATTTCTATATAAGGAGGGCCAAGGGGGAGTGGTAAAAAAGTTAGTTGGACGAATTTTTACTCCCCAGATTCTCTCTCTCCTCTCTCTCTCTCCTTCTCTCTCTCTTGGAGTGGATCTGTCTCTCTCCGCACATGGTGGATTTGAGATCTGGTCGGAGCACTCAAGTCGAGGAGGAAATCGCGTCTGCTACGGGAACTCGTGTGGATACCTCTAGAGATCGTGCGCGTGCGCGATTACCGAGTCGGCATCATCCACGGGAGATTCGAAACCCCGCAAAGGTGAAGAACTGTTCTTCCCGCTTAGATTTTAATGTCCGTTTTACGACCCCAGCTACCGATACAATGGAATCATTTTTATTTCCACTGCGTTCATGGCGATTCCTTACAGTGGTATCAGAGCCAGGTTCGCTGGTTCGGTTGTAAAACGGCACCGTTTTGTGTGTTTTCTCATTATGCGTGAAGAACCCGTATTGTACGTGTTCTTGTGTTTAATCCGATTAAAAATGACATATTAGTGTGCATATGATGATCACGATCAATTTGATTATTTTTCTGTATTTTTCGGATTTTTATTTGGGTTTTTCGGAGTTCTTCATGTGATGATGAACCGGGGTACTTCGGCGGCTTTGTACGTGCATTCCAAGTGTTGGGATGGCGGGCCGGATGTCTGGATCTATTGGTGATAGTCACCACTTCACATTGGACATGAAGATCGGCACCGGAGTGCCCTTGGAGGTGCTAAAAATCGAGCCCGAACTTGGGTTTTTAAACCTGAAAAACATATTTTTTTTTTGGGGATTTTGGGGTTTGATTTCCTCCCCAATGCCGGTCACCGGCGGCCCTGCAGGCGCCGGGCACGTCGCCGGCACCGGGGGCACCGCCGGCCGGGGCCGCCGCCGCCGGGGGGGGGCTGGCCGCCGGCGCCACCGCAGGGTTCTAGGGTTTCTGTTTTAGAAGAAAAGGGGGCGGGCCGGTCGAATCTGTGGGGATAGGGCCGGACCGCCCGGTCCCGATCTGGTCGAACCGGACGGGGGCCGGGCGGCGCCCTGGCTCGACCAGGGTTCGACCCTAGCTGAGCCAGGGCTCGACCCTGGCCGAGCCAGAGCCCCTGGCCGAGCCAGGGTTTGACCCTGGCCGAGCTAGGGCTCGACCCTGGCTGAGCCAGGGTTCGACCCTGGCCGAGCCAGGATCCGGGCCAATTGGCCTTAATGGGCTGGGCCCATTTTTAATGATTATTAAAATTGTTTTAATAATTGTTTAGCCCTCTATAACCCTAAATTAGCCCATTTAAGCCCATTTAAGCCTGTTTTAAAATTGTTTTAAAACAGAAAAAATTATAGAAACAATTAATAATTGTTATTAATTATTTTTATGATTATTAACATATTATTAAATTGTTTAATAACTGTTATTCAATTAAAGGGCTTTATAATTAATGGGTGCTAGTTAATTATTTAAAATTGTTTTAGATAATTAATTTCCCTATTATATTAATTAGTTTAAAATTGTTTTAAACTAATTTCATGCATAACTTGATTACACTTTGCCGTTCAAATTGTTTGAATTATTATTTAGATTAACTGAATGGTTTAGTTATTTAATTGTCAATAATGTTTTGAATATTATTGATTATGCTGAAATAAATGTTATTTCGAAAACTAATTGGTATTATAATTTTATATTTAAAAAATTTAATACCAAACAACAATTATGTGATGATTGTGATGCATGTGATGTGTTTTATGGTGGGATGATCATGGACTTAGTATTTTCATGTGATGAATGATGTGAATGGATGCGATGCTTATTTCATTTGGGATTTTAAATAGGACCTGCGTGTCCTCCTCTCTCTTAATCCAAGTGTACTTTCTACCTTCCTATAAGATTGTACTCCCCTTGATAAGATCAAGGTTTCTAATTATTTAAATGTACATTTGTGGACCTGCGAGTCCTGAATTTCATATTTAAATGTATCGGATTAAGCTAAGAGGACGGGATCTTCTGAAGACACCTCCGGAGGGAGGACTCGCATCAAATGGAACCAGTGTTGCTGTTTTCACATTAGGATCATATTATGGATCATCGTTTGGCTCCGATGATTCCATAGTAGTTTAAGCAGTCCATGATCATCCCCATTTATCTTTTCTGCACATATGTGATATTTGTGGACTATGATATCATATATGTATTTCTATTAAGTATATTGATACTTCAAATCGAAATATTATTGATAGCACGATTTTTTACAAATCAAAATCAAAACCCTCTTTTAAAACTTAAGTTATAAACGTGAGATATTCAGAATAATCCACGTAACCCACCATCGTTATAGATCTTAGGATAATTCTTATCTCAAACGGATTTGTTGTGCTACCACAAGGTCTGTTTGATTTAGAAATTAAACTAGGTCTACGACATGTGATGTCATTAAGATGAATGGACAAATAGTGTAGTTTTGTTGTGCTACCACAAGGATTGCACTATGAATTCATGTCATCTAAGTAATGATGGATAAACTTAACTGAATCAAATTGATTTGTTGTGATACCACAAGGTCATTCTGATTCAGGGGTTAAATCGATCGGATATTGCAAACGTTGCAACTGTTAAGAGTTAACTGCCTAAGGGACTTGATGTGATTTGTTGTGCTACCACAAGGTCACATGCATGTTGCCCGAAGGATTCTGATCCCCACTAGGAGATCATCGGAATCTCCCGTTCTGTATCTTAGAGGGTCATACAGATCACCGAAAAATAGTAGAAGTATAAATCTAGATTAAAAGTCCTAAATCTGATTTTAAGAACTATCTGCTCATTTTATATATTTCCATGTAGGTCGCTATGTCGTCACCTAACCCCCTCCGTTGCATACTTGATGCAAACAAACTCACGGGACCAAATTACATTGACTGGTTACGCAACCTGAAGATTGTCCTCAGGTGCGAAAAGCTAGCCTATGTCCTGGATCAACCAGATCCAATGCAACCCGGTGATAATGCTAACGAAGATGAATTAATGATGTATGAAAATTGGAAGGAGGACTCTGTCAAGGTCCAGTGTTATATGCTCGGTTCAATGAATAATGAACTGCAGCGACAGCATGATAACATGGAACCTAAGACCATTCTGAATCACCTACAAGAGTTGTTTGGTGAACAATCCAGAACAGAAAGGTATGAGATATCTAAGAAATTGTTCAGGACCAGAATGAGCGAGGGCACATCTGTACAAACTCATGTGCTCAAGATGATAGAGTGGATTGAGAGGCTTGCTGTGCTGGGTTTTGTTATGAACAATGACCTAAGCATCGACTTAATCCTACAGTCCCTTCCAAATTCATTTTCACAATTCATTATCAACTTCAATATGAACAAAATTGAAGTTTCACTAGCTGAGCTGCTCAACATGTTGAAGACAGCTGAAGGCACTATCTAGAAAGATAAGCCAAGTGTAATGCTTGTTGGTAAGACCAACAAGAAAAGGAAAGCTGGACAGACCTTTAAGAAAAGTAAGCCTAAGAAACTAGTGAAAAGCAAATCGGCGGCACAAAAAGACAAAGCTAAAGTCAATGATAAAGGTTAGTGTTTCCACTGCCATAAAGAAGGTCATTGGAAGAGAAACTGCAAGGTTTATCTTGCAGAAAAAGCAAAGGAGAAGCTTGGTGAAGCTTCAGGTATTCTTATGATCGATCTTAACTTGTCTTATAGAGAATCAACATCCTGGGTATTAGATACTGGATGTGTTTCTCATATCTGCAATAACTTGCAGGTGTTAATAAGTAAAAGAAGATTGAACCGCGGAGACGTGGATCTGAGGCTCGGGAATGGAGCAAAAGTTGTTGCGTTAGCTGTGGGGACAGCAAGACTTCAGATGCCGTCAGGAGACTCCTTGGAACTGATAGATTGTTATTATATTCCAACCATTATTAGGAATATCATATCTATTTCATGTTTAGATAGACAAGGATATTCTATGAAGCTAGAGAATAAAAGTTGTTCAATTTATCAAGGAGACAAACTGTTTGCTTCCGGATATTTATTGAATGGATTATATTTACTTGATATTTCATGTGATGTTTGTCTGGTAAATAATTCTCTTGAACGCTTAGATAAGGATGTGAATAAATCGTACCTATGACATTGTAGGCTAGGTCATATAAATGAGAACAGGATCATAAGGTTGCAAAAGAATGGATATCTTGATCCATTTGATTATGAATCATTTGCAACCTGTGAAGCTTGTCTCATGGGAAAGATGACCAAAGTTCCATTCTCAGGACATGGAGAAAGAGCTAAGGACTTATTGAAACTAATACATAGTGATGTATGTGGTCCAATGTCCACTCATGCTATGGATGGTTACTCATACTTTGTTTCATTTACAGATGATTTCTCAAGATATGGCTACATATATTTAATGAAATATAAGTCAGAAGTCTTTGAGAAATTTAAAGAGTTTAAAAACGAAGTTGAGAACCAGACTGGAAAGAGTATTAAAATTCTTCGATCAGATCGAGGGGGTGAATACTTAAGTACAGAATTCACAGAATATCTTAAGGATAATGGTATTTTGTCTCAGTGGACTCCTCCCTATACACCTCAGTTAAATGGTGTATCGGAAAGGAGAAATCGTACTCTATTAGATATGGTACGATCCATGATGAGTTATGCCAAACTTCCAATCTCTTTATGGGGATATGCACTGTTGACTGCTGCATATCTGTTGAACAAAGTTCCGAGTAAATCAGTACCTTCCACTCCATATGAGATATGGAAAGGAAAGAAACTAGACTTTAAGCATGTTGAGTCTGGGGTTGTCCTGCGCATGTCAAAAGACACGATCCAGACAAACTGGATTCCAGGACAGAGAAATGTAGATTTGTGGGATATCCAAAAGAGACTTTTGGATATTACTTCTATCAGCCCAGCGATCAAAGGGTGTTTGTCGCAAAAAGAACTGTCTTCCTAGAGAAAGAATATCTTTCAAAAGAAGACAGTGGGAGCAAGATAGAACTGGAAGAAATTCTAGACTCACAAATCAACATTGGTTCATCTACTTAACCATTGACTCAAGAACTTGTTTAAGATGATACACAAAAGGTTCGCAGATCAGGTAGAGTGCTTAAGCAGCCTGAAAGATATGTTGGACATATCGATGATGGCAAGCCAAAAGTGCACTTAAATGAGGATGATGATCCTCAAACCTACCTAGAACCCATAAATAGTCATGAATCAGAAAAATGGCAAGAGGCAATGGATTCTGAAATTCAGTCCATGTATGCCAACCAAGTTTGGAACTTGGTTGATCTGCCAGAAGGTATGGTACCTATTGGCAGTAAATGGATCTTTAAAAGAAAGATCGGGGCAGATGGACAAATTGACACATACAAGGCAAGGCTTGTAGCAAAAGGATATCGTCAAAGGCAAGGTGTTGACTATGACGAAACCTTTTCTCCAGTTGCCATGATTAAGTCAATCATAATACTTCTTGTTGTCGCTGCATTCTATGATTATGAAATATGGCAAATGGATGTGAAAACAGCATTCCTTAACGGGAACCTTCAAGAAGAGGTGTATATGATACAACCTGAAGGATTCACTTCCAAAGAGCATTCAAGCAAGGTATGCAAGCTGCAAAGATCCATCTATGGATTAAAGCAAGCGTCCCGAACTTGGAACTTAAGATTTGATAAAGCAATCAAATCTTATGACTTCATTAAGAATGAAGATGAACCTTGTGTATACAAAAAGGTTAGTAGGAGCGCAGTTACCTTTCTGGTACTTTACGTTGATAACATTCTACTCATTGGGAATGATGTAGGAATGCTGTCATCAGTAAAGACTTGGTTATCCAAAAACTTCTCCATGAAAGATTTGGGAGAAGCATCCTATATTCTGGGAATAAGGATCTATCGAGATAGGTCCAAAAGGATGCTTGGCTTGTCCCAATCTATGTACATAGATACCATAGTCAAAAGGTTCGGCATGGAAAATTCCAAGAGAGGCCTCGTTCCTATGAGGCATGGAATTTATCTCTCTAAAGAAATGTCTCCCAAGACACCTGAAGAGAGAGCATACATGGATAGAGTTCCTTATGCCTCGGCAATAGGATCTATCATGTATGCAATGCTATGTACTAGGCTTGATGTGGCACATCCATTAAGTGTCACTAGTAGATATCAGGCTGATCCAGGTGAGGAACACTGGAAGGCGGTGAAATGTATCCTTAGATACTTGAGAAGGACTAAGGATCTATTTCTCGTTTATGGAGGAGATGACTTGGAACTTCGAGGATTTACTGACTCGAGTTTCCAGTCGGATATGGATGACAGCAAATCCATGTCTGGATTTGTGTTCATGTTAAATGGAGGTGTAGTAAGTTGGAAGAGTTCCAAACAGGAAACAACTGCAGATTCGACGACCGAAGCAGAATACATTGCTGCAGCTGAAGCGGCCAAGGAGGCAGTTTGGATGAAGAAGTTCATCTCGGCGCTTGGAGTCGTTCCAAGCATTTCAGATATTGTTCCATTATTGTGTGACAACAATTGGGCAATAGCTCAAGCGAAGGAGCCCAGATCACATCAGAAGTCAAAGCACATTCTGAGACGATTTCACCTGATTCGTGAGATCATCGCCCGAGGAGATATAGTAGTTGAGAAAGTCTCATCTGAAAATAATGTAGCAGATCCCTTGACTAAGCCATTGTCTCAAAACAATTTAGAACGTCACCTTAAGTCTATGGGACTTAGACACATGGGTGATTGGCTATAGTCCAAGTGGGAGAATGTTAGAATTGGGTGGCCTAAAAATCAATCATTGTACATTCTAGTTCAGATTATTAATAAAGGTAATTATTTCTTTATTTAATAGTTCTCGCAAACGACTATCGTAATGAAGGTCCATAGACAAATGTATGGGATATTGAATCATGATGAGATCGTGATAGTGAGATCAATATCCTAAGGCAATTGTCTTAAATAGTTCTCGATCGTAGGATATTTGAGATGGACATTAAATATCCGATAAGATCGACACAAGTTATGTCTGCTCATATGATGAGGGTGAATGATCTCACATTCACTCGTGTGGTGACACTAAGACAAACAAGTGGGTGCTCATTAGAGAATGAGTTCACTGAACAGACACAAATAAGAATTCCTGGATGGTAATTATACCTATTAGTCAACCAGGGAATTCAATCGTTGCAGTAGCACAGTTGGTCCTTTGACCTGAGTCACCAATGATACCTTGTTTGTGGACCATTGTGTCTTGATTCTCTGACTCGTGGACTTTAACTATTAAGTCCACCATAATCGGTCTTTCAGATACAGTGGAAAGCTTGCGAAGGTAATTGAGTGAACGACAAGGGATCACTCACTCTTGGTATAAGACTGGAGAGAGAATGTCCCATGGATGTGTACACAGAAATCCCTGGCCATGGTCAAATGAAAGAGATGTCTTTCTAGATATTAACTGTGTATTAGAATCCATCTGGATAATGCGATAGAGGGTTTGACTATAAAACCATACCCTTGCGTTATCGGGACATTGCATGAGTGAAGGATTATATCTGTGCGGTATCTGCAGACGGAAAGGTTCAATTGAAGGGAACAGTATCTCTTATATCTTCTGGGATCATGAGGTAGTGTTTGGTGCTGTTCATGATCAGAAGGCCAAGTGAATTAATCATCGGATGATAATTTACTTGTTTATTAAATTAATCATTTAACATATGATCTTTAAATGTTAATTAATAAATATTAAACTCAAGAAACAGTTCTAAGTTTAATGGGCCTACAACCGGACTGATATATGGGCCTAGAGGGTCACACACATAAGAGTTCTCATCAGACGGTGAGAGATGTTAAATTTCATGCTTATCTGGGTTTTTGTGAAAAGCTGTAGGATAAACATGAAGATTTAATGGAGAATTATCTAAGGCCAAACTCTTGGATAATCATGAGGATTAATTGTTGTGCTTATCCTTATTTCTATATAAGGAGGGCCAAGGGGGAGTGGTAAAAAAGTTAGTTGGACGAATTTTTACTCCCCAGATTCTCTCTCTCCTCTCTCTCTCTCCTTCTCTCTCTCTTGGAGTGGATCTGTCTCTCTCCGCGCATGGTGGATTTGAGATTTGGTCGGAGCACTCAAGTCGAGGAGGAAATCGCGTCTATTGCGGGAACTCGTGTGGATACCTCTAGAGATCATGCGCGTGCGCGATTACCGAGTCGGCATCATCCACGGGAGATTCGAAACCCCGCAAAGGTGAAGAACTGTTCTTCCCGCTTAGATTTTAATGTCCGTTTTACGACCCCAGCAACCGATACAATGTAATCATTTTTATTTCCACTGCGTTCATGGCGATTCCTTACAAGTCCCTCTTTGAGGAGAAATACTTGCTGCACTGACCTTACTGTTGTGTGGAGATCAGGTGGCTAGGTATGGGGATTAAGCCACACTGGAACACAAGGATGCTTTGCATGCGCCACCACAGGAGATGGTGCAATAAATACTTTTCTAGAGTGACGCTATATTGACTCATGTTGCAATGCAGCCTTTCATTAATTCGCGTACTCATGTTAATTTTACTTTTATGTCAAACAAGATGCTTACAATAGATACTATTACATCTAATCAGACATTTGAAGCATCATGTCAATTTTAGAAATGGGCAGATGGTACGAGTCATGGATCAAATTAATGAAAGGAATGATACATATACAACAGGAAACAAATATATTATTGGATAATGATATCTAATTGTGAAAATGATATATATCGTAGTAATGTAAAATACTATGAGGGAAATGATAAATAGTTGGAGAATGAATATACATTGTAAAAATGAAATATATAATATGAGGAATTTATATAGTGTGGAAACGAAACATACGCTATAGAAATGATACATATGACCTATGAATAAAATATATGTTGTAAGAATAGAATATATATTATTCACATTCATTTTTGAACTCTTTTATTCTCTGAAAATTTAAAATGACTTGACATGTATCAAATAGTCCATTGAAAAAGGTGACCTTGTTTGATACAATAGGTGCTCCAATTACCATGTCATGCATGGGTGGGCCAATGGGAGGTTGCATCATAACAATGAGAAAGACTTGGTGCACATCCCTAGGTGTGTAACAAGTATTTCCCATAACTCAATGTAACTATGCCATTCATGTGTAGCAGTAAATACTACTCTTCTCCACGTTGAGCCATTAGGTGTCAATGGATCAGACTTAATCGGGCCTGAGAAAGGTTGTTTTCTTCAGCCTGGTCCAATGAAGTCCTAATTAGGGTTGCAACAATGGGCGGGCTAATCCGAACCCGTACGACTAAACCCGACCCACGAACCCGACTGACCTGACAAATGACGGGTTGGGTTGGATTAGGATTATGACAGTCACTAACCCGAGGTTAGACGGGTCGGGTCGGGTTAAGGGGTCGGGCAACTCGGACCAATCCGAACTCGTTACTATAAAAGCTATCTTATAGCCCTAGTACCTTAAATGACAATGTGCATGTAGAGAGGTTCCTATAGGAAATCACGTAAATAAGTTGCTATGCATTTTTTTTCATTATGAAGTTAAGGTGGATAATATTATGACAAGAAATATGCTTGGGATGTGAATTGTAACCCAGCCCAACCCGATCAACCCGACCCCACCCGATGAGGGTCAAGTTACATGGGTCGAGTTGGGTCGAAGGATTTATCAACAGGTTGGATTAGAGTTGATAGGGGTCAGGTTGGGGTCTAGTTAGAGTTGAGATTCTTTATACATGAGTTAGGTTAGGGTTGATATTAACCCGAGCTAACCCAGCCTGAGTTGCAGCTCTAGTCCTAATCATACAGGACCAAATCTAGCTATTAATAAGGCCCTTTAGACTTGTCCCTCTCCCTCTCTCTCTATAGAGCTTCTTTATGATGCAATCTATTTCATTTTGTCCTACTCAAGTTGAGCAAACCCTTTGAGGGTGAGTCCCCCATGCTTTCCCTCATCCATGTTAAGCAGCTCCATAACCTGTCAAAAGAACTTGACATTCCTCTCATCCTCTGTCTGCTTCAGGATGCATGGTGACAAACATGAGAAAGGTGAGGAATTAGGTCAGAATTGCTCATGTAGATGACTAGGAACCCCGGTGAGATGGACCAGTACTAGCTGGAGCAGCCAGACAATAAGCCCCCTGCCACCATCATTGGCCTCGTAGGGGCGACGACTATAACGTACATAGGCTGAGGCTCTTCTATCGTCCCATGACCTGCTTTAATTTTGCAATTTGGAGCGTCAACTCCGCCAGGTGTCGAGAGAGATGGGCGTCGAGGCCTAGAGAGGGGAATCTAACCATAGAAGAATCTATACTATACTAATAAAACAGAGTTTTTTACCCAGGTGTTGTGACACTCTCATATTCTTTCCCGCCAAAAAAAAAATTAAATAATTCTTAAGAGAAATCATTAATACTCATAACCATTATGATTATTCATTGTCCTTCTCACCCTCACTCATTTAAAAAACAACTCATTAATGACAATAACTCTCACCCCACTCATTTCAAAACAACTCGTTAATGGTTATAACTCTCTCTTAGGGATGGACGCAGGGGAGCAAGGGGCCATGGCCCCCTCAAAATTGAGGAACTTCTTTTGTAATTAAAATATTATTTATAAACTATTTATACAATAAATTATTTATATTACAAAAAAAAATATAAAATAAATTAAAAATTAAAAATTATATTAGTATTAAATATAAAATAATATTATTCCTAAATATTCGTCTTACTCTACTTTATTAAATGTATCTTATAAATTTATTTAACTCATATGTTATATACATTTTTTGTATTATTTATATTTATTATTTATCGTGTTAATTTTTATATGTTAATAATTTCCATATCATATAATATTTAATATTTATAGTCATACATAATATTTTATAACATATTAATATTTTTAAGTATGTATATTATACTAATAAAATAGAGTTTTTAACCCAATTGATGTGACATATTCTTTTCCGCCAAAAAAAATTATTAAATGATTCTTAAGAGAAGTCATTAATACGATAACCATTTCCTTCTCCTTCTCACCCCCACTCATTTCAAAATAACTCATTAATGGCCATAACTCTCACCTCTACTCATTTCAAGACAACTTATTAATGGCCGTAACTTTCTCAAAGACAGATGTAGGGGAGCAGATAGCCATGGCCTTCATAAATTGATGAACTTCTTTGGTAATGAAAATATTTTTTTAAATTATTTATATTAAAATTTATTTATATAATAAAATTACTATAAAATAAATTAAAAAATCAAATTATATTAAGATTAAATACAAAATAATATTATTCCTAAATATATTTATTACTCTATTTTATTTAACTTATCTTATAAATTTATTTAACTCATACGTCGTATATTATTTGTATTTATTATTTATTATGTTAATTTTTATATGTTAATAATTGTCATATCATGTAATATATAATATTTATAGTCACATATAATATTTTTTAATTATAATAATTTTAGTTATAACATATAACATATTAATACTTTTAAGTATATTAATATATACGGTAAACAACCTAGCAAAGAAGAACTCAAAATCCTAAAGTTATAAACATATCTTCTCTTTACTTGGTGTCAACCTTTATTGACAATATCCTTCATGAATGATATGTTCTTCAATAATGATATTGTTAAAATTCTTTATTGCATGGAAGAACTATGGTCATCCATTGTGCTCAAAGAGTATTTTACCTAATTTGCACGTTGTTATTGTTTCATCGTAGTCCTCATATAAAATTATGTTTATACTTGGTTATTTACTACATATTAATATTTTTCCTTTTTTTTTTTCAACACTACTTTAGATCTCCTAAGATCCCTCCATTAAACTCACATGGCTAGCACTAATATAGTTTAAAATGGAGCAAAATGTCTTCAGATTAGAATTCTTATTAAGCAAAATTGAAAAATGAATATTCCTCATGCAAAATTATTTTTATACTTGATTATTTGTTTAAAATTAAAACTTTATTAAGATGAAGTTATTTAAATTAATATGATATTTTTATCTTAAAATTAAATTTAATATATTTTAAATAATTTTACATAAATGCCGTGGATCGCACGGATTTGAAACTAGTTGTTTTCTAATCACTTGTCTACTTGACTTTTCTCATAGAGCCAGCATTAATGGAAGGATTAGGTATACGGTCTTATTGTGCTAAGATCCTACCCTGATCATAACTATGTCCTCACTTGTCAAACACTTTTGTTGTGTTTAGTTGTTATTTGACTAGACATGAAAAGAAGTTTTAAGCCTACTTTAGTTGTGTATGGAAGAACTTCAAGTTTATAACAAAGTAGGACTTCGCCCATTGCCAGTCGATGAGTTAGATGCTCTAACAGAATCAATGGCGTGAAAGACTACGTGCCTAAATGCTAGAAGGAGATGAAGGGAATTTAGAATCAGGTGAGTCTGATGGAACATTCACAAGGGTGTCATATGTTAATATGCTTTGTTAAAATAAGCTGTGGTACGAGTCTCCGAGGTATTATATAATACGAGTAATCTTGCTGTAATGTTTTCTTTCTCCAATTGTAATAGGATATTATAGTGGGTAATTTTGTGTTTTGAATTTTTTTATGTCGGTCACAAGGTACACTGCCTGTCTGTATAGTGCAATGCCTGAACATCCTAAAAAAAAGTTGAAAAATCAAAGACCGTCATTGGGCTTGGCACAATAAAGGCATTTTTCATTGTTCATTGGGTCCATTTTCTATTTTTAAAATTTTTTTAGATGTCCGATCATATATTACACTGTACAGACGAGTATGACACCTCAGGACTGACCTAAAAAAATTCATTTTTTTTTTTTAACCCACTGTAATACCTCCCTTGCAATTAGAGAAGACATTGCAACAAGTATCACTCGTACAACACATTTGTTAAGATAATGTGTTTCATGGGACTCCCCAAGGCATAGCACAGCACGTACACCTGACCTTTCTTGATAAGATGGATCAATTTGCTTTAGCTGTTTTGGTATGTCGAAAAATACGTGAGAATTATGTTAGCAAGTTGCTTTTTAAAGGGAAAAAGACTTAATCATCTACCAGTTTATTTTTGAAATATCAAATCATTATGCGTCCAAATATGGGAAAGTAGAGCAAAAGCCAGAGGTATCATCATGTTGGGAGCAAAAAACTTGAGTTTTTTTATTTCAAATGTAAATTATTGAAGTAAAAAATAGAGCTATACTCACTTGTTTCTTATTCTATTTTTTTAATTTAAAAAACTCATAGTTCCAAGAATTAAGTTAAATATTTTAATAATTTTAAGTATTTGGTGTTTAACTAAAACATTGGACCAACCCTTCCTAACTCTCCCACTTCACCATCTCTTATCCTGTTCTTCCTGACATGATAGCAGTTCAATTCAGTAGGCCTCGCCCTCTCCATCTGTGTGCATTTAATAGATTTTGCCGAACAGGCCTCGAGTAGCATGTCCGCTTAGCTAATCTATACTATAATAAAATAAAGTTCTTCTTTTCTCATCAAAATTAAAATTAAAACACGTGGCATCAGGAGAATCTCTTTATCTCTTTTTATCTCTCTTTATAAAAAATTATTAAAATAAAATTTTTATTTTCCCGTCAAAATTAAAACTAAGATATGTCGTGGTAGTAGGAAAACCTCTCTTTCTTTATCCTTCTTTATGAAGAATTATTAAATAGAGTTTCTATCTTTTTTCCAAAACTAAAATATGTTGATTCAAATTTAATATTTTACTGTGGGTCGCATAGGAATAGAGCAAGTGCCAGCTTATTTTTGGTCTCTGTCACGAGGGTGGGTGGGTTCCCACCTAAACTCTGCGGAATAGTCGCCAGCACCCAGTAGCATAGTTAGAAAAACCTTTTTTTTGGGGGGGAAATAAAATGTGTCATCATTAAATTAAGTAAAATATCTGTTCAAATTTAATTAAATAATATTTTTACATCAATATCATAAAAATAAACTGAATGTCTTAATACAAGTAAAAATATTCTACATCTTCTCTACATTTTTTTTTTATATAGGTAACTAAATAATCTGTAAGAAATTCATAGGTCCAAAAAAATATTAAACTTGGGCCACCAAGCTCGAATTTTAAGTTGAGATTATTGATTGGACGACTCTAGAAAGGAAAAAAGAATTCCGCTCAATGTGATTCGAGCTATCAGAGTAACATCAGATGGCTGCACTTATACAATTGCAACTGCATGGGTGCATTAAATTTCAAAGAAAAAACTGCGTGGGTTCATAAAGCATTATTCTTATTATAATAGCCTAAATATGAAGTGTCAACTTTAAAACAAGAAGAAAAAATCGTTAGGATCATGATAATCTATTCAAGGATAAGCCTAAATACGAACCTTCTGCCGCCTCCCCCTTCGCCTCAACTGCATCCCCCGCCGCCTTCCTTTGCCTCCATTGCCCCTTCCTACACCCCGTTTCTCCCTTCTCAACCCTTCTTTCACTTTCACTTCCTACTCCCTCACCCTCTTCATTTTCTCCAGATTTCATTTTTTCTTTTTTTTTTTGCTATGGTAAGATTGCCTTACCAGTTTAGCTCTCTCTCTCTGGAGTCCTCCTCCAACGAGCTTATCTCCTAAACCTCACTTTGTTTGTGGAATAAGTCCTGAATAAGATATTTTATTCTCTTAAAACTTTTTAACCCACTTTGGTGGAGGGGAGTGCTTAACCCAGGATGCTATGAGTTATACTAAGGGTTAAGCGGAATAACATGGGTATTTTGAACTTTTTATTCTACTTTTTATTCTCTTCTTTATTCTACTTATTCTTACCAAATCACTTGGAATAGCACAGTACAATTCTACTTATTCTGGGTGGAATACCAACAATTTATCAAATCAAAATGCCTCTTATTCTGGGTTAAGAAATCTCCAGAACCTTATTCTGATTTAAGTTATTCTGCAAACAAAGTGAGCCTAAGTGTGATATTTTTTCTCTTTTTCTGATATTCCTGTAGTGCTATATTGTGCCGGCTATGCCTCAATTTGTTTGCAAAATAAGTTATCTGGAATTAATTATCCGGAATAACGTATACTAGAATAAGGGATGCTTAGCTTTGATAGTTCCGTGAGATTTACTGGCAGAATAAAAAGAATAAGCAATTATTGGGTCTAAGGTCGAATTGTTTATTCTCTGAATAGACTATTCTGCACCGATATAAATTATTTCGTTTGTCAAAGTTAAATTAAGCATATTCTCTCCTTATTCTCTTTTATTCTTTTTCTATTCTCCAATCAAAGTGGCGCATAGGTCATAGTGTTGTCTCTACCTCCGTTTTGTTGCTTGGGATTATAGCTTTCACGATGGAGTGGTCTTCCTCACTTACACCCCGTTCAGGGATTGTGAAGCCCGAGTTGCCGAGCATATCCTGTGTGCTGGCATACGTCTCCGGGCTTCCCCCCTTGTCAGCTACCAAGCATCATGTGTAGCTTTTCCCGGTTCCCTTCGCCGGAACCCTTGATGAAGATGACCACCATCTTCGGCTCCCCACCATTTCTCCAATGGCAGTTTGGGCATCCATCGGTCCTTCTAATGGAAACTTTTACCTACTGGATATTATTTGATTATTTGTTGTCTACAATTCTTGTTATGACAGCATCGCTCGCGGAACCCACATCCCTATGTGGACTTCCTGTGTAACCCTCTGCCTCTTCGATCTCTTTGCTGTCCGTTTCCCCATAATGTGTGTTATGTACTCTTTTATTTATATTATCTATATTATATTAATAAAACAGAATTTTTAATCGTGCTGATGCGGCAGTCTAAAATATTTTTCCTCAAAAAAAAATATTAAATAATTTTTACGAAAGTCATTAATGTTCATAATCATTATGATTATTCTTTTCCTTTCTCATCCCCACTCATTTCAAACCAACTCATTAATAGTCATAGTTCTCACTTCACCTATTTCAAAATAATTTATTAATGACCATAACTCTCTCTCTCTCTCTTTATCTCTCTCTGAGACACAGACACAGGGGAGTGGGGCTATAGCCCTCCACAAAATTGAGGAACTTTTTTTATAATAAAAATATTAATTTTAAATTATTATATTATAATTTTATTTATATTATAATAAAAATAATAAAAAAATAAATTAAAATTTTAAAATAATATTAGTATTAAAATACAAAATAATATTATTCCTAAATGTTTGTCTTACTCTATTTTATTAAACTTATGTTATAAATTTATTTAACTCATGTTATATACTCTTTATCGTATATAATTTGTATTTATTATTTATCATGTTAATGATTGTCATATTATATCATATTTAATATTTATAATCATATATAATATTGTTTTTAATTATAACAAGTTTAGTTATCATATATAACATACTAATATTTTTAAGTATGTAAATTATACTAATAAAATAGAGTTTTCAACCCAGCGATGTGGCACTCGCATATTCTTTCATGCAAAAAAAAAAAAAAAAACAATTCTTCGAAAAAGTCATTAATGTCCATAACCATTATAATTATTTATTTATTCTTACCTTACTCATTCAAAACAACTCATTAATGGTCATAACTCTCACCCTCACTCATTTCAAGGCAACTCATAACTCTCTCTCTCCCGAGCTATTTTAAGACAACTCATTAATAGTCATAACTCTCTCTCTTTCTTTCATGAACAGGTTCACGAGAGTGGGGGGCCATGCCCTCCTAAAATTGAGAAACTTCTTTACTAATAAAAATATTTTTTTTAAATTATTTATATTATAATAAAAATACTATAAAATAAATTTTAAAAAATTAAATTATATTAATAGTAAGTACAAAATAATATTATTCCTAAATATTTATCTTACTCTATCTTATTTAACTTATCTTATAAATTCATTTAACTCATATCTTATATACTTTTTTCGTGTATTAATTATATTTATTATTTATTATGTTAATTTTTATATGTTAATAATTGCTATATCATATAATATTTAATATTTATAGCCACATGTACTATTTTTTAGTTATAATATATAATATAGTTAATATTTTTAAATATATTAATATATACGGTAAGTCACTTAACAAAGAAGACAACTCGAAACCCTAAAGTTAGAAGCAGATCTTCTGTATCTTTACTTGAAATCAACTTTCATCGACAGTACACTTCATGAATGATCTATTTTTGAATAACGATATTGTTAAATTCTTTATTACGTGGAAGTATCATGGTCATCTATTGTGCTCGAATAGTATTTTACCTAATTTGCATGCTGTTATAGTTTTGTCATAGTCCTCATACAAAATTATGTTTATGCTTAGTTATTTACTGCATGTTATTACTTTTCTTTTTTCTTTTTTTCATTTTCAACATTACTTTGGAGCTCCTAAGATCTCTCTATTCAACTCACATAGGTAACATTAATATAGTTTAACATGCGAGCGAAATGCTTCAGATTAGAACCCTTATTAAGCAAAATTAAAAGTTTAATAATCCTCATGTAAGATTATCTTTATATTTGATTATTTACTTAAAAATAATTATTTTATGAAGATGAAGTTATTTAAATCAATATAATATTTTTATCTTAAAATTAAATTTATTATATATTTCAAATAATTTCACATAAATACCGTACATCGCACAAGTTTGAAACTAGTGTTTTAATGAATGGCAGCTTCCTTATGTTGAAAAAAAAGGATATTGAACCGGACTCATAATTTTTAGCATAAATCTATTTATTGCAAAAGTATTTTATGTAAATTTATGTTTGCTGCACAAATATAATTGAATTTATCATAAATTTGGACATTACGAGGATGCTTGGAGTTCATCATGAGCTCAATTAGGTTTACCGTTAGTGTTCATCTTGTCATTCAAATAAAAATTATCATAAAAAACTAGTTTATGATAAACATAAATGCATTTTGAATACATCCAAACAAGTTTTTAGATCTTCCCCCAATGACTAGCCATTTCCTCGCCAAAAAACTTGCAGTTTATGGGCACAACAACTTTCTTATACAGGAAGAGTCTCAAAGCCCCCTCGTCTATTGTGAGGGAAAGAGGAGAGAGGGCTTTTTTGCCAATTGAGTGTATGAGTTCTATGTCTTTGGAACTCAGATTTAATTTAAATGTGTCTCACAATCCGAATTTCCTGTTTTATTAAAATTATGGAACTACTTCTAGGCTGTATTTACTTAACATTATGCATGAGAAGTCTGTCACAGGTTCATGTAAATTGTTCCAGCTATTCAGGGCCTTGGCCCCCCCCCCAGCTGGGAGTGTCTGCCCATTATTTTGGACTGCCAACACCTCCTCCAGTGCCACCCCAGCATTTCCATTTCCTTTGTTCTCAGATCTTGTCACCAAGTTGCTCATGCTTTTCCAGTTTGTATTTTGGAGCCGTTAGCATATGATAGACTCTTTTGTAACCCACCCCCTGTTTCTTCTACTGTAGACTAATGAATCCTTTTACTTTAAAAAAAAAAATGTAATGTCCAATAGGAAATAGGACATTTTCTAGGCTCCTGTCAGGAAACAAGAATTAATTCCTTCTTAACGAGGCCCAAGACCGGTTCTCACAAATCATCCCCGCAGCTGCACAGTTTTCATTGGGAGAGGCAAGACCGTCATAAATGGTTAGAATTTATCTTATCCCAAACCTTAATCCCTTTCTCATTGTTGAATTTAGCTTTCAATGTTTTATTCTTTATTGGATTATATCATTAGAGCTTCTTTAGGGTGTTAAATTAGGATTTGGGTATGAGGCTCTTATTGGATCCGAATTTAAGTTTTTGGGTTCCGATATTTGTATTGGCATCAAAATAAGATCCCACTTAAGGAACCAAACCCGATCTCGAATATGCACAGTATCCTAATCCGAACCCAATCGCATATTAATGATATCTGCTTGATATTCCTTATTTTTTGTATGTATCCTTATGGTTATTTAGTGTCCTTTATCTTCTAAAACAGATTATAAGAAACTCTGAGTGGTTCATTTTGTTATGGGCCCATGGCCCACTAAGATCCAAACTTTTATAAGTCTTCTCAAGGGTTTCGAAAGGCTACAGGGGTTGTTTCGTAAATCTATCGGGATATAAATGTAATTCTCAAGTTATTTTTGCAAACAAAATTGGATATTATCTTAATAGCATGATATAATCTTTAAATTATTTAATTTTAGTAGAATATGCATGCTAATTTCATGTTATATTTTGGTTTTGGTATATTTGATAGCATTTTGCACTTATAAATTAATACAATTATTTAGGTCCATTAACATGCTTAATCAGATGCCTTGGATTCAAGTAATGCTGCTAATTTAAGTATTTTCTTTTTTTCAGAAATGTAATGTACATGAAATTATGCATATCTTCTAAAAAGCATATTATTAATTTTTTATTATCGGTGCTATAGATGCTACTAGTTTTGACTACCATCATGATTTAATAAATCTCATTGGGCAATTCACGTCTAATTATTTTAAATTTATATTCTATTTCATGCAAGACTAAAAGGTCTGGAATATGTTTGGGGTTTAAAGTGATTGAACTATAAAGAGAAAATTATATTCTCATAATAAGAATTGCATTAGGATCATTGAATTGTAGTTCACCCCAAGGGGTCTATGATTCAATATATAAATTAAAGATTGATAATTAACTACAACTGCTTAAACATGAGGAGTTATCCATTCTAAGGTGGTAATATCTTTGCCTTTATTCATTCTTAGTTAATTGTTGAAACTAATTGAAGTGTCATAGTATTTTAATTGTTGATTATTTGTATAGCATGCATTTGTTGTTTGTGCAATGTTATTCATGCAATTTATCAGAGTGATTAGTGTTATAATGGAATTGTTAATAATAATTTATTTGCATCATGACAATAATGTGAATTTGATTATGATTTTACAACTATGACTCCTATCTCATTTTATTCATACTTGTCTCATGTTCAGACACTAAAAGTTGTGCAAGGTGAATAAAAATATAACTTGAACAATCATGTGCAACATATAAAAATAAGTAAGGAAGGGGAAAGAGATAATGAGCAATCACACAAACACACAAACAATTTTTATACTAGTTCGGTCTTCATATACCTATGTTCAATCCTCAAGCGATCCCTTAGGAGTTCCACTAGCTCAAAGGCTATGTAAGGTATCAACCACTTGGAAACTATATAGCCAACAATGTCCAACCACAATTGGTCTTCCCTTCCCTTAAGAAGAGGTAGCAACATCTTGCCTCGGCAGGTCTTCCCTTCCTTTTAGGAAGAGGCAACAACCATATATTATCTAATTAGAGTTACACAGAAGATGCCTCTTATAAGACTACAATGTGTATAATAAAGCTCATAAACAAATCAAAACTCAAAGAAAGGAAAATGATCTACAGAGTCTAGACTGGTAGGTGAAGAGACCCGTGAGCATCAAGCAACACAGCGGAGATGAGCATAATGAGCACAATGCTTGGAGTAGAAACAAACTCTTTAGGCCCCTCTCTCTTTTCTCTCTTTAGATGGAGGGAGTCAATGCGCAGAGAGTGAGGTTCTAGACATTCAAAATCACATGAGTTATATTCTTCTATCTACTGCCTCCATTATATAGATGACCTCAAATTGTTCCATTGAGGCTAAGCTTCCCTCCTGCTATCTATATGAGTTCTTGATGAGTCTCACATTAGCTCTGTTGAGTGCCTTAATCGATACATCATGGTCTATACATGTTTATGAATTCATTACATAATTAATTATAAAATAATTAGCATCATAACATGGATGCCTTAGTATGACTACTTTACAATAGTATCATTATCATGACATACAATTAAATAGGAAATAACTACTTTTTACATGCATGGTTAATCACGATAGTAACATAACTTAATCTGTGCATGATCTTTGAATATGGATTAATTATAACAATGTTGAATCAACATGAAATAGCTTAAATCACGTCATACATGGCCAACGTGATTTGTAAATCGTGTCGGTTTGCATGGACACGTTTCACCCCTGTAACCAAGATTCCAAAAAATCAAAAGAAGAAGAAAAGAAGGAGAAAGAATGGATGTTTTACGGCATCTACAACATCCCAGAACAACCCATATGTAGTCACGAATCATATACTTTATACTAAATTGCAAACTACATTAAAACTAGGGTTTTAGATATATATAAAAATACTATGCTTTTTATTGTTCGTCATCACTTGCCTCTCTAACCACAAAGAAAACTCGAAGAAGACTATCTCCAGCAAGGTAACAAGCTTTCACCATGTTCACCCATGCTCACCAGGTCATCCTCATGCTTCGGAGATTGTCCTCACGTCCTCCTCCTTGCACACCACGAAGAGACATCGTGCCGCATCCATTATCTCTCTGAATATCTTGTAGGACTCTCTAATGCTTTGGGGATGAAGAGAGGGGCTTGGACCACGCTATAGGTGCTTAAAGAGGCGTCTAACATGAGTTCCAACTAGACTCCTACCACACTCGGAGAAGAGAGAGTAGGCCACAGGTCGGAGTTAGAAAACACTGAATTACGTTGACGCGACCGCACGCGATTCAACTCACTTGAATCATGTCTACCATGGTCAACGCATTTCAGGCAACTCAGCAAAATCTAAAAAATCACAAAATAATCAATAAATTAGAAAGCTAATGCCACAAATGGGCCTACTAGGTTACTAATGGGCCTATAATGGGTCTACTAAGATGCTAGGTGTTACACCCTCTCCCCCTTAAAAGAATTCGTCCTCAAATTCACGAAATCAGAATACACAACTATCAAAAAATATAACACAATCATATTAAGCATACTTACCAAATAAATAAGGATAATGCCTCCTCATCTCAGACTCAAGCTCCCATGTGGCTTCCTCTGAAGAGTGATTCCGCCACAGCACCTTGACCAATGGGATCTTCTTGCTTCTCAACTCCTTCTCTTTGGAATCCATGATTTGCATAGGCTGCTCCTCATAACTAAGGTTTGGCTAAACCTCCAACGGCACATGATCAATCACATAACTCGGATCTGCTATGTATTTCCTCAATAGTGAAACATGGAACACATCATGCACACTGCTCAAGAAAAGTGGCAATGCCAATCTGTAAGTTACTTCTCCAACTCTCTCCAGAATCTCAAATGGGCCAATAAACTTGGGGTTCAACTTACCCTACTGTCCAAATCTCACCATGCCTTTGGAAGGGGAAATCTTTAGAAATACATGATCGCCAACCTCGAATGCCAATTCCTTCCTCCATTAGTATGCATAACTCTTCTACTTGCTGTGAGTTGTCTGTAATCTTTGTCGAATCAACTGAATCTTCTCAGTGCTTTCTTGTACAAGATATGGTCCAAGCAACTGCCTCTCACCAGACTCCTTCCAGCACAACGGTGACCTACACGACCTGCCATATAAATCCTCAAATGCTGCCATACCGATGCTAGCATCATAACTATTATTGTATGCAAACTCAACCAATGGCAAATTGCTACCCAATCATCTCTTCAATCCATAATACAAGCTCTTAGCATGTCCTCTAACGTCTGATGGTCCTCTCTGACTAGCCATCTATCGGTAGATGAAACGCGATGCTAAACTTCAACTGGGTCCTAAAGCCTCCTGAAGACCCTTCCATATTCTGGATGTGAATTTGGAATCTCTATCTGATATAATCGACTTAGGCACTCCATTCAATCTCACAATGCAATCCACGTACAATCTGGCTAAACTCTCAATGACTGCTTGGTGTGACGACTTGGTGAATCTGTCCACAACCACCCATATAACATCATTGCTCCTCATAGAATGAGGCAAAACCAACTACAAAATGCATGGTCACATACCCCTACTTCTAGCTGAGAATTTCAATTTGCTACAATAATCCTGATGGTCTTTAATGCTTTACCTTGACTTGCTAATAAATCAGACATCTAGAGACAAAGTCTGCTATCTTTCTCTTCATACCTGTCCACCAAAAGGTCTTCTTCATGTCTTGAAACATCTTGGTGCTGCTCGGGTGCATAGTGAACTTAGACCGATGCACCTCAGTCATCAATTCCTTCTTCAGCTCTAGTTCATCGTTCATACAATTCTTGCTCTGAAAATGGACCACTCCATCATCACCTCCAATAAAACTAGGTTTCTTTGCAAGACTATGCAACTGCTGATCATCCTTTTGTGCCACAATTACTCTCTCCACCATAGCTGATCTGATAGACAACTAGCCAAAGGAAACAATCTCCTCAATCGAACTCCAATCTCGTAGCATCATCAGCCTCTTCCTACTTAAGGCATCAGCCACAACGTTGGCTTTGCCTAGATGGCAACTCAGCTCAGAATCATAGTCCTTCAGAAACTTAATTCAACGCTTTTGCCTCAAGGTCAACTTCTTCTGAGAAAAGATATACTTCAAACTCTAATGTTCTGTGAGCACTCTTCAATACATGAATAACTACTGCAAGCTCTAAATTATGAATCAGATATTTTAGTTCATGGTCCTTCAATTGTTTGGAAGCATAAGCTATTACCAGACCATGCTGTTGGGTTTTCTCGGTTTCTCCGGATCGCTCACGCAGCGGAAAACAAAAATATTTATAGCGATCCGTTCCCCTTTCGAAATCTAAAATACGATAATCGGATTATCGAAGTTCTCACCGTGTGCGGATTCGAATCCGCAACCGTTCGGTTCCGTCGGTGCGACACCGCAAGCCGCGCAAACGCCCGGCCCCTAGCGAAGTCCACGCGATCCTCCCCGCGACGGATATCCTCGAGTTCCTCATTCTTCGCAGCCCACGAAGCCTCCGCCGGTCGCCGCAATAATCGCCGCAGCGCGCGGACGATTTCCCGTCGAACGGGATTCGAAGAAGCGGCGGAGCAGATCTGGATCTGCCTGGACGTCAGAGAAGGACAGAAACTGAGGAGGGGCGGCTAGGGTTAGCAGCAGCTTGGCCTGCTCAGCCCGTTCGCTATGTTTTATACTAACCACGCGGTTTTTCACAAAAACCCCCGGTTTGTATAAAACCCACTTATTTATCCATCGCCTTGAGAATCATTTGTGTGTGACCCTCTAGGCCCAAGTACCAGTCCAGTTAATGGCCCAGTAAGCCCAGTGACTCCTCACTAGCTTTATTAATTAATTAATAACCCTTTATTAATAAATTAATCAATCGAATTGATGTCGCACATCGAATTCGACCGGGCCTCCGATCACGTTGGGTGCCAAGCAACACCGCGTGAACCCGGAAGGTATTTGGGGTTAAGTAACCCACTCTTGGAACCTTTCCGTCGACAGTTACCGCGTGGATATAATCCTTCATTCGTACAATGCTCTCGAGTCAACTCAGGGTATGGCGAGCTGTCAAACCCTAACCGGTCGACTCACTTGGATTGGATGCCGCTGATGAATATCGGAAAACTCCTTTCCCGATATTATCGTCCGCCCTGGCCAGGGACTTTCGCGCATCCTTCCTAGAGCATTCTCTCTCTAAGTACCGAGAGTGAATGATTCCTTATTGACATACAATTCCCTTCGACGGTATTCCGCTGTACCCAATCCTTGGCGTATTAGAATCCTATGGCTAGAGATTCGTAAACCAAGGTCAAAGTACAGAAGTCCACCTCCAAGGTGTCCTTGGTGTCTCAGGTCCGAGGACCATCCACGCAACTGCGACAATAGAATCAAGCTGGTTGACAGTGAGGTACAATACCATCCAGCGATTCAGTCGGATCAGTTCAGTGAACTCATTCTCCAATGAGTACCTACAGATTCGCCTTAGTGTCTCCACACAAGTGACTTATGAGACCAGTCACCCTCATCATATGAGCAGGAGTAATCTGTACTAGTCTAACCGGATATCCGATGTCCTTCTCGGATATCCTCCGACTAGGAACGATTAAGAATATGTGTGTTTAAGTGATCAGTCTCATTAGTATGATCTCATCATAATCTGATCACCATAGCACATATTCACGGACTTCATTATGAAACGATAATTAACGCGATTTACACATAATGAATATTATGCCATTTTATTAATAATGAACGAGATTTACATTGTTAGATTGGCTTGTAGGCCACCTAAACTAACAATCTCCCACTTGGACTAAAGCCAATCACCTTTATACAATAAGCCCATAGACTCTAGGTGACGCTCAAACACAATTTGAGCCAACGGCTTTGTCAGTGGATCTGCTACATTGTCGACGGATGGAACTCTTTCCACTACTACATCTCCTCTGGATATGATCTCTCTGATAAGGTGAAAGCGCCTCAGAATATGCTTCGATTTCTGATGAGACCGTGGCTCTTTCGCTTGCGCAATGGCTCCATTGTTGTCGCACAACAGTGGAACAGGCTCAGAGATGCTGGGAACTACGCCGAGGTCGGTGATGAATTTCTTCAACCACACTGCTTCCTTGGCGGCTTCAGCTGCAGCGATGTACTCAACTTCAGTCGTCGAATCTGCAGTGGTTACTTGCTTGGAACTCTTCCAGCACACTGCCCCTCCGTTCAATGTAAACACGAATCCAGATGTTGACTTGCTATCATCTGGATCCGACTGGAAACTCGAGTCAGTAAAGCCTCGCAGTTTCAAGTCACCTCCTCCATAGACAAGAAACATATCCTTAGTTCTTCTCAAGTACTTAAGGATGCATTTCACTGCCTTCCAGTGCTCTTCGCCTGGATCAGCCTGAAATCTGCTCGTAATACTTAGAGCAAATGCAACATCAGGCCGTGTACATAGCATGACATACATGATAGATCCTATGGCAGAGGCATAGAGTATTCTATCCATGAATGCCCTCTCATCAGGAGTCTTAGGAGACTGCTCCTTTGAGAGATTGATTCCATGTCTCATCGGTATGAAACCTCTCTTGGAATTTTCCATGCCAAACCTTTTGACTATGGTATCTATGTACAAGGATTGGGTCATTCCAAGCATCCTCTTTGATCTATCTCTATAGATCCGTATTCCCAATACGTAGGATGCTTCTCCCAAATCCTTCATGGAGAAGTTTTTCGACAGCCAGATCTTTACTGATGACATCATAGCTACATCATTCCCAATGAGTAGTATGTCATCTACGTAAAGAACTAGAAAAGTGACTGCACTCCCACTGGTCTTCTTGTACACACAAGGCTCATCTTCATTCTTAATGAAATCATAAGACTTGACAGCCTCGTCAAATCTTATGTTCCAGCTCCGGGAAGCCTGCTTTAGTCCATAAATGGACCTTTGAAGCTTGCACACTTTATCTGGAGATTCTTTGGATGTGAAACCTTCTGGTTGTGTCATATACACCTCTTCCTCAAGATTACCATTGAGGAAGGCAGTCTTCACATCCATCTGCCATATTTCATAATCAAAATGTGCAGCAATGGCGAGTAGAACTCTGATCGACTTTATCATGGCAATTGGTGAGAAAGTCTCGTCATAGTCAATTCCTTGCCTTTGACGATATCCCTTTGCCACCAACCTTGCCTTATAAGTGTCGATCCGTCCATCAGCACCGATCTTTCTTTTAAAGATCCACTTGCAACCGATGGGTACAATACTCTCAGGCAAGTCTACCAAGTTCCAAACTTGGTTGGTGTACATGGACTGGATTTCTGAGTTCATGGCTTCTCGCCATTTCCCGGCTTCTGGGCCTTCTATGGCCTCCTGGTAGGTTTTAGGATCATCATCCTCATTATATTGTACCTTAGACTCACCTTCAGCGATATGTCCCACATATCGTTCGGGTAGTCTAGGTACTCTACCAGATCTACGAGGCTCATCTGTGTGTACCTGAACAGATTCAGGAACTGATATCTCATCTGATGATAATGCAGCTGTTTGGGGATCTGGAACCTCTTCTAGTACTATTTTACTCCCACTGTCCTCCTGGAGAAGGTATTCCTCTTCCAGGAAGACAGCTTTCCTGGCGACAAACACCTTTTGTTCACCAGGATGGAAAAAATAGTATCCAAAGGTTTCCTTTGGATATCCCACAAACCTACATTTATCAGTTCGTGATTCCAGCTTGTCATGATCATGTCTCTTTACATGAGCAGGACAACCCCAGACTTTAACATGTTTAAATTCTGGTTTCCTGCCTTTCCATATCTCATATGGAGTAGAGGCCACAGACTTGCTGGGTACTCTGTTCAGTAGGTATGCTGCTGACTCTAGAGCATACCCCCAGAGGGACACTGGTAATCCCGAAAAGCTCATCATGGATCGCACCATGTCCAACAAGGTGCGATTCCTCCTTTCTGATACACCATTCATCTGTGGTGTATATGGAGGGGTCAGCTGAGAAAGGATACCATTATCCTTTAAGAATTGTGTGAAGTTAGTACTTAAGTATTCTCCTCCTCGATCTGATCGAAGAGCTTTAATACTCTTTCCTAACTGCTTCTCTACTTCATTCTTGAACTCCTTGAACTTCTCAAATGCTTCTGACTTGTACTTCATTAAGTACACATAGCCGAATCTTGAGAAGTCATCGGTGAAAGTGATGAAGTAAGAAAAGCCACCTTTGGCTTGGGTGGACATTGGACCACATACATCTGAATGTATTAGTTCCAGAATGTCCTTGGCACGTTCTCCATGTCCACTAAATGGAGATTTTGCCATCTTTCCCATAAGGCAGGATTCGCATGTTGCAAACGATTCATAATCGAATGCTGTTAAGTAACCATGTTTGTGCAACTTTTGTAACCTGCTTTCGCCAATGTGCCCAAGTCTACAATGCCACATGTAGGCTTGGTTCACACAATTCTTGCTCTTCTTAAGAGCATTATCAATTTGAAGATTGTAATAAGAAACATCTAAGAGATATAGACCGTTGACTAAAGATGCCGAAGCTATTGATTTATTACCATAATAAATCGTACAACTTCTATTCTCAATAGTCAACCTATATCCTATCTTGTCCAAACAAGATATTGATATGATGTTCTTTATTATGCTAGGAACATAATAACAATCTTCCAATAGTAAGGTGTCTCCCGATGGAAGCCTGAGGTTTGCTGTCCCAACAACAATCACCGCAACTTTTGCGCCGTTTCCTATCCTCAATTCCACCTCACCTTGTCTCAGCTTGCGCTTACTTGTCAGCATCTACACATCATGGCAGATATGAGAAGCACATCCGGTATCCAATACCCAAGATGTGGAATCTCTAACTGATAAGTTGATATCTATCATATAGATATCTGAAGCTTCAGACAGCTTCACTCTCCCATGAGCTTTATCCTTAAGGAACTCCTTGCAGTTCCTCTTCCAGTGACCATACTGCTTATAGTATAAGCAGTCACCCTTCACTACTCTTTTACCTTTGTCCTTTGATCTTTTATCGTTAGCTATCATCCCTGCTTCAGGGGCATCCAATGCCGATTCAGCAGGAGGATCAGCTCCAGGGACAAAGTTATTGCGCTCAGATCTGAAGACATTCTTCAGTCTGAACCAATCCGAGTAGATCAAGTAAGTCAAAATGGCATCAAGTATGCCACGGAGTGGGTTATTCGACGACATAGTTCCTACAGGAGATAAGTAAAATCTATTTAGCAGATGTTCAATTATTAAATTTTAAAACAAGACATAGTCTTTTGTTCAAGTTTAACTCCCACTGATTTTCGACGGATTGTATAACCCTCAGTTATACAGAACGGGAGACGCCGACAGTCTCCTAGTGGGGATCAGAATCTCAATGACTTGCACTATAGCCTTGTGGATAGCACAACAAACTGTAATACAATCAGCGAGCACCCAACTCATGGGACTTGCAACTCCTTGCAATATCTGATTATGGCTTCGGTCCCCAGAGATTTAATGGCCTTGTGGATAGCACAACAAACCACTAATTCTGGTCTAAGCTGACCATCATTACGCGACGAGCATAGATTTGCATGCAGCCCTTGTGGATAGCACAACAAAGCTACATGGTTCCTCTATCCCGATCTATAGGCATCTAATGCCATAGCCACAGTTTCTCCTCCCAATTAAGCAGGCCTTGTGGATAGCACAACAAACCTGCCTAAAGTGATTCGAATCCTATGACTATAACGATAGTGGACCGCGTGGTAAGTTCTTAACTACTCGCGTTACGGCTTAGAGTTTATATGAGGGTATTTGGATAACTTTTATCTTGGTCTCTCCTAGGTGATAGTATATAAATATATCGTATATATTTACTAAATACTATAACCTGCTTTGATTCATAATCAAAAGATAAACAATACATCACATACATGTCATTAGTGTGGTCATGGATAGCACAGTGGGTTTGACTGGAGCCAACAGTCAAACGCACACACATTCTAATCATAACATTTACATTAGATATCCTTCAATTACATAGGCAAGAGATCTCCATCTTTTCGCCTTCCTGGTTGCAGCTGTGGATCGTCCTCGCTCCTTCCTCGGTTGCCTCGATCAGATTACATTTAAATTCTAGAATTTACAAGTAAATTGAAGAAGGCCTTATGGCGAGTACAAAAGAGAGAGGGAAGTAGAAATACATCGGAGTATGAGAGAGAGAGGTTCGCAGACCTCTATTTATTAACAATTAATAAACATCATACATCCACGATCCACACAATCCATTCATCACATGAACAATAAATTAAGTGCATATCCATGACCACGGTGTGTTTTAAACATCCACACATGGTTCAGCGCATCACATGGCTAAAACAAATGAGTTTTCAAAAATAGATAAGTTTTGGCTTTCAAAAACTGGGATCCAATCAAAATTGGCATTTGAATTTCGAAAACTCATTTAATTAACTTAACATGCAATTAAATCTATATTTAAAAGCATTAAACACACATCACATGCGCACACACTCCAAATTAATAATTCCAGATTATTCCATGCAAATTAGAACATTTCTAATAATCTAACACTTAGATTAAACCCCACTAATAATCTTACAATTAGATTATTTAAAGACTAATCTAACTCTTAGATTAATCTAACTAAGTTAATTAATAATTTAACACTTAAATTATTAATTAACTATAATTATTAATTAACTACTAATCTAACTCTTAGATTAGTTAATTTAAAATCAATTATTAAGTTAACACTTAAATTAATAATTAACTTTAATTAATTAATAATTACTAATCTAACTATTAGATTAGAAGATTAATGTTAATCATTAATTTAACCCTTAAATTAATAACTAACAATAATAATTAAAGACTACTAATTTAACACTTAAATTAGTCATTTAAGTCAATTATTAATTTAACAATTAAATTAACAACTAAGTTAAATAATTAATTAACAATTAGTTGAAATAATAATTAATAATCTAACTATTAGATAAATAATTATTAATTACTAATTTAACCATTAAATTAGTATTATTAAGATTAATCATTAGTTTAACTATTAAACTAACAATTAACATTAATTAAGTAACAACTAATTGTTAATCAAAATTTGATTCAAAAATCGTTAATTAAAAAGCCCAATAAAAATAAATTTGAACAATTAAATTTCAAAACAATTTTAAAATTTAAAATTTAGTTCAAATTTTATTTATAATTTAAATAGGCTCATTGGGGTGTAGTGAGGGGTTAAAAGGGGGTTGGGGTTATTAATTAAAATGGGCCCAGCCCATTGAAACCGAGCCAGGCTCGGACCCTGCTGAGCCAGGGTCGAGCCAGGTGCCACCCTGGGCTCGGCCTGGGCCAGCAGGGAACCCGGCCCTTCCTGGGCCGGTCGGACCGGCACGATGGGGGCCGGCCCCTTTCCTCCCCAACCCGACATGAAACCTGGTTGCAGAAAACCCTAAACGGGTTGTAGCTGACGGCGGGGATCGAGCAACAGTGGCCGGCGGCCGGCTGCCGGCGGGACGGCGCCGTCCGTACCTATCGGTGCCCCCTCCGGCGGTGGGATTGCCGGAGAGGCCCCACAGGGATCCGGCCAAGCCCCAAAAGTCCCCCAAAAACTTGTTTTTCGCAGGGTTTTAAAAACCGTTTTAGGGCTTAAATTAATGGCCCTCCAAGGGCACTCCGGTGGCGGTCTAGGTGACCGATGGATAGTGGCGACTATCCTCTACGGATCCGGAGTCTCGGCCGGCCATCCCAACGCTTGGGAGGCCGATTAAAGCCGCCGTAAACACGCCGTTCTTCGTCTCACGAAGAACACGAAAAACCCCCAAAAAAATCTCGAAAAATTGAAAGAAAATAATCAAATTAACTGTGTTCATCGCATGAACACAGATCCAACAATTATTCAAAGTTACAGCATGGAATAACTCATGAAAAAATTAATTTAGAGATCCGAAACGGGACGAGAAACAGTGGAACCTGGCTCTGATACCACTGTTGGGTTTTCTCGGTTTCTCCGGATCGCTCACGCAGCGGAAAACAAAATTATTTACAGCAATCCGTTCCCGTTTCGAAATCTAAAATACGATAATCGGATTATCGAAGTTCTCACCGTGTGCGGATTCGAATCCAAAACCATTCGGTTCCGTCGGTGCGACACCGCAAGCCGCGCAAACGCCCGACCTCTAGCGAAGTCCACACGATCCTCCCCGCGACGGATATCCTCGAGTTCCTCGTTCTTCGCAGCCCACGAAGCCTCCGCCGGTCGCCGCAATAATCGCCGCAGCGCGCGGACGATTTCCCGTCGAACGGGATTCGAAGAAGCGGCGGAGCAGATCTGGATCTGCCTGGACGTCAGAGAAGGACAGAAACTGAGGAGGGGCGGCTAGGGTTAGCAGCAGCTTGGCCTGCTCAGCCCGTTCGCTATGTTTTATACTAACCGCGCGGTTTTTCACAAAAACCTCCGGTTTGTATAAAACCCACTTATTTATCCATCGCCTTGAGAATCATTTGCGTGTGACCCTCTAGGCCCAAGTACCAGTCCAGTTAATGGCCCAGTAAGCCCAGTGACTCCTCACTAGCTTTATTAATTAATTAATAACCCTTTATTAATCAATTAATCAATCGAATTAATGTCGCACATCGAATTCGACCGGGCCTCCGATCACGTTGGGTGCCAAGCAACACCGCGTGAACCTGGAAGGTATTTGGGGTTAAGTAACCCAGTCTTGGAACCTTTCCATCGATATAATCCTTCATTCGTACAATACTCTCGAGTCAACTCAGGGTATGGCAAGCTGTCAAACCCTAACCGGTCGACTCACTTGGATTGGATGCCGCTGATGAATATCGGAAAACTCCTTTCCCGATATTATCGTCCGCCCTGGCCAGGGACTTTCGCGCATCCTTCCTAGAGCATTCTCTCTCTAAGTACCGAGAGTGAATGATTCCTTATTGACACACAATTCCCTTCAACGGTATTCCGCTGTACCCAATCCTTGGCGTATTAGAATCCTATGGCTAGAGATTCTTAAACCAAGGTCAAAGCACAGAAGTCCACCGCCAAGGTGTCCTTGGTGTCTCAGGTCCGAGGACCATCCACGCAACTGCGACAATAGAATCAAGCTGGTTGACAGTGAGGTACAATACCATCTAGCGATTCAGTCGGATCAGTTCAGTGAACTCATTTTCCAATGAGCACCTACAGATTCGCCTTAGTGTCTCCACACAAATGACTTATGAGACCAGTCACCCTCATCATATGAGCAGGAGTAATCTGTACTAGTCTAACCGGATATCCGATGTCCTTCTCGGATATCCTCCGACTAGGAACGATTAAGAATATGTGTGTTTAAGTGATCAGTCTCATTAGTATGATCTCATCATAATCTGATCACCATAGCACATATTCACGGACTTCATTATGAAACGATAATTAACGCGATTTATACATAATGAATATTATGCCATTTTATTAATAATGAACGAGATTTACATTGTTAGATTGGCTTGTAGGCCACCTAAATTAACACATGCTGCATCAGCATATAGCCCAAACCCTACCTCAAAGCATCTGTATACACAACATAGCCATATGGTCCACTCGGCAAAATAAGAACTAGAGTAGTGGTCAAACTAATCTTCAACTCTTGGAAGCTCTTCTTACACTCATTTGACCACACAAACTTCACTCCCTTTCAGGTCAACTTGGTCAAAGAGGTTGTCAGAGTAGCAAATCTATCAATGAATTGCCTGTAGTAACCAATAATACCCAAAAAACTCCTGATCTCAGTGGGAGTCTTGGAGACCTCTGATTCCAATATAGCCTGAACCTTCGACGAATCAACTACAACACCATCCTTTGATATAATATGGCCAAGAAATTGAACATGATCTTGCCAAAACTCACACTTACTGAACTTAGCAAACAACTAATGAGCTCTTAAAGTCTTTAAAACAATCCTGAAATGCTCGCGATGGGTCTCAACGTCAGGAGAATACACTAACACATCATTAATGTAAAAACCCAAAAACTAATCAAGATATAGCTTGAACACCATGTTCATCAAGTCCATAAAAGTTGCTGGGGTATTAGTCAGACCGAACGACATCACCAAAAACTCATAATGGCCATAACGGGTCCGAAATGCCATTTTAGGCACATCGTCATCTCAAATCTGCAGCTGATAGTAACCAAACCTTAGGTCAAACTTGGAAAACACCTTCACTACCTGCAACTAATCAAACACATCATCAATCCTCGGCAAGGGATACCAATTCTTGATAGTCACCTGATTCAACTTTCTGTAATTAATGCATAGCCTCATCGAACCACCTTCTTCCTAACAAACAATATAGAGGCTCCTCATAGGGACACACAAGGATGAATGAACCCCTTGTCTAACAACTCTTTCAACTACTTCTTCAAGTCTGCAAGCTCCACTCATATGGTAAAGAACCTTGAAAATCGGTGCCGTACAGGGGAGAAAATCAATAGTGAAATCAATCTCCCGAACAAGTGACAAACTAGGCAATTCCTCAGGTAACACATTAGTAAACTCCTAGACAGCCTCAACATCTGCCACACTAGGAGGCTGGCTCCCCTCAATAACAGAAACAATGGAACACAAATATGCACTACACCCTCTACTCATCTACTTCTAAGACTTCATGGCAGAAATAATAAGCCTTACCAGTCTTAGGGAGCTTAAAGAGAACTACTCATCGCCTGAAATTCAAAAGACGATCTTCTTGTCACGGCAATCCAACAAAGTATAGTGCAACTTGTTGAGTAATTTGTGCATTTCATTTCTCCGATGTTTTGGTTACAACATACTATAAAAATGCCTTAGTGATAAACTCACTGCAAAAATGACAGGACTTTATCTTTATGAGAATGATAGTAATTTCTATGTTTCTTTAATTTAGTTGTTGACTGTTTCTGACATGAGTTTTTTTATTTCTGTAACTTAATCGCCTTCAAAGTTCCTTGACTTTTATACTCAAAAGAACTAAATGAAACTTCGAATAAGCTTCAGGACTTCAAATGACTTGCAGATAGTTCAACAGTATTTGAAATATCACTCTCAGGTTTAATCAGATCAATTTTTCTAAGCATTCTATCGATTAAGTAACTTAGATTCACTTTGATTAACTCTTATCTTAGTTACTTCGAGTAGAGAACTGAAAAGTCCTCTATCGATTAGCTTTTATAAGATGTTTTATCGACTAGCATTTTTAAGTCTTCTATCGATTAAACGTCTTATAGTCTCATTTGATTATCGCTTAATGTGTACACCTTGAATCTATTTAAGTCTGACTTCAATTAACATTTGAACAACCACTTCGATTACTCTGATAATGTTAATCGAAACTCAGCTTAGAGTTACGTTATGTATTTTAATCAAACTTGTATAAGTCTCACTTTGATTAATATTTGAGCAACCACTTCGATTATCTTGATAACGTTAATCGAAACTCAACTTAGACTTACGTTTTGTATCTTAATCGAAATGAAGTGATAGTTTCATTTCAATTTGCATTATGAGATATCTCTTCGATTACTTTTATAATGCTAATCGAAGTTTCACTCCCATACTCTACTTCGGGTAAATACTAGAAGTTTTACTTCAATTAACCTCGTGAAGTGTTGTTTCGATTAACAATGTTCTTTCGATTACTGATCATAAGTCTCACAGCAATTATTGAACAAATCTGAGACTATGATTAGTAAAACGCTTTAACGATTATCTCATAATAATTATCTCTTTGATTAACTCCTTAAGCTACTAGTTTAATTAAATATTACGTGCATTTTTAAGTTAAGTTTTGTCTCTAATCTAAGTGAGAGCTATATGTACCTCATTTAGTAGTCTGTCTGTGAGTTGAAAGCACACTCATTGACTTCAATTAATGGCTAGTTTCTCACTTCAATTGAGCATTAGTTTATGACTTATATTAAAGAATTGACATTCTGGTCAATGTTTATCTTTGGCTAACGTTCACTTTACTAAATTCAATTTAAATTAGCCGGTACTCTCAGATTTTATTTTATATGTTCTTTTTGCCTGAGATCTCTGCCATATCTTTGACTAACATATTTGGTGCAATCTCTATGAACCTTGTACTATCATAGACTTCTACTAGTAACTGATGCAATGACAGGAAAAGCTATCTTGCATTTCTAATATTTGCACTGTCTGTAGGTTGACCTGACAATACAAGGTTTGTACTTGAAGAAGCTTCCTTGTATTAATTCATGCGACCTCGAGCCCAGCTTCACAGCAAACTTGCCATGCTCTTTCTATAGATTGTCTCTTGAAATTTTGAACATTAGACACAGACGGAAAGAAACCGTTTACAGCAAACTAGTCTAACAAATTGATTTTGAAGAAGGGATATAAAGAGAAGCCCTTATATGAAGACAAGTAGAGAAGTTTAAGCAAGCGACACATACGCACAGAAGAAAACCAGAAAAACAATCATTCAAGTGTGAGAAAAGAGCCAGCATGCCTAGCTTGCTAAGAGAAAGAGCTTGAAAATCTCAAGAGCCATGCATCATCATTCCTACAAGAAGCTCTTGGAGATCCTCTTCAGATCATGATATGTACATTATAGTTGTTCATTTTTATGTCTTGATTTGCATTGTGTTCCCTATGAACACTTGCCTATTTCATAGGCACTCTTTGTATTCATATCATACTATTGTTCCTCTACCTAGTTAGGGAAGAGAGCACCTATTAGAGGTAGGAGGTTGTTCCTTTTCTTGGTTAAAGAGAGATCTTACTGCAGGTAGGAGGTTATTCTTCTTCGTGGTTGAAGAAAGGGCCTGCTGTAGACAGGAGGTTATTGTATAACATGCAAGGGGTTGGTACTTTACTGTTAGTGGAAGTCTCAACTAGTTTCTTAGGTACTGGATGTAGGTCTAGATAGATCGAACCAATATAATTTCCCTGTACATTCATTGTGTGACTATTTCCTTATATCTATATTCTTCCGTCTATTTATTAACTTCCACATTTAACTTCTATTTAAGCATTTCTATTTTTAATTATCCATTTAACTCCCTCTGGGTTAGTCTAGCCTTGGGCAACAAGTGGTATCAAAGCTTAGTCTCTCATTTATTTGACCTAACAATCAAGAGAGAAATGACTATGACAAATAGATATTCTGAAGGTCAATCTATCAACTGCCCTCCACTATTTGAAAGGGAAGACTACTCCTACTAGAAATGTCGTATGGTATATTTCTTAAAGGGGGTCGACCTTGATCTATAAAGTGTATTTGAGGATAGGGATTATGTCATAACTGTTCCCAAAGAAAGATGGTCAGGCAATGATAAACGTTTGATGTCTTTGAATAGCAGGGCCAAAAGCATCCTCTGCTGTCTCTAGCAAACAAGGAGTTGAACCGAATATCTGCCTGCAAGGCCACAAAGGAAATGTGGATGAAACTTCTGTTTACATATGAAGACACAGAGAAAGTCAAGGAAACCAAGATAGACATTTTGGTTACCTAATACGAGAAGTTCAAGATGGAGCCAACTGAAAACATCACCAAGATGTACAACAAATTCACAGACATTACAAATGGGTTGATGGATCTTGGGAAAGAGTACAATAATGTAGATCTAGTCAGAAAGATTTAAGATCTCTCTCAAGCCAATGGACACCTAAGTTGATAGCTAAATTGAGGAAGCTCATAACCTCAGTATCCTGACACTTGAAAGACTCATTGGGTCTCTTATGGCCTATAAGATTAACATGGAAAGACTTGAGGAGAGTACCTCTAAGTGAAGAGTCTCCACAGCTCTCAAGACCTTTCAAACAAACACCAAAGTAGTATCATCATCTACTAAAGACAATAATGCTGATGGAGAAGAAGATGAAGCTCTTCTATCTCGAAGACTTCTAAGAATTCTTCAAAAGAAGAAGTTTCAAAGTGCTTCAGGACAGAAGCACTACCAAAAGAAGTTAACCAAAGATAAGAAGTAGGAGCCTACCTACTATGAATGCAATCAGCCTGGACATCTAATATTTGAATGTTCACTATTCAAGAAGAAGAAGCTCAATAAGAAAGAGCATTTCAAAGGACTTAAAAAATCCTTCAAGAGGAAGGCAATGACAGCTGCTTGGGATAATGAGGAAAGTTCATCCTCCTCCTCGAGCTCAGAAGAAGAGGGGAATGCAAATTTGGCTTTTATGGCAGTAAGTTCTCATCAATACTGATGAGCAGGTAACTTCTAAATCCTTTTTCATTTCTGTTTTTGATTCTGATGAAGACTTATCTATTGTGGAAGCCTTTGATAAGATGTATAAAAAATTTAAAATACATTCAAAAGAACTCAAAACACTTTACAAACCATAAAAAGTTGAGTGCTATGAGTGTTTCCCTACAATCTAAAAACACAAATTTAGTTCAGGCTAATGAAAAAATAAAATATGATAAGGCACACCTTAGTGAGAGTAATAAAACTACTGTCTCTAAGCTTCAAGAATTACAGGCTCAACTATCAGAAATAACCAAGGGAAAGATGATTGCTAACAAAGAAAAAATAGATCAAGAGGATTTAATTAAAAAAAATCAATACCTAAAATCCTCTCTTAAAAAATTAACTATGGGTAAAACATCTTTACACCTTTACTTAAAAAACTTAGGATAGATAATAGAAAAGATGGACTTGGTTATGTGCTACCTAAAGCATCTGCAAAGATAAAACCCTCAGATAAATATCTTATCCCTAGATTTATAAAATCTAAAACTGAAACAAGTTCACTGTCAAGAGCTCCTCATATAGATTGTTGTTCATATTGTGGTAGACTAAAACACACTTCCAAAACTTGTAATATGAGGAAGTGGATTTAGGTACAAAGGGATCAGTCCCTATTACAAACCATGAAGGCCCAAAAAGTTTTGGGTACCGAAATTCTCCAAGTAATAATTGAAGGTTGGCCTGAGAGCATCAAGATAGTATATGGATACTAGATGCTCCAGGCATATGACAAGGGACTGTACCTTGCTAATTATCTCATATCAAAAGATCGTACAATCACCTATGAAGACAATGGAAAAGGCAAAGTAGTTGGTTGTGGCATAGTAGGCAGCAAATTAGCTGATCTAATAGAGGATGTATTGTGTGTAGATGGTCTAAAGTACAATTTGATTAGCATCAGCCAATTGTGTGACAAAGGACACAGGGTGATCTTGAAGCCTCAGAGTGCACCATCACCGAAGAGGATAAAACTATCTTAAAGCTCACAGGAGAAGAATCTGTATATCCTTCATTTAAATGAGCTTAAAGGTAAAGATGTGTGCCTAGTAGCTAGCAGTTTAGAAGAAGCAGATCTATAGTATAGAAGACTAGGTCATATAAGTCATGGATCAATTCACAAGCTTATCAAGCATGACTTAGTGGTTGGACTATCCAAGTTCAAAAATAAGATAACAAGCATCTATGCATCATATGCCAAAGGCAAGCAAACCAGGATCTTATTTCAGTCTAAGACCATTGTACAACTTCGAAGCCTCTGGAGCTGATACATATGGACCAATTTGGACCTATGAGGATAGCCTATCTAGTTGTAAAGTCTATGGGTTTGTCATTGTTTATGACTACTATAAATTCACCTAGGTGTCATTCTTGGAACGTATGTCTGGCACATTTGAAGTCTTTCTCAAATTCAACAAAGTGGTGCAGAAAGAGCAAAAATTGAGCATCATTGCAATCAGATCTGTTCATAGTGGAGAATTTTAGAATGTGAAATTCACTAAATTTTATGAAGAAAATAGGATTCAACACAACTTTTCATCACCAAGAACTCCACATCAAAATGGTGTAGCAGAAAGAAAGAATAGAACATTACTAGATATGGCTAGAACTATGCTGTCAAAGAACAATCTACCAAGATATTTCTGGGCAGAAGCAATCAACACAGCTTGTTACATCATCAACAGAGTAATGATCATGCCAATACTTATGAAAACACTATGTGTATTGTACAAAGGAAAGAAACCAAATGTGGGGTACCTAAAGCCATTTGGTTGTAAGTGTTTCATCCTCAACAATGGCCTTGGCAAGCTTGATGTCAAATTAAATGAAGGTTTGCTCTTAGGGTATATCTCTAAACCTCATGGATATAAAGTATTTAATAAAAGAACTTCAGTTGTAGAGTAAACTGTTCATGTATTATTTGATAAAGCTAATCCTTCTTCCAAAGGAAGAGAAAGATATTGTGATGATGATGATGTAGGTGACATCATTGAAAAGATGGACACAATGAGGGTTAATGAGAATGAAAAAGACGACCCACCCTTGGAAGTCTGCAGCAAATTAAAAATCAACATGAAGATCTGCCCAAAGAGTGAAAATACTACAAATATTATTCAAAAGAAAATATATTGAAAAATCCCAATCAGAGAGTTACAACTAGAAGTAAGATCATATCTTGTGATTATCTAGCTTTTGTTTTCCAAATAGAGCTTAGGACAGTGAATGAAGTACTGGGAGATGAATCCTGGATCTTAGCAATACAAGGAGAACTAAATCAGTTCCAAAGAAATCAGGTCTAGTCACTTGTACCTAGACCATCTGATCATCCAGCTATAGGTACCAAATGGGTATTTAAAAACAAAATGAATAAGTCAGGTGTGATTACTAGGAACAAAGCTAGACTGGTAGCTCAGGGCTATGTAGACACGCTAATTTTGACGTCATTTCGAGTAAATTTCATATCATATAATAATGCCTCAGAATGGTCTGATATTTAATCATTGATTAATTTTTATTGATCTTTTAAGTGTCGGGTTTAACAGACATGTTTAAGTTAATCAATTAAATTGATTTTAACTCAAATTTCAGTTAAAATATGAAGAAGTCTAAAAGACGTCTACCAGTATGGACGCCATTTAGAGTTTATTCCTATTTTGACGTTTAAATTTGAATTTTAATCAGTTGATTAATTAGCTAAAAGGCATCTGTCAGGTACGACGCGTTTTAGGTTTCCTAAGCTATTTCTACCTCTCTTCCGGATGTTTATCCTTATCTTAATTAGTGTAAGAGACGTCTATACATGTAGACGCGTTTTAGCTAATACAGATAAAGATAAGTTTTTCCTGGATATTTATCTTTATCTTAATCAATCTGAAAGGCGTCTTTAATAGTTGACGCGTTTTAGATAATTACAGATAAAGATGAATTAATCTGTATTTATTTGTTGGTTAAAATAGATAAATCCCAAATTTTTCCATGTAAATCCGCGGACGCAGAAGAAGTCTATAAATACCTTGCATCTTGAAAGTTAAAAAAAAGAGAAGTTAGAATCAGAGTTAGTGATTGAAGATCGAAGCAATGACGTCCAAACGCTGAAGTGCTGTTGTTTCCAGAAGCCGGCGTCTGTTCTTCGTCCATTCTTCATCCAATTCAAGGCTTCATCTATTCGGCATAAGTTTTTCAATTCATTTATACACCTTTTCATATTTGCATCTTCATCAATTTTACATTCTTCATCACATCACTTCATGCAACACACACAACACCAACATCATTTTCAAAACCTATTTGATAAAGGGGTTTCAAAGACCATCCCAACAAGTGAGTCTTCTATTTAGTTGCATGTTTAAAACTTTGATTAGAATGGATACTATTTTTGCCTGAATTCTCATTGTTTCTTCATTCTTCTTTCTATTTCTTGCAAGGAATGAAGGAGAATCAAGGAAGGAAATCAATAGCAAAATCACAAGAACTGTAGACGATCCTCAACTTCAACCTCAACAGCAAGAACAAAGAAAAGGAAGGGCTCTCTTTCTTCAGCCGGCTGAAGAGGGGAAATCAAGGACTCAACATCTCCCACGTTTAAACAGGTAGGCGATCAAAAACTTTCTTTTGGAGCTTTTAAGTCAAAAGTTTCTGGCGATCACTTCACTTAGTTTTTTTTTAATAGGTTTATTTTGCACTTAAACAACATAGATTTTTCATGATAATCACACACTCATTCTAAGCACTCACAGCTTTTTTGGCGATCACGGTGGGACTTGGTCTCGCCATCTTTTAATTCTTTGTTTTTTGCTATCATCAATCGGACACCCACGGTGCACCACTTGTGTCTCTCGACACATCCTCACCAATTGGTGAGTGTTTTTAGTTTAGTTAATTTCCTACGTGCACCACGTGCACACCCAGTGGCAAGATCTTGCCCTCCTGTTGATTAGTTAAAAAGCTGTTTTTGTGATGAAATGCTGAGTGATTGATTGATATCTTAGTTGTTTAGTTGCTAAAATCATCCTGTTAAAATCTGAAACAAAAAATCTTGCATGAACTGATTATTTACTGTTTTTATCCTGTTTAAGGAGGAATCAATCCAGAAATTCCTCTTGGAAAACTGGTTCTGCGACTTGAAAGCATCCAGGAACAGCGACGCATTTTAAACCGCGTCATCTATCCCAGATGCCTTTCAGTCTTATTTCTCTGTTGTCCGCAATCTGAACTTCTGCGAAAAATTAAGACTCTGTTTGAAAGGCGTCGACCACCATTGACGCGATTCAGGCACTTTCTTATTTCTTCTTCAGTTCTCAGATTTTTGTGATCTGTGTGCTAATTACCAATTATGTATTAAGCATTAGAGGCCATCCAGGCTGCAGGTCATACGCATTGAGGCTAATACCCTCCTTTTCTTAGGAACACTCCACTTGACGTCATCAGCTCTCTCTGATTGGGTTGTTCCCTTGATCAGACTAGAGAAGTTGGCGTTGAGACCTCCGTAAGTCCCCAAAAACAAGGTACTCCTCCTTGATCATCGGGCTGGTTGTACCAGTTGAAGTCCCGGTTAGATTCCATAAACGTTGTGAGAGAAAGCCATAGAGCATAACGGTGGATATTGAACTGAAACTAGGATCCTGTCCCTTGAGCGAATTTGTGGTTTAATTAAATCCAAATAACTCAACAAGGAATCTTAAAATCACGCTAAACATCCACTTGTTTGTTTATATCTCTGTACAACTTGTTTGCCAATCCTTGAAAAAAAGGATCTAACATCATGCTGCTCCGATCGGGCAGGGACTTGAGTGTGGCTCCAGACGCCATGATTAACTACGAGGGAGATGCTAATGCCCCTCGCGATTCCGATTACAATTATGAGAGCGGGAGAGATGCTGATGCCTCCCGTAATTCTGTCCCCGTTCCGATTCGACATGATGGGAACGTCCGGACCCCTCTTTTTCACCCCCATGAGCAATATCCTGATCCTCCCCCGCATGAGTATGCGATTCCCAATCCCATTCTCGAAGGAGACATGAATCAAAATGATCCCTCGTCCTCTGATCCTTCGGATCTCGTCAATGCTTTGGGAGTTCTTGCCTCCCGTCTGGACCCTCAGCAGTTCGAGGCGATCCAGTCCATTCTGAAGGGGAAGGCACCCACGCAACCTGTTGAGCCGAACCCTGTGGCTCCCCCTGCCATCCCTCAACAACCTCCTCTTCATCCTCCTTACATTCACCAGGCCATGGAGGGCCTTCATATCACTTTTCGGCTAGCTGGGCCACAACTTTCATCTTCTAGGCAACCGGCTAGACCACTAACGCCTGCTTATCAAAATGCCCTCGGGCATGGCGGAAGCTCTACCGGACCTACCCTTTACTGTCCTCCTTGTCCGACGTACTCTAGGCAACAGGCCTATCAAGTACCTCCACCTCCTCCTCCTCCCCAGGCAGATCTGACAACGCAAGCGTTGCTGGCGAAGATGGAGCGCATGGATGAACAATTCAACAACCACCAGAAGATGATGGGGGTTAAAGCTGCACCAGATATCAATTTACCGAGCCTGCCAGTGTTCCACCTGCCACCCTCCGAGATGCCAGCGTACCGGAAGTACAACGGTACTGGTAACCCCTTCACCCACCTGAAAGAGTTTATGTACGAATCATCCTTCTGGCAAAACGACAAGAGGTCGTTGGCCTTTTTGTTCAGGAGATCTTTAGAGGGACCAGCCCTTGAATGGTTCTTTTCCTTGGAACCCTCCGAAGTAGAGGACTATGGTATTGTTTATCGAAAATTCATTCAACGATACCAAGACAGAGTCGCACCCTCCTTGTCCATCACTGACCTCATAGCAGAGAAGATGAAACCTGATGAAGAGTTTGTCGGTTTTGCCGACAGATGGCGAGGCTTGGCCAAGAAAGTGAAAGATCACTTGTCCGAGTCGGAGCAAGTGAAGATGCTGATTTCTAATGCCACGCCCCAGTTCAAACTAGTCCTCTCCCTGAACAATCTGACCAGCATGGCAGAGCTCTATGAAAGAGCACGGTACTGTCAGAATGCCTTCAAGGACGCTACGTTTTCTAGCGTCTTTGATCCTCACAGACCTAGCAAGCCTCCACCTCGGAAGCCTGCAGTGCTAAATGCTCCCAGCACAGGTCCAACTACTAAAGGCACGCTCTCTCATGAGCAAGTCAGCAGCATGAACAACAATTCGCCCCAGTTCGTGAGGAGTCAGCAGCAGTACCAGAGGCCACCGCAGCCGAACCAGCAGGGGTATAGGCAGCAGCCGAACCCTCAGTATCAGCAGCCCCAATATCAGCGGTCCCAGCAGCCGAACCAGCAACAGCCACAGCAGCTGCCACAACGGCAATTGTAGTATCAGCAGCCACAACAACAGCAGTATCAACAACAACAGCAATATCAGCTGCGCGCACCGCCAGTATATCATAATGTCCCTCCTCCTGCTGACTACAATCAGCAGAGAAGACCTCCAGGCCCAAAGAGGGTAGAATACCCAGTCCTCCCAGAATCTTTGGCAGACATTTTCAGCGCCCTAATGGCAGCTAATGCCTTAGTCTTGCCAAGAGAAAAGGCAGTTTGGCCTCAGAATGCCGACACGTCTAGGTATTGCTACTTCCATAGGCAACCTGGGCATACTATTGACACCTGCTTCCAATTTAGAGATTATATTCATGATCTCAACGAGCAGGGCGGCATAGACTGGGAAGAAATGAAAAAATACATATCAGCCCTGAAGGCAAGAAGACCACAGCAGTAGCAGCAGCAGCAGCAGCAAGTAAGACCACCAGTACAAGCAGCACCACTACCAAACATGGGCACAGTGCAGAACCCGCTCCCGGAGCACCAAAACCAAAACCAGGTTGCCCCTATCTTGACAAGCAGCCAGTCTGAGGCAGACCGTGGGCAACAGTGGAGAATAGAGGACTCTTCCTCTATTTATTCGACGGGTCATGTTCCAAGTACCGCAGAACAACCACCACGCCGCACCATCCACATACCCAGACCACTGCCCATTACCATCACCCCTCTACCGACACCCGCGCATCGCTCCCCGCACTCAGTAACCCGTTACCACCACCCGCTTTCCTCAAGCCCATTACGCCCCACACTACTACGCCTCCACCATATAACCCACCGCAAACCAATTACGCAACCCTCCTACCATCCAGACCACTACTACGCGTACCATTTCATACTTCACCCGCTACCACTACCACCTACCCATCCACCATTCAACCATCCAAACCGCTACTACGCGTACCATTCCCCACTTCGTCCACACCAATCACTTACCCATCCACCATCCAACCGTCTAAACCTTTAATCCGCCCCACGCCATCACCACCTAACCCCACGCCATTACCTACATACCAACACCCCGCATCACCTACACCATCCAACTCTGCGGTACTCAAAGTGTCACCCGGATCTTCCACGGTTGAGGAACATACGCTCCGGAGTGGAAGAATTTTCAACAAAGTATTTCCTCAATCAACAGTTAGAGACGGCCCCTCACAGCCGACAGAGGAAGCACACAATGAAGAGAGTGGACCAAGCACTCAATATGATTTGTTGAAACATCTGGACCGAACACCGGCACGGATCTCCATACTTGAACTGATCAAAAGATCGAAGAGTCACCAAGAAGCCTTGATGGAATATTTGCAGAAGGTGATGGTCAACGAGGACGTGCCGGTAGAAAAGATTACAGCACTATTAGTTCCTCAGGGGGATCAGCCCTCCATTACATTTCATACATCGAAACTAGCACCGCCAGCAGCCAGAAGCATGGCTCTGAGCATCACGGTCAACATTTGCAAGAAGGCCGTGGATGCATGCCTGTTGATACAGGGGCTTCAATCAATGTCTTACCTCCGAAGACCCTAGAGCTGTGCGGTGTGCCCAAGGAGAAATGGCTGCCTAGCCCCATCTCTGTGACAACATATGATAACTCCACCCGTTCCCCTCTGGGAATGGTTTATTTGAAAGTGGAGCTAGGCCCTGTAAGTCATGCAGAGGTCGAATTTCACATTCTGAAAATCGACCCTTCTATAAATGCCATTTTGGGTCGTCCTTACATAAAAACTCTTGAGGCGATTCCCTCCACGAATCACCAATGCCTCAAATTTCCCTTCAAAGGACGAATTATCAAGGTGACGAGCATGCCGATCCTTGCTGCTGCTCATACTTTGAATGTTAAATCTACTGCTTTACCTGGCCGACAACCCTTTCTGTCGGTATTACAGGTTTACCATCTAGTGGCTGATCCTCTGAAAGTCGCCACTATTTCTCCTTACCCGTTAAATGCCATAAAAAGGGGGAAGTGCATGAGTACCCCAGGATGGAGAATTATGATGAAAAATGGCTATCAGCCTGGAAGAGGTTTGGGCACACAATTACAAGGCAGGACCACTCCTGTCAAAGATCACCGAGGAGCACCCGAAAGTGGCCTGGGCTATAGGCCAAGAAAACTGAAACAAGATATGGTTCAGCCAGTAGAAAATGAAGATGGTCAGAAAGTCTGGGAGATAATGTCTACACCGCCCAAGGAAGGTCGAGATCCCCTAACATGGACCCTATATACTCATTTTGTAAAGGGGCCCATAATTAGCCATGACAACACGGTGGTCATTACTTCGTGTTTTGACTTCCATAATATATATGGGAGAGACTTGGCCAGGTATTGCTCGGAACTACTTACGTACCAATCCTTGGAGGCTCTGCGGCCTATGAAGAGGAGAAAATTCCATGACCCTGAATGTGAATGGTACAGGTGGTTCGATCTAAGAGACATCTACATTGCACTGAACAGACTGTTTCTAGATCCTGCAGAACCCAAGTGGCCGCCGCAGATTGATGAGCTGATTGAAAGTCCTGGTGCTATCTTTGACAAGAGGATATTGCTGTCGGAAGAGACCGATGAGGGGGAGCCAGATGACCCCTATGAAGCTGGCTACACCACAGATCTGCTCTGGAGGGGGACATATCCTTCTCATGTTTTCTTGCTCCATACTTTGTTTCGCACATTGCTCTTGACCCCGACTTGGTCGCAGGTCATTATTGAAGATATTACACGGGCTCTGCCCGTTATGATTACTCTGTCCCCTCGGGACCTCATTCCACCACCTCCACTTGATCTAGAGAGGATGTATGATTTGATCTGGGACATACTGCTGTATGATCCTCCTAACCCTTTGGCCTTAGTGCCACTTCCTCCGTCTAATTCTCCTTCTATTTATATTCATTCATGTTTTATGCTTGACTCCTCCACTGTCCAAAAAAAAACGCCAATTTGGCAACAAATTCTTCCCAGATCCTCATTGAGGAAACTTCTTACTTGTCCGATCACACCCCATTGCGCGGGTCTTTCGGTCAAGATTCTCTCCTAGATCTACTCTGCCCCTCCCCTCGGGAGGATTCTCCTGTATTTCCACTTGTATCCCAGGATTTCCATCCTGCTTCATCTTCATTAGGTTATAATAGGGAGTTTAGTGAAGTTAGGCAGTCTAGTTCTAGGCAGGTCAGTCAGGTTAGGAAGTCTAGGAAGTCTAAGGGTAGGCAAATTCCAGATAGATACCTCTAGGACTTAGCTGATAGATGCTCTTCTTGCTCTTTAATCCCTCAGTTCTTAGAAAATCCAATTCAGATGCCAGAAGACTGTATGAACGATGATTCAGTCAATGATGGGTATGGGGTGTATGAGTTAGTACATGAAAAGGACCCCATTATTGAAGATGAGGAAGATGACGAGGACGCGGCTGAGGCATATGCCAGTGGAGTGAAGAGATTCGATGAACCCTCAGCTGCCGTAGAAGAGCCCACCAAAGAAATCAATTTAGGGACTGAAGACGAACCTAAGGTTGTCCTCGTCAGCAAAAATCTTTCTACAGAGGATGAGAAGGCAATGGTACAAGTACTTAAGGACTATAAGGACACTTTCGCCTGGAGTTATGAAGATATGCCAGGGTTAGCCTCTTCTTTAGTTGAACATAGGTTGACGTTAAAGGAAGGAGCTAGCCCTGTCAAGCAGAAATTAAGGCGATTCCACCTACAAATGGCTCTAAAGATGAAGGAAGAGGTTGACAAATTACATAAAGCCAAATTTATTAGAGTTTTCCTTTATCCACAATGGGTGGCCAACATAGTCCCGGTTATGAAGAAGGACGGAAAGGTCAGAATTTGCATTGACTTCCGTGATCTGAACCGGGCGTGTCCTAAAGATGATTTTCCATTGCCTCATATTGACGTACTCATTGATAACACCGCTGGCTATGAAACTTTATCGTTTATGGACGGATTTTCAAGATACAATCAGATTAAGCTGGCATAAGAAGATCAAGAGAAGACGTCATTCACTACACCTTGGGGAACATACTGCTATGTCGTCATGCCATTTGGATTGAAGAATGCTGGAGCCACTTATCAGAGGGCTATGATGGCAATATTTCATGACATGATGCACATAGATCTGGAAGTGTATGTGGATGATTTATTGGTTAAATCTAAGACAAAGGCTGAGCATGCCAAAGTTTTGGCAAGGGTATTAGAGAGATCGAGAAAGTATCAGTTAAAGATGAACCCCAAGAAGTGTGTATTCGGGGTATCTTCAGGAAAATTACTTGGATTCATCGTCAGCAAACGGGGAATTGAGATCGATCCCAACAAGGCGAAGGCTATCAGAGAAATGCCACCTCCCAAAAACTTGAAGGAGTTGAGAGGATTAATCGGGAGGTTGCAATTTATTCGCCGTTTTGTCTCCCAGCACTCACAAAGGTGTAAGCCGTTTTACGAGCTTACCAAGCCGGGAGTCAAATTCGATTGGGACGATAAGTGTCAGGAGGCATTCGATGGATTAAAGAACTATTTAGCAAGTCCTCCTGTTTTGAGATCACCATCTCCAGGCAAACCATTGATACTTTATATTTCTGTCCTGGATGATGCAGTGGGGGTTATCCTAGCACAAGAGGATGAAGAAGGAAAAGAAAGGGCAGCCTACTATCTCTCTAAACTTCTCAACCCCACTGAACAGAGATATATAGCGATGGAGAAAACATGTGCAGCATTGGTCTGGGTTGTTCAGAAATTGAAGCATTATTTTCTGGCCCATGAAGTCCATCTCATCACTAGGATGAATCCGATCAAATTTCTTCTGGAGAAATATGTTCTTACTGATAGGTTAGCGCGATGGCAAAGCTTTCTATCTCAATTAGATATCATTTACATTCAACAGAAAGCGATCAAGGGCTATGCCATAGCGGAACATCTCGCCCATCATCCCCTTCCTCGATTTGATCTAGTGCAATCAGAGTTTCCGGATGAGGAACTGATGTCCGTAAATCAAATCAGAGATGATATGTGGACTCTGCATTTTGACGGAGCTCTGAATTCTCATGGAAAGGGGATCGGTATCGTTCTGTTATCACCTGAAGGTGTCACCATTCCACAAGCCTTTCAGCTCGACTTTCCAGTCACTAACAATATAGCTGAATACGAGGCACTCCTTGCTGGCCTCGAGGCTGCTTATTTCCATGGTGCCACTAAACTCAGGATTGTGGGTGATAGCCAACTGATTCTTCGCCAAGTGCTGACCAAGTATCGAACTCTCGATCGCAAACTCAAGCCTTATCAAGAACTTATTTCTGCTTATTCAAAGCTTTTCACGAAATTGATCTTTGTCCATGTCCCTAGGAATCAGAACATCTTGACTGATGCTCTAGTTTCATTGGCATATTTTCTTGATTTTCCAATCAGCAAGCAATCCGAATCAATCATAGTTCACCCGCCGTGAAAGACCCTTCATTTCTTAGAACTAAGGAGAAGTTGCTGAAGAAAGTCAGAGATGGAGATATCATGGAAAAGAGAGAAATCATGTTGATGGAGCTGTTAGAAGAGATGGATGATGAACAGAAGCCATGGTATTATGAAATTGCCAAATATTGTGAAGATCAATCATATCCTGAGGAAGCTACAACTGAGGAGAAGAGAGCTATCAGGAGACTTGCTCAACGATACACCATAGTTGGAGGAGCATTGTACAAGAGAGGTTTTGATGGAGTTCTTCTGAGATGTCTAGACGAAGATGAGCTTTGGAAGGTTATGGAAGGAGCTCATAATGGAGTTTGTGGTGGCCATGTCAATGGACAGATGCTAGCAAAGAAGATCCTTAGACAAGGATTTTATTGGCCAACCATGGAAGAAGACTGTGTAGGATATGTCCGTAGGTGTGCTAAGTGCCAACTTCACGCCGACAAAATTCATTCTCCTGCATCTTCACTCCATCCTGTTTCTTCCCCATGGCCTTTCTCCATGTGGGCTTTCGACATTATTAGACCCCTTGGTAATCTAGATTCCGGCATCAAGCAAAAATCTTTCATTCTCACGGCAACGGAATACTTCACCAAGTGGGCAGAAGTTGAAGCATACGTGGAAATCAAAGCATCAACCGTCTGCAAGTTCATTATGAAGAACATCATCACCCGATTTGGAATTCCAAGTACCATCGTCACCGACAACGGACCGCAGTTCGTGTCACAAGAATTGAAGGACCTCTGCAACAGGTATAGAATTGCATTGCATCATTCCTCTCCTTATTATCCGCAAGGCAATGGCCAAGCAGAGGCAACTAATAAGACTTTGATAAAAATCATCAAAAAGACGTGCAAATCTAACAAATTCGCAGACTGGCCAAAAAAATTGGTTGAGGCTCTATGGGCTTACCGAACTTCAATCCGCACGCCCACTGGGCAAACTCCTTATTCCTTAACATTTGGAATGGAGGCGGTAGTTCCATACGAGATCCTTATACCGTCATTAAGAGTACAATTGATAATGAATTTTCCATTGATGAACATCGTTCAGCACTCCTTGCTCAATTGGAACTCTTAGACGAGAAAAGATGGTCAACTGCTAATCATGCAAAAGTTTATCAAAATAGACTAGCACGTTTTTATCAAAAGAAAGTCATTGAACGTAAGTTCAAAGTCGGTGAAATGGTCGTCAAAAGGATTTTTGTAAAACCTGGTGATTCACGTTCTAAGCTCCAACCCAATTGGGAAGGACCTTACGTTGTATCGCATGCTTTTCCTGGTAATGCTTATCGTCTTGTTAATGCAAAAAGAGAAGAGCTAACTCATCCCTGGAATGGTTTACATCTTAAGAAATACTACCCTTAGGTTAAAGAGTCGATCAGCATGGTACAAAGACCAGTGGAATCAGAAAATTTATAAACTCAAATTTCCTTATTAGTCTGGATAATTTAACTTCAAACTCATTACTACACACACTGACACGTTTGATTTGTGAGTAACAAGAGATGCCAAGTCCTAAGGAATACCGAAAGCTTGACTAAAAGTATAAAGTACAAATCATTCGTTTTAAAACAAAAAATTTGTTTTACACTCGGCCCATGATGTCGGAACGAGGCTTAGAATAGATTACCAAGAATACCCGTCATCTTAGTAGGAGGCCGTCATAAAAAAATGGGGGAGATCCGTCCCGAAAAAAAAGATAAAGAAAAGCAAAAGCAAAAGGCAAAATCCAAATGTCAAATTAAAAAGGTCATCACATTACAAACGTTACATCAAGGCCATGAAATGACATGAAAGGGAACGCAAGGTCGATAAATACTCCGGAAAGAAAATGACCGAACCCCAACGGATGCTAGGGTAGGAAAGGAATATCTTTTTAAGTCTCCGTAACCTTCTCATGGGCTTTCTAAACTTATTCTCCCTTTCTTTCTAAAGAGGCGTACTCCAAACTTAAGGAATGGCTTAGATTGACTAAGGGTCAAATCATCAAATGGGATCACGAAAGGAAACACAAGTTCAAACACGATGGGTTTAAGTTAAATTGTTAAAGAACAATTTGGAAATTAAGTTAATAAATGAATATGATCTTTTGATCTGAGTACCATGCTGATCTTTTAGTCAAAAATCAAAAAAAAATGTATATGCCAAAAATCCAAAAAAAATACATATGTCAAAAATAAAAAAAAATACATATGTCAAAAAAAAAAAAATACATATGTCAAAATCCAAAAAAAGTATATATTTCAAAACTTAAACAAAAATGAATATTTCAAAACAACAAAAATATTTCAATTAGCATTTGCTTATTGCATTTGGTGTGTATCATTCTTTTTATTTTTCAGTGAGCATCTGTCTGCTTGCATGTTGCATTTTGCTTAAGTTTGTTTATAGTTCAATTACCTTTGTTGATAAAGGCTATGCCCCTTGACCATTTATTGAAGGAAAAAATTAATCGACTATTTGGTCAGGCAAGGGGCTAAGCCTAAATAGATACTTAACCTGTTTGTTAAGTGATGAACAGGATGCAAGACAAACACAGGAACACAAGATTGGAGCCCAAAAGTTTTTTGTACATCATCAAAAGGTGTTTTGTACATGATACACAGAAGAAAAGAAAATACATGAGCCCTCAAGGCTGGCTCTCCCCTCCGCCCTCATCAAGCTGGCTCTGTGCCTTGTCGGGCGCATCCGGTGCTGGTCCTCGGTTGGGAGGTGGAGGTGGCCCCATCGTGCTCGGCCCTGCCTGGCCGGAAGACATGGTGACACTGGCAGTGAAAGCACTCGTCAAACCACGCTCCTAAGCACGCTGTCGAGCACGCCTGTACCTCTCCTCCACACTCCGGCGCTCGTGCTCAGCAATGCCCAACTGAACTCGGAGAGAGGCCATCTCTGAATCCATCTTCTGCCGCTCCAACCGCTCTCTCTCCCTCTCCTCGGTAATGAACCCCAGTCGAGAATGAAGGTGCGAAAGCTCTCGAGGAAGATCTGCAGTGGAGAGACGGGCCACCTGCCCCTCCAAAGCTCGAATACGCGCAGCATCAGCTTCGGCACGAGCAGCTGCAGCACGGGAACGCTCCAGCTCCGCTTCAGCCCTCTGAAGGGCTTCATGAAGCTCAGCGACCTGAGGAGAAGCCACTGTTAGTCCAAGGCAATCAAGTAATCAAAATCAAATTCAGAAGTCAAAAGGAAAGAACTTACCCGAGCAGCGCGATCCTCCTCCGCAAGAGAAGCTCGGTGGATAGCGGAGGCGAGCTGGCTCTGGAGGTCAGCCAGAGCAGCCTCGTGGGCGGCAGAAGAAGTGGACGAGGAAGCTCCATAAGAGGGGGGAGCCGCCTGGGTGTAGACGGCTCGCTGCACCAAGAGACAACCGTCAGTGTTAATCGCCAAAACAATTAATTAATCAAAACACGAATTCATAAACATGCATACATACCAGGTCAAATAATTCTTTCTGGACCTGCTCTAGCTGGGCCTCCGCGTCATATAGGCGGGCCAGGAGGTCGATGATGACCACGTCACGTACATCATGCATATCACACATACATACATTCACCAAATATAAGAAAAGATAATAATAAAATTAAAGACGCATAAAAGCATACTTACATCGAGTGGTCGGAGGAGCCGAAGCTGATCGGCGTAATGGGCCCGGTACTGTTGGAGATAGGCCTCGCTACTCTCCGCCCGTGACTCCACCCGTACGCCTCGACGGTGCCAGTCCTCGTATTGCTCCGGGAACTTGGCACGCCAGTCGGTAAGGGCTTGCTTGCCCCTCATGCTCCTCCCGACGCCCTCTGGGACCTCCTCGTCGATCCATTCCTGGTGGAGGCCCAGGGTCCTCACCACGAGCCGGAGGCGGAGGGGCTCGATCTCGTTCATGCAGTGCAGCCACATCTGCCTGCCGAACCTCCTCCTGCCAGCCGTCACCCACGGCTGACCCTCCTCGCCCATGCCCAAATACGGGCGCCAGATCACCTGCATATAGGTTAAGTGCATTCATATAAATAACTTGCATTTAGTGAATAAAAGATTGCATTTAATAAGATTGAACAAGTTAAAGACTCACCAGTAACTCGGGGTAGTCAAGGAACTGACGGCGGAGGGCCGTCAGCTGATGGTGCTGAGGAGCGGTGTCCACGATTGGCTGCCAACGGCAGGCCAACGGGACAGCCCCAAGTCTCGCAATCCGTGCTCTGCCGAGCAGGAAGTAATGATAACTCTACACCTGCATTCATGGACATATAGGTTAGTAAAGCATCATATCATATTGCATATCATAAACAAATAATAAAATAACTTAATACCTGAAGGAACGGCGAGAAGCCGCTGACGATGGTCTCACGGTCCGGCGTGACCGCGGACAAATCGGCGAACAGGTGGGCCAGAAGGGCCGCACCCCATGCATACTCTCCTAAGCTATCTAAATCATCTAGCAAATAAAGAAACCTACAATGAATATGGTCGCCCTTCGTACCGAAGACCAACCGACAAAAGAAAAAGACTAAAAAGACTCTAAGCTGCCTATCTACCTCCTCCCCTTGACTAGGGTCACTACAGTATACGGCGGAGGATGACTCGGCTAATCTATCTCTGAATTCCTCCCGGGTCTCATCAGACCGACGCCGGGGCTCATCCAGTCCTAGGGCAGCCTCTACCTCTACCCTGGGGACCATCCTAGACTCTTTGCCTAGGCTGGACACCTCTATTCCTAGCAATGCCTCCGCCAATCCTCGGTAATCGGGGTAAGTCACCCCGCTGACCGATCGGCCCTCTACCCTGAGGCCAGTGATCTTGGCCACATCCTCTAGGGTGGGGACCATATGTCCCCACGGCATTAGGAAAGTACGGCTTTCCGCATGCCACCTCTCCCGCAGCGCCTGCAGGAGGACCAGGTCAAGCCAAAATGGCTCGATGTCTAAGACCTCGCCGAATCCCATCCAGCGCAGGCGCGCCTTCTGGAAGTCCGGGAGTCCCCTATATGCTCCTATAACTAGGTCCCATGAAATCCTGGACCTCATCACTCCCTGCAAATAAAAAAAAAAAACATAAACATAGGGTCAGCAATAATTAAAACAGAATTAAAACAGTTCTGTTTTGAAAGGCGTCAGCACATATGGACGTCTTTTGAAACACATCCACAGGGACTGACGCAATTCACTTCCATTTTCTGCCTAATTAAAATTCGGAATTTGACCTTGAACGATGTCGGCCCAGTGTGACGCCTTTTGAATGGCGTCACCTGGTCTGGACGCCTTTCAAGACCCGATTCCGGGTTCTTGAGAGAACCCCTTTCTCCTCTATTTTCTTCACCTCATTCAAACCATAGAACACTCACCGTGTGGAGGTCGCCCTCCTCTTCTTCTTCCACGACTACGGGTGCCGGTGGAGGGATTTCTTCCTCCAAGAACGCCGCCGCCTCGGCGAGCGCCGCCGGCACCTCCTCGGGGGCTTCTTCCTCGTGCCTCCGCCATCTCTTAGCCAAAGCCTTGACCTTTCTAGAGCCTTCACCACGCTCTATAGTCAAGAGGGAGAATTTTTGAGAGAGAAAGAGAGATCGCCGGTCGCCGAAGCTCGAGAGGATTGAAGAGAGAGAAAGTAAGGAGAAAAGTGAGGAAGAAAGGGGGCCTTCGCGGGTCTGTAAACAGAAAGGTAAAAGGCGTCGACTCAGATAGACGCGTTTTAGGGCGCATAAGTTGAGGCGGCAAAGACAACTGTTTGAAATTGATTGAAAGGCGTCGACAAAGGCTGACGCGTTTCAGGTTACCGCCAATTCTGGTCAGAGCCGTACGCAGCATGATGATGAAAGGCGTCTGATCGTCAAGACGCGTTTTAGGAGATTAATCACGGGATTAATGGCAGAATCCTGAAAAAAGTAGGAGAGAGAATTGAAAGGCGTCGGGAATGAAAGATGCAATTTAAGGCTAAATCAGGGTTTTTGAGGATTAAATTGTATTTCTGGAAATTGAATTATGATTGAAATGCGTCTTTCTGAGTGGACGCGTTTTGCATTAACAGAACCCGAACTGTCATATTTTCAGAAAAAATCTAGTTTTTGCTAAAGGAAAAATCATGGGCACATCACAGGAAGTTAAGGAAAGATTTCAAGGCATGAAAAATCATTCTTTATTCAAGAAATCTTTTATTACATCATAAAGAAAAGAGAAAGAGGACATTTAAGGAAGAATTTCATGAAGACCTTTGAGGTAAGGAAATTTCAATCCTCTATCTCTATCTTTAGAGGATTTTACACGATAACTGAAGCCAAGGTTCCATAAAGTAGTGATAATTTCTATAGCTTCATAGTCTTCGTCGGATTCCAAGGCACGCTTCTTGATCAGGGATGTGAAGGAGAACTCGGGGAATTCACGACGGCCCAAGCTAAGTTGAGTAAGGCACCGATGGGGATTGTATAACACAAACTCGGTGGCTCCAATCAACTTGAGATCCGCTCCCGCTGTACGGCCTACCCAAACAGGCTTTCCAACAAGAGCGAGTGGAGACGAGTCAAATATGTCGGATGTCATGAGCTTCAGATACTCCCTCCAATCGGCCCGAGTCTTGAGCTTTGGGACTTTATTGACCATGTGCTCGTTGAACTTTACAATGTTGGCAATGCAATGGATTGGGCTATTCAAGTAAATTTGAGATGGTCTTGGAGGCACCTTCTTGCAGTACTCGAATTTAAAGTGAAGTTCAACCCATAAGGCAAAGAGTAACATGCACCCGTAGGGAGGACGACCCACAGATGCCGCAGAAAGCCCGCTATAAAGATATGCCAAGAGTGCAGTGCTAATGGATTTACCTTCGAAGATTGTGCAAATAGCACTAACCTGATCATCTTCTAAGATGTTGTCCTGCGCAGGGAAGAATAGAGCACCGGCAAGACATGTGACGAAAGCTTTCGTCACATCCTCCGCTTCGTCCTCCCTTAGATCATTGATTTCGTATAGAGTCTACTCAGCAAGCTTTGCAAGATTGATTCCCTTTTTGGTAAGGCATCCTTTAGCCTCTGAAGGATCCTTCATGATTGATGTCAACAATTGTTGACCGGTGATTTTCTCTCTTGTTAAAGCCATCTTATCTTTGGTTTTTGGGAGACCCAATAGAAGCTCTGCCTCCTCCAAAAGAATAGTGCATTCAAAGTCTTGGAAGAAGAACGTATGAGTTTGGGGATGCCACCATTCGATCAAGGCACCTATAGCCGCCCAATCTACGTTCGAGCTCTTGTAGTTTTTGGCAAGCACCACTAAACCTTGAATATTCCACTTGGAGATGAAAACTTGCATGGAAAGCTTAACACTTTTTGCAAGTTTACGAATCCAAGGGAGAGAAGTGAATTTTCTCGGGCCAGGAAACATGGGGTAATTCTGAAAACAAAAGAACAAGATCAATTGAAGAACATGAAAGAACAAGAAGAAGAATTGAAGGGAAGTTGATTTAACTTACTTGAAGATTGGGATCCCTTCCGTTGAGGTGATTCTCCACGTCGGAGATCTTCTCTAGCGACATCTTCATCCTCTTGTTTGAAGAATCCATCCTCTTTTTCGGAGTTCTTCCTTCTTGAAGCTTGGGAACCTTGGAAACTTTGAAGAAACCTTGAAACTTTGGAAGAAAATTCAACCTAGGATCTTTGGATTATGGTAGGATTGCTTGGGAACAACCTAATGGTGTTTATATAGAAAGAATTGCGATCCTAGAAAGACTTTTTCGGATTGGAAAAGGGATGTGCATTGGTAGAGTTGGAATCCGAGTAGAGAACAACCAGAAACCTGTTTCTGTGAGTAAAAGGCGTCGAGGGACAACGTCGCGTTTCAATGTTGAATGGCGTCTGCGCGACACGACGCGTTTTAGTTTTTCTGTGATTTACCCGAAATTCTGTGATTTTTTATACTTGTTTAGAATTATTAATAATTTTGATTGCAGGAAATTCAAGAAAACCTAAGTAAAGCTGGAAATATCAAGAAGATCCCACTGTGGGAGTCAAGAAGTCCTGACCGTGGCTAAAAAGACGGTTATTTCTACCCTTCTACTATTTCATGTAATTATTGTGTATCATTATAATTATTATATGTTAAATATTTATTAGAGTATGTCAAGGACCTTGTGGTTTTGATAAAACTGGAATTTGAGTTCCCTTTCAACAAAAACAGTGATGATTCCAGAGGATTCTTAATCGCACGGATAGGCCGTTAGATTGTTAATTAGTGAGGACGATGGTTCCACTTTTGTGAAACGGTGCGTGGATAAACGAGCTTCGGCTTAGTACTGAATTACAAGAATTTGTGTCTTGACTCATTAATGACAATTTAATAATATTATCCTTGATTAATTTATATTTTATTTGACTTTATATTTTTCTTTTAAGCCCAGCATGCATCATATAGGACTTTGAAATCATTGTGATAAAAATTAATTGCTGATTAAGTTTCAGACCATTAAATCAAATAATTCAAACATGATATGAAATATTCTATTCTGAATTGAGTATCTTGATTATCTTTGAGGCTCGCTTGAAGATATCATTGGAATTATATCCTTTCTTAGATTCTTTATCCAATATTTCTTGTTTTCTTTTAAGATCCATCATGGTTGCAGCACGTCCACATTGGCTGGCAAACGCTCCCTATGATGAAACCTACAGTGTCTACGACCTGGGGTACTTCCCACTCCGAGGAGGTTGATCGACTTTATTTTATTTCCTTGTCTACCTCATCCAGACAGGATTGATTCCATTGATCTCCTTAAACTATCTTCATCGATGATTTTGAGAAAAATTATAATCATGTGATGTTAAGAGCGTGTCTCATCACACCTTGGCATCACCTTTTCAGTACATTCCATTTCATTTCACTCCCTTGCAAAGACGATGCCAAGGTGAGGCAGCTGTAGACACGCTAATTTTGACGTCATTTCGAGTAAATTTCATATCATATAATAATGCCTCAGAATGGTCTGATATTTAATCATTGATTAATTTTTATTGATCTTTTAAGTGTCGGGTTTAACAGACATGTTTAAGTTAATCAATTAAATTGATTTTAACTCAAATTTCAGTTAAAATATGAAGAAGTCTAAAAGACGTCTACCAGTATGGACGCCATTTAGAGTTTATTTCTATTTTGACGTTTAAATTTGAATTTTAATCAGTTGATTAATTAGCTAAAAGGCGTCTGTCAGGTACGACGCGTTTTAGCTTTCCTAAGCTATTTCTACCTCTCTTCCGGATGTTTATCCTTATCTTAATTAGTGTAAAAGACGTCTATACATGTAGACGCGTTTTAGCTAATACAGATAAAGATAAGTTTTTCCTGGATGTTTATCTTTATCTTAATCAATCTGAAAGGCGTCTTTAATAGTTGACGCATTTTAGATAATTACAGATAAAGATGAATTAATATGTATTTATCTGTTGGTTAAAATGGATAAATCCCAATTTTTTCCATGTAAATCCGCAGACGCAGAAGAAGTGTATAAATACCTTGCATCTTGAAAGTTAAAAAAAAGAGAAGTTAGAATCATAGTTAGTGATTGATTATCGAAGCAATGACGTCCAAACGTTGAAGTGCTGCTGTTTCCAGAAGCCGGCGTCCGTTCTTCGTCCATTCTTCATCCAATTCAAGGCTTCATCCATTCGGCATAAGTTTTTCAATTCATTTCTACACCTTTTCATATTTGCATCTTCATCAATTTTACATTCTTCATCACATCACTTCATGCAACACACACAACACCAGCATCATTTTCAAAACCTATTTGATAAAGGGGTTTCAAAGACCATCCCAACAAGTGAGTCTTTTGTTTAGTTGCATGTTTAAAACTTTGATTAGAATGGATACTATTTTTGCCTGAATTCTCATTGTTTCTTCATTCTTCTTTCTATTTCTTGCAAGGAACGAAGGAGAATCAAGGAAGGAAATCAATAGCAAAATCACAAGAACTGTGGACGATCCTCAACTTCAACCTCAACAGCAAGAACAAAGAAAAGGAAGGGCTCTTTTTCTTCAGCCGGCTGAAGAGGGGAAATCAAGGACTCAACATCTCCCACGTTTAAACAGGTAGGCGATCAAAAACTTTCTTTTGGAGCTTTTAAGTCAAAAGTTTATGGCGATCACTTCACTTAGTTTCTTTTTAATAGGTTTATTTTGCACTTAAACAACATAGATTTTTCATGATAATCACACACTCATTCTAAGCACTCACAGGCTATTGCCAAGAGAAAGGCATAGATTTTGATGAAACATATGCCTTAATAACCAGACTAGAGGCTATTCAAATTCTTTTAGCATTTGTATCTACATATGATTCAAAACTTTTTCAAATGGATGTTAAAATACATTCTTAAATGGTTACATAAAGGAGGAGCTTAAACAACCTCCAACTTTTGAAGATCATAGTTGTCCAAATCATATTTTTAAATTGCATAAAGTATTGTATGGTCTGAAACAGGCTCCTAGAGCCTCGTATGAAAGACCAAGTGCTTTTCTTATTCAACATAGTTTTACTAAAGGTAGAGTAGATAGCACCTTGTTTGTTCAAAAGTCTAACACAAAAACCTTAATTGTTCAAATTTATGTTGATGATAGTATCTTTAGAGCAATTAATGAATTCCTCTGTAAGAAATTTGAGAAATTGATGTAAGGAGAATTCGAGATGGTATGATGAGAGAGTTGGGCTATTTTCTTAGATTACAAATCAAACAAATGTAGGAAGGAATTCACATCAGGCAAACCAAATACATCAAAGATCTATTGAAGAAGTATGACGTTGACAAAGACAAAGCTCTGACAACTCCTATGAGTATAAACTACTAGGTTATATGTCGATCCAAAAAGTAAAGAGGTAGATCAAAAGATTTACAGAGGTATGATAGGATCCTTGCCATATCTTACTGCTAGTAAACCAAACATTTTATTTAGTGTATGTATGTGTGCTAGGTTTTAAGTAGATCCTAAATAATCTTACTTGACCTGTATCAGGAGGATCTTTAGATATCTGGTTGATACCTGTGACTTAGGATTATGGTATTCTAGAGGATGCAACTTCAATTTTCTTGAATATTTTGATGCTGACTATGCTGGTTACAAAGTTGATAAATAAAGCACCATGGTACCTGTCAGTTTCTGCAAGATGTCTCATTTCATAGTCCTCTAGAAAGCAAAACTTAGTAGCATTGTCAACAACAAAAGATGAATATGTAGCAGCTAGAAGCGATTGTGTTGAACTATTATGGATCAAGCATCAGTTAGAGGACTTTGGATACAAGCTTGAAGGGGTTCTAATGCTGTGTGACAATACAAGTACCATCAACTTGACCAAGAATCCATTCAGCACTCGAGAACGAAACATATTGAGGTTAGGCATCATTTTATTTGAGATCATATAGCAAATGGTAATATTACTATGAATTTTGTAGTTACTTTACATCAACTAGCTAATATCTTTACAAAACATTTTTTAGAAGATAGCTTTACTTTTATTCGAAGAGAGTTAGGGATGTGTAATTTATAGATAAATTAGTTAGATTTCCATTTCATTAATAATTCTAGATAGTTCTCTTAAGAAATGACACAAATTTGATGAGGATAGACATTAATCAAAACCTATGTTGAAACATTCTTCATCAATCGAAGTCTAAATCTCATTGAAAATCATTTGAACTGTTATGATCAATCGAATGGATTTGAATTCTAATCGAAGCCTGATTCTATACTTTAATCGATACTTCAATTATCATCCCAACCTCTTCAATAATCACTCTATTTAATTATTAGCCAATCATAGTTCTGTTTTTTATCACTAATTATAGCTGATCTTATCTTCTGTAATCAAAGTCTTTTATTTCTTCCTTAATCGTAGCAGGCATTTATCCTTCCCATATTGATTATAGTTGTTGACCTCTCTAAACTATGATTCATTATCTAATTGATATTTTTAATTATTCTTTATGTTTGATTAGACTTGTTGTGACATCGATTCACAGGTTGTTTGACTATATATCAGTATCTCTTCTTTACTGACTAATTCAATACATCAGTTAGTATCCCTTTATCTCTCTCTGATACTTCAATTCATAATCGAATCTATTAGTTAGATAGTGAGTTTTGACCAGCTGATAGAGTCAGATTGACTTGTTTGGTCTACTTCATTTCTTTTCATCTCTTCTTTCTCGTGACCCCTTGTATGAGATGATATATTTTTTTGGTTTCCCTGGTCGATAAAAGGCTTGCGTAGCTCAACTATATGGTCACTTATATATCAACTCTAAGCTACGTAGTAGACATTCCTAAGCACGCCTTTCCTTCATATTTCTGAAAAGTCTTTCCTCATCTTCATCTTCCACATCCAACATCTCATGAATCTTGTCCAACAGTCATGTATCCTTCTTTAGTTGTTTGGTGTTCTACCCTGATGAAGTTCTATTGTGCTTTTGGATACATGTTGAGCGAAGGCCATGGAGGAGATGAAATTTACCTCAACTAGCTTTGGACGAGTTCATCCTGTTGGGCCACTGGCTCTACTTAATTTTTAAATTAGTTTCCCCACACACCATCTAGATAGAGCTTCCATTCTCACCCATATTGGTGATCTCCTCCATACACAATCTAGATATCGTGGCAGAGGATCTCTCATATTCCAACATCGGACACATGAGAATGGAAGTCCCACCTTCTCTGGATGAGTGCTCCACCTTCACGTTGTGTTTTGCAACCAATAGGATGAAGAACTCTAGTTGCAGACATAACAAAGAGAGGCAACATTTAAGGCTTCGGCTGCTTTTGGAGAAAATAAAAGCCGAAAGCCCACTAGGGAGGAGCCATAGAGTGAGGGAGAGTAAAAGACCAAGATAAAGATTCAACATTATTGGTGTTGATGCTCTTTCTATTTGGTTTTTTCAGAACATCAAACTATTTTGTATTTTATATTTTTCTTTGTTATTTTGTTTGGTTGTACACCATCAGTAGGAGCAACTATTCTATAATCATGTATCTTTCATTAAATAAAGATTATTTTATGTTATCAGCAAATTATGTGCAGTGGACTCTTTTTGTACTTCATGTATGAATGATCTTGCTCTTCACTAATTGTTGTGTATCTTTTCCTGAATTTTTAGAAATCTCTTTTCTTTATCACAAACACACTATGAACATAAATTCTGGAATCTCGTAAATTTTATTACTTTCTTCAATATTTTTGTCTATCCTTCATTGATTTTCTGTGTGTGATTACATTTTTATGTGAATGACAAAAATAGAGGAGAAATAAACTATCCACCATTCCGTTCAATAAACTATCCAACATTCTTGAAGCGGCATATAAGGAAGAAATAGCATCTGCATATAATATGATAAATTGTTCACCTATTTTTCAGCTTAAATTTGGTCATGTTGCTAAAAGTTTTAATACTAGTTTTATTTTCCTAACTGATCCGATTATTTCTGATTATGAACTAAGTATTTTTGGAAGTGTTATCATTTTAAATTAGTTTCATTTTTATATAGTTTTGTCATCAACAAAAAGGAGAAAATTGTTTGAGTAATTTGTGCATTTCATTTCTCCCTATATTTGGGTGACAACACACTATGAAAATGTCTTAGTGCTAAACTCACTGTGAAAATGATAGGACTTTATCTCTATGAGAGTAACTGTAATTTCTGTGTTTATTTAATTTAGTTGCTGATAGTTTCTGACATAAGTCTTCTGATTTCTGTAACTTAATCGCCTTCAAAGTTCCTTGACTTTCATACTCAAAAGAACTAAATGGAACTTGATTAAGCTTCAGGACTTCAAATGACTTGCGAATAGTTCAACACTATTTGAAACATCACTCTCAAGTTTAATCGGATCAATTTTTCTAAGTGTTCTATGGATTAAGTGTCTTAGATTCACTACGATTAACCTTATCTTAGTTACTTTGAGTAGAGAACTTAAAAGTCCTCTATCGATTAGCTTTTATAAGATGTTTTATCGACTAGCGTTTTTAAGTCTTCTATTGATTAAACATCTTATAGCCTCATTTGATTACCACTTAATGTGTTCACCTCGAATCTATCAAAGTCTGACTTGGTTGAGCAACCACTTTAATTATCCTGATAATGTTAATCAAAACTCGGTTTAAAGTTACGTTGTGTTTTTAATTGAACTCGTCTAAGTCTGACTACGATTGATGTTTGACCAGCCACTTCAATTACCTTGATAACATTGATTGAAACTCAACTTAGACTTATATTTTGTATCTTAATGGAAAACAAGTGATAAGTTTCATTTCAATTTACATTATGAGATTTCTCTTCGATTACTGTTATAACACTAGTCGAAGTTTTGCTCTCGTACTCTACTTCGAGTAAATACCAAAAGTTTTACTTCGATTAACCTCGCTAAGCATTAGTTCAATTAACGATGTTCTTCTGATTACTGATCACAAGTCTCACAACGATTACTGAACAAATCTGAGACTTTGATTAGTAAAATATTTTAGCGATCATTTCATAATAATCATCTCTTTGATTAACTCCTTAAGTTATTAGCTCAATTAACTATTTCGTGTATTTTAAGTTAAGTTCTGTCTCTAATCTAAGTGAGAGTCATATATACCTCGTTTAGCAGTCTGTCTGTGAGTTGAAAGCACACTCACTTATTGACTTCAATTAATGGCCAATTTCTCACTTCGATTGAGCATTAGTTTATGACTTATATTAAAGAATTGACATTCTGGTTAACATTTATCTTTGGCTAACATTCATTTTACTGTATTCAATTTAAATTAGCCAGTACTCTCAGGTTTTATTTTATATGTTCTTTTTGTCTGAGATCTCTGCCATATCTTTGACTGATAGATTTGTTGCAGTCTCTATGAAACTTATACTATCATTGACTTCTGCTAGCAACTGACGCAATAGCAGGAAAAGCTATCTTGCCATTCTAGTGTTTGTACTTTCTGTAAGTTTGACCCGAAAACACAAGGTCTATACTTGAGGAAGCTTCCTTATATTAATTTATACGAGCTTGAGTCCAGCATCACAACAGACCTACCATGCTCTCTCTCTAGATTGTTTCCTGAAATTTTGAATGTTAGACATAGGCGGGAAGAAGCCATTTACAACAAATCAGTTTAATAGATTGATTTTGAAGAAGGGATATAAAGAGAAACTCTTCACTGAAAACAAGTACAGAAGTTTAAGCAAGCGACACACACACATAGAAGAAAACTAGAGAAATAATCATTCAAGTGTGAGAAAAGAGCCAACACTCCTAGCTTGCTGAGAGAAAGAGCTTGAAGATCTCAAGAGCCGTGCATCATCACTCTACAAGAAACTCTTGGAGATCTTCTTCATATCAAGGCCTATGCATTATAGTTGTTCATTTTTCTGTCTTGATTTGTATTGTATTCATTGTGAACACTTGCCTATTTCATAGGCACTCCTTGTATTCATATCATATTGTTGTTCCTCATCCTGATTGGAGAAGAGAGGGCCTGCTAGAGGCAAGAGGTTGTTCCTCTTCTTGGTTGAAGAGAGGGCTTGCTGGAGGCAAGAGGTTATTCATCTTCGTAGTTGAAGAGAGGCCCTGCTGGAGGTATGAGATTGTTATATAAACTACAGGAGGTTGGTACCTTGCTGTTAGTGGAAATCTCAAGTGGTTTCTTGAGTACTTGATGTAAGTCTAGATAGACCAAACCAATATAAATTTTCTATGCATTCATTGTGTGATTGTTTCCTTGTTTTATCTTCTTCTCTCCATTCATTAACTTCCACATGTAATTTCTGTTTAAGCATTCCTATTTTTCATTACCCATTCACCCCCCTCTGGGTCAGTCTAGCCTTGGGCAACAAACTCTAACCAATCCATCCTCAGGAAAACATCAAAGTCCTCCATCTCAAGAACAAATAGCTATGTACACAACCTCCTATCCTGAATCTCCACGCAAAGAGAAACAATGCATCTATCTGACTGAACTACCCCTCCTAGAATGAAAATAATTATAGAAATCAGAACCTCTACTACATCTATCTTCTCTACAAGAATTCGGGTAGCACTGGTATCAAACAAAATTCGGGCATGTATACTGCCAATCATAATAGTACCTTCTATGACATTCTCTTCGATGACCATATCCTCTCGAGTCAGTGCAAAAACATGAGTAGGGACGTGCTACCTCGCTGGCCAATCCTTCATCTTCGGGCACTTTTTGATCATGTGGCAAGGGTCGCCACACTTGAAGCACTTGCCTACCGCTCACAGGTACTTTAAACCTCCATGGGGCTGCCCACCCTACTTGTAAATAGTGCGAGTCAGTGCTGCTCTCGCGGCTAGCAGTGCTGGTTGCTGGTGACATCGGGGCCTTAGCTGGAGCCCTTTGAGGCACTCTCTTGAACTCCAACTGCTTCTGCTTCTTCTAGAAAGTCGATGATGATCGTTCTCTTGGTGTAGTCTTGCGCTCCTCAATGAAGATCTCATGTTCGGCCTCATGTTGATAAGCTGCCTCGACAACCTCCTCCATGGTGGTAACGTTATGAGTCACCAGCTTCTCCTCTGAATCAGCTTCAACCATATCATAAACTTCTACATCTTCCAATGTCCACCTATGCACGTGTGAGGCGCAAACATTGACAACTCTGAAAACTTTGCCTCATACTCGAGCACACCCATCTGTCCCTAGGTCAAACCCAAGAACACCTACACCATCTAATTCTGTATGTGCGGCATGAAAGTAGTCAGGAACTCCTCCCACGAAATCTCTAACTCAGTTCGAGCGAACTTCATCCTCAACATAGAAGTCCACCAAACATACACCCTCTCTTGAAGCATGTAACTCGCCAAACTCACCTTGTCATCCTCCGGATATCTACTCGCCTGGAAGATCAGTGCTATCTTTTGAATCCAGTTCTCCACCACCGTCAGATTGCTCTCCCCCTTAAAAGAAGGTGAATCTATCCTCTTGAACCTCTCCATCACTGTCAGCCCCTGACAAACCTCCATCTCTACATGCACCTCCTACCTCAGTTACTATTGTTGCTGCTGTTGGGCTACCTACACCAACCCTAGAACATCTACATGAACACTCCAACATCCAGTGGTGGAGGTGGAGGTGGAATGGGTGCACCACCATGTTCCCCAATGTCAGTCTTCTCAGGCACGTACTCCCTTACCGGATGACCATGCCTGGCCGACATTACCTGCAATAAAAGAACACATGTCAAGCCTATGCTACGAGTCCTAACTTGAATCTAATAATCTCTAACCCTATGATCTTGATCCAGTAGCTCGAGTTGATCATACTCAATACCCAAACCACCTTTGCTCTGATACCAAGTTTGTAATACCCCCGCTTCACTGGCCTAGTTCAGTCATGCCAACTTACTGCGAACCGTCGGTTCAGGTTTGCCATAGTAGGAACAGTCCACACATCGTATATCGGTAGTGAAGAGTATAAGCACGAGACAAAATAATAATACAACCATAATAGCCACATGCGAACCAAATCAAACCACTAATACTATATTAATCTGAAATAGCCAACTATTAAAATTATCTAGGATCTCTCTAATCTAGTAAAGAAGTACATCTCATGAATTTAACTAAATCTAACCTCTAACCTATCAAACTAAAAATAACGAATAAGCACCTACTATAGTTAGGTTCCATGACCAAAGATCAAGCCTCACACTTCTTTGGCTCAACCCTAGTCTTATGATCCTCTGAAAAATATTAGCTTAAGAAAGGATGAGTGACATAGAACTCAGCAAGCTCAGATCCACAAAAGATATAGGTTTTGCATATGATATATATAAAAGGAAACATAACATACATTTATCTAACATGAGCAACAATCTAGCATATAATACTACTTCTTCAATACTAGCATGTTTCATTTACATTGCTACATGTTAACATGAATAATATATATAAACTATACGTGGCTCACTAACTTAAACATGAACATGGCAGTATGTTAACTTCTGAAATATGATTTAATAACAGTAAGTAAACATGTATTTTTAAGTGCATATTATTATAGAATAAGTGTAAAGAACATCTAACATGCTTTTAGCTTCGCAAGGACATAATATGCATGAATATAAATATGAAATTTTAGGACATATCATGATACGAAAACTTGTATTAACTTCTGCAAATTTACTTTATCTTTTATCATTAAACATCATAGGTGATTACACATATCACATCTTTCACTTTAATTTAGGACAAGCAACTATACAATGACATCGAGCACTTCCTCTTCTTCTTTATCTAGTGGTTATAGCTAACCCACTAGACCTTCGGCTGTGTAGTTAGAGGACGCTCTCAAATCTTACTAGGATAGCATGTAAATATACTTCTCGGATTTAACCTGCTGCCTTGGATATCTTACGCATCCCCTTAGTCATTAACCAAGTAAATGAGGGAATCTAGAGGTGACCTCCATAGAATTAGGAGATGGCTCCTACTGCGTGGCACTTTAGTTCCGAAAAAAATTAAGAGATGGCCTGTGTAGACACGCTAATTTTGACATCATTTTGAGTAAATTTCATATCATATAATAATGTCCCCAAGTGGTCTGATATTTAATCATTAATTGATCTTTTGTTTAATTTTCTGGAATAATTATTTCTCTAAATGACGTCACCTAAGTAAGACGCCATTTAAGTTTATTAATGAAATTGATTTTAACTCATATTTTTAATCGAATATAAAATTATCTTAAAAGACATCGCCCGATGGAGACGCCATTTAGGATTTTAATCCTATTTTGATTTTTAATTAATTGACTGAAAGACGTTTGTCCATAACGACGCCATTTAGGTTTCTTAAGTATTTATGTTTCTTCTTCCCAAGTTTATCTTTATCTTAATTAAGCTAAAAGACGTCTCCTTTGAGTGATGCGCTTTAGCTGATTACAGATAATGATGAATTAGCTTGTGTTTATCTTGTTTCTTCGGTTAGATTAGTTTAAAATTCTTTTACGTTGATCCATAAGTGGCCGCGAATGCGCGTGAGAGCCTTAAACTCAACTCTATATAAACCCAAGCCATCTGTCATTAAAAAAGTTAGTGGAAAAAGGTTAAGGAGTCAAGTTAGAAAGAGTGGAAAAGTCATTGAAGAAGCATCAAAAGATCAAAGTGTCGCGTGACGGCTTCCAGAAGTTCTTGAAGGAGAAAAGTGTATTCAAGAAAGCTTCATCATCTTCATCCCTTCTTCATTTTTCAAGATCATTCAAGAACCAAGGCTTTCAGGGACCATTCAGCTTAGTCTTCTCAATTAATTCCTCATTAATCTCTGCATATTTTTCATTGATTTCATCATATTAGTTTCATAGTTTCTATTCATTACATCACTTCATGCTATTCACACAACACTAGCATATTTTTCTAACTCACATACGAAGGGATTTTAAAGACCACAAAACAAGTGAGTTCATCTTGTTTGAATTGTATGATTAGAATTCTCATTAGAATAGATACTATTTCCATTTAGTTCTTATTAGTCTTTCTCCTCTTTTCATCTCATTCTTTGCAAGGTATAAAGGAGTATCAAAAGATCAAGAGGAGGGAATCAACAAAGAAGATCTGGACGATCCTCAAAGTCCAATCAACATTCAAAGCAAGAACAAGATTAAAAGGGCTCTTTTTCTTCGGCTGGCTAAAGAGAAGGAATCAAGAACTTCAACATCTCCCACATCTGAAATAGGTAAGCGATCATCGTTTTATCTTTTGAAGTTTTTTAGTCAAAAGCTTTCTAGCGATCACACTTAGTTTTAATAGGTTTCATTGTCATATAATCAACATGAAATTCATGATTTCACATATCACAATTTAAGTACTCACAGCCTGCACAATATAACACTTTGGTCTATGTGGCACTTAGGACCTGCACATCCACTTAACATCCTAACATCTTGAATGAATCATATCTATGTATAAACTATTGTGTTTAATGAAAGACATGATATAATACATAACATGTAATAATAGCATGCATTAACTATGAAGATACTAGAAAATTAACTTGTCAAATCAACCTATGAATGGTGTCGGCCCAGTCTGACGTCATTCAACCAATTAGTTCATATTTTTCAAATTTTCTCATAAGATATAATTATTGCGGGAACTACAAATATATATAGATTTTCATAAATCGAAACATGCCATAACAGATGCATCATAGTCTATACATATTCATGAATTCATTATAGAAATATTTAAGAACTAACTAACATCATAACATGGATGTCTTAGGATGATTTCTTTACAATAATATCATTATCATGGCATACAATTAAACAAGAAATAACTACTTTCTGCATGCATGGTTAATCGCGGCAGTAACATAACTTAATTTATGGATGATCATTAAATATGGATAAATCATAAAATAGTTTAAATGGACCTAAAATAGCATGAATCGTGTCGTGCATGGCCGATGTTATTCGTAAATTACGTCAATCTGCATGGACACGTTTCACCCCTGTAACTAGGGTTCCAGAAAATCGAAAGAAGAAGAAAAGAAGGAGAAAGAAGATATTTTTTACAGCATCTACAATGTCCCATAACAACCCATATGTAGCCATGCATCACATACTCTATAGTAAATAGCAAAATACATTAAAATTAGGGTTTCATATATATGAAAATACTATGTTTTACTTGTCTCCCTAAACACGAAGAGAGCTAGAAGCTTCCACCAGCAAGGCGACAAGCTTCCACTACGCGCAACTACGCTCATCGGGTCGTCCTCCTCCTTGCATGCCATGAAGAGACACCGCGCCACACTAGTTCTCTTTCTGAATCTCTCTCCTAGGTTCTCTAATAGCCTAGAGATCAAGAGAGGGGCTTGGGCCGTGCTATGGGTGCTTAAACAAGCATCTAATATGAGTCTCAAGTGGACTCCTACTACACTCGGAGAAGAGAGAGAGAGTCGGCAACAGGTCAAACTCAGAAAACACTGAATCGTGTCGGTGGAATCGGACGTGATTTAATGTGTTTGAATCATATTTGCCATGGTCGATGCGTTTCAAGCAACTTAGCAAAAATTTAGAAAATCATAGAATAATCAATAAATTCGAAAGCTAACCCCACTAATGGGCCTACTAAGATCCTAATAGGCCTATAACTGGTCTACTAAGATGCTAGGTGTTATAATTAAGTACTTAGCACGCATTGGAAGAGGAACATTTGAAGTCAACAATCCCCACAGATAAATATGATTTCATCAGAGGCATTGATGCTGTCATAAGAGGTCAATCCACCCAAAAGAATGATGTGTGAAATACTAGCTGGAGTGCCAGTAAGTGCGAATTCCCTCAATATGTCAAGTTTTTGATGTCATTTCATGATCTTATAAGTATATGGCTATTGATATTTCAGACCCTATAGTTCATGCGAAGAAAAATCTCATGACTACAGCAAGAAAACTTGGAATGGTAGACTATTCACTTAACAATGTAGAGAAGGCTCTTTTTTTTTTGAAAGGGCATGGAATTGCAACTGATTCAAATCAAGGAACAATATATTTTAGTTTGCTATGGTAGAAGTCGGTTGTTTTGTGGTTTCTTCGTTCATGTATGCCAACTGTACTGCGAATCTTAGGATGGAAGCATGGAATCAACTTGTTGCATAGAATCAACTTGTTGCTTTCTCTCCAACAGTCTTTAAGCTGTGGTTTAGTAGCTGGTGATTTCCACACTATATTGCACTGTCATGGAAAAACATGACAATAATGGTACTAATCAGAGCTCTATCACCGATTTCCATTACTTCTTGCAGTAATTTTTATGTGATATGGGTTACCCTAGAGACACATTTCACATGGCCTAATGGTCAGTAAGGTCGCCAACCTATCAAGACTAGATTAAACAAAGGAACTATCTAACAGCTTTTGGAATTTTCTGTTCCTGTACATTGAGTGTAATGCACTTGCCTTGAGCATTTTCTAGATCATAGCCCCTCCCTAATTTCATGAAACAATGAACTGGAAGTACAATTGAATCCTTTCTAGTTTCAGGAATGTGGTCCTAGCACCCATATTTGTTGGAGATTGCTGGAAATAACTGGTCACAGCTCATATGTGCCTCTGCTTGTGCAAGCATTGTCAGAAGTTTGGAAGACTCTCTCTCTCTCTCTCATAGCAGCAACATAAGAAGAAGAGGGTCATTAAATGGTTCATAAGGAACTTGTCCAAATGTTGACCTCACAGATAGAGTTTGTGGATGATCAAAGAATTCCACAATAGTGTCCCTTTGAATTACCCAAACGGCAATTGAGTATACTGAAATAAAGAATGGCAGTCTATAAAATATAGTGTCATTTTTGTTAGAATATACATAGATATTGTTATTTTTGGAGTAATAGAATATTAATGTTAAAATCGGCATGAGAGAAAGATTAGGGATGATAGTTGAAAAAGGAGAGTGCTCACGAGGGAAAGGAGAGGAGAGGAGGTATTAGAACTTTTAGAATTTGAATTGTGGTATCTTAATATAGGTACAAATGTGTATTGAATTTAATATAATAATAATTTTTTTTCTAATTTATGAATATCAAATTTAATAGAACATAACCAAACATCTACCACTAATTGCTATTAGTAACAATATCAAAAAATTTATTGTTATAGGTACTGGGTACAACAGCCAAACACCCTATTGGAGACTCGAAATTAGTGGAACAAGACTTATGATTGATCCATTGAGTAATCTTCAAGGCATATTTTCCTGTGTTGTCTCACATTAACACTAACAAAAAAAAAAGGTTATCCCCTACATTGGATAATTGACATAATTTATTTGGCCTCTCATTTATTCATCTGGACTTGGCACTATAATAAAGAGTATATAGCCTCTACTTATGCCATATGGCATATCTGTGTCCGCTGGTTGCTAGAGTCCACTCCCTTCCACTTGGACACCATGATCCATCTCCAATCTTCATGCACACTTTCTCACCAACGATAGCTGAATAAAGATTTGAATTGGCCTCCAAGATCCTAATCGTGGAGCGACTATGAATATCTTGACATTTTCGGATGTCCATCTGCAATGGGACCAATCATTAGAGGAACATTTATTAACAAAATATACTCAGGTAATATATCTTGCATACCAGTTTTACAATTTGATCATGGATAGAGTTGCCCCAATCATAGAAATGGTCATAGAAAATAGTTGGTATCCCTGGATGTGTTAATATGTAAGCATATCCCTACAAAAGACCACATGCATAGAGTTATCCATAGTGAGAAACCATAAAGAAATTTGTAAATAATTGAATTAATTAAATAAGGTCATTAACATATTCTCAGTTCAACAAATTTGGCAACCTAATTAATTCAAAGCAACATATCCATTGTCTAAAATAGCATCAATATCCCATCAATCTACAAGTTTTATGGATCCAATGGAGGATCCAATGACATGTTTTACAAAAGTATGTACCAAACATTGATGCTCTCCACGATAGTGTAAAACAATTAACAGAGATAACTTTTGACAAAATAGTAAAGAAACCTATGGAAAAAAATCCTATGTTATTTAATTGAAGCTTAAGATCATAAAACCATAAATCAACCCTCAAATATTCTCGTAGGTTTTTGTAAACATTCTAGTGAGAAAAGGAAAAAGGTTTGATATTGGGACATGTAGTCATGTTTGTGACAATTATCTACTAAGGAGGAAATGAAAACACAATCTCATGATTTCATGTGCAAAACGTAGAACAAAATAGACAGAGATGATACCAAAGATATGTCAATCACAAAGATTTTAGCGCATATATATGTGAGATGATACATCCGAAACTTGAACCATGTTTTAAAGTTCACCTAGTTCCAAAGATATTGTGTATTGATTGGCTTTTCATGATCATAAGCTGATTTTTTGTAACAAGTTTATGCCTTGCACATGTTTGGACATCTTAAAGTTAGTCATTGACCTTTCATGACCTTGTTCAAACACTGAAAGACCTATCGAATCATTACATGTTTTCATGAAACTTGAGAGGCATTTCAACTAACAAAATGGGCCACATGAAATCTTAATGTACTGTTCTAAATTTAAAGACACCATATTGATGTTAGGTTAAAAATAGGTAATCTACAAATGGTTTTCAATATCTTCATTTTCTAGAGTGTAGAGAGTAATAAATGGTTTTCAATATCTTCATGGGTCAATGTGCCCTAAAGCATTAGTTCGAAAAGGGGTATCTTATAAAACATTGGACTGAAAATAGGATTGTTCTCCTTGGATTTCCCTCTCATACTGCAGTACCATTCTTCCATACCTCATAGAGCTTTTCGTGTACAATACCAAATTAGAACCAAATAAGGTCACTATTTAAATGCATCTTACATGATATTCTAATACCTACATCGAAATTGTAATAAAAATTAGCTATATAATGAATATCTGATCCTAAAACAAAAGAAAAAATGAGATCTAGAGTTGTATTTGTAGAAAGTAACGATAATGGCATTTGCATATATTCCAAGCTACATGCTAGAAAGAATATACCCAATATCATCCAAAAGTTGTATTTTCTATTAATTAGTTGTACCTCCATAACATGACCTGATGGGAAAGGCCAGTGCCCCTGAAAAAAAAAGAAGGAAAGTTCCTCCTTTAGTCATGAAAAATGTACTACTTCAAGCTTGCCATTAAAAAAAAAAATTCAATAACCACATAACTAGCATAAGTAAATGATAGCATCCAAAAAACTACAAGCTACCTGTGTTGATCCGGTGTCATGGTTCTCTATAAATGTTACAGCCCTTGAAGGCCACCACCCCATCACACCTGGTGGCTTTCCCTGAGCATCACGCAAGCGCCACAACTCTCCTTTAACAGCTTCCTATTAAAAAAAAAACATTTCCAACTAAGTTTCTAAACCACTTCTTGAGAAATTACAAGCAAAAATACTAATACCCAGAAGGCAGGGGAGAACCTTTTAATAGGATTAGAAGTTGTACCTGAAGAATCCCTTTTGTTGTAAAATCAAATGCTGCACAATGTCCTCCTGTGTTGTCAATCCAGTTGACAATTCTTTGTCTATGACTATCTGTTCATTATGTACAATTGGATATTAAGTAAACAAGAAAAGGATAATACAAAATTCTATGACTACAAGGGTTCTAGATTATTAAAGCATGCACAAAGATAAGCATAATCAAACTAAAACTTGAGGGGGTTACTCGTGATAGGCTTCAACGTGTTTTCTATGAAATAAGGATGTGATCTTGCCTCTAAAGCGATTATGTGCAGGCTATGCATCCAATGAAGAGCTCACCATGTTATTATATATTGATGGCTTTTATGGGTCCTTCGTGTAATGGTAAGGTCACAAGTTCAAATCTAAACACAACTTTTTAAAAAAAATAAAAAAAATAGAGGACAAAAAGTGAGGCTGCCTACATCTAAGCCTCCACAAACCCTGCAATTAGTGGGAGCTTTGTGACACTAAATTGCCCTTTACCTATGGTTTTATCTAGGTTTTGGTTGTACTAGATCTAATGAAAATACACAATTATGCTCAACTTGTAGGTGAAAAACAAAAGGAGAAATATTTCCTTACAGAGCCAGTAAGGTAACTTTAGAATGACATTTATTACACACCAAGTGTGGAATGAGAAAACTAAATATTGGTGACATCATCAAGTAAAAAATGAACTATCCCAAGAAAAATGTACATGATAGAATAGATAGAGATATTCTAGTAGTAGCTCTTTTTACTTAAATTCCTTACTTGTTCATAATAAAGAAATCCCAATCTTAGTAAGGGACAAAAGAGTAAGTACATTTGGGGAACTTAGCTTAAAAGTAGTAGTTGTTAGGTACCTACTTTATAGTTTAATAAAGTATAAAAGAGAAGCATATGTAAAAACACTTTTGTTTATATATAGCACTTCTATGTTCAGTTACCTCTTAATAAATTGTACTCACACTTCACTTCATCAACTCTCTCTTCTCATTCTTGTAATTCACTTTCATTTTCCAGTGACAATTCTAGAAGTATGAGAACATGCTTCATATACCTTTAAATATTCCAAAGCAGGTTCCTAATTGTTCCCCGTGTAAAAGGTTAATTCTCCAAGTTTTTTATTCTTCATATTTTCATTGTCTCTTTAAGTAACTGTCTGTAAAGATTTTTCCTCATAAGATTCAACAATATTTATACTCCATCTTCTAACTTCCTTCCACAGAGCCATATATCAATGCCTTTGATGATCAGAATCTTGACTAAAGTGAACTAGGCTTTTCTTTATTCATAGCTACTTTTCTTATAAACTTGCTAATCCTAGCTGAGCAGAAGAGAATCCCTAGGAGCCACTTCCTATTTGCATCAATTTAATAACACTCTCACTTGGCATAAAATGTTATTATATTTAAGAAGAAAATTTAGAGTCAAGGGACTTTTGTAAAGCCTTACTCATCCAAAGTACTCTCTCAATTAGGCAATCGGCATCCCCAAGTGAAGGATTGCGGTCAACTAGCCAACCATTCATATTTAATTTCAATTTTTCTGCAATGTTTCCCTAGACTCTTTTCAAAGTACAAAGAAACCACTAGGAGTACTCTCTCCCTAATTGCATCTACTTAATAAGAATTTCATGTAGCATAAAAATATTACTACATTTGAGAAAAGAGTCTAGACTCGTGGAATCTTCAAAGGGCCTTACTCATCTAAAGTTACCTCTTACCTAAGTAGTAGACACCATCACATGGACGGATCAATGGGATTAGATAGCTGACCATAAAACCTCTTCAAAACTAAACTTACTAAAATAAGATAAGGGATGATATAGTTGATGATGAACATGACCTAGATATACATGCAGTTAATGGAAAGATAAACAAAATAATGTTTCTAGAGCGACACAATTGATTACATCATTATAGATGTGTTGTTTGCACAATGGTTATGTCTATAGGAAATAAAATGCATAATCAGTATTTCCTTGCTAAGTATTTTAGTTTTATTTACATTATCACTTTAATTTTCTACTTTCAAATGTTAAAATGAGTACAAAATTAATGAGAATTTCATATACCTTGATTATAGTCCAAGCGATAGCTGGGTGGGCTATAGTTGCAACTATCCCAGTACTCTGAAACAGAAAAAAATGGCTTTGTCTCCTCAACATATTCTTTTACAAACTTTGGAACATACCTAGACATTGTACAATAGTATATGCTTGAGCTTGAAAACTTCTATACCCCAGAAACAAACATGAAGTAACTTCTTTTTAAGTGCTTGCTTACCCCTTCGCAAAATCAAAGCGAAAATCTTGGAATCCGATGCTTTTTTTAAGCCATCTTAACCACCCAATAATGTCTTTCCTGACAAAAGCTTGGGTATGATCTATATTTGGAACACCATTAAAATTGTCACCAGTACTTTGATTTCCCTACACATGGAAGTTTGATAGAAATTAGCAAATATTTTAATATCAACATTTATAAACTAATATACTAATTTCTTTTATCTGGTTCATTGTCTCTTACTTTGTTACCGTTCAATTCAAATTTCTTATATTCAAGTTAATCCATACTATCAACCATTTGACATAAATAATCAAGAATCTCAAATACAAAACTTAATGTGTGCATTAGAAACATGTATTTTTCATATATTGATGGATCTTAGTTTGACTTGGTTGCAACTAGGTATGCTTTTCATAAGAAACAAGGTTATAACGTATGCATGCTAAACATAGTCAAATCTAACATGAAATGTGGACATATAGTTACAGCTTGAGCATTTGTCATGTATGAGAGAAGCTTTCAAATATAATCTCTTATCCTCACTATTTATGTCTACACTTAATGATAGGTTCCTAAACTAAGAAATGTTCTCTATGAAATTATCTAAAATATAAAACTAGTGCTGGTAGTATACAACGTTAATTAATGCAAGAGACCAAAATGAATATCCAAATTAAACATGAATAGGCTAAATTGATGCATGTTTATTTATAGTTGTTAGTGTCTATGTGTCATTGCCTGATGATCCACTTCAAATCTAGGATACTCCAAAGAATTAAATGTCTGTAAATTTTCATGTATCCTAAACAGCAATGGACCTCGATCAATAGGCACCTGACGTCATGTTGCGAAGAATGATCTAAACTGCACCAAGTTGCCTTTACCCAACCATAAAAGAGAACAATGAGACAAAAAAAATGCTAAAGAAAAAATGCACGTATTGCTTGATGGTAATATCAATAAATCAATTATTTAGCTAGATTACCTTTTGTATAATGAACAAAATCAAACTATAATTTATTTTTTTTGGTTATCACCTAGTTCACACTTTTTAGCAGTTTCTCATAATACTATCCTTTTATCAAGATCATAATATATATGATTGATTGAAAGTTCAGAATTGCATGAATGACAAAAAGTCAGTTATAATCAATTCTCACACAAAGATGGGTTTGATTTGCAGAATCTATAGAATAGGTTTCTTAATTTTATTTTTGCCAAGTATCCCTATGGAAAAAAAAGATCATATTGACATCAATAATTTAGATGTATGATGAACAGGAGGCTTGCAAAGCTTCAAATCATTATACTAATAACTAGTAGTTGGCATATGATCATATAGTAAAGATTACAACTAAAATAATCTGAACGAAAATACTTCAATGCAACTAAAATAGTTTGAAGAAAAAAATTAAGTAACTGAACTTACAAGTCCACCAGTACAAGATGTGACAGCATGTTCATCCCAAGCTAATGGTATTCCATCGTAACGATTGTATGCACCACCTTTTCCTTTGGTTGTACCAACACGATGATTGATAACTATGTCTGCCATTGCTCGAATATTATATTGCTGCATTTTTTGCAATAAGGCTTTTAAGAGGTTTTGGGAACCATAAGCAGAGTCAAGGGAATAAAGGTTTTGGGGTAGGTAACCTTTAAAAAAGAAAGATGAAGAAGACCATTAGTCAACCTATTGGAACACAAAGAGATATGATTCAATTTTAAAAAGAGAATTAGATGCTATGGCAGTTAGAAGACAAACCTTCAGGAGAAAATGAGTTAGTTGCAGGTGGCAACCAAACTGATGTAATCCCAGATTTTGCAAGATCCGAGACTTTCTTTTCCAAGTTTCTCCACCAATCATATTTATGAGATTCCCAATTGAAGGCCTATTTAATGGGATTAGCTAATACAATGGCACTATGATAGAAGATCCAAAAAATATATATTTTCTCATAAAAAGAAGAAAGAAAAAGTTGCATGAGCCAAGAAGAATAAGCTTGAACAATTCAACAATGAGATGGAGAAATATGAAATAGACCAAATGATAGTCCTAGTAAGGACCAAATGTTTAATCATTCATGAAAAAAACTACATAAAACAACGATAATACATTATTGAAAAATTAATGTTTAAAATGACAATCAATAAACAAGAATTTGTGAATTGATAATAAGAAACTATATATTTCACATGACAAAGTCTAAATCCATGAAGACTAGACAAGGGCCTACTGGTATCAAATCAGGATCTTAAGTGGGGAGAAACCTATGATGTATTTAGTGATTATCAATAATCTTGGTGGTGAGTATTAATGTTCTTAGCCTAATAATAAACCACTTAATGTTGTAAGAAGGCAAGTATTTTTTCTTGATATATTGAATGGCATGAGGTTAAAGATTCTGATGTCTATGGCCTCAAAATAAAATAGAGGAGTCTATACAAAGGTTAACTATAAGCATGATAATGGACACTACTAATTTATCAAATATAATGAAAAAAATTCGAAACATGAATTATGAGCAATTTACCTGAAAAAGTACTTCTCTTCCATTTCGAAGTGCTTCATCTATAATAAGACAAAACAATTAGTTAAATAATACAAATTTTTTGATTCAATATGAGATCTACCGAGAATTTTTTTTTTTTCAATTATAAAGAAGTAACACGCTAATAGTAAAAGCAATTTGTAGAATATTTTATTTTCTACGCTAGTGGTATGGTACTTGTAGAAAGACTCTGCACATTATGAGCATAGGGATTAACATGAAGCAACTATCATGTTGTTCTCAACGAAATAGATATTCTAACATTAGAATAGTCACTAAAGTTCTTTATATACATTAGGCAAAAACACATCTGAAAAACTCTTTACCTTGTGGAATTTTATCTGAGCCCTGCATATTAAAGGAAATGAAAATGATTAGTCTATTACAAAACAAATATCTTATAAAGCAAAAAAAAATCCTATGCGATATGCTTAAAAGCAAGCATGAAGATATGGAGGATAAGCATGCATGAGTGCATGATAGCTAGACCATTAGCTAGAAGAGAAAACAATAGAAAGGTAGAAATCTAGTGAAGAATCATGCATACATTAGTCAAGTAACCCATATCTTCTCACTGGAAGAGTGCCAAATTGCTCGCAAATGGGATGAAGTTGTTGTATATAAAGAACCCTAAGTAAGTCAATAAGGAGACCAAATAAGATTTGATGTAAACAAGATCAGCATAAATGACCAAATAGTTTATAAATAGTCAAAGTAAAAATGTGAAACTTTCCTTTTGAAGTTAACTAGAAGTAGATTTAACTTTGTTCTAGCTCAATAGGTAGATTTAACTTTGTTCCAACTCAAAAAGTTTCATTTTAGAGTTTTTAGTGAAAAGTTAAAAACAAATTATGTACATGACTCCTAAAGTGTAATGTCCTCTCCTCAAAGTAAATCACTTGAGAGCCACAAAAGTCCAAAAGCATTTCTGGTTGAAAGCTGTGTGTAGCGTGAGCCTTGAGCATCAACATGACAAGCATTTCATCAAGAGAGCAAGTACCAATAGGTGCCAACAAGTATGTCATTCAATGGCATTAGACTTCTGTTTTATGAAAGAAGTAAGTGGTGTTGGAATCAAATTCTACAGTCTCTAGGATTTATCTCACTCATTCTTAGAAGTCTATATACATACATTCCTTGTAGATATATAGTGAGACCCGTAGAGAGATTATTATTTCATAGATGTCACTTTGATTGGAGAATAGGAGAAGAATAAGGTCTCTTATTCTTAGAATAAGGTCAATATTCTAATTTGACGGATGGAATGACTTATATCGCGTTAGAATTACTTATACCAGAATAAGGAGAATAAGTCATTCCACTCTAGGCTTAACAATTACTTATTCTTCTTATTCTGTCAATAGGCCCTACAAAATTATCAACTTGAAACACTCCTTATTCTAATATACGTTATTCCGGACCGAATAACTTATTTTTCAATCAAAGTGAGACTAGAAGAATTCCTCCCAACTTAAAACACTTGTTTGAAGAAGCTAACTTATAGAAAATTAAACCTCATACTAAGAAAAAAATGTACTGAGGATATCTAAATTTAAACTCTTTCCATGTGACTTCTAAACATTTTATCTACTGAATCATTTGAGAAAAAAGGCATTAGAAGCAAGAAATAAAAATGCAAAGGAGACAGTATGAGAGAGAGAGAGACCTCGACCAAGTGCGGGGGGAGGACAGAAGAAAGGAGGACGAGAGGCCACGAGCTGCATCCCCGGCGACCTCCAGGCGTTATATAGCCGGCGAAAGGTGGAACGAATCACGCCCCACCACCGCCACCACCACTACCACCTCGTCCTGGATGCGCACAAGAGACGACAGTGACGAGGTGATGCAATGCCGTCCGCAATCGTCGATCCGATTCCCACCTCGTCTCCCCCGTTTAAAATACCAAAAGAAGAAGACAGTGGAGAGCCCTCCCAGTCCGCCAAATTCGAATCTTTTCAAAGGTGTGCTCCCCGTCTCTCTCTCTCTCTCTCTCAGACAGTCGTCTGCCTGTGCACAGAAACTTTTCTCCAAGCTTTTAACCACGGAACATTCACGTCCACTTGGCTCTTTTTCTTGCGTTCGCGGCGGAGATGGCGTCCGCATCGAATCGAAACAGTCCTCGATGCCACCTGCCTTCGCTTTTGCAAAGGCAAAGCAAGCACACACAGAGCGAGAGAGGGGGGCACGTTGTTCTGTGGGCTCTCGCAGCGTGGAGGTCTCCTGCCACCGCTATTTGTTCTCCGTACGCGTCTCTCCTTTCTTCCGAAGAGATGAGACGCCGGCGGGCGAGGGTGACGGCACCGGTTAGTCGTGACCAGGTGGGTTTGGAATTTTGGCTTCCCCCTCTGAAGGAACGGAATCGTCTGGATTTTGGTTATCTCGAACAGAACAACATCCTCAGGTACATTAAAATGAGGGGTAGGCGAGATTAATTAATTAATTAATTAATATATATACGAGTCAGATTCAAATGATTTCATCTATCTTCTCAATTAATTAATATGCGACTGCAGTTAGTGGGATCCAAAGTAAGTGATGTCAGTTAAAAATATTTAAGACATTAATCAATCCTACCACTTTTTTCCCTAAAACCCTACCAACTGTAGCTGGAGAACCGTTGGTGCAAGAGTGCAGTGCACCCTCCTTCAATCGAGGCAATGAGAAGCGAGTGGCTTCCCTTAGTTTGAGGTTTTTTTTTTGACCAGTGGCACAGTGGCCAGATATATACAAATATTTACAAGTGACTGAAAATCGATCTCGAGATATCTTCTAAAGTTGGAGATAGTTCCGCACTGGTCGAGAAGTCCGCCTAATTAGACAAGAATTTCAAGTCCACTTGATTATTCGGAAAAATAATTTCATGGACCAGAAGATAAAGATCTCAACAATACTATAAGTTGTATGACCGGAGAGTTTTTAAACTCCAACCAAGATCAAATCGGAGACTTCTCAATTGAGAGGCAAGTGGTGAACCAACTACTCTTAATTTGAGTTGAGTTCTATTGAGTTTGACTTGTTTAATCAAATGAGTTAAGCTTGAGTTTGAGATTATGCTCATTTGATTAAAACCTAAAGTCAGCGAAATCCAGTTAAGTGAACTCGTGAGGCAGCTTTGAGTAAACTGTTTAAGTTGATTTTATCAATAGGTTCCATAGCCCTGCCTCTCTGTGAGTCGCACGAATTATTTGATGGAAAAAATGTGTTTACATGAGAATTAATAGGGAATTTTTATTAGACTAAATCTTAAGTAGTAAAAGGGGAAATGAGTTCAAAAGGATCAAATGGGAGGCAGGCACGTAGACACTCTCTTTAGAGCAGTTTCTTTCATATTATGGTGCATTCCGAGCCCCGGCGTCGTGCAAGTCATGGCGTAAGGGCGAACATCACTATTAACCATCACAAGCTCCTACAGACAATAGAGAAAAAGCGCAAAAATCGTACACAGAGAGAGAGAGAGAAAGAGAGAGAGAGCATGCAACTCCTAACTACGACCATCAGTTACAAGTCTTGTAGCTCGACCTAAATTTGATTTATACTTCGGTATAATTTGATTTTCAATTGAATGGTTTTAAAAGATTAAAATAAAAAGTTTGAACTTAACAAATAGTAAAAAAATCATCTTCAATGGGTAGAGATTGATAAGAATTTTTTATTTGCATATGCTGAAAAGTTATTGATAGTTTAAAGTAATGCTGCCTGCAACTGAAAATTCTGTCTCTTTGCAGTATCATATGCCATGTCTGTACATTATTGCATCACAAATCTCCCAATTCTTCTACTAATGGCTGAAGATACATATCAATATCATTCCCCGACGTCTTAGGACTAGGAATCAACAGTGTCATCATCATGTACGTACACTTCATACACTCCAAGATGGCAGATTGTAAGTTATTAACATTATAGGCTATATAATGACGTAGAACTCATGGATTGAATCGATCATTGGTTAATCCCAACTGCACATTCGAAGCTTCCTTGTAAAATCTGGATGCATATCACCAAAATGTTTCCATGCCAAAGAGTCCGTTGAATGATGTACTTCACCATTATCTTGATAAAATCGACGAGTACTGTGTCATGTTATCTACTGAGCTGTCTTAGAAGACATAAACAAGCGCCGCAATATATCCTTCACTGGAAAGTATCTTAACACCTTCTTAGTCTTGACTTTCCACTTCTCTAACTATTGTCCACGTACCTAGTCTCTTAATATTTTGGGCACCGATCTTTATCCTTATTCTCTTCCTAAAACAACACATAATCATTTTCATATGCATCAATCTTCTCAAAATTGAGGCCTAATTCTTTGATACCCTTCTTCAGTTCATACGAATTTTTAGGTACAAAAACATTAACAAGCAACAAATTCTTGATAAGTTTGAGAACCATGTTCATACGGCTCACTATCATACGATTTTCAAATTTAATCTATAACAGCCGTAACAAGAATTTTAGTTTAGAAAAATTCGGGTAGTTCTCATGAATAGATATTTTTGCATCCATTAACATATTATAGAACTTCCGTGCCTCTTCATTTGGCTCTTGATCTTCTTCGACCTCGAAAAGGTGACCCCCTTGAAGATCATGTAACATTTCTATTATCGGATCAACTCTTGCACCTAAAAGTCCTTAGGAGTAGAAAGAGATGTTGCACCTGAGTTTATTCTGTGAAGAAGCACATTGAGGAGATTAGAGGATCAAGTTTATTGCATTGTGTATGTGTGTAAGAGGCGATGATGATGCATCTTGCTTTTGCATCCACTGCAAGCCATCCGCGAACAGCAGGGCGGCCCTAGATGGCCAACCTTCTAGATGCATCTTGCTTTTGGCCATCTAGGGCCGCCCCACTGTTCGCGGATGGCTTGCAGTGGATGCAAAAGCAAGATGCATCATCATCGCCTCTTACACACATACACAATGCAACAAACTTGATCCTCTAATCTTCTCAATGTGCTTCTTCACAGAATAAACTTAAAGCCAACAAGTACACAAGCCGTGAGGTAGTACATTGAGGAGATCAAGGGGTCCAATTTTTACAATAAGTATAATACCTGATTGCACACACTATACACACACACACACAACGCACACACAAACACATTCATACACAAACATATACAGTCACATTTCCAACAAAGTTAGGAGAGGGTAGACAGGAGGCTCAGATGAAACATCTCTTTCTCCTCATAAGGGCTTCCATATGCTTCATCGAACCGTATAAACGGCTGCGACCCCAAAATGTTGGCCATTTAGGGCTGCTCCGCTGTTAGCAGATGGCTTGCAATGGCTATAAAGGCAAGATATGTTATCATCGCCTCACACACACGCAAACCTACCACATACAACACACATACAAATAGATAGATAGATATAAGATATATAGACATTCTTTAAAAAAATTCAGCAGCATCTCTCCTAAAAATAGCACATTATCTGCATTTGTACACATATCTGCTTTCATACAATTTCGTAAATGAAAAAATATATATCACATCTACATTCACATCTACATCCACATACCAAAAAATCGCATCCACATGTACATCACATCCACATCCACATTTATATCAGCATTCTAAATTGTTCACATTATCAACATTTAATATATAAACATATCTTCGCATATATGTATATATATATAGATAGGTATGTACACATATATATAGATAGGTAGATAGATAGATAGATAAATAGATAGGTAGATAGATAAGATAGATAGATAAATAGATAGGTAGATAGATAAGATAGATAAGTAGTAGCTCGATAGCTAATAAATAAACATATATTTATATACAGACATAGAGAGAAAGATAAGTAGATGGTTAGATAGATAGGATAGGTACATAGATATACAAATAGATAGATAAGTACATAGGTAGATAGATAGATAGTTATATATATATATATATATATATAACAAGATAGATATATAGATAAATATATAGTTAGATAGATAGATATATAGATAGATACATAGATAAATAGTTAGACAAGATAGATAAGTGAATATATAGATAACTAGATAGCTAGATATATACAGAGATAGATAGATAGGTACATATTTATATAGATAGATAGACAGATAGATATGTAGATAGATTTATCAGACATAAATATACACATTTGTAAAAAGGAATTGGCAGTATCTCCCCTGAAAGTTGTACATTTTTCACACATGTACAACTATCTGATTTCATACAATCTCATAAAAAGATTGTACTTACATCACATAACATGCCCATCGATAGATATTTAATCATCTAATATTCTTTATTATATGTGCTTCATCATTATATTAAATTTTCACTATTATTTACTAATTTTATTTTTTCTCAAAAAATCACTTGTATGAAATACAAATGACAAAAAGAGTAGTCAAAATTAGCAGGTATATTGGAGAAGAGTGAGAAGAAACTATCAAAAGATTAAAATAATCATGAAACACATATAATAAAGAATACTAGATGATCAAATATATACAGACTATCTAACATGACAATTCAAAACTTTACGATCGATATATGTCATTACTGTCGAAACACAGTAAAAACATATATCATAACAAAAGTCATGAATAGACAAAAAATAAAAAAAGGCTAAATCTACACCCATAATTGTATCTGCAAAAACATTCATATGAACAGCCACATCCCCATACACATATATCCTCATCCATACTTGTAAAAAAACTTTTATTCACATGTTCATATCAAGTCACATCTACATAAATAGGTCTCATATTCGCATCCACATATAGGATACAAAGATTATATTCCAATTCACATGCGTATCCACGAGTATATATCTATTTATTTATATATTATCTTTTGGTACTTGGTGAAGGTAAACATCTATGCATTAGGATTGCCAGTTTGATATATCAAAACAGTAATATAGTTTAACAAAAATAAACTTACATGTATATAAATAAAATCGGATAAATAAGTAGATAGCTATATATATATATATATATAGTTAGATAGGTAGATATATAGATAGATAGATAGTTAGATAAGATAGATAGGTAGATAGGTAGCTATAAAGATAACTAGATCGCTAGATATATAGATAGATTGGTACATATTTAGCTATATAGATAAGTAGATAAATAAACTAGAAAGATAGCTAGATACATAGATAGATAGTTAATATGAGAGATATCTAGATAAGATAGATACTTATATATTATTCTTTGGTACTAGGCGAAGACAAATCTCTACACATTGGGATTGCTAGTTTGATATACATGTACATAAATAAAATAGGATATATAAGCATATAGCTAGATAGATAGATAGACATATAGCTAGCTAGCTAGCTAGCTAGCTAGCTAGATAGATAGATAGATAAATTGTTAGATAAGGTAAAGAGGTAGCTATACAGATAACTAGATAGCTAGATATATACATAGATAGGTAGATAGGTACATATTTAGCTATATAGATAGGTAAATAGATAAACTAGATAGATAGATAGATAGTTACTTAGTTAGCTAATATGATAGATATTTAGATAAGATAGATACTTATATATTATATTTTGGTACTAGGTGAAGGTAAACCTCTATGTACTGGAGTTGTCAGTTTGATATACCGAAGCAGTAATATAATCTGACAAAAATAAATCTACATGTGCATAAATAAAATCGGGTAGAAAAGTAGATAGCTATATATATAGTTAGATAGGTAGATATATAGATAGATAAAAAATTAGATAGATACGTAGCTATATAGATAATTAGATAGCTAGATATATACATATATAGGTAGATAGGTACATATTTAGCTATATAGATAGGTAGATAGATAGATTAATAGATAGTTAAGATGATAGATATTTAGATAAAATAGATACTTATATTGTAACGACCCGCTACCCTATAATCGGGGATCCGATTACTAAATGAGTACCGAATTATTAATTTGGAACCAAACCAGGATCTAAGTAAGTCTGGGAAATAAATAATAAACTAAGCTAAACATTCACATCGCATTGAATTGAAAGGAAAGTGCAGAAATTAAAAGTTATTACAATGCGACTCGATACAGCAAATAATTACATACTCCAACAGAAGAGAAATAATTAAGCATACAGGCCAGAAATAAAAAGAACAACTACGTCGGGGCATACCCCGGAACAACCGCTGACGGCGCGCAGCTCACAACAGCACACTCCACGCTAAGTCTGCCTGGAGTCCTCACCTGAAAACCGCAGGGGTGAGTCTCAACAAAAAGACTCAGTAGGGATCCTTCGATCCCCACTACCCACTCACACACCCACAAGTGCAATTACCAAGATGCAAGTAAACAAGGTAAGTAAAAGCTGTAACATATTACCCTTAATTCTCGATATAAACCACATGTGTTCGGAATATAACATGCATATCACAGGAATCATTCTACCAAGGAGCCTACAACTCGCGTCTCGGCAAAACGCGTCAACTATGTCTCCGAAAGTGGGAAACAACGACCCGCTGAGACCAAAAAGTAACCCCTCGGATAGCACGCTGGCTACCTTGGCGGTTACTCCTTCCCCCAGCAAACACCGACCCGCTGAAACCAAACAGCAACCCCTCGGATAGCACGCTGGCTACTCTGGCCCAACTGGCTCAGGTGGTTATTCCTTCCCCCAGCACGAGTGACACTCCAAAGGTACCACTCCGACACCGGTACAAGCTAGCTAACCCCGGGGTTCACCAGGTGACCCTCTCTCACTAGGCGTCACCCCGCCACTGCTCCCGTCAGCGCTGTGTCCCTCCGCACCGACACAGGGTGTCAAACGCTACAACTGTCACTCTAGGTCCACAGTAACACAAAACACGGTACGGTGCGATCCGGTCACGTGAGAAGTCCGCGGTCGCACGACACACAACGTAGTGCCATCCGGTCATGAAGAGTCCATCGACATCGAGTGTACTAAAAACATGCTTTTAACCATCTATCTAGCAGTGTAAACATATTTTACTGGCATGGATTAGTGTGGTTCTGGCTTGAATCGCGTCGACCAAAGACGACGCCATTCAAGTCTCCTAAACTGGTTCATGAATTCTCGGCCTCAGAATATGGCCTAAAAAGGCGTCGTCACAGTTAGCCGCCTTTTAAAAACACATCGGCGTCCTCAGACGCCATTCACACCAAAATTCGGAATTTTGCAGAAAACCTTAATCGGGTGATTTCTGCCTAAAAGGCATCATGGTGGCCCGACGCTATTCCAAATTGCATCGTCCATGCACGACGTCTTTTAGCCCCAGAAACCTGGTTCCGTTTCCTAGCCCGATGACTCCCTTTTTCACCTCCAAAAGTCCCAAAATCAAACCAAACGGAGGAGGAAGAGGAGCAAGCTAATCATTACTAAACCACATTCACAGAAACCATCATCCTTATCAAGAAAAGTTCCTAAACATGCTTATTCTACCCAAGAACCATAGACCCGTTGCATGCTTCAAAGTGGTAGAACATGGTTTTAAAATGAAACACCGAGGGAATCATCACCCTACAGATTCTTGAACTCCTTCTGGCTCCGCCGCCAAACCGTCGCACCGCAAACCGCCGCCGGTACTCCGAGGACGCTGCCACTCCGCCGGGACGTCGGCCGCCGTCCGGAGAATGGAACGCCGCGAAGAAAGTGGTGGTGGCAGTGGTGCGAGGTGGAGAGGTGGAAGAGGAAGAGGGGGAAAGGGAAGGGGAAGAGTAGGGAGAGTCGGAGGGTGGAGAGGGTGAGGGGAGAGAGAGTGTGAGGGTGAGAATGAGGGAAAGGAAGGAGGGCTCGCGGGTAACCAGAAACTAGGTAAAATGCGTCGAGATGTACAGACGCCTATCAGATGACATGACAGGCCGTTCTGACAGAAGTCTGAAACGCGTCGCCCAAGGATGACGCCATTCAGACGACAAGACCGGCACCGTACTCTAACACCGCAGGATCGCAGTCTGAAACGCGTCGCCCATCATGGATGCCGTTCAGACGACACGACCGGCCCGTACACTCGCAACCCAAGGCCAGCCCATGTGGCATCCACGTGGCACAATCTAAAACGCGTCTGCCACGTCGGACGCCGTTTAAACCGCGTCGAGCCTGGCTCGACGCGAAACAGAACAGGGTCCCAGCCCCGTTAGGGCCCAAATTGTAGAGTTCGACCCTGAAACTGACCCGATAACCGGATCCGAAACCTCAGTCCTTACATATATATTACCCTTTGGTACTAGACGGATGTAAACTTCTACGCACTCGGGTTACCAGCTTAATATACCAAAGCAATAATATAGTCTGACAAAAATAAATCTACATGTACATAAATAAAATTAGATAGATAGATATATAGTTAGATAAGTAGATAGATAGATATATAGATAGATAGATAAATAGTTAGATAAGATAGATAGGTAATATATATATATCTACCTATACATCTATATGTTTAAGTAATATATATAACTTCTATGTATATATATGTATATATATGTACATGCATATCTATATCTATCTATCTATCTATCCATATATCTAACAATCTCTATATATATCTATACATACATCTATATATAACTTCTATCTTATACATCTATATATCTAATTAATATATATAACTTCTATATATATATATATATTTATCTCTATGTACGTGTGTATCTATATCTATCTATCTATTTATATGTTAATATGCATCCATATATCTAACAATCTATATATATATACATGCATCTATATATATATACCTATCTATATGTGCATCTATTTATATATATATATCACTTTATCTATCTATCTATCTATAGACATCTACCTATATATTTAACTAATTTATATAAACTCATATATATGTATATTTATATGTTTGTATCTATGTGTCTATATCTATCTATCTATCTATATATAGATATGTGTCCATATATATATAGATGCATATCTATCTATATACATAACTTCTATCTTATATCTACATAAAACAAATTCGGAATAGATAGATGTATATCTCAATGACAACTAAAAGTTCAATCCCTCCAAATCTCGCTATAACCTACGACAATATTAAAAAAAAGTTTATACACTAGTTATTTAAATTGTGTGTGTATAGACAAAGAGAGTGAGAGGTGGGGTGTGTGTCTATAAGACATGGGGGGTCTTTGTATGTGTGTGTTTGTGCGTCAGTGTGTGTCACTCTCTTTATCTCTCTCTTTGTATGTCTCTCTCCCTCTCTCTGTCTCACTCTCTCTCACTTTCTCTCTTTCAATCTCACTGTCTCTCCCTCTCTTTCCTCTCTCTCTATCTTTCTCACTCTCTTTTTGTCTCACTGTCTCACTCTCCCTCTCTCTTTCTACTCTCACTCTCTCTCAGTCACACTCTCTCACTCTCCCTCTACCTCTCTCTTTCTACTCTCACTCTCTCTCTGTCTTACTCTCTATCTGACTCTCTCTCTCTCTCTCTCTCTCACGGATCTCTCTTTTCTCTCTCTCTCTGTTTGTCTCCCTCCCTCTCTCTGTGTCAAGCTTATTATATCTCCCTCTCTCTCTCCCCATGACACCCTCCCCCATCTCCTTCTCTCTCTCTCTCTCAGTCTCACTCTCTGCTACATAGTGGGGGCTTGGGGGAAGTAATAGGGGAGAGAGAGAGAGAGAGACTGAGACAAAGAGAGAGGAGAGAGAGGGAGAGAGAGAGAGAGAGAGAGAGAGAGAGAGGGGGAATAGAGAGAAGAGATATGCAAATTAGGGTGCAGGGCGGGGGAACTTGGGGAAAAAGAAGGACTATCTGCCGCAACTTTATAAAAAGTCATAGCTAATACACATATTTGCGACGGCTATACATAGACCTTGGCAAATATAAATATTAGCTATGGCTATCATTTTAGACATCGCAAATGATGATTATTTGCGACTGCTAAAAAATTTAGCTGTTGCAAATGATAATTGTTTGCGACTACTAATAATTTAGCTGTCGCAAATAACTAAGGAATATATTTTTTTAAAGATATAATTTACTTAAAAATAAATATTTATACTAAGTTAAGCATGTCATACTTACACTAATATTATAGATAAGTTAATTATATTTAACTGTACTATATTTAGTTATATATATTGGTTATACTAGTTAAGCAAATACTAAACTATATTAGTTAATTATCTATATATTTACCTGTATATATTAAACTTAGTTAACTTTTGTTGAATACTTATATTTACTTAATACTTGCATAATATATATTTAAGTGTATTATTTAAACTAATTAGCTAATATATTTAGCTAATATCCTTACTTAAGTATATTTAACTATATTTTATTATATAGTTACTTGGTATAACTATATTTGTATTAATATATTTAACTTATATAATGTATAGTTATATGGTTAAATAGTTAAGTATATTAGTCAACTATATACTTCACTGTACTAGTTAAATACTTATATATACTTAACTGCATATTTAGTAATAATTTAAGTTATGTATATTAGTTAACTATATGCTCCTATCTAGTTGAACACTTATGTACACCTAATACTTGAATAATAAATTTATTAGTTAGGATTATTAGTTACACTCTAATCATATTACTTAAATATTTATGTACACTAAATTTAACTATGCTTTAAATGTGCTATATAACTATTCTTATACTCATATATTTAATTAACTTTAAATATACGAAATATGCTTTGTTAAATATAATTAACTATGTTATGCTTATCTAAATATATTTAATTATTATGTATTGGTTAGATTAGTTAAGCACCTTTTTTAACTAATTTTAATTTTTAGTCAAAAAACATTGAAAACTAAAATTGAAGATTTTACAATTAGAAATTTTATTTTAATAGATTTTAAAATTGATTGATTTCAAAACCTAGATTTTATATTATTTTGGAACGCATCAAAAGCCCTTAGTGGGGGGGGGGGGGGGGGGGGTGGGTGCGTTACATTAGAAAAATTTTCTAGGAATTCCTTTCCCGAAAAGTGTAAAGAACACGAGAAGTAGATTATGATGAAGTAAACTCATATATTTACAAATTTTCAGGAAAATTGCACCTAAATATATAGAATCACGCTTTTGCAGATGTGTATCTTCTTCTCACGATCTCGTCCAAGACAATAGAATAAGAGTAAAAAACGAATTATTTTACTTGTATGGCGTGGTGCACACATTGTGCTATGAGGCCTTCATTTCGTATAGTCCTCAGCTCATCCTGAGCCATCGAAAGAGTTGGCAGACGAATAATGTTGGGTCCATTATGAGTTTTGCTTGACCCACTCCACTTACAACCCTACCCTTGAGTACACGAACCGGTAAGATAATCAAGCCGTAAGATTATACGTTAACACATCTACCACCATTACACCTACTTAACCTCTAATTATTTTTCCCATTATTAAATGGAACCAAAACAAAGGTTGTCTCGACATACTCTCTCTCTCTCTTTCTCAATCGTACTTTCTCTAATGAAAATTAGTGCTCTCTTCCTCAAATGCATTTTCTTAATTTGTCTATCCTTCCTCCTCCTTTCTCTATATCTTCCAATCCGATCTTCTCTTCGTCCGTTCTCTCTAGCCGAAACCTTCCATACTTTGCCATTAATCTTAAACTCTTGACACATGTCTCATTTTCTCCATTTTGCACAAACCACTTGCGTCTTCACAGTGCTTGCCACTACTCTATGTGGTGCCGAAGGGGAGTTTAAATCAAACCCTCAACTTAAGATTTTCTACAAATGATTCGTTATTGTGTTCTCTCTGAAATAGGATCCAAAATAAAGCTGCAGGAATTAAAATGCGAAGAAATTGTGGTACATAATGGTCGTCATTACTCATTCCTTAACTACTGTTAAAGGGGATCCTTTGCTACTGCCGATCAGTTGAAATGTTAGAATTCATAACTCGGATCAAGTTGCAGAAACTAGTGCAAGAATAGGCTTATTCCTTCACTATTGGTAAAGAGGATCCTTTTGCTACTGCCTATCAGTTGAAATGTTAGAATTCATAACTCGGATCAAGTTGTAGAAACTAGTGCAAGAATAGGCTCATTCCTTCACTATTTGTAAAGAGGATCCTATCAGTTGAAATGTTAGAATTCATAACTCGGATCAAGTTGCAAAAACTAGTGCATGAATAGGGAAAAAACAAAAAGATGGTTGTCCAATTATGATCCAGTTTGAGAGTTACTTAGGCGAGATGTGCAGCAGCCTGTTATCCTTCCACCGGAAAAAGTGGGAGGTTGTCGCTGCTATGTGAAGCCAGCCTCACGCGGTGCCCTCCACTTTAGGTGCCATGTGACTAGGGCCTTCGCCCCAGCCACCATGGCTCACTACCTGACTTGGAATGGGCAGGCCAACAGGAAGCACAGCTCACCCACCCATCAAGCTGAGACCCAATGTCCAACCATCTTAATACCCCCACGTGAGTTACAAGCTCGGCGAGCTTGGTGTAAGTCCGGGCGACTTGAGGAGCAATACGGGAGGGCTCGGGAGAGGACCCGGTAGATGGGACAGACCAGTCTTTTCTCCATGGGCACGAGTATGATTGCAACATCCTCAAAGAATGCATGAAATGTGAGAGACGAGGGACGACGAGCTGCCTCGTAGATATTGATGGGGCCTCCCTGACCACCTCAGCAGGGAGATGATCATGATGAGGGGGAGAGCTGGGGCGAGATGTGAAAAAAAATAAAAACAAAAAGATGGTTGTCCAATTATGATCCAGTTTGAGGGTTATTTAGGCGAGATGTGCAGCAGCCTGTTATCCTTCCACCGTCAAGAGCGGGAGGTTGTCGCTGCTCTGTGAAGCCAGCCTCACGCGGTGCCCTCCACTCTAGGTGGCATGTGTCCAGGGCCTTCGCCCCAGCCACCATGGCTCACTACCTGACTTGGAATGGGCAGACCAGTCTTTTCTCCATGGGCACGAGTATGATTGCAACATCCTCAAAGAATGCATGAAATGTGAGAGACGAGGGACGACGAGCTGCCTCGTAGATATTGATGGGGCCTCCCTGACCACCTCAGCAGGGAGATGATCATGATGAGGGGGAGAGCTGGGGCGAGATGTGAAAAAAAATAAAAACAAAAAGATGGTTGTCCAATTATGATCCAGTTTGAGGGTTATTTAGGCGAGATGTGCAGCAGCCTGTTATCCTTCCACCGTCAAGAGCGGGAGGTTGTCGCTGCTCTGTGAAGCCAGCCTCACGCGGTGCCCTCCACTCTAGGTGGCATGTGTCCAGGGCCTTCGCCCCAGCCACCATGGCTCACTACCTGACTTGGAATGGGCAGACCAGCAGGAAGCACAGCTCACCCACCAATCAAGCTGAGACCCAATGTCCAACCATCTTAATGCCCCCACGTGAGTTACAAGCTTGCGCAACCAAGCTCGGCGACAAACTTAGTTTCACGAGCTCTTTTAAGGTGTTGAACTTTTTTCCGTTTTCCGATGTAGGACTTAAGAGATGACGGCACAGCGGTGCTATGTACGCTGGCCTGTTTGTAAACCTGGCCATGAAAACACCCCTTTAATTAGGAGAAGAAAGGGGATCCTCCTCCGGGGAAGCATGCATGGCTGTCCTCGCAAGGACGGGAGTTAGAAACAGCTCATCTCACCGTTGTGATTTTCGTATGAAACCGCACCCTTGTTTCTGGTAACATCTGCAGGGAGAAATCGATCTTTACATTAATTTCCCATCTTAATTTAATTAATTCTCGTGGCTGGCAACTCTGAAGCGCTTCTCTAATGTGATATATATAACCAGGAATAAGAAAAACTCCAGTACCCAGTAATGTAAATGCATACCTAGCTACTTAATTTCCAATATTGCAGCAGATCCCTCACCTAGCTACATGAACGTGGCATTAATTCTGCCAAGTGGAATGGGCTCAACATTTAACTCAAAAAAATATGAAAATTCATCTTTTTTTGGGAAGTTTGATCTAAAATCGAATTAGGTAGACACGTAGGGGATTCACACACAAAAACAAAAAATATGAAAAAATAAAAAATCGAGTCACAATGAACAGTACATTACTGTTCATTAGGGCTCAATTTTTGATTTTTTATTATTTTTTAGGATGTCCGATCGAAAGTCCAATTACGTAGATATCTAAGGCATATTGGGGGATTTGACTGTACCATCATGCGACCTAATATCCCCTAACGGTGGAGTAAGTTATTCTCCCTTTCTAATTACTTATCTTTGTACCTTTAAAACTTAAGATATTATTATTTTAAATAGATCCCAACCAAATTTATTCCAAGCTGAAAATTAAAAAGAAAGAAAAAATATCCTTTAGTATTGAGGTTCCAATTTTGATCATGTGAGGATACGACCTTTTTATTAGAATTGTCAAATCAAATGAAGAGTCGGGGTATTCTCTCAATTCATAAAAATATAAAAAGACTCCCTTGGCTCTATCATATCTATGTTAAAAAAAGTTTCATGTAAATTTTCTTTTATAAGCAAATAAATGTATGAAATTATTTTCAAAAAAAGATTTGACGAGCAAACAAACGAATGAAAAGACTTTTAGGAAAATATTTTCGAAAGTGGCAAATTATTCGTTAAGTTTTCATTTTTCTGTTAAAATGACTTCTTTAAAAAATCTTTTCCATCCGATTATGTTTTACTCTCAATGGTCCTCAAAGTGGACCGTTTGGATGAGACCAGGGCTTTCTCCCAGGCCACTGTGGCTCACTACTTGACTTGCAACGGGCAGGCCAGCAGGAAGCACATCTCACCCACCCAACACAAGCTGAGACCCAACGTCCAACCATCTTAAAGATTATACGAGTTTTTTAAAAAATAATTAAATTACAGAAACTTTTTTGTGAATTAAAAAGATTGTAAGAACTTATATTTAAAAACAATTTTTGTTTGTAGTGTATATTTTGTTCTTTAGATATATTTTCAAAGAATATTGTATATGTGAAATGCTCTAAAATATTTCATACACGTATAAGCCTTTAATTAGAAAATGCCTTAACACATGTTTTCATTTTGCTAGGAAAACAGGAAGTCTGTTTTAATAATTCTTCGTAAAGAGATAGAGATTCTCCTACTGTCACGTGTCCTATTTTAATTTTGAAAAAACAAAAACTCTGTTTAGTATTATAGTATAGATTAGAGCCTTTTTTTTTCTTCAGGGCATAATTGAAAGGTATTGCTGGACTTGGCGTAAAATATTTTAAAATATTATAATTTTTTTTGAGTACTAGAGAAGTCTTCATGTAATAGATCTGATAATTCATCATTTTTACCTAGGTTATGTCTAAATCACTTATTTGGTGATATGTAAAACTCAAAATCAATGGAAAATTTTATTCGTTGGTTCCTCCTTTTTCTTGATTTTGGCATATATGGGATAAAAGTGAATACTCATTTTCAAAAGAGATGAAAATATTTTCATGAACACCAAATGATGAATTTTATTTTCATTTTCTTTGTAAATGTATATCCTTAAACGATCATTTCTGTCCGATTATATTTTATTTTAGTATCAAATATTATTAGTTTATGGTCTCGTGGAACTTATAATAATGGAAATGAGGTATGGACAATATTTGAAAGAAGGGGTACATCACATACGCACCCTACTTGGCTCCTACTGCACTTTCTATATGAATCTAGAGAGAAAAACTTTTAAAAAAGAATCCTCACATAAAGCTTTTTCAATTCCTATGATGGTTTTTTTTTTTGGAAAACTCCCTCTTCTCTTTTGGGCTTATTTAAAAAAGAATCGAACTTTTCACATCGTTAAAGCTGTAACTTCAACGACGAATGAGTGATGTAAGAAGGATGTCTATTCGGCATCCACATTCCACATTCCTTATAACCAGCAAAACTCACCACTTATGAGTATGGTTTAAATTTAATAATGGAATAAGTTTAGAATAAGATAATTTGTTTGGCTTATTAATTTGTCTGTCTTAGTTGCTTGAATCTGTTTTTCGGATAAGAATGACTTATCATGAAATAAATTAAAATAAATAAATAGTTTATAAATTTATATTATTTATCAATACTTATTTTTACATACTTTCTAAAGTTTAGCCAACGTTTATATCGTGGATTAAAATGATGTAAAAGAATCATCTTTTTTTAATACAGGGTTGAATAAAGAGTTGATCATACTATGTAATGTACTGTATATAACTATGTCACAATACCTAGTAAATTAGTATAACTAGACTTCACCATATTAAATATTACTTAGTATAACTATATTTAATTATAGTTAAGTTACATAACTATCTTACTTAGTATAAGTATATTTAACTAATATAAGTTTTTACTTAGTATAACTATATTTATATTAATTTTTACTTAATATACTATATATTATTATTAACATATTTAATTAGCTAATATATTTACTTAGTACAACTAAAATATAATTAATTTAAATAATCATGTCACAACACTTAAAAGTTACAACGACTATATTTAGCTTTACTAAATTATATTAGTTAGCTTAGTTAAGTAAATATATATTACTTACATGCTTAATTACTATATTTATATCAGATATTTATATATTATCGACGGCTTAATATTAAGCCGTCACAAATACTTAACATTTGCAACGGTTACATTTTTAACGCTCGCTAATATTTGCCCACCTCTCCCCCTTGGGGAATAATTTACGAAAAAAATAAGGAATATTTCTAGCTACCATATGGAATAAAAAGAAACCCAACTATCCTTTTCACATATTTGCAAAATATGTAAAAATCCGTTGGAGAAATAAAAGTACTACATATTTGCAAAATTAGTCTAGTATCCAAGGAATTCTAGACCTCAATTATTAATTCTCCCGTAGAACACGCCATGATGAACAAATGTAGGTATTCCCTTTCCGTGCAGGCCTCACTGAATAATTGTGTTGGTCTTATTTAATCTTCTTGTTCTCAAATATAGTTCTCAAATAGATCGGCAGCCATACGTGGTGGCAGAACCCAAGATTAACCAGCTCCTCTTCCTCATGATCATCTTCTCCGCCTTCCTCTCAACGTCGTCCACGGCGGAGCACGTCTTGTACAGCTGTTGCCCTCTCTACACTGGGCAGTCACTACAGAACCGCAACTACGTGCTCACTATGGAACCCTAGGGCGATATGGTTCTAAGCCTAGAAGATGTAGTCTGCATCACCGGACTAAGAGTGGAGGGATGAGTAGTGAGTGGTACCACTCATCCAAATTACCGCACACTCATGACCCGGCGATTAGGGTTGGATGTGGCTGCCCCAGCGAGGGAGTACAAGTCTATGGCATAAGTTGGACGTGGTGGACTACCTCGGACTGATTGACGCAAAACAAAAGATCAGTGTTGCATCTTTAATCCGATTCAGTCATTCAGACTCACTTCATATTTAAGTTACGTAACTACGGAACTAAATAACATATAAATCGAAGATGAATGATGAGAGACAAATAACCAAGTAATAAACGTACTATTTACCATCATTAAATCTAAATATTCTATTATATTGTCAGAATCAGGATCCTCAAATTTCATCAAACATGCAGCGGAAATATTCTATTATATTGTCAGAATCAGGATCCTGGATGACACTGGGGTTATCGCAACCCTCTATTGGAACCTTTCGGTCATCGGTTAGCGCGCGGATATAATCTTTCATCCGTACAATGTTCCCGATTCGACCTAGGGCATGGTTTACTGTTAAACCCTATTTGGTCGATTCACTTGAATCAGATGCCGCTAATCTAAACACGATAACCCCTTATCGATTACAGAGTCCGCCCTGGCCAGAGACTTTAAGCGCATCATTCCCGGAACATTCTCTCTCAAACTACCGAGAGCAGATGATCCCGTATTGAACACACAATTACCTTCGAGGGCATTTCCCTGAACCCGATCGCTTGACTAATTGATAACCCATGGTTAGGGATTCGTTCGTCACGGTCAAAGCTCAAAAACCTACCAACAAGATATCTTTGGAGTCTCAGGTCCAAGGATCATCCACGCAACCGTGACAAATGAATCAAGCTGGTTAACAGTGAGGTGATTACCATCCAGCGATTCATAGTCGGATCAGTTCAGTGAACTCATTCACCAATGAGCACCTATAGGTTCAGTATAGTGTCTCCACAGAAGTGACTTATGGGATCAGTCACCCTCATCATATGAGCTGAAGTAACCTATACTAGTCTATCCGGGTGTTCGATGTCCTATCTCAAATATCCTATGACTAGGAACAATTAAGAACATGTGTTTATAAGTCTTCGATCCCGTAATTATGATCTCATCATAATCCGAAGACTGTTGCACATATTCATGGACTTCATCGTGATACGATAAACACAGATCGAATTAATTACACACAATGAATTATTGCCATTTATTAATAATCTGAATAAGTACACAGTATCGGATTGGCTTTGAGACCATCTAATACTAACAATCTCCCACTTATACTAAAGCCAATCACTTTTATACAGAATACCCATATTCTCTAAGTGACGCTCAAAAATATTTTGAGACAAAGGCTTTGTAAGTGGATCTGCTATGTTGTCGGCTGAGGGAACTCTTTCCACCACGACATCTCCTCGAGCTATAATCTCTCTGATCAAATGAAAGCGCCGCAGAATGTGCTTCGACTTCTGATGAGACCTCGGCTCTTTCGCTTGAGCAATCGTCCTATTGTTGTCACACAGCAGTGGGACGGGACCAGATATGCTTTCCACCACACCAAGATCGCCGATGAATTTTTTCATCCATACAACTTCCTTGGCGGCTTCAGTAGCAGCAATATACTCGGCTTCCGTTGTTGAATCAGTAGTGGTTTCCTGCTTGGAACTTTTCCAGCTCATTGCTCCCCCGTTGAGTGTGAAAATAAAACCTGATGTTGACTTGCTGTCGTCAGGATCAAACTGAAAACTCGAGTCAGTGTATCCTTGCAGCTTTAAGTCTCCTCCTCCATAGACTAGAAATAGATCCTTAGTCCTTCTTAAGTACTTAAGGATGCATTTCACAGCCTTCCAGTGTTCATGACCTGGATCTGCCTGATGTCTGCTCGTAACACTTAGAGCATATGCTACATCAGGTCTGGTACATAGCATGGCATACATGATGGACCCTATGGCAGAAGCATAGGGGACTTTATCCATCACTGCCCTCTCTTCAGGTGTCTTGGGAGACTGACTTTTAGAGAGTGAAATTCCATGTCTCATCGGTATGAGACCTCTCTTGGAATTCTCCATGCCAAACCTTTTGACAATGGTTTCTATGTACATGGATTGGGTTAATGCTAGCATCTTCTTCGATCTATCTCTATAGATCCGTATTCCTAATACGTAAGATGCTTCTCCCAAATCCTTTATGGAGAAGTTCTTTGACAGCCATATCTTTACTGATGACATCATTCTTACATCATTCCCAATGAGTAGGATGTCATCAACGTAAAGAACCAGAAATGTGATTGCGCTCCCACTGTTTTTCTTGTATACACAGGGCTCATCTTCATTCTTAATGAAGCCATAAGATTTGATCGCTTCATCAAATCTTATGTTCCAACTTCGGGATGCTTGCTTCAGTCCATAAATGGACCTCTGCAACTTGCATACCATGTTTGGAGATTCTTTGGATGTGAATCCTTCTGGTTGTATCATATACACCTCCTCCTCAAGGTTTCCATTGAAGAAGGCAGTCTTCACATCCATCTGCTAGATTTCATAATCATGGTAGGCAGCAATGGCGAGAAGAATTATGATGGACTTAATCATAGCAACGGGTGAAAAAGTTTCGTCATAGTCAACACCTTGTCTTTGACGATAGCCTTTTGCCACTAATCTTGTTTTATAAGTCTCAATACGTCCATCTGCACCGATCTTTCTTTTAAAGATCCATTTGCAGCCGATAGGTACTATACCATCGGATAAATCTACCAAGTTCCAAACTTGGTTGATGTACATGGACTGTATTTTAGAATTCAGGCTTCTCGCCATTTCCTGGCCTCTGGACTTTCAATGGCCTCCTGGTAAGTCTTAGGATCATCATCCTCATTATAGAGTATCTTTGAACTATCCAAATTAATATGTCCCACATATCTTTCTGATGGTTTAGGTACTCTTTCAGACCTACGGGGTTCCTGTGTATCATTTTGAATAGGTTAAGAAACTGACGGTTCATCTGATGAACCAATGCCAGTTTGTGGGTCTGGAATTTCTTCCAGTGTTACTTTACTCCCACTGTCCTTCTGGAGAATATAATCTTCTTCCAGAAAGACAGCTCTCCTGGCCACAAACACATTTTGCTCGCCAGGAAGATATAAGTAATATCCATAAGTTTCCTTTGGATATCCCACAAATCTGCATTTGTCAGTTCTAGATTCCAGTTTATCTGCGTCATGTCTTTTAACATGAGCAAGACATCCCCAGACTTTAACATGTTTAAAGTTTGGTTTCCTTCCATTCCATATCTCATATGGAGTGGTCTCCACATATTTGCTGGGTACCTTGTTCAGAATATACATAGCCGAGCTAAGTGCATATCCCCATAAGGACACTGGTAATTTGGACATGCTCATCATGGATTGCACCATTTCCATTAATGTCTGATTTCTCCTTTCTGATACACCATTCATCTGAGGTGTATAAGGAGGTGTAAGCTGAGAAACGATACCATTATCCTTTAAGTATTTAATGAACTCAGTACTCAAGTATTCACCACCCCGATCAGATCGGATGGTTTTTATACTCTTTCCTGTTTATTTTTCTACTTCATTCTTAAATTCTCTGAATTTTTCAAAGGCTTCAGATTTATACTTCAATAAGTATATATATATCCAAACCTTGAGTAATCATCAGTCAATGTAATAAAGTATGAGAAACCACCAATAGCTTGGGTTGACATAGGACCACATATATCTGAATGTATGAGTTCTAATATGTCTTTGGCTCGTTCTCCAATTCCACTAAATGGAGACTTAGCCATTTTACCCATTAAACATGACTCATAGGTTGCATATGATTCATAATCAAATGGATCCAAATATCCATCTTTATGCAACCTCTGGAGTTTGTTTTCACCAATGTGTCCAAGCCTACAATGCCACAAGTAGGCTTTGTTCATTTCATACTTACTTCTTTTAATTGAAGAACTGATATGTAAATTATCATGAGACACATTCAATAGATACAATCCATTGGACAAAATAGCAGAAGCTATTGATTTATTCCTGAAATAAATTGAACAATTATTGTTCCCAAAATTTAAATTGTATCCAATTCTATCTAAACATGAAATAGAAATGATGTTCCTTATTATGCTAGGTACATAATAACATTCATCTAATAAAAATGTGTCTCCGGATGGTAGCTTGAGCTTCACTGTCCCCACAGCGATCGCCGCAACTCTTGCGCCGTTACCTAGCCTCAGCTCCACCTCGCCGGTCCTCAGCTTACGCCTTCTTGTCAGTGCCTGCACAGAATTGCAGATATGAGATACACATCCAGTATCTAATACCCATGATGTACAATCTCTTATTGACAAGTTTACATCTATCATATAGATACCTAAAGCGTCCTGCTGCTTCACAGTTCCTTGAGCCTTGTCCTTGAGGTATTCCTTGCAATTCCTCTTCCAATGCCCTTTCTGGTGACAGTAGAAGCAATCACTTTTCTCAGCACTTTTACCTTTGTCTTTCTTGGTAACCTTTGCCTTTCTCTGAACCTTCTTCTTATTCTTTCGAAAAGCTTGGACTGCAAGTCTTTTTCTATTGGTCTTACCAACCATGAGGACTTGGGGTTTATCCTTTACAAGGTTCCCCTCAGCAGTCTTTAACATGTTCAGCAGTTCAACTAAGGTGGCCTGGATCTTGTTCATGTTAAAATTAACGATGAACTGAGCATATGACGGTGGAAGTGAAGACAACACGAGGTCTGTGTGCATCTCCTTGGGAAGTGTAATCCCAAGAGCATCCAGCCTCTCTACCCACTCAATCATCTTCAGCACGTGATTCTGTACTGAAGTTCCCTCTGCCATTTGAGCCTTGAACAGATTCTTTGATATCTCATATCGTTCGATTCTGCTCTGCTCACCAAAGAGCTCCTTCAAATGGAGCATGATGGATCTAGCATCCATCTCTTCATGTTGCCTCTGCAACTCATTGCTCATAGAGGCTAACATGTAGCATTGGGCCATGGTGGAATCCTCCTTCCATTTTTCATACGCTATCATTTCCTCCTCTGGAGCATCCAATGCTGGTTCAGAAGGAGGTTCATTATCCAAGACGTAGGCAATCTGCTCAGACCTGAGGACTATCTTCAGGTTTCTGAGCCAGTCTGAGTAACTGGTGCTTGTCAAACGGTTGGCATCAAGTATGCCTCGCAACGAGTTATGGTGCGACATTCTCGCCTACAGGAGATAATCAATCGATAATTAGCAGATATTCAGATTAACTAAAATAAGATATGGTCTTTTATTATCTAGTTTTACTCCCACTAATTTTCGACGGACTGTATAACCTTCAGATATACAGAACGGGAGACGCCGACTGTCTCCTAGTGGGGATCAGAATCTCCAAGCATCACAGTATGACTTCGGGTAAACACATAGTATCATACCGCTATCTCAGAGCAATCATCTCATGATAATTGCAACTCCTTGCAATATCCGATCATTCTTCGGCTCCCAAGTTTAATGGTCCCGGATAAACACAGTAGACCATTATCCCCGGTCTAAGCTTTACCATCAATACGTGACAGAGTAAAGTAGAAATATAGTTCCCGGGTAAACACGTGGATAACTATATCGTTCCTCTACTCTTATCCAAAGGCATCTAATGCCATGATCAACAGTTCTCTCATCAGTTAATGGCAAACCTCAGGTAAACACATAGTATCTGCCACCACCGAATTAAGTTCTATTAATCATATTAATGGAGAGCCACGCGGTGCATTCTCAATGACTCGCGCTACGGCTTAGAGTTTGTTACGAAGGTTTTACTTATTTAATTTGGTCTCATCCTAGGTGATAGTATTAAATATATCGAATATATTTATAAATACTAATAACCTAGCAGATATTGAGCACACGCATCACATACATGTTATTAGTGTGGTCATGGACAGCACTGCGGTTTGACTTGAGCCAGACAGTCAAACGCACACACATACACAATATAACACCTTATATCATGAGTCTGCAAACCCTGGATTCAATGAACTCCTTCATTTTCATCTGGTCGGCAGTTGTGAATCATCCTCGCTCCGCGCGCATCCGCCTGGATCAAATTACATTGTAATTCTCAATTACATGATAATTTAAATGAGGAAGCCTTATGGCGATTACATCGAGGAGGAAGGTAGAAGTACAATGGAATATGAGAGGGAGAGGTTCGCAGACCTCTATTTATTAATAATAAAAATAAACCACACAATCACATTCCACATCTACAATTAATGCTCGTCCATGACCACCATGTGTTTTAGTTAAACAAACCACACATGAATTGCGCATCAAATGGCTAAATAAAATTTTCGAAAATAACTTATAATTTTGGTTTTCATAAAACCAGGGACCAAACAAAATTTTGGACAATTTGGAATTTTCGAAAAATTTAGCATTTAGTTCAAGCATGCTAATTTAAATCCAATTTAAACAAGCAAATCAATAACACATCAAACATGCATAAAATCTAAAATTAATGGCTTTAGAAACATTCCATGCTCAATTTGAACAATTCAAATAATTTGGGGTTAAGCTAACAATTAGATTGCATAAGGTTTAATCTAACATTTAGAATTAATTCAATTAACAACCTTTTGTTAATTAATTAACATAATAAACCTTAATAAGGGCCCAATCAAAATTGAATTTAATAAAAACAATAAAATCATATTTTACAGATAATTATTAAACCAATTTTATAATTAAATTTTTTTAAAAAAATAAATAAACTGGGCCCCTAAAGGGCTCAGCCCTGCTGAGCCCCTGGCTGAGCCCTGGCTCGGACCCCTGGCCCGGGCCAGGGTCCAGCCGGGCCGACCCGGTCGGCGGCTAGGGAAACCCTAGCCGCCCAGCCAGGTAGCCCGAGGGTTCCCTGTTGTGCAGCGAACCCGACGGCGCCGTGCCCCTTTGGGGTTCTTCTCCGGCGCCGGTCCCAGCGGCGACCGGGGACCGGGCCTCGCCGCCGGCGAAGCCCGTACCACCGGCGAGCTCCGGCGACCGGTGATGGCCACGGAGGTGCCCCGGAAAGGGGTTTATTCGCCCCCCTTTTTCCTCCAAAAATGCTGTTTTTGCAGGTTTCTCAAACCCGTGGGGAGGAAGAAGAAGGTCCATGGCCGCTCTTCCATGGCTTCCATGCCACCAACAACTCGACCAGGGTCATTGGGCATGATTTACAGCGATTAGAACCCCTTAAAATCCATCTTTATGGATCCGACCATATCAAAACCACCCCGTTCTTCGTCCAACGAAGAGCACGACAAAAAACCCCCAAAAATAAAATTTTCTTCAGATTTAAATCGCGATCTTATCGCAGTAATCATCTAATGATTATAAATCTTTCAAGAACATAAATTTAAACATGGAATAAATTCAAACACCATAAATTTTAGAGACCGAAACGGCGAAAACACAGTGGAACCTGACTCTGATACCACTGTTGGGATCGCTGTGTCGGGATCCGATCCTAAAACGCAGCGGAAAAAAACTTTCGGGATCGGATCTGTCCCATTTCGGTCGTTAAAATCAAACCGGTGTAAATCGAATTTACTTTACGCGGATTCGAATCCGCGTCCGTTTTCCAGTTCTGTCAGAGCGATGCCGCAAGTCGCGCAGATGCCCGACCTCTAGCGGTATCCACGCGGTTTTCCTCGCGATGGATCGTCCTCGCTTCCACGCTCGCTGCAACGTTCGAAGATCCCGTCTGACTGCGCGTAATCCGCCGCGATATGTGGATTCGGAATCTTCGTCGAACGGAAAGTGGAGCAGTTGGGAACCGCACGCCCAGAAGAGAGAGAAAGTGGGGAAGAACGAATGACGGCTAGGTCAGGGTTGCTGGTCCCGGACGTAGAATCCATTCTTTTATAAGAAGTTAGTTTGCGGTTTTTCATAAAAACCCATAATTATCCGAAATCCTGTCGGATTATCCATCGACTTGAAAACCATTTGCGTGTGACCCTCTAGGCCCAAATACCAGTCCAGTTAATAGCCCGTTAAGTCCAGTAACCCTTCACTGACCCACTGAATTAATTAATATCCTTATATTCAATTAATCAGCCGAATTTAATGTCCCACAATAAATTCGGACGGACTGCCGATCACGTTGGATGCCAAGCAACATCGCGTGATCCTGGATGGCACTGGGGTTATCGCAACCCTCTATTGGAACCTTTCTGTCATCGATTAACGCGCGGATATAATCCTTCATCCGTGCAATGTTCCCGAATCGACCTAGGGCATGGTTTACTGTTAAACCCTATTTGGTCGATTCACTTGAATCAGATGCCGCTAATCTGAACCCGATAACCCCTTATCGATTACAGAGTCCGCCCTGGCCAGGGACTTTAAGCGCATCATTCCCGGAACATTCTCTCTCAAACTACCGAGAGCGGATGATCCCGTATTGAACACACAATTACCTTCGAGGGCATTTCCCTGAACCCGATCGCTTGACTTATTGACAATCCATGGTTAGGGATTCGTTCGTCAAGGTCAAAGCTCAGAAACCTACCAACAAGATATCTTTGGAGTCTCAGGTCCAAGGATCATCCACGCAACCATGACAAATGAATCGAGCTGGTTAACAGTGAGGTGATTACCATCCAGCGATTCATAGTCGGATCAGTTCAATGAACTCATTCACCAATAAGCACCTATAGGTTCAGCATAGTGTCTCCACAGAAGTGACTTATGGGATCAGTCACCCTCATCATATGAGCTGAAGTAACCTATACTAGTCTATCCGGGTGTTCGATATCCTATCTCAAACATCCTATGACTAGGAACAATTAAGAACATGTGTTTATAAGTCTTCGGTCCCGTAATTATGATCTCATCATAATCCGAAGACTGTTGCACATGTTCATGGACTTCATCGTGATACGATAAACACAGATCGGATTAATTACATACAATGAATTATTGCCATTTATTAATAATCTGAAGAAGTACACAGTATCGGATTGGCTTTGAGACCATCTAATACTAACATCAACCACATGGCAGCCTTGCCCCCTACCTTGTTTGATCTTGTAATGGAAAAAATGAAGTCCGATGAAGACTTCACTCATTTTGCTAATAGGTGGAGAGCTATAGCTTCTAGAGCAGAGGTTGTTATCCCTGAAGCACAAGCAGTCACTATGCTTGTTAACAACGCTACCCCCCATTTCCGAGCTATTCTCATGCTTAGCGAACTTCAAACATTCGCTCAGCTGTACAACCGAGCTAGGGTAGTTCAGTCCCAAATCCGAGACTCCACTTTGCCTTCGTTCTTTGAGAACAGAAAAAGGAACAAGAAAGCCACACCAACTCCTACCACGGAAGGAGTCACCATCAATGAACAGGTCAGCATGCTAGCACAGCCAACCAGGGTTCCCAATCCCCATCGTAAGTTTGACACTCAGCCCAATCAGAAGCAATATTCAGTTGTTCCTCCCCCTACTAATTACAGTCGTCCTATGGCTAAGCGAGCATCATATCCACCTCTGCCGGAATCATTGGCAGACATTTTTTATGCCTTGCTAACTTGTAACGCCATTCAACTCCCACCTCAAAGAGAAGGTGTTCCGCGCAATACGGACACGTCCAGGTATTGCCCCTACCATAGGATCACGGGACACACAATCTACAATTGCTTCACCTTCAGGGATTGGGTGTATGACTTGAATGATGAAGGGCGGATAAACTGGGAGGACATGAGAAAAGCTATTGATGCTTTGAAGGCTAAGAAGGAACTGGGAATTGTGAAAGACCCGTTACCTTCTCATCAAGTGGTTCAAGATTCCTCCAGTTTTCAAGGAAAGGTCAACACTTTAATCAAAGACTTGGAGCCCGTAATAATCTGCAGGGAACAATACTGGGAATATGAAGGGTCTGGGATAAAACATCAAGATCCCACTTGGTCGCGTGAAACTAAAGGAGTTACTCCAGAAGTCTCCACGCTTTCCCCTAACGAGCCTTTGGTCCTAATTCGGCCCTAAGAGCAACCGGCAACCCTCAAGCCGGTCACTCTCATTCAGATCCCTCCGATCACAGCCGAGGGGCCCACCCTATCTATCTTATGTCCAACCAGGAACCAGGGTTCGATGACTGGCTTCAATCTCATTAGGTCACCAATGGAAGCAGATCGAATCTCGTTGGGGGTAACGCTCAGGAATCGCATCATTCCTCCGAGCCAACCCTTGGACTCTCAAGGTAACTCAATCCCTATCATGGGGAATGCCCAGTCTGAGTACGACATCCTCCAGCATTTAGAGAAGACCCCTGCTAAGATCTCTATCCTCGAGCTTATCCGGAAGTCTCCCATACACAGGGAGACGCTGTTTAATTTCCTACAACAAATCATGGTCAATGAGGATCTTCCTAGTGGTGGAGTCACTAATGCCATCCTCTCAGTCACTCAGACCCCCATGATCTCCTTCCCAGAAAAAGATCTAGCTCCCCCTGAGTGTCGATCCCTTCCTCTGTGCCTAACCGCCATTCTCAATGGTCATTCAGTAGACTCCATTTTATAGGATACCGGGGCCTCTATCAATGTCTGTCCCCTTAAGACCCTCAAAAGGATAGGGATAGACCTAGAGAAGGTTGAATCCACCTCTATGATGGTCTCAGCTTATGACAATTCCCAGAGACCAGCAGATGGAAAGATCTTCCTGCAACTAGAAATCGGCCCGATATCCATGATCTCGGAATTCTACATCCTGGATGTTAAGCCAATCTACAATGCTATTCTAGGGAGACCATGGATGGACCAAACCTTGGGGGTCCCATCCACCAACCACCAGTGCTATAAGTTCTCGTATAATGGGAAGATTGTAAAGGTCAAAAGCACTCCCTACATTGAGTCATTGGACTCAGTGACAGCAGAACAGATTCCGTCCATGATAACTTCCAGGAAAGGCAAAGAGCCCGTTCTTTCATCAGTGAATTCTCACCTTAGGCCTAAGTCTGGTATAGGTTGGCATCTCATGAGTAAGATGGGGTATAGCTCAGGCTCTGGGTTAGGGAAAGAAGAACAAGGCATTTGTGACCCCATCTCAGAGAACCCTGTCAGTGGGGGATGTAGCCTGGGTTATAAGTTTACTGAACCACCAAAAGAAACAAAGGAATGGTCCCTCATGAATCACTTTGTGAGAAAGAAGCAGGGATTGCCTAGGATAGAGAAGGAAGTGCAAGAATATCATGAGGGTAGTCAAGAGGAAGATTTTAGCATATCATCCTTGTTTCGTGAATCAAGCAGCCCACCGATAGGGCTTTTCTTGGCCAGGAATGAACCAGCCCCCGCTACGTTCATTCCTTTCCTGTTCCACCCACCTTTCGTCCCTATCCTCTCAGCTCCGATCAACGCCACTTCTTCCGAATATTTCATGTTAGAGGCATTCGGTCACGAAAGAAAAAGTCCAATTCCCATCCTGAGGGTAGGGAAGTCACTTTCGAGGAGCTTACGTGGTGGGGCAATCCCGCCATCATTAAATCTTTGTCCCAAAGGTCTGTAGACACGCTAATTTTAACGTCATTTCGAGTAAATTTCATATCATACAATAATGCCTCGAAATGGTCTGATAATTAATCATTAATTAATTTTTATTAATCTTTTTAAGTGTCGGGTTTAACAGATGTGTTTAAGTTAATCAATTGAATTGATTTTAGCTCAAATTTGAGTTAAAATATGAAGAATTCTAAAAGACGTCTACACACGTGGACGCCATTTAGAGTTTATTCTGTTTTAACGATTAAATTTGAATTTTAATTAATTGATTTATTAACTAAAAGGCGTCTGGTAATGTCGACGCGTTTTAAGTTTCCTAAATGGTTTCTACTTCTCCTCCGGATGTTTATCCTTATCTTAATTAGTCTAAAAGACGTCTACATACGTGGACGCGTTTTACCTAATAAAGATAAAGATAAGTTTTCCCGGATATTTATCCTTATCTTAATTAATCTGAAAGGCGTCAGCCAAGGTGGACGCGTTTTAGATAATTACAGATAAAGATGAATTAATCAGTAATTATCTGTCGGTTAAGATGGATAAATTTGGGAGTTTTCTATGTTAATCGCGAACGCGAGAAATGCCTATAAATACCCTGCATGTTGAAAAAAAAAAAAAAGAGAACAGAATTAAGTTGAGTTGAGCCATAGCGTTATAGCGATTTGAAGATCGGAGCAACAACGTCGTAACGCCGGAGCACTGCCATTTCCAGAAGTCGGCGTCCCTTTCAAGATCTTCATCCTTTCAAGGCTTCAACCAATTGGGCATAAGTTTTTCATTACTGCATTCATTTCATTAGTTTTATTTTTTTCATATTCACTTCATGCAAATACACACCACAGCATAATCTTTCAAAAACCTGCTTGATCTAAGGGGTTTCAAAGCCATTAAAAAAGTAAGTTTGCTGTTTTAAATATGCTTAAAACCATGATTAGTTCAGATACTACTTCTATTTAAATTCTCATCATTAGTTCTTTATTTTTGTTTTTGTCTCTGCTGCACTCAACAACAACAAGAGATCAAAAAGGGGAAATCAAGTACAACTTCTGGACGATCCTCAACCTCAAACTCAACAGCAAGAACAAAAAGCAAAGAAAGGGCTCTCTTTCCTCAGCCGGCTGAGGAAGGGGAACCAAGGACTCAATCTTTCCGCGTTTGAAAGGTAGGCGATCATATTCTCTTTTGAAACTTTTAAGTTAAAAGTTTCTGGCGATCACTGCACTTTAGTTGCTGTTTTTAATAGGTTAGTTTACACCTAAACAACATAGATATTTCATGTTAATCACACGGTCATTCTAAGCACCTACAGCTTTTTTGGCGATCACGGTGGGACTTGGTCTCGCCATTTTTTAGTTTCCTTTTGTTCTTGCTATCATCATATCGGGCACCCACGGTGCACCATTTTGTGTCTCTGGACACGTCCTCACCAATTGGTGAGTGTTTAGTTTAATTGATTTCCCTCGTGCACCACGTGCACACCCCAGTGGCAAGATCTTGCCCCCCCCCTTGATTAACTCAAAAAAGCTGTTTTTGTGATAAAAATGATGTTTGATTGATTGTTTTTCTAGTTGTTTAGGTAGTAAATCATCCTGTTTAAAATCTGGAACTAAAAAAATTTGCATGAGTCGATTGTTTACTGCTTTTTACCTTGTTTGAGGAGGATTCAACCCAGAAAATCCTCCTGGAAAACTGTTTCTGCGAACTGAAAAGCGTCCAGGATAGCTGACGCGTTTCAAAACCGCGTCAACCTACCTAGACGCCTTTCAGGCTTCACAGCTTCTCTGCTGTCTGCATCTGCTTCTGCGAAAAATTAAGTTCTGTTTTGAATAGCGTCTACTACCATCGACGCGTTTCAGACAGTTTCTTAATCTTTTTCAGTTTCTAGATTTTTGTGTTTTGAGTGCTAGCTACCCATTACTTACTAAGCATTAGAGGCCGTCCAGGCCACAGGACATACGCATTGAGGCTAATCCCTCCTCTTCTTAGGAACACATTACTCGACGTCAGCAACTCTCTCTGATTGGGTTGGTCCCTTGATCAGACTAGAGAAGTTGACGTTGAGACCTCCATAAGTCCCCAAAATCAAGGTACTCCTCCTTGATCATCGGGCTGGTTGTACCAATTGAAGTCCCGGTTAGATTCTGAAAGCGTTGTGAGAGAAAGCCCTAGAGAATAACGGTGGAAATCGAACTGAAACTAGGATCCTTTCCCTGAGCGAAATTGTGGTTTAATCCAATTCAAATAACTCAACAAGGAATCCTAAAATCACGTTAAGCATCCACTTGTTTGATTAATCTCTGTACAACTTGTTTGATTAAATCTTTGAAAAGGGAATCTAACATCATGTTGCTACGATCAGGTAGGGACTTGAGTGTGGCTCCAGACGCCATGATTAATTACGAGGGAGATGCTAATGCCCCTCGGAATTCTGAGTACAATTATGAGAGTGGGAGAGATGCTGATGCCTCCCGTAGTTCTATCCCCATTCCGTATCGTCTAGATGGGAATGTTCGGACACCTCTTTTGCCTCCACGTGATCAATATCCTGATCCTCTTCCGCATGAATATGCGATCCCTAATCCTGATCTTGAGGGGGACATGAACCAGAATGATCCCTCATCCTCTGATCCTACGGATCTCATCAATGCTCTGGGAGTTCTTGCCTCCCGACTGGACCCTCAGCAGTTCGAGGCGATCCAATCTATTTTGAAGGGGAAGGCACCTATGCAGCCTGCCGAGCCGAACCCGGTGGCTCCCCCTGCTGTTCCTCAGCAACCTTCTTTTCCTCCTCCTTATATCCATCAGGTCACGGAGGGCCTTCATATTACTTCTCGGCCAGCTGGGCCGCAGCTTCCATCATCTAGGCAACCGGCTAGACCGCAAACGCTTACTTATCAAAATGCCCTCGGGCATGGCGGAAGCGCTGCCGGACCTCCCCTCTATTGTCCACCCTGTCCAACGTACTCTAGGCAGCAGGCCTACCAAGTACCTCCTCCTCCTCCTCCTCCTCAAGCAGATCTGACCACACAAACGCTGCTGGCCAAAATGGAGCGTATGGATGAGCAATTTAATAACCTCCAGAAAATGATGGGGGTCAAAGCTGTGCCAGAAATCAGTCTACCGAGTCTGCCAGTATTCCATCTGCCACCCTCTGAGATGCCAGTGTACCGAAAGTACAACGGTACTGGTAACCCCTTCACACATCTGAAGGAGTTCATGTATGAATCCTCTTTCTGGCAGAATGATAAGAGGTCGTTGGCCTTCTTGTTCAGGAGATCTCTAGAGGGACCAGCCCTCGAGTGGTTCTTTTCCCTAGAACCCTCAGAAGTAGAGGATTACGGTATCGTTTCACGCAAATTTATTCAACGATACCAGGACAGAGTTGCACCCTCCTTGTCTATCACGGACCTCATTGCAGAAAAGATGAAACCTGATGAGGAGTTTGTCGGTTTTGCTGACAGGTGGCGGGGTCTGGCTGAAAAGGTGAAGGATCACTTGTCCGAATCTGAACAAGTGAAAATGTTAATTTCTAATGCCACCCCCCAGTTCAAGCTCGTCCTCTCCTTGAACAATTTGACTAACATGGCAGAGCTCTATGAAAGAGCACGGTACTGCCAGAATGCCTTCAAGGACGCTACATTCTCTAGCGTCTTTGATCCTCATAGACCTAGCAGGCCTCCGCCTCGGAAGCCTGCAGTGCCGAACTCTTCCAGCACAGGTCCGACTACTGAGGGCACGCTCTCTCATGAGCAAGTGAGTACCATGAACAATAACTCGCCCCAGTTCGTGAGGAGTCAGCAGCAGTACCAGAGGCCACAGCAACAAGGGTACAGACAGCAGCAGAACCCCCAGTACCAACAGCAGTATCAGCGGCCCCAGCAGCCGAATCAGAATCAAAACCCGCAACAGCAGTACCAGCAACCCCAGCAGCAGCAGTATTAGCAACAACAACAGCCACAGTACCAGCCGCGCGCACCGCCAGCGTACCACAATGTCCCTCCTCCTGGTGACTACAACCAGCAGAGGAGACCTCCAGGCCCGAAGAGGGCAGAATACCCGGCACTCCCAGAATCCTTGGCCGATATCTTCAGTGCTTTAATGGCAGCCAACGCCTTAGTTTTGCCAAGGGAAAAGGCCGTCTGGCCTCAAAATGCCGATACGTCCAGGTATTGCTACTTCCACAGGCAACCTGGGCATACCATTGACACCTGCTTCCAATTCAGAGATTATATTCATGATCTCAACGAGCAGGGCGGCATAGACTGGGAGGAAATGAAGAAATACATAACAGCCCTGAAGGCGAGGAGACCGCAGCAGCAACAGCAGCAAGCAAGACCACCAGCACAAGCAGCAGCACCACCCAACATGGGCATAGTGCAGAATCCGCTCCCGGAGCACCAGAATCAGAACCAGGTTGCTCCCATTCTAACGAACAGCCAGTCTGAGGCTGGTCGTGGGCAACAATGGAGGATAGAGGACTCTTCCTCTCTCTACTCAACGGGTCACGTTCAAAGTACCGCAGAGCGACTACCACGCCGCACCATCCACATACCCAGACCACAACCCGTCACCATCACCCCTCTACCCACACCCACATATCATTCGCCCTCATCCAATAACCCATTACCACTACCCACCTTCCTTAGACCCATTGCGCCCCGCACTCCTACGCCTCCATCATATACCCCACCGCAAACCAATAACGCACCCCTTTTACCATCTAGGCCACTATTACGCATACCATTTCCTACTTCACCCGCTACCACTACCACCTACCCAGATATGCCCCAACCATCCAAACCGTTACTACGCGTACCATTCCCCACTTCGCCAACTACTTACCCGTCTACCATCCAACCATCTAGACCTTTAATCCGCACCGCGCCATCACCACTTAACCCTACACCATCACCACCTAACCCAACGCCACCACCTACGCATCAACCCTCCGCACCGCTTACGCCACCCAACTCTGCGGTACTCAAGTTGTCACCCGGATCCTCCACGGTCGAGGAACACGCGCTCCGGAGTGGGAGGATTTTCAACAAGGTCTTTCCTCAGTCCACAGTCAGAGACGGCCCATCACAGCCGACTGAGGAAGCCCATAATGAAGAGAGTGCACCAGGCACTCAATACGACTTGTTGAAACATCTGGACAAAACACCGGCACGGATCACTGTACTGGAATTGATTAAAAGGTCCAAGATTCACCAAGAAGCTTTAATGGAATACCTACAGAAGGTGATGGTCAATGAAGACGTGCCGGTAGAGAAAATTGCAGCACTACTAGTTCCTCAGGGGGATCAGCCCTCAATTACATTCCACACATCGGAACTAGCACCGCCAGCCGCCAGAAGCATGGCTCTGAGCATCACGGTCAATATCTGCAAGAAGGCCGTGGATGCATGCCTAGTTGATACAGGGGTTTCAATTAATGTTCTACCTCCGAAGACCCTGGAGCTATGCGGTGTGCCCAAGGAGAAATGGCTGCCAAGCCCCATCTCAGTTACGGCATATGACAATTCTACCCGTTCCCCTCTGGGAATGGTTTATTTAAAGGTAGAGTTAGGTCCAGTAAGTCATGCAGAGGTTGAATTTCATATTCTAGAAATCGGCCCTTCCATAAATGCTATTCTTGGACGTCCTTATATCAAAACTCTTGAGGCGATTCCTTCTACGAATCACCAATGCCTCAAATTCCCTTATAAAGGACGAATTATTAAAGTGACGAGCATGCCGATCCTTGCTGCTGCTCATACATTGAATATTAAGTCTGCTGTTTTACCTGGCCGACAACCTTTTCTGTCGGTATTACAGGTCTACCGTCCAGTGGCTGATCCTTTGAAAGCCGCTACCATTTCTCCATATCCATTAAATGCTATCAAAAGGGGGAAGTGCATGAGTACCCCGGGATGGAGGATCATGATGAAGAACGGCTACAAGCCTGGGAAAGGTCTGGGCACACAGTTGCAAGGCAGGACCACTCCTGTTAAAAATCATCGGGCAGTACCTGGAAGCGGTCTGGGCTATAGGCCGAGCAAACTGAAGCAAGACAGGGTTCAGCAAGAAGATGGTCAAGAAATCTTGGAAACAATGTTTACACCACTGAAAGAAGGCCGAGATCCCTTAACATGGACTCTATATACTCACTTTGTGAAAGGGCCCATACTTAGTCACGACAACATGGTGGTCATTACTTCCTGTTTTGACTTCCATGACATATATGGGAGGGACTTGGCCAGACATTGTTCCGAACTACTTACGTACCAATCCTTGGAGGCTCTGCGGCCTATGAAGAGGAGAAAATTCCATGATCCCGAATGTGAATGGTACAGATGGTTCGACCTGAGGGACCTATACATAGCACTGAACAGATTATTCCTGGATCCTGCAGAACCCAAGTGGCCACCGCAGATTGACGAGCTAATTGAGAGCCCTGGCGCAATCTTTGACAAGCGGATACTGCTGTCCGAACAAACTGATGAAGGGGAGCCAGATGACCCCTATGAAGCTGGTTACACAACAGATCTGCTATGGAGGGGGACATATCCTTCACATGTCCTAATGCTCCATACTCTTTTTCGTACACTACTCTTGACCCCGACTTGGTCGCGGGTCATAATTGAAGATATTCCACGGGCTTCGCCCCTTATGATAACTATGTCCCCTCGGGACTTTATTCCACAACCTCCTCTCGACCTAGAGAGGATGTATGATCTAATCTGGGACATATTGCTATATGATCCCCCTAATCCTCTGGCCTTGGTGCCGCTTCCCCCGTCCGATTCTCCTCCCATTTGTATTCATTCTTGCTTTATGTTTAATTCTTTCATTGTCCAAAAAAAAACGCCAATTTGGCAACAAATTCTTCCCAAATCATTATCGAGGAAACATCTTACTTGTCCGATTACACCCCATCGCGCGGGTCCGTCGGTCAAGATTCTCTCCTAGATCTACTCTGTCCCTCCCCACGGGAGGATTCCCCTGTATTTCTACCTGTATCCCAGGATTTTCATCCTGTTTCATCTTCCTTAGGTTATGATAAACAGTTTAGTGAAGTTAAGGAGTCTAGTTTTAGGCACGTTAGTCAGTTTAGGAAGTCTAGGAAGCCTAAGGGTAGGCAAATTCCAGAAAGATACCTCCAGGATTTGGCTGATAAATGTTCCTTTTGCTCTTTAATCCCTCAGCTTTTAGAAGATCCAATTCAGATGCCAGAAGATTGTACAGATGATGAGTCAGTCAATGATGGGTATGGGGTATATGAGTTAGTACATGAAAAGGACCCCATTGTTGAAGATGAGGAAGATGATGAGGATGCAGCGGAGGCATATGCCAGTGGAGTGAAGAGATTTGATGAACCTTCAGCTGCCGTAGAAGAGCCCACCAAAGAAATAAACTTAGGGACTGAAGACGAACCTAAGGTTGTCCTCGTTAGTAAAAATCTTTCTGCAGAGGATGAAAAGGCAATGATACAAGTGCTTAAGGATTATAAGGACACTTTCGCCTGGAGTTATGAGGATATGCCGGGGTTAGACTCATCTTTAGTTGAACACAGGTTAACATTAAAAGATGGAGCTAGTCCGGTCAAGCAGAAATTAAGGCGATTCCACCCACAAATGGCTTTAAAGATGAAGGAAGAGGTCGACAAATTACACAAAGCCAAATTCATTAGAGTTGTCCTTTATCCACAATGGGTGGCCAATATAGTCCCGGTTATGAAAAAGGACGGGAAGGTCAGAATTTGCATTGACTTCCGCGACCTAAACCGGGCGTGTCCTAAAGACGATTTTCCATTGCCTCATATTGATGTACTCATCGATAACACTGCTGGCTATGAGACGTTATCGTTTATGGATGGATTTTCAGGATACAACCAGATTAAGCTGGCAGAAGAGGATCAAGAGAAGACTTCATTCACTACACCTTGGGGAACATATTGTTATGTCGTCATGCCATTTGGATTGAAGAACGCTGGAGCCACTTATCAAAGGGCCATGATGGCAATATTTCATGACATGATGCATATAGATTTGGAAGTGTATGTGGATGATTTATTGGTTAAGTCTAAAACGAAGGCTGAGCATGCCAAAGTTTTGGCAAGGGTATTAGAGAGATCGAGACAATATCAGTTGAAGATGAACTCCAAGAAATGTGTATTCGGGGTATCTTCAGGAAAATTGCTTGGATTCATTGTCAGCAAACGGGGAATTGAGATCGATCCCAATAAGGCGAAGGCTATCAGAGAAATGCCACCTCCCAAAAACTTGAAAGAGTTAAGAGGATTAATCGGGAGGTTACAATTTATTCGCCGCTTTGTCTCCCAGCACTCACAAAGGTGTAAGCCGTTCTATGAGCTTACCAAGCCAGGAGTCAAATTCAATTGGGACGATAAGTGTCAGGAGGCATTTGATGGATTAAAGGACTATTTGGCAAGTCCTCCTGTTTTGAGACCACCATCTCCAGGCAGACCATTGATACTTTATATTTCTGTCCTGGATGATGCAGTGGGGGCTGTCCTAGCACAAGAGGATGAAGAAGGAAAAGAGAGGGCAGCCTACTATCTCTCTAAACTTCTCAACCCCGCTGAACAGAGATATACGGCGATGGAGAAAACATATGCAGCATTGGTTTGGGTTGTTCAGAAATTAAAGCATTATTTTCTGGCCCATGAAGTCCATCTCATCGCTAGGATGAATCCGATCAAATTCCTTCTGGAGAAATCTGTTCTTACTGATAGGTTAGCGCGATGGCAAAGCTTTCTATCTCAATTCGATATTATTTACATTCAACAGAAAGCAATCAAGGGCTATGCCATAGCAGAACATCTCGCTCATCATCCCCTTCCTCGATTTGATCCAGTACGATCAGAGTTTCCGGATGAGGAACTGATGTCTGTAAATCAAATCAGAGATGATATGTGGACTCTGCATTTTGACGGAGCTCTGAATTCTCATGGAAAGGGTATCGGAATCGTTCTGTTATCACCTGAAGGTGTCACCATTCCACAAGCCTTTCAGCTTGACTTTCCAGTCACCAACAACATAGCTGAGTACGAGGCACTTCTTGCTGGTCTCGAGGCTGCTCATTTGCATGGTGCCACTAAACTCAGGATTGTAGGTGATAGCCAATTAATTCTTCGCCAAGTGCTGACCAAGTATCGAACTCTTGATCCCAAGCTTAAGCCATATCAAGAACTTACTTCTGCTTACTCGAAGCTTTTCACAAAGTTGATCTTTGTCCATGTTCCTAGAAATCAAAACATCTTAGCTGACGCTCTAGCTTCACTTGCATCTTCTCTTGATTTTCCTATCAGCAAGCAATCTGAATCGATCATAATTCATAGGCGTCTTTCACCCGCCGTGAAAGATCCTTCATTTCTTAGAACTAAGGAGAAGTTGCTGAAGAAATTCAAAGATGGAAGTATCGTGGAGAAAAGAGAAATCATGTTGATGGAGCTGTTAGAAGAGATGGATGATGAACAGAAGCCATGGTATTATGAAATTGCAAAATATTGTGAAGATCAATCGTATCCTGAAGAAGCTACAACTGAGGAAAAAAGAGCTATCAGGAGAGTTTCTCAACGATACACCCTAGTTGGGGGAGCATTATACAAAAGAGGTTTTGATGGAGTTCTTCTGAGATGTTTAGACGAGGATGAGCTTTGGAAGGTTATGGAAGGAGCTCATAGTGGAGTTTGTGGTGGCCATGTCAATGGACAGATGCTAGCAAAGAAGATCCTTAGACAAGGATTTTATTGGCCAACCATAGAAGAAGATTGCGTAGGATATGTCCGTAGGTGTGCCAAGTGTCAACTTCACGCCGACAAAATTCATTCTCCTGCATCTTCACTCCATCCTGTTTCTTCCCCATGGCCTTTCTCCATGTGGGCTTTCGACATTATTGGACCTCTTGGTAACCCAGATTCCGGCATCAAGCAAAAATCTTTCATTCTCACGGCAACGGAATACTTCACCAAGTGGGCAGAAGCTGAAGCATACGTGGAGATCAAAGCATCAACCGTCTGCAAATTCATCATGAGGAACATCATTACAAGATTCGGGATTCCAAGTACCATCGTCACCGACAACGGACCGCAGTTCGTGTCACAGGAATTGAAGGACCTCTGCAACAGGTATAAAATTGCATTGCATCATTCATCTCCTTATTATCCGCAAGGCAATGGCCAAGCAGAGGCAACTAATAAGACTTTGATAAAAATTATCAAAAAGACGTGTAAATCTAACAAATTCGCAGATTGGCCAGAAAAATTGGTTGAGGCTCTATGGGCCTACCGAACTTCAATCCGCACGCCCACTGGGCAGACTCCTTATTCCTTAACATTTGGAATGGAGGCGGTAGTTCCATATGAGATCCTTATACCGTCATTAAGAGTACAATTGAATAAGGAATTTTCTATTGATGAACATCGTTCAGCACTCCTTGCTCAATTGGAACTTTTAGACGAGAAAAGATGGTCAGCTGCTAATCATGCAAAAGTTTATCAAAACAGATTAGCACGTTTTTATCAAAAGAAGGTCATTGAACGAAAGTTCAAAGTCGGTGAAATGGTCGTTAAAAGAATTTTTGTAAAACCTGGTGGTCCGCGTTCTAAGCTCCAACCCAACTGGGAAGGACCTTATGTTGTATCGCACGCTTATCCTGGTAATGCTTATCGTTTGGTTAATGCAGAAGGAGAAGAGCTAAATCATCCCTGGAATGGTTTACACCTTAAGAAATACTACCCTTAAGATAAAGAGTCGGTCAGTATGGTGCAAAGACCAGTGGAATCAGAAAATTTATAAACTCAAATTTCTTTGTTAGTCTGAATAATTTAACTTCAAACCCATTACTGCACACACTGACACGTTTGATTCGTGAGTAACAAGAGATGCCAAGTCCTTAAGAATATCAAAAGCTTGACTAAGAGTATAAAGTACAAATCATTCCTTTTAAAATAGAATTCTGTTTTACACTCGGCCCATGATGTCGGAACGAGGCTTAGAATAGACTACCAAGAATACCCGCCATCTTAGTAGGAGGCCGTCATAAAAAAAATGGGGGAGATCCGTTCCAAAGCAAAGCAAAGAAAGAAAAGAATAGAAAAAGCAAGGCAAAAAGCCAAATGTCAAATCAAAAGGCCAATGCACTACAAACGTCACAAAGGCCATGAAATGAAACAAAAGGGAACGCAAGGTCGATAAATACCCCGGAAAGAAAATGACCGAACCCCAACAGATATTAGGGTTGGAAAGGGACATCTTTTTAAGTCTCCGGAACCTTCTCATGGGCTTTCTAAATCTGTTCTTCTTTTCTTTCTAAAGAGGTGTACTTCAAGCTTAAAGAATGGCTTAGATTGACTAAGGGTCAAATCATCAAATGGGATCACGAATGGAAACACAAGTTCAAACACGATGGGTTTTAAGTTAAGTTGTTAAAGAACAATTTGGAAATTAAGTTAATAAATGAATATGATCTTTTGATCTAAGTACCATACTGGTCTTTTAGTCAAAAATTCAAAAAAAATGCATATGTCAAAAATTCCAAAAAAAATGTATATGTCAAAATTCAAAAAAATGTATATGTCAAAATTCAAAAAAATGTATATGCAAAAATTCAAAAAAAAAAAATGCATATGTCAAAAATTCAAAAAAAATGCAAAAAAATACATATGTCAAAAATTCAAAAAAATTATATATGTCAAAAATTCAAAAAAAATTATATATGTCAAAATTCAAAAAAATTGCACAGTCAAAAATTCAAAAAAATATACATTTTTCAAAATTCAAAAAAATATACATCTCAAAACCCAAACAAAAATGAATATTTCAAAACCACAAAAATATTTCAATTAGCATTTGCTTGTGGCATTTAGTGTGTTTCATTCATTTTATTTTCAGTGAGCATATGTTTGCTTGCATGTTGCATTTTGCTTAAGTCTGATTATTCTTATTACCTTTGTTAATAAAGGCTATGCCCCTTCACCATTTATTCAAGGAAAAGATTAATTGACCATTTATCTGGTCAGGCAAGGGGCTAAGCCTAAACAGTTACTTAACCTGTTTGTTAAGTGTTGTACAGGATGCAAGATAAGCACAGGAACACGAAATTGGAGCCCAAAAGTTTCATGTATATATCAAAAGTGTTTTGTACATGATACATGAAAAGGAAAAGAAGTACAAAAGCCCTCAAGGCTGGCTCTCCCCTCCGCCCTCATCCAATTGGCTCTGGGCCTCATCCTGGGCATCTGGCGGTGGAGCTCTAGGAGCTGGAGGCGGTCCCATCGCACTTGGCCCTGCCTGGCCAGATGATATGGCTATGCTGGCAGTAAAGGCACTCGCCTGACCTCGATCAATAGCCCGCTGGCGGGCTCGCTGATATCGCTCCTCCACCATCTTGCGCTCATGCTCCGCGACTGACAGCCGACCCTGAAGACTCTCCAGTCGAAGGCGGTCGCGATCTCTCTCCTCAGTCACAACCTCCAGGCGAATCTGGAGGAGTGCAAAATCTCCAGTGGAGAGATGCGCCACCTGCTCCTCTAGAGCCCGGATCCGCGCAGCATCAGCTTCGGCGCGAGCCGCTGCAGTACGGGCATGCTCCAGCTCCGCTTCAGCTCTCTGAAGAGCTTCCTGAAGCTCGGCAACCTGCAGAAGAAGTCATTGTTAGGCAATCAAGTAATTAAAATCAAATTCAGAAATGAAAAGTTGAAGAACTTACCCTAGCAGCACGATCCTCCTCCGCGAGAGAGGCCCGGTGGATGACGGAGGTAAGCTGACTCTGAAGATCAGCCAAGGCAGCGTCATGCGCAGCAGATGATGAAGATGAAGCCCCGAAAGTAGGAGGAGCCGCCTGGGTGTAGACGGCTCGCTGCACCAAAAGAACACTGTCAGTGGTGAATCGCCAAAATAAATAATTAATTAAAACATGCATTCATATTCATTCATACATACCAGATCGAACAATTCTTTTTGGACTTGTTCTAGCTGGGCCTCCGCATCATGTAGGCGGGCCCGGAGGTCGATGATGACCGCATCACGTGCATCCTGCAAGTCACGCATTCATACATTCATTCACATAAATCAAGATAATAATAAAATTAAAGACGCATGAATGCATACTTACATCGAGTGGTCGGAGGAGCCGAAGTTGATCGGCGTAATAGGCCCGGTAATGCTGGAGGTAGCCCTCGCTACTCTCCGCACGGGACTCCACCCGTACGCCGCGGCGGTGCCAATCCTCGTACTGCTCGGGGAATTTCGCACGCCAATCTGTGAGGGTTTGCTTGCCCCTCATGCTTCTCCCGACGTCCTCCGGGACCTCCTCGTCGATCCATTCCTGGTGGAGGCCCAGGGTCCTCATCACAAGCCGGAGGCGGAGGGGCTCAATTTCGTTGAGGCAATGTAGCCACATTTGCCTCCCGAACCTCCTCCTGCCAGCCGTCACCCACGGCTGACCCTCCTCGCCCATGCCAAGGTACGGGCGCCAGATCACCTGCATATAGATTAAATGCATTCATATAAATAATTTGCATTTAAACAATAAAAGAATTGCATTTAATAAAATTTTTGAATAAGTTAAAAACTTACCAAAAGCTCTGGATAGTCCAAGAACTGACGGCGGAGGGCCGTCAGCTGGTGGTGCTGTGGAGCCGTGTCCACAATTGGCTGCCAACGGCAGGCCAAGGGGACAGCGTCTGGACGAACAATCCTCGCTCTGCCGAGCGGGAAATAATAGTAGCTCCACACCTGCATGCATAAACATATAAGTTAGAAAAAGCATCATATCATATTGCATATCATGAATAAATAATAAAACATTTAATACCTGGAGGAACGGCGAGAAGCCACTGACAGTAGTCTCGCGGTCCGGAATGACTGCGGATAGATCTGCAAACAGGTGGGCCAGGAGGGCCGCACCCCAAGCGTACTCACCTAAGCTATCTAGGTCATCTAACAAATACAGAAATCTATAGTGGATATGGTCGCCCTTCGTACCGAAGAGCAACCGACCGAAGAAAAAGACAAGGAAGACCCTAAGCTGTCTGTCTACCTCCTCTACCTGGCTAGGATCCCTGCAGTAGATGATAGAGGACGACTCTGCTAGTCTATCCCTAAATTCCTCCCGGGTCTCGTCAGACCGACGCCGGGGCTCATCTAATCCAAGGGCACCCTCTACTTCTACCCTGGGAACCATCCTGGACTCCCTGCCCATGCTAGATACCTCTATCCCTAATAAGGCCTCTGCTAACCCTCGATAATCGGGGTAAGTCACCCCACTAACTGGTCGGCCCTCTACCCGGAGGCCAGTGATCCTGGCCACATCCTCTAGGGTGGGGACCATATGTCCCCACGGCATTAAGAAAGCCCGGCTTTCCGCATGCCAACGCTCCCTGAGCACCTGCAACAAGACTAGATCGAGCCAAAATGGCTCGATGTCTAATATCTCACCGAACCCCATCCGGCGCAGGCGCACCTTCTGGAAGTCCGGGAGCCCTTTGTAAGCCCCTATAATTAGGTCCCAGGAGATCCTAGCCCTCATCACTCCCTGCAAATAGAAACAAAAAAAAAAAAAAAAATAGGGTCAGTATTAATAATAAAAAAAAAAAAAGAAAAAGGAAAATTCACTCTGTTTTGAAAGGCGTCAGCATACACAGACGTGTTTCAAAACACGTCCACATAACTTGACGCAATTCAAAAATATTTCTACCTATTTTAAAAATTCGAAATTTGACTTAAAAGACGTCGACCAAGGGCGACGCCTTTTGAAAGGCGTCACCTGGTCTGGACGCCTTTCAAGTCTAGATTTCGGGTTCTTGGAAGAACCCCTTTCTTCCCCTCTTTTCCTTGCCCATTCAAACCACAAGAGACTTACCGTGTGGAGGTCGCCCTCCTCTTCCTCTTCCACTGCCATGGGCGCCGGTGGAGGGAGCTCTTCCTCCAAGAAGGCCGCCGCCTCGGCTAACGCCGCCGGCACCTCCTCGGGAGCTTCTTCTTCTTGCCTTCGCCTCCTCTTGGCCAAGGTCTTCTTCTTCCCTGAACCCTCGCCGTGTTCCATGGCTCTAGAAGGAGTTTTAAGAGAAAGATCACCGGAATCGCCGGAGCTCGGGTGGAGAGAAAGAATTTTTGAGAAAGTGAGGAAGAAAGGAGGGCCTTCGCGGGTCTGTAACGAAAAGGGTGAAAGGCGTCGACTCAGGAAGACGCGTTTTAGGCGCATTAGTTGAGGCGGTAAAGGACACCTGTTTGAATTGGTTGAAACACGTCCACATGGGTAGACGCTTTTCAGGTTCTGTTCAGAGCCGTACACAGGAAAATCATGAAAGGCGTCTTTGTCTACTGGACGCGTTTTATGGAATTAATCATGGAATTAATGGCAGAATCCTGGGAAAAGTAGGAGAGAGAGTTGAAAGGCGTCTATATGTGTAGACGCGTTTTAAGCTTAAATCGGGTTTTTGAGGATTAAATTGAATTTCTGGAAAAGAATATAGTTTGAAAGGCGTCTTACTGAGTGGACGCATTTTGCATTTTTACAGAACCCGAACTGTTGAATTTTCAGGAAAAATCGGTTTTTACTTAAGGAAAAATCATGTGCACATCACAGAAGGTTGAGGAAAGATTCTAAGGCATGAAAAGTCGTTCTTTATTCAATGGAACCAATTCTTTATTACATCAAAATCAAAGAGAGACAAAGAACATTCAAGGGAGAATATCATGAAGATCCTTAAGATAAGGAGATTTCAATCCTTTATCTCTGTCTTTAGAGGATCTTACACGATAGCTAAAGCCAAGATTCCATAGAGTAATAATGATTTGTATGGCTTCATAATCTTCATCGGACTCCAGGTCGCGCTTCTTGATTGGAAGTGTAGGAGAGAATTCAGGGAATTCGCGACGAGCCAAGCTGAGTTGAGTAAGGCACCGGTGTGGATTATATAACACAAACTCAGTAGCTCCAATTAACTTGAGGTCTGCTCCTGCTGTGCGGCGCACCCAAACTGGTTTTCCAACGAGAGCAAGCGGAGACGAGTCGAATATGTCGGACGTCATGAGTTTCAAATACTCTCTCCAGTCGGCTCGGGTCTTGAGTTTTGGAACTTTGTTGACCATGTACTCGTTGAACTTTACAATATTAGCAATGCAATGAATTGGACTATTCAAGAAGATCTGAGATGGATTCAGAGGCCTTTTCTTGCTATGCTCGAATTTGAAGTGAAGTTCAACCCACAAGGCAAAGAGTAGCATGCATCCATATGGAGGACGACCCATAGAAGCTGCAGAAAGTCCGCTGTAGAGATATGCTAAGAGAGCAGTGCTAATGGATTTACCTTCGAAAATTGCACAAATAGCACTAATTTGATCGTCTTCCAAGATGTTATCCTGCGCAGGAAAGAATAAGGCACCAGCAAGGCATGTAACGAAAGCTTTCGTTACATCTTCCGCCTCATCCTCCCTTAGATCTTCAATTTCATAAAGAGTCCACTCGGCTAGTTTTGCGAGATTGATCCCTTTCTTCGTGAGGCATCCTTTAGCTTCTGAAGGATCCTTCATGATAGATGTCAATAGCTGTTGACCAGTGATTCTCTCTTTTGTCAAGGCTATCTTGTCTCTGTTATCTCTGGTCTTAGGGAGACCTAATAGAAGTTCCGCCTCTTCTAGAAGGATTGTGCACTCGAAGTCTTGAAAGAAGAACGTATGAGTTTGGGGATGCCACCACTCGATCAAGGCGCCCATAGCCGCCCAGTCTACGTTCGCACTCTTGTAATTCTTAGCGAGCACTACAAGTCCTTGAAGATCCCACTTGGATATGAACACTTGCATAGAAAGCTTGACACTTTTTGCAAGTTTACGAATCCAGGGGAGAGATGTGAACTTTCTTGGGCCAGGAAACATTGGGTAGGTCTGAAAGAAAGATAAAAAGGAGGCTTGATGAGGAGCATGATGAAGAGCATGATGAAAGACATGAAGAACATGAAAGAAAGTTGATTGAACTTACTTGAAGATTGGGATTTCTTCCACTAAGATGATTCTCTATATCTGCAAACATCTCTAGAGACATCTTCATCTTCTTGTTTGAGGAATCCATATCTCTTTTTCGGAGTTTCTCCTTCTTGAAGCTTGGGAAGTTTGAAAACCTTGAAGAAACCTTGAAGATTTGGAAGAAAACTCTCCTTTGGATCTTTGGATTGTGATAGGATTATTTGGGAGTAACCTTAGGGTGTTTATATAAGAGGAATCGCGATCCTAAGTAGACCTTTTCCGGATTGGAAAAGGGATGTGCATTGATAGAGTTGGAGTTCGAATAGAGAACAACCAAAAATCTGTTTCTGTGAGTAAAAGGCGTCTATGATACCTGAAATTCTGTGGATTTTAATTGAATATTTGTTTGGAACTAATAATTTTGATTGCAGAAAATTCAAGAAATTCTGAGCAAAGCTGGAAACGTCAAGAAAATCTCATTGTGGAATTCAAGTCCCGACCGTGGCTAAAAAGACGGTTATTTCTACCCTTATTCCATGTAATTACTTTGCATTTGCATTAATATATATTAAATATTTATTAGACTATATCAAGGACCATGTGGTTTTGATGAAACTGGAATTTAAGTTCCCCTACAACAAAAACAGTGATAATTCCAAAGGATTCTTAATCGCATGGATAGGCCGTTGGATTGTTAATTAGTGAGGACGATGGTTCCACTTTTGTGAAACGGTGCGTGGATAAACAAGCTTCGGCTTAGCACTGAATTACAAGAATTGGTATCTTGACTCATTAATGACAATTTAACAATATTATCCTTGATTAATTTATATTTTATTTAACTTTATATTTTTCTTTTAGCCCAGCATGCATCATATAGGACTTTGAAATCATTGTAATAAGGATTAATTACTGATTAAATTTCAGACCATTAAATCAAAATAATTTCAAACATGATATGAAATATTCCATTCCGAATTGAGTATCTTGATTATCTTTGAGGTTCGCTTGAAGATATCATTGGAATTCTATCCTTTCTTGGATTCTTTATCCAATATTTCTTGTTTTCCTTTTAAGATCCATCATGGCTGTAGCACGTCCACATTGGCTGGCAAACGCTCCCCATGATGAAACCTACAGTGTCTACGACCTGGGGTACTTCCCACTCCGAGGAGGTTGATCGACTTTATTTTATTTCCTTGTCTACTTCATCCAGACAGGATTAATTTCATTGATTTCCTTGAGCTATCTTCATTGATCATTTTGAGAAAAATTCCAGTCATGTGATGTTAAGAGCGTGTCTCATCACACCTTGGCATCACCTTTTCAGTACATTCCATTCCATTTCACTCCCTTGCAAAGACGATGCCAAGGTGAGGCAGCTGTAGACACGCTAATTTTAACGTCATTTCGAGTAAATTTCATATCATACAATAATGCCTCGAAATGGTCTGATAATTAATCATTAATTAATTTTTATTAATCTTTTTAAGTGTCGGGTTTAACAGATGTGTTTAAGTTAATCAATTGAATTGATTTTAGCTCAAATTTGAGTTAAAATATGAAGAATTCTAAAAGACGTCTACACACGTGGACGCCATTTAGAGTTTATTCTGTTTTAACGATTAAATTTGAATTTTAATTAATTGATTTATTAACTAAAAGGCGTCTGGTAATGTCGACGCGTTTTAAGTTTCCTAAATGGTTTCTACTTCTCCTCCGGATGTTTATCCTTATCTTAATTAGTCTAAAAGACGTCTACATACGTGGACGCGTTTTACCTAATAAAGATAAAGATAAGTTTTCCCGGATATTTATCCTTATCTTAATTAATCTGAAAGGCGTCAGCCAAGGTGGACGCGTTTTAGATAATTACAGATAAAGATGAATTAATCAGTAATTATCTGTCGGTTAAGATGGATAAATTTGGGAGTTTTCTATGTTAATCGCGAACGCGAGAAATGCCTATAAATACCCTGCATGTTGAAAAAAAAAAAAAAGAGAACAGAATTAAGTTGAGTTGAGCCATAGCGTTATAGCGATTTGAAGATCGGAGCAACAACGTCGTAACGCCGGAGCACTGCCATTTCCAGAAGTCGGCGTCCCTTTCAAGATCTTCATCCTTTCAAGGCTTCAACCAATTGGGCATAAGTTTTTCATTACTGCATTCATTTCATTAGTTTTATTTTTTTCATATTCACTTCATGCAAATACACACCACAGCATAATCTTTCAAAAACCTGCTTGATCTAAGGGGTTTCAAAGCCATTAAAAAAGTAAGTTTGCTGTTTTAAATATGCTTAAAACCATGATTAGTTCAGATACTACTTCTATTTAAATTCTCATCATTAGTTCTTTATTTTTGTTTTTGTCTCTGCTGCACTCAACAACAACAAGAGATCAAAAAGGGGAAATCAAGTACAACTTCTGGACGATCCTCAACCTCAAACTCAACAGCAAGAACAAAAAGCAAAGAAAGGGCTCTCTTTCTTCAGCCGGCTGAGGAAGGGGAACCAAGGACTCAATCTTTCCGCGTTTGAAAGGTAGGCGATCATATTCTCTTTTGAAACTTTTAAGTTAAAAGTTTCTGGCGATCACTGCACTTTAGTTGCTGTTTTTAATAGGTTAGTTTACACCTAAACAACATAGATATTTCATGTTAATCACACGGTCATTCTAAGCACCTACAAGGTCTACCTTTGTCCCATCCAGGACAAAACTGACCCATTCTCCAGGCCATGTACATAGCAGTTTAGGAATTAGGATAGCTTCCTCCCTGTCTAGAAATTGTAGGGCTAAGCAAGTTCCTTCGTTCTTAGTTCAGGAATTAGCGAATAGGTGTAAAGCTTTGAAAAGCTAGATAAGTTTCTTCAGATAGGGGTCATCTCCGAACCATTGGAGTTGGTGAAAGACGAGTCTTGCAGTGATGGTCTGGGAGTATTTGAGCTTAGTGAAGAGGAAGAGGAGGATGACTTGGCCGAACTACTTGTCAATGGGACGAGACAGTTTGATGAACCTTCATCAGCCATCGACGAACCCACTAAAGAAGTCAACCTTGAATTCATCAGACGGTTCATATCTCAACATTCTGTGAGATGTAAACCCTTTTATGATCTATTGAAAAGAGGGGCAAAGTTTATTTGGAGCGATAAGTGTCAAAAGGCCTTCGACGAATTGAAGAGCTACCTCCTCAATCCACCAGTCCTTATGGCTCCTATCCCGGGGCGGCCTTTATTGCTATATGTCTCCACCACTGAAGAATCAGCTGGAGCAGTATTGGCCCAACTTGTCGATGAGAAGAAAGAAAGAGCAGTGTACTATCTTTCCAAGCTCTTCAACGATGACGAAAAGCGATACACTGCCATGGAAAGGACATGTGCGGCCGTTGTCTGGGTAGTGCAAAAATTGAAGCACTACTTCCTTGCCCACGAGGTCAAACTCCGAGCAAGAATAGGTCCGATCAAATATTTGCTAGAGCGGCCAGTTGTAACAAATAGGCTGGTGCGAGGGTAGACCTTCTTGAACCAATTTGACATCACCTATGTAAATTAAAAGGCTGTGAAGGGGCAAGCAATTGCCAAACACCTAGCCCATCATCCACTGCCTACATTTTCACCCGTCAACGAGGAATTCGCGGATGAGGAGTTGGGTCTAATAGTGGATGATACTTCATCCTGGGTCCTTTATTTCGTCGGGGCACTTAATTCTCAAGGCAATGCGGTAGGAGTGGTCCTCGTATCTCTGGAAGGGGTAAGTATTCCGCACGCTTGCCAACTCTCCTTCTCAGTGACCAACAATGTCGCTGAATATGAGGCTCTCCTAGCTGGCTTAAAATTGGCGCTGGTTCTTAAAATCTTGGAATTGAGGATAATTGGAGACTCTCAACTAATCCTCCGCCAAACCATGGGCAAGTATCAAACCCGGGATTCAAAATTGAAGCCATATCAGGAGTTAGTAAAGTCGCTTACCAGGCATTTCAGAAGGATTACCTATGTACATGTGCCTAGGTCTCAGAATATCCTAGCAGATGCCCTGGCCTCCTTATCTTCGGCACTAGAGATTCCTGTCACCAAAAGTTCAACCACCATCACTCTGCACAAGCAAGACTCGCCTTCCTTCCGGGACCCCTGGTTCCAACAATTCCTCTGCTCATCTGATCATGTCTCTGCTATCACGGACGAACTCACCCCCAATTGGGATGATGGGAATCTGTGGTATTTTGATATCATGAATTACCTCCGCGATGGGTCATTCCCATCTTATGCCACATCTTCTGACTGTAAGGCTATCCGCCGTGCATCTCAACGATACCTTATCTTAGGCGGTCGCCTTTTCAGAAGATCCTTCAGTGGAGTGCTCCTTCGGTGTCTAGATGATACTGAAATCCATCATGTCATAGAAGCAGCTCATGCCAGTGATTGTGGCGGTCATATCTATGGTCGTGCCTTAGCTCAGAAGCTCCTCATGTCCTATTATTGGCTTTCAACGGAGGCTGATTGTTCCATATTTGTTCAGAGGTGCTTGAAATGCCAGTTACATGCTAACAAGGTTCATGCACCTTCGTCATCTCTCACATCCGTCATTTCCCCTTGGCCCTTCGCCATGTGGGCATTCGACGTTATAAGACCTTTGGAGGATCGATCAGGCGAAATAAAAAGGAAATCATTTATCTTAACTGCCACTGAATATTTCACTAAATGGGCTGAAGCGGAAGCATTTACGGAAATCAAAGCATCTACGGTGTTGAAGTTCATCAAGCGCAACATTCTCGCCAGGTTCAGGACACCGCGCGATCTCATCACCGACAATGGACCACAATTCATCTCCCAAGAGCTCTAGGACATGTGCAGTAAGTATGGCATTAATTTGCACCATTCCTCGCCTTACTACCCACAAGGAAACGGTCAGGCCGAAGCCACCAATAAGACTCTCATTCGAATCATCAAAAGAACTTGCAGATCTCACAATTATTCAGACTGGCCGGATCGCCTAGCAGAAGCTCTTTGGGCATATCGCACTTCTGTCCGGACCCCCACCGGACAAACTCCTTATTCACTAACATTCGGAACAGATGCGGTACTTCCATATGAGATTCTCCTTCCTTCTCTAAGAGTGCAGTTGGACAATGGAATTAGCGACGCCGAACGTCGTAAGGCCATGTTAACCCAACTGGAACTATTAGACGAAAAAGGATGATGGCGGCAGACCATGCTCAAGTTTACAAAAATAGGATTGCAAGATTCTACGCAAAAAAGGTTCTCGAAAGAAAGTTTAAAATTGGGGAAATGGTACTCAAGAGAAAAATGGTCAAAATTCCTGGTCTCAGGAGCAAATTGCAAGAAAATTGGGAAGGTCCATTTGTAATCAAGGAGGCATACTCAGGTAATGCAAACCGCTTAATCAATGAAAAAGGAGAGGAGTTACCCCACCCATAGAATGGGGTGTATCTGAAGAAGTTTTATCCATGAAAACACACAAAACACTCAAAAAATTTCAAAAAATCCAAAAAATGAAATATCCCAAAAAAAGCACAAAAATATTTGTAAATATGTGCATACCTCAATGAAAATGACAAAAAAATCAGAAAAGACACAAAATCCAACTGTCTGGTGACTGCCACGCATGCCCCTGTCTAGGTCTAGTTGCACGTAGATTGGGTTAACATTAAGGTTTGGCTAAGACTTTGGTCCACTAGAACCTTGGACGTGTCTACTTTACTTTCATACAGATCCCTATGATCATCTTGAGATGCACACACCTACACGTTTTTTTTCAAAAGAGAACCTTCTTAAAATGAGTTCCAAGTCTTTAGTGTACTGTCAAAATGCAACCTTTGCTCTTCGTCTCTCGACCAATCAGGACAGTTGACGCCCTTAAATGGTCGAGCTCAGCAAATTGCGGTTCCTCCACAACCCGATAGATGTAACCCCTCAAAAGGGCCCAAAAATGAATTGTAAAGGACCAGAGCACATGAAGAGGGCAATGTCCCCATAGGCGAAATATCAAATAACCCCGAAAAATGTCAAGAGTGGAAAAGAAATACAAAAAAGAAAAGGGGTTCAAGCAATCATACAAAAAAGTCTGGTCGTGACCGTGCCTGGCCATGAAATCTACCAAAGGCCTGAAAAGTCAAAATAGGGATATCTAGGAGGTCAAAAGGGGTCCGTTTTGCCACAGCTCGCCCTTTTAACGGTTTTGTTGATCCTCTTGTGAGGTTTGTCTCCAAAATTTCTTCAGTTTTTTCCCCCTCAAGGTTTTAGCACGAGATAGATATCTAAAGACCGAACAACATTTTAAAAATGGTTCGTTTTTTTTAAAAAAAATCGTCACATGCTCACATGATCACAGGAGTCCAAAATGGGTGAAGAGTAATGTCAATGTTTCTGGTGAACTAATTTCTTAACCATAATCTCAATGTGTACTCTCGAAGACTTCGGGCTTAGGTCAATGCATGGGCGTCACCAATTGGTGCGACGGCGTCTGATTCCGGGTCAGCGTCGCGCGGTTGACCGTTAGGGTTCCAAGGTGTTCCATCATATACCTTCTAGATTGTGAGGAAAGAGACCCGGGTCGGGCAAATCATTTACCTCGAAAACTTTTTGGGCAAACTTGGTGGTCGGAAGCAACTGGGAGCCTAAGCATGGCATGACGGTATTGTCATTAGTATGAGTCTTAACCGGTCAAGGTTAGTTTGAGGAGTCTAGAGGCCCAAATCAATCTAGATGTGTGCTTAGGATACCTGGGAAGTTGAGTGTGCATTTCCCTTTCATCATTCAACCAGGCTAAGTTTGGGCAGTCACCAGGTAGGTGGAATCAAAAACATGTTTTCATTCATCACACACCTCATTTGTTAATATCAACCAGCATTTGCATATTTACTTGTCGCATTAGTTTCAATATTCTTCCTTTTGTCCGGTTAGTAGGACACGGCCCCTTGACCCTATGCGAAGGCTAGGGAAAAGGTAGTTGCTCTTTTTTGGGCAAGGGGCCGAAAATAGATACTACTAACTGTTTCCCCTGATGTTGTGCATGCACGAAATAACAGGTATGGACAGAAAGCAGAACAAGAAGTGCCCAGATGTAAATAGTGAAATATGCAAGCATGAGATAATAATCATACATCACGACACAGGGGCATACCCCTGCATCAGCTCCCAATCCGTCTCCCTCTCAATCTCTCTTCCTTCCTTCCGCGTCATCGTCTCTCCTATCTCGAGAAGGGTGCCTCATCTGACTCTCAGCGTCATCCTCCCGAGCACGGCGATGACCTGAGGCCGGTCGCATAGACCCCGATGAGATAGCGGGTCGCAATTCTCTCCACGGATCCTCAGCAAGAAGGGAGTCAAGGTCTCTAAAGACAGAGCTCCCAGCAGGAGCCTGGCCAGCCGACGGGGCAGGAATGGGGGGACGAGCTCCTGGACTCTGCGTGCTGGATCTCATAACTCGTTCTCGCCCCTTCTTCATCACTCGGTCCCACAGGGTTCGGTACTTGAAATCAAGCTCCCGCACCTGTGTCTGTGACCTCGTCAGCTCCTCCCGTAAGCCGGCTATCTTACCCTCCCAGTACACGTCCGGGTGGGATCCTTCTCTCGCCCTGGCCCGAGCTGTCCGCTCCTCTAAGACCTGATCTCTCAACTGTTGATTGAGGCTCTCCAATTCTTGCGCCCTGGCTAAGGCAGTCTCCACCTCCTGACGCTGCAAAGGAACTCAGGGTTAAGCAAGCTCAATCAGAATAACACAGGAGCAGAACAAGTCTCACCTGCTGTGCCAAATCCGCCTCCCGGGCATCCGCACGACGGAGAGCATCCTGCAACCTTACCTCCCAATCGGCAGGGGCAGCTCGCCCCTGGGATGATGAGCCCGCACCAGGATCTCCTCGCAGCCCGTGATGGGCTAGCGTCTCTCTCTGCATCACAAGGGTTTTTCACAAAAATAAGATGGACAATCTCACACCCAAATTCAGAAATCAGACTTCTCACCAATTCTCCAATCTGGTGAAGCAGGTCACTCGTCTGCAGAACCAGAATCTCATTCTGATTCTTTAGGATCTGCACGGCTTTAGTTTCAGGCATCTGTTGCAGGAATACCATTAAGGTTAGTCAATGAGAAAAGATTGAGTGAAATAGAATGAAGGGTTAGAGAGACGCACCCGCCGCGCATCCAGAAACATGCGATCTGAGTACCGCCGGGCATAATCCCCCAACTATCTGAAACTGTTTCGCAGGAATTTATCCTCCTACAGGGCATCCCCGGTGCGGTGCCACACTTCGATCTCAGCTCGCCTCACCACTCGCCAATCCTGACCAATAGCAGAAGATCGGCGACGACCGCGGTTCATATCAGGATAGGTTGGATAGGCGAGTAAAGGTTGATGCCATCCCCACGTGCGGTAGGCCATCCGAACAAAGAGGCCATCACAAATGTTCACGCACAGCAAGGGCACCTCCCGTCGGAACTGAGAGAGGCTCTAAGACACCCATGGATGATCGGCCAGGTCCTCCTCTGCATATGGTATCCACACCACCTGAATGAAACAAAGGGTCCGACCTAATCATTTGTTAAGATGCACATATATCTCAAATCACCCACCATATGAGGAGGAAATGTGTCAAGCTGAGCGCGGATGTCCTCCACGCGGTACATCACGGGACGATAATCCCGGATCATTTCCCACTGCGCCATGAGAGGGGTCCATCCCTCACGATCCGCAGAAACTGTCCCTCGGCCGATGGGGAAGCGGGTATAACCCCAGATCTACAAAGGACAACACAGTCAATGCCAATCAACATAAGTGAGAAAGGACAGAGATCCACAACGGAGAGGGATTACCTAAAGAAAAGGCGTGAATCCACCCAAATTGCCAGATCCCTGGCGGTAGCTCACCAGATGGGAGAAAAGGTGACCCAACATCGCAGCTCCCCACGCCATCTTCTTCGCCACTTGAAGGTCCTCCAACAGCGGAAGATACTTTAGATTGACTTTGTCCGAGGCTGTAGCAAATAGCAGCCTCCCGAAGAAGAACAAAAGAAAGATCCGTAAGTTCTCATCGTCTGAGCGGCCATCCAAGTCCAAGAGCGCCTCCACTCTCTCGGCAAAAGCCTCCAGAGTCTCGCTCGGCATCCGCCGTACCCGGCTCAACTCCACAGACCGGGCGAAATGTCCGAGGGGTATGTGGGATAGCGCTCCTTAAACCCGATAATACCCCTTGCCCAGGAGTCTATCTGACAGCTGCCTGTAATCCCTGAGCTCGGGACCCACTACCGGATCACCAATGACCGGCAAACCTGTCAAGAAAGAGACGTGCTCCAATGTGGGCAGCATGTGTCCCCACGGCATGATGAAGGCTCTGCATCTGTCATCCCAGCACTCTCGCAGAGCCACTAAGAAGGGCGCGTCCCCCATGAACGGTCGGATCCGAAACAACGGCCCGAACCCAAACGTGTCCACCTGGAAAAGGAGCCGATCGGGCAGCGCATGGTACCAGGTCCAGACCAACTCCCAAGAAACTCGGCCCCGGACTCTCTGTGGATCCTGAAAATCCCAACAAGATTAAAAGTTAGGGGCATGATCACAAAAAAAGATTCTGAGTGGGTGAGGCAGCTGGCCCCCGTCCCGACGGACGGCAGGCCTGCTCGCCGCCCGTACGGGCAGACGGCGGGTCCGCCCACCGTCCGCCCGCACGGGCGGCGGGACCGCCCGCCGCCCGAGCGCAGGGGTGGCGGGGTCGCCCGCCGCCCGCGCGGACGGGCGGCGGCGCCGCCCGCCGTCCGCCCGTACAGACGGCTGGGATCCCCGCCGTCCGCCACTCCGATAAGGAGAACAAAAAACCAGGGACTCACCTTCTTCTTCTTCAGGGGCACCTCTCCGTTGCCACTGCCTTCTTCGTCACCTTCTCCTTCTTCTTCTTCCTCTCCATCAGCTTCATTTTCTTCCTCTTCATCATCCTCCTCCGCCGCCCTCTCTTCTTCTTCTTCTTCCTCTTCGGCGCGAAGCAGGTCTTCGCCACCGCCGCCGCCAACATCCACCTCGTCGCCGCCGCTGGAGCTCGCTCCATCGCCGCCGTCGCCACTGCCGATCCTCCTCCTCCTAAGGGAGCGGGGAAGCCAAACTCTCGCCATGGAAGGGTGGGGAAGAAAGTGGAATCAGAGAAGGAAGAGGAAGAAAGGGGTAAGGGTGGAGAACAAGAGGGCCCAGGGCTTCTTAAAGCCATCCGGCTCACCAGACGGCCAATCGTCTGGCCGTCCGCCAGCATGGACGGCTATGGATGTGGCCGTCCCACGCGGTGGACGGCCAGCAGTCTGGCCGTCCGCCAGCGTGGACGGCCACGAGTGTCACTGCCCCAGGCGGTGGACGGCCAGACGAGTGGACGGCCGGCCGTCTGGCCGTCCGTCAGCGTGGACGGCCACGGGTGTGGTCGTCCCACGCGGTGGACGGCCAGCTTCCTGGCCGTCCGCTAGCGTGGACGGCCACAAATGTGGCCGTCCCACACGGTGGACGGCCACCCATCTGGCCGTCCACCAGCGTGGACGGCCACACACGTGGCAGTCCGATGCATCCGCCAATGTGGATGGCCGTTCGCGTACATCAAACCTTTGGAGGGGAATTTCCAGGAAAGTAAAATTTGTATTATTCACTGAAATTTCAATGGATACATTATTCCAGTGCTCTACGGCCCATGAAAAAGGCACATACAGCAGGTCGTACATTGGTTAAATAGTTCACATATCTCTTGACTTCCTCTGGAGCCTCTGCTACATCAAGGCGGGCTTTTGTGAGTCTAGAGTGACGACGCCATGCACGTCGGAATCGCTCTATTGCTTGCGCTTCTCTCGCGTACCCTGTATGTCTCGGCACGATCAGTGTATCATGCAAAGCAGGGAATGGCACATGTCTGGGAACTCCGATCTGGAGATGGCAACGATGTCCTTGGTACACGGCTAATTCGTCAGGACCGATTAGCCACAACTCACGCTCACGAGAAGCCCTTGTGGTGAACTCCATATCTCGAAGGATCATCGGAACAAAGATAAATTTTTCCACGGACAAAAAGTTCAAGTAATCACACCAGTCATCCCTTGTCTTGAGATGAGCCGTGAGACACCTGATTTGATCTTCAGGACTAAAAAGCGAGCGTGCAGGATACCATGCGCTGTGCTGAAATATCCTGGAGGTGGAAGTTACTTCTCATCAAAGTCAAAAGTTAAATGCATCTCCATCCACAATTGTAAGGTGAATAAGCTTCCCCTCGCAGATCGCCCCATGCTCATGTGGCTAAGCCCTCTATACAGATGTGACAAAATCACCGGGGCGAGAGAATGACCTCTCCACAACAAGCTTAGCACGCTCACATACTCCCTCTCTAGCACAGAGCCCGAAGTTGGAAACCATAAGACTCCCCCAAGAACTAGGCATAAGCCTCGCATCAGCCTCTCAGGTTTGACCGTCTTGCGCTTAATCTCTCGGACCAACCAGTACGCAAGGCGATCGACGAGGATTCCTCGACTGTCAGTCATGCGGCATACCTCCCGCTTGTCCTGCACTATATCAGCAAAGATTTCCTCCCATGCAGGCAAAGCAGAAGGATCGCCGATGGCTAGGCCCTCCCAGCCATAGAAGGTTTCTACCTCCTCCACCAAAACTGTCGCCTCGAACTCTCGGAACACGAACGTATGCGTCTCCGGATGCCACAGTTCGAGCAGTGCACCCAGCCCCTGTTGGGTTTTCTCTATTTCTCCGGATCGCTCACGCAGCGGAAAACAAATATTTACAGCGATCCGTTCCCGTTTCGAAATCTTAAATACAAGATAATCGGATTATCTTTTCTCACCGTGTGCGGATTCGAATCCGCAGCCGATTGGTTCCGTTGGTGTGACACCGCAAGCCGCGCAAGCGCCCGGCCTCTAGCGAAGTCCACGCGATCCTCCCCGCGACGGATATCCTCGAGTTCGTCGTTCTTCGCAGCCCACGAAGCCTCCGCCGGTCGCCGCAATAATCGCCGCAGCGGGCGGACGATTTTCCGTCGAACGGGATTCGAAGAAGCGGCGGAGCAGATCTGGATCTGCCTGGACGTCAGAGAAGGACAGAAACTGAGGAGAGGCGGCTAGGGTTAGCAGCAGCTTGGCCTGCTCAGCCCGTTCGCTATGTTTTATACTAACCGCGCGGTTTTTCACAAAAACCCCCGGTTTATATAAAACCCACTTATTTATCCATCGCCTTGAGAATCATTTGCGTGTGACCCTCTGGGCCCAAGTACCAGTCCAGTTAATGGCCCAATAAGCCCAGTGACTCCTCACTGGCTTTATTAATTAATTAATAACCCTTTATTAATCAATTAATCAATCGAATTGATGTCGCACATAGAATTCGACCGGGCCTCCAATCACGTTGGGTGCCAAGCAACACCGCGTGAACCCGGAAGGTATTTGGGGTTAAGTAACCCACTCTTGGAACCTTTCCGCCGACAGTTACCGCGTGGATATAATCCTTCATTCGTACAATGCTCTCGAGTCAACTCAGGGTATGGCGAGCTGTCAAACCCTAACCGGTCGACTCACTTGGATTGGATGCCGCTGATGAATATCGGAAAACTCCTTTCCCGATATTATCGTCCGCCCTGGCCAGGGACTTCCACGCATCCTTCCTAGAGCATTCTCTGTCTAAGTACCGAGAGCGAATGATTCCTTATTGACACACAATTCCCTTCGACGGTATTCCGTTGTACCCAATCCTTGGCGTATTAGAATCCCATGGCTAGAGATTCGTAAACCAAGGTCAAAGCACAGAAGTCCACCGCCAAGGTGTCCTTGGTGTCTCAGGTCCGAGGACCATCTACGCAACTGCGACAATAGAATCAAGCTGGTTGACAGTGAGGTACAATACCATCCAGCGATTTAGTCGGATCAGTTCAGTGAACTCATTCTCCAATGAGCACCTACAGATTCGCCTTAGTGTCTCCACACAAGTGACTTATGAGATCAGTCACCCTCATCATATGAGTAGGAGTAATCTGTACTAGTCTAACCGGATATCCGATGTCCTTCTCGGATATCCTCCGACTAGGAACGATTAAGAATATGTGTGTTTAAGTGATCAGTCTCATTAGTATGATCTCATCATAATCTGATCACCATAGCACATATTCACGGACTTCATTATGAAATGATAATTAACGCGATTTACACATAATGAATATTATGCCATTATATTAATAAATGAACGAGATTTACATAGTCAGATTGGCTTGTAGGCCACCAAAACTAACAATCTCCCACTTGGACTAAAGCCAATCACCTTTATACAATAAGCCCATAGACTCTAGGTGACGCTCAAACACAATTTGAGCCAACGGCTTTGTCAGTGGATCTGCTACATGGTCGACGGGTGGAACTCTTTCCACTACTAAATCTCCTCTAGATAATATGAAAGCGCCTCAGAACATCTTTCGATTTCTGATGAGACCACGGCTCTTTCACTTGTGTAATAGTCCCATTGTTGTCGCACAACAGCGGAACATGATCAAAGATACCGGGAACTATGTCAAGGTCGGTGATGAACATCTTCAACCACACTATTTCCTTGAAAGCTTCAGCTGCAGCGATGTGCTCAGCTTCAGTCGTCGAATCTACAGTGGTTACTTGCTTGGAACTCTTCCAGCACACTGCTCCTCCGTTCAAAGTAAACACGAATCCAGATGTTGACTTGCTATCATCTGGATCCGACTGGAAACTCGAGTCAGTAAAACCTCGCAGTTTCAAGTCACCTCCTCCATAGACAAGAAACATATCCTTAGTTCTTCTCAAATACTTAAGGATATATTTTACTGCCTTCCAGTGCTCTTCGCCTGGATCAGCCTGAAATCTACTCGTAACACTTAGAGCAAATGCAACATCAGGCCGTGTACATAGCATAGCATACATGATAGATCCTATGGCAGAGACATAAGGTATTCTATCCATGAATGCCCTCTCATCAGGAGTCTTAGGAGACTGCTCATTTGAGAGATTAATTCCATGTCTCATCGGTATGAGACCTCTCTTGGAATTTTCTATGCCAAACCTTTTGACTATGGTATCTATGTACAAGGATTGGGTCATTCCAAGCATCCTCTTTGATCTATCTCTATAGATCCGTATTCCCAATACGTAGGATGCTTCTCCCAAATCCTTCATGGAGAAGTTTTTCGACAGTCAGATCTTTACTGATGACATCATAGCTACATCATTCCCAATGAGTAGTATGTCATCTACGTAAAGAACTAGAAAAGTGACTGCACTCCCACTGGTCTTCTTGTATACACAAGGCTCATCTTCATTCTTAATGAAGTCATAAGACTTGACTGCCTCGTCAAATCTTATGTTCCAGCTCCGGGAAGCCTGCTTCAGTCCATAAATGGACCTCTGAAGCTTGCACACTTTATCTGGAGACTCTTTAGATGTGAAACCTTCTGGTTGTATCATATACACCTCCTCCTCAAGGTTACCATTGAGGAAGGCAGTCTTCACATCCATTAGCCATATTTCATAATCAAAATATGCAGCTATGGCGAGTAGAACTCTGATCGACTTTATCATGGCAACTGGTGAGAAAGTCTCGTCATAGTCAATTCCTTTGCCTTTGACGATATCCCTTCGCCACCAACCTTGCCTTATAAGTGTCGATCCGTCCATCAGCACCGATCTTTCTCTTAAAGATCCACTTGCAACCGATGTGTACAATACCCTTGGGCATGTCCTCCAAGTTCCAAACTTGGTTGGTGTACATGGACTGGATTTCTGAGTTCATGGCTTCTCGCCATTTCTCGGCTTCTGGGCCTTCTATGGCCTCCTGGTAGGTTTTAGGATCATCATCCTCATTATATGCTACCTTAGACTCACCTTCAGCAATGTGTCCCACATATCGTTCAGGTAGTCTAGGTACTCTACCAGATCTACGAGGCTCATCTGTGTGTACCTGAACAGATTCAGGAACTGATATCTCATCTGATGATAATGCAGCTGTTTGGGGATCTGGAACCTCTTCCAATACTATTTTACTCCCACTGTTCTCCTGGATAAGGTATTCCTCTTCCAAGAAGACAGCTTTCCTGGCGACAAACACCTTTTGTTCACCAAGATGGTAAAAATAGTATCCAAAGGTTTCCTTTGGATATCCCACAAACCTGCATTTATCAGTTTGTGATTCCAGCTTGTCTGGATCATGCCTCTTTACATGAGCAGGACAACCCCAGACTTTAACATGTTTAAATTCTGGTTTTCTGCCTTTCCATATCTCATATGGAGTAGAGGCCACAGACTTGCTGGATACTCTGTTCAGTAGGTATGCTGCTGACTCTAGAGCATACCCCCAGAGGGACACTAGTAATCCCGGAAAGCTCATCATGGATCGCACCATGTCCAACAAGGTGCGATTCCTCCTTTCTGATACACCATTCATCTGTGGTGTATAGGGAGGGGTCAGCTGAGAAAGGATACTATTATCCTTTAAGAATTGTGTGAAGTTAGTACTCAAGTATTCTCCTCCTCGATCTGATTGAAGAGCTTTAATACTCTTTTCTAACTGCTTCTCTACCTCATTCTTGAACTCCTTGAACTTCTCAAATGCTTCCAACTTGTACTTCATTAAGTACACATAGCCGAATCTTGAGAAGTCATCGGTGAACGTGATGAAGTAAGAAAAGCCACCTTTGGCTTGGGTGGACATAGGACCACATACATCCGAATGTATTAGTTCGAAAATGTCCTTGGTACGTTCTCCATGTCCACTAAATGGAGATTTTGCCATCTTTCCCATAAGGCAGGATTCGCATGTTGCAAACGATTCATAATCGAATGTTGTTAAGTAACCATACTTGTGCAACTTTTGCAACCTGCTTTCGCCAATATGTCCAAGTCTACAATGCCACATGTAGGCCTGGTTCACACAATTCTTGCTCTTCTTAAGAGCTTTGTCAATCTGAAGATTGTAATGAGAAATATCTAATAGATATAGACCGTTGACTAAAGATGCTGAAGCTATTGATTTATTACCATAATAAATCGAACAACTTCTATTCTCAATTGTCAACCTATATCCTATCTTGTCCAAACAAGATATTGATATGATGTTCTTTATTATGCTAGGAACATAATGACAATCTTCTAATATTAAGGTGTCTCCCGATGGAAGCTTGAGGTTTGCTGTCCCAACAGCAATCGCCGCAACTTTTGCGCCGTTTCCTAGCCTCAATTCCACCTCACCTTGTCTCAGCTTGCGCTTACTTGTCAGCATCTGCACATCATGACAGATATGAGAAGCACATCCGGTATCCAATACTCAAGATGTGGAATCTCTAACTGATAAGTTGATATCTATCATATAGATATCTGAAGCTTCAGACAGCTTCACTCTTCCATGAGCTTTATCATGAAGGAACTCCTTGCAGTTTCTTTTCCAGTGACCATACTGCTTATAGTAGAAGCAGTCACCCTTCACTACTCTTTTACCTTTGTCTTTCGATCCTTTATCGTTAGCTGTCATCTCTGTTTCAGGAGCATCCAATGCCGATTCAGCAAGAGGATCAGCTCCATGGACAAAGTCAATGTGCTTAGATATGAAGACATTCTTCAGGTTTCTGAACCAATCCGAGTAGATCAGGTAAGTCAAAAGGGCATCAAGTATGCCACGGAGTGGGTTATTCGACGACATAATTTCCTACAGGAGATAAGTAAAATCTATTTAGCAGATGTTCAATTATTAAAATTTAAAACAAGACAAGGTCTTTTGTTCAAGTTTAACTCCCACTAATTTTCGACGGACTGTATAACCCTCAGTTATACAGAACGGGAGACGCCGACAGTCTCCTAGTGGGGTTCAGAATCTCAATGACTTGCACTACAGCCTTGTGGATAGCACAACAAACTGTAATACAATCAGAGAGCACCCAACTAATGGGACTTGCAACTCCTTACAATATCTGATCATAGCTTCGATCCCCAGAGATTTAATGGCCTTGTGGATAGCACAACAAACCACTAATTCTGGTCTAAGCTAACCATCATTACGCGACGAGCATAGATTTGCATGCAGCCTTTGTGGATAGCACAAGAAAGCTACATGGTTCCTCTACCCCGATCTATAGGCATCTAATGCCATAGCCACAGTTTCTCCTCCCAATTAAGCAGGCCTTGTGGATAGCACAACAAACCTGCCTAAAGTGATTCGAATCCTATGACTATAATGATGGTGGACCACGCGGTAAGTTCTCAACTACTCGCGTTACGGCTTAGAGTTTATCTGAGGGTATTTAGATAACTTTTATCTTGGTCTCTCCAAGGTGATAATATATAGATATATCGTATATATTTACTAAATACTATAACCTGCTTTGATTCATAATCAAAAGAAAAACAATGCATCTCATACATGTCATTAGTGTGGTCATGGATAGCACAGTGGGTTTGACTGGAGCCAACAGTCAAACGCACATTCAATCTAATTATAACATTTACATTAGATATCCTGCAATCACATAGGTAAGAGATCTCCATCTGTACGCCTTCTTGGTTGCAGTTGTGGATCGTCCTCACTCCTTCCTCGGTTACCTCGATCATATTACATTAATTCTAGAATTAACAAGTAAATTGAAGAAGGCCTTATGACGAGTACAAGAGAGAGGGAGGTAGAAATACATCGGAGTATGAGAGAGAGAGGTGCGCAGACTTCTATTTATTAACAATTAATAAACATCATACATCCACGATCCACACAATCCATTCATCACATGAACAATAAATTAAGTGCATATCCATGACCACGGTGTGTTTTAAACATCCCACACATGATTCAGCGCATCACATGGCTAAAATAAAAGAGTTTTCAAAATAAATAAGTTTTGGCTTTCATAAAGCTGGGATCCAATCAAAATTGGTATTTGAATTTCAAAAAACTCATTTTATTAACTTAACATGCAATTAAATCTAATTTAAAAGCATTAAACACACATCACATGCAAACACACTCCGAATTAATAATTTCACATTATTCCATGCAAATTAGAACATTTCTAATAATCTAACACTTAGATTTAAACCCCATTAATAATCTAACAATTAGACTATTTAAAAATTAATCTAACTCTTAGATTAATCCACCAAAGTTAATTAAAAATTTAACACTTAAATTAATAATCAACCAAACTAATTATTAACTACTAATCTAACACTTAGATTAGCCAATTAATGTTAATTATTAATTTAACTCTTAAACTAATAATTAACACTAACTAATTAATAATTAATTAATCTAACTCTTAGATTAGATAATTAAAGTTATCATTAATTTAACTATTAAATTAATGACTAACAATAAATAATCAAGGATTACTAATTTAACATTTAAATTAGTTATTTAAGTTAATTATTAATTTAACAATTAAATTAATAACTAACTCTAATATTAATCAACAATTAGATGTATTAATAATTAATAATCTAACATTTAGATTATTAAATATTAATAACTAATTTAACAATTAAATTAGATAATTTAAGTTAATTATTAGCTTAACTATTAAACTAATAATTAAATTAATTGTTAATCATGATTCAAAATCATAAATAAGCCCATTTAAATTAAAATTGAACAATTATGTAAATATTTCAAAAAACACCTATTGAATCTTAATTAAAGTCCAATAATAATATTTTAATTGGGCTAATTAAGTTTAATAGGGGTTTAGAGGGGTTAAATGTGTAGAAATTAACAGGGCCCAGCCCAATAACCTGAGCCAGGGTTCGGACCTGGTCGAACCAGGCCGACCCATGGCTCATGGCTAGGTCCAGCCGGCCCAGATTCAGCTGAACCAATCCCAGGCCCGGCTCAGCCGGTTTGGCCCGGCCTTGGACCGGCCCGGCCCCCCTACCCGACGCCCCCAAACCTGCAACTCTCTAACCCTAGCCGCATGTGGCTGGGCGGTTGGGCAACACCGCCGCCGGCGAGCCTCAGGCGCCGCCGGCCCCGGCCGGCGTTGCCTCCGGCACAGGCGACGTGCCCGGCGCCGGCAGGGCCGCTAGTGACCGGCGATGGGGAGCTGTCCAACCCTATTAAAAAACCCCTAAAATCTGGTTTTTTCAACAAAACCGATGTGGACGAGGAAGAAGGGCCCAATCTGGCCACCTCCAGCGATGGCCTTGCTGTCCGATGGTGCCCAGCAACCCCTTGGATCATCCAGGGTATTGGCCATGCCTCTCCAACATTTGGAGATGCATATCCGAAGCCCAAACGGCCGCTGTTCTTCGTCAAACGAAGAACACCATATACCCCAAAAAAAAATTTCGAAAAATTACAGAAATAAAATAATCAAATTATTTTAACATAAGTGTTCATCTCATGAACACGGATCCTGCAAAAAGATCGAACTGACGCATGGAATAATATACAGAAAAATTAATTTCGGAAACCGAAACGGGACGAGAAATCAAAATATTTACAGCGATCCGTTCCCGTTTCGAAATCTTAAATACAAGATAATCGGATTATCTTTTCTCACCGTGTGCGGATTCGAATCCGCAGCCGATTGGTTCCGTCGGTGTGACACCGCAAGCCGCGCAAGCCCTCGGCCTCTAGCGAAGTCCACGCGATCCTCCCCGCGACGGATATCCTCGAGTTCGTCGTTCTTCGTAGCCCACAAAGCCTCCGCCGGTCGCCGCAATAATCGCCGCAGCGCGCGGACGATTTCCCGTCGAACGGGATTCGAAGAAGCGGCGGAGCAGATCTGGATCTGCCTGGACGTCAGAGAAGGACAGAAACTGAGGAGGGGCGGCTAGGGTTAGCAGCAGCTTGGCCTGCTCAGCCCGTTCGCTATGTTTTATACTAATCGCGCGGTTTTTCACAAAAACCCTCGGTTTATATAAAACCCACTTATTTATCCATCGCCTTGAGAATCATTTGCGTGTGACCCTCTAGGCCCAAGTACCAGTCCAGTTAATGGCCCAATAAGCCCAGTGACTTCTCACTGGCTTTATTAATTAATTAATAACCCTTTATTAATCAATTAATCAATCGAATTGTTGTCGCACATCGAATTCGACCGGGCCTCCAATCACGTTGGGTGCCAAGCAACACCGCGTGAACCCGGAAGGTATTTGGGGTTAAGTAACCCACTCTTGGAACCTTTCCGCCGACAGTTACCGCGTGGATATAATCCTTCATTCGTACAATGCTCTCGAGTCAACTCAAGGTATGGCGAGCTGTCAAACCCTAACCGGTCAACTCACTTGGATTGGATGCCGCTGATGAATATCGGAAAACTCCTTTCACGATATTATCGTCCGCCCTGGCCAGGGACTTCCGCGCATCCTTCCTAGAGCATTCTCTGTCTAAGTACCGAGAGCGAATGATTCCTTATTGACACACAATTCCCTTCGACGGTATTCCGCTGTACCCAATCCTTGGCGTATTAGAATCCCATGGCTAGAGATTCGTAAACCAAGGTCAAAGCACAGAAGTCCACCGCCAAGGTGTCCTTGGTGTCTCAGGTCCGAGGACCATCCACGCAACTGCGACAATAGAATCAAGTTGGTTGACAGTGAGGTACAATACCATCCAGCGATTTAGTCGGATCAGTTCAGTGAACTCATTCTCCAATGAGCACCTACAGATTCGCCTTAGTGTCTCCACACAAGTGACTTATGAGATTAGTCACCCTCATCATATGAGCAGGAGTAATATGTACTAGTCTAACCGGATATCCGATGTCCTTCTCGGATATCCTCCGACTATGAACGATTAAGAATATGTGTGTTTAAGTGATCAGTCTCATTAGTATGATCTCATCATAATCTGATCACCATAGCACATATTCACGGACTTCATTATGAAATGATAATTAATGCGATTTACACATAATGAATATTATGCCATTATATTAATAAATGAACGAGAATTACATAGTCAGATTGGCTTGTAGGCCACCTAAACTAATAGCCCCTCCCAGTGCCAGTGAATAAAAACGAACCACTTTGCGAACACAATGGAACGGGTCAAATTCCACCGATGCATATATACCCTCATGTCTAGGGTAATCACGTCCAGCAGGGCCGCAAGCCATGCATACTTACGAGTATGCCGAGCATCAGGGAATTCGGGAATAGGCTGCAGGACAACCAAAAGTCAAGAGAGAGAGGAGAGAGCCAAGGTGGACAACACAAAAGTTTGAGCATACCTGTCCATGGGCCACTAGGTTGCTGAGGTGGCCTTCCACATTAGATAGAACTTGAGGCCACGGGATAAACTACAAAACTTTCCCACGTCCCATAAGAGACGGAAGGGCATGCATATCCTTTTCCCCTCTCATGGACGGCATACTCCTTGGCCTTCTACCACTTCATGGACGGCACATCCCTTGGCCTTCCACCTTTTCGTAGAAGGCATACTAGTTGGCCTTCCACCTTTTCGTGGAAGGCATGCTAGTTGGCCTTCTACCACTTTAGAAAAGGCTCATCTACGAAAAGGCATATTGCCCTTCTCCCCTCTCTACTTTGAGGAGGTAACCTCACCCCCAAGGTCAAGAGACCACTTTGCTCAATATCAACAAATTAATGGTTCTTCTTGGGAATCGAGTCGAAGCCATATCGGATTGGCATTCTACCATTAGAATAGCCATATCTTCCATATCGGCTTCGACTCGAAACTAACCATTTGCTTCTCACCCTCCCGCAGTTTAATGCTTAATGTTGTGATCATTGGATATGTGAACGTTGCTAATGTGTGTTTGCAGCTGCAGGAAATCTGAAGCAAGTAAGATCGAAGACACAGGAAGGCCAGCCAGTCCGCCTTCCACGCCCTTCGAAGGCCAGCCAGCCCGCCTTCCACCATCCTTAGAAGGCCAGCCAGTCCGCCTTCCACGACCTTCGAAGGCCAGCCAGCCCGCCTTCCACCACCCTTCGAAGGCAAGCCAGTCCGCCTTCCACCACCCTTCGAAGGCCAGCCAGTCCGCCTTCCACGCCCTTCGAAGGCCAGCCAGCCTGCCTTCCACCATCCTTGGAAAGCCAGCCAGTCCGCCTTCCATGGCCTTCGAAGGCCAGTCAGCCTGCCTTCCACCATCCTTGGAAGGCCAGCCAGTCCGCCTTCCACTACCCTTCGAAGGCCACCCCTTGCCTTCCACCACCCTTCGAAGGCCAACCGGGCCGCCTTCCACCTCTCCGTGGAAGGCCAGCTACCTGGCCTTCCACGGGATTGGAAGGCATGTTGGCTGGCCGTCCACACCCCTAACTACCACTTTGACCTCGTCTTTCCCACGATATCCTCTACTCGCCGCCCTCACCTCCACTACTCCGATCACTCCCCACTCCGACGACTGCCGCGCGCACCACCTCCGATCCTTTACCACTTCCCATTGGCTCCAGGATGATTTACGGGGATTTAGACCCCTATTTTTCCTTCACGTATTTAAACCCCCCATGTCCTCTTGAGCAGAGGGTTAAGGAGTTTATTTTTGGAGGAGGAAGACTCAGAGGAGGTTGGCAAGTGAGTTTGCTTTGAGGAGCCGAGCGGACAAAGAGTCAGAAAGTTTCAGGAGGAGCTTCAAGAGGAATCTTCCGCACTCTAAAATGGGCTTGTCTTCTTAACCCTCTTTTGCTTTTCTCCTATTCACCTCATTGCATTCTCACTTTTCATCCATTCGGTAACATTTCCCTCTCTCACTTTTCTTTCCACTTTCAACATATCACTTCACTTTCCACACACGAGCACCTCCATCTGCATGCATGCATGTTAGGATAACCTAGCAATCTTTCTCCAGAGGTTTTAAACAAAAAACGGGAGGTGGGTGGCCATAACATATGGTCACCTTCCCTCCCCACCACTCATCCGGTGCGTCTCCCTCCGATTTTAATTAGTTTTTGTATTTTCATGGATAGATTCTGCATATCACAGTTCTAGTCGGATCATTTTTTCTCGCTTGTCTTGTCTTTTCTTTTCAGGGATCCTTACTGCATTTTCGCGTGCAGATTGTTGAGCTTTCCTCCTCTGGCCGGCCGGAGAAAGAGAAGGGGAAACCACCGTCTCCCGCTCCCTCAGAACGCGATCACTCTTACAATCCTGCGGAGCATAGGGCCGTAAGGTAATACTCCTGGCGATTACATCTTAATTTCTAACCCCCTCTAAATCGCCGCAGTACTAAGACAAACGGAGAAGTCCTCGATCCGAAGCTCGCAGCAGCGGCGGGGGACGTTCCGGGCACCTACAGCGGTGTCCTCCACTTTAGGTGCCATGTGACTAGGGCCTTCGCCCTAGCCACCATGGCTCACTACCTAACTTGGAACGGGCAGGCCAGCAGGAAGCACAACTCCCGACATACTCTCTCTATCTTTTTCTGTCGTACTTTCTCTAATGAGAATTAGTGCTCTCTCCTTCAAATGCATTTTCTTAATTTCTCTATTGTTCCTCCTTTCTCTGTATCTTCCAATCCGATCTTCAATTCATCCGTTCTCTCTAGCCGAAACCTTCCATACTTTGCCATTAATCTTAAACTCCTGACACGTCTCATTTTCTCCATTTTGCACAAACCACTTGCGTCTTCACAGTGCTTGCTCTCTCCTTCAAATGCATTTTCTTAATTTCTCTATTGTTCCTCCTTTCTCTGTATCTTCCAATCCGATCTTCAATTCATCCGTTCTCTCTAGCCGAAACCTTCCATACTTTGCCATTAATCTTAAACTCCTGACACGTCTCATTTTCTCCATTTTGCACAAACCACTTGCGTCTTCACAGTGCTTGCCACTACTCTATGTGGTGCCGAAAGGGAGTTTAAATCAAACCCTCAACTTAAGATTTTCTACAAATGATTCGTTATTGTGTTCTCTCTAAAATAGGATCCAAAATCAAGCTGCAGGAATTAAAATGCGAAGAAATTGTGGTACATAATATTCGTCGTTACTCATTCCTTAACTATTGTTAAAGGGGATCCTTTGCTACTGCCGATCAGTTGAAATGTTAGAATTCATAACTCGGATCAAGTTGTAGAAACTAGTGCAAGAATAGGCTCATTCCTTCACTATTGGTAAAGAGCATCCTATCAGTTGAAATGTTAGAATTCATAACTCGGATCAAGTTGCAAAAACTAGTGCATGAATAGGGAAAAAACAAAAAGATGGTTGTCCAATTATGATCCAGTTTGAGGGTTATTTAGGCGAGATGTGCAACAGCCTGTTATCCTTCCACCGTCAAGAGCAGGAGGTTGTCGCTGCTCTGTGAAGCCAGCCTCACGCGGTGCCCTCCACTCTAAGTGCCATGAATAGGCTCATTCCTTCACTATTGGTAAAGAGGATCCTATCAGTTGAAATGTTAGAATTCATAACTCGGATCAAGTTGCAAAAACTAGTGCATGAATAGGGAAAAAACAAAAAGATGGTTGTCCAATTATGATCCAGTTTGAGAGTTACTTAGGCGAGATGTGCAGCAGCCTGTTATCCTTCCACCGGAAAAAGTGGGAGGTTGTCGCTGCTATGTGAAGCCAGCCTCACGCGGTGCCCTCCACTTTAGGTGCCATGTGACTAGGGCCTTCGCCCCAGCCACCATGGCTCACTACCTGACTTGGAATGGGCAGGCCAACAGGAAGCACAGCTCACCCACCCATCAAGCTGAGACCCAATGTCCAACCATCTTAATACCCCCACGTGAGTTACAAGCTCGGCGAGCTTGGTGTAAGTCCGGGCGACTTGAGGAGCAATACGGGAGGGCTCGGGAGAGGACCCGGTAGATGGGACAGACCAGTCTTTTCTCCATGGGCACGAGTATGATTGCAACATCCTCAAAGAATGCATGAAATGTGAGAGACGAGGGACGACGAGCTGCCTCGTAGATATTGATGGGGCCTCCCTGACCACCTCAGCAGGGAGATGATCATGATGAGGGGGAGAGCTGGGGCGAGATGTGAAAAAAAATAAAAACAAAAAGATGGTTGTCCAATTATGATCCAGTTTGAGGGTTATTTAGGCGAGATGTGCAGCAGCCTGTTATCCTTCTACCGTCAAGAGCGGGAGGTTGTCGCTGCTCTGTGAAGCCAGCCTCACGCGGTGCCCTCCACTCTAGGTGGCATGTGTCCAGGGCCTTCGCCCCAGCCACCATGGCTCACTACCTGACTTGGAATGGGCAGACCAGCAGGAAGCACAGCTCACCCACCAATCAAGCTGAGACCCAATGTCCAACCATCTTAATGCCCCCACGTGAGTTACAAGCTTGCGCAACCAAGCTCGGCGACAAACTTAGTTTCACGAGCTCTTTTAAGGTGTTGAACTTTTTTCCGTTTTCCGATGTAGGACTTAAGAGATGACGGCACAGCGGTGCTATGTACGCTGGCCTGTTTGTAAACCTGGCCATGAAAACACCCCTTTAATTAGGAGAAGAAAGGGGATCCTCCTCCGGGGAAGCATGCATGGCTGTCCTCGCAAGGACGGGAGTTAGAAACAGCTCATCTCACCGTTGTGATTTTCGTATGAAACCGCACCCTTGTTTCTGGTAACATCTGCAGGGAGAAATCGATCTTTACATTAATTTCCCATCTTAATTTAATTAATTCTCGTGGCTGGCAACTCTGAAGCGCTTCTCTAATGTGATATATATAACCAGGAATAAGAAAAACTCCAGTACCCAGTAATGTAAATGCATACCTAGCTACTTAATTTCCAATATTGCAGCAGATCCCTCACCTAGCTACATGAACGTGGCATTAATTCTGCCAAGTGGAATGGGCTCAACATTTAACTCAAAAAAATATGAAAATTCATCTTTTTTTGGGAAGTTTGATCTAAAATCGAATTAGGTAGACACGTAGGGGATTCACACACAAAAACAAAAAATATGAAAAAATAAAAAATCGAGTCACAATGAACAGTACATTACTGTCCATTGGGGCTCAATTTTTGAATTTTCATCTTCTTTTTAGATGTCCGATCCAAAATCAAATTATATGAGCAAGTAGGTCAGGTTAAAAGCCTTCAAAAAAAATATGAACATAAAAAAACCGATCCCTAATGAATAGTATATTACTATTCATTGGGCCGTGGTCTTTGATTTTTTATTATTTTTTAGGATGTCCGATCGAAAATCCAATTATGTAGACATGTAGGACATATTGGGGGATTTGACTGTACCATCATGCGACCGAATATCCCCTGACGGTGGAGTAAGTTGTTATCCCTTTAGAATTACTTATCTTTATACCTTTAAAACTTAAGCTGAAAATATCCTTTAGTATTGAGGTTCCAATTTTGATCATGTGAGGATATGACCTTTTTATTAGAATTGTCAAATCAAATGAAGAGTTGGGATATTCTCTCAGTTCATAAAAATATAAAAAGACTCCCTTGGCTCTATCATATCTATGTTAAAAAAAGTTTCATGTAAATTTTCTTTTATAAGCAAACAAATGTATGAAATTATTTTCAAAAAAAGATTTGACGAGCAAACAAACGAATGAAAAGATTTTTAGGAAAATATTTTCGAAAGTGCCAAATTATTCGTTAAGTTTTCATTTTTCCGTTAAAATGATTTCCTTAAAAAATCTTTTCCATCCGATTATGTTTTACTCTCAATGGTCCTCAAAGTGGACCGTTTGGATGAGACCAGGGCCATCTCCCGGGCCACTGTGGCTCACTACCTGACTTGCAACGGGCAGGCCAGCAGGAAGCACATCTCACCCACCCAACACAAGCTGAGACCCAACGTCCAACCATCTTAAAGATTATAGGAGTTTTTTAAAAAAAAATTAAATTACAGAGACTTTTTTGTGAATTAAAAAGATTGTAAGAACTTATATTTAAAAATAATTTTTGTTTGTATTGTATATTTTGTTCTTTAGATATATTTTCAAAGAATATTGTATATGTGAAATGCTCTAAAATATTTCATACACATATAAGCCTTTAATTAGAAAATGCCTTAACACATGTTTTCATTTTGCTAGGAAAACAGGAAGTCTGTTTTAATAATTCTTCGTAAAGAGATAGAGATTCTCCTATTGTCACGTGTCCTATTTTAATTTTGAAAAAACAAGAACTCTGTTTAGTATTATAGTATAGATTAGAGCCTTTTTTTTTCTTCAGGGCATAATTGAAAGGTATTGCTGGACTTGGCGTAAAATATTTTAAAATATTATAATTTTTTTTGAGTACTAGAGAAGTCTTCATGTAATAGATCAGATAATTCATCGTTTTTACCTAGGTTATGTCTAAATCACTTATTTGGTGATATGTAAAACTCAAAATCAACGGAAAATTTTATTCGTTGGTTCCTCCTTTTTCTTGATTTTGGCATATATGGGATAAAAGTGAATACTCATTTTCAAAAGAGATGAAAATATTTTCATGAACACCAAATGATGAATTTTATTTTCATTTTCTTTGTAAATGTATATCCTTAAACGATCATTTCTGTCCGATTATATTTTATTTTAGTATCAAATATTATTAGTTTATGGTCTCGTGGAACTTATAATAATGGAAATGAGGTATGGACAATATTTGAAAGAAGGGGTACATCACAGACGCACCCTACTTGGCACCTATTGCACTTTCTATATGAATCTAGAGAGAAAAACTTTTAAAAAAGAATCCTCACATAAAGCTTTTTCAATTCCTATGATGGTTTTTTTTTAATTCTCACCTCACCTGCACTTATAGGAATCGAACTTTTCACATCGTTAAAGCTGTAACTTCAACGACGAATGAGTGATGTAAGAAGGATGTCTATTCGGCATCCACATTCCACATTCCTTATAGCCATCAAAACTCACCACTTCTGAGTATGGTTTAAATTTAATAATGGAATAAGTTTAGAATAAGATAATTTGTTTGGCTTATTAATTTGTCTGTCTTAGTTGCTTGAATCTGTTTTTCGGATAAGAATGACTTATCATGAAATAAATTAAAATAAATAAATAGTTTATAAATTTATATTATTTATCAATACTTATTTTTACATACTTTCTAAATTTTAGCCAACGTTTATATCGTGGATTAAAATGATGTAAAAGAATCATCTTTTTCTGATACAGGGTTGAATAAAGAGTTGATCATACTATGTAATGTATTGTATATAACTATGTCACAATACCTAGTAAATTAGTATAACTAGACTTCACCATATTAAATATTACTTAGTATAACTATATTTAATTATAGTTAAGTTACATAACTATCTTACTTAGTATAAGTATATTTAACTAATATAAGTTTTTACTTAGTATAACTATATTTATATTAATTTTTACTTAATATACTATATATTATTATTAATATATTTAATTAGCTAATATATTTACTTAGTACAACTAAAATATAATTAAGTTAAATAATCATGTCACAACACTTAAAAGTTACAACGACTATATTTAGCTTTACTAAATTATATTAGTTAGCTTAGTTAAGTAAATATATATTACTTACATGCTTAATTACTACATTTATATCAGATATTTATATATTATCGACGGCTTAATATTAAGCCGTCACAAATACTTAACATTTGCAACGGTTACATTTTTAACGCTCGCTAATATTTGCCCACCTCTCCCCCTTGGGGAATAATTTATGAAAAACATAAGGAATATTTCTAGCTACCATATGGAATAAAAAGAAACCCAACTATCCTTTTCACATATTTGCAAAATATGTAAAAATCCGTTGGAGAAATAAAAGTACTACATATTCGCAAAATTAGTCTAGTATCCAAGGAATTCTAGACCTCAATTATTAATTCTCCCGTAGAACACGCCATGATGAACAAATGTAGGTATTCCCTTTCCGTGCAGGCCTCACTGAATAATTGTGTTGGTCTTATTTAATCTTCTTGTTCTCAAATATAGTTCAACTATGGAGGAAGAATCTTTCCAGATTTGAACAAATGTGTCGGTCTCATCTAATCTTCTCGAACTAAAGGACACCGATCCGAGCTGGCCGTGATCTTATGACCACAAGTAACACTTGATGTACTGAGGGTGCCATTTGCATTCAAGGCAGTGGGTAAACAATTTTTTTTTTTCAATATTGTTAGGTAGGTTTGAAGGTGTCTTATATTTCCGTACAAGTCAATCTTTCGACGGACGATTTAAAAAAAAAATTGAATCTCAATAAATAATAAAAAATATCCTCAATGGGTTGAACCCAATAATGATATTTAATTTTTTTTTTTTTTTTAAATCGTCTGATCGAAGATGGCCCTGTATCGACATGTAGGACACCTCAGGACCCACTTCAAAAATTTTAAAAATATTTTTTTATTTACTCACTACACTGAGGGAGATTTCAAATGGCACCTTAGTGCAGCAAGTATTACCAGGTGTTTGCATTCTCAATAATTTTTCGAGAAGCAAAGAATCACGTGAATTTTTTTTTTCAAAAAATAGAATCACACAAAGTAGAATCACCGAAAACATTTCGCGAGAGAGAGGTGGAGGCAATAAACTACGTGAAAAGGAAGAATATTTTGACAGTCTGCAACTTATTTCCCTCAACTAAGTTTTTCTCATGTTTGCGAAACTTTTAAAAGTTAGTTAAAAAAAGATTTTCCAAGAAACAAACACTTCCTTACTCTATATAACCACAGCTCACCGTCCCCTTCTTATAAGCCGAGCTCCACCTCACAACTTGCAAGCCACATCTATCGGTGCCCCCGTCATCTGCCCCTAGTGTGCCTGAGTCCGAGACCTAGATCGGCAGCCATACGTGGCGGCGGAACCCAAGATTAACCAGCTCCTCTTCCTCATGATCATCTTCTCCGCCTTCCTCTCAACGTCGTCCACGGCGGAGCACGTCTTGTACAGCTGTTGCCCTCTCTACACTGGGCAGTCACTACATAACCTCAACTACGTGCTCACTATGGAACCCTAGGGCGATATGGTTCTAAGCCTAGAGGATGTAGTCTGCATCACCGGACTAAGAGTGGAGGGATGAGTAGTGAGTGGTACCACTCATCCAAATTACCGCACACTCATGACCCGGCGATTGGGGTTGGATGTGGCTGCCCCAGCGAGGGAGTACAAGTCTATGGCATAAGTTGGACGTGATGGACTACCTCGGACTGATTGATGCAAAACAGAGGATCAGTGTTGCATCCTTAATCCGATTCAGTCATTCAGACTCACTTCATATTTAAGTTACGTTACTACGGAATTAAATAACATATAAATCGAAGATGAATGATGAGAGACAAATAACCAAGTAATAAACATACTATTTACCATCATTAAATCTAAATATTCTATTATATTGTCAGAATCAGGATCCTCAAATTTCATCAAACATGCAGCGGAAATAAAAATCTCTCAACTCACTAAAGAAATATAGAAGTATATTTACTCTCTCAAGTTCGTACTACATCAAATCTAAGAAAATAGAAAATCTAATCTTAGATAATCTTCAAATGAGTCAGAATCTAATTCCTTAAGCAAAGTTCTATCCCTCAGCTAACTCTTCCTCCTCAGTCTCTGAAAATGTTAAGAGGATTTATGAGTACAACCACTCAGTAGACAAATCAAACTCAATAAATACTAATAATATAATAATTAAAAATAGATAATATCAAAATATACATACGATTCATAATTCTACATATAACTCAAATAAGATTACGATACAAAATATGGTCAAATATAAATTACTAAATCACATGTGTTTTCTAATAGAAAAAATAAATTGAACTAATATATAGCATATATGGTATGATCAGATTCTGATTTAACTGAACGAGTCTACTAGTCATGATCAAAACATATCACATATCAAACTGAACATATCGAATTGAACATATAGTAAATTTGTCATGGCATGATAGCTTACCAAATTGAAGTTCATATTGTCAGGAGTCGAACAAATAAATATCAAAGCATATGGACAAGTATGTCAAGATCATGGCACATGCATAGCCGGGGAGTCTATAGTCCCACCACAGATAACTACGAACAAAACACAATCACCAGAATTTTTTCGTTGTCTACAGGCAGAACTCATCCACGGACGCTTATAAAATGAGCCACAATCTCCTTAAGACGACAATGTCTAAACATATATCAAACAAATATAACACAAATGTATTTTCAAATATTTCATAACAATCATAGATCTATAAATTAATTTAACAAAATGATACTTATATATAAGAGTAAAAATATATATATTTTTATATACAAAATAGTCACTTAAAGAGTCAACATGGTCATATAGAAGGATAATCAGAGTAAAACTGATCAAAATAGGATTCTGGATAGAAGTTTATGCTATTAAAATTTTCTCATATTTTTCGAACAAAGAATTATAATTTTCGGATAATAAAACTAATTTTTAGAAATAAAAATTGAACAAATAAGGCCGAAAATATTAAAAAGATTTATAAAATTATCAAACTTGATGAACATGTCCAAGAGATCCAAAGAATCATAAATACAAATTTTCATGTAATTCCAACATAAATAGAATGATTTAAAGCATCAAACGACATATAAATAAGTTAAGTCAAATTAGGCCAATCGAATAAATAACAGAATAATAGACACATAAAATCTAAAATTTATGAAATTTTATCAGAAGGTATAACAGGTTGAAAGCAAAGTGTGTTCAAAATTTCAAGTCAATCTACTAAAGAACAAAAGAGTTATGATGAATTTAAGTTCTAACCGAAAATTTATCACAACTTCTGTAAATCGTAGATATAGGTGCTGAAAAACATAGCTATTAGTCATGAATTTCCAGAATATAGGATTTTGCGAATTTTATCAAAAATTCATATATCAAAGTGGAATCTAAAATCATTGATTAAAAGATTATAGTTCTAGAAAGTATGTTCGATCACTTTTGAAAATCAAAACAAAATTTTCATATTACTACAAAATATCATTCAATAGGTTATTATCACCTACCTCAAGAATACAAAGAACACTCCATTCTAATGCCTTTTAATCACCTTCTAACACTTCAAATTTGATTTTTTTGTTATCTAAGACTTCTCCCACAATTTCTAAACCTCAAAGAACAACAATTCATCCATTAGAATCAATTTTCAAAAGGAATTAAATAAAAATACTTCTCTTTCTCACGAAGAACACTACGTTCTTACCCCTTATCTTAAGGCTGCGTAGAGGAGGCCTTATACACGACCCCAAGGCCTCATATATACTATTTTTGCTTCAAATTAAGTCTCTAAAATTACTAAGTCGCACTTAAACTATAGTTTCCTTAACCAACAAGCTAAAGTGTTCCGATTCAAACTAGGAACTCAAATATTCGTGTAGAATAGGTTTCTTTTTATAAACCACCTCCGATTCGATCCATTAAACGTCTAAATTAACTCTTGGTCCTTTTGACAAAGTGTTAGTATTTTATACCCGCTTTCCAACCGTATATGCCATATCATTTTGGGATTCTTTTGCGCTAAGTTATTACGTTCGCAATACAATATTTTTTCACAGTTATCAAACCTGAAAATTTGACCAAGTATTCAAAACTAACTAGTTTCCGAATTAAGTTACTAATGGGTTTATTAGACTTATTTTGACTTAACTAATGACTTATCCATTCTAAATATATTATTATATTGTTAAATAAATATTAAATATATTTAAAACATTTTAGTCTATTAATTGATTTAATTAGACTTATTTAAATCTAATTAGACTTAATGAACCTTGACCCATTAATAAATTAATGGACTTGAGATCTAGGATATTACAATTGAGGAGTCAAACGAGGGTTTCATGGCATGGATGACCCGATCAACTGTAGGTACGCACTATTATGACGAGGAAAAGAAGGAAGAAGCAGACTTGGATCTAAGAGGTTCCTATTTTCTTCTTAGGAGGATGCTACTAATCACAAAGGGCGACGACATCCACTTGTTGGGATCGTTGTGTCGGGATCCGATCTTAAAACGCAGCGGAATAAAGGAGTTCGGGATCGGATCTGTCCCGTTTCGGTCGTTAAAATTAAACCGGTGTAAATCGAATTTTACCTTGCGCGGATTCGAATCCGCGTCCGTTTTCCGGTTCCGTCGGAGCGATGCCGCAAGTCGCGCAGATGCCCGACCTCTAGCGGTATCCACGCGGTTCTCCTCGCGATGGATCGTCCTCGCTTCCTCGCTCGCTGCGGCGCTCGAAGATCCCGTCTGACTGCGTGTGATCCGCCGCGACATGCGGATCCAGAATCCCCGTCGAACGGGAAGTGGAGCAGTTGGGAACGGCACGCCCAGAGGAGAGAGAAAGTGGGGAAGAACGAATGACGGCTAGGTCAGGGTTGCTGGCCCCGGACGTAGAATCCGTTCTTTTATAAGAGGTCAGTTTGCGGTTTTTCACAAAAACCCAGACTTATCCGAAATCCTGTCGGATTATCCATCGACTTGAAAACCATTTGCGTGTGACCCTCTAGGCCCAAATACCAGTCCAGTTAATAGCCCATTAAGTCCAGTAACCCTTTACTGACCCACTGAATTAATTAATATCTTTATATTCAATTAATCAGTCGAATTTAATGTCCCACAATAAATTCGGACGGACTGCCGATCACGTTGGATGCCAAGCAACATCGCGTGATCTTGGATGGCACTGGGGTTATCACAACCCTCTATTGGAACCTTTCTGTCATCGGTTAGCGCGCGGATATAATCCTTCATCCGTACAATGTTCCCGAATCGACCTAGGGCATGGTTTACTGTTAAACCCTATTTGGTCGATTCACTTGAATCAGATGTCGCTAATCTGAATCCGATAACTCCTTATCGATTACAGAGTCCGCCCTGGCCAGGGACTTTAAGCGCATCATTCTCGGAACATTCTCTCTCAAACAACCGAGAGCGGATGAACCCGTATTGAACACACAATTACCTTCGAGGGCATTTCCCTAAACCCGATCGCTTGACTTATTGATATCCCATGGTTAGGGATTCGTTCGTCAAGGTCAAAGCTCAGAAACCTACCAACAAGGTATCCTTGGAGTCTCAGGTCCAAGGATCATCCACGCAACCGTGACAATTGAATCGAGCTGGTTAACAGTGAGGTGATTACCATCCAGCGATTCATAGTCGGATCAGTTCAGTGAACTCATTCACCAATGAGCACCTATAGGTTCAGCATAGTGTCTCTACACAAGTGACTTATGGGATCAGTCACCCTCATCATATGAGCTGAAGTAACCTATACTAGTCTATCCAGATGTTCGATGTCCTATCTCAAACATCCTATGACTAGGAACAATTAAGAACATGTGTTTATAAGTCTTCGATCCCGTAATTATGATCTCATCATAATCCGAACACTATTGCACATGTTCATGGACTTCATCGTGATACGATAAACACATATCGAATTAATTACACACAATGAATTATTGCCATTTATTAATAATCTGAATATGTACACAGTATCGGATTGGCTTTGAGACCATCTAATACTAACACCACTACCACTTCTTAGAGATACTAGCAGACCTCGACTATATTGGAGAGTACGTCTAGGGTGCAGCACTCTTGGCCCACCTGTTCGCAGATCTAGCCATTGTCATTCTCGCCTGGGGTGCAGCACCGTATGCATGAATGTCATTGTCACTTTCATGATTATTGATTTTATGAAATAAATGTCATGTCCTAAGCACATGCTCTAATTATAAATCTAGAGTTACTACTACATTCCCCTTGGACGGGCTCGTGAGGTACCCCGATTGCAATACCATTAGCCCGCTGTTAGTGGCCAGCGGTGGACATAGCCCCCCATCACTATCATATCACGGCCCTTCATCGCTAGTTCCTGGACTACCCGGAGCTCTTGGTAACCTGATGCATGCCCTACTTATGATTCCTTGACTTAAATGCAAATCTTTTTTGATGCAACTAACATGATGCATGGGAACTACATGTTATCTAGCATCCATACCTAGACATGAATGTGAACGACCAGCCTTGAGTAATAGCCGGCCAAGGACGTTTTGGGCGAGAGATGTAGGTCCATTGTATAAACGAGAACGATCCCATGTGCCTGCGGTTGCTGATGAGGACATTAGGTCTCCCCCAAGAGTAGATTGGCAACGCAGTGCCAGAGAAGGTGGGGTGGAGAATGAGGGGCAAGCAGACTTGCACAAACTAGTGGGTGAAGTTTGTAGACCAGTACCAAGACTAGGTCCAAGATGGCACGGTAGTGGAGACCCATGTACAGAGTAGCGAGGCGTATCTTCAATAGTAATGAGTCCATTACGCAGAGTAGTTGTGCCAGCTCCTCCCACTTGATGTAAGTATCAACTTGAGTACTTTATGATTGATTTATGTAATGATGAATGACTAACTCTACGATGTATGACATGCAGGACGCCTGGGATGCTATGATCATCAACTTACGAGCCCTCCTGAGAGATACAAAGGCTTAGCTTAGAAAGACCCAAGAGTCTCTAGATGCTTTGGTATGTGATGAATGTCTTAACACTAAATGACCCGTAAACTAGGAACTTATCCACTGACAATTGTCTTTTGATCTGCCCATACAGTAACGAGGACCTCTCAGGGCACAACAAGGGCGTCTAGATCCAGTGCCACTCAAGTAAATCACAACGTCATCTCTTTCAATAGTTTAAATTCAATTCAATTCCATTCAATATGTTACTCGCACATTCATTTATATCAACCATGATATATTTTGATGACCATGAGAATGTTTCCCATACAGGTGGCAGAAACCAAAGAGGCCCTCCGCAAAGGTGAGGCAGAGGCGGAGGCATCGAGAGTTGAGCTACAAGGAGATTCTTCGTAGCGCCCCCTGGATCTAGGAGCTTAAGGAGGAGCTAGAGCGTCGGCCCACCGACAACCCCTCCCAGGACGTACTCAGGCTCCAACTTATGCTGGAGATGGAGAGGTTGGAGCGGGTCCACTAGAGGGACGAGTGTAAAGCAGAGCGGAAGACCTTTGAGGGGAAAATCTGTTGGGATCGTTGTGTCGGGATCCGACCGAAAAATGCAGCCGAATAATATGTTCGGGATCGGATCCATCCCGTTTCGATCGTTAAAATAAAATTGGAGAAAATCGAGTTCACCTTGCGCGGATTCGAATTCGCATTCGTTTTCCGGTTCCGTCGGAGCGATGCCGCAAGTCGCGCTGATGCCCGACCTCTAGCGGTATCCACGCGGTTCTCCTCGCGATGGATCGTCCTCGCTTCCTCGCTCGCTGCGGCGTTCGTAGATCCCGTCTGGCCGTGCGTAATCCGTCGCGACATGCGGATTCTGAATCTCCCGTCGGACGGAAGCCGGAGCAGTCGGGAACCGCACGTCCAGAAGAGAGAGAAAAAGAGAAAGAACGAATGATGGCTAGGTCAGGGTTGCTGGCCCCAGACGTAGAATTCGTTCTTTTATAATAAGTCAGTCACTGCTCTGTGAAGCCAGCCTCACGCGGTTGTAGACACCGATTTTGGACCACCCTTTTGCTCATGAACCCCATCCATCACTAGCCCATCGTCAACAAACCCCTCATCTTAGCCATCTCAGCCCACTAATAACTAGGCCCATTAATCAAATCCCGACTCTAGCCACCTTTTCGTGGAAGGCCAGCCAGTCCGCCTTCCACCACCCTTTGAAGGCCAGCCAGTCCGCCTTTCACGCCCTTCAAAGGCCAACCAGCCCGCCTTCTACCATCCTTGGAAGGCCAGCCAGTCCGCCTTCCACGGCCTTCGAAGGCTAGCCAGCCCGCCTTCCACCACCCTTCGAAGGCTAGCCAGTTCGCCTTCCACGCCCTTCGAAGGCCAGCCAACTCGCCTTCCACCATCCTTGGAAGGCCAGCCAGTCCGCCTTCCACGGCCTTCGAAGGCCAGCCAGCTCGCCTTCCTTGGAAGGCCAGCCAGTCCGCCTTCCACCACCCTTCGAAGGCCAACCGAGCCGCCTTCCACCTCTCCGTGGAAGGCCAACTACCTGGCCTTCCACGAGATTGGAAGGCATGTTGGCTGGCCGTCCACACCCTTAACTACCACTTGACCTAGTCTTCCCCACGATCTCCTCTACTCGCCGCCCTCACCTCCACTACTCCGATCACTCCCCACTCCGGCGACTGCCGCGCGCACCACCTCCGATCCTTGACCACTTCCCATTGGCTCCAGGATGATTTACGAGGATTTAAACCCCTATTTTCCCTTCACCTATTTAAACCCCTCATGTCCTCTCGAGTAGAGGGTTAAGCAGTTTATTTTTGGAGGAGGAAGGCTCAGAGGAGGTTGGCAAATGAGTCTGCTTTGAGGAGCCGAGCGGACAAAGAGTCAGAGAGCTTCAGGAGGAGCTTCAAGAGGAATCCTCCGCACTCCAAAATGGGCTTGTCTTCTTAACCCTCTTTTGCTTTTCCCCTATTCACCTCATTGTATTCTCACTTTTCATCCATTCGGTAACATACCTGTAGGCGCCTGGAACGTCCCCCCCGTCGCCGCGGCTGCGGGCTTTCAGAATCGAGGGTCCCTCCGTTCGTCTTAGCACTGTGGCGATTTATAGGGAGTTAGAAATAAAGGATGTGATCGCCAGGAGCATTACCTTACGGTCCCTATGTTCCGCAGGATGGTGAGGGTGTGATCGCGTTCTGTGGGAGCGGAAGATGGTGGTTTCCCCTTCTCTTCCTCCGGCCGGCCAGAGGAGGAGAACTCGGTCCGTGCGCAGAATCTGGTAAGAGCCCCTGAAAAGAGAAGACAGATAAAGAAAAGACAATACCCAATTAGAACTGTGACATGTAGGATCCATTCATGCAAACATAAAAATTAACTAAAATTAGAGGGAGACGCACCGGATGGGTGTTTGGGAGGGAAGGTGACCATATCTTATGGCCACCCACCTCCCGATTTTTTGTTTGAAACCTCTGGGGGTAAATAGGGTGCTAAGTCATTCTAGGATGTATGCATGCAGATAAGTGCTCGTGTGTGAAAAGTGAAATGATGTGTTGAAGGTAAAAGAGAGTGAAAGAGGAAGGATGTTACGGCATGAATGGAAATTGGAAATGCAATGAAGTGAAAAAGGTGAAAAGTAAAGAGAAGGTTAGGAAGACAAGCCTATTTGGAGTGACGTTCCTCCTGAAACAGCCCTCTGACTCTTTGCCCGCTCAACCCCTCAAAGCCGACCCGCTCCGAGAAAGAGACTCCTTCTTAATCCCCCCTCCAACCCCCTTGCTCGAGGGAACCTGAGGGGTTTAAATAGATGAAGGAAAAAATATGAGAAAATAGGAGTCTAAATCCCCGTAAATCAACCTTCAGCCAATAGGAAGTGGTCAAGGGTCGGAGGTGGTGCGCGCGGCAGTCGCCGGAGTGGGGAGTGATCGGAGTAGTGGGGACGTGGGCGGCGAGTAGAGGAGATCGTGGGGAAGACGAGGTCAAGGTGGTAGTTGGGGGAGTGGACGGCCAACCAACTTGCCTTCTAATCCCGTGGTGGAAGGCGGCCCAGTTGGCCTTCGAAGGGAGTGGAAGGCAAGGGGTGGCCTTCGAAGGGGGTGGAAGGCGGACTGGCTGGCCTTCCACGAAAAGGTGGTGAAAAGTGAAAAAGGTGGCCAAAAGGTGGAAGGCAAGGTAGCTGGCCTTCCAAGGGAGTAGAAGGCAAGGGGTGGCCTTCGAAGGGGGTGGAAGGCGGACTGGCTGGCCTTCCACGAAAAGGTGGTGAAAAGTGAAAAAGGTGGCCAAAAGGTGAAAGGCAAGGTAGCTGGCCTTTCAAGGGGGTAGAAGGCAAGGGGTGGCCTTCGAAGGGGGTGGAAGGCGGACTGGCTGGCCTTCCACGAAAAGGTTGGCTAGAGTCGGGATTTGGTTAATGGGCTTGGTCGTTAGTAGGCTGAAATGGCTAAAATGGGGGAATTGGTGATGAAGGGCTAATGGTGGATGGGACTTATGACCAAAAGGGGTGGTCCAAAATCGGTGTCTACAAATGCCCCTCCGGAACACCTGTTTTGCGGTGGAGTGGAACAGAATGATAAATAGGTGTTCCGAAAATCGAACCTGATTTTGGACAGCCCGGAGAAGGATGAGCTATATCCAAGGATGATATGCGAATGCGGCAAATGCATGAAAGCTAGCTATTTGAGTTGCAAGAGTGGTTTAAGAAAAGGGACAAAGTTCAGTACTAGAGAATCACAGTCCGTAGGCCCTCCGGGTGCTGGAACCGCGAGGCCTTGGTGTACCAGAATATAGCGATCTGGCCCAAGGGGATCTCGAGCATGAAAGGTGTAGGAGTGTGACTTGAAGAACTCTCAACACAACGGGCGCGGTGGCCTGGCGCATCATGGGATCGCCAAATGAGAGGATCTCAAGCACACGTGCTGAAAAGAGGAAGGGGTCTTGCAATTCAAAGGGCTAACAGACGTACAACGGCCAGAATCACGGATCAACGATGGGTTAAGCAGAGTGATGAATGATGGTCATTGCCCATAGGGCGAGGATGAATGCTTATGCAAATGCATGCTGGGTTGAAATTAAAAACAAATTCCTAATGCAAACAGGAGGGGTTTATTGGCCAATCGAATAACTTGGGGAATATAGACTCCTCATTGTTTTGTTTAGAGAGGAACTCAGAGTCTATACGCCCGAAGTTATTAGCCTCCTGTGTCTTCAATGCTATTTGCTTCAGGTTCCCTGCAGCTGCAAGAACGCACATTAGTTAATGTAAATAATCAATGATCCACAATATCTTAATGACAAGCTGCAAGGAAACGAGGGACAAAGGTCCCTGTCGAGTCGAAGCCAGCACGGAAGATATGGCCATGCCAATCCGGCTGCTTTTGGCTTCGACTCGACAGCAGAAGTGTCCACCTTTCGGACATAGAATCTTTTCCTGTATGCACAAAATGAGGGGAAAACAGTTAGTAGTATCTGTTTTCGGCCCCTTACCCAAAATAGAGCAACTACCTTTTCCCCAGCCTTCGCATAGGGTCAAGGGGACGTGTTACTATCGAAACTGATGCAAGAAGTAAATATGCAAATGCTGGTGGATATTAACAAGTGGGGTGTGTGATGAAAACATGTTTTCGATCCGCCTGCCTGGTGACTGCCCAAACTTAGGCTGGTTGAATGATGAAAGGGAAATGTACACTCAACTTCCCAGGTATCCTAAGCTTACATCTAGATTGATTTGGGCCTCTAGACTCCTCAAACTAACCTTGACCGTCTAAGACTCATACTGATGACAATACCGTCATGCCATGCTTAGGCTCCCAGCTGCTTCCGACCACCAAGTTTGCCCAAAAAGTTTTCTAGGTAAATGATTTGCCCGACCCGTGTCTCTTTCCTCACAATCTAGAAGGTATATGATGGAACACCTTGGAACCCTAACGGTCAACCGCGCGATGCTGACCCGGAATCAGACGCCGTCGCACCGATTGGTGACGTGCATGCATTGACCTAAGCCTGAAGTTTTCGAGAGTACACATTGAGATTATGGTTAAGAAATTATTTCACCAGAAACATCGACATTACTCTTCACCCATTTTAGACTCCTGTGATCATGTGAGCATGTGACGATTTTTGAAAACGAACCATTTTAAAATGAAGTTCGGTCTTTAGATAGCTATCTCGTGCTAACCTTGAGGGGGAAAAATTGAAGAAATTTTGGAGACAAACTTCACAGGAGGATCGACAAAACCGTTAAAAGGACGAGCTGTGACAAAACGGACTCCTTTTGACCTCCTAGATGCCCCAATTTTGACTTTTCAGGCCTTTATTGGATTTCATGGCCAGGCACGGTCACGACCAGGCTTTTTTCATCATTGCTTGAACCCCTTTTTCTTTTTTGTATTTCTTTTCCGCTCTTGACATTTTTGGGGTTATTTGATATTCTGCCTACGGGGACACTGCCCTCTTCACGTGCTCTGGTCTTTTACATTTCAATTTTGGGCCCTTTTTTGAGGGGTTACATCTATCGGGTTGTTGAGGAAGCGCAATTTGCTGAGCTCGACCGTTTAAGGGCGTCAACTGTCCTGATCGGTCGAGAAACGAAGAGCAAAGGTTGCATTTTGACAGTATGCTAAAGACTTGGAACTCATTTTAAGAAGGTTCCCTTTTGAAAAAAACGTGTAAGTGTGTGCATCTCAGGATGATCATAGGGATCCGTATGAAAATAAAGTAGACACATCCAAGGTTCTGGTGGACCAAAATCTTAGCCAAACCTTAATGTTAACCCAATCTATCATGCAACTAGACCTAGACAGGGGGTTACATGGCAATCACCAGACAATTGGATTTTGTGTCTTTTCTGATTTTTTTTTTTTTTCATTTTCATTAAAGTATGTACATATTTACAAATATTTTTGATGCTTTTTGGATATTTGATTTTTTTTGAGATTTTGAATTTTTTGAATTTTTTTTGTATTTTTAAGGGTAAAACTTCTTCAAATAGACTCCTATCCAAAGGAAAACTTTTCAACGATTTTCAAATATTTACACTTATTTGCTAACTAGAAAAGAACTTACTTACCTCTACAACTTGTAGATAAATAGGAAGCTATCCAATCCCTAAGCGGTTATGCACAAGACTCAAAGGGTGAGTCAAACACATTGCAAAGGTGGGTCCTTGAGACAGAGACCCAGTGATGGCAGAATTGCCCCAGTATGTTGGCTCCTCATGGAAGTGAGACTTTTCCTCTTTTTGTGGGTTGTAGTCTCCAATCATAAAACATTCAGGGGAATGTGCTACAACCGGTGATAGAAACCTGAGAAGGGAAGGTGTGTGGAATAGTAAGGGAATGAGAGCGGTGGGTACCTGTTCATCCCTCACTAAGGAGGCTCCTTCTCGTCGAGTGGTTGGTTCATAGAACATCAGCTGTATACCGAACTCTTCTGCATCTTCTCTTTGAACCTCATTGCTTGTTTCCTTCAACTCATGCTCAAGATAGTGTATCTTGAGTACCTCTTGTTTTGCCTTCACAAAGTGATCCAAGAGATTCCATTTTCTTGATCCTTCAGTTGATTTGGCTAGTATGTAACCCAATTTGAATCCCCCAATGGTCGGATTTTCAAAGATAGGTTCTTGAATTCCCTGCTCTTCTTTGCCTAACCCAGATCCCGAACTACACCCCATTTTGTCCATAAGCTGCCAACCTATGCTAGGCTGGGACTTGAGTTGAGAATTGCCCGATGAAAGGATGGGCTCTGCCCCTTTTCCATAAGTGATCATGGATGGAATTTGTTCAGTCGAGACTAAATCCAAAGGCTCAAGATAGGGGGTACCCTTCATTTTGACAATCTTCCCAGTGTATGAGAATTTATAGCACTGATGATTAGTGGAGGGCACTCCCAGGGTCTGGTCCATCCAAGGCCTTCCCAGAAAGGCGTTGTCTATGCGCTTGACATCAAGGATGTAGAATTCAAAGATCAAGGCCACTGGGCCAATTTCCAGGTTCCCATTTGAGATCATCATGGAAGTAGACTCAACCTTTTCTGGATCAATCCCTACTTTCTTAAGGGTCTTGAGTGGACAAACATTGATTGATGCCCCGGTATCCAACAAGATGGAGTCCAATGAGTGACCCTTGAGTGTTGCAGTTAAGCATGAGGGAAGGGATTGGCATTCAGGGGGAGCCAGATCCTTATCAGTGAAGGGTATCGTAGGTGTCTGGGTGACTGAGAGAGTGGCATTTGTGAGCCCCCTGATAGGAAGATCTTCATTGAGTGTAACGCGCTGGAGGAACTTGAACAATGTCTCCCTGTGTGTAGGAGATCTCCCAATCAACTCTAGGACTGGCATCTTAGCAGGAGTTTTCCCTAGATGCTGTAGGATGTCATACTTAGAGAGATCTGAATCCTCTTGAGAGTCCAAGAGTTGACTTGCTGGGGGAATGACGCGATTTCTCAGTGTAACACCGATCGGACTGAGGTCCACTACCTGATATGACTTTAGTGGTTAAACTAGTGGTGAATTCATCAGGCAGAATTGGGTTACCGGACCTGGATTTGGTGTTGGACACAAGATGGATGGAGGAGGTTCTCTGATTGAAATTGAAGGAACCTGGACCAGAGTAACTGGGTTGATGGCTGTTGGTTGTTCCCTAGGTCGTATCAAGACCAAAGGTTTGTCTTGAATACTAGTGGAGACTCCTTGTAACGGCTCTCTAGGTTTGGTCATCCTAGTGGGGCACTCACGCCATATCCCAACCTCTTCATACTCCCAGTATTGTCCTCTATGATCGACATTTGGTTCCAAATTTTTGTCAAGGGTGCTCACCCTTTCTAGAGAGCTAGATGGATCTTGGGCCACCTGATAAGAGGGCGGAGGGCCCTTGACTTCCAAGGTTTCAGCAGCCTCTTTCATGTACCCCCAATTGATCTTGGCACTGGAGAAAGAGGGAACTGCTGAATATGGTCTCTGATTGGATTGGTTGCATGATCTGGACATAGGACTGGGTGACCTGAAGGGTTGCCCCAAGGCACTCACCTGTTCATTGATTGTCACTCCCTCTATTGGTGGAATCCTCTTACTTCTGTTCTGATTTTCAAAGAAGGATGGCAAAGTGGAACTCCAGATCTGAGATTGAACTACCTGAGCTCGATTATAAAGTTGTGCGAATGTGTGAAATTCGCTTAGCATGAGGATAGACCGAAGCTGCGGGGTAGTGTTGTTGACTAACATGGTGATAGCTTGAGATTCGGGGATTTCCACTTCTGCCCTAGAGGCCATTGCCCTCCACCTGTTGGCAAAATACGTGAACTCCTCTTCAGGCTTCATCTTCTCCATCACAAGATCAAACAAGGTGGGAGGCATGGTTGTCATATAACTAAACTGAGTGATGAATTTTTCGGAGACCATATCAAAATTGATTAGGTCTGTGGTGGGTAAGGAAGAAAACCATCTTAAGGCCTCACCTTCTAAGGATTTTTGGAACAGATGGACAAGGAGGACTCTGTCGTAGAGCCATTGATGGGAATCCATGAGGAAACCTGATAGGTGATCATGAGGGTCAGAGGTGCCATCATATTTTCTGTACTCGGGAGCTTTGAATTCTAGTGGAAAGTAGGCCGGAGGGAGCTTACAATAGCTCGAGAGAGAGTGTGGTTGTTTCAGGGTAAGTTTCTCGGCCATGAACTTACGCACACAGGTTTCAACCTCACTTTTATAGATGAATTCTTTCTGCTCAGGAGGAGGTATAGTTGGAGAGACTGGAATCGGCATGACAGGTGGAGCAACTGGAGTAGGAGTTGGCTGATTGATGCGGGTCTGAGCTCTGTTGGAAGATCCTTGGAGGTGAGTTCTCCGAAGAGTGGCATCTTGAGTTTTGCCACAGGAGGCCCACTGGATGAGTTGATCAGGGGTGTACCGTGATAACACGGCAGTAAGTTCCGGGTCCTCACTCGGGTTTTGGAAGTTTCTGTTGGAGATTACAGGGTCACTTTCTGAAGAGGAAGATTCATCCAAGTATCTTCTCCTAAATTCCTCTCCAGGTGTTTGGAACATGCCCACAAATGTTGGTTGTGGATCCTCTTCAATCTCAAACAGAGGGTTGTGTGTAACATTGTTACCGAACTGGTCCATGTCATCATACACAGCATTGACATACATTCGGTTCAGCACAGACCCTAAATGATTTTATGTTTCACTTGAAATGTTTGCCAATGTTTTATGAAAGTTGGTTTCTAACAAATCAAGTTTAACCCTTAACGACCCTTCACTTTTCCAAAGCTTGTTCCACCGAGATTCAATTAAGTGTCTTTAAATTTGAAACGGTTCACTAATTTCTCACACAAACCCAAGGTTCCTACAAGGTGGTTTCAGGTACAACCTGCTCGGTGGCTAAGTGGGAATCCCTGGCTCGCGGAGACTGACGGAGGTTCCCAACAGAATAAGACTAGTCGCACCCGAGTGGGAATCCTCAGGTGGAAAGTCAAACTCTGTGGGAGAGGTAACTAGAAGTGTGATGCCGGCTCTTCCTTAAAACCCTCGCGGAGAATATCCTGAAATTAACCCACAGTCCAGCAGACAGAAAAGGAAAGAAAGACAAGAGAACAGTAAACAAAAAAGCAAACTAGAATCTGCAACAAATTAAAAAAAGGACACTTAAAAATCAGGCAGCCAGAAAAGCCGGAGCCTGGACGGCAGGCTACCTGGCCGTCCTAGAGCCTGGACGGCCAGGCTGTCGGCCGTCCAGCCTGGACGGCCAGGCGCTTGGCCGTCCTGGGTCCTGGACGGCTAGGTGCTTGGCCGTCCGGGCTGGGCTGGACGGCCAGGCACTTGGCCGTCCAGTCCACTGGACGGCCAGGTACTTGGCCGTCCGGTCCACTGGACGGCCAGGTACTTGGCCGTCCGGTCTGGGCGGCCAAGCGCTTGGCCGTTCAGGACTCTGGGCGGCCAAGTGCTTGGCCGTCCACGGGAGGAGCTCTTTTTTTAAGTTGTCTTACCTACGCGGCGAGCAAGGGAGTGTCCCATCGTGATCGCCAGAGGGGTGTAGGCGCCCGGAACGTCCCCCCCGTCGCCGCGGCTGTGGGCTTTCGGAGTCGAGGGTCCCTCCGTTCGTCTTAGCACTGTGGCGATTTATAGGGGGTTAGAAATAAAGGATGTGATCGCCAGGAGCATTACCTTACGGTCCCTGTGCTCCGCAGGATGGTGAGAGCGTGATCGCGTTCTGTGGGAGCGTAAGATGGTGGTTTCCCCTTCTCCTCCTCCGGCCGGCCAGAGGAGGAGAGCTCGGTCCGCGCGCAGAATCTGGTAAGAGCCCCTGAAAAGAGAAGACAGATAAAGAAAAGATAATACCCGATTAGAACTGTGACATGTAGGATCCGTTCATGCAAACATAAAAATTAACTAAAATTAGAGGGAGACGCACCGGATGGGTGTTTGGGAGGGAAGGTGACCATATGTTATGGCCACCCACCTCCCGATTTTTTGTTTGAAACCTCTAGGGGTAAATAGGGTGCTAAGTCATTCTAGGATGTATGCATGCAAATAAGTGCTTGTGTGTGAAAAGTGAAATGATGTGTTGAAGGTAAAAGAGAGTGAAAGAGGGAGGATGTTACGGCATGAATGGAAATTGGAAATACAATGAAGTGAAAAAGGTGAAAAGTAAAGAGAAGGTTAGGAAGACAAGCCCAGTTGGAGTGACGTTCCTCCTAAAACAGCCCTCTGACTCTTTGTCCGCTCAACTCCTCAAAGCCGACCCGCTCCGAGAAAGAGACTCCTTCTTAATCCCTCCTCCAACCCCCTTGCTCGAGGGAACCTGAGGGGTTTAAATAGATGAAGGGAAAATAGGAGAAAACAGGGGTCTAAATCTCCGTAAATCAGCCTTCAACCAATAGGGAGTGGTCAAGGGTCGGAGGTAGTGGACGCGGCAGTGGCCGGAGTGGGGAGTGGTCGGAGTAGTGGGGACGTAGGCGGCGAGTAGAGGAGATCGTGGGGAAGACGAGGTCAAGGTGGTAGTTGGGGGAGTGGACGGCCAGCCAACTTGCCTTCTAATCCCGTGGTGGAAGGCGGCCCGGTTGGTGTTCGAAGGGGGTGGAAGGCAAGGGGTGGCCTTCGAAGGGGGTGGAAGGCGGACTGGCTGGCCTTCCACGAAAAGGTGGTGAAAAGTGAAAAGGGTGACCAAAAGGTGGAAGGCAAGGTAGCTGGCCTTCCAAGGGGGTAGAAGGCAAGGGGTGGCCTTCGAAAGGGGTGGAAGGCGGACTGGCTGGCCTTCCACGAAAAGGTGGTGAAAAGTGAAAAAGGTGGCCAAAAGGTGGAAGGCAAGGTAGCTGGCCTTCCAAGGGGGTAGAAGGCAAGGGGTGGCCTTCGAAGGGGGTGGAAGGCGGACTGGCTGGCTTTCCACAAAAAGGTTGGCTAGGGTCGGGATTTGGTTAATGGGCTTGGTTGTTAGTGGGCTGAAATGGCTAAAATGGGGGAATTGGTGATGAAGGGCTAATGGTGGATGGGACTTATGACCAAAAGGGGTGGTCCAAAATCGGTGTCTACAATACCCTCTCTCACTTTTCTTTCCACTTTCAACATATCACTTCACTTTCCACACACGAGCACCTCCATCTGCATGCATGCATGTTAGGATAACCTAGCAACCCTTCCCTAGACGTTTTAAACAAAAAACGGGAGGTGGGTGTGTTAATATTAGATAGTCTCAAAGCCAATCCGATATTGTGTACTTATTCAAATTGTTAATAAATGGTAATAATTCATTGTGTGTAATTAATTCGATCTGTGTTTATCGTATCACGATGAAGTCCATGAACATGTGCAATAGTCTTCGGATTATGATGAGATCATAATTACGGGACCGAAGACTTATAAACACATGTTCTTAATTGTTCCTAGTCATAGAATGTTTGAGATAGGACATCGAACATCCGGATAGACTAATATAGGTTACTTCAGCTCATATGATGAGGATGACTGATCCCATAAGTCACTTGTGTGGAGACACTATGCTGAACCTATAGGTGCTCATTGGTGAATGAGTTCACTGAACTGATCCGACTATGAATCGCTGGATGGTAATCACCTCACTGTTAACCAGCTCGATTCAATTGTCACGGTTGCGTAGATGATCCTTAGACCTGAGACTCCAAAGATATCTTGTTGGTAGGTTTCTGAGCTTTGACTTTGACGAACGAATCCCTAACCATTGGTTATCAATAAGTCAAGCGATCGGGTTCAGGGAAATGCCCTCGAAGGTGATTGTGTGTTCAATACGGGATCATCCGCTCTCGGTAGTTTGAGAGAGAATGTTCCGGGAATGATGCGCTTAAAGTCCCTGGCCAGGGTGGACTCTGTAATCGATAAGGAGTTATCAGATTCAGATTAGCGGCATCAGATTTAAGTGAATCGACCAAATAGGGTTTAACAGTAAACCTTGCCCTAGGTCGATTCGGGAACATTGCACGGATGAAGGATTATATCCGCGCGCTAACCGATGACAGAAAGGTTCCAATAGAGGGTTGCGATAACCCCAGTGCCATCCAGGATCACGCGATGTTGCTTGGCATCCAACGTGATCGTCAGTCCGTCCGAATTTATTGTGGGACATTAAATTCGGCTGATTAATTGAATATAAGGATATTAATTAATTCAGTGGGTCAATAAAGGGTTACTGGACTTAATGGGCTCAGACCCCTTTGGGGTTCTTGTCCGGCGCCGGTCCCGGTGGCGACCGGGGACCGGACCTCGCCGCCGGCGAAGCCCGTACCACCGGCGAGCTCTGGCGACCGGTGATGGCCACGGAGGTGCCCCGGAAAGGGGTTTATTCGCCCCCCTTTTTCCTCCAAAAATGTTGTTTTTGCAGGTTTCTCAAACCCGTGGGGAGGAAGAAGAAGGCCCATAGCCGCTCTTCCACGGCTTCCCATGCCACCAACAACTCGACCAGGGTCATTGGGCATGATTTACAGCGATTAGAACCCCTTAAAATCCATCTTTATGGATCCGACCATATCAAAACCACCCTGTTCTTCGTCCAACGAAGAGCACGACGAAAAACCCCCTAAAATAAAATTTTCTTCAGATTTAAATCGCGATCTCATCGCAATAATCATCTAATGATTATAAATCTTTTAAGAACATAAATTTAAGCATGGAATAAATTCAAAAACCATAAATTTTAAAGACTGAAACGGCGAGAACACAGTGGAACTGGGCTCTGATACCACTGTTGGGATCGCTGTGTCGAGATCCGATCCTAAAACGCAGTGGAATAAAACTTTCGGGATCGGATCTGTCCCGTTTCGGTCGTTAAAATTAAACCGGTGTAAATCGAATTTACCTTGCGCGGATTCGAATCCGTGTCCGTTTTCCGGTTCCGTCGGAGCGATGCCACAAGTCGCGCAGATGCCCGACCTCTAGCGGTATCCACGCGGTTCTCCTCGCGATGGATCGTCCTCGCTTCCGCACTCGCTGCGGCGTTCGAAGATCCCGTCTGACTGCGCGTAATCTGCCGCGATATGCAAATTCGGAATCTCCATCGAACGGAAAGTGGAGCAGTTGGGAACCGCACGCCCAGAAGAGAGAGAAAGTGGGGAAGAATAAATGACGGCTAGGTCAGGGTTGCTGGACCCGGACGTAGAATCCGTTCTTTTATAAGAAGTCAGTTTGCGGTTTTTCATAAAAACCCAGACTTATCCAAAATCCTGTCGGATTATCCATCGACTTGAAAACCATTTGCGTGTGACACTCTAGGCCCAAATACCAGTCCAGTTAATAGCCCATTAAGTCCAGTAACCCTTTACTGACCCACTGAATCAATTAATATCCTTATATTCAATTAATCAGCCGAATTTAATGTCCCACAATAAATTCAGACGAACTGCCGATCACGTTGGATGCCAAGCAACATCGCATGATCCTGGATGGCACTGGGGTTATCGCAACCCTCTATTGGAACCTTTCGGTCATCGGTTAGCGCGCGGATATAATCCTTCATCCGTGCAATGTTCCCGAATCGACCTAGGGCATGGTTTACTGTTAAACCCTATTGGTCGATTCACTTGAATCAGATGCCGCTAATCTGAACCCGATAACCCCTTATCGATTACAGAGTCCGCCCTGGCCAGGGACTTTAAGCGCACCATTACCGGAACATTCTCTCTCAAACTACCGAGAGCAGATGATCCCGTATTGAACACACAATTACCTTCGAGGGCATTTCCCTGAGCCCGATCGCTTGACTTATTGATAACCTATGGTTAGGGATTCGTTCATCAAGGTCAAAGCTCAGAAACCTACCAACAAGATACTTTGGAGTCTCAGGTCCAAGGATCATCCACGCAACCGTGACAAATGAATCGAGCTGGTTAACAGTAAGGTGATTACCATCCAGCGATTCATAGTCGGATCAGTTCAGTGAACTCATTCACCAATGAGCACCTATAGGTTCAGCATAGTGTCTCCACACAAGTGACTTATGGGATCAGTCACCTTCATCATATGAGCTGAAGTAACCTATATACTAGTCTATCTGGGTGTTCGATGTCCTATCTCAAACATCCTATGACTAGGAACAATTAAGAACATGTGTTTATAAGTCTTCGGTCCCGTAATTATGATCTCATCATAATCCGAAGACTGTTGCACATGTTCATGGACTTCATCGTGATACGATAAACACAGATCGGATTAATTACACACAATGAATTATTGCCATTTATTAATAATCTGAATAAGTACACAGTATCAGATTGGCTTTGAGACCATCTAATACTAACATCAACCACATGGCAGCCTTGCCCCCTACCTTGTTTGATCTTGTAATGGAAAAAATAAAGTCCGATGAAGACTTCACTCATTTTGCTAATAGGTGGAGAGCTATGGCTTCTAGAGCAGAGGTTGTTATCCCTGAAGCACAAGCAGTCACTATGCTTGTTAACAACGCTACCCCCCATTTCCGAGCTATTCTCATGCTTAGCAAACTTCAAACATTCGCTCAGCTGTACTACCGAGCTAGGGTAGCTCAGTCCCAAATCCGAGACTCCACTCTGCCTTCGTTCTTTGAGAACATAAACAGGAACAAGAAAGCCACACCAACTCCTACCACAGAAGGAGTCACCATCAATGAACAGGTCAGCATGCTAGCACAACCAACCAGGGTTCCCAATCCCCATTGTAAGTCTGACACTCAGCCCAATCAGAAGCAATATTCAGTTGTTCCTCCCCGTACTAATTACAGTCGTCCTATGGCTAAGCGAGCATCATATGCACCTCTGCCGGAATCATTGGCAGACATTTTTTATGCCTTGCTAACTTGTAACGCCATTCAACTCCCACCTCAAAGAGAAGGTGTTCCGCGCAATATGGACACGTCCAGGTATTGCCCCTACCATAGGATCACGGGATACACAATCTACAATTGCTTCACCTTCAGGGATTGGGTATATGACTTGAATGATGAAGGGCGGATAAACTGGGAGGACATGAGAAAAGCTATTGATGCTTTGAAGGCTAAGAAGGAACTGGGAATTGTGAAAGACCCGTTACCTTCTCATCAAGTGGTTCAAGATTCCTCCAGTTCTCAAGGAAAGGTCAACACTTTAATCAAAGACTTGGAGCCCGTAATAGTCTGCAGGGAACAATACTGGGAGTATGAAGGGTCTAGGATAAAACATCAAGATCCCACTTGGTCGCGTGAAACTAAAGGAGTTACTCCAGAAGTCTCCACGCTTTCCCCTAACGAGCCTTTGGTCCTAATTCGGCCCAAAGAGCAACCGGCAACCCTCAAGCCGGTCACTCTCATTCAGATCCCTCCGATCACAGCCGAGGGGCCCACACTATCTATCTTCTGTCCAACCAGGAACCAGGGTTCGATGACTCGCTTCAATCCCATTAGGTCACCAATGGAAGCATATCCAATCTCGGTGGGGGTAACGCTCAGGAATCGCATCATTCCTCCGAGCCAACCCTTGGACTCTCAAGGTAACTCAATCTCCATCATGGGGAATGTCCAGTCTGAGTACGACATCCTCCAGCATTTAGAGAAGACCCCCGCTAAGATCTCTATCCTTGAGCTTATCCGGAAGTCTCCCACACACAGGGAGACGTTGTTTAATTTCCTACAACAAATCACGGTCAATGAGGATCTTCCTAGTGGTGGAGTCACTAATGCCATCCTCTCAGTCACTCAGACCCCTATGATCTCGTTCCCAGAAAAAGATCTAGCTCCCCCTGAGTGTCGATCCCTTCCTCTGTGCCTAACCACCATTCTCAATGGTCATTCAGTAGACTCCATTTTACTAGATACCGGGGCCTCTATCAATGTCTGTCCCCTTAAGACCCTCAAAAGGATAGGGATAGACCCAGAGAAGGTTGAATCTACCTCTATGATGGTCTCAGCTTATGACAATTCCCAGAGACCAGCAGATGGAAAGATCTTCCTGCAACTAGAAATCGGCCCGGTATCCATGATCTCGGAATTCTACATCCTGTATGTTAAGCCAATCTACAATGCTATTCTAGGGAGACCATGGATGGACCAAACCTTGGGGGTCCCATCCACCAACCACCAGTGCTATAAGTTTCCGTATAACGGGAAGATTGTAAACGTCAAAAGCACTCCCTACATTGAGTCATTGGACTCAGTGACAGCAGAACAGATTCCGTCCATGATAACTTCCAGGAAAGGCAAAGAGCCCGTTCTTTCATCAGTGAATTCTCACCATAGGCCTAAGTTTGGTATAGGTTGGCAGCTCATGAGTAAGATGGGGTATAGCTCAGGCTCTGGGTTAGGGAAAGAAGAACAAGGCATTTGTGACCCCATCTCAGAGAACCCTGTCAGTGGGGGATGTGGCCTGGGTTATAAGTTTACTGAACCACCAAAAGAAACAAAGGAATGGTCCCTCATCAATCACTTTGTGAGAAAGAAGCAGGGATTGTCCAGGATAGAGGAGAAAGTGCAAGAATATCATGAGGGTAGTCAAGAGGAAGATTTTGGCATATCATCCTTGTTTCGTGAATCAAGCAACCCACCGATAGGGCTTTTCTTGGCCAGGAATGAACCAACCGCTGCTACGTTCATTCCTTTCTGGTTCCACCCACCTTCCGTCCCAATGCTCTCAACTCCGATCGACGCCACTTCTTCCGAATATTTCATGTTAGAGGCGTTCGGTCACGGAAGAAAAAGTCCAATTCCCATCCTGAGGGTAGGGAAGTCACTTTCGAGGAGCTTACGTGGTGGGGCAACCCCGCCATCATTAAATCTTTGTCCCAAGGGTCTACCCTTATCCCATCCAGGAAAAAACTGACCCATTCTCCAGGCCATGTACATAACAGTTTAGGAATTAGGATAGCTTCCTCCATGTCTAGAAATTGTAGGGCTAAGCAAGTTCCTTCGTTATTAGTTCAGGAATTAGCGAATAGGTGTAAAGCTTTGAAAAGTTGGATAAGTTTCTTCAGATAGGAGTCATCTCCGAACCATTGGAGTTGGTGAAAGACGAGTCTTGCAGTAATGGTCTAGGAGTACTTGAGCTTAGTGAAGAGGAAGAGGAGGATGACTTGGCCGAACCACTTGTCAATGGGACGAGACGGTTTGATGAACCTTCATCAGCCATCGACGAACCCACTAAAGAAGTCAACCTTGAATTCATCAGACGGTTCATATCTCAACATTATGTGAGATGTAAACCCTTTTATGATCTATTGAAAGGAGGGGCAAAGTTTATTTGGAGCGATAAGTGTCAAAAGGCCTTCGACAAATTGAAGAGCTACCTCCTCAATCCACCAGTCCTTATGGCTCCTATCCCGGGGCGGCCTTTATTGCTATATGCCTCCACCACTGAAGAATCAGCTGGAGCAGTATTGGCCCAACTTGACGATGAGAAGAAAGAAAGAGTAGTGTACTATCTTTCCAAGCTCTTCAACAATGCCGAAAAGCGATACACTGCTATGGAAAGGACATGTGCGGCCGTCATCTGGGTACTGCAGAAATTGAAGCACTACTTTCTCACTCACGAGGTCAAACTCCTAGCAAGAATGGACCCGATCAAATATTTGCTAGAGCGACCAGTTGTAACAGATAGGCTGGTGCGATGGCAGACCTTCTTGAACCAATTTGACATCACCTATGTAAATCAGAAGGCTGTAAAGGGGCAAGCAATTGCCGAACACCTAGCCCATCATCCACTGCCTACATTTTCACCCGTCAACGAGGAATTCCTGGATGAGGAGTTGGATCTAATAGTGGATGATACTCGATCCTGGGTCCTTTATTTCGACGGGGCGCTTAATTCTCAAGGCAGTGGGGTAGGAGTGGTCCTCGTATCTCCGGAAGGGGTAAGTATTCCGTACGCTTGCCAACTATTCTTCTCAGTGACCAACAATGTCGCTGAATATGAGGCTCTCCTAGCTGGCTTAAAATTGACGCTGGTTCTTAAAATCTTGGAATTGAGGATAATTGGAGACTCTCAACTAATCCATCGCCAAACTGTGGGCAAGTACCAAACCCGGGATTCAAAATTGAAGCCATATCAGGAGTTAGTAAAGTCGCTAACCAGGCATTTCAGAAGGATTACCTATGTACATGTGCCTAGGTCTCAGAATATCCTAGCAGATGCCCTAGCCTCCTTATCTTCGGCACTAGAGATTCCTGTCACCAAAAGTTCAACCACCATCACTCTGCACAAGCAAGACTCGCCTTCCTTCCGAGACCCCTGGTTCCAACAATTCCTCCGCTCATCTGATCATGTCTCTACTATCACGGACGAACTCACCCCCGATTGGGATGATGGGAATCCGTGGTAGTTTGATATCATGAATTACCTCCGCAATGGGTCATTCCCATCTTATGCCACATCTTCTGACTGTAAGGCTATCCGCCGTGCATCTCAACGATACCTTATCTTAGGCGGTCGCCTTTTCAGAAGATCCTTCAGCGGAGTGCTCCTTCGGTGTCTAGATGATACCGAAATCCATCATGTTATAGAAGCAGCTCATGCCAGTGATTGTGGCGGTCATATATATGGTCGTGCCTTAGCTCAGAAGCTCCTCATGTCCTATTATTGGCTTTCAATGGAGGCTGATTGTTCCATATTTGTTGAGAGGTGCTTGAAATGCCAGTTACATGCTAACAAGGTTCATGCACCTTCGTCATCTCTCACATCCGTCATTTCTCCTTGGCCCTTCGCCATGTGGGCATTCGACGTTATAGGACCTTTGGAGGATCAATCAGGCGAAATAAAAAGGAAATCATTTATCTTAACTGCCACTGAATATTTCACTAAATGGGCTGAAGCGGAAGCATTTGCGGAAATCAAAGCATCCACGGTGGTGAAGTTCATCAAGCGCAACATTCTCGCTAGGTTCGGGACACCGCGCGATCTCATCACCGACAATGGACCACAATTCATCTCCCAAGAGCTCTAGGACATGTGCAGTAAGTATAGCATTAATTTGCACCATTCCTCGCCTTACTACCCACAAGGAAACGGTCAGGCCGAAGCCACCAATAAGACTCTCATTCGAATCATCAAAAGAACTTGCAGATCTCACAATTATTCAGACTGGCCGGATCGCCGTAGAAGCTCTTTGGGCGTATCGCACTTCTGTCCGGACCCCCACCGGACAAACTCCTTATTCACTAACATTCGGAACAGATGCGGTATTTCCATATGAGATTCTCCTTCCTTCTCTAAGAGTGCAGTTGGACAATGGAATTAGCGACGCCGAACGTCGTAAGGCCATATTAACCCAACTGGAACTATTAGACGAAAAAAGGATGATGGGGGCAGACCATGCTCAAGTTTACAGAAATAGGATCGCAAGATTCTACGCAAAAAAGGTTCTCGAAAGAAAGTTTGAAATTGAGGAAATGGTACTCAAGAGAAAAATGGTCAAAATTCCTGGTCCCAAGAGCAAATTGCAAGAAAATTGGGAAGGTCCATTTGCAATCAAGGAGGCATACTCAGGTAATGCATACCGCTTAATCAATGAAAAAGGAGAGGAGTTACCCCACCCATGGAATGGGGTGTATCTGAAGAAGTTTTATCCATGAAAACACACAAAAAAGTCAAAAATTTTCAAAAAATCCAAAAAATGAAATATCTCAAAAAAAGCACAAAAATATTTGTAAATATATGCATACCTCAATGAAAATGACAAAAAAATCAGAAAAGACACAAAATCCAACTGTCTGGTGACTGCCATGCACCCCCCTGTCTAGGTCTAGTTGCATGTAGATTGGGTTAACATTAAGGTTTGGCTAAGACTTTGGTCCACCAGAACCTTGGACGTGTCTACTTTACTTTCATACAGATCCCTATGATCATCCTGAGATGCACACACCTACACGTTTTTTTTCAAAAGAGAACCTTCTTAAAATGAGTTCCAAGTCTTTAGTGTACTGTCAAAATGCAACCTTTGCTCTTCATCTCTCGACCAATCAGGACAGTTGACACCCTTAAACGGTCGAGCTCAGCAAATTGCGGTTCCTCCACAACCCGATAGATGAACCCCTCAAAAGGGCCCAAAAATAAAATGTAAAGGACCAGAGCACGTGAAGAGGGCAATGTCCCCGCAGGCGGAATATCAAATAACCCCGAAAAATGTCAAGAGTGGAAAAGAAATACAAAAAAGAAAAGGGGTTCAAGAAATCATACAAAAAAGCCTGGTCGTGACCGTGCCTGGCCATGAAATCTACCAAAGGGCTGAAAAGTCAAAATAGGGGCATCTAGGAGGTCAAAAGGGGTCCGTTTTGTCACAGCTCGCCCTTTTAACGGTTTTGTCGATCCTCCTGTGAGGTTTGTCTCCAAAATTTCTTCACTTTTTTCCCCCTCAAGGTTTTTGCACAAGATAGATATCTAAAGTCCGAACATCATTTTAAAAATGGTTCGTTTTTTTAAAAAAAAATCGTCACATGCTCACATGATCACAGAAGTCCAAAATGGGTGAAGAGTAATGTCAATGTTTCTGGTGAAATAATTTCTTAACCATAATCTCAATGTGTACTCTCGAAGACTTCGGGCTTAGGTCAATGCATGCGCGTCACCAATTGGTGCGACGACGTCTGATTCCGGGTCAGCGTCGCGCGGTTGACCGTTAGGGTTTCAAGGTGTTCCATCATATACCTTCTAGATTGTGAGGAAAGAGACCCGGGTCGGGCAAATCATTTACCTCGTAAACTTTTTGGGAAAACTTGGTGGTCGGAAGCAGTTGGGAGCCTAAGCATGGCATGACGGTATTGTCATCAATATGAGTCTTAACCGGTCAAGGTTAGTTTGACGAGTCTAGAGGCCCAAATCAATCTAGATGTGTGCTTAGGATACTTGGGAAGTTGAGTGTGCATTTCCCTTTCATCATTCGACCAGGCTAAGTTTGGGCAGTCACCAGGTAGGTGGAATCAAAAACATGTTTTCATTCATCACACACCTCATTTGTTAATATCCACTAGCATTTGCATATTTACTTGTCACATTAGTTTCAATATTCTTCCTTTTGTCCGGTTAGTAGGACACGGCCCCTTGACCCTATGCGAAGGCTAGGGAAAAGGTAGTTGCTCTTTTTTGGGCAAGGGGCCAAAAACAGATACTACTAACTGTTTCCCCTGATGTTGTGCATGCAGGAAATAACAGGTATGGACAGAAAGCAGAACAAGAAGTGCCCAGATGTAAATAGTGAAATATGCAAGCATAAGATAATAATCATACATCACGACACAGGGGCATACCCCTGCATCAGCTCTCAATCCGTCTCCCTCTCAATCTCTCTTCCTTCCTTCCGCGTCATCGTCTCTCCTATCTCGAGAAGGGTGCCTCATCTGACTCTCAGCGTCATCCTCCCGAGCACGGCGATGACCTGAGGCCGGTCGCATAGACCCCGATGAGATAGCGGGTCGCAATTCTCTCCACGGATCCTCAGCAAGAAGGGAGTCAAGGTCTCTAAAGACAGAGCTCCCAGCAGGAGCCTGGCCAGCCGATGGGGCAGGAATGGGGGGACGAGCTCCTGGATTATGTGTGCTGGATCTCATAGCTCGTTCTCGCCCCTTCTTCATCACTCGGTCCCACAGGGTTCGGTACTTGAAATCAAGCTCCCGCACCTCTGTCTGTGACCTCGTCAGCTCCTCCCGTAAGCCGGCTATCTTACCCTCCCAGTACACGTCCGGGTGGGATCCTTCTCTCGCCCTGGCCCGAGCTATCCGCTCCTCTAAGACCTGATCTCTCACCTGTTGATTGAGGCTCTCCAATTCTTGCGCCCTGGCTAAGGCAGTCTCCACCTCCTGACGCTGCAAAGGAACTCAGGGTTAAGCAAGCTCAATCAGAATAACACAGGAGCAGAACAAGTCTCACCTGCTGTGCCAAATCCGCCTCCGCACGACGGAGAGCATCCTGCAACCTTGCCACCCAATCGGCAGGGGCAGCTCGCCCCTGGGATGATGAGCCCGCACCAGGATCTCCTCGCAGCCCGTGACGGGCTAGCGTCTCTCTCTGCATCACAAGGGTTTTTCACAAAAATAAGATGGACAATCTCACACCATAATTTAGAAATCAGACTTCTCACCAATTCTGCAATCTGGTGAAGCAGGTCACTCGCCTGCAGAACCAGAATCTCATTCTGATTCTTTAGGTTCTGCACGGCTTCAGTTTCAGGCATCTGTTGCAGGAATACCATTAAGGTTAGTCAATGAGAAAAGATTGAGTGAAATAGATTGAAGGGTTAGAGAGACGCACCCGCCGCGCATCTAGAAACATGCGATCTGAGTACCGCCGGGCATAATCCCCCAAGTATCTGAAACTGTTTCGCAGGAATTTATCCTCCTGCAGGACATCCCCGGTGCGGTACCACACTTCGATCTTAGCTCGCCTCACCACTCGCCAATCCTGACCAATAGCAGAAGATCGGCGACGACCGCGGTTCATATGAGGATAGGTCGGATAGGAGAGTAAAGGTTGATGCCATCCCCACGTGCGGTAGGCCATCCGAACAAAGAGGCCGTCATAGATGTTCACGCACAGCAAGGGCACCTCCCGCCGGAACTGAGGGAGGCTCTGAGACACCCATGGATGATTGGCCAGGTCCTCCTCTGCATATGGCATCCACACCACCTGAATGAAACAAAGGGTCAGACCTAATCATTTGTTAAGATGCACATATATCTCAAATCACCCACCATATGAGGAGGAAATGTGTCGAGCTGGGCGCGGATGTCCTCCACGCGGTACATCATGGGACGATAATCCCGGATCATTTCCCACCACACCATGAGAGGGGTCCATCCCTCACGATCCGCAGAAATGGTCCCTCGGCCGATGGGGAAGCGGGTATAATCCCAGATCTACAAAGGACAACACAGTCAATGCCAATCAACATAAGTGAGGAAGGACAGAGATCCACAACGAAGAGGGATTACCTGAAGAAAAGGGGTGAATCCACCCAAATTGCCAGATCCCTGGCGGTAGCTCACCAGATGGGAGAAAAGGTGACCCAACATCGCAGCTCCCCACGCCATCTTCTTCGCCACTTGAAGGTCCTCCAACAGCGGCAGATACTTTAGATTGACTTTGTCCGAGGCTGTAGCAAATAGTAGCCTCCCGAAGAAAAACAAAAGAAAGATCCGTAAGTTCTCGTCGTCTGAGCGGCCATCCAAGTCCAAGAGCGCCTCCACTCTCTCGGCAAAAGCCTCCAGAGTCTCGCTCGGCATCCTCCGTACCCGGCTCAACCCCACAGACCGGGCGAAATGTCCGAGGGGTATGTGGGATAGCGCTCCTTGAACCCGGTAACACCCCTCGCCCAGGAGTCGATCTGACAGCTGCCTGTAATCCCTGAGCTCGGGACCCACTACCGGATCACCAATGACTGGCAAACCTGTGAAGAAACAGACGTCCTCCAGTGTGGACAGCATGTGTCCCCACGGCATGATGAAGGCTCTGCATCTGTCATCCCAGCGCTCTCGCAGAGCCACTAAGAAGGGCGCGTCCACCATGAACGGTCGGATCCGAAACAACGGCCCGAACCCAAACGTGTCCACCTGGAAAAGGAGCCGATCGGGCTGCGCATGGTACCAGGCCCAGACCAACTCCCAAGAAACTCGGCCCCGGACTCTCTGTGGACCCTGAAAATCCCAACAAGATTAAAAGTTAGGGGCATGATCACAAAAAAAGATTATGAGTGGGTGAGGCAGCTGGCCCCCGTCTCGACGGACGGCGGGCCTGCTCGCCGCCCGTACGGGCAGACGGCGGGTCCGCCCACCGTCTGCTCGCACGGGCGGCGAGGCGGCCCGCCGCCCGCGCGCACGGGCGGCGGGACCGCCCGTCGTCCGCGCGCGGATGAGCGGCGGGGCCTCCCGCCGTCCACGTGGACGGGCGGTGGCGCCGCCCGCCGTCCGCCCGTATGGACGGCTGGGATCCCCGACGTCCGCCACTCCGGTAAGGAGAACAAAAAACTAGGGACTCACCTTCTTCTTCTTCGGGGGTACCACTCCGTTGCCACCGCCTTCTTCGTCACCTTCTACTTCTTCTTCTTCCTCTCCATCAACTTCATTTTCTTCCTCTTCATCATCCTCCTCCACCGCCCTCTCTTCTTCTTCTTCTTCCTCTTCGGCGCGAAGCGGGTCTTCACTGCCGCCGCCGCCAACATCCACCTCGTCCCCGCCGCCGCCGCTGGAGCTCGCTCCATCACCGCCAGAGCTCGCTCCATCACTGCCGTCGCCACCACCGGTCCTCCTCCTCCTAAGGGAGCGGGGAAGCCAAACTCTCGCCATGGAAGGGTGGAGAAGAAAGTGGGATCAGAGAAGGAAGAGGAAGAAAGGGGTAAGGGTGGAGAACAAGAGGGTCCAGGGCTTCTTAAAGCCATCCGGCTCGCCGGACGGCCAGCCGTCTGGCCGTCCGCCAGCATGGACAGCCACGGATGTGGCCGTCCCACGCGGTGGACGGCCAACGGTCTGGCCGTCCGCCAGCGTGGACGGCCACGGGTGTCGCCGCCCCACCCGTTGGACGGCCAGACAGGTAGACGGCCAGCCGTCTGGCCGTCCGTCAGCATGGACGGCCACGGGTGTGGCCGTCCCACGCGGTGGACGGCCAGACAGGTGGACAGCCAGCCGTCTGGCCGTCCGTCAGCGTGGACGGCCACGGGTGTGGCCGTCCCACGCGGTGGACGGCCAGCTGCCTGGCCGTTCTCCAGCGTGGACGGCCACAAATGTGGCTGTCCCACACGGTGGACGGCCACCCATCTGGCCGTCCACCAGCGTGGGCAGCCACACACGTGGCAGTTCGACGCGTCCGCCAATGTGGACGGCCATTCGCGTACATCAGACCTTTGGAGGGGAATTTCCAGGAAAGTCAAATTTGTATTATTCACTGAAATTTCAATGGATACATTATTCCAATGCTCTACGGCCCATGAAAAAGGCACATACAGCAGGTCGTACATTGGTTAAATAGTTCACATATCTCTTGACTTCCTCTGGAGCCTCTGCTACATCAAGGCGGGCTTTTGTGAGTCTAGAGTGACGACGCCATACACGTCGTAATCGCTCTATTGCTTGCGCTTCTCTCGCGTACCCTGTATGTCTCGGCACGATCAGTGTTTCATGCAAAGCAGGGAATGGCACCTGTCTGGGAACTCCGATATGGAGATGGCAACGATGTCCTTGGTACACGGCTAATTCGTCAGGACCGATTAGCCATAACTCACACTCACGAGAATCCCTTGTGGTGAACTCCATATCTCGAAGGATCATCGGAACAAAGATAAATTTTTCCACGGTCAGAAAGTTCACGTAATCACGCCAGTCATCCCTCGTCTTGAGATGAGCCGTGAGACACCTGATTTGATCTTCAGGACCAAAAAGCGAGCGTGCAGGATACCATGCGCTGTGCTGAAATATCCTGGAGGTGGAAGTTACTTCTTCATCAAAGTCAAAAGTTAAATGCATCTCCATCCACAATTGTAAGGTGAATAAGCTTCCCCTCGCAGATCGCCCCATGCTCATGTGGCTAAGCGATCGACGAGGATTCCTCGACTGTCAGTCATGCGGCATACCTCCCGCTTGTCATGCACTATATTAGCAATGATTTCCTACCATGCAGACAAAGCAAAAGGATCGCCGGTGGCTAGGCCCTCCCAGCCATAGAAGGTTTCTACCTCCTCCACCAAAACTGTCGCCTCGAACTCTTGGAACACGAACGTATGCGTCTCCGGATGCCACAGTTCGATCAGTGCACCTAGCCCCTCCCAGTGCCAGTGAATAAAAGCGAACCACTTTGCGAACACAATGGAACGGGTCAAATTCCACCGATGCATATATACCCTCATGTCTAGGGTAATCACGTCCAGCAGGGCCGCAAGCCATGCATACTTACGAGTATGCCGAGCATCAGGGAATTTGGGAATAGGCTGCAGGACAACCAAAAGTCAAGAGAGAGAGGAGAGAGCCAAGGTGGACAACACAAAAGTTTGAGCATACCTGTCCATGGGCCACTAGGTTGCTGAGGTGGCCTTCCACATCAGATAGAACTTGAGGTTCCTTAGCAGTAGCGCGAGCAGAAGGTGAGGCCATCTTTCCACAGAAAGCTTGAGTTCTGGAAGAAAGCCCCGCGACAACCCTCCCCTTTTAAGGCCACGGGATAAACTACAAAACTTTCCCACGTCCCATAAGAGACGGAAGGGCATGCATATCCTTTTCCCCTCTCATGGACGGCATACCCCTTGGCCTTCCACCACTTCATGGACGGCACATCCCTTGGCCTTCTACCTTTCCGTAGAAGGCATGCTAGTTGGCCTTCCACCTTTTCGTAGAAGGCATGCTAGTTAGCCTTCTACCACTTTAGAAAAGGCTCATCTACGAAAAGGCATATTGCCCTTCTCCCCTCTCTACTTTGAGGAGGTAACCTCACCCCCAAGGTCAAGAGACCACTTTGCTCAATATCAACAAATTAATGGTTCTTCTTGGGAATCGAGTTGAAGCCATATCGGATTGGCATTCTACCATTAGAATAGCCATATCTTCCATATCGGCTTCGACTCGAAACTAACCATTTGCTTCTCACCCTCCCGCAGTTTAATGCTTAATGTTGTGATCATTGGATATGTGAACGTTGCTAATGGGTGTTTTTGCAGCTGCAGGAAATCTGAAGCAAGTAGGATCGAAGACACAGGAAGGCCAGCCAGTCCGCCTTCCACGCCCTTCGAAGGCTAGCCAGCCCGCCTTCCACCATCCTTGGAAGGCCAGCCAGTCCGCGTTCCACGGCCTTCGAAGGCCAGCCAGCCCGCCTTCCACCACCCTTCGAAGGCCAGCCAGTCCGCCTTCCACGCCCTTCGAAGGCCAGCCAGCCTGCCTTCCACCATCCTTGGAAGGCCAGCCAGTCCGCCTTCCACGCCCTTCGAAGGCCAGCCAGCCCGCCTTCCACCATCCTTGGAGGGCCAGCCAGTCCGCCTTCCACGGCCTTCGAAGGTCAGCCAGCCTGCCTTCCACCATCCTTGGAAGGCCAGCCAGTCCGCCTTCCACCACCCTTCGAAGGCCACCCCTTGCCTTCCACCACCCTTCGAAAGCCAACCGGGCCGCCTTCCACCTCTCCGTGGAAGGCCAGGTAGCTGGCCTTCCACGGGATTGGAAGGCATGTTGGCTGGCCGTCCACACCCCTAACTACCACTTTGACCTCGTCTTTCACACGATCTCCTCTACTCGCCGCCCTCACCTCCACTACTCCAATCACTCCCCACTCCGGCGACTGCCGCGCGCACCACCTCCGATCCTTGACCACTTCCCATTGGCTCCAGGATGATTTATGGGGATTTAGACCCCTATTTTTCCTTTACGTATTTAAACCCCGCATGTCCTCTCGAGCAGAGAGGTAAGGAGTTTTTTTTTGGAGGAGGAAGGCTCAGAGGAGGTTGGCAAGTGAGTCTGTTTTGAGGAGCCGAGCGGACAAAGAGTCAGAGAGTTTCAAGAGGAGCTTCAAGAGGAATCCTTCGCACTCCAAAATGGGCTTGTCTTCTTAACCCTTTTTTGCTTTTCCCCTATTCACCTCATTGCATTCTCACTTTTCATCCATTCGGTAACATTTCCCTCTCTCACTTTTCTTTCCACTTTCAACATATCACTTCACTTTCCACACACGAGCACCTCCATCTGCATGCATGCATGTTAGGATAACCTAGCAACCATTCCCCAGTGGTTTTAAATAAAAAACGGGAGGTAGGTGGCCATAACATATGGTCACCTTCTCTGCCCACCACCCATCCGCTGCGTCTCCCTCCGATTTTAATTAGTTTTTGTATTTTCATAGATAGATTCTGCATATCACAGTTCTAATCGGGTCATTTTTTCGCGCTTGTCTTGTCTTTTCTTTTCAGGGATCCTTACCGCATTTTCGCGTGCAGATTGTCGAGCTCTCCTCCTCTGGCCGGCCGGAGAAAGAGAAGGGGAAACCACCGTCTCCCGCTCCCTCAGAACGCGATCACTATTACAATCCTGCGGAGCACAGGGCCGTAAGGTAATGCTCATGGCGATCACATCTTAATTTCTAACACCCTCTAAATCGCCACAGTGCTAAGACGAACGGAGTAGCCCTCGATCCGAAGCTCGCAGCAGCGGCGGGGGACGTTCCGGGCGCCTACAGCGGTGTCCTCCACTTTAGGTGCCATGTGACTAGGTCCTTCGCCCCAGCCACCATGGCTCACTACCTAACTTGGAACGGGGAGGCCAGCAGGAAGCACAGCTCCCGACATACTCTCTATCTTTCTCTGTCGTACTTTCTCTAATGAGAATTAGTGCTCTCTCCCTCAAATGCATTTTCTTAATTTCTCTATCGTTCCTCCTTTCTCTGTATCTTCCAATCCGATCTTCAATTCATCCGTTCTCTCTAGCCGAAACCTTCCATACTTTGCCATTAATCTTAAACTCCTGACACATGTCTCATTTTCTCCATTTTGCACAAACCACTTGCGTCTTCACAGTGCTTGCCACTACTCTATGTGGTGCCGAAGGGGAGTTTAAATCAAACCCTCAACTTAAGATTTTCTACAAATGATTCGTTATTGTGTTCTCTCTAAAATAGGATCCAAAATCAAGCTGCAGGAATTAAAATGCGAAGAAATTGCGGTACATAATATTCGTCGTTGCTCATTCCTTAACTACTGTTAAAGGGGATCCTTTGCTACTGCCGATCAGTTGAAATGTTAGAATTCATAACTCGGATCAAGTTGCAGAAACTAGTGCAAGAATAGGCTCATTCCTTCACTATTGGTAAAGAGGATCCTTTTGCTACTGCCTATCAGTTGAAATGTTAGAATTCATAACTCGGATCAAGTTGCAGAAACTAGTGCAAGAGTAGGGAAAAAACAAAAAGATGGTTGTCCAATTATGATCCAGTTTGAGGGTTATTTAGGCGAGATGTGCAGCAGCCTGTTATCCTTCCACTGTAAAGAGCGGGAGGTTGTCGCTGCTCTGTGAAGCCAGCCTCACGCGGTGCCCTCCACTTTAGGTGCCATGTGACTAGGGCCTTCGCCCCAGCCACCATGGCTCACTACCTGACTTGGAATGGGCAGGCCAACAGGAAGCACAGCTCACCCACCCATCAAGCTGAGACCCAATGTCCAACCATCTTAATACCCCCACGTGAGTTACAAGCTCGCGCAACCAAGCTCGGCGAGCTTGGTGTAAGTCCGGGCGACTTGAGGAGCAATACGGGAGGGCTCGGGAGAGGACCCGGTAGATAGGACAGACCAGTCTTTTCTCCATGGGCACGAGTATGATTGCAACATCCTCAAAGAATGCATGAAATGTGTGAGACGAGGGACGACGAGCTGCCTCGTAGATATTGATGGGGCCTCCCTGACCACCTCAGCAGGGAGATGATCATGATGAGGGGGAGAGCTGGGGCGAGATGTGAAAAAAAATAAAAACAAAAAGATGGTTGTCCAATTATGATCCAATTTGAGGGTTATTTAGGCGAGATGTGCAGCAGCCTGTTATCCTTCCACCGTCAAGAGCGGGAGGTTGTCGCTGCTCTGTGAAGCCAGCCTCACGCGGTGCCCTCCACTCTAGGTGCCATGTGTCCAGGGCCTTCGCCCCAGCCACCATGGCTCACTACCTGACTTGGAATGGGCAGACCAGCAGGAAGCACAGCTCACCCACCAATCAAGCTGAGACCCAATGTCCAACCATCTTAATGCCCCCACGTGAGTTATAAGCTTGCGCAACCAAGCTCGGCGACAAACTTAGTTTCACGAGCTCTTTTAAGGTGTTGAACATTTTTCCGTTTTCCGATGTAGGACTTAAGAGATGACGGCACAGCGGTGCTATGTACGCTGGCCTGTTTGTAAACCTGGCCATGAAAACACCCCTTTAATTAGGAGAAGAAAGGGGATCCTCCTCCGGGGAAGCATGCATGGCTGTCCTCGCAAGGACGGGAGTTAGAAACAGCTCATCTCACCGTTGTGATTTTCGTATGAAACCGCACCCTTGTTTCTGGTAACATCTGCAGGGAGAAATCGATCTTTACATTAATTTCCCATCTTAATTTAATTAATTCTCGTGGCTGGCAACTCTGAAGCGCTTCTCTAATGTGATATATATAACCAGGAATAAGAAAAACTCTAGTACCCAGTAATGTAAATGCATACCTAGCTACTTAATTTCCAATTGTTGATAAAACACATAATATCTCCATGCATCAAATGAACAAGCGGAAGCATGCACGGAGATGGATCGTAACGGAAAACGTACCTTAACGGCGACGTTCGTAGATGGACGGCGACGGCTCCGTGAGGACGAGGATGAGAATCACGTGACGGGCTTCTCCCCAAAATCCACACTGCAAATCCTAGGCTCTTGGTGATAGCCTCTTGGAGAGCAACACTTAGAGAGAGAGGGAGAATATGTAGAAAGGAGGGGAGTCTAGAGTGAGAAAGAGGGCTGCCCAAAAGTGAGTGTTCTGCAGAATTTCCAAGAACCATTCTCACGTAATGCCCTCCTTCCTCTTTTATATCACTCTCCTCTAACCTTTCAAATAAAGGGGGGAATGGTTATGTCCAAGGAGTGCTTCACAAGTGTGGGTAACTCCCCACAACCACTCCCTCAACCACTCCCACTCATCTCCTATAACCAACTCTTGGCCCCTACGTGGGCATATGCATGGTAAGAACCATGCTTTGGTTAACATCTCCCACTTGCCCACGGAGGGCAAAGATCAATAAACAATCTCTCAAAGTTGCTACAATCCAACTGTCATACAGGAAATGCAGCGTGCGACCTCACGAGCATAACACTAACAGGCGAGTAGTGATCCATTAAGTTATCACCAAAACTAATGGAACACAATACTCTATAAAATCTCGTGGTACCCCAGACCATCTTATATTCACCTGATTTAACACTCCGGATCTCTCAGATAAATAACTGGCAGTGTTTAAATCCCAAATGTCATGTGATCATAACTCTGTCTGTACACAACTGACTGAGTTCCCCGGGGTATGATCCACATAACATGGTGCAATATATAGATGTCTTCCCCAAGTTCTCATGTCAATTCGATTAATCTCGGCCGCTTTCCTAGTCATGTCCCGCTAGACTGTATCAACCTTAGTCCTAAGGATCATGCTAAAGTAGCGACGCCGAGCTTCCTCTTCATGACATGGTTCCTAGGTCACAAAGGGTACAAGTAGAATCAACAATATGATCCAAGAGCTCACACAATGATGAAGCAGAGATCCATTCATCATTCTCATTTATCGGTCGTGAATTGCACATGCGGTATGAGACGCATGTTATGGTGTTCTTCCACAAATGTGGGCGTGTCATTTATAGATTTATTATTTAAACACCATACGGATCTTAGTCTAATCACTCCCACTGCGATTAACCTGAGTCTCATGACCCAGTCGCTTCCTCTCAGCGCCTTGTCTCAAGACTCACATCCGGCTTTTTCAGACTATACAGGATGGGCTCAATTATTCCCGTATTTGATCTTTAAAGATCTCATCTCGGCTCTTATCCGAGGCGACATAATAAATATTTTAAGTGTATCTTGTTCGCTCTTCTAGCGCCATAGATACATAATGTCTCATCTTGCTCGCTGTCTCAGCGCCAAGGCGAATTACCCGTGTGAGAGGGTCAATTCAAGTCTGGTGACACTCATTGATGTGTAAACAAGCATTCCATCAAAACACTCAATAAGAGAACGCATCGAAGTCAACAATAACTGTTCTTTACATTACAGTTTACATAAACCCATGGCTCTACTATGGGTCGTGAAAGCCTCTCTAGTGATCTGTTTAGTTAGCGGGTCTGCTACCATACGATCGGTAGAAATATGTCGTAGGACCACTGCCTCTTTTGCTAACAGATCTCGAATGAAGTGATATCTAATGTCAATGTGTTTGGTTTTACCATGGTACTTAGGATCCTTGGCGTAGGCCAAAGCTGATGTACTATCAACATAGAGAAGTACACTCTCCTCTGCATAAGGAGTGACAGCTAATCGCCGCAGGAAACTCCTCAACCAAACTGCTTCTTGACAAGCTGCTGAACATGCCACATATTCCGATTCCATAGTGGATAGAGCAATGCACGTCTGTTTCTTGCTACACCAAGAAATGGCCGCGCCACCAAGTATGAACACATACCCTGACGTAGACTTTCTTTCGTCTTTGTCGCTGGCCCAATCAGCATCACTATAACCTTTCAACCTTAGATCACCTCCTTCGTAACATAAGGCAAGGTTCGTTGTTCCACGTAAATATCGGAATATTCTCTTGACTGCCTTCCAGTGAGCAGGACCAGGGTTACTTTGATAACGGCTAGCTAATCCGACAGCATAACTGATGTCGGGTCGAGTACACAACATAGCATACATCAGACTCCCAATAGCTGCCGCATATGGCACTTTATTCATTTGATTCTTCTCTTCTTCATTCTGTGGGCATTGGCTTACACTTAAAACACAACTTTTATCAACTGGAGTATCAATGGGCTTGGAGTGATTCATTCGGTATCGCTCTAGAATCTTATTAATGTAGGTTTCCTGAGACATACTCAAAAACCTTCTAGAGCGATCTCTGACTATCTTCACTCCTAACACATAGTTTGCTTCGCCCATATCTTTGGTCTCGAAGACGGAAGATAACCACTGCCTAGTGGCATTGATAAACTCCATGTCATTCCCAGCCAACAGAATGTCGTCAACATACAATGACAGAATTAGAATCTTCTCTTTCTTTCGTTTGACGTACACACAGTGGTCTTCCTCAATCGTCTCAAAACCGAATGAGGTGATTTCCTTATGAAATCTTAAATACCACTGTCTAGACGATTGTTTGAGGCCGTAAATGGAACGTTTTAGGCGGCAAACTTTGCGCTCTTGTTCATTTACCTCAAAACCCTCTGGTTGGAACATGTAAATTTCCTCGTCTAGTTCTCCATTAAGAAATGCCGTCTTAACATCCATCTGAAAGAGTTCTAAATCTAAATGTGCGACAATAGCTAGGATTAGGCGAATAGACGTAAATCTCACCACCGGGGAGAACGTCTCATCAAAATCAATACCCTCCTTCTGGGTATACCCTTTCGCCACTAGTCGTGCTTTGTATTTGTCAATTGATCCATCTGCCCTGCGTTTAATTTTGAAAACCCATTTGTTTCCAATAGCTTTACGCCCAGGCGGAAGATCAACTAACTCCCAGACCTTATTCTTTTCCATTGAATCCATTTCGTCTAGCATAGCAGTTTCCCATTCTTTCTTTGATAATGATGAATATGCCTCTTTGACATTTCTAGGTTCTTCATCATCCGCAGGCTGACACATTAAAATCTCCTCTTCAATCTCAAAACGTCGACGAGGAGTGTGGCCGCGTTTACTTCGACGTACTTGGGTGTCGGCATCTTCCGATTCTAATGGAGTACTCCCACTCGGTAAATTAATAGGTATACTCCCACTAGCTTGATCATCTATACTATCTCCAGCGATGACATGGTCAGGAACTAATTCCCTCCCTTCGCTGGAAGATGGTAAGAGAGCTGTTTCATCCACTTCATGGAGATCAAAGCTTTTTCCGACATTGCCAAGTTTAGGATATTCTTTCTCTAAGAATACAACGTCTCGAACCTCTTTCTCTGTCATTCCTCCATCATGATATTGTCCATACATGACATACCCTTGTGAGCTATCAGGATATCTTATGAAGATAAACTTTCTAGCTTTAGGGCCCAGTTTCCCATACTTGTGGGAAGAGTCATGGACATATCCAGCTGACCCCCACGGGCGTAGATTTCCCAAATACGGCTTTTGGCCACGCCACAACTCATAAGGGGTAGAAGGAACTGACTGTGAAGGCACACGGTTAAGTAAATAGGCGGCAGTCAACAAAGCATCCCCCCAGAAGGATATTGGGAGGTTGGCATGCGCCATCATAGACCTAACCATGTCTAACAACGTTCTATTCCTTCTCTCGGCAACACCATTTTGTTGCGGAGTATATGGAATAGTAAGTTGTCTTTTAATTCCCTTTTCCTCACATAGAATTCTGAACTGATCAGATAAATATTCGCGTCCTCTGTCGGTGCGTAGAGCTTTTACACTCTTACCGGTCTGATTCTCAACCTCAGCTAGGAAGCGTTTGAAACAATCTAGTACTTCATAGCGGTGAGCGATCAGATAAACATAACCGTATCGCGAATAATCATCTATAAAGGTAAGGAAATATGATGCTCCATGTCGAGCCTTCACACTTAAAGGTCCGCAAATATCAGAATGTACAAGCTGCAATACATCAGTGGCCCTTCTGGCCTTCCCGAAAGGTTTTCGGCACGCCTTTCCAGCCAAACATGATTCACATAAAGGTAGAGTGACCTTAGCGAGTGAACCTAAAAGGCCTTCTCGAGCTAACCTGGTCATTCTAACCTGTCCTATGTGACCTAGGCGAGCATGCCATATTTCTGAACTAAGGTCTCTATCATCAGCCACATACGACACAGAAGAAGCATTGAAATCAACATCTAATTTAAACAAACCACCACTCAATAAAGCATGTCCATACAGCACATCATTTAAATAAATGTCAATACCAGTACCAATCATAACAAGAGCAAATCCTAGGGATAATAAAGATGAAGCTGACAAAAGATTATGCTGAATCCCTGGCGCATAAAGAACATCATGCAATGTCAATACACGACCAGTTCTAAGTTTGAGCTGGTACACACCAACTCCAAAAACTTCTTCACTGGTCCCATTGCCCATGTAAATTCTTTGCGTCCCTCTTGGAATTCGGCGGTAATCTTGGTACCCTTCTCGATCTCTAGTTACATGCTTGGTCGCTCCTGAATCCACAATCCACTCAGGATAAGTTCGGGCGACTAAGACATGAGAACAAACATACACAGAGAGAGAATCTGGGTTTAGGGATACCTTTTTCGGCTCAGCGCACTTGCGAGCGAAATGTCCCATCTTCTCACAATTGTAGCACTTCACCTTTGATTTGTCCCTTTTTCCACCGCGCTTGCCTCTGTGGTGGCGCTTTGGTGTCCGCTCTGCCTTGTACTTAGAGCTGGATGCAGTTTCACGATCTTTTCGTTTAAAAAATTTCTTTGGGCCCTTCCTGCCTTGGTGTCTGCCTCCCTTGTCGACTAAGGCAGTGGCGCGTACGGCTTCTTCGCGCTCATCCTCTAACTCCACATGACGAGAAATATCAGAAAAATTCTTGATATTCTCGTTGTGGGTAAGAATTTGTTTCATATGGACCCAAGAGTCCGGTAGAGATCGAATTACTGCAAGGACCTGCTGCTCGTCCGTGAGATCGTGACCTGCCGACTTTAAGTCTCTGATCATGCCCGACATAACCCTAAGGTGTTCGGTCATGGTCTGTCGGTGGTCCTTGCGGTAGGTCTCAAACTTAAGTACAAGAGCTCGCAACCGCGTAGTCGAAGTTCCACCAAATTGGAACTTTAGCTGATCCCACATATCTTTGGCAGTTTGGAATTTCTCAAATTCCCCAATAAGATCGTCTTGCATGCTGCTTAACATGGTAAAGCGCGCGCTTCGATCCTTATTGAACCATTGACGGTACGCTTCTTGATCTCTACGGTGCTGTGCTGTATTGCCATCCTCAGGCGGTGACATGACGGTGGTAAGATGTTCTAACAATTCCTGCTCGTTTAGCAAGTACTGAATCTTACGGTGCCAAATGTCATAATTCATTCCCGTTAACTTGTCACCCTTGGTCAGATCAGCAATGACATTTTTCATGGCCATTTTAAATCACTACACAGGTAAAATTTTAGAGAGTCAAGTTGACATAGTTTACACATCATATTTCGCTTCCAAAAATCCAGACTAATAAATATTAAGTTAACTTAATCATCGGAATCGAAATATAGATCTAGGATACTATAATCATCTTCCGATTAAATCAAGGTAACTTAATTCTAGTAGAATGATTTTGAGCGAATTCACAACGAGAGAAACACTTTAAATCTCTCGTAATAGCCACTTATCTAACATTTACAAGTTAAATTCAAATATCATGGAATTGAATACTCACATAATTAAATCAAATACAAGAATAGCAAAGTCCATGATATTTCAAAAAACATGATCAAATTTCAGCTATCATGAATATTTACAAGCAAACACATGATCATGTAAATATATCAATTTTCAACATGATCATTTTTAAATGAAATGATAGCTAAGTGACTGAATTTGAGTGTGTATAAATTGATCAATTCAAGACGTGCAGATTAACAAATTATCATTTAAAAATTATTCAATCGGCGCTATACGAGCATGCGCAATATTCAAATGATACAACAATTTTACACGAATTAAATCAATTTGTTTGTCAAACATAAAATCATGCATATTTAAATCTAAGAACGTAAAATTCAATTGCCGCTAACCGATAAGCGCAACAATTTAACGATCTATAAATATGCATTTTACATAGTTGAATAATCGATTATTAGTGTCATTTTACTCTATTGCGCAAATATTCATTTCATATATACGCAAATTCTGTTAAGGTCGATATCAGTGACCAAAAAATAATTATTTGCGTGACGAAATAAAACAATTCAATTTATTTCATTTTGCGCAACATAATATCAAGACAATCATCACATTTTAAATAATTGGCACTAATCAGCATAATTCAACTATAAATCAAATAGAACTTGGAAACAAATTACATTAATTTGAACTAATAAGTCTATGATTCAAATTAAATTCTAATGCATCTTTAATCATAAATAAACAAACTAATACTCCCTAATTTCAAATTCAATTTCTCCGTTCATAATCATACGGAGAATTTGAAACGGGTCCATTCGAACAACCAACCGGCCCATTCCGGATCCAGCCCAATACGGTGCATCGTGATGTTCACGGCGACCCATGTGGCACGTGCCACCAAATGGTCCGCCGCGGTGACGTCTACGGGCCTCCCAGCGGCGGCGTCGTTGGGCTCGACCCGTCCTTGCCAAGGACACGCCCGCTGGACCATGTGCGGCTGGTACGGTAGCCCCATGCATGGGCGTGGGAGCCCCCCTGCGCAGGGGCGAGAACGCCTCACCTGCGTGCGGGGAGGGCACCATGCCCGCATGCATGGGCAGGCCGCCCATGCAGGACGTGGGCGACACGTCCACGCGGGACGTGAGCCCCACGCCGACGCGGGACGTGGGGATTCCGCCCACGAGGGGGGTGAACGTCGCGCCCGCGGGCGTGGCCGCACCGCCCACGCTGGGCGCGAGCACCGCGCCCGTGGGCGTGGCCTGCATGCCCGCGCTCGGCGCGAGCGGCACGCCCTCGGGCGTGGTCTGCCCGCCCGCGCGCGGCGCGAGCGGCACGCCCGCGGGCGTGGCCTGCCCGCCCGCGCGCGGCGCGAGCGGCACGCCCTCGGGCGTGGCCTGCCCGCCCGCGCGCGGCGCGAGCGCCACGCCCGCGGGCGTGGCCGCTCCGCCCGCGCGCGGCGCGAGCGGCACGCCCGCGGGCGTGGCCGCTCCGCCCGCGCGGGGCGCGAGCGCCACGCCTGCGCGGGGCGTGGCCGCTCCGCCCGCGCTGGGCGCGAGCGCCACGGCCGCGCTGGGCCCGGGCGGTACTTCGGCCGGCGTGGCCGCCGCTGCGTTCGTCGGCTTGGGTCCTTCTCCGCGCAGGGACGTCGACCGTCGCGGCGGGCTTCCCTCGTCGTCCGCGTCACCGTTCGCATGGCCGCCGTTGCAGGCGCCGTCTTCATCCTCGTCGTGGCTGCCGTCACGTACTATCTCGGATGGTTGGTCGCGTCCAGAATGCGCGCCGCAGAACCCTCTGAGGTAGGCTAAATATTCCGGCGCTCTGAGTCTCCTTGGAGGAGAAGATGGGACGCGGTCGTCGCCGGATTCCTCCTCGGAATAGTCGGTCAGTTCATCGGGAACCCGTTCCGATTCCTCGTCACTGATAACCACCATGGGAGCCATTCGGCTCGACGAGGCCGCAACATCGGAACGGTCCTTTTTGATCGAAGACCACGCTGCCATGGTTCCGCAAACCTGGCTCTGATACCAATGTTGATAAAACACATAATATCTCCATGCATCAAATGAACAAGCGGAAGCATGCACGGAGATGGATCGTAACGGAAAACGTACCTTAACGGCGACGTTCGTAGACGGACGGCGACGGCTCCGTGAGGACGAGGATGAGAATCACGTGACGGGCTTCTCCCCAAAATCCACACTGCAAATCCTAGGCTCTTGGTGATAGCCTCTTGGAGAGCAACACTTAGAGAGAGAGGGAGAATATGTAGAAAGGAGGGGAGTCTAGAGTGAGAAAGAGGGCTGCCCAAAAGTGAGTGTTCTGCAGAATTTCCAAGAACCATTCTCACGTAATGCCCTCCTTCCTCTTTTATATCACTCTCCTCTAACCTTTCAAATAAAGGGGGGAATGGTTATGTCCAAGGGGTGCTTCACAAGTGTGGGTAACTCCCCACAACCACTCCCTCAACCACTCCCACTCATCTCCTATAACCAACTCTTGGCCCCTACGTGGGCATATGCATGGTAAGAACCATGCTTTGGTTAACACCAATATTGCAGCAGATCCCTCACCTAGCTACATGAACGTGGCATTAATTCTGCCAAGTGGAATGGGCTCAACATTTGACTCAAAAAAATATGAAAATTCAAAAACCATACCTCCATGGATAGTACACTACTGTTTATTAGTGGGGTTGGGTTTTTAAAATTTCATCTTTTTTTGGGAAGTTTGATCTAAAATCGAATTAGGTAGACACGTAGGGGATTCACACACAAAAACAAAAAATATGAAAAAATAAAAAATCGAGTCACAATGAACAGTACATTACTGTCCATTGGGGCTCAATTTTTGAATTTTCATCTTCTTTTTAGATGTCCGATCCAAAATCAAATTATATGAGCAAGTAGGTCAGGTTAAAAGCCTTCAAAAAAAATATGAACATAAAAAAACCGATCCCTAATGAATAGTATATTACTATTCATTGGGCCGTGGTCTTTGATTTTTTATTATTTTTTAGGATGTCCGATCGAAAATCCAATTATGTAGACATGTAGGACATTTTGGGGGATTTGACTGTACCATCATGCGACCTAATATCCCCTGACGGTGGAGTAAGTTATTATCCCTTTAGAATTACTTATCTTTATACCTTTAAAACTTAAGCTGAAAATATCCTTTAGTATTGAGGTTCCAATTTTGATCATGTGAGGATATGACCTTTTTATTAGAATTGTCAAATCAAATGAAGAGTTGGGGTATTCTCTCAGTTCATAAAAATATAAAAAGACTCCCTTGGCTCTATCATATCTATGTTAAAAAAAGTTTCATGTAAATTTTCTTTTATAAGCAAACAAATGTATGAAATTATTTTCAAAAAAAGATTTGACGAGCAAACAAACGAATGAAAAGATTTTTAGGAAAATATTTTCGAAAGTGGCAAATTATTCGTTAAGTTTTCATTTTTCCGTTAAAATGACTTCCTTAAAAAATCTTTTCCATCCGATTATGTTTTACTCTCAATGGTCCTCAAAGTGGACCGTTTGGATGAGACCAGGGCCATCTCCCGGGCCACTGTGGCTCACTACCTGACTTGCAACGGGCAGGCCAGCAGGAAGCACATCTCACCCACCCAACACAAGTTGAGACCCAACGTCCAACCATCTTAAAGATTATACGAGTTTTTTAAAAAATAATTAAATTACAGAGACTTTTTTGTGAATTAAAAAGATTGTAAGAACTTATATTTAAAAATAATTTTTGTTTGTATTGTATATTTTGTTCTTTAGATATATTTTCAAAGAATATTGTATATGTGAAATGCTCTAAAATATTTCATACACGTATAAGCCTTTAATTAGAAAATGCCTTAACACATGTTTTCATTTTGCTAGGAAAACAGGAAGTCTGTTTTAATAATTCTTCGTAAAGAGATAGAGATTCTCCTACTATCACGTGTCCTATTTTAATTTTGAAAAAACAAGAACTCTGTTTAGTATTATAGTATAGATTAGAGCCTTTTTTTTTCTTCAGGGCATAATTGAAAGGTATTGCTGGACTTGGCGTAAAATATTTTAAAATATTATAAATTTTTTTGAGTACTAGAGAAGTCTTCATGTAATAGATCAGATAATTCATCGTTTTTACGTAGGTTATGTCTAAATCACTTATTTGGTGATATGTAAAACTCAAAATCAACGGAAAATTTTATTCGTTGGTTCCTCCTTTTTCTTGATTTTGGCATATATGGGATAAAAGTGAATACTCATTTTCAAAAGAGATGAAAATATTTTCATGAACACCAAATGATGAATTTTATTTTCTTTTTCTTTGTAAATGTATATCCTTAAACAATCATTTCTGTCCGATTATATTTTATGTTAGTATCAAATATTATTAGTTTATGGTCTCGTGGAACTTATAATAATGGAAATGAGGTATGGACAATATTTGAAAGAAGGGGTACATCACAGACGCACCCTACTTGGCTCCTATTGCACTTTCTATATGAATCTAGAGAGAAAAAATTTTAAAAAAGAATCCTCACATAAAGCTTTTTCAATTCCTATGATGGTTTCTTTTTTTTGTAAAACTCCCTCTTCTCTTTTGGGCTTATTTAATTCTCACCTCACCTGCACTTATAGGAATCGAACTTTTCACATCGTTAAAGCTGTAACTTCAACGACGAATGAGTGATGTAAGAAGGATGTCTATTTGGCATCCACATTCCACATTCCTTATAGCCAGCAAAACTTACCACTTATGAGTATGGTTTAAATTTAATAATGGAATAAGTTTAGAATAAGATAATTTATTTGGCTTATTAATTTGTCTGTCTTAGTTGCTTGAATCTGTTTTTCGGATAAGAATGACTTATCATGAAATAAATTAAAATAAATAAATAGTTTATAAATTTATATTATTTATCAATACTTATTTTTACATACTTTCTAAATTTTAGCCAACGTTTATATCGTGGATTAAAATGATGTAAAAGAATCATCTTTTTCTGATACAGGGTTGAATAAAGAGTTGATCATACTATGTAATGTACTGTATATAACTATGTCACAATACCTAGTAAATTAGTATAACTAGACTTCACCATATTAAATATTACTTAGTATAACTATATTTAATTATAGTTAAGTTACATAACTATCTTACTTAGTATAAGTATATTTAAACTATCTTACTTAGTATAAGTATATTTAACTAATATAAGTTTTTACTTAGTATAACTATATTTATATTAATTTTTACTTAATATACTATATATTATTATTAATATATTTAATTAGCTAATATATTTACTTAGTACAACTAAAATATAATTAAGTTAAATAATCATGTCACAACACTTAAAAGTTACAACGACTATATTTAGCTTTACTAAATTATATTAGTTAGCTTAGTTAAGTAAATATATATTACTTACATGCTTAATTACTATATTTATATCAGATATTTATATATTATCGACGGCTTAATATTAAGCCGTCACAAATACTTAACATTTGCAACGGTTACATTTTTAACGCTCGCTAATATTTGCCCACCTCTCCCCCTTGGGGAATAATTTACGAAAAAAATAAGGAATATTTCTAGCTACCATATGGAATAAAAAGAAACCCAACTATCCTTTTCACATATTTGCAAAATATGTAAAAATCCGTTGGAGAAATAAAAGTACTACATATTCGCAAAATTAGTCTAGTATCCAAGGAATTCTAGACCTCAATTATTAATTCTCCCGTAGAACGCGCCATGATGAACAAATGTAGGTATTCCCTTTCCGTGCAGGCCTCACTGAATAATTGTGTTGGTCTTATTTAATCTTCTTGTTCTCAAATATGGTTCAACTATGGAGGAAGAATCTTTCCAGATTTGAACAAATGTGTCGGTCTCATCTAATCTTCTCGAACTAAAGGACACCGATCCGAGCTGGCCGTGATCTTATGACCACAAGTAACACTTGATGCACTGAGGGTGCCATTTGCATTCAAGACAGTGGGTAAACAATTTTTTTTTTCAATATTGTAAGGTAGGTTTGATGGTGTCTTATATTTCCATACAAGTCAATCTTTCGACAGACGATTTAAAAAAATAAAAAAAATTGAATCTCAATAAATAATAAAAAATATCCTCAATGGGTTGAACCCAATAACGATATTTAATTATTAAATTTTTTTTTTTTTTAAATCGTCTGATCGAAGATGGCCCTGTATCGACATGTAGGACACACCTCAGGACCCACTTCAAAAAATTTAAAAATATTTTTTTATTTACTCACTACACTTAGGGAGATTTCAAATGGCACCCTAGTGTAGCAAGTATTACGAGGTGTTTGCATTCTCAATAATTTCTCGAGAAGCAAAGAATCACGTGAATTTTTTTTCTTCAAAAAATAGAATCACACGAAGTAGAATCACCGAAAACATTTCGCGAGAGAGAGGTGGAGGCAATAAACTACGTGAAAAGGAAGAATATTTTGACAATCTGCAACTTATTTCCCCCAACTAACTTTTTCTCATGTTTGCGAAACTTTTAAAAGTTAGTTAAAAAAAGATTCTCCAAGAAACAAACACTCCCTTACTCTATATAACCACAGCTCACCGTCCCCTTCTTATAAGCCGAGCTCCACCTCACAACTTGCAAGCCACATCTATCGGTGCCCCCGTCATCTGTCCCTAGTGTGCCTGAGTCCGAGACCTAGATCGGCAGCCATACGTGGCGGCGGAACCCAAGATTAACCAGCTCCTCTTCCTCATGATCATCTTCTCCGCCATCCTCCCAACGTCGTCTACCGCGGAGCACGTCTTGTACAGCTGTTGCCCTCTCTACACTGGGCGGTCACTACAGAACCGCAACTACGTGCTCACTATGGAACCCTAGGGCGATATGGTTCTAAGCCTAGAGGATGTAGTCTGCATCACCGGACTAAGAGTGGAGGGATGAGTAGTGAGTGGTACCACTCATCCAATTACCGCACACTCATGACCCGGCATTGGGGTTGGATGTGGCTGCCCCAGCGAGGGAGTACAAGTCTATGACATAAGTTGGACGTGATGGACTACCTCGGACTGATTGACGCAAAACAGAGGATCAGTGTTGCATCCTTAATCCGATTCAGTCATTCAGACTCACTTCATATTTAAGGTACGTAACTACGGAACTAAATAACATATAAATCGAAGATGAATGATGAGAGACAAATAACCAAGTAATAAACATACTATTTACCATCATTATATCTAAATATTATATTCTATTGTCAGAATCAGAATCCTCAAATTTCATCAGACATGCAGCGGAAATAAAAATCTCTCAACTCACTAAAGAAATATAGAAGTACATTTACTCTCTCAAGTTCGTACTACATCAAATATAAGAAAATAGAAAATGTAATCTTAGATAATCTTCAAATGAGTCAGAATCTAATTCCTTAAGCAAAGTTCTATCCCTCAGCTAACTCTTCCTCTTCAGTCTCTGAAAATGTTAGGAGGATTTATGAGTACAACCACTCAGTAGACAAATCAAACTCAATAAATACTAATAATATAATAATAAAAAATAGATAATATCAAAATATACATACGATTCATAATTCTTCCCCTGTATTATTTCATGTAAATTATTTGCATTACTATATGTTAAGTATTTATTAGAACATGTCAAAGACCTTGTGATTTTGATGAAACTGGAATTTGAGTTCCCCTACAACAAAAAAACAGTGATAATTCCAGAGAATTCTTAATCGCACGGATAGGCCGCTGGATTGTTAATTAGTGTGGATGATGATTCCACTTTTGTGAAACAGTACGTGGATAAACGAGTTTCGGCTTAACACTGAATTACACGAATTGGTATCTTGACTCATTAATGACAATTTGATAATATTATCCTTGATTAATTTATATTTTATTTAACTTTATATTTTTTTTTAGCTCGGCATGCATCATATAGGATTTTGAAATCACTGTGATAAGAATTAATTACTGATTAAGTTTCAGACCATTAAATCAAATAATTCAAACATGATATGAAATATTCCATTCCGAATTGAGTATCTTGATTATCTTTGAGGTTCGCTTGAAGATATCCTTGGAATTCTATCCTTTCTTGGACTCTTTATCCAATATTTCTTGTTTTCTTTTAAGATCCATCATGGCTGCAGAACGTCCACATTGGCTGGCAAACGCTCCCCATAATGAAACCTACAGTGTCTACGACCTGGGGTACTTCCCAGTCCGTGGAAGTTGATCGACTTTATTTTATTTTCCTTGTCTACCTCATCCAGACAGGATTGATTCCATTGATCTCCTTGAACTATCTTCATCGATGATTTTGAAAAAAATTCCAATCATGTGATGTTGAGAGCGTGTCTCATCACACCTTGACATCACCTTTTCAGTACATTCCATTCCCTTTCACTCCCTTGCAAAGACGATGCCAAGGTGAGGCAGCTGTAGACACGCTAATTTTGACATCATTTTGAGTAAATTTCATATCATATAATAATGCCTCAGAATGGTCTGATATTTAATCATTAGTTAATTTTTATTGATCTTTTTAAAATTAATTATCTAAATAGTGTCGGGTCAGACAAATATGATTTAAGTTAATTAATTAAATTGATTTTAACTCAAATTTCAGTAAAAATATGAAGAAGTCTCAAAGACGTCGACTTGTGTAGACGCCATTTAGAGTTTATTCTTATTTTAACGTTTAAATTTGAATTTTAATCAGTAGATTAATTAGCTAAAAGACGTCTGCATGACACGACGCCATTTAGGTTTCCTAAGTTGTTTCTACTTCTCTTCCGTATGTTTATCATTATCTTAATTAATTTAAAAGGCGTCTTTAAGTGACGACGCGTTTCATCTAATTACAGATAAAGATAAATTTTTCCCGGATGTTTATCCTTATCTTAATCAATCTGAAAGGTGTCTTCCATAGGCGACGCGTTTTAGATAATTACAGATAAAGATGAATTAATCTGTATTTATCTGTTAGTTAAGCTGGATAAATCTCAAGATTTCTTCATGTAAATCTGCGGATGCAAAGAAGTCTATAAATACCTCGCCTCTTAAGTGAGTAAAAAAGAGAGGGTGATATTGAGTAATTATTTTGGTGGCGATTGGAGCAAAGAAGGTTGAAGACACCCAAACGCTGAAGTGCTGTTACCATCAGGAGTCGGCATCCTTCTTCATCCGTCCAAGATCTATTGAAGACCAAGGCTTCCAGGGGCCATCCAGCATTAACTTTCAATCATTTCTACATATTTTTCACATTTTCACTCCATTAATTTTACATTCTTTATCACATCACTCTATGCAACACACACAACATTAGCATCATTTTCAAAACCTATTTGTTAAAGGGATTTAAAAGACCATCCCAACAAGTGAGTTTTCCTGTTTAGTTGTATGTTTAAAATTTTCTCTGGAATGGATACTACTTCTTCCTAAGTTCTCATCATTGTTCTTCATTGTTCTTTGTTCTTGGTCTCGGTGGGACTTGGTCTCGCCATCTTTTAGTTCTTTGTTCTTGCTGTTATCAATCAGGCACCCACGGTGCACCACTTGTGTCTCTTGACACGCCCTCACCAATTGATGAGTGTTTTTAGTTTAGTTAATTTCCTACGTGCACCACGTGCACACCCCTGTGGCAAGATCTTGCCCTCCCCGTTGATTAGTTGAAAAGTTGTTTTTGTGATAAAGATTGTGTGATTGATTGACATTCTAGTTGTTTATTTGACAAATTAGCCTGTTAAAATTCGAAACAATTTTTTTTTTTTGCATGAGCTGATTATTTATCGTTTTTATTCTGTTTTGAGGAGGAATCGATCCAGAAATTCCTCCTGGAAAACTGCATCTGCGACTTGAAAAGCGTCCAGGAGCAGCGACGCATTTTAAACTGCGTCGTTAGACCCAGACGCCTTTCAGTCTCTTTTCTCTGTTGTCTGCTGCCTGAGCTTCTGCGAAAAAAATAAGGCTCTGTTTAAATAACGTCGACCAACAACGACGCAATTCAGACAGTTTCTTATTTCTTCTTCAGTTCTCATATTTTTGTGATCTGTGTGCTAATTACCCATTATGTATTAAGCATTAGACGCCATCCAGGCTACAGGTCATACGCACTGAGGCTAACACCCTCCTCTTCTTAGGAACACTCTTCTTGACGTCTTCAACTCTCTCTGATTGGGTCGGTCCCTCGATCAGACTAGAGTAGTTGGCGTTAAAGACCTCCGTAAGTCCCCAAAATCAAGGTATTCCTCCTTGATCATCGGGCTGGTTGTACCAATTGAAGTCCCGATTAGATTTCCATAACGTTGTGAGAGAAAACCATAGAATATAATGGTGGACATTGAACTGAAACTAGGATCCTATCTCTTGAGCGAATTTGTGATTTAATTAAATCCAAATAACCCAACAAGGAATCCGAAAATCACGTTAAACATCCACTTATTTGTTTAATCTCTGTACAACTTGTTTGCTAATCTCTGAAGAAAAATCTAATATCATGCTGCTCCGATCAGGCAGGGACTTGAGCGTGGCTCCAGATGCCATGATCAACTACGAGGGAGATGCTAATGCCCCTCGCAATTCTGATTACCATTTCGAGAGCGGGAGAGATGTTGATGCCTCCCGTAATTCTCTTCCTATTCCAGTTCGACATGAGGGGAATGTCTCAACCCCTCTTTATCATCCTCATGATCAATATCTTGATTCTCCCCCGCATGTGCATGCGGTCCCTAATCCTACCTTTGAGGGGGACATGAATCCTGATGATCCCTCATCTTCTGATCCCTCGGATCTTGTAAATGCTTTGGGAGTTCTTGCCTCCTGTCTGGACCCTCAGCAGTTCGAGGCGATCCAATCCATTCTGAAGGGGAAGACGCCCATGCAGTTTGCCGAGCCAAACCCTGCGGCTCCCCCTGCCATCCCTCAGCAACCTCCTCATCATCCTGCCTACATTCATCAGGCCATGGAAGGCCTCCATGTCACTTCTCGGCCAGCTGGGCCGCAACTTTTCTCTTCTAGGCAACCGGCCAGATCGCTAACGCCTGCTTACCAAAATGCCCTCGGGCATGGCGGAAGCTCTGTCGGACCTCCTCTTTATTGTCCTCCTTGTCCTACGTACTCCAGGCAACATGCCTATCAAGTACCTCCACCTCCCCCTCCTCCCCAGGCTGATCCGACCACTCAAGCGTTGCTGGCAAAGATGGAGCGCATGGATGAACAATTCAACAACCTCCAGAAGATGATGGGGGTCAAAGCTGCACCAGAGATCAACTTACCAAGTCTGCCAGTGTTCCACCTGCCACCCTCTGAGATGCCAGTATATCGAAAGTATAATGGTACTGGTAACCCCTTCATCCACTTGAAGGAGTTCATGTACGAGTCATCTTTCTAGCAAAACGACAAGAGGTCGTTGGCCTTTTCGTTCAAGAGATCTTTAGAGGGACCAGCCCTCGAGTGGTTCTTTTCCTTGGAACCCTCCAAAGTAGAGGACTATGGTGTCGTCTCCCGAAAATTCATTCAACGATACCAGGACAGAGTTGCCCCCTCCCTGTCCATTACTGACTTAATAGCAGAGAAGATGAAGCCCGATGAGGAGTTTGTCAGTTTTGCCGACAGATGGAAGGGCTTGGCCGAGAAAGTTAAAGATCACTTGTCTAAGTCGGAGCAAGTAAAGATGCTTATTTCCAACGCTACGCTTCAGTTCAAACTAGTCCTCTCCCTGAACAATCTGACTAGCATGGCAGAGCTCTATGAGAGAGCGCGGTACTGTCAGAATGCTTTCAAGGACGCTACGTTCTCTAGCGTCTTTGATCCTCACAGACCTAGCAGGCCTCCACCTCGGAAACTTGCGGTGCCAAATTCTCCCAGCACAGGTCCGACTATTGAGGGCACGCTCTCTCATGAGCAAGTTAGCAGTATGAACAACAACTCGCCCCAGTTTGTGAGGAGTCAACAACAACAGTACCAGCGGCCACAACATCCGAACTAGCAGGGGTACAGGCAGCAGCCAAACCCCCAGTATCAACAGCCCCAGTTTCAGCGGCCCGAGCAGCCGAATCAACAACAACAACAGCAACAACAACAGCCATAGCAGCCGCCGCAACGGCACTTACAGTACCAGCCTCTGCAACAGCAGTATCAGTAACAGCAACAGTACCAGCCGCGCGCATCGCCGACATATCATAATGTCCCTCCCCCTGCTGACTATAACCAGCCGAGAAGACCTCCAGGCCCGAAGAGGGCAGAATACCCAGTCCTCCCAGAGTCCTTGGCAGACATTTTCAGTGCTTTAATGGCAGCCAATGCCTTGGTCCTGCCAAGAGAGAAGGCAATCTGGCCCCAGAATGCCGATACCTCTAGGTACTGCTATTTCCATAGGCAACCTGGACACATTATTGACACATGCTTCTAATTTAGAGATTACATCCATGATCTCAACGAGCAGGGCGGCATTGACTGGGAGGAGATGAAAAAGTATATATCTGCCTTAAAGGCAAGAAGACCACCACAGCAGCAGCAAGTGAGAGCACTAGCACAAGCAGCAGCACCACCGAACATGGGCATAGTGCAGAACCCGCTTCCGGAGCATCAAAATAAGAACCAAGTTGCCCCCATTCTGACAAATAGCCAGTCTGAGGCTAACCGCGGGCAACAGTGGAGGATAGAGGACTCTTCCTCTATCTATTCAACGGGTCACATTCCGAGTACCGCAGAACAACCACCACGCCGCACCATCCATATACCCAAACCACAGCCCATTACCATTACCCCTATACCAACACCCGCACCCGCTAACCCATTACCACCACCCGCTTTCCTCAAGCCCATTACACCCCACGCCACTACGCCTCGACTAAATAACCCCCCGCAAACCAACTACGTACCCCTACTACCATCCAGACCACTACTACGCGTACCATTCCCTACTTCACCCGCTACCACTACCGCTTACCCAGATATCATCCAACCTTCTAAACCGCTACTACGCATGCCGTTCCCCACTTCATCCACTATTCAACCATCTAGGCCTTTAATCCGCACCACACCACCACCGACTAACCCCACGCCATCACCTACATACCAACACTCCACCCCATCCGCACCATCCAACCCTGCGGTACTCAAAGTATCACCCGAACCTTCCATGGCTGAGGAACATGCGCTCCGGAGTGGGAGGATCTTCAAAAAAGTCTTTCCTCAGTCAATAGTTAGAGACGTCCCATTACAGCCGACAGAGGAAGCACACAATGAAGGGAGTGCACCAGGCACTCAATATGATTGTTGAAACATCTGGACCGGACATCGGCACGGATCTCCGTGCTTGAACTGATTAAAAGATCGAAGACTCACCAAGAAGCTCTGATGGAATATTTGCAAAAGGTGATGGTCAACGAGGACGTGCTGGTGGAAAAGATTGCAGCACTGTTAGTTCCTCAGGGGGATCAGCCCTCTATTTCATTTCATACATCGGAACTAGCACCGCCGGCGGCCAAAAGCATGGCTCTGAGCATCACGGTCAACATCTGCAAGAAGGTCGTCGATGCATGTCTGGTTGACACCGGGGCTTCGATCAATGTTCTACCTCCGAAGACCCTAGAATTGTGCGGTGTGCCCAAGGAAAAATGGCTGCCTAGCCCCATCTCCGTGACGGCATATGATAATTCCACCCGTTCCCCTTTGGGAATGGTCTATTTGAAGGTGGAGCTAGGCCCTGTAAGTCATGTAGAGGTCGAATTTCACATCCTGTAAATCGACCCTTCTTTAAACGCCATCTTGGGTCGTCCTTACATAAAAACTCTTGAGGCGATTCCCTCCACGAATCATCAATGCCTCAAATTCCCCTTCAAAGGGCGAATCATTAAGGTTACGAGCATGCCGATCCTTGCTGCTGCTCATACATTGAATGTCAAACCCATTTCTTCACCTGGCCGACAACCTTTTCTGTCGGTATTACAGGTTTACCATCTAGTGGCTGATCCTCTGAAAACTGCCACTATTTCTCCTTATCCATTAAATGCCATAAAGAGGGGGAAGTGCATGAGTACCCCAGGATGGAGAATAATGATGAAGAATGGCTATCAGCCTGGAAGAGGCCTGGGTACATAGTTACAAGGCAGGACCACTCACGTCAAAGACCACCGAGGAATACCCGGAAGCAGCATGGGCTATAGGCCGAGAAAAATGAAGCAGGACATTGTTCAGCAAGCAGAGAATGAAGGCGGCCAGAAAGTCTGGGAGACATTGTCTACACCACACAAGGAAGGACGGGACCCCCTAACATGGACTCTATACACTCATTTTGTAAAGGGGCCCGTAATAAGCCATAACAACACGGTGGTCATTACTTCATGTTTTGACCTCCACGATATATATGGGAGAGACTTGGCTAGATACTGCTCAGAACTGCTCACATACCAGTCCTTGGAGGCTCTGCGGCATATGAAGAGGAGAAAATTCCAAGATCCTGAATGTGAATGGTACAGGTGGTTCGATTTAAGAGATCTCTACATCGCATTGAACAAGCTGTTTCTCGATCCTGCAGAACCCAAGTGGCCGCCACAGTTCGATGAGCTGATCGAAGGTCCTGGTGCTATTTTCGACAAAAGGATACTACTGTCAGAAGAGACTGATGAAGGGGTGCCAGATGACCCCTATGAAGCTGGCTACACCACGGATCTGCTGTGGAGGGGGACATATCCTTCTCATGTTTTCATGCTTCACACCTTGTTTCGCACTTTGCTCTTGACCCCGACTTGGTCGCGAGTCATCATTGAAGACATTCCACGGGCCCCGCCCGTCATGATTACTCTGTCCCCACGGGACCTCATTCCACCACCTCCTCTCGATCTAGAGAGGATGTATGATTTAATCTGGGACATACTGCTGTATGATCCCCCTAATCCTCTGGCCTTGGTGCCACTTCCCTCATCTCATTCTCCTTCTATTCATCTTCATTCCTGTTTTATGCTTAACTCTTCTATTGCCCAAAAAAAAACGCCAATTTGGCAACAAATTCTTCCCAGATCCTCATTGAGGAAACTTCTTACTTGGCTGATTATACCCCATCGCGCGAGTCTTTCGGTCAAGACTCTCTTTTAAATCTACTCTGCCCCTCCCCTCGAGAGGATTCTCCTGTATTTCCATCTGTATCCCATGATTTTCATTCTGCTTCATCTTCATTAGGTCAGAATAGGGAGTCTAGTGAAGTTAGACAGTCTAGTTCTAGGCAAGTTAATCAGGTTAGGAAGTTTAAAAAGTCTAAGGGTAGACAGATTCCAGATAGATACCTCAAGGACTTAGCTAACAGATGCCTTTCTTGCTCAATGATCCCTCAGCTATTGGAAAATCCCATTCAGATGCCAGAAGACTGTATGGACGATGAATTAGTCAATGATGGATATGGAGTGTATGAGTTGATACATGAAAAAGACCCCATTGTTGAAGATGAAGAAGATGACGAGGACGCAGCTGAGGCATATGCTAGTGGAGTGAAGAGATTCGATGAACCCTCAGCTACCGTAGAAGAGCCCACCAGAGAAATCAATTTAGGGTCTAAAGACGAACATAAGGTTGTCCTCGTCAGCAAGAATCTTTATGTAGAAGATGAGAAGGCAATGGTACAAGTTCTTAAAGACTATAAGGACACTTTCGCCTGGAGTTATGAAGATATGCCGGGGTTAGACTCGTCATTAGTGGAACACAGATTGACATTAAAGGAAGGAGCTAGCCCGGTCAAACAGAAGTTAAGGCGATTCCACCCACAAATGGTTTTAAAGATGAAGGAAGAGGTCGACAAATTACATAAAGCCAAGTTCATTAGAGTTGTCCTCTATCTACAATGGGTGGACAACATAGTCCCGGTTGTGAAGAAGGACAGGAAGGTCAGGATTTGCATTGACTTCCGAGATTAAAACAGGGCGTGTCCTAAAGATGATTTTCCACTGCCTCATATTGACGTACTCATTGATAACACTACTGGCTATGAGACTTTATCATTTATGGATGGGTTTTCAGGATACAATCAGATCAAATTGGCAGAAAAAGATCAGGAGAAGACATCATTCACTGCACCTTGGGGAACGTACTACTATGTCGTCATGCCATTTGGATTAAAGAATGCTGGATTCACTTATTAGAGGACTATGATGGGAATATTTCACGACATGATGCACATAGATCTAGAAGTGTATGTGGATGACTTGTTGGTTAAATCTAAGACGAAGGCGGAGCATGCCAAAGTTTTGGCAAGAGTGTTAGAGAGATCAATGGAGTATCAGTTAAAGATGAACCCCAAGAAATGTATATTCGGGGTATCTTCAGGGAAATTACTTGGATTCATTGTCAGCAAACGGAGAATTGAGATCGATCCCAACAAGGCGAAGGCTATCAGAGAGATGCCACCTCCTAAGAACTTGAAGGAGTTAAGAGGATTAATTGGAAGGTTGCAATTTATTCGCCGTTTTGTCTCCCAGCACTCACAAAGGTGTAAGCCGTTCTACGAGCTTACCAAGCCAGGAGTCAAATTCGATTGGGACGATAAGTGTCAGGAGGCATTCGATGGATTAAAGAATTATTTGGCAAGTCCTCCTGTTTTGAAACCACCATCTCCAGGAAAACCATTGATACTTTACATTTCTGTCCTGGATGATGCAGTGGGGGCTGTCCTAGCACAAGAGGATGAAGAAGGAAAGGAGAGGGCAGCCTGCTATCTCTCTAAACTACTCAACCCCGCTGAACAGAGATATACAGCGATGGAGAAAACATGTGCAGCATTGGTTTGGGTTGTTCAGAAATTGAAGCATTATTTTCTAGCCCATGAAGTCCATCTCATCGCCATGGAAAGGGTATTGGCATTGTTCTGGAGAAATCTGTCCTTACTGATAGGTTAGCGCGATGGCAAAGCTTTCTATCTCAATTCGATATCACTTACATTCAACAGAAAGCGATCAAAGGCTATGCCATAGCAGAACATCTCGCTCATCACTCCCTTCCTCGTTTTGATCCAGTCCAATCGGAGTTTCCGGATGAGGAACTGATGTCCATAGACCAAATCAGAGATGATATGTGGACTCTGCATTTTGACGGAGCTCTGATGTCCATATCACCCAAAGGTATCACCATTCCACAAGCCTTTCAGCTTGACTTTTCAGTCACCAACAATATAGCTGAATACGAGGCGCTCCTTGCTGGCCTCGAGGCTGCTCATTCCCATGGTGTTACCAAACTCAGGATTGTGGGTGATAGCCAATTGATTCTTCGCCAAGTGTTAACCAAGTATCGAACCCTTGATCCCAAACTCAAGCCTTATCAAGAACTTACTTCTGCTTATTCAAAGTTTTTCACCAAATTGATCTTCGTCCATGTTCTTAGGAATCAGAACATCTTAGCTGACGCTCTAGCCTCACTTGCATCTTCTCTTGATTTTCCAATCAGCAGGCAATCTGAATCAATCATAGTTCATAGGCGTCTTTCACCCGCCGTGAAAGACCCTTCATTTCTTAGAACTAAGGAGAAGTTGTTGAAGAAAGTCAGAGATGGAGATATCGTGGAAAAGAGAGAAATCATGTTGATGGAGCTGTTAGAAGAGATGGACGATGAACAGAAGCCATGGTATTATGAAATCGCCAAATATTGTGAAGATCAATCATATCTTGAAGAAGCCACAACTTAGGAGAAAACAGCTATCAGGAGAGTTGTTCAACGATACACCCTAGTTGGGGGAGCACTGTACAAAAGAGGTTTTGATGGAGTTCTTCTGAGATGTCTAGACGAAGATGAACTTTGGAAGGTTATGGAAGGAGCTCATGCTGGAGTTTGTGGTGGCCATGTTAATGGACAAATGCTAGCAAAGAAGATCCTTAGACAAGGATTTTATTGGCCAACCATGGAAGAAGACTGTGTAGGATATGTCCGTAGGTGTGCTAAATGTCAATTTCACGCCAACAAAATTCATTCTCCTGCATCTTCACTCCATCCTATTTTCTCCCCATGGCCTTTCTCCATGTGGGCTTTCGATATCATTGGACCCCTTGGCAATTTCGATTCCGGCATCAAGTAAAAGTCTTTCATCCTCACGGCAACGGAATACTTTACCAAGTGGGCAGAACCTGAAGCATACACGGAAGTCAAAGCATCAACCGTCTACAAGTTCATCATGAGGAACATCATCACCAGATTTGGAATTCCAAGCACCATCGTCACCGACAATGGACCACAGTTCTTGTCACAAGAATTGAAAGACCTCTGCAATAGGTACAAAATTGCATTGCATCATTCGTCTCCTTATTATCCGCAAGGCAATGGCCAAGTAGAGGCAACTAACAAGACTTTGATAAAAATCATCAAAAAGACGTGCAAATCTAACAAGTTCACAGACTGGCCAGAAAAATTGGTTGAAGCTCTATAGGCCTACCGAACTTCAATCCGCACGCCCACTGGGTTCTTTATTCCTTAACATTTGGAATGGAGGCGGTAGTTCTATACGAGATCCTTATACCATCATTAAGGGTACAATTGAATAAGAAATTTTCCATTGATGAACACCGTTCTGCACTCCTTGCTCAATTGGAACTCTTAGACGAGAGAAGATGGTCAGCTGCTAATCATGCAAGAGTTTATCAAAATAGACTAGTACGTTTTTATCAAAAGAAAGTCATTGAACATAAGTTCAAAATTGGTGAAATGGTTGTCAAAAGAATTTTTGTAAAACCTGGTGGTCCACGTTCTAAGCTCCAACCCAATTGGGAAGGACCTTATGTTGTATCACATGCTTTTCCTGGTAACGCTTACCGTCTAGTTAATGCCGAAGGAGAAGAGCTAACTCACCCCTGGAACGGTTTGCATCTTAAGAAATACTACCCTTAAGTTAAAGAGTCGATCAGCATGGTACAGAGACCAGTGGAATCAAAAAATTTAGAAACTCAAATTTCCTTATCAGTCTGAATAATTTAATTCAAGCCCATTACTACACACACTGACACGTTTGATTCGTGAGTAACAAGAGATGCCAAGTCCTAAGGAATACCAAAAGTTTGACTGAAAGTGTAAGGTACAAATCATTCGTTTTTAAAGCAAAATTCTATTTTTTACACTCCGCCCATGATGTCGGAACGAGGCTTAGAATAGACTACCAAGAATACCCGCCATCTTAGTAAGAGACCGTCATAAAAAAAAGGGGGAGACTCGTCCCAAAGAAAAGAAAAGAAGAGCAAAGCAAAAGCAAAAGTCAAACGTCAAATCAAAAGGCCATCACATTACAAACGTTACATCAAGGCCATGAAATGAAATAAAAGGGGACGCAAGGTCGATAAATGTAACGACCCGCCATCCTATGACCGGAGACCCAGTCACTAAATGGATGTCGGCCCATTAACTGTAGGTTCACACCCGGATCTTATACACACATCTGGAGGAGTAAGCGTTAAACAAGATTAAATATAACATTCACACGGACTACAAGGAGGTACAGTGCATAGGAAATAAAGTAATAATGTCCGTACACAGTCCAACAATAATTACATGTCCAACAAATTAATTAAGTACAGGCAGAAATAAGGTACAACAACATCAGGGCATACCCCGGGAACTGAGATAGCTGCTGGTCCGCACACCAAGGAGAACTCCACGCGCCGCCACACGCCACAAGGTCAACACCTGAAAATGCAAGGAGTGAGCCACACCAGAATTGGGCTCAGTAGGGATCATCCGATCCCCTGCCTCCCACTCACACACCCACAAGTGCAATAACAAGGATACAGGTAATTAAGGCAAGTAAAGCTGTAACACACTACTCCTAAATCTAGATATGAACCATGTGCATTCGGAATGCAACATGCATATCTCTAGAATCATTCTATCAAGGAGCCTACAACTCACGTCTCGGTAACACACACCAACCACGCCTCCGAAGGTGGGAAACACCAACCACACAGCCGTAAGTGGGGAAAACACCATCCACACAACCGAAAGTAGGAAACACCGTCCACACAACCGAAAGTGGGAAACACCGACCCGCTGAGACCAAACAGTAACCCCTCGGATAGCACGCTAGCTACTCCGGCCCAACTGGCTCAGGTGGTTACTCCTTCCCTCAGCATGAGTGACTCTCCGAATGTACCACTCCGACACCGGTAGTAGCTGACCCCGGGGTTCACCAGGTGACCCTCTCTCACTAGGCGTCACCCCGCCCACGCCCCCACCGGCGCTGTGCTCACGCTCCCACCAGCACAGGGTGATAAAGCGCTACACTGTCACTCCAGGTCCACAGTAACACAAATCACAAAAACCCGGCACAGTATGATCCGGTCACGTGAAAAGCCCGCGATCGCACGACACACACGCAGTGCCATCCGGTCATGAAGAATCCATTTCTACCGAGTACACTAAAGCATGCACTAACCAACTATTTAGCAGTATGAACACATTTTACTTGCATGAATTAGTGTTGTTCTGTCTTGAATCGCGTCGCCCAAGGCCGACGCCATTCAAGATCCCTAAACTGGTTCATAAAACACCGGCCACGGAATCTGGCCTAAAGGCGTCGACACCAGCGATCGCCTTTTGAAAGGCGTCGACGTCCTCAGACGCCATTCACACCGAAAATCCAGGAATTCCATAAAACATTAATCAGGGGATTTCTGCCTTAAAAGGCGTCATGGTTACCCGACGCTTTTACGAATCGCGTCGCCCACTCATGACGTCTTTTAGTCCCAGAACCCCCGAATTGACAGACCCTCAGTCGGGGTAATTTCCTGCCTAAATGGCGTCACGATGGCCCGACGTCCTTTTGAAAGGCGTCGACCATCCATGACGTCATTTAGCGTCAGAATCCCTAACTCTTGAAACCTCGAACAGGGAGATTTCTATCCTAAAAGGCGTCGTACTGCCCTGACGCCCTTCTGAAAGGCATCACCCAGGCACGACGCCGTTTAGGGCCAGAAACCTGGTTCCCTGGTTCGATCCGAGGGTTTCTCCCTTAACCCCAAATACCCCGAAAAAGCCCCAAAACAGAAGGGGGAGGAAAAGAAGTTCATCCACCACAAGCATGCTACAAATCCACATTCACGAGCACGGCCATACCCACAAGAACACCCCCTAAACATGCTCAATCTAGCCCAAAACACGTCATATCACGCCTAGGAAAACACGAGGAACACATGCAAGGTTCGTCTCCCTACCGGTTACTTGAACTCCTCCTGGCTCCGTGTCGCCGAACCGCCGCACCGCAGACCGCCGCCGGTACCCCCGAGAACGTCGCCACTCCGCCGGGACGTCGGCCGCCGTCCGGAGAATGGAACGCCGCGAAGGAAGTGGTGGTGGCAGAGGTGAGAGGTAGGGAGGCGTTGGAGTGGTGGAAGAGGAAGAAGAGGAAGGGAAAGGGGAAGAGTGGGATCGGAGAAGGCGGAGAGGGAGAGGAGAGGGAGAGGAGAGAGAGTGAAAGGGTGAGAATGAGGAAAAGAAAGGAGGGCTCGCGGGGTCAATCAGAAACTGCCTAAAATGCGTCGAGCGAGAAAGACGCCTATCAGATGACAGGACGGGCCGTACTGACAGCTGTCTGAAACACGTCGACTACCACGGACGCCGTTCAGCTGACATGTCAGGCACCGTACACTGACACCGCAGGGTGGCAGTCTGAATCGCGTCGTCCATCATGGACGCCGTTCAGACGACGAGACAGGGGCCGTACTCTCGCGGCCCGAAACCCGCCCACGTGGCGCCCACGTGGCACAACAGCAATTCATCTAAATGGCATCCACCTATCAAGACGCCGTTTGAAAGGCGTCGTGAAGTGTAGACGTCATTCAGAAGAAACTCTCAAGACCCCTCAAGGTCCAAACCAGGGGATCCGGTCCGAAATCGACCCGAAAATTGAACCCGAAACCTCAGTCCTTACAATAAATATCCCGGAAAGAAAATGACCGAATCCCAACAGATATTAGGGTAAGAAAGGAATATCTTTTTAGGTCTCTGGAACCTTCTCGTGGGCTTTCTAAACTAATTCTTCCTTTCTTTCTAAAGAGGCGTACTCCAAACTTAAGGAACGGCCTAGATTGACGAAGGATCGAATCATCAAATGGGATCACGAATGGAAGCACAAGTTCAAACACGATGAGTTTAAGTTAAATTGTTAAAGAATGATTTGGGAATTAAGTTAATAAATGAATATGATCTTTTGATCTGAGTACCAAGCTGGTATTTTAGTTTACACCATAGTTCAAAATCCAAAAAATACATATTTCAAAATAAAAAAAAATACACATTTCAAAAATTACATATCCCAAAATCCAAAAAAGTACATATCCAAAAAAGTACATATCCCAAAATAAAAAAAAATACACATTTCAAAACCCGAGCCGCATCCGCTTCAGCCTTATGAAGGGTTTCATGAAGCTCAGCAACCTGCAGGAGAAGTCATTGTTAGTCCAAGGCAACTAAGCAATCAAAAGTCAAATCCAGGAATCAAAGGGAAATAACTTACTCGAACGGCACGATCCTCCTCCGCAAGAGAAGCTCAGTGGATGGCGGAGGCGAGCTGGCTCTGGAGGTCAGCCAGAGCAACCTCATGGGCGGCAGAAGAAGAAGATGACGAGGCTCCATATGTAGGGGGAGCCGCCTGGGTGTAGACGGCTCGCTGCACCAAAAGACAACCGTCAGTTGCTAATCGCCAAAACAATTAATTAATCAAAACATTCGTTCATAAACATGCATATATACCAGGTCGAAGAGCTCCTTCTGGACCTGCTCCAGCTGGGCCTCCGCGTCATGTAGGCGGGCCCGGAGGTCGATGATGACCGCATCGCGCGCATCCTGCATACCACACATACATACATTCATTCACAAATATAAGTTAAAGATAATGATAAAATGAAAGAAGCATAAAAGCATACTTACATCGAGTGGTCGGAGGAGCCGAAGCTGATCGGCGTAGTGGGCCCGGTACAGCTGGAGGTAGGCCTCGCTACTCTCTGCCCAGGACTCCACTCTGACGCCGCAGCGGTGCCAGTCCTCGTACTGCTCCGAGAACTTGGCACGCCAATCGGTGAGGGCTTGCTTGCCCCTCATGCTTCTCCCAACCCCCTCCGGGACCTCCTCATCGATCCATTCCTGGTGGAGGCCCAGGGTTCTCATCACGAGCCGGAGGCGGAGGGGCTCGATCTCGTTCAAGCAGTGCAGCCACAGCTGTCTGCTGAACCTCCTCCTACTAGCCGTCACCCACGGCTGGCCCTCCTCGCCCATACCTGTAGGCGCCCGGAACGTCCCCCCGTCGCCACAGCGGGCTTCCGACCGAGGGTCCCTCTGTTCGTCTTAGCACTGTGGCGATTTAAAGGGGGTTAGAAATAAAGGATGTGATCGCCAGGAGCATTACCTTACGGTCCCTGTGCTCCGCAGGATGGTGAGGATGTGATCGCGTTCTATGGGAGCGGAAGATGGTGGTTTCCCCTTCTCTTCCTTCGGCCGTCCAGAGGAGGAGAGCTCGGTAGTCCGCGCGCAGGATCTGGTAAGAGCCCCTGAAAAGAAAAGACAAACAAAGAAAAGAAATAGCCCGATTAGAACTGTGACATGTAGGATCCGTTCATGCAAACATAAAAATTAACTAAAATTAGAGGGAGACGCACCGGATGGGTGTTTGGGAGGGAAGGTGACCATATGTTATGGCCACCCACCTCCCGATTTTTTGTTCGAAACCTCTGGGGGTAAATAGGGATTGCTAAGTCATTCTAGGATGTATGCATGCTGATAAGTGCTCGTGTGTGAAAAGTGAAATGATGTGTTGAAGGTAAAAGATAGTGAAAGAGGGAGGATGTTACGGCATGGATGGAAATTGGAAATGCAATGAAGTGAAAAAGGTGAAAAGTAAAGAGAAGGTTAGGAAGACAAGCCCATTTGGAGTGACGTTCCTCCTGAAACAGCCCTCTGACTCTTTGCCCGCTCAACTCCTCAAAGCCGACCAGCTCCGAGAAAGAGACTCCTTCTTAATCCTCCCTCCAACCCCCTTGCTCGAGGGAACCTGAGGGGTTTAAATAGATGAAGGAAAAAATAGGAGAAAATAGGAGTCTATATCCCCGTAAATCAACCTTCAGCCAATAGGAAGTGGTCAAGAGTCGGAGGTGGTGCGCGCGGCAGTCGTCGGAGTGGGGAGTGATCGGAGTAGTGGGGACGTGGGCGGCAAGTAGAGGAGATCGTGGGGAAGACGAGGTCAAGGTGGTAGTTGGGGGAGTGGACGGCCAGCCAACTTGCCTTCTAATCCCGTGGTGGAAGGCGGCCTGGTTGGCCTTCGAAGGGGGTGGAAGGCAAGGTGTGGCCTTCGAAGGGGGTGGAAGGCGGACTGGCTGGCCTTCCACGAAAAGGTGGTGAAAAGTGAAAAAGGTGGCCAAAAGGTGGAAGGCAAGGTGGCTGGCCTTCCAAGGGGGTAGAAGGCAAGGGGTGGCCTTCGAAGGGGGTGGAAGGCGGACTGGCTGGCCTTCCACGAAAAGGTTGGCTAGAGTCGGGATTTGGTTAATGGGCTTGGTTGTTAGTGGGCTGAAATGGCTAAATGAGGGAATTGTAGTGGTAAAGGGCTAACGATGGAGGGGACTCATGACCAAAAGGGTGGTCCGAAATCGGTGTCTACAAATGCCCCTCCGGGACACCTGTTTTGCAGTGGAGTGGAACGGAATGATAAATAGGTGTTCCGGAAATCGAACCAGATTTTGGACCGCCCGGAAAGGGATGAGCTATATCCAAGGATGATATGCGAATGCGGGAAATGCATGAAAGCTAGCTATTTGAGTTGCAAGAGTGGTTTAAGAAAAGGGACAAAGTTCAGTACTAGAGAATCACAGTCTGTGGGACCCTCGGGTGCTGGAACCGCGAGGCCTTGGCACACCAAAATGTAGCGATCTGGCCCAAGGGGATCTCGAGCATGAAAGGTGTAGGAGTGTGACTTGAAGAACTCTCAACACAACGAGCGCGCGGTGGCCTGGCGCATCATGGGATCGCCAAGTGAGAGAATCTTAAGCACACGTATTGAAAAAAAGGGCTAACAGACGTACAACGGCCAGAATCACGGATCAACGATGGGTTAAGCAAAGTGATGAATGATGGTCATTGCCTCTTAGGGCGGGAATGGTGGATGATGCTTATGCAAATGCATGCTGGTTTAAAATTAACAAATTCCTAATGCAATTCCTAATGCAAACAGGAGGAGTTTATTGGCCAATCGAATAACTTGGGGAATATAGACTCCTCATTGTTTTGTTTAAAGAGGAACTCAGAGTCTATACGCCCGAAGTTATTAGCCTCCTGTGTCTTCAATCCTACTTGTTTCAGATTCCCTGCAGCTGCAAGAACGCACATCAGTAAATGTAAATAATCAATGATCCACAATATCTTAATGATAAGCTGCAAGGAAGCGAGGGACAAAGGTCCCTGTCGTCGAAGCCAGCACGGAAGATATGGCCATTCTCAAAGAATGCCAATCCGGCTGCTTTTGGCTTCGACTCGACAGCAAAAGTGTCCACCTTTTGGACATAGAATCCTTTTTCCTGTATGCACAAAAATGAAGGGGAAACAGTTAGTAGTATCTGTTTTCGGCCCCTTGCCCAAAATAAAGCAACTACCTTTTCCCTAGCCTTCGCATAGGGTCAAGGGGCCGTGTTACTAACCAGACAAAAGGAAGAATATTGAAACTGATGCAAGAAGTAAATATGCAAATGCTGGTGGATATTAACAAGTGGGGTGTGTGATGAAAACATGTTTTTGATTCCGCCTGCTCGGTGACTGCCCAAACTTAGGCTGGTTGAATGATGAAAGGGAAATGCACACTCAACTTCCCAGGTATCCTAAGCACGCATCTAGATTGATTTGGGCCTCTAGACTCCTCAAACTAACCTTGACCGTCTAAGACTCATACTGATGACAATACCGTCATGCCATGCTTAGGCTCCCAGCTGCTTCCGACCACCAAGTTTGCCCAAAAAGTTTTCGAGGTAAATGATTTGCCCGACCCGGGTCTATTTCCTCACAATCTAGAAGGTATGTGATGGAACACATTGGAACCCTAACGGTCAACCGCGCGACGCTGACCCGGAATCAGACGCCGTCGCACCAATTGGTGACGCGCATGCATTGACCTAAGCCCGAAGTTGTAAGAGTACACATTGAAATTATGGTTAAGAAATTAGTTCACCAGAAACATCGACATTACTCTTTACCCATTTTAGACTCCTGTGATCATGTGAGCATGTGACGATTTTTGAAAAATGAACCATTTTAAAATGATGTTCGATCTTTAGATAGCTATCTCGTGCTAAACCTTGAGGGGGAAAAAGTGAAGAAATTTTGGAGATAAATCTCACAGGAGGATCGACAAAACCGTTAAAAGGGCAAGCTGTGACAAAACGAACCCCTTTTGACCTCCTAGATGCCCCTATTTTGACTTTTCAGGCCTTTGGTAGATTTTATGGCCAGGCACGGTCACGACCAGGCTTTTTTCATGATTGCTTGAACCCCTTTTTCTTTTTTGTATTTCTTTTTTATGCTTTTTTTGGGGTTATTTGATATTCCGCATGCGGGGACACTGCCCTCTTCATGTGCTCTGGTCCTTTACATTTCATTTTTGGGGTCCTTTTTTTTTGAGGGGTTACATCTATCGGGTTGTTGAGGAACCGCAATTCGCTGAGCTCGACCGTTTAAGGGCGTCAACTATCCTGATTGCTCGAGAGACGAAGAGCAAAGGTTGCATTTTGACAGTATACTAAAGACTTGGAACTCATTTTAAAGGGTTCTCTTTTGAAAAAACGTGTAAGTGTGTGCATCTCATAATGATCATAGGGATCCGTATGAAAATAAAGTAGACACGTCCAAGATTCTGGTGGACCAAAGTCTTAGCCAAACCGCAATGTTAACCCAATCTATCATGCAACTAGACCTAGACAGGGAGTTACGTGGCAGTCACCAGACAGTTGGATTTTGTGTCTTTTCTGATTTTTTTGTCATTTTCATTAAAGTATGTACATATTTACAAATATTTTGATGCTTTTTGGATATTCGATTTTTTTTGGATTTTGAAATTTTTGATTTTTTTTTTTTTTTTTTGCATTTAAAGAGTAGAATTTTTAGATAGACTCCTATCCAAAGAAAAACATTTTTCAAATATTTACACTTATTTGCTAACTCATGAACTAGAAACAAAAGAACTTACTTACCTCTACAACTTGTAGATAAAGAGGAGGCTATCCAATCCCTAAGCGATTATGCACCAGACTCAGAGGGTGAGTTAGACATGTTGCAAAGGTGGGTCCTTGAGATGGAGACCCAATGATGGCAGAATTGCCCCAGGAGTGTGCTACGACCAATGCTAAAAGCATGAGAAGGGCATGTGCGTGGAATAATAAGGGAATGAGAGCGGTGGGTACCTGTTCATTCCTCACTAAGGAGGCTCCATCTTGTCGAGTGGTTGGTTCATAGAACAACAGCTGTGTTGCGAAATCTCCTGCATCTTCCCTCTGAATTTCATTGATTGTTTCCTTCAACTCATCCTCAAGATCGTGTGTCTTGAGTACCTCTTGATTTTCCTTCACAAGGTGATCCAAGAGACTCCATTTTCTTGATCCTTCAGTTGATTTGGTTAGTATGTAACCCAATTTGAATCCCCCAATGGTCGGATTTTCAAAGATAGGTTCTTGAATTCCCTGCTTTTCTTTGCCTAACCCAGATCCCGAACTATACCCCATTTTGTCCATAAGTTGCCAACCTATGCTAGGCTGGGACTTGGGCTGAGAGTCGACTGATGAAAGGATGGGCTCTGCCCCTTTTTCAAAGTGATCATGGATAGAATTTGTTCAGTCGAGACTGAGTCCAAAGACTCAAGATAGGGGGTACCCTTCATTTTGACAATCTTCCCCAGTGTATGGGAATTTATAGCACTGATGATTAGTGGAGGGCACTCCCAGGGTCTGGTCCATCCAAGGCCTTCCCAAAATGGCGTTGTATATGGGCTTGACATCAAGGATGTAGAATTCAAAGATCAAGGCCACTGGGCCAATTTCCAGTTTTCCATTTGAGATCATCATGGAAGTAGACTCAACCTTTTCTGGATCAATCCTTACTTTCTTAGGGGTCTTGAGCGGACAGACATTGATTGATGCCCCAGTATCCAACAGGATGGAGTCCAATGAGTGACCCTTGAGTGTTGGGGTCAAGCATGAGGGAAGGGATTGGCATTCAGGGGGAGCTAGATTCTTATCTGTGAAGGATATTGTAGGTGTCCGGGTGACTGAGAGAATGACATTTGTAATCCCCCTGATGGGAAGATCTCCATTGACTGAAATTCGCTGGAGGAACTTGAACAATGTCTCCCTGTGTGTAGGAGATCTCCTAATCAACCCTAGGACCGAAATCTTGGCGGGAGTTCTCCCTAGATGCTGTAGGATGTCATGTTTGGATTGAGTAATCCTTTTAGACAGATCTGAATCCTCTTGAGAGTCCAAGGGTTGACTTGTTGGGGGAATGATGCTATTTCTCAGTGTAACACCAATCGGACTGGGGTCCACTGCCTGATTTGACTTTAGGGGTTGAACCGGTGGTGAATTTATTAGGCAGAGTTGGGTTACTGGACCTGGCTTTGGTGTTGGACACAAGATGGATGGAGGAGGCTCTCTGATTGAGACTGAGGGAACTTGGTCGAGAGTGACTGAGTTGATGGCTGTTGGTTGTTCCCTAGGTCGTATCAAGACCAAAGGTCTGTCTTGGATAATAGTGGAGACTCCTTGCGACGGCTCTCTAGGTTTGGTCATCCTAGTGGGACCCTCACGCCATACCCCAACCTCTTCATATTCCCAGTACTGTACTCTGCGATCGACATTTGGTTCTAAATTTTTGACAAGGGTGCTCACCCTTTCTAGAGAGAGATGGATCTTGGGCTACCTGATGAGAGGGCGGAGGGCCCTTGACTTCCAAGGTTTTAGTAGCCTCTTTCATGTGCCCCCAATTGATCTTGGCACTAGAGGAAAGGTTGTCTGATCTGGACATAGGACTGGGTGACCTAAAGGGTTGCCCCAAGGCACTCACCTGTTCATTGATTGTCACTCCCTCTATTGGTGGAATTTGTGTAGTCCCCTTATTTCTGTTTTGATTTTCAAAGAAGGATGGCAAAGTGGAACTCCAAATCTGAGACTGAACTACCCAGGCTCGATTATAAAGTTATGCGAATGTGTGAAATTCGCTCAGCATGAGAATAGACCGAAGTTGTGGGGTAGCGTTATTGACTAGCATGGTGGTACCTTGAGATTCGGGGATTGCCACTTCCGCCCTAGAGGCCATTGCCCTCCACCTGTTGGCAAAGTACGTGAACTCCTCTTCGGGCTTCATCTTCTCCATCATAAGATCAAACAAGGTAGGAGGTATGGTTGTCATATAACTGAACTGAGTGATGAATTTTTTGGAGACCATATCAAAATTGATTAGGTCTGTGGCGGGCAAGGAAGAAAACCATCTTAAGGCCTCACCTTCTAAGGATTTCTGGAACAGATTGACAAGGAGGACTCTGTCGTAGAGCCATTGATGGGAATCCATGAGGAAACTTGACAGGTGATCATGAGGGTCAGATGTGCCATCATATTTCCTGTACTCGGGGGCTTTGAATCCTGGTGGAAAGTAGGCCGGTGGGAGCTTGCAATAACTCAAGAGGGAGTGCGGTTGTTTCAGGGTAAGTTCCTCGGCCATGAGCTTACGCACACAGGTTTCAACCTCACTTTTGTAAATGAATTCTTTCTGCTCTGGAGGAGGTGTAGTTGGAGAGACTGGAATCGGCATGACGGGTGGAACAACTGGAGTATGAATTGGCTGGTTGATGCGGGTCTGAGCTCTGTTGGAAGATCCTTGGAGGTGAGTTCTCCGAAGAGTGGCATCTTGAGTTTTGCTATAGGAGGCCCACTGGATGAGTTGATCAGGGGTGTACCATGATAACACGGCAGTAAGTTCCGGATCCTCTCTCGGGTTTTGGAAGTTTCTGTTGGAGATTACAGGGTCACTTTCTGAAGAGGAAGATTCATCCAAGTATCTTGCCTTAAGTTCCTTTCTAGGTGTTTGGAACATGCCCACAAATGTTGGTTGTGGATCCTCTTCAATCTCAAACAGAGGGTTGTGTGTGACATTGTTACCAAACTCATACATGTCACCATACACAGTGTTAACGTACATTTGGTTCATTATGAAATACAAATCCTAAGAGATTTTATATTTCACTTGGAAGGTTAACTATGTATTATGAGAGTCGGTTTCTAATAAATCAAGTTCAAACCCTTAACGATCCTGGAATTTTTCTTTCAAAACATGTTCCACCAAGGTTTAATTAGGTGTCTTTAAATTTTGAAATGATTCTCTCAGTGACACCTATAGGTGGATAATTGTGAACAGAAAGTCTCAATTAATTCCTCACACAACACCCGAGATCCTATTAGGTAGTTTAGGTACAACCTGCGGGAGACTGACGGAGAGGAGACTGACGAAGGTTCCCAACAGAATAAGACTAGTCGCACCCGAGTGGGAATCCTCAGGTGGAGAGTCAGATCCTGCGGGAGAGGTGACTAGAGATGTAATGCCGGCTCTTCCTTAAAAACCCCTGCGGATAGCACCTTTGAATCAACCCACAATCCAGCAGACAGAAAAGAAAAGAAAAGACAAGAGAACAGTAAACAAAAAAGGCAAACTAGAATGCAACAATTTAATCAGAAATATAAAAAAGGACCAAAAAAAATCAGGCACCCAGAAAAGGTCGGCGCCTGGACGACAGGCTACTTGGCCGTCCTAGAGCCTGGACGGCCAGGTAGTCGGCCGTCCAGCCTGGACGGCCAGACGCTTGGTCGTCCTGGGCTCGGGACGGCCAGGTGCTTGGCCATCCGGGCTGGGCTGGAGCGCCAGGCGCTTGGCCGTCCGGTCCACTGGACGGCCAGGTACTTGGCCGTCCGGTCTGGGCAGCCAAGCGCTTGGCCGTTCAGGACCCTAGGCGGCCAAGTACTTGGCCGTCCACAGGAGCTTTTGTATTTTAAGTTGTCTTACCTGCGCGGCGAGCAAGAGAGTGTCCCATCGTGATCGCCAAAGGGCTGTAGGCGCCCGGAACGACCCCCCGTCGCCGCTGCGGGCTTCCGACCGAGGGTCCCTCCGTTCGTCTTAGCACTGTGGCGATTTAAAGGGGGTTAGAAATAAAGGATGTGATCGCCAGGAGCATTACCTTACGGTCCTTGTGCTCCGCAGGATGGTGAGGATGTGATCGCGTTCTGTGGGAGCGGAAGATGGTGGTTTTCCCTTCTCTTTCTCCGGCCGGCCAGAGGAGGAGAGCTCGGTAGTCCGCGCGCAGGATCTGGTAAAAGCCCCTGAAAAGAAAAGACAAACAAAGAAAAGAAATAGCCCGATTAGAACTGTGACATGTAGGATCCGTTCATGCAAATATAAAAATTAACTAAAATTAGAGGGAGACGCACCGGATGGGTGTTTGGGAGGGAAGGTGACCATATGTTATGGCCACCCACCTCCCGATTTTTTGTTTGAAACCTCTGGGGGTAAATAGGGATTGCTAAGTCATTCTAGGATGTATGCATGCAGATAAGTACTCGTGTGTGAAAAGTGAAATGATGTGTTGAAGGTAAAAAAGAGTGAAAGAGGGAGGATGTTACGGCATGGATAGAAATTGGAAATGCAATGAAGTGAAAAAGGTGAAAAGTAAAGAGAAGGTTAGGAAGACAAGCCTATTTGGAGTGACGTTCCTCCTGAAACAGCCCTCTGACTCCTTGCCCGCTCAACCCCTCAAAGCCGACCCGCTCCGAGAAAGAGACTCCTTCTTAATCCCCCCTCCAACCCCCTTGCTCGAGGGAACCTGAGGGGTTTAAATAGATGAAGGAAAAAATATGAGAAAATAGGAGTCTAAATCCCCGTAAATCAACCTTCAGCCAATAGGAAGTGGTCAAGGGTCGGAGGTGGTGCGCGCGGCAGTCGCCGGAGTGGGGAGTGATCGGAGTAGTGGGGACGTGGGCGGCGAGTAGAGGAGATCGTGGGGAAGACGAGGTCAAGGTGGTAGTTGGGGGAGTGGACGGCCAACCAACTTGCCTTCTAATCCCGTAGTGGAAGGCGGCCCGGTTGGCCTTCGAAGTGGGTGGAAGGCAAAGGGTGGCCTTCGAAGGGGGGTGGAAGGCAGACTGGCTGGCCTTCCACGAAAAGGTGGTGAAAAGTGAAAAAGGTGGCCAAAAGGTGGAAGGCAAGGTGGTTGGCCTTCCAAGGAGGTAGAAGGCAAGGGGTGGCCTTCGAAGGGGGTGGAAGGCGGACTGGCTGACCTTCCACGAAAAGATGGTGAAAAGTGAAAAAGGTGGCCAAAAGGTGGAAGGCAAGGTGGCTGGCCTTCCAAGGGGGTAGAAGGTAAGGGGTGGCCTTCGAAGTTGGTGGAAGGCGGACTGGCGGGCCTTCCACGAAAAGGTTGGCTAGAGTCGGGATTTGGTTAATGGGCTTGGTTGTTAGTGGGCTGGAATGGCTAAATGAGGGAATTGTAGTGGTAAAGGGCTAACGATGGAGGGGACTCATGACCAAAAAGGTGGTCCAAAATCAGTGTCTACAATACCGAGGTACGGGCGCCAGATCACCTGCATATAGGTTAGATGCACTCATATAAATGACTTGCATTTAATAAGGGAAAGATCACATTTAATTGAACAAGTTAAGAACTTACCAGGAGCTCCGGGTAATCAAGGAACTGACGGCGGAGGGCCGTCAGCTGGTGGTGCTGTGGCGCTGTATTCACGATCGGCTGCCAGCGGCAGGCCAATGGGACAGTGCCCGGTCGCACGATCCTCGCTCTGCCGAGCGGGAAATAATGGTAGCTCCATACCTGCATACATGGACATATAGGTTAGTAAAGCATCATATCACATTGCATTGCATAAACAAATAATAAAATGACTTAATACCTGGAGGAATGGCGAAAAGCCACTGACAGTCGTCTCGCGGTCCGGCATGACCGCGGAAAGATCAGCACCCCAGGCATACTCTCCTAAACTGTCTAAATCATCTAACAAATACAAAAATCTATAGTGGATATAGTCGCCCTTCGTACCGAAGAGCAACCGACCGAAGAAAAAGACCAAAAAGACTCTCAACTGCCTATCTACCTCCTCCCCCTGACTTAGGTCTCTACAATATACAAGGGAGGATGACTCAGTTAATCTATCCCTAAACTCTGCACGGGACTCATCAGATCGCCGCCGGGGCTCATCTAATCCTAGGGCAGCCTCTACCTCTACCCTAGGAACCATCCTAGACTCCCTGCCTAGGCTGGATACCTCTATACCTAATAGGGCCTCCGCCATCCCTCGGTAATCGAGGTAAGTCACCCCGCTCACCGGTCGGCCCTCTACCCTGAGGCCAGTGATCCTGGCCACATCTTCTAGGGTGGGGATCATATGTCCCCACGGCATTAGGAAAGCCCGGCTTTCCGCATGCCACCTCTCCCGCAGCGCCTGCAGGAGGACTAGATCGAGCCAAAATGGCTCGATATCTAAAACCTCGCCGAACCCCATCCGGCGCAGGCGCGCCTTCTGGAAGTCCGGGAGTCCCCTATAGGCACCTATAGCTAAGTCCCAGGAAATCCTCACGCTCATAGTTCCCTGCATTTGAAAACAAAGAACTGCATCAGTTAATGAACATAAAAACATATCAAAATGTTTCTTAATTGAAAGGCGTCGAATCCCATGGACGGCTATTGAAAGGCGTCCATAAGTCCTGACGCAATTTGGAGCTATTTTCTGTTCATCTAAAATTCAAAATTTTGCCTGAATGGCGTCGAACCAGGGCGACGCCGTTTGAATGGCGTCACCTGATCTGGACGCCTTTCAAAACCCAATTCCGGGTTCTTGAGGAACCCCTTTCTTCCCCCCTATTCCACTCCATTCCAAACATATAAGAAAACTTACCAGGTGGGAGGCTTCCTCCTCTTCTTCTCCTCCCTCAGCTGCCGCCGATGGGGGAATTTCTTCCTCTAAAATGGCCGCCTCCTCCTCCAAGGCCATGGCTTCCTCGGGGCGAGCCGCCTCGCGCTCCTCCCTCCTCACCACCCGCACGGTGCGGCGGCGTTTCCCCCTCGATCCTTCGCCGGGTTCCATGGTCAAAAGAGAGAGTTTTGAGAAGAGAGAGAAACGGAGGTTGCCGGAGATGGATCGCCAGAGAGCTTGAAGAGAGAGAAGGTTTAGGTGAAAGTGAGGAAGAAATGGGGGCCTTCGCGAGTCTGTAAACAGAAGCTTGAAAGGCGTCGTGGTACAGCGACGCGTTTTAGGGCGCATAAACAGAGGCGGCAAGGCCAACTGTTGGAAATTTAGTGAAAGGCGTCCACACATGGCGACGCGTTTCAGGTTACCGCCAATTATGGTCAGAACCGTATAAGGCATGATTATTAAAGGCGTCTACAGGTCAAGACGCGTTTCAGAGGATTAATCACGGAATTGATGGCAGAATTCTGGAAGAAGTAGGAGAGAGAGTTGAAAGGCGTCTTGGATGGAAGACGCAATTTAAGATTAATTCGGCATTTTGTTAATGATTAATTTTTGGAAATTGAATTATATTTGAAAGGCGTCTTTCTGAGTGGATGCGTTTTGCATTAAGTAAACCCGAACTGTCAGATTTTAAGGAAAAATCCAGTTTTCGTTAAGGGAAAAATCATGGACATATCACAGGAAGTTAAGGAAAGATTTCAAGGCATGAAAAATAATTCTTTATTCAATGAAATCCTTTATTACATCAGGAAAAGAAAAAGAAAAGGGAACATTTAAGGGAGAAGTTCATGAAGTGCTTGATAGTATGGAAATTTCAATCCTCTATCTCTATTTTTAGAGGACTTTACACGATAACTAAAGCCAAGGTTCCACAAAGTTGAAATAAGTTATGTGGCTTCATAGTCCTCATCGGATTCCAAAGATCGCCTCTTGATCGGAAATGTACGAGAGAACTCAGGGAATTCATTGCGAGGCAAGTTGAGTTGAGGGAAGCATCGATGAGGGTTGTACAACACAAGCTCAGTAGCCCCAATCAACTTAAGTTCCGTTCCCGCTGCACGGCGCACTCTAATTAGTTTTCCAACAAGGGCCAGCGGAGAAAAGTCGAACATGTTGGACGACATGTATCTCAGATATTCCCTCCAGTCGGCTCGGGTCTTGAGTTTTGATACTTTGTTGACCATCCGCTCGTTGAACTTCACAATGTTGGAGATGCAATGGATCGGGCTGTTCAAGTAGATTTGAGACGGTCTTGATGACATCTTCGTGCAGTACTCAAATTTGAAGTGTAGCTCGACCCACAAAGCGAAGAGTAATATGCACCCGTAAGGAGGTCGACCCGTGGACGCCGCAGAGAGCCCACTGTAAAGGTAAGCCAAGATCGCAGTGCTAATAGATTTTCCTTCGAAGATCGCGCAGATAGCACTGACCTGATCATCTTCCAAGATGTTGTCTTGCGCAGGAAAGAACAGAGCTCCGGCAAGGCACGTGACGAAAGCTTTCGTCACATCCTCAGCTTCATCCTCCCTTAGATCATCGATCTCATACAAAGTCCATTCAGCGAACTTTGCAAGGTTGATCTCTCTATTGGTAAGGCATCCTTTAGCTTCTGAGGGATCTTTCATAATTGACGTCAAAAGTTGTTGACCGGTGATCCTTTCTCTTGTCAAAGCCATCTTGTCTTTGGTCTTTGGAAGACCTAATAGGAGCTCCGCCTCCTCTAAAAGGATAGTGCACTCGAAGTCTGGAAAAAGAAGGTGTGAGTTTGAGGATGCCACTGTTCAATCAAGGCACCCATGGCCGTCCAATCCACGTTCGTTGTAGTGCTTGGCATGCACTACCAATCCTTGAAGATTCCACTTCGAGATGAAGGCTTGCATAGAAAGTTTAAGACTCTTAGAGAGTTTGCGAATCCAAGGGAGAGAAGTGAATCTCCTTGAGCCGGAAAACATGGGATATGTCTGAAAAAATAAAGAAAGCATCAATTGAAGAATATGGAAAACTTGAAGAACATGAAGAACATGGAGAAAAAAAAAAAAAGAAGAATTGAAGGAAAACTAATTCAACTTACTTGGAAGTTGGGATCCCTTCCAATAAGGTGATTCTCCACGTCGGAGATCTTCTCCAGCGACCTTTTCATCCTTTTGTTTGAAGAACTCATCCTATTCCCGGATTTCTTCCTTCTTGAAGCTTGAAAAACTTGAAAACCTTAGAAAACCCTTAAACCTTGAAGAAAAACTCAACCTTGGATCTCTAGATTGTGGTAGGATTGCTTGGAAACAAGTTAATAATGTTTATATAGAGGAAATTGCGATCATAAGAAGACTTTTCCGGATTGGAAAAGGGACGAGCATTGGAAGAGTTGGAATCCGATTTGGAATCAGCCAGAAACTGTTTCTGGGACTGAAAAGGCGTCGTGGGACACCGCCGCATTTTAGAAGGTTAAAGGGCGTCGGCGCGACACGACGCGTTTCAAGTTTTCTGTCATTTCCCGAAATTCCATATTTTGATGCTTAATTAAACGCTTGTTTGAAGTTACTGATGAATTTTTGAGTGCAGGAAGATTAAAGAAAACCAAAATGAAGCTGGAAATATCGAGAAGATCCCACTATGGGAGTTTATAAGTCCCGACCGTGGCTAAAAAGACGGTTATTTCTACCCCATTATTATTTAATGTAAATCATTTGCATTACTATATGTTAAGTATTTATTAGAGCATGTCAAAGACCTTGTGGTTTTGATGAAACTGGAATTTGAGTTCCCTTACAACAAAAAAACAGTGATAATTCCAGAGAATTCTTAATCGCATGGATAGGCCGTTGGATTGTTAATTAGTAGGGATGATAGTTCCACTTTTGTGAAATAGTGCGTGGATAAACGAGCTTCGGCTTAGCACTGAATTATAAGAATTTGTATCTTGACTCATTAATGACAATTTGATAATATTATCCTTAATTAATTTATATTTTATTTAACTTTATATTTTTCTTTTAGCCCAGTATGCATCATATAGGATTTTGAAATCACTGTGATAAGAATTAATTACTGATTAAGTTTCAGACCATTAAATCAAATAATTCAAACATGATATGAAATATTCCATTCCGAATTGAGTATCTTGATTATCTTTAAGGTTCGCTTGAAGATATCCTTGGAATTCTATCCTTTCTTGAACTCTTTGTCCAATATTTCTTGTTTTCTTTTAAGATCCATCATGGCTGCAGCACGTCCACATTGGCTGGCAAACGCTCCCCATAATGAAACCTATAGTGTCTACGACCTGGGGTACTTCCCACTCTGTCGAGGTTGATCGACTTTATTTTATTTTCCTTGTCTACCTCATCCAGACAGGATTGATTCCATTGATCTCCTTGAACTATCTTCATCGATGATTTTGAGAAAAATTTCAATCATGTGATGTTGAGAGCGTGTCTCATCACACCTTGGCATCACCTTTTCAGTACATTCCATTCCATTGATCTCCTTGGCAAAGACGATGCCAATGTGAGGCAGCTGTAGACACGCTAATTTTGACATCATTTCGAGTAAATTTCATATCATATAATAATGCCTCAGAATGGTCTGATATTTAATCATTGGTTAATTTTTATCGATTTTTTTTAAGTTAATTATCTAAATAGTGTTAGGTCAGACAAATATGATTTAAGTTAATTAATTAAATTGATTTTAACTCAAATTTCAGTAAAAATATGAAGAAGTCTAAAAGACGTCGACTTGTGTAGACGCCATTTAGACTTTATTCTTATTTTAACGTTTAAATTTGAATTTTAATCAGTAGATTAATTAGCTCAAAGACGTCTGCATGACACGACGCCATTTAGGTTTCCTAAGTTGTTTCTACTTCTCTTATGCATGTTTATCCTTATCTTAATTAGTCTAAAAGGCGTCTTTAAGTGGCGACGCGTTTCATCTAATTACAGATAAAGATAAAATTTTCCCGGATGTTTATCCTTATCTTAATCAATCTGAAAGGCGTCTTCCATAGGCGACGCGTTTTAGATAATTACAGATAAAAATGAATTAATCTGTATTTATCCGTTAGTTAAGCTGGATAAATCTCAATATTTCTTCATGTAAATTCGCGGATACAAAGAAGTCTATAAATACCTCGCCCCTTGAGTGAGTAAAAAAGAGAGGGTGATATTGAGTAATTATTTTGATGGTGATTGGAGCGAAGAAGCTTGAAGACGCCCAAACGCTGAAGTGTTGTTATCGCCAGGAGTCGGCATCCTTCTTCATCCGTCCAAGATCCATTGAAGACCAAGGCTTCCAGGGGCCATCCAGCATTAACTTTCAATCATTTCTGCATATTTTTCACATTTTCACTCCATTAATTTTACATTCTTTATCACATCACTCCATGCAACACACACAACATTAGCATCATTTTGAAAACCTATTTGTTAAAGGGGTTTAAAAGACCATCCCAACAAGTGAGTTTTTCTGTTTAGTTGCATGTTTAAAATTTTCTCTGGAATGGATACTACTTCTTCCTAAGTTCTCATCATTGTTCTTCATTTCTTTCTATTTCTTGCAAAGTGTACAAAGGAGAATCAAAGGGAGGGAACCAACAGCAAACAACAAGGAATTTGGACGATCCTCAAAACTCAACAGCAACCAAAGCAAGAACAGAGACAAGAAAGGGCTCTCTTTCTTCAGTCGGCTGAAGGAGGGGAACCAAGAGCTCAATATCTCCCACATCCAAACAAATAGGCGATCAAATCTTCTTTTGAAACTTTTTAGTCAAAAGTTTCTGGCGATCACATCACTTAGTTTCTTTTTAATAGGTTCATTTTGCACCTAAACAACATAGTTTATCTATGATAATCACACACTCATTTTAAGCACTCACAACTAGTTTCCGAATTAAGTCACTAATGGGTTTATTGGACTTATTTTGACTTAACTAATGACTTATCCATTCTAAATCTATTATTATGTTATTAAATAAATATTAAATATATTTAAATCATTTTAAGCTATTAATTGATTTAATTAGACTTATTTAAATCTAATTAGGCTTAATTAACCTTGACCCATTAATAAATTAATGGACTTGAGATCTAGGATATTACAATCGAGGAGTCAAACGAGGGTTTCATGGCATGGATGACCCGATCAACTGTAGGTACGCACTGGTATGACGAGGAAAAGAAGGAAGAAGCAGACTTGGATCTAAGAGGTTCCTATTTTCTTCTTAGGAGGATGCTACTAATCACAAAGGGTGACGACATCCACTACCGCTTCTTAGAGATACTAGCAGACCTCGACCATATTGGAGAGTACGCCTAGGGTGCAGCACTCTTGGCCCACCTGTTCGCGGATCTAGCCATTGTCATTCTCGCCTGGGGTGCAGCACCGTATGCATGAATGTCATTGTCACTTTCATGATTATTGATTTTATGAAATAAATGTCATGTCCTAAGCACATGCTCTAATTATAAATCTAGAGTTACTACTACATTCCCCTTGGACGGGCTCGTGAGGTACCCCGATTGCAATACCATTAGCCCGTTGTTAGTGGCCAGCGGTGGACATAGCCCCCCATCACTATCATATCACGGCCCTTCATCGCTAGTTCCTGGACTACCCGGAGCTCTTGGTAACCTGATGCATGCCCTACTTATGATTCCTTGACTTAAATGCAAATCCTTTTTGATGCAACTAACATGATGCATGGGAACTACATGTTATCTAGCATCCATACCTGGACATGAATGTGAATGACCAGCCTTGAGTAATAGCCGGCCAAGGACGTTTTGGGCGAGAGATGTAGGTCCATTGTATAAACGAGAACAAGCCCATGTGCCTGCGGTTCGTGATGAGGACATTAGGTCTCCCCCAAGAGTAGATTGGCAACGCAGTGCCAGAGAAGGTGGGGTGGAGAATGAGGGGCAAGGAGACCTGCACAGACTAGTGGGTGAAGTTTGTAGACCAGTACCAAGACTAGGTCCAAGAGGGCACGGTAGTGGAGACCCATGTACAGAGTAGCGAGGCGTATCTTCAACAGTAATGAGTCCATTATGTAGAGTAGTTGTGCCAGCTCCTCCCACTTGATGTAAGTATCAACTTGAGTACTTTATGATTGATTTATGTAATGATGAATGACTAACTCTACGATGTATGACATGCAGGACGCCTGGGATGCTATGATCATCAACTTACGAGCCCTCCTGAGAGATACACATGCTTAGCTTAGACAGACCCAAGAGTCTCTAGATGCTTTGGTAAGTGATGAATGTCTTAACACTAAATGACCCGTAAACTAGGAACTTATCCACTGACAATTGTCTTTTGATCAGCCCGTACAGTAACGAGGACCTCTCAGGACACAACAAGGGCGTCTAGATCCAGTGCCACTCAAGTAAATCACAACCTCATCTCTTTCAATAGTTTAAATTCAATTCAATTCCATTCAATATGTTACTCACACATTCATTTATATGAACCATGATATATTTTGATTACCATGAGAAGGTTTCCCATATCGGTGGCAGAAACCAAAGAGGCCCTCCGCAAAGGTGAGGCAGAGGCGGAGGCATCGAGAGCTGAGCTAGGACAAGCTTGGGAGGAGGCAAGGTTGGCATACAAGGAGATTCTTCGTAGCGCCCCCTGGATCTAGGAGCTTAAGGAGGAGCTAGAGCGTCGGCCCACCGACGACCCCTCCCAGGACGTACTGAGGCTCCAACTTATGCTGGAGATGGAGAGGCTGGAGCGGGTCCACGAGAGGGACGAGTGTAAAGCAGAGCGGAAGACCTTTGAGGGGCAAATCATGTTCCTGCAAGTAGATTTGGTGGTTGCAAAGTGTAAGTCCGGGCGACTTGAGGAGCAATACGGGAGGGCTCGGGAGAGGACCTAGTAGATAAGACAGACCAATCTTTTCTCCATGGGCACGAGTATGATTGCAACATCCTCAAAGAATGCGTGAAATGTGGGAGACGAGGGACGACGAGCTGCCTCGCAGATATTGATGGGGCCTCCCTGACCACCTCAGCAGGGAGATGATCATGATGAGGGGGAGAGCTGGGGGGAGATGTGAAAAAAAATCAAAACAAAAAGATAGTTGTCAAGTTATGATCCAGTTTGAGGGTTATTTAGGCGAGATGTGCAGCAGCCTATTTTTCTTCCACCGTCAAGAGCGGGAAGGTTGTCGCTGCTCTGTGAAGCCAGCCTCACACGGTGTCCTCCACTTTAGGTGCCATGTGACTAGAGCCTTCGCCCCAGCCACTATGGCTCACTACTTAACTTGGAACGGGCAGGCCAGCAGGAAGCACAGCTCCCGACATACTTTCTCTGTCGTACTTTCTCTAATGAGAATTAGTGCTCTCTCCCTCAAATGCATTTTCTTAATTTGTCTATCCTTCCTCCTCCTTTCTCTATATCTTCCAATCCGATCTTCTCTTCATCCGTTCTCTCTAGCCGAAACCTTCCATACTTTGCCATTAATCTTAAACTCTTGACACATGTCTCATTTTCTCCATTTTGCACAAACCACTTGCGTCTTCACAGTGCTTGCCACTACTCTATGTGGTGCCGAAGGGGAGTTTAAATCAAACCCTCAACTTAAGATTTTCTACAAATGATTCGTTATTGTGTTCTCTATGAAATAGGATCCAAAATAAAGCTGCAGGAATTAAAATGCGAAGAAATTGCCGAAGGGGATTTTTTATTATTTTTTAGGATGTCCGATCGAAAATCCAATTACGTAGATATCTAAGACATATTGGGGGATTTGACTGTACCATCATGCGACCTAATATCCCCTAACGGTGAAGTAAGTTATTCTCCCTTTCGAATTACTTATCTTTGTACCTTTAAAACTTAAGATATTATTATTTTAAGTAGATCCAAACCAAATTTATTCCAAGCTGAAAATTAAAAAGAAAGAAAAAATATCCTTTAGTATTGAGGTTCCAATTTTGATCATGTGAGGATATGACCTTTTTATTAGAATTGTCAAATCAAATGAAGAGTTGGGGTATTCTCTCAGTTCATAAGAATATAAAAAGACTCCCTTGGCTCTATCATATCTATGTTAAAAAAAAGTTTCATGTAAATTTTCTTTTATAAGGAAACAAATGTATGAAATTATTTTCAAAAAAAGAATATTTTCAAATGTTTGTATTGTATATTTTGTTCTTTAGATATATTTTCAAAGAATATTGTATATGTGAAATGCTCTAAAATATTTCATACACGTAAAAGCCTTTAATTAGAAAATGCCTTAACACATGTTTTCATTTTGATAGGAAAACAAGAAGTCTGTTTTAATAATTCTTCGTAAAGAGAGAGATGCTCCTACTATCACGTGTCCTATTTTAATTTTGAAAAAACAAGAACTCTATTTAGTATTATAGTATAGATTAGAGTCTTTTTTTTTTTCTTCAGGGCATAATTGAAAGGTATTGCTGGATTTGGCGTAAAATATTTTAAAATATTATAATTTGTTTTGAGTACCAGAGAAGTCTTCATGTAATAGATCAGATAATTCATCGTTTTTACCTAGGTTATGTCTAAATCACTTATTTGGTGATATGTAAAACTCAAAATCAACGGAAAATTTTATTCGTTGGTTCCTCCTTTTTCTTGATTTTGGCATCTACGGGATAAAAGTGAATACTCATTTTCAAAAGAGATGAAAATATTTTCATGAACACCAAATAATGAATTTTATTTTCATTTTCTTTGTAAATGTATATCCTTAAACAATCATTTCTATCCGATTATATTTTATGTTAGTATCAAATATTATTAGTTTATGGTCTCGTGGAACTTATAATAATGGAAATGAGGTATGGACAATATTTGAAAGAAGGGGTACATCACAGACACACCCTACTTGACTCCTACTGCACTCTCTATAAGAATCTAGAGAGAAAAACTTTTAAAAAAGAATCCTCACATAAAGCTTTTTCAATTCCTACGATGGTTTCTTTTTTTTGAAAAACTCCCTCTTCTCTTTTGGGCTTATTTAATTCTCACCTCACCTGCACTTATAGGAGTCGAACTTTTCACATCGTTAAAACTGTAACTTCAACGACGAATGAGTGATGTAAGAAGGATGTCTATTTGGCATCCACATTCCACATTCCTTATAGCCAGCAAAACTCATCACTTGTGAGTATGGTTTAAATTTAATAATGGAATAAGTTTAGAATAAGGTCATTTATTTGGCTTATTAATTTGTCTGTCTTAGTTGCTTGAATCTGTTTTTCAGATAAGAATGACTTATCATGAAATAAATTAAAATAAATAAATAATTTATAAATTTATATTATTTATCAATACTTATTTTTACATACTTTTTAAATTTTAGCCAACGTTTATATCGTGGATTAAAATGATGTAAAAGAATCATCTTTTTCTGATACAGGGTTAAATAAAGAGTTGATCATACTATGTAATGTACGGTATATAACTATGTCACAATACCTAGTAAATTAGTATAACTAGACTTCACCATATTAAATATTACTTAGTATAACTATATTTAATTATAGTTAAGTTACATAACTATCTTACTTAGTATAAGTATATTTAACTAATATAAGTTTTTACTTAGTATAACTATATTTATATTAATTTTTACTTAATATACTATATATTATTATTAACATATTTAATTAGCTAATATATTTACTTAGTACAACTAAAATATAATTAAGTTAAATAATCATGTCACAACACTTAAAAGTTACAACGACTATATTTAACTTTACTAAATTATATTAGTTAGCTTAGTTAAGTAAATATATATTACTTACGTGCTTAATTACTATATTTATATAAGATATTTATATATTATCGACGGCTTAATATTAAGCTGTCACAAATACTTAACATTTGCAATAGTTACATTTTTAACGCTCGCTAATATTTTCCCACCTCTCCCTCTTGGGGAATAATTTACCCAAAAAGTAAGGAATATTTCTAGCTACCATCTAGAAAAAAAAGAAACCCAACTATCCTTTTCACATATTTGCAAAATATGTAAAAATCCTTTGGAGAAATAAAAGTACTACATATTTGCAAAATTGGTCTAGTATCCAAGGAATTCTAGACCTCAATTATTAATTCTCCTCGTCCGTGCAGGCCTCAGTGAATAAATGTGTTGGTCTTATTTAATCTTCTTGTTCTCAAATATCGTTCAACTATGGAGGAAGAATCTTTCCAGATTTGAACAAATGTGTCGGTCTCATCTAATCTTCTCGAACTAAAGGACACCGATCCGACCTGGCCGTGATCTTATGACCACAAGTAACACTTAATGCACTGAGGGTGCCATTTGCATTCAACGCTGTGGGTAAACAATTTTTTTTTTTTTTAATATTGTTAGGTAGGTTTGGAGGTGTCTTATATTTTCTTACAAGTCAATCTTCGATCGGACGATTTAAAAAAAAAAATTAAAAAATCAAATCTCAATAAATAATAAAAAATATCCTTAATGGGTTGAACCCAATAACTATTTTTAATTTTTAATTTTTTTTTTTAAAAAGTCTTATCGAAGATCGCCCTGTACAGACAAGTAGGACACCTCAGGATCCACTTCAGAAATTTTTAAAATATTTTTTTATTTACTCACTACACTGAGGGAGATTTCAAATGGCACCCTAGTGCAGCAAGTATTACGAGGTGTTTGCATTCTCAATAATTTCTCGAGAAGTAAAGAATCACGTGAATTTTTTTTTTCAAAAAATAGAATCACACGAAGTAGAATCACCGAAAACAGTTCGCGAGAGAGAGGTGGAGGCAATAAACTACGTGAAAAGGAAGAATATTTTGACAATCTGCAACTTATTTCCCCCAACTAACTTTTTCTCATGTTTGCGAAACTTTTAAAAGTTAGTTAAAAAAAGATTCTCCAAGAAACAAACACTCCCTTACTCTATATAACCACAGCTCACCGTCCCCTTCTTATAAGCCGAGCTCCACCTCACAACTTGCAAGCCACATCTATCGGTGCCCCCGTCATCTGTCCCTAGTGTGCCTGAGTCTGAGACCTAGATCGGCAGCCATACGTGGCGGCGGAACCCAAGATTAACCAGCTCCTCTTCCTCATGATCATCTTCTCCGCCATCCTCCCAACGTCATCTACCGCGGAGCACGTCTTGTACAGCTGTTGCCCTCTCTACACTGGGCGGTCACTACATAACCGCAACAACGTGCTCACTATGGAACCCTAGGGCGATATGGTTCTAAGCCTAGAGGATGTAGTCAGCATCACCGGACTAAGAGTGGAGGGATGAGTAGTGAGTGGTACCACTCATCCAAATTACCGCACACTCTTGACCAGGCGATTGGGGTTGGATGTGGCTGCCCCGGCGAGGGAGTACAAGTCCATGGCATAAGTTGGACGTGATGGACTACCTCGGACTGATTGACGCAAAACAGAGGATCAGTGTTGCATCCTTAATCCGATTCAGTCATTCAGACTCACTTCATATTTAAGTTATGTAACTACGGAACTAAATAACATATAAATCGAAGATGAATGATGAGAGACAAATAACCAAGTAATAAACATACTATTTACCATTATTAAATCTAAATATTCTATTATATTGTCAGAATCAGGATCCTCAAATTTCATCAGACATGCAGCGGAAATAAAAATCTCTCAACTCACTAAAGAAATATAGAAGTACATTTACTCTCTCAAGTACGTACTACATCAAATCTAAGAAAATAGAAAATGTAATCTTAGATAATCTTCAAATGAGTCAGAATCTAATTCCTTAAGCAAAGTTCTATCCATCAGCTAACTCTTCCTCCTCAGTCTCTGAAAATGTTAGGAGGATTTATGAGTACAACCACTCAGTAGACAAATCAAACTCAATAAATACTAATAATATAATAATTAAAAATAGATAATATCAAAATATACATACGATTCATAATTCTACATATAACTCAAATTAGATTACGATACAAAATATGGTCAAATATAAATTACTAAATCACATATGTTTTCTAATAGAAAAAATAAATTGAACTAATATATAGTATATAAGGTATGATCAGATTCTGATTTAACTGAACAAGTCTACTAGTCATGATCAAAATATATCACATATCAAATTGAACATATCGAATTGAACATATAGTAAATTTGTCATGGCATGATAGCTTACCAAATTGAAGTTCATATTGTTAGGAGTCGAACAAATAAATATCAAAGCATATGGACAAGTATGTCAAGATCATGGCACATGCATAACAGGGGAGTCTATAGTCCCACTACGGATAATTGCGAACAAAACACAATCATCGGAATTTTTTCGTTGTCCACGGGCAGAACTCATCTACGGACGCTTATAAAATGAGCCACAATCTCCTTAAGACGACAATGTCTAAACATATATCAAACAAATATAATACAAATGTATTTTCAAAGATTTCATAACAATCATAGATCTATAAATTAATTTAACAAAATGATACTTATATATAAGAGTAAAAATATATACTTTTATATACAAAATAGTCACTTAAAGATTCAACATGGTCATATAGAAGGATAATCAGAGTAAAACTAATCAAAATAGGTTGCTGGATAGAAGTGTATGCTATTAAAATTTTCTCATATTTTTCGAACGAAGAATTATAATTTTCGGATAATAAAACGAATTTTTAGAAACGAAAATTGAACAAATAAGGCAGAAAATAGTAAACAGATTTATAAAATTATCAAACTTAATGAACATGTCCAAGAGATCCAAAGAATCATAAATACACATTTTCATGTAATTCCAACATAAATAGAATGTTTTAAAGCATCAAACGACATATAAATAAGTTAAGTCAAATTAGGCCAATCGAATAAATAACAGAATAATAGACACATAAAATCTAAAATTTATGAAATTTTATCAGAAGGTATAATAGATTGAAATCAAAGTGTGTTCAAAATTTCAAGTCAATCGGCTAAGGAACAAAAGAGTTATGATCAATTTAAGTTCTAACCGAAAATTTATCACAACTTCTGTAAACCATAGATATAGGTGCTGAAAAACGTAGCTATTAGTCATGAATTTCCAGAATATAGGATTTTGCGAATTTTATCAAAAATGCATATATCAAAGTGGAATATAAAATCATTGATTGAAAGATTATAGTTCTAGAAAATATGTTTGATCACTTTTGAAAATCAAAACAAAGTTTTCATATTACTACAAAATATCATTCAATGGGTTATTATCACCTACCTCAAGAATACAAAGAACACTCCCCTCTAATGCCTTTTAATCACCTTCTAACACTTCAAATTTGATTTTCTTGTTATCTAAGACTTCTCCCACAATTTCTAAACCTCAAAGAATAACAATTCATCCATTAGAATCAATTTCCAAAAAGAATTAAATAAAAATACTTCTCTTTCTCACGAAGAACACTACGTTCTTACCTCTTATCTTAAGGCTGCATAGAGGAGGCCTTATACACGACCCCAAGGCCTCATATATACTATTTTAGCTTCAAATTAAGCCTCTAAAATTACTAAGTCGCACTCAAACCATAGTTTCCTTAACCAACAAGTTAAAGTGTTCCGATTCAAACTAGGAACTCAAATATTCGTGCAGAATAGGTTTCTTTCTATAAACCACCTCCGATTCGATCCATTAAATGTCTAAATTAACTCTTGGTCATTTGACAAAGTGTTAGTATTTTATACCCGCTTTCCAACCGTATACGCCATATCATTTTGGGATTTTTTTGCGCTAAGTTATTACGTTCGCAATACAACATTTTTTCACAGTTATCAAACCTGAAAATTTGACCAAGTATTCAAAACTAACTAGTTTCCGAATTAAGTCACTAATGGGTTTATTGGACTTATTTTGACTTAACTAATGACTTATCCATTCTAAATATATTATTATATTATTAAATAAAAATTAAATATATTTAAAACATTTTAGTCTATTAATTGATTTAATTAGACTTATTTAAATCTAATTAGGCTTAATTAACTTTGACCCATTAATAAATTAATAGACTTGAGATCTAGGATATTACAATCGAGGAGTCAAACGAGGGTTTCATGGCATGGATGACCCGATCAACTGTAGGTACGCACTGTTATGACGAGGAAAAGAAGGAAGAAGCAGACTTGGATATAAGAGGTTCCTATTTTCTTCTTAGGAGGATGCTACTAATCACAAAGGGCGACGACATCCACTACCGCTTCTTAGAGATACTAGCAGACCTCGACCATATTGGAGAGTACGCCTAGGGTGCAACACTCTTGGCCCACCTGTTCGCGGATCTAGCAATTGTCATTCTCGCCTGGGGTGCAGCACCGTATGCATGAATGTCATTGTCACTTTCATGATTATTGATTTTATGAAATAAATGTCATGTCCTAAGCACATGCTCTAATTATAAATCTAGAGTTACTACTACATTTCCCTTGGATGGGCTCGTGAGGTACCCCGATTGCAATACCATTAGCCAGCGGTGGACATAGCCCCCCATCACTATCATATCACAGCCCTTCATCGCTAGTTCCTACACTACCCGGAGCTCTTGGTACCCTGATGCATGCCCTACTTATGATTCCTTGACTTAAATGCAAATCTTTTTTGATGCAACTAACATGATGCACGGGAACTACATGTTATCTAGCATCCATACCTGGACATGAATGTGAACGACCAGCCTTGAGTAATAGCCGGCCAAGGACGTTTTGGGCAAGAGATGTAGGTCCATTGTATAAACGAGAACGAGCCCATGTGCCTGCGGTTGGTGATGAGGACATTAGGTCTCCCCCAAGAGTAGATTGGCAACGCAGTGCTAGAGAAGGTGGGGTGGAGAATGAGGGGCAAGCAGACCTGCACAGACTAGTGGGTGAAGTTTGTAGACCAGTACCAAGACTAGGTCCAAGATGGCACGGTAGTGGAGACCCATGTACAGAGTACCGAGGCGTATCTTCAACAGTAATGAGTCCATTACGCAGAGTAGTTATGCCAGCTCCTCCCACTTGATGTAAGTATCAACTTGAGTACTTTATGATTGATTTATGTAATGATGAATGACTAACTCTACGATGTATGACATGCAGGACGCCTGGGATGCTATGATCATCAACTTACGAGCCCTCCTGAGAGATACAAAGGCTTAGCTTAGACAGACCCAAGAGTCTCTAGATGCTTTGGTAAGTTAATTATCTATATATTTACCTGTATATATTAAACTTAGTTAACTTTTGTTGAATACTTATATTTACTTAATACTTGCATAATATATATTTAAGTGTATTATTTAAACTAATTAGCTAATATATTTAGCTAATATCCTTACTTAAGTATATTTAACTATATTTTATTATATAGTTACTTGGTATAACTATATTTGTATTAATATATTTAACTTATATAATGTATTGTTATATGGTTAAATAGTTAAGTATATTAGTCAACTATATACTTCACTGTACTAGTTAAATACTTATATATACTTAACTGCATATTTAGTAATAATTTAAGTTATGTATATTAGTTAACTATATGCTCCTATCTAGTTGAACACTTATGTACACCTAATACTTGAATAATAAATTTATTAGTTAGGATTATTAGTTACACTCTAATCATATTACTTAAATATTTATGTACACTAAATTTAACTATGCTTTAAATGTGCTATATAACTATTCTTATACTCATATATTTAATTAACTTTAAATATACGAAATATGCTTTGTTAAATATAATTAACTATGTTATGCTTATCTAAATATATTTAATTATTATGTAATGGTTAGATTAGTTAAGCACCTTTTTTAACTAATTTTAATTTTTAGTCAAAAAACATTGAAAACTAAAATTGAAGATTTTACAATTAGAAATTTTATTTTAATAGATTTTAAAATTGATTGATTTCAAAACCTAGATTTTATATTATTTTGGAACGCATCAAAAGCCCTTAGTGGGGGGGGGGTGCGTTACATTAGAAAAATTTTCTAGGAATTCCTTTCCCGAAAAGTGTAAAGAACACGAGAAGTAGATTATGATGAAGTAAACTCATATATTTACAAATTTTCAGGAAAATTGCACCTAAATATATAGAATCACGCTTTTGCAGATGTGTATCTTCTTCTCACGATCTCGTCCAAGACAATAGAATAAGAGTAAAAAACGAATTATTTTACTTGTATGGCGTGGTGCACACATTGTGCTATGAGGCCTTCAGTTCGTATAGTCCTCAGCTCATCCTGAGCCAACGAAAGAGTTGGCAGACGAATAATGTTGGGTCCATTATGAGTTTTGCCTGACCCACTCCACTTACAACCCTACCCTTGAGTACACGAACCGGTAAGATAATCAAGCCGTAAGATTATACGTTAACACATCTACCACCATTACACCTACTTAACCTCTAATTATTTTTCCCATTATTAAATGGAACCAAAACAAAGGTTGTCTCGACATACTCTCTCTCTCTCTTTCTCAATCGTACTTTCTCTAATGAAAATTAGTGCTCTCTTCCTCAAATGCATTTTCTTAATTTGTCTATCCTTCCTCCTCCTTTCTCTATATCTTCCAATCCGATCTTCTCTTCATCCGTTCTCTCTAGCCGAAACCTTCCATACTTTGTCATTAATCTTAAACTCTTGACACATGTCTCATTTTCTCCATTTTGCACAAACCACTTGCGTCTTCACAGTGCTTGCCACTACTCTATGTGGTGCCGAAGGGGAGTTTAAATCAAATCCTCAACTTAAGATTTTCTACAAATGATTCGCTATTGTGTTCTCTCTGAAATAGGATCCAAAATAAAGCTGCAGGAATTAAAATGCGAAGAAATTGTGGTACATAATGGTCGTCATTACTCATTCCTTAACTACTGTTAAAGGAGATCCTTTGCTACTGCCGATCAGTTGAAATGTTAGAATTCATAACTCGGATCAAGTTGCAGAAACTAGTGCAAGAATAGGCTCATTCCTTCACTATTGGTAAAGAGGATCCTTTTGCTACTGCCTATCAGTTGAAATGTTAGAATTCATAACTCAGATCAAGTTGCAGAAACTAGTGCAAGAATAGGCTCATTCCTTCACTATTGGTAAAGAGGATCCTTTTTCTACTGCCTATCAGTTCAATTGTTAGAATTCATAACTCGGATCAGGTTGCAGAAACTAGTGTAAGAATAGGGAAAAAACAAAAAGATGGTTGTCCAGTTATGATCCAGTTTGAGGGTTATTTAGGCGAGATGTGCAGCAGCTTGTTATCCTTCCACCGTCAAGAGCGGGAGGTTGTCGCTGCTCTGTGAAGCCAGCCTCATGCGGTGCCCTCCACTTTAGGTGCCATGTGACTAGGGCCTTCGCCCCAGCCACCATGGCTCAAGTTGGAGAAACTAGTGCAAGAATAGGCTCATTCCTTCACTACTGATCAAGTTGCAGAAACCAGTGCAAGAATAGGGAAAAACCAAAAAGATGGTTGTCCAGTTATGATCCAGTTTGAGGGTTATTTAGGCGAGATGTGCAGCAGCCTGTTATCCTTCCACCGTCAAGAGCGGGAGGTTGTCGGTGCTCTGTGAAGCCAGCCTCACGCGGTGCCCTCCACTTTAGGTGCTATGTGACTAGGGCCCTCGCCCCAGCCACCATGGCTCACTACCTGACTTGGAATGGGCAGACGAGCAAGTTGCAGAAACTAGTGCAAGAATAGGCTCATTCCTTCACTATTGGTAAAGAGGATCCTTTTGCTACTGCCTATCAGTTGAAATGTTAGAATTCATAACTCAGATCAAGTTGCAGAAACTAGTGCAAGAATAGGCTCATTCCTTCACTACTGATCAAGTTGCATAAACCAGTGCAAGAATAGGGAAAAACCAAAAAGATGGTTGTCCAGTTTGAGGGTTATTTAGGCGAGATGTGCAGCAGCCTGTTATCCTTCCACCGTCAAGAGCGGGAGGTTGTCGCTGCTCTGTGAAGCCAGCCTCACGCGGTGCCCTCCACTTTAGGTGCCATGTGACTAGGGCCTTCGCCCCAGTCACCATGGCTCACTACCTGACTTGTAATGGGCAGACCAGCAGGAAGCACAGTAGATTTGGTGGTTGCAAAGTGTAAGTCCGGGCGACTTGAGGAGCAATATGGGAGGGCTCGGGAGAGGACCCCGTAGATGGGATAGAGCAATCTTTTCTCCATGGGCACGAGTATGATTGCAACATCCTCAAAGAATGCATGAAATGTGGGAGACGAGGGACGACGAGCTGCCTCGCAGATATTGATGGGGCCTCCCTGACCACCTCAGCAGGGAGATGATCATGATGAGGGGGAGAGCTGGGGCGAGATATGAAAAAAAATAAAAACAAAAAGATGGTTGTCTAGTTATGATCCAGTTTGAGGGTTATTTAGGCGAGATGTGCAACAGCCTGTTATCCTTCCACCGTCAAGAGCGGGAGGTTGTCGCTGCTCTGTGAAGCCAACCTCACGCGGTGCCCCCGCCCCAGCCACCATGGCTCACTACCTGACTTGGAATGGGCAGACCAGCAGGAAGCACAGTAGATTTGGTGGTTGCAAAGTGTAAGTCCGGGCGACTTGAGGAGCAATACGGGAGGGCTCGGGAGAGGACCCAGTAGATGGGACAGACCAGTCTTTTCTCCATGGGCACGAGTATGATTGCAACATCCTCAAAGAATGCATGAAATGTGGGAGACGAGGGACGACGAGCTGCCTCGTAGATATTGATGGGGCCTCCCTGACCACCTCAGCAGGGAGATGATCATGATGAGGGGGAGAGCTGGGGCGAGATGTGAAAAAAAAAAACAAACAAAAAGATGGTTGTCTAGTTATGATCCAGTTTGAGGGTTATTTAGGCGAGATGTGCAACAGCCTGTTATCCTTCCACCGTCAAGAGCGGGAGGTTGTCGCTGCTCTGTGGAGCCAGCCTCACGCGGTGCCCTCCACTTTAGGTGCCATGTGACTAGGGCCTTCGCCCCAGCCACCATGGCTCACTACCTGACTTGGAATGGGCAGACCAGCAGGAAGCACAGCTCACCCCCACCCATCAAGCTGAGACCCAATGTCCAACCATCTTAATGCCCCCACGTGAGTTACAAGCTCGCGCAACCAAGCTCGGCGAGCTTGGTGTAAGTCCGGGCGACTTGAGGAGCAATACGGGAGGGCTCGGGAGAGGACCCGGTAGATGGGACAGACCAGTCTTTTCTCCATGGGCACGAGTATGATTGCAACATCCTCAGAGAATGCGTGAAATGTGGGAGACGAGGGACGACGAGCTGCCTCCCAGATATTGATGGGGCCTCCCTGACCACCTCAGCAGGGAGATGATCATGATGAGGGGGAGAGCTGGGGCGAGATGTAACGACCCGCCATCCTATGACCGGAGACCCGGTCACTAAATGGATGTCGGCCCATTAACTGCAGGTTCACACCCGGATCTCACACAACACATCTGGAGGAGTAAGTGCTAAACAAGGCTAAGTATAACAATCGCACGGACAACAAAGGTAAACGAGTGCGCAGAAAGGAAAATAATAATGTCCGTATACAGTCCAACAACAATTACATGTCCAACAAGTTAAATAAGTACAGGCAGAAGTAAAGTACAACAACATCGGGGCATACCCCGGGAACTAAGACAGCTGCTGGTCCGCACACCAAGAAGACACCACGCTTCCGCTCTCTACGAGGTCCACACCTGAAACCGCAGGGAGTGAGCCACACCAGAAATGGGCTCAGTAGGGATCATCCGATCCCCTGCCTCCCACTCACACACCCACAAATGTAACAACAGGGATATATAGCAATTTAAGTAAAGCAGTAAACATAGCACCCAACTCAGATATGAAACGCACGATAAGCAATGTAGCAAGAACCATTCTAAGCAACTCGAAGAACCCAACACAGAGTCACGTCTCACAGCCAAAGTCCACAAGGCGACTGAACCACACTGACGACCGAAGTCAAACGTCGCCTCCCAACACTACCACCAATGCTCACGCCTGTCCACCCCTACAGTGTTCCGGGGCACTGTAGGGTGAGGCAGTGAGCCAAAGTAGGACTAGCTGGAACCAGTGTACCGCCACTGCCAGCTACGTGTGCACACAAGCAGTCTAGACTACTGTCCTACCGTCCGGATTGCCTCCACGCTAGGCTTCAGCGCTTCAGGTGGGCCCTGGGGACCGGCGAACCCCCGTCAAGCCGAAGCTACAGGAACTACCCACAACCCTAACCTCCCGGGCTGCGTCAGGCCAAAGGGTTAAGGGTACCACTCGTAACCTTGATCAAAGGTCACATCAGGCCCAGTGGCTACAGGGGTAAAACAACTCCACAACCAGCTCCACAGCAAGAAACACGCCGGAAGCTACCACGACAAACAGGGAAATCCAACCCGCTGAGGCCAAGCAGCAACCCCTCGGATAGCGTACCAACTACTCCAGCCCGATGGGCTCAAGGTGGTTCTGCTTCCCTCAGTCAAAGGTAAACCACAACATGTACCCCTCCTCCCACCGGTACGGCACAAAGCCTCACAGACACCATGGCCCTTTCTCCACCGGCCCATGGTGACAAACGGAAACCACAGTCATCCCGATCCACAGTCGTATAAGCACATATACACAAATAACATGATGTAATTCCACTCACGCAGAAGTCCTCAATCCCAGTGTACAACGTAAAACATGCATTGAACCGTCCCGCAGTGATACACATGCTAAAAACCAGGGTTTGTACAGCTCTGTCTTGAATCGCGTCGACCAAGGTCGACGCCATTCAAGACCCTCAAACAGGTTTATTAAAAGCCAGATTATTCATTGAAACGCGTCTACGCAGGGAGTCGCCTATTAAAACGCGTCCACGTCCACAGACGCCATTCACATCGAAATTCCAGACTTACATACCCTCACTCGGGGTGATTTCCTGCCTAAATGGCGTCATGATGGCCCGACGTCCTTCTGAAAGGCGTCGTCCATCCATGACGTCATTTAGCGTCGGACTCCCTGATCTGACAGAGACTTGGCATAGCGATTTTTGCCTAAAAGGCGTCATGATGTCCCGACGTCCTTCTAAAAGGCGTCGTCCATCCATGACGTCTTTTAGCGCCAGAATCACTACCCTGGGAAACCCCGAACAGGGAGGTTTCTGCCCTAAAAGGCGTCGTACTGCCCTGACGTCCTTCTAAAAGGCGTCGACCAGGCACGACGCCGTTTAGCGCCAGAAACCTGGTTCCCTGGTTCGAACCGAGGGTTCCTCCCTTAACCCCAAACGCCCCGAAAAAGCCCCAAAACAAGAAGGGGAGGAAGAGGAATTCAACCAACATACGTATGCTACGAAACCACGATCTCAAACACAGCCATTCCCACAAGAAAACCCCCTAAACATGCTCAAACTAGCCCCCACACATCATGTCACGCCAAGGAAACACAAGCATCACATGCAAGGTTCGTCCCCCTACCGGTTCTTGAACTCCTCCAAACTCCTCGCCGCCGACCCGCCGCACCGCAGACCGCCGCCGGTACCCTCGAGGACGCCGCCACTCCGCCGGGACGTCGGCCGCCGTCCGGAGAAGGGAACGCCGCGAAGGAGGTGGTGGAGGTAGAGGTGAGAGGTAAGGAGGCTATGGAGCGGTTGGGAGAGGAAGAAGAGGAAGGGAAGAGGAAGAAGAGCGTCGGAGAGGGCGGAGAGGGCGAGGAGAGAGAGGGTGAAGGTGAGAATGAGGGAAAGAAGGGGAAGCTCGCGGGGACAATCCGAATCCAGCTAAAACGCGTCGATCGAGGCAGACGCCTATCAGTCTGACAGGACGGCCGTACTGACAGCGGTCTGAAACGCGTCGCCCACCGTGGACGCCGTTCAGACGACAGGACAGGCCGTACTGACAACGCTCTGGCGCCCCACCCTGACATCGCAGAGGTCACAGTCTGAATCGCGTCGATCAACATAGACGTCGTTCAGACGATGTGACCGGGGCCGTACTCTCGCGGCCCAAAAACCGCCCACGTGGCGCACACGTGGCACAACGACCAGCAGACCTAAATGGCGTCCACACACCCTGACGCCTTTTGAAAGGCGTCGACCAGTACTGACGCCATTCAGTCAGAAATCTCAAGACCCCTCCAGGGTCCAAACCAGGGGATCCGGCCCGAACCCGACCCGAATACAGAACCCGAAACCTCAGTCCTTACATTATCCCCCCCTTAAAAGAATTTCGTCCTCGAAATTTGCAACCGCTCAGTGCTCAACTCGGCTAACCATCACATGCCGGCACACCGATCACAACAATCATTCTCACCAATCGCACACACAAGGCTCCACATAATTAGCCAATCACATTCTCAACAAGCTAACCAAGATTCTCAATTTTGACGAAAGCTGAAAGATCAACAATAGCCACACACTAGCAAGGCACATATTACAAAACCGATTCTCCACCAAACCCAAATACATACAAGTGCCACACGAGTTCACAACCACCTCTGAACAAGACAAGGTAAAAGTGCTCATCTAGCACAGCCTCTCGGACCACCACGAAGAGACGCAACTCCACTCACGTCTCGAACACCTACTGACCGCTCGGCTCCTGACCTGCCTTATTCTTCTGGGGACAGTTCCTCGCGAGATGTCCCTTCCTGCCACAGCCAAAACAGCTCCCAGTGATCAAGGGACATATCCTGTCGCCATGAAACCTGCTACAACGGGGACAACGATCTGCAGCGTCCCGCCTCGCCTCCTGGTGCCAGCTGACCTCTGTCTGCATCTGTTGAACCGAGCCATCCTCATCCTCGTCACAAGGTACCTCCTGGAACTCGACCTCAAAAGAACTCGAACCACCTGACGAAAAGACCGCTGATCTATCCCTGCTCTGCTGCTTTCCCTGTGCTGAATGCTCCGATTCTCTCGCCATCTGCTGGAATTGAGTCTCCACCGCTGCCGCGCATCGTGCTGCTGACGCTAGATCTCTACAATGCTGAGGTGCCACCATTGACCTTAGATCATATCGAAGTCCGCCCACGAATCTCTCTGTTCTAATTTCCTCGTGCTCAGAAATATGTGGTACGAATCTTCCAAGAGCCACAAACTTCGCTAGGTATTCTAAAACCGACATATCATTCTATACCAATTCCATAAACTCCATTTCCTCTGTCTTCCGAACGTGCCTCGGAAAGTACTGTCCACTAAACTCTTTCACAAATATCTCCCAAGGGATCTCTCTCAAGGACCTGTCTGCAAACATCATCCCTCTGGTAGCGACCCACCACTCATACGCATTGTCCTTCAACAAGTAGGTTGCCAACAAAGTTTTGTCATTCTCAGCACATTCTAGAACATCAAATGCCTTCTCCAATTCCTTAATCCAAAGGGCTGCCTCGTCGGAGACTGGCCGTCCTATGAAAGAAGGGGTCTTCAACTTCAAAAATCGCTCCAGTATCGTAGACTGACCGTCTCGGGCATTGGATCCCTCACATCCAACTCCCTACCGGTATCTAGACGTTGCCCCAATCTTAGCTTCCCTGAAACCATCCACATTATGACCCTCTGCCCCTGAACCTCCATCATCTGCTTTCGAACCACGAGCCAACGGAACTCTCCTCTTCGGTGCCATCACTACCCCACAAACACGAAAATCGAACCAAAACACGTCAAAACCTATCAATCTATACCAGCAGCCATCGCCTGTACAGACTCGTACTTATTGTTGGACTATAATATCTAACCCAGTTTATCACATACTCGACCAGATTGAGCTCTGATACCATCTGTAACGACCCGCCATCCTATGACCGGAGACCCGGTCACTAAATGGATGTCGGCCCATTAACTGCGGGTTCACACCCGGATCTCACACAACACATCTGGAGGAGTAAGTGCTAAACAAGGCTAAATATAACAATCGCACAGACAACAAAGGTAAACGAGTGCGCAGAAAGGAAAATAATAATGTCCGTATACAGTCCAACAATAATTACATGTCCAACAAGTTAAATAAGTACAGGCAGAAGGAAAGTACAACAACATCGGGGCATACGCCGGGAACTAAGACAGCTGCTGGTCCGCACACCAAGAAGACACCACGCTTCCGCTCGCTACGAGGTCCACACCTGAAACCGCAGGGAGTGAGCCACACCAGAAATGGGCTCAGTAGGGATCATCCGATCCCCTGCCTCCCACTCACACACCCACAAATGTAACAACAGGGATATATAGCAATTTAAGTAAAGCAGTAAACATAGCACCCAACTCAGATATGAAACGCACGATAAGCAGTGTAGCAAGAACCATTCTAAGCAACTCGAAGAACCCAACACAGAGTCACGTCTCACAGCCAAAGTCCACAAGGCGACTGAACCACACTGACGACCGAAGTCAAACGTCGCCTCCCAACACTACCACCAATGCTCACGCCTGTCCACCCCTACAGTGTTCCGGGGCACTGTAGGGTGAGGCAGTGAGCCAAACTAGGACTAGATGGAACCAGTGTACCGCCACTGCCAGCTACGTGTGCACACAAGCAGTCTAGACTACTGTCCTACCGTCCGGATTGCCTCCACGCTAGGCTTCAGCGCTTCAGGTGGGCCCTGGGGACCGGCGAACCCCCGTCAAGCCGAAGCTACAGGAACTACCCACAACCCTAACCTCCCGGGCTGCGTCAGGCCAAAGGGCTAAGGGTACCACTCGTAACCTTGATCAAAGGTCACATCAGGCCCAGTGGCTACAGGGGTAAAACAACTCCACAACCAGCTCCACAGCAAGAAACACGCCGGAAGCTGCCACGACAAGCAGGGAAACCCAACCCGCTGAGGCCAAGCAGCAACCCCTCGGATAGCGTACCAACTACTCCAGCCCGATGGGCTCAAGGTGGTTCTGCTTCCCTCAGTCAAAGGTAAACCACAACATGTACCCCTCCTCCCACCGGTACGGCACAAAGCCTCACAGACACCATGGCCCTTTCTCCACCGGCCCATGGTGACAAACGGAAACCACAGTCATCCCGATCCACAGTCGTATAAGCACATATACACAAATAACATGATGTAATTCCACTCACGCAGAAGTCCTCAGTCCCAGTGTACAACGTAAAACATGCATTGAACCGTCCCGCAGTGATACACATGCTAAAAACCAGGGTTTGTACACCTCAGTCTTGAATCGCGTCGACCAAGGTCGAAGCCATTCAAGACCCTCAAACAGGTTTATTAAAAGCCAGATTATTCATTGAAACGCGTCTACGCAGGGAGTCGCCTATTAAAACGCGTCCACGTCCACAGACGCCATTCACATCGAAATTCCAGACTTACATACCCTCACTCGGGGTGATTTCCTGCCTAAATGGCGTCATGATGGCCCGACGTCCTTCTGAAAGGCGTCGTCCATCCATGACGTCATTTAGCGTCGGACTCCCTGATCTGATAGAGACTTGGCATAGCGATTTCTGCCTAAAAGGCGTCATAATGTCCCGACGTCCTTCTAAAAGGCGTCGTCCATCCATGACGTCTTTTAGCGCCAGAATCACTACCCTGGGAAACCCCGAACAGGGAGGTTTCTGCCCTAAAAGGCGTCGTACTGCCCTGACGTCCTTCTAAAAGGCGTCGACCAGGCACGACGCCGTTTAGCGCCAGAAACCTGGTTCCCTGGTTCGAACCGAGGGTTCCTCCCTTAACCCCAAACGCCCCGAAAAAGCCCCAAAACAAGAAGGGGAGGAAGAGGAATTCAACCAACATACGTATGCTACGAAACCACGATCTCAAACACAGCCATTCCCACAAGAAAACCCCCTAAACATGCTCAAACTAGCCCCCACACATCATGTCACGCCAAGGAAACACAAGCATCACATGCAAGGTTCGTCCCCCTACCGGTTCTTGAACTCCTCCAAACTCCTCGCCGCCGACCCGCCGCACCGCAGACCGCCGCCGGTACCCTCGAGGACGCCGCCACTCCGCCGGGACGTCGGCCGCCGTCCGGAGAAGGGAACGCCGCGAAGGAGGTGGTGGAGGTAGAGGTGAGAGGTAAGGAGGCTATGGAGCGGTTGGGAGAGGAAGAAGAGGAAGGGAAGAGGAAGAAGAGCGTCGGAGAGGGCGGAGAGGGCGAGGAGAGAGAGGGTGAAGGTGAGAATGAGGGAAAGAAGGGGAAGCTCGCGGGGACAATCCGAATCCAGCTAAAACGCGTCGATCGAGGCAGACGCCTATCAGTCTGACAGGACGGCCGTACTGACAGCGGTCTGAAACGCGTCGCCCACCGTGGACGCCGTTCAGACGACAGGACAGGCCGTACTGACAACGCTCTGGCGCCCCACCCTGACATCGCAGAGGTCACAGTCTGAATCGCGTCGATCAACATAGACGCCGTTCAGACGATGTGACCGGGGCCGTACTCTCGCGGCCCGAAAACCGCCCACGTGGCGCACACGTGGCACAACAACCAGAAGACCTAAATGGCGTCCACACACCCTGACGCCTTTTGAAAGGCGTCGACAAGTGCTGACGCCATTCAGTCAGAAATCTCAAGACCCCTCCAGGGTCCAAACCAGGGGATCCGGCCCGAACCCGACCCGAATACAGAACCCGAAACCTCAGTCCTTACACGAGATGTGAAAAAAAATAAAAACAAAAAGATGGTTGTCTAGTTATGATCCAGTTTGAGGGTTATTTAGGCGAGATGTGCAACAGCCTGTTATCCTTCCACCGTCAAGAGCGGGAGGTTGTCGCTGCTATGTGAAGCCAGCCTAACGCGGTGCCCTCCACTTTAGGTGCCATGTGACTAGGGCCTTCGCCCCAGCCACCATGGCTCACTACCTGACTTGGAATGGGCAGACCAGCAGGAAGCACAGTTCACCCCCACCCATCAAGCTGAGACCCAATGTCCAACCATCTTAATGCCCCCACGTGAGTTACAAGCTCGCGCAACCAAGCTCGGCGAGCTTGGCGTAAGTCCGGGCGACTTGAGGAGCAATACGGGAGGGCTCGGGAGAGGACCCGGTAGATGGGACAGACCAGTCTTTTCTCCATGGGCACGAGTATGAATGCAACATCCTCAAAGAATGCATGAAATGTGGGAGACGAGGGACGACGAGCTGCCTCGCAGATATTGATGGGGCCTCCCTGACCACCTCAGCAGGGAGATGATCATGATGAGGGGGAGAGCTGGGGCGAGATGTGAAAAAAAAAAAAAAACAAAAAGATGGTTGTCTAGTTATGATCCAGTTTGAGGGTTATTTAGGCGAGATGTGCAACAGCCTGTTATCCTTCCACCGTCAAGAGCGGGAGGTTGTCGCTGCTATGTGAAGCCAGCCTCACGCGGTGCCCTCCACTTTAGGTGCCATGTGACTAGGGCCTTCGCCCCAGCCACCATGGCTCACTACCTGACTTGAAATGGGCAGACAAGCAGGAAGCACAGCTCACCCCCACCCATCAAGCTGAGACCCAATTTCCAACCATCTTAAGGCCCCCACTTGAGTTACAAGCTCGTGCGACCAAGCTCGGCGAGCTTGGTGTAAGTCCGGGCGACTTGAGGAGCAATACGGGAGGGCTCGGGAGAGGACCCGGTAGATGGGACAGACCAGTCTTTTCTCCATGGGCACGAGTATGATTGCAACATCCTCAAAGAATGCGTGAAATGTGGGAGACGAGGGACGACGAGCTGCCTCGCAGATATTGATGGGGCCTCCCTGACCACCTCAGCAGGGAGATGATCATGATGAGGGGGAGAGCTGGGGCGAGATGGGAAAAAAAATAAAAACAAAAAGATGGTTGTCTAGTTATGATCCAGTTTGAGGGTTATTTAGGCGAGATGTGCAACAGCTTGTTATCCTTCCACCGTCAAGAGCGGGAGGTTGTCGCTGCTCTGTGAAGCCAGCCTCACGCGGTGCCCTCCACTTTAGGTGCCATGTGACTAGGGCCTTCGCCCCAGCCACCATGGCTCACTACCTGACTTGGAATGGGCAGACCAGCAGGAAGCACAGCTCACCCCCACCCATCAAGCTGAGACCCAATGTCCAACCATCTTAATGCCCCCACGTGAGTTACAAGCTCGGCGAGCTTGGTGTAAGTCCGGGCGACTTGTGGAGCAATACGGAAGGGCTCAGGAGAGGACCCGGTAGATGGGACAGACCAGTCTTTTCTCCATGGGCACGAGTATGATTGCAACATCCTCAACGAATGCATGAAATGTGGGAGACGAGGGACGACGAGCTGCCTCGCAGATATTGATGGGGCCTCCCTGACCACCTCAGCAGGGAGATGATCATGATGAGGGGGAGAGCTGGGGCGAGATGTGAAAAAAAATAAAAACAAAAAGATGGTTGTCTAGTTATGATCCAGTTTGAGGGTTATTTAGGCGAGATGTGCAGCAGCCTGTTATCCTTCCACCGTCAAGAGCGGGAGGTTGTCGCTGCTCTGTGAAGCCAGCCTCACGCGGTGCCCTCCACTTTAGGTGCCATGTGACTAGGGCCTTCGCCCCAGCCACCATGGCTCACTACCTGACTTGGAATGGGCAGGCCAACAGGAAGCACAACTCACCCATCCATCAAGCTGAGACCCAATGTCCAACCATCTTAATACCCCCACGTGAGTTACAAGCTCGCGCAACCACGCTCGGCGAGCTTGGTGTAAGTCCGGGCGACTTGAGGAGCAATACGGGAGGGCTCGGGAGAGGACCCGGTAGATGGGACAGACCAGTCTTTTCTCCATGGGCACGAGTATGATTGCAACATCCTCAAAGAATGCATGAAATGTGAGAGACGAGGGACGACGAGCTGCCTCGTAGATATTGATGGGGCCTCCCTGACCACCTCAGCAGGGAGATGATCATGATGAGGGGGAGAGCTGGGGCGAGATGTGAAAAAAAATAAAAACAAAAAGATGGTTGTCCAATTATGATCCAGTTTGCGGGTTACTTAGGCGAGATGTGCAGCAGCCTGTTATCCTTCCACCGTCAAGAGCGGGAGGTTGTCGCTGCTCTGTGAAGCCAGCCTCACGCGGTGCCCTCCACTCTAGGGTGCCATTTGTCTAGGGCCTTCGCCCCAGCCACCATGGCTCACTACCTGACTTGGAATGGGCAGACCAGCAGGAAGCACAGCTCACCCACCAATCAAGCTGAGACCCAATGTCCAAACATCTTAATGCCCCCACGTGAGTTACAAGCTTGCGCAACCAAGCTCGGCGACAAACTTAGTTTCACGAGCTCTTTTAAGGTGTTGAACTTTTTTCCGTTTTCCGATGTAGGACTTAAGAGATGACGGCACAGCGGTGCTATGTACGCTGGCCTGTTTGTAAACCTGGCCATGAAAACACCCCTTTAATTAGGAGAAGAAAGGGGATCCTCCTCCGGGGAAGCATGCATGGCTGTCCTCGCAAGGACGGGAGTTAGAAACAGCTCATCTCACCGTTGTGATTTTCGTATGAAACCGCACCCTTGTTTCTGGTAACATCTGCAGGGAGAAATCGATCTTTACATTAATTTCCCATCTTAATTTAATTAATTCTCGTGGCTGGCAACTCTGAAGCGCTTCTCTAATGTGATATATATAACCAGGAATAAGAAAAACTCCAGTACCCAGTAATGTAAATGCATACCTAGCTACTTAATTTCCAATATTGCAGCAGATCCCTCACCTAGCTACATGAACGTGGCATTAATTCTGCCAAGTGGAATGGGCTCAACATTTGACTCAAAAAAATATGAAAATTCAAAAACCATACCTCCATGGATAGTACACTACTGTTTATTAGTGGGGTTGGGTTTTTAAAATTTCATCTTTTTTTGGGAAGTTTGATCTAAAATCGAATTAGGTAGACACGTAGGGGATTCACACACAAAAACAAAAAATATGAAAAAATAAAAAATCGAGTCACAATGAACAGTACATTACTGTCCATTGGGGCTCAATTTTTGAATTTTCATCTTCTGTTTAGATGTCCGATCCAAAATCAAATTATATGAGCAAGTAGGTCAGGTTAAAAGCCTTCAAAAAAAATATGAACATAAAAAAACCGATCCCTAATGAATAGTATATTACTATTCATTGGGCCGTGGTCTTTGATTTTTTATTATTTTTTAGGATGTCCGATCGAAAATCCAATTATGTAGACATGTAGGACATATTGGGGGATTTGACTGTACCATCATGCGACCTAATATCCCCTGACGGTGGAGTAAGTTATTATCCCTTTAGAATTACTTATCTTTATACCTTTAAAACTTAAGCTGAAAATATCCTTTAGTATTGAGGTTCCAATTTTGATCATGTGAGGATATGACCTTTTTATTAGAATTGTCAAATCAAATGAAGAGTTGGGGTATTCTCTCAGTTCATAAAAATATAAAAAGACTCCCTTGGCTCTATCATATCTATGTTAAAAAAAGTTTCATGTAAATTTTCTTTTATAAGCAAACAAATGTATGAAATTATTTTCAAAAAAAGATTTGACGAGCAAACAAACGAATGAAAAGATTTTTAGGAAAATATTTTCGAAAGTGGCAAATTATTCGTTATGTTTTCATTTTTCCGTTAAAATGACTTCCTTAAAAAATCTTTTCCATCCGATTATGTTTTACTCTCAATGGTCCTCAAAGTGGACCGTTTGGATGAGACCAGGGCCTTCTCCCAGGCCACTGTGGCTCACTACTTGACTTGCAACGGGCAGGCCAGCAGGAAGCACATCTCACCCACCCAACACAAGCTGAGACCCAACGTCCAACCATCTTAAAGATTATACGAGTTTTTTAAAAAATAATTAAATTACAGAGACTTTTTTGTGAATTAAAAAGATTGTAAGAACTTATATTTAAAAATAATTTTTCTTTGTATTGTATATTTTGTTCTTTAGATATATTTTCAAAGAATATTGTATATGTGAAATGCTCTAAAATATTTCATACACGTATAAGCCTTTAATTAGAAAATGCCTTAACACATGTTTTCATTTTGCTAGGAAAACAGGAAGTCTGTTTTAATAATTCTTCGTAAAGAGATAGAGATTCTCCTACTATCACGTGTCCTATTTTAATTTTGAAAAAACAAGAACTCTGTTTAGTATTATAGTATAGATTAGAGCCTTTTTTTTTCTTCAGGGCATAATTGAAAGGTATTGCTGGACTTGGCGTAAAATATTTTAAAATATTATAAATTTTTTTGAGTACTAGAGAAGTCTTCATGTAATAGATCAGATAATTCATCGTTTTTATCTAGGTTATGTCTAAATCACTTATTTGGTGATATGTAAAACTCAAAATCAACGGAAAATTTTATTCGTTGGTTCCTCCTTTTTCTTGATTTTGGCATATATGGGATAAAAGTGAATACTCATTTTCAAAAGAGATGAAAATATTTTCATGAACACCAAATGATGAATTTTATTTTCATTTTCTTTGTAAATGTATATCCTTAAACGATCATTTCTGTCCGATTATATTTTATTTTAGTATCAAATATTATTAGTTTATGGTCTCGTGGAACTTATAATAATGGAAATGAGGTATGGACAATATTTGAAAGAAGGGGTACATCACATACGCACCCTACTTGGCTCCTACTGCACTTTCTATATGAATCTAGAGAGAAAAACTTTTAAAAAAGAATCCTCACATAAAGCTTTTTCAATTCCTATGATGGTTTTTTTTTTTGGAAAACTCCCTCTTCTCTTTTGGGCTTATTTAAAAAAGAATCGAACTTTTCACATCGTTAAAGCTGTAACTTCAACGACGAATGAGTGATGTAAGAAGGATGTCTATTCGGCATCCACATTCCACATTCCTTATAACCAGCAAAACTCACCACTTATGAGTATGGTTTAAATTTAATAATGGAATAAGTTTAGAATAAGATAATTTGTTTGGCTTATTAATTTGTCTGTCTTAGTTGCTTGAATCTGTTTTTCGGATAAGAATGACTTATCATGAAATAAATTAAAATAAATAAATAGTTTATAAATTTATATTATTTATCAATACTTATTTTTACATACTTTCTAAAGTTTAGCCAACGTTTATATCGTGGATTAAAATGATGTAAAAGAATCATCTTTTTTTGATACAGGGTTGAATAAAGAGTTGATCATACTATGTAATGTACTGTATATAACTATGTCACAATACCTAGTAAATTAGTATAACTAGACTTCACCATATTAAATATTACTTAGTATAACTATATTTAATTATAGTTAAGTTACATAACTATCTTACTTAGTATAAGTATATTTAACTAATATAAGTTTTTACTTAGTATAACTATATTTATATTAATTTTTACTTAATATACTATATATTATTATTAACATATTTAATTAGCTAATATATTTACTTAGTACAACTAAAATATAATTAAGTTAAATAATCATGTCACAACACTTAAAAGTTACAACGACTATATTTAGCTTTACTAAATTATATTAGTTAGCTTAGTTAAGTAAATATATATTACTTACATGCTTAATTACTATATTTATATCAGATATTTATATATTATCGACGGCTTAATATTAAGCCGTCACAAATACTTAACATTTGCAACGGTTACATTTTTAACGCTCGCTAATATTTGCCCACCTCTCCCCCTTGGGGAATAATTTACGAAAAAAATAAGGAATATTTCTAGCTACCATATGGAATAAAAAGAAACCCAACTATCCTTTTCACATATTTGCAAAATATGTAAAAATCCGTTGGAGAAATAAAAGTACTACATATTTGCAAAATTAGTCTAGTATCCAAGGAATTCTAGACCTCAATTATTAATTCTCCCGTAGAACGCGCCATGATGAACAAATGTAGGTATTCCCTTTCCGTGCAGGCCTCACTGAATAATTGTGTTGGTCTTATTTAATCTTCTTGTTCTCAAATATAGTTCTCAAATAGATCGGCAGCCATACGTGGTGGCAGAACCCAAGATTAACCAGCTCCTCTTCCTCATGATCATCTTCTCCGCCTTCCTCTCAACGTCGTCCACGGCGGAGCACGTCTTGTACAGCTGTTGCCCTCTCTACACTGGGCAGTCACTACAGAACCGCAACTACGTGCTCACTATGGAACCCTAGGGCGATATGGTTCTAAGCCTAGAAGATGTAGTCTGCATCACCGGACTAAGAGTGGAGGGATGAGTAGTGAGTGGTACCACTCATCCAAATTACCGCACACTCATGACTCGGCGATTAGGGTTGGATGTGGCTGCCCCAGCGAGGGAGTACAAGTCTATGGCATAAGTTGGACGTGGTGGACTACCTCGGACTGATTGACGCAAAACAAAAGATCAGTGTTGCATCCTTAATCCGATTCAGTCATTCAGACTCACTTCATATTTAAGTTACGTAACTACGGAACTAAATAACATATAAATCGAAGATGAATGATGAGAGACAAATAACCAAGTAATAAACGTACTATTTACCATCATTAAATCTAAATATTCTATTCTATTGTCAGAATCAGGATCCTCAAATTTCATCAAACATGCAGCGGAAATATTCTATTATATTGTCAGAATCAGGATCCTGGATGGCACTGGGGTTATCGCAACCCTCTATTGGAACCTTTCGGTCATCGGTTAGCGCGCGGATATAATCTTTCATCCGTGCAATGTTCCCGATTCGACCTAGGGCATGGTTTACTGTTAAACCCTATTTGGTCGATTCACTTGAATCAGATGCCGCTAATCTAAACATGATAACCCCTTATCGATTACAGAGTCCGCCCTGGCCAGAGACTTTAAGCGCATCATTCCCGGAACATTCTCTCTCAAACTACCGAGAGCAGATGATCCCGTATTGAACACACAATTACCTTCGAGGGCATTTCCCTGAACCCGATCGCTTGACTTATTGATAACCCATGGTTAGGGATTCGTTCGTCACGGTCAAAGCTCAAAAACCTACCAACAAGATATCTTTGGAGTCTCAGGTCCAAGGATCATCCACGCAACCGTGACAAATGAATCGAGCTGGTTAACAGTGAGGTGATTACCATCCAGCGATTCATAGTCGGATCAGTTCAGTGAACTCATTCACCAATGAGCACCTATAGGTTCAGTATAGTGTCTCCACAGAAGTGACTTATGGGATCAGTCACCCTCATCATATGAGCTGAAGTAACCTATACTAGTCTATCCGGGTGTTCGATGTCATATCTCAAATATCCTATGACTAGGAACAATTAAGAACATGTGTTTATAAGTCTTCGATCCCGTAATTATGATCTCATCATAATCCGAAGACTGTTGCACATATTCATGGACTTCATCGTGATACGATAAACACAGATCGAATTAATTACACACAATGAATTATTGCCATTTATTAATAATCTGAATAAGTACACAGTATCGGATTGGCTTTGAGACCATCTAATACTAACAATCTCCCACTTATACTAAAGCCAATCACTTTTATACAGAATACCCATATTCTCTAAGTGACGCTCAAAAATATTTTGAGACAAAGGCTTTGTAAGTGGATCTGCTATGTTGTCGGCTGAGGGAACTCTTTCCACCACGACATCTCCTCGAGCTATAATCTCTCTGATCAAATGAAAGCGCCGCAGAATGTGCTTCGACTTCTGATGAGACCTCGGCTCTTTCGCTTGAGCAATCGTCCTATTGTTGTTACACAGCAGTGGGACGGGACCAGATATGCTTTCCACCACACCAAGATCGCCGATGAATTTTTTCATCCATACAGCTTCCTTGGCGGCTTCAGTAGCAGCAATATACTCGGCTTCCGTTGTTGAATCAGTAGTGGTTTCCTGCTTGGAACTTTTCCAGCTCATTGCTCCCCCGTTGAGTGTGAAAATAAAACCTGATGTTGACTTGCTGTCGTCAGGATCAAACTGAAAACTCGAGTCAGTGTATCCTTGCAGCTTTAAGTCTCCTCCTCCATAGACTAGAAATAGATCCTTAGTCCTTCTTAAGTACTTAAGGATGCATTTCACAGCCTTCCAGTGTTCATGACCTGGATCTGCCTGATGTCTGCTCGTAACACTTAGAGCATATGCTACATCAGGTCTGGTACATAGCATGGCATACATGATGGACCCTATGGCAGAAGCATAGGGGACTTTATCCATCACTGCCCTCTCTTCAGGTGTCTTGGGAGACTGACTTTTAGAGAGTGAAATTCCATGTCTCATCGGTATGAGACCTCTCTTGGAATTCTCCATGCCAAACCTTTTGACAATGGTTTCTATGTACATGGATTGGGTTAATGCTAGCATCTTCTTCGATCTATCTCTATAGATCCGTATTCCTAATACGTAAGATGCTTCTCCCAAATCTTTTATGGAGAAGTTCTTTGACAGCCATATCTTTACTGATGACATCATTCTTACATCATTCCCAATGAGTAGGATGTCATCAACGTAAAGAACCAGAAATGTGATTGCGCTCCCACTGTTTTTCTTGTATACACAGGGCTCATCTTCATTCTTAATGAAGCCATAAGATTTGATCGCTTCATCAAATCTTATGTTCCAACTTCGGGATGCTTGCTTCAGTCCATAAATGGACCTCTGCAACTTGCATACCATGTTTGGAGATTCTTTGGATGTGAATCCTTCTGGTTGTATCATATACACCTCTTCCTCAAGGTTTCCATTGAAGAAGGCAGTCTTCACATCCATCTGCTAGATTTCATAATCATGGTAGGCAGCAATGGCGAGAAGAATTATGATGGACTTAATCATAGCAACGGGTGAAAAAGTTTCGTCATAGTCAACACCTTGTCTTTGACGATAACCTTTTGCCACTAATCTTGTTTTATAAGTCTCAATACGTCCATCTGCACCGATCTTTCTTTTAAAGATCCATTTGCAGCCGATAGGTACTATACCATCGGATAAATCTACCAAGTTCCAAACTTGGTTGATGTACATGGACTGTATTTCAGAATTCAGGCTTCTCGCCATTTCCTGGCCTCTGGACTTTCAATGGCCTCCTGGTAAGTCTTAGGATCATCATCCTCATTATAGAGTATCTTTGAACTATCCAAATTAATATGTCCCACATATCTTTCTGATGGTTTAGGTACTCTTTCAGACCTACGGGGTTCCTGTGTATCATTTTGAATAGGTTAAGAAACTGACGGTTCATCTGATGAACCAATGCCAGTTTGTGGGTCTGGAATTTCTTCCAGTGTTACTTTACTCCCACTGTCCTTCTGGAGAATATAATCTTCTTCCAGAAAGACAGCTCTCCTAGCCACAAACACCTTTTGCTCGCCAGGAAGATAAAAGTAATATCCATAAGTTTCCTTTGGATATCCCACAAATCTGCATTTGTCAGTTCTAGATTCCAGTTTATCTGCGTCATGTCTTTTAACATGAGCAGGACATCCCCAGACTTTAACATGTTTAAAGTTTGGTTTCCTTCCATTCCATATCTCATATGGAGTGGTCTCCACATATTTGCTGGGTACCTTGTTCAGAATATACATAGCCGAGCTAAGTGCATATCCCCATAAGGACACTGGTAATTTGGACATGCTCATCATGGATTGCACCATTTCCATTAATGTCTGATTTCTCCTTTCTGATACACCATTCATCTGAGGTGTATAAGGAGGTGTAAGCTGAGAAACGATACCATTATCCTTTAAGTATTTAATGAACTCAGTACTCAAGTATTCACCACCCCGATCAGATCGGATGGTTTTTATACTCTTTCCTGTTTATTTTTCTACTTCATTCTTAAATTCTCTGAATTTTTCAAAGGCTTCAGATTTATACTTCAATAAGTATATATATATCCAAACCTTGAGTAATCATCAGTCAATGTAATAAAGTATGAGAAACCACCAATAGCTTGGGTTGACATAGGACCACATACATCTGAATGTATGAGTTCTAATATGTCTTTGGCTCGTTCTCCAATTCCACTAAATGGAGACTTAGCCATTTTACCCATTAAACATGACTCATAGGTTGCATATGATTCATAATCAAATGGATCCAAATATCCATCTTTATGCAACCTCTGGAGTTTGTTTTCACCAATGTGTCCAAGCCTACAATGCCACAAGTAGGCTTTGTTCATTTCATACTTACTTCTTTTAATTGAAGAACTGATATGTAAATTATCATGAGACACATTCAATAGATACAATCCATTGGACAAAATAGCAGAAGCTATTGATTTATTCCCGAAATAAATTGAACAATTATTGTTCCCAAAATTTAAATTGTATCCAATTCTATCTAAACATGAAATAGAAATGATGTTCCTTATTATGCTACGTACATAATAACATTCATCTAATAAAAATGTGTCTCCGGATGGTAGCTTGAGCTTCACTGTCCCCACAGCGATCGCCGCAACTCTTGCGCCGTTACCTAGCCTCAGCTCCACCTCGCCGGTCCTCAGCTTACGCCTTCTTGTCAGTGCCTGCACAGAATTGCAGATATGAGATACACATCCAGTATCTAATACCCATGATGTACAATCTCTTATTGACAAGTTTACATCTATCATATAGATACCTAAAGCGTCCTGCTGCTTCACAGTTCCTTGAGCCTTGTCCTTGAGGTATTCCTTGCAATTCCTCTTCCAATGCCCTTTCTAGTGACAGTAGAAGCAATCACTTTTCTCAGCACTTTTACCTTTGTCTTTCTTGGTAACCTTTGCCTTTCTCTGAACCTTCTTCTTATTCTTTCGAAAAGCTTGGACTGCAAGTCTTTTTCTATTGGTCTTACCAACCATGAGGACTTGTGGTTTATCCTTCACAAGGTTCCCCTCAGCAGTCTTTAACATGTTCAGCAGTTCAACTAAGGTGGCCTGGATCTTGTTCATGTTAAAATTAACGATGAACTGAGCATATGACGGTGGAAGTGAAGACAACACGAGGTCTGTGTGCATCTCCTTGGGAAGTGTAATCCCAAGAGCATCCAGCCTCTCTACCCACTCAATCATCTTCAGCACGTGATTCTGTACTGAAGTTCCCTCTGCCATTTGAGCCTTGAACAGATTCTTTGATATCTCATATCGTTCGATTCTGCTCTGCTCACCAAAGAGCTCCTTCAAATGGAGCATGATGGATCTAGCATCCATCTCTTCATGTTGCCTCTGCAACTCATTGCTCATAGAGGCTAACATGTAGCATTGGGCCATGGTGGAATCCTCCTTCTATTTTTCATACGTTATCATTTCCTCCTCTGGAGCATCCAATGCTGGTTCAGAAGGAGGTTCATTATCCAAGACGTAGGCAATCTGCTCAGACCTGAGGACTATCTTCAGGTTTCTGAGCCAGTCTGAGTAACTGGTGCTTGTCAAACGGTTGGCATCAAGTATGCCTCGCAACGAGTTATGGTGCGACATTCTCGCCTACAGGAGATAATCAATCGATAATTAGCAGATATTCAGATTAACTAAAATAAGATATGGTCTTTTATTATCTAGTTTTACTCCCACTAATTTTCGACGGACTGTATAACCTTCAGATATACAGAACGGGAGACGCCGACTGTCTCCTAGTGGGGATCAGAATCTCCAAGCATCACAGTATGACTTCGGGTAAACACATAGTATCATACCGCTATCTCAGAGCAATCATCTCATGATAATTGCAACTCCTTGCAATATCCGATCATTCTTCGGCTCCCAAGTTTAATGGTCCCGGGTAAACACAGTAGACCATTATCCCCGGTCTAAGCCTTACCATCAATACGTGACAGAGTAAAGTAGAAATATAGTTCCCGGGTAAACACGTGGATAACTATATCGTTCCTCTACTCTTATCCAAAGGCATCTAATGCCATGATCAACAGTTCTCTCATCAGTTAATGGCAAACCTCGGGTAAACACATAGTATCTGCCACCACCGAATTAAGTTCTATTAATCATATTAATGGAGAGCCACGCGGTGCATTCTCAATGACTCGCGCTACGGCTTAGAGTTTGTTACGAAGGTTTTACTTATTTAATTTGGTCTCATCCTAGGTGATAGTATTAAATATATCGAATATATTTATAAATACTAATAACCTAGCAGATATTGAGCACACGCATCACATACATGTTATTAGTGTGGTCATGGACGGCACTGCGGTTTGACTTGAGCCAGACAGTCAAACGCACACACATACACAATATAACACCTTATATCATGAGTCTGCAAACCCTGGATTCAATGAACTCCTTCATTTTCATCTGGTCGGCAGTTGTGAATCATCCTCGCTCCGCGCGCATCCGCCTCGATCAAATTACATTGTAATTCTCAATTACATGATAATTTAAATGAGGAAGCCTTATGGCGATTACATCGAGGAGGAAGGTAGAAGTACAATGGAATATGAGAGGGAGAGGTTCGCAGACCTCTATTTATTAATAATAAAAATAAACCACACAATCACATTCCACATCCACAATTAATGCTCGTCCATGACCACCATGTGTTTTAGTTAAACAAACCACACATGAATTGCGCATCAAATGGCTAAATAAAATTTTTGAAAATAACTTATAATTTTGGTTTTCATAAAACCAGGGACCAAACAAAATTTTGGACAATTTGGAATTTTCGAAAAATTTAGCATTTAGTTCAAGCATGCTAATTTAAATCCAATTTAAACAAGCAAATCAATAACACATCAAACATGCATAAAATCTAAAATTAATGGCTTTAGAAACATTCCATGCTCAATTTGAACAATTCAAATAATTTGGGGTTAAGCTAACAATTAGATTGCATAAGGTTTAATCTAACATTTAGAATTAATTCAATTAACAACCTTTTGTTAATTAATTAACATAATAAACCTTAATAAGGGCCCAATCAAAATTGAATTTAATAAAAACAATAAAATCATATTTTACAGATAATTATTAAACCAATTTTATAATTAAATTTTTTTAAAAAAATAAATAAACTGGGCCCCTAAAGGGCTCAGCCCTGCTGAGCCCCTGGCTGAGCCCTGGCTCGGACCCCTGGCCCGGGCCAGGGTCCAGCCGGGCCGACCCGGTCGGCGGCTAGGGAAACCCTAGCCGCCCAGCCAGGTAGCCCGAGGGTTCCCTGTTGTGCAGCGAACCCGACGGCGCCGTGCCCCTTTGGGGTTCTTCTCCGGCGCCGGTCCCAGCGGCGACCGGGGACCGGGCCTCGCCGCCGGCGAAGCCCGTACCACATGCGAGCTCCGGCGACCGGTGATGGCCACGGAGGTGCCCCGGAAAGGGGTTTATTCGCCCCCCTTTTTCCTCCAAAAATGCTGTTTTTGCAGGTTTCTCAAACCCGTGGGGAGGAAGAAGAAGGTCCATGGCCGCTCTTCCATGGCTTCCATGCCACCAACAACTCGACCAGGGTCATTGGGCATGATTTACAGCGATTAGAACCCCTTAAAATCCATCTTTATGGATCCGACCATATCAAAACCACCCCGTTCTTCGTCCAACGAAGAGCACGACAAAAAACCCCCAAAAATAAAATTTTCTTCAGATTTAAATCGCGATCTCATCGCAGTAATCATCTAATGATTATAAATCTTTCAAGAACATAAATTTAAACATGGAATAAATTCAAACACCATAAATTTTAGAGACCGAAACGGCGAAAACACAGTGGAACCTGGCTCTGATACCACTGTTGGGATCGTTGTGTCGGGATCCGATCCTAAAACGCAGCGGAAAAAAACTTTCGGGATCGGATCTGTCCCATTTCGGTCGTTAAAATCAAACCGGTGTAAATCGAATTTACTTTACGCGGATTCGAATCCGCGTCCGTTTTCCAGTTCTGTCGGAGCGATGCCGCAAGTCGCGCAGATGCCCGACCTCTAGCGGTATCCACGCGGTTTTCCTCGCGATGGATCGTCCTCGCTTCCACGCTCGCTGCAACGTTCGAAGATCCCGTATGACTGCGCGTAATCCGCCGCGATATGTGGATTCGGAATCTTCGTCGAACGGAAAGTGGAGCAGTTGGGAACCGCACGCCCAGAAGAGAGAGAAAGTGGGGAAGAACGAATGACGGCTAGGTCAGGGTTGCTGGTCCCGGACGTAGAATCCGTTCTTTTATAAGAAGTTAGTTTGCGGTTTTTCATAAAAACCCATAATTATCCGAAATCCTGTCGGATTATCCATCGACTTGAAAACCATTTGCGTGTGACCCTCTAGGCCCAAATACCAGTCCAGTTAATAGCCCGTTAAGTCCAGTAACCCTTCACTGACCCACTGAATTAATTAATATCCTTATATTCAATTAATCAGCCGAATTTAATGTCCCACAATAAATTCGGACGGACTGCCGATCACGTTGGATGCCAAGCAACATCGCGTGATCCTGGATGGCACTGGGGTTATCGCAACCCTCTATTGGAACCTTTCTGTCATCGATTAACGCGCGGATATAATCCTTCATCCGTGCAATGTTCCCGAATCGACCTAGGGCATGGTTTACTGTTAAACCCTATTTGGTCGATTCACTTGAATCAGATGCCGCTAATCTGAACCCGATAACCCCTTATCGATTACAGAGTCCGCCCTGGCCAGGGACTTTAAGCGCATCATTCCCGGAACATTCTCTCTCAAACTACCGAGAGCGGATGATCCCGTATTGAACACACAATTACCTTCGAGGGCATTTCCCTGAACCCGATCGCTTGACTTATTGACAATCCATGGTTAGGGATTCGTTCGTCAAGGTCAAAGCTCAGAAACCTACCAACAAGATATCTTTGGAGTCTCAGGTCCAAGGATCATACACGCAACCATGACAAATGAATCGAGCTGGTTAACAGTGAGGTGATTACCATCCAGCGATTCATAGTCGGATCAGTTCAATGAACTCATTCACTAATAAGCACCTATAGGTTCAGCATAGTGTCTCCACACAAGTGACTTATGGGATCAGTCACCCTCATCATATGAGCTGAAGTAACCTATACTAGTCTATCCGGGTGTTCGATGTCCTATCTCAAACATCCTATGACTAGGAACAATTAAGAACATGTGTTTATAAGTCTTCGGTCCCGTAATTATGATCTCATCATAATCCGAAGACTGTTGCACATGTTCATGGACTTCATCGTGATACGATAAACACAGATCGGATTAATTACATACAATGAATTATTGCCATTTATTAATAATCTGAAGAAGTAGACAGTATCGGATTGGCTTTGAGACCATCTAATACTAACATCAACCACATGGCAGCCTTGCCCCCTACCTTGTTTGATCTTGTAATGGAAAAAATGAAGTCCGATGAAGACTTCACTCATTTTGCTAATAGGTGGAGAGCTATAGCTTCTAGAGCAGAGGTTGTTATCCCTGAAGCACAAGCAGTCACTATGCTTGTTAACAACGCTACCCCCCATTTCCGAGCTATTCTCATGCTTAGCGAACTTCAAACATTCGCTCAGCTATACAACCGAGCTAGGGTAGTTCAGTCCCAAATCCGAGACTCCACTTTGCCTTCGTTCTTTGAGAACAGAAAAAGGAACAAGAAAGCCACACCAACTCCTACCACGGAAGGAGTCACCATCAATGAACAGGTCAGCATGCTAGCACAGCCAACCAGGGTTCCCAATCCCCATCGTAAGTCTGACACTCAGCCCAATCAGAAGCAATATTCAGTTGTTCCTCCCCCTACTAATTACAGTCGTCCTATGGCTAAGCGAGCATCATATCCACCTCTGCCGGAATCATTGGCAGACATTTTTTATGCCTTGCTAACTTGTAACGCCATTCAACTCCCACCTCAAAGAGAAGGTGTTCCGCGCAATACGGACACGTCCAGGTATTGCCCCTACCATAGGATCACGGGACACACAATCTACAATTGCTTCACCTTCAGGGATTGGGTGTATGACTTGAATGATGAAGGGCGGATAAACTGGGAGGACATGAGAAAAGCTATTGATGCTTTGAAGGCTAAGAAGGAACTGGGAATTGTGAAAGACCCGTTACCTTCTCATCAAGTGGTTCAAGATTCCTCCAGTTCTCAAGGAAAGGTCAACACTTTAATCAAAGACTTGGAGCCCGTAATAATCTGCAGGGAACAATACTGGGAATATGAAGGGTCTGGGATAAAACATCAAGATCCCACTTGGTCGCGTGAAACTAAAGGAGTTACTCCAGAAGTCTCCACGCTTTCCCCTAACGAGCCTTTGGTCCTAATTCGGCCCTAAGAGCAACCGGCAACCCTCAAGCCGGTCACTCTCATTCAGATCCCTCCGATCACAGCCGAGGGGCCCACCCTATCTATCTTATGTCCAACCAGGAACCAGGGTTCGATGACTGGCTTCAATCTCATTAGGTCACCAATGGAAGCATATCGAATCTCGTTGGGGGTAACGCTCAGGAATCGCATCATTCCTCCGAGCCAACCCTTGGACTCTCAAGGTAACTCAATCCCTATCATGGGGAATGCCCAGTCTGAGTACGACATCCTCCAGCATTTAGAGAAGACCCCTGCTAAGATCTCTATCCTCGAGCTTATCCGGAAGTCTCCCATACACAGGGAGACGCTGTTTAATTTCCTACAACAAATCATGGTCAATGAGGATCTTCCTAGTGGTGGAGTCACTAATGCCATCCTCTCAGTCACTCAGACCCCCATGATCTCCTTCCCAGAAAAAGATCTAGCTCCCCCTGAGTGTCGATCCCTTCCTCTGTGCCTAACCGCCATTCTCAATGGTCATTCAGTAGACTCCATTTTACTGGATACCGGGGCCTCTATCAATGTCTGTCCCCTTAAGACCCTCAAAAGGATAGGGATAGACCTAGAGAAGGTTGAATCCACCTCTATGATGGTCTCAGCTTATGACAATTCCCAGAGACCAGCAGATGGAAAGATCTTCCTGCAACTAGAAATCGGCCCGATATCCATGATCTCGGAATTCTACATCCTGGATGTTAAGCCAATCTACAATGCTATTCTAGGGAGACCATGGATGGACCAAACCTTGGGGGTCCCATCCACCAACCACCAGTGCTATAAGTTCTCGTATAATGGGAAGATTGTAAAGGTCAAAAGCACTCCCTACATTGAGTCATTGGACTCAGTGACAGCAGAACAGATTCCGTCCATGATAACTTCCAGGAAAGGCAAAGAGCCCGTTCTTTCATCAGTGAATTCTCACCTTAGGCCTAAGTCTGGTATAGGTTGGCATCTCATGAGTAAGATGGGGTATAGCTCAGGCTCTGGGTTAGGGAAAGAAGAACAAGGCATTTGTGACCCCATCTTAGAGAACCCTGTCAGTGGGGGATGTAGCCTGGGTTATAAGTTTACTGAACCACCAAAAGAAACAAAGGAATGGTCCCTCATGAATCACTTTGTGAGAAAGAAGCAGGGATTGCCTAGGATAGAGAAGGAAGTGCAAGAATATCATGAGGGTAGTCAAGAGGAAGATTTTAGCATATCATCCTTGTTTCGTGAATCAAGCAGCCCACCGATAGGGCTTTTCTTGGCCAGGAATGAACCAGCCCCCGCTACGTTCATTCCTTTCCTGTTCCACTCACCTTTCGTCCCTATGCTCTCAGCTCCGATCGACGCCACTTCTTCCGAATATTTCATGTTAGAGGCATTCGGTCACGAAAGAAAAAGTCCAATTCCCATCCTGAGGGTAGGGAAGTCACTTTCGAGGAGCTTACGTGGTGGGGCAATCCCGCCATCATTAAATCTTTGTCCCAAAGGTCTACCTTTGTCCCATCCAGGACAAAACTGACCCATTCTCCAGGCCATGTACATAGCAGTTTAGGAATTAGGATAGCTTCCTCCCTGTCTAGAAATTGTAGGGCTAAGCAAGTTCCTTCGTTCTTAGTTCAGGAATTAGCGAATAGGTGTAAAGCTTTGAAAAGCTAGATAAGTTTCTTCAGATAGGGGTCATCTCCGAACCATTGGAGTTGGTGAAAGACGAGTCTTGCAGTGATGGTCTGGGAGTATTTGAGCTTAGTGAAGAGGAAGAGGAGGATGACTTGGCCGAACTACTTGTCAATGGGACGAGACAGTTTGATGAACCTTCATCAGCCATCGACGAACCCACTAAAGAAGTCAACCTTGAATTCATCAGACGGTTCATATCTCAACATTCTGTGAGATGTAAACCCTTTTATGATCTATCGAAAGGAGGGGCAAAGTTTATTTGGAGCGATAAGTGTCAAAAGGCCTTCGACGAATTGAAGAGCTACCTCCTCAATCCACCAGTCCTTATGGCTCCTATCCCGGGGCGGCCTTTATTGCTATATGTCTCCACCACTGAAGAATCAGCTGGAGCAGTATTGGCCCAACTTGTCGATGAGAAGAAAGAAAGAGCAGTGTACTATCTTTCCAAGCTCTTCAACGATGACGAAAAGCGATACACTGCCATGGAAAGGACATGTGCGGCCGTTGTCTGGGTAGTGCAAAAATTGAAGCACTACTTCCTTGCCCACGAGGTCAAACTCCGAGCAAGAATAGGTCCGATCAAATATTTGCTAGAGCGGCCAGTTGTAACAAATAGGCTGGTGCGAGGGTAGACCTTCTTGAACCAATTTGACATCACCTATGTAAATTAAAAGGCTGTGAAGGGGCAAGCAATTGCCGAACACCTAGCCCATCATCCACTGCCTACATTTTCACCCGTCAACGAGGAATTCGCGGATGAGGAGTTGGGTCTAATAGTGGATGATACTTCATCCTGGGTCCTTTATTTCGTCGGGGCACTTAATTCTCAAGGCAATGCGGTAGGAGTGGTCCTCGTATCTCTGGAAGGGGTAAGTATTCCGCACGCTTGCCAACTCTCCTTCTCAGTGACCAACAATGTCGCTGAATATGAGGCTCTCCTAGCTGGCTTAAAATTGGCGCTGGTTCTTAAAATCTTGGAATTGAGGATAATTGGAGACTCTCAACTAATCCTCCGCCAAACCGTGGGCAAGTATCAAACCCGGGATTCAAAATTGAAGCCATATCAGGAGTTAGTAAAGTCGCTTACCAGGCATTTCAGAAGGATTACCTATGTACATGTGCCTAGGTCTCAGAATATCCTAGCAGATGCCCTGGCCTCCTTATCTTCGGCACTAGAGATTCCTGTCACCAAAAGTTCAACCACCATCACTCTGCACAAGCAAGACTCGCCTTCCTTCCGGGACCCCTGGTTCCAACAATTCCTCTGCTCATCTGATCATGTCTCTGCTATCACGGACGAACTCACCCCCAATTGGGATGATGGGAATCTGTGGTATTTTGATATCATGAATTACCTCCGCGATGGGTCATTCCCATCTTATGCCACATCTTCTGACTGTAAGGCTATCCGCCGTGCATCTCAACGATACCTTATCTTAGGCGGTCGCCTTTTCAGAAGATCCTTCAGTGGAGTGCTCCTTCGGTGTCTAGATGATACTGAAATCCATCATGTCATAGAAGCAGCTCATGCCAGTGATTGTGGCGGTCATATCTATGGTCGTGCCTTAGCTCAGAAGCTCCTCATGTCCTATTATTGGCTTTCAACGGAGGCTGATTGTTCCATATTTGTTCAGAGGTGCTTGAAATGCCAGTTACATGCTAACAAGGTTCATGCACCTTCGTCATCTCTCACATCCGTCATTTCCCCTTGGCCCTTCGCCATGTGGGCATTCGACGTTATAAGACCTTTGGAGGATCGATCAGGCGAAATAAAAAGGAAATCATTTATCTTAACTGCCACTGAATATTTCACTAAATGGGCTGAAGCGGAAGCATTTATGGAAATCAAAGCATCCACGGTGGTGAAGTTCATCAAGCGCAACATTCTCGCCAGGTTCAGGACACCGCGCGATCTCATCACCGACAATGGACCACAATTCATCTCCCAAGAGCTCTAGGACATGTGCAGTAAGTATGGCATTAATTTGCACCATTCCACGCCTTACTACCCACAAGGAAACGGTCAGGCCGAAGCCACCAATAAGACTCTCATTCGAATCATCAAAAGAACTTGCAGATCTCACAATTATTCAGACTGGCCGGATCGCCTAGCAGAAGCTCTTTGGGCATATCGCACTTCTGTCCGGACCCCCACCGGACAAACTCCTTATTCACTAACATTCGGAACAGATGCGGTACTTCCATATGAGATTCTCCTTCCTTCTCTAAGAGTGCAGTTGGACAATGGAATTAGCGACGCCGAACGTCGTAAGGCCATGTTAACCCAACTGGAACTATTAGACGAAAAAGGATGATGGCGGCAGACCATGCTCAAGTTTACAAAAATAGGATCGCAAGATTCTACGCAAAAAAGGTTCTCGAAAGAAAGTTTAAAATTGGGGAAATGGTACTCAAGAGAAAAATGGTCAAAATTCCTGGTCTCAGGAGCAAATTGCAAGAAAATTGGGAAGGTCCATTTGTAATCAAGGAGGCATACTCAGGTAATGCAAACCGCTTAATCAATGAAAAAGGAGAGGAGTTACCCCACCCATGGAATGGGGTGTATCTGAAGAAGTTTTATCCATGAAAACACACAAAACACTCAAAAAATTTCAAAAAATCCAAAAAATGAAATATCCCAAAAAAAGCACAAAAATATTTGTAAATATGTGCATACCTCAATGAAAATGACAAAAAAATCAGAAAAGACACAAAATCCAACTGTCTGGTGACTGCCACGCATGCCCCTGTCTAGGTCTAGTTGCACGTAGATTGGGTTAACATTAAGGTTTAGCTAAGACTTTGGTCCACTAGAACCTTGGACGTGTCTACTTTACTTTCATACAGATCCCTATGATCATCTTGAGATGCACACACCTACACGTTTTTTTTCAAAAGAGAACCTTCTTAAAATGAGTTCCAAGTCTTTAGTGTACTGTCAAAATGCAACCTTTGCTCTTCGTCTCTCGACCAATCAGGACAGTTGACGCCCTTAAACGGTCGAGCTCAGCAAATTGCGGTTCCTCCACAACCCGATAGATGTAACCCCTCAAAAGGGCCCAAAAATGAATTGTAAAGGACCAGAGCACATGAAGAGGGCAATGTCCCCATAGGCGGAATATCAAATAACCCCGAAAAATGTCAAGAGTGGAAAAGAAATACAAAAAAGAAAAGGGGTTCAAGCAATCATACAAAAAAGTCTGGTCGTGACCGTGCCTGGCCATGAAATCTACCAAAGGCCTGAAAAGTCAAAATAGGGATATCTAGGAGGTCAAAAGGGGTCCGTTTTGCCACAGCTCGCCCTTTTAACGGTTTTGTTGATCCTCTTGTGAGGTTTGTCTCCAAAATTTCTTCAGTTTTTTCCCCCTCAAGGTTTTAGCACGAGATAGATATCTAAAGACCGAACAACATTTTAAAAATGGTTCGTTTTTTTTAAAAAAAATCGTCACATGCTCACATGATCACAGGAGTCCAAAATGGGTGAAGAGTAATGTCAATGTTTCTGGTGAACTAATTTCTTAACCATAATCTCAATGTGTACTCTCGAAGACTTCGGGCTTAGGTCAATGCATGGGCGTCACCAATTGGTGCGACGGCGTCTGCTTCCGGGTCAGCGTCGCGCGGTTGACCGTTAGGGTTCCAAGGTGTTCCATCATATACCTTCTAGATTGTGAGGAAAGAGACCCGGGTCGGGCAAATCATTTACCTCGAAAACTTTTTGGGCAAACTTGGTGGTCGGAAGCAACTGGGAGCCTAAGCATGGCATGACGGTATTGTCATTAGTATGAGTCTTAACCGGTCAAGGTTAGTTTGAGGAGTCTAGAGGCCCAAATCAATCTAGATGTGTGCTTAGGATACCTGGGAAGTTGAGTGTGCATTTCCCTTTCATCATTCAACCAGGCTAAGTTTGGGCAGTCACCAGGTAGGTGGAATCAAAAACATGTTTTCATTCATCACACACCTCATTTGTTAATATCCACCAGCATTTGCATATTTACTTGTCGCATTAGTTTCAATATTCTTCCTTTTGTCCGGTTAGTAGGACACGGCCCCTTGACCCTATGCGAAGGCTAGGGAAAAGGTAGTTGCTCTTTTTTGGGCAAGGGGCCGAAAATAGATACTACTAACTGTTTCCCCTGATGTTGTGCATGCACGAAATAACAGGTATGGACAGAAAGCAGAACAAGAAGTGCCCAGATGTAAATAGTGAAATATGCAAGCATAAGATAATAATCATACATCACGACACAGGGGCATACCCCTGCATCAGCTCCCAATCCGTCTCCCTCTCAATCTCTCTTCCTTCCTTCCGCGTCATCGTCTCTCCTATCTCGAGAAGGGTGCCTCATCTGACTCTCAGCGTCATCCTCCCGAGCACGGCGATGACCTGAGGCCGGTCGCATAGACCCCGATGAGATAGCAGGTCGCAATTCTCTCCACGGATCCTCAGCAAGAAGGGAGTCAAGGTCTCTAAAGACAGAGCTCCCAGCAGGAGCCTGGCCAGCCGACGGGGCAGGAATGGGGGGACGAGCTCCTGGACTCTGCGTGCTGGATCTCATAACTCGTTCTCGCCCCTTCTTCATCACTCGGTCCCACAGGGTTCGGTACTTGAAATCAAGCTCCCGCACCTGTGTCTGTGACCTCGTCAGCTCCTCCCGTAAGCCGGCTATCTTACCCTCCCAGTACACGTCCGGGTGGGATCCTTCTCTCGCCCTGGCCCGAGCTGTCCGCTCCTCTAAGACCTGATCTCTCAACTGTTGATTGAGGCTCTCCAATTCTTGCGCCCTGGCTAAGGCAGTCTCCACCTCCTGACGCTGCAAAGGAACTCAGGGTTAAGCAAGCTCAATCAGAATAACACAGGAGCAGAACAAGTCTCACCTGCTGTGCCAAATCCGCCTCCCGGGCATCCGCACGACGGAGAGCATCCTGCAACCTTACCTCCCAATCGGCAGGGGCAGCTCGCCCCTGGGATGATGAGCCCGCACCAGGATCTCCTCGCAGCCCGTGATGGGCTAGCGTCTCTCTCTGCATCACAAGGGTTTTTCACAAAAATAAGATGGACAATCTCACACCCAAATTCAGAAATCAGACTTCTCACCAATTCTCCAATCTGGTGAAGCAGGTCACTCGTCTGCAGAACCAGAATCTCATTCTGATTCTTTAGGATCTGCACGGCTTTAGTTTCAGGCATCTGTTGCAGGAATACCATTAAGGTTAGTCAATGAGAAAAGATTGAGTGAAATAGAATGAAGGGTTAGAGAGACGCACCCGCCGCGCATCCAGAAACATGCGATCTGAGTACCGCCGGGCATAATCCCCCAACTATCTGAAACTGTTTCGCAGGAATTTATCCTCCTACAGGGCATCCCCGGTGCGGTGCCACACTTCGATCTCAGCTCGCCTCACCACTCGCCAATCCTGACCAATAGCAGAAGATCGGCGACGACCGCGGTTCATATCAGGATAGGTTGGATAGGCGAGTAAAGGTTGATGCCATCCTCACGTGCGGTAGGCCATCCGAACAAAGAGGCCATCACAGATGTTCACGCACAGCAAGGGCACCTCCCGTCGGAATTGAGAGAGGCTCTAAGACACCCATGGATGATCGGCCAGGTCCTCCTCTGCATATGGTATCCACACCACCTGAATGAAACAAAGGGTCCGACCTAATCATTTGTTAAGATGCACATATATCTCAAATGACCCACCATATGAGGAGGAAATGTGTCAAGCTGAGCGCGGATGTCCTCCACGCGGTACATCACGGGACGATAATCCCGGATCATTTCCCACTGCGCCATGAGAGGGGTCCATCCCTCACGATCCGCAGAAACTGTCCCTCGGCCGATAGGGAAGTGGGTATAACCCCAGATCTACAAAGGACAACACAGTCAATGCCAATCAACATAAGTGAGAAAGGACAGAGATCCACAACGGAGAGGGATTACCTAAAGAAAAGGCGTGAATCCACCCAAATTGCCAGATCCCTGGCGGTAGCTCACCAGATGGGAGAAAAGGTGACCCAACATCGCAGCTCCCCACGCCATCTTCTTCGCCACTTGAAGGTCCTCCAACAGCGGCAGATACTTTAGATTGACTTTGTCCGAGGCTGTAGCAAATAGCAGCCTCCCGAAGAAGAACAGAAGAAAGATCCGTAAGTTCTCATCGTCTGAGCGGCCATCCAAGTCCAAGAGCGCCTCCACTCTCTCGGCAAAAGCCTCCAGAGTCTCGCTCGGCATCCGCCGTACCCGGCTCAACTCCACAGACCGGGCGAAATGTCCGAGGGGTATGTGGGATAGCGCTCCTTAAACCCGATAATACCCCTTGCCCAGGAGTCTATCTGACAGCTGCCTGTAATCCCTGAGCTCGGGACCCACTACCGGATCACTAATGACCGGCAAACCTGTCAAGAAAGAGACGTGCTCCAATGTGGGCAGCATGTGTCCCCACGGCATGATGAAGGCTCTGCATCTGTCATCCCAGCACTCTCGCAGAGCCACTAAGAAGGGCGCGTCCCCCATGAACGGTCGGATCCGAAACAACGGCCCGAACCCAAACGTGTCCACCTGGAAAAGGAGCCGATCGGGCAGCGCATGGTACCAGGTCCAGACCAACTCCCAAGAAACTCGGCCCCGGACTCTCTGTGGATCCTGAAAATCCCAACAAGATTAAAAGTTAGGGGCATGATCACAAAAAAAGATTCTGAGTGGGTGAGGCAGCTGGCCCCCGTCCCGACGGACGGCAGGCCTGCTCGCCGTCCGTACGGGCAGACGGCGGGTCCGCCCACCATCCGCCCGCACGGGCGGCGGGACCGCCCGCCGCCCGAGCGCAGGGGTGGCGGGGTCGCCTGCCGCCCGCGCGGACGGGCGGCGGCGCCGCCCGCCGTCCGCCCGTACAGACGGCTGGGATCCCCGCCGTCCGCCACTCCGATAAGGAGAACAAAAAACCAGGGACTCACCTTCTTCTTCTTCAGGGGCACCTCTCCGTTGCCACTGCCTTCTTCGTCACCTTCTCCTTCTTCTTCTTCCTCTCCATCAGCTTCATTTTCTTCCTCTTCATCATCCTCCTCCGCCGCCCTCTCTTCTTCTTCTTCTTCCTCTTCGGCGCGAAGCAGGTCTTCGCCACCGCCGTCGCCAACATCCACCTCGTCGCCGCCGCTGGAGCTCGCTCCATCGCCGCCGTCGCCACTGCCGATCCTCCTCCTCCTAAGGGAGCGGGGAAGCCAAACTCTCGCCATGGAAGGGTGGGGAAGAAAGTGGAATCAGAGAAGGAAGAGGAAGAAAGGGGTAAGGGTGGAGAACAAGAGGGCCCAGGGCTTCTTAAAGCCATCCGGCTCACCAGACGGCCAATCGTCTGGCCGTCCGCCAGCATGGACGGCTATGGATGTGGCCGTCGCACGCGGTGGACGGCCAGCAGTCTGGCCGTCCGCCAGCGTGGACGGCCACGAGTGTCACTGCCCCAGGCGGTGGACGGCCAGACGAGTGGACGGCCGGCCGTCTGGCCGTCCGTCAGCGTGGACGGCCACGGGTGTGGTCGTCCCATGCGGTGGACGGCCAGCTTCCTGGCCGTCCGCTAGCGTGGACGGCCACAAATGTGGCCGTCCCACACGGTGGACGGCCACCCATCTGGCCGTCCACCAGCGTGGACGGCCACACACGTGGCAGTCCGATGCATCCGCCAATGTGGATGGCCATTCGCGTACATCAAACCTTTGGAGGGGAATTTCCAGGAAAGTAAAATTTGTATTATTCACTGAAATTTCAATGGATACATTATTCCAGTGCTCTACGGCCCATGAAAAAGGCACATACAGCAGGTCGTACATTGGTTAAATAGTTCACATATCTCTTGACTTCCTCTGGAGCCTCTGCTACATCAAGGCGGGCTTTTGTGAGTCTAGAGTGACGACGCCATGCACGTCGGAATCGCTCTATTGCCTGCGCTTCTCTCGCGTACCCTGTATGTCTCGGCACGATCAGTGTATCATGCAAAGCAGGGAATGGCACATGTCTGGGAACTCCGATCTGGAGATGGCAACGATGTCCTTGGTACACGGCTAATTCGTCAGGACCGATTAGCCACAACTCACGCTCACGAGAAGCCCTTGTGGTGAACTCCATATCTCGAAGGATCATCGGAACAAAGATAAATTTTTCCACGGACAAAAAGTTCAAGTAATCACACCAGTCATCCCTTGTCTTGAGATGAGCCGTGAGACACCTGATTTGATCTTCAGGACTAAAAAGCGAGCGTGCAGGATACCATGCGCTGTGCTGAAATATCCTGGAGGTGGAAGTTACTTCTCATCAAAGTCAAAAGTTAAATGCATCTCCATCCACAATTGTAAGGTGAATAAGCTTCCCCTCGCAGATCGCCCCATGCTCATGTGGCTAAGCCCTCTATACAGATGTGACAAAATCACCGGGGCGAGAGAATGACCTCTCCACAACAAGCTTAGCACGCTCACATACTCCCTCTCTAGCACAGAGCCCGAAGTTGGAAACCATAAGACTCCCCCAAGAACTAGGCATAAGCCTCGCATCAGCCTCTCAGGTTTGACCGTCTTGCGCTTAATCTCTCGGACCAACCAGTACGCAAGGCGATCGACGAGGAATCCTCGACTGTCAGTCATGCGGCATACCTCCCGCTTGTCCTGCACTATATCAGCAAAGATTTCCTCCCATGCAGGCAAAGCAGAAGGATCGCCGATGGCTAGGCCCTCCCAGCCATAGAAGGTTTCTACCTCCTCCACCAAAACTGTCGCCTCGAACTCTCGGAACACGAACGTATGCGTCTCCGGATGCCACAGTTCGAGCAGTGCACCCAGCCCCTGTTGGGTTTTCTCGATTTCTCCGGATCGCTCACGCAGCGGAAAACAAAATATTTACAGCGATCCGTTCCCGTTTCGAAATCTTAAATACAAGATAATCGGATTATCTTTTCTCACCGTGTGCGGATTCGAATCCGCAGCCGATTGGTTCCGTCGGTGTGACACCGCAAGCCGCGCAAGCGCCCGGCCTCTAGCGAAGTCCACGCGATCCTCCCCGCGACGGATATCCTCGAGTTCTTCGTTCTTCGCAGCCCACGAAGCCTCCGCCGGTCGCCGCAATAATCGCCGCAGCGGGCGGACGATTTTCCGTCGAACGGGATTCGAAGAAGCGGCGGAGCAGATCTGGATCTGCCTGGACGTCAGAGAAGGACAGAAACTGAGGAGAGGCGGCTAGGGTTAGCAGCAGCTTGGCCTGCTCAGCCCGTTCGCTATGTTTTATACTAACCGCGCGGTTTTTCACAAAAACCCCCGGTTTATATAAAACCCACTTATTTATCCATCGCCTTGAGAATCATTTGCGTGTGACCCTCTAGGCCCAAGTACCAGTCCAGTTAATGGCCCAATAAGCCCAGTGACTCCTCACTGGCTTTATTAATTAATTAATAACCCTTTATTAATCAATTAATCAATCGAATTGATGTCGCACATAGAATTCGACCGGGCCTCCAATCACGTTGGGTGCCAAGCAACACCGCGTGAACCCGGAAGGTATTTGGGGTTAAGTAACCCACTCTTGGAACCTTTCCGCCGACAGTTACCGCGTGGATATAATCCTTCATTCGTACAATGCTCTCGAGTCAACTCAGGGTATGGCGAGCTGTCAAACCCTAACCGGTCGACTCACTTGGATTAGATGCCGCTGATGAATATCGGAAAACTCCTTTCCCGATATTATCGTCTGCCCTGGCCAGGGACTTCCACGCATCCTTCCTAGAGCATTCTCTGTCTAAGTACCGAGAGCGAATGATTCCTTATTGACACACAATTCCCTTCGACGGTATTCCGCTGTACCCAATCCTTGGCGTATTAGAATCCCATGGCTAGAGATTCGTAAACCAAGGTCAAAGCACAGAAGTCCACCGCCAAGGTGTCCTTGGTGTCTCAGGTCCGAGGACCATCTACGCAACTGCGATAATAGAATCAAGCTGGTTGACAGTGAGGTACAATACCATCCAGCGATTTAGTCGGATCAGTTTAGTGAACTCATTCTCCAATGAGCACCTACAGATTCGCCTTAGTGTCTCCACACAAGTGACTTATGAGATCAGTCACCCTCATCATATGAGTAGGAGTAATCTGTACTAGTCTAACCGGATATCCGATGTCCTTCTCGGATATCCTCCGACTAGGAACGATTAAGAATATGTGTGTTTAAGTGATCAGTCTCATTAGTATGATCTCATCATAATCTGATCACCATAGCACATATTCACGGACTTCATTATGAAATGATAATTAACGCGATTTACACATAATGAATATTATGCCATTATATTAATAAATGAACGAGATTTACATAGTCAGATTGGCTTGTAGGCCACCAAAACTAACAATCTCCCACTTGGACTAAAGCCAATCACCTTTATACAATAAGCCCATAGACTCTAGGTGACGCTCAAACACAATTTGAGCCAACGGCTTTGTCAGTGGATCTGCTACATGGTCGACGGGTGGAACTCTTTCCACTACTAAATCTCCTCTAGATAATATGAAAGCGCCTCAGAACATCTTTCGATTTTTGATGAGACCACGGCTCTTTCACTTGTGTAATAGTCCCATTGTTGTCGCACAACAGCGGAACATGATCAAAGATACCGGGAACTATGTCAAGGTCGGTGATGAACATCTTCAACCACACTATTTCCTTGAAAGCTTCAGCTGCAGCGATGTGCTCAGCTTCAGTCGTCGAATCTACAGTGGTTACTTGCTTGGAACTCTTCCAGCACACTGCTCCTCCGCTCAAAGTAAACACGAATCCAGATGTTGACTTGCTATCATCTGGATCCGACTGGAAACTCGAGTCAGTAAAACCTCGCAGTTTCAAGTCACCTCCTCCATAGACAAGAAACATATCCTTAGTTCTTCTCAAATACTTAAGGATATATTTTACTGCCTTCCAGTGCTCTTCGCCTGGATCAGCCTGAAATCTGCTCGTAACACTTAGAGCAAATGCAACATCAGGCCGTGTACATAGCATAGCATACATGATAGATCCTATGGCAGAGACATAAGGTATTCTATCCATGAATGCCCTCTCATCAGGAGTCTTAGGAGACTGCTCATTTGAGAGATTAATTCCATGTCTCATCGGTATGAGACCTCTCTTGGAATTTTCTATGCCAAACCTTTTGACTATGGTATCTATGTACAAGGATTGGGTCATTCCAAGCATCCTCTTTGATCTATCTCTATAGATCCGTATTCCCAATACGTAGGATGCTTCTCCCAAATCCTTCATGGAGAAGTTTTTCGACAGTCAGATCTTTACTGATGACATCATAGCTACATCATTCCCAATGAGTAGTATGTCATCTACGTAAAGAACTAGAAAAGTGACTGCACTCCCACTGGTCTTCTTGTATACACAAGGCTCATCTTCATTCTTAATGAAGTCATAAGACTTGACTGCCTCGTCAAATCTTATGTTCCAGCTCCGGGAAGCCTGCTTCAGTCCATAAATGGACCTCTGAAGCTTGCACACTTTATCTGGAGACTCTTTAGATGTAAAACCTTCTGGTTGTATCATATACACCTCCTCCTCAAGGTTACCATTGAGGAAGGCAGTCTTCACATCCATTAGCCATATTTCATAATCAAAATATGCAGCTATGGCGAGTAGAACTCTGATCGACTTTATCATGGCAACTGGTGAGAAAGTCTCGTCATAGTCAATTCCTTTGCCTTTGACGATATCCCTTCGCCACCAACCTTGCCTTATAAGTGTCGATCCGTCCATCAGCACCGATCTTTCTCTTAAAGATCCACTTGCAACCGATGTGTACAATACCCTTGGGCATGTCCTCCAAGTTCCAAACTTGGTTGGTGTACATGGACTGGATTTCTGAGTTCATGGCTTCTCGCCATTTCTCGGCTTCTGGGCCTTCTATGGCCTCCTGGTAGGTTTTAGGATCATCATCCTCATTATATGCTACCTTAGACTCACCTTCAGCAATGTGTCCCACATATCGTTCAGGTAGTCTAGGTACTCTACCAGATCTACGAGGCTCATCTGTGTGTACCTGAACAGATTCAGGAACTGATATCTCATCTGATGATAATGCAGCTGTTTGGGGATCTGGAACCTCTTCCAATACTATTTTACTCCCACTGTTCTCCTGGATAAGGTATTCCTCTTCCAAGAAGACAGCTTTCCTGGCGACAAACACCTTTTGTTCACCAAGATGGTAAAAATAGTATCCAAAGGTTTCCTTTGGATATCCCACAAACCTGCATTTATCAGTTTGTGATTCCAGCTTGTCTGGATCATGCCTCTTTACATGAGCAGGACAACCCCAGACTTTAACATGTTTAAATTCTGGTTTTCTGCCTTTCCATATCTCATATGGAGTAGAGGCCACAGACTTGCTGGATACTCTGTTCAGTAGGTATGCTGCTGACTCTAGAGCATACCCCCAGAGGGACACTGGTAATCCCGGAAAGCTCATCATGGATCGCACCATGTCCAACAAGGTGCGATTCCTCCTTTCTGATACACCATTCATCTATGGTGTATAGGGAGGGGTCAGCTGAGAAAGGATACTATTATCCTTTAAGAATTGTGTGAAGTTAGTACTCAAGTATTCTCCTCCTCGATCTGATTGAAGAGCTTTAATACTCTTTTCTAACTGCTTCTCTACCTCATTCTTGAACTCCTTGAACTTCTCAAATGCTTCCAACTTGTACTTCATTAAGTACACATAGCCGAATCTTGAGAAGTCATCGGTGAACGTGATGAAGTAAGAAAAGCCACCTTTGGCTTGGGTGGACATAGGACCACATACATCCGAATGTATTAGTTCGAAAATGTCCTTGGTACGTTCTCCATGTCCACTAAATGGAGATTTTGCCATCTTTCCCATAAGGCAGGATTCGCATGTTGCAAACGATTCATAATCGAATGCTGTTAAGTAACCATGCTTGTGCAACTTTTGCAACCTGCTTTCGCCAATATGTCCAAGTCTACAATGCCACATGTAGGCCTGGTTCACACAATTCTTGCTCTTCTTAAGAGCTTTGTCAATCTGAAGATTGTAATGAGAAATATCTAATAGATATAGACCGTTGACTAAAGATGCTGAAGCTATTGATTTATTACCATAATAAATCGAACAACTTCTATTCTCAATTGTCAACCTATATCCTATCTTGTCCAAACAAGATATTGATTACTAATTTAACATTTAAATTAGTTATTTAAGTTAATTATTAATTTAACAATTAAATTAATAACTAACTCTAATATTAATCAACAATTAGATGTATTAATAATTAATAATCTAACATTTAGATTATTAAATATTAATAACTAATTTAACAATTAAATTAGATAATTTAAGTTAATTATTAGCTTAATTATTAAACTAATAATTAAATTAATTGTTAATCATGATTCAAAATCATAAATAAGCCCATTTAAATTAAAATTGAACAATTATGTAAATATTTCAAAAAACACCTATTGAATCTTAATTAAAGTCCAATAATAATATTTTAATTGGGCTAATTAAGTTTAATAGGGGTTTAGAGGGGTTAAATGTGCAGAAATTAACAGGCCCAGCCCAATAACCTGAGCCAGGGTTCGGACCTGGTCGAACCAGGCCGACCCATGGCTCATGGCTAGGTCCAGCCGGCCCAGATTCAGCTGAACCAATCCCAGGCCCGGCTCAGCCGGTTTGGCCCGGCCTTGGACCGGCCCGGCCCCCCTACCCGACGCCCCCAAACCTGCAACTCTCTAACCCTAGCCGCATGTGGCTGGGCGGTTGGGCAACACCGCCGCCGGCGAGCCTCAGGCGCCGCCGGCCCCAGCCGGCGTTGCCTCCGGCACCGGCGACGTGCCCGGCGCCGACAGGGCCGCTGGTGACCGGCGATGGGGAGCTGTCCAACCCTATTAAAAAACCCCTAAAATCTGGTTTTTTCAACAAAACCGATGTGGACGAGGAAGAAGGGCCCAATCTGGCCACCTCCAGCGATGGCCTTGCTGTCCGATGGTGCCCAGCAACCCCTTGGATCATCCAGGGTATTGGCCATGCCTCTCCAACATTTGGGGATGCATATCCGAAGCCCAAACGGCCGCTGTTCTTCGTCAAACGAAGAACACCATATACCCCAAAAAAAAATTTCGAAAAATTACAGAAATAAAATAATCAAATTATTTTAACATAAGTGTTCATCTCATGAACACGGATCCTGCAAAAAGATCGAACTGACGCATGGAATAATATACAGAAAAATTAATTTCGGAAACCGAAACGGGACGAGAAATAGTGGAACCTGGCTCTGATACCACTGTTGGGTTTTCTCGATTTCTCCGGATCGCTCACGTAGCGGAAAACAAAATATTTACAGCGATCCGTTCCCGTTTCGAAATCTTAAATACAAGATAATCGGATTATCTTTTCTCACCGTGTGCGGATTCGAATCCGCAGCCGATTGGTTCCGTCGGTGTGACACCGCAAGCCGCGCAAGCCCTCGGCCTCTAGCGAAGTCCACGCGATCCTCCCCGCGACGGATATCCTCGAGTTCCTCGTTCTTCGTAGCCCACAAAGCCTCCGCCGGTCGCCGCAATAATCGCCGCAGCGCGCGGACGATTTCCCGTCGAACGGGATTCGAAGAAGCGGCGGAGCAGATCTGGATCTGCCTGGACGTCAGAGAAGGACAGAAACTGAGGAGGGGCGGCTAGGGTTAGCAGCAGCTTGGCCTGCTCAGCCCGTTCGCTATGTTTTATACTAATCGCGCGGTTTTTCACAAAAACCCTCGGTTTATATAAAACCCACTTATTTATCCATCGCCTTGAGAATCATTTGCGTGTGACCCTCTAGGCCCAAGTACCAGTCCAGTTAATGGCCCAATAAGCCCAGTGACTTCTCACTGGCTTTATTAATTAATTAATAACCCTTTATTAATCAATTAATCAATCGAATTGTTGTCGCACATCGAATTCGACCGGGCCTCCAATCACGTTGGGTGCCAAGCAACACCGCGTGAACCCGGAAGGTATTTGGGGTTAAGTAACCCACTCTTGGAACCTTTCCGCCGACAGTTACCGCGTGGATATAATCCTTCATTCGTACAATGCTCTCGAGTCAACTCAAGGTATGGCGAGCTGTCAAACCCTAACCGGTCAACTCACTTGGATTGGATGCCGCTGATGAATATCGGAAAACTCCTTTCACGATATTATCGTCCGCCCTGGCCAGGGACTTCCGCGCATCCTTCCTAGAGCATTCTCTGTCTAAGTACCGAGAGCGAATGATTCCTTATTGACACACAATTCCCTTCGACGGTATTCCGCTGTACCCAATCCTTGGCGTATTAGAATCCCATGGCTAGAGATTCGTAAACCAAGGTCAAAGCACAGAAGTCCACCGCCAAGGTGTCCTTGGTGTCTCAGGTCCGAGGACCATCCACGCAACTGCGACAATAGAATCAAGTTGGTTGACAGTGAGGTACAATACCATCCAGCGATTTAGTCGGATCAGTTCAGTGAACTCATTCTCCAATGAGCACCTACAGATTCGCCTTAGTGTCTCCACACAAGTGACTTATGAGATTAGTCACCCTCATCATATGAGCAGGAGTAATATGTACTAGTCTAACCAGATATCCGATGTCCTTCTCGGATATCCTCCGACTATGAACGATTAAGAATATGTGTGTTTAAGTGATCAGTCTCATTAGTACGATCTCATCATAATCTGATCACCATAGCACATATTCACGGACTTCATTATGAAATGATAATTAACGCGATTTACACATAATGAATATTATGCCATTATATTAATAAATGAACGAGAATTACATAGTCAGATTGGCTTGTAGGCCACCTAAACTAATAGCCCCTCCCAGTGCCAGTGAATAAAAACGAACCACTTTGCGAACACAATGGAACGGGTCAAATTCCACCGATGCATATATACCCTCATGTCTAGGGTAATCACGTCCAGCAGGGCCGCAAGCCATGCATACTTACGAGTATGCCGAGCATCAGGGAATTCGGGAATAGGCTGCAGGACAACCAAAAGTCAAGAGAGAGAGGAGAGAGCCAAGGTGGACAACACAAAAGTTTGAGCATACCTGTCTATGGGCCACTAGGTTGCTGAGGTGGCCTTCCACATTAGATAGAACTTGAGGCCACGGGATAAACTACAAAACTTTCCCACGTCCCATAAGAGACGGAAGGGCATGCATATCCTTTTCCCCTCTCATGGACGGCATACTCCTTGGCCTTCTACCACTTCATGAACGGCACATCCCTTGGCCTTCCACCTTTTCGTAGAAGGCATACTAGTTGGCCTTCCACCTTTTCGTGGAAGGCATGCTAGTTGGCCTTCTACCACTTTAGAAAAGGCTCATCTACGAAAAGGCATATTGCCCTTCTCCCCTCTCTACTTTGAGGAGGTAACCTCACCCCCAAGGTCAAGAGACCACTTTGCTCAATATCAACAAATTAATGGTTCTTCTTGGGAATCGAGTCGAAGCCATATCGGATTGGCATTCTACCATTAGAATAGCCATATCTTCCATATCGGCTTCGACTCGAAACTAACCATTTGCTTCTCACCCTCCCGCAGTTTAATGCTTAATGTTGTGATCATTGGATATGTGAACGTTGCTAATGTGTGTTTGCAGCTGCAGGAAATCTGAAGCAAGTAAGATCGAAGACACAGGAAGGCCAGCCAGTCCGCCTTCCACGCCCTTCGAAGGCCAGCCAGCCCGCCTTCCACCATCCTTAGAAGGCCAGCCAGTCCGCCTTCCACGACCTTCGAAGGCCAGCCAGCCCGCCTTCCACCACCCTTCGAAGGCCAGCCAGTCCGCCTTCCACCACCCTTCGAAGGCCAGCCAGTCCGCCTTCCACGCCCTTCGAAGGCCAGCCAGCCTGCCTTCCACCATCCTTGGAAAGCCAGCCAGTCCGCCTTCCATGGCCTTCGAAGGCCAGTCAGCCTGCCTTCCACCATCCTTGGAAGGCCAGCCAGTCCGCCTTCCACTACCCTTCGAAGGCCACCCCTTGCCTTCCACCACCCTTCGAAGGCCAACCGGGCCGCCTTCCACCTCTCCGTGGAAGGCCAGCTACCTGGCCTTCCACGGGATTGGAAGGCATGTTGGCTGGCCGTCCACACCCCTAACTACCACTTTGACCTCGTCTTTCCCACGATATCCTCTACTCGCCGCCCTCACCTCCACTACTCCGATCACTCCCCACTCCGGCGACTGCCGCGCGCACCACCTCCGATCCTTTACCACTTCCCATTGGCTCCAGGATGATTTACGGGGATTTAGACCCCTATTTTTCCTTCACGTATTTAAACCCCCCATGTCCTCTCGAGCAGAGGGTTAAGGAGTTTATTTTTGGAGGAGGAAGACTCAGAGGAGGTTGGCAAGTGAGTTTGCTTTTAGGAGCCGAGCGGACAAAGAGTCAGAAAGTTTCAGGAGGAGCTTCAAGAGGAATCTTCCGCACTGTAAAATGGGCTTGTCTTCTTAACCCTCTTTTGCTTTTCTCCTATTCACCTCATTGCATTCTCACTTTTCATCCATTCGGTAACATTTCCCTCTCTCACTTTTCTTTCCACTTTCAACATATCACTTCACTTTCCACACACGAGCACCTCCATCTGCATGCATGCATGTTAGGATAACCTAGCAATCTTTCTCCAGAGGTTTTAAACAAAAAACGGGAGGTGGGTGGCCATAACATATGGTCACCTTCCCTCCCCACCACTCATCCGGTGCGTCTCCCTCCGATTTTAATTAGTTTTTGTATTTTCATGGATAGATTCTGCATATCACAGTTCTAGTCGGATCATTTTTTCTCGCTTGTCTTGTCTTTTCTTTTCAGGGATCCTTACTGCATTTTCGCGTGCAGATTGTTGAGCTTTCCTCCTCTGGCCGGCCGGAGAAAGAGAAGGGGAAACCACCGTCTCCCGCTCCCTCAGAACGCGATCACTCTTACAATCCTGCGGAGCATAGGGCCGTAAGGTAATGCTCCTGGCGATTACATCTTAATTTCTAACCCCCTCTAAATCGCCGCAGTACTAAGACAAACGGAGAAGTCCTCGATCCGAAGCTCGCAGCAGCGGCGGGGGACGTTCCGGGCACCTACAGCGGTGTCCTCCACTTTAGGTGCCATGTGACTAGGGCCTTCGCCCCAGCCACCATGGCTCACTACCTAACTTGGAACGGGCAGGCCAGCAGGAAGCACAGCTCCCGACATACTCTCTCTATCTTTTTCTGTCGTACTTTCTCTAATGAGAATTAGTGCTCTCTCCCTCAAATGCATTTTCTTAATTTCTCTATTGTTCCTCCTTTCTCTGTATCTTCCAATCCGATCTTCAATTCATCCGTTCTCTCTAGCCGAAACCTTCCATACTTTGCCATTAATCTTAAACTCCTGACACGTCTCATTTTCTCCATTTTGCACAAACCACTTGCGTCTTCACAGTGCTTGCCACTACTCTATGTGGTGCCGAAAGGGAGTTTAAATCAAACCCTCAACTTAAGATTTTCTACAAATGATTCGTTATTGTGTTCTCTCTAAAATAGGATCCAAAATCAAGCTGCAGGAATTAAAATGCGAAGAAATTGTGGTACATAATATTCGTCGTTACTCATTCCTTAACTATTGTTAAAGGGGATCCTTTGCTACTGCCGATCAGTTGAAATGTTAGAATTCATAACTCGGATCAAGTTGTAGAAACTAGTGCAAGAATAGGCTCATTCCTTCACTATTGGTAAAGAGCATCCTATCAGTTGAAATGTTAGAATTCATAACTCGGATCAAGTTGCAAAAACTAGTGCATGAATAGGGAAAAAACAAAAAGATGGTTGTCCAATTATGATCCAGTTTGAGGGTTATTTAGGCGAGATGTGCAGCAGCCTGTTATCCTTCCACCGTCAAGAGCAGGAGGTTGTCGCTGCTCTGTGAAGCCAGCCTCACGCGGTGCCCTCCACTCTAAGTGCCATGAATAGGCTCATTCCTTCACTATTGGTAAAGAGGATCCTATCAGTTGAAATGTTAGAATTCATAACTCGGATCAAGTTGCAAAAACTAGTGCATGAATAGGGAAAAAACAAAAAGATGGTTGTCCAATTATGATCCAGTTTGAAGGTTATTTAGGCGAGATGTGCAGCAGCCTGTTATCCTTCCACCGTCAAGAGCAGGAGGTTGTCGCTGCTCTGTGAAGCCAGCCTCACGCGGTGCCCTCCAATCTAAGTGCCATGTGACTAGGGCCTTCGCCCCAGCCACTATGGCTCACTACCTGACTTGGAATGGGCAGGCCAGCAGGAAGCACAGCTCACCCACCAATCAAGCTGAGACCCAATGTCCAACCATCTTAATGCCCCCACGTGAGTTACAAGCTTGCGCAACCAAGCTCGGCGACAAACTTAGTTTCACGAGCTCTTTTAAGGTGTTGAACTTTTTTCCGTTTTCCGATGTAGAACTTAAGAGATGACGGCACAGCGGTGCTATGTACGCTGGCCTGTTTGTAAACCTGGCCATGAAAACACCCCTTTAATTAGGAGAAGAAAGGGGATCCTCCTCCGGGGAAGCATGCATGGCTGTCCTCGCAAGGACGGGAGTTAGAAACAGCTCATCTCACCGTTGTGATTTTCGTATGAAACCGCACCCTTGTTTCTGGTAACATCTGCAGGGAGAAATCGATCTTTACATTAATTTCCCATCTTAATTTAATTAATTCTCGTGGCTGGCAACTCTGAAGCGCTTCTCTAATGTGATATATATAACCAGGAATAAGAAAAACTCCAGTACCCAGTAATGTAAATGCATTCCTAATTCTTTCTCTCGACGGACACCTAGCTACTTAATTTCCAATATTGCAGCAGATCCCTCACCTAGCTACATGAACGTGGCATTAATTCTGCCAAGTGGAATGGGCTCAACATTTAACTCAAAAAAATATGAAAATTCATCTTTTTTTGGGAAGTTTGATCTAAAATCGAATTAGGTAGACACGTAGGGGATTCACACACAAAAACAAAAAATATGAAAAAATAAAAAATCGAGTCATTACTGCTCATTGGGGCTCAATTTTTGAATTTTCATCTTTTTTTGAGATGTCTGATCCAAAATCAAATTATATGAGCAAGTAGGTCATGTTAAAAGCCTTCAAAAAAAATATGAACATAAAAAAACCGATCCCCAATTAATAGTATATTACTATTCATTGGGCCGTGGTCTTTGATTTTTTATTATTTTTTAAGATGTCCGATCGAAAATCCAATTATGTAGACATGTAGGACATATTGGGGGATTTGACTGTACCATCATGCGACCTAATATCCCCTAACGGTGGAGTAAGTTATTCTCCCTTTAGAATTACTTATCTTTATACCTTTAAAACTTAAGATATTATTATTTTAAGTAGATCCAAACCAAATTTATCCCAAGCTGAAAATTAAAAGAAAGAAAAAATATCCTTTAGTATTGAGGTTCCAATTTTGATCATGTGAGGATATGACCTTTTTATTAGAATTGTCAAATCAAATGAAGAGTTGGGATATTCTCTCAGTTCATAAAAATATAAAAAGACTCCCTTGGCTCTATCATATCTATGTTAAAAAAAGTTTCATGTAAATTTTCTTTTATAAGCAAACAAATGTATGAAATTATTTTCAAAAAAAGATTTGACGAGCAAACAAACGAATGAAAAGATTTTTAGGAAAATATTTTCGAAAGTGCCAAATTATTCGTTAAGTTTTCATTTTTCCGTTAAAATGATTTCCTTACAAAATCTTTTCCATCCGATTATGTTTTACTCTCAATGGTCCTCAAAGTGGACCGTTTGGATGAGACCAGGGCCTTCTCCCGGGCCACTGTGGCTCACTACCTGACTTGCAACGGGCAGGCCAGCAGGAAGCACATCTCACCCACCCAACACAAGCTGAGACCCAACGTCCAACCATCTTAAAGATTATAGGAGTTTTTTAAAAAATAATTAAATTACAGAGACTTTTTTGTGAATTAAAAAGATTGTAAGAACTTATATTTAAAAATAATTTTTGTTTGTATTGTATATTTTGTTCTTTAGATATATTTTCAAAGAATATTGTATATGTGAAATACTCTAAAATATTTCATACACGTATAAGCCTTTAATTAGAAAATGCCTTAACACATGTTTTCATTTTGCTAGGAAAACAGGAAGTCTGTTTTAATAATTCTTCGTAAAGAGATAGAGATTCTCCTATTGTCACGTGTCCTATTTTAATTTTGAAAAAACAAGAACTCTGTTTAGTATTATAGTATAGATTAGAGCCTTTTTTTTTCTTCAGGGCATAATTGAAAGGTATTGCTGGACTTGGCGTAAAATATTTTAAAATATTATAATTTTTTTTGAGTACTAGAGAAGTCTTCATGTAATAGATCAGATAATTCATCGTTTTTACCTAGGTTATGTCTAAATCACTTATTTGGTGATATGTAAAACTCAAAATCAACGGAAAATTTTATTCGTTGGTTCCTCCTTTTTCTTGATTTTGGCATATATGGGATAAAAGTGAATACTCATTTTCAAAAGAGATGAAAATATTTTCATGAACACCAAATGATGAATTTTATTTTCATTTTCTTTGTAAATGTATATCCTTAAACGATCATTTCTGTCCGATTATATTTTATTTTAGTATCAAATATTATTAGTTTATGGTCTCGTGGAACTTATAATAATGGAAATGAGGTATGGACAATATTTGAAAGAAGGGGTACATCACAGACGCACCCTACTTGGCACCTATTGCACTTTCTATATGAATCTAGAGAGAAAAACTTTTAAAAAAGAATCCTCACATAAAGCTTTTTCAATTCCTATGATGGTTTTTTTTTAATTCTCACCTCACCTGCACTTATAGGAATCGAACTTTTCACATCGTTAAAGCTGTAACTTCAACGACGAATGAGTGATGTAAGAAGGATGTCTATTCGGCATCCACATTCCACATTCCTTATAGCCATCAAAACTCACCACTTCTGAGTATGGTTTAAATTTAATAATGGAATAAGTTTAGAATAAGATAATTTGTTTGGCTTATTAATTTGTCTGTCTTAGTTGCTTGAATCTGTTTTTCGGATAAGAATGACTTATCATGAAATAAATTAAAATAAATAAATAGTTTATAAATTTATATTATTTATCAATACTTATTTTTACATACTTTCTAAATTTTAGCCAACGTTTATATCGTGGATTAAAATGATGTAAAAGAATCATCTTTTTCTGATACAGGGTTGAATAAAGAGTTGATCATACTATGTAATGTACTGTATATAACTATGTCACAATACCTAGTAAATTAGTATAACTAGACTTCACCATATTAAATATTACTTAGTATAACTATATTTAATTATAGTTAAGTTACATAACTATCTTACTTAGTATAAGTATATTTAACTAATATAAGTTTTTACTTAGTATAACTATATTTATATTAATTTTTACTTAATATACTATATATTATTATTAATATATTTAATTAGCTAATATATTTACTTAGTACAACTAAAATATAATTAAGTTAAATAATCATGTCACAACACTTAAAAGTTACAACGACTATATTTAGCTTTACTAAATTATATTAGTTAGCTTAGTTAAGTAAATATATATTACTTACATGCTTAATTACTACATTTATATCAGATATTTATATATTATCGACGGCTTAATATTAAGCCGTCACAAATACTTAACATTTGCAACGGTTACATTTTTAACGCTCGCTAATATTTGCCCACCTCTCCCCCTTGGGGAATAATTTATGAAAAAAATAAGGAATATTTCTAGCTACCATATGGAATAAAAAGAAACCCAACTATCCTTTTCACATATTTGCAAAATATGTAAAAATCCGTTGGAGAAATAAAAGTACTACATATTCGCAAAATTAGTCTAGTATCCAAGGAATTCTAGACCTCAATTATTAATTCTCCCGTAGAACACGCCATGATGAACAAATGTAGGTATTCCCTTTCCGTGCAGGCCTCACTGAATAATTGTGTTGGTCTTATTTAATCTTCTTGTTCTCAAATATAGTTCAACTATGGAGGAAGAATCTTTCCAGATTTGAACAAATGTGTTGGTCTCATCTAATCTTCTCGAACTAAAGGACACCGATCCGAGCTGGCCGTGATCTTATGACCACAAGTAACACTTGATGTACTGAGGGTGCCATTTGCATTCAAGGCAGTGGGTAAACAATTTTTTTTTTTCAATATTGTTAGGTAGGTTTGAAGGTGTCTTATATTTCCGTACAAGTCAATCTTTTGACGGACGATTTAAAAAAAAAATTGAATCTCAATAAATAATAAAAAATATCCTCAATGGGTTGAACCCAATAATGATATTTAATTTTTTTTTTTTTTTTTAAATCGTCTGATCGAAGATGGCCCTGTATCGACATGTAGGACACCTCAGGACCCACTTCAAAAATTTTAAAAATATTTTTTTATTTACTCACTACACTGAGGGAGATTTCAAATGGCACCTTAGTGCAGCAAGTATTACCAGGTGTTTGCATTCTCAATAATTTTTCGAGAAGCAAAGAATCACGTGAATTTTTTTTTTCAAAAAATAGAATCACACGAAGTAGAATCACCGAAAACATTTCGCGAGAGAGAGGTGGAGGCAATAAACTACGTGAAAAGGAAGAATATTTTGACAGTCTGCAACTTATTTCCCTCAACTAAGTTTTTCTCATGTTTGCGAAACTTTTAAAAGTTAGTTAAAAAAAGATTTTCCAAGAAAAAACACTTCCTTACTCTATATAACCACAGCTCACCGTCCCCTTCTTATAAGCCGAGCTCCACCTCACAACTTGCAAGCCACATCTATCGGTGCCCCCGTCATCTGCCCCTAGTGTGCCTGAGTCCGAGACCTAGATCGGCAGCCATACGTGGCGGCGGAACCCAAGATTAACCAGCTCCTCTTCCTCATGATCATCTTCTCCGCCTTCCTCTCAACGTCGTCCACGGCGGAGCACGTCTTGTACAGCTGTTGCCCTCTCTACACTGGGCAGTCACTACATAACCGCAACTACGTGCTCACTATGGAACCCTAGGGCGATATGGTTCTAAGCCTAGAGGATGTAGTCTGCATCACCGGACTAAGAGTGGAGGGATGAGTAGTGAGTGGTACCACTCATCCAAATTACCGCACACTCATGACCCGGCGATTGGGGTTGGATGTGGCTGCCCCAGCGAGGGAGTACAAGTCTATGGCATAAGTTGGACGTGATGGACTACCTCGGACTGATTGATGCAAAACAGAGGATCAGTGTTGCATCCTTAATCCGATTCAGTCATTCAGACTCACTTCATATTTAAGTTACGTTACTACGGAACTAAATAACATATAAATCGAAGATGAATGATGAGAGACAAATAACCAAGTAATAAACATACTATTTACCATCATTAAATCTAAATATTCTATTATATTGTCAGAATCAGGATCCTCAAATTTCATCAAACATGCAGCGGAAATAAAAATCTCTCAACTCACTAAAGAAATATAGAAGTATATTTACTCTCTCAAGTTCGTACTACATCAAATCTAAGAAAATAGAAAATCTAATGTTAGATAATCTTCAAATGAGTCAGAATCTAATTCCTTAAGCAAAGTTCTATCCCTCAGCTAACTCTTCCTCCTCAGTCTCTGAAAATGTTAAGAGGATTTATGAGTACAACCACTCAGTAGACAAATCAAACTCAATAAATACTAATAATATAATAATTAAAAATAGATAATATAAAAATATACATACGATTCATAATTCTACATATAACTCAAATAAGATTACGATACAAAATATGGTCAAATATAAATTACTAAATCACATGTGTTTTCTAATAGAAAAAATAAATTGAACTAATATATAGCATATATGGTATGATCAGATTCTAATTTAACTGAACGAGTCTACTAGTCATGATCAAAACATATCACATATCAAACTGAACATATCGAATTGAGCATATAGTAAATTTGTCATGGCATGATAGCTTACCAAATTGAAGTTCATATTGTCATGAGTCGAACAAATAAATATCAAAGCATATGGACAAGTATGTCAAGATCATGGCACATGCATAGCCGGGGAGTCTATAGTCCCACCACAGATAACTACGAACAAAACACAATCACCAGAATTTTTTCGTTGTCTACAGGCAGAACTCATCCACGGACGCTTATAAAATGAGCCACAATCTCCTTAAGACGACAATGTCTAAACATATATCAAACAAATATAACACAAATGTATTTTCAAATATTTCATAACAATCATAGATCTATAAATTAATTTAACAAAATGATACTTATATATAAGAGTAAAAATATATATTTTTTTATATACAAAATAGTCACTTAAAGAGTCAACATGGTCATATAGAAGGATAATCAGAGTAAAACTGATCAAAATAGGATTCTGGATAGAAGTTTATGCTATTAAAATTTTCTCATATTTTTCGAACAAAGAATTATAATTTTCGGATAATAAAACTAATTTTTAGAAATAAAAATTGAACAAATAAGGCCGAAAATAGTAAAAAGATTTATAAAATTATCAAACTTGATGAACATGTCCAAGAGATCCAAAGAATCATAAATACAAATTTTCATGTAATTCCAACATAAATAGAATGATTTAAAGCATCAAACGACATATAAATAAGTTAAGTCAAATTAGGCCAATCGAATAAATAACAGAATAATAGACACATAAAATCTAAAATTTATGAAATTTTATCAGAATGTATAACAGGTTGAAATCAAAGTGTGTTCAAAATTTCAAGTCAATCTACTAAAGAACAAAAGAGTTATGATGAATTTAAGTTCTAACCGAAAATTTATCACAACTTCTGTAAATCGTAGATATAGGTGCTGAAAAACATAGCTATTAGTCATGAATTTCCAGAATATAGGATTTTGCGAATTTTATCAAAAATTCATATATCAAAGTGGAATCTAAAATCATTGATTAAAAGATTATAGTTCTAGAAAGTATGTTCGATCACTTTTGAAAATCAAAACAAAATTTTCATATTACTACAAAATATCATTCAATAGGTTATTATCACCTACCTCAAGAATACAAAGAACACTCCATTCTAATGCCTTTTAATCACCTTCTAACACTTCAAATTTGATTTTTTTGTTATCTAAGACTTCTCCCACAATTTCTAAACCTCAAAGAACAACAATTCATCCATTAGAATCAATTTTCAAAAGGAATTAAATAAAAATATTTCTCTTTCTCACGAAGAACACTACGTTCTTACCCCTTATCTTAAGGCTGCGTAGAGGAGGCCTTATACACGACCCCAAGGCCTCATATATACTATTTTTGCTTCAAATTAAGTCTCTAAAATTACTAAGTCGCACTTAAACTATAGTTTCCTTAACCAACAAGCTAAAGTGTTCCGATTCAAACTAGGAACTCAAATATTCGTGTAGAATAGGTTTCTTTTTATAAACCACCTCCGATTCGATCTATTAAACGTCTAAATTAACTCTTGGTCCTTTTGACAAAGTGTTAGTATTTTATACCGGCTTTCCAACCGTATACGCCATATCATTTTGGGATTCTTTTGCGCTAAGTTATTACGTTCGCAATACAATATTTTTTCACAGTTATCAAACATGAAAATTTGACCAAGTATTCAAAACTAACTAGTTTCCGAATTAAGTTACTAATGGGTTTATTAGACTTATTTTGACTTAACTAATGACTTATCCATTCTAAATATATTATTATATTGTTAAATAAATATTAAATATATTTAAAACATTTTAGTCTATTAATTGATTTAATTAGACTTATTTAAATCTAATTAGACTTAATGAACCTTGACCCATTAATAAATTAATGGACTTGAGATCTAGGATATTACAATTGAGGAGTCAAACGAGGGTTTCATGGCATGGATGACCCGATCAACTGTAGGTACGCACTATTATGACGAGGAAAAGAAGGAAGAAGCAGACTTGGATCTAAGAGGTTCCTATTTTCTTCTTAGGAGGATGCTACTAATCACAAAGGGCGACGACATCCACTTGTTGGGATCGCTGTGTCGGGATCCGATCTTAAAACGCAGCGGAATAAAGGAGTTCGGGATCGGATCTGTCCCGTTTCGGTCGTTAAAATTAAACCGGTGTAAATCGAATTTTACCTTGCGCGGATTCGAATCCGCGTCCGTTTTCCGGTTCCGTCGGAGCGATGCCGCAAGTCGCGCAGATGCCCGACCTCTAGCGGTATCCACGCGGTTCTCCTCGCGATGGATCGTCCTCGCTTCCTCGCTCGCTGCGGCGCTCGAAGATCCCGTCTGACTGCGCGTGATCCGCCGCGACATGCGGATCCAGAATCCCCGTCGAACGGGAAGTGGAGCAGTTGGGAACGGCACGCCCAGAGGAGAGAGAAAGTGGGGAAGAACGAATGACGGCTAGGTCAGGGTTGCTGGCCCCGGACGTAGAATCCATTCTTTTATAAGAGGTCAGTTTGCGGTTTTTCACAAAAACCCAGACTTATCCGAAATCCTGTCGGATTATCCATCGACTTGAAAACCATTTGCGTGTGACCCTCTAGGCCCAAATACCAGTCCAGTTAATAGCCCATTAAGTCCAGTAACCCTTTACTGACCCACTGAATTAATTAATATCTTTATATTCAATTAATCAGTCGAATTTAATGTCCCACAATAAATTCGGACGGACTGCCGATCACGTTGGATGCCAAGCAACATCGCGTGATCCTGGATGGCACTGGGGTTATCACAACCCTCTATTGGAACCTTTCTGTCATCGGTTAGCGCGCGGATATAATCCTTCATCCGTACAATGTTCCCGAATCGACCTAGGGCATGGTTTACTGTTAAACCCTATTTGGTCGATTCACTTGAATCAGATGTCGCTAATCTGAATCCGATAACTCCTTATCGATTACAGAGTCCGCCCTGGCCAGGGACTTTAAGCGCATCATTCTCGGAACATTCTCTCTCAAACAACCGAGAGCGGATGAACCCGTATTGAACACACAATTACCTTCGAGGGCATTTCCCTAAACCCGATCGCTTGACTTATTGATATCCCATGGTTAGGGATTCGTTCGTCAAGGTCAAAGCTCAGAAACCTACCAACAAGGTATCCTTGGAGTCTCAGGTCCAAGGATCATCCACGCAACCGTGACAATTGAATCGAGCTGGTTAACAGTGAGGTGATTACCATCCAGCGATTCATAGTCGGATCAGTTCAGTGAACTCATTCACCAATGAGCACCTATAGGTTCAACATAGTGTCTCTACACAAGTGACTTATGGGATCAGTCACCCTCATCATATGAGCTGAAGTAACCTATACTAGTCTATCCAGATGTTCGATGTCCTATCTCAAACATCCTATGACTAGGAACAATTAAGAACATGTGTTTATAAGTCTTCGATCCCGTAATTATGATCTCATCATAATCCGAACACTATTGCACATGTTCATGGACTTCATCGTGATACGATAAACACAGATCGAATTAATTACACACAATGAATTATTGCTATTTATTAATAATCTGAATATGTACACAGTATCGGATTGGCTTTGAGACCATCTAATACTAACACCACTACCACTTCTTAGAGATACTAGCAGACCTCGACCATATTGGAGAGTATGTCTAGGGTGCAGCACTCTTGGCCCACCTGTTCGCAGATCTAGCCATTGTCATTCTCGCCTGGGGTGCAGCACCGTATGCATGAATGTCATTGTCACTTTCATGATTATTGATTTTATGAAATAAATGTCATGTCCTAAGCACATGCTCTAATTATAAATCTAGAGTTACTACTACATTCCCCTTGGACGGGCTCGTGAGGTACCCCGATTGCAATACCATTAGCCCGCTGTTAGTGGCCAGCGGTGGACATAGCCCCCCATCACTATCATATCACGGCCCTTCATCGCTAGTTCCTGGACTACCCGGAGCTCTTGGTAACCTGATGCATGCCCTACTTATGATTCCTTGACTTAAATGCAAATCTTTTTTGATGCAACTAACATGATGCATGGGAACTACATGTTATCTAGCATCCATACCTAGACATGAATGTGAACGACCAGCCTTGAGTAATAGCCGGCCAAGGACGTTTTGGGCGAGAGATGTAGGTCCATTGTATAAACGAGAACGATCCCATGTGCCTGCGGTTGCTGATGAGGACATTAGGTCTCCCCCAAGAGTAGATTGGCAACGCAGTGCCAGAGAAGGTGGGGTGGAGAATGAGGGGCAAGCAGACTTGCACAAACTAGTGGGTGAAGTTTGTAGACCAGTACCAAGACTAGGTCCAAGATGGCACGGTAGTGGAGACCCATGTACAGAGTAGCGAGGCGTATCTTCAATAGTAATGAGTCCATTACGCAGAGTAGTTGTGCCAGCTCCTCCCACTTGATGTAAGTATCAACTTGAGTACTTTATGATTGATTTATGTAATGATGAATGACTAACTCTACGATGTATGACATGCAGGACGCCTGGGATGCTATGATCATCAACTTACGAGCCCTCCTGAGAGATACAAAGGCTTAGCTTAGAAAGACCCAAGAGTCTCTAGATGCTTTGGTATGTGATGAATGTCTTAACACTAAATGACCCGTAAACTAGGAACTTATCCACTGACAATTGTCTTTTGATCTGCCCATACAGTAACGAGGACCTCTCAGGGCACAACAAGGGCGTCTAGATCCAGTGCCACTCAAGTAAATCACAACGTCATCTCTTTCAATAGTTTAAATTCAATTCAATTCCATTCAATATGTTACTCGCACATTCATTTATATCAACCATGATATATTTTGATGACCATGAGAATGTTTCCCATACAGGTGGCAGAAACCAAAGAGGCCCTCCGCAAAGGTGAGGCAGAGGCGGAGGCATCGAGAGTTGAGCTACAAGGAGATTCTTCGTAGCGCCCCCTGGATCTAGGAGCTTAAGGAGGAGCTAGAGCGTCGGCCCACCGACAACCCCTCCCAGGACGTACTCAGGCTCCAACTTATGCTGGAGATGGAGAGGTTGGAGCGGGTCCACTAGAGGGACGAGTGTAAAGCAGAGCGGAAGACCTTTGAGGGGCAAATCTGTTGGGATCGCTGTGTCGGGATCCGACCGAAAAATGCAGCCGAATAATATGTTCGGGATCGGATCCATCCCGTTTCGATCGTTAAAATAAAACTGGAGAAAATCGAGTTCACCTTGCGCGGATTCGAATTCGCATTCGTTTTCCGGTTCCGTCGGAGCGATGCCGCAAGTCGCGCTGATGCCCGACCTCTACCGGTATCCACGCGGTTCTCCTCGCGATGGATCGTCCTCGCTTCCTCGCTCGCTGCGGCGTTCGTAGATCCCGTCTGGCTGTGCGTAATCCGTCGCGACATGCGGATTCTGAATCTCCCGTCGGACGGAAGCCGGAGCAGTCGGGGACCACACGTCCAGAAGAGAGAGAAAAAGAGAAAGAACGAATGATGGCTAGGTCAGGGTTGCTGGCCCCAGACGTAGAATTCGTTCTTTTAGAATAAGTCAGTTTGCGGTTTTTCATAAAAACCCAGACTTATCCAAAATCCTGTCGGATTATCCATCGACTTGAAAACTATTTGCGTGTGACCCTCTAGGCCCAAATACCAGTCCAGTTAATAGCCCATTAAGTCTAGTAACCCTTTACTGACCCACTGAATTAATTAATATCCTTATATTCAATTAATCAGCCGAATTTAATGTCCCACAATAAATTCGGACGGACTGCCGATCACGTTGGATGCCAAGCAACATCGCGTGATCTTGGATGCCACTGGGGTTATCGCAACCCTCTATTGGAACCTTTCTGTCATCGGTTAGCGCGCGGATATAATCCTTCATCCGTGCAATGTTCCCAAATCGACCTAGGGCATGGTTTATTGTTAAACCCTATTCGGTCGATTCACTTGAATCAGATGCCGCTAATATGAATCCGATAACTCCTTATCGATTACAGAGTCCGCCTTGGCCAGGAACTTTAAGCGCATCATTTTCGGAACATTCTCTCTCAAACTACCGAGAGCGGATGATCCCATATTGAACACATAATTACCTTCGAAGGCATTTCCCTGAACCCGATCGCTTGACTTATTGATAACCCATGGTTAGGGATTCGTTAGTCAAGGTCAAAGCTCAGAGACCTACCAACAAGACATCTTTGGAGTCTCAGGTTCAAGGATCATCCACGCAACCGTGACAAATGAATCGAGCTGGTTAACAGTGAGGTGATTACCATCCAACGATTCATAGTCGGATCAATTCAGTGAACTTATTCACCAATGAGCACCCATAGCTCCAGCATAGTGCCTCCACACAAGTGACTTATGGGATCAGTCACTCTCATCATATGAGCTGAAGTAACCTATACTAGTCTATCCGGATGTTCGATGTCCTATCTCAAACATCTTATGACTAGGAACAATTAAGAAAACATGTGTTTATAAGTCTTCGGTCCTGTAATTATGATCTCATCATAATCCGAAGACTGTTGCACATGTTCATGGACTTCATCGTTATACGATAAACACAAATTGAATTAATTATATACAATGAATTATTGTCATTTATTAATAATCTGAATAAATATATAGTATCGGATTGGCTTTGAGACCATCTAATACTAACAAAATCATGTTCCTGCAAGTAGATTTGGTGGTTGCAAAGTGTAAGTCCGGGCGACTTGAGGAGCAATACGGGAGGGCTCGGGAGAGGACCCGGTAGATGGGACATACTAGTCTTTTCTCCATGGGCATGAGTATGATTGCAACATCCTCAAAGAATGAGTGAAATGTGGGAGACGAGGGATGACGAGCTACCTCGCAGATATTGATGGGGCCTCCCTGACCACCTCAGCAAGGAGATGATCATGACGAGGGGGAGAGCTGGGGCGAGATGTGAAAAAAAATAAAAACAAAAAGATGGTTGTCCAGTTATGATCCAGTTTGAGGGTTATTTAGGCGAGATGTGCAGCAACCTATTTTTCTTCCACCGTCAAGAGCGGGAAGGTTGTCACTGCTCTGTGAAGCCAGCCTCACGCGGTTGTAGACACCGATTTTGGACCACCCTTTTGCTCATGAACCCCATCCATCACTAGCCCATCGTCAACAAACCCCTCATCTTAGCCATCTCAGCCCACTAATAACTAGGCCCATTAATCAAATCCCGACTCTAGCCACCTTTTCGTGGAAGGCCAGCCAGTCCGCCTTCCACCACCCTTTGAAGGCCAGCCAGTCCGCCTTTCACGCCCTTCAAAGGCCAACCAGCCCGCCTTCTACCATCCTTGGAAGGCCAGCCAGTCCGCCTTCCACGGCCTTCGAAGGCTAGCCAGCCCGCCTTCCACCACCCTTCGAAGGCTAGCCAGTTCGCCTTCCACGCCCTTCGAAGGCCAGCCAACTCGCCTTCCACCATCCTTGGAAGGCCAGTCAGTCCGCCTTCCACGGCCTTCGAAGGCCAGCCAGCTCGCCTTCCTTGGAAGGCCAGCCAGTCCGCCTTCCACCACCCTTCGAAGGCCAACCGAGCCGCCTTCCACCTCTCCGTGGAAGGCCAACTACCTGGCCTTCCACGAGATTGGAAGGCATGTTGGCTGGCCGTCCACACCCCTAACTACCACTTGACCTAGTCTTCCCCACGATCTCCTCTACTCGCCGCCCTCACCTCCACTACTCCGATCACTCCCCACTCCGGCGACTGCCGCGCGCACCACCTCCGATCCTTGACCACTTCCCATTGGCTCCAGGATGATTTACGAGGATTTAAACCCCTATTTTCCCTTCACCTATTTAAACCCCTCATGTCCTCTCGAGTAGAGGGTTAAGCAGTTTATTTTTGGAGGAGGAAGGCTCAGAGGAGGTTGGCAAATGAGTCTGCTTTGAGGAGCCGAGCGGACAAAGAGTCAGAGAGCTTCAGGAGGAGCTTCAAGAGGAATCCTCCGCACTCCAAAATGGGCTTGTCTTCTTAACCCTCTTTTACTTTTCCCCTATTCACCTCATTGTATTCTCACTTTTCATCCATTCGGTAACATACCTGTAGGCGCCTGGAACGTCCCCCCCGTCGCCGCGGCTGTGGGCTTTCAGAATCGAGGGTCCCTCCGTTCGTCTTAGCACTGTGGCGATTTATAGGGAGTTAGAAATAAAGGATGTGATCGCCAGGAGCATTACCTTACGGTCCCTATGCTCCGCAGGATGGTGAGGGTGTGATCGCGTTCTGTGGGAGCGGAAGATGGTGGTTTCCCCTTCTCTTCCTCCGGCCGGCCAGAGGAGGAGAACTCGGTCCGTGCGCAGAATCTGGTAAGAGCCCCTGAAAAGAGAAGACAGATAAAGAAAAGACAATACCCGATTAGAACTGTGACATGTAGGATCCGTTCATGCAAACATAAAAATTAACTAAAATTAGAGGGAGACGCACCGGATGGGTGTTTGGGAGGGAAGGTGACCATATCTTATGGCCACCCACCTCCCGATTTTTTGTTTGAAACCTCTGGGGGTAAATAGGGTGCTAAGTCATTCTAGGATGTATGCATGCAGATAAGTGCTCGTGTGTGAAAAGTGAAATGATGTGTTGAAGGTAAAAGAGAGTGAAAGAGGAAGGATGTTACGGCATGAATGGAAATTGGAAATGCAATGAAGTGAAAAAGGTGAAAAGTAAAGAGAAGGTTAGGAAGACAAGCCTATTTGGAGTGACGTTCCTCCTGAAACAGCCCTCTGACTCTTTGCCCGCTCAACCCCTCAAAGCCGACCCGCTCCGAGAAAGAGACTCCTTCTTAATCCCCCCTCCAACCCCCTTGCTCGAGGGAACCTGAGGGGTTTAAATAGATGAAGGAAAAAATATGAGAAAATAGGAGTCTAAATCCCCGTAAATCAACCTTCAGCCAATAGGAAGTGGTCAAGGGTCGGAGGTGGTGCGCGCGGCAGTCGCCGGAGTGGGGAGTGATCGGAGTAGTGGGGACGTGGGCGGCGAGTAGAGGAGATCGTGGGGAAGACGAGGTCAAGGTGGTAGTTGGGGGAGTGGACGGCCAACCAACTTGCCTTCTAATCCCGTGGTGGAAGGCGGCCCAGTTGGCCTTCGAAGGGAGTGGAAGGCAAGGGGTGGCCTTCGAAGGGGGTGGAAGGCGGACTGGCTGGCCTTCCACGAAAAGGTGGTGAAAAGTGAAAAAGGTGGCCAAAAGGTGGAAGGCAAGGTAGCTGGCCTTCCAAGGGAGTAGAAGGCAAGGGGTGGCCTTCGAAGGGGGTGGAAGGCGGACTGGCTGGCCTTCCACGAAAAGGTGGTGAAAAGTGAAAAAGGTGGCCAAAAGGTGAAAGGCAAGGTAGCTGGCCTTTCAAGGGGGTAGAAGGCAAGGGGTGGCCTTCGAAGGGGGTGGAAGGCGGACTGGCTGGCCTTCCACGAAAAGGTTGGCTAGAGTCGGGATTTGGTTAATGGGCTTGGTCGTTAGTAGGCTGAAATGGCTAAAATGGGGGAATTGGTGATGAAGGGCTAATGGTGGATGGGACTTATGACCAAAAGGGGTGGTCCAAAATCGGTGTCTACAAATGCCCCTCCGGAACACCTGTTTTGCGGTGGAGTGGAACAGAATGATAAATAGGTGTTCCGAAAATCGAACCTGATTTTGGACAGCCCGGAGAAGGATGAGCTATATCCAAGGATGATATGCGAATGCGGCAAATGCATGAAAGCTAGCTATTTGAGTTGCAAGAGTGGTTTAAGAAAAGGGACAAAGTTCAGTACTAGAGAATCACAGTCCGTAGGCCCTCCGGGTGCTGGAACCGCGAGGCCTTGGTGTACCAGAATATAGCGATCTGGCCCAAGGGGATCTCGAGCATGAAAGGTGTAGGAGTGTGACTTGAAGAACTCTCAACACAACGGGCGCGGTGGCCTGGCGCATCATGGGATCGCCAAATGAGAGGATCTCAAGCACACGTGCTGAAAAGAGGAAGGGGTCTTGCAATTCAAAGGGCTAACAGACGTACAACGGCCAGAATCACGGATCAACGATGGGTTAAGCAGAGTGATGAATGATGGTCATTGCCCATAGGGCGAGGATGAATGCTTATGCAAATGCATGCTGGGTTGAAATTAAAAACAAATTCCTAATGCAAACAGGAGGGGTTTATTGGCCAATCGAATAACTTGGGGAATATAGACTCCTCATTGTTTTGTTTAGAGAGGAACTCAGAGTCTATACGCCCGAAGTTATTAGCCTCCTGTGTCTTCAATGCTATTTGCTTCAGGTTCCCTGCAGCTGCAAGAACGCACATTAGTTAATGTAAATAATCAATGATCCACAATATCTTAATGACAAGCTGCAAGGAAACGAGGGACAAAGGTCCCTGTCGAGTCGAAGCCAGCACGGAAGATATGGCCATGCCAATCCGGCTGCTTTTGGCTTCGACTCGACAGCAGAAGTGTCCACCTTTCGGACATAGAATCTTTTCCTGTATGCACAAAATGAGGGGAAAACAGTTAGTAGTATCTGTTTTCGGCCCCTTACCCAAAATAGAGCAACTACCTTTTCCTCAGCCTTCGCATAGGGTCAAGGGGACGTGTTACTATCGAAACTGATGCAAGAAGTAAATATGCAAATGCTGGTGGATATTAACAAGTGGGGTGTGTGATGAAAACATGTTTTCGATTCCGCCTGCCTGGTGACTGCCCAAACTTAGGCTGGTTGAATGATGAAAGGGAAATGTACACTCAACTTCCCAGGTATCCTAAGCTTACATCTAGATTGATTTGGGCCTCTAGACTCCTCAAACTAACCTTGACCGTCTAAGACTCATACTGATGACAATACCGTCATGCCATGCTTAGGCTCCCAGCTGCTTCCGACCACCCAGTTTGCCCAAAAAGTTTTCTAGGTAAATGATTTGCCCGACCCGTGTCTCTTTCCTCACAATCTAGAAGGTATATGATGGAACACCTTGGAACCCTAACGGTCAACCGCGCGATGCTGACCCGGAATCAGACGCCGTCGCACCGATTGGTGACGTGCATGCATTGACCTAAGCCTGAAGTTTTCGAGAGTACACATTGAGATTATGGTTAAGAAATTATTTCACCAGAAACATCGACATTACTCTTCACCCATTTTAGACTCCTGTGATCATGTGAGCATGTGACGATTTTTGAAAACGAACCATTTTAAAATGAAGTTCGGTCTTTAGATAGCTATCTCGTGCTAACCTTGAGGGGGAAAAATTGAAGAAATTTTGGAGACAAACTTCACAGGAGGATCGACAAAACCGTTAAAAGGACGAGCTGTGACAAAACGGACTCCTTTTGACCTCCTAGATGCCCCAATTTTGACTTTTCAGGCCTTTATTGGATTTCATGGCCAGGCACGGTCACGACCAGGCTTTTTTCATCATTGCTTGAACCCCTTTTTCTTTTTTGTATTTCTTTTCCGCTCTTGACATTTTTGGGGTTATTTGATATTCTGCCTACGGGGACACTGCCCTCTTCACGTGCTCTGGTCTTTTACATTTCAATTTTGGGCCCTTTTTTGAGGGGTTACATCTATCGGGTTGTTGAGGAAGCGCAATTTGTTGAGCTCGACCGTTTAAGGGCGTCAACTGTCCTGATCGGTCGAGAAACGAAGAGCAAAGGTTGCATTTTGACAGTATGCTAAAGACTTGGAACTCATTTTAAGAAGGTTCCCTTTTGAAAAAAACGTGTAAGTGTGTGCATCTCAGGATGATCATAGGGATCCGTATGAAAATAAAGTAGACACATCCAAGGTTCTGGTGGACCAAAATCTTAGCCAAACCTTAATGTTAACCCAATCTATCATGCAACTAGACCTAGACAGGGGGTTACATGGCAATCACCAGACAATTGGATTTTGTGTCTTTTCTGATTTTTTTTTTTTTTCATTTTCATTAAAGTATGTACATATTTACAAATATTTTTGATGCTTTTTGGATATTTGATTTTTTTTGAGATTTTGAATTTTTTGAATTTTTTTTGTATTTTTAAGGGTAAAACTTCTTCAAATAGACTCCTATCCAAAGGAAAACTTTTCAACGATTTTCAAATATTTACACTTATTTGCTAACTAGAAAAGAACTTACTTACCTCTACAACTTGTAGATAAATAGGAAGCTATCCAATCCCTAAGCGGTTATGCACAAGACTCAGAGGGTGAGTCAAACACATTGCAAAGGTGGGTCCTTGAGACAGAGACCCAGTGATGGCAGAATTGCCCCAGTATGTTGGCTCCTCATGGAAGTGAGACTTTTCCTCTTTTTGGGGGTTGTAGTCTCCAATCATAAAACATTCAGGGGAATGTGCTACAACCGGTGATAGAAACCTGAGAAGGGAAGGTGTGTGGAATAGTAAGGGAATGAGAGCGGTGGGTACCTGTTCATCCCTCACTAAGGAGGCTCCTTCTCGTCGAGTGGTTGGTTCATAGAACATCAGCTGTATACCGAACTCTTCTGCATCTTCTCTTTGAACCTCATTGCTTGTTTCCTTCAACTCATGCTCAAGATAGTGTATCTTGAGTACCTCTTGTTTTGCCTTCACAAAGTGATCCAAGAGATTCCATTTTCTTGATCCTTCAGTTGATTTGGCTAGTATGTAACCCAATTTGAATCCCCCAATGGTCGGATTTTCAAAGATAGGTTCTTGAATTCCCTGCTCTTCTTTGCCTAACCCAGATCCCGAACTACACCCCATTTTGTCCATAAGCTGTCAACCTATGCTAGGCTGGGACTTGAGTTGAGAATTGCCCGATGAAAGGATGGGCTCTGCCCCTTTTCCATAAGTGATCATGGATGGAATTTGTTCAGTCGAGACTAAATCCAAAGGCTCAAGATAGGGGGTACCCTTCATTTTGACAATCTTCCCAGTGTATGAGAATTTATAGCACTGATGATTAGTGGAGGGCACTCCCAGGGTCTGGTCCATCCAAGGCCTTCCCAGAAAGGCGTTGTCTATGCGCTTGACATCAAGGATGTAGAATTCAAAGATCAAGGCCACTAGGCCAATTTCCAGGTTCCCATTTGAGATCATCATGGAAGTAGACTCAACCTTTTCTGGATCAATCCCTACTTTCTTAAGGGTCTTGAGTGGACAAACATTGATTGATGCCCCGGTATCCAACAAGATGGAGTCCAATGAGTGACCCTTGAGTGTTGCAGTTAAGCATGAGGGAAGGGATTGGCATTCAGGGGGAGCCAGATCCTTATCAGTGAAGGGTATCGTAGGTGTCTGGGTGACTGAGAGAGTGGCATTTGTGAGCCCCCTGATAGGAAGATCTTCATTGAGTGTAACGCGCTGGAGGAACTTGAACAATGTCTCCCTGTGTGTAGGAGATCTCCCAATCAACTCTAGGACTGGCATCTTAGCAGGAGTTTTCCCTAGATGCTGTAGGATGTCATACTTAGAGAGATCTGAATCCTCTTGAGAGTCCAAGAGTTGACTTGCTGGGGGAATGACGCGATTTCTCAGTGTAACACCGATCGGACTGAGGTCCACTACCTGATATGACTTTAGTGGTTAAACTAGTGGTGAATTCATCAGGCAGAATTGGGTTACCGGACCTGGATTTGGTGTTGGACACAAGATGGATGGAGGAGGTTCTCTGATTGAAATTGAAGGAACCTGGACCAGAGTAACTGGGTTGATGGCTGTTGGTTGTTCCCTAGGTCGTATCAAGACCAAAGGTTTGTCTTGAATACTAGTGGAGACTCCTTGTAACGGCTCTCTAGGTTTGGTCATCCTAGTGGGGCACTCACGCCATATCCCAACCTCTTCATACTCCCAGTATTGTCCTCTATGATCGACATTTGGTTCCAAATTTTTGTCAAGAGTGCTCACCCTTTCTAGAGAGCTAGATGGATCTTGGGCCACCTGATAAGAGGGCGGAGGGCCCTTGACTTCCAAGGTTTCAGCAGCCTCTTTCATGTACCCCCAATTGATCTTGGCACTGGAGAAAGAGGGAACTGCTGAATATGGTCTCTGATTGGATTGGTTGCCTGATCTGGACATAGGACTGGGTGACCTGAAGGGTTGCCCCAAGGCACTCACCTGTTCATTGATTGTCACTCCCTCTATTGGTGGAATCCTCTTACTTCTGTTCTGATTTTCAAAGAAGGATGGCAAAGTGGAACTCCAGATCTGAGATTGAACTACCTGAGCTCGATTATAAAGTTGTGCGAATGTGTGAAATTCGCTTAGCATGAGGATAGACCGAAGCTGCGGGGTAGTGTTGTTGACTAACATGGTGATAGCTTGAGATTCGGGGATTTCCACTTCTGCCCTAGAGGCCATTGCCCTCCACCTGTTGGCAAAATACGTGAACTCCTCTTCAGGCTTCATCTTCTCCATCACAAGATCAAACAAGGTGGGAGGCATGGTTGTCATATAACTAAACTGAGTGATGAATTTTTCGGAGACCATATCAAAATTGATTAGGTCTGTGGTGGGTAAGGAAGAAAACCATCTTAAGGCCTCACCTTCTAAGGATTTTTGGAACAGATGGACAAGGAGGACTCTGTCGTAGAGCCATTGATGGGAATCCATGAGGAAACCTGATAGGTGATCATGAGGGTCAGAGGTGCCATCATATTTTCTGTACTCGGGAGCTTTGAATTCTAGTGGAAAGTAGGCCGGAGGGAGCTTACAATAGCTCGAGAGAGAGTGTGGTTGTTTCAGGGTAAGTTTCTCGGCCATGAACTTACGCACACAGGTTTCAACCTCACTTTTATAGATGAATTCTTTCTGCTCAGGAGGAGGTATAGTTGGAGAGACTGGAATCGGCATGACAGGTGGAGCAACTGGAGTAGGACTTGGCTGATTGATGCGGGTCTGAGCTCTGTTGGAAGAAGATCCTTGGAGGTGAGTTCTCCGAAGAGTGGCATCTTGAGTTTTGCCACAGGAGGCCCACTGGATGAGTTGATCAGGGGTGTACCGTGATAACACGGCAGTAAGTTCCGGGTCCTCACTCGGGTTTTGGAAGTTTCTGTTGGAGATTACAGGGTCACTTTCTGAAGAGGAAGATTCATCCAAGTATCTTCTCCTAAATTCCTCTCCAGGTGTTTGGAACATGCCCACAAATGTTGGTTGTGGATCCTCTTCAATCTCAAACAGAGGGTTGTGTGTAACATTGTTACCGAACTGGTCCATGTCATCATACACAGCATTGACATACATTCGGTTCAGCACAGACCCTAAATGATTTTATGTTTCACTTGAAATGTTTGCCAATGTTTTATGAAAGTTGGTTTCTAACAAATCAAGTTTAACCCTTAACGACCCTTCACTTTTCCAAAGCTTGTTCCACCGAGATTCAATTAAGTGTCTTTAAATTTGAAACGGTTCACTAATTTCTCACACAAACCCAAGGTTCCTACAAGGTGGTTTCAGGTACAACCTGCTCGGTGGCTAAGTGGGAATCCCTGGCTCGCGGAGACTGACGGAGGTTCCCAACAGAATAAGACTAGTCGCACCCGAGTGGGAATCCTCAGGTGGAAAGTCAAACTCTGTGGGAGAGGTAACTAGAAGTGTGATGCCGGCTCTTCCTTAAAACCCCCGCGGAGAATATCCTGAAATTAACCCACAGTCCAGCAGACAGAAAAGGAAAGAAAGACAAGAGAACAGTAAACAAAAAAGCAAACTAGAATCTGCAACAAATTAGAAAAAGGACACTTAAAAATCAGGCAGCCAGAAAAGCCGGAGCCTGGACGGCAGGCTACCTGGCCGTCCTAGAGCCTGGACGGCCAGGCTGTCGGCCGTCCAGCCTGGACGGCCAGGCGCTTGGCCGTCCTGGGTCCTGGACGGCTAGGTGCTTGGCCGTCCGGGCTGGGCTGGACGGCCAGGCACTTGGCCGTCCAGTCCACTGGACGGCCAGGTACTTGGCCGTCCGGTCCACTGGACGGCCAGGTACTTGGCCGTCCGGTCTGGGCGGCCAAGCGCTTGGCCGTTCAGGACTCTGGGCGGCCAAGTGCTTGGCCGTCCACGGGAGGAGCTCTTTTTTTAAGTTGTCTTACCTGCGCGGCGAGCAAGGGAGTGTCCCATCGTGATCGCCAGAGGGGTGTAGGCGCCCGGAACGTCCCCCCCGTCGCCGCGGCTGTGGGCTTTCGGAGTCGAGGGTCCTTCCGTTCGTCTTAGCACTGTGGCGATTTATAGGGGGTTAGAAATAAAGGATGTGATCGCCACGAGCATTACCTTACGGTCCCTGTGCTCCGCAGGATGGTGAGAGCGTGATCGCGTTCTGTGGGAGCGTAAGATGGTGGTTTCCCCTTCTCCTCCGGCCGGCCAGAGGAGGAGAGCTCGGTCCGCGCGCAGAATCTGGTAAGAGCCCCTGAAAAGAGAAGACAGATAAAGAAAAGATAATACCCGATTAGAACTGTGACATGTAGGATCCGTTCATGCAAACATAAAAATTAACTAAAATTAGAGGGAGACGCACCGGATGGGTGTTTGGGAGGGAAGGTGACCATATGTTATGGCCACCCACCTCCCGATTTTTTGTTTGAAACCTCTAGGGGTAAATAGGGTGCTAAGTCATTCTAGGATGTATGCATGCAAATAAGTGCTTGTGTGTGAAAAGTGAAATGATGTGTTGAAGGTAAAAGAGAGTGAAAGAGGGAGGATGTTACGGCATGAATGGAAATTGGAAATACAATGAAGTGAAAAAGGTGAAAAGTAAAGAGAAGGTTAGGAAGACAAGCCCATTTGGAGTGACGTTCCTCCTAAAACAGCCCTCTGACTCTTTGTCTGCTCAACTCCTCAAAGCCGACCCGCTCCGAGAAAGAGACTCCTTCTTAATCCCTCCTCCAACCCCCTTGCTCGAGGGAACCTGAGGGGTTTAAATAGATGAAGGGAAAATAGGAGAAAACAGGGGTCTAAATCCCCGTAAATCAGCCTTCAACCAATAGGGAGTGGTCAAGGGTCGGAGGTAGTGGACGCGGCAGTGGCCGGAGTGGGGAGTGGTCGGAGTAGTGGGGACGTAGGCGGCGAGTAGAGGAGATCGTGGGGAAGACGAGGTCAAGGTGGTAGTTGGGGGAGTGGACGGCCAGCCAACTTGCCTTCTAATCCCGTGGTGGAAGGCGGCCCGGTTGGTGTTCGAAGGGGGTGGAAGGCAAGGGGTGGCCTTCGAAGGGGGTGGAAGGCGGACTGGCTGGCCTTCCACGAAAAGGTGGTGAAAAGTGAAAAGGGTGACCAAAAGGTGGAAGGCAAGGTAGCTGGCCTTCCAAGGGGGTAGAAGGCAAGGGGTGGCCTTCGAAAGGGGTGGAAGGCGGACTGGCTGGCCTTCCACGAAAAGGTGGTGAAAAGTGAAAAAGGTGGCCAAAAGGTGGAAGGCAAGGTAGCTGGCCTTCCAAGGGGGTAGAAGGCAAGGGGTGGCCTTCGAAGGGGGTGGAAGGCGGACTGGCTGGCCTTCCACAAAAAGGTTGGCTAGGGTCGGGATTTGGTTAATGGGCTTGGTTGTTAGTGGGCTGAAATGGCTAAAATGGGGGAATTGGTGATGAAGGGCTAATGGTGGATGGGACTTATGACCAAAAGGGGTGGTCCAAAATCGGTGTCTACAATACCCTCTCTCACTTTTCTTTCCACTTTCAACATATCACTTCACTTTCCACACACGAGCACCTCCATCTGCATGCATGCATGTTAGGATAACCTAGCAACCCTTCCCTAGACGTTTTAAACAAAAAACGGGAGGTGGGTGTGTTAGTATTAGATAGTCTCAAAGCCAATCCGATATTGTGTACTTATTCAAATTGTTAATAAATGGTAATAATTCATTGTGTGTAATTAATTCGATCTGTGTTTATCGTATCACGATGAAGTCCAGGAACATGTGCAATAGTCTTCGGATTATGATGAGATCATAATTACGGGACCGAAGACTTATAAACACATGTTCTTAATTGTTCCTAGTCATAGAATGTTTGAGATAGGACATCGAACATCCGGATAGACTAATATAGGTTACTTCAGCTCATATGATGAGGGTGACTGATCCCATAAGTCACTTGTGTGGAGACACTATGCTGAACCTATAGGTGCTCATTGGTGAATGAGTTCACTGAACTGATCCGACTATGAATCGCTGGATGGTAATCACCTCACTGTTAACCAGCTCGATTCAATTGTCACGGTTGCGTAGATGATCCTTAGACCTGAGACTCCAAAGATATCTTGTTGGTAGGTTTCTGAGCTTTGACTTTGATGAACGAATCCCTAACCATTGGTTATCAATAAGTCAAGCGATCGGGTTCAGGGAAATGCCCTCGAAGGTGATTGTGTGTTCAATACGGGATCATCCGCTCTCGGTAGTTTGAGAGAGAATGTTCCGGGAATGATGCGCTTAAAGTCCCTGGCCAGGGTGGACTCTGTAATCGATAAGGAGTTATCAGATTCAGATTAGCGGCATCAGATTTAAGTGAATCGACCAAATAGGGTTTAACAGTAAACCTTGCCCTAGGTCGATTCGGGAACATTGCACGGATGAAGGATTATATCCGCGCGCTAACCGATGACAGAAAGGTTCCAATAGAGGGTTGCGATAACCCCAGTGCCATCCAGGATCACGCGATGTTGCTTGGCATCCAACGTGATCGTCAGTCCGTCCGAATTTATTGTGGGACATTAAATTCGGCTGATTAATTGAATATAAGGATATTAATTAATTCAGTGGGTCAATAAAGGGTTACTGGACTTAATGGGCTCAGACCCCTTTGGGGTTCTTGTCCGGCGCCGGTCCCGGTGGCGACCGGGGACCGGACCTCGCCGCCGGCGAAGCCCGTACCACCGGCGAGCTCTGGCGACCGGTGATGGCCACGGAGGTGCCCCGGAAAGGGGTTTATTCGCCCCCCTTTTTCCTCCAAAAATGTTGTTTTTGCAGGTTTCTCAAACCCGTGGGGAGGAAGAAGAAGGCCCATAGCCGCTCTTCCACGGCTTCCCATGCCACCAACAACTCGACCAGGGTCATTGGGCATGATTTACAGTGATTAGAACCCCTTAAAATCCATCTTTATGGATCCGACCATATCAAAACCACCCTGTTCTTCGTCCAACGAAGAGCACGACGAAAAACCCCCTAAAATAAAATTTTCTTCAGATTTAAATCGCGATCTCATCGCAATAATCATCTAATGATTATAAATCTTTTAAGAACATAAATTTAAGCATGGAATAAATTCAAAAACCATAAATTTTAAAGACCGAAACGGCGAGAACACAGTGGAACTGGGCTCTGATACCACTGTTGGGATCGCTGTGTCGAGATCCGATCCTAAAACGCAGTGGAATAAAACTTTCGGGATCGGATCTGTCCCGTTTCGGTCGTTAAAATTAAACCGGTGTAAATCGAATTTACCTTGCGCGGATTCGAATCCGTGTCCGTTTTCCGGTTCCGTCGGAGCGATGCCACAAGTCGCGCAGATGCCCGACCTCTAGCGGTATCCACGCGGTTCTCCTCGCGATGGATCGTCCTCGCTTCCGCACTCACTGCGGCGTTCGAAGATCCCGTCTGACTGCGCGTAATCTGCCGCGATATGCAAATTCGGAATCTCCGTCGAACGGAAAGTGGAGCAGTTGGGAACCGCACGCCCAGAAGAGAGAGAAAGTGGGGAAGAATAAATGACGGCTAGGTCAGGGTTGCTGGACCCGGACGTAGAATCCGTTCTTTTATAAGAAGTCAGTTTGCGGTTTTTCATAAAAACCCAGACTTATCTAAAATCCTGTCGGATTATCCATCGACTTGAAAACCATTTACGTGTGACACTCTAGGCCCAAATACCAGTCCAGTTAATAGCCCATTAAGTCCAGTAACCCTTTACTGACCCACTGAATCAATTAATATCCTTATATTCAATTAATCAACCGAATTTAATGTCCCACAATAAATTCAGACGAACTGCCGATCACGTTGGATGCCAAGCAACATCGCATGATCCTGGATGGCACTGGGGTTATCGCAACCCTCTATTGGAACCTTTCGGTCATCGGTTAGCGCGCGGATATAATCCTTCATCCGTGCAATGTTCCCGAATCGACCTAGGGCATGGTTTACTGTTAAACCCTATTGGTCGATTCACTTGAATCAGATGCCGCTAATCTGAACCCGATAACCCCTTATCGATTACAGAGTCCGCCCTGGCCAGGGACTTTAAGCGCACCATTACCGGAACATTCTCTCACAAACTACTGAGAGCAGATGATCCCGTATTGAACACACAATTACCTTCGAGGGCATTTCCCTGAGCCCGATCGCTTGACTTATTGATAACCTATGGTTAGGGATTCGTTCATCAAGGTCAAAGCTCAGAAACCTACCAACAAGATATCTTTGGAGTCTCAGGTCCAAGGATCATCCACGCAACCGTGACAAATGAATCGAGCTGGTTAACAGTAAGGTGATTACCATCTAGCGATTCATAGTCGGATCAGTTCAGTGAACTCATTCACCAATGAGCACCTATAGGTTCAGCATAGTGTCTCCACACAAGTGACTTATGGGATCAGTCACCTTCATCATATGAGCTGAAGTAACCTATATACTAGTCTATCTGGGTGTTCGATGTCCTATCTCAAACATCCTATGACTAGGAACAATTAAGAACATGTGTTTATAAGTCTTCGGTCCCGTAATTATGATCTCATCATAATCCGAAGACTGTTGCACATGTTCATGGACTTCATCGTGATACGATAAACACAGATCGGATTAATTACACACAATGAATTATTGCCATTTATTAATAATCTGAATAAGTACACAGTATCAGATTGGCTTTGAGACCATCTAATACTAACATCAACCACATGGCAGCCTTGCCCCCTACCTTGTTTGATCTTGTAATGGAAAAAATAAAGTCCGATGAAGACTTCACTCATTTTGCTAATAGGTGGAGAGCTATGGCTTCTAGAGCAGAGGTTGTTATCCCTGAAGCACAAGCAGTCACTATGCTTGTTAACAACGCTACCCCCCATTTCCGAGCTATTCTCATGCTTAGCAAACTTCAAAAATTCGCTCAGCTGTACTACCGAGCTAGGGTAGCTCAGTCCCAAATCCGAGACTCCACTCTGCCTTCGTTCTTTGAGAACATAAACAGGAACAAGAAAGCCACACCAACTCCTACCACAGAAGGAGTCACCATCAATGAACAGGTCAGCATGCTAGCACAACCAACCAGGGTTCCCAATCCCCATTGTAAGTCTGACACTCAGCCCAATCAGAAGCAATATTCAGTTGTTCCTCCCCGTACTAATTACAGTCGTCCTATGGCTAAGCGAGCATCATATGCACCTCTGCCGGAATCATTGGCAGACATTTTTTATGCCTTGCTAACTTGTAACGCCATTCAACTCCCACCTCAAAGAGAAGGTGTTCCGCGCAATATGGACACGTCCAGGTATTGCCCCTACCATAGGATCACGGGATACACAATCTACAATTGCTTCACCTTCAGGGATTGGGTATATGACTTGAATGATGAAGGGCGGATAAACTGGGAGGACATGAGAAAAGCTATTGATGCTTTGAAGGCTAAGAAGGAACTGGGAATTGTGAAAGACCCGTTACCTTCTCATCAAGTGGTTCAAGATTCCTCCAGTTCTCAAGGAAAGGTCAACACTTTAATCAAAGACTTGGAGCCCGTAATAGTCTGCAGGGAACAATACTGGGAGTATGAAGGGTCTAGGATAAAACATCAAGATCCCACTTGGTCGCGTGAAACTAAAGGAGTTACTCCAGAAGTCTCCACGCTTTCCCCTAACGAGCCTTTGGTCCTAATTCGGCCCAAAGAGCAACCGGCAACCCTCAAGCCGGTCACTCTCATTCAGATCCCTCCGATCACAGCCGAGGGTCCCACCCTATCTATCTTCTGTCCAACCAGGAACCAGGGTTCGATGACTCGCTTCAATCCCATTAGGTCACCAATGGAAGCAGATCCAATCTCGGTGGGGGTAACGCTCAGGAATCACATCATTCCTCCGAGCCAACCCTTGGACTCTCAAGGTAACTCAATCTCCATCATGGGGAATGTCCAGTCTGAGTACGACATCCTCCAGCATTTAGAGAAGACCCCCGCTAAGATCTCTATCCTTGAGCTTATCCGGAAGTCTCCCACACACAGGGAGACGTTGTTTAATTTCCTACAACAAATCACGGTCAATGAGGATCTTCCTAGTGGTGGAGTCACTAATGCCATCCTCTCAGTCACTCAGACCCCTATGATCTCGTTCCCAGAAAAAGATCTAGCTCCCCCTGAGTGTCGATCCCTTCCTCTGTGCCTAACCACCATTCTCAATGGTCATTCAGTAGACTCCATTTTACTAGATACCGGGGCCTCTATCAATGTCTGTCCCCTTAAGACCCTCAAAAGGATAGGGATAGACCCAGAGAAGGTTGAATCTACCTCTATGATGGTCTCAGCTTATGACAATTCCCAGAGACCAGCAGATGGAAAGATCTTCCTGCAACTAGAAATCGGCCCGGTATCCATGATCTCGGAATTCTACATCCTGGATGTTAAGCCAATCTACAATGCTATTCTAGGGAGACCATGGATGGACCAAACCTTGGGGGTCCCATCCACCAACCACCAGTGCTATAAGTTCCCGTATAACGGGAAGATTGTAAACGTCAAAAGCACTCCCTACATTGAGTCATTGGACTCAGTGACAGCAGAACAGATTCCGTCCATAATAACTTCCAGGAAAGGCAAAGAGCCCGTTCTTTCATCAGTGAATTCTCACCATAGGCCTAAGTTTGGTATAGGTTGGCAGCTCATGAGTAAGATGGGGTATAGCTCAGGCTCTGGGTTAGGGAAAGAAGAACAAGGCATTTGTGACCCCATCTCAGAGAACCCTGTCAGTGGGGGATGTGGCCTGGGTTATAAGTTTACTGAACCACCAAAAGAAACAAAGGAATGGTCCCTCATGAATCACTTTGTGAGAAAGAAGCAGGGATTGTCCAGGATAGAGGAGAAAGTGCAAGAATATCATGAGGGTAGTCAAGAGGAAGATTTTGGCATATCATCCTTGTTTCGTGAATCAAGCAACCCACCGATAGGGCTTTTCTTGGCCAGGAATGAACCAACCGCTGCTACGTTCATTCCTTTCTGGTTCCACCCACCTTCCGTCCCAATGCTCTCAACTCCGATCGACGCCACTTCTTCCGAATATTTCATGTTAGAGGCGTTCGGTCACGGAAGAAAAAGTCCAATTCCCATCCTGAGGGTAGGGAAGTCACTTTCGAGGAGCTTACGTGGTGGGGCAACCCCGCCATCATTAAATCTTTGTCCCAAGGGTCTACCCTTATCCCATCCAGGAAAAAACTGACCCATTCTCCAGGCCATGTACATAACAGTTTAGGAATTAGGATAGCTTCCTCCATGTCTAGAAATTGTAGGGCTAAGCAAGTTCCTTCGTTATTAGTTCAGGAATTAGCGAATAGGTGTAAAGCTTTGAAAAGTTGGATAAGTTTCTTCAGATAGGAGTCATCTCCGAACCATTGGAGTTGGTGAAAGACGAGTCTTGCAGTAATGGTCTAGGAGTACTTGAGCTTAGTGAAGAGGAAGAGGAGGATGACTTGGCCGAACCACTTGTCAATGGGACGAGACGGTTTGATGAACCTTCATCAGCCATCGACGAACCCACTAAAGAAGTCAATCTTGAATTCATCAGACGGTTCATATCTCAACATTATGTGAGATGTAAACCCTTTTATGATCTATTGAAAGGAGGGGCAAAGTTTATTTGGAGCGATAAGTGTCAAAAGGCCTTCGACAAATTGAAGAGCTACCTCCTCAATCCACCAGTCCTTATGGCTCCTATCCCGGGGCGGCCTTTATTGCTATATGCCTCCACCACTGAAGAATCAGCTGGAGCAGTATTGGCCCAACTTGACGATGAGAAGAAAGAAAGAGTAGTGTACTATCTTTCCAAGCTCTTCAACAATGCCGAAAAGCGATACACTGCTATGGAAAGGACATGTGCGGCCGTCATCTGGGTACTGCAGAAATTGAAGCACTACTTTCTCACTCACGAGGTCAAACTCCTAGCAAGAATGGACCCGATCAAATATTTGCTAGAGCGGCCAGTTGTAACAGATAGGCTGGTGCGATGGCAGACCTTCTTGAACCAATTTGACATCACCTATGTAAATCAGAAGGCTGTAAAGGGGCAAGCAATTGCCGAACACCTAGCCCATCATCCACTGCCTACATTTTCACCCGTCAACGAGGAATTCCTGGATGAGGAGTTGGATCTAATAGTGGATGATACTCGATCCTGGGTCCTTTATTTCGACGGGGCGCTTAATTCTCAAGGCAGTGGGGTAGGAGTGGTCCTCGTATCTCCGGAAGGGGTAAGTATTCCGTACGCTTGCCAACTATTCTTCTCAGTGACCAACAATGTCGCTGAATATGAGGCTCTCCTAACTGGCTTAAAATTGACGCTGGTTCTTAAAATCTTGGAATTGAGGATAATTGGAGACTCTCAACTAATCCTTCGCCAAACTGTGGGCAAGTACCAAACCCGGGATTCAAAATTGAAGCCATATCAGGAGTTAGTAAAGTCGCTAACCAGGCATTTCAGAAGGATTACCTATGTACATGTGCCTAGGTCTCAGAATATCCTAGCAGATGCCCTAGCCTCCTTATCTTCGGCACTAGAGATTCCTGTCACCAAAAGTTCAACCACCATCACTCTGCACAAGCAAGACTCGCCTTCCTTCCGGGACCCCTGGTTCCAACAATTCCTCCGCTCATCTGATCATGTCTCTACTATCACGGACGAACTCACCCCCGATTGGGATGATGGGAATCCGTGGTAGTTTGATATCATGAATTACCTCCGCAATGGGTCATTCCCATCTTATGCCACATCTTCTGACTGTAAGGCTATCCGCCGTGCATCTCAACGATACCTTATCTTAGGCGGTCGCCTTTTCAGAAGATCCTTCAGCGGAGTGCTCCTTCGGTGTCTAGATGATACCGAAATCCATCATGTTATAGAAGCAGCTCATGCCAGTGATTGTGGCGGTCATATATATGGTCGTGCCTTAGCTCAGAAGCTCCTCATGTCCTATTATTGGCTTTCAATGGAGGCTGATTGTTCCATATTTGTTGAGAGGTGCTTGAAATGCCAGTTACATGCTAACAAGGTTCATGCACCTTCGTCATCTCTCACATCCGTCATTTCTCCTTGGCCCTTCGCCATGTGGGCATTCGACGTTATAGGACCTTTGGAGGATCAATCAGGCGAAATAAAAAGGAAATCATTTATCTTAACTGCCACTGAATATTTCACTAAATAGGCTGAAGCGGAAGCATTTGCGGAAATCAAAGCATCCACGGTGGTGAAGTTCATCAAGCGCAACATTCTCGCTAGGTTCGGGACACCGCGCGATCTCATCACCGACAATGGACCACAATTCATCTCCCAAGAGCTCTAGGACATGTGCAGTAAGTATAGCATTAATTTGCACCATTCCTCGCCTTACTACCCACAAGGAAACGGTCAGGCCGAAGCCACCAATAAGACTCTCATTCGAATCATCAAAAGAACTTGCAGATCTCACAATTATTCAGACTGGCCGGATCGCCTAGTAGAAGCTCTTTGGGCGTATCGCACTTCTGTCCGGACCCCCACCGGACAAACTCCTTATTCACTAACATTCGGAACAGATGCGGTATTTCCATATGAGATTCTCCTTCCTTCTCTAAGAGTGCAGTTGGACAATGGAATTAGCGACGCCGAACGTCGTAAGGCCATATTAACCCAACTGGAACTATTAGACGAAAAAAGGATGATGGCGGCAGACCATGCTCAAGTTTACAGAAATAGGATCGCAAGATTCTACGCAAAAAAGGTTCTCGAAAGAAAGTTTGAAATTGAGGAAATGGTACTCAAGAGAAAAATGGTCAAAATTCCTGGTCCCAAGAGCAAATTGCAAGAAAATTGGGAAGGTCCATTTGCAATCAAGGAGGCATACTCAGGTAATGCATACCGCTTAATCAATGAAAAAGGAGAGGAGTTACCCCACCCATGGAATGGGGTGTATCTGAAGAAGTTTTATCCATGAAAACACACAAAAAAGTCAAAAATTTTCAAAAAATCCAAAAAATGAAATATCCCAAAAAAAGCAAAAAAATATTTGTAAATATATGCATACCTCAATGAAAATGACAAAAAAATCAGAAAAGACACAAAATCCAACTGTCTGGTGACTGCCATGCACCCCCCTGTCTAGGTCTAGTTGCATGTAGATTGGGTTAACATTAAGGTTTGGCTAAGACTTTGGTCCACCAGAACCTTGGACGTGTCTACTTTACTTTCATACAGATCCCTATGATCATCCTGAGATGCACACACCTACACGTTTTTTTTCAAAAGAGAACCTTCTTAAAATGAGTTCCAAGTCTTTAGTGTACTGTCAAAATGCAACCTTTGCTCTTCATCTCTCGACCAATCAGGACAGTTGACACCCTTAAACGGTCGAGCTCAGCAAATTGCGGTTCCTCCACAACCCGATAGATGTAACCCCTCAAAAGGGCCCAAAAATAAAATGTAAAGGACCAGAGCACGTGAAGAGGGCAATGTCCCCGCAGGCGGAATATCAAATAACCCCGAAAAATGTCAAGAGTGGAAAAGAAATACAAAAAAGAAAAGGGGTTCAAGAAATCATACAAAAAAGCCTGGTCGTGACCGTGCCTGGCCATGAAATCTACCAAAGGGCTGAAAAGTCAAAATAGGGGCATCTAGGAGGTCAAAAGGGGTCCGTTTTGTCACAGCTCGCCCTTTTAACGGTTTTGTCGATCCTCCTGTGAGGTTTGTCTCCAAAATTTCTTCACTTTTTTCCCCCTCAAGGTTTTTGCACAAGATAGATATCTAAAGTCCGAACATCATTTTAAAAATGGTTCGTTTTTTTAAAAAAAAATCGTCACATGCTCACATGATCACAGAAGTCCAAAATGGGTGAAGAGTAATGTCAATGTTTCTGGTGAAATAATTTCTTAACCATAATCTCAATGTGTACTCTCGAAGACTTCGGGCTTAGGTCAATGCATGCGCGTCACCAATTGGTGCGACGGCGTCTGATTCCGGGTCAGCGTCGCGCGGTTGACCGTTAGGGTTTCAAGGTGTTCCATCATATACCTTCTAGATTGTGAGGAAAGAGACCCGGGTTGGGCAAATCATTTACCTCGAAAACTTTTTGGGCAAACTTGGTGGTCGGAAGCAGCTGGGAGCCTAAGCATGGCATGACGGTATTGTCATCAATATGAGTCTTAACCGGTCAAGGTTAGTTTGACGAGTCTAGAGGCCCAAATCAATCTAGATGTGTGCTTAGGATACTTGGGAAGTTGAGTGTGCATTTCCCTTTCATCATTCGACCAGGCTAAGTTTGGGCAGTCACCAGGTAGGTGGAATCAAAAACATGTTTTCATTCATCACACACCTCATTTGTTAATATCCACTAGCATTTGCATATTTACTTGTCACATTAGTTTCAATATTCTTCCTTTTGTCCGGTTAGTAGGACACGGCCCCTTGACCCTATGCGAAGGCTAGGGAAAAGGTAGTTGCTCTTTTTTGGGCAAGGGGCCAAAAACAGATACTACTAACTGTTTCCCCTGATGTTGTGCATGCAGGAAATAACAGGTATGGACAGAAAGCAGAACAAGAAGTGCCCAGATGTAAATAGTGAAATATGCAAGCATAAGATAATAATCATACATCACGACACAGGGGCATACCCCTGCATCAGCTCTCAATCCGTCTCCCTCTCAATCTCTCTTCCTTCCTTCCGCGTCATCGTCTCTCCTATCTCGAGAAGGGTGCCTCATCTGACTCTCAGCGTCATCCTCCCGAGCACGGCGATGACCTGAGGCCGGTCGCATAGACCCCGATGAGATAGCGGGTCGCAATTCTCTCCACGGATCCTCAGCAAGAAGGGAGTCAAGGTCTCTAAAGACAGAGCTCCCAGCAGGAGCCTGGCCAGCCGATGGGGCAGGAATGGGGGGACGAGCTCCTGGATTCTGTGTGCTGGATCTCATAGCTCGTTCTCGCCCCTTCTTCATCACTCGGTCCCACAGGGTTCGGTACTTGAAATCAAGCTCCCGCACCTCTGTCTGTGACCTCGTCAGCTCCTCCCGTAAGCCGGCTATCTTACCCTCCCAGTACACGTCCGGGTGGGATCCTTCTCTCGCCCTGGCCCGAGCTATCCGCTCCTCTAAGACCTGATCTCTCACCTGTTGATTGAGGCTCTCCAATTCTTGCGCCCTGGCTAAGGCAGTCTCCACCTCCTGACGCTGCAAAGGAACTCAGGGTTAAGCAAGCTCAATCAGAATAACACAGGAGCAGAACAAGTCTCACCTGCTGTGCCAAATCCGCCTCCGCACGACGGAGAGCATCCTGCAACCTTGCCACCCAATCGGCAGGGGCAGCTCGCCCCTGGGATGATGAGCCCGCACCAGGATCTCCTCGCAGCCCGTGACGGGCTAGCGTCTCTCTCTGCATCACAAGGGTTTTTCACAAAAATAAGATGGACAATCTCACACCATAATTTAGAAATCAGACTTCTCACCAATTCTGCAATCTGGTGAAGCAGGTCACTCGCCTGCAGAACCAGAATCTCATTCTGATTCTTTAGGTTCTGCACGGCTTCAGTTTCAGGCATCTGTTGCAGGAATACCATTAAGGTTAGTCAATGAGAAAAGATTGAGTGAAATAGATTGAAGGGTTAGAGAGACGCACCCGCCGCGCATCTAGAAACATGCGATCTGAGTACCGCCGGGCATAATCCCCCAAGTATCTGAAACTGTTTCGCAGGAATTTATCCTCCTGCAGGACATCCCCGGTGCGGTACCACACTTCGATCTTAGCTCGCCTCACCACTCGCCAATCCTGACCAATAGCAGAAGATCGGCGACGACCGCGGTTCATATGAGGATAGGTCGGATAGGAGAGTAAAGGTTGATGCCATCCCCACGTGCGGTAGGCCATCCGAACAAAGAGGCCGTCACAGATGTTCACGCACAGCAAGGGCACCTCCCGCCGGAACTGAGGGAGGCTCTGAGACACCCATGGATGATTGGCCAGGTCCTCCTCTGCATATGGCATCCACACCACCTGAATGAAACAAAGGGTCAGACCTAATCATTTGTTAAGATGCACATATATCTCAAATCACCCACCATATGAGGAGGAAATGTGTCGAGCTGGGCGCGGATGTCCTCCACGCGGTACATCATGGGACGATAATCCCGGATCATTTCCCACCACACCATGAGAGGGGTCCATCCCTCACGATCCGCAGAAATGGTCCCTCGGCCGATGGGGAAGCGGGTATAATCCCAGATCTACAAAGGACAACACAGTCAATGCCAATCAACATAAGTGAGGAAGGACAGAGATCCACAACGAAGAGGGATTACCTGAAGAAAAGGGGTGAATCCACCCAAATTGCCAGATCCCTGGCGGTAGCTCACCAGATGGGAGAAAAGGTGACCCAACATCGCAGCTCCCCACGCCATCTTCTTCGCCACTTGAAGGTCCTCCAACAGCGGCAGATACTTTAGATTGACTTTGTCCGAGGCTGTAGCAAATAGTAGCCTCCCGAAGAAGAACAAAAGAAAGATCCGTAAGTTCTCGTCGTCTGAGCGGCCATCCAAGTCCAAGAGCGCCTCCACTCTCTCGGCAAAAGCCTCCAGAGTCTCGCTCGGCATCCTCCGTACCCGGCTCAACCCCACAGACCGGGCGAAATGTCCGAGGGGTATGTGGGATAGCGCTCCTTGAACCCGGTAACACCCCTCGCCCAGGAGTCGATCTGACAGCTGCCTGTAATCCCTGAGCTCGGGACCCACTACCGGATCACCAATGACTAGCAAACCTGTCAAGAAACAGACGTCCTCCAGTGTGGGCAGCATGTGTCCCCACGGCATGATGAAGGCTCTGCATCTGTCATCCCAGCGCTCTCGCAGAGCCACTAAGAAGGGCGCGTCCACCATGAACGGTCGGATCCGAAACAACGGCCCGAACCCAAACGTGTCCACCTGGAAAAGGAGCCGATCGGGCTGCGCATGGTACCAGGCCCAGACCAACTCTCAAGAAACTCGGCCCCGGACTCTCTGTGGACCCTGAAAATCCCAACAAGATTAAAAGTTAGGGGCATGATCACAAAAAAAGATTCTGAGTGGGTGAGGCAGCTGGCCCCCGTCTCGACGGACGGCGGGCCTGCTCGCCGCCCGTACGGGCAGACGGCGGGTCCGCCCACCGTCTGCTCGCACGGGCGGCGGGACCGCCCGTCGTCCGCGCGCGGATGAGCGGCGGGGCCTCCCGCCGTCCACGTGGACGGGCGGTGGCGCCGCCCGCCGTCCGCCCGTATGGACGGCTGGGATCCCCGACGTCCGCCACTCCGGTAAGGAGAACAAAAAACTAGGGACTCACCTTCTTCTTCTTCGGGGGCACCACTCCGTTGCCACCGCCTTCTTCGTCACCTTCTACTTCTTCTTCTTCCTCTCCATCAACTTCATTTTCTTCCTCTTCATCATCCTCCTCCACCGCCCTCTCTTCTTCTTCTTCTTCCTCTTCGGCGCGAAGCGGGTCTTCACTGCCGCCGCAGCCAACATCCACCTCGTCGCCGCCGCCGCCGCTGGAGCTCGCTCCATCACCGCCGGAGCTCGCTCCATCACCGCCGTCGCCACCACCGGTCCTCCTCCTCCTAAGGGAGCGGGGAAGCCAAACTCTCGCCATGGAAGGGTGGAGAAGAAAGTGGGATCAGAGAAGGAAGAGGAAGAAAGGGGTAAGGGTGGAGAACAAGAGGGTCCAGGGCTTCTTAAAGCCATCCGGCTCGCCGGACGGCCAGCCGTCTGGCCGTCCGCCAGCATGGACAGCCACGGATGTGGCCGTCCCACGCGGTGGACGGCCAACGGTCTGGCCGTCCGCCAGCGTGGACGGCCACGGGTGTCGCCGCCCCACCCGTTGGACGGCCAGACAGGTAGACGGCCAGCCGTCTGGCCGTCCGTCAGCATGGACGGCCACGGGTGTGGCCGTCCCACGCGGTGGACGGCCAGACAGGTGGACAGCCAGCCGTCTGGCCGTCCGTCAGCGTGGACGGCCACGGGTGTGGCCGTCCCACGCGGTGGACGGCCAGCTGCCTGGCCGTTCTCCAGCGTGGACGGCCACAAATGTGGCTGTCCCACACGGTGGACGGCCACCCATCTGGCCGTCCACCAGTGTGGACGGCCACACACGTGGCAGTCCGACGCGTCCGCCAATGTGGACGGCCATTCGCGTACATCAGACCTTTGGAGGGGAATTTCCAGGAAAGTCAAATTTGTATTATTCACTGAAATTTCAATGGATACATTATTCCAATGCTCTACGGCCCATGAAAAAGGCACATACAACAGGTCGTACATTGGTTAAATAGTTCACATATCTCTTGACTTCCTCTGGAGCCTCTGCTACATCAAGGCGGGCTTTTGTGAGTCTAGAGTGACGACGCCATACACGTCGGAATCGCTCTATTGCTTGCGCTTCTCTCGCGTACCCTGTATGTCTCGGCATGATCAGTGTTTCATGCAAAGCAGGGAATGGCACCTGTCTGGGAACTCCGATATGGAGATGGCAACGATGTCCTTGGTACACGGCTAATTCGTCAGGACCGATTAGCCATAACTCACACTCACGAGAATCCCTTGTGGTGAACTCCATATCTCGAAGGATCATCGGAACAAAGATAAATTTTTCCACGGTCAGAAAGTTCACGTAATCACGCCAGTCATCCCTCGTCTTGAGATGAGCCGTGAGACACCTGATTTGATCTTCAGGACCAAAAAGCGAGCGTGCAGGATACCATGCGCTGTGCTGAAATATCCTGGAGGTGGAAGTTACTTCTTCATCAAAGTCAAAAGTTAAATGCATCTCCATCCACAATTGTAAGGTGAATAAGCTTCCCCTCGCAGATCGCCCCATGCTCATGTGGCTAAGCGATCGACGAGGATTCCTCGACTGTCAGTCATGCGGCATACCTCCCGCTTGTCATGCACTATATCAGCAATGATTTCCTACCATGCAGACAAAGCAAAAGGATCGCCGGTGGCTAGGCCCTCCCAACCATAGAAGGTTTCTACCTCCTCCACCAAAACTGTCGCCTCGAACTCTTGGAACACGAACGTATGCGTCTCCGGATGCCACAGTTCGATCAGTGCACCTAGCCCCTCCCAGTGCCAGTGAATAAAAGCGAACCACTTTGCGAACACAATGGAACGGGTCAAATTCCACCGATGCATATATACCCTCATGTCTAGGGTAATCACGTCCAGCAGGGCCGCAAGCCATGCATACTTACGAGTATGCCGAGCATCAGGGAATTTGGGAATAGGCTGCAGGACAACCAAAAGTCAAGAGAGAGAGGAGAGAGCCAAGGTGGACAACACAAAAGTTTGAGCATACCTGTCCATGGGCCACTAGGTTGCTGAGGTGGCCTTCCACATCAGATAGAACTTGAGGTTCCTTAGCAGTAGCGCGAGCAGAAGGTGAGGCCATCTTTCCACAGAAAGCTTGAGTTCTGGAAGAAAGCCCCGCGACAACCCTCCCCTTTTAAGGCCACGGGATAAACTACAAAACTTTCCCACGTCCCATAAGAGACGGAAGGGCATGCATATCCTTTTCCCCTCTCATGGACGGCATACCCCTTGGCCTTCCACCACTTCATGGACGGCACATCCCTTGGCCTTCTACCTTTCCGTAGAAGGCATGCTAGTTGGCCTTCCACCTTTTCGTAGAAGGCATGCTAGTTGGCCTTCTACCACTTTAGAAAAGGCTCATCTACGAAAAGGCATATTGCCCTTCTCCCCTCTCTACTTTGAGGAGGTAACCTCACCCCCAAGGTCAAGAGACCACTTTGCTCAATATCAACAAATTAATGGTTCTTCTTGGGAATCGAGTTGAAGCCATATCGGATTGGCATTCTACCATTAGAATAGCCATATCTTCCATATCGGCTTCGACTCGAAACTAACCATTTGCTTCTCACCCTCCCGCAGTTTAATGCTTAATGTTGTGATCATTGGATATGTGAATGTTGCTAATGGGTGTTTTTGCAGCTGCAGGAAATCTGAAGCAAGTAGGATCGAAGACACAGGAAGGCCAGCCAGTCCGCCTTCCACGCCCTTCGAAGGCCAGCCAGCCCGCCTTCCACCATCCTTGGAAGGCCAGCCAGTCCGCGTTCCACGGCCTTCGAAGGCCAGCCAGCCCGCCTTCCACCACCCTTCGAAGGCCAGCCAGTCCGCCTTCCACGCCCTTCGAAGGCCAGCCAGCCTGCCTTCCACCATCCTTGGAAGGCCAGCCAGTCCGCCTTCCACGCCCTTCGAAGGCCAGCCAGCCCGCCTTCCACCATCCTTGGAGGGCCAGCCAGTCCGCCTTCCACGGCCTTCGAAGGTCAGCCAGCCTGCCTTCCACCATCCTTGGAAGGCCAGCCAGTCCGCCTTCCACCACCCTTCGAAGGCCACCCCTTGCCTTCCACCACCCTTCGAAAGCCAACCAGGCCGCCTTCCACCTCTCCGTGGAAGGCCAGGTAGCTGGCCTTCCACGGGATTGGAAGGCATGTTGGCTGGCCGTCCACACCCCTAACTACCACTTTGACCTCGTCTTTCACACGATCTCCTCTACTCGCCGCCCTCACCTCCACTACTCCAATCACTCCCCACTCCGGCGACTGCCGCGCGCACCACCTCCGATCCTTGACCACTTCCCATTGGCTCCAGGATGATTTATGGGGATTTAGACCCCTATTTTTCCTTCACGTATTTAAACCCCGCATGTCCTCTCGAGCAGAGGGGTAAGGAGTTTATTTTTGGAGGAGGAAGGCTCAGAGGAGGTTGGCAAGTGAGTCTGTTTTGAGGAGCCGAGCGGACAAAGAGTCAGAGAGTTTCAAGAGGAGCTTCAAGAGGAATCCTTCGCACTCCAAAATGGGCTTGTCTTCTTAACCCTTTTTTGCTTTTCCCCTATTCACCTCATTGCATTCTCACTTTTCATCCATTCGGTAACATTTCCCTCTCTCACTTTTCTTTCCACTTTCAACATATCACTTCACTTTCCACACACGAGCACCTCCATCTGCATGCATGCATGTTAGGATAACCTAGCAACCATTCCCCAGTGGTTTTAAATAAAAAACGGGAGGTAGGTGGCCATAACATATGGTCACCTTCTCTGCCCACCACCCATCCGCTGCGTCTCCCTCTGATTTTAATTAGTTTTTGTATTTTCATAGATAGATTCTGCATATCACAGTTCTAATCGGGTCATTTTTTCGCGCTTGTCTTGTCTTTTCTTTTCAGGGATCCTTACCGCATTTTCGCGTGCAGATTGTCGAGCTCTCCTCCTCTGGCCGGCCGGAGAAAGAGAAGGGGAAACCACCGTCTCCCGCTCCCTCAGAACGCGATCACTCTTACAATCCTGCGGAGCACAGGGCCGTAAGGTAATGCTCATGGCGATCACATCTTAATTTCTAACACCCTCTAAATCGCCACAGTGCTAAGACGAACGGAGTAGCCCTCGATCCGAAGCTCGCAGCAGCGGCGGGGGACGTTCCGGGCGCCTACAGCGGTGTCCTCCACTTTAGGTGCCATGTGACTAGGGCCTTCGCCCCAGCCACCATGGCTCACTACCTAACTTGGAACGGGGAAGCCAGCAGGAAGCACAGCTCCCGACATACTCTCTATCTTTCTCTGTCGTACTTTCTCTAATGAGAATTAGTGCTCTCTCCCTCAAATGCATTTTCTTAATTTCTCTATCGTTCCTCCTTTCTCTGTATCTTCCAATCCGATCTTCTATTCATCCGTTCTCTCTAGCCGAAACCTTCCATACTTTGCCATTAATCTTAAACTCCTGACACATGTCTCATTTTCTCCATTTTGCACAAACCACTTGCGTCTTCACAGTACTTGCCACTACTCTATGTGGTGCCGAAGGGGAGTTTAAATCAAACCCTCAACTTAAGATTTTCTACAAATGATTCGTTATTGTGTTCTCTCTAAAATAGGATCCAAAATCAAGCTGCAGGAATTAAAATGCGAAGAAATTGCGGTACATAATATTCGTCGTTACTCATTCCTTAACTACTGTTAAAGGGGATCCTTTGCTACTGCCGATCAGTTGAAATGTTAGAATTCATAACTCGGATCAAGTTGCAGAAACTAGTGCAAGAATAGGCTCATTCCTTCACTATTGGTAAAGAGGATCCTTTTGCTACTGCCTATCAGTTGAAATGTTAGAATTCATAACTCGGATCAAGTTGCAGAAACTAGTGCAAGAGTAGGGAAAAAACAAAAAGATGGTTGTCCAATTATGATCCAGTTTGAGGGTTATTTAGGCGAGATGTGCAGCAGCCTGTTATCCTTCCACCGTCAAGAGCGGGAGGTTGTCGCTGCTCTGTGAAGCCAGCCTCACGCGGTGCCCTCCACTTTAGGTGCCATGTGACTAGGGCCTTCGCCCCAGCCACCATGGCTCACTACCTGACTTGGAATGGGCAGGCCAACAGGAAGCACAGCTCACCCACCCATCAAGCTGAGACCCAATGTCCAACCATCTTAATACCCCCACGTGAGTTACAAGCTCGCGCAACCAAGCTCGGCGAGCTTGGTGTAAGTCCGGGCGACTTGAGGAGCAATACGGGAGGGCTCGGGAGAGGACCCGGTAGATGGGACAGACCAGTCTTTTCTCCATGGGCACGAGTATGATTGCAACATCCTCAAAGAATGCATGAAATGTGAGAGACGAGGGACGACGAGCTGCCTCGTAGATATTGATGGGGCCTCCCTGGCCACCTCAGCAGGGAGATGATCATGATGAGGGGGAGAGCTGGGGCGAGATGTGAGAAAAAATAAAAACAAAAAGATGGTTATCCAATTTGAGGGTTATTTAGGCGAGATGTGCAGCAGCCTGTTATCCTTCCACCGTCAAGAGCGGGAGGTTGTCGCTGCTCTGTGAAGCCAGCCTCACGCGGTGCCCTCCACTCTAGGTGCCATGTGTCCAGGGCCTTCGCCCCAACCACCATGGCTCACTACCTAACTTGGAATGGGCAGACCAGCAGGAAGCACAGCTCACCCACCAATCAAGCTGAGACCCAATGTCCAACCATCTTAATGCCCCCACGTGAGTTATAAGCTTGCGCAACCAAGCTCGGCGACAAACTTAGTTTCACGAGCTCTTTTAAGGTGTTGAACATTTTTCCGTTTTCCGATGTAGGACTTAAGAGATGACGGCACAGCGGTGCTATGTACGCTGGCCTGTTTGTAAACCTGGCCATGAAAACACCCCTTTAATTAGGAGAAGAAAGGGGATCCTCCTCCGGGGAAGCATGCATGGCTGTCCTCGCAAGGACGGGAGTTAGAAACAGCTCATCTCACCGTTGTGATTTTCGTATGAAACCGCACCCTTGTTTCTGGTAACATCTGCAGGGAGAAATCGATCTTTACATTAATTTCCCATCTTAATTTAATTAATTCTCGTGGCTGGCAACTCTGAAGCGCTTCTCTAATGTGATATATATAACCAGGAATAAGAAAAACTCCAGTACCCAGTAATGTAAATGCATACCTAGCTACTTAATTTCCAATATTGCAGCAGATCCCTCACCTAGCTACATGAACGTGGCATTAATTCTGCCAAGTGGAATGGGCTCAACATTTGACTCAAAAAAATATGAAAATTCAAAAACCATACCTCCATGGATAGTACACTACTGTTTATTAGTGGGGTTGGGTTTTTAAAATTTCATCTTTTTTTGGGAAGTTTGATCTAAAATCGAATTAGGTAGACACGTAGGGGATTCACACACAAAAACAAAAAATATGAAAAAATAAAAAATCGAGTCACAATGAACAGTACATTACTGTCCATTGGGGCTCAATTTTTGAATTTTCATCTTCTGTTTAGATGTCCGATCCAAAATCAAATTATATGAGCAAGTAGGTCAGGTTAAAAGCCTTCAAAAAAAATATGAACATAAAAAAACCGATCCCTAATGAATAGTATATTACTATTCATTGGGCCGTGGTCTTTGATTTTTTATTATTTTTTAGGATGTCCGATCGAAAATCCAATTATGTAGACATGTAGGACATATTGGGGGATTTGACTGTACCATCATGCGACCTAATATCCCCTGACGGTGGAGTAAGTTATTATCCCTTTAGAATTACTTATCTTTATACCTTTAAAACTTAAGCTGAAAATATCCTTTAGTATTGAGGTTCCAATTTTGATCATGTGAGGATATGACCTTTTTATTAGAATTGTCAAATCAAATGAAGAGTTGGGGTATTCTCTCAGTTCATAAAAATATAAAAAGACTCCCTTGGCTCTATCATATCTATGTTAAAAAAAGTTTCATGTAAATTTTCTTTTATAAGCAAACAAATGTATGAAATTATTTTCAAAAAAAGATTTGACGAGCAAACAAACGAATGAAAAGATTTTTAGGAAAATATTTTCGAAAGTGGCAAATTATTCGTTAAGTTTTCATTTTTCCGTTAAAATGACTTCCTTAAAAAATCTTTTCCATCCGATTATGTTTTACTCTCAATGGTCCTCAAAGTGGACCGTTTGGATGAGACCAGGGCCTTCTCCCAGGCCACTGTGGCTCACTACCTGACTTGCAACGGGCAGGCCAGCAGGAAGCACATCTCACCCACCCAACACAAGTTGAGACCCAACGTCCAACCATCTTAAAGATTATACGAGTTTTTTAAAAAATAATTAAATTACAGAGACTTTTTTGTGAATTAAAAAGATTGTAAGAACTTATATTTAAAAATAATTTTTGTTTGTATTGTATATTTTGTTCTTTAGATATATTTTCAAAGAATATTGTATATGTGAAATGCTCTAAAATATTTCATACACGTATAAGCCTTTAATTAGAAAATGCCTTAACACATGTTTTCATTTTGCTAGGAAAACAGGAAGTCTGTTTTAATAATTCTTCGTAAAGAGATAGAGATTCTCCTACTATCACGTGTCCTATTTTAATTTTGAAAAAACAAGAACTCTGTTTAGTATTATAGTATAGATTAGAGCCTTTTTTTTTCTTCAGGGCATAATTGAAAGGTATTGCTGGACTTGGCGTAAAATATTTTAAAATATTATAAATTTTTTTGAGTACTAGAGAAGTCTTCATGTAATAGATCAGATAATTCATCGTTTTTACCTAGGTTATGTCTAAATCACTTATTTGGTGATATGTAAAACTCAAAATCAACGGAAAATTTTATTCGTTGGTTCCTCCTTTTTCTTGATTTTGGCATATATGGGATAAAAGTGAATACTCATTTTCAAAAGAGATGAAAATATTTTCATGAACACCAAATGATGAATTTTATTTTCATTTTCTTTGTAAATGTATATCCTTAAACAATCATTTCTGTCCGATTATATTTTATGTTAGTATCAAATATTATTAGTTTATGGTCTCGTGGAACTTATAATAATGGAAATGAGGTATGGACAATATTTGAAAGAAGGGGTACATCACAGACGCACCCTACTTGGCTCCTATTGCACTTTCTATATGAATCTAGAGAGAAAAACTTTTAAAAAAGAATCCTCACATAAAGCTTTTTCAATTCCTATGATGGTTTCTTTTTTTTGTAAAACTCCCTCTTCTCTTTTGGGCTTATTTAATTCTCACCTCACCTGCACTTATAGGAATCGAACTTTTCACATCGTTAAAGCTGTAACTTCAACGACGAATGAGTGATGTAAGAAGGATGTCTATTTGGCATCCACATTCCACATTCCTTATAGCCAGCAAAACTTACCACTTATGAGTATGGTTTAAATTTAATAATGGAATAAGTTTAGAATAAGATAATTTATTTGGCTTATTAATTTGTCTGTCTTAGTTGCTTGAATCTGTTTTTCGGATAAGAATGACTTATCATGAAATAAATTAAAATAAATAAATAGTTTATAAATTTATATTATTTATCAATACTTATTTTTACATACTTTCTAAATTTTAGCCAACGTTTATATCGTGGATTAAAATGATGTAAAAGAATCATCTTTTTCTGATACAGGGTTGAATAAAGAGTTGATCATACTATGTAATGTACTGTATATAACTATGTCACAATACCTAGTAAATTAGTATAACTAGACTTCACCATATTAAATATTACTTAGTATAACTATATTTAATTATAGTTAAGTTACATAACTATCTTACTTAGTATAAGTATATTTAACTAATATAAGTTTTTACTTAGTATAACTATATTTATATTAATTTTTACTTAATATACTATATATTATTATTAATATATTTAATTAGCTAATATATTTACTTAGTACAACTAAAATATAATTAAGTTAAATAATCATGTCACAACACTTAAAAGTTACAACGACTATATTTAGCTTTACTAAATTATATTAGTTAGCTTAGTTAAGTAAATATATATTACTTACATGCTTAATTACTATATTTATATCAGATATTTATATATTATCGACGGCTTAATATTAAGCCGTCACAAATACTTAACATTTGCAACGGTTACATTTTTAACGCTCGCTAATATTTGCCCACCTCTCCCCCTTGGGGAATAATTTACGAAAAAAATAAGGAATATTTCTAGCTACCATATGGAATAAAAAGAAACCCAACTATCCTTTTCACATATTTGCAAAATATGTAAAAATCCGTTGGAGAAATAAAAGTACTACATATTCGCAAAATTAGTCTAGTATCCAAGGAATTCTAGACCTCAATTATTAATTCTCCCGTAGAACGCGCCATGATGAACAAATGTAGGTATTCCCTTTCCGTGCAGGCCTCACTGAATAATTGTGTTGGTCTTATTTAATCTTCTTGTTCTCAAATATGGTTCAACTATGGAGGAAGAATCTTTCCAGATTTGAACAAATGTGTCGGTCTCATCTAATCTTCTCGAACTAAAGGACACCGATCCGAGCTGGCCGTGATCTTATGACCACAAGTAACACTTGATGCACTGAGGGTGCCATTTGCATTCAAGACAGTGGGTAAACAATTTTTTTTTTCAATATTGTAAGGTAGGTTTGATGGTGTCTTATATTTCCATACAAGTCAATCTTTCGACAGACGATTTAAAAAAATAAAAAAAATTGAATCTCAATAAATAATAAAAAATATCCTCAATGGGTTGAACCCAATAACGATATTTAATTATTAAATTTTTTTTTTTTTTGAATCGTCTGATCGAAGATGGCCCTGTATCGACATGTAGGACACACCTCAGGACCCACTTCAAAAAATTTAAAAATATTTTTTTATTTACTCACTACACTGAGGGAGATTTCAAATGGCACCCTAGTGTAGCAAGTATTACGAGGTGTTTGCATTCTCAATAATTTCTCGAGAAGCAAAGAATCACGTGAATTTTTTTTCTTCAAAAAATAGAATCACACGAAGTAGAATCACCGAAAACATTTCGCGAGAGAGAGGTGGAGGCAATAAACTACGTGAAAAGGAAGAATATTTTGACAATCTGCAACTTATTTCCCCCAACTAACTTTTTCTCATGTTTGCGAAACTTTTAAAAGTTAGTTAAAAAAAGATTCTCCAAGAAACAAACACTCCCTTACTCTATATAACCACAGCTCACCGTCCCCTTCTTATAAGCCGAGCTCCACCTCACAACTTGCAAGCCACATCTATCGGTGCCCCCGTCATCTGTCCCTAGTGTGCCTGAGTCCGAGACCTAGATCGGCAGCCATACGTGGCGGCGGAACCCAAGATTAACCAGCTCCTCTTCCTCATGATCATCTTCTCCGCCATCCTCCCAACGTCGTCTACCGCGGAGCACGTCTTGTACAGCTGTTGCCCTCTCTACACTGGGCGGTCACTACAGAACCGCAACTACGTGCTCACTATGGAACCCTAGGGCGATATGGTTCTAAGCCTAGAGGATGTAGTCTGCATCACCGGACTAAGAGTGGAGGGATGAGTAGTGAGTGGTACCACTCATCCAAATTACCACACACTCATGACCCGGCATTGGGGTTGGATGTGGCTGCCCCAGCGAGGGAGTACAAGTCTATGACATAAGTTGGACGTGATGGACTACCTCGGACTGATTGACGCAAAACAGAGGATCAGTGTTGCATCCTTAATCCGATTCAGTCATTCAGACTCACTTCATATTTAAGGTACGTAACTACGGAACTAAATAACATATAAATCGAAGATGAATGATGAGAGACAAATAACCAAGTAATAAACATACTATTTACCATCATTATATCTAAATATTATATTCTATTGTCAGAATCAGAATCCTCAAATTTCATCAGACATGCAGCGGAAATAAAAATCTCTCAACTCACTAAAGAAATATAGAAGTACATTTACTCTCTCAAGTTCGTACTACATCAAATATAAGAAAATAGAAAATGTAATCTTAGATAATCTTCAAATGAGTCAGAATCTAATTCCTTAAGCAAAGTTCTATCCCTCAGCTAACTCTTCCTCTTCAGTCTCTGAAAATGTTAGGAGGATTTATGAGTACAACCACTCAGTAGACAAATCAAACTCAATAAATACTAATAATATAATAATAAAAAATAGATAATATCAAAATATACATACGATTCATAATTCTTCCCCTGTATTATTTCATGTAAATTATTTGCATTACTATATGTTAAGTATTTATTAGAACATGTCAAAGACCTTGTGATTTTGATGAAACTGGAATTTGAGTTCCCCTACAACAAAAAAACAGTGATAATTCCAGAGAATTCTTAATCGCACGGATAGGCCGCTGGATTGTTAATTAGTGTGGATGATGATTCCACTTTTGTGAAACAGTACGTGGATAAACGAGTTTCGGCTTAACACTGAATTACACGAATTGGTATCTTGACTCATTAATGACAATTTGATAATATTATCCTTGATTAATTTATATTTTATTTAACTTTATATTTTTTTTTAGCCCGGCATGCATCATATAGGATTTTGAAATCACTGTGATAAGAATTAATTACTGATTAAGTTTCAGACCATTAAATCAAATAATCAAACATGATATGAAATATTCCATTCCGAATTGAGTATCTTGATTATCTTTGAGGTTCGCTTGAAGATATCCTTGGAATTCTATCCTTTCTTGGACTCTTTATCCAATATTTCTTGTTTTCTTTTAAGATCCATCATGGCTGCAGAACGTCCACATTGGCTGGCAAACGCTCCCCATAATGAAACCTACAGTGTCTACGACCTGGGGTACTTCCCACTCCGTGGAAGTTGATCGACTTTATTTTATTTTCCTTGTCTACCTCATCCAGACAGGATTGATTCCATTGATCTCCTTGAACTATCTTCATCGATGATTTTGAAAAAAATTCCAATCATGTGATGTTGAGAGCGTGTCTCATCACACCTTGACATCACCTTTTCAGTACATTCCATTCCCTTTCACTCCCTTGCAAAGACGATGCCAAGGTGAGGCAGCTGTAGACACGCTAATTTTGACATCATTTTGAGTAAATTTCATATCATATAATAATGCCTCAGAATGGTCTGATATTTAATCATTAGTTAATTTTTATTGATCTTTTTAAAATTAATTATCTAAATAGTGTCGGGTCAGACAAATATGATTTAAGTTAATTAATTAAATTGATTTTAACTCAAATTTCAGTAAAAATATGAAGAAGTCTCAAAGACGTCGACTTGTGTAGACGCCATTTAGAGTTTATTCTTATTTTAACGTTTAAATTTGAATTTTAATCAGTAGATTAATTAGCTAAAAGACGTCTGCATGACACGACGCCATTTAGGTTTCCTAAGTTGTTTCTACTTCTCTTCCGTATGTTTATCATTATCTTAATTAATTTAAAAGGCGTCTTTAAGTGACGACGCGTTTCATCTAATTACAGATAAAGATAAATTTTTCCCGGATGTTTATCCTTATCTTAATCAATCTGAAAGGTGTCTTCCATAGGCGACGCGTTTTAGATAATTACAGATAAAGATGAATTAATCTGTATTTATCTGTTAGTTAAGCTGGATAAATCTCAAGATTTCTTCATGTAAATCTGCGGATGCAAAGAAGTCTATAAATACCTCGCCTCTTAAGTGAGTAAAAAAGAGAGGGTGATATTGAGTAATTATTTTGGTGGCGATTGGAGCAAAGAAGGTTGAAGACACCCAAACGCTGAAGTGCTGTTACCATCAGGAGTCGGCATCCTTCTTCATCCGTCCAAGATCTATTGAAGACCAAGGCTTCCAGGGGCCATCCAGCATTAACTTTCAATCATTTCTACATATTTTTCACATTTTCACTCCATTAATTTTACATTCTTTATCACATCACTCTATGCAACACACACAACATTAGCATCATTTTCAAAACCTATTTGTTAAAGGGATTTAAAAGACCATCCCAACAAGTGAGTTTTCCTGTTTAGTTGTATGTTTAAAATTTTCTCTGGAATGGATACTACTTCTTCCTAAGTTCTCATCATTGTTCTTCATTGTTCTTTGTTCTTGGTCTCGGTGGGACTTGGTCTCGCCATCTTTTAGTTCTTTGTTCTTGTTGTTATCAATCGGGCACCCACGGTGCACCACTTGTGTCTCTTGACACGCCCTCACCAATTGATGAGTGTTTTTAGTTTAGTTAATTTCCTACGTGCACCACGTGCACACCCCTGTGGCAAGATCTTGCCCTCCCCGTTGATTAGTTGAAAAGTTGTTTTTGTGATAAAGATTGTGTGATTGATTGACATTCTAGTTGTTTATTTGACAAATTAGCCTGTTAAAATTCGAAACAATTTTTTTTTTTTGCATGAGCTGATTATTTATCGTTTTTATCCTGTTTTGAGGAGGAATCGATCCAGAAATTCCTCATGGAAAACTGCATCTGCGACTTGAAAAGCGTCCAGGAGCAGCGATGCATTTTAAACTGCGTCGTTAGACCCAGACGCCTTTCAGTCTCTTTTCTCTGTTGTCTGCTGCCTGAGCTTCTGCGAAAAAAATAAGGCTCTGTTTAAATAACGTCGACCAACAACGACGCAATTCAGACAGTTTCTTATTTCTTCTTCAGTTCTCATATTTTTGTGATCTGTGTGCTAATTACCCATTATGTATTAAGCATTAGACGCCATCCAGGCTACAGGTCATACGCACTGAGGCTAACACCCTCCTCTTCTTAGGAACACTCTTCTTGACGTCTTCAACTCTCTCTGATTGGGTCGGTCCCTCGATCAGACTAGAGTAGTTGGCGTTAAAGACCTCCGTAAGTCCCCAAAATCAAGGTATTCCTCCTTGATCATCGGGCTGGTTGTACCAATTGAAGTCCCGATTAGATTTCCATAACGTTGTGAGAGAAAAGCATAGAATATAATGGTGGACATTGAACTGAAACTAGGATCCTATCTCTTGAGCGAATTTGTGATTTAATTAAATCCAAATAACCCAACAAGGAATCCGAAAATCACGTTAAACATCCACTTATTTGTTTAATCTCTGTACAACTTGTTTGCTAATCTCTGAAGAAAAATCTAATATCATACTGCTCCGATCAGGCAGGGACTTGAGCGTGGCTCCAGATGCCATGATCAACTACGAGGGAGATGCTAATGCCCCTCGCAATTCTGATTACCATTTCGAGAGCAGGAGAGATGTTGATGCCTCCCGTAATTCTCTTCCTATTCCAGTTCGACATGAGGGGAATGTCTCAACCCCTCTTTATCATCCTCATGATCAATATCTTGATTCTCCCCCGCATGTGCATGCGGTCCCTAATCCTACCTTTGAGGGGGACATGAATCCTGATGATCCCTCATCTTCTGATCCCTCGGATCTTGTAAATGCTTTGGGAGTTCTTGCCTCCTGTCTGGACCCTCAGCAGTTCGAGGCGATCCAATCCATTCTGAAGGGGAAGACGCCCATGCAGTTTGCCGAGCCAAACCCTGCGGCTCCCCCTGCCATCCCTCAGCAACCTCCTCATCATCCTGCCTACATTCATCAGGCCATGGAAGGCCTCCATGTCACTTCTCGGCTAGCTGGGCCGCAACTTTTCTCTTCTAGGCAACCGGCCAGATCGCTAACGCCTGCTTACCAAAATGCCCTCGGGCATGGCGGAAGCTCTGTCGGACCTCCTCTTTATTGTCCTCCTTGTCCTACGTACTCCAGGCAACATGCCTATCAAGTACCTCCACCTCCCCCTCCTCCCCAGGCTGATCCGACCACTCAAGCGTTGCTGGCAAAGATGGAGCGCATGGATGAACAATTCAACAACCTCCAGAAGATGATGGGGGTCAAAGCTGCACCAGAGATCAACTTACCAAGTCTGCCAGTGTTCCACCTGCCACCCTCTGAGATGCCAGTATATCGAAAGTATAATGGTACTGGTAACCCCTTCATCCACTTGAAGGAGTTCATGTACGAGTCATCTTTCTAGCAAAACGACAAGAGGTCATTGGCCTTTTCGTTCAAGAGATCTTTAGAGGGACCAGCCCTCGAGTGGTTCTTTTCCTTGGAACCCTCCAAAGTAGAGGACTATGGTGTCGTCTCCCGAAAATTCATTCAACGATACCAGGACAGAGTTGCCCCCTCCCTGTCCATTACTGACTTAATAGCAGAGAAGATGAAGCCCGATGAGGAGTTTGTCAGTTTTGCCGACAGATGGAAGGGCTTGGCCGAGAAAGTTAAAGATCACTTGTCTAAGTCGGAGCAAGTAAAGATGCTTATTTCCAACGCTACGCTTCAGTTCAAACTAGTCCTCTCCCTGAACAATCTGACTAGCATGGCAGAGCTCTATGAGAGAGCGCGGTACTGTCAGAATGCTTTCAAGGACGCTACGTTCTCTAGCGTCTTTGATCCTCACAGACCTAGCAGGCCTCCACCTCGGAAACTTGCGGTGCCAAATTCTCCCAGCACAGGTCCGACTACTGAGGGCACGCTCTCTCATGAGCAAGTTAGCAGTATGAACAACAACTCGCCCCAGTTTGTGAGGAGTCAACAACAACAGTACCAGCGGCCACAACATCCGAACTAGCAGGGGTACAGGCAGCAGCCAAACCCCCAGTATCAACAGCCCCAGTTTCAGCGGCCCGAGCAGCCGAATCAACAACAGCAACAGCAATAACAACAGCCATAGCAGCCGCCGCAACGGCACTTACAGTACCAGCCTCTGCAACAGCAGTATCAGTAACAGCAACAGTACCAGCCGCGCGCATCGCCGACATATCATAATGTCCCTCCCCCTGCTGACTATAACCAGCCGAGAAGACCTCCATGCCCGAAGAGGGCAGAATACCCAGTCCTCCCAGAGTCCTTGGCAGACATTTTCAGTGCTTTAATGGCAGCCAATGCCTTGGTCCTGCCAAGAGAGAAGGCAATCTGGCCCCAGAATGCCGATACCTCTAGGTACTGCTATTTCCATAGGCAACCTGGACACATTATTGACACATGCTTCTAATTTAGAGATTACATCTATGATCTCAACGAGCAGGGCGGCATTGACTGGGAGGAGATGAAAAAGTATATATCTGCCTTAAAGGCAAGAAGACCACCACAGCAGCAGCAAGTGAGAGCACTAGCACAAGCAGCAGCACCACCGAACATGGGCATAGTGCAGAACCCGCTTCCGGAGCATCAAAATAAGAACCAAGTTGCCCCCATTCTGACAAATAGCCGGTCTGAGGCTAACCGCGGGCAACAGTGGAGGATAGAGGACTCTTCCTCTATCTATTCAACGGGTCACATTCCGAGTACCGCAGAACAACCACCACGCCGCACCATCCATATACCCAAACCACAGCCCATTACCATTACCCCTATACCAACACCCGCACCCGCTAACCCATTACCACCACCCGCTTTCCTCAAGCCCATTACACCCCACGCCACTACGCCTCGACTAAATAACCCCCCGCAAACCAACTACGCACCCCTACTACCATCCAGACCACTACTACGCGTACCATTCCCTACTTCACCCGCTACCACTACCGCTTACCCAGATATCATCCAACCTTCTAAACCGCTACTACGCATGCCGTTCCCCACTTCATCCACTATTCAACCATCTAGGCCTTTAATCCGCACCACACCACCACCGACTAACCCCACGCCATCACCTACATACCAACACTCCACCCCATCCGCACCATCCAACCCTGCGGTACTCAAAGTATCACCCGAACCTTCCATGGCTGAGGAACATGCGCTCCGGAGTGGGAGGATCTTCAAAAAAGTCTTTCCTCAGTCAATAGTTAGAGACGTCCCATTACAGCCGACAGAGGAAGCACACAATGAAGGGAGTGCACCAGGCACTCAATATGATTGTTGAAACATCTGGACCGGACATCGGCACGGATCTCCGTGCTTGAACTGATTAAAAGATCGAAGACTCACCAAGAAGCTCTGATGGAATATTTGCAGAAGGTGATGGTCAACGAGGACGTGCTGGTGGAAAAGATTGCAGCACTGTTAGTTCCTCAGGGGGATCAGCCCTCTATTTCATTTCATACATCGGAACTAGCACCGCCGGCGGCCAGAAGCATGGCTCTGAGCATCACGGTCAACATCTGCAAGAAGGTCGTCGATGCATGTCTGGTTGACACCGGGGCTTCGATCAATGTTCTACCTCCGAAGACCCTAGAATTGTGCGGTGTGCCCAAGGAAAAATGGCTGCCTAGCCCCATCTCCGTGACGGCATATGATAATTCCACCCGTTCCCCTTTGGGAATAGTCTATTTGAAGGTGGAGCTAGGCCCTGTAAGTCATGTAGAGGTCGAATTTCACATCCTGTAAATCGACCCTTCTTTAAACGCCATCTTGGGTCGTCCTTACATAAAAACTCTTGAGGCGATTCCCTCCACGAATCATCAATGCCTCAAATTCCCCTTCAAAGGGCGAATCATTAAGGTTACGAGCATGCCGATCCTTGCTGCTGCTCATACATTGAATGTCAAACCCATTTCTTCACCTGGCCGACAACCTTTTCTGTCGGTATTACAGGTTTACCATCTAGTGGCTGATCCTCTGAAAACTGCCACTATTTCTCCTTATCCATTAAATGCCATAAAGAGGGGGAAGTGCATGAGTACCCCAGGATGGAGAATAATGATGAAGAATGGCTATCAGCCTGGAAGAGGCCTGGGTACATAGTTACAAGGCAGGACCACTCACGTCAAAGACCACCGAGGAATACCCGGAAGCAGCATGGGCTATAGGCCGAGAAAAATGAAGCAGGACATTGTTCAGCAAGCAGAGAATGAAGGCGGCCAGAAAGTCTGGGAGACATTGTCTACACCACACAAGGAAGGACGGGACCCCCTAACATGGACTCTATACACTCATTTTGTAAAGGGGCCCGTAATAAGCCATAACAACACGGTGGTCATTACTTCATGTTTTGACCTCCACGATATATATGGGAGAGACTTGGCTAGATACTGCTCAGAACTGCTCACATACCAGTCCTTGGAGGCTCTGCGGCATATGAAGAGGAGAAAATTCCAAGATCCTGAATGTGAATGGTACAGGTGGTTCGATTTAAGAGATCTCTACATCGCATTGAACAAGCTGTTTCTCGATCCTGCAGAACCCAAGTGGCCGCCACAGATCGATGAGCTGATCGAAGGTCCTGGTGCTATTTTCGACAAAAGGATACTACTGTCAGAAGAGACTGATGAAGGGGTGCCAGATGACCCCTATGAAGCTGGCTACACCACGGATCTGCTGTGGAGGGGGACATATCCTTCTCATGTTTTCATGCTTCACACCTTGTTTCGCACTTTGCTCTTGACCCCGACTTGGTCGCGAGTCATCATTGAAGACATTCCACGGGCCCCGCCCGTCATGATTACTCTGTCCCCACGGGACCTCATTCCACCACCTCCTCTCGATCTAGAGAGGATGTATGATTTAATCTGGGACATACTGCTGTATGATCCCCCTAATCCTCTGGCCTTGGTGCCACTTCCCTCATCTCATTCTCCTTCTATTCATCTTCATTCCTGTTTTATGCTTAACTCTTCTATTGCCCAAAAAAAAACGCCAATTTGGCAACAAATTCTTCCCAGATCCTCATTGAGGAAACTTCTTACTTGGCTGATTATACCCCATCGCGCGAGTCTTTCGGTCAAGACTCTCTTTTAAATCTACTCTGCCCCTCCCCTCGAGAGGATTCTCCTGTATTTCCATCTGTATCCCATGATTTTCATTCTGCTTCATCTTCATTAGGTCAGAATAGGGAGTCTAGTGAAGTTAGACAGTCTAGTTCTAGGCAAGTTAATCAGGTTAGGAAGTTTAAAAAGTCTAAGGGTAGACAGATTCCAGATAGATACCTCAAGGACTTAGCTAACAGATGCCTTTCTTGCTCAATGATCCCTCAGCTATTGGAAAATCCCATTCAGATGCCAGAAGACTGTATGGACGATGAATTAGTCAATGATGGATATGGAGTGTATGAGTTGATACATGAAAAAGACCCCATTGTTGAAGATGAAGAAGATGACGAGGACGCAGCTGAGGCATATGCTAGTGGAGTGAAGAGATTCGATGAACCCTCAGCTACCGTAGAAGAGCCCACCAGAGAAATCAATTTAGGGTCTAAAGACGAACATAAGGTTGTCCTCGTCAGCAAGAATCTTTATGTAGAAGATGAGAAGGCAATGGTACAAGTTCTTAAAGACTATAAGGACACTTTCGCCTGGAGTTATGAAGATATGCCGGGGTTAGACTCGTCATTAGTGGAACACAGATTGACATTAAAGGAAGGAGCTAGCCCGGTCAAACAGAAGTTAAGGCGATTCCACCCACAAATGGTTTTAAAGATGAAGGAAGAGGTCGACAAATTACATAAAGCCAAGTTCATTAGAGTTGTCCTCTATCTACAATGGGTGGACAACATAGTCCCGGTTGTGAAGAAGGACAGGAAGGTCAGGATTTGCATTGACTTCCGAGATTAAAACAGGGCGTGTCCTAAAGATGATTTTCCACTGCCTCATTGACGTACTCATTGATAACACTACTGGCTATGAGACTTTATCATTTATGGATGGGTTTTCAGGATACAATCAGATCAAATTGGCAGAAAAAGATCAGGAGAAGACATCATTCACTGCACCTTGGGGAACGTACTACTATGTCGTCATGCCATTTGGATTAAAGAATGCTGGATTCACTTATTAGAGGACTATGATGGGAATATTTCACGACATGATGCACATAGATCTAGAAGTGTATGTGGATGACTTGTTGGTTAAATCTAAGACGAAGGCGGAGCATGCCAAAGTTTTGGCAAGAGTGTTAGAGAGATCAATGAAGTATCAGTTAAAGATGAACCCCAAGAAATGTATATTCGAGGTATCTTCAGGGAAATTACTTGGATTCATTGTCAGCAAACGGAGAATTGAGATCGATCCCAACAAGGCGAAGGCTATCAGAGAGATGCCACCTCCTAAGAACTTGAAGGAGTTAAGAGGATTAATTGGAAGGTTGCAATTTATTCGCCGTTTTGTCTCCCAGCACTCACAAAGGTGTAAGCCGTTCTACGAGCTTACCAAGCCAGGAGTCAAATTCGATTGGGACGATAAGTGTCAGGAGGCATTCGATGGATTAAAGAATTATTTGGCAAGTCCTCCTGTTTTGAAACCACCATCTCCAGGAAAACCATTGATACTTTACATTTCTGTCCTGGATGATGCAGTGGGGGCTGTCCTAGCACAAGAGGATGAAGAAGGAAAGGAGAGGGCAGCCTGCTATCTCTCTAAACTACTCAACCCGCTGAACAGAGATATACAGCGATGGAGAAAACATGTGCAGCATTGGTTTGGGTTGTTCAGAAATTGAAGCATTATTTTCTAGCCCATGAAGTCCATCTCATCGCCATGGAAAGGGTATTGGCATTGTTCTGGAGAAATCTGTCCTTACTGATAGGTTAGCGCGATGGCAAAGCTTTCTATCTCAATTCGATATCACTTACATTCAACAGAAAGCGATCAAAGGCTATGCCATAGCAGAACATCTCGCTCATCACTCCCTTCCTCGTTTTGATCCAGTCCAATCGGAGTTTCCGGATGAGGAACTGATGTCCATAGACCAAATCAGAGATGATATGTGGACTCTGCATTTTGACGGAGCTCTGAATTCCCATGGAAAGGGTATTTGCATTGTTCTGTTATCACCCAAAGGTATCACCATTCCACAAGCCTTTCAGCTTGACTTTTCAGTCACCAACAATATAGCTGAATACGAGGCGCTCCTTGCTGGCCTCGAGGCTGCTCATTCCCATGGTGTTACCAAACTCAAGATTGTGGGTGATAGCCAATTGATTCTTCGCCAAGTGTTAACCAAGTATCGAACCCTTGATCCCAAACTCAAGCCTTATCAAGAACTTACTTCTGCTTATTCAAAGTTTTTCACCAAATTGATCTTCGTCCATGTTCTTAGGAATCAGAACATCTTAGCTGACGCTCTAGCCTCACTTGCATCTTCTCTTGATTTTCCAATCAGCAGGCAATCTGAATCAATCATAGTTCATAGGCGTCTTTCACCCGCCGTGAAAGACCCTTCATTTCTTAGAACTAAGGAGAAGTTGTTGAAGAAAGTCAGAGATGGAGATATCGTGGAAAAGAGAGAAATCATGTTGATGGAGCTGTTAGAAGAGATGGACGATGAACAGAAGCCATGGTATTATGAAATCGCCAAATATTGTGAAGATCAATCATATCTTGAAGAAGCCACAACTTAGGAGAAAACAGCTATCAGGAGAGTTGTTCAACGATACACCCTAGTTGGGGGAGCACTGTACAAAAGAGGTTTTGATGGAGTTCTTCTGAGATGTCTAGACGAAGATGAACTTTGGAAGGTTATGGAAGGAGCTCATGCTGGAGTTTGTGGTGGCCATGTTAATGGACAAATGCTAGCAAAGAAGATCCTTAGACAAGGATTTTATTGGCCAACCATGGAAGAAGACTGTGTAGGATATGTCCGTAGGTGTGCTAAATGTCAATTTCACGCCAACAAAATTCATTCTCCTGCATCTTCACTCTATCCTATTTCCTCCCCATGGCCTTTCTCCATGTGGGCTTTCGATATCATTGGACCCCTTGGCAATTTCGATTCCGGCATCAAGTAAAAGTCTTTCATCCTCACGGCAACGGAATACTTTACCAAGTGGGCAGAACCTGAAGCATACACGGAAGTCAAAGCATCAACCGTCTACAAGTTCATCATGAGGAACATCATCACCAGATTTGGAATTCCAAGCACCATCGTCACCGACAATGGACCACAGTTCTTGTCACAAGAATTGAAAGACCTCTGCAATAGGTACAAAATTGCATTGCATCATTCGTCTCCTTATTATCCGCAAGGCAATGGCCAAGTAGAGGCAACTAACAAGACTTTGATAAAAATCATCAAAAAGACGTGCAAATCTAACAAGTTCACAGACTGGCCAGAAAAATTGGTTGAAGCTCTATAGGCCTACCGAACTTCAATCCGCACGCCCACTGGGTTCTTTATTCCTTAACATTTGGAATGGAGGCGGTAGTTCTATACGAGATCCTTATACCATCATTAAGGGTACAATTGAATAAGAAATTTTCCATTGATGAACACCGTTCTGCACTCCTTGCTCAATTGGAACTCTTAGACGAGAGAAGATGGTCAGCTGCTAATCATGCAAGAGTTTATCAAAATAGACTAGTACGTTTTTATCAAAAGAAAGTCATTGAACATAAGTTCAAAATTGGTGAAATGGTTGTCAAAAGAATTTTTGTAAAACCTGGTGGTCCACGTTCTAAGCTCCAACCCAATTGGGAAGGACCTTATGTTGTATCACATGCTTTTCCTGGTAACGCTTACCGTCTAGTTAATGCCGAAGGAGAAGAGCTAACTCACCCCTGGAACGGTTTGCATCTTAAGAAATACTACCCTTAAGTTAAAGAGTCGATCAGCATGGTACAGAGACCAGTGGAATCAAAAAATTTAGAAACTCAAATTTCCTTATCAGTCTGAATAATTTAATTCAAGCCCATTACTACACACACTGACACGTTTGATTCGTGAGTAACAAGAGATGCCAAGTCCTAAGGAATACCAAAAGTTTGACTGAAAGTGTAAGGTACAAATCATTCGTTTTTAAAGCAAAATTCTATTTTTTACACTCCGCCCATGATGTCGGAACGAGGCTTAGAATAGACTACCAAGAATACCCGCCATCTTAGTAAGAGACCGTCATAAAAAAAAGGGGGAGACTCGTCCCAAAGAAAAGAAAAGAAGAGCAAAGCAAAAGCAAAAGTCAAACGTCAAATCAAAAGGCCATCACATTACAAACATTACATCAAGGCCATGAAATGAAATAAAAGGGGACGCAAGGTCGATAAATGTAACGACCCGCCATCCTATGACCGGAGACCCAGTCACTAAATGGATGTCGGCCCATTAACTGTAGGTTCACACCCGGATCTTATACACACATCTGGAGGAGTAAGCGTTAAACAAGATTAAATATAACATTCACACGGACTACAAGGAGGTACAGTGCATAGGAAATAAAGTAATAATGTCCGTACACAGTCCAACAATAATTACATGTCCAACAAATTAATTAAGTACAGGCAGAAATAAGGTACAACAACATCAGGGCATACCCCGGGAACTGAGATAGCTACTGGTCCGCACACCAAGGAGAACTCCACGCGCCGCCACACGCCACAAGGTCAACACCTGAAAATGCAGGGAGTGAGCCACACCAGAATTGGGCTCAGTAGGGATCATCCGATCCCCTGCCTCCCACTCACACACCCACAAGTGCAATAACAAGGATACAGGTAATTAAGGCAAGTAAAGCTGTAACACACTACTCCTAAATCTAGATATGAACCATGTGCATTCGGAATGTAACATGCATATCTCTAGAATCATTCTATCAAGGAGCCTACAACTCACGTCTCGGTAACACACACCAACCACGCCTCCGAAGGTGGGAAACACCAACCACACAGCCGTAAGTGGGGAAAACACCATCCACACAACCGAAAGTAGGAAACACCGTCCACACAACCGAAAGTGGGAAACACCGACCCGCTGAGACCAAACAGTAACCCCTCGGATAGCACGCTAGCTACTCCGGCCCAACTGGCTCAGGTGGTTACTCCTTCCCTCAGCATGAGTGACTCTCCGAATGTACCACTCCGACACCGGTAGTAGCTGACCCCGGGGTTCACCAGGTGACCCTCTCTCACTAGGCGTCACCCCGCCCACGCCCCCACCGGCGCTGTGCTCACGCTCCCACCAGCACAGGGTGATAAAGCGCTACACTGTCACTCCAGGTCCACAGTAACACAAATCACCAAAACCCGGCACAGTATGATCCGGTCACGTGAAAAGCCCGCGATCGCACGACACACACGCAGTGCCATCCGGTCATGAAGAATCCATTTCTACCGAGTACACTAAAGCATGCACTAACCAACTATTTAGCAGTATGAACACATTTTACTTGCATGAATTAGTGTTGTTCTGTCTTGAATCGCGTCGCCCAAGGCCGACGCCATTCAAGATCCCTAAACTGGTTCATAAAACACCGGCCACGGAATCTGGCCTAAAAGGCGTCGACACCAGCGATCGCCTTTTGAAAGGCGTCGACGTCCTCAGACGCCATTCACACCGAAAATCCAGGAATTCCATAAAACATTAATCAGGGGATTTCTGCCTTAAAAGGCGTCATGGTTACCCGACGCTTTTACGAATCGCGTCGCCCACTCATGACGTCTTTTAGTCCCAGAACCCCCGAATTGACAGACCCTCAGTCGGGGTAATTTCCTGCCTAAATGGCGTCACGATGGCCCGACGTCCTTTTGAAAGGCGTCGACCATCCATGACGTCATTTAGCGTCAGAATCCCTAACTCTTGAAACCTCGAACAGGGAGATTTCTGTCCTAAAAGGCGTCGTACTGCCCTGACGCCCTTCTGAAAGGCATCACCCAGGCACGACGCCGTTTAGGGCCAGAAACCTGGTTCCCTGGTTCGATCCGAGGGTTTCTCCCTTAACCCCAAATACCCCGAAAAAGCCCCAAAACAGAAGGGGGAGGAAAAGAAGTTCATCCACCACAAGCATGCTACAAATCCACATTCACGAGCACGGCCATACCCCTAAACATGCTCAATCTAGCCCAAAACACGTCATATCACGCCTAGGAAAACACGAGGAACACATGCAAGGTTCGTCTCCCTACCGGTTACTTGAACTCCTCCTGGCTCCGTGTCGCCGAACCGCCGCACCGCAGACCGCCGCCGGTACCCCCGAGAACGTCGCCACTCCGCCGGGACGTCGGCCGCCGTCCGGAGAATGGAACGCCGCGAAGGAAGTGGTGGTGGCAGAGGTGAGAGGTAGGGAGGCGTTGGAGTGGTGGAAGAGGAAGAAGAGGAAGGGAAAGGGGAAGAGTGGGATCGGAGAAGGCGGAGAGGGAGAGGAGAGGGAGAGGAGAGAGAGTGAAAGGGTGAGAATGAGGAAAAGAAAGGAGGGCTCGCGGGGTCAATCAGAAACTGCCTAAAACGCGTCGAGCGAGAAAGACGCCTATCAGATGACAGGACGGGCCGTACTGACAGCTGTCTGAAACACGTCGACTACCACGGACGCCGTTCAGCTGACATGTCAGGCACCGTACACTGACACCGCAGGGTGGCAGTCTGAATCGCGTCGTCCATCATGGACGCCGTTCAGACGACGAGACAGGGGCCGTACTCTCGCGGCCCGAAACCCGCCCACGTGGCGCCCACGTGGCACAACAGCAATTCATCTAAATGGCATCCACCTATCAAGACGCCGTTTGAAAGGCGTCGTGAAGTGTAGACGTCATTCAGAAGAAACTCTCAAGACCCCTCAAGGTCCAAACCAGGGGATCCGGTCCGAAACCGACTCGAAAATTGAACCCGAAACCTCAGTCCTTACAATAAATATCCCGGAAAGAAAATGACCGAATCCCAACAGATATTAGGGTAAGAAAGGAACATCTTTTTAGGTCTCTGGAACCTTCTCGTGGGCTTTCTAAACTAATTCTTCCTTTCTTTCTAAAGAGGCGTACTCCAAACTTAAGGAACGGCCTAGATTGACGAAGGATCGAATCATCAAATGGGATCACGAATGGAAGCACAAGTTCAAACACGATGAGTTTAAGTTAAATTGTTAAAGAATGATTTGGGAATTAAGTTAATAAATGAATATGATCTTTTGATCTGAGTACCAAGCTGGTATTTTAGTTTACACCATAGTTCAAAATCCAAAAAAATACATATTTCAAAATAAAAAAAAATACACATTTCAAAAATTACATATCCCAAAATCCAAAAAAGTACATATCCAAAAAAGTACATATCCCAAAATAAAAAAAAATACACATTTCAAAACCCGAGCCGCATCCGCTTCAGCCTTATGAAGGGTTTCATGAAGCTCAGCAACCTGCAGGAGAAGTCATTGTTAGTCCAAGGCAACTAAGCAATCAAAAGTCAAATCCAAGAATCAAAGGGAAATAACTTACTCGAACGGCACGATCCTCCTCCGCAAGAGAAGCTCAGTGGATGGCGGAGGCGAGCTGGCTCTGGAGGTCAGCCAGAGCAACCTCATGGGCGGCAGAAGAAGAAGATGACGAGGCTCCATATGTAGGGGGAGCCGCCTGGGTGTAGACGGCTCGCTGCACCAAAAGACAACCGTCAGTTGCTAATCGCCAAAACAATTAATTAATCAAAACATTCGTTCATAAACATGCATATATACCAGGTCGAAGAGCTCCTTCTGGACCTGCTCCAGCTGGGCCTCCGCGTCATGTAGGCGGGCCCGGAGGTCGATGATGACCGCATCGCGCGCATCCTGCATACCACACATACATACATTCATTCACAAATATAAGTTAAAGATAATGATAAAATGAAAGAAGCATAAAAGCATACTTACATCGAGTGGTCGGAGGAGCCGAAGCTGATCGGCGTAGTGGGCCCGGTACAGCTGGAGGTAGGCCTCGCTACTCTCCGCCTAGGACTCCACTCTGACGCCGCAGCGGTGCCAGTCCTCGTACTGCTCCGAGAACTTGGCACGCCAATCGGTGAGGGCTTGCTTGCCCCTCATGCTTCTCCCAACCCCCTCCGGGACCTCCTCATCGATCCATTCCTGGTGGAGGCCCAGGGTTCTCATCACGAGCCGGAGGCGGAGGGGCTCGATCTCGTTCAAGCAGTGCAGCCACAGCTGTCTGCTGAACCTCCTCCTACTAGCCGTCACCCACGGCTGGCCCTCCTCGCCCATACCTGTAGGCGCCCGGAACGTCCCCCCGTCGCCACAGCGGGCTTCCGACCGAGGGTCCCTCTGTTCGTCTTAGCACTGTGGCGATTTAAAGGGGGTTAGAAATAAAGGATGTGATCGCCAGGAGCATTACCTTACGGTCCCTGTGCTCCGCAGGATGGTGAGGATGTGATCGCGTTCTATGGGAGCGGAAGATGGTGGTTTCCCCTTCTCTTCCTTCGGCCGTCCAGAGGAGGAGAGCTCGGTAGTCCGCGCGCAGGATCTGGTAAGAGCCCCTGAAAAGAAAAGACAAACAAAGAAAAGAAATAGCCCGATTAGAACTGTGACATGTAGGATCCGTTCATGCAAACATAAAAATTAACTAAAATTAGAGGGAGACGCACCGGATGGGTGTTTGGGAGGGAAGGTGACCATATGTTATGGCCACCCACCTCCCGATTTTTTGTTCGAAACCTCTGGGGGTAAATAGGGATTGCTAAGTCATTCTAGGATGTATGCATGCTGATAAGTGCTCGTGTGTGAAAAGTGAAATGATGTGTTGAAGGTAAAAGATAGTGAAAGAGGGAGGATGTTACGGCATGGATGGAAATTGGAAATGCAATGAAGTGAAAAAGGTGAAAAGTAAAGAGAAGGTTAGGAAGACAAGCCCATTTGGAGTGACGTTCCTCCTGAAACAGCCCTCTGACTCTTTGCCCGCTCAACTCCTCAAAGCCGACCAGCTCCGAGAAAGAGACTCCTTCTTAATCCTCCCTCCAACCCCCTTGCTCGAGGGAACCTGAGGGGTTTAAATAGATGAAGGAAAAAATAGGAGAAAATAGGAGTCTATATCCCCGTAAATCAACCTTCAGCCAATAGGAAGTGGTCAAGAGTCGGAGGTGGTGCGCGCGGCAGTCGTCGGAGTGGGGAGTGATCGGAGTAGTGGGGACGTGGGCGGCAAGTAGAGGAGATCGTGGGGAAGACGAGGTCAAGGTGGTAGTTGGGGGAGTGGACGGCCAGCCAACTTGCCTTCTAATCCCGTGGTGGAAGGCGGCCTGGTTGGCCTTCGAAGGGGGTGGAAGGCAAGGTGTGGCCTTCGAAGGGGGTGGAAGGCGGACTGGCTGGCCTTCCACGAAAAGGTGGTGAAAAGTGAAAAAGGTGGCCAAAAGGTGGAAGGCAAGGTGGCTGGCCTTCCAAGGGGGTAGAAGGCAAGGGGTGGCCTTCGAAGGGGGTGGAAGGCGGACTGGCTGGCCTTCCACGAAAAGGTTGGCTAGAGTCGGGATTTGGTTAATGGGCTTGGTTGTTAGTGGGCTGAAATGGCTAAATGAGGGAATTGTAGTGGTAAAGGGCTAACGATGGAGGGGACTCATGACCAAAAGGGTGGTCCGAAATCGGTGTCTACAAATGCCCCTCCGGGACACCTGTTTTGTAGTGGAGTGGAACGGAATGATAAATAGGTGTTCCGGAAATCGAACCAGATTTTGGACCGCCCGGAAAGGGATGAGCTATATCCAAGGATGATATGCGAATGCGGGAAATGCATGAAAGCTAGCTATTTGAGTTGCAAGAGTGGTTTAAGAAAAGGGACAAAGTTCAGTACTAGAGAATCACAGTCTGTGGGACCCTCGGGTGCTGGAACCGCGAGGCCTTGGCACACCAGAATGTAGCGATCTGGCCCAAGGGGATCTCGAGCATGAAAGGTGTAGGAGTGTGACTTGAAGAACTCTCAACACAACGAGCGCGCGGTGGCCTGGCGCATCATGGGATCGCCAAGTGAGAGAATCTTAAGCACACGTATTGAAAAAAAGGACTAACAGACGTACAACGGCCAGAATCACGGATCAACGATGGGTTAAGCAAAGTGATGAATGATGGTCATTGCCTCTTAGGGCGGGAATGGTGGATGATGCTTATGCAAATGCATGCTGGTTTAAAATTAACAAATTCCTAATGCAATTCCTAATGCAAACAGGAGGAGTTTATTGGCCAATCGAATAACTTGGGGAATATAGACTCCTCATTGTTTTGTTTAAAGAGGAACTCAGAGTCTATACGCCCGAAGTTATTAGCCTCCTGTGTCTTCAATCCTACTTGTTTCAGATTCCCTGCAGCTGCAAGAACGCACATCAGTAAATGTAAATAATCAATGATCCACAATATCTTAATGATAAGCTGCAAGGAAGCGAGGGACAAAGGTCCCTGTCGTCGAAGCCAGCACGGAAGATATGGCCATTCTCAAAGAATGCCAATCCGGCTGCTTTTGGCTTCGACTCGACAGCAAAAGTGTCCACCTTTTGGACATAGAATCCTTTTTCCTGTATGCACAAAAATGAAGGGGAAACAGTTAGTAGTATCTGTTTTCGGCCCCTTGCCCAAAATAAAGCAACTACCTTTTCCCTAGCCTTCGCATAGGGTCAAGGGGCCGTGTTACTAACCAGACAAAAGGAAGAATATTGAAACTGATGCAAGAAGTAAATATGCAAATGCTGGTGGATATTAACAAGTGGGGTGTGTGATGAAAACATGTTTTTGATTCCGCCTGCTCGGTGACTGCCCAAACTTAGGCTGGTTGAATGATGAAAGGGAAATGCACACTCAACTTCCCAGGTATCCTAAGCACGCATCTAGATTGATTTGGGCCTCTAGACTCCTCAAACTAACCTTGACCGGCTAAGACTCATACTGATGACAATACCGTCATGCCATGCTTAGGCTCCCAGCTGCTTCCGACCACCAAGTTTGCCCAAAAAGTTTTCGAGGTAAATGATTTGCCCGACCCGGGTCTATTTCCTCACAATCTAGAAGGTATGTGATGGAACACATTGGAACCCTAACGGTCAACCGCGCGACGCTGACCCGGAATCAGACGCCGTCGCACCAATTGGTGACGCGCATGCATTGACCTAAGCCCGAAGTTGTAAGAGTACACATTGAAATTATGGTTAAGAAATTAGTTCACCAGAAACATCGACATTACTCTTTACCCATTTTAGACTCCTGTGATCATGTGAGCATGTGACGATTTTTGAAAAATGAACCATTTTAAAATGATGTTCGATCTTTAGATAGCTATCTCGTGCTAAACCTTGAGGGGGAAAAAGTGAAGAAATTTTAGAGATAAACCTCACAGGAGGATCGACAAAACCGTTAAAAGGGCAAGCTGTAACAAAACGAACCCCTTTTGACCTCCTAGATGCCCCTATTTTGACTTTTCAGGCCTTTGGTAGATTTTATGGCCAGGCACGGTCACGACCAGGCTTTTTTCATGATTGCTTGAACCCCTTTTTCTTTTTTGTATTTCTTTTTTATGCTTTTTTTGGGGTTATTTGATATTCCGCATGCAGGGACACTGCCCTCTTCATGTGCTCTGGTCCTTTACATTTCATTTTTGGGGTCCTTTTTTTTTTAGGGGTTACATCTATCGGGTTGTTGAGGAACCGCAATTCGCTGAGCTCGACCGTTTAAGGGCGTCAACTATCCTGATTGCTCGAGAGACGAAGAGCAAAGGTTGCATTTTGACAGTATACTAAAGACTTGGAACTCATTTTAAAGGGTTCTCTTTTGAAAAAACGTGTAAGTGTGTGCATCTCATAATGATCATAGGGATCCGTATGAAAATAAAGTAGACACGTCCAAGATTCTGGTGGACCAAAGTCTTAGCCAAACCGCAATGTTAACCCAATCTATCATGCAACTAGACCTAGACAGGGGGTTACGTGGCAGTCACCAGACAGTTGGATTTTGTGTCTTTTCTGATTTTTTTGTCATTTTCATTAAAGTATGTACATATTTACAAATATTTTGATGCTTTTTGGATATTCGATTTTTTTTGGATTTTGAAATTTTTGATTTTTTTTTTTTTTTTTTTTGCATTTAAAGAGTAGAATTTTTAGATAGACTCCTATCCAAAGAAAAACATTTTTCAAATATTTACACTTATTTGCTAACTCATGAACTAGAAACAAAAGAACTTACTTACCTCTACAACTTGTAGATAAAGAGGAGGCTATCCAATCCCTAAGCGATTATGCACCAGACTCAGAGGGTGAGTTAGACATGTTGCAAAGGTGGGTCCTTGAGATGGAGACCCAATGATGGCAGAATTGCCCCAGGAGTGTGCTACGACCAATGCTAAAAGCATGAGAAGGGCATGTGCGTGGAATAATAAGGGAATGAGAGCGGTGGGTACCTGTTCATTCCTCACTAAGGAGGCTCCATCTTGTCGAGTGGTTGGTTCATAGAACAACAGCTGTGTTGCGAAATCTCCTGCATCTTCCCTCTGAATTTCATTGATTGTTTCCTTCAACTCATCCTCAAGATCGTGTGTCTTGAGTACCTCTTGATTTTCCTTCACAAGGTGATCCAAGAGACTCCATTTTCTTGATCCTTCAGTTGATTTGGTTAGTATGTAACCCAATTTGAATCCCCCAATGGTCGGATTTTCAAAGATAGGTTCTTGAATTCCCTGCTTTTCTTTGCCTAACCCAGATCCCGAACTATACCCCATTTTGTCCATAAGTTGCCAACCTATGCTAGGCTGGGACTTGGGCTGAGAGTCGACTGATGAAAGGATGGGCTCTGCCCCTTTTTCAAAGTGATCATGGATAGAATTTGTTCAGTCGAGACTGAGTCCAAAGACTCAAGATAGGGGGTACCCTTCATTTTGACAATCTTCCCCAGTGTATGGGAATTTATAGCACTGATGATTAGTGGAGGGCACTCCCAGGGTCTGGTCCATCCAAGGCCTTCCCAAAATGGCGTTGTATATGGGCTTGACATCAAGGATGTAGAATTCAAAGATCAAGGCCACTGGGCCAATTTCCAGTTTTCCATTTGAGATCATCATGGAAGTAGACTCAACCTTTTCTGGATCAATCCTTACTTTCTTAGGGGTCTTGAGCGGACAGACATTGATTGATGCCCCAGTATCCAACAGGATGGAGTCCAATGAGTGACCCTTGAGTGTTGGGGTCAAGCATGAGGGAAGGGATTGGCATTCAGGGGGAGCTAGATTCTTATCTGTGAAGGATATTGTAGGTGTCCGGGTGACTGAGAGAATGACATTTGTAATCCCCCTGATGGGAAGATCTCCATTGACTGAAATTCGCTGGAGGAACTTGAACAATGTCTCCCTGTGTGTAGGAGATCTCCTAATCAACCCTAGGACCGAAATCTTGGCGGGAGTTCTCCCTAGATGCTGTAGGATGTCATGTTTGGATTGAGTAATCCTTTTAGACAGATCTGAATCCTCTTGAGAGTCCAAGGGTTGACTTGTTGGGGGAATGATGCGATTTCTCAGTGTAACACCAATCGGACTGGGGTCCACTGCCTGATTTGACTTTAGGGGTTGAACCGGTGGTGAATTTATTAGGCAGAGTTGGGTTACTGGACCTGGCTTTGGTGTTGGACACAAGATGGATGGAGGAGGCTCTCTGATTGAGACTGAGGGAACTTGGTCGAGAGTGACTGAGTTGATGACTGTTGGTTGTTCCCTAGGTCGTATCAAGACCAAAGGTCTGTCTTGGATAATAGTGGAGACTCCTTGCGACGGCTCTCTAGGTTTGGTCATCCTAGTGGGACCCTCACGCCATACCCCAACCTCTTCATATTCCCAGTACTGTACTCTGCGATCGACATTTGGTTCTAAATTTTTGACAAGGGTGCTCACCCTTTCTAGAGAGAGATGGATCTTGGGCTACCTGATGAGAGGGCGGAGGGCCCTTGACTTCCAAGGTTTTAGTAGCCTCTTTCATGTGCCCCCAATTGATCTTGGCACTGGAGGAAAGGTTGTCTGATCTGGACATAGGACTGGGTGACCTAAAAGGTTGCCCCAAGGCACTCACCTGTTCATTGATTGTCACTCCCTCTATTGGTGGAATTTGTGTAGTCCCCTTATTTCTGTTTTGATTTTCAAAGAAGGATGGCAAAGTGGAACTCCAAATCTGAGACTGAACTACCCAGGCTCGATTATAAAGTTATGCGAATGTGTGAAATTCGCTCAGCATGAGAATAGACCGAAGTTGTGGGGTAGCGTTATTGACTAGCATGGTGGTACCTTGAGATTCGGGGATTGCCACTTCCGCCCTAGAGGCCATTGCCCTCCACCTGTTGGCAAAGTACGTGAACTCCTCTTCGGGCTTCATCTTCTCCATCATAAGATCAAACAAGGTAGGAGGTATGGTTGTCATATAACTGAACTGAGTGATGAATTTTTTGGAGACCATATCAAAATTGATTAGGTCTGTGGCGGGCAAGGAAGAAAACCATCTTAAGGCCTCACCTTCTAAGGATTTCTGGAACAGATTGACAAGGAGGACTCTGTCGTAGAGCCATTGATGGGAATCCATGAGGAAACTTGACAGGTGATCATGAGGGTTAGATGTGCCATCATATTTCCTGTACTCGGGGGCTTTGAATCCTGGTGGAAAGTAGGCCGGTGGGAGCTTGCAATAACTCAAGAGGGAGTGCGGTTGTTTCAGGGTAAGTTCCTCGGCCATGAGCTTACGCACACAGGTTTCAACCTCACTTTTGTAAATGAATTCTTTATGCTCTGGAGGAGGTGTAGTTGGAGAGACTAGAATCGGCATGACGGGTGGAACAACTGGAGTATGAATTGGCTGGTTGATGCGGGTTTGAGCTCTGTTGGAAGATCCTTGGAGGTGAGTTCTCCGAAGAGTGGCATCTTGAGTTTTGCTATAGGAGGCCCACTGGATGAGTTGATCAGGGGTGTACCATGATAACACGGCAGTAAGTTCCGGATCCTCTCTCGGGTTTTGGAAGTTTCTGTTGGAGATTACAGGGTCACTTTCTGAAGAGGAAGATTCATCCAAGTATCTTGCCTTAAGTTCCTTTCTAGGTGTTTGGAACATGCCCACAAATGTTGGTTGTGGATCCTCTTCAATCTCAAACAGAGGGTTGTGTGTGACATTGTTACCAAACTCATACATGTCACCATACACAGTGTTAACGTACATTTGGTTCATTATGAAATACAAATCCTAAGAGATTTTATATTTCACTTGGAAGGTTAACTATGTATTATGAGAGTCGGTTTCTAATAAATCAAGTTCAAACCCTTAACGATCCTGGAATTTTTCTTTCAAAACATGTTCCACCAAGGTTTAATTAGGTGTCTTTAAATTTTGAAATGATTCTCTCAGTGACACCTATAGGTGGATAATTGTGAACAGAAAGTCTCAATTAATTCCTCACACAACACCCAGGATCCTATTAGGTAGTTTAGGTACAACCTGCGGGAGACTGACGGAGAGGAGACTGACGGAGGTTCCCAACAGAATAAGACTAGTCGCACCCGAGTGGGAATCCTCAGGTGGAGAGTCAGATCCTGCGGGAGAGGTGACTAGAGATGTAATGCCGGCTCTTCCTTAAAAACCCCTGCGGATAGCACCTTTGAATCAACCCACAATCCAGCAGACAGAAAAGAAAAGAAAAGACAAGAGAACAGTAAACAAAAAAGGCAAACTAGAATGCAACAATTTAATCAGAAATATAAAAAAGGACCAAAAAAAATCAGGCAGCCAGAAAAGGTCGGCGCCTGGACGACAGGCTACTTGGCCGTCCTAGAGCCTGGACGGCCAGGTAGTCGGCCGTCCAGCCTGGACGGCCAGACGCTTGGTCGTCCTGGGCTCGGGACGGCCAGGTGCTTGGCCGTCCGGGCTGGGCTGGAGCGCCAGGCGCTTGGCCGTCCGGTCCACTGGACGGCCAGGTACTTGGCCGTCCGGTCTGGGCAGCCAAGCGCTTGGCCGTTCAGGACCCTAGGCGGCCAAGTACTTGGCCGTCCACAGGAGCTTTTGTATTTTAAGTTGTCTTACCTGCGCGGCGAGCAAGAGAGTGTCCCATCGTGATCGCCAAAGGGCTGTAGGCGCCCGGAACGACCCCCCGTCGCCGCTGCGGGCTTCCGACCGAGGGTCCCTCCGTTCGTCTTAGCACTGTGGCGATTTAAAGGGGGTTAGAAATAAAGGATGTGATCGCCAGGAGCATCACCTTACGGTCCCTGTGCTCCGCAGGATGGTGAGGATGTGATCGCGTTCTGTGGGAGCGGAAGATGGTGGTTTTCCCTTCTCTTTCTCCGGCCGGCCAGAGGAGGAGAGCTCGGTAGTCCGCGCGCAGGATCTGGTAAAAGCCCCTGAAAAGAAAAGACAAACAAAGAAAAGAAATAGCCCGATTAGAACTGTGACATGTAGGATCCGTTCATGCAAATATAAAAATTAACTAAAATTAGAGGGAGACGCACCGGATGGGTGTTTGGGAGGGAAGGTGACCATATGTTATGGCCACCCACCTCCCGATTTTTTGTTTGAAACCTCTGGGGGTAAATAAGGATTGCTAAGTCATTCTAGGATGTATGCATGCAGATAAGTACTCGTGTGTGAAAAGTGAAATGATGTGTTGAAGGTAAAAAAGAGTGAAAGAGGGAGGATGTTACGGCATGGATAGAAATTGGAAATGCAATGAAGTGAAAAAGGTGAAAAGTAAAGAGAAGGTTAGGAAGACAAGCCTATTTGGAGTGACGTTCCTCCTGAAACAGCCCTCTGACTCTTTGCCCGCTCAACCCCTCAAAGCCGACCCGCTCCGAGAAAGAGACTCCTTCTTAATCCCCCCTCCAACCCCCTTGCTCGAGGGAACCTGAGGGGTTTAAATAGATGAAGGAAAAAATATGAGAAAATAGGAGTCTAAATCCCCGTAAATCAACCTTCAGCCAATAGGAAGTGGTCAAGGGTCGGAGGTGGTGCGCGCGGCAGTCGCCGGAGTGGGGAGTGATCGGAGTAGTGGGGACGCGGGCGGCGAGTAGAGGAGATCGTGGGGAAGACGAGGTCAAGGTGGTAGTTGGGGGAGTGGACGGCCAACCAACTTGCCTTCTAATCCCGTAGTGGAAGGCGGCCCGGTTGGCCTTCGAAGGGGGTGGAAGGCAAAGGGTGGCCTTCGAAGGGGGGTGGAAGGCGGACTGGCTGGCCTTCCACGAAAAGGTGGTGAAAAGTGAAAAAGGTGGCCAAAAGGTGGAAGGCAAGGTGGTTGGCCTTCCAAGGGGGTAGAAGGCAAGGGGTGGCCTTCGAAGGGGGTGGAAGGCGGACTGGCTGGCCTTCCACGAAAAGATGGTGAAAAGTGAAAAAGGTGGCCAAAAGGTGGAAGGCAAGGTGGCTGGCCTTCCAAGGGGGTAGAAGGTAAGGGGTGGCCTTCGAAGTTGGTGGAAGGCGGACTGGCGGGCCTTCCACGAAAAGGTTGGCTAGAGTCGGGATTTGGTTAATGGGCTTGGTTGTTAGTGGGCTGGAATGGCTAAATGAGGGAATTGTAGTGGTAAAGGGCTAACGATGGAGGGGACTCATGACCAAAAAGGTGGTCCAAAATCAGTGTCTACAATACCGAGGTACGGGCGCCAGATCACCTGCATATAGGTTAGATGCACTCATATAAATGACTTGCATTTAATAAGGGAAAGATCACATTTAATTGAACAAGTTAAGAACTTACCAGGAGCTCCGGGTAGTCAAGGAACTGACGGCGGAGGGCCGTCAGCTGGTGGTGCTGTGGCGCTGTATTCACGATCGGCTGCCAGCGGCAGGCCAATGGGACAGTGCCCGGTCGCACGATCCTCGCTCTGCCGAGCGGGAAATAATGGTAGCTCCATACCTGCATACATGGACATATAGGTTAGTAAAGCATCATATCACATTGCATTGCATAAACAAATAATAAAATGACTTAATACCTAGAGGAATGGCGAAAAGCCACTGACAGTCGTCTCGCGGTCCGGCATGACCGCGGAAAGATCAGCACCCCAGGCATACTCTCCTAAACTGTCTAAATTATCTAACAAATACAAAAATCTATAGTGGATATAGTCGCCCTTCGTACCGAAGAGTAACTGACCGAAGAAAAAGACCAAAAAGACTCTCAACTGCCTATCTACCTCCTCCCCCTGACTTAGGTCTCTAGAATATACAAGGGAGGATGACTCAGTTAATCTATCTCTAAACTCTGCACGGGACTCATCAGATCGCCGCCGGGGCTCATCTAATCCTAGGGCAGCCTCTACCTCTACCCTAGGAACCATCCTAGACTCCCTGCCTAGGCTGGATACCTCTATACCTAATAGGGCCTCCGCCATCCCTCGGTAATCGAGCTAAGTCACCCCGCTCACCGGTCGGCCCTCTACCCTGAGGCCAGTGATCCTGGCCACATCTTCTAGGGTGGGGATCATATGTCCCCACGGCATTAGGAAAGCCCGGCTTTCCGCATGCCACCTCTCCCGCAGCGCCTGCAGGAGGACTAGATCGAGCCAAAATGGCTCGATATCTAAAACCTCGCCGAACCCCATCCGGCGCAGGCGCGCCTTCTGGAAGTCCGGGAGTCCCCTATAGGCACCTATAACTAAGTCCCAGGAAATCCTCACGCTCATAGTTCCCTGCATTTGAAAACAAAGAACTGCATCAGTTAATGAACATAAAAACATATCAAAATGTTTCTTAATTGAAAGGCGTCGAATCCCATGGACGGCTATTGAAAGGCGTCCATAAGTCCTGACGCAATTTGGAGCTATTTTCTGTTCATCTAAAATTCAAAATTTTGCCTGAATGGCGTCGAACCAGGGCGACGCCGTTTGAATGGCGTCACCTGATCTGGACGCCTTTCAAAACCCAATTCCGGGTTCTTGAGGAACCCCTTTCTTCCCCCCTATTCCACTCCATTCCAAACATATAAGAAAACTTACCAGGTGGGAGGCTTCCTCCTCTTCTTCTCCTCCCTCAGCTGCCGCCGATGGGGGAATTTCTTCCTCTAAAATGGCCGCCTCCTCCTCCAAGGCCATGGCTTCCTCGGGGCGAGCCGCCTCGCGCTCCTCCCTCCTCACCACCCGCACGGTGCGGCGGCGTTTCCCCCTCGATCCTTCGCCGGGTTCCATGGTCAAAAGAGAGAGTTTTGAGAAGAGAGAGAAACGGAGGTTGCCGGAGATGGATCGCCAGAGAGCTTGAAGAGAGAGAAGGTTTAGGTGAAAGTGAGGAAGAAATGGGGGCCTTCGCGAGTCTGTAAACAGAAGCTTGAAAGGCGTCGTGGTACAGCGACGCGTTTTAGGGCGCATAAACAGAGGCGGCAAGGCCAACTGTTGGAAATTTAGTGAAAGGCGTCCACACATGGCGACGCGTTTCAGGTTACCGCCAATTATGGTCAGAACCGTATAAGGCATGATTATTAAAGGCGTCTACAGGTCAAGACGCGTTTCAGAGGATTAATCACGGAATTGATGGCAGAATTCTGGAAGAAGTAGGAGAGAGAGTTGAAAGGCGTCTTGGATGGAAGACGCAATTTAAGATTAATTCGGCATTTTGTTAATGATTAATTTTTGGAAATTGAATTATGTTTGAAAGACGTCTTTCTGAGTGGATGCGTTTTGCATTAAGTAAACCCGAACTGTCAGATTTTAAGGAAAAATTCAGTTTTCGTTAAGGGAAAAATCATGGACATATCACAGGAAGTTAAGGAAAGATTTCAAGGCATGAAAAATAATTCTTTATTCAATGAAATCCTTTATTACATCAGGAAAAGAAAAAGAAAAGGGAACATTTAAGGGAGAAGTTCATGAAGTGCTTGATAGTATGGAAATTTCAATCCTCTATCTCTATTTTTAGAGGACTTTACACGATAACTAAAGCCAAGGTTCCACAAAGTTGAAATAAGTTATGTGGCTTCATAGTCCTCATCGGATTCCAAAGATCGCCTCTTGATCGGAAATGTACGAGAGAACTCAGGGAATTCATTGCGAGGCAAGTTGAGTTGAGGGAAGCATCGGTGAGGGTTGTACAACACAAGCTCAGTAGCCCCAATCAACTTAAGTTCCGTTCCCGCTGCACGGCGCACTCTAATTAGTTTTCCAACAAGGGCCAGCGGAGAAAAGTCGAACATGTTGGACGACATGTATCTCAGATATTCCCTCCAGTCGGCTCGGGTCTTGAGTTTTGATACTTTGTTGACCATCCGCTCGTTGAACTTCACAATGTTGGAGATGCAATGGATCGGGCTGTTCAAGTAGATTTGAGACGGTCTTGATGACATCTTCGTGCAGTACTCAAATTTAAAGTGTAGCTCGACCCACAAAGCGAAGAGTAATATGCACCCGTAAGGAGGTCGACCCGTGGACGCCGCAGAGAGCCCACTGTAAAGGTAAGCCAAGATCGCAGTGCTAATAGATTTTCCTTCGAAGATCGCGCAGATAGCACTGACCTGATCATCTTCCAAGATGTTGTCTTGCGCAGGAAAGAACAGAGCTCCGGCAAGGCACGTGACGAAAGCTTTCGTCACATCCTCAGCTTCATCCTCCCTTAGATCATCGATCTCATACAAAGTCCATTCAGCGAACTTTGCAAGGTTGATCTCTCTATTGGTAAGGCATCCTTTAGCTTCTGAGGGATCTTTCATAATTGACGTCAAAAGTTGTTGACCGGTGATCCTTTCTCTTGTCAAAGCCATCTTGTCTTTGGTCTTTGGAAGACCTAATAGGAGCTCCGCCTCCTCTAAAAGGATAGTGCACTCGAAGTCTGGGAAAAAGAAGGTGTGAGTTTGAGGATGCCACTGTTCAATCAAGGCACCCATGGCCGTCCAATCCACGTTCGTTGTAGTGCTTGGCATGCACTACCAATCCTTGAAGATTCCACTTCGAGATGAAGGCTTGCATAGAAAGTTTAAGACTCTTAGAGAGTTTGCGAATCCAAGGGAGAGAAGTGAATCTCCTTGAGCCGGAAAACATGGGATATGTCTGAAAAAATAAAGAAAGCATCAATTGAAGAATATGGAAAACTTGAAGAACATGAAGAACATGGAGAAAAAAAAAAAAAAAAGAATTGAAGGAAAACTAATTCAACTTACTTGGAAGTTGGGATCCCTTCCAATAAGGTGATTCTCCACGTCGGAGATCTTCTCCAGCGACCTTTTCATCCTTTTGTTTGAAGAACTCATCCTATTCCCGGATTTCTTCCTTCTTGAAGCTTGAAAAACTTGAAAACCTTGGAAAACCCTTAAACCTTGAAGAAAAACTCAACCTTGGATCTCTAGATTGTGGTAGGATTGCTTGGAAACAAGTTAATAATGTTTATATAGAGGAAATTGCGATCATAAGAAGACTTTTCCGGATTGGAAAAGGGACGAGCATTGGAAGAGTTGGAATCCGGTTTGGAATCAGCCAGAAACTGTTTCTGCGACTGAAAAGGCGTCGTGGGACACCGCCGCATTTTAGAAGGTTAAAGGGCGTCGGCGCGACACGACGCGTTTCAAGTTTTCTGTCATTTCCCGAAATTCCATATTTTGATGCTTAATTAAACGCTTGTTTGAAGTTACTGATGAATTTTTGAGTGCAGGAAGATTAAAGAAAACCAAAATGAAGCTGGAAATATCGAGAAGATCCCACTATGGGAGTTTATAAGTCCCGACCGTGGCTAAAAAGACGGTTATTTCTACCCCATTATTATTTAATGTAAATCATTTGCATTACTATATGTTAAGTATTTATTAGAGCATGTCAAAGACCTTGTGGTTTTGATGAAACTGGAATTTGAGTTCTCTTACAACAAAAAAACAGTGATAATTCCAGAGAATTCTTAATCGCATGGATAGGCCGTTGGATTGTTAATTAGTAGGGATGATAGTTCCACTTTTGTGAAATAGTGCGTGGATAAACGAGCTTCGGCTTAGCACTGAATTATAAGAATTTGTATCTTGACTCATTAATGACAATTTGATAATATTATCCTTGATTAATTTATATTTTATTTAACTTTATATTTTTCTTTTAGCCCAGTATGCATCATATAGGATTTTGAAATCACTGTGATAAGAATTAATTACTGATTAAGTTTCAGACCATTAAATCAAATAATTCAAACATGATATGAAATATTCCATTCCGAATTGAGTATCTTGATTATCTTTAAGGTTCGCTTGAAGATATCCTTGGAATTCTATCCTTTCTTGAACTCTTTGTCCAATATTTCTTGTTTTCTTTTAAGATCCATCATGGCTGCAGCACGTCCACATTGGCTGGCAAACGCTCCCCATAATGAAACCTATAGTGTCTACGACCTGGGGTACTTCCCACTCTGTCGAGGTTGATCGACTTTATTTTATTTTCCTTGTCTACCTCATCCAGACAGGATTGATTCCATTGATCTCCTTGAACTATCTTCATCGATGATTTTGAGAAAAATTTCAATCATGTGATGTTGAGAGCGTGTCTCATCACACCTTGGCATCACCTTTTCAGTACATTCCATTCCATTGATCTCCTTGGCAAAGACGATGCCAATGTGAGGCAGCTGTAGACACGCTAATTTTGACATCATTTCGAGTAAATTTCATATCATATAATAATGCCTCAGAATGGTCTGATATTTAATCATTGGTTAATTTTTATCGATTTTTTTTAAGTTAATTATCTAAATAGTGTCAGGTCAGACAAATATGATTTAAGTTAATTAATTAAATTGATTTTAACTCAAATTTCAGTAAAAATATGAAGAAGTCTAAAAGACGTCGACTTGTGTAGACGCCATTTAGACTTTATTCCTATTTTAACGTTTAAATTTGAATTTTAATCAGTAGATTAATTAGCTCAAAGACGTCTGCATGACACGACGCCATTTAGGTTTCCTAAGTTGTTTCTACTTCTCTTATGCATGTTTATCCTTATCTTAATTAGTCTAAAAGGCGTCTTTAAGTGGCGACGCGTTTCATCTAATTACAGATAAAGATAAAATTTTCCCGGATGTTTATCCTTATCTTAATCAATCTGAAAGGCGTCTTCCATAGGCGACGCGTTTTAGATAATTACAGATAAAAATGAATTAATCTGTATTTATCCGTTAGTTAAGCTGGATAAATCTCAATATTTCTTCATGTAAATTCGCGGATACAAAGAAGTCTATAAATACCTCGCCCCTTGAGTGAGTAAAAAAGAGAGGGTGATATTGAGTAATTATTTTGGTGGTGATTGGAGCGAAGAAGCTTGAAGACGCCGCTGAAGTGTTGTTATCGCCAGGAGTCGGCATCCTTCTTCATCCGTCCAAGATCCATTGAAGACCAAGGCTTCCAGGGGCCATCCAGCATTAACTTTCAATCATTTCTGCATATTTTTCACATTTTCACTCCATTAATTTTACATTCTTTATCACATCACTCCATGCAACACACACAACATTAGCATCATTTTGAAAACCTATTTGTTAAAGGGGTTTAAAAGACCATCCCAACAAGTGAGTTTTTCTGTTTAGTTGCATGTTTAAAATTTTCTCTGGAATGGATACTACTTCTTCCTAAGTTCTCATCATTGTTCTTCATTTCTTTCTATTTCTTGCAAAGTGTACAAAGGAGAATCAAAGGGGGGGAACCAACAGCAAACAACAAGGAATTTGGACGATCCTCAAAACTCAACAGCAACCAAAACAAGAACAAAGACAAGAAAGGGCTCTCTTTCTTCAGTCGGCTGAAGGAGGGGAACCAAGAGCTCAATATCTCCCACATCCAAACAAATAGGCGATCAAATCTTCTTTTGAAACTTTTTAGTCAAAAGTTTTTGGCGATCACATCACTTAGTTTCTTTTTAATAGGTTCATTTTGCACCTAAACAACATAGTTTATCTATGATAATCACACACTCATTTTAAGCACTCACAACTAGTTTCCGAATTAAGTCACTAATGGGTTTATTGGACTTATTTTGACTTAACTAATGACTTATCCATTCTAAATCTATTATTATGTTATTAAATAAATATTAAATATATTTAAATCATTTTAAGCTATTAATTAATTTAATTAGACTTATTTAAATCTAATTAGGCTTAATTAACCTTGACCCATTAATAAATTAATGGACTTGAGATCTAGGATATTACAATCGAGGAGTCAAACGAGGGTTTCATGGCATGGATGACCCGATCAACTGTAGGTACGCACTGGTATGACGAGGAAAAGAAGGAAGAAGCAGACTTGGATCTAAGAGGTTCCTATTTTCTTCTTAGGAGGATGCTACTAATCACAAAGGGTGACGACATCCACTACCGCTTCTTAGAGATACTAGCAGACCTCGACCATATTGGAGAGTACGCCTAGGGTGCAGCACTCTTGGCCCACCTGTTCGCGGATCTAGCCATTGTCATTCTCGCCTGGGGTGCAGCACCGTATGCATGAATGTCATTGTCACTTTCATGATTATTGATTTTATGAAATAAATGTCATGTCCTAAGCACATGCTCTAATTATAAATCTAGAGTTACTACTACATTCCCCTTGGACGGGCTCGTGAGGTACCCCGATTGCAATACCATTAGCCCGTTGTTAGTGGCCAGCGGTGGACATAGCCCCCCATCACTATCATATCACGGCCCTTCATCGCTAGTTCCTGGACTACCCGGAGCTCTTGGTAACCTGATGCATGCCCTACTTATGATTCCTTGACTTAAATGCAAATCCTTTTTGATGCAACTAACATGATGCATGGGAACTACATGTTATCTAGCATCCATACCTGGACATGAATGTGAATGACCAGCCTTGAGTAATAGCCGGCCAAGGACGTTTTGGGCGAGAGATGTAGGTCCATTGTATAAACGAGAACAAGCCCATGTGCCTGCGGTTCGTGATGAGGACATTAGGTCTCCCCCAAGAGTAGATTGGCAACGCAGTGCCAGAGAAGGTGGGGTGGAGAATGAGGGGCAAGGAGACCTGCACAGACTAGTGGGTGAAGTTTGTAGACCAGTACCAAGACTAGGTCCAAGAGGGCACGGTAGTGGAGACCCATGTACAGAGTAGCGAGGCGTATCTTCAACAGTAATGAGTCCATTATGTAGAGTAGTTGTGCCAGCTCCTCCCACTTGATGTAAGTATCAACTTGAGTACTTTATGATTGATTTATGTAATGATGAATGACTAACTCTACGATGTATGACATGCAGGACGCCTGGGATGCTATGATCATCAACTTACGAGCCCTCCTGAGAGATACACATGCTTAGCTTAGACAGACCCAAGAGTCTCTAGATGCTTTGGTAAGTGATGAATGTCTTAATACTAAATGACCCGTAAACTAGGAACTTATCCACTGACAATTGTCTTTTGATCAGCCCGTACAGTAACGAGGACCTCTCAGGACACAACAAGGGCGTCTAGATCCAGTGCCACTCAAGTAAATCACAACCTCATCTCTTTCAATAGTTTAAATTCAATTCAATTCCATTCAATATGTTACTCACACATTCATTTATATGAACCATGATATATTTTGATTACCATGAGAAGGTTTCCCATATCGGTGGCAGAAACCAAAGAGGCCCTCCGCAAAGGTGAGGCAGAGGCGGAGGCATCGAGAGTTGAGCTAGGACAAGCTTGGGAGGAGGCAAGGTTGGCATACAAGGAGATTCTTCGTAGCGCCCCCTGGATCTAGGAGCTTAAGGAGGAGCTAGAGCGTCGGCCCACCGACGACCCCTCCCAGGACGTACTGAGGCTCCAACTTATGCTGGAGATGGAGAGGCTGGAGCGGGTCCACGAGAGGGACGAGTGTAAAGCAGAGCGGAAGACCTTTGAGGGGCAAATCATGTTCCTGCAAGTAGATTTGGTGGTTGCAAAGTGTAAGTCCGGGCGACTTGAGGAGCAATACGGGAGGGCTCGGGAGAGGACCTAGTAGATAAGACAGACCAATCTTTTCTCCATGGGCACGAGTATGATTGCAACATCCTCAAAGAATGCGTGAAATGTGGGAGACGAGGGACGACGAGCTGCCTCGCAGATATTGATGGGGCCTCCCTGACCACCTCAGCAGGGAGATGATCATGATGAGGGGGAGAGCTGGGGGGAGATGTGAAAAAAAATCAAAACAAAAAGATAGTTGTCAAGTTATGATCCAGTTTGAGGGTTATTTAGGCGAGATGTGCAGCAGCCTATTTTTCTTCCACCGTCAAGAGCGGGAAGGTTGTCGCTGCTCTGTGAAGCCAGCCTCACACGGTGTCCTCCACTTTAGGTGCCATGTGACTAGAGCCTTCGCCCCAGCCACTATGGCTCACTACTTAACTTGGAACGGGCAGGCCAGCAGGAAGCACAGCTCCCGACATACTTTCTCTGTCGTACTTTCTCTAATGAGAATTAGTGCTCTCTCCCTCAAATGCATTTTCTTAATTTGTCTATCCTTCCTCCTCCTTTCTCTATATCTTCCAATCCGATCTTCTCTTCATCCGTTCTCTCTAGCCGAAACCTTCCATACTTTGCCATTAATCTTAAACTCTTGACACATGTCTCATTTTCTCCATTTTGCACAAACCACTTGCGTCTTCACAGTGCTTGCCACTACTCTATGTGGTGCCGAAGGGGAGTTTAAATCAAACCCTCAACTTAAGATTTTCTACAAATGATTCGTTATTGTGTTCTCTATGAAATAGGATCCAAAATAAAGCTGCAGGAATTAAAATGCGAAGAAATTGCCGAAGGGGATTTATTATTATTTTTTAGGATGTCCGATCGAAAATCCAATTACGTAGATATCTAAGACATATTGGGGGATTTGACTGTACCATCATGCGACCTAATATCCCCTAACGGTGAAGTAAGTTATTCTCCCTTTCGAATTACTTATCTTTGTACCTTTAAAACTTAAGATATTATTATTTTAAGTAGATCCAAACCAAATTTATTCCAAGCTGAAAATTAAAAAGAAAGAAAAAATATCCTTTAGTATTGAGGTTCCAATTTTGATCATGTGAGGATATGACCTTTTTATTAGAATTGTCAAATCAAATGAAGAGTTGGGGTATTCTCTCAGTTCATAAGAATATAAAAAGACTCCCTTGGCTCTATCATATCTATGTTAAAAAAAAGTTTCATGTAAATTTTCTTTTATAAGGAAACAAATGTATGAAATTATTTTCAAAAGAAGAATATTTTCAAATGTTTGTATTGTATATTTTGTTCTTTAGATATATTTTCAAAGAATATTGTATATGTGAAATGCTCTAAAATATTTCATACACGTAAAAGCCTTTAATTAGAAAATGCCTTAACACATGTTTTCATTTTGATAGGAAAACAAGAAGTCTGTTTTAATAATTCTTCGTAAAGAGAGAGATGCTCCTACTATCACGTGTCCTATTTTAATTTTGAAAAAACAAGAACTCTATTTAGTATTATAGTATAGATTAGAGTCTTTTTTTTTTCTTCAGGGCATAATTGAAAGGTATTGCTGGATTTGGCGTAAAATATTTTAAAATATTATAATTTGTTTTGAGTACCAGAGAAGTCTTCATGTAATAGATCAGATAATTCATCGTTTTTACCTAGGTTATGTCTAAATCACTTATTTGGTGATATGTAAAACTCAAAATCAACGGAAAATTTTATTCGTTGGTTCCTCCTTTTTCTTGATTTTGGCATCTACGGGATAAAAGTGAATACTCATTTTCAAAAGAGATGAAAATATTTTCATGAACACCAAATAATGAATTTTATTTTCATTTTCTTTGTAAATGTATATCCTTAAACGATCATTTCTGTCCGATTATATTTTATTTTAGTATCAAATATTATTAGTTTATGGTCTCGTGGAACTTATAATAATGGAAATGAGGTATGGACAATATTTGAAAGAAGGGGTACATCACATACGCACCCTACTTGGCTCCTACTGCACTTTCTATATGAATCTAGAGAGAAAAACTTTTAAAAAAGAATCCTCACATAAAGCTTTTTCAATTCCTATAAATTCGATTCCTGCACTTATAGGAATCGAACTTTTCACATCGTTAAAACTGTAACTTCAACGACGAATGAGTGATGTAAGAAGGATGTCTATTTGGCATCCACATTCCACATTCCTTATAGCCAGCAAAACTCACCACTTATGAGTATGGTTTAAATTTAATAATGGAATAAGTTTAGAATAAGGTCATTTATTTGGCTTATTAATTTGTCTGTCTTAGTTGCTTGAATCTGTTTTTCAGATAAGAATGACTTATCATGAAATAAATTAAAATAAATAAATAATTTATAAATTTATATTATTTATCAATACTTATTTTTACATACTTTTTAAATTTTAGCCAACGTTTATATCGTGGATTAAAATGATGTAAAAGAATCATCTTTTTCTGATACAGGGTTAAATAAAGAGTTGATCATACTATGTAATGTACGGTATATAACTATGTCACAATACCTAGTAAATTAGTATAACTAGACTTCACCATATTAAATATTACTTAGTATAACTATATTTAATTATAGTTAAGTTACATAACTATCTTACTTAGTATAAGTATATTTAACTAATATAAGTTTTTACTTAGTATAACTATATTTATATTAATTTTTACTTAATATACTATATATTATTATTAACATATTTAATTAGCTAATATATTTACTTAGTACAACTAAAATATAATTAAGTTAAATAATCATGTCACAACACTTAAAAGTTACAACGACTATATTTAACTTTACTAAATTATATTAGTTAGCTTAGTTAAGTAAATATATATTACTTACGTGCTTAATTACTATATTTATATAAGATATTTATATATTATCGACGGCTTAATATTAAGCTGTCACAAATACTTAACATTTGCAATAGTTACATTTTTAACGCTCGCTAATATTTTCCCACCTCTCCCTCTTGGGGAATAATTTACCCAAAAAGTAAGGAATATTTCTAGCTACCATCTAGAAAAAAAAGAAACCCAACTATCCTTTTCACATATTTGCAAAATATGTAAAAATCCTTTGGAGAAATAAAAGTACTACATATTTGCAAAATTGGTCTAGTATCCAAGGAATTCTAGACCTCAATTATTAATTCTCCTCGTCCGTGCAGGCCTCAGTGAATAAATGTGTTGGTCTTATTTAATCTTCTTGTTCTCAAATATCGTTCAACTATGGAGGAAGAATCTTTCCAGATTTGAACAAATGTGTCGGTCTCATCTAATCTTCTCGAACTAAAGGGCACCGATCCGACCTGGCCGTGATCTTATGACCACAAGTAACACTTAATGCACTGAGGGTGCCATTTGCATTCAACGCTGTGGGTAAACAATTTTTTTTTTTTTTAATATTGTTAGGTAGGTTTGGAGGTGTCTTATATTTTCTTACAAGTCAATCTTCGATCGGACGATTTAAAAAAAAAAATTAAAAAATCAAATCTCAATAAATAATAAAAAATATCCTTAATGGGTTGAACCCAATAACTATTTTTAATTTTTAATTTTTTTTTTAAAAAAGTCTTATCGAAGATCGCCCTGTACAGACAAGTAGGACACCTCAGGATCCACTTCAGAAATTTTTAAAATATTTTTTTATTTACTCACTACACTGAGGGAGATTTCAAATGGCACCCTAGTGCAGCAAGTATTACGAGGTGTTTGCATTCTCAATAATTTCTCGAGAAGTAAAGAATCACGTGAATTTTTTTTTTCAAAAAATAGAATCACACGAAGTAGAATCACCGAAAACAGTTCGCGAGAGAGAGGTGGAGGCAATAAACTACGTGAAAAGGAAGAATATTTTGACAATCTGCAACTTATTTCCCCTAACTAACTTTTTCTCATGTTTGCGAAACTTTTAAAAGTTAGTTAAAAAAAGATTCTCCAAGAAACAAACACTCCCTTACTCTATATAACCACAGCTCACCGTCCCCTTCTTATAAGCCGAGCTCCACCTCACAACTTGCAAGCCACATCTATCGGTGCCCCCGTCATCTGTCCCTAGTGTGCCTGAGTCTGAGACCTAGATCGGCAGCCATACGTGGCGGCGGAACCCAAGATTAACCAGCTCCTCTTCCTCATGATCATCTTCTCCGCCATCCTCCCAACGTCATCTACCGCGGAGCACGTCTTGTACAGCTGTTGCCCTCTCTACACTGGGCGGTCACTACATAACCGCAACAACGTGCTCACTATGGAACCCTAGGGCGATATGGTTCTAAGCCTAGAGGATGTAGTCAGCATCACCGGACTAAGAGTGGAGGGATGAGTAGTGAGTGGTACCACTCATCCAAATTACCGCACACTCTTGACCAGGCGATTGGGGTTGGATGTGGCTGCCCCGGCGAGGGAGTACAAGTCCATGGCATAAGTTGGACGTGATGGACTACCTCGGACTGATTGACGCAAAACAGAGGATCAGTGTTGCATCCTTAATCCGATTCAGTCATTCAGACTCACTTCATATTTAAGTTATGTAACTACGGAACTAAATAACATATAAATCGAAGATGAATGATGAGAGACAAATAACCAAGTAATAAACATACTATTTACCATTATTAAATCTAAATATTCTATTATATTGTCAGAATCAGGATCCTCAAATTTCATCAGACATGCAGCGGAAATAAAAATCTCTCAACTCACTAAAGAAATATAGAAGTACATTTACTCTCTCAAGTACGTACTACATCAAATCTAAGAAAATAGAAAATGTAATCTTAGATAATCTTCAAATGAGTCAGAATCTAATTCCTTAAGCAAAGTTCTATCCATCAGCTAACTCTTCCTCCTCAGTCTCTGAAAATGTTAGGAGGATTTATGAGTACAACCACTCAGTAGACAAATCAAACTCAATAAATACTAATAATATAATAATTAAAAATAGATAATATCAAAATATACATACGATTCATAATTCTACATATAACTCAAATTAGATTACGATACAAAATATGGTCAAATATAAATTACTAAATCACATATGTTTTCTAATAGAAAAAATAAATTGAACTAATATATAGTATATAAGGTATGATCAGATTCTGATTTAACTGAACAAGTCTACTAGTCATGATCAAAATATATCACATATCAAATTGAACATATCGAATTGAACATATAGTAAATTTGTCATGGCATGATAGCTTACCAAATTGAAGTTCATATTGTTAGGAGTCGAACAAATAAATATCAAAGCATATGGACAAGTATGTCAAGATCATGGCACATGCATAACAGGGGAGTCTATAGTCCCACCACGGATAATTGCGAACAAAACACAATCACCGGAATTTTTTCGTTGTCCACGGGCAGAACTCATCCACGGACGCTTATAAAATGAGCCACAATCTCCTTAAGACGACAATGTCTAAACATATATCAAACAAATATAATACAAATGTATTTTCAAAGATTTCATAACAATCATAGATCTATAAATTAATTTAACAAAATGATACTTATATATAAGAGTAAAAATATATACTTTTATATACAAAATAGTCACTTAAAGAGTCAACATGGTCATATAGAAGGATAATCAGAGTAAAACTAATCAAAATAGGTTGCTGGATAGAAGTGTATGCTATTAAAATTTTCTCATATTTTTCGAACGAAGAATTATAATTTTCGGATAATAAAACGAATTTTTAGAAACGAAAATTGAACAAATAAGGCAGAAAATAGTAAACAGATTTATAAAATTATCAAACTTAATGAACATGTCCAAGAGATCCAAAGAATCATAAATACACATTTTCATGTAATTCCAACATAAATAGAATGTTTTAAAGCATCAAACGACATATAAATAAGTTAAGTCAAATTAGGCCAATCGAATAAATAACAGAATAATAGACACATAAAATCTAAAATTTATGAAATTTTATCAGAAGGTATAATAGATTGAAATCAAAGTGTGTTCAAAATTTCAAGTCAATCGGCTAAGGAACAAAAGAGTTATGATCAATTTAAGTTCTAACCGAAAATTTATCACAACTTCTGTAAACCATAGATATAGGTGCTGAAAAACGTAGCTATTAGTCATGAATTTCCAGAATATAGGATTTTGCGAATTTTATCAAAAATGCATATATCAAAGTGGAATCTAAAATCATTGATTGAAAGATTATAGTTCTAGAAAATATGTTTGATCACTTTTGAAAATCAAAACAAAGTTTTCATATTACTACAAAATATCATTCAATGGGTTATTATCACCTACCTCAAGAATACAAAGAACACTCCCCTCTAATGCCTTTTAATCACCTTCTAACACTTCAAATTTGGTTTTCTTGTTATCTAAGACTTCTCCCACAATTTCTAAACCTCAAAGAATAACAATTCATCCATTAGAATCAATTTCCAAAAAGAATTAAATAAAAATACTTCTCTTTCTCACGAAGAACACTACGTTCTTACCTCTTATCTTAAGGCTGCATAGAGGAGGCCTTATACACGACCCCAAGGCCTCATATATACTATTTTAGCTTCAAATTAAGCCTCTAAAATTACTAAGTCGCACTCAAACCATAGTTTCCTTAACCAACAAGTTAAAGTGTTCCGATTCAAACTAGGAACTCAAATATTCGTGCAGAATAGGTTTCTTTCTATAAACCACCTCCGATTCGATCCATTAAATGTCTAAATTAACTCTTGGTCATTTGACAAAGTGTTAGTATTTTATACCCGCTTTCCAACCGTATACGCCATATCATTTTGGGATTTTTTTGCGCTAAGTTATTACGTTCGCAATACAACATTTTTTCACAGTTATCAAACTTGAAAATTTGACCAAGTATTCAAAACTAACTAGTTTCCGAATTAAGTCACTAATGGGTTTATTGGACTTATTTTGACTTAACTAATGACTTATCCATTCTAAATATATTATTATATTATTAAATAAAAATTAAATATATTTAAAACATTTTAGTCTATTAATTGATTTAATTAGACTTATTTAAATGTAATTAGGCTTAATTAACTTTGACCCATTAATAAATTAATAGACTTGAGATCTAGGATATTACAATCGAGGAGTCAAACGAGGGTTTCATGGCATGGATGACCCGATCAACTGTAGGTACGCACTGTTATGACGAGGAAAAGAAGGAAGAAGCAGACTTGGATATAAGAGGTTCCTATTTTCTTCTTAGGAGGATGCTACTAATCACAAAGGGCGACGACATCCACTACCGCTTCTTAGAGATACTAGCAGACCTTGACCATATTGGAGAGTACGCCTAGGGTGCAACACTCTTGGCCCACCTGTTCGCGGATCTAGCAATTGTCATTCTCGCCTGGGGTGCAGCACCGTATGCATGAATGTCATTGTCACTTTCATGATTATTGATTTTATGAAATAAATGTCATGTCCTAAGCACATGCTCTAATTATAAATCTAGAGTTACTACTACATTTCCCTTGGATGGGCTCGTGAGGTACCCCGATTGCAATACCATTAGCCAGCGGTGGACATAGCCCCCCATCACTATCATATCACAGCCCTTCATCGCTAGTTCCTACACTACCCGGAGCTCTTGGTACCCTGATGCATGCCCTACTTATGATTCCTTGACTTAAATGCAAATCTTTTTTGATGCAACTAACATGATGCACGGGAACTACATGTTATCTAGCATCCATACCTGGACATGAATGTGAACGACCAGCCTTGAGTAATAGCCGGCCAAGGACGTTTTGGGCAAGAGATGTAGGTCCATTGTATAAACGAGAACGAGCCCATGTGCCTGCGGTTGGTGATGAGGACATTAGGTCTCCCCCAAGAGTAGATTGGCAACGCAGTGCTAGAGAAGGTGGGGTGGAGAATGAGGGGCAAGCAGACCTGCACAGACTAGTGGGTGAAGTTTGTAGACCAGTACCAAGACTAGGTCCAAGATGGCACGGTAGTGGAGACCCATGTACAGAGTACCGAGGCGTATCTTCAACAGTAATGAGTCCATTACGCAGAGTAGTTATGCCAGCTCCTCCCACTTGATGTAAGTATCAACTTGAGTACTTTATGATTGATTTATGTAATGATGAATGACTAACTCTACGATGTATGACATGCAGGACGCCTGGGATGCTATGATCATCAACTTACGAGCCCTCCTGAGAGATACAAAGGCTTAGCTTAGACAGACCCAAGAGTCTCTAGATGCTTTGGTAAGTTAATTATCTATATATTTACCTGTATATATTAAACTTAGTTAACTTTTGTTGAATACTTATATTTACTTAATACTTGCATAATATATATTTAAGTGTATTATTTAAACTAATTAGCTAATATATTTAGCTAATATCCTTACTTAAGTATATTTAACTATATTTTATTATATAGTTACTTGGTATAACTATATTTGTATTAATATATTTAACTTATATAATGTATTGTTATATGGTTAAATAGTTAAGTATATTAGTCAACTATATACTTCACTGTACTAGTTAAATACTTATATATACTTAACTGCATATTTAGTAATAATTTAAGTTATGTATATTAGTTAACTATATGCTCCTATCTAGTTGAACACTTATGTACACCTAATACTTGAATAATAAATTTATTAGTTAGGATTATTAGTTACACTCTAATCATATTACTTAAATATTTATGTACACTAAATTTAACTATGCTTTAAATGTGCTATATAACTATTCTTATACTCATATATTTAATTAACTTTAAATATACGAAATATGCTTTGTTAAATATAATTAACTATGTTATGCTTATCTAAATATATTTAATTATTATGTAATGGTTAGATTAGTTAAGCACCTTTTTTAACTAATTTTAATTTTTAGTCAAAAAACATTGAAAACTAAAATTGAAGATTTTACAATTAGAAATTTTATTTTAATAGATTTTAAAATTGATTGATTTCAAAACCTAGATTTTATATTATTTTGGAACGCATCAAAAGCCCTTAGTGGGGGGGGGGGTGCGTTACATTAGAAAAATTTTCTAGGAATTCCTTTCCCGAAAAGTGTAAAGAACACGAGAAGTAGATTATGATGAAGTAAACTCATATATTTACAAATTTTCAGGAAAATTGCACCTAAATATATAGAATCACGCTTTTGCAGATGTGTATCTTCTTCTCACGATCTCGTCCAAGACAATAGAATAAGAGTAAAAAACGAATTATTTTACTTGTATGGCGTGGTGCACACATTGTGCTATGAGGCCTTCAGTTCGTATAGTCCTCAGCTCATCCTGAGCCAACGAAAGAGTTGGCAGACGAATAATGTTGGGTCCATTATGAGTTTTGCCTGACCCACTCCACTTACAACCCTACCCTTGAGTACACGAACCGGTAAGATAATCAAGCCGTAAGATTATACGTTAACACATCTACCACCATTACACCTACTTAACCTCTAATTATTTTTCCCATTATTAAATGGAACCAAAACAAAGGTTGTCTCGACATACTCTCTCTCTCTCTTTCTCAATCGTACTTTCTCTAATGAAAATTAGTGCTCTCTTCCTCAAATGCATTTTCTTAATTTGTCTATCCTTCCTCCTCCTTTCTCTATATCTTCCAATCCGATCTTCTCTTCATCCGTTCTCTCTAGCCGAAACCTTCCATACTTTGTCATTAATCTTAAACTCTTGACACATGTCTCATTTTCTCCATTTTGCACAAACCACTTGCGTCTTCACAGTGCTTGCCACTACTCTATGTGGTGCCGAAGGGGAGTTTAAATCAAACCCTCAACTTAAGATTTTCTACAAATGATTCGCTATTGTGTTCTCTCTGAAATAGGATCCAAAATAAAGCTGCAGGAATTAAAATGCGAAGAAATTGTGGTACATAATGGTCGTCATTACTCATTCCTTAACTACTGTTAAAGGAGATCCTTTGCTACTGCCGATCAGTTGAAATGTTAGAATTCATAACTCGGATCAAGTTGCAGAAACTAGTGCAAGAATAGGCTCATTCCTTCACTATTGGTAAAGAGGATCCTTTTGCTACTGCCTATCAGTTGAAATGTTAGAATTCATAACTCAGATCAAGTTGCAGAAACTAGTGCAAGAATAGGCTCATTCCTTCACTATTGGTAAAGAGGATCCTTTTTCTACTGCCTATCAGTTCAATTGTTAGAATTCATAACTCGGATCAGGTTGCAGAAACTAGTGTAAGAATAGGGAAAAAACAAAAAGATGGTTGTCCAGTTATGATCCAGTTTGAGGGTTATTTAGGCGAGATGTGCAGCAGCTTGTTATCCTTCCACCGTCAAGAGCGGGAGGTTGTCGCTGCTCTGTGAAGCCAGACTCATGCGGTGCCCTCCACTTTAGGTGCCATGTGACTAGGGCCTTCGCCCCAGCCACCATGGCTCAAGTTGGAGAAACTAGTGCAAGAATAGGCTCATTCCTTCACTACTGATCAAGTTGCAGAAACCAGTGCAAGAATAGGGAAAAACCAAAAAGATGGTTGTCCAGTTATGATCCAGTTTGAGGGTTATTTAGGCGAGATGTGCAGCAGCCTGTTATCCTTCCACCGTCAAGAGCGGGAGGTTGTCGGTGCTCTGTGAAGCCAGCCTCACGCGGTGCCCTCCACTTTAGGTGCTATGTGACTAGGGCCCTCGCCCCAGCCACCATGGCTCACTACCTGACTTGGAATGGGCAGACGAGCAAGTTGCAGAAACTAGTGCAAGAATAGGCTCATTCCTTCACTATTGGTAAAGAGGATCCTTTTGCTACTGCCTATCAGTTGAAATGTTAGAATTCATAACTCAGATCAAGTTGCAGAAACTAGTGCAAGAATAGGCTCATTCCTTCACTACTGATCAAGTTGCAGAAACCAGTGCAAGAATAGGGAAAAACCAAAAAGATGGTTGTCCAGTTTGAGGGTTATTTAGGCGAGATGTGCAGTAGCCTGTTATCCTTCCACCGTCAAGAGCGGGAGGTTGTCGCTGCTCTGTGAAGCCAGCCTCACGCGGTGCCCTCCACTTTAGGTGCCATGTGACAAGGGCCTTCGCCCCAGTCACCATGGCTCACTACCTGACTTGTAATGGGCAGACCAGCAGGAAGCACAGTAGATTTGGTGGTTGCAAAGTGTAAGTCTGGGCGACTTGAGGAGCAATATGGGAGGGCTCGGGAGAGGACCCCGTAGATGGGATAGAGCAATCTTTTCTCCATGGGCACGAGTATGATTGCAACATCCTCAAAGAATGCATGAAATGTGGGAGACGAGGGACGACGAGCTGCCTCGCAGATATTGATGGGGCCTCCCTGACCACCTCAGCAGGGAGATGATCATGATGAGGGGGAGAGCTGGGGCGAGATGTGAAAAAAAAAAACAAACAAAAAGATGGTTGTCTAGTTATGATCCAGTTTGAGGGTTATTTAGGCGAGATGTGCAACAGCCTGTTATCCTTCCACCGTCAAGAGCGGGAGGTTGTCGCTGCTCTGTGAAGCCAGCCTCACGCGGTGCCCTCCACTTTAGGTGCCATGTGACTAGGGCCTTCGCCCCAGCCACCATGGCTCACTACCTGACTTGGAATGGGCAGACCAGCAGGAAGCACAGCTCACCCCCACCCATCAAGCTGAGACCCAATGCCCAACCATCTTAATGCCCCCACGTGAGTTACAAGCTCGCGCAACCAAGCTCGGCGAGCTTGGTGTAAGTCCGGGCGACTTGAGGAGCAATACGGGAGGGCTCGGGAGAGGACCCGGTAGATGGGACAGACCAGTCTTTTCTCCATGGGCACGAGTATGATTGCAACATCCTCAGAGAATGCGTGAAATGTGGGAGACGAGGGACGACGAGCTGCCTCCCAGATATTGATGGGGCCTCCCTGACCACCTCAGCAGGGAGATGATCATGATGAGGGGGAGAGCTGGGGCGAGATGTGAAAAAAAATAAAAACAAAAAGATGGTTGTCTAGTTATGATCCAGTTTGAGGGTTATTTAGGCGAGATGTGCAACAGCCTGTTATCCTTCCACCGTCAAGAGCGGGAGGTTGTCGCTGCTCTGTGAAGCCAGCCTCACGCGGTGCCCTCCACTTTAGGTGCCATGTGACTAGGGCCTTCGCCCCAGCCACCATGGCTCACTACCTGACTTGGAATTGGCAGACCAGCAGGAAGCACAGCTCACCCCCACCCATCAAGCTGAGACCCAATGTCCAACCATCTTAATGCCCCCACGTGAGTTTCAAGTTCGCGCAACCAAGCTCGGCGAGCTTGGTGTAAGTCCGGGCGACTTGAGGAGCAATACGGGAGGGCTCGGGAGAGGACCCGGTAGATGGGACAGACCAGTCTTTTCTCCATGGGCACGAGTATGATTGCAACATCCTCAAAGAATGCGTGAAATGTGGGAGACGAGGGACGACGAGCTGCCTCGCAGATATTGATGGGGCCTCCCTGACCACCTCAGCAGGGAGATGATCATGATGAGGGGGAGAGCTGGGGCGAGATGTAACGACCCGCCATCCTATGACCGGAGACCCGGTCACTAAATGGATGTCGGCCCATTAACTGCAGGTTCACACCCGGATCTCACACAACACATCTGGAGGAGTAAGTGCTAAACAAGGCTAAGTATAACAATCGCACGGACAACAAAGGTAAACGAGTGCGCAGAAAGGAAAATAATAATGTCCGTATACAGTCCAACAACAATTACATGTCCAACAAGTTAAATAAGTACAGGCAGAAGTAAAGTACAACAACATCGGGGCATATCCCGGGAACTAAGACAGCTGCTGGTCCGCACACCAAGAAGACACTACGCTTCCGCTCTCTACGAGGTCCACACCTGAAACCGCAGGGAGTGAGCCACACCAGAAATGGGCTCAGTAGGGATCATCCGATCCCCTGCCTCCCACTCACACACCCACAAATGTAACAACAGGGATATATAGCAATTTAAGTAAAGCAGTAAACATAGCACCCAACTCAGATATGAAACGCACGATAAGCAATGTAGCAAGAACCATTCTAAGCAACTCGAAGAACCCAACACAGAGTCACATCTCACAGCCAAAGTCCACAAGGCGACTGAACCACACTGACAACCGAAGTCAAACGTCGCCTCCCAACACTACCACCAATGCTCACGCCTGTCCACCCCTACAGTGTTCCGGGGCACTGTAGGGTGAGGCAGTGAGCCAAACTAGGACTAGCTGGAACCAGTGTACCGCCACTGCCAGCTACGTGTGCACACAAGCAGTCTAGACTACTGTCCTACCGTCCGGATTGCCTCCACGCTAGGCTTCAGCGCTTCAGGTGGGCCCTGGGGACCGGCGAACCCCCGTCAAGCCGAAGCTACAGGAACTACCCACAACCCTAACCTCCCGGGCTGCGTCAGGCAAAAGGGCTAAGGGTACCACTCGTAACCTTGATCAAAGGTCACATCAGGCCCAGTGGCTACAGGGGTAAAACAACTCCACAACCAGCTCCACAACAAGAAACACGCCGGAAGCTGCCACGACAAACAGGGAAACCCAACCCGCTGAGGCCAAGCAGCAACCCCTCGGATAGCGTACCAACTACTCCAGCCCGATGGGCTCAAGGTGGTTCTGCTTCCCTCAGTCAAAGGTAAACCACAACATGTACCCCTCCTCCCACCGGTACGGCACAAAGCCTCACAGACACCATGGCCCTTTCTCCACCGGCCCATGGTGACAAACGGAAACCACAGTCATCCCGATCCACAGTCGTATAAGCACATATACACAAATAACATGATGTAATTCCACTCACGCAGAAGTCCTCAATCCCAGTGTACAACGTAAAACATGCATTGAACCGTCCCGCAGTGATACACATGCTAAAAACCAGGGTTTGTACAGCTCTGTCTTGAATCGCGTCGACCAAGGTCGACGCCATTCAAGACCCTCAAACAGGTTTATTAAAAGCCAGATTATTCATTGAAACGCGTCTACGCAGGGAGTCGCCTATTAAAACGCGTCCACGTCCACAGACGCCATTCACATCGAAATTCCAGACTTACATACCCTCACTCGGGGTGATTTCCTGCCTAAATGGCGTCATGATGGCCCGACGTCCTTCTGAAAGGCGTCGTCCATCCATGACGTCATTTAGCGTCGGACTCCCTGATCTGACAGAGACTTGGCATAGCGATTTTTGCCTAAAAGGCGTCATGATGTCCCGACGTCCTTCTAAAAGGCGTCGTCCATCCATGACGTCTTTTAGCGCCAGAATCACTACCCTGGGAAACCCCGAACAGGGAGGTTTCTGCCCTAAAAGGCGTCGTACTGCCCTGACGTCCTTCTAAAAGGCGTCGACCAGGCACGACGCCGTTTAGCGCCAGAAACCTGGTTCCCTGGTTCGAACCGAGGGTTCCTCCCTTAACCCCAAACGCCCCGAAAAAGCCCCAAAACAAGAAGGGGAGGAAGAGGAATTCAACCAACATACGTATGCTACGAAACCACGATCTCAAACACAGCCATTCCCACAAGAAAACCCCCTAAACATGCTCAAACTAGCCCCCACACATCATGTCACGCCAAGGAAACACAAGCATCACATGCAAGGTTCGTCCCCCTATCGGTTCTTGAACTCCTCCAAACTCCTCGCCGCCGACCCGCCGCACCGCAGACCGCCGCCGGTACCCTCGAGGACGCCGCCACTCCGCCGGGACGTCGGCCGCCGTCCGGAGAAGGGAACGCCGCGAAGGAGGTGGTGGAGGTAGAGGTGAGAGGTAAGGAGGCTATGGAGCGGTTGGGAGAGGAAGAAGAGGAAGGGAAGAGGAAGAAGAGCGTCGGAGAGGGCGGAGAGGGCGAGGAGAGAGAGGGTGAAGGTGAGAATGAGGGAAAGAAGGGGAAGCTCGCGGGGACAATCCGAATCCAGCTAAATCGCGTCGATCGAGGCAGACGTCTATCAGTCTGACAGGACGGCCGTACTGACAGCAGTCTGAAACGCGTCGCCCACCGTGGACGCCGTTCAGACGACAGGACAGGCCGTACTGACAACGCTCTGGCGCCCCACCCTGACATCGCAGAGGTCACAGTCTAAATCGCGTCGATCAACATAGACGCCGTTCAGACGATGTGACCGGGGCCGTACTCTCGCGGCCCGAAAACCGCCCACGTGGCGCACACGTGGCACAACAACCAGAAGACCTAAATGGCGTCCACACACCCTGACGCCTTTTGAAAGGCGTCGACAAGTGCTGACGCCATTCAGTCAGAAATCTCAAGACCCCTCTAGGGTCCAAACCAGGGGATCCGGCCCGAACCCGACCCGAATACAGAACCCGAAACCTCAGTCCTTACACGAGATGTGAAAAAAAATAAAAACAAAAAGATGGTTGTCTAGTTATGATCCAGTTTGAGGGTTATTTAGGCGAGATGTGCAACAGCCTGTTATCCTTCCACCGTCAAGAGCGGGAGGTTGTCGCTGCTATGTGAAGCCAGCCTAACGCGGTGCCCTCCACTTTAGGTGCCATGTGACTAGGGCCTTCGCCCCAGCCACCATGGCTCACTACCTGACTTGGAATGGGCAGACCAGCAGGAAGCACAGTTCACCCCCACCCATCAAGCTGAGACCCAATGTCCAACCATCTTAATGCCCCCACGTGAGTTACAAGCTCGCGCAACCAAGCTCGGCGAGCTTGGCGTAAGTCCGGGCGACTTGAGGAGCAATACGGGAGGGCTCGGGAGAGGACCCGGTAGATGGGACAGACCAGTCTTTTCTCCATGGGCACGAGTATGATTGCAACATCCTCAAAGAATGCATGAAATGTGGGAGACGAGGGACGACGAGCTGCCTCGCAGATATTGATGGGGCCTCCCTGGCCACCTCAGCAGGGAGATGATCATGATGAGGGGGAGAGCTGGGGCGAGATGTGAAAAAAAAAAAAAAACAAAAAGATGGTTGTCTAGTTATGATCCAGTTTGAGGGTTATTTAGGCGAGATGTGCAACAGCCTGTTATCCTTCCACCGTCAAGAGCGGGAGGTTGTCGCTGCTATGTGAAGCCAGCCTCACGCGGTGCCCTCCACTTTAGGTGCCATGTGACTAGGGCCTTCGCCCCAGCCACCATGGCTCACTACCTGACTTGAAATGGGCAGACAAGCAGGAAGCACAGCTCACCCCCACCCATCAAGCTGAGACCCAATTTCCAACCATCTTAAGGCCCCCACGTGAGTTACAAGCTCGCGCGACCAAGCTCGGCGAGCTTGGTGTAAGTCCGGGCGACTTGAGGAGCAATACGGGAGGGCTCGGGAGAGGACCCGGTAGATGGGACAGACCAGTCTTTTCTCCATGGGCACGAGTATGATTGCAACATCCTCAAAGAATGCGTGAAATGTGGGAGACGAGGGACGACGAGCTGCCTCGCAGATATTGATGGGGCCTCCCTGACCACCTCAGCAGGGAGATGATCATGATGAGGGGGAGAGCTGGGGCGAGATGGGAAAAAAAATAAAAACAAAAAGATGGTTGTCTAGTTATGATCCAGTTTGAGGGTTATTTAGGCGAGATGTGCAACAGCTTGTTATCCTTCCACCGTCAAGAGCGGGAGGTTGTCGCTGCTCTGTGAAGCCAGCCTCACGCGGTGCCCTCCACTTTAGGTGCCATGTGACTAGGGCCTTCGCCCCAGCCACCATGGCTCACTACCTGACTTGGAATGGGCAGACCAGCAGGAAGCACAGCTCACCCCCACCCATCAAGCTGAGACCCAATGTCCAACCATCTTAATGCCCCCACGTGAGTTACAAGCTCGCGCAACCAAGCTCGGCGAGCTTGGTGTAAGTCCGGGCGACTTGTGGAGCAATACGGGAGGGCTCGGGAGAGGACCCGGTAGATGGGATAGACCAGTCTTTTCTCCATGGGCACGAGTATGATTGCAACATCCTCAACGAATGCATGAAATGTGGGAGACGAGGGACGACGAGCTGCCTCGCAGATATTGATGGGGCCTCCCTGACCACCTCAGCAGGGAGATGATCATGATGAGGGGGAGAGCTGGGGCGAGATGTGAAAAAAAATAAAAACAAAAAGATGGTTGTCTAGTTATGATCCAGTTTGAGGGTTATTTAGGCGAGATGTGCAGCAGCCTGTTATCCTTCCACCGTCAAGAGCGGGAGGTTGTCGCTGCTCTGTGAAGCCAGCCTCACGCAGTGCCCTCCACTTTAGGTGCCATGTGACTAGGGCCTTCGCCCCAGCCACCATGGCTCACTACCTGACTTGGAATGGGCAGGCCAACAGGAAGCACAACTCACCCATCCATCAAGCTGAGACCCAATGTCCAACCATCTTAATACCCCCACGTGAGTTACAAGCTCGCGCAACCAAGCTCGGCGAGCTTGGTGTAAGTCCGGGGGACTTGAGGAGCAATACGGGAGGGCTCGGGAGAGGACCCGGTAGATGGGACAGACCAGTCTTTTCTCCATGGGCACGAGTATGATTGCAACATCCTCAAAGAATGCATGAAATGTGAGAGACGAGAGACGACGAGCTGCCTCGTAGATATTGATGGGGCCTCCCTGACCACCTCAGCAGGGAGATGATCATGATGAGGGGGAGAGCTGGGGCGAGATGTGAAAAAAAATAAAAACAAAAAGATGGTTGTCCAATTATGATCCAGTTTGAGGGTTATTTAGGCGAGGGACGACGAGCTGCCTCGTAGATATTGATGGGGCCTCCCTGACCACCTCAGCAGGGAGATGATCATGATGAGGGGGAGAGCTGGGGCGAGATGTGAAAAAAAATAAAAACAAAAAGATGGTTGTCCAATTATGATCCAGTTTGAGGGTTATTTAGGCGAGATGTGCAGCAGCCTGTTATCCTTCCACGCGGTGCCCTCCACTCTAGGTGCCATGTGTCTAGGGCCTTCGCCCCAGCCTCGTAGATATTGATGGGGCCTCCCTGACCACCTCAGCAGGGAGATGATCATGATGAGGGGGAGAGCTGGGGCGAGATGTGAAAAAAAATAAAAACAAAAAGATGGTTGTCCAATTATGATCCAGTTTGAGGGTTATTTAGGCGAGATGTGCAGCAGCCTGTTATCCTTCCACCGTCAAGAGCGGGAAGTTGTCGCTGCTCTGTGAAGACAGCCTCACGCGGTGCCCTCCACTCTAGGTGCCATGTGACTAGGGCCTTCGCCCCAGCCACCATGGCTCACTACCTGACTTGGAATGGGCAGACCAGTAGGAAGCACAGCTCACCCACCAATCAAGCTGAGACCCAATGTCCAACCATCTTAATGCCCTCACGTGAGTTACAAGCTTGCGCAACCAAGCTCGGCGACAAACTTAGTTTCACGAGCTCTTTTAAGGTGTTGAACTTTTTTCCGTTTTCCGATGTAGGACTTAAGAGATGACGGCACAGCGGTGCTATGTACGCTGGCCTGTTTGTAAACCTGGCCATGAAAACACCCCTTTAATTAGGAGAAGAAAGGGGATCCTCCTCCGGGGAAGCATGCATGGCTGTCCTCGCAAGGACGGGAGTTAGAAACAGCTCATCTCACCGTTGTGATTTTCGTATGAAACCGCACCCTTGTTTCTGGTAACATCTGCAGGGAGAAATCGATCTTTACATTAATTTCCCATCTTAATTTAATTAATTCTCGTGGCTGGCAACTCTGAAGCGCTTCTCTAATGTGATATATATAACCAGGAATAAGAAAAACTCCAGTACCCAGTAATGTAAATGCATACCTAGCTACTTAATTTCCAATATTGCAGCAGATCCCTCACCTAGCTACATGAACGTGGCATTAATTCTGCCAAGTGGAATGGGCTCAACATTTGACTCAAAAAAATATGAAAATTCAAAAACCATACCTCCATGGATAGTACACTACTGTTTATTAGTGGGGTTGGGTTTTTAAAATTTCATCTTTTTTTGGGAAGTTTGATCTAAAATCGAATTAGGTAGACACGTAGGGGATTCACACACAAAAACAAAAAATATGAAAAAATAAAAAATCGAGTCACAATGAACAGTACATTACTGTCCATTGGGGTTCAATTTTTGAATTTTCATCTTCTTTTTAGATGTCCGATCCAAAATCAAATTATATGAGCAAGTAGGTCAGGTTAAAAGCCTTCAAAAAAAATATGAACATAAAAAAACCGATCCCTAATGAATAGTATATTACTATTCATTGGGCCGTGGTCTTTGATTTTTTATTATTTTTTAGGATGTCCGATCGAAAATCCAATTATGTAGACATGTAGGACATATTGGGGGATTTGACTGTACCATCATGCGACCTAATATCCCCTGACGGTGGAGTAAGTTATTATCCCTTTAGAATTACTTATCTTTATACCTTTAAAACTTAAGCTGAAAATATCCTTTAGTATTGAGGTTCCAATTTTGATATGACCTTTTTATTAGAATTGTCAAATCAAATGAAGAGTTGGGGTATTCTCTCAGTTCATAAAAATATAAAAAGACTCCCTTGGCTCTATCATATCTATGTTAAAAAAAGTTTCATGTAAATTTTCTTTTATAAGCAAACAAATGTATGAAATTATTTTCAAAAAAAGATTTGACGAGCAAACAAACGAATGAAAAGATTTTTAGGAAAATATTTTCGAAAGTGGCAAATTATTCGTTATGTTTTCATTTTTCCGTTAAAATGACTTCCTTAAAAAATCTTTTCCATCCGATTATGTTTTACTCTCAATGGTCCTCAAAGTGGACCGTTTGGATGAGACCAGGGCCTTCTCCCGGGCCACTGTGGCTCACTACCTGACTTGCAACGGGCAGGCCAGCAGGAAGCACATCTCACCCACCCAACACAAGTTGAGACCCAACGTCCAACCATCTTAAAGATTATACGAGTTTTTTAAAAAATAATTAAATTACAGAGACTTTTTTGTGAATTAAAAAGATTGTAAGAACTTATATTTAAAAATAATTTTTCTTTGTATTGTATATTTTGTTCTTTAGATATATTTTCAAAGAATATTGTATATGTGAAATGCTCTAAAATATTTCATACACGTATAAGCCTTTAATTAGAAAATGCCTTAACACATGTTTTCATTTTGCTAGGAAAACAGGAAGTCTGTTTTAATAATTCTTCGTAAAGAGATAGAGATTCTCCTACTATCACGTGTCCTATTTTAATTTTGAAAAAACAAGAACTCTGTTTAGTATTATAGTATAGATTAGAGCCTTTTTTTTTCTTCAGGGCATAATTGAAAGGTATTGCTGGACTTGGCGTAAAATATTTTAAAATATTATAAATTTTTTTGAGTACTAGAGAAGTCTTCATGTAATAGATCAGATAATTCATCGTTTTTATCTAGGTTATGTCTAAATCACTTATTTGGTGATATGTAAAACTCAAAATCAACGGAAAATTTTATTCGTTGGTTCCTCCTTTTTCTTGATTTTGGCATATATGGGATAAAAGTGAATACTCATTTTCAAAAGAGATGAAAATATTTTCATGAACACCAAATGATGAATTTTATTTTCATTTTCTTTGTAAATGTATATCCTTAAACGATCATTTCTGTCCGATTATATTTTATTTTAGTATCAAATATTATTAGTTTATGGTCTCGTGGAACTTATAATAATGGAAATGAGGTATGGACAATATTTGAAAGAAGGGGTACATCACATACGCACCCTACTTGGCTCCTACTGCACTTTCTATATGAATCTAGAGAGAAAAACTTTTAAAAAAGAATCCTCACATAAAGCTTTTTCAATTCCTATGATGGTTTTTTTTTTTGGAAAACTCCCTCTTCTCTTTTGGGCTTATTTAAAAAAGAATCGAACTTTTCACATCGTTAAAGCTGTAACTTCAACGACGAATGAGTGATGTAAGAAGGATGTCTATTCGGCATCCACATTCCACATTCCTTATAACCAGCAAAACTCACCACTTATGAGTATGGTTTAAATTTAATAATGGAATAAGTTTAGAATAAGATAATTTGTTTGGCTTATTAATTTGTCTGTCTTAGTTGCTTGAATCTGTTTTTCGGATAAGAATGACTTATCATGAAATAAATTAAAATAAATAAATAGTTTATAAATTTATATTATTTATCAATACTTATTTTTACATACTTTCTAAAGTTTAGCCAACGTTTATATCGTGGATTAAAATGATGTAAAAGAATCATCTTTTTTTGATACAGGGTTGAATAAAGAGTTGATCATACTATGTAATGTACTGTATATAACTATGTCACAATACCTAGTAAATTAGTATAACTAGACTTCACCATATTAAATATTACTTAGTATAACTATATTTAATTATAGTTAAGTTACATAACTATCTTACTTAGTATAAGTATATTTAACTAATATAAGTTTTTACTTAGTATAACTATATTTATATTAATTTTTACTTAATATACTATATATTATTATTAACATATTTAATTAGCTAATATATTTACTTAGTACAACTAAAATATAATTAAGTTAAATAATCATGTCACAACACTTAAAAGTTACAATGACTATATTTAGCTTTACTAAATTATATTAGTTAGCTTAGTTAAGTAAATATATATTACTTACATGCTTAATTACTATATTTATATCAGATATTTATATATTATCGACGGCTTAATATTAAGCCGTCACAAATACTTAACATTTGCAACGGTTACATTTTTAACGCTCGCTAATATTTGCCCACCTCTCCCCCTTGGGGAATAATTTACGAAAAAAATAAGGAATATTTCTAGCTACCATATGGAATAAAAAGAAACCCAACTATCCTTTTCACATATTTGCAAAATATGTAAAAATCCGTTGGAGAAATAAAAGTACTACATATTTGCAAAATTAGTCTAGTATCCAAGGAATTCTAGACCTCAATTATTAATTCTCCCGTAGAACGCGCCATGATGAACAAATGTAGGTATTCCCTTTCTGTGCAGGCCTCACTGAATAATTGTGTTGGTCTTATTTAATCTTCTTGTTCTCAAATATAGTTCTCAAATAGATCGGCAGCCATACGTGGTGGCAGAACCCAAGATTAACCAGCTCCTCTTCCTCATGATCATCTTCTCCGCCTTCCTCTCAACGTCGTCCACGGCGGAGCACGTCTTGTACAGCTGTTGCCCTCTCTACACTGGGCAGTCACTACAGAACCGCAACTACGTGCTCACTATGGAACCCTAGGGTGATATGGTTCTAAGCCTAGAAGATGTAGTCTGCATCACCGGACTAAGAGTGGAGGGATGAGTAGTGAGTGGTACCACTCATCCAAATTACCGCACACTCATGACCCGGCGATTAGGGTTGGATGTGGCTGCCCCAGCGAGGGAGTACAAGTCTATGGCATAAGTTGGACGTGGTGGACTACCTCGGACTGATTGACGCAAAACAAAAGATCAGTGTTGCATCCTTAATCCGATTCAGTCATTCAGACTCACTTCATATTTAAGTTACGTAACTACGGAACTAAATAACATATAAATCGAAGATGAATGATGAGAGACAAATAACCAAGTAATAAACGTACTATTTACCATCATTAAATCTAAATATTCTATTCTATTGTCAGAATCAGGATCCTCAAATTTCATCAAACATGCAGCGAAAATATTCTATTATATTGTCAGAATCAGGATCCTGGATGGCACTGGGGTTATCGCAACCCTCTATTGGAACCTTTCGGTCATCGGTTAGCGCGCGGATATAATCTTTCATCCGTGCAATGTTCCCGATTCGACCTAGGGCATGGTTTACTGTTAAACCCTATTTGGTCGATTCACTTGAATCAGATGCCGCTAATCTAAACACGATAACCCCTTATCGATTACAGAGTCCGCCCTGGCCAGTGACTTTAAGCGCATCATTCCCGGAACATTCTCTCTCAAACTACCGAGAGCAGATGATCCCGTATTGAACACACAATTACCTTCGAGGGCATTTCCCTGAACCCGATCGCTTGACTTATTGATAACCCATGGTTAGGGATTCGTTCGTCACGGTCAAAGCTCAAAAACCTACCAACAAGATATCTTTGGAGTCTCAGGTCCAAGGATCATCCACGCAACCGTGACAAATGAATCGAGCTGGTTAACAGTGAGGTGATTACCATCCAGCGATTCATAGTCGGATCAGTTCAGTGAACTCATTCACCAATGAGCACCTATAGGTTCAGTATAGTGTCTCCACAGAAGTGACTTATGGGATCAGTCACCCTCATCATATGAGCTGAAGTAACCTATACTAGTCTATCCGGGTGTTCGATGTCCTATCTCAAATATCCTATGACTAGGAACAATTAAGAACATGTGTTTATAAGTCTTCGATCCCGTAATTATGATCTCATCATAATCCGAAGACTGTTGCACATATTCATGGACTTCATCGTGATACGATAAACACAGATCGAATTAATTACACACAATGAATTATTGCCATTTATTAATAATCTGAATAAGTACACAGTATCGGATTGGCTTTGAGACCATCTAATACTAACAATCTCCCACTTATACTAAAGCCAATCACTTTTATACAGAATACCCATATTCTCTAAGTGACGCTCAAAAATATTTTGAGACAAAGGCTTTGTAAGTGGATCTGCTATGTTGTCGGCTGAGGGAACTCTTTCCACCACGACATCTCCTCGAGCTATAATCTCTCTGATCAAATGAAAGTGCCGCAGAATGTGCTTCGACTTCTGATGAGACCTCGGCTCTTTTGCTTGAGCAATCGTCCTATTGTTGTCACACAGCAGTGGGACGGGACCAGATATGCTTTCCACCACACCAAGATCGCCGATGAATTTTTTCATCCATACAGCTTCCTTGGCGGCTTCAGTAGCAGCAATATACTCGGCTTCCGTTGTTGAATCAGTAGTGGTTTCCTGCTTGGAACTTTTCCAGCTCATTGCTCCCCCGTTGAGTGTGAAAATAAAACCTGATGTTGACTTGCTGTCGTCAGGATCAAACTGAAAACTCGAGTCAGTGTATCCTTGCAGCTTTAAGTCTCCTCCTCCATAGACTAGAAATAGATCCTTAGTCCTTCTTAAGTACTTAAGGATGCATTTCACAGCCTTCCAGTGTTCATGACCTGGATCTGCCTGATGTCTGCTCGTAACACTTAGAGCATATGCTACATCAGGTCTGGTACATAGCATGGCATACATGATGGACCCTATGGCAGAACCATAGGGGACTTTATCCATCACTGCCCTCTCTTCAGGTGTCTTGGGAGACTGACTTTTAGAGAGTGAAATTCCATGTCTCATCGGTATGAGACCTCTCTTGGAATTCTCCATGCCAAACCTTTTGACAATGGTTTCTATGTACATGGATTGGGTTAATGCTAGCATCTTCTTCGATCTATCTCTATAGATCCGTATTCCTAATACGTAAGATGCTTCTCCCAAATCCTTTATGGAGAAGTTCTTTGACAGCCATATCTTTACTGATGACATCATTCTTACATCATTCCCAATGAGTAGGATGTCATCAACGTAAAGAACCAGAAATGTGATTGCGCTCCCACTGTTTTTCTTGTATACACAGGGCTCATCTTCATTCTTAATGAAGCCATAAGATTTGATCGCTTCATCAAATCTTATGTTCCAACTTCGGGATGCTTGCTTCAGTCCATAAATGGACCTCTGCAACTTGCATACCATGTTTGGAGATTCTTTGGATGTGAATCCTTCTGGTTGTATCATATACACCTCCTCCTCAAGGTTTCCATTGAAGAAGGCAGTCTTCACATCCATCTGCTAGATTTCATAATCATGGTAGGCAGCAATGGCGAGAAGAATTATGATGGACTTAATCATAGCAACGGGTGAAAAAGTTTCGTCATAGTCAACACCTTGTCTTTGACGATAGCCTTTTGCCACTAATCTTGTTTTATAAGTCTCAATACGTCCATCTGCACCGATCTTTCTTTTAAAGATCCATTTGCAGCCGATAGGTACTATACCATCGGATAAATCTACCAAGTTCCAAACTTGGTTGATGTACATGGACTGTATTTCAGAATTCAGGCTTCTCGCCATTTCCTGGCCTCTGGACTTTCAATGGCCTCCTGGTAAGTCTTAGGATCATCATCCTCATTATAGAGTATCTTTGAACTATCCAAATTAATATGTCCCACATATCTTTCTGATGGTTTAGGTACTCTTTCAGACCTACGGGGTTCCTGTGTATCATTTTGAATAGGTTAAGAAACTGACGGTTCATCTGATGAACCAATGCCAGTTTGTGGGTCTGGAATTTCTTCCAGTGTTACTTTACTCCCACTGTCCTTCTGGAGAATATAATCTTCTTCCAGAAAGACAGCTCTCCTAGCCACAAACACCTTTTGCTCGCCAGGAAGATAAAAGTAATATCCATAAGTTTCCTTTGGATATCCCACAAATCTGCATTTGTCAGTTCTAGATTCCAGTTTATCTGCGTCATGTCTTTTAACATGAGCAGGACATCCCTAGACTTTAACATGTTTAAAGTTTGGTTTCCTTCCATTCCATATCTCATATGGAGTGGTCTCCACATATTTGCTGGGTACCTTGTTCAGAATATACATAGCCGAGCTAAGTGCATATCCCCATAAGGACACTGGTAATTTGGACATGCTCATCATGGATTGCACCATTTTCATTAATGTCTGATTTCTCCTTTCTGATACACCATTCATCTGAGGTGTATAAGGAGGTGTAAGCTGAGAAACGATACCATTATCCTTTAAGTATTTAATGAACTCAGTACTCAAGTATTCACCACCCCGATCAGATTGGATGGTTTTTATACTCTTTCCTGTTTATTTTTCTACTTCATTCTTAAATTCTCTGAATTTTTCAAAGGCTTCAGATTTATACTTCAATAAGTATATATATATCCAAACCTTGAGTAATCATCAGTCAATGTAATAAAGTATGAGAAACCACCAATAGCTTGGGTTGACATAGGACCACATACATCTGAATGTATGAGTTCTAATATGTCTTTGGCTCGTTCTCCAATTCCACTAAATGGAGACTTAGCCATTTTACCCATTAAACATGACTCATAGGTTGCATATGATTCATAATCAAATGGATCCAAATATCCATCTTTATGCAACCTCTGGAGTTTGTTTTCACCAATGTGTCCAAGCCTACAATGCCACAAGTAGGCTTTGTTCATTTCATACTTACTTCTTTTAATTGAAGAACTGATATGTAAATTATCATGAGACACATTCAATAGATACAATCCATTGGACAAAATAGCAGAAGCTATTGATTTATTCCCGAAATAAATTGAACAATTATTGTTCCCAAAATTTAAATTGTATCCAATTCTATCTAAACATGAAATAGAAATGATGTTCCTTATTATGCTAGGTACATAATAACATTCATCTAATAAAAATGTGTCTCCGGATGGTAGCTTGAGCTTCACTGTCCCCACAGCGATCGCCGCAACTCTTGCGCCGTTACCTAGCCTCAGCTCCACCTCGCCGGTCCTCAGCTTACGCCTTCTTGTCAGTGCCTGCACAGAATTGCAGATATGAGATACACATCCAGTATCTAATACCCATGATGTACAATCTCTTATTGACAAGTTTACATCTATCATATAGATACCTAAAGCGTCCTGCTGCTTCACAGTTCCTTGAGCCTTGTCCTTGAGGTATTCCTTGCAATTCCTCTTCCAATGCCCTTTCTAGTGACAGTAGAAGCAATCACTTTTCTCAGCACTTTTACCTTTGTCTTTCTTGGTAACCTTTGCCTTTCTCTGAACCTTCTTCTTATTCTTTCGAAAAGCTTGGACTGCAAGTCTTTTTCTATTGGTCTTACCAACCATGAGGACTTGGGGTTTATCCTTCACAAGGTTCCCCTCAGCAGTCTTTAACATGTTCAGCAGTTCAACTAAGGTGGCCTGGATCTTGTTCATGTTAAAATTAACGATGAACTGAGCATATGACGGTGGAAGTGAAGACAACACGAGGTCTGTGTGCATCTCCTTGGGAAGTGTAATCCCAAGAGCATCCAGCCTCTCTACCCACTCAATCATCTTCAGCACGTGATTCTGTACTGAAGTTCCCTCTGCCATTTGAGCCTTGAACAGATTCTTTGATATCTCATATCGTTCGATTCTGCTCTGCTCACCAAAGAGCTCCTTCAAATGGAGCATGATGGATCTAGCATCCATCTCTTCATGTTGCCTCTGCAACTCATTGCTCATAGAGGCTAACATGTAGCATTGGGCCATGGTGGAATCCTCCTTCTATTTTTCATACGTTATCATTTCCTCCTCTGGAGCATCCAATGCTGGTTCAGAAGGAGGTTCATTATCCAAGACGTAGGCAATCTGCTCAGACCTGAGGACTATCTTCAGGTTTCTGAGCCAGTCTGAGTAACTGGTGCTTGTCAAACGGTTGGCATCAAGTATGCCTCGCAACGAGTTATGGTGCGACATTCTCGCCTACAGGAGATAATCAATCGATAATTAGCAGATATTCAGATTAACTAAAATAAGATATGGTCTTTTATTATCTAGTTTTACTCCCACTAATTTTCGACGGACTGTATAACCTTCAGATATACAGAACGGGAGACGCCGACTGTCTCCTAGTGGGGATCAGAATCTCCAAGCATCACAGTATGACTTCGGGTAAACACATAGTATCATACCGCTATCTCAGAGCAATCATCTCATGATAATTGCAACTCCTTGCAATATCCGATCATTCTTCGGCTCCCAAGTTTAATGGTCCCGGGTAAACACAGTAGACCATTATCCCCGGTCTAAGCCTTACCATCAATACGTGACAGAGTAAAGTAGAAATATAGTTCCCGGGTAAACACGTGGATAACTATATCGTTCCTCTACTCTTATCCAAAGGCATCTAATGCCATGATCAACAGTTCTCTCATCAGTTAATGGCAAACCTCGGGTAAACACATAGTATCTGCCACCACCGAATTAAGTTCTATTAATCATATTAATGGAGAGCCACGCGGTGCATTCTCAATGACTCGCGCTACGGCTTAGAGTTTGTTACGAAGGTTTTACTTATTTAATTTGGTCTCATCCTAGGTGATAGTATTAAATATATCGAATATATTTATAAATACTAATAACCTAGCAGATATTGAGCACACGCATCACATACATGTTATTAGTGTGGTCATGGACGGCACTGCGGTTTGACTTGAGCCAGATAGTCAAACGCACACACATACACAATATAACACCTTATATCATGAGTCTGCAAACCCTGGATTCAATGAACTCCTTCATTTTCATCTGGTCGGCAGTTGTGAATCATCCTCGCTCCGCGCGCATCCGCCTCGATCAAATTACATTGTAATTCTCAATTACATGATAATTTAAATGAGGAAGCCTTATGGCGATTACATCGAGGAGGAAGGTAGAAGTACAATGGAATATGAGAGGGAGAGGTTCGCAGACCTCTATTTATTAATAATAAAAATAAACCACACAATCACATTCCACATCCACAATTAATGCTCGTCCATGACCACCATGTGTTTTAGTTAAACAAACCACACATGAATTGCGCATCAAATGGCTAAATAAAATTTTCGAAAATAACTTATAATTTTGGTTTTCATAAAACCAGGGACCAAACAAAATTTTGGACAATTTGGAATTTTCGAAAAATTTAGCATTTAGTTCAAGCATGCTAATTTAAATCCAATTTAAACAAGCAAATCAATAACACATCAAACATGCATAAAATCTAAAATTAATGGCTTTAGAAACATTCCATGCTCAATTTGAACAATTCAAATAATTTGGGGTTAAGCTAACAATTAGATTGCATAAGGTTTAATCTAACATTTAGAATTAATTCAATTAACAACCTTTTGTTAATTAATTAACATAATAAACCTTAATAAGGGCCCAATCAAAATTGAATTTAATAAAAACAATAAAATCATATTTTACAGATAATTATTAAACCAATTTTATAATTAAATTTTTTTAAAAAAATAAATAAACTGGGCCCCTAAAGGGCTCAGCCCTGCTGAGCCCCTGGCTGAGCCCTGGCTCGGACCCCTGGCCCGGGCCAGGGTCCAGCCGGGCCGACCCGGTCGGCGGCTAGGGAAACCCTAGCCGCCCAGCCAGGTAGCCCGAGGGTTCCCTGTTGTGCAGCGAACCCGACGGCGCCGTGCCCCTTTGGGGTTCTTCTCCGGCGCCGGTCCCAGCGGCGACCGGGGACCGGGCCTCGCCGCCGGCGAAGCCCGTACCACCGGCGAGCTCCGGCGACCGGTGATGGCCACGGAGGTGCCCCGGAAAGGGGTTTATTCGCCCCCCTTTTTCCTCCAAAAATGCTGTTTTTGCAGGTTTCTCAAACCCGTGGGGAGGAAGAAGAAGGTCCATGGCCGCTCTTCCATGGCTTCCATGCCACCAACAACTCGACCAGGGTCATTGGGCATGATTTACAGCGATTAGAACCCCTTAAAATCCATCTTTATGGATCCGACCATATCAAAACCACCCCGTTCTTCGTCCAACGAAGAGCACGACAAAAAACCCCCAAAAATAAAATTTTCTTCAGATTTAAATCGCGATCTCATCGCAGTAATCATCTAATGATTATAAATCTTTCAAGAACATAAATTTAAACATGGAATAAATTCAAACACCATAAATTTTAGAGACCGAAACGGCGAAAACACAGTGGAACCTGGCTCTGATACCACTGTTGGGATCGCTGTGTCGGGATCCGATCCTAAAACGCAGCGGAAAAAAACTTTCGGGATCGGATCTGTCCCATTTCGGTCGTTAAAATCAAACCGGTGTAAATCGAATTTACTTTACGCGGATTCGAATCCGCGTCCGTTTTCCAGTTCTGTCGGAGCGATGCCGCAAGTCGCGCAGATGCCCGACCTCTAGCGGTATCCACGCGGTTTTCCTCGCGATGGATCGTCCTCGCTTCCACGCTCGCTGCAACGTTCGAAGATCCCGTATGACTGCGCGTAATCCGCCGCGATATGTGGATTCGGAATCTTCGTCGAACGGAAAGTGGAGCAGTTGGGAACCGCACGCCCAGAAGAGAGAGAAAGTGGGGAAGAACGAATGACGGCTAGGTCAGGGTTGCTGGTCCCGGACGTAGAATCCATTCTTTTATAAGAAGTTAGTTTGCGGTTTTTCATAAAAACCCATAATTATCCGAAATCCTGTCGGATTATCCATCGACTTGAAAACCATTTGCGTGTGACCCTCTAGGCCCAAATACCAGTCCAGTTAATAGCCCGTTAAGTCCAGTAACCCTTCACTGACCCACTGAATTAATTAATATCCTTATATTCAATTAATCAGCCGAATTTAATGTCCCACAATAAATTCGGACGGACTGCCGATCACGTTGGATGCCAAGCAACATCGCGTGATCCTGGATGGCACTGGGGTTATCGCAACCCTCTATTGGAACCTTTCTGTCATCGATTAACGCGCGGATATAATCCTTCATCCGTGCAATGTTCCCGAATCGACCTAGGGCATGGTTTACTGTTAAACCCTATTTGGTCGATTCACTTGAATCAGATGCCGCTAATCTGAACCCGATAACCCCTTATCGATTACAGAGTCCGCCCTGGCCAGGGACTTTAAGCGCATCATTCCCGGAACATTCTCTCTCAAACTACCGAGAGCGGATGATCCCGTATTGAACACACAATTACCTTCGAGGGCATTTCCCTGAACCCGATCGCTTGACTTATTGACAATCCATGGTTAGGGATTCGTTCGTCAAGGTCAAAGCTCAGAAACCTACCAACAAGATATCTTTGGAGTCTCAGGTCCAAGGATCATCCACGCAACCATGACAAATGAATCGAGCTGGTTAACAGTGAGGTGATTACCATCCAGCGATTCATAGTCGGATCAGTTCAATGAACTCATTCACCAATAAGCACCTATAGGTTCAGCATAGTGTCTCCACACAAGTGACTTATGGGATCAGTCACCCTCATCATATGAGCTGAAGTAACCTATACTAGTCTATCCGGGTGTTCGATGTCCTATCTCAAACATCCTATGACTAGGAACAATTAAGAACATGTGTTTATAAGTCTTCGGTCCCGTAATTATGATCTCATCATAATCCGAAGACTGTTGCACATGTTCATGGACTTCATCGTGATACGATAAACACAGATCGGATTAATTACATACAATGAATTATTGCCATTTATTAATAATCTGAAGAAGTACACAGTATCGGATTGGCTTTGAGACCATCTAATACTAACATCAACCACATGGCAGCCTTGCCCCCTACCTTGTTTGATCTTGTAATGGAAAAAATGAAGTCCGATGAAGACTTCACTCATTTTGCTAATAGGTGGAGAGCTATAGCTTCTAGAGCAGAGGTTGTTATCCCTGAAGCACAAGCAGTCACTATGCTTGTTAACAACGCTACCCCCCATTTCCGAGCTATTCTCATGCTTAGCGAACTTCAAACATTCGCTCAGCTATACAACCGAGCTAGGGTAGTTCAGTCCCAAATCCGAGACTCCACTTTGCCTTCGTTCTTTGAGAACAGAAAAAGGAACAAGAAAGCCACACCAACTCCTACCACGGAAGGAGTCACCATCAATGAACAGGTCAGCATGCTAGCACAGCCAACCAGGGTTCCCAATCCCCATCGTAAGTCTGACACTCAGCCCAATCAGAAGCAATATTCAGTTGTTCCTCCCCCTACTAATTACAGTCGTCCTATGGCTAAGCGAGCATCATATCCACCTCTGCCGGAATCATTGGCAGACATTTTTTATGCCTTGCTAACTTGTAACGCCATTCAACTCCCACCTCAAAGAGAAGGTGTTCCGCGCAATACGGACACGTCCAGGTATTGCCCCTACCATAGGATCACGGGACACACAATCTACAATTGCTTCACCTTCAGGGATTGGGTGTATGACTTGAATGATGAAGGGCGGATAAACTGGGAGGACATGAGAAAAGCTATTGATGCTTTGAAGGCTAAGAAGGAACTGGGAATTGTGAAAGACCCGTTACCTTCTCATCAAGTGGTTCAAGATTCCTCCAGTTCTCAAGGAAAGGTCAACACTTTAATCAAAGACTTGGAGCCCGTAATAATCTGCAGGGAACAATACTGGGAATATGAAGGGTCTGGGATAAAACATCAAGATCCCACTTGGTCGCGTGAAACTAAAGGAGTTACTCCAGAAGTCTCCACGCTTTCCCCTAACGAGCCTTTGGTCCTAATTCGGCCCTAAGAGCAACCGGCAACCCTCAAGCCGGTCACTCTCATTCAGATCCCTCCGATCACAGTCGAGGGGCCCACCCTATCTATCTTATGTCCAACCAGGAACCAGGGTTCGATGACTGGCTTCAATCTCATTAGGTCACCAATGGAAGCAGATCGAATCTCGTTGGGGGTAACGCTCAGGAATCGCATCATTCCTCCGAGCCAACCCTTGGACTCTCAAGGTAACTCAATCCCTATCATGGGGAATGCCCAGTCTGAGTACGACATCCTCCAGCATTTAGAGAAGACCCCTGCTAAGATCTCTATCCTCGAGCTTATCCGGAAGTCTCCCATACACAGGGAGACGCTGTTTAATTTCCTACAACAAATCATGGTCAATGAGGATCTTCCTAGTGGTGGAGTCACTAATGCCATCCTCTCAGTCACTCAGACCCCCATGATCTCCTTCCCATAAAAAGATCTAGCTCCCCCTGAGTGTCGATCCCTTCCTCTGTGCCTAACCGCCATTCTCAATGGTCATTCAGTAGACTCCATTTTACTGGATACCGGGGCCTCTATCAATGTTTCTCCCCTTAAGACCCTCAAAAGGATAGGGATAGACCTAGAGAAGGTTGAATCCACCTCTATGATGGTCTCAGCTTATGACAATTCCCAGAGACCAGCAGATGGAAAGATCTTCCTGCAACTAGAAATCGGCCCGATATCCATGATCTCGGAATTCTACATCCTGGATGTTAAGCCAATCTACAATGCTATTCTAGGGAGACCATGGATGGACCAAACCTTGGGGGTCCCATCCACCAACCACCAGTGCTATAAGTTCTCGTATAATGGGAAGATTGTAAAGGTCAAAAGCACTCCCTACATTGAGTCATTGGACTCAGTGACAGCAGAACAGATTCCGTCCATGATAACTTCCAGGAAAGGCAAAGAGCCCGTTCTTTCATCAGTGAATTCTCACCTTAGGCCTAAGTCTGGTATAGGTTGGCATCTCATGAGTAAGATGGGGTATAGCTCAGGCTCTGGGTTAGGGAAAGAAGAACAAGGCATTTGTGACCCCATCTTAGAGAACCCTGTCAGTGGGGGATGTAGCCTGGGTTATAAGTTTACTGAACCACCAAAAGAAACAAAGGAATGGTCCCTCATGAATCACTTTGTGAGAAAGAAGCAGGGATTGCCTAGGATAGAGAAGGAAGTGCAAGAATATCATGAGGGTAGTCAAGAGGAAGATTTTAGCATATCATCCTTGTTTCGTGAATCAAGCAGCCCACCGATAGGGCTTTTCTTGGCTAGGAATGAACCAGCCCCCGCTACGTTCATTCCTTTCCTGTTCCACCCACCTTTCGTCCCTATGCTCTCAGCTCCGATCGACGCCACTTCTTCCGAATATTTCATGTTAGAGGCATTCGGTCACGAAAGAAAAAGTCCAATTCCCATCCTGAGGGTAGGGAAGTCACTTTCGAGGAGCTTACGTGGTGGGGCAATCCCGCCATCATTAAATCTTTGTCCCAAAGGTCTACCTTTGTCCCATCCAGGACAAAACTGACCCATTCTCCAGGCCATGTACATAGCAGTTTAGGAATTAGGATAGCTTCCTCCCTGTCTAGAAATTGTAGGGCTAAGCAAGTTCCTTCGTTCTTAGTTCAGGAATTAGCGAATAGGTGTAAAGCTTTGAAAAGCTAGATAAGTTTCTTCAGATAGGGGTCATCTCCGAACCATTGGAGTTGGTGAAAGACGAGTCTTGCAGTGATGGTCTGGGAGTATTTGAGCTTAGTGAAGAGGAAGAGGAGGATGACTTGGCCGAACTACTTGTCAATGGGACGAGACAGTTTGATGAACCTTCATCAGCCATCGACGAACCCACTAAAGAAGTCAACCTTGAATTCATCAGACGGTTCATATCTCAACATTCTGTGAGATGTAAACCCTTTTATGATCTATTGAAAGGAGGGGCAAAGTTTATTTGGAGCGATAAGTGTCAAAAGGCCTTCGACGAATTGAAGAGCTACCTCCTCAATCCACCAGTCCTTATGGCTCCTATCCCGGGGCGGCCTTTATTGCTATATGTCTCCACCACTGAAGAATCAGCTGGAGCAGTATTGGCCCAACTTGTCGATGAGAAGAAAGAAAGAGCAGTGTACTATCTTTCCAAGCTCTTCAACGATGACGAAAAGCGATACACTGCCATGGAAAGGACATGTGCGGCCGTTGTCTGGGTAGTGCAAAAATTGAAGCACTACTTCCTTGCGCACGAGGTCAAACTCCGAGCAAGAATAGGTCCGATCAAATATTTGCTAGAGCGGCCAGTTGTAACAAATAGGCTGGTGCGAGGGTAGACCTTCTTGAACCAATTTGACATCACCTATGTAAATTAAAAGGCTGTGAAGGGGCAAGCAATTGCCGAACACCTAGCCCATCATCCACTGCCTACATTTTCACCCGTCAACGAGGAATTCGCGGATGAGGAGTTGGGTCTAATAGTGGATGATACTTCATCCTGGGTCCTTTATTTCGTCAGGGCACTTAATTCTCAAGGCAATGCGGTAGGAGTGGTCCTCGTATCTCTGGAAGGGGTAAGTATTCCGCACGCTTGCCAACTCTCCTTCTCAGTGACCAACAATGTCGCTGAATATGAGGCTCTCCTAGCTGGCTTAAAATTGGCGCTGGTTCTTAAAATCTTGGAATTGAGGATAATTGGAGACTCTCAACTAATCCTCCGCCAAACCGTGGGCAAGTATCAAACCCGGGATTCAAAATTGAAGCCATATCAGGAGTTAGTAAAGTCGCTTACCAGGCATTTCAGAAGGATTACCTATGTACATGTGCCTAGGTCTCAGAATATCCTAGCAGATGCCCTGGCCTCCTTATCTTCGGCACTAGAGATTCCTGTCACCAAAAGTTCAACCACCATCACTCTGCACAAGCAAGACTCGCCTTCCTTCCGGGACCCCTGGTTCCAACAATTCCTCTGCTCATCTGATCATGTCTCTGCTATCACGGACGAACTCACCCCCAATTGGGATGATGGGAATCTGTGGTATTTTGATATCATGAATTACCTCCGCGATGGGTCATTCCCATCTTATGCCACATCTTCTGACTGTAAGGCTATCCGCCGTGCATCTCAACGATACCTTATCTTAGGCGGTCGCCTTTTCAGAAGATCCTTCAGTGGAGTGCTCCTTCGGTGTCTAGATGATACTGAAATCCATCATGTCATAGAAGCAGCTCATGCCAGTGATTGTGGCGGTCATATCTATGGTCGTGCCTTAGCTCAGAAGCTCCTCATGTCCTATTATTGGCTTTCAACGGAGGCTGATTGTTCCATATTTGTTCAGAGGTGCTTGAAATGCCAGTTACATGCTAACAAGGTTCATGCACCTTCGTCATCTCTCACATCCGTCATTTCCCCTTGGCCCTTCGCCATGTGGGCATTCGACGTTATAAGACCTTTGGAGGATCGATCAGGCGAAATAAAAAGGAAATCATTTATCTTAACTGCCACTGAATATTTCACTAAATGGGCTGAAGCGGAAGCATTTACGGAAATCAAAGCATCCACGGTGGTGAAGTTCATCAAGCGCAACATTCTCGCCAGGTTCAGGACACCGCGCGATCTCATCACCGACAATGGACCACAATTCATCTCCCAAGAGCTCTAGGACATGTGCAGTAAGTATGGCATTAATTTGCACCATTCCACGCCTTACTACCCACAAGGAAACGGTCAGGCCGAAGCCACCAATAAGACTCTCATTCGAATCATCAAAAGAACTTGCAGATCTCACAATTATTCAGACTGGCCGGATCGCCTAGCAGAAGCTCTTTGGGCATATCGCACTTCTGTCCGGACCCCCACCGGACAAACTCCTTATTCACTAACATTCGGAACAGATGCGGTACTTCCATATGAGATTCTCCTTCCTTCTCTAAGAGTGCAGTTGGACAATGGAATTAGCGACGCCGAACGTCGTAAGGCCATGTTAACCCAACTGGAACTATTAGACGAAAAAGGATGATGGCGGCAGACCATGCTCAAGTTTACAAAAATAGGATCGCAAGATTCTACGCAAAAAAGGTTCTCGAAAGAAAGTTTAAAATTGGGGAAATGGTACTCAAGAGAAAAATGGTCAAAATTCCTGGTCTCAGGAGCAAATTGCAAGAAAATTGGGAAGGTCCATTTGTAATCAAGGAGGCATACTCAGGTAATGCAAACCGCTTAATCAATGAAAAAGGAGAGGAGTTACCCCACCCATGGAATGGGGTGTATCTGAAGAAGTTTTATCCATGAAAACACACAAAACACTCAAAAAATTTCAAAAAATCCAAAAAATGAAATATCCCAAAAAAAGCACAAAAATATTTGTAAATATGTGCATACCTCAATGAAAATGACAAAAAAATCAGAAAAGACACAAAATCCAATTGTCTGGTGACTGCCACGCATGCCCCTGTCTAGGTCTAGTTGCACGTAGATTGGGTTAACATTAAGGTTTGGCTAAGACTTTGGTCCACTAGAACCTTGGACGTGTCTACTTTACTTTCATACAGATCCCTATGATCATCTTGAGATGCACACACCTACACGTTTTTTTTCAAAAGAGAACCTTCTTAAAATGAGTTCCAAGTCTTTAGTGTACTGTCAAAATGCAACCTTTGCTCTTCGTCTCTCGACCAATCAGGACAGTTGACGCCCTTAAACGGTCGAGCTCAGCAAATTGCGGTTCCTCCACAACCCGATAGATGTAACCCCTCAAAAGGGCCCAAAAATGAATTGTAAAGGACCAGAGCACATGAAGAGGGCAATGTCCCCATAGGCGGAATATCAAATAACCCCGAAAAATGTCAAGAGTGGAAAAGAAATACAAAAAAGAAAAGGGGTTCAAGCAATCATACAAAAAAGTCTGGTCGTGACCGTGCCTGGCCATGAAATCTACCAAAGGCCTGAAAAGTCAAAATAGGGATATCTAGGAGGTCAAAAGGGGTCCGTTTTGCCACAGCTCGCCCTTTTAACGGTTTTGTTGATCCTCTTGTGAGGTTTGTCTCCAAAATTTCTTCAGTTTTTTCCCCCTCAAGGTTTTAGCACGAGATAGATATCTAAAGACCGAACAACATTTTAAAAATGGTTCGTTTTTTTTAAAAAAAATCGTCACATGCTCACATGATCACAGGAGTCCAAAATGGGTGAAGAGTAATGTCAATGTTTCTGGTGAACTAATTTCTTAACCATAATCTCAATGTGTACTCTCGAAGACTTCGAGCTTAGGTCAATGCATGGGCGTCACCAATTGGTGCGACGGCGTCTGCTTCCGGGTCAGCGTCGCGCGGTTGACCGTTAGGGTTCCAAGGTGTTCCATCATATACCTTCTAGATTGTGAGGAAAGAGACCCGGGTCGGGCAAATCATTTACCTCGAAAACTTTTTGGGCAAACTTGGTGGTCGGAAGCAACTGGGAGCCTAAGCATGGCATGACGGTATTGTCATTAGTATGAGTCTTAACCGGTCAAGGTTAGTTTGAGGAGTCTAGAGGCCCAAATCAATCTAGATGTGTGCTTAGGATACCTGGGAAGTTGAGTGTGCATTTCCCTTTCATCATTCAACCAGGCTAAGTTTGGGCAGTCACCAGGTAGGTGGAATCAAAAACATGTTTTCATTCATCACACACCTCATTTGTTAATATCCACCAGCATTTGCATATTTACTTGTCGCATTAGTTTCAATATTCTTCCTTTTGTCCGGTTAGTAGGACACGGCCCCTTGACCCTATGCGAAGGCTAGGGAAAAGGTAGTTGCTCTTTTTTGGGCAAGGGGCCGAAAATAGATACTACTAACTGTTTCCCCTGATGTTGTGCATGCACGAAATAACAGGTATGGACAGAAAGCAGAACAAGAAGTGCCCAGATGTAAATAGTGAAATATGCAAGCATAAGATAATAATCATACATCACGACACAGGGGCATACCCCTGCATCAGCTCCCAATCCGTCTCCCTCTCAATCTCTCTTCCTTCCTTCCGCGTCATCGTCTCTCCTATCTCGAGAAGGGTGCCTCATCTGACTCTCAGCGTCATCCTCCCGAGCACGGCGATGACCTGAGGCCGGTCGCATAGACCCCGATGAGATAGCGGGTCGCAATTCTCTCCACGGATCCTCAGCAAGAAGGGAGTCAAGGTCTCTAAAGACAGAGCTCCCAGCAGGAGCCTGGCCAGCCGACGGGGCAGGAATGGGGGGACGAGCTCCTGGACTCTGCGTGCTGGATCTCATAACTCGTTCTCGCCCCTTCTTCATCACTCGGTCCCACAGGGTTCGGTACTTGAAATCAAGCTCCCGCACCTGTGTCTGTGACCTCGTCAGCTCCTCCCGTAAGCCGGCTATCTTACCCTCCCAGTACACGTCCGGGTGGGATCCTTCTCTCGCCCTGGCCCGAGCTGTCCGCTCCTCTAAGACCTGATCTCTCAACTGTTGATTGAGGCTCTCCAATTCTTGCGCCCTGGCTAAGGCAGTCTCCACCTCCTGACGCTGCAAAGGAACTCAGGGTTAAGCAAGCTCAATCAGAATAACACAGGAGCAGAACAAGTCTCACCTGCTGTGCCAAATCCGCCTCCCGGGCATCCGCACGACGGAGAGCATCCTGCAACCTTACCTCCCAATCGGCAGGGGCAGCTCGCCCCTGGGATGATGAGCCCGCACCAGGATCTCCTCGCAGCCCGTGATGGGCTAGCGTCTCTCTCTGCATCACAAGGGTTTTTCACAAAAATAAGATGGACAATCTCACACCCAAATTCAGAAATCAGACTTCTCACCAATTCTCCAATCTGGTGAAGCAGGTCACTCGTCTGCAGAACCAGAATCTCATTCTGATTCTTTAGGATCTGCACGGCTTTAGTTTCAGGCATCTGTTGCAGGAATACCATTAAGGTTAGTCAATGAGAAAAGATTGAGTGAAATAGAATGAAGGGTTAGAGAGACGCACCCGCCGCGCATCCAGAAACATGCGATCTGAGTACCGCCGGGCATAATCCCCCAACTATCTGAAACTGTTTCGCAGGAATTTATCCTCCTACAGGGCATCCCCGGTGCGGTGCCACACTTCGATCTCAGCTCGCCTCACCACTCGCCAATCCTGACCAATAGCAGAAGATCGGCGACGACCGCGGTTCATATCAGGATAGGTTGGATAGGCGAGTAAAGGTTGATGCCATCCCCACGTGCGGTAGGCCATCCGAACAAAGAGGCCATCACAAATGTTCACGCACAGCAAGGGCACCTCCCGTCGGAACTGAGAGAGGCTCTAAGACACCCATGGATGATCGGCCAGGTCCTCCTCTGCATATGGTATCCACACCACCTGAATGAAACAAAGGGTCCGACCTAATCATTTGTTAAGATGCACATATATCTCAAATCACCCACCATATGAGGAGGAAATGTGTCAAGCTGAGCGCTGATGTCCTCCACGCGGTACATCACGGGACGATAATCCCGGATCATTTCCCACTGCGCCATGAGAGGGGTCCATCCCTCACGATCCGCAGAAACTGTCCCTCGGCCGATGGGGAAGCGGGTATAACCCCAGATCTACAAAGGACAACACAGTCAATGCCAATCAACATAAGTGAGAAAGGACAGAGATCCACAACGGAGAGGGATTACCTAAAGAAAAGGCGTGAATCCACCCAAATTGCCAGATCCCTGGCGGTAGCTCACCAGATGGGAGAAAAGGTGACCCAACATCGCAGCTCCCCACGCCATCTTCTTCGCCACTTGAAGGTCCTCCAACAGCGGCAGATACTTTAGATTGACTTTGTCCGAGGCTGTAGCAAATAGCAGCCTCCCGAAGAAGAACAGAAGAAAGATCCGTAAGTTCTCATCGTCTGAGCGGCCATCCAAGTCCAAGAGCGCCTCCACTCTCTCGGCAAAAGCCTCCAGAGTCTCGCTCGGCATCCGCCGTACCCGGCTCAACTCCACAGACCGGGCGAAATGTCCGAGGGGTATGTGGGATAGCGCTCCTTAAACCCGATAATACCCCTTGCCCAGGAGTCTATCTGACAGCTGCCTGTAATCCCTGAGCTCGGGACCCACTACCGGATCACCAATGACCGGCAAACCTGTCAAGAAAGAGACGTGCTCCAATGTGGGCAGCATGTGTCCCCACGGCATGATGAAGGCTCTGCATCTGTCATCCCAGCACTCTCGCAGAGCCACTAAGAAGGGCGCGTCCCCCATGAACGGTCGGATCCGAAACAACGGCCCGAACCCAAACGTGTCCACCTAGAAAAGGAGCCGATCGGGCAGCGCATGGTACCAGGTCCAGACCAACTCCCAAGAAACTCGGCCCCGGACTCTCTGTGGATCTTGAAAATCCCAACAAGATTAAAAGTTAGGGGCATGATCACAAAAAAAGATTCTGAGTGGGTGAGGCAGCTGGCCCCCGTCCCGACGGACGGCAGGCCTGCTCGCCGCCCGTACGGGCAGACGGCGGGTCCGCCCACCGTCCGCCCGCACGGGCGGCGGGACCGCCCGCCGCCCGAGCGCAGGGGTGGCGGGGTCGCCCGCCGCGCGCGCGGACCGGCGGCGGCGCCGCCCGCCGTCCGCCCGTACAGACGGCTGGGATCCCCGCCGTCCGCCACTCCGATAAGGAGAACAAAAAACCAGGGACTCACCTTCTTCTTCTTCAGGGGCACCTCTCCGTTGCCACTGCCTTCTTCGTCACCTTCTCCTTCTTCTTCTTCCTCTCCATCAGCTTCATTTTCTTCCTCTTCATCATCCTCCTCCGCCGCCCTCTCTTCTTCTTCTTCTTCCTCTTCGGCGCGAAGCAGGTCTTCGCCACCGCCGCCGCCAACATCCACCTCGTCGCCGCCGCTGGAGCTCGCTCCATCGCCGCCGTCGCCACTGCCGATCCTCCTCCTCCTAAGGGAGCGGGGAAGCCAAACTCTCGCCATGGAAGGGTGGGGAAGAAAGTGGAATCAGAGAAGGAAGAGGAAGAAAGGGGTAAGGGTGGAGAACAAGAGGGCCCAGGGCTTCTTAAAGCCATCCGGCTCACCAGACGGCCAATCGTCTGGCCGTCCGCCAGCATGGACGGCTATGGATGTGGCCGTCCCACGCGGTGGACGGCCAGCAGTCTGGCCGTCCGCCAGCGTGGACGGCCACGAGTGTCACTGCCCCAGGCGGTGGACGGCCAGACGAGTGGACGGCCGGCCGTCTGGCCGTCCGTCAGCGTGGACGGCCACGGGTGTGGTCGTCCCATGCGGTGGACGGCCAGCTTCCTGGCCGTCCGCTAGCGTGGACGGCCACAAATGTGGCCGTCCCACACGGTGGACGGCCACCCATCTGGCCGTCCACCAGCGTGGACGGCCACACACGTGGCAGTCCGATGCATCCGCCAATGTGGATGGCCATTCGCGTACATCAAACCTTTGGAGGGGAATTTCCAGGAAAGTAAAATTTGTATTATTCACTGAAATTTCAATGGATACATTATTCCAGTGCTCTACGGCCCATGAAAAAGGCACATACAGCAGGTCGTACATTGGTTAAATAGTTCACATATCTCTTGACTTCCTCTGGAGCCTCTGCTACATCAAGGCGGGCTTTTGTGAGTCTAGAGTGACGACGCCATGCACGTCGGAATCGCTCTATTGCTTGCGCTTCTCTCGCGTACCCTGTATGTCTCGGCACGATCAGTGTATCATGCAAAGCAGGGAATGGCACATGTCTGGGAACTCCGATCTGGAGATGGCAACGATGTCCTTGGTACACGGCTAATTCGTCAGGACCGATTAGCCACAACTCACGCTCACGAGAAGCCCTTGTGGTGAACTCCATATCTCGAAGGATCATCGGAACAAAGATAAATTTTTCCACGGACAAAAAGTTCAAGTAATCACACCAGTCATCCCTTGTCTTGAGATGAGCCGTGAGACACCTGATTTGATCTTCAGGACTAAAAAGCGAGCGTGCAGGATACCATGCGCTGTGCTGAAATATCCTGGAGGTGGAAGTTACTTCTCATCAAAGTCAAAAGTTAAATGCATCTCCATCCACAATTGTAAGGTGAATAAGCTTCCCCTCGCAGATCGCCCCATGCTCATGTGGCTAAGCCCTCTATACAGATGTGACAAAATCACCGGGGCGAGAGAATGACCTCTCCACAACAAGCTTAGCACGCTCACATACTCCCTCTCTAGCACAGAGCCCGAAGTTGGAAACCATAAGACTCCCCCAAGAACTAGGCATAAGCCTCGCATCAGCCTCTCAGGTTTGACCGTCTTGCGCTTAATCTCTCGGACCAACCAGTACGCAAGGCGATCGACGAGGATTCCTCGACTGTCAGTCATGCGGCATACCTCCCGCTTGTCCTGCACTATATCAGCAAAGATTTCCTCCCATGCAGGCAAAGCAGAAGGATCGCCGATGGCTAGGCCCTCCCAGCCATAGAAGGTTTCTACCTCCTCCACCAAAACTGTCGCCTCGAACTCTCGGAACACGAACGTATGCGTCTCCGGATGCCACAGTTCAAGCAGTGCACCCAGCCCCTGTTGGGTTTTCTCGATTTCTCCGGATCGCTCACGCAGCGGAAAACAAAATATTTACAGCGATCCGTTCCCGTTTCGAAATCTTAAATACAAGATAATCGGATTATCTTTTCTCACCGTATGCGGATTCGAATCCGCAGCCGATTGGTTCCGTCGGTGTGACACCGCAAGCCGCGCAAGCGCCCGGCCTCTAGCGAAGTCCACGCGATCCTCCCCGCGACGGATATCCTCGAGTTCGTCGTTCTTCGCAGCCCACGAAGCCTCCGCCGGTCGCCGCAATAATCGCCGCAGCGGGCGGACGATTTTCCGTCGAACGGGATTCGAAGAAGCGGCGGAGCAGATCTGGATCTGCCTGGACGTCAGAGAAGGACAGAAACTGATGAGAGGCGGCTAGGGTTAGCAGCAGCTTGGCCTGCTCAGCCTGTTCGCTATGTTTTATACTAACCGCGCGGTTTTTCACAAAAACCCCCGGTTTATATAAAACCCACTTATTTATCCATCGCCTTGAGAATCATTTGCGTGTGACCCTCTAGGCCCAAGTACCAGTCCAGTTAATGGCCCAATAAGCCCAGTGACTCCTCACTGGCTTTATTAATTAATTAATAACCCTTTATTAATCAATTAATCAATCGAATTGATGTCGCACATAGAATTCGACCGGGCCTCCAATCACGTTGGGTGCCAAGCAACACCGCGTGAACCCGGAAGGTATTTGGGGTTAAGTAACCTACTCTTGGAACCTTTCCGCCGACAGTTACCGCGTGGATATAATCCTTCATTCGTACAATGCTCTCGAGTCAACTCAGGGTATGGCGAGCTGTCAAACCCTAACCGGTCGACTCACTTGGATTGGATGCCGCTGATGAATATCGGAAAACTCCTTTCCCGATATTATCGTCCGCCCTGGCCAGGGACTTCCACGCATCCTTCCTAGAGCATTCTCTGTCTAAGTACCGAGAGCGAATGATTCCTTATTGACACACAATTCCCTTCGACGGTATTCCGCTGTACCCAATCCTTGGCGTATTAGAATCCCATGGCTAGAGATTCGTAAACCAAGGTCAAAGCACAGAAGTCCACCGCCAAGGTGTCCTTGGTGTCTCAGGTCCGATGACCATCTACGCAACTGCGATAATAGAATCAAGCTGGTTGACAGTGAGGTACAATACCATCCAGCGATTTAGTCGGATCAGTTCAGTGAACTCATTCTCCAATGAGCACCTACAGATTCGCCTTAGTGTCTCCACACAAGTGACTTATGAGATCAGTCACCCTCATCATATGAGTAGGAGTAATCTGTACTAGTCTAACCGGATATCCGATGTCCTTCTCGGATATCCTCCGACTAGGAACGATTAAGAATATGTGTGTTTAAGTGATCAGTCTCATTAGTATGATCTCATCATAATCTGATCACCATAGCACATATTCACGGACTTCATTATGAAATGATAATTAACGCGATTTACACATAATGAATATTATGCCATTATATTAATAAATGAACGAGATTTACATAGTCAGATTGGCTTGTAGGCCACCAAAACTAACAATCTCCCACTTGGACTAAAGCCAATCACCTTTATACAATAAGCCCATAGACTCTAGGTGACGCTCAAACACAATTTGAGCCAACGGCTTTGTCAGTGGATCTGCTACATGGTCGACGGGTGGAACTCTTTCCACTACTAAATCTCCTCTAGATAATATGAAAGCGCCTCAGAACATCTTTCGATTTTTGATGAGACCACGGCTCTTTCACTTGTGTAATAGTCCCATTGTTGTCGCACAACAGCGGAACATGATCAAAGATACCGGGAACTATGTCAAGGTCGGTGATGAACATCTTCAACCACACTATTTCCTTGAAAGCTTCAGCTGCAGCGATGTGCTCAGCTTCAGTCGTCGAATCTACAGTGGTTACTTGCTTGGAACTCTTCCAGCACACTGCTCCTCCGTTCAAAGTAAACACGAATCCAGATGTTGACTTGCTATCATCTGGATCCGACTGGAAACTCGAGTCAGTAAAACCTCGCAGTTTCAAGTCACCTCCTCCATAGACAAGAAACATGTAAGGACTGAGGTTTTCGGATTCGGTTTTCGGGGTCGGACCCTGTAGTCCTGGCCCTAGTGGGGTCTGGAACTCTGTGTTGTCGGGGTCTGGAACCCTGTAGTCCTGCTCTATCCACGTGAAGAGGATAGAGCAGTGCTTGTCAGCCTGACTGTGAGACCGGCTGTGTACCATGCTGTGATTGAGGCTCAGAGGGCAGATGCTGAGTTACCGCAGATTCTCCAGAGGCCTGAGGTCGAGTTGTGGGATGATGGTACCGTCAGATTTAGAGGCAGACTCTATGTCCCGACTGAGGAAGACGTGCGCAGATGTGTTCTTGATGAGGCGCACCGTTCAAGGTATGCTGTGCATCCCGGGACAACAAAGATTTATCATTCCCAGAGTATCCGGTTCGTATTGAGGATCGCAGAGATCAGGTCTTACGGAACAAGATTGTACCTTTGGTCAAGGTGATTTGGCAGTATCGCTCCGGAGGTGAGGCAACCTAGGAGCGAGAGGATGAGATGCGGGAGCAATTTCCTTACCTTTTTTCGTAAGTCTCCCTGTGAACTTGTATCTCTATTGTGAACTTGTTATTTCTAGCAATCAATTTCGAGGACGAAATTCTTTTAAGGGGGGGAGAATGTAAGGACTGAGGTTTTCGGATTCGGTTTTCGGGGTCGGACCCTGTAGTCCTGGCCCTAGTGGGGTCTGGAACTCTGTGTTGTTTCGCGTCGAGCGGGCTCGACGCGGTTTAAACGGCGTCCACCATGGCAGACGCGTTTCAGGTTCTGCCACGTGGGTGCCACGTGGACTGACTTTGGGCCGCGAGCGTACGGCCCTGTCAGGTCGTCTGAACGGCGTCCGTGTGGGTCGACGCCTTTCAGACTGCGACTCTGGGTGTGTCAGAGTACGGCCCTGAAAAATTGTCTGAATGGCGTCTGTGAAGGTCGACGCGTTTCAGAATCTTGTCAGTGCAGCCGTCTTGTTACCTGATAGGCGTCCGTGCATGTCGACGCGTTTTAGCCAGCCTCTGGTTAACCCCGCGAGCCCTCCTTCTTTCCCTCATTTTCTCCTTCTCCCTTTCTCTCTTTCCCTCCGGCGAACTCGGCGGCGATCCTCCTCCTCCCTCTTTTCCTCACACCATTTCGCCTATCCCTCCACTCCATCCTCTACCTGGCTCCTACCCCTACCACCTCCACTTCCACTGCGGCGTTCTACTCTCCGGACGGCGGCCGACGTCACGGTGGGGCTAGGACGACCTCGGCGGTACCGGCGGCAGCGTGGGGCGAGACAGGCGGACGGCTTGAAGCTTGGAGGCGTTCGAGTGTCCGGTAGGGTGACGTTCCCCATCGCACTGTGTTTAAGATCACGTTTTCCTCAATATGCATGTGGTAGATCTTCGGTTTTGGGGGTTAGAATGAGCATGTTTAGGAATTCTATGGGGGTGTTTGCCTATGAATTGTCTTGCTCTTCGTTTCCCTCCAGTTTGAATGATTTTCGGGGTTATTTGGAAGTGGGAAGGGAGCCCTCGGGTTTAGGGCGTTCCTGGTTCCTGGGCTTAAAAGACGTCGTGCATGGACGACGCCTTTTTGAAGGGCGTCGGGCCATCACGATGCCTTTTAGACAGGATTTGACTGACAGACAGTCTGCCCGGTTGGAATTTCTGTGGCTGAATGACGTCATGGGTAAACGACGCGTTTTTGAACGGCGTCGGGCATCCATGACGCGTTTTAACCACAGAAATACCCTGGTTAAGGCCTTGGGAATTCCGGATTTTCGTGTTTAAAGACGTCTGGGGATGTCGACGCCTTTTGAAAGGCGACCATGAGGGTCGACGCCTTTTAAGGCCAGATTCTGAAGACTGATTTATGTGAACCTGTACATGGAGCTTGAATGGCGTCGACCTCGGTCGACGCGATTCAAGACAGAATCTCACTAATGCATGCCAGTAAAACGTGTACACATTGCTAGACAGATAGTTTGCACATGTTTTAGTGCACCCGATAGAGACGGATTCTTCACGATCGGATGGTTCTATGTGTGTTGAGCGATCGCGGGATTTTCACGTGGCCGGATCGCACTGTGTTGGGTTTTCAGTTACTGTGGACCTTGAGTGACATTGTAGCGCTTTATCACCCTGTGCTGGTGGGGGCGTGAGCACAGCGCCGGTGGGGGCGTGGGCGGGGTGACGCCTAGTGAGAGAGGGTCACCTGGTGAACCCCGGGGTCAGCTAGTACCGGTGTGGGAGTGGTACATTCGGAGAGTCACTCATGCTGAGGGAAGGGGTAGTCACCTGAGCCGGTTGGGCCGGAGTAGCGAGCGTGCTATCCGAGGGGCTACTCCTTGGTCTCAGCGGGTCGAGGTTTTTCCCACCGTTGTTTGTACGGTCGGCGAGTTCTATCGAGACGGCAGTTGTGGGTTTTCTAACGGTTGGCTTAGAATATGCATGATTATTATATTTCGACCGCATGTGTTCTCACGTAGAGAATTAGATATCGTACCTGCCACTACACTTGTTGCTTTTCTGTTAGCTGTACTTTACACTTGTGGGTGTGTGTGTGGGCAGTGGGGATCGAAGGATCCCTACTGAGTCTTGTCTTGAGACTCACCCCTGCGGTTTTCAGGTGAGGACTCCCAGCAGACTTAGAGCGGCGCGTGCGGCCGGGTGTAGTGTGTCTTCAGCGGTTGTTCCGGGGTATGCCCCGATGTAGTTGTTAATTATCTTTGGCCTGTATGTTTAATTATTTCCTTCTGTTGGAGAATGTAATTATTTGCTGTATCGAGTCGCATTGTAATAATTTTAATTCCTGCACTTTTATTTCAATTCAATGCGATGTGAATGTTTAGCTTAGTTTATTATTTATTTCCCAGACTTACTAGATCCTGGTTTGGTCCCAAAATTAATGATTCGGTACCCATTTAGTAATCGGATCCCCGATTATAGGGTGGCGGGTCGTTACAGTTGGTATCAGAGCATACGGTCTGGCAAATAAATAAATAACTAGGTTAAATGTTGGAAATTCGGCAAATAAATACATTATCCCGTACAGGCACGGCGGTAGCATAGGTTTTAGGACTCTAATTAGAACTTTTGATTTTGTAATTGTAGGCGAGTAGATGGCTCCCAGGAAGAGGATGCCAGTTATTCGAGAGCGGGGAGATGTCCCCAGTGGGTCCGAGGCAGGGAGGCCGAGTGTTGAGCAGTTTATGGAGGCCATGATGGATACTATGGCTCGATATCAGACTCGAGATCCTAGCGAGGGTTCTAGCACTCGGGGAGGGACCACAGCTACACTAGAGAGGTTCTTGAAGCTGAGGCCACCTCACTTCACCGGTCGTCCCGACCCTGACGAGGCCATTCATTGGCTTAGAGAGATTGAAAAGACTTTTGATACTATGGACTGTGCAGCAGTAGAGAGGACCCCGCTGGCCACCTTCATGCTGAAGGATAGCGCCTATGACTGGTGGACCGCACTGAAGAGTTTATCTTATGGGGACAGGAGTCTTAAGGAAATTCCTTGGGAGAGCTTTGTCAAGGAGTTCAATGCACAATATTTTCCTAGACATGTCCAGCGAGCCAAGGAGAGGGAGTTTATGGACCTGACGCAGGGGAGTATGACGGTACTTGAGTACGAGGCGAAGTTTGTTTCGCTGGGACGGTTCGTGCCTTTTATATCTGCGGACGAGGTGCGTCGCACGGAGAGGTTTGTGGATGGGCTTAGGCTCAGTTTGAGGAACTTCGTGGCGTCCCATTGTTGTACAGACTTGGCGTCAGCAGTTAGGCGTGCAGCAGCTGTAGAAGCTCAGCAGATCCAGTCGGCCCGGGAGAGGGGGCAGACTGTTCAGGGGCCAGCGCGAGGCAGGGGTAAGGCAGCGGCACCGGCTCCTTCTGACGGATCGGGATCGTCTTCTCTCGGGTCCCGATTCAGGAGATTCTTCAGGGGTGGTGGCAGCAGTAGTGGCAGCAGCGGCAGCAGCAGGCCCAGGCAGGGTCAGCAGAGTCAGTCTGCATCCAGTGCACAGCAGGAGCCAGCTCAGAGGCTTCCGGCTGTTTGTCAGCAATGTGGTGGTGCTCATGGCGGGACTCAGTGTCCCACTCTTCCCAGGAGGTGTTTTTCTTGTGGCCAACAGGGCCACCTGGCAAGGCAGTGCCCGCAGGGGCATAGTCAGGGGCAGGGTCATGGCGATCAGAAGAAGCCGAGGACTCAGGGGAGAGTTCTAGCTATCACCAGGAGGGAGGCTCGCGCGTCCAACTTGGTGGAAGGTACACTCTCTGTCCTTGGGAACTCTGCGCATGTGTTGATCGATTCTGGTGCTTCGCATTCTTTTATTTCCGAGCAGTTCCTAGACATTCTTTCTGCACCCGTTGATGAGTTGTCTGATGGTTTGATGGTTGAGGTTCCTTCTGGAGACTTCATGATATCTTATAATTGTTTGAGGAATGTTCCCTTGACCATTGAGGGTCATGTGCTACCTGCCCAGTTGGTTGTACTTGCTATCCGTGATTTTGATATCATCCTGGGCATGGATTGGTTGGAAGCCTTTTATGCGGAGGTGGACTGCCACAGGAAGAGGGTGCGCTTCTCTATTCCGGACATCCCGACCTTCTTCTTCCAAGGTATTAGGCTTTCTTCTCGAGGTATTCTCATTTCTGCCTTTAAGGCACGGAGGTTGCTTGCTGGTGGCTGCGAGGCTTTCTTAGCCTCTGTCGTTGTTTCTGATGTCTGTGCTAGTCCCAGTCCCTGGGAGGTGCCTGTTGTTTGTGAGTTCGTAGATGTATTTCCTGAGGAGCTGCCTGGCCTTCCTCCTCAGCGAGAGGTCGAGTTTACCATCGAGCTTGCACCAGGTACGGCGCCCTTGTCTAAGGCCCCGTATCGGATGGCGCCAGCCGAACTCGCTGAGTTGAAGGCGCAGTTGCAAGAGTTGTTGGATAAGGGTTTCATTCGTCCCAGTACGTCTCCTTGGGGTGCTCCAGTTCTGTTTGTCAGGAAGAAGGATGGTTCCTTGAGACTGTGCATTGATTATAGACAGCTGAACCAGGTGACAATAAAGAATAAGTACCCGCTTCCTAGGATCGATGACTTGATGGATCAGTTGCAGACAGCGAGGGTGTTTTCCAAGATCGATCTGAGGTCTGGGTATTATCAGATGAGAATCAGGGATGTGGATGTTAGTAAGACAGCTTTCAGGACTCGGTATGGGCATTATGAGTTTTTGGTTATGCCCTTCGGCTTAACCAATGCTCCGGCGGCCTTTATGGACCTGATGAACCGAGTCTTCAGGACCTATCTGGACCAATTTGTGGTTGTGTTTGTTGACGACATTCTGATCTATTCTTCTTCTGAAGAAGAGCACGCTGCTCATCTTCGGGCAGTGTTGCAGGTTCTGAGAGAGCACCAACTTTACGCCAAGTTCAGCAAATGTGAATTTTGGCTAAACGAGGTGCACTTCCTTGGGCACGTTATTTCTGGTGAAGGCATCGCTGTGGATCCAGCTAAGATAGAGGCAGTGATGGACTGGAGCAGGCCGACTTCAGTGACTGAGATTAGGAGCTTCCTGGGGCTTGCCGGATATTACAGGCGGTTTGTTCAGGGATTTTCTTCGATAGCGGCCCCCTTGTCGAGGTTGACTCGAAAGGGAGTTCGTTTTGTGTGGACGGAGGATTGTGAGCAGAGTTTTATTGAGCTAAAAACTCGTCTCACGTCAGCCCCAGTACTGGTGCTTCCATCTGGGTCAGGTGGATTTGTGGTTTACTCAGATGCGTCCCGTCGAGGTTTGGGAGCAGTCCTTATGCAGTATGGCAGGGTAGTTGCTTATGCTTCTCGGCAGCTGAAGAGGCATGAAGAGAACTATCCTACTCATGATTTGGAGCTTGCATCTGTGGTGTTTGCACTGAAGATCTGGAGGCATTACTTATATGGAGAAAAATTTCAAGTTTTTACAGATCACAAGAGCTTAAAATATGTGTTCACTCAGAGAGACCTGAATCTGAGGCAGCGGAGGTGGATGGAGTTTATTAAGGATTATGACTTTGACCTTTCTTATCATCCGGGCAAGGCGAATGTAGTGGCAGACGCTTTGAGTCGGAAGACGGTCATGTCATACCTCATGATTCGGGAGTGGAAATTATTTGAGCAGGTGGTGGAATCCTCCTTTAGAGTTCCACGTGAAGAGGATAGAGCAGTGCTTGTCAGCCTGACTGTGAGACCGGCTGTGTACCATGCTGTGATTGAGGCTCAGAGGGCAGATGCTGAGTTACCGCAGATTCTCCAGAGGCCTGAGGTCGAGTTGTGGGATGATGGTACCGTCAGATTTAGAGGCAGACTCTATGTCCCGACTGAGGAAGACGTGCGCAGATGTGTTCTTGATGAGGCGCACCGTTCAAGGTATGCTGTGCATCCCGGGACAACAAAGATTTATCATTCCCAGAGTATCCGGTTCGTATTGAGGATCGCAGAGATCAGGTCTTACGGAACAAGATTGTACCTTTGGTCAAGGTGATTTGGCAGTATCGCTCCGGAGGTGAGGCAACCTGGGAGCGAGAGGATGAGATGCGGGAGCAATTTCCTTACCTTTTTTCGTAAGTCTCCCTGTGAACTTGTATCTCTATTGTGAACTTGTTATTTCTAGCAATCAATTTCGAGGACGAAATTCTTTTAAGGGGGGGAGAATGTAAGGACTGAGGTTTTCGGATTCGGTTTTCGGGGTCGGACCCTGTAGTCCTGGCCCTAGTGGGGTCTGGAACTCTGTGTTGTTTCGCGTCGAGCGGGCTCGACGCGGTTTAAACGGCGTCCACCATGGCAGACGCGTTTCAGGTTCTGCCACGTGGGTGCCACGTGGACTGACTTTGGGCCGCGAGCGTACGGCCCTGTCAGGTCGTCTGAACGGCGTCCGTGTGGGTCGACGCCTTTCAGACTGCGACTCTGGGTGTGTCAGAGTACGGCCCTGAAAAATTGTCTGAATGGCGTCTGTGAAGGTCGACGCGTTTCAGAATCTTGTCAGTGCAGCCGTCTTGTTACCTGATAGGCGTCCGTGCATGTCGACGCGTTTTAGCCAGCCTCTGGTTAACCCCGCGAGCCCTCCTTCTTTCCCTCATTTTCTCCTTCTCCCTTTCTCTCTTTCCCTCCGGCGAACTCGGCGGCGATCCTCCTCCTCCCTCTTTTCCTCACACCATTTCGCCTATCCCTCCACTCCATCCTCTACCTGGCTCCTACCCCTACCACCTCCACTTCCACTGCGGCGTTCTACTCTCCGGACGGCGGCCGACGTCACGGTGGGGCTAGGACGACCTCGGCGGTACCGGCGGCAGCGTGGGGCGAGACAGGCGGACGGCTTGAAGCTTGGAGGCGTTCGAGTGTCCGGTAGGGTGACGTTCCCCATCGCACTGTGTTTAAGATCACGTTTTCCTCAATATGCATGTGGTAGATCTTCGGTTTTGGGGGTTAGAATGAGCATGTTTAGGAATTCTATGGGGGTGTTTGCCTATGAATTGTCTTGCTCTTCGTTTCCCTCCAGTTTGAATGATTTTCGGGGTTATTTGGAAGTGGGAAGGGAGCCCTCGGGTTTAGGGCGTTCCTGGTTCCTGGGCTTAAAAGACGTCGTGCATGGACGACGCCTTTTTGAAGGGCGTCGGGCCATCACGACGCCTTTTAGACAGGATTTGACTGACAGACAGTCTGCCCGGTTGGAATTTCTGTGGCTGAAAGACGTCATGGGTAAACGACGCGTTTTTGAACGGCGTCGGGCATCCATGACGCGTTTTAACCACAGAAATACCCTGGTTAAGGCCTTGGGAATTCCGGATTTTCGTGTTTAAAGACGTCTGGGGATGTCGACGCCTTTTGAAAGGCGACCATGAGGGTCGACGCCTTTTAAGGCCAGATTCTGAAGACTGATTTATGTGAACATGTACATGGAGCTTGAATGGCGTCGACCTCGGTCGACGCGATTCAAGACAGAATCTCACTAATGCATGCCAGTAAAACGTGTACACATTGCTAGACAGATAGTTTGCACATGTTTTAGTGCACCCGATAGAGACGGATTCTTCACGATCGGATGGTTCTATGTGTGTTGAGCGATCGCGGGATTTTCACGTGGCCGGATCGCACTGTGTTGGGTTTTCAGTTACTGTGGACCTTGAGTGACATTGTAGCGCTTTATCACCCTGTGCTGGTGGGGGCGTGAGCACAGCGCCGGTGGGGGCGTGGGCGGGGTGACGCCTAGTGAGAGAGGGTCACCTGGTGAACCCCGGGGTCAGCTAGTACCGGTGTGGGAGTGGTACATTCGGAGAGTCACTCATGCTGAGGGAAGGGGTAGTCACCTGAGCCGGTTGGGCCGGAGTAGCGAGCGTGCTATCCGAGGGGCTACTCCTTGGTCTCAGCGGGTCGAGGTTTTTCCCACCGTTGTTTGTACGGTCGGCGAGTTCTATCGAGACGACAGTTGTGGGTTTTCTAACGGTTGGCTTAGAATATGCATGATTATTATATTTCGACCGCATGTGTTCTCACGTAGAGAATTAGATATCGTACCTGCCACTACACTTGTTGCTTTTCTGTTAGCTGTACTTTACACTTGTGGGTGTGTGTGTGGGCAGTGGGGATCGAAGGATCCCTACTGAGTCTTGTCTTGAGACTCACCCCTGCGGTTTTCAGGTGAGGACTCCCAGTAGACTTAGAGCGGCGCGTGCGGCCGGGTGTAGTGTGTCTTCAGCGGTTGTTCCGGGGTATGCCCCGATGTAGTTGTTAATTATCTTTGGCCTGTATGTTTAATTATTTCCTTCTGTTGGAGAATGTAATTATTTGCTGTATCGAGTCGCATTGTAATAATTTTAATTCCTGCACTTTTATTTCAATTCAATGCGATGTGAATGTTTAGCTTAGTTTATTATTTATTTCCCAGACTTACTAGATCCTGGTTTGGTCCCAAAATTAATGATTCGGTACCCATTTAGTAATCGGATCCCCGATTATAGGGTGGCGGGTCGTTACAAAACATATCCTTAGTTCTTCTCAAATACTTAAGGATATATTTTACTGCCTTCCAGTGCTCTTCGCCTGGATCAGCCTGAAATCTGCTCGTAACACTTAGAGCAAATGCAACATCAGGCCGTGTACATAGCATAGCATACATGATAGATCCTATGGCAGAGACATAAGGTATTCTATCCATGAATGCCCTCTCATCAGGAGTCTTAGGAGACTGCTCATTTGAGAGATTAATTCCATGTCTCATCGGTATGAGACCTCTCTTGGAATTTTCTATGCCAAACCTTTTGACTATGGTATCTATGTACAAGGATTGGGTCATTCCAAGCATCCTCTTTGATCTATCTCTATAGATCCGTATTCCCAATACGTAGGATGCTTCTCCCAAATCCTTCATGGAGAAGTTTTTCGACAGTCAGATCTTTACTGATGACATCATAGCTACATCATTCCCAATGAGTAGTATGTCATCTACGTAAAGAACTAGAAAAGTGACTGCACTCCCACTAGTCTTCTTGTATACACAAGGCTCATCTTCATTCTTAATGAAGTCATAAGACTTGACTGCCTCGTCAAATCTTATGTTCCAGCTCCGGGAAGCCTGCTTCAGTCCATAAATGGACCTCTGAAGCTTGCACACTTTATCTAGAGACTCTTTAGATGTGAAACCTTCTGGTTGTATCATATACACCTCCTCCTCAAGGTTACCATTGAGGAAGGCAGTCTTCACATCCATTAGCCATATTTCATAATCAAAATATGCAGCTATGGCGAGTAGAACTCTGATCGACTTTATCATGGCAACTGGTGAGAAAGTCTCGTCATAGTCAATTCCTTTGCCTTTGACGATATCCCTTCGCCACCAACCTTGCCTTATAAGTGTCGATCCGTCCATCAGCACCGATCTTTCTCTTAAAGATCCACTTGCAACCGATGTGTACAATACCCTTGGGCATGTCCTCCAAGTTCCAAACTTGGTTGGTGTACATGGACTGGATTTCTGAGTTCATGGCTTCTCGCCATTTCTTGGCTTCTGGGCCTTCTATGGCCTCCTGGTAGGTTTTAGGATCATCATCCTCATTATATGCTACCTTAGACTCACCTTCAGCAATGTGTCCCACATATCGTTCAGGTAGTCTAGGTACTCTACCAGATCTACGAGGCTCATCTGTGTGTACCTGAACAGATTCAGGAACTGATATCTCATCTGATGATAATGCAGCTGTTTGGGGATCTGGAACCTCTTCCAATACTATTTTACTCCCACTGTTCTCCTGGATAAGGTATTCCTCTTCCAAGAAGACAGCTTTCCTGGCGACAAACACCTTTTGTTCACCAAGATGGTAAAAATAGTATCCAAAGGTTTCCTTTGGATATCCCACAAACCTGCATTTATCAGTTTGTGATTCCAGCTTGTCTGGATCATGCCTCTTTACATGAGCAGGACAACCCCAGACTTTAACATGTTTAAATTCTGGTTTTCTGCCTTTCCATATCTCATATGGAGTAGAGGCCACAGACTTGCTGGATACTCTGTTCAGTAGGTATGCTGCTGACTCTAGAGCATACCCCCAGAGGGACACTGGTAATCCTGGAAAGCTCATCATGGATCGCACCATGTCCAACAAGGTGCGATTCCTCCTTTCTGATACACCATTCATCTGTGGTGTATAGGGAGGGGTCAGCTGAGAAAGGATACTATTATCCTTTAAGAATTGTGTGAAGTTAGTACTCAAGTATTCTCCTCCTCGATCTGATTGAAGAGCTTTAATACTCTTTTCTAACTGCTTCTCTACCTCATTCTTGAACTCCTTGAACTTCTCAAATGCTTCCAACTTGTACTTCATTAAGTACACATAGCCGAATCTTGAGAAGTCATCGGTGAACGTGATGAAGTAAGAAAAGCCACCTTTGGCTTGGGTGGACATAGGACCACATACATCCGAATGTATTAGTTCGAAAATGTCCTTGGTACGTTCTCCATGTCCACTAAATGGAGATTTTGCCATCTTTCCCATAAGGCAGGATTCGCATGTTGCAAACGATTCATAATCGAATGCTGTTAAGTAACCATGCTTGTGCAACTTTTGCAACCTGCTTTCGCCAATATGTCCAAGTCTACAATGCCACATGTAGGCCTGGTTCACACAATTCTTGCTCTTCTTAAGAGCTTTGTCAATCTGAAGATTGTAATGAGAAATATCTAATAGATATAGACCGTTGACTAAAGATGCTGAAGCTATTGATTTATTACCATAATAAATCGAACAACTTCTATTCTCAATTGTCAACCTATATCCTATCTTGTCCAAACAAGATATTGATATGATGTTCTTTATTATGCTAGGAACATAATAACAATCTTCTAATATTAAGGTGTCTCCCGATGGAAGCTTGAGGTTTGCTGTCCCAACAGCAATCGCCGCAACTTTTGCGCCGTTTCCTAGCCTCAATTCCACCTCACCTTGTCTCAGCTTGCGCTTACTTGTCAGCATCTGCACATCATGACAGATATGAGAAGCACATCCGGTATCCAATACTCAAGATGTGGAATCTCTAACTGATAAGTTGATATCTATCATATAGATATCTGAAGCTTCAGACAGCTTCACTCTTCCATGAGCTTTATCATGAAGGAACTCCTTGCAGTTTCTTTTCCAGTGACCATACTGCTTATAGTAGAAGCAGTCACCCTTCACTACTCTTTTACCTTTGTCTTTCGATCCTTTATCGTTAGCTGTCATCTCTGTTTCAGGAGCATCCAATGCCGATTCAGCAAGAGGATCAGCTCCATGGACAAAGTCAATGTGCTCAGATATGAAGACATTCTTCAAGTTTCTGAACCAATCCGAGTAGATCAGGTAAGTCAAAAGGGCATCAAGTATGCCACGGAGTGGGTTATTCGACGACATAATTTCCTACAGGAGATAAGTAAAATCTATTTAGCAGATGTTCAATTATTAAAATTTAAAACAAGACAAGGTCTTTTGTTCAAGTTTAACTCCCACTAATTTTCGACGGACTGTATAACCCTCAGTTATACAGAACGGGAGACGCCGACAATCTCCTAGTGGGGTTCAGAATCTCAATGACTTGCACTACAGCCTTGTGGATAGCACAACAAACTGTAATACAATCAGAGAGCACCCAACTAATGGGACTTGCAACTCCTTACAATATCTGATCATAGCTTCGATCCCCAGAGATTTAATGGCCTTGTGGATAGCACAACAAACCACTAATTCTGGTCTAAGCTAATCATCATTACGCGACGAGCATAGATTTGCATGCAGCCTTTGTGGATAGCACAAGAAAGCTACATGGTTCCTCTACCCCGATCTATAGGCATCTAATGCCATAGCCACAATTTCTCCTCCCAATTAAGCAGGCCTTGTGGATAGCACAACAAACTGTAGACACGCTAATTTTGACGTCATTTCGAGTAAATTTTATATCACACAATAATGCCTCAAAATGTTCTGATAATTAATCATTAATTAATTTTTATTAATCTTTTTGAGTGTCGGGTTTAACAGATGTGTTTAAGTTAATCAATTGAATTGATTTTAGTTCAATTTGAGTTAAAATATGAAGAATTCTAAAAGACGTCGACTCACGTGGACGCCATTTATAGTTTATTCCTGTTTTAACGATTAAATTTGAATTTTAATTAATTGATTTATTAACTAAAAGGCGTCTGGTAATGTCGACGCGTTTTAGGTTTCCTAGGCTATTTCTACTTCTCCTCCGGATGTTTATCCTTATCTTAATTAGTCTAAAAGACGTCTACACAGGTGGACGCTTTTTACCTAATAAAGATAAAGATAAGTTTTCCCGGATATTTATCCTTATCTTAATTAATCTGAAAGGCGTCAGCCAAGGTGGACGCGTTTTTGATAATTACAGATAAAGATGAATTAATCAGTAATTATCTGTCGGTTAAGATGGATAAATTCGGAGTTTTTAAATGTTAATCGCGAACGCAAGAAATGCCTATAAATACCCTGCATGTTGAAGAGTAAAAAAAAAGGAGAGAAGAGAATTGAATTGAGTTGAGCCATAGCGTTATAGCGAGTTGAAGATCGAAGCAACAACGTCGTAACGCCGGAGCGCTGCCATTTCCAGAAGTCGGCGTTCCTTTCAAGATCTTCATCCTTTCAAAGGTTTCAACCAACTGGGCATAAGTTTTTCATTACTGCATTCATTTCATTAGTTTTAGTTTCATTTTTCATTCACTTCATGCAAACACACACCACAGCATAATCTTTCAAAAACCTACTTGATCTAAGGGGTTTCAAAGCCATTAAAAAAAAGTGAGTTTGCTGTTTTAAATATGCTTAAAATCATGATTAGTTCAGATACTACTTCTATTTAAATTCTCATCATAGTTCTTCATTTTTCTTTTTTCTGTCTCTGCTGCACTTAACAACAACAACAAGAGATCAAAAAGGGGAAATTAAGCACAACTTCTGGACGACCCTCAACCTCAAATTCCACAGCAAGAACAAAAAGAACAAAGAAAGGGCTCTCTTTCTTCAGCCGGCTGAGGAAGGGGAACCAAGGACTCAATTTTCCGCGTTTGAAAGGTAGGCGATCATACTCTTCTTTTGAAACTTTTAAGTTAAAAGTTTCTGGCGATCACTGCACTTTAGTTGCTGTTTTTAATAGGTTAGTTTACACTAAACAACATAGATATTTCATGTTAATCACACGGTCATTCTAAGCACCTACAGCTTTTTTGGCGATCACGGTGGGACTTGGTCTCGCCATCTTTTAGTTTCTTTTTGTTCTTGCTATCATCATATCGGGCACCCACGGTGCACCATTTGTGTCTCTGGACACGTCCTCACCAATTGGTGAGTGTTTAGTTTAATTGATTTCCCTCGTGCACCACGTGCACACCCCAGTGGCAAGATCTTGCCCCCCCCTTGATTAACTCAAAAAGCTGCTTTTGTGATAAAAATGATGTGTGATTGATTGTTTTTCTAGTTGTTTAGTTAGTAAATCATCCTGTTTAAAATCTGGAACTAAAAAAATTTTGCATGAGTCGATTGTTTACTGCTTTTTACCTTGTTTGAGGAGGATTGAACCCAGAAAATCCTCCTGGGAAATTGTTTCTGCGAACTGAAAAGCGTCCAGGATAGCTGACGCGTTTCAAAACCGCGTCAACCTATCTAGACGCCTTTCAGGCTTCACAGTTTCTCTGCTGTCTGCATCTGCTTCTGCGAAAAATTAAGTTCTGTTTTGAATAGCGTCGACTACCATCGACGCGATTCAGACAGTTTCTTAATCTTTTTCAGTTTCCAGATTTTTGTGTTTTGAGTGCTAGCTACCCATTACTTACTAAGCATTAGAGGCCATCCAGGCCACAGGACATACGCATTGAGGCTAATCCCTCCTCTTCTTAGGAACACATTACTCGACGTCAGCAACTCTCTCTGATTGGGTTGGTCCCTTGATCAGACTAGAGAAGTTGACGTTGAGACCTCCATAAGTCCCCAAAATCAAGGTATTCCTCCTTGATCATCGGGCTGGTTGTACCAATTGAAGTCCCGGTTAGATTCTGAAAGCGTTGTGAGAGAAAGCCCTAGAGAATAACGGTGGAAATCGAACTGAAACTAGGATCCTTTCCCTGAGCGAAATTATGGTTTAATCCAATTCAAATAACTCAACAAGGAATCCTAAAATCACGTTAAGCATCCACTTGTTTGATTAATCTCTGTACAACTTGTTTGATTAAATCTTTGAAAAGGGAATCTAACATCATGTTGCTACGATCAGGTAGGGACTTGAGTGTGGCTCCAGACGCCATGATTAATTACGAGGGAGATGCTAATGCCCCTCGGAATTCTGAGTACAACTATGAGAGTGGGAGAGATGCTGATGCCTCCCGTAGTTCTATCCCCATTCCATATCGTCTAGATGGGAATGTTCGGACACCTCTTTTGCCTCCACGTGATCAATATCCTGATCCTCTTCCGCATGAATATGCGATCCCTAATCCTGATCTTGAGGGGGACATGAACCAGAATGATCCCTCATCCTCTGATCCTACGGATCTCATCAATGCTCTGGGAGTTCTTGCCTCCCGACTGGACCCTCAGCAGTTCGAGGCGATCCAATCTATTTTGAAGGGGAAGGCACCCATGCAGCCTGCCGAGCCGAACCCGGTGGCTCCCCCTGCTGTTCCTCAGCAACCTTCTTTTCCTCCTCCTTATATCCATCAGGCCATGGAGGGCCTTCATATTACTTCTCGGCCAGCTGGGCCGCAGCTTTCATCATCTAGGCAACCGGTTAGACCGCAAACGCCTACTTATCAAAATGCCCTCGGGCATGGCGGAAGCGCTGCCGGACCTCCCCTCTATTGTCCACCCTGTCCAACGTACTCTAGGCAGCAGGCCTACCAAGTACCTCCTCCTCCTCCTCCTCCTCAAGCAGATCTGACCACACAAACGCTGCTGGCCAAAATGGAGCGTATGGATGAGCAATTTAATAACCTCCAGAAAATGATGGGGGTCAAAGCTGTGCCAGAAATCAGTCTACCGAGTCTGCCAGTATTCCATCTGCCACCCTCTGAGATGCCAGTGTACCGAAAGTACAACGGTACTGGTAACCCCTTCACACATCTGAAGGAGTTCATGTATGAATCCTCTTTCTGGCAGAATGATAAGAGGTCGTCGGCCTTCTTGTTCAGGAGATCTTTAGAGGGACCAGCCCTCGAGTGGTTCTTTTCCCTGGAACCCTCAGAAGTAGAGGATTACGGTATCGTTTCACGCAAATTTATTCAACGATACCAGGACAGAGTTGCACCCTCCTTGTCTATCACGGATCTCATTGCAGAAAAGATGAGACCTGATGAGGAGTTTGTCAGTTTTGCTGACAGGTGGCGGGGTCTGGTTGAAAAGGTGAAGGATCACTTGTCCGAGTCCGAACAAGTGAAAATGTTGATTTCCAATGCCACCCCCCAGTTCAAGCTCGTCCTCTCCTTGAACAATTTGACTAACATGGCAGAGCTCTATGAAAGAGCACGGTACTGCCAGAATGCTTTCAAGGACGCTACATTCTCTAGCGTCTTTGATCCTCATAGACCTAGCAGGCCTCCGCCTCGGAAGCCTGCAGTGCCGAACTCTTCCAGCACAGGTCCGACTACCGAGGGCACGCTCTCTCATGAGCAAGTGAGTACCATGAACAATAACTCGCCCCAGTTCGTGAGGAGTCAGCAGCAGTACCAGAGGCCACAGCAGCAAGGGTACAGACAGCAGCAGAACCCCCAGTACCAACAACAGTATCAACGGCCCCAGCAGCCGAATCAGAATCAAAACCAGCAACAGCTACAGCAACAGCCGCAACGGCAACAGCAGCATCAGCAGCAACAACAGCCACAGTACCAGCCGCGCGCACCGCCGGCGTACCACAATGTCCCTCCTCCTGGTGACTACAACCAGCAGAGGAGACTTCCAGGCCCGAAGAGGGCAGAATACCCGGCTCTCCCAGAATCCTTGGCCGATATCTTCAGTGCTTTAATGGCAGCCAATGCCTTAGCTTTGCCAAGGGAAAAGGCCGTCTGGCCTCAAAATGCCGATACGTCCAGGTATTGCTACTTCCACAGGCAACCTGGGCATACCATTGACACCTGCTTCCAATTCAGAGATTATATTCATGATCTCAACGAGCAGGGCGGCATAGACTGGGAGGAAATGAAGAAATACATAACAGCCCTGAAGGCGAGGAGACCGCAGCAGCAACAGCAGCAGCAAGCAAGACCACCAGCACAAGCAGCAGCACCACCCAACATGGGCATAGTGCAGAATCCGCTCCCGGAGCACCAGAACCAGAACCAGGTTGCTCCCATTCTAACGAACAGCCAGTCTGAGGCTGGTCGTGGGCAACAATGGAGGATAGAGGACTCTTCCTCTCTTTATTCAACGGGTCACGTTCAAAGTACCGCAGAGCGACTACCACGTCGCACCATCCACATACCCAGACCACAACCCGTCACCATCACCCCTCTACCCACACCCACATATCACTCGCCCTCACCCAATAACCCACTACCACTACCCACCTTCCTTAGACCCATTGCGCCCCGCACTCCTACGCCTCCATCATATACCCCTCCGCAAACCAATAACGCGCCCCTTTTACCATCTAGGCCACTATTACGCGTACCATTTCCTACTTCACCCGCTACCACTACCACCTACCCAGATATGCCCCAACTATCCAGACCGCTATTACGCATACCATTCCCCACTTCGCCAACCACTTACCCATCTACCATTCAACCCTCTAGGCCTTTAATCCGCACCGCGCCATCACCACCTAACCCAACGCCACCACCTACGCATCAACCCTCCGCACCGCTTACGCCACCCGACTCTGCGGTACTCAAGGTGTCACCCGGATCCTCCACGGTCGAGGAACACGCGCTCCGGAGTGGGAGGATTTTCAACAAGGTCTTTCCTCAGTCCACAGTCAGAGACGGCCCATCACAGCCAACTGAGGAAGCCCATAATGAAGAGAGTGCACCAGGCACTCAATACGACTTGTTGAAACATCTGGACAAAACACCGGCACGGATCACTGTACTGGAATTGATTAAAAGGTCCAAGATTCACCAAGAAGCTTTAATGGAATACCTACAGAAGGTGATGGTCAATGAAGACGTGCCGGTAGAGAAAATTGCAGCACTACTAGTTCTTCAGGGGGATCAGCCCTCAATTACATTTCACACATCGGAACTAGCACCGCCAGCCGCTAGAAGCATGGCTCTGAGCATCACGGTCAATATCTGCAAGAAGGCCGTGGATGCATGCCTGGTTGATACAGGGGCTTCAATTAATGTTCTACCTCCGAAGACCCTGGAGCTATGCGGTGTGCCCAAGGAGAAATGGCTGCCTAGCCCCATCTCAGTTACGGCATATGACAATTCTACCCGTTCCCCTCTGGGAATGGTTTATTTAAAGGTGGAGTTAGGTCCAGTAAGTCATGCAGAGGTTGAATTTCATATTCTAGAAATCGACCCTTCCATAAATGCCATTATTGGACGTCCTTATATTAAAACTCTTGAGGCGATTCCTTCTACGAATCACCAATGCCTCAAATTCCCTTATAAAGGATGAATTATTAAAGTAACGAGTATGCCGATCCTTGCTGCTGCTCATACATTGAATATTAAGTCTGCTGTTTTACCTGGCCGACAACCTTTCCTGTCGGTATTACAGGTCTACCGTCCAGTGGCTGATCCTTTGAAAGCCGCTACCATTTCTCCATACCCATTAAATGCTATCAAAAGGGGGAAGTGCATGAGTACCCCGGGATGGAGAATCATGATGAAGAACGACTACAAGCCTGGGAAAGGTCTGGGCACACAATTGCAAGGCAGGACCACTCCTGTTAAAAATCATCGGGCAGTACCTGGAAGCGGTCTGGGCTATAGGCCGAGGAAACTGAAGCAAGACAGGGTTCAGCAAGAAGATTGTCAAGAAATCTTGGAAACAATGTACACACCACTGAAAGAAGGCCGGGATCCTTTAACATGGACTCTATATACACACTTTGTGAAAGGGCCCATACTTAGTCACGACAACATGGTGGTCATTACTTCCTGTTTTGACTTCCATGACATATATGGGAGGGACTTGGCCAGACATTGTTCCGAACTACTTACGTACCAATCCTTGGAGGCTCTGCGGCCTATGAAAAGGAGGAAATTCCATGACCCTGAATGCGAATGGTACAGATGGTTCGACCTGAGGGACCTATACATAGCACTGAACAGACTATTCCTTGATCCTGCAGAACCCAAGTGGCCACCGCAGATCGACGAACTAATTGAGAGCCCTGGCGCAATCTTTGACAAGCGGATACTGCTATCTGAACAAACTGATGAAGGGGAGCCAGATGACCCCTATGAAGCTGGTTATACAACAGATCTGCTATGGAGGGGGACATATCCTTCATATGTCTTCATGCTCCATACTCTTTTTCGTACACTACTCTTGACCCCGACTTGGTCGCGGGTCATAATTGAAGATATTCCACGGTCTCCGCCCATTATGATAACTCTGTCCCCTCGGGACTTTATTCCACAATCTCCCCTCGACCTAGAGAGGATGTATGATCTGATCTGGGACATATTGCTATATGATCCCCCTAATCCTCTGGCCTTGGTGCCGCTTCCTCCGTCCGATTCTCCTCCCATCTGTATTCACTCCTGCTTCATGTTTAATTCTCCGATATCAAAAAAAAAAACGCCAATTTTACAACAAATTCTTCCCAAATCATTATCGAGGAAACATCTTACTTGTCCGATTACACCCCATCGCGCGGGTCCGTCGGTCAAGATTCTCTCCTAGATCTACTCTGTCCCTCCCCACGGGAGGATTCCCCTGTATTTCCACCTGTATCCCAGGATTTTCATCCTGCTTCATCTTCATTAGGTTATGATAGGCAGTTTAGTGAAGTTAAGGAGTCTAGTTTTAGGCAGGTTAGGCAGTTTAGGAAGTCTAGGAAGCCTAAGGGTAGGCAAATTCCAGAAAGATACCTCCAGGATTTGGCTGATAAATGTTCCTTTTGCTCTTTAATCCCTCAGCTTTTAGAAGATCCAATTCAGATGCCAGAAGATTGTACAGATGATGAGTCAGTCAATGATGGGTACGGGGTATATGAGTTACTACATGAAAAGGACCCCATTGTTGAAGATGAGGAAGATGATGAGGATGCAGCGGAGGCATATGCCAGTGGAGTGAAGAGATTTGATGAACCTTCAGCTACCGTCGAAGAGCCCACCAAAGAAATAAACTTAGGGACTGAAGACGAACCTAAGGTTGTCCTTGTTAGTAAAAATCTTTCTACAGAGGATGAAAAGGCAATGGTACAAGTGCTTAAGGATTATAAGGACACTTTCGCCTGGAGTTATGAGGATATGCCGGGGTTAGACTCATCTTTAGTTGAACACAGGTTAACATTAAAAGATGGAGCTAGTCCGGTCAAGCAGAAATTAAGGCGATTCCACCCACAAATGGCTTTAAAGATGAAGGAAGAGGTCGATAAATTACACAAAGCCAAATTCATTAGAGTTGTCCTTTATCCACAATGGGTGGCTAATATAGTCCCGGTTATGAAAAAGGACGGGAAGGTCAGAATTTGCATTGACTTCCGCGATCTGAATCGGGCGTGTCCTAAAGATGATTTTCCATTGCCTCATATTGATGTACTCATCGATAACACTGCTGGCTATGAGACGTTATCGTTTATGGATGGATTTTCAGGATACAACCAGATTAAGCTGGCAGAAGAGGACCAAGAGAAGACTTCATTCACTACACCTTGGGGAACATATTGTTATGTCGTCATGCCATTTGGATTGAAGAACGCTGGAGCCACTTATCAAAGGGCCATGATGGCAATATTTCATGACATGATGCATATAGATTTGGAAGTGTATGTGGATGATTTATTGGTTAAGTCTAAAACGAAGGCTGAGCATGCCAAAGTTTTGGCAAGGGTATTAGAGAGATCGAGAGAGTATCAGTTGAAGATGAACCCCAAGAAATGTGTATTCGGGGTATCTTCAGGGAAATTGCTTGGATTCATTGTCAGCAAACGGGGAATTGAGATCGATCCCAATAAGGCGAAGGCTATCAGAGAAATGCCACCTCCCAAAAACTTAAAAGAGTTAAGAGGATTAATCGGGAGGTTACAATTTATTCGCCGTTTTGTCTCCCAGCACTCACAAAGGTGTAAGCCGTTTTACGAGCTTACCAAGCCAGGAGTCAAATTCAATTGGGACGATAAGTGTCAGGAGGCATTTGATGGATTAAAGGACTATTTGGCAAGTCCTCCTGTTTTGAGACCACCATCTCCAGGCAAACCATTGATACTTTATATTTCAGTCCTGGATGATGCAGTGGGGGCTGTCCTAGCACAAGAGGATGAAGAAGGAAAGGAGAGGGCAGCCTACTATCTCTCTAAACTTCTCAACCCCGCTGAACAGAGATACACGGCGATGGAGAAAACATGTGCAGCATTAGTTTGGGTTGTTCAGAAATTGAAGCATTATTTTCTGGCCCATGAAGTCCATCTCATCGCTAGGATGAATCCGATCAAATTCCTTCTGGAGAAATCTGTTCTTACTGATAGGTTAGCGCGATGGCAAAGCTTTCTATCTCAATTCGATATCATTTACATTCAACAGAAAGCAATCAAAGGCTATGCCATAGCAGAACATCTCGCTCATCATCCCCTTCCTCGATTTGATCCAGTGCGATCAGAGTTTCCGGATGAGGAACTGATGTCCGTAAATCAAATCAGAGATGATATGTGGACTCTGCATTTTGACGGAGCTCTGAATTCTCATGGAAAGGGTATCGGAATCGTTCTGTTATCACCTGAAGGTGTCACCATTCCACAAGCCTTTCAGCTTGACTTTCCAGTCACCAATAACATAGCTGAATACGAGGCACTTCTTGCTGGTCTCGAGGCTGCTCATTTTCATGGTGCCACTAAACTCAGGATTGTAGGTGATAGCCAATTAATTCTTCGCCAAGTGCTGACCAAGTATCGGACTCTTGATCCCAAGCTCAAGCCATATCAAGAACTTACTTCTGCTTACTCGAAGCTTTTCACAAAGTTGATCTTTGTCCATGCTCCTAGAAATCAAAACATCTTAGCTGACGCTCTAGCTTCACTTGCATCTTCTCTTGATTTTCCTATCAGCAAACAATCTGAATCGATCATAATTCATAGGCGTCTTTCACCCGCCGTGAAAGATCCTTCATTTCTTAGAACTAAGGAGAAGTTGCTGAAGAAATTCAAAGATGGAAGTATCGTGGAGAAAAGAGAAATCATGTTGATGGAGCTGTTAGAAGAGATGGATGATGAACAGAAGCCATGGTATTATGAAATTGCAAAATATTGTGAAGATCAATCGTATCCTGAAGAAGCTACAACTGAGGAGAAAAGAGCTATCAGGAGAGTTGCTCAACGATACACCCTAGTTGGGGGAGCATTATACAAAAGAGGTTTTGATGGAGTTCTTCTGAGATGTCTAGACGAAGACGAGCTTTGGAAGGTTATGGAAGGAGCTCATAGTGGAGTTTGTGGTGGCCATGTCAATGGACAGATGCTAGCAAAGAAGATCCTTAGACAAGGATTTTATTGGCCAACCATGGAAGAAGATTGCGTAGGATATGTCCGTAGGTGTGCCAAGTGTCAACTTCACGCCGAAAAAATTCATTCTCCTGCATCTTCACTCCATCCTGTTTCTTCCCCATGGCCTTTCTCCATGTGGGCTTTCGACATTATTGGACCTCTTGGTAACCCAGATTCCGGCATCAAGCAAAAATCTTTCATTCTCACAGCAACGGAATACTTCACCAAGTGGGTAGAAGCTGAAGCATACGTGGAGATCAAAGCATCAACCGTCTGCAAATTCATCATGAGGAACATCATCACAAGATTCGGAATTCCAAGTACCATCGTCACCGACAACGGACCGCAGTTCGTGTCACAGGAATTGAAGGACCTCTGCAACAGGTATAAAATTGCATTGCATCATTCATCTCCTTATTATCCGCAAGGCAATGGCCAAGCAGAGGCAACTAATAAGACTTTGATAAAAATCATCAAAAAGACGTGTAAATCTAACAAATTCGCAGATTGGCCAGAAAAATTGGTTGAGGCTCTATGGGCCTACCGAACTTCAATCCGCACGCCTACTGGGCAAACTCCTTATTCCTTAACATTTGGAATGGAGGCGGTAGTTCCATATGAGATCCTTATACCGTCATTAAGAGTACAATTGAACAAGGAATTCTCCATTGATGAACATCGTTCAGCACTTCTTGCTCAATTGGAACTTTTAGACGAGAAAAGATGGTCAGCTGCTAATCATGCGAAAGTTTATCAAAACAGATTAGCACGTTTTTATCAAAAGAAAGTCATTGAACGAAAGTTCAAAGTCGGTGAAATGGTTGTTAAAAGAATTTTTGTAAAACCTGGTGGTCCGCGTTCTAAGCTCCAACCCAACTGGGATGGACCTTATGTTGTATCGCACGTTTATCCTGGTAATGCTTATCGTTTGGTTAATGCAGAAGGAGAAGAGCTAAATCATCCCTGGAATGGTTTACATCTTAAGAAATACTACCCTTAGGATAAAGAGTCGATCAGTATGGTACAAAGACCAGTGGAATCAGAAAATTTATAAACTCAAATTTCTTAGTTAGTCTGAATAATTAACTTCAAACCCATTACTGCACACACTGACACGTTTGATTCGTGAGTAACAAGAGATGCCAAGTCCTGAAGAATATCAAAAGCTTGACTAAAAGTATAAAGTACAAATCATTCCTTTTAAAATAAAATTCTGTTTTACACTCGGCCCATGATGTCGGAACGAGGCTTAGAATAGACTACCAAGAATACCCTCCATCTTAGTAGGAGGCCGTCATAAAAAAAATGGGGGAGATCCGTTCCAAAGCAAAGCAAAGAAAGAAGAGAATGGAAAAAAGCAAGGCAAAAAGCCAAATTTCAAAATCAAAAGGCCATTACACTACAAACGTTACATCAAGGCCATGAAATGAAACAAAAGGGAACGCAAGGTCGATAAATACCCCGGAAAGAAAATGACCGAACCCCAACAGATATTAGGGTTGGAAAGGGACATCTTTTTAAGTCTCCGGAACCTTCTCATGGGCTTTCTAAATCTGTTCTTCTTTTCTTTCTAAAGAGGTGTACTTCAAGCTTAAAGAATGGCTTAGATTGACTAAGGGTCAAATCATCAAATGGGATCACGAATGGAAACACAAGTTCAAACACGATGGGTTTTAAGTTAAGTTGTTAAAGAACAATTTGGAAATTAAGTTAATAAATGAATATGATCTTTTGATCTAAGTACCATACTGGTCTTTTAGTCAAAAATTCAAAAAAATTTGCATATGTCAAATTCAAAAAAAATGTATATGTCAAAAATTCAAAAAAAATGTATATGCAAAAATTCAAAATTCAAAAAAAATTGCATAGTCAAAAATTCAAAAAAATATACATTTTTCAAAAATCTAAAAAAAATACATATTTCAAAACCCCAAACAAAATGAATATTTCAAAACCACAAAAAATATTTCAATTAGCATTTGCTTGTGGCATTTAGTGTGTTTCACTCATTTTATTTTCAGTGAGCATATGTTTGCTTGCATGTTGCATTTTGCTTAAGTCTGATTATTCTTATTACCTTTGTTAATAAAGGCTATGCCCCTTGACCATTTATTGAAGGAAAAGATTAATTGACCATTTATTTGGTCAGGCAAGGGGCTAAGCCTAAATAGATACTTAACCTGTTTGTTAAGTGATGTACAGAATACAAGACAAGCACAGGAACACAAGATTGAAGCCCAAAATTTTCATGTATTTCATTAGAAAGTGTTTTGTACATAATACATGAAAAAAAAAAAAAAAAAAAAGAAGATACATGAGCCCTCAAGGCTGGCTCTCCCCTCCGCCCTCGTCCAACTGGCTCTGGGCCTCGTCAGGTGCATCCGGTGCTGGCCCTCGACTAGGAGGTGGAGGTGGCCCCATCGCACTCGGACCTGCCTGACCAGAAGACATGGCGACACTGGCTGTGAAGGCACTGGTTAGACCACGCTCATGGGCACGCTGCCGAGCTCGCTGATATCGCTCCTCCACCATCTTGCGCTCATGCTCCGCGACTGACAGCCGACCCTGAAGACTCTCCAGTCGAAGGCGGTCGCGATCTCTCTCCTCAGTCACAACCTCCAGGCGAATCTGAAGGCGTGCAAAATCTCCAGTGGAGAGATGCGCCACCTGCTCCTCTAGAGCCCGGATCCGCGCAGCATCAGCTTCGGCGCGAGCCGCTGCAGTACGGGCATGCTCCAGCTCCGCTTCAGCTCTCTGAAGGGCTTCCTGAAGCTCGGCAACCTGAATAAAAGTTATTGTTAGTTCAAGGCAGTCAAGTAATTAAAATCAAATTCAGAAATGAAAAGTTGAAGAACTTACCCGAGCAGCACGATCCTCCTCCGCGAGAGAGGCCCGGTGGATGGCGGAGGTAAGCTGACTCTGGAGATCAGCCAAGGCAGCGTCATGCGCAGCAGATGATGAAGATGAAGGAGCCGCCTGGGTGTAGACGGCTCGCTGCACCAAAAGAACACTGTCAGTGGTTAATCGCCAAAATAAATAATTAATTAAAACATGCATTCATATTCATTCATACATACCAGATCGAAGAGCTCTTTTTGGACTTGTTCTAGCTGGGCCTCCGCATCATGTAGGCGGGCCCGGAGGTCGATGATGACCGCATCACGTGCATCCTGCAAGTCACGCATTCATACATTCATTCACCAACATAAATCAAGATAATAATAAAATTAAAGACGCATGAATGCATACTTACATCGAGTGGTCGGAGGAGCCGAAGTTGATCGGCGTAATGGGCCCGGTAATGCTGGAGGTAGCCCTCGCTACTCTCCGCACGGGACTCCACCCGTACGCCGCGGCGGTGCCAATCCTCGTATTGCTCGGGGAATTTCGCACGCCAATCTGTGAGGGCTTGCTTGCCCCTCATGCTTCTCCCGACGTCCTCCGGGACCTCCTCGTCAATCCATTCCTGGTGGAGGCCCAGGGTCCTCATCACAAGTCGGAGGCGGAGGGGCTCAATTTCGTTGAGGCAATGTAGCCACATTTGCCTCCCGAACCTCCTCCTGCCAGCCGTCACCCACGGCTGACCCTCCTCGCCCATACCAAGGTACGGGCGCCAGATCACCTTCATATAGATTAGATGCATTCATATAAATAATTTACATTTAAACAATAAAAGAATTGCATTTAATAAAATTTTTGAATAAGTTAAAAACTCACCAAAAGCTCTGGGTAGTCCAAGAACTGACGGCGGAGGGCCGTCAGCTGATGGTGCTGTGGAGCCGTGTCCACGATTGGCTGCCAACGGCAGGCCAAGGGGACAGCGTCTGGACGAACAATCCTCGCTCTGCCAAGCGGGAAATAATGGTAGCTCCACACCTGCATGCATAAACATATAAGTTAGAAAAAGCATCATATCATATTGCATATCATGAATAAATAATAACACATTTAATACCTGGAGGAACGGCGAGAAGCCACTGACAGTAGTCTCGCGGTCCGGAATGACCGCGGATAGATCTGCAAACAAGTGGGCAGGAGGGCCGCACCCCAAGCATACTCACCTAAGCTATCTAGATCATCTAACAAATACAAAAATCTACAATGGATATGGTCGCCCTTCGTACCGAAGAGCAACCGACCGAAGAAAAAGACAAGAAAGACCCTAAGCTGTCGGTCTACCTCCTCTACCTGGCTAGGGTCCCTGCAATAGACAGAAGAAGACGACTCTGCTAGTCTATCCCTAAACTCCTCCCGGGTCTCGTCAGACCGACGCCGGGGCTCATCTAATCCAAGGGCAGCCTCTACTTCTACCCTGGGAACCATCCTAGACTCCCTGCCTAGGCTAGATACCTCTATCCCTAGTAATGCCTCAGCCAATCCCTGATAATTGGGGTAGGTCACCCCGCTCACAGGTCGGCCCTCTACCCGAAGGCCGGTAATCCTGGCCACATCCTCTAGGGTGGGGACCATATGTCCCCACGGCATTAGGAAAGCCCGGCTTTCCGCATGCCAACGCTCCCTGAGCGCCTGTAACAAGACTAGATCGAGCCAAAATGGCTCGATGTCTAATATCTCACCGAACCCCATCCGGCGCAGGCGCACCTTCTGGAAGTCCGGGAGCCCTCTGTAGGCCCCTATGACTAGGTCCCAAGAGATCCTAGCCCTCATCACTCCCTGCAAATAAAAACAACAAAAAATAAGGGTCAGTAATAAAAAAAAACAGGAAAATTCACTTTCTGTTTTGAAAGGCGTCAGCACACACAGACGTGTTTCAAAACACGTCCACATACATTGACGCAATTCAAACCTATTTTCTACCTATTTTAAAAATTCGAAATTTGACTTAAAAGACGTCGACCAAGGGCGACGCCTTTTGAAAGGCGTCACCTGGTCTGGACGCCTTTCAAGTCCAGATTTCGGGTTCTTGGAAGAACCCCTTTCTTCCCCTTTTTTCTTTGCCCATTCAAACCACAAGAGACTTACCGTGTGGAGGTCGCCCTCCTCTTCCTCTTCCACCGCCATGGGCGCCGGTGGAGGGAGCTCTTCCTCCAAGAAGGCCGCCGCCTCGGCTAACGCCGCCGGCACCTCCTCGGGGACCTCTTCTTCTTGCCTTCGCCTCCTCTTGGCCAAGGTCTTCTTCTTCCCTGAACCCTCGCCGTGTTCCATGGCTTTAGAAGGAGTTTTGAGAGAGAGATCACCGGAGAAATCGCCGGAGCTTGGGTGGAGAGAAGAGATTTTTTGAGAAAGTGAGGAAGAAAGGAGGGCCTTCGCGGGTCTGTAATGAAAAGGGTTAAAGGCGTCGACTCAGACAGACGCGTTTTAGCGTGCATAACTTGAGGCGGTAAAGGACAGCTGTTTGAATTGGTTGAAACACGTCTACATGGGTAGACGCGTTTCAGGTTCTGTTCAGAGCCGTACACAGGAAAATCATGAAAGGCGTCTTTGTTACTAGACGCATTTCATGGAATTAATCATGGAATTAATGGCAGAATCCTGGGAAAAGTAGGAGAGAGAGTTGAAAGGCGTCTAGTTAGGTAGACGCGTTTTAAGCTTAAATCGGGTTTTTGAGGATTAAATTGAATTTCTGGAAAATAATTTTAGTTTGAAAGGCGTCTTTATGAGTGGACGCATTTTACATTTTACATTTTACAGAACCCGAACTGTTGTTTTTTCAAGAAAAATCAGGTTTTTACTGAAGGAAAAATCATGTGCACATCACAGAAGGTTGAGGAAAGATTCTAAGGCATGAAAAGTCGTTCTTTATTCAATGGAACCAATTCTTTATTACATCAAAATCAAAGAGAGACAAAGAACATTCAAGGGAGAATATCATGAAGATCCTTAAGATAAGGAGATTTCAATCCTTTATCTCTGTCTTTAGAGGATCTTACACGATAGCTAAAGCCAAGATTCCATAGAGTAATGATGATTTGTATGGCTTCATAATCTTCATCGGACTCCAGGTCGCGCTTCTTGATTGGAAGTGTAGGAGAGAATTCAGGGAACTCGCGACGAGCCAAGCTGAGTTGAGTAAGGCACCGGTGTGGATTATATAACACAAACTCAGTGGCTCCAATTAATTTGAGATCTGCTCCTGCTGTGCGGCGCACCCAAATTGGTTTTCCAACGAGAGCAAGCGGAGACGAGTCGAATATGTCGGACGTCAAGAGTTTCAAATACTCTCTCCAATCGGCTCGGGTCTTGAGTTTTGGAACCTTGTTGACCATGTACTCGTTGAACTTTACAATATTAGCAATGCAATGGATTGGACTATTCAAGAAGATCTGAGATGGATTCAAAGGCCTTTTCTTGCTATGCTCGAATTTGAAGTGAAGTTCAACCCATAAGGCAAAGAGTAGCATGCATCCATATGGAGGACGACCCACAGAAGCTGCAGAAAGTCCACTGTAGAGATATGCTAAGAGAGCAGTGCTAATGGATTTACCTTCGAAAATTGCGCAAATAGCACTGATTTGATCGTCTTCCAAGATGTTATCCTGCGCAGGAAAGAATAAGGCACCAGCAAGGCATGTAACGAGAGCTTTCGTTACATCCTCCGCCTCATCCTCCCTTAGATCTTCAATTTCATAAAGAGTCCACTCGGCTAGTTTTGCAAGATTGATCCCCTTCTTCGTGAGGCATCCTTTAGCTTCTGAAGGATCCTTCATGATAGATGTCACTAGCTGTTGACCGGTGATTCTCTCTTTTGTCAAGGCTATCTTGTCTCTGTTATCTCTGGTCTTAGGGAGACCTAATAGAAGTTCCGCCTCTTCTAGAAGGATTGTACACTCGAAATCTTGAAAGAAGAACGTATGAGTTTGGGGATGCCACCACTCGATCAAGGCGCCCAAAGCCGCCCAGTCTACGTTCGCACTCTTGTAATTCTTAGCGAGCACTACAAGTCCTTGAAGATTCCACTTGGATATGAACACTTGCGTAGAAAGCTTAATGCTTTTTGCAAGTTTACGAATCCAAGGGAGAGACGTGAACTTTCTTGGGCCAGGAAACATGGGGTAGGTCTGAAAGAAAGATAAAAAGGAGGCTTGATGAGGAGCATGATGAAGAGCATGATGAAAGACATGAAGAACATGAAAGAAAGTTGATTGAACTTACTTGAAGATTGGGATTTCTTCCACTAAGATGATTCTCTATATCTGCAAACATCTCTAGAGACATCTTCATCTTCTTGTTTGAGGAATCCATATCTCTTTTTCGGAGTTTCTCCTCCTTGAAGCTTGGGAAGTTGGAAAACCTTGAAGAAACCTTGAAGATTTGGAAGAAAACTCTCCTTTGGATCTTTGGATTATGATAGGATTACTTGGGAGTAACCTTAGGGTGCTTATATAAGAGGAATCGCGATCCTAAGTAGACCTTTTCCGGATTGGAAAAGGGATGTGCATTGATAGAGTTGGAGTTCGAATAGAGAACAACCAGAAATCTGTTTCTGTGAGTAAAAGGCGTCTATAATACGTGACGCTTTTCAAACTTAAATGGCGTCTGCTCGACACGACGCGTTTTAGCAATTCTGCTATTTTCCCGAAATTCTGTGATTTTAATGTTTAATTTGAATATTTGTTTGGAATTAATAATTTTGATTGCAGAAAATTCAAGAAAGTCTGAGCAAAGCTGGAAATATCAAGAAAATCCCATTGTGGAATTCAAGTCCCGACCGTGGCTAAAAAGACGGTTATTTCTACCCTTGTACTCTTCTATGTAATTACTTTGCATTTGCATTACTATATGTTAAGTATTTATTAGAGTGTATCAAGGACCTTGTGGTTTTGATGAAACTGGAATTTGAGTTCCCCTTCAACAAAAAAAAAACAGTGATAATTCCAGAAGATTCTTAATCGCACGGATAGGCCGTTGGATTGTTAATTAGTGGGGACGATGGTTCCACTTTTGTGAAATGGTGCGTGGATAAACGAGCTTCGGCTTAGCACTGAATTACAAGAATTGGTATCTTGACTCATTAATGACAATTTAACAATATTATCCTTGATTAATTTATATTTTATTTGACTTTATATTTTTCTTTTAGCCCAGCATGCATCATGTAGGACTTTGAAATCATTGAAATAAGAATTAATTATTGATTAAGTTTCAGACCATTTAATCAAATAACTCCAACATGATATGAAATATTCCATTCCGAATTGAGTATCTTGATTATCTTTGAGGTTCGCTTGAAGATATCCTTGGAATTCTATCCTTGATTGGATTCTTTATCCGATATTCTTGTTTCCTTTTAAGATCCATCATGGCTGCAGCACGTCCACATTGGCTGGCAAACGCTCCCCATGATGAAACCTACAGTGTCTATGACCTGGGGTACTTCCCACTCCGAGGAAGTTGATCGACCTTATTTTATTTCCTTGTCTATCTCATCCAGACAGGATTAATTCTGTTGATTTCTTTGAGCTATCTTCATTGATGATTTTGAGAAAAATTCTAATCATGTGATGTTAAGAGCGTGTCTCATCACACCTTGGCATCACCTTTTCAGTACATTCCATTCCATTTCACTCCCTTGCAAAGACGATGCCAAGGTGAGGCAGCTGTAGACACGCTAATTTTGACGTCATTTCGAGTAAATTTTATATCACACAATAATGCCTCAAAATGGTCTGATAATTAATCATTAATTAATTTTTATTAATCTTTTTGAGTGTCGGGTTTAACAGATGTGTTTAAGTTAATCAATTGAATTGATTTTAGTTCAATTTGAGTTAAAATATGAAGAATTCTAAAAGACGTCGACTCACGTGGACGCCATTTATAGTTTATTCATGTTTTAACGATTAAATTTGAATTTTAATTAATTGATTTATTAACTAAAAGGCGTCTGGTAATGTCGACGCGTTTTAGGTTTCCTAGGCTATTTCTACTTCTCCTCCGGATGTTTATCCTTATCTTAATTAGTCTAAAAGACGTCTACACAGGTGGACGCTTTTTACCTAATAAAGATAAAGATAAGTTTTCCCGGATATTTATCCTTATCTTAATTAATCTGAAAGGCGTCAGCCAAGGTGGACGCGTTTTAGATAATTACAGATAAAGATGAATTAATCAGTAATTATCTGTCGGTTAAGATGGATAAATTCGGAGTTTTTAAATGTTAATCGCGAACGCAAGAAATGCCTATAAATACCCTGCATGTTGAAGAGTAAAAAAAAAGGAGAGAAGAGAATTGAATTGAGTTGAGCCATAGCGTTATAGCGAGTTGAAGATCGAAGCAACAACGTCGTAACGCCGGAGCGCTGCCATTTCCAGAAGTCGGCGTTCCTTTCAAGATCTTCATCCTTTCAAAGGCTTCAACCAACTGGGCATAAGTTTTTCATTACTGCATTCATTTCATTAGTTTTAGTTTCATTTTTCATTCACTTCATGCAAACACACACCACAGCATAATCTTTCAAAAACCTACTTGATCTAAGGGGTTTCAAAGCCATTAAAAAAAAGTGAGTTTGCTGTTTTAAATATGCTTAAAATCATGATTAGTTCAGATACTACTTCTATTTAAATTCTCATCATAGTTCTTCATTTTTCTTTTTTCTGTCTCTGCTGCACTTAACAACAACAACAAGAGATCAAAAAGGGGAAATCAAGCACAACTTCTGGACGACCCTCAACCTCAAATTCCACAGCAAGAACAAAAAGAACAAAGAAAGGGCTCTCTTTCTTCAGCCGGCTGAGGAAGGGGAACCAAGGACTCAATTTTCCGCGTTTGAAAGGTAGGCGATCATACTCTTCTTTTGAAACTTTTAAGTTAAAAGTTTCTGGCGATCACTGCACTTTAGTTGCTGTTTTTAATAGGTTAGTTTACACTAAACAACATAGATATTTCATGTTAATCACACGGTCATTCTAAGCACCTACACAAACCTGCCTAAAGTGATTCGAATCCTATGACTATAATGATGGTGGACCACGCGGTAAGTTCTCAACTACTCGCGTTACGGCTTAGAGTTTATCTGAGGGTATTTAGATAACTTTTATCTTGGTCTCTCCAAGGTGATAATATATAGATATATCGTATATATTTACTAAATACTATAACCTGCTTTGATTCATAATCAAAAGAAAAACAATGCATCTCATACATGTCATTAGTGTGGTCATGGATAGCACAGTGGGTTTGACTGGAGCCAACAGTCAAACGCACATTCAATCTAATTATAACATTTACATTAGATATCCTGCAATCACATAGGTAAGAGATCTCCATCTGTACGCCTTCTTGGTTGCAGTTGTGGATCGTCCTCACTCCTTCCTCGGTTACCTCGATCATATTACATTAATTCTAGAATTAACAAGTAAATTGAAGAAGGCCTTATGACGAGTACAAGAGAGAGGGAGGTAGAAATACATCGGAGTATGAGAGAGAGAGGTGCGCAGACTTCTATTTATTAACAATTAATAAACATCATACATCCACGATCCACACAATCCATTCATCACATGAATAATAAATTAAGTGCATATCCATGACCACGGTGTGTTTTAAACATCCCACACATGATTCAGCGCATCACATGGCTAAAATAAAAGTGTTTTCAAAATAAATAAGTTTTGGCTTTCATAAAGCTGGGATCCAATCAAAATTGGTATTTGAATTTCAAAAAACTCATTTTATTAACTTAACATGCAATTAAATCTAATTTAAAAGCATTAAACACACATCACATGCGAACACACTCCGAATTAATAATTTCACATTATTCCATGCAAATTAGAATATTTCTAATAATCTAACACTTAGATTTAAACCCCATTAATAATCTAACAATTAGACTATTTAAAAATTAATCTAACTCTTAGATTAATCCACCAAAGTTAATTAAAAATTTAACACTTAAATTAATAATCAACCAAACTAATTATTAACTACTAATCTAACACTTAGATTAGCCAATTAATGTTAATTATTAATTTAACTCTTAAACTAATAATTAACACTAACTAATTAATAATTAATTAATCTAACTCTTAGATTAGATAATTAAAGTTATTATTAATTTAACTATTAAATTAATGACTAACAATAAATAATCAAGGATTACTAATTTAACATTTAAATTAGTTATTTAAGTTAATTATTAATTTAACAATTAAATTAATAACTAACTCTAATATTAATCAACAATTAGATGTATTAATAATTAATAATCTAACATTTAGATTATTAAATATTAATAACTAATTTAACAATTAAATTAGATAATTTAAGTTAATTATTAGCTTAATTATTAAACTAATAATTAAATTAATTGTTAATCATGATTCAAAATCATAAATAAGCCCATTTAAATTAAAATTGAACAATTATGTAAATATTTCAAAAAACACCTATTGAATCTTAATTAAAGTCCAATAATAATATTTTAATTGGGCTAATTAAGTTTAATAGGGGTTTAGAGGGGTTAAATGTGCAGAAATTAACAGGGCCCAGCCCAATAACCTGAGCCAGGGTTCGGACCTGGTCGAACCAGGCCGACCCATGGCTCATGGCTAGGTCCAGCCGGCCCAGATTCAGCTGAACCAATCCCAGGCCCGGCTCAGCCGGTTTGGCCCGGCCTTGGACCGGCCCGGCCCCCCTACCCGACGCCCCCAAACCTGCAACTCTCTAACCCTAGCCGCATGTGGCTGGGCGGTTGGGCAACACCGCCGCCGGCGAGCCTCAGGCGCCGCCGGCCCCGGCCGGCGTTGCCTCCGGCACCGGCGACGTGCCCGGCGCCGACAGGGCCGCTGGTGACCGGCGATGGGGAGCTGTCCAACCCTATTAAAAAACCCCTAAAATCTGGTTTTTTCAACAAAACCGATGTGGACGAGGAAGAAGGGCCCAATCTGGCCACCTCCAGCGATGGCCTTGCTGTCCGATGGTGCCCAGCAACCCCTTGGATCATCCAGGGTATTGGCCATGCCTCTCCAACATTTGGGGATGCATATCCGAAGCCCAAACGGCCGCTGTTCTTCGTCAAACGAAGAACACCATATACCCCAAAAAAAAATTTCGAAAAATTACAGAAATAAAATAATCAAATTATTTTAACATAAGTGTTCATCTCATGAACACGGATCCTGCAAAAAGATCGAACTGACGCATGGAATAATATACAGAAAAATTAATTTCGGAAACCGAAACGGGACGAGAAATAGTGGAACCTGGCTCTGATACCACTGTTGGGTTTTCTCGATTTCTCCGGATCGCTCACGTAGCGGAAAAAAAAATATTTACAGCGATCCGTTCCCGTTTCGAAATCTTAAATACAAGATAATCGGATTATCTTTTCTCACCGTGTGCGGATTCGAATCCGCAGTCGATTGGTTCCGTCGGTGTGACACCGCAAGCCGCGCAAGCCCTCGGCCTCTAGCGAAGTCCACGCGATCCTCCCCGCGACGGATATCCTCGAGTTCATCGTTCTTCGTAGCCCACAAAGCCTCCGCCGGTCGCCGCAATAATCGCCGCAGCGCGCGGACGATTTCCCGTCGAACGGGATTCGAAGAAGCGGCGGAGCAGATCTGGATCTGCCTGGACGTCAGAGAAGGACAGAAACTGAGGAGGGGCGGCTAGGGTTAGCAGCAGCTTGGCCTGCTCAGCCCGTTCGCTATGTTTTATACTAATCGCGCGGTTTTTCACAAAAACCCTCGGTTTATATAAAACCCACTTATTTATCCATCGCCTTGAGAATCATTTGCGTGTGACCCTCTAGGCCCAAGTACCAGTCCAGTTAATGGCCCAATAAGCCCAGTGACTTCTCACTGGCTTTATTAATTAATTAATAACCCTTTATTAATCAATTAATCAATCGAATTGTTGTCGCACATCGAATTCGACCGGGCCTCCAATCACGTTGGGTGCCAAGCAACACCGCGTGAACCCGGAAGGTATTTGGGGTTAAGTAACCCACTCTTGGAACCTTTCCGCCGACAGTTACCGCGTGGATATAATCCTTCATTCGTACAATGCTCTCGAGTCAACTCAAGGTATGGCGAGCTGTCAAACCCTAACCGGTCAACTCACTTGGATTGGATGCCGCTGATGAATATCGGAAAACTCCTTTCACGATATTATCGTCCGCCCTGGCCAGGGACTTCCGCGCATCCTTCCTAGAGCATTCTCTGTCTAAGTACCGAGAGCGAATGATTCCTTATTGACACACAATTCCCTTCGACGGTATTCCGCTGTACCCAATCCTTGGCGTATTAGAATCCCATGGCTAGAGATTCGTAAACCAAGGTCAAAGCACAGAAGTCCACCGCCAAGGTGTCCTTGGTGTCTCAGGTCCGAGGACCATCCACGCAACTGCGACAATAGAATCAAGTTGGTTGACAGTGAGGTACAATACCATCCAGCGATTTAGTCGGATCAGTTCAGTGAACTCATTCTCCAATGAGCACCTACAGATTCGCCTTAGTGTCTCCACACAAGTGACTTATGAGATTAGTCACCCTCATCATATGAGCAGGAGTAATATGTACTAGTCTAACCAGATATCCGATGTCCTTCTCGGATATCCTCCGACTATGAACGATTAAGAATATGTGTGTTTAAGTGATCAGTCTCATTAGTATGATCTCATCATAATCTGATCACCATAGCACATATTCACGGACTTCATTATGAAATGATAATTAACGCGATTTACACATAATGAATATTATGCCATTATATTAATAAATGAACGAGAATTACATAGTCAGATTGGCTTGTAGGCCACCTAAACTAATAGCCCCTCCCAGTGCCAGTGAATAAAAACGAACCACTTTGCGAACACAATGGAACGGGTCAAATTCCACCGATGCATATATACCCTCATGTCTAGGGTAATCACGTCCAGCAGGGCCGCAAGCCATGCATACTTACGAGTATGCCGAGCATCAGGGAATTCGGGAATAGGCTGCAGGACAACCAAAAGTCAAGAGAGAGAGGAGAGAGCCAAGGTGGACAACACAAAAGTTTGAGCATACCTGTCCATGGGCCACTAGGTTGCTGAGGTGGCCTTCCACATTAGATAGAACTTGAGGCCACGGGATAAACTACAAAACTTTCCCACGTCCCATAAGAGACGGAAGGGCATGCATATCCTTTTCCCCTCTCATGGACGGCATACTCCTTGGCCTTCTACCACTTCATGAACGGCACATCCCTTGGCCTTCCACCTTTTCGTAGAAGGCATACTAGTTGGCCTTCCACCTTTTCGTGGAAGGCATGCTAGTTGGCCTTCTACCACTTTAGAAAAGGCTCATCTACGAAAAGGCATATTGCCCTTCTCCCCTCTCTACTTTGAGGAGGGAACCTCACCCCCAAGGTCAAGAGACCACTTTGCTCAATATCAACAAATTAATGGTTCTTCTTGGGAATCGAGTCGAAGCCATATCGGATTGGCATTCTACCATTAGAATAGCCATATCTTCCATATCGGCTTCGACTCGAAACTAACCATTTGCTTCTCACCCTCCCGCAGTTTAATGCTTAATGTTGTGATTATTGGATATGTGAACGTTGCTAATGTGTGTTTGCAGCTGCAGGAAATCTGAAGCAAGTAAGATCGAAGACACAGGAAGGCCAGCCAGTCCGCCTTCCACGCCCTTCGAAGGCCAGCCAGCCCGCCTTCCACCATCCTTAGAAGGCCAGCCAGTCCGCCTTCCACGACCTTCGAAGGCCAGCCAGCCCGCCTTCCACCACCCTTCGAAGGCCAGCCAGTCCGCCTTCCACCACCCTTCGAAGGCCAGCCAGTCCGCCTTCCACGCCCTTCGAAGGCCAGCCAGCCTGCCTTCCACCATCCTTGGAAAGCCAGCCAGTCCGCCTTCCATGGCCTTCGAAGGCCAGTCAGCCTGCCTTCCACCATCCTTGGAAGGCCAGCCAGTTCGCCTTCCACTACCCTTCGAAGGCCACCCCTTGCCTTCCACCACCCTTCGAAGGCCAACCGGGCCGCCTTCCACCTCTCCGTGGAAGGCCAGCTACCTGGCCTTCCACGGGATTGGAAGGCATGTTGGCTGGCCGTCCACACCCCTAACTACCACTTTGACCTCGTCTTTCCCACGATATCCTCTACTCGCCGCCCTCACCTCCACTACTCCGATCACTCCCCACTCCGGCGACTGCCGCGCGCACCACCTCCGATCCTTTACCACTTCCCATTGGCTCCAGGATGATTTACGGGGATTTAGACCCCTATTTTTCCTTCACGTATTTAAACCCCCCATGTCCTCTCGAGCAGAGGGTTAAGGAGTTTATTTTTGGAGGAGGAAGACTCAGAGGAGGTTGGCAAGTGAGTTTGCTTTGAGGAGCCGAGCGGACAAAGAGTCAGAAAGTTTCAGGAGGAGCTTCAAGAGGAATCTTCCGCACTCTAAAATGGGCTTGTCTTCTTAACCCTCTTTTGCTTTTCTCCTATTCACCTCATTGCATTCTCACTTTTCATCCATTCGGTAACATTTCCCTCTCTCACTTTTCTTTCCACTTTCAACATATCACTTCACTTTCCACACACGAGCACCTCCATCTGCATGCATGCATGTTAGGATAACCTAGCAATCTTTCTCCAGAGGTTTTAAACAAAAAACGGGAGGTGGGTGGCCATAACATATGGTCACCTTCCCTCCCCACCACTCATCCGGTGCGTCTCCCTCCGATTTTAATTAGTTTTTGTATTTTCATGGATAGATTCTGCATATCACAGTTCTAGTCGGATCATTTTTTCTCGCTTGTCTTGTCTTTTCTTTTCAGGGATCCTTACTGCATTTTCGCGTGCAGATTGTTGAGCTTTCCTCCTCTGGCCGGCCGGAGAAAGAGAAGGGGAAACCACCGTCTCCCGCTCCCTCAGAACGCGATCACTCTTACAATCCTGCGGAGCATAGGGCCGTAAGGTAATGCTCCTGGCGATTACATCTTAATTTCTAACCCCCTCTAAATCGCCGCAGTACTAAGACAAACGGAGAAGTCCTCGATCCGAAGCTCGCAGCAGCGGCGGGGGACGTTCCGGGCACCTACAGCGGTGTCCTCCACTTTAGGTGCCATGTGACTAGGGCCTTCGCCCCAGCCACCATGGCTCACTACCTAACTTGGAACGGGCAGGCCAGCAGGAAGCACAGCTCCCGACATACTCTCTCTATCTTTTTCTGTCGTACTTTCTCTAATGAGAATTAGTGCTCTCTCCCTCAAATGCATTTTCTTAATTTCTCTATTGTTCCTCCTTTCTCTGTATCTTCCAATCCGATCTTCAATTCATCCGTTCTCTCTAGCCGAAACCTTCCATACTTTGCCATTAATCTTAAACTCCTGACACGTCTCATTTTCTCCATTTTGCACAAACCACTTGCGTCTTCACAGTGCTTGCCACTACTCTATGTGGTGCCGAAAGGGAGTTTAAATCAAACCCTCAACTTAAGATTTTCTACAAATGATTCGTTATTGTGTTCTCTCTAAAATAGGATCCAAAATCAAGCTGCAGGAATTAAAATGCGAAGAAATTGTGGTACATAATATTCGTCGTTACTCATTCCTTAACTATTGTTAAAGGGGATCCTTTGCTACTGCCGATCAGTTGAAATGTTAGAATTCATAACTCGGATCAAGTTGTAGAAACTAGTGCAAGAATAGGCTCATTCCTTCACTATTGGTAAAGAGCATCCTATCAGTTGAAATGTTAGAATTCATAACTCGGATCAAGTTGCAAAAACTAGTGCATGAATAGGGAAAAAACAAAAAGATGGTTGTCCAATTATGATCCAGTTTGAGGGTTATTTAGGCGAGATGTGCAGCAGCCTGTTATCCTTCCACCGTCAAGAGCAGGAGGTTGTCGCTGCTCTGTGAAGCCAGCCTCACGCGGTGCCCTCCACTCTAAGTGCCATGAATAGGCTCATTCCTTCACTATTGGTAAAGAGGATCCTATCAGTTGAAATGTCAGAATTCATAACTCGGATCAAGTTGCAAAAACTAGTGCATGAATAGGGAAAAAACAAAAAGATGGTTGTCCAATTATGATCCAGTTTGAAGGTTATTTAGGCGAGATGTGCAGCAGCCTGTTATCCTTCCACAGTCAAGAGCAGGAGGTTGTCGCTGCTCTGTGAAGCCAGCCTCACGCGGTGCCCTCCAATCTAAGTGCCATGTGACTAGGGCCTTCGCCCCAGCCACTATGGCTCACTACCTGACTTGGAATGGGCAGGCCAGCAGGAAGCACAGCTCACCCACCAATCAAGCTGAGACCCAATGTCCAACCATCTTAATGCCCCCACGTGAGTTACAAGCTTGCGCAACCAAGCTCGGCGACAAATTTAGTTTCACGAGCTCTTTTAAGGTGTTGAACTTTTTTCCGTTTTCCGATGTAGAACTTAAGAGATGACGGCACAGCGGTGCTATGTACGCTGGCCTGTTTGTAAACCTGGCCATGAAAACACCCCTTTAATTAGGAGAAGAAAGGGGATCCTCCTCCGGGGAAGCATGCATGGCTGTCCTCGCAAGGACGGGAGTTAGAAACAGCTCATCTCACCGTTGTGATTTTCGTATGAAACCGCACCCTTGTTTCTGGTAACATCTGCAGGGAGAAATCGATCTTTACATTAATTTCCCATCTTAATTTAATTAATTCTCGTGGCTGGCAACTCTGAAGCGCTTCTCTAATGTGATATATATAACCAGGAATAAGAAAAACTCCAGTACCCAGTAATGTAAATGCATACCTAGCTACTTAATTTCCAATATTGCAGCAGATCCCTCACCTAGCTACATGAACGTGGCATTAATTCTGCCAAGTGGATTGGGCTCAACATTTGACTCAAAAAAATATGAAAATTCAAAAACCATACCTCCATGGATAGTACACTACTGTTTATTAGTGGGGTTGGGTTTTTTAAATTTCATCTTTTTTTGGGAAGTTTGATCTAAAATCGAATTAGGTAGACACGTAGGGGATTCACACACAAAAACAAAAAATATGAAAAAATAAAAAATCGAGTCATTACTGCTCATTGGGGCTCAATTTTTGAATTTTCATCTTTTTTTGAGATGTCTGATCCAAAATCAAATTATATGAGCAAGTAGGTCATGTTAAAAGCCTTCAAAAAAAATATGAACATAAAAAAACCGATCCCCAATGAATAGTATATTACTATTCATTGGGCCGTGGTCTTTGATTTTTTATTATTTTTTAAGATGTCCGATCGAAAATCCAAGTATGTAGACATGTAGGACATATTGGGGGATTTGACTGTACCATCATGCGACCTAATATCCCCTAACGGTGGAGTAAGTTATTCTCCCTTTAGAATTACTTATCTTTATACCTTTAAAACTTAAGATATTATTATTTTAAGTAGATCCAAACCAAATTTATCCCAAGCTGAAAATTAAAAGAAAGAAAAAATATCCTTTAGTATTGAGGTTCCAATTTTGATCATGTGAGGATATGACCTTTTTATTAGAATTGTCAAATCAAATGAAGAGTTGGGATATTCTCTCAGTTCATAAAAATATAAAAAGACTCCCTTGGCTCTATCATATCTATGTTAAAAAAAGTTTCATGTAAATTTTCTTTTATAAGCAAACAAATGTATGAAATTATTTTCAAAAAAAGATTTGACGAGCAAACAAACGAATGAAAAGATTTTTAGGAAAATATTTTCGAAAGTGCCAAATTATTCGTTAAGTTTTCATTTTTCCGTTAAAATGATTTCCTTAAAAAATCTTTTCCATCCGATTATGTTTTACTCTCAATGGTCCTCAAAGTGGACCGTTTGGATGAGACCAGGGCCTTCTCCCGGGCCACTGTGGCTCACTACCTGACTTGCAACGGGCAGGCCAGCAGGAAGCACATCTCACCCACCCAACACAAGCTGAGACCCAACGTCCAACCATCTTAAAGATTATAGGAGTTTTTTAAAAAATAATTAAATTACAGAGACTTTTTTGTGAATTAAAAAGATTGTAAGAACTTATATTTAAAAATAATTTTTGTTTGTATTGTATATTTTGTTCTTTAGATATATTTTCAAAGAATATTGTATATGTGAAATGCTCTAAAATATTTCATACACGTATAAGCCTTTAATTAGAAAATGCCTTAACACATGTTTTCATTTTGCTAGGAAAACAGGAAGTCTGTTTTAATAATTCTTCGTAAAGAGATAGAGATTCTCCTACTATCACGTGTCCTATTTTAATTTTGAAAAAACAAGAACTCTGTTTAGTATTATAGTATAGATTAGAGCCTTTTTTTTTCTTCAGGGCATAATTGAAAGGTATTGCTGGACTTGGCGTAAAATATTTTAAAATATTATAATTTTTTTTGAGTACTAGAGAAGTCTTCATGTAATAGATCAGATAATTCATCGTTTTTACCTAGGTTATGTCTAAATCACTTATTTGGTGATATGTAAAACTCAAAATCAACGGAAAATTTTATTCGTTGGTTCCTCCTTTTTCTTGATTTTGGCATATATGGGATAAAAGTGAATACTCATTTTCAAAAGAGATGAAAATATTTTCATGAACACCAAATGATGAATTTTATTTTCATTTTCTTTGTAAATGTATATCCTTAAACGATCATTTCTGTCCGATTATATTTTATTTTAGTATCAAATATTATTAGTTTATGGTCTCGTGGAACTTATAATAATGGAAATGAGGTATGGACAATATTTGAAAGAAGGGGTACATCACAGACGCACCCTACTTGGCACCTATTGCACTTTCTATATGAATCTAGAGAGAAAAACTTTTAAAAAAGAATCCTCACATAAAGCTTTTTCAATTCCTATGATGGTTTTTTTTTAATTCTCACCTCACCTGCACTTATAGGAATCGAACTTTTCACATCGTTAAAGCTGTAACTTCAACGACGAATGAGTGATGTAAGAAGGATGTCTATTCGGCATCCACATTCCACATTCCTTATAGCCATCAAAACTCACCACTTCTGAGTATGGTTTAAATTTAATAATGGAATAAGTTTAGAATAAGATAATTTGTTTGGCTTATTAATTTGTCTGTCTTAGTTGCTTGAATCTGTTTTTCGGATAAGAATGACTTATCATGAAATAAATTAAAATAAATAAATAGTTTATAAATTTATATTATTTATCAATACTTATTTTTACATACTTTCTAAATTTTAGCCAACGTTTATATCGTGGATTAAAATGATGTAAAAGAATCATCTTTTTCTGATACAGGGTTGAATAAAGAGTTGATCATACTATGTAATGTACTGTATATAACTATGTCACAATACCTAGTAAATTAGTATAACTAGACTTCACCATATTAAATATTACTTAGTATAACTATATTTAATTATAGTTAAGTTACATAACTATCTTACTTAGTATAAGTATATTTAACTAATATAAGTTTTTACTTAGTATAACTATATTTATATTAATTTTTACTTAATATACTATATATTATTATTAATATATTTAATTAGCTAATATATTTACTTAGTACAACTAAAATATAATTAAGTTAAATAATCATGTCACAACACTTAAAAGTTACAACGACTATATTTAGCTTTACTAAATTATATTAGTTAGCTTAGTTAAGTAAATATATATTACTTACATGCTTAATTACTACATTTATATCAGATATTTATATATTATCGACGGCTTAATATTAAGCCGTCACAAATACTTAACATTTGCAACGGTTACATTTTTAACGCTCGCTAATATTTGCCCACCTCTCCCCCTTGGGGAATAATTTATGAAAAACATAAGGAATATTTCTAGCTACCATATGGAATAAAAAGAAACCCAACTATCCTTTTCACATATTTGCAAAATATGTAAAAATCCGTTGGAGAAATAAAAGTACTACATATTCGCAAAATTAGTCTAGTATCCAAGGAATTCTAGACCTCAATTATTAATTCTCCCGTAGAACACGCCATGATGAACAAATGTAGGTATTCCCTTTCCGTGCAGGCCTCACTGAATAATTGTGTTGGTCTTATTTAATCTTCTTGTTCTCAAATATAGTTCAACTATGGAGGAAGAATCTTTCCAGATTTGAACAAATGTGTCGGTCTCATCTAATCTTCTCGAACTAAAGGACACCGATCCGAGCTGGCCGTGATCTTATGACCACAAGTAACACTTGATGTACTGAGGGTGCCATTTGCATTCAAGGCAGTGGGTAAACAATTTTTTTTTTTCAATATTGTTAGGTAGGTTTGAAGGTGTCTTATATTTCCGTACAAGTCAATCTTTCGACGGACGATTTAAAAAAAAAATTGAATCTCAATAAATAATAAAAAATATCCTCAATGGGTTGAACCCAATAATGATATTTAATTTTTTTTTTTTTTTTTAAATCGTCTGATCGAAGATGGCCCTGTATCGACATGTAGGACACCTCAGGACCCACTTCAAAAATTTTAAAAATATTTTTTTATTTACTCACTACACTGAGGGAGATTTCAAATGGCACCTTAGTGCAGCAAGTATTACCAGGTGTTTGCATTCTCAATAATTTTTCGAGAAGCAAAGAATCACGTGAATTTTTTTTTTCAAAAAATAGAATCACACGAAGTAGAATCATCGAAAACATTTCGCGAGAGAGAGGTGGAGGCAATAAACTACGTGAAAAGGAAGAATATTTTGACAGTCTGCAACTTATTTCCCTCAACTAAGTTTTTCTCATGTTTGCGAAACTTTTAAAAGTTAGTTAAAAAAAGATTTTCCAAGAAACAAACACTTCCTTACTCTATATAACCACAGCTCACCGTCCCCTTCTTATAAGCCGAGCTCCACCTCACAACTTGCAAGCCACATCTATCGGTGCCCCCGTCATCTGCCCCTAGTGTGCCTGAGTCCGAGACCTAGATCGGCAGCCATACGTGGCGGCGGAACCCAAGATTAACCAGCTCCTCTTCCTCATGATCATCTTCTCCGCCTTCCTCTCAACGTCGTCCACGGCGGAGCACGTCTTGTACAGCTGTTGCCCTCTCTACACTGGGCAGTCACTACATAACCGCAACTACGTGCTCACTATGGAACCCTAGGGCGATATGGTTCTAAGCCTGGAGGATGTAGTCTGCATCACCGGACTAAGAGTGGAGGGATGAGTAGTGAGTGGTACCACTCATCTAAATTACCGCACACTCATGACCCGGCGATTGGGGTTGGATGTGGCTGCCCCAGCGAGGGAGTACAAGTCTATGGCATAAGTTGGACGTGATGGACTACCTCGGACTGATTGACGCAAAACAGAGGATCAGTGTTGCATCCTTAATCCGATTCAGTCATTCAGACTCACTTCATATTTAAGTTACGTTACTACGGAACTAAATAACATATAAATCGAAGATGAATGATTAGAGACAAATAACCAAGTAATAAACATACTATTTACCATCATTAAATCTAAATATTCTATTATATTGTCAGAATCAGGATCCTCAAATTTCATCAAACATGCAGCGGAAATAAAAATCTCTCAACTCACTAAAGAAATATAGAAGTATATTTACTCTCTCAAGTTCGTACTACATCAAATCTAAGAAAATAGAAAATCTAATCTTAGATAATCTTCAAATGAGTCAGAATCTAATTCCTTAAGCAAAGTTCTATCCCTCAGCTAACTCTTCCTCCTCAGTCTCTGAAAATGTTAAGAGGATTTATGAGTACACCCACTCAGTAGACAAATCAAACTCAATAAATACTAATAATATAATAATTAAAAATAGATAATATCAAAATATACATACGATTCATAATTCTACATATAACTCAAATAAGATTACGATACAAAATATGGTCAAATATAAATTACTAAATCACATGTGTTTTCTAATAGAAAAAATAAATTGAACTAATATATAGCATATATGGTATGATCAGATTCTAATTTAACTGAACGAGTCTACTAGTCATGATCAAAACATATCACATATCAAACTGAACATATCGAATTGAGCATATAGTAAATTTGTCATGGCATGATAGCTTACCAAATTGAAGTTCATATTGTCAGGAGTCGAACAAATAAATATCAAAGCATATGGACAAGTATGTCAAGATCATGGCACATGCATAGCCGGGGAGTCTATAGTCCCACCACAGATAACTACGAACAAAACACAATCACCAGAATTTTTTCGTTGTCTACAGGCAGAACTCATCCACGGACGCTTATAAAATGAGCCACAATCTCCTTAAGACGACAATGTCTAAACATATATCAAACAAATATAACACAAATGTATTTTCAAATATTTCATAACAATCATAGATCTATAAATTAATTTAACAAAATGATACTTATATATAAGAGTAAAAATATATATATTTTTATATACAAAATAGTCACTTAAAGAGTCAACATGGTCATATAGAAGGATAATCAGAGTAAAACTGATCAAAATAGGATTCTGGATAGAAGTTTATGCTATTAAAATTTTCTCATATTTTTCGAACAAAGAATTATAATTTTCGGATAATAAAACTAATTTTTAGAAATAAAAATTGAACAAATAAGGCCGAAAATAGTAAAAAGATTTATAAAATTATCAAACTTGATGAACATGTCCAAGAGATCCAAAGAATCATAAATATAAATTTTCATGTAATTCCAACATAAATAGAATGATTTAAAGCATCAAACGACATATAAATAAGTTAAGTCAAATTAGACCAATCGAATAAATAACAGAATAATAGACACATAAAATCTAAAATTTATGAAATTTTATCAGAAGGTATAACAGGTTAAAAGCAAAGTGTGTTCAAAATTTCAAGTCAATCTACTAAAGAACAAAAGAGTTATGATGAATTTAAGTTCTAACCGAAAATTTATCACAACTTCTGTAAATCGTAGATATAGGTGCTGAAAAACATAGCTATTAGTCATGAATTTCCAGAATATAGGATTTTGCGAATTTTATCAAAAATTCATATATCAAAGTGGAATCTAAAATCATTGATTAAAAGATTATAGTTCTAGAAAGTATGTTCGATCACTTTTGAAAATCAAAACAAAATTTTCATATTACTACAAAATATCATTCAATAGGTTATTATCACCTACCTCAAGAATACAAAGAACACTCCATTCTAATGCCTTTTAATCACCTTCTAACACTTCAAATTTGATTTTTTTGTTATCTAAGACTTCTCCCACAATTTCTAAACCTCAAAGAACAACAATTCATCCATTAGAATCAATTTTCAAAAGGAATTAAATAAAAATACTTCTCTTTCTCACGAAGAACACTACGTTCTTACCCCTTATCTTAAGGCTGCGTAGAGGAGGCCTTATACACGACCCCAAGGCCTCATATATACTATTTTTGCTTCAAATTAAGTCTCTAAAATTACTAAGTCGCACTTAAACTATAGTTTCCTTAACCAACAAGCTAAAGTGTTCCGATTCAAACTAGGAACTCAAATATTCGTGTAGAATAGGTTTCTTTTTATAAACCACCTCCGATTCGATCCATTAAACGTCTAAATTAACTCTTGGTCCTTTTGACAAAGTGTTAGTATTTTATACCCGCTTTCCAACCGTATACGCCATATCATTTTGGGATTCTTTTGCGCTAAGTTATTACGTTCGCAATACAATATTTTTTCACAGTTATCAAACATGAAAATTTGACCAAGTATTCAAAACTAACTAGTTTCCGAATTAAGTTACTAATGGGTTTATTAGACTTATTTTGACTTAACTAATGACTTATCCATTCTAAATATATTATTATATTGTTAAATAAATATTAAATATATTTAAAACATTTTTGTCTATTAATTGATTTAATTAGACTTATTTAAATCTAATTAGACTTAATGAGCCTTGACCCATTAATAAATTAATGGACTTGAGATCTAGGATATTACAATTGAGGAGTCAAACGAGGGTTTCATGGCATGGATGACCCGATCAACTGTAGGTACGCACTATTATGACGAGGAAAAGAAGGAAGAAGCAGACTTGGATCTAAGAGGTTCCTATTTTCTTCTTAGGAGGATGCTACTAATCACAAAGGGCGACGACATCCACTTGTTGGGATCGCTGTGTCGGGATCCGATCTTAAAACGCAGCGGAATAAAGGAGTTCGGGATCGGATCTGTCCCGTTTCGGTCGTTAAAATTAAACCGGTGTAAATCGAATTTTACCTTGCGCGGATTCGAATCCGCGTCCGTTTTCTGGTTCCGTCGGAGTGATGCCGCAAGTCGCGCAGATGCCCGACCTCTAGCGGTATCCACGCGGTTCTCCTCGCGATGGATCGTCCTCGCTTCCTCGCTCGCTGCGGGGCTCGAAGATCCCGTCTGACTGCGCGTGATCCGCCGCGACATGCGGATCTAGAATCCCCGTCGAACGGGAAGTGGAGCAGTTGGGAACGGCACGCCCAGAGGAGAGAGAAAGTGGGGAAGAACGAATGACGGCTAGGTCAGGGTTGCTGGCCCCGGACGTAGAATCCGTTCTTTTATAAGAGGTCAGTTTGCGGTTTTTCACAAAACCCCAGACTTATCCGAAATCCTGTCGGATTATCCATCGACTTGAAAACCATTTGCGTGTGACCCTCTAGGCCCAAATACCAGTCCAGTTAATAGCCCATTAAGTCCAGTAACCCTTTACTGACCCACTGAATTAATTAATATCTTTATATTCAATTAATCAGTCGAATTTAATGTCCCACAATAAATTCGGACGGACTGCCGATCACGTTGGATGCCAAGCAACATCGCGTGATCCTGGATGGCACTGGGGTTATCACAACCCTCTATTGGAACCTTTCTGTCATCGGTTAGCGCGCGGATATAATCCTTCATCCGTACAATGTTCCCGAATCGACCTAGGGCATGGTTTACTGTTAAACCCTATTTGGTCGATTCACTTGAATCAGATGTCGCTAATCTGAATCCGATAACTCCTTATCGATTACAGAGTCCGCCCTGGCCAGGGACTTTAAGCGCATCATTCTCGGAACATTCTCTCTCAAACAACCGAGAGCGGATGAACCCGTATTGAACACACAATTACCTTCGAGGGCATTTCCCTAAACCCGATCGCTTGACTTATTGATATCCCATGGTTAGGGATTCGTTCGTCAAGGTCAAAGCTCAGAAACCTACCAACAAGGTATCCTTGGAGTCTCAGGTCCAAGGATCATCCACGCAACCGTGACAATTGAATCGAGCTGGTTAACAGTGAGGTGATTACCATCCAGCGATTCATAGTCGGATCAGTTCAGTGAACTCATTCACCAATGAGCACCTATAGGTTCAGCATAGTGTCTCTACACAAGTGACTTATGGGATCAGTCACCCTCATCATATGAGCTGAAGTAACCTATACTAGTCTATCCAGATGTTCGATGTCCTATCTCAAACATCCTATGACTAGGAACAATTAAGAACATGTGTTTATAAGTCTTCGATCCCGTAATTATGATCTCATCATAATCCGAACACTATTGCACATGTTCATGGACTTCATCGTGATACGATAAACACAGATCGAATTAATTACACACAATGAATTATTGCCATTTATTAATAATCTGAATATGTACACAGTATCGGATTGGCTTTGAGACCATCTAATACTAACACCACTACCACTTCTTAGAGATACTAGCAGACCTCGACCATATTGGAGAGTACGTCTAGGGTGCAGCACTCTTGGCCCACCTGTTCGCAGATCTAGCCATTGTCATTCTCGCCTGGGGTGCAGCACCGTATGCATGAATGTCATTGTCACTTTCATGATTATTGATTTTATGAAATAAATGTCATGTCCTAAGCACATGCTCTAATTATAAATCTAGAGTTACTACTACATTCCCCTTGGACGGGCTCGTGAGGTACCCCGATTGCAATACCATTAGCCCGCTGTTAGTGGCCAGCGGTGGACATAGCCCCCCATCACTATCATATCACGGCCCTTCATCGCTAGTTCCTGGACTACCCGGAGCTCTTGGTAACCTGATGCATGCCCTACTTATGATTCCTTGACTTAAATGCAAATCTTTTTTGATGCAACTAACATGATGCATGGGAACTACATGTTATCTAGCATCCATACCTAGACATGAATGTGAACGACCAGCCTTGAGTAATAGCCGGCCAAGGACGTTTTGGGCGAGAGATGTAGGTCCATTGTATAAACGAGAACGATCCCATGTGCCTGCGGTTGCTGATGAGGACATTAGGTCTCCCCCAAGAGTAGATTGGCAACGCAGTGCCAGAGAAGGTGGGGTGGAGAATGAGGGGCAAGCAGACTTGCACAAACTAGTGGGTGAAGTTTGTAGACAAGTACCAAGACTAGGTCCAAGATGGCACGGTAGTGGAGACCCATGTACAGAGTAGCGAGGCGTATCTTCAATAGTAATGAGTCCATTACGCAGAGTAGTTGTGCCAGCTCCTCCCACTTGATGTAAGTATCAACTTGAGTACTTTATGATTGATTTATGTAATGATGAATGACTAACTCTACGATGTATGACATGCAGGACGCCTGGGATGCTATGATCATCAACTTACGAGCCCTCCTGAGAGATACAAAGGCTTAGCTTAGACAGACCCAAGAGTCTCTAGATGCTTTGGTATGTGATGAATGTCTTAACACTAAATGACCCGTAAACTAGGAACTTATCCACTGACAATTGTCTTTTGATCTGCCCATACAGTAACGAGGACCTCTCAGGGCACAACAAGGGCGTCTAGATCCAGTGCCACTCAAGTAAATCACAACGTCATCTCTTTCAATAGTTTAAATTCAATTCAATTCCATTCAATATGTTACTCGCACATTCATTTATATCAACCATGATATATTTTGATGACCATGAGAATGTTTCCCATACAGGTGGCAGAAACCAAAGAGGCCCTCCGCAAAGGTGAGGCAGAGGCGGAGGCATCGAGAGTTGAGCTACAAGGAGATTCTTCGTAGCGCCCCCTGGATCTAGGAGCTTAAGGAGGAGCTAGAGCGTCGGCCCACCGACAACCCCTCCCAGGACGTACTCAGGCTCCAACTTATGCTGGAGATGGAGAGGTTGGAGCGGGTCCACTAGAGGGACGAGTGTAAAGCAGAGCGGAAGACCTTTGAGGGGCAAATCTGTTGGGATCGCTGTGTCGGGATCCGACCGAAAAATGCAGCCGAATAATATGTTCGGGATCGGATCCATCCCGTTTCGATCGTTAAAATAAAACTGGAGAAAATCGAGTTCACCTTGCGCGGATTCGAATTCGCATTCGTTTTCCGGTTCCGTCGGAGCGATGCCGCAAGTCGCGCTGATGCCCGACCTCTACCGATATCCACGCGGTTCTCCTCGCGATGGATCGTCCTCGCTTCCTCGCTCGCTGCGGCGTTCGTAGATCCCGTCTGGCTGTGCGTAATCCGTCGCGACATGCGGATTCTGAATCTCCCGTCGGACGGAAGCCGGAGCAGTCGGGAACCGCACGTCCAGAAGAGAGAGAAAAAGAGAAAGAACGAATGATGGCTAGGTCAGGGTTGCTGGCCCCAGACGTAGAATTCGTTCTTTTATAATAAGTCAGTTTGCGGTTTTTCATAAAAACCCAGACTTATCCAAAATCCTGTCGGATTATCCATCGACTTGAAAACTATTTGCGTGTGACCCTCTAGGCCCAAATACCAGTCCAGTTAATAGCCCATTAAGTCCAGTAACCCTTTACTGACCCACTGAATTAATTAATATCCTTATATTCAATTAATCAGCCGAATTTAATGTCCCACAATAAATTCGGACGGACTGCCGATCACGTTGGATGCCAAGCAACATCGCGTGATCTTGGATGGCACTGGGGTTATCGCAACCCTCTATTGGAACCTTTCTGTCATCGGTTAGCGCGCGGATATAATCCTTCATCCGTGCAATGTTCCCAAATCGACCTAGGGCATGGTTTATTGTTAAACCCTATTCGGTCGATTCACTTGAATCAGATGCCGCTAATATGAATCCGATAACTCCTTATCGATTACAGAGTCCGCCTTGGCCAGGAACTTTAAGCGCATCATTTTCGGAACATTCTCTCTCAAACTACCGAGAGCGGATGATCCCATATTGAACACATAATTACCTTCGAAGGCATTTCCCTGAACCCGATCGCTTGACTTATTGATAACCCATGGTTAGGGATTCGTTAGTCAAGGTCAAAGCTCAGAGACCTACCAACAAGACATCTTTGGAGTCTCAGGTTCAAGGATCATCCACGCAACCGTGACAAATGAATCGAGCTGGTTAACAGTGAGGTGATTACCATCCAACGATTCATAGTCGGATCAATTCAGTGAACTTATTCACCAATGAGCACCCATAGCTCCAGCATAGTGTCTCCACACAAGTGACTTATGGGATCAGTCACTCTCATCATATGAGCTGAAGTAACCTATACTAGTCTATCCGGATGTTCGATGTCCTATCTCAAACATCTTATGACTAGGAACAATTAAGAAAACATGTGTTTATAAGTCTTCGGTCCTGTAATTATGATCTCATCATAATCTGAAGACTGTTGCACATGTTCATGGACTTCATCGTTATACGATAAACACAAATTGAATTAATTATATACAATGAATTATTGTCATTTATTAATAATCTGAATAAATATATAGTATCGGATTGGCTTTGAGACCATCTAATACTAACAAAATCATGTTCCTGCAAGTAGATTTGGTGGTTGCAAAGTGTAAGTCCGGGCGACTTGAGGAGCAATACGGGAGGGCTCGGGAGAGGACCCGGTAGATGGGACATACTAGTCTTTTCTCCATGGGCACGAGTATGATTGCAACATCCTCAAAGAATGAGTGAAATGTGGGAGACGAGGGATGACGAGCTACCTCGCAGATATTGATGGGGCCTCCCTGACCACCTCAGCAAGGAGATGATCATGACGAGGGGGAGAGCTGGGGCGAGATGTGAAAAAAAATAAAAACAAAAAGATGGTTGTCCAGTTATGATCCAGTTTGAGGGTTATTTAGGCGAGATGTGCAGCAACCTATTTTTCTTCCACCGTCAAGAGCGGGAAGGTTGTCACTGCTCTGTGAAGCCAGCCTCACGCGGTTGTAGACACCGATTTTGGACCACCCTTTTGCTCATGAACCCCATCCATCACTAGCCCATCGTCAACAAACCCCTCATCTTAGCCATCTCAGCCCACTAATAACTAGGCCCATTAATCAAATCCCGACTCTAGCCACCTTTTCGTGGAAGGCCAGCCAGTCCGCCTTCCACCACCCTTTGAAGGCCAGCCAGTCCGCCTTTCACGCCCTTCAAAGGCCAACCAGCCCGCCTTCTACCATCCTTGGAAGGCCAGCCAGTCCGCCTTCCACGGCCTTCGAAGGCTAGCCAGCCCGCCTTCCACCATCCTTCGAAGGCTAGCCAGTTCGCCTTCCACGCCCTTCGAAGGCCAGCCAACTCGCCTTCCACCATCCTTGGAAGGCCAGCCAGTCCGCCTTCCACGGCCTTCGAAGGCCAGCCAGCTCGCCTTCCTTGGAAGGCCAGCCAGTCCGCCTTCCACCACCCTTCGAAGGCCAACCGAGCCGCCTTCCACCTCTCCGTGGAAGGCCAACTACCTGGCCTTCCACGAGATTGGAAGGCATGTTGGCTGGCCGTCCACACCCCTAACTACCACTTGACCTAGTCTTCCCCACGATCTCCTCTACTCGCCGCCCTCACCTCCACTACTCCGATCACTCCCCACTCCGGCGACTGCCGCGCGCACCACCTCCGATCCTTGACCACTTCCCATTGGCTCCAGGATGATTTACGAGGATTTAAACCCCTATTTTCCCTTCACCTATTTAAACCCCTCATGTCCTCTCGAGTAGAGGGTTAAGCAGTTTATTTTTGGAGGAGGAAGGCTCAGAGGAGGTTGGCAAATGAGTCTGCTTTGAGGAGCCGAGCGGACAAAGAGTCAGAGAGCTTCAGGAGGAGCTTCAAGAGGAATCCTCCGCACTCCAAAATGGGCTTGTCTTCTTAACCCTCTTTTGCTTTTCCCCTATTCACCTCATTGTATTCTCACTTTTCATCCATTCGGTAACATACCTGTAGGCGCCTGGAACGTCCCCCCCGTCGCCGCGGCTGTGGGCTTTCAGAATCGAGGGTCCCTCCGTTCGTCTTAGCACTGTGGCGATTTATAGGGAGTTAGAAATAAAGGATGTGATCGCCAGGAGCATTACCTTACGGTCCCTATGCTCCGCAGGATGGTGAGGGTGTGATCGCGTTCTGTGGGAGCGGAAGATGGTGGTTTCCCCTTCTCTTCCTCCGGCCGGGCAGAGGAGGAGAACTCGGTCCGTGCGCAGAATCTGGTAAGAGCCCCTGAAAAGAGAAGACAGATAAAGAAAAGACAATACCCGATTAGAACTGTGACATGTAGGATCCGTTCATGCAAACATAAAAATTAACTAAAATTAGAGGGAGACGCACCGGATGGGTGTTTGGGAGGGAAGGTGACCATATCTTATGGCCACCCACCTCCCGATTTTTTGTTTGAAACCTCTGGGGGTAAATAGGGTGCTAAGTCATTCTAGGATGTATGCATGCAGATAAGTGCTCGTGTGTGAAAAGTGAAATGATGTGTTGAAGGTAAAAGAGAGTGAAAGAGGAAGGATGTTACGGCATGAATGGAAATTCGAAATGCAATGAAGTGAAAAAGGTGAAAAGTAAAGAGAAGGTTAGGAAGACAAGCCTATTTGGAGTGACGTTCCTCCTGAAACAGCCCTCTGACTCTTTGCCCGCTCAACCCCTCAAAGCCGACCCGCTCCGAGAAAGAGACTCCTTCTTAATCCCCCCTCCAACCCCCTTGCTCGAGGGAACCTGAGGGGTTTAAATAGATGAAGGAAAAAATATGAGAAAATAGGAGTCTAAATCCCCGTAAATCAACCTTCAGCCAATAGGAAGTGGTCAAGGGTCGGAGGTGGTGCGCGCGGCAGTCGCCGGAGTGGGGAGTGATCGGAGTAGTGGGGACGTGGGCGGCGAGTAGAGGAGATCGTGGGGAAGACGAGGTCAAGGTGGTAGTTGGGGGAGTGGACGGCCAACCAACTTGCCTTCTAATCCCGTGGTGGAAGGCGGCCCAGTTGGCCTTCGAAGGGAGTGGAAGGCAAGGGGTGGCCTTCGAAGGGGGTGGAAGGCGGACTGGCTGGCCTTCCACGAAAAGGTGGTGAAAAGTGAAAAAGGTGGCCAAAAGGTGGAAGGCAAGGTAGCTGGCCTTCCAAGGGAGTAGAAGGCAAGGGGTGGCCTTCGAAGGGGGTGGAAGGCGGACTGGCTGGCCTTCCACGAAAAGGTGGTGAAAAGTGAAAAAGGTGGCCAAAAGGTGAAAGGCAAGGTAGCTGGCCTTTCAAGGGGGTAGAAGGCAAGGGGTGGCCTTCGAAGGGGGTGGAAGGCGGACTGGCTGGCCTTCCACGAAAAGGTTGGCTAGAGTCGGGATTTGGTTAATGGGCTTGGTCGTTAGTAGGCTGAAATGGCTAAAATGGGGGAATTGGTGATGAAGGGCTAATGGTGGATGGGACTTATGACCAAAAGGGGTGGTCCAAAATCGGTGTCTACAAATGCCCCTCCGGAACACCTGTTTTGCGGTGGAGTGGAACAGAATGATAAATAGGTGTTCCGAAAATTGAACCTGATTTTGGACAGTCCGGAGAAGGATGAGCTATATCCAAGGATGATATGCGAATGCGGAAAATGCATGAAAGCTAGCTATTTGAGTTGCAAGAGTGGTTTAAGAAAAGGGACAAAGTTCAGTACTAGAGAATCACAGTCCGTAGGCCCTCCGGGTGCTGGAACCGCGAGGCCTTGGTGTACCAGAATATAGCGATCTGGCCCAAGGGGATCTCGAGCATGAAAGGTGTAGGAGTGTGACTTGAAGAACTCTCAACACAACGGGCGCGGTGGCCTGGCGCATCATGGGATCGCCAAATGAGAGGATCTCAAGCACACGTACTGAAAAGAGGAAGGGGTCTTGCAATTCAAAGGGCTAACAGACGTACAACGGCCAGAATCACGGATCAACGATGGGTTAAGCAGAGTGATGAATGATGGTCATTGCCCATAGGGCGAGGATGAATGCTTATGCAAATGCATGCTGGGTTGAAATTAAAAACAAATTCCTAATGCAAACAGGAGGGGTTTATTGGCCAATCGAATAACTTGGGGAATATAGACTCCTCATTGTTTTGTTTAGAGAGGAACTCAGAGTCTATACGCCCGAAGTTATTAGCCTCCTGTGTCTTCAATGCTATTTGCTTCAGGTTCCCTGCAGCTGCAAGAACGCACATTAGTTAATGTAAATAATCAATGATCCACAATATCTTAATGACAAGCTGCAAGGAAACGAGGGACAAAGGTCCCTGTCGAGTCGAAGCCAGCACGGAAGATATGGCCATGCCAATCCGGCTGCTTTTGGCTTCGACTCGACAGTAGAAGTGTCCACCTTTCGGACATAGAATCTTTTCCTGTATGCACAAAATGAGGGGAAAACAGTTAGTAGTATCTGTTTTCGGCCCCTTACCCAAAATAGAGCAACTACCTTTTCCCCAGCCTTCGCATAGGGTCAAGGGGACGTGTTACTATCGAAACTGATGCAAGAAGTAAATATGCAAATGCTGGTGGATATTAACAAGTGGGGTGTGTGATGAAAACATGTTTTCGATTCCGCCTGCCTGGTGACTGCCCAAACTTAGGCTAGTTGAATGATGAAAGGGAAATGTACACTCAACTTCCCAGGTATCCTAAGCTTACATCTAGATTGATTTGGGCCTCTAGACTCCTCAAACTAACCTTGACCGTCTAAGACTCATACTGATGACAATACCGTCATGCCATGCTTAGGCTCCCAGCTGCTTCCGACCACCAAGTTTGCCCAAAAAGTTTTCTAGGTAAATGATTTGCCCGACCCGTGTCTCTTTCCTCACAATCTAGAAGGTATATGATGGAACACCTTGGAACCCTAACGGTCAACCGCGCGATGCTGACCCGGAATCAGACGCCGTCGCACCGATTGGTGACGTGCATGCATTGACCTAAGCCTGAAGTTTTCGAGAGTACACATTGAGATTATGGTTAAGAAATTATTTCACCAGAAACATCGACATTACTCTTCACCCATTTTAGACTCCTGTGATCATGTGAGCATGTGACGATTTTTGAAAACGAACCATTTTAAAATGAAGTTCGGTCTTTAGATAGCTATCTCGTGCTAACCTTGAGGGGGAAAAATTGAAGAAATTTTGGAGACAAACTTCACAGGAGGATCGACAAAACCGTTAAAAGGACGAGCTGTGACAAAACGGACTCCTTTTGACCTCCTAGATGCCCCAATTTTGACTTTTCAGGCCTTTATTGGATTTCATGGCCAGGCACGGTCACGACCAGGCTTTTTTCATCATTGCTTGAACCCCTTTTTCTTTTTTGTATTTCTTTTCCGCTCTTGACATTTTTGGGGTTATTTGATATTCTGCCTACGGGGACACTGCCCTCTTCACGTGCTCTGGTCTTTTACATTTCAATTTTGGGCCCTTTTTTGAGGGGTTACATCTATCGGGTTGTTGAGGAAGCGCAATTTGCTGAGCTCGACCGTTTAAGGGCGTCAACTGTCCTGATCGGTCGAGAAACGAAGAGCAAAGGTTGCATTTTGACAGTATGCTAAAGACTTGGAACTCATTTTAAGAAGGTTCCCTTTTGAAAAAAACGTGTAAGTGTGTGCATCTCAGGATGATCATAGGGATCCGTATGAAAATAAAGTAGACACATCCAAGGTTCTGGTGGACCAAAATCTTAGCCAAACCTTAATGTTAACCCAATCTATCATGCAACTAGACCTAGACAGGGGGTTACATGGCAATCACCAGACAATTGGATTTTGTGTCTTTTCTGATTTTTTTTTTTTTTCATTTTCATTAAAGTATGTACATATTTACAAATATTTTTGATGCTTTTTGGATATTTGATTTTTTTTGAGATTTTGAATTTTTTGAATTTTTTTTGTATTTTTAAGGGTAAAACTTCTTCAAATAGACTCCTATCCAAAGGAAAACTTTTCAACGATTTTCAAATATTTACACTTATTTGCTAACTAGAAAAGAACTTACTTACCTCTACAACTTGTAGATAAATAGGAAGCTATCCAATCCCTAAGCGGTTATGCACAAGACTCAGAGGGTGAGTCAAACACATTGCAAAGGTGGGTCCTTGAGACAGAGACCCAGTGATGGCAGAATTGCCCCAGTATGTTGGCTCCTCATGGAAGTGAGACTTTTCCTCTTTTTGGGGGTTGTAGTCTCCAATCATAAAACATTCAGGGGAATGTGCTACAACCGGTGATAGAAACCTGAGAAGGGAAGGTGTGTGGAATAGTAAGGGAATGAGAGCGGTGGGTACCTGTTCATCCCTCACTAAGGAGGCTCCTTCTCGTCGAGTGGTTGGTTCATAGAACATCAGCTGTATACCGAACTCTTCTGCATCTTCTCTTTGAACCTCATTGCTTGTTTCCTTCAACTCATGCTCAAGATAGTGTATCTTGAGTACCTCTTGTTTTGCCTTCACAAAGTGATCCAAGAGATTCCATTTTCTTGATCCTTCAGTTGATTTGGCTAGTATGTAACCCAATTTGAATCCCCCAATGGTCGGATTTTCAAAGATAGGTTCTTGAATTCCCTGCTCTTCTTTGCCTAACCCAGATCCCGAACTACACCCCATTTTGTCCATAAGCTGCCAACCTATGCTAGGCTGGGACTTGAGTTGAGAATTGCCCGATGAAAGGATGGGCTCTGCCCCTTTTCCATAAGTGATCATGGATGGAATTTGTTCAGTCGAGACTAAATCCAAAGGCTCAAGATAGGGGGTACCCTTCATTTTGACAATCTTCCCAGTGTATGAGAATTTATAGCACTGATGATTAGTGGAGGGCACTCCTAGGGTCTGGTCCATCCAAGGCCTTCCCAGAAAGGCGTTGTCTATGCGCTTGACATCAAGGATGTAGAATTCAAAGATCAAGGCCACTGGGCCAATTTCCAGGTTCCCATTTGAGATCATCATGGAAGTAGACTCAACCTTTTCTGGATCAATCCCTACTTTCTTAAGGGTCTTGAGTGGACAAATATTGATTGATGCCCCGGTATCCAACAAGATGGAGTCCAATGAGTGACCCTTGAGTGTTGCAGTTAAGCATGAGGGAAGGGATTGGCATTCAGGGGGAGCCAGATCCTTATCAGTGAAGGGTATCGTAGGTGTCTGGGTGACTGAGAGAGTGGCATTTGTGAGCCCCCTGATAGGAAGATCTTCATTGAGTGTAACGCGCTGGAGGAACTTGAACAATGTCTCCCTGTGTGTAGGAGATCTCCCAATCAACTCTAGGACTGGCATCTTAGCAGGAGTTTTCCCTAGATGCTGTAGGATGTCATACTTAGAGAGATCTGAATCCTCTTGAGAGTCCAAGAGTTGACTTGCTGGGGGAATGACGCGATTTCTCAGTGTAACACCGATCGGACTGAGGTCCACTACCTGATATGACTTTAGTGGTTGAACTAGTGGTGAATTCATCAGGCAGAATTGGGTTACCGGACCTGGATTTGGTGTTGGACACAAGATGGATGGAGGAGGTTCTCTGATTGAAATTGAAGGAACCTGGACCAGAGTAACTGGGTTGATGGCTGTTGGTTGTTCCCTAGGTCGTATCAAGACCAAAGGTTTGTCTTGAATACTAGTGGAGACTCCTTGTAACGGCTCTCTAGGTTTGGTCATCCTAGTGGGGCACTCACGCCATATCCCAACCTCTTCATACTCCCAGTATTGTCCTCTATGATCGACATTTGGTTCCAAATTTTTGTCAAGGGTGCTCACCCTTTCTAGAGAGCTAGATGGATCTTGGGCCACCTGATAAGAGGGCGGAGGGCCCTTGACTTCCAAGGTTTCAGCAGCCTCTTTCATGTACCCCCAATTGATCTTGGCACTGGAGAAAGAGGGAACTGCTGAATATGGTCTCTGATTGGATTGGTTGCCTGATCTGGACATAGGACTGGGTGACCTGAAGGGTTGCCCCAAGGCACTCACCTGTTCATTGATTGTCACTCCCTCTATTGGTGGAATCCTCTTACTTCTGTTCTGATTTTCAAAGAAGGATGGCAAAGTGGAACTCCAGATCTGAGATTGAACTACCTGAGCTCGATTATAAAGTTGTGCGAATGTGTGAAATTCGCTTAGCATGAGGATAGACCGAAGCTGCGGGGTAGTGTTGTTGACTAACATGGTGATAGCTTGAGATTCGGGGATTTCCACCTCTGCCCTAGAGGCCATTGCCCTCCACCTGTTGGCAAAATACGTGAACTCCTCTTCAGGCTTCATCTTCTCCATCACAAGATCAAATAAGGTGGGAGGCATGGTTGTCATATAACTAAACTGAGTGATGAATTTTTCGGAGACCATATCAAAATTGATTAGGTCTGTGGTGGGTAAGGAAGAAAACCATCTTAAGGCCTCACCTTCTAAGGATTTTTGGAACAGATGGACAAGGAGGACTCTGTCGTAGAGCCATTGATGGGAATCCATGAGGAAACCTGATAGGTGATCATGAGGGTCAGAGGTGCCATCATATTTTCTGTACTCGGGAGCTTTGAATTCTAGTGGAAAGTAGGCCGGAGGGAGCTTACAATAGCTCGAGAGAGAGTGTGGTTGTTTCAGGGTAAGTTTCTCGGCCATGAACTTACGCACACAGGTTTCAACCTCACTTTTATAGATGAATTCTTTCTACTCAGGAGGAGGTATAGTTGGAGAGACTGGAATCGGCATGACAGGTGGAGCAACTGGAGTAGGAGTTGGCTGATTGATGCGGGTCTGAGCTCTGTTGGAAGATCCTTGGAGGTGAGTTCTCCGAAGAGTGGCATCTTGAGTTTTGCCACAGGAGGCCCACTGGATGAGTTGATCAGGGGTGTACCGTGATAACACGGCAGTAAGTTCCGGGTCCTCACTCGGGTTTTGGAAGTTTCTGTTGGAGATTACAAGGTCACTTTCTGAAGAGGAAGATTCATCCAAGTATCTTCTCCTAAATTCCTCTCCAGGTGTTTGGAACATGCCCACAAATGTTGGTTGTGGATCCTCTTCAATCTCAAACAGAGGGTTGTGTGTAACATTGTTACCGAACTGGTCCATGTCATCATACACAGCATTGACATACATTCGGTTCAGCACAGACCCTAAATGATTTTATGTTTCACTTGAAATGTTTGCCAATGTTTTATGAAAGTTGGTTTCTAACAAATCAAGTTTAACCCTTAACGACCCTTCACTTTTCCAAAGCTTGTTCCACCGAGATTCAATTAAGTGTCTTTAAATTTGAAACGGTTCACTAATTTCTCACACAAACCCAAGGTTCCTACAAGGTGGTTTCAGGTACAACCTGCTCGGTGGCTAAGTGGGAATCCCTGGCTCGCGGAGACTGACGGAGGTTCCCAACAGAATAAGACTAGTCGCACCCGAGTAGGAATCCTCAGGTGGAGAGTCAAACTCTGTGGGAGAGGTAACTAGAAGTGTGATGCCGGCTCTTCCTTAAAACCCCCGCGGAGAATATCCTGAAATTAACCCACAGTCCAGCAGACAGAAAAGGAAAGAAAGACAAGAGAACAGTAAACAAAAAAGCAAACTAGAATCTGCAACAAATTAAAAAAAGGACACTTAAAAATCAGGCAGCCAGAAAAGCCGGAGCCTGGACGGCAGGCTACTTGGCCGTCCTAGAGCCTGGACGGCCAGGCTGTCGGCCGTCCAGCCTGGACGGCCAGGCGCTTGGCCGTCCTGGGTCCTGGACGGCTAGGTGCTTGGCCGTCCGGGCTGGGCTGGACGGCCAGGCACTTGGCCGTCCGGTCCACTGGACGGCCAGGTACTTGGCCGTCCGGTCCACTGGACGGCCAGGTACTTGGCCGTCCGGTCTGGGCGGCCAAGCGCTTGGCCGTTCGGGACTCTGGGCGGCCAAGTGCTTGGCCGTCCACGGGAGGAGCTCTTTTTTTAAGTTGTCTTACCTGCGCGGCGAGCAAGGGAGTGTCCCATCGTGATCGCCAGAGGGGTGTAGGCGCCCGGAACGTCCCCCCCGTCGCCGCGGCTGTGGGCTTTCGGAGTCGAGGGTCCCTCCGTTCGTCTTAGCACTGTGGCGATTTATAGGGGGTTAGAAATAAAGGATGTGATCGCCAGGAGCATTACCTTACGGTCCCTGTGCTCCGCAGGATGGTGAGAGCGTGATCGCGTTCTGTGGGAGCGTAAGATGGTGGTTTCCCCTTCTCTTCCTCCGGCCGGCCAGAGGAGGAGAGCTCGGTCCGCGCGCAGAATCTGGTAAGAGCCCCTGAAAAGAGAAGACAGATAAAGAAAAGATAATACCCGATTAGAACTGTGACATGTAGGATCCGTTCATGCAAACATAAAAATTAACTAAAATTAGAGGGAGACGCACCGGATGGGTGTTTGGGAGGGAAGGTGACCATATGTTATGGCCACCCACCTCCCGATTTTTTGTTTGAAACCTCTAGGGGTAAATAGGGTGCTAAGTCATTCTAGGATGTATGCATGCAAATAAGTGCTTGTGTGTGAAAAGTGAAATGATGTGTTGAAGGTAAAAGAGAGTGAAAGAGGGAGGATGTTATGGCATGAATGGAAATTGGAAATACAATGAAGTGAAAAAGGTGAAAAGTAAAGAGAAGGTTAGGAAGACAAGCCCATTTGGAGTGACGTTCCTCCTAAAACAGCCCTCTGACTCTTTGTCCGCTCAACTCCTCAAAGCCGACCCGCTCCGAGAAAGAGACTCCTTCTTAATCCCTCCTCCAACCCCCTTGCTCGAGGGAACCTGAGGGGTTTAAATAGATGAAGGGAAAATAGGAGAAAACAGGGGTCTAAATCCCCGTAAATCAGCCTTCAACCAATAGGGAGTGGTCAAGGGTCGGAGGTAGTGGACGCGGCAGTGGCCGGAGTGGGGAGTGGTCGGAGTAGTGGGGACGTAGGCGGCGAGTAGAGGAGATCGTGGGGAAGACGAGGTCAAGGTGGTAGTTGGGGGAGTGGACGGCCAGCCAACTTGCCTTCTAATCCCGTGGTGGAAGGCGGCCCGGTTGGTGTTCGAAGGGGGTGGAGGGCAAGGGGTGGCCTTCGAAGGGGGTGGAAGGCGGACTGGCTGGCCTTCCACGAAAAGGTGGTGAAAAGTGAAAAGGGTGACCAAAAGGTGGAAGGCAAGGTAGCTGGCCTTCCAAGGGGGTAGAAGGCAAGGGGTGGCCTTCGAAAGGGGTGGAAGGCGGACTGGCTGGCCTTCCACGAAAAGGTGGTGAAAAGTGAAAAAGGTGGCCAAAAGGTGGAAGGCAAGGTAGCTGGCCTTCCAAGGGGGTAGAAGGCAAGGGGTGGCCTTCGAAGGGGGTGGAAGGCGGACTGGCTGGCCTTCCACAAAAAGGTTGGCTAGAGTCGGGATTTGGTTAATGGGCTTGGTTGTTAGTGGGCTGAAATGGCTAAAATGGGGGAATTGGTGATGAAGGGCTAATGGTGGATGGGACTTATGACCAAAAGGGGTGGTCCAAAATCGGTGTCTACAATACCCTCTCTCACTTTTCTTTCCACTTTCAACATATCACTTCACTTTCCACACACGAGCACCTCCATCTGCATGCATGCATGTTAGGATAACCTAGCAACCCTTCCCTAGACGTTTTAAACAAAAAACGGGTGGTGGGTGTGTTAGTATTAGATAGTCTCAAAGCCAATCCGATATTGTGTACTTATTCAAATTGTTAATAAATGGTAATAATTCATTGTGTGTAATTAATTCGATCTGTGTTTATCGTATCACGATGAAGTCCATGAACATGTGCAATAGTCTTCGGATTATGATGAGATCATAATTACGGGACCGAAGACTTATAAACACATGTTCTTAATTGTTCCTAGTCATAGAATGTTTGAGATAGGACATCGAACATCCGGATAGACTAATATAGGTTACTTCAGCTCATATGATGAGGATGACTGATCCCATAAGTCACTTGTGTGGAGACACTATGTTGAACCTATAGGTGCTCATTGGTGAATGAGTTCACTGAACTGATCCGACTATGAATCGCTGGATGGTAATCACCTCACTGTTAACCAGCTCGATTCAATTGTCACGGTTGCGTAAATGATCCTTAGACCTGAGACTCCAAAGATATCTTGTTGGTAGGTTTCTGAGCTTTGACTTTGACGAACGAATCCCTAACCATTGGTTATCAATAAGTCAAGCGATCGGGTTCAGGGAAATGCCCTCGAAGGTGATTGTGTGTTCAATACGGGATCATCCGCTCTCGGTAGTTTGAGAGAGAATGTTCCGAGAATGATGCGCTTAAAGTCCCTGGCCAGGGTGGACTCTGTAATCGATAAGGAGTTATCAGATTCAGATTAGCGGCATCATATTTAAGTGAATCGACCAAATAGGGTTTAACAGTAAACCTTGCCCTAGGTCGATTCGGGAACATTGCACGGATGAAGGATTATATCCGCGCGCTAACCGATGACAGAAAGGTTCCAATAGAGGGTTGCGATAACCCCAGTGCCATCCAGGATCACGCGATGTTGCTTGGCATCCAACGTGATCGGCAGTCCGTCCGAATTTATTGTGGGACATTAAATTCGGCTGATTAATTGAATATAAGGATATTAATTAATTCAGTGGGTCAATAAAGGGTTACTGGACTTAATGGGCTCAGACCCCTTTGGGGTTCTTGTCCGGCGCCGGTCCCGGTGGCGACCGGGGACCGGACCTCGCCGCCGGCGAAGCCCGTACCACCGGCGAGCTCTGGCGACCGGTGATGGCCACGGAGGTGCCCCGGAAAGGGGTTTATTCGCCCCCCTTTTTACTCCAAAAATGTTGTTTTTGCAGGTTTCTCAAACCCGTGGGGAGGAAGAAGAAGGCCCATAGCCGCTCTTCCACGGCTTCCCATGCCACCAACAACTCGACCAGGGTCATTGGGCATGATTTACAGCGATTAGAACCCCTTAAAATCCATCTTTATGGATCCGACCATATCAAAACCACCCTGTTCTTCGTCCAACGTAGAGCACGACGAAAAACCCCCTAAAATAAAATTTTCTTCAGATTTAAATCGCGATCTCATCGCAATAATCATCTAATGATTATAAATCTTTTAAGAACATAAATTTAAGCATGGAATAAATTCAAAAACCATAAATTTTAAAGACCGAAACGGCGAGAACACAGTGGAACTGGGCTCTGATACCACTGTTGGGATCGCTGTGTCGAGATCCGATCCTAAAACGCAGTGGAATAAAACTTTCGGGATCGGATCTGTCCCGTTTCGGTCGTTAAAATTAAACCGGTGTAAATCGAATTTACCTTGCGCGGATTCGAATCCGTGTTCGTTTTCCGGTTCCGTCGGAGCGATGCCACAAGTCGCGCAGATGCCCGACCTCTAGCGGTATCCACGCGGTTCTCCTCGCGATGGATCGTCCTCGCTTCCGCACTCGCTGCGGCGTTCGAAGATCCCGTCTGACTGCGCATAATCTGCCGCGATATGCAAATTCGGAATCTCCGTCGAACGGAAAGTGGAGCAGTTGGGAACCGCACGCCCAGAAGAGAGAGAAAGTGGGGAAGAATAAATGACGGCTAGGTCAGGGTTGCTGGACCCGGACGTAGAATCCGTTCTTTTATAAGAAGTCAGTTTGCGGTTTTTCATAAAAACCCAGACTTATCTGAAATCCTGTCGGATTATCCATCGACTTGAAAACCATTTGCGTGTGACACTCTCGGCCCAAATACCAGTCCAGTTAATAGCCCATTAAGTCCAGTAACCCTTTACTGACCCACTGAATCAATTAATATCCTTATATTCAATTAATCAGCCGAATTTAATGTCCCACAATAAATTCAGACGAACTGCCGATCACGTTGGATGCCAAGCAACATCGCATGATCCTGGATGGCACTGGGGTTATCGCAACCCTCTATTGGAACCTTTCGGTCATCGGTTAGCGCGCGGATATAATCCTTCATCCGTGCAATGTTCCCGAATCGACCTAGGGCATGGTTTACTGTTAAACCCTATTGGTCGATTCACTTGAATCAGATGCCGCTAATCTGAACCCGATAACCCCTTATCGATTACAGAGTCCGCCCTGGCCAGGGACTTTAAGCGCACCATTACCGGAACATTCTCTCTCAAACTACCGAGAGCAGATGATCCCGTATTGAACACACAATTACCTTCGAGGGCATTTCCCTGAGCCCGATCGCTTGACTTATTGATAACCTATGGTTAGGGATTCGTTCATCAAGGTCAAAGCTCAGAAACCTACCAACAAGATATCTTTGGAGTCTCAGGTCCAAGGATCATCCACGCAACCGTGACAAATGAATCGAGCTGGTTAACAGTAAGGTGATTACCATCCAGCGATTCATAGTCGGATCAGTTCAGTGAACTCATTCACCAATGAGCACCTATAGGTTCAGCATAGTGTCTCCACACAAGTGACTTATGGGATCAGTCACCTTCATCATATGAGCTGAAGTAACCTATATACTAGTCTATCTGGGTGTTCGATGTCCTATCTCAAACATCCTATGACTAGGAACAATTAAGAACATGTGTTTATAAGTCTTCGGTCCCGTAATTATGATCTCATCATAATCCGAAGACTGTTGCACATGTTCATGGACTTCATCGTGATACGATAAACACAGATCGGATTAATTACACACAATGAATTATTGCCATTTATTAATAATCTGAATAAGTACACAGTATCAGATTGGCTTTGAGACCATCTAATACTAACATCAACCACATGGCAGCCTTGCCCCCTACCTTGTTTGATCTTGTAATGGAAAAAATAAAGTCCGATGAAGACTTCACTCATTTTGCTAATAGGTGGAGAGCTATGGCTTCTAGAGCAGAGGTTGTTATCCCTGAAGCACAAGCAGTCACTATGCTTGTTAACAACGCTACCCCCCATTTCCGAGCTATTCTCATGCTTAGCAAACTTCAAACATTCGCTCAGCTGTACTACCGAGCTAGGGTAGCTCAGTCCCAAATCCGAGACTCCACTCTGCCTTCGTTCTTTGAGAACATAAACAGGAACAAGAAAGCCACACCAACTCCTACCACAGAAGGAGTCACCATCAATGAACAGGTCAGCATGCTAGCACAACCAACCAGGGTTCCCAATCCCCATTGTAAGTCTGACACTCAGCCCAATCAGAAGCAATATTCAGTTGTTCCTCCCCGTACTAATTACAGTCGTCCTATGGCTAAGCGAGCATCATATGCACCTCTGCCGGAATCATTGGCAGACATTTTTTATGCCTTGCTAACTTGTAACGCCATTCAACTCCCACCTCAAAGAGAAGGTGTTCCGCGCAATATGGACACGTCCAGGTATTGCCCCTACCATAGGATCACGGGATACACAATCTACAATTGCTTCACCTTCAGGGATTGGGTATATGACTTGAATGATGAAGGGCGGATAAACTGGGAGGACATGAGAAAAGCTATTGATGCTTTGAAGGCTAAGAAGGAACTGGGAATTGTGAAAGACCCGTTACCTTCTCATCAAGTGGTTCAAGATTCCTCCAGTTCTCAAGGAAAGGTCAACACTTTAATCAAAGACTTGGAGCCCGTAATAGTCTGCAGGGAACAATACTGGGAGTATGAAGGGTCTAGGATAAAACATCAAGATCCCACTTGGTCGCGTGAAACTAAAGGAGTTACTCCAGAAGTCTCCACGCTTTCCCCTAACGAGCCTTTGGTCCTAATTCGGCTCAAAGAGCAACCGGCAACCCTCAAGCCGGTCACTCTCATTCAGATCCCTCCGATCACAGCCGAGGGGCCCACCCTATCTATCTTCTGTCCAACCAGGAACCAGGGTTCGATGACTCGCTTCAATCCCATTAGGTCACCAATGGAAGCAGATCCAATCTCGGTGGGGGTAACGCTCAGGAATCGCATCATTCCTCCGAGCCAACCCTTGGACTCTCAAGGTAACTCAATCTCCATCATGGGGAATGTCCAGTCTGAGTAAGACATCCTCCAGCATTTAGAGAAGACCCCCGCTAAGATCTCTATCCTTGAGCTTATCCGGAAGTCTCCCACACACAGGGAGACGTTGTTTAATTTCCTACAACAAATCACGGTCAATGAGGATCTTCCTAGTGGTGGAGTCACTAATGCCATCCTCTCAGTCACTCAGACCCCTATGATCTCGTTCCCAGAAAAAGATCTAGCTCCCCCTGAGTGTCGATCCCTTCCTCTGTGCCTAACCACCATTCTCAATGGTCATTCAGTAGACTCCATTTTACTAGATACCGGGGCCTCTATCAATGTCTGTCCCCTTAAGACCCTCAAAAGGATAGGGATAGACCCAGAGAAGGTTGAATCTACCTCTATGATGGTCTCAGCTTATGACAATTCTCAGAGACCAGCAGATGGAAAGATCTTCCTGCAACTAGAAATCGGCCCGGTATCCATGATCTCGGAATTCTACATCCTGGATGTTAAGCCAATCTACAATGCTATTCTAGGGAGACCATGGATGGACCAAACCTTGGGGGTCCCATCCACCAACCACCAGTGCTATAAGTTCCCGTATAACGGGAAGATTGTAAACGTCAAAAGCACTCCCTACATTGAGTCATTGGACTCAGTGACAGCAGAACAGATTCCGTCCATGATAACTTCCAGGAAAGGCAAAGAGCCCGTTCTTTCATCAGTGAATTCTCACCATAGGCCTAAGTTTGGTATAGGTTGGCAGCTCATGAGTAAGATGGGGTATAGCTCAGGCTCTGGGTTAGGGAAAGAAGAACAAGGCATTTGTGACCCCATCTCAGAGAACCCTGTCAGTGGGGGATGTGGCCTGGGTTATAAGTTTACTGAACCACCAAAAGAAACAAAGGAATGGTCCCTCATGAATCACTTTGTGAGAAAGAAGCAGGGATTGTCCAGGATAGAGGAGAAAGTGCAAGAATATCATGAGGGTAGTCAAGAGGAAGATTTTGGCATATCATCCTTGTTTCGTGAATCAAGCAACCCACCGATAGGGCTTTTCTTGGCCAGGAATGAACCAACCGCTGCTACGTTCATTCCTTTCTGGTTCCACCCACCTTCCGTCCCAATGCTCTCAACTCCGATCGACGCCACTTCTTCCGAATATTTCATGTTAGAGGCGTTCGGTCACGGAAGAAAAAGTCCAATTCCCATCCTGAGGGTAGGGAAGTCACTTTCGAGGAGCTTACGTGGTGGGGCAACCCCGCCATCATTAAATCTTTGTCCCAAGGGTCTACCCTTATCCAATCCAGGACAAAACTGACCCATTCTCCAGGCCATGTACATAACAGTTTAGGAATTAGGATAGCTTCCTCCATGTCTAGAAATTGTAGGGCTAAGCAAGTTCCTTCGTTATTAGTTCAGGAATTAGCGAATAGGTGTAAAGCTTTGAAAAGTTGGATAAGTTTCTTCAGATAGGAGTCATCTCCGAACCATTGGAGTTGGTGAAAGACGAGTCTTGCAGTAATGGTCTAGGAGTACTTGAGCTTAGTGAAGAGGAAGAGGAGGATGACTTGGCCGAACCACTTGTCAATGGGACGAGACGGTTTGATGAACCTTCATCAGCCATCGACGAACCCACTAAAGAAGTCAACCTTGAATTCATCAGACGGTTCATATCTCAACATTATGTGAGATGTAAACCCTTTTATGATCTATTGAAAGGAGGGGCAAAGTTTATTTGGAGCGATAAGTGTCAAAAGGCCTTCGACAAATTGAAGAGCTACCTCCTCAATCCACCAGTCCTTATGGCTCCTATCCCGGGGCGGCCTTTATTGCTATATGCCTCCACCACTGAAGAATCAGCTGGAGCAGTATTGGCCCAACTTGACGATGAGAAGAAAGAAAGAGTAGTGTACTATCTTTCCAAGCTCTTCAACAATGCCGAAAAGCGATACACTGCTATGGAAAGGACATGTGCGGCGGTCATCTGGGTACTGCAGAAATTGAAGTACTACTTTCTCACTCACGAGGTCAAACTCCTAGCAAGAATGGACCCGATCAAATATTTGCTAGAGCGGCCAGTTGTAACAGATAGGCTGGTGCGATGGCAGACCTTCTTGAACCAATTTGACATCACCTATGTAAATCAGAAGGCTGTAAAGGGGCAAGCAATTGCCGAACACCTAGCCCATCATCCACTGCCTACATTTTCACCCGTCAACGAGGAATTCCTGGATGAGGAGTTGGATCTAATAGTGGATGATACTCGATCCTGGGTCCTTTATTTCGACGGGGCGCTTAATTCTCAAGGCAGTGGGGTAGGAGTGGTCCTCGTATCTCCGGAAGGGGTAAGTATTCCGTACGCTTGCCAACTATTCTTCTCAGTGACCAACAATGTCGCTGAATATGAGGCTCTCCTAGCTGGCTTAAAATTGACGCTGGTTCTTAAAATCTTGGAATTGAGGATAATTGGAGACTCTCAACTAATCCTTCGCCAAACTGTGGGCAAGTACCAAACCCGGGATTCAAAATTGAAGCCATATCAGGAGTTAGTAAAGTCGCTAACCAGGCATTTCAGAAGGATTACCTATGTACATGTGCCTAGGTCTCAGAATATCCTAGCAGATGCCCTAGCCTCCTTATCTTCGGCACTAGAGATTCCTGTCACCAAAAGTTCAACCACCATCACTCTGCACAAGCAAGACTCGCCTTCCTTCCGGGACCCCTGGTTCCAACAATTCCTCCGCTCATCTGATCATATCTCTACTATCACGGACGAACTCACCCCCGATTGGGATGATGGGAATCCGTGGTAGTTTGATATCATGAATTACCTCCGCAATGGGTCATTCCCATCTTATGCCACATCTTCTGACTGTAAGGCTATCCGCCGTGCATCTCAACGATACCTTATCTTAGGCGGTCGCCTTTTCAGAAGATCCTTCAGCGGAGTGCTCCTTCGGTGTCTAGATGATACCGAAATCCATCATGTTATAGAAGCAGCTCATGCCAGTGATTGTGGCGGTCATATATATGGTCGTGCCTTAGCTCAGAAGCTCCTCATGTCCTATTATTGGCTTTCAATGGAGGCTGATTGTTCCATATTTGTTGAGAGGTGCTTGAAATGCCAGTTACATGCTAACAAGGTTCATGCACCTTCGTCATCTCTCACATCCGTCATTTCTCCTTGGCCCTTCGCCATGTGGGCATTCGACGTTATAGGACCTTTGGAGGATCAATCAGGCGAAATAAAAAGGAAATCATTTATCTTAACTGCCACTGAATATTTCACTAAATGGGCTGAAGCGGAAGCATTTGCGGAAATCAAAGCATCCACGGTGGTGAAGTTCATCAAGCGCAACATTCTCGCTAGGTTCGGGACACCGCGCGATCTCATCACCGACAATGGACCACAATTCATCTCCCAAGAGCTCTAGGACATGTGCAGTAAGTATAGCATTAATTTGCACCATTCCTCGCCTTACTACCCACAAGGAAACGGTCAGGCCGAAGCCACCAATAAGACTCCCATTCGAATCATCAAAAGAACTTGCAGATCTCACAATTATTCAGACTGGCCGGATCGCCTAGTAGAAGCTCTTTGGGCGTATCGCACTTCTGTCCGGACCCCCACCGGAAAAACTCCTTATTCACTAACATTCGGAACAGATGCGGTATTTCCATATGAGATTCTCCTTCCTTCTCTAAGAGTGCAGTTGGACAATGGAATTAGCGACGCCGAACGTCGTAAGGCCATATTAACCCAACTGGAACTATTAGACGAAAAAAGGATGATGGCGGCAGACCATGCTCAAGTTTACAGAAATAGGATCGCAAGATTCTACGCAAAAAAGGTTCTCGAAAGAAAGTTTGAAATTGAGGAAATGGTACTCAAGAGAAAAATGGTCAAAATTCCTGGTCCCAAGAGCAAATTGCAAGAAAATTGGGAAGGTCCATTTGCAATCAAGGAGGCATACTCAGGTAATGCATACCGCTTAATCAATGAAAAAGGAGAGGAGTTACCCCACCCATGGAATGGGGTGTATCTGAAGAAGTTTTATCCATGAAAACACACAAAAAAGTCAAAAATTTTCAAAAAATCCAAAAAATAAAATATCCCAAAAAAAGCACAAAAATATTTGTAAATATATGCATACCTCAATGAAAATGACAAAAAAATCAGAAAAGACACAAAATCCAACTGTCTGGTGACTGCCATACACCCCCCTGTCTAGGTCTAGTTGCATGTAGATTGGGTTAACATTAAGGTTTGGCTAAGACTTTGGTCCACCAGAACCTTGGACGTGTCTACTTTACTTTCATACAGATCCCTATGATCATCCTGAGATGCACACACCTACACGTTTTTTTTCAAAAGAGAACCTTCTTAAAATGAGTTCCAAGTCTTTAGTGTACTGTCAAAATGCAACCTTTGCTCTTCATCTCTCGACCAATCAGGACAGTTGACACCCTTAAACGGTCGAGCTCAGCAAATTGCGGTTCCTCCACAACCCGATAGATGTAACCCCTCAAAAGGGCCCAAAAACAAAATGTAAAGGACGAGAGTACGTGAAGAGGGCAATGTCCCCGCAGGCGGAATATCAAATAACCCCGAAAAATGTCAAGAGTGGAAAAGAAATACAAAAAAGAAAAGGGGTTCAAGAAATCATACAAAAAAGCCTGGTCGTGACCGTGCCTGGCCATGAAATCTACCAAAGGGCTGAAAAGTCAAAATAGGGGCATCTAGGAGGTCAAAAGGGGTCCGTTTTGTCACAGCTCGCCCTTTTAACGGTTTTGTCGATCCTCCTGTGAGGTTTGTCTCCAAAATTTCTTCACTTTTTTCCCCCTCAAGGTTTTTGCACAAGATAGATATCTAAAGTCCGAACATCATTTTAAAAATGGTTCGTTTTTTTAAAAAAAAATCGTCACATGCTCACATGATCACAGAAGTCCAAAATGGGTGAAGAGTAATGTCAATGTTTCTGGTGAAATAATTTCTTAACCATAATCTCAATGTGTACTCTCGAAGACTTCGGGCTTAGGTCAATGCATGCGCGTCACCAATTGGTGCGACGGCGTCTGATTCCGGGTCAGCGTCGCGCGGTTGACCGTTAGGGTTTCAAGGTGTTCCATCATATACCTTCTAGATTGTGAGGAAAGAGACCCGGGTCGGGCAAATCATTTACCTCGAAAACTTTTTGGGCAAACTTGGTGGTCGGAAGCAGCTGGGAGCCTAAGCATGGCATGACGGTATTGTCATCAATATGAGTCTTAACCGGTCAAGGTTAGTTTGACGAGTCTAGAGGCCCAAATCAATCTAGATGTGTGCTTAGGATACTTGGGAAGTTGAGTGTGCATTTCCCTTTCATCATTCGACCAGGCTAAGTTTGGGCAGTCACCAGGTAGGTGGAATCAAAAACATGTTTTCATTCATCACACACCTCATTTGTTAATATCCACTAGCATTTGCATATTTACTTGTCGCATTAGTTTCAATATTCTTCCTTTTGTCCGGTTAGTAGGACACGGCCCCTTGACCCTATGCGAAGGCTAGGGAAAAGGTAGTTGCTCTTTTTTGGGCAAGGGGCCAAAAACAGATACTACTAACTGTTTCCCCTGATGTTGTGCATGCAGGAAATAACAGGTATGGACAGAAAGCAGAACAAGAAGTGCCCAGATGTAAATAGTGAAATATGCAAGCATAAGATAATAATCATACATCACGACACAGGGGCATACCCCTGCATCAGCTCTCAATCCGTCTCCCTCTCAATCTCTCTTCCTTCCTTCCGCGTCATCGTCTCTCCTATCTCGAGAAGGGTGCCTCATCTGACTCTCAGCGTCATCCTCCCGAGCACGGCGATGACCTGAGGCCGGTCGCATAGACCCCGATGAGATAGCGGGTCGCAATTCTCTCCACGGATCCTCAGCAAGAAGGGAGTCAAGGTCTCTAAAGACAGAGCTCCCAGCAGGAGCCTGGCCAGCCGATGGGGCAGGAATGGGGGGACGAGCTCCTGGATTCTGTGTGCTGGATCTCATAGCTCGTTCTCGCCCCTTCTTCATCACTCGGTCCCACAGGGTTCGGTACTTGAAATCAAGCTCCCGCACCTCTGTCTGTGACCTCGTCAGCTCCTCCCGTAAGCCGGCTATCTTACCCTCCCAGTACACGTCCGGGTGGGATCCTTCTCTCGCCCTGGCCCGAGCTATCCACTCCTCTAAGACCTGATCTCTCACCTGTTGATTGAGGCTCTCCAATTCTTGCGCCCTGGCTAAGGCAGTCTCCACCTCCTGACGCTGCAAAGGAACTCAGGGTTAAGCAAGCTCAATCAGAATAACACAGGAGCAGATTAAGTCTCACCTGCTGTGCCAAATCCGCCTCCGCACGACGGAGAGCATCCTACAACCTTGCCACCCAATCGGCAGGGGCAGCTCGCCCCTGGGATGATGAGCCCGCACCAGGATCTCCTCGTAGCCCGTGATGGGTTAGCGTCTCTCTCTGCATCACAAGGGTTTTTCACAAAAATAAGATGGACAATCTCACACCATAATTTAGAAATCAGACTTCTCACCAATTCTGCAATCTGGTGAAGCAGGTCACTCGCCTGCAGAACCAGAATCTCATTCTGATTCTTTAGGTTCTGCACGGCTTCAGTTTCAGGCATCTGTTGCAGGAATACCATTAAGGTTAGTCAATGAGAAAAGATTGAGTGAAATAGATTGAAGGGTTAGAGAGACGCACCCGCCGCGCATCTAGAAACATGCGATCTGAGTACCGCTGGGCATAATCCCCCAAGTATCTGAAACTGTTTCGCAAGAATTTATCCTCCTGCAGGACATCCCCGGTGCGGTACCACACTTCGATCTTAGCTCGCCTCACCACTCGCCAATCCTGACCAATAGCAGAAGATCGGCGACGACCGCGGTTCATATGAGGATAGGTCGGATAGGAGAGTAAAGGTTGATGCCATCCCCACGTGCGGTAGGCCATCCGAACAAAGAGGCCGTCACAGATGTTCACGCACAGCAAGGGCACCTCCCGCCGGAACTGAGGGAGGCTCTGAGACACCCATGGATGATTGGCCAGGTCCTCCTCTGCATATGGCATCCACACCACCTGAATGAAACAAAGGGTCAGACCTAATCATTTGTTAAGATGCACATATATCTCAAATCACCCACCATATGAGGAGGAAATGTGTCGAGCTGGGCGCGGATGTCCTCCACGCGGTACATCATGGGACGATAATCCCGGATCATTTCCCACCACACCATGAGAGGGGTCCATCCCTCACGATCCGCAGAAATGGTCCCTCGGCCGATGGGGAAGCGGGTATAATCCCAGATCTACAAAGGACAACACAGTCAATGCCAATCAACATAAGTGAGGAAGGACAGAGATCCACAACGAAGAGGGATTACCTGAAGAAAAGGGGTGAATCCACCCAAATTGCCAGATCCCTGGCGGTAGCTCACCAGATGGGAGAAAAGGTGACCCAACATCGCAGCTCCCCACGCCATCTTCTTCGCCACTTGAAGGTCCTCCAACAGCGGCAGATACTTTAGATTGACTTTGTCCGAGGCTGTAGCAAATAGTAGCCTCCCGAAGAAGAACAAAAGAAAGATCCGTAAGTTCTCGTCGTCTGAGCGGCCATCCAAGTCCAAGAGCGCCTCCACTCTCTCGGCAAAAGCCTCCAGAGTCTCGCTCGGCATCCTCCGTACCCGGCTCAACCCCACAGACCGGGCGAAATGTCCGAGGGGTATGTGGGATAGCGCTCCTTGAACCCGGTAACACCCCTCGCCCAGGAGTCGATCTGACAGCTGCCTGTAATCCCTGAGCTCGGGACCCACTACCGGATCACCAATGACTGGCAAACCTGTCAAGAAACAGACGTCCTCCAGTGTGGGCAGCATGTGTCCCCACGGCATGATGAAGGCTCTGCATCTGTCATCCCAGCGCTCTCGCAGAGCCACTAAGAAGGGCGCGTCCACCATGAACGGTCGGATCCGAAACAACGGCCCGAACCCAAACGTGTCCACCTGGAAAAGGAGCCGATCGGGCTGCGCATGGTACCAGGCCCAGACCAACTCCCAAGAAACTCGGCCCCGGACTCTCTGTGGACCCTGAAAATCCCAACAAGATTAAAAGTTAGGGGCATGATCACAAAAAAAGATTCTGAGTGGGTGAGGCAGCTGGCCCCCGTCTCGACGGACGGCGGGCCTGCTCGCCGCCCGTACGGGCAGACGGCGGGTCCGCCCACCGTCTGCCCGCACGGGCGGCGGGACCGCCCGTCGTCCGCGCGCGGATGAGCGGCGGGGCCTCCCGCCGTCCACGTGGACGGGCGGTGGCGCCGCCCGCCGTCCACCCGTATGGACGGCTGGGATCCCCGACGTCCGCCACTCCGGTAAGGAGAACAAAAAACTAGGGACTCACCTTCTTCTTCTTCGGGGGCACCACTCCGTTGCCACCGCCTTCTTCGTCACCTTCTACTTCTTCTTCTTCCTCTCCATCAACTTCATTTTCTTCCTCTTCATCATCCTCCTCCACCGCCCTCTCTTCTTCTTCTTCTTCCTCTTCGGCGCGAAGCGGGTCTTCACTGCCGCCGCCGCCAACATCCACCTCGTCGCCGCCGCCGCCGTTGGAGCTCGCTCCATCACCGCCGGAGCTCGCTCCATCACCGCCGTCGCCACCACCGGTCCTCCTCCTCCTAAGGGAGCAGGGAAGCCAAACTCTCGCCATGGAAGGGTGGAGAAGAAAGTGGGATCAGAGAAGGAAGAGGAAGAAAGGGGTAAGGGTGGAGAACAAGAGGGTCCAGGGCTTCTTAAAGCCATCCGGCTCGCCGGACGGCCAGCCGTCTGGCCGTCCGCCAGCATGGACAGCCACGGATGTGGCCGTCCCACGCGGTGGACGGCCAACGGTCTGGCCGTCCGCCAGCGTGGACGGCCACGGGTGTCACCGCCCCACCCGTTGGACGGCCAGACAGGTAGACGGCCAGCCGTCTGGCCGTCCGTCAGCATGGACGGCCACGGGTGTGGCCGTCCCACGCGGTGGACGGCCAGACAGGTGGACAGCCAGCCGTCTGGCCGTCCGTCAGCGTGGACGGCCACGGGTGTGGCCGTCCCACGCGGTGGACGGCCAGCTGCCTGGCCGTTCTCCAGCGTGGACGGCCACAAATGTGGCTGTCCCACACGGTGGACGGCCACCCATCTGGCCGTCCACCAGCGTGGACGGCCACACACGTGGCAGTCCGACGCGTCCGCCAATGTGGACGGCCATTCGCGTACATCAGACCTTTGGAGGGGAATTTCCAGGAAAGTCAAATTTGTATTATTCACTGAAATTTCAATGGATACATTATTCCAATGCTCTACGGCCCATGAAAAAGGCACATACAGCAGGTCGTACATTGGTTAAATAGTTCACATATCTCTTGACTTCCTCTGGAGCCTCTGCTACATCAAGGCGGGCTTTTGTGAGTCTAGAGTGACGACGCCATACACGTCGGAATCGCTCTATTGCTTGCGCTTCTCTCGCGTACCCTGTATGTCTCGGCACGATCAGTGTTTCATGCAAAGCAGGGAATGGCACCTGTCTGGGAACTCCGATATGGAGATGGAAACGATGTCCTTGGTACACGGCTAATTCGTCAGGACCGATTAGCCATAACTCACACTCACGAGAATCCCTTGTGGTGAACTCCATATCTCGAAGGATCATCGGAACAAAGATAAATTTTTCCACGGTCAGAAAGTTCACGTAATCACGCCAGTCATCCCTCGTCTTGAGATGAGCCGTGAGACACCTTATTTGATCTTCAGGACCAAAAAGCGAGCGTGCAGGATACCATGCGCTGTGCTGAAATATCCTGGAGGTGGAAGTTACTTCTTCATCAAAGTCAAAAGTTAAATGCATCTCCATCCACAATTGTAAGGTGAATAAGCTTCCCCTCGCAGATCGCCCCATGCTCATGTGGCTAAGCGATCGACGAGGATTCCTCGACTGTCAGTCATGCGGCATACCTCCCGCTTGTCATGCACTATATCAGCAATGATTTCCTACCATGCAGACAAAGCAAAAGGATCGCCGGTGGCTAGGCCCTCCCAACCATAGAAGGTTTCTACCTCCTCCACCAAAACTGTCGCCTCGAACTCTTGGAACACGAACGTATGCGTCTCCGGATGCCACAGTTCGATCAGTGCACCTAGCCCCTCCCAGTGCCAGTGAATAAAAGCGAACCACTTTGCGAACACAATGGAACGGGTCAAATTCCACCGATGCATATATACCCTCATGTCTAGGGTAATCACGTCCAGCAGGGCCGCAAGCCATGCATACTTACGAGTATGCCGAGCATCAGGGAATTTGGGAATAGGCTGCAGGACAACCAAAAGTCAAGAGAGAGAGGAGAGAGCCAAGGTGGACAACACAAAAGTTTGAGCATACCTGTCCATGGGCCACTAGGTTGCTGAGGTGGCCTTCCACATCAGATAGAACTTGAGGTTCCTTAGCAGTAGCGCGAGCAGAAGGTGAGGCCATCTTTCCACAGAAAGCTTGAGTTCTGGAAGAAAGCCCCGCGACAACCCTCCCCTTTTAAGGCCACGGGATAAACTACAAAACTTTCCCACGTCCCATAAGAGACGGAAGGGCATGCATATCCTTTTCCCCTCTCATGGACGGCATACCCCTTGGCCTTCCACCACTTCATGGACGGCACATCCCTTGGCCTTCTACCTTTCCGTAGAAGGCATGCTAGTTGGCCTTCCACCTTTTCGTAGAAGGCATGCTAGTTGGCCTTCTACCACTTTAGAAAAGGCTCATCTACGAAAAGGCATATTGCCCTTCTCCCCTCTCTACTTTGAGGAGGTAACCTCACCCCCAAGGTCAAGAGACCACTTTGCTCAATATCAACAAATTAATGGTTCTTCTTGGGAATCGAGTTGAAGCCATATCGGATTGGCATTCTACCATTAGAATAGCCATATCTTCCATATCGGCTTCGACTCGAAACTAACCATTTGCTTCTCACCCTCCCGCAGTTTAATGCTTAATGTTGTGATCATTGGATATGTGAACGTTGCTAATGGGTGTTTTTGCAGCTGCAGGAAATCTGAAGCAAGTAGGATCGAAGACACAGGAAGGCCAGCCAGTCCGCCTTCCACGCCCTTCGAAGGCCAGCCAGCCCGCCTTCCACCATCCTTGGAAGGCCAGCCAGTCCGCGTTCCACGGCCTTCGAAGGCCAGCCAGCCCGCCTTCCACCACCCTTCGAAGGCCAGCCAGTCTGCCTTCCACGCCCTTCGAAGGCCAGCCAGCCTGCCTTCCACCATCCTTGGAAGGCCAGCCAGTCCGCCTTCCACGCCCTTCGAAGGCCAGCCAGCCCGCCTTCCACCATCCTTGGAAGGCCAGCCAGTTCGCCTTCCACGGCCTTCGAAGGTCAGCCAGCCTGCCTTCCACCATCCTTGGAAGGCCAGCCAGTCCGCCTTCCACCACCCTTCGAAGGCCACCCCTTGCCTTCCACCACCCTTCGAAAGCCAACCGGGCCGCCTTCCACCTCTCCGTGGAAGGCCAGGTAGCTGGCCTTCCACGGGATTGGAAGGCATGTTGGCTGGCCGTCCACACCCCTAACTACCACTTTGACCTCGTCTTTCATACGATCTCCTCTACTCGCCGCCCTCACCTCCACTACTCCAATCACTCCCCACTCCGGCGACTGCCGCGCGCACCACCTCCGATCCTTGACCACTTCCCATTGGCTCCAAGATGATTTATGGGGATTTAGACCCCTATTTTTCCTTCACGTATTTAAACCCCGCATGTCCTCTCGAGCAGAGGGGTAAGGAGTTTATTTTTGGAGGAGGAAGGCTCAGAGGAGGTTGGCAAGTGAGTCTGTTTTGAGGAGCCGAGCGGACAAAGAGTCAGAGAGTTTCAAGAGGAGCTTCAAGAGGAATCCTTCGCACTCCAAAATGGGCTTGTCTTCTTAACCCTTTTTTGCTTTTCCCCTATTCACCTCATTGCATTCTCACTTTTCATCCATTCAGTAACATTTCCCTCTCTCACTTTTCTTTCCACTTTCAACATATCACTTCACTTTCCACACACGAGCACCTCCATCTGCATGCATGCATGTTAGGATAACCTAGCAACCATTCTCCAGTGGTTTTAAATAAAAAACGGGAGGTAGGTGGCCATAACATATGGTCACCTTCTCTGCCCACCACCCATCCGCTGCGTCTCCCTCCGATTTTAATTAGTTTTTGTATTTTCATAGATAGATTCTGCATATCACAGTTCTAATCGGGTCATTTTTTCGCGCTTGTCTTGTCTTTTCTTTTCAGGGATCCTTACCGCATTTTCGCGTGCAGATTGTCGAGCTCTCCTCCTCTGGCCGGCCGGAGAAAGAGAAGGGGAAACCACCGTCTCCCGCTCCCTCAGAACGCGATCACTCTTACAATCCTGCGGAGCACAGGGCCGTAAGGTAATGCTCATGGCGATCACATCTTAATTTCTAACACCCTCTAAATCGCCACAGTGCTAAGACGAACGGAGTAGCCCTCGATCCGAAGCTCGCAGCAGCGGCGGGGGACGTTCCGGGCGCCTACAGCGGTGTCCTCCACTTTAGGTGCCATGTGACTAGGGCCTTCGCCCCAGCCACCATGGCTCACTACCTAACTTGGAACGGGGAGGCCAGCAGGAAGCACAGCTCCCGACATACTCTCTATCTTTCTCTGTCGTACTTTCTCTAATGAGAATTAGTGCTCTCTCCCTCAAATGCATTTTCTTAATTTCTCTATCGTTCCTCCTTTCTCTGTATCTTCCAATCCGATCTTCAATTCATTCGTTCTCTCTAGCCGAAACCTTCCATACTTTGCCATTAATCTTAAACTCCTGACACATGTCTCATTTTCTCCATTTTGCACAAACCACTTGCGTCTTCACAGTGCTTGCCACTACTCTATGTGGTGCCGAAGGGGAGTTTAAATCAAACCCTCAACTTAAGATTTTCTACAAATGATTCGTTATTGTGTTCTCTCTAAAATAGGATCCAAAATCAAGCTACAGGAATTAAAATGCGAAGAAATTGCGGTACATAATATTCGTCGTTACTCATTCCTTAACTACTGTTAAAGGGGATCCTTTGCTACTGCCGATCAGTTGAAATGTTAGAATTCATAACTCGGATCAAGTTGCAGAAACTAGTGCAAGAATAGGCTCATTCCTTCACTATTGGTAAAGAGGATCCTTTTGCTACTGCCTATCAGTTGAAATGTTAGAATTCATAACTCGGATCAAGTTGCAGAAACTAGTGCAAGAGTAGGGAAAAAACAAAAAGATGGTTGTCCAATTATGATCCAGTTTGAGGGTTATTTAGGCGAGATGTGCAGCAGCCTGTTATCCTTCCACCGTCAAGAGCGGGAGGTTGTCGCTGCTCTGTGAAGCCAGCCTCACGCGGTGCCCTCCACTTTAGGTGCCATGTGACTAGGGCCTTCGCCCCAGCCACCATGGCTCACTACCTGACTTGGAATGGGCAGGCCAACAGGAAGCACAGCTCACCCACCCATCAAGCTGAGACCCAATGTCCAACCATCTTAATACCCCCACGTGAGTTACAAGTTCGCGCAACCAAGCTCGGCGAGCTTGGTGTAAGTCCGGGCGACTTGAGGAGCAATACGGGAGGGCTCGGGAGAGGACCCGGTAGATGGGACAGACCAGTCTTTTCTCCATGGGCACGAGTATGATTGCAACATCCTCAAAGAATGCATGAAATGTGAGAGACGAGGGACGACGAGCTGCCTCGTAGATATTGATGGGGCCTCCCTGACCACCTCAGCAGGGAGATGATCATGATGAGGGGGAGAGCTGGGGCGAGATGTGAAAAAAAATAAAAACAAAAAGATGGTTGTCCAATTATGATCCAGTTTGAGGGTTATTTAGGCGAGATGTGCAGCAGCCTGTTATCCTTCCACCGTCAAGAGCGGGAGGTTGTCGCTGCTCTATGAAGCCAGCCTCACGCGGTGCCCTCCACTCTAGGTGCCATGTGACTAGGGCCTTCGCCCCAGCCACTATGGCTCACTACCTGACTTGGAATGGGCAGGCCAGCAGGAAGCACAGCTCACCCACCAATCAAGCTGAGACCCAATGTCCAACCATCTTAATGCCCCCACGTGAGTTACAAGCTTGCGCAACCAAGCTCGGCGACAAATTTAGTTTCACGAGCTCTTTTAAGGTGTTGAACTTTTTTCCGTTTTCCGATGTAGAACTTAAGAGATGACGGCACAGCGGTGCTATGTACGCTGGCCTGTTTGTAAACCTGGCCATGAAAACACCCCTTTAATTAGGAGAAGAAAGGGGATCCTCCTCCGGGGAAGCATGCATGGCTGTCCTCGCAAGGACGGGAGTTAGAAACAGCTCATCTCACCGTTGTGATTTTCGTATGAAACCGCACCCTTGTTTCTGGTAACATCTGCAGGGAGAAATCGATCTTTACATTAATTTCCCATCTTAATTTAATTAATTCTCGTGGCTGGCAACTCTGAAGCGCTTCTCTAATGTGATATATATAACCAGGAATAAGAAAAACTCCAGTACCCAGTAATGTAAATGCATACCTAGCTACTTAATTTCCAATATTGCAGCAGATCCCTCACCTAGCTACATGAACGTGGCATTAATTCTGCCAAGTGGAATGGGCTCAACATTTAACTCAAAAAAATATGAAAATTCATCTTTTTTTGGGAAGTTTGATCTAAAATCGAATTAGGTAGACACGTAGGGGATTCACACACAAAAACAAAAAATATGAAAAAATAAAAAATCGAGTCACAATGAACAGTACATTACTGTCCATTGGGGCTCAATTTTTGAATTTTCATCTTCTTTTTAGATGTCCGATCCAAAATCAAATTATATGAGCAAGTAGGTCAGGTTAAAAGCCTTCAAAAAAAATATGAACATAAAAAAACCGATCCCTAATGAATAGTATATTACTATTCATTGGGCCGTGGTCTTTGATTTTTTATTATTTTTTAGGATGTCCGATCGAAAATCCAATTATGTAGACATGTAGGACATATTGGGGGATTTGACTGTACCATCATGCGACCGAATATCCCCTGACGGTGGAGTAAGTTGTTATCCCTTTAGAATTACTTATCTTTATACCTTTAAAACTTAAGCTGAAAATATCCTTTAGTATTGAGGTTCCAATTTTGATCATGTGAGGATATGACCTTTTTATTAGAATTGTCAAATCAAATGAAGAGTTGGGGTATTCTCTCAGTTCATAAAAATATAAAAAGACTCCCTTGGCTCTATCATATCTATGTTAAAAAAAGTTTCATGTAAATTTTCTTTTATAAGCAAACAAATGTATGAAATTATTTTCAAAAAAAGATTTGACGAGCAAACAAACGAATGAAAAGATTTTTAGGAAAATATTTTCGAAAGTGGCAAATTATTCGTTAAGTTTTCATTTTTCCGTTAAAATGACTTCCTTAAAAAATCTTTTCCATCCGATTATGTTTTACTCTCAATGGTCCTCAAAGTGGACCGTTTGGATGAGACCAGGGCCATCTCCCGGGCCACTGTGGCTCACTACCTGACTTGCAACGGGCAGGCCAGCAGGAAGCACATCTCACCCACCCAACACAAGTTGAGACCCAACGTCCAACCATCTTAAAGATTATACGAGTTTTTTAAAAAATAATTAAATTACAGAGACTTTTTTGTGAATTAAAAAGATTGTAAGAACTTATATTTAAAAATAATTTTTGTTTGTATTGTATATTTTGTTCTTTAGATATATTTTCAAAGAATATTGTATATGTGAAATGCTCTAAAATATTTCATACACGTATAAGCCTTTAATTAGAAAATGCCTTAACACATGTTTTCATTTTGCTAGGAAAACAGGAAGTCTGTTTTAATAATTCTTCGTAAAGAGATAGAGATTCTCCTACTATCACGTGTCCTATTTTAATTTTGAAAAAACAAGAACTCTGTTTAGTATTATAGTATAGATTAGAGCCTTTTTTTTTCTTCAGGGCATAATTGAAAGGTATTGCTGGACTTGGCGTAAAATATTTTAAAATATTATAAATTTTTTTGAGTACTAGAGAAGTCTTCATGTAATAGATCAGATAATTCATCGTTTTTACCTAGGTTATGTCTAAATCACTTATTTGGTGATATGTAAAACTCAAAATCAACGGAAAATTTTATTCGTTGGTTCCTCCTTTTTCTTGATTTTGGCATATATGGGATAAAAGTGAATACTCATTTTCAAAAGAGATGAAAATATTTTCATGAACACCAAATGATGAATTTTATTTTCATTTTCTTTGTAAATGTATATCCTTAAACAATCATTTCTGTCCGATTATATTTTATGTTAGTATCAAATATTATTAGTTTATGGTCTCGTGGAACTTATAATAATGGAAATGAGGTATGGACAATATTTGAAAGAAGGGGTACATCACAGACGCACCCTACTTGGCTCCTATTGCACTTTCTATATGAATCTAGAGAGAAAAACTTTTAAAAAAGAATCCTCACATAAAGCTTTTTCAATTCCTATGATGGTTTCTTTTTTTTGTAAAACTCCCTCTTCTCTTTTGGGCTTATTTAATTCTCACCTCACCTGCACTTATAGGAATCGAACTTTTCACATCGTTAAAGCTGTAACTTCAACGACGAATGAGTGATGTAAGAAGGATGTCTATTTGGCATCCACATTCCACATTCCTTATAGCCAGCAAAACTTACCACTTATGAGTATGGTTTAAATTTAATAATGGAATAAGTTTAGAATAAGATAATTTATTTGGCTTATTAATTTGTCTGTCTTAGTTGCTTGAATCTGTTTTTCGGATAAGAATGACTTATCATGAAATAAATTAAAATAAATAAATAGTTTATAAATTTATATTATTTATCAATACTTATTTTTACATACTTTCTAAATTTTAGCCAACGTTTATATCGTGGATTAAAATGATGTAAAAGAATCATCTTTTTCTGATACAGGGTTGAATAAAGAGTTGATCATACTATGTAATGTACTGTATATAACTATGTCACAATACCTAGTAAATTAGTATAACTAGACTTCACCATATTAAATATTACTTAGTATAACTATATTTAATTATAGTTAAGTTACATAACTATCTTACTTAGTATAAGTATATTTAACTAATATAAGTTTTTACTTAGTATAACTATATTTATATTAATTTTTACTTAATATACTATATATTATTATTAATATATTTAATTAGCTAATATATTTACTTAGTACAACTAAAATATAATTAAGTTAAATAATCATGTCACAACACTTAAAAGTTACAACGACTATATTTAGCTTTACTAAATTATATTAGTTAGCTTAGTTAAGTAAATATATATTACTTACATGCTTAATTACTATATTTATATCAGATATTTATATATTATCGGCGGCTTAATATTAAGCCGTCACAAATACTTAACATTTGCAACGGTTACATTTTTAACGCTCGCTAATATTTGCCCACCTCTCCCCCTTGGGGAATAATTTACGAAAAAAATAAGGAATATTTCTAGCTACCATATGGAATAAAAAGAAACCCAACTATCCTTTTCACATATTTGCAAAATATGTAAAAATCCGTTGGAGAAATAAAAGTACTACATATTCGCAAAATTAGTCTAGTATCCAAGGAATTCTAGACCTCAATTATTAATTCTCCCGTAGAACGCGGCATGATGAACAAATGTAGGTATTCCCTTTCCGTGCAGGCCTCACTGAATAATTGTGTTGGTCTTATTTAATCTTCTTGTTCGCAAATATGGTTCAACTATGGAGGAAGAATCTTTCCAGATTTGAACAAATGTGTCGGTCTCATCTAATCTTCTCGAACTAAAGGACACCGATCCGAGCTGGCCGTGATCTTATGACCACAAGTAACACTTGATGCACTGAGGGTGCCATTTGCATTCAAGACAGTGGGTAAACAATTTTTTTTTTCAATATTGTAAGGTAGGTTTGATGGTGTCTTATATTTCCATACAAGTCAATCTTTCGACAGACAATTTAAAAAAATAAAAAAAATTGAATCTCAATAAATAATAAAAAATATCCTCAATGGGTTGAACCCAATAACGATATTTAATTATTAAATTTTTTTTTTTTTTAAATCGTCTGATCGAAGATGGCCCTGTATCGACATGTAGGACACACCTCAGGACCCACTTCAAAAAATTTAAAAATATTTTTTTATTTACTCACTACACTGAGGGAGATTTCAAATGGCACCCTAGTGTAGCAAGTATTACGAGGTGTTTGCATTCTCAATAATTTCTCGAGAAGCAAAGAATCACGTGAATTTTTTTTCTTCAAAAAATAGAATCACACGAAGTAGAATCACCGAAAACATTTCGTGAGAGAGAGGTGGAGGCAATAAACTACGTGAAAAGGAAGAATATTTTGACAATCTGCAACTTATTTCCCCCAACTAACTTTTTCTCATGTTTGCGAAACTTTTAAAAGTTAGTTAAAAAAAGATTCTCCAAGAAACAAACACTCCCTTACTCTATATAACCACAGCTCACCGTCCCCTTCTTATAAGCCGAGCTCCACCTCACAACTTGCAAGCCACATCTATCGGTGCCCCCGTCATCTGTCCCTAGTGTGCCTGAGTCCGAGACCTAGATCGGCAGCCATACGTGGCGGCGGAACCCAAGATTAACCAGCTCCTCTTCCTCATGATCATCTTCTCCGCCATCCTCCCAACGTCGTCTACCGCGGAGCACGTCTTGTACAGCTGTTGCCCTCTCTACACTGGGCGGTCACTACAGAACCGCAACTACGTGCTCACTATGGAACCCTAGGGCGATATGGTTCTAAGCCTAGAGGATGTAGTCTGCATCACCGGACTAAGAGTGGAGGGATGAGTAGTGAGTGGTACCACTCATCCAAATTACCGCACACTCATGACCCGGCATTGGGGTTGGATGTGGCTGCCCCAGCGAGGGAGTACAAGTCTATGACATAAGTTGGACGTGATGGACTACCTCGGACTGATTGACGCAAAACAGAGGATCAGTGTTGCATCCTTAATCCGATTCAGTCATTCAGACTCACTTCATATTTAAGGTACGTAACTACGGAACTAAATAACATATAAATCGAAGATGAATGATGAGAGACAAATAACCAAGTAATAAACATACTATTTACCATCATTATATCTAAATATTATATTCTATTGTCAGAATCATAATCCTCAAATTTCATCAGACATGCAGCGGAAATAAAAATCTCTCAACTCACTAAAGAAATATAGAAGTACATTTACTCTCTCAAGTTCGTACTACATCAAATATAAGAAAATAGAAAATGTAATCTTAGATAATCTTCAAATGAGTCAGAATCTAATTCCTTAAGCAAAGTTCTATCCCTCAGCTAACTCTTCCTCTTCAGTCTCTGAAAATGTTAGGAGGATTTATGAGTACAACCACTCAGTAGACAAATCAAACTCAATAAATACTAATAATATAATAATAAAAAATAGATAATATCAAAATATACATACGATTCATAATTCTTCCCCTGTATTATTTCATGTAAATTATTTGCATTACTATATGTTAAGTATTTATTAGAACATGTCAAAGACCTTGTGATTTTGATGAAACTGGAATTTGAGTTCCCCTACAACAAAAAAACAGTGATAATTCCAGAGAATTCTTAATCGCACGGATAGGCCGCTGGATTGTTAATTAGTGTGGATGATGATTCCACTTTTGTGAAACAGTACGTGGATAAACGAGTTTCGGCTTAACACTGAATTACACGAATTGGTATCTTGACTCATTAATGACAATTTGATAATATTATCCTTGATTAATTTATATTTTATTTAACTTTATATTTTTTTTTAGCCCGGCATGCATCATATAGGATTTTGAAATCACTGTGATAAGAATTAATTACTGATTAAGTTTCAGACCATTAAATCAAATAATTCAAACATGATATGAAATATTCCATTCCGAATTGAGTATCTTGATTATCTTTGAGGTTCGCTTGAAGATATCCTTGGAATTCTATCCTTTCTTGGACTCTTTATCCAATATTTCTTGTTTTCTTTTAAGATCCATCATGGCTGCAGAACGTCCACATTGGCTGGCAAACGCTCCCCATAATGAAACCTACAGTGTCTACGACCTGGGGTACTTCCCACTCCGTGGAAGTTGATCGACTTTATTTTATTTTCCTTGTCTACCTCATCCAGACAGGATTGATTCCATTGATCTCCTTGAACTATCTTCATCGATGATTTTGAAAAAAATTCCAATCATGTGATGTTGAGAGCGTGTCTCATCACACCTTGACATCACCTTTTCAGTACATTCCATTCCCTTTCACTCCCTTGCAAAGACGATGCCAAGGTGAGGCAGCTGTAGATACGCTAATTTTGACATCATTTTGAGTAAATTTCATATCATATAATAATGCCTCAGAATGGTCTGATATTTAATCATTAGTTAATTTTTATTGATCTTTTTAAAATTAATTATCTAAATAGTGTCGGGTCAGACAAATATGATTTAAGTTAATTAATTAAATTGATTTTAACTCAAATTTCAGTAAAAATATGAAGAAGTCTCAAAGACGTCGACTTGTGTAGACGCCATTTAGAGTTTATTCTTATTTTAACGTTTAAATTTGAATTTTAATCAGTAGATTAATTAGCTAAAAGACGTCTGCATGACACGACGCCATTTAGGTTTCCTAAGTTGTTTCTACTTCTCTTCCGTATGTTTATCATTATCTTAATTAATTTAAAAGGCGTCTTTAAGTGACGACGCTGTAGGTGCTTAGAATGACCGTGTGATTAACATGAAATATCTATGTTGTTTAGGTGTAAACTAACCTATTAAAAACAGCAACTAAAGTGCAGTGATCGCCAGAAACTTTTAACTTAAAAGTTTCAAAAGAGAATATGATCGCCTACCTTTCAAAATGCGGAAGATTGAGTCCTTGGTTCCCCTTCCTCAGCCGGCTGAAGAAAGAGAGCCCTTTCTTTGTTCTTTTGTTCTTGCTGTTGAGTTTGAGGTTGAGGATCGTCCAAAAGTCCTTCTGGCTTTGTGCTTGATTTCCCCCTTTTGATCTCTTGTTGTTGTTGTTGAGTGCAGCAGAGACAGAAAAAGAAAAATGAAGAACTATGATGAGAATTTAAATAGAAGTAGTATCTGAACTAATCATGATTTTAAGCATATTTAAAACAGCAAACTTACTTGTTTAGTGGCCTTGAAACCCCTTAGATCAAATAGGTTTTTTGAAAGATTATGCTGTGGTGTGTGTTTGCATGAAGTGAATATGAAAAATAAAACTAATGAAATGAATGCAGTAATGAAAAACTTATGCCCAATTGGTTGAAGCTCTTGAAAGGATGAAGATCTTGAAAGGAACGTCGACTTCTGGAAATGGCAGTGCTCCGGCGTTACGACGTTGTTGCTTCGATCTTCAATTCGCTATAACGCTATGGCTCAACTCAACTTAATTCTGTTCTCTCTTTTTTTTTTTTTCAACATGCAGGGTATTTATAGGCATTCCTTGCGTTCGCGATTAACATAGAAAAATCCCAAATTTATCCATCTTAACCGACAGATAAATACTGATTAGTTCATCTTTATCTGTAATTATCTAAAACGCGTCCACCTTGGCTGACGCCTTTCAGATTAATTAAGATAAGGATAAATATCCGGGAAAACTTATCTTTATCTTTATTAGGTAAAACGCGTCCACTTATGTAGACGTCTTTTATACTAACTAAGATAAGGATAAACATCCGGAGGAGAAGTAGAAATAGCCTAGGAAACCTAAAACGCGTCGACATGTACAGACGCCTTTTAGTTAATTAATTAATTAATTAAAATTCAAATTTAATCGCTAAAATAATAATAAACTCTAAATGGCGTCCACTTGGGTCGACGTCTTTTAGAATTCCTCATATTTTAACTCAAAATTGAATTAAAACCAATTCAATTGATTAACTTAAACACATCTGTTAAACCCGACACTTAAAAAGATTAATAAAAATTAATCAATGATTAATTATCAGACCATTATGAGGCATTATTGTATGATATGAAATTTACTCGAAATGACGTCAAAATTAGCGTGTCTACAGCTGCCTCACCTTGGCATCGTCTTTGCAAGGGAGTGAAATGGAATGGAATGTACTGAAAATGTGATGCCAAGGTGTGATGAGACACGTTCTTAACATCACATGACTAGAATTTTTTTTCGGAATCATCAATGAAGATAGCTCAATGAAATCAATGGAATTAATCCTGTCTGGATGAAGTGGACAAGGAAATAAAATAAAGTCGATCAACCTCCCCGGAGTGGGAAGTACCTCAGGTCGTAGACACTGTAGGTTTCATCATGGGGAGCGTTTGCCAGCCAATGTGGACGTGCTACAGCCATGATGGATCTTAAAAAGAAAACAAGAAATATTTGATAAAGAATCCAATCAAGGATAGAATTCCAAGGATATCTTCAAGCGAACCTCAAAGATAATCAAGATACTCAATTCAGAATGGAATATTTCATATCATGTTGAGATTATTTGATTTAATGGTCTGAAACTTAATCAATAATTAATTCTTATTACAATGATTTCAAAGTCCTATATGATGCATGCTGGGCTAAATGAAAAATATAAAGTCAAATAAAATATAAATTAATCAAGGATAATATTGTTAAATTGTCATTAATGAGTCAAGATACAAATTCTTGTAATTCAGTGCTAAGCCGAACCTCGTTTATCCACGCACCGCTTCACAAAAGTGGAACCATCGTCCCCGCTAATTAACAATCCAACGGCCTATCCGTGCGATTAAGAATCCTCTGGAATTATCACTGTTTTTGTTGTAGGGGAACTCAAATTCCAGTTTCATCAAAACTACAAGGTCCTTGATATAATCTAATAAATACTTAACATATAATAATGCGAATGCAAATAATTACATGGAAAGAGTACAAGGGTAGAAATAACCGTCTTTTTAATCACGGTCGGGACTTCATGAATTCCATAGTGAGATCTTCTTGATATTTCCAGCTTTGCAATCATTTTTTTAATTTTCAGAAACAGGTTCTTGGCTGTTCTTTATTCGGATTCCAACTCTTCCAATGCCTTGTATCCTGTATATGACTTGAACAAACAAGTTAAGTATCTGTTCAGGCTTAGCCCCTTGCCTGACCAAACAAATGGTCAATCAATCTTTTCCTTGAATAAATAGTCAAGGGGCATAGCCTTTATTAACAAAGGTAATAAGAATAATCAGACTTTAAGCAAAATGCAACATGCAAGCAAACAAATGCTCACTGAAAATAAAAGGAATGAAACACACTACGTGCAATAAGCAGATGCTAATTGAAATATTTTTGTGGTTTTGAAATATTCATTTTTGTTTGGGTTTTGAGATGTATATTTTTTTTGAATTTTGAAAAATGTATATTTTTTTGAATTTTTGACTATACAATTTTTTTTGAATTTTGACATATATAATTTTTTTTGAATTTTTGCATATACATTTTTTTTGAATTTTTGACATATGTATTTTTTTGAATTTTGACATATGCATTTTTTTTTGAATTTTTGACTAAAAGACCAGTATGGTACTTAGATCAAAAGATCATATTCATTTATTAACTTAATTTCCAAATTGTTCTTTAACAACTTAACTTAAAACCCATCGTGTTTGAACTTGTGTTTCCATTCGTGATCCCATTTGATGATTTGACCCTTAGTCAATCTAAGCCATCCTTTAAGCTTGAAGTACACCTCTTTAGAAAGAAAAGAAGAGTAAGTTTAGAAAGCCCATGAGAAGGTTCCGGAGACTTAAAAAGATGTCCCTTTCCAACCCTAATATCTGTTGGGGTTCGGTCATTTTCTTTCCGGGGTATTTATCGACCTTGCGTTCCCTTTTGTTTCATTTCATGGCCTTGATGTAATGTTTGTAGTGTATCGGCCTTTTGATTTGACATTTGGCTTTTTGCTTTTTTCTTTTCTTTTTTTTTTCTTTGCTTTGGAACGGATCTCCCCCATTTTTTTATGACGGCCTCCTACTAAGATGGCGGGTATTCTTGGTAGTCTATTCTAAGCCTCGTTCCGACATCATGGGCCGAGTGTAAAACAGAATTCTATTTAAAAGGAATGATTTGTACTTTATACTCTTAGTCAAGCTTTTGATATTCTTAAGGACTTGGCATCTCTTGTTACTCACGAATCAAACGTGTCAGTGTGTGCAGTAATGGGTTTGAAGTTAAATTATTCATACTAACAAAGAAATTTGAGTTTATAAATTTTCTGACTCTACTGGTCTTTGTACCATACTGATCGACTCTTTAACTTAAGGGTAGTATTTCTTAAGGTGTAAACCATTCCAGGGATGATTTAGCTCTTCTCCTTCTGCATTAATAAGACGATAAGCATTACCAGGATAAGTGTGCGATACAACATAAGGTCCTTCCCAGTTGGGTTGGAGCTTAGAACGCGGACCACCAGGTTTTACAAAAATTCTTTTAACGACCATTTCACCGACTTTGAACTTTCGTTCAATGACTTTCTTTTGATAAAAACGTGCTAATCTGTTTTGATAAACTTTTGCATGATTAGCAGCTGACCATCTTTTCTCGTCTAAAAGTTCCAATTGAGCAAGGAGTGCTGAACGATGTTCATCAATAGAAAATTCCTTGTTCAATTGTACTCTTAATGACGGTATAAGGATCTCATATGGAACTACCGCCTCCATTCCAAATGTTAAGGAATAAGGAGTTTGCCCAGTAGGCGTGCGGATTGAAGTTCGGTAGGCCCATAGAGCCTCAACCAATTTTTCTGGCCAATCTGCGAATTTGTTAGATTTACACGTCTTTTTGATGATTTTTATCAAAGTCTTATTAGTTGCCTCTGCTTGGCCATTGCCTTGCGGATAATAAGGAGATGAATGATGCAATGCAATTTTATACCTGTTGCAGAGGTCCTTCAATTCCTGTGACACGAACTGCGGTCCGTTGTCGGTGACGATGGTACTTGGAATCCCGAATCTTGTGATGATGTTCCTCATGATGAATTTGCAGACGGTTGATGCTTTGATCTCCACGTATGCTTCAGCTTCTGCCCACTTGGTGAAGTATTCCGTTGCCGTGAGAATGAAAGATTTTTGCTTGATGCCGGAATCTGGGTTACCAAGAGGTCCAATAATGTCGAAAGCCCACATGGAGAAAGGCCATGGGGAAGAAACAGGATGGAGTGAAGATGCAGGAGAATGAATTTTGTCGGCGTGAAGTTGACACTTGGCACACCTACGGACATATCCTACGCAATCTTCTTCCATGGTTGGCCAATAAAATCCTTGTCTAAGGATCTTCTTTGCTAGCATCTGTCCATTAACATGGCCACCACAAACTCCACTATGAGCTCCTTCCATAACCTTCCAAAGCTCATCTTCGTCTAGACATCTCAGAAGAACTCCATCAAAACCTCTTTTATATAATGCTCCCCCAACTAGGGTGTATCGTTGAGAAACTCTCCTGATAGCTCTTTTTTCCTCAGTTGTAGCTTCTTCAGGATACGATTGATCTTCACAATATTTTGCAATTTCATAATACCATGGCTTCTGTTCATCATCCATCTCTTCTAACAGCTCCATCAACATGATTTCTCTTTTCTCCACGATACTTCCATCTTTGAATTTCTTCAGCAACTTCTCTTTAGTTCTAAGAAATGAAGGATCTTTCACGGCGGGTGAAAGACGCCTATGAATTATGATCGATTCAGATTGTTTGCTGATAGGAAAATCAAGAGAAGATGCAAGTGAAGCTAGAGCGTCAGCTAAGATGTTTTGATTTCTAGGGACATGGACAAAGATCAACTTTGTGAAAAGCTTCGAGTAAGCAGAAGTAAGTTCTTGATATGGCTTAAGCTTGGGATCAAGAGTTCGATACTTGGTCAGCACTTGGCGAAGAATTAATTGGCTATCACCTACAATCCTGAGTTTTGTGGCACCATGAAAATGAGCAGCCTCGAGACCAGCAAGAAGTGCCTCGTATTCAGCTATGTTATTGGTGACTGGAAAGTCAAGCTGAAAGGCTTGTGGAATGGTGACACCTTCAGGTGATAACAGAACGATTCCAATACCCTTTCCATGAGAATTCAGAGCTCCGTCAAAATGCAGAGTCCACATATCATCTCTGATTTGATTTACGGACATCAGTTCCTCATCCGGAAACTCTGATCGCACTGGATCAAATCGAGGAAGGGGATGATGAGCGAGATGTTCTGCTATGGCATAGCCCTTGATCGCTTTCTGTTGAATGTAAATGATATCGAATTGGGATAGAAAGCTTTGCCATCGCGCTAACCTATCAGTAAGAACAGATTTCTCCAGAAGGAATTTGATCGGATTCATCCTAGCGATGAGATGGACTTCATGGGCCAGAAAATAATGCTTTAATTTCTGAACAACCCAAACCAATGCTGCACATGTTTTCTCCATCGTCGTATATCTCTGTTCAGCGGGGTTGAGAAGTTTAGAGAGATAGTAGGCTGCCCTCTCTTTTCCTTCTTCATCCTCTTGTGCTAGGACAGCCCCCACTGCATCATCCAGGACTGAAATATAAAGTATCAATGGTTTGCCTGGAGATGGTGGTCTCAAAACAGGAGGACTTGCCAAATAGTCCTTTAATCCATCAAATGCCTCCTGACACTTATCGTCCCAATTGAATTTGACTCCTGGCTTGGTAAGCTCGTAAAACGGCTTACACCTTTGTGAGTGCTGGGAAACAAAACGGCGAATAAATTGTAACCTCCCGATTAATCCTCTTAACTCTTTCAAGTTTTTGGGAGGTGGCATTTCTCTGATAGCCTTCGCCTTATTGGGATCGATCTCAATTCCCCGTTTGCTGACAATGAATCCAAGCAATTTCCCTGAAGATACCCCGAATACACATTTCTTGGGGTTCATCTTCAACTGATACTCTCTTGATCTCTCTAATACCCTTGCCAAAACTTTGGCGTGCTCAGCCTTCGTTTTAGACTTAACCAATAAGTCATCCACATACACTTCCAAATCTATATGCATCATGTCATGAAATATTGCCATCATGGCCCTTTGATAAGTGGCTCCAGCGTTCTTCAATCCAAATGGCATGACGACATAACAATATGTTCCCCAAGGTGTAGTGAATGAAGTCTTCTCTTGATCCTCTTCTGCCAGCTTAATCTGGTTGTATCCTGAAAATCCATCCATAAACGATAAGGTTTCATAACCAGCAGTGTTATCGATGAGTACATCAATATGAGGCATTGGAAAATCATCTTTAGGACATGCCCGGTTTAGGTCGCGGAAGTCAATGCAAATTCTGACCTTCCCGTCCTTTTTCATAACCGGGACTATATTAGCCACCCATTGTGGATAAAGGACAACTCTAATAAATTTGGCTTTGTGTAATTTGTCGACCTCTTCCTTCATCTTTAAAGCCATTTGTGGGTGGAATCGCCTTAATTTTTGCTTGACCGGACTAGCTCCATCTTTTAATGTTAACCTGTGTTCAACTAAAGATGAGTCTAACCCCGGCATATCCTCATAACTCCAGGCGAAAGTGTCCTTATAATCTTTAAGCACTTGTACCATTGCCTTTTCATCCTCTGCAGAAAGATTTTTACTAACGAGGACAACCTTAGGTTCGTCTTCAGTCCCTAAGTTTATTTCTTTGGTGGGCTCTTCGACGGCAGCTGAAGGTTCATCAAATCTCTTCACTCCACTGGCATATGCCTCAGCTGTGTCCTCATCATCTTCCTCATCTTCAACAATGGGGTCCTTTTCATGTACTAACTCATATACCCCATACCCATCATTGACTGACTCATCATCTGTACAACCTTCTGGCATCTGAATTGGATCTTCTAAAAGCTGAGGGATTAAAGAGCAAAAGGAACATTTATCAGCCAAATCCTAGAGGTATCTTTCTGGAATCTGCCTATCCTTAGGCTTCCTAGACTTCCTAAACTGACTAACCTGCCTAAAACTAGACTTCCTAACTTCACTAAACTGTCTATCATAACCTAATGAAGATGAAGCAGGATGAAAATCCTGGGATACAGGTGGAAATACAGGGGAATCCTCCCGTGGGGAGAGACAGAGTAGATCTAAGAGAGAATCTTGACCGACGGACCCGCGCGATGGGGTGTAATCGGACAAGTAAGATGTTTCCTCGATAATGATTTGGGAAGAATTTGTTGCCAAATTGGCGTTTTTTTTTGGACAATGAAAGAATTAAACATAAAGCAAGAATGAATACAAATGAGAGGATAATCAGACGGAGGAAGCGGCACCAAGGCCAGAGGATTAGGGGGATCATATAGCAATATGTCCCAGATCAGATCATACATCCTCTCTAGGTCGAGAGGAGATTGTGGAATAAAATCCCGAGGGGACAGAGTTATCATAACGGGCGGAGCCTGTGGAATATCTTCAATTATGACCCGCGACCAAGTCGGGGTCAAGAGTAGTGTACGAAAAAGAGTATGGAGTATGAAGACATGTGAAGGATATGTCCCCCTCCAGAGCAGATCTGTTGTATAACCAGCTTGATAGGGGTCATCTGGCTCCCCTTCATCAGTTTGTTCGGACAGCAGTATCCGCTTGTCAAAGATTGTGCCAGGGCTCTCAATTAGCTCGTCAATCTGCGGTGGCCACTTGGGTTATGCAGGATCCAGGAATAGTCTGTTCAGCGCTATGTATAGGTCCCTCAGGTCGAACCATCTGTACCATTCGCATTCAGGGTCATGGAATTTCCTCCTTTTCATAGGCCGCAGAGCCTCCAAAGATTGGTACGTAAGTAGTTCGGAACAATGTCTGGCCAAGTCCCTCCCATATATGTCATGGAAGTCAAAACAGGAAGTAATGACCACCATGTTGTCGTGACTAAGTATGGGCCCTTTCACAAAGTGAGTATATAGAGTCCATGTTAAGGGATCTCGGCCTTCTTTCAGTGGTGTGGACATTGTTTCCAAGATTTCTTAACCGTCTTCTTGCTGAGCCCTGTCTTGCTTCAGTTTCCTCGGCCTATAGCCCAGACCGCTTCCAGGTACTGCCCGATGATTTTTAACAGGAGTGGTCCTGCCTTGCAGCTGTGTGCCCAGACCTTTCCCAGGCTTGTAGCCGTTCTTCATCATGATTCTCCATCCCGGGGTACTCATGCACTTCCCCCTTTTGATAGCATTTAATGGGTATGGAGAAATGGTAGCGGCTTTCAAAGGATCAGCCACTGGACGGTAGACCTGTAATACCGACAGAAAAGGTTGTCGGCCAGGTAAAACAGCAGATTTAATATTCAATGTATGAGCAGCAGCAAGGATCGGCATGCTCGTCACTTTAATAATTCGTCCTTTATAAGGGAATTTGAGGCATTGGTGATTCGTAGAAGGAATCGCCTCAAGAGTTTTGATATAAGGACGTCCCAGAATGGCATTTATGGAAGGGTCGATTTCTAGAATATGAAATTCGACCTCTGCATGACTTACTGGACCTAACTCCACCTTTAAATAAACCATTCCCAGAGGGGAACGGGTAGAATTGTCATATGCCGTAACTGAGATGGGGCTTGGCAGCCATTTCTCCTTGGGCACACCGCATAGCTCCAGGGTCTTCGGAGGTAGAACATCAATTGAAGCCCCTGTATCAACCAGGCATGCGTCCACGGCCTTCTTGCAGATATTGACCGTGATGCTCAGAGCCATGCTTCTGGCGGCTGGCGGTGCTAGTTCCGATGTGTGGAATGTAATTGAGGGCTGATCCCCCTGAGGAACTAGTAGTGTTGCAATTTTCTCTACCGGCACGTCTTCATTGACCATCACCTTCTGTAGGTATTCCATTAAAGCTTCTTGGTGAATCTTGGACCTTTTAATCAATTCCAGTACAGTGATCCGTGCCGGTGTTTTGTCCAGATGTTTCAACAAGTCGTATTGAGTGCCTGGTGCACTCTCTTCATTATGGGCTTCCTCAGTTGGCTGTGATGGGCCGTCTCTGACTGCGGACTGAGGAAAGACCTTGTTGAAAATCCTCCCACTCCGGAGCGCGTGTTCCTCGACCGTGGAGGATCCGGGTGACACCTTGAGTACTGCAGAGTTGGGTGGCGTAAGCGGTGCGGAGGGTTGATGCGTAGGTGGTGGCGTTGGGTTAGGTGGTGATGGCGCGGTACGGATTAAAGGCCTAGAGGGTTGAATGGTAGATGGGTAAGTGGTTGGCGAAGTGGGGAATGGTATGCGTAATAGCGGTCTGGATGGTTGGGGCATATCTGGGTAGGTGGTAGTGGTAATGGGTGAACTAGGAAATGGTACGCGTAATAGTGGCCTAGATGGTAAAAGGGGCGCGTTATTGGTTTGCGGAGGGGTATATGATGGAGGCGTAGGAGTGCGGGGCGCAATGGGTCTAAGGAAGGTGGGTAGTGGTAATGGGTTATTGGATGCGGGCGAGTGATATGTGGGTGTGGGTAGAGGGGTGATGGTGACGGGTTGTGGTCTGGGTATGCGGATGGTGCGGCGTGGTAGTCGCTCTGCGGTACTTTGAACGTGACCCGTTGAGTAGAGAGAGGAAGAGTCCTCTATCCTCCATTGTTGCCCACGACCAGCCTCAGACTGGCTGTTCGTTAGAATGGGAGCAACCTGGTTCTGGTTCTGGTGCTCTGGGAGCGGATTCTGCACTATGCCCATGTTGGGTGGTGCTGCTGCTTGTGCTGGTGGTCTTGCTTGCTGCTGCGGTCTTCTCGCCTTCAGGGCTGTTATGTATTTCTTCATTTCCTCCCAGTCTATGCCGCCCTGCTCGTTGAGATCATGAATATAATCTCTGAATTGGAAGCAGGTGTCAATGGTATGCCCAGGTTGCCTGTGGAAGTAGCAATATCTGGACGTATCGGCATTTTGAGGCCAGACGGCCTTCTCCCTTGGCAAAACTAGGGCATTGGCTGCCATTAAGGCACTGAAGATATCCGCCAAGGATTCTGGGAGGGCCGGGTACTCTGCCCTCTTCGGGCCTGGAGGTCTCCTTTGTTGGTTGTAGTCACCAGGAGGAGGGACATTGTGGTACGCCGGCGGTGCACGCGGCTGGTACTGTGGCTGTTGCTGTTGCTGCTGATATGGCTGCTGAGGGGGCTGCTGATACTGCTGTTGCCGTTGCGGCTGTTGCTGGTTTTGATTCGGCTGCTGGGGCCGCTGGTACTGCTGTTGGTAATGGGGGTTCTGCTGCTGCCTGTACCCCTGTTGGCTCGGCTGTGGTGGCCTCTGGTACTGCTGATTCCTCACAAACTGGGGCGAGTTATTGTTCATGGTACTGACTTGCTCGTGAGAGAGCGTGCCCTCAGTAGTTGGACCTGTGCTGGGAGAATTTGGCACTGCAGGCTTCCGAGGTGGAGGCCTACTAGGTCTATAAGGATCAAAGACGCTAGAGAACGTAGCGTCCTTGAAAGCATTCTGGCAGTACCGTGCCCTTTCATAGAGCTCTGCCATATTAGTCAAGTTGTTCAAGGAGAGGACCAGCTTGAACTGGGGCGTGGCGTTAGAAATCAGCATCTTCACCTGTTCAGATTCAGACAAGTGATCTTTTACTTTTTCAGCCAGGCCCCGCCACCTGTCAGCGAAACTGACAAACTCCTCATCAGGTTTCATCTTTTCTGCAATGAGGTCCGTGATAGACAAGGAGGGTGCAACTCTGTCCTGGTATCGTTGGATGAATTTGCGTGAAACGATACTGTAATCCTCTACTTCGGAGGGTTCCAAAGAAAAGAACCACTCGAGGGCTGGTCCCTCTAGGGATCTCCTGAACAAGAAAGCCAATGACCTCTTATCATTCTGCCAGAAAGAGGATTCGTACATGAACTCCTTCAGGTGTGTGAAGGGGTTACCAGTACCGTTATACTTTCGATACACTGGCATTTCAGAGGGTGGCAGATGGAACACTGGCAGGCTCGGTAAATTGATTTCTGGCACAGCTTTAACCCCCATCATCTTCTGGAGATTGTTGAACTGCTCATCCATGCGCTCCATCTTGGCCAGCAACGTCTGCGTGGTCAGATCTGCCTGGGGAGGAGGAGGAGGAGGAAGTACTTGATAGGCCTGCTGCCTAGAGTACGTTGGACAAGGAGGATAATAAGGATGAGGTCCGGCAGAGCTTCCGCCATGCCCGAGGGCATTTTGATGAATAGGCGTTTGCGGTCTAGCCGGTTGTCTGGATGATGAAAGTTGCGGCCCAGTGGGCCGAGAAGTAAGATGAAGGCCTTCCATGGCCTGATGGATATAAGGAGGAGGAGGTTGTTGAATAACAACAGGGGGAGCCATAGGGTTCGGCTCAGCAGGTTGCATGGGTGCCTTCCCCTTCAAATAGACTGGATGGCCTCGAACTGTTGAGGGTCCAGTCGGGAGGCAAGAACTCCCAGAGCGTTGACGAGATCCATAGGATCGGAGGGTAAGGGATCATTCTGATTCATGTCCCCCTCAAGGTCAGGATTAGGAATCGCATATTCATGCGGAGGAAGATCATGATATTGATCGTGCGGATGAAAAAGAGGAGTTCGGACATTCCCGTCATGTCGAACTGGAATGGGGACAGAATTACGAGAGGCATCAGCATCTCTCCCGTTCTCGTAGTTGAAATCTGAATTGCGAGGGGCATTAGCATCTCCCTCGTAGTTGATAATGGCATCTTGGGCCATACTCAAATCTCTGCCTGATCGCAGCAACATAATATTAGATTCCCTTTTCAAAGACTTAATCAGACAAGTTGTGCAGAGATTAATCAAACAAGTGGATGCTTAACGTGATTTTAGGATTCCTTGTTGAATTATTTGAATTGGATTAAACTACAATTTCGCTCAGGGAAGGATCCTAGTTTCAGTTCAGTTTCCACCGTTATTCTCTAGGGTTCTCTCTCACAACGCTTTCGGAATCTAGCCGGGACTTCAATTGGTACAACCAGCCCGATGATCAAGGAGGAATACCTTGATTTTGGGGACTTATGGAGGTCTCAACGTCAACTTCTCTAGTCTGATCAAGGGACCAACCCAATCAGAGAGAGTTGCTGACGTCGAGTAATGTGTTCCTAAGAAAATGAGGGTTTTAGCCTCAATGCGTATGTCCTGCGACCTGGATGGCCTCTAATGCTTAATAAAGTAATGGGTAGCTAGCACTCAACCACAGAAATCTGGAAACTGAAAAATAATTAAGAAACTGTCTGAATTGCGTCGATTATAGTCGACGCTATTCAAAACAGAACTTAATTCTTTCGCAGAGAACAGATGCAAACAGCAGAGAAAGCCTGGAAAATACCTAAAAACTGTCTGAATAGCGTCGATTATGGTCGACGCTATTCAACACAGAACTTAATTATTTCGCAGAAAGAGATGCAAACAGCAGAGAAAGCCTGGAGGCTAAAAGGCGTCTAGGAGTGACGACGCGGTTTTGAAACGCGTCGCTGTTCCTGGACGCTTTTTAGTTCGCAGAAACAGATTTCCAGAATGATTTTCTGGGTCGAATCCTCCTTAAACAGGGTAAAATGCAGTAAACAATCGACTCATGCAAAGATTTTTTAATTTCAGATTTTAAACAGGATGATTTACTATCTAAACAACTAAGAAATCACGCAATCACACAGCATTTCATCACAAAAAACAGCTTTTTGAACTAATCAAAGGGGAGGCAAGATCTTGCCACTGGGGTGTGCACGTGGTGCACGAGGGAAATTAATTAAACTAACACTCACCAATTGGTGAGGACGTGTCGAAAGACACAAATGGTGCACCGTGGGTGCCCGATATGATGACAGCAAGAACAAAAGAAACTAACAGACGGCGAGACCAAGTCCCACCGTGATCGCCAAAAAAAGCTGTAGGTGCTTAGAATGACCGTGTGATTAACATGAAATATCTATGTTGTTTAGGTGTAAACTAACCTATTAAAAACAACAACTAAAGTGCAGTGATCGCCAGAAACTTTTAACTTAAAAGTTTCAAAAGAGAATATGATCGCCTACCTTTCAAAATGCGGAAGATTGAGTCCTTGGTTCCCCTTCCTCAGCCGGCTGAAGAAAGAGAGCCCTTTCTTTGTTCTTTTGTTCTTGCTGTTGAGTTTGAGGTTGAGGATCGTCCAAAAGTCCTTCTGGCTTTGTGCTTGATTTCCCCCTTTTGATCTCTTGTTGTTGTTGTTGAGTGCAGCAGAGACAGAAAAAGAAAAATGAAGAACTATGATGAGAATTTAAATAGAAGTAGTATCTGAACTAATCATGATTTTAAGCATATTTAAAACAGCAAACTTACTTGTTTAGTGGCCTTGAAACCCCTTAGATCAAATAGGTTTTTTGAAAGATTATGCTGTGGTGTGTGTTTGCATGAAGTGAATATGAAAAATAAAACTAATGAAATGAATGCAGTAATGAAAAACTTATGCCCAATTGGTTGAAGCTCTTGAAAGGATGAAGATCTTGAAAGGAACGTCGACTTCTGGAAATGGCAGTGCTCCGGCGTTACGACGTTGTTGCTTCGATCTTCAATTCGCTATAACGCTATGGCTCAACTCAACTTAATTCTGTTCTCTCTTTTTTTTTTTTTCAACATGCAGGGTATTTATAGGCATTCCTTGCGTTCGCGATTAACATAGAAAAATCCCAAATTTATCCATCTTAACCGACAGATAAATACTGATTAGTTCATCTTTATCCGTAATTATCTAAAACGCGTCCACCTTGGCTGACGCCTTTCAGATTAATTAAGATAAGGATAAATATCCGGGAAAACTTATCTTTATCTTTATTAGGTAAAACGCGTCCACTTATGTAGACGTCTTTTATACTAACTAAGATAAGGATAAACATCCGGAGGAGAAGTAGAAATAGCCTAGGAAACCTAAAACGCGTCGACATGTACAGACGCCTTTTAGTTAATTAATTAATTAATTAAAATTCAAATTTAATCGCTAAAATAATAATAAACTCTAAATGGCGTCCACTTGGGTCGACGTCTTTTAGAATTCCTCATATTTTAACTCAAAATTGAATTAAAACCAATTCAATTGATTAACTTAAACACATCTGTTAAACCCGACACTTAAAAAGATTAATAAAAATTAATCAATGATTAATTATCAGACCATTATGAGGCATTATTGTATGATATGAAATTTACTCGAAATGACGTCAAAATTAGCGTGTCTACAGACGCGTTTCATCTAATTACAGATAAAGATAAATTTTTTCCGGATGTTTATCCTTATCTTAATCAATCTGAAAGGTGTCTTCCATAGGCGACGCGTTTTAGATAATTACAGATAAAGATGAATTAATCTGTATTTATCTGTTAGTTAAGCTGGATAAATCTCAAGATTTCTTCATGTAAATCTGCGGATGCAAAGAAGTCTATAAATACCTCGCCTCTTAAGTGAGTAAAAAAGAGAGGGTGATATTGAGTAATTATTTTGGTGGCGATTGGAGCAAAGAAGGTTGAAGACACCCAAACGCTGAAGTGTTGTTACCATCAGGAGTCGGCATCCTTCTTCATCCGTCCAAGATCTATTGAAGACCAAGGCTTCCAGGGGCCATCCAGCATTAACTTTCAATCATTTCTACATATTTTTCACATTTTCACTCCATTAATTTTACATTCTTTATCACATCACTCTATGCAACACACACAACATTAGCATCATTTTCAAAACCTATTTGTTAAAGGGATTTAAAAGACCATCCCAACAAGTGAGTTTTCCTGTTTAGTTGTATGTTTAAAATTTTCTCTGGAATGGATACTACTTCTTCCTAAGTTCTCATCATTGTTCTTCATTGTTCTTTGTTCTTGGTCTCGGTGGGACTTGGTCTCGCCATCTTTTAGTTCTTTGTTCTTGCTGTTATCAATCGGGCACCCACGGTGCACCACTTGTGTCTCTTGACACGCCCTCACCAATTGATGAGTGTTTTTAGTTTAGTTAATTTCCTACGTGCACCACGTGCACACCCCTGTGGCAAAATCTTGCCCTCCCCGTTGATTAGTTGAAAAGTTGTTTTTGTGATAAAGATTGTGTGATTGATTGACATTCTAGTTGTTTATTTGACAAATTAGCCTGTTAAAATTCGAAACAATTTTTTTTTTTTGCATGAGCTGATTATTTATCGTTTTTATCCTGTTTTGAGGAGGAATCGATCTAGAAATTCCTCCTGGAAAACTGCATCTGCGACTTGAAAAACGTCCAGGAGCAGCGACGCATTTTAAACTGCGTCGTTAGACCCAGACGCCTTTCAGTCTCTTTTCTCTGTTGTCTGCTGCCTGAGCTTCTGCGAAAAAAATAAGGCTCTGTTTAAATAACGTCGACCAACAACGACGCAATTCAGACAGTTTCTTATTTCTTCTTCAGTTCTCATATTTTTGTGATCTGTGTGCTAATTACCCATTATGTATTAAGCATTAGACGCCATCCAGGCTACAGGTCATACGCACTGAGGCTAACACCCTCCTCTTCTTAGGAACACTCTTCTTGACGTCTTCAACTCTCTCTGATTGGGTCGGTCCCTCGATCAGACTAGAGTAGTTGGCGTTAAAGACCTCCGTAAGTCCCCAAAATCAAGGTATTCCTCCTTGATCATCGGGCTGGTTGTACCAATTGAAGTCCCGGTTAGATTTCCATAACGTTGTGAGAGAAAACCATAGAATATAATGGTGGACATTGAACTGAAACTAGGATCCTATCTCTTGAGCGAATTTGTGATTTAATTAAATCCAAATAACCCAACAAGGAATCCGAAAATCACGTTAAACATCCACTTATTTGTTTAATCTCTGTACAACTTGTTTGCTAATCTCTGAAGAAAAATCTAATATCATGCTGCTCCGATCAGGCAGGGACTTGAGCGTGGCTCCAGATGCAATGATCAACTACGAGGGAGATGCTAATGCCCCTCGCAATTCTGATTACCATTTCGAGAGCGGGAGAGATGTTGATGCCTCCCGTAATTCTCTTCCTATTCCAGTTCGACATGAGGGGAATGTCTCAACCCCTCTTTATCATCCTCATGATCAATATCTTGATTCTCCCCCGCATGTGCATGCGGTCCCTAATCCTACCTTTGAGGGGGACATGAATCCTGATGATCCCTCATCTTCTGATCCCTCGGATCTTGTAAATGCTTTGGGAGTTCTTGCCTCCTGTCTGGACCCTCAGCAGTTCGAGGCGATCCAATCCATTCTAAAGGGGAAGACGCCCATGCAGTCTGCCGAGCCAAACCCTGCGGCTCCCCCTGCCATCCCTCAGCAACCTCCTCATCATCCTGCCTACATTCATCAGGCCATGGAAGGCCTCCATGTCACTTCTCGGCCAGCTGGGCCGCAACTTTCCTCTTCTAGGCAACCGGCCAGATCGCTAACGCCTGTTTACCAAAATGCCCTCGGGCATGGCGGAAGCTCTGTCGGACCTCCTCTTTATTGTCCTCCTTGTCCTACGTACTCCAGGCAACATGCCTATCAAGTACCTCCACCTCCCCCTCCTCCCCAGGCTGATCCGACCACTCAAGCGTTGCTGGCAAAGATGGAGCGCATGGATGAACAATTCAACAACCTCCAGAAGATGATGGGGGTCAAAGCTGCACCAGAGATCAACTTACCAAGTCTGCCAGTGTTCCACCTGCCACCCTCTGAGATGCCAGTATATCGAAAGTATAATGGTACTGGTAACCCCTTCATCCACTTGAAGGAGTTCATGTACGAGTCATCTTTCTAGCAAAACGACAAGAGGTCGTTGGCCTTTTCGTTCAAGAGATCTTTAGAGGGACCAGCCCTCGAGTGGTTCTTTTCCTTGGAACCCTCCAAAGTAGAGGACTATGGTGTCGTCTCCCGAAAATTCATTCAACGATACCAGGACAGAGTTGCCCCCTCCCTGTCCATTACTGACTTAATAGCAGAGAAGATGAAGCCCGATGAGGAGTTTGTCAGTTTTGCCGACAGATGGAAGGGCTTGGCCGAGAAAGTTAAAGATCACTTGTCTAAGTCGGAGCAAGTAAAGATGCTTATTTCCAACGCTACGCTTCAGTTCAAACTAGTCCTCTCCCTGAACAATCTGACTAGCATGGCAGAGCTCTATGAGAGAGCGCGGTACTGTCAGAATGCTTTCAAGGACGCTACGTTCTCTAGCGTCTTTGATCCTCACAGACCTAGCAGGCCTCCACCTCGGAAACTTGCGGTGCCAAATTCTCCCAGCACAGGTCCGACTACTGAGGGCACGCTCTCTCATGAGCAAGTTAGCAGTATGAACAACAACTCGCCCCAGTTTGTGAGGAGTCAACAACAACAGTACCAGCGGCCACAACATCCGAACCAGCAGGGGTACAGGCAGCAGCCAAACCCCCAGTATCAACAGCCCCAGTTTCAGCGGCCCGAGCAGCCGAATCAACGACAGCAACAGCAACAACAACAGCCATAGCAGCCGCCGCAACGGCACTTACAGTACCAGCCTCTGCAACAGCAGTATCAGTAACAGCAACAGTACCAGCCGCGCGCATCGCCGACATATCATAATGTCCCTCCCCCTGCTGACTATAACCAGCCGAGAAGACCTCCAGGCCCGAAGAGGGCAGAATACCCAGTCCTCCCAGAGTCCTTGGCAGACATTTTCAGTGCTTTAATGGCAGCCAATGCCTTGGTCCTGCCAAGAGAGAAGGCAATCTGGCCCCAGAATGCCGATACCTCTAGGTACTGCTATTTCCATAGGCAACCTGGACACATTATTGACACCTGCTTCTAATTTAGAGATTACATCCATGATCTCAACGAGCAGGGCGGCATTGACTGGGAGGAGATGAAAAAGTATATATCTGCCTTAAAGGCAAGAAGACCACCACAGCAGCAGCAAGTGAGAGCACTAGCACAAGCAGCAGCACCACCGAACATGGGCATAGTGCAGAACCCGCTTCCGGAGCATCAAAATAAGAACCAAGTTGCCCCCATTCTGACAAATAGCCGGTCTGAGGCTAACCGCGGGCAACAGTGGAGGATAGAGGACTCTTCCTCTATCTATTCAACGGGTCACATTCCGAGTACCGCAGAACAACCACCACGCCGCACCATCCATATACCCAAACCACAGCCCATTACCATTACCCCTATACCAACACCCGCACCCGCTAACCCATTACCACCACCCGCTTTCCTCAAGCCCATTACACCCCACGCCACTACGCCTCGACTAAATAACCCCCCGCAAACCAACTACGCACCCCTACTACCATCCAGACCACTACTACGCGTACCATTCCCTACTTCACCCGCTACCACTACCGCTTACCCATATATCATCCAACCTTCTAAACCGCTACTACGCATGCCGTTCTCCACTTCATCCACTATTCAACCATCTAGGCCTTTAATCCGCACCACACCACCACTGACTAACCCCACGCCATCACCTACATACCAACACTCCACCCCATCCGCACCATCCAACCCTGCGGTACTCAAAGTATCACCCGAACCTTCCATGGCTGAGGAACATGCGCTCCGGAGTGGGAGGATCTTCAAAAAAGTCTTTCCTCAGTCAATAGTTAGAGACGTCCCATTACAGCCGACAGAGGAAGCACACAATGAAGGGAGTGCACCAGGCACTCAATATGATTGTTGAAACATCTGGACCGGACATCGGCACGGATCTCCGTGCTTGAACTGATTAAAAGATCGAAGACTCACCAAGAAGCTCTGATGGAATATTTGCAAAAGGTGATGGTCAACGAGGACGTGCTGGTGGAAAAGATTGCAGCACTGTTAGTTCCTCAGTGGGATCAGCCCTCTATTTCATTTCATACATCGGAACTAGCACCGCCGGCGGCCAGAAGCATGGCTCTGAGCATCACGGTCAACATCTGCAAGAAGGTCGTCGATGCATGTCTGGTTGACACCGGGGCTTCGATCAATGTTCTACCTCCGAAGACCCTAGAATTGTGCGGTGTGCCCAAGGAAAAATGGCTGCCTAGCCCCATCTCCGTGACGGCATATGATAATTCCACCCGTTCCCCTTTGGGAATGGTCTATTTGAAGGTGGAGCTAGGCCCTGTAAGTCATGCAGAGGTCGAATTTCACATCCTGTAAATCGACCCTTCTTTAAACGCCATCTTGGGTCGTCCTTACATAAAAACTCTTGAGGCGATTCCCTCCACGAATCATCAATGCCTCAAATTCCCCTTCAAAGGGCGAATCATTAAGGTTACGAGCATGCCGATCCTTGCTGCTGCTCATACATTGAATGTCAAACCCATTTCTTCACCTGGCCGACAACCTTTTCTGTCGGTATTACAGGTTTACCATCTAGTGGCTGATCCTCTGAAAACTGCCACTATTTCTCCTTATCCATTAAATGCCATAAAGAGGGGGAAGTGCATGAGTACCCCAGGATGGAGAATAATGATGAAGAATGGCTATCAGCCTGGAAGAGGCCTGGGTACATAGTTACAAGGCAGGACCACTCACGTCAAAGACCACCGAGGAATACCCGGAAGCAGCATGGGCTATAGGCCGAGAAAAATGAAGCAGGACATTGTTCAGCAAGTAGAGAATGAAGGCGGCCAGAAAGTCTGGGAGACATTGTCTACACCACACAAGGAAGGACGGGACCCCCTAACATGGACTCTATACACTCATTTTGTAAAGGGGCCCGTAATAAGCCATAACAACACGGTGGTCATTACTTCATGTTTTGACCTCCACGATATATATGGGAGAGACTTGGCTAGATACTGCTCAGAACTGCTCACATACCAGTCCTTGGAGGCTCTGCGGCATATGAAGAGGAGAAAATTCCAAGATCCTGAATGTGAATGGTACAGGTGGTTCGATTTAAGAGATCTCTACATCGCATTGAACAAGCTGTTTCTCGATCCTGCAGAACCCAAGTGGCCGCCACAGATCGATGAGCTGATCGGAGGTCCTGGTGCTATTTTCGACAAAAGGATACTACTGTCAGAAGAGACTGATGAAGGGGTGCCAGATGACCCCTATGAAGCTGGCTACACCACGGATCTGCTGTGGAGGGGGACATATCCTTCTCATGTTTTCATGCTTCACACCTTGTTTCGCACTTTGCTCTTGACCCCGACTTGGTCGCGAGTCATCATTGAAGACATTCCACGGGCCCCGCCCGTCATGATTACTCTGTCCCCACGGGACCTCATTCCACCACCTCCTCTCGATCTAGAGAGGATGTATGATTTAATCTGGGACATACTGCTGTATGATCCCCCTAATCCTCTGGCCTTGGTGCCACTTCCCTCATCTCATTCTCCTTCTATTCATCTTCATTCCTGTTTTATGCTTAACTCTTCTATTGCCCAAAAAAAAACGCCAATTTGGCAACAAATTCTTCCCAGATCCTCATTGAGGAAACTTCTTACTTGGCTGATTATACCCCATCGCGCGAGTCTTTCGGTCAAGACTCTCTTTTAAATCTACTCTGCCCCTCCCCTCGAGAGGATTCTCCTGTATTTCCATCTGTATCCCATGATTTTCATTCTGCTTCATCTTCATTAGGTCAGAATAGGGAGTCTAGTGAAGTTAGACAGTCTAGTTATAGGCAAGTTAATCAGGTTAGGAAGTTTAAAAAGTCTAAGGGTAGACAGATTCCAGATAGATACCTCAAGGACTTAGCTAACAGATGCCTTTCTTGCTCAATGATCCCTCAGCTATTGGAAAATCCCATTCAGATGCCAGAAGACTGTATGGACGATGAATTAGTCAATGATGGATATGGAGTGTATGAGTTGATACATGAAAAAGACCCCATTGTTGAAGATGAAGAAGATGACGAGGACGCAGCTGAGGCATATGCTAGTGGAGTGAAGAGATTCGATGAACCCTCAGCTGCCGTAGAAGAGCCCACCAGAGAAATCAATTTAGGGTCTAAAGACGAACATAAGGTTGTCCTCGTCAGCAAAAATCTTTATGTAGAAGATGAGAAGGCAATGGTACAAGTTCTTAAAGACTATAAGGACACTTTCGCCTGGAGTTATGAAGATATGCCGGGGTTAGACTCGTCATTAGTGGAACACAGATTGACATTAAAGGAAGGAGCTAGCCCGGTCAAACAGAAGTTAAGGCGATTCCACCCACAAATGGTTTTAAAGATGAAGGAAGAGGTCGACAAATTACATAAAGCCAAGTTCATTAGAGTTGTCCTCTATCTACAATGGGTGGACAACATAGTCCCGGTTGTGAAGAAGGACAGGAAGGTCAGGATTTGCATTGACTTCCGAGATTAAAACAGGGCGTGTCCTAAAGATGATTTTCCACTGCCTCATATTGACGTACTCATTGATAACACTACTGGCTATGAGACTTTATCATTTATGGATGGGTTTTCAGGATACAATCAGATCAAATTGGCAGAAAAAGATCAGGAGAAGACATCATTCACTGCACCTTGGGGAACGTACTACTATGTCGTCATGCCATTTGGATTAAAGAATGCTGGATTCACTTATTAGAGGACTATGATGGGAATATTTCACGACATGATGCACATAGATCTAGAAGTGTATGTGGATGACTTGTTGGTTAAATCTAAGACGAAGGCGGAGCATGCCAAAGTTTTGGCAAGAGTGTTAGAGAGATCAATGGAGTATCAGTTAAAGATGAACCCCAAGAAATGTATATTCGGGGTATCTTCAGGGAAATTACTTGGATTCATTGTCAGCAAACGGAGAATTGAGATCGATCCCAACAAGGCGAAGGCTATCAGAGAGATGCCACCTCCTAAGAACTTGAAGGAGTTAAGAGGATTAATTGGAAGGTTGCAATTTATTCGCCGTTTTGTCTCCCAGCACTCACAAAGGTGTAAGCCGTTCTACGAGCTTACCAAGCCAGGAGTCAAATTCGATTGGGACGATAAGTGTCAGGAGGCATTCGATGGATTAAAGAATTATTTGGCAAGTCCTCCTGTTTTGAAACCACCATCTCCAGGAAAACCATTGATACTTTACATTTCTGTCCTGGATGATGCAGTGGGGGCTGTCCTAGCACAAGAGGATGAAGAAGGAAAGGAGAGGGCAGCCTGCTATCTCTCTAAACTACTCAACCCCGCTGAACAGAGATATACAGCGATGGAGAAAACATGTGCAGCATTGGTTTGGGTTGTTCAGAAATTGAAGCATTATTTTCTAGCCCATGAAGTCCATCTCATCGCCATGGAAAGGGTATTGGCATTGTTCTGGAGAAATCTGTCCTTACTGATAGGTTAGCGCGATGGCAAAGCTTTCTATCTCAATTCGATATCACTTACATTCAACAGAAAGCGATCAAAGGCTATGCCATAGCAGAACATCTCGCTCATCACTCCCTTCCTCGTTTTGATCCAGTCCAATCGAAGTTTCCGGATGAGGAACTGATGTCCATAGACCAAATCAGAGATGATATGTGGACTCTGCATTTTGACGGAGCTCTGAATTCCCATGGAAAGGGTATTTGCATTGTTCTGTTATCACCCAAAGGTATCACCATTCCACAAGCCTTTCAGCTTGACTTTTCAGTCACCAACAATATAGCTGAATACGAGGCGCTCCTTGCTGGCCTCGAGGCTGCTCATTCCCATGATGTTACCAAACTCAGGATTGTGGGTGATAGCCAATTGATTCTTCGCCAAGTGTTAACCAAGTATCGAACCCTTGATCCCAAACTCAAGCCTTATCAAGAACTTACTTCTGCTTATTCAAAGTTTTTCACCAAATTGATCTTCGTCCATGTTCTTAGGAATCAGAACATCTTAGCTGACGCTCTAGCCTCACTTGCATCTTCTCTTGATTTTCCAATCAGCAGGCAATCTGAATCAATCATAGTTCATAGGCGTCTTTCACCCGCCGTGAAAGACCCTTCATTTCTTAGAACTAAGGAGAAGTTGTTGAAGAAAGTCAGAGATGGAGATATCGTGGAAAAGAGAGAAATCATGTTGATGGAGCTGTTAGAAGAGATGGACGATGAACAGAAGCCATGGTATTATGAAATCGCCAAATATTGTGAAGATCAATCATATCTTGAAGAAGCCACAACTTAGGAGAAAACAGCTATCAGGAGAGTTGTTCAACGATACACCCTAGTTGGGGGAGCACTGTACAAAAGAGGTTTTGATGGAGTTCTTCTGAGATGTCTAGACGAAGATGAACTTTGGAAGGTTATGGAAGGAGCTCATGCTGGAGTTTGTGGTGGCCATGTTAATGGACAAATGCTAGCAAAGAAGATCCTTAGACAAGGATTTTATTGGCCAACCATGGAAGAAGACTGTGTAGGATATGTCCGTAGGTGTGCTAAATGTCAATTTCACGCCAACAAAATTCATTCTCCTGCATCTTCACTCCATCCTATTTCCTCCCCATGGCCTTTCTCCATGTGGGCTTTCGATATCATTGGACCCCTTGGCAATTTCGATTCCGGCATCAAGTAAAAGTCTTTCATCCTCACAGCAACGGAATACTTTACCAAGTGGGCAGAACCTGAAGCATACACGGAAGTCAAAGCATCAACCGTCTACAAGTTCATCATGAGGAACATCATCACCAGATTTGGAATTCCAAGCACCATCGTCACCGACAATGGACCACAGTTCTTGTCACAAGAATTGAAAGACCTCTGCAATAGGTACAAAATTGCATTGCATCATTCGTCTCCTTATTATCCGCAAGGCAATGGCCAAGTAGAGGCAACTAACAAGACTTTGATAAAAATCATCAAAAAGACGTGCAAATCTAACAAGTTCACAGACTGGCCAGAAAAATTGGTTGAAGCTCTATAGGCCTACCGAACTTCAATCCGCACGCCCACTGGGTTCTTTATTCCTTAACATTTGGAATGGAGGCGGTAGTTCTATACGAGATCCTTATACCATCATTAAGGGTACAATTGAATAAGAAATTTTCCATTGATGAATACCGTTCTGCACTCCTTGCTCAATTGGAACTCTTAGACGAGAGAAGATGGTCAGCTGCTAATCATGCAAGAGTTTATCAAAATAGACTAGTACGTTTTTATCAAAAGAAAGTCATTGAACATAAGTTCAAAATTGGTGAAATGGTTGTCAAAAGAATTTTTGTAAAACCTGGTGGTCCACGTTCTAAGCTCCAACCCAATTGGGAAGGACCTTATGTTGTATCACATGCTTTTCCTGGTAACGCTTACCGTCTAGTTAATGCAGAAGGAGAAGAGCTAACTCACCCCTGGAACGGTTTGCATCTTAAGAAATACTACCCTTAAGTTAAAGAGTCGATCAGCATGGTACAGAGACTAGTGGAATCAAAAAATTTAGAAACTCAAATTTCCTTATCAGTCTGAATAATTTAATTCAAGCCCATTACTACACACACTGACACGTTTGATTCGTGAGTAACAAGAGATGCCAAGTCCTAAGGAATACCAAAAGTTTGACTGAAAGTGTAAGGTACAAATCATTCGTTTTTAAAGCAAAATTCTATTTTTTACACTCCGCCCATGATGTCGGAACGAGGCTTAGAATAGACTACCAAGAATACCCGCCATCTTAGTAAGAGACCGTCATAAAAAAAAGGGGGAGACTCGTCCCAAAGAAAAGAAAAGAAGAGCAAAGCAAAAGCAAAAGTCAAACGTCAAATCAAAAGGCCATCACATTACAAACGTTACATCAAGGCCATGAAATGAAATAAAAGGGGACGCAAGGTCGATAAATGTAACGACCCGCCATCCTATGACCGGAGACCCGGTCACTAAATGGATGTCGGCCCATTAACTGTAGGTTCACACCCGGATCTTATACACACATCTGGAGGAGTAAGCGTTAAACAAGATTAAATATAACATTCACACGGACTACAAGGAGGTACAGTGCATAGGAAATAAAGTAATAATGTTCGTACACAGTCCAACAATAATTACATGTCCAACAAATTAATTAAGTACAGGCAGAAATAAGGTACAACAACATCAGGGCATACCCCGGGAACTGAGATAGCTGCTGGTCCGCACACCAAGGAGAACTCCACGCGCCGCCACACGCCACAAGGTCAACACCTGAAAATGCAGGGAGTGAGCCACACCAGAATTGGGCTCAGTAGGGATCATCCGATCCCCTGCCTCCCACTCACACACCCACAAGTGCAATAACAAGGATACAGGTAATTAAGGCAAGTAAAGCTGTAACACACTACTCCTAAATCTAGATATGAACCATGTGCATTCGGAATGTAACATGCATATCTCTAGAATCATTCTATCAATGAGCCTACAACTCACGTCTCGGTAACACACACCAACCACGCCTCCGAAGGTGGGAAACACCAACCACACATCCGTAAGTGGGGAAAACACCATCCACACAACCGAAAGTAGGAAACACCGTCCACACAACCGAAAGTGGGAAACACCGACCCGCTGAGACCAAACAGTAACCCCTCGGATAGCACGCTAGCTACTCCGGCCCAACTGGCTCAGGTGGTTACTCCTTCCCTCAGCATGAGTGACTCTCCGAATGTACCACTCCGACACCGGTAGTAGCTGACCCCGGGGTTCACCAGGTGACCCTCTCTCACTAGGCGTCACCCCGCCCACGCCCCCACCGGCGTTGTGCTCACGCCCCCACCAGCACAGGATGATAAAGCGCTACACTGTCACTCCAGGTCCACAGTAACACAAATCACCAAAACCCGGCACAGTACGATCCGATCACGTGAAAAGCCCGCGATCGCACGACACACACGCAGTGCCATCCGGTCATGAAGAATCCATTTCTACCGAGTACACTAAAGCATGCACTAACCAACTATTTAGCAGTATGAACACATTTTACTTGCATGAATTAGTGTTGTTCTGTCTTGAATCGCGTCGCCCAAGGCCGACGCCATTCAAGATCCCTAAACTGGTTCATAAAACACCGGCCACGGAATCTGGCCTAAAAGGCGTCGACACCAGCGATCGCCTTTTGAAAGGCGTCGACGTCCTCAGACGCCATTCACACCGAAAATCCAGGAATTCCATAAAACATTAATCAGGGGATTTCTGCCTTAAAAGGCGTCATGGTTACCCGACGCTTTTACGAATCGCGTCGCCCACTCATGACGTCTTTTAGTCCCAGAACCCCCGAATTGACAGACCCTCAGTCGGGGTAATTTCCTGCCTAAATGGCGTCACGATGGCCCGACGTCCTTTTGAAAGGCGTCGACCATCCATGACGTCATTTAGCGTCAAAATCCCTAACCCTTGAAACCTCGAACAGGGAGATTTCTGTCCTAAAAGGCGTGGTACTGCCCTGACGCCCTTCTGAAAGGCATCGCCCAGGCACGACGCCGTTTAGGGCCAGAAACCTGGTTCCCTGGTTCGATCCGAGGGTTTCTCCCTTAACCCCAAATACCCCGAAAAAGCCCCAAAACAGAAGGGGGAGGAAAAGAAGTTCATCCACCACAAGCATGCTACAAATCCACATTCACGAGCACGGCCATACCCACAAGAACACCCCCTAAACATGCTTAATCTAGCCCAAAACACGTCATATCACGCCTAGGAAAACACGAGGAACACATGCAAGGTTCGTCTCCCTACCGGTTACTTGAACTCCTCCTGGCTCCGTGTCGCCGAACCGCCGCACCGCAGACCGCCGCCGGTACCCCCGAGAACGTCGCCACTCCGCCGGGTCGTCGGCCGCCGTCCGGAGAATGGAACGCCGCGAAGGAAGTGGTGGTGGCAGAGGTGAGAGGTAAGGAGGCGTTGGAGTGGTGGAAGAGGAAGAAAAGGAAGGGAAAGGAGAAGAGTGGGATCGGAGAAGGCGGAGAGGGAGAGGAGAGGGAGAGGAGAGAGAGTGAAAGGGTGAGAATGAGGAAAAGAAAGGAGGGCTCGCGGGGTCAATCAGAAACTGCCTAAAACGCGTCGAGCGAGAAAGACGCCTATCAGATGACAGGACGGGCCGTACTGACAGCTGTCTGAAACACGTCGACTACCACGAACGCCGTTCAGCTGACATGTCAGGCACCGTACACTGACACCGCAGGGTGGCAGTCTGAATCGCGTCGTCCATCATGGACGCCGTTCAGACGACGAGACAGGGGCCGTACTCTCGCGGCCCGAAACCCGCCCACGTGGCGCCCACGTGGCACAACAGCAATTCATCTAAATGGCATCCACCTATCAAGACGCCGTTTGAAAGGCGTCGTGAAGTGTAGACGTCATTCAGAAGAAACTCTCAAGACCCCTCAAGGTCCAAACCAGGGGATCCGGTCCGAAACCGACCCGAAAACTGAACCCGAAACCTCAGTCCTTACAATAAATATCCCGGAAAGAAAATGACCGAATCCCAACAGATATTAGGGTAAGAAAGGAACATCTTTTTAGGTCTCTGGAACCTTCTCGTGGGCTTTCTAAACTAATTCTTCCTTTCTTTCTAAAGAGGCGTACTCCAAACTTAAGGAACGGCCTAGATTGACGAAGGATCGAATCATCAAATGGGATCACGAATGGAAGCACAAGTTCAAACACGATGAGTTTAAGTTAAATTGTTAAAGAATGATTTGGGAATTAAGTTAATAAATGAATATGATCTTTTGATCTGAGTACCAAGCTGGTATTTTAGTTTACACCATAGTTCAAAATCCAAAAAAATACATATTTCAAAATAAAAAAAAATACACATTTCAAAAATTACATATCCCAAAATCCAAAAAAGTACATATCCAAAAAAGTACATATCCCAAAATAAAAAAAAATACACATTTCAAAACCCGAGCCGCATCCGCTTCAGCCTTATGAAGGGTTTCATGAAGCTCAACAACCTGCAGGAGAAGTCATTGTTAGTCCAAGGCAACTAAGCAATCAAAAGTCAAATCCAGGAATCAAAGGGAAATAACTTACTCGAACGGCACGATCCTCCTCCGCAAGAGAAGCTCAGTGGATGGCGGAGGCGAGCTGGCTCTGGAGGTCAGCCAGAGCAACCTCATGGGCGGCAGAAGAAGAAGATGACGAGGCTCCATATGTAGGGGGAGCCGCCTGGGTGTAGACGGCTCGCTGCACCAAAAGACAACCGTCAGTTGCTAATCGCCAAAACAATTAATTAATCAAAACATTCGTTCATAAACATGCATATATACCAGGTCGAAGAGCTCCTTCTGGACCTGCTCCAGCTGGGCCTCCGCGTCATGTAGGCGGGCCCGGAGGTCGATGATGACCGCATCGCGCGCATCCTGCATACCACACATACATACATTCATTCACAAATATAAGTTAAAGATAATGATAAAATGAAAGAAGCATAAAAGCATACTTACATCGAGTGGTCGGAGGAGCCGAAGCTGATCGGCGTAGTGGGCCCGGTACAACTGGAGGTAGGCCTCGCTACTCTCCGCCAAGGACTCCACTCTGACGCCGCAGCGGTGCCAGTCCTCGTACTGCTCCGAGAACTTGGCACGCCAATCGGTGAGGGCTTGCTTGCCCCTCATGCTTCTCCCAACCCCCTCCGGGACCTCCTCATCGATCCATTCCTGGTGGAGGCCCAGGGTTCTCATCACGAGCCGGAGGCGGAGGGGCTCGATCTCGTTCAAGCAGTGCAGCCACAGCTGTCTGCTGAACCTCCTCCTACTAGCCGTCACCCACGGCTGGCCCTCCTCGCCCATACCTGTAGGCGCCCGGAACGTCCCCCCGTCGCCACAGCGGGCTTCCGACCGAGGGTCCCTCTGTTCGTCTTAGCACTGTGGCGATTTAAAGGGGGTTAGAAATAAAGGATGTGATCGCCAGGAGCATTACCTTACGGTCCCTGTGCTCTGCAGGATGGTGAGGATGTGATCGCGTTCTGTGGGAGCGGAAGATGGTGGTTTCCCCTTCTCTTCCTTCGGCCGTCCAGAGGAGGAGAGCTCGGTAGTCCGCGCGCAGGATCTGGTAAGAGCCCCTGAAAAGAAAAGACAAACAAAGAAAAGAAATAGCCCGATTAGAACTGTGACATGTAGGATCCGTTCATGCAAACATAAAAATTAACTAAAATTAGAGGGAGACGCACCGGATGGGTGTTTGGGAGGGAAGGTGACCATATGTTATGGCCACCCACCTCCCGATTTTTTGTTCGAAACCTCTGGGGGTAAATAGGGATTGCTAAGTCATTCTAGGATGTATGCATGCTGATAAGTGCTCGTGTGTGAAAAGTGAAATGATGTGTTGAAGGTAAAAGATAGTGAAAGAGGGAGGATGTTACGGCATGGATGGAAATTGGAAATGCAATGAAGTGAAAAAGGTGAAAAGTAAAGAGAAGGTTAGGAAGACAAGCCCATTTGGAGTGACGTTCCTCCTGAAACAGCCCTCTGACTCTTTGCCCGCTCAACTCCTCAAAGCCGACCAGCTCCGAGAAAGAGACTCCTTCTTAATCCTCCCTCCAACCCCCTTGCTCGAGGGAACCTGAGGGGTTTAAATAGATGAAGGAAAAAATAGGAGTCTAAATCCCCGTAAATCAACCTTCAGCCAATAGGAAGTGGTCAAGAGTCGGAGGTGGTGCGCGCGGCAGTCGTCGGAGTGGGGAGTGATCGGAGTAGTGGGGACGTGGGCGGCAAGTAGAGGAGATCGTGGGGAAGACGAGGTCAAGGTGGTAGTTGGGGGAGTGGACGGCCAGCCAACTTGCCTTCTAATCCCGTGGTGGAAGGCGGCCTGGTTGGCCTTCGAAGGGGGTGGAAGGCAAGGTGTGGCCTTCGAAGGGGGTGGAAGGCGGACTGGCTGGCCTTCCACGAAAAGGTGGTGAAAAGTGAAAAAGGTGGCCAAAAGGTGGAAGGCAAGGTGGCTGGCCTTCCAAGGGGGTAGAAGGCAAGGGGTGGCCTTCGAAGGGGGTGGAAGGCGGACTGGCTGGCCTTCCACGAAAAGGTTGGCTAGAGTCGGGATTTGGTTAATGGGCTTGGTTGTTAGTGGGCTGAAATGGCTAAATGAGGGAATTGTAGTGGTAAAGGGCTAACGATGGAGGGGACTCATGACCAAAAGGGTGGTCCGAAATCGGTGTCTACAAATGCCCCTCCGGGACACCTGTTTTGCAGTGGAGTGGAACGGAATGATAAATAGGTGTTCCGGAAATCGAACCAGATTTTGGACCGCCCGGAAAGGGATGAGCTATATCCAAGGATGATATGCGAATGCGGGAAATGCATGAAAGCTAGCTATTTGAGTTGCAAGAGTGGTTTAAGAAAAGGGACAAAGTTCAGTACTAGAGAATCACAGTCTGTGGGACCCTCGGGTGCTGGAACCGCGAGGCCTTGGCACACCAGAATGTAGCGATCTGGCCCAAGGGGATCTCGAGCATGAAAGGTGTAGGAGTGTGACTTGAAGAACTCTCAACACAACGAGCGCGCGGTGGCCTGGCGCATCATGGGATCGCCAAGTGAGAGAATCTTAAGCACACGTATTGAAAAAAAGGGCTAACAGACGTACAACGGCCAGAATCACGGATCAATGATGGGTTAAGCAAAGTGATGAATGATGGTCATTGCCTCTTAGGGCGGGAATGGTGGATGATGCTTATGCAAATGCATGCTGGTTTAAAATTAACAAATTCCTAATGCAATTCCTAATGCAAACAGGAGGAGTTTATTGGCCAATCGAATAACTTGGGGAATATAGACTCCTCATTGTTTTGTTTAAAGAGGAACTCAGAGTCTATACGCCCGAAGTTATTAGCCTCCTGTGTCTTCAATCCTACTTGTTTCAGATTCCCTGCAGCTGCAAGAACGCACATCAGTAAATGTAAATAATCAATGATCCACAATATCTTAATGATAAGCTGCAAGGAAGCGAGGGACAAAGGTCCCTGTCGTCGAAGCCAGCACGGAAGATATGGCCATTCTCAAAGAATGCCAATCCGGCTGCTTTTGGCTTCGACTCGACAGCAAAAGTGTCCACCTTTTGGACATAGAATCCTTTTTCCTGTATGCACAAAAATGAAGGGAAACAGTTAGTAGTATCTGTTTTCGGCCCCTTGCCCAAAATAAAGCAACTACCTTTTCCCTAGCCTTCGCATAGGGTCAAGGGGCCGTGTTACTAACCAGACAAAAGGAAGAATATTGAAACTGATGCAAGAAGTAAATATGCAAATGCTGGTGGGTATTAACAAGTGGGGTGTGTGATGAAAACATGTTTTTGATTCCGCCTGCTCGGTGACTGCCCAAACTTAGGCTGGTTGAATGATGAAAGGGAAATGCACACTCAACTTCCCAGGTATCCTAAGCACGCATCTAGATTGATTTGGGCCTCTAGACTCCTCAAACTAACCTTGACCGGCTAAGACTCATACTGATGACAATACCGTCATGCCATGCTTAGGCTCCCAGCTGCTTCCGACCACCAAGTTTGCCCAAAAAGTTTTCGAGGTAAATGATTTGCCCGACCCGGGTCTATTTCCTCACAATCTAGAAGGTATGTGATGGAACACATTGGAACCCTAACGGTCAACCGCGCGACGCTGACCCGGAATCAGACGTCGTCGCACCAATTGGTGACGCGCATGCATTGACCTAAGCCCGAAGTTGTAAGAGTACACATTGAAATTATGGTTAAGAAATTAGTTCACCAGAAACATCGACATTACTCTTTACCCATTTTAGACTCCTGTGATCATGTGAGCATGTGACGATTTTTGAAAAATGAACCATTTTAAAATGATGTTCGATCTTTAGATAGCTATCTCGTGCTAAACCTTGAGGGGGAAAAAGTGAAGAAATTTTGGAGATAAACCTCACAGGAGGATCGACAAAACCGTTAAAAGGGCAAGCTGTGACAAAACGAACCCCTTTTGACCTCCTAGATGCCCCTATTTTGACTTTTCAGGCCTTTGGTAGATTTTATGGCCAGGCACGGTCACGACCAGGCTTTTTTCATGATTGCTTGAACCCCTTTTTCTTTTTTGTATTTCTTTCTTATGCTTTTTTTGGGGTTATTTGATATTCCGCATGCGGGGACACTGCCCTCTTCATGTGCTCTGGTCCTTTACATTTCATTTTTGGGGTCCTTTTTTTTTGAGGGGTTACATCTATCAGGTTGTTGAGGAACCGCAATTCGCTGAGCTCGACCGTTTAAGGGCGTCAACTATCCTGATTGCTCGAGAGACGAAGAGCAAAGGTTGCATTTTGACAGTATACTAAAGACTTGGAACTCATTTTAAAGGGTTCTCTTTTGAAAAAGCGTGTAAGTGTGTGTATCTCATAATGATCATAGGGATCCGTATGAAAATAAAGTAGACACGTCCAAGATTCTGGTGGACCAAAGTCTTAGCCAAACCGCAATGTTAACCCAATCTATCATGCAACTAGACCTAGACAGGGGGTTACGTGGCAGTCACCAGACAGTTGGATTTTGTGTCTTTTCTGATTTTTTTGTCATTTTCATTAAAGTATGTACATATTTACAAATATTTTGATGCTTTTTGGATATTCGATTTTTTTTGGATTTTGAAATTTTTGATTTTTTTTTTTTTTTTTTGCATTTAAAGAGTAGAATTTTTAGATAGACTCCTATCCAAAGAAAAATATTTTTCAAATATTTACACTTATTTGCTAACTCATGAACTAGAAACAAAAGAACTTACTTACCTCTACAACTTGTAGATAAAGAGGAGGCTATCCAATCCCTAAGCGATTATGCACCAGACTCAGAGGGTGAGTTAGACATGTTGCAAAGGTGGGTCCTTGAGATGGAGACCCAATGATGGCAGAATTGCCCCAGGAGTGTGCTACGACCAATGCTAAAAGCATGAGAAGGGCATGTGCGTGGAATAATAAGGGAATGAGAGCGGTGGGTACCTGTTCATTCCTCACTAAGGAGGCTCCATCTTGTCGAGTGGTTGGTTCATAGAACAACAGCTGTGTTGCGAAATCTCCTGCATCTTCCCTCTGAATTTCATTGATTGTTTCCTTCAACTCATCCTCAAGATCGTGTGTCTTGAGTACCTCTTGATTTTCCTTCACAAGGTGATCCAAGAGACTCCATTTTCTTGATCCTTCAGTTGATTTGGTTAGTATGTAACCCAATTTGAATCCCCCAATGGTCGGATTTTCAAAGATAGGTTCTTGAATTCCCTGCTTTTCTTTGCCTAACCCAGATCCCGAACTATACCCCATTTTGTCCATAAGTTGCCAACCTATGCTAGGCTGGGACTTGGGCTGAGAGTCGACTGATGAAAGGATGGGCTCTGCCCCTTTTTCAAAGTGATCATGGATAGAATTTGTTCAGTCGAGACTGAGTCCAAAGACTCAAGATAGGGGGTACCCTTCATTTTGACAATCTTCCCCAGTGTATTGGAATTTATAGCACTGATGATTAGTGGAGGGCACTCCCAGGGTCTGGTCCATCCAAGGCCTTCCCAAAATGGCGTTGTATATGGGCTTGACATCAAGGATGTAGAATTCAAAGATCAAGGCCACTGGGCCAATTTCCAGTTTTCCATTTGAGATCATCATGGAAGTAGACTCAACCTTTTCTGGATCAATCCTTACTTTCTTAGGGGTCTTGAGCGGACAGACATTGATTGATGCCCCAGTATCCAACAGGATGGAGTCCAATGAGTGACCCTTGAGTGTTGGGGTCAAGCATGAGGGAAGGGATTGGCATTCAGGGGGAGCTAGATTCTTATCTGTGAAGGATATTGTAGGTGTCCGGGTGACTGAGAGAATGACATTTGTAATCCCCCTGATGGGAAGATCTCCATTGACTGAAATTCGCTGGAGGAACTTGAACAATGTCTCCCTGTGTGTAGGAGATCTCCTAATCAACCCTAGGACCGAAATCTTGGCGGGAGTTCTCCCTAGATGCTGTAGGATGTCATGTTTGGATTGAGTAATCCTTTTAGACAGATCTGAATCCTCTTGAGAGTCCAAGGGTTGACTTGTTGGGGGAATGATGCGATTTCTCAGTGTAACACCAATCGGACTGGGGTCCACTGCCTGATTTGACTTTAGGGATTGAACCGGTGGTGAATTTATTAGGCAGAGTTGGGTTACTGGACCTGGCTTTGGTGTTGGACACAAGATGGATGGAGGAGGCTCTCTGATTGAGACTGAGGGAACTTGGTCGAGAGTGACTGAGTTGATGGCTGTTGGTTGTTCCCTAGGTCGTATCAAGACCAAAGGTCTGTCTTGGATAATAGTGGAGACTCCTTGCGACGGCTCTCTAGGTTTGGTCATCCTAGTGGGACCCTCACGCCATACCCCAACCTCTTCATATTCCCAGTACTGTACTCTGCGATCGACATTTGGTTCTAAATTTTTGACAAGGGTGCTCACCCTTTCTAGAGAGAGATGGATCTTGGGCTACCTGATGAGAGGGCGGAGGGCCCTTGACTTCCAAGGTTTTAGTAGCCTCTTTCATGTGCCCCCAATTGATCTTGGCACTGGAGGAAAGGTTGTCTGATCTGGACATAGGACTGGGTGACCTAAAGGGTTGCCCCAAGGCACTCACCTGTTCATTGATTGTCACTCCCTCTATTGGTGGAATTTGTGTAGTCCCCTTATTTCTATTTTGATTTTCAAAGAAGGATGGCAAAGTGGAACTCCAAATTTGAGACTGAACTACCCAGGCTCGATTATAAAGTTATGCGAATGTGTGAAATTCGCTCAGCATGAGAATAGACCGAAGTTGTGGGGTAGCGTTATTGACTAGCATGGTGGTACCTTAAGATTCGGGGATTGCCACTTCCGCCCTAGAGGCCATTGCCCTCCACCTGTTGGCAAAGTACGTGAACTCCTCTTCGGGCTTCATCTTCTCCATCATAAGATCAAACAAGGTAGGAGGTATGGTTGTCATATAACTGAACTGAGTGATTAATTTTTTGGAGACCATATCAAAATTGATTAGGTCTGTGGCGGGCAAGGAAGAAAACCATCTTAAGACCTCACCTTCTAAGGATTTCTGGAACAGATTGACAAGGAGGACTCTGTCGTAGAGCCATTGATGGGAATCCATGAGGAAACTTGACAGGTGATCATGAGGGTCAGATGTGCCATCATATTTCCTGTACTCGGGGGCTTTGAATCCTGGTGGAAAGTAGGCCGGTGGGAGCTTGCAATAACTCGAGAGGGAGTGCGGTTGTTTCAGGGTAAGTTCCTCGGCCATGAGCTTACGCACACAGGTTTCAACCTCACTTTTGTAAATGAATTCTTTCTGCTCTGGAGGAGGTGTAGTTGGAGAGACTGGAATCGGCATGACGGGTGGAACAACTGGAGTATGAATTGGCTGGTTGATGCGGGTCTGAGCTCTGTTGGAAGATCCTTGGAGGTGAGTTCTCCGAAGAGTGGCATCTTGAGTTTTGCCATAGGAGGCCCACTGGATGAGTTGATCAGGGGTGTACCATGATAACACGGCAGTAAGTTCCGGATCCTCTCTCGGGTTTTGGAAGTTTCTGTTGGAGATTACAGGGTCACTTTCTGAAGAGGAAGATTCATCCAAGTATCTTGCCTTAAGTTCCTTTCTAGGTGTTTGGAACATGCCCACAAATGTTGGTTGTGGATCCTCTTCAATCTCAAACAGAGGGTTGTGTGTGACATTGTTACCAAACTCATACATGTCACCATACACAGTGTTAACGTACATTTGGTTCATTATGAAATACAAATCCTAAGAGATTTTATATTTCCCTTGGAAGGTTAACTATGTATTATGAGAGTCGGTTTCTAATAAATCAAGTTCAAACCCTTAACGATCCTGGAATTTTTCTTTCAAAACATGTTCCACCAAGGTTTAATTAGGTGTCTTTAAATTTTGAAATGATTCTCTCAGTGACACCTATAGGTGGATAATTGTGAACAGAAAGTCTCAATTAATTCCTCACACAACACCCGGGATCCTATTAGGTAGTTTAGGTACAACCTGCGGGAGACTGACGGAGAGGAGACTGACGGAGGTTACCAACAGAATAAGACTAGTCGCACCCGAGTGGGAATCCTCAGGTGGAGAGTCAGATCCTGCGGGAGAGGTGACTAGAGATGTAATGCCGGCTCTTCCTTAAAAACCCCTGCGGATAGCACCTTTGAATCAACCCACAATCCAGCAGACAGAAAAGAAAAGAAAAGACAAGAGAACAGTAAACAAAAAAGGCAAACTAGAATGCAACAATTTAATCAGAAATATAAAAAAGGACTAAAAAAAATCAGGCAGCCAGAAAAGGCCGGCGCCTGGACGGCAGGCTACTTGGCCGTCCTAGAGCCTGGACGGCCAGGTAGTCGGCCGTCCAGCCTGGACGGCCAGACGCTTGGTCGTCCTGGGCTCGGGACGGCCAGGTGCTTGGCCGTCCGGGCTGGGCTGGAGCGCCAGGCGCTTGGCCGTCCGGTCCACTGGACGGCCAGGTACTTGGCCGTCCGGTCTGGGCAGCCAAGCGCTTGGCCGTTCAGGACCCTAGGCGGCCAAGTACTTGGCCGTCCACAGGAGCTTTTGTATTTTAAGTTGTCTTACCTGCGCGGCGAGCAAGAGAGTGTCCCATCGTGATCGCCAAAGGGCTGTAGGCGCCCGGAACGACCCCCCGTCGCCGCTGCGGGCTTCCGACCGAGGGTCCCTCCGTTCGTCTTAGCACTGTGGCGATTTAAAGGGGGTTAGAAATAAAGGATGTGATCGCCAGGAGCATTACCTTACGGTCCCTGTGCTCTGCAGGATGGTGAGGATGTGATCGCGTTCTGTGGGAGCGGAAGATGGTGGTTTCCCCTTCTCTTCCTTCGGCCGTCCAGAGGAGGAGAGCTCGGTAGTCCGCGCGCAGGATCTGGTAAGAGCCCCTGAAAAGAAAAGACAAACAAAGAAAAGAAATAGCCCGATTAGAACTGTGACATGTAGGATCCGTTCATGCAAATATACAAATTAACTAAAATTAGAGGGAGACGCACCGGATGGGTGTTTGGGAGGGAAGGTGACCATATGTTATGGCCACCCACCTCCCGATTTTTTGTTTGAAACCTCTGGGGGTAAATAGGGATTGCTAAGTCATTCTAGGATGTATGCATGCAGATAAGTGCTCGTGTGTGAAAAGTGAAATGATGTGTTGAAGGTAAAAGAGAGTGAAAGAGGGAGGATGTTACGGCATGGATAGAAATTGGAAATGCAATGAAGTGAAAAAGGTGAAAAGTAAAGAGAAGGTTAGGAAGACAAGCCTATTTGGAGTGACGTTCCTCCTGAAACAGCCCTCTGACTCTTTGCCCGCTCAACCCCTCAAAGCCGACCCGCTCCGAGAAAGAGACTCCTTCTTAATCCCCCCTCCAACCCCCTTGCTCGAGGGAACCTGAGGGGTTTAAATAGATGAAGGAAAAAATATGAGAAAATAGGAGTCTAAATCCCCGTAAATCAACCTTCAGCCAATAGGAAGTGGTCAAGGGTCGGAGGTGGTGCGCGCGGCAGTCGCCGGAGTGGGGAGTGATCGGAGTAGTGGGGACGTGGGCGGCGAGTAGAGGAGATCGTGGGGAAGACGAGGTCAAGGTGGTAGTTGGGGGAGTGGACGGCCAACCAACTTGCCTTCTAATCCCGTGGTGGAAGGCGGCCCGGTTGGCCTTCGAAGGGGGTGGAAGGCAAAGGGTGGCCTTCGAAGGGGGGTGGAAGGCGGACTGGCTGGCCTTCCACGAAAAGGTGGTGAAAAGTGAAAAAGGTGGCCAAAAGGTGGAAGGCAAGGTGGTTGGCCTTCCAAGGGGGTAGAAGGCAAGGGGTGGCCTTCGAAGGGGGTGGAAGGCGGACTGGCTGGCCTTCCACGAAAAGATGGTGAAAAGTGAAAAAGGTGGCCAAAAGGTGGAAGGCAAGGTGGCTGGCCTTCCAAGGGGGTAGAAGGTAAGGGGTGGCCTTCGAAGGGGGTGGAAGGCGGACTGGCGGGCCTTCCACGAAAAGGTTGGCTAGAGTCGGGATTTGGTTAATGGGCTTGGTTGTTAGTGGGCTGGAATGGCTAAATGAGGGAATTGTAGTGGTAAAGGGCTAACGATGGAGGGGACTCATGACCAAAAAGGTGGTCCAAAATCAGTGTCTACAATACCGAGGTACGGGCGCCAGATCACCTGCATATAGGTTAGATGCACTCATATAAATGACTTGCATTTAATAAGGGAAAGATCACATTTAATTGAACAAGTTAAGAACTTACCAGGAGCTCCGGGTAATCAAGGAACTGACGGCAGAGGGCCGTCAGCTGGTGGTGCTGTGGCGCTGTATTCACGATCGGCTGCCAGCGGCAGGCCAATGGGACAGCGCCCGGTCGCACGATCCTCGCTCTGCCGAGCGGGAAATAATGGTAGCTCCATACCTGCATACATGGACATATAGGTTAGTAAAGCATCATATCACATTGCATTGCATAAACAAATAATAAAATGACTTAATACCTGGAGGAATGGCGAAAAGCCATTGACAGTCGTCTCGCGGTCCGGCATGACCGCGGAAAGATCAGCACCCCAGGCATACTCTCCTAAACTATCTAAATCATCTAACAAATACAAAAATCTATAGTGGATATAGTCGCCCTTCGTACCGAAGAGCAACCGACCGAAGAAAAAGACCAAAAAGACTCTCAACTGCCTATCTACCTCCTCCCCCTGACTTAGGTCTCTACAATATACAAGGGAGGATGACTCAGTTAATCTATCCCTAAACTCTGCACGGGACTCATCAGATCGCCGCCGGGGCTCATCTAATCCTAGGGCAGCCTCTACCTCTACCCTAGGAACCATCTTAGACTCCCTGCCTAGGCTGGATACCTCTATACCTAATAGGGCCTCCACCATCCCTCGGTAATCGAGGTAAGTCATCCCGCTCACCGGTCGGCCCTCTACCCTGAGGCCAGTGATCCTGGCCACATCTTCTAGGGTGGGGATCATATGTCCCCACGGCATTAGGAAAGCCCGGCTTTCCGCATGCCACCTCTCCCGCAGCGCCTGCAGGAGGACTAGATCGAGCCAAAATGGCTCGATATCTAAAACCTCGCCGAACCCCATCCGGCGCAGGCGCGCCTTCTGGAAGTCCGGGAGTCCCCTATAGGCACCTATAACTAAGTCCCAGGAAATCCTCACGCTCATAGTTCCCTGCATTTGAAAACAAAGAACTGCATCAGTTAATGAACATAAAAACATATCAAAATGTTTCTTAATTGAAAGGCGTCGAATCCCATGGACGGCTATTGAAAGGCGTCCATAAGTCCTGACGCAATTTGGAGCTATTTTCTGTTCATCTAAAATTCAAAATTTTGCCTAAATGGCGTCGGACCAGGGCGACGCCGTTTGAATGGCGTCACCTGATCTGGACGCCTTTCAAAACCCAATTCCGGGTTCTTGAGGAACCCCTTTCTTCCCCCCTATTCCACTCCATTCCAAACATATAAGAAAACTTACCAGGTGGGAGGCTTCCTCCTCTTCTTCTCCTCCCTCAGCTGCCGCCGATGGGGGAATTTCTTCCTCTAAAATGGCCGCCGCCTCCTCCAAGGCCATGGCTTCCTCGGGGCGAGCCGCCTCGCGCTCCTCCCTCCTCACCACCCGCACGGTGCGGCGGCGTTTCCCCCTCGATCCTTCGCCGGGTTCCATGGTCAAAAGAGAGAGTTTTGAGAAGAGAGAGAAACGGAGGTTGCCGGAGATGGATCGCCAGAGAGCTTGAAGAGAGAGAAGGTTTAGGTGAAAGTGAGGAAGAAATGGGGGCCTTCACGAGTCTGTAAACAGAAGATTGAAAGGCGTCGTGGTACAGCGACGCGTTTTAGGGCGCATAAACAGAGGCGGCAAGGCCAACTGTTGGAAATTTAGTGAAAGGCGTCCACACATGGCGACGCGTTTCAGGTTACCGCCAATTCTGGTCAGAACCGTATAAGGCATGATTATTAAAGGCGTCTACAGGTCAAGACGCATTTCAGAGGATTAATCACGGAATTGATGGCAGAATTCTGGAAGAAGTAGGAGAGAGAGTTGAAAGGCGTCTTGGATGGAAGACGCAATTTAAGATTAATTCGGCATTTTGTTAATGATTAATTTTTGGAAATTGAATTATGTTTGAAAGGCGTCTTTCTGAGTGGATGCGTTTTGCATTAAGTAAATCCGAACTGTCAGATTTTAAGGAAAAATCCAGTTTTCGTTAAGGGAAAAATCATGGACATATCACAGGAAGTTAAGGAAAGATTTCAAGGCATGAAAAATAATTCTTTATTCAATGAAATCCTTTATTACATCAGGAAAAGAAAAAGAAAAGGGAACATTTAAGGGAGAAGTTCATGAAGTGCTTGATAGTATGGAAATTTCAATCCTCTATCTCTATTTTTAGAGGACTTTACACGATAACTAAAGCCAAGGTTCCACAAAGTTGAAATAAGTTATGTGGCTTCATAGTCCTCATCGGATTCCAAAGATCGCCTCTTGATCGGAAATGTACGAGAGAGCTCAGTAGCCCCAATCAACTTAAGTTCCGTTCCCGCTGCATGGCGCACTCTAATTAGTTTTCCAACAAGGGCCAGCGGAGAAAAGTCAAACATGTTGGACGACATGTATCTCAGATATTCCCTCCAGTCGGCTCGGGTCTTGAGTTTTGATACTTTGTTGACCATCCGCTCGTTGAACTTCACAATGTTGGAGATGCAATGGATCGGGCTGTTCAAGTAGATTTGAGACGGTCTTGATGACATCTTCGTGCAGTACTCAAATTTGAAGTGTAGCTCGACCCACAAAGCGAAGAGTAACATGCACCCGTAAGGAGGTCGACCCGTGGACGCCGCAGAGAGCCCACTGTAAAGGTAAGCCAAGATCGCAGTGCTAATAGATTTTCCTTCGAAGATCGCGCAGATAGCACTGACCTGATCATCTTCCAAGATGTTGTCTTGCGCAGGAAAGAACAGAGCTCCGGCAAGGCACGTGACGAAAGCTTTCGTCACATCCTCAGCTTCATCCTCCCTTAGATCATCGATCTCATACAAAGTCCATTCAGCGAACTTTGCAAGGTTGATCTCTCTATTGGTAAGGCATCCTTTAGCTTCTGAGGGATCTTTCATAATTGACGTCAAAAGTTGTTGACCAGTGATCCTTTCTCTTGTCAAAGCCATCTTGTCTTTGGTCTTTGGAAGACCCAATAGGAGCTCCGCCTCCTCTAAAAGGATAGTGCACTCGAAGTCTGGGAAAAAGAAGGTGTGAGTTTGAGGATGCCACTGTTCAATCAAGGCACCCATGGCCGTCCAATCCACGTTCGTTGTAGTGCTTGGCATGCACTACCAATCCTTGAAGATTCCACTTCGAGATGAAGGCTTGCATAGAAAGTTTAAGACTCTTAGAGAGTTTGCGAATCCAAGGGAGAGAAGTGAATCTCCTTGAGCCGGAAAACATGGGATATGTCTGAAAAAATAAAGAAAGCATCAATTGAAGAATATGGAAAACTTGAAGAACATGAAGAACATGGAGAAAAAAAAAAAAAGAAGAATTTGAAGAAGAAGAATTGAAGGAAAACTAATTCAACTTACTTGGAAGTTGGGATCCCTTCCAATAAGGTGATTCTCCACGTCGGAGATCTTCTCCAGCGACCTTTTCATCCTTTTGTTTGAAGAACTCATCCTATTCCCGGATCTTCCTTCTTGAAGCTTGAAAAACTTGAAAACCTTGGAAAACCCTTAAACCTTGAAGAAAAACTCAACCTTGGATCTCTAGATTGTGGTAGGATTGCTTGGAAACAAGTTAATAATGTTTATATAGAGGAAATTGCGATCATAAGAAGACTTTTCCGGATTGGAAAAGGGACGAGCATTGGAAGAGTTGGAATCCGGTTTGGAATCAGCCAGAAACTGTTTCTGCGACTGAAAAGGCGTCGTAGGACACCGCCGCATTTTAGAAGGTTAAAGGGCGTCGGCGCGACACGACGCGTTTCAAGTTTTCTGTCATTTCCCGAAATTCCATATTTTGATGCTTAATTAAACGCTTGTTTGAAGTTACTGATGAATTTTTGAGTGCAGGAAGATTAAAGAAAACCAAAATGAAGCTGGAAATATCGAGAAGATCCCACTATGGGAGTTTATAAGTCCCGACCGTGGCTAAAAAGACGGTTATTTCTACCCCATTATTATTTAATGTAAATCATTTGCATTACTATATGTTAAGTATTTATTAGAGCATGTCAAAGACCTTGTGGTTTTGATGAAACTGGAATTTGAGTTCCCTTACAACAAAAAAACAGTGATAATTCCAGAGAATTCTTAATCGCATGGATAGGCCGTTGGATTGTTAATTAGTGGGGATGATAGTTCCACTTTTGTGAAATAGTGCGTGGATAAACGAGCTTCGACTTAGCACTGAATTATAAGAATTTGTATCTTGACTCATTAATGACAATTTGATAATATTATCCTTGATTAATTTATATTTTATTTAACTTTATATTTTTCTTTTAGCCCAGTATGCATCATATAGGATTTTGAAATCACTGTGATAAGAATTAATTACTGATTAAGTTTCAGACCATTAAATCAAATAATTCAAACATGATATGAAATATTCTATTCCGAATTGAGTATCTTGATTATCTTTAAGGTTCGCTTGAAGATATCCTTGGAATTCTATCCTTTCTTGGACTCTTTGTCCAATATTTCTTGTTTTCTTTTAAGATCCATCATGGCTGCAGCACGTCCACATTGGCTGGCAAACGCTCCCCATAATGAAACCTATAGTGTCTACGACCTGGGGTACTTCCCACTCTGTCGAGGTTGATCGACTTTATTTTATTTTCCTTGTCTACCTCATCCAGACAGGATTGATTCCATTGATCTCCTTGAACTATCTTCATCGATAATTTTGAGAAAAATTTCAATCATGTGATGTTGAGAGCGTGTCTCATCACACCTTGGCATCACCTTTTCAGTACATTCCATTCCATTTCACTCCCATGCAAAGACGATGCCAATGTGAGGCAGCTGTAGACACGCTAATTTTGACATCATTTCGAGTAAATTTCATATCATATAATAATGCCTCAGAATGGTCTGATATTTAATCATTGGTTAATTTTTATCGATTTTTTTTAAGTTAATTATCTAAATAGTGTCAGGTCAGACAAATATGATTTAAGTTAATTAATTAAATTGATTTTAACTCAAATTTCAGTAAAAATATGAAGAAGTCTAAAAGACGTCGACTTGTGTAGACGCCATTTAGACTTTATTCTTATTTTAACGTTTAAATTTGAATTTTAATCAGTAGATTAATTAGCTCAAAGACGTCTGCATGACACGACGCCATTTAGGTTTCCTAAGTTGTTTCTACTTCTCTTATGCATGTTTATCCTTATCTTAATTAGTCTAAAAGGCGTCTTTAAGTGGCGACGCGTTTCATCTAATTACAGATAAAGATAAAATTTTCCCGGATGTTTATCCTTATCTTAATCAATCTGAAAGGCGTCTTCCATAGGCGACGCGTTTTAGATAATTACAGATAAAAATGAATTAATCTGTATTTATCCGTTAGTTAAGCTGGATAAATCTCAATATTTCTTCATGTAAATTCGCGGATACAAAGAAGTCTATAAATACCTCGCCCCTTGAGTGAGTAAAAAAGAGAGGGTGATATTGAGTAATTATTTTGGTGGTGATTGGAGCAAAGAAGCTTGAAGACGCCCAAACGCTGAAGTGTTGTTACCGCCAGGAGTCGGCATCCTTCTTCATCCGTCCAAGATCCATTGAAGACCAAGGCTTCCAGGGGCCATCCAGCATTAACTTTCAATCATTTCTGCATATTTTTCACATTTTCACTCCATTAATTTTACATTCTTTATCACATCACTCCATGCAACACACACAACATTAGCATCATTTTGAAAACCTATTTGTTAAAGGGGTTTAAAAGACCATCCCAACAAGTGAGTTTTTCTGTTTAGTTGCATGTTTAAAATTTTCTCTGGAATGGATACTACTTCTTCCTAAGTTCTCATCATTGTTCTTCATTTCTTTCTATTTCTTGCAAAGTGTACAAAGGAGAATCAAAGGGAGGGAACCAACAGCAAACAACAAGGAATTTGGACGATCCTCAAAACTCAACAGCAACCAAAGCAAGAACAAAGACAAGAAAGGGCTCTCTTTCTTCAGTCGGCTGAAGGAGGGGAACCAAGAGCTCAATATCTCCCACATCCAAACAAATAGGCGATCAAATCTTCTTTTGAAACTTTTTAGTCAAAAGTTTCTGGCGATCACATCACTTAGTTTCTTTTTAATAGGTTCATTTTGCACCTAAACAACATAGTTTATCTATGATAATCACACACTCATTTTAAGCACTCACAACTAGTTTCCGAATTAAGTCACTAATGGGTTTATTGGACTTATTTTGACTTAACTAATGACTTATCCATTCTAAATCTATTATTATGTTATTAAATAAATATTAAATATATTTAAATCATTTTAAGCTATTAATTGATTTAATTAGACTTATTTAAATCTAATTAGGCTTAATTAACCTTGATCCATTAATAAATTAATGGACTTGAGATCTAGGATATTACAATCGAGGAGTCAAACGAGGGTTTCATGGCATGGATGACCCGATCAACTGTAGGTACGCACTGGTATGACGAGGAAAAGAAGGAAGAAGCAGACTTGGATCTAAGAGGTTCCTATTTTCTTCTTAGGAGGATGCTACTAATCACAAAGGGTGACGACATCCACTACCGCTTCTTAGAGATACTAGCAGACCTCGACCATATTGGAGAGTACGCCTAGGGTGCAGCACTCTTGGCCCACCTGTTCGCGGATCTAGCCATTGTCATTCTCGCCTGGGGTGCAGCACCGTATGCATGAATGTCATTGTCACTTTCATGATTATTGATTTTATGAAATAAATGTCATGTCCTAAGCACATGCTCTAATTATAAATCTAGAGTTACTACTACATTCCCCTTGGACGGGCTCGTGAGGTACCCCGATTGCAATACCATTAGCCCGTTGTTAGTGGCCAGCGGTGGACATAGCCCCCCATCACTATCATATCACGGCCCTTCATCGCTAGTTCCTGGACTACCCGGAGCTCTTGGTAACCTGATGCATGCCCTACTTATGATTCCTTGACTTAAATGCAAATCCTTTTTGATGCAACTAACATGATGCATGGGAACTACATGTTATCTAGCATCCATACCTGGACATGAATGTGAATGACCAGCCTTGAGTAATAGCCGGCCAAGGACGTTTTGGGCGAGAGATGTAGGTCCATTGTATAAACGAGAACAAGCCCATGTGCCTGCGGTTCGTGATGAGGACATTAGGTCTCCCCCAAGAGTAGATTGGCAACGCAGTGCCAGAGAAGGTGGGGTGGAGAATGAGGGGCAAGGAGACCTGCACAGACTAGTGGGTGAAGTTTGTAGACCAGTACCAAGACTAGGTCCAAGAGGGCACGGTAGTGGAGACCCATGTACAGAGTACCGAGGCGTATCTTCAACAGTAATGAGTCCATTACGCAGAGTAGTTATGCCAGCTCCTCCCACTTGATGTAAGTATCAACTTGAGTACTTTATGATTGATTTATGTAATGATGAATGACTAACTCTACGATGTATGACATGCAGGACGCCTGGGATGCTATGATCATCAACTTACGAGCCCTCCTGAGAGATACACAGGCTTAGCTTAGACAGACCCAAGAGTCTCTAGATGCTTTGGTAAGTGATGAATGTCTTAACACTAAATGACCCGTAAACTAGGAACTTATCCACTGACAATTGTCTTTTGATCAGCCCGTACAGTAACGAGGACCTCTCAGGACACAACAAGGGCGTCTAGATCCAGTGCCACTCAAGTAAATCACAACCTCATCTCTTTCAATAGTTTAAATTCAATTCAATTCCATTCAATATGTTACTCACACATTCATTTATATGAACCATGATATATTTTGATTACCATGAGAAGGTTTCCCATATCGGTGGCAGAAACCAAAGAGGCCCTCCGCAAAGGTGAGGCAGAGGCGGAGGCATCGAGAGTTGAGCTAGGACAAGCTTGGGAGGAGGCAAGGTTGGCATACAAGGAGATTCTTCGTAGCGCCCCCTGGATCTAGGAGCTTAAGGAGGAGCTAGAGCGTCGGCCCACCGACGACCCCTCCCAGGACGTACTGAGGCTCCAACTTATGCTGGAGATGGAGAGGCTGGAGCGGGTCCACGAGAGGGACGAGTGTAAAGCAGAGCGGAAGACCTTTGAGGGGCAAATCATGTTCCTGCAAGTAGATTTGGTGGTTGCAAAGTGTAAGTCCGGGCGACTTGAGGAGCAATACGGGAGGGCTCGGGAGAGGACCTAGTAGATAAGACAGACCAATCTTTTCTCCATGGGCACGAGTATGATTGCAACATCCTCAAAGAATGCGTGAAATGTGGGAGACGAGGGACGACGAGCTGCCTCGCAGATATTGATGGGGCCTCCCTGACCACCTCAGCAGGGAGATGATCATGATGAGGGGGAGAGCTGGGGGGAGATGTGAAAAAAAATCAAAACAAAAAGATAGTTGTCAAGTTATGATCCAGTTTGAGGGTTATTTAGGCGAGATGTGCAGCAGCCTATTTTTCTTCCACCGTCAAGAGCGGGAAGGTTGTCGCTGCTCTGTGAAGCCAGCCTCACACGGTGTCCTCCACTTTAGGTGCCATGTGACTAGAGCCTTCGCCCCAGCCACTATGGCTCACTACTTAACTTGGAACGGGCAGGCCAGCAGGAAGCACAGCTCCCGACATACTTTCTCTGTCGTACTTTCTCTAATGAGAATTAGTGCTCTCTCCCTCAAATGCATTTTCTTAATTTGTCTATCCTTCCTCCTCCTTTCTCTATATCTTCCAATCCGATCTTCTCTTCATCCGTTCTCTCTAGCCGAAACCTTCCATACTTTGCCATTAATCTTAAACTCTTGACACATGTCTCATTTTCTCCATTTTGCACAAACCACTTGCGTCTTCACAGTGCTTGCCACTACTCTATGTGGTGCCGAAGGGGAGTTTAAATCAAACCCTCAACTTAAGATTTTCTACAAATGATTCGTTATTGTGTTCTCTATGAAATAGGATCCAAAATAAAGCTGCAGGAATTAAAATGCGAAGAAATTGCCGAAGGGGATTTTTTATTATTTTTTAGGATGTCCGATCGAAAATCCAATTACGTAGATATCTAAGACATATTGGGGGATTTGACTGTACCATCATGCGACCTAATATCCCCTAACGGTGAAGTAAGTTATTCTCCCTTTCGAATTACTTATCTTTGTACCTTTAAAACTTAAGATATTATTATTTTAAGTAGATCCAAACCAAATTTATTCCAAGCTGAAAATTAAAAAGAAAGAAAAAATATCCTTTAGTATTGAGGTTCCAATTTTGATCATGTGAGGATATGACCTTTTTATTAGAATTGTCAAATCAAATGAAGAGTTGGGGTATTCTCTCAGTTCATAAGAATATAAAAAGACTCCCTTGGCTCTATCATATCTATGTTAAAAAAAAGTTTCATGTAAATTTTCTTTTATAAGCAAACAAATGTATGAAATTATTTTCAAAAAAAGATTTGACGAGCAAACAAACGAATGACAAGATTTTTAGGAAAATATTTTCAAAAGTGCCAAATTATTCATTAAGTTTTCATTTTTCTGTTAAAATGATTTCCTTAAAAAATCTTTTCCATCCGATTATGTTTTACTCTCAATGGTCCTCAAAGTGGACCGTTTGGATGAGCCAGGGCCTTCTCCCGGGCCACTGTGGCTCACTACCTGACTTGCAACGGGCAGGCCAGCAGGAAGCACATCTCACCCACCCAACACAAGCTGAGACCCAACGTCCAACCATCTTAAAGATTATACGAGTTTTTAATAAAATTGTAGGAACTTATACTTAAAAACAATTTTTGTTTGTATTGTATATTTTGTTCTTTAGATATATTTTCAAAGAATATTGTATATGTGAAATGCTCTAAAATATTTCATACACGTAAAAGCCTTTAATTAGAAAATGCCTTAACACATGTTTTCATTTTGATAGGAAAACAAGAAGTCTGTTTTAATAATTCTTCGTAAAGAGAGAGATGCTCCTACTATCACGTGTCCTATTTTAATTTTGAAAAAACAAGAACTCTATTTAGTATTATAGTATAGATTAGAGTCTTTTTTTTTTTCTTCAGGGCATAATTGAAAGGTATTGCTGGATTTGGCGTAAAATATTTTAAAATATTATAATTTGTTTTGAGTACCAGAGAAGTCTTCATGTAATAGATCAGATAATTCATCGTTTTTACCTAGGTTATGTCTAAATCACTTATTTGGTGATATGTAAAACTCAAAATCAACGGAAAATTTTATTCGTTGGTTCCTCCTTTTTCTTGATTTTGGCATCTACGGGATAAAAGTGAATACTCATTTTCAAAAGAGATGAAAATATTTTCATGAACACCAAATGATGAATTTTATTTTCATTTTCTTTGTAAATGTATATCCTTAAACAATCATTTCTATCCGATTATATTTTATGTTAGTATCAAATATTATTAGTTTATGGTCTCGTGGAACTTATAATAATGGAAATGAGGTATGGACAATATTTGAAAGAAGGGGTACATCACAGACACACCCTACTTGACTCCTACTGCACTTTCTATAAGAATCTAGAGAGAAAAACTTTTAAAAAAGAATCCTCACATAAAGCTTTTTCAATTCCTATGATGGTTTTTTTTTAATTCTCACCTCACCTGCACTTATAGGAATCGAACTTTTCACATCGTTAAAGCTGTAACTTCAACGACGAATGAGTGATGTAAGAAGGATGTCTATTCGGCATCCACATTCCACATTCCTTATAGCCATCAAAACTCACCACTTCTGAGTATGGTTTAAATTTAATAATGGAATAAGTTTAGAATAAGATAATTTGTTTGGCTTATTAATTTGTCTGTCTTAGTTGCTTGAATCTGTTTTTCGGATAAGAATGACTTATCATGAAATAAATTAAAATAAATAAATAGTTTATAAATTTATATTATTTATCAATACTTATTTTTACATACTTTCTAAATTTTAGCCAACGTTTATATCGTGGATTAAAATGATGTAAAAGAATCATCTTTTTCTGATACAGGGTTGAATAAAGAGTTGATCATACTATGTAATGTACTGTATATAACTATGTCACAATACCTAGTAAATTAGTATAACTAGACTTCACCATATTAAATATTACTTAGTATAACTATATTTAATTATAGTTAAGTTACATAACTATCTTACTTAGTATAAGTATATTTAACTAATATAAGTTTTTACTTAGTATAACTATATTTATATTAATTTTTACTTAATATACTATATATTATTATTAATATATTTAATTAGCTAATATATTTACTTAGTACAACTAAAATATAATTAAGTTAAATAATCATGTCACAACACTTAAAAGTTACAACGACTATATTTAGCTTTACTAAATTATATTAGTTAGCTTAGTTAAGTAAATATATATTACTTACATGCTTAATTACTACATTTATATCAGATATTTATATATTATCGACGGCTTAATATTAAGCCGTCACAAATACTTAACATTTGCAACGGTTACATTTTTAACGCTCGCTAATATTTGCCCACCTCTCCCCCTTGGGGAATAATTTATGAAAAACATAAGGAATATTTCTAGCTACCATATGGAATAAAAAGAAACCCAACTATCCTTTTCACATATTTGCAAAATATGTAAAAATCCGTTGGAGAAATAAAAGTACTACATATTCGCAAAATTAGTCTAGTATCCAAGGAATTCTAGACCTCAATTATTAATTCTCCTCGTCCGTGCAGGCCTCAGTGAATAAATGTGTTGGTCTTATTTAATCTTCTTGTTCTCAAATATCGTTCAACTATGGAGGAAGAATCTTTCCAGATTTGAACAAATGTGTCGGTCTCATCTAATCTTCTCGAACTAAAGGACACCGATCCGACCTGGCCGTGATCTTACGACCACAAGTAACACTTAATGCACTGAGGGTGCCATTTGCATTCAACGCTGTGGGTAAACAATTTTTTTTTTTTTTAATATTGTTAGGTAGGTTTGGAGGTGTCTTATATTTTCTTACAAGTCAATCTTCGATCGGACGATTTAAAAAAAAAAATTAAAAAATCAAATCTCAGTAAATAATAAAAAATATCCTTAATGGGTTGAACCCAATAACTATTTTTAATTTTTAATTTTTTTTAAAAAAAGTCTTATCGAAGATCGCCCTGTACAGACAAGTAGGACACCTCAGGATCCACTTCAGAAATTTTTAAAATATTTTTTTATTTACTCACTACACTGAGGGAGATTTCAAATGGCACCCTAGTGCAGCAAGTATTACGAGGTGTTTGCATTCTCAATAATTTCTCGAGAAGTAAAGAATCACGTGAATTTTTTTTTTCAAAAAATAGAATCACACGAAGTAGAATCACCGAAAACAGTTCGCGAGAGAGAGGTGGAGGCAATAAACTACGTGAAAAGGAAGAATATTTTGACAATCTGCAACTTATTTCCCCCAACTAACTTTTTCTCATGTTTGCGAAACTTTTAAAAGTTAGTTAAAAAAAGATTCTCCAAGAAACAAACACTCCCTTACTCTATATAACCACAGCTCACCGTCCCCTTCTTATAAGCCGAGCTCCACCTCACAACTTGCAAGCCACATCTATCGGTGCCCCCGTCATCTGTCCCTAGTGTGCCTGAGTCTGAGACCTAGATCGGCAGCCATACGTGGCGGCGGAACCCAAGATTAACCAGCTCCTCTTCCTCATGATCATCTTCTCCGCCATCCTCCCAACGTCATCTACCGCGGAGCACGTCTTGTACAGCTGTTGCCCTCTCTACACTGGGCAGTCACTACATAACCGCAACAACGTGCTCACTATGGAACCCTAGGGCGATATGGTTCTAAGCCTAGAGGATGTAGTCAGCATCACCGGACTAAGAGTGGAGGGATGAGTAGTGAGTGGTACCACTCATCCAAATTACCGCACACTCTTGACCAGGCGATTGGGGTTGGATGTGGCTGCCCCGGCGAGGGAGTACAAGTCCATGGCATAAGTTGGACGTGATGGACTACCTCGGACTGATTGACGCAAAACAGAGGATCAGTGTTGCATCTTTAATCCGATTCAGTCATTCAGACTCACTTCATATTTAAGTTATGTAACTACGGAACTAAATAACATATAAATCGAAGATGAATGATGAGAGACAAATAACCAAGTAATAAACATACTATTTACCATTATTAAATCTAAATATTCTATTATATTGTCAGAATCAGGATCCTCAAATTTCATCAGACATGCAGCGGAAATAAAAATCTCTCAACTCACTAAAGAAATATAGAAGTACATTTACTCTCTCAAGTACGTACTACATCAAATCTAAGAAAATAGAAAATGTAATCTTAGATAATCTTCAAATGAGTCAGAATCTAATTCCTTAAGCAAAGTTCTATCCATCAGCTAACTCTTCCTCCTCAGTCTCTGAAAATGTTAGGAGGATTTATGAGTACAACCACTCAGTAGTACAACCACTCAGTAGACAAATCAAACTCAATAAATACTAATAATATAATAATTAAAAATAGATAATATCAAAATATACATACGATTCATAATTCTACATATAACTCAAATTAGATTACGATACAAAATATGGTCAAATATAAATTACTAAATCACATATGTTTTCTAATAGAAAAAATAAATTGAACTAATATATAGTATATAAGGTATGATCAGATTCTGATTTAACTGAACAAGTCTACTAGTCATGATCAAAATATATCACATATCAAATTGAACATATCGAATTGAACATATAGTAAATTTGTCATGGCATGATAGCTTACCAAATTGAAGTTCATATTGTTAGGAGTCGAACAAATAAATATCAAAGCATATGGACAAGTATGTCAAGATCATGGCACATGCATAACAGGGGAGTCTATAGTCCCACCACGGATAATTGCGAACAAAACACAATCATCGGAATTTTTTCGTTGTCCACGGGCAGAACTCATCCACGGACGCTTATAAAATGAGCCACAATCTCCTTAAGACGACAATGTCTAAACATATATCAAACAAATATAATACAAATGTATTTTCAAAGATTTCATAACAATCATAGATCTATAAATTAATTTAACAAAATGATACTTATATATAAGAGTAAAAATATATACTTTTATATACAAAATAGTCACTAAAGAGTCAACATGGTCATATAGAAGGATAATCAGAGTAAAGCTAATCAAAATAGGTTGCTGGATAGAAGTGTATGCTATTAAAATTTTCTCATATTTTTCGAACGAAGAATTATAATTTTCGGATAATAAAACGAATTTTTAGAAACGAAAATTGAACAAATAAGGCAGAAAATAGTAAACAGATTTATAAAATTATCAAACTTAATGAACATGTCCAAGAGATCCAAAGAATCATAAATACACATTTTCATGTAATTCCAACATAAATAGAATGTTTTAAAGCATCAAACGACATATAAATAAGTTAAGTCAAATTAGGCCAATCGAATAAATAACAGAATAATAGACACATAAAATCTAAAATTTATGAAATTTTATCAGAAAGTATAATAGATTGAAATCAAAGTGTGTTCAAAATTTCAAGTCAATCGGCTAAGGAACAAAAGAGTTATGATCAATTTAAGTTCTAACCGAAAATTTATCACAACTTCTGTAAACCATAGATATAGGTGCTGAAAAACGTAGCTATTAGTCATGAATTTCCAGAATATAGGATTTTGCGAATTTTATCAAAAATGCATATATCAAAGTGGAATCTAAAATCATTGATTGAAAGATTATAGTTCTAGAAAGTATGTTTGATCACTTTTGAAAATCAAAACAAAGTTTTCATATTACTACAAAATATCATTCAATGGGTTATTATCACCTACCTCAAGAATACAAAGAACACTCCCCTCTAATGCCTTTTAATCACCTTCTAACACTTCAAATTTGGTTTTCTTGTTATCTAAGACTTCTCCCACAATTTCTAAACCTCAAAGAATAACAATTCATCTATTAGAATCAATTTCCAAAAAGAATTAAATAAAAATACTTCTCTTTCTCACGAAGAACACTACGTTCTTACCTCTTATCTTAAGGCTGCATAGAGGAGGCCTTATACACGACCCCAAGGCCTCATATATACTATTTTAGCTTCAAATTAAGCCTCTAAAATTACTAAGTCGCACTCAAACCATAGTTTCCTTAACCAACAAGTTAAAGTGTTCCGATTCAAACTAGGAACTCAAATATTCGTGCAGAATAGGTTTCTTTCTATAAACCTCCTCCGATTCGATCCATTAAATGTCTAAATTAACTCTTGGTCATTTGACAAAGTGTTAGTATTTTATACCCGCTTTCCAACCGTATACGCCATATCATTTTGGGATTTTTTTGCGCTAAGTTATTACGTTCGCAATACAACATTTTTTCACAGTTATCAAACCTGAAAATTTGACCAAGTATTCAAAACTAACTAGTTTCCGAATTAAGTCACTAATGGGTTTATTGGACTTATTTTGACTTAACTAATGACTTATCCATTCTAAATATATTATTATATTATTAAATAAAAATTAAATATATTTAAAACATTTTAGTCTATTAATTGATTTAATTAGACTTATTTAAATCTAATTAGACTTAATTAACTTTGACCCATTAATAAATTAATAGACTTGAGATCTAGGATATTACAATCGAGGAGTCAAACGAGGGTTTCATGGCATGGATGACCCGATCAACTGTAGGTACGCACTGTTATGACGAGGAAAAGAAGGAAGAAGCAGACTTGGATATAAGAGGTTCCTATTTTCTTCTTAGGAGGATGCTACTAATCACAAAGGGCGACGACATCCACTACCGCTTCTTAGAGATACTAGCAGACCTCGACCATATTGGAGAGTACGCCTAGGGTGCAACACTCTTGGCCCACCTGTTCGCGGATCTAGCAATTGTCATTCTCGCCTGGGGTGCAGCACCATATGCATGAATGTCATTGTCACTTTCATGATTATTGATTTCATGAAATAAATGTCATGTCCTAAGCACATGCTCTAATTATAAATCTAGAGTTACTACTACATTTCCCTTGGATGGGCTCGTGAGGTACCCCGATTGCAATACCATTAGCCAGCGGTGGACATAGCCCCCCATCACTATCATATCACAGCCCTTCATCGCTAGTTCCTACACTACCCGGAGCTCTTGGTACCCTGATGCATGCCCTACTTATGATTCCTTGACTTAAATGCAAATCTTTTTTGATGCAACTAACATGATGCACGGGAACTACATGTTATCTAGCATCCATACCTGGACATGAATGTGAACGACCAGCCTTGAGTAATAGCCGGCCAAGGACGTTTTGGGCAAGAGATGTAGGTCCATTGTATAAACGAGAACGAGCCCATGTGCCTGCGGTTGGTGATGAGGACATTAGGTCTCCCCCAAGAGTAGATTGGCAACGCAGTGCTAGAGAAGGTGGGGTGGAGAATGAGGGGCAAGCAGACCTACACAGACTAGTGGGTGAAGTTTGTAGACCAGTACCAAGACTAGGTCCAAGATGGCACGGTAGTGGAGACCCATGTACAGAGTACCGAGGCGTATCTTCAACAGTAATGAGTCCATTACGCAGAGTAGTTATGCCAGCTCCTCCCACTTGATGTAAGTATCAACTTGAGTACTTTATGATTGATTTATGTAATGATGAATGACTAACTCTACGATGTATGACATGCAGGACGCCTGGGATGCTATGATCATCAACTTACGAGCCCTCCTGAGAGATACAAAGGCTTAGCTTAGACAGACCCAAGAGTCTCTAGATGCTTTGGTAAGTTAATTATCTATATATTTACCTGTATATATTAAACTTAGTTAACTTTTGTTGAATACTTATATTTACTTAATACTTGCATAATATATATTTAGGTGTATTATTTAAACTAATTAGCTAATATATTTAGCTAATATCCTTACTTAAGTATATTTAACTATATTTTATTATATAGTTACTTGGTATAACTATATTTGTATTAATATATTTAACTTATATAATGTATAGTTATATGGTTAAATAGTTAAGTATATTAGTCAACTATATACTTCACTGTACTAGTTAAATACTTATATATACTTAACTGCATATTTAGTAATAATTTAAGTTATGTATATTAGTTAACTATATGCTCCTATCTAGTTGAACACTTATGTACACCTAATACTTGAATAATAAATTTATTAGTTAGGATTATTAGTTACACTCTAATCATATTACTTAAATATTTATGTACACTAAATTTAACTATGCTTTAAATGTGCCATATAACTATTCTTATACTCATATATTTAATTAACTTTAAATATACGAAATATGCTTTGTTAAATATAATTAACTATGTTATGCTTATCTAAATATATTTAATTATTATGTAATGGTTAGATTAGTTAAGCACCTTTTTTAACTAATTTTAATTTTTAGTCAAAAAACATTGAAAACTAAAATTGAAGATTTTACAATTAGAAATTTTATTTTAATAGATTTTAAAATTGATTGATTTCAAAACCTAGATTTTATATTATTTTGGAACGCATCAAAAGCCCTTAGTGGGGGGGGGGGGGGGGTTGCGTTACATTAGAAAAATTTTCTAGGAATTCCTTTCCCGAAAAGTGTAAAGAACACGAGAAGTAGATTATGATGAAGTAAACTCATATATTTACAAATTTTCAGGAAAATTGCACCTAAATATATAGAATCACGCTTTTGCAGATGTGTATCTTCTTCTCACGATCTCGTCCAAGACAATAGAATAAGAGTAAAAAACGAATTATTTTACTTGTATGGCGTGGTGCACACATTGTGCTATGAGGCCTTCATTTCGTATAGTCCTCAGCTCATCCTGAGCCATCGAAAGAGTTGGCAGACGAATAATGTTGGGTCCATTATGAGTTTTGCTTGACCCACTCCACTTACAACCCTACCCTTGAGTACACGAACCGGTAAGATAATCAAGCCGTAAGATTATACGTTAACACATCTACCACCATTACACCTACTTAACCTCTAATTATTTTTCCCATTATTAAATGGAACCAAAACAAAGGTTGTCTCGACATACTCTCTCTCTCTCTTTCTCAATCGTACTTTCTCTAATGAAAATTAGTGCTCTCTTCCTCAAATGCATTTTCTTAATTTGTCTATCCTTCCTCCTCCTTTCTCTATATCTTCCAATCCGATCTTCTCTTTGTCCGTTCTCTCTAGCCGAAACCTTCAATACTTTGCCATTAATCTTAAACTCTTGACACATGTCTCATTTTCTCCATTTTGCACAAACCACTTGCGTCTTCACAGTGCTTGCCACTACTCTATGTGGTGCCGAAGGGGAGTTTAAATCAAACCCTCAACTTAAGATTTTCTACAAATGATTCGTTATTGTGTTCTCTCTGAAATAGGATCCAAAATAAAGCTGCAGGAATTAAAATGCGAAGAAATTGTGGTACATAATGGTCGTCATTACTCATTCCTTAACTACTGTTAAAGGGGATCCTTTGCTACTGCCGATCAGTTGAAATGTTAGAATTCATAACTCGGATCAAGTTGCAGAAACTAGTGCAAGAATAGGCTCATTCCTTCACTATTGGTAAAGAGGATCCTTTTGCTACTGCCTATCAGTTGAAATGTTAGAATTCATAACTCAGATCAAGTTGCAGAAACTAGTGCAAGAATAGGCTCATTCCTTCACTACTGATCAAGTTGCAGAAACCAGTGCAAGAATAGGGAAAAACCAAAAAGATGGTTGTCCAGTTTGAGGGTTATTTAGGCGAGATGTGCAGCAGCCTGTTATCCTTCCACCGTCAAGAGCGGGAGGTTGTCGCTGCTCTGTGAAGCCAGCCTCACGCGGTGCCCTCCACTTTAGGTGCCATGTGACTAGGGCCTTCGCCCCAGTCACCATGGCTCACTACCTGACTTGTAATGGGCAGACCAGCAGGAAGCACAGTAGATTTGGTGGTTGCAAAGTGTAAGTCCGGGCGACTTGAGGAGCAATATGGGAGAGCTCAGGAGAGGACCCAGTAGATGGGATAGAGCAGCCTTTTCTCCATGGGCACGAGTATGATTGCAACATCCTCAAAGAATGCATGAAATGTGGGAGACGAGGGACGACGAGCTGCCTCGCAGATATTGATGGGGCCTCCCTGACCACCTCAGCAGGGAGATGATCATGATGAGGGGGAGAGCTGGGGCGAGATATGAAAAAAAATAAAAACAAAAAGATGGTTGTCTAGTTATGATCCAGTTTGAGGGTTATTTAGGCGAGATGTGCAACAGCCTGTTATCCTTCCACCGTCAAGAGCGGGAGGTTGTCGCTGCTCTGTGAAGCCAACCTCACGCGGTGCCCCCGCCCCAGCCACCATGGCTCACTACCTGACTTGGAATGGGCAGACCAGCAGGAAGCACAGTAGATTTGGTGGTTGCAAAGTGTAAGTCCGGGCGACTTGAGGAGCAATACGGGAGGGCTCGGGAGAGGACCCAGTAGATGGGACAGACCAGTCTTTTCTCCATGGGCACGAGTATGATTGCAACATCCTCAAAGAATGCCTGAAATGTGGGAGACGAGGGACGACGAGCTGCCTCGTAGATATTGATGGGGCCTCCCTGACCACCTCAGCAGGGAGATGATCATGATGAGGGGGAGAGCTGGGGCGAGATGTGAAAAAAAAAAACAAACAAAAAGATGGTTGTCTAGTTATGATCCAGTTTGAGGGTTATTTAGGCGAGATGTGCAACAGCCTGTTATCCTTCCACCGTCAAGAGCGGGAGGTTGTCGCTGCTCTGTGAAGCCAGCCTCACGCGGTGCCCTCCACTTTAGGTGCCATGTGACTAGGGCCTTCGCCCCAGCCACCATGGCTCACTACCTGACTTGGAATGGGCAGACCAGCAGGAAGCACAGCTCACCCCCACCCATCAAGCTGAGACCCAATGTCCAACCATCTTAATGCCCCCACGTGAGTTACAAGCTCGCGCAACCAAGCTCGGCGAGCTTGGTGTAAGTCCGGGCGACTTGAGGAGCAATACGGGAGGGCTCGGGAGAGGACCCGGTAGATGGGACAGACCAGTCTTTTCTCCATGGGCACGAGTATGATTGCAACATCCTCAAAGAATGCGTGAAATGTGGGAGACGAGGGACGACGAGCTGCCTCCCAGATATTAATGGGGCCTCCCTGACCACCTCAGCAGGGAGATGATCATGATGAGGGGGAGAGCTGGGGCGAGATGTGAAAAAAAATAAAAACAAAAAGATGGTTGTCTAGTTATGATCCAGTTTGAGGGTTATTTAGGCGAGATGTGCAACAGCCTGTTATCCTTCCACCGTCAAGAGCGGGAGGTTGTCGCTGCTCTGTGAAGCCAGCCTCACGCGGTGCCCTCCACTTTAGGTGCCATGTGACTAGGGCCTTCGCCCCAGCCACCATGGCTCACTACCTGACTTGGAATGGGCAGACCAGCAGGAAGCACAGCTCACCCCCACCCATCAAGCTGAGACCCAATGTCCAACCATCTTAATGCCCCCACGTGAGTTTCAAGTTCGCGCAACCAAGCTCGGCGAGCTTGGTGTAAGTCCGGGCAACTTGAGGAGCAATACGGGAGGGCTCGGGAGAGGACCCGGTAGATGGGACAGACCAGTCTTTTCTCCATGGGCACGAGTATGATTGCAACATCCTCAAAGAATGCGTGAAATGTGGGAGACGAGGGACGACGAGCTGCCTCGCAGATATTGATGGGGCCTCCCTGACCACCTCAGCAGGGAGATGATCATGATGAGGGGGAGAGCTGGGGCGAGATGTAACGACCCGCCATCCTATGACCGGAGACCCGGTCACTAAATGGATGTCGGCCCATTAACTGCAGGTTCACACCCGGATCTCACACAACACATCTGGAGGAGTAAGTGCTAAACAAGGCTAAGTATAACAATCGCACGGACAACAAAGGTAAACGAGTGCGCAGAAAGGAAAATAATAATGTCCGTATACAGTCCAACAACAATTACATGTCCAACAAGTTAAATAAGTACAGGCAGAAGTAAAGTACAACAACATCGGGGCATATCCCGGGAACTAAGACAGCTGCTGGTCCGCACACCAAGAAGACACTACGCTTCCGCTCTCTACGAGGTCCACACCTGAAACCGCAGGGAGTGAGCCACACCAGAAATGGGCTCAGTAGGGATCATCCGATCCCCTGCCTCCCACTCACACACCCACAAATGTAACAACAGGGATATATAGCAATTTAAGTAAAGCAGTAAACATAGCACCCAACTCAGATATGAAACGCACGATAAGCAATGTAGCAAGAACCATTCTAAGCAACTCGAAGAACCCAACACAGAGTCACATCTCACAGCCAAAGTCCACAAGGCGACTGAACCACACTGACAACCGAAGTCAAACGTCGCCTCCCAACACTACCACCAATGCTCACGCCTGTCCACCCCTACAGTGTTCCGGGGCACTGTAGGGTGAGGCAGTGAGCCAAACTAGGACTAGCTGGAACCAGTGTACCGCCACTGCCAGCTACGTGTGCACACAAGCAGTCTAGACTACTGTCCTACCGTCCGGATTGCCTCCACGCTAGGCTTCAGCGCTTCAGGTGGGCCCTGGGGACCGGCGAACCCCCGTCAAGCCGAAGCTACAGGAACTACCCACAACCCTAACCTCCCGGGCTGCGTCAGGCAAAAGGGCTAAGGGTACCACTCGTAACCTTGATCAAAGGTCACATCAGGCCCAGTGGCTACAGGGGTAAAACAACTCCACAACCAGCTCCACAACAAGAAACACGCCGGAAGCTGCCACGACAAACAGGGAAACCCAACCCGCTGAGGCCAAGCAGCAACCCCTCGGATAGCGTACCAACTACTCCAGCCCGATGGGCTCAAGGTGGTTCTGCTTCCCTCAGTCAAAGGTAAACCACAACATGTACCCCTCCTCCCACCGGTACGGCACAAAGCCTCACAGACACCATAGCCCTTTCTCCACCGGCCCATGGTGACAAACGGAAACCACAGTCATCCCGATCCACAGTCGTATAAGCACATATACACAAATAACATGATGTAATTCCACTCACGCAGAAGTCCTCAATCCCAGTGTACAACGTAAAACATGCATTGAACCGTCCCGCAGTGATACACATGCTAAAAACCAGGGTTTGTACAGCTCTGTCTTGAATCGCGTCGACCAAGGTCGACGCCATTCAAGACCCTCAAACAGGTTTATTAAAAGCCAAATTATTCATTGAAACGCGTCTACGCAGGGAGTCGCCTATTAAAACGCGTCCACGTCCACAGACGCCATTCACATCGAAATTCCAGACTTACATACCCTCACTCGGGGTGATTTCCTGCCTAAATGGCGTCATGATGGCCCGACGTCCTTCTGAAAGGCGTCGTCCATCCATGACGTCATTTAGCGTCGGACTCCCTGATCTGACAGAGACTTGGCATAGCGATTTTTGCCTAAAAGGCGTCATGATGTCCCGACGTCCTTCTAAAAGGTGTCGTCCATCCATGACGTCTTTTAGCGCCAGAATCACTACCCTGGGAAACCCCGAACAGGGAGGTTTCTACCCTAAAAGGCGTCGTACTGCCCTGACGTCCTTCTAAAAGGCGTCGACCAGGCACGACGCCGTTTAGCGCCAGAAACCTGGTTCCCTGGTTCGAACCGAGGGTTCCTCCTTTAACCCCAAACGCCCCGAAAAAGCCCCAAAACAAGAAGGGGAGGAAGAGGAATTCAACCAACATACGTATGCTACGAAACCACGATCTCAAACACAGCCATTCCCACAAGAAAACCCCCTAAACATGCTCAAACTAGCCCCCACACATCATGTCACGCCAAGGAAACACAAGCATCACATGCAAGGTTCGTCCCCCTACCGGTTCTTGAACTCCTCCAAACTCCTCGCCGCCGACCCGCCGCACCGCAGACCGCCGCCGGTACCCTCGAGGACGCCGCCACTCCGCCGGGACGTCGGCCGCCGTCCGGAGAAGGGAACGCCGCGAAGGAGGTGGTGGAGGTAGAGGTGAGAGGTAAGGAGGCTATGGAGCGGTTGGGAGAGGAAGAAGAGGAAGGGAAGAGGAAGAAGAGCGTCGGAGAGGGCGGAGAGGGCGAGGAGAGAGAGGGTGAAGGTGAGAATGAGGGAAAGAAGGGGAAGCTCGCGGGGACAATCCGAATCCAGCTAAAACGCGTCGATCGAGGCAGACGCCTATCAGTCTGACAGGACGGCCGTACTGACAGCGGTCTGAAACGCGTCGCCCATCGTGGACGCCGTTCAGACGACAGGACAGGCCGTACTGACAACGCTCTGGCGCCCCACCCTGACATCGCAGAGGTCACAGTCTGAATCGCGTCGATCAACATAGACGTCGTTCAGACGATGTGACCGGGGCCGTACTCTCGCGGCCCAAAAACCGCCCACGTGGCGCACACGTGGCACAACGACCAGCAGACCTAAATGGCGTCCACACACCCTGACGCCTTTTGAAAGGCGTCGACCAGTACTGACGCCATTCAGTCAGAAATCTCAAGACCCCTCCAGGGTCCAAACCAGGGGATCCGGCCCGAACCCGACCCGAATACAGAACCCGAAACCTCAGTCCTTACATTATCCCCCCCTTAAAAGAATTTCGTCCTCGAAATTTGCAACCGCTCAGTGCTCAACTCGGCTAACCATCACATGCCGGCACACCGATCACAACAATCATTCTCACCAATCGCACACACAAGGCTCCACATAATTAGCCAATCACATTCTCAACAAGCTAACCAAGATTCTCAATTTTGACGAAAGCTGAAAGATCAACAATAGCCACACACTAGCAAGGCACATATTACAAAACCGATTCTCCACCAAACCCAAATACATACAAGTGCCACACGAGTTCACAACCACCTCTGAACAAGACAAGGTAAAAGTGCTCATCTAGCACAGCCTCTCGGACCACCACGAAGAGACGCAACTCCACTCACGTCTCGAACACCTACTGACCGCTCGGCTCCTGACCTGCCTTATTCTTCTGGGGACAGTTCCTCGCGAGATGTCCCTTCCTGCCACAGCCAAAACAGCTCCCAGTGATCAAGGGACATATCCTGTCGCCATGAAACCTGCTACAACGGGGACAACGATCTGCAGCGTCCCGCCTCGCCTCCTGGTGCCAGCTGACCTCTGTCTGCATCTGTTGAACCGAGCCATCCTCATCCTCGTCACAAGGTACCTCCTGGAACTCGACCTCAAAAGAACTCGAACCACCTGACGAAAAGACCGCTGATCTATCCCTGCTCTGCTGCTTTCCCTGTGCTGAATGCTCCGATTCTCTCGCCATCTGCTGGAATTGAGTCTCCACCGCTGCCGCGCATCGTGCTGCTGACGCTAGATCTCTACAATGCTGAGGTGCCACCATTGACCTTAGATCATATCGAAGTCCGCCCACGAATCTCTCTGTTCTAATTTCCTCATGCTCAGAAATATGTGGTACGAATCTTCCAAGAGCCACAAACTTCGCTAGGTATTCTAAAACCGACATATCATTCTGTACCAATTCCATAAACTCTATTTCCTCTGTCTTCCGAACGTGCCTCGGAAAGTACTGTCCACTAAACTCTTTCACAAATATCTCCCAAGGGGTCTCTCTCAAGGACCTGTCTGCAAACATCATCCCTCTGGTAGCGACCCACCACTCATACGCATTGTCCTTCAACAAGTAGGTTGCCAACAAAGTTTTGTCATTCTCAGCACATTCTAGAACATCAAATGCCTTCTCCAATTCCTTAATCCAAAGGGCTGCCTCGTCGAAGACTGGCCGTCCTATGAAAGAAGGGGTCTTCAACTTCAAAAATCGCTCCAGTATCGTAGACTGACCGTCTCGGGCATTGGATCCCTCACATCCAACTCCCTGCCGGTATCTAGACGTTGCCCCAATCTTAGCTTCCCTGAAACCATCCACATTATGACCCTCTGCCCCTGAACCTCCATCATCTGCTTTCGAACCACGAGCCAACGGAACTCTCCTCTTCGGTGCCATCACTACCCCACAAACACGAAAATCGAACCAAAACACGTCAAAACCTATCAATCTATACCAGCATCCATCGCCTGTACAGACTCGTACTTATTGTTGGACTATAATATCTAACCCAGTTTATCACATACTCGACCAGATTGAGCTCTGATACCATCTGTAACGACCCGCCATCCTATGACCGGAGACCCGGTCACTAAATGGATGTCGGCCCATTAACTGCGAGTTCACACCCGGATCTCACACAACACATCTGGAGGAGTAAGTGCTAAACAAAGCTAAATATAACAATCGCACGGACAACAAAGGTAAACGAGTGCGCAGAAAGGAAAATAATAATGTCCGTATACAGTCCAACAATAATTACATGTCCAACAAGTTAAATAAGTACAGGCAGAAGGAAAGTACAACAACATCGGGGCATACGCCGGGAACTAAGACAGCTGCTGGTCCGCACACCAAGAAGACACCACGCTTCCGCTCGCTACGAGGTCCACACCTGAAACCGCAGGGAGTGAGCCACACCAGAAATGGGCTCAGTAGGGATCATCCGATCCCCTGCCTCCCACTCACACACCCACAAATGTAACAACAGGGATATATAGCAATTTAAGTAAAGCAGTAAACATAGCACCCAACTCAGATATGAAACGCACGATAAGCAGTGTAGCAAGAACCATTCTAAGCAACTCGAAGAACCCAACACAGAGTCACGTCTCACAGCCAAAGTCCACAAGGCGACTGAACCACACTGACGACCGAAGTCAAACGTCGCCTCCCAACACTACCACCAATGCTCACGCCTGTCCACCCCTACAGTGTTCCGGGGCACTGTAGGGTGAGGCAGTGAGCCAAACTAGGACTAGCTGGAACCAGTGTACCGCCACTGCCAGCTACGTGTGCACACAAGCAGTCTAGACTACTGTCCTACCGTCTGGATTGCCTCCACGCTAGGCTTCAGCGCTTCAGGTGGGCCCTGGGGACCGGCGAACCCCCGTCAAGCCGAAGCTACAGGAACTACCCACAACCCTAACCTCCCGGGCTGCGTCAGGCCAAAGGGCTAAGGGTACCACTCGTAACCTTGATCAAAGGTCACATCAGGCCCAGTGGCTACAGGGGTAAAACAACTCCACAACCAGCTCCACAGCAAGAAACACGCCGGAAGCTGCCACGACAAACAGGGAAACCCAACCCGCTGAGGCCAAGCAGCAACCCCTCGGATAGCGTACCAACTACTCCAGCCCGATGGGCTCAAGGTGGTTCTGCTTCCCTCAGTCAAAGGTAAACCACAACATGTACCCCTCCTCCCACCGGTACGGCACAAAGCCTCACAGACACCATGGCCCTTTCCCCACCGGCCCATGGTGACAAACGGAAACCACAGTCATCCCGATCCACAGTCGTATAAGCACATATACACAAATAACATGATGTAATTCCACTCACGCAGAAGTCCTCAGTCCCAGTGTACAACGTAAAACATGCATTGAACCGTCCCGCAGTGATACACATGCTAAAAACCAGGGTTTGTACAGCTCTGTCTTGAATCGCGTCGACCAAGGTCGACGCCATTCAAGACCCTCAAACAGGTTTATTAAAAGCCAGATTATTCATTGAAACGCGTCTACGCAGGGAGTCGCCTATTAAAACGCGTCCACGTCCACAGACGCCATTCACATCGAAATTCCAGACTTACATACCCTCACTCGGGGTGATTTCCTGCCTAAATGGCGTCATGATGGCCCGACGTCCTTCTGAAAGGCGTCGTCCATCCATGACGTCATTTAGCGTCGGACTCCCTGATCTGATAGAGACTTGGCATAGCGATTTCTGCCTAAAAGGCGTCATAATGTTCCGACGTCCTTCTAAAAGGCGTCGTCCATCCATGACGTCTTTTAGCGCCAGAATCACTACCCTGGGAAACCCCGAACAGGGAGGTTTCTGCCCTAAAAGGCGTCGTACTGCCCTGACGTCCTTCTAAAAGGCGTCGACCAGGCACGACGCCGTTTAGCGCCAGAAACCTGGTTCCCTGGTTCGAACCGAGGGTTCCTCCCTTAACCCCAAACGCCCCGAAAAAGCCCCAAAACAAGAAGGGGAGGAAGAGGAATTCAATCAACATACGTATGCTACGAAACCACGATCTCAAACACAGCCATTCCCACAAGAAAACCCCCTAAACATGCTCAAACTAGCCCCCACACATCATGTCACGCCAAGGAAACACAAGCATCACATGCAAAGTTCGTCCCCCTACCGGTTCTTGAACTCCTCCAAACTCCTCGCCGCCGACCCGCCGCACCGCAGACCGCCGCCGGTACCCTCGAGGACGCCGCCACTCCGCCGGGACGTCGGCCGCCGTCCGGAGAAGGGAACGCCACGAAGGAGGTGGTGGAGGTAGAGGTAAGAGGTAAGGAGGCTATGGACCGGTTGGGAGAGGAAGAAGAGGAAGGGAAGAGGAAGAAGAGCGTCGGAGAGGGCGGAGAGGGCGAGGAGAGAGAGGGTGAAGGTGAGAATGAGGGAAAGAAGGGGAAGCTCGCGGGGACAATCCGAATCCAGCTAAATCGCGTCGATCGAGGCAGACGCCTATCAGTCTGACAGGACGGCCGTACTGACAGCGGTCTGAAACGCGTCGCCCACCGTGGACGCCGTTCAGACGACAGGACAGGCCGTACTGACAACGCTCTGGCGCCCCACCCTGACATCGCAGAGGTCACAGTCTGAATCGCGTCGACCAACATAGACGCCGTTCAGACGATGTGACCGGGGCCGTACTCTCGCGGCCCGAAAACCGCCCACGTGGCGCACACGTGGCACAACAACCAGAAGACCTAAATGGCGTCCACACACCCTGACGCCTTTTGAAAGGCGTCGACAAGTGCTGACGCCATTCAGTCAGAAATCTCAAGACCCCTCCAGGGTCCAAACCAGGGGATCCGGTCCGAACCCGACCCGAATACAGAACCCGAAACCTCAGTCCTTACACGAGATGTGAAAAAAAATAAAAACAAAAAGATGGTTGTCTAGTTATGATCCAGTTTGAGGGTTATTTAGGCGAGATGTGCAACAGCCTGTTATCCTTCCACCGTCAAGAGCGGGAGGTTGTCGCTGCTATGTGAAGCCAGCCTAACGCGGTGCCCTCCACTTTAGGTGCCATGTGACTAGGGCCTTCGCCCCAGCCACCATGGCTCACTACCTGACTTGGAATGGGCAGACCAGCAGGAAGCACAGTTCACCCCCACCCATCAAGCTGAGACCCAATGTCCAACCATCTTAATGCCCCCACGTGAGTTACAAGCTCGCGCAACCAAGCTCGGCGAGCTTGGTGTAAGTCCGGGCGACTTGAGGAGCAATACGGGAGGGCTCGGGAGAGGACCCGGTAGATGGGACAGACCAGTCTTTTCTCCATGGGCACGAGTATGATTGAAACATCCTCAAAGAATGCATGAAATGTGGGAGACGAGGGACGACGAGCTGCCTCGCAGATATTGATGGGGCCTCCCTGACCACCTCAGCAGGGAGATGATGATGATGAGGGGGAGAGCTGGGGCGAGATGTGAAAAAAAAAAAAAAACAAAAAGATGGTTGTCTAGTTATGATCCAGTTTGAGGGTTATTTAGGCGAGATGTGCAACAGCCTGTTATCCTTCCACCGTCAAGAGCGGGAGGTTGTCGCTGCTATGTGAAGCCAGCCTCACGCGGTGCCCTCCACTTTAGGTGCCATGTGACTAGGGCCTTCGCCCCAGCCACCATGGCTCACTACCTGACTTGAAATGGGCAGACCAGCAGGAAGCACAGCTCACCCCCACCCATCAAGCTGAGACCCAATTTCCAACCATCTTAAGGCCCCCACGTGAGTTACAAGCTCGCGCGACCAATCTCGGCGAGCTTGGTGTAAGTCCGGGCGACTTGAGGAGCAATACGGGAGGGCTTGGGAGAGGACCCGGTAGATGGGACAGACCAGTCTTTTCTCCATGGGCACGAGTATGATTGCAACATCCTCAAAGAATGCGTGAAATGTGGGAGACGAGGGACGACGAGCTGCTCGCAGATATTGATGGGGCCTCCCTGACCACCTCAGCAGGGAGATGATCATGATGAGGGGGAGAGCTGGGGCGAGATGTGAAAAAAAATAAAAACAAAAAGATGGTTGTCTAGTTATGATCCAGTTTGAGGGTTATTTAGGCGAGATGTGCAACAGCCTGTTATCCTTCCACCGTCAAGAGCGGGAGGTTGTCGCTGCTATGTGAAGCCAGCCTAACGCGGTGCCCTCCACTTTAGGTGCCATGTGACTAGGGCCTTCGCCCCAGCCACCATGGCTCACTACCTGACTTGGAATGGGCAGACCAGCAGGAAGCACAGTTCACCCCCACCCATCAAGCTGAGACCCAATGTCCAACCATCTTAATGCCCCCACATGAGTTACAAGCTCGCGCAACCAAGCTCGGCGAGCTTGGTGTAAGTCCGGGCGACTTGAGAAGCAATACGGGAGGGCTCGGGAGAGGACCCGGTAGATGGGACAGACCAGTCTTTTCTCCATGGGCACGAGTATGATTGCAACATCCTCAAAGAATGCATGAAATGTGGGAGACGAGGGACGACGAGCTGCCTCGCAGATATTGATGGGGCCTCCCTGACCACCTCAACAGGGAGATGATGATGATGAGGGGGAGAGCTGGGGCGAGATGTGAAAAAAAAAAAAAAAACAAAAAGATGGTTGTCTAGTTATGATCCAGTTTGAGGGTTATTTAGGCGAGATGTGCAACAGCCTGTTATCCTTCCACCGTCAAGAGCGGGAGGTTGTCGCTGCTATGTGAAGCCAGCCTCACGCGGTGCCCTCCACTTTAGGTGCCATGTGACTAGGGCCTTCGCCCCAGCCACCATGGCTCACTACCTGACTTGAAATGGGCAGACCAGCAGGAAGCACAGCTCACCCCCACCCATCAAGCTGAGACCCAATTTCCAACCATCTTAAGGCCCCCACGTGAGTTACAAGCTCGCGCGACCAAGCTCGGCGAGCTTGGTGTAAGTCCGGGCGACTTGAGGAGCAATACGGGAGGGCTCGGGAGAGGACCCGGTAGATGGGACAGGCCAGTCTTTTCTCCATGGGCACGAGTATGATTGCAACATCCTCAAAGAATGCGTGAAATGTGGGAGACGAGGGACAACGAGCTGCCTCGCAGATATTGATGGGGCCTCCCTGACCACCTCAGCAGGGAGATGATGATGATGAGGGGGAGAGCTGGGGCGAGATGGGAAAAAAAATAAAAACAAAAAGATGGTTGTCTAGTTATGATCCAGTTTGAGGGTTATTTAGGCGAGATGTGCAACAGCTTGTTATCCTTCCACCGTCAAGAGCGGGAGGTTGTCGCTGCTCTGTGAAGCCAGCCTCACGCGGTGCCCTCCACTTTAGGTGCCATGTGACTAGGGCCTTCGCCCCAGCCACCATGGCTCACTACCTGACTTGGAATGGGCAGACCAGCAGGAAGCACAGCTCACCCCCACCCATCAAGCTGAGACCCAATGTCCAACCATCTTAATGCCCCCACGTGAGTTACAAGCTCGCGCAACCAAGCTCGGTGAGCTTGGTGTAAGTCCGGGCGACTTGTGGAGCAATACGGGAGGGCTCGGGAGAGGACCCGGTAGATGGGACAAACCAGTCTTTTCTCCATGGGCACGAGTATGATTGAAACATCCTCAACGAATGCATGAAATGTGGGAGACGAGGGACGACGAGCTGCCTCGCAGATATTGATGGGGCCTCCCTGACCACCTCAGCAGGGAGATGATCATGATGAGGGGGAGAGCTGGGGCGAGATGTGAAAAAAAATAAAAACAAAAAGATGGTTGTCTAGTTATGATCCAGTTTGAGGGTTATTTAGGCGAGATGTGCAGCAGCCTGTTATCCTTCCACCGTCAAGAGCGGGAGGTTGTCGCTGCTCTGTGAAGCCAGCCTCACGCGGTGCCCTCCACTCTAGATGCCATGTGTCTAGGGCCTTCGCCCCAGCCACCATGGCTCACTACTCCTCAAAGAATGCATGAAATGTGAGAGACGAGGGACGACGAGCTGCCTCGTAGATATTGATGGGGCCTCCCTGACCACCTCAGCAGGGAGATGATCATGATGAGGGGGAGAGCTGGGGCGAGATGTGAAAAAAAATAAAAACAAAAAGATGGTTGTCCAATTATGATCCAGTTTGAGGGTTATTTAGGCGAGATGTGCAGCAGCCTGTTATCCTTCCACCGTCAAGAGCGGGAGGTTGTCGCTGCTCTGTGAAGCCAGCCTCACGCGGTGCCCTCCACTCTAGATGCCATGTGTCTAGGGCCTTCGCCCCAGCCACCATGGGCCGTGGTCTTTGATTTTTTATTATTTTTGAGGATGTCCGATCGAAAATCCAATTATGTAGACATGTAGGACATATTGGGGGATTTGACTGTACCATCATGCGACCTAATATCCCCTGACGGTGGAGTAAGTTATTATCCCTTTAGAATTACTTATCTTTATACCTTTAAAACTTAAGCTGAAAATATCCTTTAGTATTGAGGTTCCAATTTTGATCATGTGAGGATATGACCTTTTTATTAGAATTGTCAAATCAAATGAAGAGTTGGGGTATTCTCTCAGTTCATAAAAATATAAAAAGACTCCCTTGGCTCTATCATATCTATGTTAAAAAAAGTTTCATGTAAATTTTCTTTTATAAGCAAACAAATGTATGAAATTATTTTCAAAAAAAGATTTGACGAGCAAACAAACGAATGAAAAGATTTTTAGGAAAATATTTTCGAAAGTGGCAAATTATTCGTTAAGTTTTCATTTTTCCGTTAAAATGACTTCCTTAAAAAATCTTTTGCATCCGATTATGTTTTCCTCTCAATGGTCCTCAAAGTGGACCGTTTGGATGAGACCAGGGCCTTCTCCCGGGCCACTGTGGCTCACTACCTGACTTGCAACGGGCAGGCCAGCAGGAAGCACATCTCACCCACCCAACACAAGTTGAGACCCAACGTCCAACCATCTTAAAGATTATACGAGTTTTTTAAAAAATAATTAAATTACAGAGACTTTTTTGTGAATTAAAAAGATTGTAAGAACTTATATTTAAAAATAATTTTTGTTTGTATTGTATATTTTGTTCTTTAGATATATTTTCAAAGAATATTGTATATGTGAAATGCTCTAAAATATTTCATACACGTATAAGCCTTTAATTAGAAAATGCCTTAACACATGTTTTCATTTTGCTAGGAAAACAGGAAGTCTGTTTTAATAATTCTTCGTAAAGAGATAGAGATTCTCCTACTATCACGTGTCCTATTTTAATTTTGAAAAAACAAGAACTCTGTTTAGTATTATAGTATAGATTAGAGCCTTTTTTTTTTCTTCAGGGCATAATTGAAAGGTATTGCTGGACTTGGCGTAAAATATTTTAAAATATTATAAATTTTTTTGAGTACTAGAGAAGTCTTCATGTAATAGATCAGATAATTCATCGTTTTTATCTAGGTTATGTCTAAATCACTTATTTGGTGATATGTAAAACTCAAAATCAACGGAAAATTTTATTCGTTGGTTCCTCCTTTTTCTTGATTTTGGCATATATGGGATAAAAGTGAATACTCATTTTCAAAAGAGATGAAAATATTTTCATGAACACCAAATGATGAATTTTATTTTCATTTTCTTTGTAAATGTATATCCTTAAACGATCATTTCTGTCCGATTATATTTTATTTTAGTATCAAATATTATTAGTTTATGGTCTCGTGGAACTTATAATAATGGAAATGAGGTATGGACAATATTTGAAAGAAGGGGTACATCACAGACGCACCCTACTTGGCTCCTATTGCACTTTCTATATGAATCTAGAGAGAAAAACTTTTAAAAAAGAATCCTCACATAAAGCTTTTTCAATTCCTATAAATTCGATTCCTGCACTTATAGGAATCGAACTTTTCACATCGTTAAAACTGTAACTTCAACGACGAATGAGTGATGTAAGAAGGATGTCTATTTGGCATCCACATTCCACATTCCTTATAGCCAGCAAAACTTACCACTTATGAGTATGGTTTAAATTTAATAATGGAATAAGTTTAGAATAAGATAATTTATTTGGCTTATTAATTTGTCTGTCTTAGTTGCTTGAATCTGTTTTTCGCATAAGAATGACTTATCATGAAATAAATTAAAATAAATAAATAGTTTATAAATTTATATTATTTATCAATACTTATTTTTACATACTTTTTAAATTTTAGCCAACGTTTATAACGTGGATTAAAATGATGTAAAAGAATCATCTTTTTCCGATACAGGGTTGAATAAAGAGTTGATCATACTATGTAATGTACTGTATATAACTATGTCACAATACCTAGTAAATTAGTATAACTAGACTTCACCATATTAAATATTACTTAGTATAACTATATTTAATTATAGTTAAGTTACATAACTATCTTACTTAGTATAAGTATATTTAACTAATATAAGTTTTTACTTAGTATAACTATATTTATATTAATTTTTACTTAATATACTATATATTATTATTAATATATTTAATTAGCTAATATATTTACTTAGTACAACTAAAATATAATTAAGTTAAATAATCATGTCACAACACTTAAAAGTTACAACGACTATATTTAGCTTTACTAAATTATATTAGTTAGCTTAGTTAAGTAAATATATATTACTTACATGCTTAATTACTATATTTATATCAGATATTTATATATTATCGACGGCTTAATATTAAGCCGTCACAAATACTTAACATTTGCAACGGTTACATTTTTAACGCTCGCTAATATTTGCCCACCTCTCCCCCTTGGGGAATAATTTATGAAAAACATAAGGAATATTTCTAGCTACCATATGGAATAAAAAGAAACCCAACTATCCTTTTCACATATTTGCAAAATATGTAAAAATCCGTTGGAGAAATAAAAGTACTACATATTCGCAAAATTAGTCTAGTATCCAAGGAATTCTAGACCTCAATTATTAATTCTCCCGTAGAACGCGCCATGATGAACAAATGTAGGTATTCCCTTTCCGCCCAGGCCTCACTAAATAATTGTGTTCGTATTATTTAATCTTCTTGTTCTCAAATATAGTTCAACTATGGAGGAAGAATCTTTCTAGATTTGAACAAATGTGTCGGTCTCATCTAATCTTCTCGAACTAAAGGACACCGATCCGAGCTGGCCGTGATCTTATGACCAAAAGTAACACTTGATGCACTGAGGGTGCCATTTGCATTCAAGGCAGTGGGTAAACAATTTTTTTTTTCAATATTGTTAGGTAGGTTTGAAGGTGTCTTATATTTCCGTACAAGTCAATCTTTCGACGGACGATTTAAACAAAAAAAAAAAAAAAAATTGAATCTCAATAGATAATAAAAAATATCCTCAATGGGTTGAACCCAATAACGATATTTAATTTTTAAATTTTTTTTTAAAAAATCGTCTGATCGAAGATGGCCCTGTATTGACATGTAGGACACCTCAGGACCCACTTCAAAAAAATTTAAAATATTTTTTTATTTACTTACTACACTGAGGAAGATTTCAAATGGCACCCTAGTGCAGCAAGTATTACGAGGTGTTTGCATTCTCAATAATTTCTCGAGAAGCAAAGAATCATGTGAATTTTTTTTTTCAAAAAATAGAATCACACGAAGTAGAATCACCGAAAACATTTCGCGAGAGAGAGGTGGAGGCAATAAACTACGTGAAAAGGAAGAATATTTTGACAATCTACAACTTATTTCCCCCAACTAACTTTTTCTCATGTTTGCGAAACTTTTAAAAGTTAGTTAAAAAAAGATTTTCAAGAAACATGCAGCGAAAATAAAAATCTCTCAACTCAGTAAAGAAATATAGAAGTACATTTATTCTCTCAAGTTCGTACTACATCAAATCTAAGAAAATAAAAAATGTAATCTTAGATAATCTTCAAATGAGTCACAATCTAATTCCTTAAGCAAAGTTCTATCCCTCAGTTAACTCTTCCTCAGTCTCTGAAAATGTTAGGAGGATTTATGAGTACAACCACTCAGTAGATAAATCAAACTCAATAAATACTAATAATATAATAATTAAAAATAGATAATATCAAAATATACATACGATTCATAATTCTACATATAACTCAAATAAGATTACGATACAAAATATGGTCAAATATAAATTACTAAATCACATGTGTTTTCTAATAGAAAAAATAAATTGAACTAATATATACTATATAAGGTATGATCAGATTCTGATTTAACTGAACAAGTCTACTAGTCATGATCAAAACATATCACATATCAAACTGAACATATCGAATTGAACATATAGTAAATTTATCATGGCATGATAGCTTACCAAATTGAAGTTCATATTGTAAGGAGTCGAACAAATAAATATCAAAGCATATGAACGAGTATGATTGCAACATCCTCAAAGAATGCGTGAAATGTGGGAGACGAGGGACGACGAGCTGCCTCGCAGATATTGATGGGGCCTCCCTGACCACCTCAGCAGGGAGATGATCATGATGAGGGGGAGAGCTGGGGCGAGATGTGAAAAAAAATAAAAACAAAAAGATGGTTGTCTAGTTATGATCCAGTTTGAGGGTTATTTAGGCGAGATGTGCAGCAGCCTGTTATCCTTCCACCGTCAAGAGCGGGAGGTTGTCGCTGCTATGTGAAGCCAGCCTAACGCGGTGCCCTCCACTTTAGGTGCCATGTGACTAGGGCCTTCGCCCCAGCCACCATGGCTCACTACCTGACTTGGAATGGGCAGACCAGCAGGAAGCACAGTTCACCCCCACCCATCAAGCTGAGACCCAATGTCCAACCATCTTAATGCCCCCACGTGAGTTACAAGCTCGCGCAACCAAGCTCGGCGAGCTTGGTGTAAGTCCGGGCGACTTGAGAAGCAATACGGGAGGGCTCGGGAGAGGACCCGGTAGATGGGACAGACCAGTCTTTTCTCCATGGGCACGAGTATGATTGCAACATCCTCAAAGAATGCATGAAATGTGGGAGACGAGGGACGACGAGCTGCCTCGCAGATATTGATGGGGCCTCCCTGACCACCTCAGCAGGGAGATGATGATGATGAGGGGGAGAGCTGGGGCGAGATGTGAAAAAAAAAAAAAAACAAAAAGATGGTTGTCTAGTTATGATCCAGTTTGAGGGTTATTTAGGCGAGATGTGCAACAGCCTGTTATCCTTCCACCGTCAAGAGCGGGAGGTTGTCGCTGCTATGTGAAGCCAGCCTCACGCGGTGCCCTCCACTTTAGGTGCCATGTGACTAGGGCCTTCGCCCCAGCCACCATGGCTCACTACCTGACTTGGAATGGGCAGACCAGCAGGAAGCACAGCTCACCCCCACCCATCAAGCTGAGACCCAATGTCCAACCATCTTAATGCCCCCACGTGAGTTACAAGCTCGCGCAACCAAGCTCGGCGAGCTTGGTGTAAGTCCGGGCGACTTGTGGAGCAATACGGGAGGGCTCGGGAGAGGACCCGGTAGATGGGACAGACCAGTCTTTTTTCCATGGGCACGAGTATGATTGCAACATCCTCAAAGAATGCATGAAATGTGAGAGACGAGGGACGACGAGCTGCCTTGTAGATATTGATGGGGCCTCCCTGACCACCTCAGCAGGGAGATGATCATGATGAGGGGGAGAGCTGGGGCGAGATGTGAAAAAAAATAAAAACAAAAAGATGGTTGTCCAATTATGATCCAGTTTGAGGGTTATTTAGGCGAGATGTGCAGCAGCCTGTTATCCTTCCACCGTCAAGAGCGGGAGAGCTGGGGCGAGATGTGAAAAAAAAAAAAAAACAAAAAGATGGTTGTCTAGTTATGATCCAGTTTGAGGGTTATTTAGGCGAGATGTGCAACAGCCTGTTATCCTTCCACCGTCAAGAGCGGGAGGTTGTCGCTGCTATGTGAAGCCAGCCTCACGCGGTGCCCTCCACTTTAGGTGCCATGTGACTAGGGCCTTCGCCCCAGCCACCATGGCTCACTACCTGACTTGGAATGGGCAGACCAGCAGGAAGCACAGCTCACCCCCACCCATCAAGCTGAGACCCAATGTCCAACCATCTTAATGCCCCCACGTGAGTTACAAGCTCGCGCAACCAAGCTCGGCGAGCTTGGTGTAAGTCCGGGCGACTTGTGGAGCAATACGGGAGGGCTCGGGAGAGGACCCGGTAGATGGGACAGACCAGTCTTTTCTCCATGGGCACGAGTATGATTGCAACATCCTCAAAGAATGCATGAAATGTGAGAGACGAGGGACGACGAGCTGCCTTGTAGATATTGATGGGGCCTCCCTGACCACCTCAGCAGGGAGATGATCATGATGAGGGGGAGAGCTGGGGCGAGATGTGAAAAAAAATAAAAACAAAAAGATGGTTGTCCAATTATGATCCAGTTTGAGGGTTATTTAGGCGAGATGTGCAGCAGCCTGTTATCCTTCCACCGTCAAGAGCAGGAGGTTGTCGCTGCTCTGTGAAGCCAGCCTCACGCGGTGCCCTCCACTCTAGGTGCCATGTGACTAGGGCCTTCGCCCCAGCCACCATGGCTCACTACCTGACTTGGAATGGGCAGACCAGTAGGAAGCACAGCTCACCCACCAATCAAGCTGAGACCCAATGTCCAACCATCTTAATGCCCTCACGTGAGTTACAAGCTTGCGCAACCAAGCTCGGCGACAAACTTAGTTTCACGAGCTCTTTTAAGGTGTTGAACTTTTTTCCGTTTTCCGATGTAGGACTTAAGAGATGACGGCACAGCGGTGCTATGTACGCTGGCCTGTTTGTAAACCTGGCCATGAAAACACCCCTTTAATTAGGAGAAGAAAGGGGATCCTCCTCCGGGGAAGCATGCATGGCTGTCCTCGCAAGGACGGGAGTTAGAAACAGCTCATCTCACCGTTGTGATTTTCGTATGAAACCGCACCCTTGTTTCTGGTAACATCTGCAGGGAGAAATCGATCTTTACATTAATTTCCCATCTTAATTTAATTAATTCTCGTGGCTGGCAACTCTGAAGCGCTTCTCTAATGTGATATATATAACCAGGAATAAGAAAAACTCCAGTACCCAGTAATGTAAATGCATACCTAGCTACTTAATTTCCAATATTGCAGCAGATCCCTCACCTAGCTACATGAACGTGGCATTAATTCTGCCAAGTGGATTGGGCTCAACATTTGACTCAAAAAAATATGAAAATTCAATAACCATACCTCCATGGATAGTACACTACTGTTTATTAGTGGGGTTGGGTTTTTTAAATTTCATCTTTTTTTGGGAAGTTTGATCTAAAATCGAATTAGGTAGACACGTAGGGGATTCACACACAAAAACAAAAAATATGAAAAAATAAAAAATCGAGTCACAATGAACAGTACATTACTGTCCATTGGGGCTCAATTTTTGAATTTTCATCTTCTTTTTAGATGTCCGATCCAAAATCAAATTATGTGAGCAAGTAGGTCAGGTTAAAAGCCTTCAAAAAAAATATGAACATAAAAAAACCGATCCCTAATGAATAGTATATTACTATTCATTGGGCCGTGGTCTTTGATTTTTTATTATTTTTGAGGATGTCCGATCGAAAATCCAATTATGTAGACATGTAGGACATATTGGGGGATTTGACTGTACCATCATGCGACCTAATATCCCCTGACGGTGGAGTAAGTTATTATCCCTTTAGAATTACTTATCTTTATACCTTTAAAACTTAAGCTGAAAATATCCTTTAGTATTGAGGTTCCAATTTTGATCATGTGAGGATATGACCTTTTTATTAGAATTGTCAAATCAAATGAAGAGTTGGGGTATTCTCTCAGTTCATAAAAATATAAAAAGACTCCCTTGGCTCTATCATATCTATGTTAAAAAAAGTTTCATGTAAATTTTCTTTTATAAGCAAACAAATGTATGAAATTATTTTCAAAAAAAGATTTGACGAGCAAACAAACGAATGAAAAGATTTTTAGGAAAATATTTTCGAAAGTGGCAAATTATTCGTTAAGTTTTCATTTTTCCGTTAAAATGACTTCCTTAAAAAATCTTTTGCATCCGATTATGTTTTACTCTCAATGGTCCTCAAAGTGGACCGTTTGGATGAGACCAGGGCCTTCTCCCAGGCCACTGTGGCTCACTACTTGACTTGCAACGGGCAGGCCAGCAGGAAGCACATCTCACCCACCCAACACAAGCTGAGACCCAACGTCCAACCATCTTAAAGATTATACGAGTTTTTTAAAAAATAATTAAATTACAGAAACTTTTTTGTGAATTAAAAAGATTGTAAGAACTTATATTTAAAAACAATTTTTGTTTGTAGTGTATATTTTGTTCTTTAGATATATTTTCAAAGAATATTGTATATGTGAAATGCTCTAAAATATTTCATACACGTATAAGCCTTTAATTAGAAAATGCCTTAACACATGTTTTCATTTTGCTAGGAAAACAGGAAGTCTGTTTTAATAATTCTTCGTAAAGAGATAGAGATTCTCCTACTGTCACGTGTCCTATTTTAATTTTGAAAAAACAAAAACTCTGTTTAGTATTATAGTATAGATTAGAGCCTTTTTTTTTCTTCAGGGCATAATTGAAAGGTATTGCTGGACTTGGCGTAAAATATTTTAAAATATTATAATTTTTTTTAGTACTAGAGAAGTCTTCATGTAATAGATCTGATAATTCATCATTTTTACCTAGGTTATGTCTAAATCACTTATTTGGTGATATGTAAAACTCAAAATCAATGGAAAATTTTATTCGTTGGTTCCTCCTTTTTCTTGATTTTGGCATATATGGGATAAAAGTGAATACTCATTTTCAAAAGAGATGAAAATATTTTCATGAACACCAAATGATGAATTTTATTTTCATTTTCTTTGTAAATGTATATCCTTAAACGATCATTTCTGTCCGATTATATTTTATTTTAGTATCAAATATTATTAGTTTATGGTCTCGTGGAACTTATAATAATGGAAATGAGGTATGGACAATATTTGAAAGAAGGGGTACATCACATACGCACCCTACTTGGCTCCTACTGCACTTTCTATATGAATCTAGAGAGAAAAACTTTTAAAAAAGAATCCTCACATAAAGCTTTTTCAATTCCTATGATGGTTTTTTTTTTTGGAAAACTCCCTCTTCTCTTTTGGGCTTATTTAAAAAAGAATCGAACTTTTCACATCGTTAAAGCTGTAACTTCAACGACGAATGAGTGATGTAAGAAGGATGTCTATTCGGCATCCACATTCCACATTCCTTATAACCAGCAAAACTCACCACTTATGAGTATGGTTTAAATTTAATAATGGAATAAGTTTAGAATAAGATAATTTGTTTGGCTTATTAATTTGTCTGTCTTAGTTGCTTGAATCTGTTTTTCGGATAAGAATGAGTTATCATGAAATAAATCAAAATAAATAAATAGTTTATAAATTTATATTATTTATCAATACTTATTTTTACATACTTTCTAAATTTTAGCCAACGTTTATATCGTGGATTAAAATGATGTAAAAGAATCATCTTTTTCTGATACAGGGTTGAATAAAGAGTTGATCATACTATGTAATGTACTGTATATAACTATGTCACAATACCTAGTAAATTAGTATAACTAGACTTCACCATATTAAATATTACTTAGTATAACTATATTTAATTATAGTTAAGTTACATAACTATCTTACTTAGTATAAGTATATTTAACTAATATAAGTTTTTACTTAGTATAACTATATTTATATTAATTTTTACTTAATATACTATATATTATTATTAACATATTTAATTAGCTAATATATTTACTTAGTACAACTAAAATTTAATTAAGTTAAATAATCATGTCACAACACTTAAAAGTTACAACGACTATATTTAGCTTTACTAAATTATATTAGTTAGCTTAGTTAAGTAAATATATATTACTTACATGCTTAATTACTATATTTATATCAGATATTTATATATTATCGACGGCTTAATATTAAGCCGTCACAAATACTTAACATTTGCAACGGTTACATTTTTAACGCTCGCTAATATTTGCCCACCTCTCCCCCTTGGGGAATAATTTACGAAAAAAATAAGGAATATTTCTAGCTACCATATGGAATAAAAAGAAACCCAACTATCCTTTTCACATATTTGCAAAATATGTAAAAATCCGTTGGAGAAATAAAAGTACTACATATTTGCAAAATTAGTCTAGTATCCAAGGAATTCTAGACCTCAATTATTAATTCTCCCGTAGAACACGCCATGATGAACAAATGTAGGTATTCCCTTTCCGTGCAGGCCTCACTGAATAATTGTGTTGGTCTTATTTAATCTTCTTGTTCTCAAATATAGTTCTCAAATAGATCGGCAGCCATACGTGGTGGCAGAACCCAAGATTAACCAGCTCCTCTTCCTCATGATCATCTTCTCCGCCTTCCTCTCAACGTCGTCCACGGCGGAGCACGTCTTGTACAGCTGTTGCCCTCTCTACACTGGGCAGTCACTACAGAACCGCAACTACGTGCTCACTATGGAACCCTAGGGCGATATGGTTCTAAGCCTAGAAGATGTAGTCTGCATCACCGGACTAAGAGTGGAGGGATGAGTAGTGAGTGGTACCACTCATCCAAATTACCGCACACTCATGACCCGGCGATTGGGGTTGAATGTGGCTGCCCCAGCGAGGGAGTACAAGTCTATGGCATAAGTTGGACGTGGTGGACTACCTCGGACTGATTGACGCAAAACAAAAGATCAGTGTTGCATCCTTAATCCGATTCAGTCATTCAGACTCACTTCATATTTAAGTTACGTAACTACGGAACTAAATAACATATAAATCGAAGATGAATGATGAGAAACAAATAACCAAGTAATAAACGTACTATTTACCATCATTAAATCTAAATATTCTATTCTATTGTCAGAATCAGGATCCTCAAATTTCATCAAACATGCAGCGGAAATATTCTATTATATTGTCAGAATCAGGATCCTGGATGGCACTGGGGTTATCGCAACCCTCTATTGGAACCTTTCGGTCATCGGTTAGCGCGCGGATATAATCTTTCATCCGTGCAATGTTCCTGATTCGACCTAGGGCATGGTTTACTGTTAAACCCTATTTGGTCGATTCACTTGAATCAGATGCCGCTAATCTAAACACGATAACCCCTTATCGATTACAGAGTCCGCCCTGGCCAGAGACTTTAAGCGCATCATTCCCGGAACATTCTCTCTCAAACTACCGAGAGCAGATGATCCCGTATTGAACACACAATTACCTTCGAGGGCATTTCCCTGAACCCGATCGCTTGACTTATTGATAACCCATGGTTAGGGATTCGTTCGTCACAGTCAAAGCTCAAAAACCTACCAACAAGATATCTTTGGAGTCTCAGGTCCAAGGATCATCCGCGCAACCGTGACAAATGAATCGAGCTGGTTAACAGTGAGGTGATTACCATCCAGCGATTCATAGTCGGATCAGTTCAGTGAACTCATTCACCAATGAGCACCTATAGGTTCAGTATAGTGTCTCCACAGAAGTGACTTATGGGATCAGTCACCCTCATCATATGAGCTGAAGTAACCTATACTAGTCTATCCGGGTGTTCGATGTCCTATCTCAAATATCCTATGACTAGGAACAATTAAGAACATGTGTTTATAAGTCTTCGATCCCGTAATTATGATCTCATCATAATCCGAAGACTGTTGCACATATTCATGGACTTCATCGTGATACGATAAACACAGATCAAATTAATTATACACAATGAATTATTGCCATTTATTAATAATCTGAATAAGTACACAGTATCGGATTGGCTTTGAGACCATCTAATACTAACAATCTCCCACTTATACTAAAGCCAATCACTTTTATACAGAATACCCATATTCTCTAAGTGACGCTCAAAAATATTTTGAGACAAAGGCTTTGTAAGTGGATCTGCTATGTTGTCGGCTGAGGGAACTCTTTCCACCACGACATCTCCTCGAGCTATAATCTCTCTGATCAAATGAAAGCGCCGCAGAATGTGCTTCGACTTCTGATGAGACCTCGGCTCTTTCGCTTGAGCAATCGTCCTATTGTTGTCACACAGCAGTGGGACGGGACCAGATATGCTTTCCACCACACCAAGATCGCCGATGAATTTTTTCATCCATACAACTTCCTTGGCGGCTTCAGTAGCAGCAATATACTCGGCTTCCGTTGTTGAATCAGTAGTGGTTTCCTGCTTGGAACTTTTCCAGCTCATTGCTCCCCCGTTGAGTATGAAAATAAAACCTGATGTTGACTTGCTGTCGTCAGGATCAAACTGAAAACTCGAGTCAGTGTATCCTTGCAGCTTTAAGTCTCCTCCTCCATAGACTAGAAATAGATCCTTAGTCCTTCTTAAGTACTTAAGGATGCATTTCACAGCCTTCCAGTGTTCATGACCTGGATCTGCCTGATGTCTGCTCGTAACACTTAGAGCATATGCTACATCAGGTCTGGTACATAGCATGGCATACATGATGGACCCTATGGCAGAAGCATAGGGGACTTTATCCATCACTGCCCTCTCTTCAGGTGTCTTGGGAGACTGACTTTTAGAGAGTGAAATTCCATGTCTCATCGGTATGAGACCTCTCTTGGAATTCTCCATGCCAAACCTTTTGACAATGGTTTCTATGTACATGGATTGGGTTAATGCTAGCATCTTCTTCGATCTATCTCTATAGATCCGTATTCCTAATACGTAAGATGCTTCTCCCAAATCCTTTATGGAGAAGTTCTTTGACAGCCATATCTTTACTGATGACATCATTCTTACATCATTCCCAATGAGTAGGATGTCATCAACGTAAAGAACCAGAAATGTGATTGCGCTCCCACTGTTTTTCTTGTATACACAGGGCTCATCTTCATTCTTAATGAAGCCATAAGATTTGATCGCTTCATCAAATCTTATGTTCCAACTTCGGGATGCTTGCTTCAGTCCATAAATGGACCTCTGCAACTTGCATACCATGTTTGGAGATTCTTTGGATGTGAATCTTTCTGGTTGTATCATATACACCTCCTCCTCAAGGTTTCCATTGAAGAAGGCAGTCTTCACATCCATCTGTTAGATTTCATAATCATGGTAGGCAGCAATGGCGAGAAGAATTATGATTGACTTAATCATAGCAACGGGTGAAAAAGTTTCGTCATAGTCAACACCTTGTCTTTGACGATAGCCTTTTGCCACTAATCTTGTTTTATAAGTCTCAATACGTCCATCTGCACCGATCTTTCTTTTAAAGATCCATTTGCAGCCGATAGGTACTATACCATCGGATAAATCTACCAAGTTCCAAACTTGGTTGATGTACATGGACTGTATTTCAGAATTCAGGCTTCTCGCCATTTTCTGGCCTCTGGACTTTCAATGGCCTCCTGGTAAGTCTTAGGATCATCATCCTCATTATAGAGTATCTTTGAACTATCCAAATTAATATGTCCCACACATCTTTCTGATAGTTTAGGTATTCTTTCAGACCTACGGGGTTCCTGTGTATCATTTTGAATAGGTTAAGAAACTGACGGTTCATCTGATGAACCAATGCCAGTTTGTGGGTCTGGAATTTCTTCCAGTGTTACTTTACTCCCACTGTCCTTCTGGAGAATATAATCTTCTTCCAGAAAGACAGCTCTCCTGGCCACAAACACCTTTTGCTCGCCAGGAAGATAAAAGTAATATCCATAAGTTTCCTTTGGATATCCCACAAATCTGCATTTGTCAGTTCTAGATTCCAGTTTATCTGCGTCATGTCTTTTAACATGAGCAGGACATCCCCAGACTTTAACATGTTTAAAGTTTAGTTTCCTTCCATTCCATATCTCATATGGAGTGGTCTCCACATATTTGCTGGGTACCTTGTTCAGAATATACATAGCCGAGCTAAGTGCATATCCCCATAAGGACACTGGTAATTTGGACATGCTCATCATGGATTGCACCATTTCCATTAATGTGTGATTTCTCCTTTCTGATACACCATTCATCTGAGGTGTATAAGGAGGTGTAAGCTGAGAAACGATACAATTATCCTTTAAGTATTTAATGAACTCAGTACTCAAGTATTCACCACCCCGATCAGATCGGATGGTTTTTATACTCTTTCCTGTTTATTTTTCTACTTCATTCTTAAATTCTCTGAATTTTTCAAAGGCTTCAGATTTATACTTCAATAAGTATATATATATCCAAACCTTGAGTAATCATCAGTCAATGTAATAAAGTATGAGAAACCACCAATAGCTTGGGTTGACATAGGACCACATACATCTGAATGTATGAGTTCTAATATGTCTTTGGCTCGTTCTCCAATTCCACTAAATGGAGACTTAGCCATTTTACCCATTAAACATGACTCATAGGTTGCATATGATTCATAATCAAATGGATCCAAATATCCATCTTTATGCAACCTCTGGAGTTTGTTTTCACCAATGTGTCCAAGCCTACAATGCCACAAGTAGGCTTTGTTCATTTCATACTTACTTCTTTTAATTGAAGAACTGATATGTAAATTATCATGAGACACATTCAATAGATACAATCCATTGGACAAAATAGCAGAAGCTATTGATTTATTCCCGAAATAAATTGAACAATTATTGTTCCCAAAATTTAAATTGTATCCAATTCTATCTAAACATGAAATAGAAATGATGTTCCTTATTATGCTAGGTACATAATAACATTCATCTAATAAAAATGTGTCTCCGGATGGTAGCTTGAGCTTCACTGTCCCCACAGCGATCGCCGCAACTCTTGCGCCGTTACCTAGCCTCAGCTCCACCTCGCCGGTCCTCAGCTTACGCCTTCTTGTCAGTGCCTGCACAGAATTGCAGATATGAGATACACATCCAGTATCTAATACCCATGATGTACAATCTCTTATTGACAAGTTTACATCTATCATATAGATACCTAAAGCGTCCTGCTGCTTCACAGTTCCTTGAGCCTTGTCCTTGAGGTATTCCTTGCAATTCCTCTTCCAATGCCCTTTCTGGTGACAGTAGAAGCAATCACCTTTCTCAGCACTTTTACCTTTGTCTTTCTTGGTAACCTTTGCCTTTCTCTGAACCTTGTTCTTATTCTTTCGAAAAGCTTGGACTGCAAGTCTTTTTCTATTGGTCTTACCAACCATGAGGACTTGGGGTTTATCCTTCACAAGGTTCCCCTCAGCAGTCTTTAACATGTTCAGCAGTTCAACTAAGGTGGCCTGGATCTTGTTCATGTTAAAATTAACGATGAACTGAGCATATGACGGTGGAAGTGAAGACAACACGAGGTCTGTGTGCATCTCCTTGGGAAGTGTAATCCCAAGAGCATCCAGCCTCTCTACCCACTCAATCATCTTCAGCACGTGATTCTGTACTAAAGTTCCCTCTGCCATTTGAGCCTTGAACAGATTCTTTGATATCTCATATCGTTCGATTCTGCTCTGCTCACCAAAGAGCTCCTTCAAATGGAGCATGATGGATCTAGCATCCATCTCTTCATGTTGCCTCTGCAACTCATTGCTCATAGAGGCTAACATGTAGCATTGGGCCATGGTGGAATCCTCCTTCCATTTTTCATACGCTATCATTTCCTCCTCTGGAGCATCCAATGCTGGTTCAGAAGGAGGTTCATTATCCAAGACGTAGGCAATCTGCTCAGACCTGAGGACTATCTTCAGGTTTCTGAGCCAGTCTGAGTAACTGGTGCTTGTCAAACGGTTGGCATCAAGTATGCCTCGCAACGAGTTATGGTGCGACATTCTCGCCTACAGGAGATAATCAATCGATAATTAGCAGATATTCAGATTAACTAAAATAAGATATGGTCTTTTATTATCTAGTTTTACTCCCACTAATTTTCGACGGACTGTATAACCTTCAGATATACAGAACGGGAGACGCCGACTGTCTCCTAGTGGGGATCAGAATCTCCAAGCATCACAGTATGACTTCGGGTAAACACATAGTATCATACCGCTATCTCAGAGCAATCATCTCATGATAATTGCAACTCCTTGCAATATCCGATCATTCTTCGGCTCCCAAGTTTAATGGTCCCGGGTAAACACAGTAGACCATTATCCCCGGTCTAAGCTTTACCATCAATACGTGACAGTGTAAAGTAGAAATATAGTTCCCGGGTAAACACGTGGATAACTATATCGTTCCTCTACTCTTATCCAAAGGCATCTAATGCCATGATCAACAGTTCTCTCATCAGTTAATGGCAAACCTCGGGTAAACACATAGTATCTGCCACCACCGAATTAAGTTCTATTAATCATATTAATGGAGAGCCACGCGGTGCATTCTCAATGACTCGCGCTACGGCTTAGAGTTTGTTACGAAGGTTTTACTTATTTAATTTGGTCTCATCCTAGGTGATAGTATTAAATATATCGAATATATTTATAAATACTAATAACCTAGCAGATATTGAGCACACGCATCACATACATGTTATTAGTGTGGTCATGGACGGCACTGCGGTTTGACTTGAGCCAGACAGTCAAACGCACACACATACACAATATAACACCTTATATCATGAGTCTGCAAACCCTGGATTCAATGAACTCCTTCATTTTCATCTGGTCGACAGTTGTGAATCATCCTCGCTCCGCGCGCATCCGCCTCGATCAAATTACATTGTAATTCTCAATTACATGATAATTTAAATGAGGAAGCCTTATGGCGATTACATCGAGGAGGAAGGTAGAAGTACAATGGAATATGAGAGGGAGAGGTTCGCAGACCTCTATTTATTAATAATAAAAATAAACCACACAATCACATTCCACATACACAATTAATGCTCGTCCATGACCACCATGTGTTTTAGTTAAACAAACCACACATGAATTGCGCATCAAATGGCTAAATAAAATTTTCGAAAATAACTTATAATTTTGGTTTTCATAAAACCAGGGACCAAACAAAATTTTGGACAATTTGGAATTTTCGAAAAATTTAGCATTTAGTTCAAGCATGCTAATTTAAATCCAATTTAAACAAGCAAATCAATAACACATCAAACATGCATAAAATCTAAAATTAATGGCTTTAGAAACATTCCATGCTCAATTTGAACAATTCAAATAATTTGGGGTTAAGCTAACAATTAGATTGCATAAGGTTTAATCTAACATTTAGAATTAATTCAATTAACAACCTTTTGTTAATTAATTAACATAATAAACCTTAATAAGGGCCCAATCAAAATTGAATTTAATAAAAACAATAAAATCATATTTTACAGATAATTATTAAACCAATTTTATAATTAAATTTTTTAAAAAAAATAAATAAACTGGGCCCCTAAAGGGCTCAGCCCTGCTGAGCCCCTGGCTGAGCCCTGGCTCGGACCCCTGGCCCGGGCCAGGGTCCAGCCGGGCCGACCCGGTCGGCGGCTAGGGAAACCCTAGCCGCCCAGCCAGGTAGCCCGAGGGTTCCCTGTTGTGCAGCGAACCCGACGGCGCCGTGCCCCTTTGGGGTTCTTCTCCGGCGCCGGTCCCAGCGGCGACCGGGGACCGGGCCTCGCCGCCGGCGAAGCCCGTACCACCGGCGAGCTCCGGCGACCGGTGATGGCCACGGAGGTGCCCCGGAAAGGGGTTTATTCGCCCCCCTTTTTCCTCCAAAAATGCTGTTTTTGCAGGTTTCTCAAACCCGTGGGGAGGAAGAAGAAGGTCCATGGCCGCTCTTCCATGGCTTCCATGCCACCAACAACTCGACCAGGGTCATTGGGCATGATTTGCAGCGATTAGAACCCCTTAAAATCCATCTTTATGGATCCGACCATATCAAAACCACCCCGTTCTTCGTCCAACGAAGAGCACGACAAAAAACCCCCAAAAATAAAATTTTCTTCAGATTTAAATCGCGATCTCATCGCAGTAATCATCTAATGATTATAAATCTTTCAAGAACATAAATTTAAACATGGAATAAATTCAAACACCATAAATTTTAGAGACCGAAACGGCGAAAACACAGTGAAACCTGGCTCTGATACCACTGTTGGGATCGCTGTGTCGGGATCCGATCCTAAAACGCAGCAGAAAAAAACTTTCGGGATCGGATCTGTCCCATTTCGGTCGTTAAAATCAAACCGGTGTAAATCGAATTTACTTTACGCAGATTCGAATCCGCGTCCGTTTTCCAGTTCTGTCGGAGCGATGCCGCAAGTCGCGCAGATGCCCGACCTCTAGCGGTATCCACGCGGTTTTCCTCGCGATGGATCGTCCTCGCTTCCACGCTCGCTGCAACGTTCGAAGATCCCGTCTGACTGCGCGTAATCCGCCGCGATATGTGGATTCGGAATCTTCGTCGAACGGAAAGTGGAGGAGTTGGGAACCGCACGCCCAGAAGAGAGAGAAAGTGGGGAAGAACGAATGACGGCTAGGTCAGGGTTGCTGGTCCCGGACGTAGAATCCGTTCTTTTATAAGAAGTTAGTTTGCGGTTTTTCATAAAAACCCATAATTATCCGAAATCCTGTCGGATTATCCATCGACTTGAAAACTATTTGCGTGTGACCCTCTAGGCCCAAATACCAGTCCAGTTAATAGCCCGTTAAGTCCAGTAACCCTTCACTGACCCACTGAATTAATTAATATCCTTATATTCAATTAATCAGCCGAATTTAATGTCCCACAATAAATTCGGACGGACTGCCGATCACGTTGGATGCCAAGCAACATCGCGTGATCCTGGATGGCACTGGGGTTATCGCAACCCTCTATTGGAACCTTTCTGTCATCGATTAACGCGCGGATATAATCCTTTATCCGTGCAATGTTCCCGAATCGACCTAGGGCATGGTTTACTGTTAAACCCTATTTGGTCGATTCACTTGAATCAGATGCCGCTAATCTGAACCCGATAACCCCTTATCGATTACAGAGTCCGCCCTGGCCAGGGACTTTAAGCGCATCATTCCCGGAACATTCTCTCTCAAACTACCGAGAGCGGATGATCCCGTATTGAACACACAATTACCTTCGAGGGTATTTCCCTGAACCCGATCGCTTGACTTATTGACAATCCATGGTTAGGGATTCGTTCGTCAAGGTCAAAGCTCAGAAACCTACCAACAAGATATCTTTGGAGTCTCAGGTCCAAGGATCATCCACGCAACCATGACAAATGAATCGAGCTGGTTAACAGTGAGGTGATTACCATCCAGCGATTCATAGTCGGATCAGTTCAATGAACTCATTCACCAATAAGCACCTATAGGTTCAGCATAGTGTCTCCACACAAGTGACTTATGGGATCAGTCACCCTCATCATATGAGCTGAAGTAACCTATACTAGTCTATCCGGGTGTTCGATGTCCTATCTCAAACATCCTATGACTAGGAACAATTAAGAACATGTGTTTATAAGTCTTCGGTCCCGTAATTATGATCTCATCATAATCCGAAGACTGTTGCACATGTTCATGGACTTCATCGTGATACGATAAACACAGATCGGATTAATTACACACAATGAATTATTGCCATTTATTAATAATCTGAAGAAGTACACAGTATCGGATTGGCTTTGAGACCATCTAATACTAACATAAACCACATGGCAGCCTTGCCCCCTACCTTGTTTGATCTTGTAATGGAAAAAATGAAGTCCGATGAAGACTTCACTCATTTTGCTAATAGGTGGAGAGCTATAGCTTCTAGAGCAGAGGTTGTTATCCCTGAAGCACAAGCAGTCACTATGCTTGTTAACAACGCTACCCCCCATTTCCGAGCTATTCTCATGCTTAGCGAACTTCAAACATTCGCTCAGCTGTACAACCGAGCTAGGGTAGTTCAGTCCCAAATCCGAGACTCCACTTTGCCTTCGTTCTTTGAGAACAGAAAAAGGAACAAGAAAGCCACACCAACTCCTACCACGGAAGGAGTCACCATCAATGAACAGGTCAGCATGCTAGCACAGCCAACCAGGGTTCCCAATCCCCATCGTAAGTCTGACACTCAGCCCAATCAGAAGCAATATTCAGTTGTTCCTCCCCCTACTAATTACAGTCGTCCTATGGCTAAGCGAGCATCATATCCACCTCTGCCGGAATCATTGGCAGACATTTTTTATGCCTTGCTAACTTGTAACGCCATTCAACTCCCACCTCAAAGAGAAGGTGTTCCGCGCAATACGGACACGTCCAGGTATTGCCCCTACCATAGGATCACGGGACATACAATCTACAATTGCTTCACCTTCAGGGATTGGGTGTATGACTTGAATGATGAAGGGCGGATAAACTGAGAGGACATGAGAAAAGCTATTGATGCTTTGAAGGCTAAGAAGGAACTGGGAATTGTGAAAGACCCGTTACCTTCTCATCAAGTGGTTCAAGATTCCTCCAGTTCTCAAGGAAAGGTCAACACTTTAATCAAAGACTTGGAGCCCGTAATAATCTGCAGGGAACAATACTGGGAATATGAAGGGTCTGGGATAAAACATCAAGATCCCACTTGGTCGCGTGAAACTAAAGGAGTTACTCCAGAAGTCTCCACGCTTTCCCCTAACGAGCCTTTGGTCCTAATTCGGCCCTAAGAGCAACCGGCAACCCTCAAGCCGGTCACTCTCATTCAGATCCCTCCGATCACAGCCGAGGGGCCCACCCTATCTATCTTATGTCCAACCAGGAACCAGGGTTCGATGACTGGCTTCAATCTCATTAGGTCACCAATGGAAGCAGATCGAATCTCGTTGGGGGTAACGCTCAGGAATCGCATCATTCCTCCGAGCCAACCCTTGGACTCTCAAGGTAACTCAATCCCTATCATGGGGAATGCCCAGTCTGAGTACGACATCCTCCAGCATTTAGAGAAGACCCCTGCTAAGATCTCTATCCTCGAGCTTATCCGGAAGTCTCCCATACACAGGGAGACGCTGTTTAATTTCCTACAACAAATCATGGTCAATGAGGATCTTCCTAGTGGTGGAGTCACTAATGCCATCCTCTCAGTCACTCAGACCCCCATGATCTCGTTCCCAGAAAAAGATCTAGCTCCCCCTGAGTGTCGATCCCTTCCTCTGTGCCTAACCGCCATTCTCAATGGTCATTCAGTAGACTCCATTTTACTGGATACCGGGGCCTCTATCAATGTCTGTCCCCTTAAGACCCTCAAAAGGATAGGGATAGACCTAGAGAAGGTTGAATCCACCTCTATGATGGTCTCAGCTTATGACAATTCCCAGAGACCAGCAGATGGAAAGATCTTCCTGCAACTAGAAATCGGCCCGATATCCATGATCTCGGAATTCTACATCCTGGATGTTAAGCCAATCTACAATGCTATTCTAGGGAGACCATGGATGGACCAAACCTTGGGGGTCCCATCCACCAACCACCAGTGCTATAAGTTCTCGTATAATGGGAAGATTGTAAAGGTCAAAAGCACTCCCTACATTGAGTCATTGGACTCAGTGACAGCAGAACAGATTCCGTCCATGATAACTTCCAGGAAAGGCAAAGAGCCCGTTCTTTCATCAGTGAATTCTCACCTTAGGCCTAAGTCTGGTATAGGTTGGCATCTCATGAGTAAGATGGGGTATAGCTCAGGCTCTGGGTTAGGGAAAGAAGAACAAGGCATTTGTGACCCCATCTCAGAGAACCCTATCAGTGGGGGATGTAGCCTGGGTTATAAGTTTACTGAACCACCAAAAGAAACAAAGGAATGGTCCCTCATGAATCACTTTGTGAGAAAGAAGCAGGGATTGCCTAGGATAGAGAAGGAAGTGCAAGAATATCATGAGGGTAGTCAAGAGGAAGATTTTAGCATATCATCCTTGTTTCGTGAATCAAGCAGCCCACCGATAGGGCTTTTCTTGGCCAGGAATGAACCAGCCCCCGCTACGTTCATTCCTTTCCTGTTCCACCCACCTTTCGTCCCTATGCTCTCAGCTCCGATCGACGCCACTTCTTCCGAATATTTCATGTTAGAGGCATTCGGTCACGAAAGAAAAAGTCCAATTCCCATCCTGAGGGTAGGGAAGTCACTTTCGAGGAGCTTACGTGGTGGGGCAATCCCGCCATCATTAAATCTTTGTCCCAAAGGTCTACCTTTGTCCTATCCAGGACAAAACTGACCCATTCTCCAGGCCATGTACATAGCAGTTTAGGAATTAGGATAGCTTCCTCCCTGTCTAGAAATTGTAGGGCTAAGCAAGTTCCTTCGTTCTTAGTTCAGGAATTAGCGAATAGGTGTAAAGCTTTGAAAAGCTAGATAAGTTTCTTCAGATAGGGGTCATCTCCGAACCATTGGAGTTGGTGAAAGACGAGTCTTGCAGTGATGGTCTGGGAGTATTTGAGCTTAGTGAAGAGGAAGAGGAGGATGACTTGGCCGAACTACTTGTCAATGGGACGAGACAGTTTGATGAACCTTCATCAGCCATCGACGAACCCACTAAAGAAGTCAACCTTGAATTCATCAGACGGTTCATATCTCAACATTCTGTGAGATGTAAACCCTTTTATGATCTATTGAAAGGAGGGGCAAAGTTTATTTGGAGCGATAAGTGTCAAAAGGCCTTCGACGAATTGAAGAGCTACCTCCTCAATCCACCAGTCCTTATGGCTCCTATCCCGGGGCGGCCTTTATTGCTATATGTCTCCACCACTGAAGAATCAGCTGGAGCAGTATTGGCCCAACTTGTCGATGAGAAGAAAGAAAGAGCAGTGTACTATCTTTCCAAGCTCTTTAACGATGACGAAAAGCGATACACTGCCATGGAAAGGACATGTGCGGCCGTTGTCTGGGTAGTGCAAAAATTGAAGCACTACTTCCTTGCCCACGAGGTCAAACTCCGAGCAAGAATAGGTCCGATCAAATATTTGCTAGAGCGGCCAGTTGTAAGAAATAGGCTGGTGCGAGGGTAGACCTTCTTGAACCAATTTGACATCACCTATGTAAATTAAAAGGCTGTGAAGGGGCAAGCAATTGCCGAACACCTAGCCCATCATCCACTGCCTACATTTTCACCCGTCAACGAGGAATTCGCGGATGAGGAGTTGGGTCTAATAGTGGATGATACTTCATCCTGGGTCCTTTATTTCGTCGGGGCACTTAATTCTCAAGGCAATGCGGTAGGAGTGGTCCTCGTATCTCTGGAAGGGGTAAGTATTCCGCACGCTTGCCAACTCTCCTTCTCAGTGACCAACAATGTCGCTGAATATGAGGCTCTCCTAGCTGGCTTAAAATTGGCGCTGGTTCTTAAAATCTTGGAATTGAGGATAATTGGAGACTCTCAACTAATCCTCCGCCAAACCGTGGGCAAGTATCAAACCCGGGATTCAAAATTGAAGCCATATCAGGAGTTAGTAAAGTCGCTTACCAGGCATTTTAGAAGGATTACCTATGTACATGTGCCTAGGTCTCAGAATATCCTAGCAGATGCCCTGGCCTCCTTATCTTCGGCACTAGAGATTCCTGTCACCAAAAGTTCAACCACCATCACTCTGCACAAGCAAGACTCGCCTTCCTTCCGGGACCCCTGGTTCCAACAATTCCTCTGCTCATCTGATCATGTCTCTGCTATCACGGACGAACTCACCCCCAATTGGGATGATGGGAATCTGTGGTATTTTGATATCATGAATTACCTCCGCGATGGGTCATTCCCATCTTATACCACATCTTCTGACTGTAAGGCTATCCGCCGTGCATCTCAACGATACCTTATCTTAGGCGGTCGCCTTTTCAGAAGATCCTTCAGTGGAGTGCTCCTTCGGTGTCTAGATGATACTGAAATCCATCATGTCATAGAAGCAGCTCATGCCAGTGATTGTGGCGGTCATATCTATGGTCGTGCCTTAGCTCAGAAGCTCCTCATGTCCTATTATTGGCTTTCAACGGAGGCTGATTGTTCCATATTTGTTCAGAGGTGCTTGAAATGCCAGTTACATGCTAACAAGGTTCATGCACCTTCGTCATCTCTCACATCCGTCATTTCCCCTTGGCCCTTCGCCATGTGGGCATTCGACGTTATAAGACCTTTGGAAGATCGATCAGGCGAAATAAAAAGGAAATCATTTATCTTAACTGCCACTGAATATTTCACTAAATGGGCTGAAGCGGAAGCATTTGCGGAAATCAAAGCATCCACGGTGGTGAAGTTCATCAAGCGCAACATTCTCGCCAGGTTCAGGACACCGCGCGATCTCATCACCGACAATGGACCACAATTCATCTCCCAAGAGCTCTAGGACATGTGCAGTAAGTATGGCATTAATTTGCACCATTCCTCGCCTTACTACCCACAAGGAAACGGTCAGGCCGAAGCCACCAATAAGACTCTCATTCGAATCATCAAAAGAACTTGCAGATCTCACAATTATTCGGACTGGCCGGATCGCCTAGCAGAAGCTCTTTGGGCATATCGCACTTCTGTCCGGACCCCCACCGGACAAACTCCTTATTCACTAACATTCGGAACAGATGCGGTACTTCCATATGAGATTCTCCTTCCTTCTCTAAGAGTGCAGTTGGACAATGGAATTAGCGACGCCGAACGTCGTAAGGCCATGTTAACCCAACTGGAACTATTAGACGAAAAAGGATGATGGCGGCAGACCATGCTCAAGTTTACAAAAATAGGATCGCAAGATTCTACGCAAAAAAGGTTCTCGAAAGAAAGTTTAAAATTGGGGAAATGGTACTCAAGAGAAAAATGGTCAAAATTCCTGGTCTCAGGAGCAAATTGCAAGAAAATTGGGAAGGTCCATTTGTAATCAAGGAGGCATACTCAGGTAATGCAAACCGCTTAATCAATGAAAAAGGAGAGGAGTTACCCCACCCATGGAATGGGGTGTATCTGAAGAAGTTTTATCCATGAAAACACACAAAACACTCAAAAAATTTCAAAAAATCCAAAAAATGAAATATCCCAAAAAAAGCACAAAAATATTTGTAAATATGTGCATACCTCAATGAAAGTGACAAAAAAATCAGAAAAGACACAAAATCCAACTGTCTGGTGACTGCCACGCATGCCCCTGTCTAGGTCTAGTTGCACGTAGATTGGGTTAACATTAAGGTTTGGCTAAGACTTTGGTCCACTAGAACCTTGGACGTGTCTACTTTACTTTCATACAGATCCCTATGATCATCTTGAGATGCACACACCTACACATTTTTTTTCAAAAGAGAACCTTCTTAAAATGAGTTCCAAGTCTTTAGTGTACTGTCAAAATGCAACCTTTGCTCTTCGTCTCTCGACCAATCAGGACAGTTGACGCCCTTAAATGGTCGAGCTCAGCAAATTGCGGTTCCTCCACAACCCGATAGATGTAACCCCTCAAAAGGGCTCAAAAATGAATTGTAAAGGACCAGAGCACATGAAGAGGGCAATGTCCCCATAGGCGGAATATCAAATAACCCCGAAAAATGTCAAGAGTGGAAAAGAAATACAAAAAAGAAAAGGGGTTCAAGCAATCATACAAAAAAGTCTGGTCGTGACCGTGCCTGGCCATGAAATCTACCAAAGGCCTGAAAAGTCAAAATAGGGATATCTAGGAGGTCAAAAGGGGTCCGTTTTGCCACAGCTCGCCCTTTTAACGGTTTTGTTGATCCTCTTGTGAGGTTTGTCTCCAAAATTTCTTCAGTTTTTTCCCCCTCAAGGTTTTAGCACGAGATAGATATCTAAAGACCGAACAACATTTTAAAAATGGTTCGTTTTTTTTAAAAAAAATCGTCACATGCTCACATGATCACAGGAGTCCAAAATGGGTGAAGAGTAATGTCAATGTTTCTGGTGAACTAATTTCTTAACCATAATCTCAATGTGTACTCTCGAAGACTTCGGGCTTAGGTCAATGCATGGGCGTCACCAATTGGTGCGACGGCGTCTGATTCCGGGTCAGCGTCGCGCGGTTGACCGTTAGGGTTCCAAGGTGTTCCATCATATACCTTCTAGATTGTGAGGAAAGAGACCCGGGTCGGGCAAATCATTTACCTCGAAAACTTTTTGGGCAAACTTGGTGGTCGGAAGCAACTAGGAGCCTAAGCATGGCATGACGGTATTGTCATTAGTATGAGTCTTAATCGGTCAAGGTTAGTTTGAGGAGTCTAGAGGCCCAAATCAATCTAGATGTGTGCTTAGGATACCTGGGAAGTTGAGTGTGCATTTCCCTTTCATCATTCAACCAGGCTAAGTTTGGGCAGTCACCAGGTAGGTGGAATCAAAAACATGTTTTCATTCATCACACACCTCATTTGTTAATATCCACCAGCATTTGCATATTTACTTGTCGCATTAGTTTCAATATTCTTCCTTTTGTCCGGTTAGTAGGACACGGCCCCTTGACCCTATGCGAAGGCTAGGGAAAAGGCAGTTGCTCTTTTTTGGGCAAGGGTCCGAAAATAGATACTACTAACTGTTTCCCCTGATGTTGTGCATGCACGAAATAACAGGTATGGACAGAAAGCAGAACAAGAAGTGCCCAGATGTAAATAGTGAAATATGCAAGCATAAGATAATAATCATACATCACGACACAGGGGCATACCCCTGCATCAGCTCCCAATCCGTCTCCCTCTCAATCTCTCTTCCTTCCTTCCGCGTCATCGTCTCTCCTATCTCGAGAAGGGTGCCTCATCTGACTCTCAGCGTCATCCTCCCGAGCACGGCGATGACCTGAGGCCGGTCGCATAGACCCCGATGAGATAGCGGGTCGCAATTCTCTCCACGGATCCTCAGCAAGAAGGGAGTCAAGGTCTCTAAAGACAGAGCTCCCAGCAGGAGCCTGGCCAGCCGACGGGGCAGGAATGGGGGGACGAGCTCCTGGACTCTGCGTGCTGGATCTCATAACTCGTTCTCGCCCCTTCTTCATCACTCGGTCCCACAGGGTTTGGTACTTGAAATCAAGCTCCCGCACCTATGTCTGTGACCTCGTCAGCTCCTCCCGTAAGCCGGCTATCTTACCCTCCCAGTACACGTCCGGGTGGGATCCTTCTCTCGCCCTGGCCCGAGCTGTCCGCTCCTCTAAGACCTGATCTCTCAACTGTTGATTGAGGCTCTCCAATTCTTGCGCCCTGGCTAAGGCAGTCTCCACCTCCTGACGCTGCAAAGGAACTCAGGGTTAAGCAAGCTCAATCAGAATAACACAGGAGCAGAACAAGTCTCACCTGCTGTGCCAAATCCGCCTCCCGGGCATCCGCACGACGGAGAGCATCCTGCAACCTTACCTCCCAATCAGCAGGGGCAGCTCGCCCCTGGGATGATGAGCCCGCACCAGGATCTCCTCGCAGCCCGTGATGGGCTAGCGTCTCTCTCTGCATCACAAGGGTTTTTCACAAAAATAAGATGGACAATCTCACACCCAAATTCAGAAATCAGACTTCTCACCAATTCTCCAATCTGGTGAAGCAGGTCACTCGTCTGCAGAACCAGAATCTCATTCTGATTCTTTAGGATCTGCACGGCTTTAGTTTCAGGCATCTGTTGCAGGAATACCATTAAGGTTAGTCAATGAGAAAAGATTGAGTGAAATAGAATGAAGGGTTAGAGAGACGCACCCGCCGCGCATCCAGAAACATGCGATCTGAGTACCGCCGGGCATAATCCCCCAACTATCTGAAACTGTTTCGCAGGAATTTATCCTCCTACAGGGCATCCCCGGTGCGGTGCCACACTTCGATCTCAGCTCGCCTCACCACTCGCCAATCCTGACCAATAGCAGAAGATCGGCGACAACCGCGGTTCATATCAGGATAGGTTGGATAGGCGAGTAAAGGTTGATGCCATCCCCACGTGCGGTAGGCCATCCGAACAAAGAGGCCATCACAGATGTTCACGCACAGCAAGGGCACCTCCCGTCGGAACTGAGAGAGGCTCTAAGACACCCATGGATGATCGGCCAGGTCCTCCTCTGCATATGGTATCCACACCACCTGAATGAAACAAAGGGTCCGACCTAATCATTTGTTAAGATGCACATATATCTCAAATCACCCACCATATGAGGAGGAAATGTGTCAAGCTAAGCGTGGATGTCCTCCACGCGGTACATCACGGGACGATAATCCCGGATCATTTCCCACTGCGCCATGAGAGGGGTCCATCCCTCACGATCCGCAGAAACTGTCCCTCGGCCGATGGGGAAGCGGGTATAACCCCAGATCTACAAAGGACAACACAGTCAATGCCAATCAACATAAGTGAGAAAGGACAGAGATCCACAACGGAGAGGGATTACCTAAAGAAAAGGCGTGAATCCACCCAAATTGCCAGATCCCTGTCGGTAGCTCACCAGATGGGAGAAAAGGTGACCCAACATCGCAGCTCCCCACGCCATCTTCTTCGCCACTTGAAGGTCCTCCAACAGCGGCAGATACTTTAGATTGACTTTGTCCGAGGCTGTAGCAAATAGCAGCCTCCCGAAGAAGAACAGAAGAAAGATCCGTAAGTTATCATCGTCTGAGCGGCCATCCAAGTCCAAGAGCGCCTCCACTCTCTCGGCAAAAGCCTCCAGAGTCTCGCTCGGCATCCGCCGTACCCGGCTCAACTCCACAGACCGGGCGAAATGTCCGAGGGGTATGTGGGATAGCGCTCCTTAAACCCGATAATACCCCTTGCCCAGGAGTCTATCTGACAGCTGCCTGTAATCCCTGAGCTCGGGACCCACTACCGGATCACCAATGACCGGCAAACCTGTCAAGAAAGAGACGTGCTCCAATGTGGGCAGCATGTGTCCCCACGGCATGATGAAGGCTCTGCATCTGTCATCCCAGCACTCTCGCAGAGCCACTAAGAAGGGCGCGTCCCCCATGAACGGTCGGATCCGAAACAACGGCCCGAACCCAAACGTGTCCACCTGGAAAAGGAGCCGATCGGGCAGCGCATGGTACCAGGTCCAGACCAACTCCCAAGAAACTCGGCCCCGGACTCTCTGTGGATCCTGAAAATCCCAACAAGATTAAAAGTTAGGGGCATGATCACAAAAAAAGATTCTGAGTGGGTGAGGCAGCTGGCCCCCGTCCCGACGGACGGCAGGCCTGCTCGCCGCCCGTACGGGCAGACGGCGGGTCCGCCCACCGTCCGCCCGCACGGGCAGCGGGACCGCCCGCCGCCCGAGCGCAGGGGTGGCGGGGTCGCCCGCCGCCCGCGCGGACGGGCGGCGGCGCCGCCCGCCGTCCGCCCGTACAGACGGCTGGGATCCCCGCCGTCCGCCACTCCGATAAGGAGAACAAAAAACCAGGGACTCACCTTCTTCTTCTTCAGGGGCACCTCTCCGTTGCCACTGCCTTCTTCGTCACCTTCTCCTTCTTCTTCTTCCTCTCCATCAGCTTCATTTTCTTCCTCTTCATCATCCTCCTCCGCCGCCCTCTCTTCTTCTTCTTCTTCCTCTTTGGCGCGAAGCAGGTCTTCGCCACCGCCGCCGCCAACATCCACCTCGTCGCCGCCGCTGGAGCTCGCTCCATCGCCGCCGTCGCCACTGCCGATCCTCCTCCTCCTAAGGGAGCGGGGAAGCCAAACTCTCGCCATGGAAGGGTGGGGAAGAAAGTGGAATCAGAGAAGGAAGAGGAAGAAAGGGGTAAGGGTGGAGAACAAGAGGGCCCAGGGCTTCTTAAAGCCATCCGGCTCGCCAGACGGCCAATCGTCTGGCCGTCCGCCAGCATGGACGGCTATGGATGTGGCCGTCCCACGCGGTGGACGGCCAGCAGTCTGGCCGTCCGCCAGCGTGGACGGCCACGAGTGTCACTGCCCCAGGCGGTGGACGGCCGGCCGTCTGGCCGTCCGTCAGCGTGGACGGCCACGGGTGTGGTCGTCCCACGGGGTGGACGGCCAGCTTCCTGGCCGTCCGCTAGCGTGGACGGCCACAAATGTGGCCGTCCCACACGGTGGACGGCCACCCATCTGGCCGTCCACCAGCGTGGACGGCCACACACGTGGCAGTCCGATGCATCCGCCAATGTGGATGGTCATTCGCGTACATCAAACCTTTGGAGGGGAATTTCCAGGAAAGTAAAATTTGTATTATTCACTGAAATTTCAATGGATACATTATTCCAGTGCTCTACGGCCCATGAAAAAGGCACATACAGCAGGTCGTACATTGGTTAAATAGTTCACATATCTCTTGACTTCCTCTGGAGCCTCTGCTACATCAAGGCGGGCTTTTGTGAGTCTAGAGTGACGACGCCATGCACGTCGGAATCGCTCTATTGCTTGCGCTTCTCTCACGTACCCTGTATGTCTCGGCACGATCAGTGTATCATGCAAAGCAGGGAATGGCACATGTCTGGGAACTCCGATCTGGAGATGGCAACGATGTCCTTGGTACACGGCTAATTCGTCAGGACCGATTAGCCACAACTCACGCTCACGAGAAGCCCTTGTGGTGAACTCCATATCTCGAAGGATCATCGGAACAAAGATAAATTTTTCCACGGACAAAAAGTTCAAGTAATCACACCAGTCATCCCTTGTCTTGAGATGAGCCGTGAGACACCTGATTTGATCTTCAGGACTAAAAAGCGAGCGTGCAGGATACCATGCGCTGTGCTGAAATATCCTGGAGGTGGAAGTTACTTCTCATCAAAGTCAAAAGTTAAATGCATCTCCATCCACAATTGTAAGGTGAATAAGCTTCCCCTCGCAGATCGCCCCATGCTCATGTGGCTAAGCCCTCTATACAGATGTGACAAAATCACCGGGGCGAGAGAATGACCTCTCCACAACAAGCTTAGCACGCTCACATACTCCCTCTCTAGCACAGAGCCCGAAGTTGGAAACCATAAGACTCCCCCAAGAACTAGGCATAAGCCTCGCATCAGCCTCTCAGGTTTGACCGTCTTGCGCTTAATCTCTCGGACCAACCAGTACGCAAGGCGATCGACGAGGATTCCTCGACTGTCAGTCATGCGGCATACCTCCCGCTTGTCCTGCACTATATCAGCAAAGATTTCCTCCCATGCAGGCAAAGCAGAAGGATCGCCGGTGGCTAGGCCCTCCCAGCCATAGAAGGTTTCTCCCTCCTCCACCAAAACTGTCGCCTCGAACTCTCGGAACACGAACGTATGCGTCTCCGGATGCCACAGTTCGAGCAGTGCACCCAGCCCCTGTTGGGTTTTCTCGATTTCTCCGGATCGCTCACGCAGCGGAAAACAAAATATTTACAGCGATCCGTTCCCGTTTCGAAATCTTAAATACAAGATAATCGGATTATCTTTTCTCACCGTGTGCGGATTCGAATCCGCAGCCGATTGGTTCCGTCGGTGTGACACCGCAAGCCGCGCAAGCGCCCGGCCTCTAGCGAAGTCCACGCGATCCTCCCCGCGACGGATATCCTCGAGTTCGTCGTTCTTCGCAGCCCACGAAGCCTCCGCCGGTCGCCGCAATAATCGCCGCAGCGGGCGGACGATTTCCCGTCGAACGGGATTCGAAGAAGCGGCGGAGCAGATCTGGATCTGCCTGGACGTCAGAGAAGGACAGAAACTGAGGAGAGGCGGCTAGGGTTAGCAGCAGCTTGGCCTGCTCAGCCCGTTCGCTATGTTTTATACTAACCGCGCGGTTTTTCACAAAAACCCCCGGTTTATATAAAACCCACTTATTTATCCATCGCCTTGAGAATCATTTGCGTGTGACCCTCTAGGCCCAAGTACCAGTCCAGTTAATGGCCCAATAAGCCCAGTGACTCCTCACTGGCTTTATTAATTAATTAATAACCCTTTATTAATCAATTAATCAATCGAATTGATGTCGCACATCGAATTCGACCGGGCCTCCAATCACGTTGGGTGCCAAGCAACACCGCGTGAACCCGGAAGGTATTTGGGGTTAAGTAACCCACTCTTGGAACCTTTCCGCCGACAGTTACCGCGTGGATATAATCCTTCATTCGTACAATGCTCTCGAGTCAACTCAGGGTATGGCGAGCTGTCAAACCCTAACCGGTCGACTCACTTGGATTGGATGCCGCTGATGAATATCGGAAAACTCCTTTCCCGATATTATCGTCCGCCCTGGCCAGGGACTTCCACGCATCCTTCCTAGAGCATTCTCTGTCTAAGTACCGAGAGCGAATGATTCCTTATTGACACATAATTCCCTTCGACGGTATTCCGCTGTACCCAATCCTTGGCGTATTAGAATCCCATGGCTAGAGATTCGTAAACCAAGGTCAAAGCACAGAAGTCCACCGCCAAGGTGTCCTTGGTGTCTCAGGTCCGAGGACCATCTACGCAACTGCGACAATAGAATCAAGCTGGTTGACAGTGAGGTACAATACCATCCAGCGATTTAGTCGGATCAGTTCAGTGAACTCATTCTCCAATGAGCACCTACAGATTCGCCTTAGTGTCTCCACACAAGTGACTTATGAGATCAGTCACCCTCATCATATGAGTAGGAGTAATCTGTACTAGTCTAACCGGATATCCGATGTCCTTCTCGGATATCCTCCGACTAGGAACGATTAAGAATATGTGTGTTTAAGTGATCAGTCTCATTAGTATGATCTCATCATAATCTGATCACCATAGCACATATTCACGGACTTCATTATGAAATGATAATTAACGCGATTTACACATAATGAATATTATGCCATTATATTAATAAATGAACGAGATTTACATAGTCAGATTGGCTTGTAGGCCACCAAAACTAACAATCTCCCACTTGGACTAAAGCCAATCACCTTTATACAATAAGCCCATAGACTCTAGGTGACGCTCAAACACAATTTGAGCCAACGGCTTTGTCAGTGGATCTGCTACATGGTCGACGGGTGGAACTCTTTCCACTACTAAATCTCCTCTAGATAATATGAAAGCGCCTCAGAACATCTTTCGATTTCTGATGAGACCACGGCTCTTTCACTTGTGTAATAGTCCCATTGTTGTCGCACAACAGCGGAACATGATCAAAGATACCGGGAACTATGTCAAGGTCGGTGATGAACATCTTCAACCACACTATTTCCTTGAAAGCTTCAGCTGCAGCGATGTGCTCAGCTTCAGTCGTCGAATCTACAGTGGTTACTTGCTTGGAACTCTTCCAGCACACTGCTCCTCCGTTCAAAGTAAACACGAATCCAGATGTTGACTTGCTATCATCTGGATCCGACTGGAAACTCGAGTCAGTAAAACCTCGCAGTTTCAAGTCACCTCCTCCATAGACAAGAAACATATTCTTAGTTATTCTCAAATACTTAAGGATATATTTTACTGCCTTCCAGTGCTCTTCGCCTGGATCAGCCTGAAATCTGCTCGTAACACTTAGAGCAAATGCAACATCAGGCCGTGTACATAGCATAGCATACATGATAGATCCTCTGGCAGAGACATAAGGTATTCTATCCATGAATGCCCTCTCATCAGGAGTCTTAGGAGACTGCTCATTTGAGAGATTAATTCCGTGTCTCATCGGTATGAGACCTCTCTTGGAATTTTCTATGCCAAACCTTTTGACTATGGTATCTATGTACAAGGATTGGGTCATTCCAAGCATCCTCTTTGATCTATCTCTATAGATCCGTATTTCCAATACGTAGGATGCTTCTCCCAAATCCTTCATGGAGAAGTTTTTCGACAGCCAGATCTTTACTGATGACATCATAGCTACATCATTCCCAATGAGTAGTATGTCATCTACGTAAAGAACTAGAAAAGTGACTGCACTCCCACTGGTCTTCTTGTATACACAAGGCTCATCTTCATTCTTAATGAAGTCATAAGACTTGACTGCCTCGTCAAATCTTATGTTCCAGCTCCGGGAAGCCTGCTTCAGTCCATAAATGGACCTCTGAAGCTTGCACACTTTATCTGGAGACTCTTTAGATGTGAAACCTTCTGGTTGTATCATATACACCTCCTCCTCAAGGTTACCATTGAGGAAGGCAGTCTTCACATCCATTAGCCATATTTCATAATCAAAATATGCAGCTATGGCGAGTAGAACTCTGATCGACTTTATCATGGCAACTGGTGAGAAAGTCTCGTCATAGTCAATTCCTTTGCCTTTGACGATATCCCTTCGCCACCAACCTTGCCTTATAAGTGTCGATCCGTCCATCAGCACCGATCTTTCTCTTAAAGATCCACTTGCAACCGATGTGTACAATACCCTTGGGCATGTCCTCCAAGTTCCAAACTTGGTTGGTGTACATGGACTGGATTTCTGAGTTCATGGCTTCTCGCCATTTCCCGGCTTCTGGGCCTTCTATGGCCTCCTGGTAGGTTTTAGGATCATCATCCTCATTATATGCTACCTTAGACTCACCTTCAGCAATGTGTCCCACATATCGTTCAGGTAGTCTAGGTACTCTACCAGATCTACGAGGCTCATCTGTGTGTACCTGAACAGATTCAGGAACTGATATCTCATCTGATGATAATGCAGCTGTTTGGGGATCTGGAACCTCTTCCAATACTATTTTACTCCCACTGTTCTCCTGGATAAGGTATTCCTCTTCCAAGAAGACAGCTTTCCTGGCGACAAACACCTTTTGTTCACCAAGATGGTAAAAATAGTATCCAAAGGTTTCCTTTGGATATCCCACAAACCTGCATTTATCAGTTTGTGATTCCAGCTTGTCTGGATCATGCCTCTTTACATGAGCAGGACAACCCCAGACTTTAACATGTTTAAATTCTGGTTTTCTGCCTTTCCATATCTCATATGGAGTAGAGGCCACAGACTTGCTGGATACTCTGTTCAGTAGGTATGCTGCTGACTCTAGAGCATACCCCCAGAGGGACACTGGTAATCCCGGAAAGCTCATCATGGATCGCACCATGTCCAACAAGGTGCGATTCCTCCTTTCTGATTCACCATTCATCTGTGGTGTATAGGGAGGGGTCAGCTGAGAAAGGATACTATTATCCTTTAAGAATTGTGTGAAGTTAGTACTCAAGTATTCTCCTCCTCGATCTGATTGAAGAGCTTTAATACTCTTTTCTAACTGCTTCTCTACCTCATTCTTGAACTCCTTGAACTTCTCAAATGCTTCCAACTTGTACTTCATTAAGTACACATAGCCGAATCTTGAGAAGTCATCGGTGAACGTGATGAAGTAAGAAAAGCCACCTTTGGCTTGGGTGGACATAGGACCACATACATCCGAATGTATTAGTTCGAAAATGTCCTTGGTACGTTCTCCATGTCCACTAAATGGAGATTTTGCCATCTTTCCCATAAGGCAGGATTCGCATGTTGCAAACGATTCATAATCGAATGCTGTTAAGTAACCATGCTTGTGCAACTTTTGCAACCTGCTTTCGCCAATATGTCCAAGTCTACAATGCCACATGTAGGCCTGGTTCACACAATTCTTGCTCTTCTTAAGAGCTTTGTCAATCTGAAGATTGTAATGAGAAATATCTAATAGATATAGACCGTTGACTAAAGATGCTGAAGCTATTGATTTATTACCATAATAAATCGAACAACTTCTATTCTCAATTGTCAACCTATATCCTATCTTGTCCAAACAAGATATTGATATGATGTTCTTTATTATGCTAGGAACATAATAACAATCTTCTAATATTAAGGTGTCTCCCGATGGAAGCTTGAGGTTTGCTGTCCCAACAGCAATCGCCGCAACTTTTGCGCCGTTTCCTAACCTCAATTCCACCTCACCTTGTCTCAGCTTGCGCTTACTTGTCAGCATCTGCACATCATGACAGATATGAGAAGCACATCCGGTATCCAATACTCAAGATGTGGAATCTCTAACTGATAAGTTGATATCTATCATATAGATATCTGAAGCTTCAGACAGCTTCACTCTTCCATGAGCTTTATCATGAAGGAACTCCTTGCAGTTCCTTTTCCAGTGACCATACTGCTTATAGTAGAAGCAGTCACCCTTCACTACTCTTTTACCTTTGTCTTTCGATCCTTTATCGTTAGCTGTCATCTCTATTTCAGGAGCATCCAATGCCGATTCAGCAAGAGGATCAGCTCCATGGACAAAGTCAATGTGCTCAGATATGAAGACATTCTTCAGGTTTCTGAACCAATCCGAGTAGATCAGGTAAGTCAAAAGGGCATCAAGTATGCCACGGAGTGGGTTATTCGACGACATAATTTCCTACAGGAGATAAGTAAAATCTATTTAGCAGATGTTCAATTATTAAAATTTAAAACAAGACAAGGTCTTTTGTTCAAGTTTAACTCCCACTAATTTTCGACGGACTGTATAACCCTCAGTTATACAGAACGGGAGACGCCGACAGTCTCCTAGTGGGGTTCAGAATCTCAATGACTTGCACTACAGCCTTGTGGATAGCACAACAAACTGTAATACAATCAGAGAGCACCCAACTAATGGGACTTGCAACTCCTTACAATATCTGATCATAGCTTCGATCCCCAGAGATTTAATGGCCTTGTGGATAGCACAACAAACCACTAATTCTGGTCTAAGCTAACCATCATTACGCGACGAGCATAGATTTGCATGCAGCCTTTGTGGATAGCACAAGAAAGCTACATGGTTCCTCTACCCCGATCTATAGGCATCTAATGCCATAGCCACAGTTTCTCCTCCCAATTAAGCAGGCCTTGTGGATAGCACAACAAACCTGCCTAAAGTGATTCGAATCCTATGACTATAATGATGGTGGACCACGCGGTAAGTTCTCAACTACTCGCGTTACGGCTTAGAGTTTATCTGAGGGTATTTAGATAACTTTTATCTTGGTCTCTCCAAGGTGATAATATATAGATATATCGTATATATTTACTAAATACTATAACCTGCTTTTATTCATAATCAAAAGAAAAACAATGCATCTCATACATGTCATTAGTGTAGTCATGGATAGCACAGTGGGTTTGACTGGAGCCAACAGTCAAACGCACATTCAATCTAATTATAACATTTACATTAGATATCCTGCAATCACATAGGTAAGAGATCTCCATCTGTACGCCTTCTTGGTTGTAGTTGTGGATCGTCCTCACTCCTTCCTCGGTTATCTCGATCATATTACATTAATTCTAGAATTAACAAGTAAATTGAAGAAGGCCTTATGACGAGTACAAGAGAGAGGGAGGTAGAAATACATCGGAGTATGAGAGAGAGAGGTGCGCAGACTTCTATTTATTAACAATTAATAAACATCATACATCTACGATCCACACAATCCATTCATCACATGAACAATAAATTAAGTGCATATCCATGACCACGGTGTGTTTTAAACATCCCACACATGATTCAGCGCATCACATGGCTAAAATAAAAGAGTTTTCAAAATAAATAAGTTTTGGCTTTCATAAAGCTGGGATCCAATCAAAATTGGTATTTGAATTTCTAAAACTCATTTTATTAACTTAACATGCAATTAAATCTAATTTAAAAGCATTAAACACACATCACATGCGAACACACTCCGAATTAATAATTTCACATTATTCCATGCAAATTAGAACATTTCTAATAATCTAACACTTAGATTTAAACCCCATTAATAATCTAACAATTAGACTATTTAAAAATTAATCTAACTCTTAGATTAATCCACCAAAGTTAATTAAAAATTTAACACTTAAATTAATAATCAACCAAACTAATTATTAACTACTAATCTAACACTTAGATTAGCCAATTAATGTTAATTATTAATTTAACTCTTAAACTAATAATTAACACTAACTAATTAATAATTAATTAATCTAACTCTTAGATTAGATAATTAAATTTATCATTAATTTAACTATTAAATTAATGACTAACAATAAATAATCAAGGATTACTAATTTAACATTTAAATTAGTTATTTAAGTTAATTATTAATTTAACAATTAAATTAATAACTAACTCTAATATTAATCAACAATTAGATGTATTAATAATTAATAATCTAACATTTAGATTATTAAATATTAATAACTAATTTAACAATTAAATTAGATAATTTAAGTTAATTATTAGCTTAACTATTAAACTAATAATTAAATTAATTGTTAATTATGATTCAAAATCATAAATAAGCCCATTTAAATTAAAATTGAACAATTATGTAAATATTTCAAAAAACACCTATTGAATCTTAATTAAAGTCCAATAATAATATTTTAATTGGGCTAATTAAGTTTAATAGGGGTTTAAGGGGTTTAGAGGGGTTAAATGTGCAGAAATTAACAGGGCCCAGCCCAATAACCTGAGCCAGGGTTCGGACCTGGTCGAACCAGGCCGACCCATGGCTCATGGCTAGGTCCAGCCGGCCCAGATTCAGCTGAACCAATCCCAGGCCCGGCTCAGCCGGTTTGGCCCGGCCTTGGACCGGCCCGGCCCCCCTACCCGACGCCCCCAAACCTGCAACTCTCTAACCCTAGCCGCATGTGGCTGGGCGGTTGGGCAACACCGCCGCCGGCGAGCCTCAGGCGCCGCCGGCCCCGGCCGGCGTTGCCTCCGGCACCGGCGACGTGCCCGGCGCCGGCAGGGCCGCCGGTGACCGGCGATGGGGAGCTGTCCAACCCTATTAAAAAACCCCTAAAATCTGGTTTTTTCAACAAAACCGATGTGGACGAGGAAGAAGGGCCCAATCTGGCCACCTCCAGCGATGGCCTTGCTGTCCGATGGTGCCCAGCAACCCCTTGGATCATCCAGGGTATTGGCCATGCCTCTCCAACATTTGGGGATGCATATCCGAAGCCCAAACGGCCGCTGTTCTTCGTCAAACGAAGAACACCATATACCCCAAAAAAAAATTTCGAAAAATTACAGAAATAAAATAATCAAATTATTTTAACATAAGTGTTCATCTCATGAACACGGATCCCGCAAAAAGATCGAACTGACGCATGGACTAATATACAGAAAAATTAATTTCGGAAATCGAAACGGGATGAGAAATAGTGGAACCTGGCTCTGATACCACTGTTGGGTTTTCTCGATTTCTCCGGATCGCTCACGTAGCGGAAATAAAAATATTTACAGCGATCCGTTCCCGTTTCGAAATCTTAAATACAAGATAATCGGATTATCTTTTCTCACCGTGTGCGGATTCGAATCCGCAGCCGATTGGTTCCGTCGATGTGACACCGCAAGCCGCGCAAGCCCTCGGCCTCTAGCGAAGTCCACGCGATCCTCCCCGCGACAGATATCCTCGAGTTCGTCGTTCTTCGTAGCCCACAAAGCCTCCGCCGGTCGCCGCAATAATCGCCGCAGCGCGCGGACGATTTCCCGTCGAACGGGATTCGAAGAAGCGGCGGAGCAGATCTGGATCTGCCTGGACGTCAGAGAAGGACAGAAACTGAGGAGGGGCGGCTAGGGTTAGCAGCAGCTTGGCCTGCTCAGCCCGTTCGCTATGTTTTATACTAATCGCGCGGTTTTTCACAAAAACCCTCGGTTTATATAAAACCCACTTATTTATCCATCGCCTTGAGAATCATTTGCGTGTGACCCTCTAGGCCCAAGTACCAGTCCAGTTAATGGCCCAATAAGCCCAGTGACTTCTCACTGGCTTTATTAATTAATTAATAACCCTTTATTAATCAATTAATCAATCGAATTGTTGTCGCACATCGAATTCGACCGGGCCTCCAATCACGTTGGGTGCCAAGCAACACCGCGTGAACCCGGAAGGTATTTGGGGTTAAGTAACCCACTCTTGGAACCTTTCCGCCGACAGTTACCGCGTGGATATAATCCTTCATTCGTACAATGCTCTCGAGTCAACTCAAGGTATGGCGAGCTGTCAAACCCTAACCGGTCAACTCACTTGGATTGGATGCCGCTGATGAATATCGGAAAACTCCTTTCACGATATTATCGTCCGCCCTGGCCAGGGACTTCCGCGCATCCTTCCTAGAGCATTCTCTGTCTAAGTACCGAGAGCGAATGATTCCTTATTGACACACAATTCCCTTCGACGGTATTCCGCTGTACCCAATCCTTGGCGTATTAGAATCCCATGGCTAGAGATTCGTAAACCAAGGTCAAAGCACAGAAGTCCACCGCCAAGGTGTCCTTGGTGTCTCAGGTCCGAGGACCATCCACGCAACTGCGACAATAGAATCAAGTTGGTTGACAGTGAGGTACAATACCATCCAGCGATTTAGTCGGATCAGTTCAGTGAACTCATTCTCCAATGAGCACCTACAGATTCGCCTTAGTGTCTCCACACAAGTGACTTATGAGATTAGTCACCCTCATCATATGAGCAGGAGTAATATGTACTAGTCTAACCGGATATCCGATGTCCTTCTCGGATATCCTCCGACTAGGAACGATTAAGAATATATGTGTTTAAGTGATCAGTCTCATTAGTATGATCTCATCATAATCTGATCACCATAGCACATATTCACGGACTTCATTATGAAATGATAATTAACGCGATTTACACATAATGAATATTATGCCATTATATTAATAAATGAACGAGAATTACATAGTCAGATTGGCTTGTAGGCCACCTAAACTAATAGCCCCTCCCAGTGCCAGTGAATAAAAACGAACCACTTTGCGAACACAATGGAACGGGTCAAATTCCACCGATGCATATATACCCTCATGTCTAGGGTAATCACGTCCAGCAGGGCCGCAAGCCATGCATACTTACGAGTATGCCGAGCATCAGGGAATTCGGGAATAGGCTGCAGGACAACCAAAAGTCAAGAGAGAGAGGAGAGAGCCAAGGTGGACAACACAAAAGTTTGAGCATACCTGTCCATGGGCCACTAGGTTGCTGAGGTGGCCTTCCACATTAGATAGAACTTGAGGCCACGGGATAAACTACAAAACTTTCCCACGTCCCATAAGAGACGGAAGGGCATGCATATCCTTTTCCCCTCTCATGGACGGCATACTCCTTGGCCTTCTACCACTTCATGGACGGCACATCCCTTGGCCTTCCACCTTTTCGTAGAAGGCATACTAGTTGGCCTTCCACCTTTTCGTGGAAGGCATGCTAGTTGGCCTTCTACCACTTTAGAAAAGGCTCATCTACGAAAAGGCATATTGCCCTTCTCCCCTCTCTACTTTGAGGAGGTAACCTCACCCCCAAGGTCAAGAGACCACTTTGCTCAATATCAACAAATTAATGGTTCTTCTTGGGAATCGAGTCGAAGCCATATCGGATTGGCATTCTACCATTAGAATAGCCATATCTTCCATATCGGCTTCGACTCGAAACTAACCATTTGCTTCTCACCCTCCCGCAGTTTAATGCTTAATGTTGTGATCATTGGATATGTGAACGTTGCTAATGTGTGTTTGCAGCTGCAGGAAATCTGAAGCAAGTAAGATCGAAGACACAGGAAGGCCAGCCAGTCCGCCTTCCACGCCCTTCGAAGGCCAGCCAGCCCGCCTTCCACCATCCTTAGAAGGCCAGCCAGTCCGCCTTCCACGACCTTCGAAGGCCAGCCAGCCCGCCTTCCACCACCCTTCGAAGGCCAGCCAGTCCGCCTTCCACCACCCTTCGAAGGCCAGCCAGTCCGCCTTCCACGCCCTTCGAAGGCCAGCCAGCCCGCCTTCCACCATCCTTGGAAAGCCAGCCAGTCCGCCTTCCATGGCCTTCGAAGGCCAGTCAGCCTGCCTTCCACCATCCTTGAAAGGCCAGCCAGTCCGCCTTCCACTACCCTTCGAAGGCCATCCCTTGCCTTCCACCACCCTTCGAAGGCCAACCGGGCCGCCTTCCACGGGATTGGAAGGCATGTTGGCTGGCCGTCCACACCCCTAACTACCACTTTGACCTCGTCTTTCCCACGATATCCTCTACTCGCCGCCCTCACCTCCACTACTCCGATCACTCCCCACTCCGGCGACTGCCGCGCGCACCACCTCCGATCCTTTACCACTTCCCATTGGCTCCAGGATGATTTACGGGGATTTAGACCCCTATTTTTCCTTCACGTATTTAAACCCCCCATGTCCTCTCGAGCAGAGGGTTAAGGAGTTTATTTTTGGAGGAGGAAGACTCAGAGGAGGTTGGCAAGTGAGTTTGCTTTGAGGAGCCGAGCGGACAAAGAGTCAGAAAGTTTCAGGAGGAGCTTCAAGAGGAATCTTCCGCACTCTAAAATGGGCTTGTCTTCTTAACCCTCTTTTGCTTTTCTCCTATTCACCTCATTGCATTCTCACTTTTCATCCATTCGGTAACATTTCCCTCTCTCACTTTTCTTTCCACTTTCAACATATCACTTCACTTTCCACACACGAGCACCTCCATCTGCATGCATGCATGTTAGGATAACCTAGCAATCTTTCTCCAGAGGTTTTAAACAAAAAACGGGAGGTGGGTGGCCATAACATATGGTCACCTTCCCTCCCCACCACTCATCCGGTGCGTCTCCCTCCGATTTTAATTAGTTTTTGTATTTTCATGGATAGATTCTGCATATCACAGTTCTAGTCGGATCATTTTTTCTCGCTTGTCTTGTCTTTTCTTTTCAGGGATCCTTATTGCATTTTCGCGTGCAGATTGTTGAGCTTTCCTCCTCTGGCCGGCTGGAGAAAGAGAAGGGGAAACCACCGTCTCCCGCTCCCTCAGAACGCGATCACTCTTACAATCCTGCGGAGCATAGGACCGTAAGGTAATGCTCCTGGCGATTACATCTTAATTTCTAACCCCCTCTAAATCGTCGCAGTACTAAGACGAACGGAGAAGTCCTCGATCCGAAGCTCGCAGCAGCGGCGGGGGACGTTCCGGGCACCTACAGCGGTGTCCTCCACTTTAGGTGCCATGTGACTAGGGCCTTCGCCCCAGCCACCATGGCTCACTACCTAACTTGGAACGGGCAGGCCAGCAGGAAGCACAGCTCCCGACATACTCTCTCTATCTTTTTCTGTCGTACTTTCTCTAATGAGAATTAGTGCTCTCTCCCTCAAATGCATTTTCTTAATTTCTCTATTGTTCCTCCTTTCTCTGTATCTTCCAATCCGATCTTCAATTCATCCGTTCTCTCTAGCCGAAACCTTCCATACTTTGCCATTAATCTTAAACTCCTGACACGTCTCATTTTCTCCATTTTGCACAAACCACTTGCGTCTTCACAGTGCTTGCCACTACTCTGTGTGGTGCCGAAGGGGAGTTTAAATCAAACCCTCAACTTAAGATTTTCTACAAATGATTCGTTATTGTGTTCTCTCTAAAATAGGATCCAAAATCAAGCTGCAGGAATTAAAATGCGAAGAAATTGTGGTACATAATATTCGTCGTTACTCATTCCTTAACTATTGTTAAAGGGGATCCTTTGCTACTGCCGATCAGTTGAAATGTTAGAATTCATAACTCGGATCAAGTTGTAGAAACTAGTGCAAGAATAGGCTCATTCCTTCACTATTGGTAAAGAGGATCCTATCAGTTGAAATGTTAGAATTCATAACTCGGATCAAGTTGCAAAAACTTGATCTATTGTTCCTCCTTTCTCTGTATCTTCCAATCCGATCTTCAATTCATCCGTTCTCTCTAGCCGAAACCTTCCATACTTTGCCATTAATCTTAAACTCCTGACACGTCTCATTTTCTCCATTTTGCACAAACCACTTGCGTCTTCACAGTGCTTGCCACTACTCTGTGTGGTGCCGAAGGGGAGTTTAAATCAAACCCTCAACTTAAGATTTTCTACAAATGATTCGTTATTGTGTTCTCTCTAAAATAGGATCCAAAATCAAGCTGCAGGAATTAAAATGCGAAGAAATTGTGGTACATAATATTCGTCGTTACTCATTCCTTAACTATTGTTAAAGGGGATCCTTTGCTACTGCCGATCAGTTGAAATGTTAGAATTCATAACTCGGATCAAGTTGTAGAAACTAGTGCAAGAATAGGCTCATTCCTTCACTATTGGTAAAGAGGATCCTATCAGTTGAAATGTTAGAATTCATAACTCGGATCAAGTTGCAAAAACTTGATCTATTGTTCCTCCTTTCTCTGTATCTTCCAATCCGATCTTCAATTCATCCGTTCTCTCTAGCCGAAACCTTCCATACTTTGCCATTAATCTTAAACTCCTGACACGTCTCATTTTCTCCATTTTGCACAAACCACTTGCGTCTTCACAGTGCTTGCCACTACTCTGTGTGGTGCCGAAGGGGAGTTTAAATCAAACCCTCAACTTAAGATTTTCTACAAATGATTCGTTATTGTGTTCTCTCTAAAATAGGATCCAAAATCAAGCTGCAGGAATTAAAATGCGAAGAAATTGTGGTACATAATATTCGTCGTTACTCATTCCTTAACTATTGTTAAAGGGGATCCTTTGCTACTGCCGATCAGTTGAAATGTTAGAATTCATAACTCGGATCAAGTTGTAGAAACTAGTGCAAGAATAGGCTCATTCCTTCACTATTGGTAAAGAGGATCCTATCAGTTGAAATGTTAGAATTCATAACTCGGATCAAGTTGCAAAAACTAGTGCATGAATAGGGAAAAAACAAAAAGATGGTTGTCCAATTATGATCCAGTTTGAGGGTTATTTAGGCGAGATGTGCAGCAGCCTGTTATCCTTCCACCGTCAAGAGCGGGAAGTTGTCGCTGCTCTGTGAAGACAGCCTCACGCGGTGCCCTCCACTCTAGGTGCCATGTGACTAGGGCCTTCGCCCCAGCCACCATGGCTCACTACCTGACTTGGAATGGGCAGACCAGTAGGAAGCACAGCTCACCCACCAATCAAGCTGAGACCCAATGTCCAACCATCTTAATGCCCTCACGTGAGTTACAAGCTTGCGCAACCAAGCTCGGCGACAAACTTAGTTTCACGAGCTCTTTTAAGGTGTTGAACTTTTTTCCGTTTTCCGATGTAGGACTTAAGAGATGACGGCACAGCGGTGCTATGTACGCTGGCCTGTTTGTAAACCTGGCCATGAAAACACCCCTTTAATTAGGAGAAGAAAGGGGATCCTCCTCCGGGGAAGCATGCATGGCTGTCCTCGCAAGGACGGGAGTTAGAAACAGCTCATCTCACCGTTGTGATTTTCGTATGAAACCGCACCCTTGTTTCTGGTAACATCTGCAGGGAGAAATCGATCTTTACATTAATTTCCCATCTTAATTTAATTAATTCTCGTGGCTGGCAACTCTGAAGCGCTTCTCTAATGTGATATATATAACCAGGAATAAGAAAAACTCCAGTACCCAGTAATGTAAATGCATACCTAGCTACTTAATTTCCAATATTGCAGCAGATCCCTCACCTAGCTACATGAACGTGGCATTAATTCTGCCAAGTGGAATGGGCTCAACATTTAACTCAAAAAAATATGAAAATTCATCTTTTTTTGGGAAGTTTGATCTAAAATCGAATTAGGTAGACACGTAGGGGATTCACACACAAAAACAAAAAATATGAAAAAATAAAAAATCGAGTCATTACTGCTCATTGGGGCTCAATTTTTGAATTTTCATCTTTTTTTGAGATGTCTGATCCAAAATCAAATTATATGAACAAGTAGGTCATGTTAAAAGCCTTCAAAAAAAATATGAACATAAAAAAACCGATCCCCAATGAATAGTATATTACTATTCATTGGGCCGTGGTCTTTGATTTTTTATTATTTTTTAAGATGTCCGATCGAAAATCCAATTATGTAGACATGTAGGACATATTGGGGGATTTGACTGTACCATCATGCGACCTAATATCCCCTAACGGTGGAGTAAGTTATTCTCCCTTTAGAATTACTTATCTTTATACCTTTAAAACTTAAGATATTATTATTTTAAGTAGATCCAAACCAAATTTATCCCAAGCTGAAAATTAAAAGAAAGAAAAAATATCCTTTAGTATTGAGGTTCCAATTTTGATCATGTGAGGATATGACCTTTTTATTAGAATTGTCAAATCAAATGAAGAGTTGGGATATTCTCTCAGTTCATAAAAATATAAAAAGACTCCCTTGGCTCTATCATATCTATGTTAAAAAAAGTTTCATGTAAATTTTCTTTTATAAGCAAACAAATGTATGAAATTATTGTCAAAAAAAGATTTGACGAGCAAACAAACGAATGAAAAGATTTTTAGGAAAATATTTTCGAAAGTGCCAAATTATTCGTTAAGTTTTCATTTTTCCGTTAAAATGATTTCCTTAAAAAATCTTTTCCATCCGATTATGTTTTACTCTCAATGGTCCTCAAAGTGGACCGTTTGGATGAGACCAGGGCCATCTCCCGGGCCACTGTGGCTCACTACCTGACTTGCAACGGGCAGGCCAGCAGGAAGCACATCTCACCCACCCAACACAAGTTGAGACCCAACGTCCAACCATCTTAAAGATTATACGAGTTTTTTAAAAAATAATTAAATTACAGAGACTTTTTTGTGAATTAAAAAGATTGTAAGAACTTATATTTAAAAATAATTTTTGTTTGTATTGTATATTTTGTTCTTTAGATATATTTTCAAAGAATATTGTATATGTGAAATGCTCTAAAATATTTCATACACGTATAAGCCTTTAATTAGACAATGCCTTAACACATGTTTTCATTTTGCTAGGAAAACAGGAAGTCTGTTTTAATAATTCTTCGTAAAGAGATAGAGATTCTCCTATTGTCACGTGTCCTATTTTAATTTTGAAAAAACAAGAACTCTGTTTAGTATTATAGTATTGATTAGAGCCTTTTTTTTTCTTCAGGGCATAATTGAAAGGTATTGCTGGACTTGGCGTAAAATATTTTAAAATATTATAATTTTTTTTGAGTACTAGAGAAGTCTTCATGTAATAGATCAGATAATTCATCGTTTTTACCTAGGTTATGTCTAAATCACTTATTTGGTGATATGTAAAACTCAAAATCAACGGAAAATTTTATTCGTTGGTTCCTCCTTTTTCTTGATTTTGGCATATATGGGATAAAAGTGAATACTCATTTTCAAAAGAGATGAAAATATTTTCATGAACACCAAATGATGAATTTTATTTTCATTTTCTTTGTAAATGTATATCCTTAAACGATCATTTCTGTCCGATTATATTTTATTTTAGTATCAAATATTATTAGTTTATGGTCTCGTGGAACTTATAATAATGGAAATGAGGTATGGACAATATTTGAAAGAAGGGGTACATCACAGACGCACCCTACTTGGCACCTATTGCACTTTCTATATGAATCTAGAGAGAAAAACTTTTAAAAAAGAATCCTCACATAAAGCTTTTTCAATTCCTATGATGGTTTTTTTTTAATTCTCACCTCACCTGCACTTATAGGAATCGAACTTTTCACATCGTTAAAGCTGTAACTTCAACGACGAATGAGTGATGTAAGAAGGATGTCTATTCGGCATCCACATTCCACATTCCTTATAGCCATCAAAACTCACCACTTCTGAGTATGGTTTAAATTTAATAATGGAATAAGTTTAGAATAAGATAATTTGTTTGGCTTATTAATTTGTCTGTCTTAGTTGCTTGAATCTGTTTTTCGGATAAGAATGACTTATCATGAAATAAATTAAAATAAATAAATAGTTTATAAATTTATATTATTTATCAATACTTATTTTTACATACTTTCTAAATTTTAGCCAACGTTTATATCGTGGATTAAAATGATGTAAAAGATTCATCTTTTTCTGATACAGGGTTGAATAAAGAGTTGATCATACTATGTAATGTACTGTATATAACTATGTCACAATACCTAGTAAATTAGTATAACTAGACTTCACCATATTAAATATTACTTAGTATAACTATATTTAATTATAGTTAAGTTACATAACTATCTTACTTAGTATAAGTATATTTAACTAATATAAGTTTTTACTTAGTATAACTATATTTATATTAATTTTTACTTAATATACTATATATTATTATTAATATATTTAATTAGCTAATATATTTACTTAGTACAACTAAAATATAATTAAGTTAAATAATCATGTCACAACACTTAAAAGTTACAACGACTATATTTAGCTTTACTAAATTATATTAGTTAGCTTAGTTAAGTAAATATATATTACTTACATGCTTAATTACTACATTTATATCAGATATTTATATATTATCGACGGCTTAATATTAAGCCGTCACAAATACTTAACATTTGCAACGGTTACATTTTTAACGCTCGCTAATATTTGCCCACCTCTCCCCCTTGGGGAATAATTTATGAAAAACATAAGGAATATTTCTAGCTACCATATGGAATAAAAAGAAACCCAACTATCCTTTTCACATATTTGCAAAATATGTAAAAATCCGTTGGAGAAATAAAAGTACTACATATTCGCAAAATTAGTCTAGTATCCAAGGAATTCTAGACCTCAATTATTAATTCTCCCGTAGAACGCGCCATGATGAACAAATGTAGGTATTCCCTTTCCGTGCAGGCCTCACTGAATAATTGTGTTGGTCTTATTTAATCTTCTTGTTCTCAAATATAGTTCAACTATGGAGGAAGAATCTTTCCAGATTTGAACAAATGTGTCGGTCTCATCTAATCTTCTCGAACTAAAGGACACCGATCCGAGCTGGCCGTGATCTTATGACCACAAGTAACACTTGATGTACTGAGGGTGCCATTTGCATTCAAGGCAGTGGGTAAACAATTTTTTTTTTTCAATATTGTTAGGTAGGTTTGAAGGTGTCTTATATTTCCGTACAAGTCAATCTTTCGACGGACGATTTAAAAAAAAAAATTGAATCTCAATAAATAATAAAAAATATCCTCAATGGGTTGAACCCAATAATGATATTTAATTTTTTTTTTTTTTTTAAATCGTCTGATCGAAGATGGCCCTGTATCGACATGTAGGACACCTCAGGACCCACTTCAAAAATTTTAAAAATATTTTTTTATTTACTCACTACACTGAGGGAGATTTCAAATGGCACCTTAGTGCAGCAAGTATTACCAGGTGTTTGCATTCTCAATAATTTTTCGAGAAGCAAAGAATCACGTGAATTTTTTTTTTCAAAAAATAGAATCACACGAAGTAGAATCACCGAAAACATTTCGCGAGAGAGAGGTGGAGGCAATAAACTACGTGAAAAGGAAGAATATTTTGACAGTCTGCAACTTATTTCCCTCAACTAAGTTTTTCTCATGTTTGCGAAACTTTTAAAAGTTAGTTAAAAAAAGATTTTCCAAGAAACAAACACTTCCTTACTCTATATAACCACAGCTCACCGTCCCCTTCTTATAAGCCGAGCTCCACCTCACAACTTGCAAGCCACATCTATCGGTGCCCCCGTCATCTGCCCCTAGTGTGCCTGAGTCCGAGACCTAGATCGGCAGCCATACGTGGCGGCGGAACCCAAGATTAACCAGCTCCTCTTCCTCATGATCATCTTCTCCGCCTTCCTCTCAACGTCGTCCACGGCGGAGCACGTCTTGTACAGCTGTTGCCCTCTCTACACTGGGCAGTCACTACATAACCGCAACTACGTGCTCACTATGGAACCCTAGGGCGATATGGTTCTAAGCCTGGAGGATGTAGTCTGCATCACCGGACTAAGAGTGGAGGGATGAGTAGTGAGTGGTACCACTCATCCAAATTACCGCACACTCATGACCCGGCGATTGGGGTTGGATGTGGCTGCCCCAGCGAGGGAGTACAAGTCTATGGCATAAGTTGGACGTGATGGACTACCTCGGACTGATTGACGCAAAACAGAGGATCAGTGTTGCATCCTTAATCCGATTCAGTCATTCAGACTCACTTCATATTTAAGTTACGTTACTACGGAACTAAATAACATATAAATCGAAGATGAATGATGAGAGACAAATAACCAAGTAATAAACATACTATTTACCATCATTAAATCTAAATATTCTATTATATTGTCAGAATCAGGATCCTCAAATTTCATCAAACATGCAGCGGAAATAAAAATCTCTCAACTCACTAAAGAAATATAGAAGTATATTTACTCTCTCAAGTTCGTACTACATCAAATCTAAGAAAATAGAAAATCTAATCTTAGATAATCTTCAAATGAGTCAGAATCTAATTCCTTAAGCAAAGTTCTATCCCTCAGCTAACTCTTCCTCCTCAGTCTCTGAAAATGTTAAGAGGATTTATGAGTACACCCACTCAGTAGACAAATCAAACTCAATAAATACTAATAATATAATAATTAAAAATAGATAATATCAAAATATACATACGATTCATAATTCTACATATAACTCAAATAAGATTACGATACAAAATATGGTCAAATATAAATTACTAAATCACATGTGTTTTCTAATAGAAAAAATAAATTGAACTAATATATAGCATATATGGTATGATCAGATTCTGATTTAACTGAACGAGTCTACTAGTCATGATCAAAACATATCACATATCAAACTGAACATATCGAATTGAATATATAGTAAATTTGTCATGGCATGATAGCTTACCAAATTGAAGTTCATATTGTCAGGAGTCGAACAAATAAATATCAAAGCATATGGACAAGTATGTCAAGATCATGGCACATGCATAGCCGGGGAGTCTATAGTCCCACCACAGATAACTACGAACAAAACACAATCACTAGAATTTTTTCGTTGTCTACAGGCAGAACTCATCCACGGACGCTTATAAAATGAGCCACAATCTCCTTAAGACGACAATGTCTAAACATATATCAAACAAATATAACACAAATGTATTTTCAAATATTTCATAACAATCATAGATCTATAAATTAATTTAACAAAATGATACTTATATATAAGAGTAAAAATATATATATTTTTATATACAAAATAGTCACTTAAAGAGTCAACATGGTCATATAGAAGGATAATCAGAGTAAAACTGATCAAAATAGGATTATGGATAGAAGTTTATGCTATTAAAATTTTCTCATATTTTTCGAACAAAGAATTATAATTTTCGGATAATAAAACTAATTTTTAGAAATAAAAATTGAAAAAATAAGGCCGAAAATAGTAAAAAGATTTATAAAATTATCAAACTTGATGAACATGTCCAAGAGATCCAAAGAATCATAAATACAAATTTTCATGTAATTCCAACATAAATAGAATGATTTAAAGCATCAAACGACATATAAATAAGTTAAGTCAAATTAGGCCAATCGAATAAATAACAGAATAATAGACACATAAAATCTAAAATTTATGAAATTTTATCAGAAGGTATAACAGGTTGAAAGCAAAGTGTGTTCAAAATTTCAAGTCAATCTACTAAAGAACAAAAGAGTTATGATGAATTTAAGTTCTAACCGAAAATTTATCACAACTTCTGTAAATCGTAGATATAGGTGCTGAAAAACATAGCTATTAGTCATGAATTTCCAGAATATAGGATTTTGCGAATTTTATCAAAAATTCATATATCAAAGTGGAATCTAAAATCATTGATTAAAAGATTATAGTTCTAGAAAGTATGTTCGATCACTTTGGAAAATCAAAACAAAATTTTCATATTACTACAAAATATCATTCAATAGGTTATTATCACCTACCTCAAGAATACAAAGAACACTCCATTCTAATGCCTTTTAATCACCTTCTAACACTTCAAATTTGATTTTTTTGTTATCTAAGACTTCTCCCACAATTTCTAAACCTCAAAGAACAACAATTCATCCATTAGAATCAATTTTCAAAAGGAATTAAATAAAAATACTTCTCTTTCTCACGAAGAACACTACGTTCTTACCCCTTATCTTAAGGCTGCGTAGAGGAGGCCTTATACACGACCCCAAGGCCTCATATATACTATTTTTGCTTCAAATTAAGTCTCTAAAATTACTAAGTCGCACTTAAACTATAGTTTCCTTAACCAACAAGCTAAAGTGTTCCGATTCAAACTAGGAACTCAAATATTCGTGTAGAATAGGTTTCTTTTTATAAACCACCTCCGATTCGATCCATTAAACGTCTAAATTAACTCTTGGTCCTTTTGACAAAGTGTTAGTATTTTATACCCGCTTTCCAACCGTATACGCCATATCATTTTGGGATTCTTTTGCGCTAAGTTATTACGTTCGCAATACAAAAAATTTTCACAGTTATCAAACCTGAAAATTTGACCAAGTATTCAAAACTAACTAGTTTCCGAATTAAGTTACTAATAGGTTTATTAGACTTATTTTGACTTAACTAATGACTTATCCATTCTAAATATATTATTATATTGTTAAATAAATATTAAATATATTTAAAACATTTTAGTCTATTAATTGATTTAATTAGACTTATTTAAATCTAATTAGACTTAATGAACCTTGACCCATTAATAAATTAATGGACTTGAGATCTAGGATATTACAATTGAGGAGTCAAACGAGGGTTTCATGGCATGGATGACCCGATCAACTGTAGGTACGCACTATTATGACGAGGAAAAGAAGGAAGAAGCAGACTTGGATCTAAGAGGTTCCTATTTTCTTCTTAGGAGGATGCTACTAATCACAAAGGGCGACGACATCCACTTGTTGGGATCGCTGTGTCGGGATCCGATCTTAAAACGCAGCGGAATAAAGGAGTTCGGGATCGGATCTGTCCCGTTTCGGTCGTTAAAATTAAACCGGTGTAAATCGAATTTTACCTTGCGCGGATTCGAATCCGCGTCCGTTTTTCGGTTCCGTCGGAGCGATGCCGCAAGTCGCGCAGATGCCCGACCTCTAGCGGTATCCACGCGGTTCTCCTCGCGATGGATCGTCCTCGCTTCCTCGCTCGCTGCGGCGCTCGAAGATCCCGTCTGACTGCGCGTGATCCGTCGCGACATGCGGATCCAGAATCCCCGTCGAACGGGAAGTGGAGCAGTTGGGAACGGCACGCCCAGAGGAGAGAGAAAGTGGGGAAGAACGAATGACGGCTAGGTCAGGGTTGCTGGCCCCGGACGTAGAATCCGTTCTTTTATAAGAGGTCAGTTTGCGGTTTTTCACAAAAACCCAGACTTATCCGAAATCCTGTCGGATTATCCATCGACTTGAAAACCATTTGCGTGTGACCCTCTAGGCCCAAATACCAGTCCAGTTAATAGCCCATTAAGTCCAGTAACCCTTTACTGACCCACTGAATTAATTAATATCTTTATATTCAATTAATCAGTCGAATTTAATGTCCCACAATAAATTCGGACGGACTGCCGATCACGTTGGATGCCAAGCAACATCGCGTGATCCTGGATGGCACTGGGGTTATCGCAACCCTCTATTGGAACCTTTCTGTCATCGGTTAGCGCGCGGATATAATCCTTCATCCGTACAATGTTCCCGAATCGACCTAGGGCATGGTTTACTGTTAAACCCTATTTGGTCGATTCACTTGAATCAGATGTCGCTAATCTGAATCCGATAACTCCTTATCGATTACAGAGTCCGCCCTGGCCAGGGACTTTAAGCGCATCATTCTCGGAACATTCTCTCTCAAACAACCGAGAGCGGATGAACCCGTATTGAACACACAATTACCTTCGAGGGCATTTCTCTGAACCCGATCGCTTGACTTATTGATATCCCATGGTTAGGGATTCGTTCGTCAAGGTCAAAGCTCAGAAACCTACCAACAAGGTATCCTTGGAGTCTCAGGTCCAAGGATCATCCACGCAACCGTGACAATTGAATCGAGCTGGTTAACAGTGAGGTGATTACCATCTAGCGATTCATAGTCGGATCAGTTCAGTGAACTCATTCACCAATGAGCACCTATAGGTTCAGCATAGTGTCTCTACACAAGTGACTTATGGGATCAGTCACCCTCATCATATGAGCTGAAGTAACCTATACTAGTCTATCCGGATGTTCGATGTCCTATCTCAAACATCCTATGACTAGGAACAATTAAGAACATGTGTTTATAAGTCTTCGATCCCGTAATTATGATCTCATCATAATCCGAACACTATTGCACATGTTCATGGACTTCATCGTGATACGATAAACACAGATCGAATTAATTACACACAATGAATTATTGCCATTTATTAATAATCTGAATATGTACACAGTATCGGATTGGCTTTGAGACCATCTAATACTAACACCACTACCACTTCTTAGAGATACTAGCAGACCTCGACCATATTGGAGAGTACGTCTAGGGTGCACCACTCTTGGCCCACCTGTTCGCAGATCTAGCCATTGTCATTCTCGCCTGGGGTGCAGCACCGTATGCATGAATGTCATTGTCACTTTCATGATTATTGATTTTATGAAATAAATGTCATGTCCTAAGCACATGCTCTAATTATAAATCTAGAGTTACTACTACATTCCCCTTGGACGGGCTCGTGAGGTACCCCGATTGCAATACCATTAGCCCGCTGTTAGTGGCCAGCGGTGGACATAGCCCCCCATCACTATCATATCACGGCCCTTCATCGCTAGTTCCTGGACTACCCAGAGCTCTTGGTAACCTGATGCATGCCCTACTTATGATTCCTTGACTTAAATGCAAATCTTTTTTGATGCAACTAACATGATGCATGGGAACTACATGTTATCTAGCATCCATACCTGGACATGAATGTGAACGACCAGCCTTGAGTAATAGCCGGCCAAGGACGTTTTGGGCGAGAGATGTAGGTCCATTGTATAAACGAGAACGATCCCATGTGCCTGCGGTTGCTGATGAGGACATTAGGTCTCCCCCAAGAGTAGATTGGCAACGCAGTGCCAGAGAAGGTGGGGTGGAGAATGAGGGGCAAGTAGACTTGCACAAACTAGTGGGTGAAGTTTGTAGACCAGTACCAAGACTAGGTCCAAGATGGCACGGTAGTGGAGACCCATGTACAGAGTAGCGAGGCGTATCTTCAATAGTAATGAGTCCATTACGCAGAGTAGTTGTGCCAGCTCCTCCCACTTGATGTAAGTATCAACTTGAGTACTTTATGATTGATTTATGTAATGATGAATGACTAACTCTACGATGTATGACATGCAGGACGCCTGGGATGCTATGATCATCAACTTACGAGCCCTCTTGAGAGATACAAAGGCTTAGCTTAGACAGACCCAAGAGTCTCTAGATGCTTTGGTATGTGATGAATGTCTTAACACTAAATGACCCGTAAACTAGGAACTTATCCACTGACAATTGTCTTTTGATCTGCCCATACAGTAACGAGGACCTCTCAGGGCACAACAAGGGCGTCTAGATCCAGTGCCACTCAAGTAAATCACAACGTCATCTCTTTCAATAGTTTAAATTCAATTCAATTCCATTCAATATGTTACTCGCACATTCATTTATATCAACCATGATATATTTTGATGACCATGAGAATGTTTCCCATACAGGTGGCAGAAACCAAAGAGGCCCTCCGCAAAGGTGAGGCAGAGGCGGAGGCATCGAGAGTTGAGCTACAAGGAGATTCTTCGTAGCGCCCCCTGGATCTAGGAGCTTAAGGAGGAGCTAGAGCGTCGGCCCACCGACAACCCCTCCCAGGACGTACTCAGGCTCCAACTTATGCTGGACATGGAGAGGTTGGAGCGGGTCCACTAGAGGGACGAGTGTAAAGCAGAGCGGAAGACCTTTGAGGGGCAAATCTGTTGGGATCGCTGTGTCGGGATCCGACCGAAAAATGCAGCCGAATAATATGTTCGGGATCGGATCCATCCCGTTTCGATCGTTAAAATAAAACTGGAGAAAATCGAGTTCACCTTGCGCGGATTCGAATTCGCATTCGTTTTCCGGTTTCGTCGGAGCGATGCCGCAAGTCGCGCTGATGCCCGACCTCTAGCGGTATCCACGCGGTTTTCCTCGCGATGGATCGTCCTCGCTTCCTCGCTCGCTGCGGCGTTCGTAGATCCCGTCTGGATGTGCGTAATCCGTCGCGACATGCGGATTCTGAATCTCCCGTCGGACGGAAGCCGGAGCAGTCGGGAACCGCACGTCCAGAAGAGAGAGAAAAAGAGAAAGAACGAATGATGGCTAGGTCAGGGTTGCTGGCCCCAGACGTAGAATTCGTTCTTTTATAATAAGTCAGTTTGCGGTTTTTCATAAAAACTCAGACTTATCCGAAATCCTGTCGGATTATCCATCGACTTGAAAACTATTTGCGTGTGACCCTCTAGGCCCAAATACCAGTCCAGTTAATAGCCCATTAAGTCCAGTAACCCTTTACTGACCCACTGAATTAATTAATATCCTTATATTCAATTAATCAGCCGAATTTAATGTCCCACAATAAATTCGGACGGACTGCCGATCACGTTGGATGCCAAGCAACATCGCGTGATCTTGGATGGCACTGGGGTTATCGCAACCCTCTATTGGAACCTTTCTGTCATCGGTTAGCGCGCGGATATAATCCTTCATCCGTGCAATGTTCCCAAATCGACCTAGGGCATGGTTTATTGTTAAACCCTATTTGGTCGATTCACTTGAATCAGATGCCGCTAATATGAATCCGATAACTCCTTATCGATTACAGAGTCCGCCTTGGCCAGGAACTTTAAGCGCATCATTTTCGGAACATTCTCTCTCAAACTACCGAGAGTGGATGATCCCATATTGAACACATAATTACCTTCGAAGGCATTTCCCTGAACCCGATCGCTTGACTTATTGATAACCCATGGTTAGGGATTCGTTAGTCAAGGTCAAAGCTCAGAGACCTACCAACAAGACATCTTTGGAGTCTCAGGTTCAAGGATCATCCACGCAACCGTGACAAATGAATCGAGCTGGTTAACAGTGAGGTGATTACCATCCAACGATTCATAGTCGGATCAGTTCAGTGAACTTATTCACCAATGAGCACCCATAGCTCCAACATAGTGTCTCCACACAAGTGACTTATGGGATCAGTCACTCTCATCATATGAGCTGAAGTAACCTATACTAGTCTATCCGGATGTTCGATGTCCTATCTCAAACATCTTATGACTAGGAACAATTAAGAAAACATGTGTTTATAAGTCTTCGGTCCTGTAATTATGATCTCATCATAATCCGAAGACTGTTGCACATGTTCATGGACTTCATCGTTATACGATAAACACAAATTGAATTAATTACATACAATGAATTATTGTCATTTATTAATAATCTGAATAAATATATAGTATCGGATTGGCTTTGAGACCATCTAATACTAACAAAATCATGTTCCTGCAAGTAGATTTGGTGGTTGCAAAGTGTAAGTCCGGGCGACTTGAGGAGCAATACGGGAGGGCTCAGGAGAGGACCCGGTAGATGGGACATACTAGTCTTTTCTCCATGGGCACGAGTATGATTGCAACATCCTCAAAGAATGAGTGAAATGTGGGAGACGAGGGATGACGAGCTACCTCGCAGATATTGATGGGGCCTCCCTGACCACCTCAGCAAGGAGATGATCATGACGAGGGGGAGAGCTGGGGCGAGATGTGAAAAAAAATAAAAACAAAAAGATGGTTGTCCAGTTATGATCCAGTTTGAGGGTTATTTAGGCGAGATGTGCAGCAACCTATTTTTCTTCCACCGTCAAGAGCGGGAAGGTTGTCACTGCTCTGTGAAGCCAGCCTCACGCGATTGTAGACACCGATTTTGGACCACCCTTTTGCTCATGAACCCCATCCATCACTAGCCCATCGTCAACAAACCCCTCATCTTAGCCATCTCAGCCCACTAATAACTAGGCCCATTAATCAAATCCCGACTCTAGCCACCTTTTCGTGGAAGGCCAGCCAGTCCGCCTTCCACCACCCTTTGAAGGCCAGCCAATCCGCCTTTCACGCCCTTCAAAGGCCAACCAGCCCGCCTTCTACCATCCTTGGAAGGCCAGCCAGTCCGCCTTCCACGGCCTTCGAAGGCTAGCCAGCCCGCCTTCCACCACCCTTCGAAGGCTAGCCAGTTCGCCTTCCACGCCCTTCGAAGGCCAGCCAACTCGCCTTCCACCATCCTTGGAAGGCCAGCCAGTCCGCCTTCCACGGCCTTCGAAGGCCAGCCAGCTCGCCTTCCTTGGAAGGCCAGCCAGTCCGCCTTCCACCACCCTTCGAAGGCCAACCGAGCCGCCTTCCACCTCTCCGTGGAAGGCCAACTACCTGGCCTTCCACGAGATTGGAAGACATGTTGGCTGGCCGTCCACACCCCTAACTACCACTTGACCTAGTCTTCCCCACGATCTCCTCTACTCGCCGCCCTCACCTCCACTACTCCGATCACTCCCCACTCCGGCGACTGCCGCGCGCACCACCTCCGATCCTTGACCACTTCCCATTGGCTCCAGGATGATTTACGAGGATTTAAACCCCTATTTTCCCTTCACCTATTTAAACCCCTCATGTCCTCTCGAGTAGAGGGTTAAGCAGTTTATTTTTGGAGGAGGAAGGCTCAGAGGAGGTTGGCAAATGAGTCTGCTTTGAGGAGCCGAGCGGACAAAGAGTCAGAGAGCTTCAGGAGGAGCTTCAAGAGGAATCCTCCGCACTCCAAAATGGGCTTGTCTTCTTAACCCTCTTTTGCTTTTCCCCTATTCACCTCATTGTATTCTCACTTTTCATCCATTCGGTAACATACCTGTAGGCGCCTGGAACGTCCCCCCCGTCGCCGCGGCTGTGGGCTTTCAGAATCGAGGGTCCCTCCGTTCGTCTTAGCACTGTGGCGATTTATAGGGAGTTAGAAATAAAGGATGTGATCGCCAGGAGCATTACCTTACGGTCCCTATGCTCCGCAGGATGGTGAGGGTGTGATCGCGTTCTGTGGGAGCGGAAGATGGTGGTTTCCCCTTCTCTTCCTCCGGCCGGCCAGAGGAGGAGAACTCGGTCCGTGCGCAGAATCTGGTAAGAGCCCCTGAAAAGAGAAGACAGATAAAGAAAAGACAATACCCGATTAGAACTGTGACATGTAGGATCCGTTCATGCAAACATAAAAATTAACTAAAATTAGAGGGAGATGCACCGGATGGGTGTTTGGGAGGGAAGGTGACCATATCTTATGGCCACCCACCTCCCGATTTTTTGTTTGAAACCTCTGGGGGTAAATAGGGTGCTAAGTCATTCTAGGATGTATGCATGCAGATAAGTGCTCGTGTGTGAAAAGTGAAATGATGTGTTGAAGGTAAAAGAGAGTGAAAGAGGAAGGATGTTACGGCATGAATGGAAATTGGAAATGCAATGAAGTGAAAAAGGTGAAAAGTAAAGAGAAGGTTAGGAAGACAAGCCTATTTGGAGTGACGTTCCTCCTGAAACAGCCCTCTGACTCTTTGCCCGCTCAACCCCTCAAAGCCGACCCGCTCCGAGAAAGAGACTCCTTCTTAATCCCCCCTCCAACCCCCTTGCTCGAGGGAACCTGAGGGGTTTAAATAGATGAAGGAAAAAATATGAGAAAATAGGAGTCTAAATCCCCGTAAATCAACCTTCAGCCAATAGGAAGTGGTCAAGGGTCGGAGGTGGTGCGCGCGGCAGTCGCCGGAGTGGGGAGTGATCGGAGTAGTGGGGACGTGGGCGGCGAGTAGAGGAGATCGTGGGGAAGACGAGGTCAAGGTGGTAGTTGGGGGAGTGGACGGCTAACCAACTTGCCTTCTAATCCCGTGGTGGAAGGCGGCCCAGTTGGCCTTCGAAGGGAGTGGAAGGCAAGGGGTGGCCTTCGAAGGGGGTGGAAGGCGGACTGGCTGGCCTTCCACGAAAAGGTGGTGAAAAGTGAAAAAGGTGGCCAAAAGGTGGAAGGCAAGGTAGCTGGCCTTCCAAGGGAGTAGAAGGCAAGGGGTGGCCTTCGAAGGGGGTGGAAGGCGGACTGGCTGGCCTTCCACGAAAAGGTGGTGAAAAGTGAAAAAGGTGGCCAAAAGGTGAAAGGCAAGGTAGCTGGCCTTTCAAGGGGGTAGAAGGCAAGGGGTGGCCTTCGAAGGGGGTGGAAGGCGGACTGGCTGGCCTTCCACGAAAAGGTTGGCTAGAGTCGGGATTTGGTTAATGGGCTTGGTCGTTAGTAGGCTGAAATGGCTAAAATGGGGGAATTGGTGATGAAGGGCCAATGGTGGATGGGACTTATGACCAAAAGGGGTGGTACAAAATCGGTGTCTACAAATGCCCCTCCGGAACACCTGTTTTGCGGTGGAGTGGAACAGAATGATAAATAGGTGTTCCGAAAATCGAACCTGATTTTGGACAGCCCGGAGAAGGATGAGCTATATCCAAGGATGATATGCGAATGCGGCAAATGCATGAAAGCTAGCTATTTGAGTTGCAAGAGTGGTTTAAGAAAAGGGAAAAAGTTCAGTACTAGAGAATCACAGTCCGTAGGCCCTCCGGGTGCTGGAACCGCGAGGCCTTGGTGTACCAGAATATAGCGATCTGGCCTAAGGGGATCTCGAGCATGAAAGGTGTAGGAGTGTGACTTGAAGAACTCTCAACACAACGGGCGCGGTGGCCTGGCGCATCATGGGATCGCCAAATGAGAGGATCTCAAGCACACGTGCTGAAAAGAGGAAGGGGTCTTGCAATTCAAAGGGCTAACAGACGTACAACGGCCAGAATCACGGATCAACGATGGGTTAAGCAGAGTGATGAATGATGGTCATTGCCCATAGGGCGAGGATGAATGCTTATGCAAATGCATGCTGGGTTGAAATTAAAAACAAATTCCTAATGCAAACAGGAGGGGTTTATTGGCCAATCGAATAACTTGGGGAATATAGACTCCTCATTGTTTTGTTTAGAGAGGAACTCAGAGTCTATACGCCCGAAGTTATTAGCCTCCTGTGTCTTCAATGCTATTTGCTTCAGGTTCCCTGCAACTGCAAGAACGTACATTAGTTAATGTAAATAATCAATGATCCACAATATCTTAATGACAAGCTGCAAGGAAACGAGGGACAAAGGTCCCTGTCGAGTCGAAGCCAGCACGGAAGATATGGCCATGCCAATCCAGCTGCTTTTGGCTTCGACTCGACAGCAGAAGTGTCCACCTTTCGGACATAGAATCTTTTCCTGTATGCACAAAATGAGGGGAAAACAATTAGTAGTATCTGTTTTCGGCCCCTTACCCAAAATCGAGCAACTACCTTTTCCCCAGCCTTCGCATAGGGTCAAGGGGACGTGTTACTATCGAAACTGATGCAAGAAGTAAATATGCAAATGCTGGTGGATATTAACAAGTGGGGTGTGTGATGAAAACATGTTTTCGATTCCGCCTGCCTGGTGACTGCCCAAACTTAGGCTGGTTGAATGATGAAAGGGAAATGTACACTCAACTTCCCAGGTATCCTAAGCTTACATCTAGATTGATTTGGGCCTCTAGACTCTTCAAACTAACCTTGACCGTCTAAGACTCATACTGATGACAATACCGTCATGCCATGCTTAGGCTCCCAGCTGCTTCCGACCACCAAGTTTGCCCAAAAAGTTTTCTAGGTAAATGATTTGCCCGACCCGTGTCTCTTTCCTCACAATCTAGAAGGTATATGATGGAACACCTTGGAACCCTAACGGTCAACCGCGCGATGCTGACCCGGAATCAGACGCCGTCGCACCGATTGGTGACGTGCATGCATTGACCTAAGCCTGAAGTTTTCGAGAGTACACATTGAGATTATGGTTAAGAAATTATTTCACCAGAAACATCGACATTACTCTTCACCCATTTTAGACTCCTGTGAGCATGTGACGATTTTTGAAAACGAACCATTTTAAAATGAAGTTCGATCTTTAGATAGCTATCTCGTGCTAACCTTGAGGGGGAAAAATTGAAGAAATTTTAGAGACAAACTTCACAGGAGGATCGACAAAACCGTTAAAAGGACGAGCTGTGACAAAACGGACTCCTTTTGACCTCCTAGATGCCCCAATTTTGACTTTTAGGCCTTTATTGGATTTCATGGCCAGGCACGGTCACGACCAGGCTTTTTTCATCATTGCTTGAACCCCTTTTTCTTTTTTGTATTTCTTTTCCGCTCTTGACATTTTTGGGGTTATTTGATATTCTGCCTACGGGGACACTGCCCTCTTCACGTGCTCTGGTCTTTTACATTTCAATTTTGGGCCCTTTTTTGAGGGGTTACATCTATCGGGTTGTTGAGGAAGCGCAATTTGCTGAGCTCGACCGTTTAAGGGCGTCAACTGTCCTGATCGGTCGAGAAACGAAGAGCAAAAGTTGCATTTTGACAGTATGCTAAAGACTTGGAACTCATTTTAAGAAGGTTCCCTTTTGAAAAAAACGTGTAAGTGTGTGCATCTCAGGATGATCATAGGGATCCGTATGAAAATAAAGTAGACACGTCCAAGGTTCTGGTGGACCAAAATCTTAGCCAAACCTTAATGTTAACCCAATCTATCATGCAACTAGACCTAGACAGGGGGTTACATGGCAATCACCAGACAATTGGATTTTGTGTCTTTTCTGATTTTTTTTTTTTTTCATTTTCATTAAAGTATGTACATATTTACAAATATTTTTTATGCTTTTTGGATATTTGATTTTTTTTGAGATTTTGAATTTTTTGAATTTTTTTGTATTTTTAAGGGTAAAACTTCTTCAAATAGACTCCTATCCAAAGGAAAACTTTTCAACGATTTTCAAATATTTACACTTATTTGCTAACTAGAAAAGAACTTACTTACCTCTACAACTTGTAGATAAATAGGAAGCTATCCAATCCCTAAGCGGTTATGCACAAGACTTAGAGGGTGAGTCAAACACGTTGCAAAGGTGGGTCCTTGAGACAGAGACCCAGTGATGGCAGAATTGCCCCAGTATGTTGGCTCCTCATGGAAGTGAGACTTTTCCTCTTTTTGGGGGTTGTAGTCTCCAATCATAAAACATTCAGGGGAATGTGCTAGAACCGGTGATAGAAACCTGAGAAGGGAAGGTGTGTGGAATAGTAAGGGAATGAGAGCGGTGGGTACCTGTTCATCCCTCACTAAGGAGGCTCCTTCTCGTCGAGTGGTTGGTTCATAGAACATCAGCTGTATACCGAACTCTTCTGCATCTTCTCTTTGAACCTCATTGCTTGTTTCCTTCAACTCATGCTCAAGATAGTGTATCTTGAGTACCTCTTGTTTTGCCTTCACAAAGTGATCCAAGAGATTCCATTTTCTTGATCCTTCAGTTGATTTGGCTAGTATGTAACCCAATTTGAATCCCCCAATGGTCGGATTTTCAAAGATAGGTTCTTGAATTCCCTGCTCTTCTTTGCCTAACCCAGATCCCGAACTACGCCCCATTTTGTCCATAAGCTGCCAACCTATGCTAGGCTGGGACTTGAGTTGAGAATTGCCCGATGAAAGGATGGGCTCTGCCCCTTTTCCATAAGTGATCATGGATGGAATTTGTTCAGTCGAGACTAAATCCAAAGGCTCAAGATAGGGGGTACCCTTCATTTTGACAATCTTCCCAGTGTATGAGAATTTATAGCACTGATGATTAGTGGAGGGCACTCCCAGGGTCTGGTCCATCCAAGGCCTTCCCAGAAAGGTGTTGTCTATGCGCTTGACATCAAGGATGTAGAATTCAAAGATCAAGGCCACTGGGCCAATTTCCAAGTTCCCATTTGAGATCATCATGGAAGTAGACTCAACCTTTTCTGGATCAATCCCTACTTTCTTAAGGGTCTTGAGTGGACAAACATTGATTGATGCCCCGGTATCCAACAAGATGGAGTCCAATGAGTGACCCTTGAGTGTTGCAGTTAAGCATGAGGGAAGGGATTGGCATTCAGGGGGAGCCAGATCCTTATCAGTGAAGGGTATCGTAGGTGTCTGGGTGACTGAGAGAGTGGCATTTGTGAGCCCCCTGATAGGAAGATCTTCATTGAGTGTAACGCGCTGGAGGAACTTGAACAATGTCTCCCTGTGTGTAGGAGATCTCCCAATCAACTCTAGGACTGGCATCTTAGCAGGAGTTTTCCCTAGATGCTGTAGGATGTCATACTTAGAGAGATCTGAATCCTCTTGAGAGTCCAAGAGTTGACTTGCTGGGGGAATGACGCGATTTCTCAGTGTAACACCGATCGGACTGAGGTCCACTACCTGATATGACTTTAGTGGTTGAACTAGTGGTGAATTCATCAGGCAGAATTGGGTTACCGGACCTGGATTTGGTGTTGGACACAAGATGGATGGAGGAGGTTCTCTGATTGAAATTGAAGGAACCTGGACCAGAGTAACTGGGTTGATGGCTGTTGGTTGTTCCCTAGGTCGTATCAAGACCAAAGGTTTGTCTTGAATACTAGTGGAGACTCCTTGTAACGGCTCTCTAGGTTTGGTCATCCTAGTGGGGCACTCACGCCATATCCCAACCTCTTCATACTCCCAGTATTGTCCTCTATGATCGACATTTGGTTCCAAATTTTTGTCAAGGGTGCTCACCCTTTCTAGAGAGCTAGATGGATCTTGGGCCACCTGATAAGAGGGCAGAGGGCCCTTGACTTCCAAGGTTTCAGCAGCCTCTTTCATGTACCCCCAATTGATCTTGGCACTGGAGAAAGAGGGAACTGCTGAATATGGTCTCTGATTGGATTGGTTGCCTGATCTGGACATAGGACTGGGTGACCTGAAGGGTTGCCCCAAGGCACTCACCTGTTCATTGATTGTCACTCCCTCTATTGGTGGAATCCTCTTACTTCTGTTCTGATTTTCAAAGAAGGATGGCAAAGTGGAACTCCAGATCTGAGATTGAACTACCTGAGCTCGATTATAAAGTTGTGCGAATGTGTGAAATTCGCTTAGCATGAGGATAGACCGAAGCTGCGGGGTAGTGTTGTTGACTAACATGGTGATAGCTTGAGATTCGGGGATTTCTACTTCTGCCCTAGAGGCCATTGCCCTCCACCTGTTGGCAAAATACGTGAACTCCTCTTCAGGCTTCATCTTCTCCATCACAAGATCAAACAAGGTGGGAGGCATGGTTGTCATATAACTAAACTGAGTGATGAATTTTTCGGAGACCATATCAAAATTGATTAGGTCTGTGGTGGGTAAGGAAGAAAACCATCTTAAGGCCTCACCTTCTAAGGATTTTTGGAACAGATGGACAAGGAGGACTCTGTCGTAGAGCCATTGATGGGAATCCATGAGGAAACCTGATAGGTGATCATGAGGGTCAGAGGTGCCATCATATTTTCTGTACTCGGGAGCTTTGAATTCTAGTGGAAAGTAGGCCGGAGGGAGCTTACAATAGCTCGAGAGAGAGTGTGGTTGTTTCAGGGTAAGTTTCTCGGCCATGAACTTACGCACACAGGTTTCAACCTCACTTTTATAGATGAATTCTTTCTGCTCAGGAGGAGGTATAGTTGGAGAGACTGGAATCGGCATGACAGGTGGAGCAACTGGAGTAGGAGTTGGCTGATTGATGCGGGTCTGAGCTCTGTTGGAAGATCCTTGGAGGTGAGTTCTCCGAAGAGTGGCATCTTGAGTTTTGCCACAGGAGGCCCACTGGATGAGTTGATCAGGGGTGTACCGTGATAACACGGCAGTAAGTTCCGGGTCCTCACTCGGGTTTTGGAAGTTTATGTTGGAGATTACAGGATCACTTTCTGAAGAGGAAGATTCATCCAAGTATCTTCTCCTAAATTCCTCTCCAGGTGTTTGGAACATGCCCACAAATGTTGGTTGTGGATCCTCTTCAATCTCAAACAGAGGGTTGTGTGTAACATTGTTACCGAACTGGTCCATGTCATCATACACAGCATTGACATACATTCGGTTCAGCACAGACCCTAAATGATTTTATGTTTCACTTGAAATGTTTGCCAATGTTTTATGAAAGTTGGTTTCTAACAAATCAAGTTTAACCCTTAACGACCCTTCACTTTTCCAAAGCTTGTTCCACCGAGATTCAATTAAGTGTCTTTAAATTTGAAACGGTTCACTAATTTCTCACACAAACCCAAGGTTCCTACAAGGTGGTTTCAGGTACAACCTGCTCGGTGGCTAAGTGGGAATCCCTGGCCCACGGAGACTGACGGAGGTTCCCAACAGAATAAGACTAGTCGCACCCGAGTGGGAATCCTCAGGTGGAGAGTCAAACTCTGTGGGAGAGGTAACTAGAAGTGTGATGCCGGCTCTTCCTTAAAACCCCCGCGGAGAATATCCTGAAATTAACCCACAGTCCAGCAGACAGAAAAGGAAAGAAAGACAAGAGAACAGTAAACAAAAAAGCAAACTAGAATCTGCAACAAATTAAAAAAAGGACACTTAAAAATCAGGCAGCCAGAAAAGCCGGAGCCTGGACGGCAGGCTACCTGGCCGTCCTAGAGCCTGGACGGCCAGGCTGTCGGCCGTCCAGCCTGGACGGCCAGGCGCTTGGCCGTCCTGGGTCCTGGACGGCTAGGTGCTTGGCCGTCCGGGCTGGGCTGGACGGCCATGCACTTGGCCGTCCGGTCCACTGGACGGCCAGGTACTTGGCCGTCCGGTCCACTGGACGGCCAGGTACTTGGCCGTCCGGTCTGGGCGGCCAAGCGCTTGGCCGTTCAGGACTCTGGGCGGCCAAGTGCTTGGCCGTCCACGGGAGGAGCTCTTTTTTTAAGCTGTCTTACCTGCGCGGCGAGCAAGGGAGTGTCCCATCGTGATCGCCAGAGGGGTGTAGGCGCCCGGAACGTCCCCCCCGTCGCCACGGCTGTGGGCTTTCGGAGTCGAGGGTCCCTCCATTCGTCTTAGCACTGTGGCGATTTATAGGGGGTTAGAAATAAAGGATGTGATCACCAGGAGCATTACCTTACGGTCCCTGTGCTCCGCAGGATGGTGAGAGCGTGATCGCGTTCTGTGGGAGCGTAAGATGGTGGTTTCCCCTTCTCTTCCTCCGGCCGGCCAGAGGAGGAGAGCTCGGTCCGCGCGCAGAATCTGGTAAGAGCCCCTGAAAAGAGAAGACAGATAAAGAAAAGATAATACCCGATTAGAACTGTGACATGTAGGATCCGTTCATGCAAACATAAAAATTAACTAAAATTAGAGGGAGACGCACCGGATGGGTGTTTGGGAGGGAAGGTGACCATATGTTATGGCCACCCACCTCCCGATTTTTTGTTTGAAACCTCTAGGGGTAAATAGGGTGCTAAGTCATTCTAGGATGTATGCATGCAAATAAGTGCTTGTGTGTGAAAAGTGAAATGATGTGTTGACGGTAAAAGAGAGTGAAAGAGGGAGGATGTTACGGCATGAATGGAAATTGGAAATACAATGAAGTGAAAAAGGTGAAAAGTAAAGAGAAGGTTAGGAAGACAAGCCTATTTGGAGTGACGTTCCTCCTAAAACAGCCCTCTGACTCTTTGTCCGCTCAACTCCTCAAAGCCGACCCGCTCCGAGAAAGAGACTCCTTCTTAATCCCTCCTCCAACCCCCTTGCTCGAGGGAACCTGAGGGGTTTAAATAGATGAAGGGAAAATAGGAGAAAACAGGGGTCTAAATCCCCGTAAATCAGCCTTCAACCAATAGGGAGTGGTCAAGGGTCGGAGGTAGTGGACGCGGCAGTGGCCGGAGTGGGGAGTGGTCGGAGTAGTGGGGACGTAGGCGGCGAGTAGAGGAGATCGTGGGGAAGACGAGGTCAAGGTGGTAGTTGGGGGAGTGGACGGCCAGCCAACTTGCCTTCTAATCCCGTGGTGGAAGGCGGCCCGGTTGGTGTTCGAAGGGGGTGGAAGGCAAGGGGTGGCCTTCGAAGGGGGTGGAAGGCGGACTGGCTGGCCTTCCACGAAAAGGTGGTGAAAAGTGAAAAGGGTGGCCAAAAGGTGGAAGGCAAGGTAGCTGGCCTTCCAAGGGGGTAGAAGGCAAGGGGTGGCCTTCGAAAGGGGTGGAAGGCGGACTGGCTGGCCTTCCACGAAAAGGTGGTGAAAAGTGAAAAAGGTGGCCAAAAGGTGGAAGGCAAGGTAGCTGGCCTTCCAAGGGGGTAGAAGGCAAGGGGTGGCCTTCGAAGGGGGTGGAAGGCGGACTGGCTGGCCTTCCACAAAAAGGTTGGCTAGAGTCGGGATTTGGTTAATGGGCTTGGTTGTTAGTGGGCTGAAATGGCTAAAATGGGAGAATTGGTGATGAAGGGCTAATGGTGGATGGGACTTATGACCAAAAGGGGTGGTCCAAAATCGGTGTCTACAATACCCTCTCTCACTTTTCTTTCCACTTTCAACATATCACTTCACTTTCCACACACGAGCACCTCCATCTGCATGCATGCATGTTAGGATAACGTTGCAACCCTTCCCTAGACGTTTTAAACAAAAAACGGGAGGTGGGTGTGTTAGTATTAGATAGTCTCAAAGCCAATCCGACATTGTGTACTTATTCAAATTGTTAATAAATGGTAATAATTCATTGTGTGTAATTAATTCGATCTGTGTTTATCGTATCACGATGAAGTCCATGAACATGTGCAATAGTCTTCGGATTATGATGAGATCATAATTACGGGACCGAAGACTTATAAACACATGTTCTTAATTGTTCCTAGTCATAGAATGTTTGAGATAGGACATCGAACATCCGGATAGACTAATATAGGTTACTTCAGCTCATATGATGAGGATGACTGATCCCATAAGTCACTTGTGTGGAGACACTATGCTGAACCTATAGGTGCTCATTGGTGAATGAGTTCACTGAACTGATCCGACTATGAATCGCTGGATGGTAATCACCTCACTGTTAACCAGCTCGATTCAATTGTCACGGTTGCGTAGATGATCCTTAGACCTGAGACTCCAAAGATATCTTGTTGGTAGGTTTCTGAGCTTTGACTTTGACGAACGAATCCCTAACCATTGGTTATCAATAAGTCAAGCGATCGGGTTCAGGGAAATGCCCTCGAAGGTGATTGTGTGTTCAATACGGGATCATCCGCTCTCGGTAGTTTGAGAGAGAATGTTCCGGGAATGATGCGCTTAAAGTCCCTGGCCAGGGTGGACTCTGTAATCGATAAGGAGTTATCAGATTCAGATTAGCGGCATCAGATTTAAGTGAATCGACCAAATAGGGTTTAACAGTAAACCTTGCCCTAGGTCGATTCGGGAACATTGCACGGATGAAGGATTATATCCGCGCGCTAACCGATGACAGAAAGGTTCCAATAGAGGGTTGCGATAACCCCAGTGCCATCCAGGATCACGCGATGTTGCTTGGCATCCAACGTGATCGGCAGTCCGTCCGAATTTATTGTGGGACATTAAATTCGGCTGATTAATTGAATATAAGGATATTAATTAATTCAGTGGGTCAATAAAGGGTTACTGGACTTAATGGGCTCAGACCCCTTTGGGGTTCTTGTCCGGCGCCGGTCCCGGTGGCGACCGGGGACCGGACCTCGCCGCCGGCGAAGCCCGTACCACCGGCGAGCTCTGGCGACCGGTGATGGCCACGGAGGTGCCCCGGAAAGGGGTTTATTCGCCCCCCTTTTTCCTCCAAAAATGTTGTTTTTGCAGGTTTCTCAAACCCGTGGGGAGGAAGAAGAAGGCCCATAGCCGCTCTTCCACGGCTTCCCATGCCACCAACAACTCGACCAGGGTCATTGGGCATGATTTACAGCGATTAGAACCCCTTAAAATCCATCTTTATGGATCCGACCATATCAAAACCACCCTGTTCTTCGTCCAACGAAGAGCACGACGAAAAACCCCCTAAAATAAAATTTTCTTCAGATTTAAATCGCGATCTCATCGCAATAATCATCTAATGATTATAAATCTTTTAAGAACATAAATTTAAGCATGGAATAAATTCAAAAACCATAAATTTTAAAGACCGAAACGGCGAGAACACAGTGGAACTGGGCTCTGATACCACTGTTGGGATCGCTGTGTCGAGATCCGATCCTAAAACGCAGTGGAATAAAACTTTCGGGATCGGATCTGTCCCGTTTCGGTCGTTAAAATTAAACCGGTGTAAATCGAATTTACCTTGCGCGGATTCGAATCCGTGTCCGTTTTCCGGTTCCGTCGGAGCGATGCCACAAGTCGCGCAGATGCCCGACCTCTAGCGGTATCCACGCGGTTCTCCTCGCGATGGATCGTCCTCGCTTCCGCACTCGCTGCGGCGTTCGAAGATCCCGTCTGACTGCGCGTAATCTGCCGCGATATGCAAATTCGGAATCTCCGTCGAACGGAAAGTGGAGCAGTTGGGAACCGCACGCCCAGAAGAGAGAGAAAGTGGGGAAGAATAAATGACGGCTAGGTCAGGGTTGCTGGACCCGGACGTAGAATCCGTTCTTTTATAAGAAGTCAGTTTGCGGTTTTTCATAAAAACCCAGACTTATCCGAAATCCTGTCGGATTATCCATCGACTTGAAAACCACTTGCGTGTGACACTCTAGGCCCAAATACCAGTCCAGTTAATATCCCATTAAGTCCAGTAACCCTTTACTGACCCACTGAATCAATTAATATCCTTATATTCAATTAATCAGCCGAATTTAATGTCCCACAATAAATTCAGACGAACTGCCGATCACGTTGGATGCCAAGCAACATCGCATGATCCTGGATGGCACTGGGGTTATCGCAACCCTCTATTGGAACCTTTCGGTCATCGGTTAGCGCGCGGATATAATCCTTCATCCGTGCAATGTTCCCGAATCGACCTAGGGCATGGTTTACTGTTAAACCCTATTGGTCGATTCACTTGAATCAGATGCCGCTAATCTGAACCCGATAACCCCTTATCGATTACAGAGTCCGCCCTGGCCAGGGACTTTAAGCGCACCATTACCGGAACATTCTCTCTCAAACTACCGAGAGCAGATGATCCCGTATTGAACACACAATTACCTTCGAGGGCATTTCCCTGAGCCCGATCGCTTGACTTATTGATAACCTATGGTTAGGGATTCGTTCATCAAGGTCAAAGCTCAGAAACCTACCAACAAGATATCTTTGGAGTCTCAGGTCCAAGGATCATCCACGCAACCGTGACAAATGAATCGAGCTGGTTAACAGTAAGGTGATTACCATCCAGCGATTCATAGTCGGATCAGTTCAGTGAACTCATTCACCAATGAGCACCTATAGGTTCAGCATAGTGTCTCTACACAAGTGACTTATGGGATCAGTCACCTTCATCATATGAGCTGAAGTAACCTATATACTAGTCTATCTGGGTGTTCGATGTCCTATCTCAAACATCCTATGACTAGGAACAATTAAGAACATGTGTTTATAAGTCTTTGGTCCCGTAATCATGATCTCATCATAATCCGAAGACTGTTGCACATGTTCATGGACTTCATCGTGATACGATAAACACAGATCGGATTAATTACACACAATGAATTATTGCCATTTATTAATAATTTGAATAAGTACACAGTATCAGATTGGCTTTGAGACCATCTAATACTAACATCAACCACATGGCAGCCTTGCCCCCTACCTTGTTTGATCTTGTAATGGAAAAAATAAAGTCCGATGAAAACTTCACTCATTTTGCTAATTGGTGGAGAGCTATGGCTTCTAGAGCAGAAGTTGTTATCCCTGAAGCACAAGCAGTCACTATGCTTGTTAACAACGCTACCCCCCATTTCCGAGCTATTCTCATGCTTAGCAAACTTCAAACATTCGCTCAGCTGTACTACCGAGCTAGGGTAGCTCAGTCCCAAATCCGAGACTCCACTCTGCCTTCGTTCTTTGAGAACATAAACAGGAACAAGAAAGCCACACCAACTCCTACCACAGAAGGAGTCACCATCAATGAACAGGTCAGCATGCTAGCACCACCAACCAGGGTTCCCAATCCCCATTGTAAGTCTGACACTCAGCCCAATCAGAAGCAATATTCAGTTGTTCCTCCCCGTACTAATTACAGTCGTCCTATGGCTAAGCGAGCATCATATGCACCTCTGCCGGAATCATTGGCAGACATTTTTTATGCCTTGCTAACCTGTAACGCCATTCAACTCCCACCTCAAAGAGAAGGTGTTCCGCGCAATATGGACACGTCCAGGTATTGCCCCTACCATAGGATCACGGGATACACAATCTACAATTGCTTCACCTTTAGGGATTGGGTATATGACTTGAATGATGAAGGGCGGATAAACTGGGAGGACATGAGAAAAGCTATTGATGCTTTGAAGGCTAAGAAGGAACTGGGAATTGTGAAAGACCCGTTACCTTCTCATCAAGTGGTTCAAGATTCCACCAGTTCTCAAGGAAAGGTCAACACTTTAATCAAAGACTTGGAGCCCGTAATAGTCTGCAGGGAACAATGCTGGGAGTATGAAGGGTCTAGAATAAAACATCAAGATCCCACTTGGTCGTGTGAAACTAAAGGAGTTACTCCAGAAGTCTCCACGCTTTCCCCTAACGAGCCTTTGGTCCTAATTCGGCCCAAAGAGCAACCGGCAACCCTCAAGCCGGTCACTCTCATTCAGATCCCTCCGATCACAGCCGAGGGGCCCACCCTATCTATCTTCTGTCCAACCAGGAACCAGGGTTCGATGACTCGCTTCAATCCCATTAGGTCACCAATGGAAGCAGATCCAATCTCGGTGGGGGTAACGCTCAGGAATCGCATCATTCCTCCGAGCCAACCCTTGGACTCTCAAGGTAACTCAATCTCCATCATGGGGAATGTCCAGTCTGAGTACGACATCCTCCAGCATTTAGAGAAGACCCCCGCTAAGATCTCTATCCTTGAGCTTATCCGGAAGTCTCCCACACACAGGGAGACGTTGTTTAATTTCCTACAACAAATCACGGTCAATGAGGATCTTCCTAGTGGTGGAGTCACTAATGCCATCCTCTCAGTCACTCAGACCCCTATGATCTCGTTCCCAGAAAAAGATCTAGCTCCCCCTGAGTGTCGATCCCTTCCTCTGTGCCTAACCACCATTCTCAATGGTCATTCAGTAGACTCCATTTTACTAGATACCGGGGCCTCTATCAATGTCTGTCCCCTTAAGACCCTCAAAAGGATAGGGATAGACCCAGAGAAGGTTGAATCTACCTCTATGATGGTCTCAGCTTATGACAATTCCCAGAGACCAGCAGATGGAAAGATCTTCCTGCAACTAGAAATCGGCCCGGTATCCATGATCTCGGAATTCTACATCCTGGATGTTAAGCCAATCTACAATGCTATTCTAGGGAGACCATGGATGGACCAAACCTTGGGGGTCCCATCCACCAACCACCAGTGCTATAAGTTCCCGTATAACGGGAAGATTGTAAACGTCAAAAGCACTCCCTACATTGAGTCATTGGACTCAGTGACAGCAGAACAGATTCCGTCCATGATAACTTCCAGGAAAGGCAAAGAGCCCGTTCTTTCATCAGTGAATTCTCACCATAGGCCTAAGTTTGGTATAGGTTGGCAGCTCATGAGTAAGATGGGGTATAGCTCAGGCTCTGGGTTAGGGAAAGAAGAACAAGGCATTTGTGACCCCATCTCAGAGAACCCTGTCAGTGGGGGATGTGGCCTGGGTTATAAGTTTACTGAACCACCAAAAGAAACAAAGGAATGGTCCCTCATGAATCACTTTGTGAGAAAGAAGCAGGGATTGTCCAGGATAGAGGAGAAAGTGCAAGAATATCATGAGGGTAGTCAAGAGGAAGATTTTGGCATATCATCCTTGTTTCGTGAATCAAGCAACCCACCGATAGGGCTTTTCTTGGCCAGGAATGAACCAACCGCTGCTACGTTCATTCCTTTCTGGTTCCACCCACCTTCCGTCCGAATGCTCTCAACTCCGATCGACGCCACTTCTTCCGAATATTTCATGTTAGAGGCGTTCGGTCACGGAAGAAAAAGTCCAATTCCCATCCTGAGGGTAGGGAAGTCACTTTCGAGGAGCTTACGTGGTGGGGCAACCCCGCCATCATTAAATCTTTGTCCCAAGGGTCTACCCTTATCCCATCCAGGACAAAACTGACCCATTCTCCAGGCCATGTACATAACAGTTTAGGAATTAGGATAGCTTCCTCCATGTCTAGAAATTGTAGGGCTAAGCAAGTTCCTTCGTTATTAGTTCAGGAATTAGCGAATAGGTGTAAAGCTTTGAAAAGTTGGATAAGTTTCTTCAGATAGGAGTCATCTCCGAACTATTGGAGTTGGTGAAAGACGAGTCTTGCAGTAATGGTCTAGGAGTACTTGAGCTTAGTGAAGAGGAAGAGGAGGATGACTTGGCCGAACCACTTGTCAATGGGACGAGACGGTTTGATGAACCTTCATCAGCCATCGACGAACCCACTAAAGAAGTCAACCTTGAATTCATCAGACGGTTCATATCTCAACATTATGTGAGATGTAAACCCTTTTATGATCTATTGAAAGGAGGGGCAAAGTTTATTTGGAGCGATAAGTGTCAAAAGGCCTTCGACAAATTGAAGAGCTACCTCCTCAATCCACCAGTCCTTATGGCTCCTATCCCGGGGCGGCCTTTATTGCTATATGCCTCCACCACTGAAGAATCAGCTGGAGCAGTATTGGCCCAACTTGGCGATGAGAAGAAAGAAAGAGTAGTGTACTATCTTTCCAAGCTCTTCAACAATGCCGAAAAGCGATACACTGCTATGGAAAGGACATGTGCGGCCGTCATCTGGGTACTGCAGAAATTGAAGCACTACTTTCACACTCACGAGGTCAAACTCCTAGTAAGAATGGACCCGATCAAATATTTGCTAGAGCGGCCAGTTGTAACAGATAGGCTGGTGCGATGGCAGACCTTCTTGAACCAATTTGACATCACCTATGTAAATCAGAAGGCTGTAAAGGGGCAAGCAATTGCCGAACACCTAGCCCATCATCCACTGCCTACATTTTCACCCGTCAACGAGGAATTCCTGGATGAGGAGTTGGATCTAATAGTGGATGATACTCGATCCTGGGATCTTTAATTCGACGGGGCGCTTAATTCTCAAGGCAGTGGGGTAGGAGTGGTCCTCGTATCTCCGGAAGGGGTAAGTATTCCGTACGCTTGCCAACTATTCTTCTCAGTGACCAACAATGTCGCTGAATATGAGGCTCTCCTAGCTGGCTTAAAATTGACGCTGGTTCTTAAAATCTTGGAATTGAGGATAATTGGAGACTCTCAACTAATCCTTCGCCAAACTGTGGGCAAGTACCAAACCCGGGATTCAAAATTGAAGCCATATCAGGAGTTAGTAAAGTCGCTAACCAGGCATTTCAGAAGGATTACCTATGTACATGTGCCTAGGTCTCAGAATATCCTAGCAGATGCCCTAGCCTCCTTATCTTCGGCACTAGAGATTCCTGTCACCAAAAGTTCAACCACCATCACTCTGCACAAGCAAGACTCGCCTTCCTTCCGGGACCCCTGGTTCCAACAATTCCTCCGCTCATTTGATCATGTCTCTACTATCACGGACGAACTCACCCCCGATTGGGATGATGGGAATCCGTGGTAGTTTGATATCATGAATTACCTCCGCAATAGGTCATTCCCATCTTATGCCACATCTTCTGACTGTAAGGCTATCCGCCGTGCATCTCAACGATACCTTATCTTAGGCGGTCGCCTTTTCAGAAGATCCTTCAGCGGAGTGCTCCTTCGGTGTCTAGATGATACCGAAATCCATCATGTTATAGAAGCAGCTCATGCCAGTGATTGTGGCGGTCATATATATGGTCGTGCCTTAGCTCAGAAGCTCCTCATGTCCTATTATTGGCTTTCAATGGAGGCTGATTGTTCCATATTTGTTGAGAGGTGCTTGAAATGCCAATTACATGCTAACAAGGTTCATACACCTTCGTCATCTCTCACATCCGTCATTTCTCCTTGGCCCTTCGCCATGTGGGCATTCGACGTTATAGGACCTTTGGAGGATCAATCAGGCGAAATAAAAAGGAAATCATTTATCTTAACTGCCACTGAATATTTCACTAAATGGGCTGAAGCGGAAGCATTTGCGGAAATCAAAGCATCCACGGTGGTGAAGTTCATCAAGCGCAACATTCTCGCTAGGTTCGGGACACCGCGCGATCTCATCACCGACAATGGACCATAATTCATCTCCCAAGAGCTCTGGGACATGTGCAGTAAGTATAGTATTAATTTGCACCATTCCTCGCCTTACTACCCACAAGGAAACGGTCAGGCCGAAGCCACCAATAAGACTCTCATTCGAATCATCAAAAGAACTTGCAGATCTCACAATTATTCAGACTGGCCGGATCGCCTAGTAGAAGCTCTTTGGGCGTATCGCACTTCTGTCCGGACCCCCACCGGACAAACTCCTTATTCACTAACATTCGGAACAGATGCGGTATTTCCATATGAGATTCTCCTTCCTTCTCTAAGAGTGCAGTTGGACAATGGAATTAGCGACGCCGAACGTCGTAAGGCCATATTAACCCAACTGGAACTATTAGACGAAAAAAGGATGATGGCGGCAGACCATGCTCAAGTTTACAGAAATAGGATCGCAAGATTCTACGCAAAAAAGGTTCTCGAAAGAAAGTTTGAAATTGAGGAAATGGTACTCAAGAGAAAAATGGTCAAAATTCCTGGTCCCAAGAGCAAATTGCAAGAAAATTGGGAAGGTCCATTTGCAATCAAGGAGGCATACTCAGGTAATGCATACCGCTTAATCAATGAAAAAGGAGAGGAGTTACCCCACCCATGGAATGGGGTGTATCTGAAGAAGTTTTATCCATGAAAACACACAAAAAAGTCAAAAATTTTCAAAAAATCCAAAAAATGAAATATCCCAAAAAAAGCACAAAAATATTTGTAAATATATGCATACCTCAATGAAAATGACAAAAAAATCAGAAAAGACACAAAATCCAACTGTCTGGTGACTGCCATGCACCCCCCTGTCTAGGTCTAGTTGCATGTAGATTGGGTTAACATTAAGGTTTGGCTAAGACTTTGGTCCACCAGAACCTTGGACGTGTCTACTTTACTTTCATACAGATCCCTATGATCATCCTGAGATGCACACACCTACACGTTTTTTTTCAAAAGAGAACCTTCTTAAAATGAGTTCCAAGTCTTTAGTGTACTGTCAAAATGCAACCTTTGCTCTTCATCTCTCGACCAATCAGGACAGTTGACACCCTTAAACGGTCGAGCTCAGCAAATTGCGGTTCCTCCACAACCCGATAGATGTAACCCCTCAAAAGGGCCCAAAAATAAAATGTAAAGGACCAGAGCACGTGAAGAGGGCAATGTCCCCGCAGGCGGAATATCAAATAACCCCGAAAAATGTCAAGAGTGGAAAAGAAATACAAAAAAGAAAAGGGGTTCAAGAAATCATACAAAAAAGCCTGGTCGTGACCGTGCCTGGCCATGAAATCTACCAAAGGGCTGAAAAGTCAAAATAGGGGCATCTAGGAGGTCAAAAGGGGTCCGTTTTGTCACAGCTCGCCCTTTTAACGGTTTTGTCGATCCTCCTGTGAGGTTTGTCTCCAAAATTTCTTCACTTTTTTCCCCCTCAAGCTTTTTGCACAAGATAGATATCTAAAGTCCGAACATCATTTTAAAAATGGTTCGTTTTTTTAAAAAAAAATCGTCACATGCTCACATGATCACAGAAGTCCAAAATGGGTGAAGAGTAATGTCAATGTTTCTGGTGAAATAATTTCTTAACCATAATCTCAATGTGTACTCTCGAAGACTTCGGGCTTAGGTCAATGCATGCGCGTCACCAATTAGTGCGACGGCGTCTGATTCCGGGTCAGCGTCGCGCGGTTGACCGTTAGGGTTTCAAGGTGTTCCATCATATACCTTCTAGATTGTGAGGAAAGAGACCCGGGTCGGGCAAATCATTTACCTCGAAAACTTTTTGGGCAAACTTGGTGGTCGGAAGCAGCTGGGAGCCTAAGCATGGCATGACGGTATTGTCATCAATATGAGTCTTAACCGGTCAAGGTTAGTTTGACGAGTCTAGAGGCCCAAATCAATCTAGATGTGTGCTTAGGATACTTGGGAAGTTGAGTGTGCATTTCCCTTTCATCATTCGACCAGGCTAAGTTTGGGCAGTCACCAGGTAGGTGGAATCAAAAACATGTTTTCATTCATCACACACCTCATTTGTTAATATCCACTAGCATTTGCATATTTACTTGTCGCATTAGTTTCAATATTCTTCCTTTTGTCCGGTTAGTAGGACACGGCCCCTTGACCCTATGCGAAGGCTAGGGAAAAGGTAGTTGCTCTTTTTTGGGAAAGGGGCCAAAAACAGATACTACTAACTGTTTCCCCTGATGTTGTGCATGCAGGAAATAACAGGTATGGACAGAAAGCAGAACAAGAAGTGCCCAGATGTAAATAGTGAAATATGCAAGCATAAGATAATAATCATACATCACGACACAGGGGCATACCCCTGCATCAGCTCTCAATCCGTCTCCCTCTCAATCTCTCTTCCTTCCTTCTGCGTCATCGTCTCTCCTATCTCGAGAAGGGTGCCTCATCTGACTCTCAGCGTCATCCTCCCGAGCACGGCGATGACCTGAGGCCGGTCGCATAGACCCCGATGAGATAGCGGGTCGCAATTCTCTCCACGGATCCTCAGCAAGAAGGGAGTCAAGGTCTCTAAAGACAGAGCTCCCAGCAGGAGCCTGGCCAGCCGATGGGGCAGGAATGGGGGGACGAGCTCCTGGATTCTGTGTGCTGGATCTCATAGCTCGTTCTCGCCCCTTCTTCATCACTCGGTCCCACAGGGTTCGGTACTTGAAATCAAGCTCCCGCACCTCTGTCTGTGACCTCGTCAGTTCCTCCCGTAAGCCGGCTATCTTACCCTCCCAGTACACGTCCGGGTGGGATCCTTCTCTCGCCCTGGCCCGAGCTATCCGCTCCTCTAAGACCTGATCTCTCACCTGTTGATTGAGGCTCTCCAATTCTTGCGCCCTGGCTAAGGCAGTCTCCACCTCCTGACGCTGCAAAGGAACTCAGGGTTAAGCAAGCTCAATCAGAATAACACAGGAGCAGAACAAGTCTCACCTGCTGTGCCAAATCCGCCTCCGCACGACGGAGAGCATCCTGCAACCTTGCCACCCAATCGGCAGGGGCAGCTCGCCCCTGGGATGATGAGCCCGCACCAGGATCTCCTCGCAGCCCGTGACGGGCTAGCGTCTCTCTCTGCATCACAAGGGTTTTTCACAAAAATAAGATGGACAATCTCACACCATAATTTAGAAATCAGACTTCTCACCAATTCTGCAATCTGGTGAAGCAGGTCACTCGCCTGCAGAACCAGAATCTCATTTTGATTCTTTAGGTTCTGCACGGCTTCAGTTTCAGGCATCTGTTGCAGGAATACCATTAAGGTTAGTCAATGAGAAAAGATTGAGTGAAATAGATTGAAGGGTTAGAGAGACGCACCCGCCGCGCATCTAGAAACATGCGATCTGAGTACCGCCGGGCATAATCCCCCAAGTATCTGAAACTGTTTCGCAGGAATTTATCCTCCTGCAGGACATCCCCGGTGCGGTACCACACTTCGATCTTAGCTCGCCTCACCACTCGCCAATCCTGACCAATAGCAGAAGATCGGCGACGACCGCGGTTCATATGAGGATAGGTCGGATAGGAGAGTAAAGGTTGATGCCATCCCCACGTGCGGTAGGCCATCCGAACAAAGAGGCCGTCACAGATGTTCACGCACAGCAAGGGCACCTCCCGCCGGAACTGAGGGAGGCTCTGAGACACCCATGGATGATTGGCCAGGTCCTCCTCTGTATATGGCATCCATACCACCTGAATGAAACAAAGGGTCAGACCTAATCATTTGTTAAGATGCACATATATCTCAAATCACCCACCATATGAGGAGGAAATGTGTCGAGCTGGGCGCGGATGTCCTCCACGCGGTACATCATGGGACGATAATCCCGGATCATTTCCCACCACACCATGAGAGGGGTCCATCCCTCACGATCCGCAGAAATGGTCCCTCGGCCGATGGGGAAGCGGGTATAATCCCAGATCTACAAAGGACAACAAAGTCAATGCCAATCAACATAAGTGAGGAAGGACAGAGATCCACAACGAAGAGGGATTACCTGAAGAAAAGGGGTGAATCCACCCAAATTGCCAGATCCCTGGCAGTAGCTCACCAGATGAGAGAAAAGGTGACCCAACATCGCAGCTCCCCACGCCATCTTCTTCGCCACTTGAAGGTCCTCCAACAGCGGCAGATACTTTAGATTGACTTTGTCCGAGGCTGTAGCAAATAGTAGCCTCCCGAAGAAGAACAAAAGAAAGATCCGTAAGTTCTCGTCGTCTGAGCGGCCATCCAAGTCCAAGAGCGCCTCCACTCTCTCGGCAAAAGCCTCCAGAGTCTCGCTCGGCATCCTCTGTACCCGGCTCAACCCCACAGACCGGGCGAAATGTCCGAGGGGTATGTGGGATAGCGCTCCTTGAACCCGGTAACACCCCTCGCCCAGGAGTCGATCTGACAGCTGCCTGTAATCCCTGAGCTCGGGACCCACTACCGGATCACCAATGACTGGCAAACCTGTCAAGAAACAGACGTCCTCCAGTGTGGGCAGCATGTGTCCCCACGGCATGATGAAGGCTCTGCATCTGTCATCCCAGCGCTCTCGCAGAGCCACTAAGAAGGGCGCGTCCACCATGAACGGTCGGATCCGAAACAACGGCCCGAACCCAAACGTGTCCACCTGGAAAAGGAGCCGATCGGGCTGCGCATGGTACCAGGCCCAGACCAACTCCCAAGAAACTCGGCCTCGGACTCTCTGTGGACCCTGAAAATCCCAACAAGATTAAAAGTTAGGGGCATGATCACAAAAAAAGATTCTGAGTGCGTGAGGCAGCTGGCCCCCGTCTCGACGGACGGCGGGCCTGCTCGCCGCCCGTACGGGTAGACGGCGGGTCCGCCCACCGTCTGCCCGCACGGGCGGCGAGGCCGCCCGCCGCCCGCGCGCACGGGCGGCGGGACCGCCCGTCGTCCGCGCGCGGATGAGCGGCGGGGCCTCCCGCCGTCCACGTGGACGGGCGGTGGCGCCGCCCGCCGTCCGCCCGTATGGACGGCTGGGATCCCCGACGTCCGCCACTCCGGTAAGGAGAACAAAAAACTAGGGACTCACCTTCTTCTTCTTCGGGGGCACCACTCCGTTGCCACCGCCTTCTTCGTCACCTTCTACTTCTTCTTCTTCCTCTCCATCAACTTCATTTTCTTCCTCTTCATCATCCTCCTCCACCGCCCTCTCTTCTTCTTCTTCTTCCTCTTCGGCGCGAAGCGGGTCTTCACTGCCGCCGCCGCCAACATCCACCTCGTCGCCGCCGCCGCCGCTGGAGCTCGCTCCATCACCGCCGGAGCTCGCTCCATCACCGCCGTCGCCACCACCGGTCCTCCTCCTCCTAAGGGAGCGGGGAAGCCAAACTCTCGCCATGGAAGGGTGGAGAAGAAAGTGGGATCAGAGAAGGAAGAGGAAGAAAGGGGTAAGGGTGGAGAACAAGAGGGTCCAGGGCTTCTTAAAGCCATCCGGCTCGCCGGACGGCCAGCCGTCTAGCCGTCCGCCAGCATGGACAGCCACGGATGTGGCCGTCCCACGCGGTGGACGGCCAACGGTCTGGCCGTCCGCCAGCGTGGACGGCCACGGGTGTCGCCGCCCCACCCGTTGGACGGCCAGACAGGTAGACGGCCAGCCGTCTGGCCGTCCGTCAGCATGGACGGCCACGGGTGTGGCCGTCCCACGCGGTGGACGGCCAGACAGGTGGACAGCCAGCCGTCTGGCCGTCCGTCAGCGTGGACGGCCACGGGTGTGGCCGTCCCACGCGGTGGACGGCCAGCTGCCTAGCCGTTCTCCAGCGTGGACGGCCACAAATGTGGCTGTCCCACACGGTGGACGGCCACCCATCTGGCCGTCCACCAGCGTGGACGGCCACACACGTGGCAGTCCGACGCGTCCGCCAATGTGGACGGCCATTCGCGTACATCAGACCTTTGGAGGGGAATTTCCAGGAAAGTCAAATTTGTATTATTCACTGAAATTTCAATGGATACATTATTCCAATGCTCTACGGCCCATGAAAAAGGCACATACAGCAGGTCGTACATTGGTTAAATAGTTCACATATCTCTTGACTTCCTCTGGAGCCTCTGCTACATCAAGGCGGGCTTTTGTGAGTCTAGAGTGACGACGCCATACACGTCGGAATCGCTCTATTGCTTGCGCTTCTCTCGCGTACCCTGTATGTCTCGGCACGATCAGTGTTTCATGCAAAGCAGGGAATGGCACCTGTCTGGGAACTCCGATATGGAGATGGCAACGATGTCCTTGGTACACGGCTAATTCGTCAGGACCGATTAGCCACAACTCACACTCACGAGAATCCCTTGTGGTGAACTCCATATCTCGAAGGATCATCGGAACAAAGATAAATTTTTCCACGATCAGAAAGTTCACGTAATCACGCCAGTCATCCCTCGTCTTGAGATGAGCCGTGAGACACCTGATTTGACCTTCAGGACCAAAAAGCGAGCGTGCAGGATACCATGCGCTGTGCTGAAATATCCTGGAGGTGGAAGTTACTTCTTCATCAAAGTCAAAAGTTAAATGCATCTCCATCCACAATTGTAAGGTGAATAAGCTTCCCCTCGCAGATCGCCCCATGCTCATGTGGCTAAGCGATCGACGAGGATTCCTCGACTGTCAGTCATGCGGCATACCTCCCGCTTGTCATGCACTATATCAGCAATGATTTCCTACCATGCAGACAAAGCAAAAGGATCGCCGGTGGCTAGGCCCTCCCAGCCATAGAAGGTTTCTACCTCCTCCACCAAAACTGTCGCCTCGAACTCTTGGAACACGAACGTATGCGTCTCCGGATGCCACAGTTCGATCAGTGCACCTAGCCCCTCCCAGTGCCAGTGAATAAAAGCGAACCACTTTGCGAACACAATGGAACGGGTCAAATTCCACCGATGCATATATACCCTCATGTCTAGGGTAATCACGTCCAGCAGGGCCGCAAGCCATGCATACTTACGAGTATGCCGAGCATCAGGGAATTTGGGAATAGGCTGCAGGACAACCAAAAGTCAAGAGAGAGAGGAGAGAGCCAAGGTGGACAACACAAAAGTTTGAGCATACCTGTCCATGGGCCACTAGGTTGCTGAGGTGGCCTTCCACATCAGATAGAACTTGAGGTTCCCTAGCAGTAGCGCGAGCAGAAGGTGAGGCCATCTTTCCACAGAAAGCTTGAGTTCTGGAAGAAAGCCCCGCGACAACCCTCCCCTTTTAAGGCCACGGGATAAACTACAAAACTTTCCCACGTCCCATAAGAGACGGAAGGGCATGCATATCCTTTTCCCCTCTCATGGACGGCATACCCCTTGGCCTTCCACCACTTCATGGACGGCACATCCCTTGGCCTTCTACCTTTCCGTAGAAGGCATGCTAGTTGGCCTTCCACCTTTTCGTAGAAGGCATGCTAGTTGGCCTTCTACCACTTTAGAAAAGGCTCATCTACGAAAAGGCATATTGCCCTTCTCCCCTCTCTACTTTGAGGAGGTAACCTCACCCCCAAGGTCAAGAGACCACTTTGCTCAATATCAACAAATTAATGGTTCTTCTTGGGAATCAAGTTGAAGTCATATCGGATTGGCATTCTACCATTAGAATAGACATATCTTCCATATCGGCTTCGACTCGAAACTAACCATTTGCTTCTCACCCTCCCGCAGTTTAATGCTTAATGTTGTGATCATTGGATATGTGAACGTTGCTAATGGGTGTTTTTGCAGCTGCAGGAAATCTGAAGCAAGTAGGATCGAAGACACAGGAAGGCCAGCCAGTCCGCCTTCCACGCCCTTCGAAGGCCAGCCAGCCCGCCTTCCACCATCCTTGGAAGGCCAGCCAGTCCGCGTTCCACGGCCTTCGAAGGCCAGCCAGCCCGCCTTCCACCACCCTTCGAAGGCCAGCCAGTCCGCCTTCCACGCCCTTCGAAGGCCAGCCAGCCTGCCTTCCACCATCCTTGGAAGGCCAGCCAGTCCGCCTTCCACGCCCTTCGAAGGCCAGCCAGCCCGCCTTCCACCATCCTTGGAAGGCCAGCCAGTCCGCCTTCCACGACCTTCGAAGGTCAGCCAGCCTGCCTTCCACCATCCTTGGAAGGCCAGCCAGTCCGCCTTCCACCACCCTTCGAAGGCCACCCCTTGCCTTCCACCACCCTTCGAAAGCCAACCGGGCCGCCTTCCACCTCTCCGTGGAAGGCCAGATAGCTGGCCTTCCACGGGATTGGAAGGCATGTTGGCTGGCCGTCCACACCCCTAACTACCACTTTGACCTCGTCTTTCACACGATCTCCTCTACTCGCCGCCCTCACCTCCACTACTCCAATCACTCCCCACTCCGGCGACTGCCGCGCGCACCACCTCCGATCCTTGACCACTTCCCATTGGCTCCAGGATGATTTATGGGGATTTAGACCCCTATTTTTCCTTCACGTATTTAAACCCCGCATGTCCTCTCGAGCAGAGGGGTAAGGAGTTTATTTTTGGAGGAGGAAGGCTCAGAGGAGGTTGGCAAGTGAGTCTGTTTTGAGGAGCCGAGCGGACAAAGAGTCAGAGAGTTTCAAGAGGAGCTTCAAGAGGAATCCTTCGCACTCCAAAATGGGCTTGTCTTGTTAACCCTTTTTTGCTTTTCCCCTATTCACCTCATTGCATTCTCACTTTTCATCCATTCGGTAACATTTCCCTCTCTCACTTTTCTTTCCACTTTCAACATATCACTTCACTTTCCACACACGAGCACCTCCATCTGCATGCATGCATGTTAGGATAACCTAGCAACCATTCCCCAGAGGTTTTAAATAAAAAACGGGAGGTAGGTGGCCATAACATATGGTCACCTTCTCTGCCCACCACCCATCCGCTGCGTCTCCCTCCGATTTTAATTAGTTTTTGTATTTTCATAGATAGATTCTGCATATCACAGTTCTAATCGGGTCATTTTTTCGCGCTTGTCTTGTCTTTTCTTTTCAGGGATCCTTACCGCATTTTCGCGTGCAGATTGTCGAGCTCTCCTCCTCTGGCCGGCCGGAGAAAGAGAAGGGGAAACCACCGTCTCCCGCTCCCTCAGAACGCGATCACTCTTACAATCCTGCGGAGCACAGGGCCGTAAGGTAATGCTCATGGCGATCACATCTTAATTTCTAACACCCTCTAAATCGCCACAGTGCTAAGACGAACGGAGTAGCCCTCGATCCGAAGCTCGCAGCAGCGGCGGGGGACGTTCCGGGCGCCTACAGCGGTGTCCTCCACTTTAGGTGCCATGTGACTAGGGCCTTCGCCCCAGCCACCATGGCTCACTACCTAACTTGGAACGGGGAGGCCAGCAGGAAGCACAGCTCCCGACATACTCTCTATCTTTCTCTGTCGTACTTTCTCTAATGAGAATTAGTGCTCTCTCCCTCAAATGCATTTTCTTAATTTCTCTATCGTTCCTCCTTTCTCTGTATCTTCCAATCCGATCTTCAATTCATCCGTTCTCTCTAGCCGAAACCTTCCATACTTTGCCATTAATCTTAAACTCCTGACACATGTCTCATTTTCTCCATTTTGCACAAACCACTTGCGTCTTCACAGTGCTTGCCACTACTCTATGTGGTGCCGAAGGGGAGTTTAAATCAAACCCTCAACTTAAGATTTTCTACAAATGATTCGTTATTGTGTTCTCTCTAAAATAGGATCCAAAATCAAGCTGCAGGAATTAAAATGCGAAGAAATTGCGGTACATAATATTCGTCGTTACTCATTCCTTAACTACTGTTAAAGGGGATCCTTTGCTACTGCCGATCAGTTGAAATGTTAGAATTCATAACTCGGATCAAGTTGTAGAAACTAGTGCAAGAATAGGCTCATTCCTTCACTATTGGTAAAGAGGATCCTTTTGCTACTGCCTATCAGTTGAAATGTTAGAATTCATAACTCGGATCAAGTTGCAGAAACTAGTGCAAGAGTAGGGAAAAAACAAAAAGATGGTTGTCCAATTATGATCCAGTTTGAGAGTTATTTAGGCGAGATGTGCAGCAGCCTGTTATCCTTCCACCGTCAAGAGCGGGAGGTTGTCGCTGCTCTGTGAAGCCAGCCTCACGCGGTGCCCTCCACTTTAGGTGCCATGTGACTAGGGCCTTCGCCCCAGCCACCATGGCTCACTACCTGACTTGGAATGGGCAGGCCAACAGGAAGCACAGCTCACCCACCCATCAAGCTGAGACCCAATGTCCAACCATCTTAATACCCCCACGTGAGTTACAAGCTCGCGCAACCAAGCTCGGCGAGCTTGGTGTAAGTCCGGGCGACTTGAGGAGCAATACGGGAGGGCTCGGGAGAGGACCCGGTAGATGGGACAGACCAGTCTTTTCTCCATGGGCACGAGTATGATTGCAACATCCTCAAAGAATGCATGAAATGTGAGAGACGAGGGACGACGAGCTGCCTCGTAGATATTGATGGGGCCTCCCTGACCACCTCAGCAGGGAGATGATCATGATGAGGGGGAGAGCTGGGGCGAGATGTGAAAAAAAATAAAAACAAAAAGATGGTTGTCCAATTATGATCCAGTTTGAGGGTTATTTAGGCGAGATGTGCAGCAGCCTGTTATCCTTCCACCGTCAAGAGCGGGAGGTTGTCGCTGCTCTGTGAAGCCAGCCTCACGCGGTGCCCTCCACTCTAGATGCCATGTGTCTAGGGCCTTCGCCCCAGCCACCATGGCTCACTACTCCTCAAAGAATGCATGAAATGTGAGAGACGAGGGACGACGAGCTGCCTCGTAGATATTGATGGGGCCTCCCTGACCACCTCAGCAGGGAGATGATCATGATGAGGGGGAGAGCTGGGGCGAGATGTGAAAAAAAATAAAAACAAAAAGATGGTTGTCCAATTATGATCCAGTTTGAGGGTTATTTAGGCGAGATGTGCAGCAGCCTGTTATCCTTCCACCGTCAAGAGCGGGAGGTTGTCGCTGCTCTGTGAAGCCAGCCTCACGTGGTGCCCTCCACTCTAGGTGCCATGTGTCCAGGGCCTTCGCCCCAGCCACCATGGCTCACTACCTGACTTGGAATGGGCAGACCAGCAGGAAGCACAGCTCACCCACCAATCAAGCTGAGACCCAATGTCCAACCATCTTAATGCCCCCACGTGAGTTACAAGCTTGCGCAACCAAGCTCGGCGACAAACTTAGTTTCACGAGCTCTTTTAAGGTGTTGAACTTTTTTCCGTTTTCCGATGTAGAACTTAAGAGATGACGGCACAGCGGTGCTATGTACGCTGGCCTGTTTGTAAACCTGGCCATGAAAACACCCCTTTAATTAGGAGAAGAAAGGGGATCCTCCTCCGGGGAAGCATGCATGGCTGTCCTCGCAAGGACGGGAGTTAGAAACAGCTCATCTCACCGTTGTGATTTTCGTATGAAACCGCACCCTTGTTTCTGGTAACATCTGCAGGGAGAAATCGATCTTTACATTAATTTCCCATCTTAATTTAATTAATTCTCGTGGCTGGCAACTCTGAAGCGCTTCTCTAATGTGATATATATAACCAGGAATAAGAAAAACTCCAGTACCCAGTAATGTAAATGCATACCTAGCTACTTAATTTCCAATATTGCAGCAGATCCCTCACCTAGCTACATGAACGTGGCATTAATTCTGCCAAGTGGATTGGGCTCAACATTTGACTCAAAAAAATATGAAAATTCAAAAACCATACCTCCATGGATAGTACACTACTGTTTATTAGTGGGGTTGGGTTTTTTAAATTTCATCTTTTTTTGGGAAGTTTGATCTAAAATCGAATTAGGTAGACACGTAGGGGATTCACACACAAAAACAAAAAATATGAAAAAATAAAAAATCGAGTCACAATGAACAGTACATTACTGTCCATTGGGGCTCAATTTTTGAATTTTCATCTTCTTTTTAGATGTCCGATCCAAAATCAAATTATATGAGCAAGTAGGTCAGGTTAAAAGCCTTCAAAAAAAATATGAACATAAAAAAACCGATCCCTAATGAATAGTATATTACTATTCATTGGGCCGTGGTCTTTGATTTTTTATTATTTTTGAGGATGTCCGATCGAAAATCCAATTATGTAGACATGTAGGACATATTGGGGGATTTGACTGTACCATCATGCGACCTAATATCCCCTGACGGTGGAGTAAGTTATTATCCCTTTAGAATTACTTATCTTTATACCTTTAAAACTTAAGCTGAAAATATCCTTTAGTATTGAGGTTCCAATTTTGATCATGTGAGGATATGACCTTTTTATTAGAATTGTCAAATCAAATGAAGAGTTGGGGTATTCTCTCAGTTCATAAAAATATAAAAAGACTCCCTTGGCTCTATCATATCTATGTTAAAAAAAGTTTCATGTAAATTTTCTTTTATAAGCAAACAAATGTATGAAATTATTTTCAAAAAAAGATTTGACGAGCAAACAAACGAATGAAAAGATTTTTAGGAAAATATTTTCGAAAGTGGCAAATTATTCGTTAAGTTTTCATTTTTCCGTTAAAATGACTTCCTTAAAAAATCTTTTGCATCCGATTATGTTTTACTCTCAATGGTCCTCAAAGTGGACCGTTTGGATGAGACCAGGGCCTTCTCCCGGGCCACTGTGGCTCACTACCTGACTTGCAACGGGCAGGCCAGCAGGAAGCACATCTCACCCACCCAACACAAGTTGAGACCCAACGTCCAACCATCTTAAAGATTATACGAGTTTTTTAAAAAATAATTAAATTACAGAGACTTTTTTGTGAATTAAAAAGATTGTAAGAACTTATATTTAAAAATAATTTTTGTTTGTATTGTATATTTTGTTCTTTAGATATATTTTCAAAGAATATTGTATATGTGAAATGCTCTAAAATATTTCATACACGTATAAGCCTTTAATTAGAAAATGCCTTAACACATGTTTTCATTTTGCTAGGAAAACAGGAAGTCTGTTTTAATAATTCTTCGTAAAGAGATAGAGATTCTCCTACTATCACGTGTCCTATTTTAATTTTGAAAAAACAAGAACTCTGTTTAGTATTATAGTATAGATTAGAGCCTTTTTTTTTTCTTCAGGGCATAATTGAAAGGTATTGCTGGACTTGGCGTAAAATATTTTAAAATATTATAAATTTTTTTGAGTACTAGAGAAGTCTTCATGTAATAGATCAGATAATTCATCGTTTTTATCTAGGTTATGTCTAAATCACTTATTTGGTGATATGTAAAACTCAAAATCAACGGAAAATTTTATTCGTTGGTTCCTCCTTTTTCTTGATTTTGGCATATATGGGATAAAAGTGAATACTCATTTTCAAAAGAGATGAAAATATTTTCATGAACACCAAATGATGAATTTTATTTTCATTTTCTTTGTAAATGTATATCCTTAAACGATCATTTCTGTCCGATTATATTTTATTTTAGTATCAAATATTATTAGTTTATGGTCTCGTGGAACTTATAATAATGGAAATGAGGTATGGACAATATTTGAAAGAAGGGGTACATCACAGACGCACCCTACTTGGCTCCTATTGCACTTTCTATATGAATCTAGAGAGAAAAACTTTTAAAAAAGAATCCTCACATAAAGCTTTTTCAATTCCTATAAATTCGATTCCTGCACTTATAGGAATCGAACTTTTCACATCGTTAAAACTGTAACTTCAACGACGAATGAGTGATGTAAGAAGGATGTCTATTTGGCATCCACATTCCACATTCCTTATAGCCAGCAAAACTTACCACTTATGAGTATGGTTTAAATTTAATAATGGAATAAGTTTAGAATAAGATAATTTATTTGGCTTATTAATTTGTCTGTCTTAGTTGCTTGAATCTGTTTTTCGCATAAGAATGACTTATCATGAAATAAATTAAAATAAATAAATAGTTTATAAATTTATATTATTTATCAATACTTATTTTTACATACTTTTTAAATTTTAGCCAACGTTTATAACGTGGATTAAAATGATGTAAAAGAATCATCTTTTTCCGATACAGGGTTGAATAAAGAGTTGATCATACTATGTAATGTACTGTATATAACTATGTCACAATACCTAGTAAATTAGTATAACTAGACTTCACCATATTAAATATTACTTAGTATAACTATATTTAATTATAGTTAAGTTACATAACTATCTTACTTAGTATAAGTATATTTAACTAATATAAGTTTTTACTTAGTATAACTATATTTATATTAATTTTTACTTAATATACTATATATTATTATTAATATATTTAATTAGCTAATATATTTACTTAGTACAACTAAAATATAATTAAGTTAAATAATCATGTCACAACACTTAAAAGTTACAACGACTATATTTAGCTTTACTAAATTATATTAGTTAGCTTAGTTAAGTAAATATATATTACTTACATGCTTAATTACTATATTTATATCAGATATTTATATATTATCGACGGCTTAATATTAAGCCGTCACAAATACTTAACATTTGCAACAGTTACATTTTTAACGCTCGCTAATATTTGCCCACCTCTCCCCCTTGGGGAATAATTTATGAAAAACATAAGGAATATTTCTAGCTACCATATGGAATAAAAAGAAACCCAACTATCCTTTTCACATATTTGCAAAATATGTAAAAATCCGTTGGAGAAATAAAAGTACTACATATTCGCAAAATTAGTCTAGTATCCAAGGAATTCTAGACCTCAATTATTAATTCTCCCGTAGAACGCGCCATGATGAACAAATGTAGGTATTCCCTTTCCGCCCAGGCCTCACTGAATAATTGTGTTGGTATTATTTAATCTTCTTGTTCTCAAATATAGTTCAACTATGGAGGAAGAATCTTTCTAGATTTGAACAAATGTGTCGGTCTCATCTAATCTTCTCGAACTAAAGGACACCGATCCGAGCTGGCCGTGATCTTATGACCACAAGTAACACTTGATGCACTGAGGGTGCCATTTGCATTCAAGGCAGTGGGTAAACAATTTTTTTTTTCAATATTGTTAGGTAGGTTTGAAGGTGTCTTATATTTCCGTACAAGTCAATCTTTCGACGGACGATTTAAACAAAAAAAAAAAAAAAAATTGAATCTCAATAGATAATAAAAAATATCCTCAATGGGTTGAACCCAATAACGATATTTAATTTTTAAATTTTTTTTTAAAAAATCGTCTGATCGAAGATGGCCCTGTATTGACATGTAGGACACCTCAGGACCCACTTCAAAAAAATTTAAAATATTTTTTTATTTACTTACTACACTGAGGAAGATTTCAAATGGCACCCTAGTGCAGCAAGTATTACGAGGTGTTTGCATTCTCAATAATTTCTCGAGAAGCAAAGAATCATGTGAATTTTTTTTTTCAAAAAATAGAATCACACGAAGTAGAATCACCGAAAACATTTCGCGAGCGAGAGGTGGAGGCAATAAATTACGTTAAAAGGAAGAATATTTTGACAATCTACAACTTATTTCCCCCAACTAACTTTTTCTCATGTTTGCGAAACTTTTAAAAGTTAGTTAAAAAAAGATTTTCAAGAAACATGCAGCGAAAATAAAAATCTCTCAACTCAGTAAAGAAATATAGAAGTACATTTATTCTCTCAAGTTCGTACTACATCAAATCTAAGAAAATAAAAAATGTAATCTTAGATAATCTTCAAATGAGTCACAATCTAATTCCTTAAGCAAAGTTCTATCCCTCAGCTAACTCTTCCTCAGTCTCTGAAAATGTTAGGAGGATTTATGAGTACAACCACTCAGTAGATAAATCAAACTCAATAAATACTAATAATATAATAATTAAAAATAGATAATATCAAAATATACATACGATTCATAATTCTACATATAACTCAAATAAGATTACGATACAAAATATGGTCAAATATAAATTACTAAATCACATGTGTTTTCTAATAGAAAAAATAAATTGAACTAATATATAGTATATAAGGTATGATCAGATTCTGATTTAACTGAACAAGTCTACTAGTCATGATCAAAACATATCACATATCAAACTGAACATATCGAATTGAACATATAGTAAATTTATCATGGCATGATAGCTTACCAAATTGAAGTTCATATTGTAAGGAGTCGAACAAATAAATATCAAAGCATATGAACAAGTATGTCAAGATCATGGCACATGCATAGCCGAAGAGTCTATAGTCCCACCACAGATAACTGCGAACAAAACACAATCACCGAAATTTTTTCGTTGTCCACGGGCAGAACTCATCTACGGACGTTTATAAAATGAGCCACAATCTCCTTAAGACGACAATGTCTAAACATATATCAAACAAATATAACACAAATTTATTTTTATAAATTTCATAACAATTATAGATCTATAAATTAATTTAACAGAATGATACTTATATATAAGAGTTAAAATATATACTTTTATATACAAAATAGTCACTTAAAGAGTCAACATGGTCATATAGAAGGATAATCAGAGTAAAGCTGATCAAAATAGGTTGCTGGATAGAAGTGTATGCTATTAAAATTTTCTCATATTTTTTGAACAAAGAATTGTAATTTTGGATAATAAAACTAATTTTTAGAAACGAAAATTGAACAAATAAGGCCGAAAATAGTAAACAGATTTATAAAATTATCAAATTTGATGAACATGTCCAAAAGATCCAAATAATCATAAATATAAATTTTCATTTAATTCCAACATAAAATGGAATGATTTAAAACATCAAACGACATATAAATAAGTTAAGTCAAATTAGGCCAATCGAATAAATAACAGAATAATAGACACATAAAATCTAAAATTTATGAAATTTTATCAGAAGGTATAACAGGTTGAAATCAAAGTGTGTTTAAAATTTCAAGTCAATCAGCTAAGAAACAAAAGAGTTATGATCAATTTAAGTTCTAACCGAAAATTTATCACAACTTCTGTAAACCGTAGATATAGGTGCTGAAAAACGTAGCTATTAGTCATGAATTTCCAGAATATAGGATTTTGCGAATTTTATCAAAAATTCATATATCAAAGTGGAATCTAAAATCATTGATTGAAAGATTATAGTTCTAGAAAGTATGTTTGATCACTTTTGAAAATCAAAACAAAGTTTTCATATTACTACAAAATATCATTCAATGGGTTATTATCACCTACCTCAAGAATGCAAATAACACTCCCCTCTAATGCCTTTTAATTACCTTCTAGCACTTCAAATTTGATTTTCTTGTTATCTAAGACTTCTCCCACAACTTCTAAACCTCAAAGAACAACAATTTATCCATTAGAATCAATTTTCAAAAGAAATTAAATAAAAATACTTCTCTTTCTCATGAAGAACACTACGTTCTTACCTCTTATCTTAAGGCTGCATGGAGGAGGTCTTATACACGACCCCAAGGCCTCATATATACTATTTTGGCTTCAAATTAAGCCTCCAAAATTACTAACTCGCACTCAAACCATAGTTTCCTTAACCAACAAGCTAAAGTGTTCCAATTTAAACTAGGAACTCAAATATTCGTGCAGAATGGGTTTCTTTCCATAAAACCACCTCCGATTCGATCCATTAAATGTCTAAATTAACTCTTGGTCCTTTTGACAAAGTGTTAGTATTTTATACCCGCTTTCCAACCATATATGCCATATCATTTTGAGATTTTTTTGCGCTAAGTTATTACATTCGCAATACAACATTTTTTCACAGTTATCAAACCTAAAAATTTGACCAAGTATTGAAAACTAACTAGTTTCCGAATTAAGTCACTAATGAGTTTATTGGACTTATTTTGACTTAACTAATGACTTATCCATTCTAAATCTATTATTATATTATTAAATAAATATTAAATATATTTAAATCATTTTAGTCTATTAATTGATTTAATTAGACTTATTTAAATCTAATTAGGCTTAATTAACCTTGACCCGTTAATAAATTAATGGACTTGAGATCTAAGATATTACAATCGAAGAGTCAAACGAGGGTTTCATGGCATGGATGACCCGATCAACTGTAGGTACGCACTGTTATAACGAGGAAAAGAAGGAAGAAGCAGACTTGGATCTAAGAGGTTCCTATTTTCTTCTTAGAAAGATACTACTAATCACAAAGGGCGACGACATCCACTACCGCTTCTTAGAGATACTAGCAGATCTCGACCATATTGGAGAGTATGCGTAGGGTGTAGCACTCTTGGCCCACCTGTTCGCTGATCTAACCATTCTCATACTCGCGGATCTAGCCATTAGGTCAATTGAATAAATAGAAGAATAATAGACACATAAAATCTAAAATTTATGAAATTTTATCAAAAGGTATAATAAGTTGAAATCAAAGTGTGTTCAAAATTTTAAGTCAATCGACTAAGGAACAAAGGAGTTATGATCAATTTAAGTTCTAATTGAAAATGTATCACAATTTCTGAAAACCATCAGTATAGGTGTTGAAAACTATAGCTATTAGTCTTAAATTTTCAGAATATAGGATTTTGCGAATTTGATCAAACATTCATATATCAAAGTGGAATATAAAGTCATCGATTAAAAAAGTATAATTCTAAAAAATATGTTTGATCACTTTTGAAAATAAAAACAAAGTTTTCATATTACTACAAAATATCATTCAATAGGTTATCATCACCTACCTCAAGAACACAAAGAACACTCCTCTCTAATACCTTTTAATCACCTTCTAACACTTCAAATTCAGTTTTCTTGTTATCTAAGACTTCTCCCATAACCTCTAAATCTCAAAGAACAACAATTCATCTATTAGAATCAATTTTTAAAAATAATTAAATCAAAATACTTCTCTTTCTCATAAAGAACACTATGTTTTTACCTCTTATCTTAGGGTTGCGTGGAGGAGGTCTTATGTACGACTCCAAGACCTCATATATATTATTTTGGCTTTCTAATACTATCCAAATTAAGCCTCCATAATTACTAAGTCGAACTCAAACCATAGTTTTCTTAGCCAACAAGTTAAAGTGTTTCGATTCAAACTAGGAATCCAGATATTCGTGCAGAATAGATTTCTTTCCATAAACCATCTCCGATTCGACTCATTAAACGTCTAAATTAACTCTTGGTCATTTTAATAAAGTATTAGTATTTTATACCCGCTTCCCAATCATATATGTCATATCATTTTAGGATTTTTTTGCGCTAAGTTATTGTGTTCGCAATATAGCATTTTTGCATAGTTATCAGACCTGAAAATTTGACTAAATGTTAAAAACTAATTAGTTTCCGAATTAGGTCACTAATAAGTTTATTGGACTCGTTTTGACTTAACTAATGACTTACCCATTCTAAATCTATTATTATATTATTAAATAAATATTAAATATATTTAAATTATTTTAATCTATTAATTAACTTAATTAAATTTATTTAAATCTAATTAGGCTTAATTAACCTTGACCTATTAATAAATTAATGGGCTTGAGATCTAGGATATTACAATCGAGGAGTCAAACGAGGGTTTCATGGCATGGATGACCCGATCAACTGTAGGTACGCACTGTTATATCGAGGAAAAGAAGGAAGAAGCTGTTATACCTCGTACTTTTACAACTATTAATAAATTTAATTAATTTAAATTAGACTAATTAAATAATTATAAGAGTCTATGACTGAACTTAAGTAACTTAATTTAATTCAATTAACCTAATTTATAAAGTCCAATAGCTCAAATTATACTACTAAGAATAACCTACTAATTTAGTTCAAATTCTATGTTGATGTATTAGACAACAACATAGTAAAATAACTATAACTTTCTATAGAAAATTTGGATTAAGGCATATATGATATCAGTGGAAAGATAATAAAAATATCCATAACTTTGTAAAAGATCAGTTTTACTAATTGAGATGTTTTAGAGGTCAAAAATATCAAAGATCAGTTTTAGAAATAGTTACCTACAGAGAACAAGTCCTAATCAGATTAGAATTTGAATTAGGAAACAAAAGATGGTACAATTAATATTAACCACGACCTAAAAAGTTATGTATAACATATTTGACTTATATTAGAAGTAAAATATAATAAATTTGAATATAATTAAGATTCTAATTAATGGGTAGAAACATAATAGGAATCCTACTTGGACTAGGATTCTGTACACAGATTTACTTGACATAGCTCTAATATTTAAAGCATAACTCCGTACATAAAATTCATAATTAAGCAAGATAACTCCCATTAGAACTATGACTCAAATGTATAGAAGTTTTATGAATAATACATGTTTAAAATAAGTTGTTTCCTAATCGGAATCAGGACATTTTTAGATATGAAGAAAATCTGTCAGATTTCTGAGTTCGGAGTACTCAGGACAGCAAGTAAGTAAAATAATCATATCGTTTTGTATAGAGGTCCAATAATTGTGAAATTAATTGTATTGGAAAGGTAATAAAAAGTTTTAAAACTTTGTAGAATAAAGATTTTCTTAATTCAGATGTTTTAGGAGATGAAATTAAAGGTTTTCAGAAAGGAAACCTGTAGGTAGCGTGAGCAGAGTCCGATTTAGACTAGAAAGTGACTTTAACTTGGAGATTAAGTTATGGGGAGTAGGAATTCGACTCTAGCAAAGAAAATGAGTGTTGGTGGTTATATTAGGAGGGTAAATAACTATAAATAGAGCCTCGGGTCGTGCTCAACCTCTATAGCATGCAGCTCTCTTCTAAAGGGGCAAGTTCATGTGGTGTTCATGAGAGAATAGAGTTGTTCGTGGTTATTTCTTTTAGAGATTTGATTCTAATCAATGTTTTGTATTATTTAAGGCTTAGAGAACGTGAGGAAGAACTTAGAGAATATGGATCCATGATATGATTTGTATTTTGTTTTTTTTTACTCCTTATGTTGTGGTTTGGGTGCATGTCTGTTATGATATGATTTGATTTGTTTAATTGGCACATAAATTTGAAATCCTTACTCCATATGTTCATTTGAATTCAGCTTAGTCATTTGAATCTTTTGATCATCATGTTTAGCTATCTTTTTGCAATCATATGAATCTGTCTTAACTATGTGATCCATGATATAAATCAGATTTGATAAGTTACTACGCCATGATATTTGCTATTTGATATGACATATGCTCAGGAGACGGCGATACGTAACGCCCTGATAATTTGATATGTTGTGTTATACGTTCAGATCATGGCTAGTAGAATTTGATATGTCTGATATGACTTCGATCATGCCATATATGCTATATGTCAATTAATCTATTCATACTATTATAAAACACATGTGATTTGATAAGTTTATATCTGACCATGATTTATATCATGTTCTTATTTGAGCTATATGCAGAACTGTGTAAGATCATGTTTAATATGTGTATAATGTGATTCGTAAAGTTTACTATATGTTAAGTCATGTAGATTGTTTGAAGCCTACTGAGTGGTTGTACTCAAAAATCTTATTAACATTTTCATAGTCAGAGAAAGAGAATCTAGAATCTGAGAAGACTTCTGATTGAGAGATTTGACATCTTCAGGAGGTTATTAGATTGAAGTTTACAGCTTTCTTAGACTTGATGTAATAGGGATAATAAGAGATTGATGTATTTTTATTTATTTGGTGAGATTGAGAATTTATACACAATTGATAGAAATTGTAATTTATGAACTTTGGTGTTGCCTATATTTGGATATTTTGGGTTACTTGATGGTTATGGCATTTATTTAAAATCGCCTTGTGGTTATTTAGCTCTCATATCTATTCGTTATGGTAGAATTTGTTCTGAGATTATGTGGTCGGATTCCGAGTTTAAAAAAAAAAAAAAAAGAATCAGATCCGGGACGTAACAATATGGTATCAGAACAATTATGAGAGTTTAAGCATCCACAACCATCTGATCATAAGTCATACTGATCGATCTTAAAGGATATGATGAAGTTTAAGATTAGTATAATCTTGGGTTAGATTTGAAATTTAGATTATAGTAATGGTTAGGAGGTGATTGTAGATGTGACATTTAGCTGATTCTAACAATTAGACTTATACAAAGGGAATTTTTAGTGTGGATGTGGATTAAAAAGATTAAGTTTAAAAGATGTATTTATTCCTACCGCTTGCATCTTTCCACTAGGTTTAGACAATTAAAGATTGATTTATTGTTACCCCTGATTCTTTGATAATTAGTACTAAGGGATGCTTTGACCAAAACATACATTCATAAATTTAATTAACGTTTTTTTTATTCATCTATATTTACTTATATTGCTTGAAAACTAGAAAGAGTTAGTTTACCCTTTAAAATGTTAAGATAAGTTACTACTCTTAAATTTCATAAATGACTCTTATTTAAGTCTATGATATATGTTTAGTTGGATATTGAGGATCTATTTTGGGGTAAGTAACTCGAATCATACTATGTCATTGATCATTAATACTTGTACGATAAAGTATGAAGACCACATTGTATATAAGTTCATTTAATAGTAGTACTATACCATAAATGTATTATCTTAATTTATTAAAACACTAAGAAGATACTTAGAGGCGTGTACATAATCCTTTCTACGTGATCCATTAGGCCACCTATGGACATATACTTAAGTCATTCTATGCTCTCCTTTATGCTTTACCCTTAAATATAAATATAAATTCTTCTAGTGCTGTGATGAGTAAATTTACTAAACATTATATATAATATGTAAATTAGTTAGGAGAATAGATCTATGAAGAATATTTTAGAGCTAAACACATTATCCTGATTAGGGACTAGATCATCTTCTTAAAGCTACCAAATTAGAAGCAGAACATTAATGATTCATGATTTCCATTAGATCTCAAAAATATTGTGATTATTTGAAGTATAGATAAGTTTTAGCAATGTAATGTGATTTTAGGACACTTATGTATCTCAAGTTAAAAATATCCATAAGAATTAATTAATATACTCTTATAATATTCAAAATGTTTTTAGATAGTAATTATAAGGTATGATAAGGTTGATATGATGATAATCTATATTCTAATTATCTTGGTATCTACTCAACTATGTGAGAGTAAGTTAATCATCGATCTCTTTTCACCCTATGTCATTAGCGATGCCAGTATAAATTTATCTATGGATTAATTACGTTGATTAACTGAATTGGATCTCAAGTCTATAGGCACATTAAATCAAAAGTGTATATTAATCATATTACAAATACTCCACAAGTATGGATCTATTTGTCGTAGTGACCAGATCTTGATTGAGTAAGCCCTTAATCGTATTCTATGGTCTTAGAAATTATTATGAAAAGTCTATTAATACAAAGATAGATTATTAGAATCTATCAAATTTCGAAGACGAAATTTCTTTAAGGGGGAGAGGATGTTATATCCTGTATTTTTACAACTATTAATAAATTTAATTAATTTAAATTAAACCAATTAACTAATTATAAGAGTCTATGACTGAACTTAAGTAACTTAATTTAGTCCAATTAACCCAATTATGAAAGCCCAATATCCCAAATTATATACTAAGAGTAACCCACTAATTTAGTTCAAATTCTATGTTGATGTATTAGACAGCAACATAGTAAAATAACTACAACTTTCTATAGAAAATTCAGATTAAGGCATATATGATATCAGTGGAAAGATAATAAAAATATAAATAACTCTTTTAGAAGATCATTTTTACTAATTCATATGTTTTAGATGTCAAAAATATCAAAAATCAGTTTTAGAAAGGGTTACCCACAGAGAACAAGTCCTAATCGGATTAGGATTTGAATTAGGAAACAAAAGATGGTACAATTAATATTAACCACGACCTAAAAATTTATGTATAACATATTAGACTTAGATTAAAAGTAAAACATAATAAATTTGAATATAATTAAGATTCTAATTAATGGGTAGAAACATAATAGGAATCCTACTTGGACAAGGATTCTGTACACAGATTTACTTGACATAGCTCTAGTATTTTAAGCATAACTCCGTTCATAAAATTCATAATTAAGTAAGACAACTCCCATTAGAACTATGACTCCAAGGTATAGAAGTTTTATGAAGAACACATATTTAAAATAAGTTGTTTCCTAATCGGAATCAGGACATCTTTAGACATGAAGGAAATCTGCCAGATTTCTGAGTTCGGAGTACTCAGGACAGCAGGTCAGTACAATAATCATATCTTTTTGTATAGAAGTACAAAAATAGTGAAATTAGTTGCATTAAAAAGTTAATAAAAAGTTTTAAAACTTTTTAGAAGAAAGTTTTTCTTAATTCGGATGTTTAAGGGGATGAATTTAAACGTCTTCAAAAAGGAAACCTGTAGATAGCGTGAGCAGAGTCCGATTTAGACTAGGAAGTGACTTTTACTTGAAGATTAAGTTATGGGGAGTAGGAGTTCGACTCTAGCAAGGTGGTTATATTAGAAGGGTAAATAAGCATAAATAGAGCCTTGGGTCGCGCTCAACCTCTATAACATGCAGCTCTCTTCTAAAGGGGTAAGTTCATGTGGTGTTCATGAGAGAATAGAGTTGTTCGTGGTTATTTCTTTTGGAGATTTGATTCTAATCAATGTTTTATATTATTAGAGGTTTAGAGAACATGAGGAAGAGCTTATATAATGTGGAAAAGAATTTAGAGGAAGAAGAAATCATGGGTAAATAGCGATGAAGCTATAGGAGAATCAAGAGCCGATCTTTCATCAAGAGGTAGGTGGATAACTGTACACATGATCTATTTTGTATTATAAAACTATGTTATTTTTTGAAAGCTTTCAAAAGTAAATAAATTGGTAAGAACTTTTATCTATATGTCTACTTCATGATATTCAAGTTTCAGATTTTTGTGATCTTATTTTATATTTATTTCATGATTATTATCTCAGCCTATGTAATCTGTCCATTCAATATGTTCTGTTTCTAATTATGATCATACGAATTACAGATATTTATTCTCCTTGGTCCGATGCTCAATTGAGCTTAACTTTTGAGATAAGTCTATGTTTTATATTATCTTAATGCCCAATAAATTCATAATTTTCGGAGTTTGTTTGATATTTATTCCATAATACTATTTTCATACTATACAATCTGCCCAGACAATTTTGAAATCTCAACTTGTGAATCCTATATCTTATTTGATTCAAATTCAAATCATACCAAATTTTGTAGAGACCTTTGTTATATTATACTTGACTTCTCTGTAAAGTTTTAGAATTTTATGACTTCATTTGGTATTCATTTTACCCTCTGTTTTGATTTGTTGGAATTCTATTTAAGTTGGATTTTCCAAATCAAAGTGAGAATCCAAAATCATAACAAACCAATCCAGAAATTGATGAAACTTTGTGCACAATTTAAATATAACCTTTTAGATATTTTCTTCAAGTTTGATAATTTTATGAATCTGTTTGATATTATTCGGCTTATTTATTGATTTGTTAGCTCGGAAAATCAATTTTGATAGCCGAAAAATATGTTTGTTATTCCGAAAATTCTAAGAAAATTTCTTTGAGTATATTTTCTATCCAACAACCTATTTTGATCAGCTTACTCTGATTGTTCATATATATGACGATGATGACTCTCTAAGTGGCTATTTTGTATATAAAAGTATGTATTTTAACTCTTATATGTACTTATCAATTTGATAATTCAATTTTCAGATCTATGCCCATCTTTTGTCATCATTTGATCTCTGTTAATCTGATTGTGCTATAATTATTTGACTTTGCTTGGACATTGCCATCTTAAGGAGATATTTGGTCCGATTCTATTATAAGCATCCATATTACATAGGGTATTTTGTTTGGAACCCGAGGGCAAACGGGTGGAATCCTGATTTCTGGCCGACTAAAATCAGGGGACGGCGATACGTAATGCCCTGACGGTTTGGAGTTGGGTGGGACATAGACTCCCCGGTTCTGCGCAGTGACTAAGACCTTTGCATCATTTGCCTAGATACTTTAGTATTTATTTTGTTTGGCTCCTTATGTTGTGGTTTAGGTGCATGTCCGTTATGATATGATTTGATTTGTTTGATTGGCACATAAATCTGAAATCCTTACTCCATATGTTCATTTGAATTCAGCTTAGTCATTTGAATCTTTTGATCATCCTGTTTAGTTATCCCTTTGCAATCATATGAATCTGTCTTAACTATGTGATCCATGATATGAATCAGATTTGATAAGCTACTACGCCATGATATTTGCTATCTGATATGACATGTGCTCAGGGGACGGCGATACGTAACGTCGTGATAATGATATGTTATGTGATACGTTCTGATCATGGCTAGTAGAATTTGATAAGTCTGATATGAGTTCGATCATGCCATATAAGCTATAGGTTAATTAATCCATTCATGATATTAGAAAACATATTTGATTTGATAAGTTTATATATGACCATGATTTGTATCATGTTCTTGTTTGAGCTATATGTAAAACTGTGTAAGATCATGTTTAGTATAATTGTATAATGTGATTCGTAAAGTTTACTATATGTTAAGTCATGTGGATTGTTTGAAGCCTACTGAGTAGTTGTACTCATAAACCCTATTAACATTTTCAGAGTCAGAGAAAGAAAATCTAGAATCCGAAAAGACTTCTGATTGAGGCATTTGACATCTTCAGGAGCTTATTAGATTGATGTATTTTTATTTATTTTGTGAGATTGAGAATTTATACACAATTGATGGAAATTGTAATTTGTGAACTTTGATGTTGGCTATATTTGGATATTTTGGGTTACTTGATAGTTATGACATTTATTTAAAATCGCCCGGTGGTTGTTTAATTCTCATATTTATTCGTTATGGTGGAATTTGTTCTGAGATTACGTGGTCGGATTCTGAGTTAAAAAAAAAAAAAAAAATGAACCGGATCCGGGACGTAACAGAAGCAGACTTCGATCTCAGAGGTTCCTATTTTTCTTCTTAGGAGGATGCTACTGATCACAAAGGGCGACGACATCCACTACCGCTTCTTAGAGATACTAGCAGACATCGACCATATTGGAGAGTACGCCTAGGGTTAAGCACTCTTGGCCCACCTGTTCGCGGATCTAGCCATTGTCATTCCTGCCTAAGGTGCAGCACCGTATGCATGAATGTTATTGTCACTTTCATGATTATTGATTTTATGAAATAAATGTCATGTCCTAACTACATGCTCTAATTATAAATCTAGAGTTACTACTACATTCCCCTTGGACGGGCTCGTGAGGTGCCCCGATTGCAATACCATTAGCCCGCCGTTAGTGGCCAATGGTGGACACAGCCCCCCATCACTATCATATCACGGCCCTTCGTCACTAGTTCGTGGACTACCCGGAGCTCTTGGTAACCTAATGCATGTCCTACTTATGATTCCTTGACTTAAATGTAAATCTTTTTTAATGCAACTAACATGATGCATGGGAACTACAGGTTATCTAGCATCCATACCTGGACATGAATGTGAATGACCAGCCTTGAGTAATAGCCGGCCAAGGACGTTTTGGGCGAGAGATGTAGGTCCATTGTATAAATGAGAACGAGCCCATGTGCCTGGGGTTGGCGATGAGGACATTAGGTCTCCCCTAGGAGTAGATTGGCGACGCAGTGCCACAGAAGGTGGGGTGGAGAATGAGGGGCAAGCAGACCCGCACGGACTAGTGGGTGAAATTTGTAGACGAGTACCAAGACTAGGTCCAAGATGGCACGGTAGTGGAGACCATGTACATAGTAGCGAGGCGTATCTTCAACAGTAATGAGTCCACTATGCGTAGCAGTTGTGCCAGCTCCTCCCACTTAATGTAAGTATCAACTTGAGTACTTTATGATTGATTTATGCAATGATGAATGACTAACTCTACGATGTATGTCATGCAGGACGCCTGGGATGCTATGATCATCAACTTACGAGCCCTCCTGAGAGATACAAAGGCTTATCTTAGACAGACCCAAGAGTCTCTAGATGCTTTGGTAAGTGATGAATGTCTTAACACTAAATAACACGTAAACTAGGAACTCATTGTTAGGTTCTCGGGTTTCTCCATATCGCTCACACAACGGAAAATAAAATAAAAACAGCGATCCTTTTTTTCCGTTTCGAAAAAATAAAACCGATAATCATGTTATCAAGGTCTTACCGTGTGCGGATTCGAATCTAGCGAAGTCCGGCCTCTAGCGGAGTCCACGCGATCCTCCTCGCGGCGGACATTCTTGCGTTCCTCGTTCTTCGCAGCCCACGAAACCTCTGCCGGTCGTCGCAACGATCGCCGCAACGCACGGACGATTTTCCGTCGAACGGGAGTCGGAGAAGCGGCGGAGCAGATCTAGATCTATCTGGGACGCCAGAGAGAGAGAGAAACAGAGGAGGGGGCGTGTGACCCTCTAGGCCCAATTACCAGTCCGGTTAATAGCCCAATAAGCCCAGTAACTCTTTACTGGCTTTATTAAGCAATTAATAACTATTTATTAATTAATTAATCAATCGAATTGATGTCGCACATCGAATTCGACCGGGCTTCCGATCACATTAGGTGCCAAGCAACACCGCATGAACCCGGAAGGTATCGGGGTTAAGTAACCCACTCTTGGAACCTTTCCGCCGACAGTTATCGCATGGATATAATCCTTCATTCGTATAATGCTCTCGAGTCAACTCAGGGTATGGCATGCTGTCAAATCCTAACGGGTCAACTCACTTGGATTAGATGCTGCTGATGAATATTGGAAAACTCCTTTCCCGATATTATCGTCCGCCCTGTAGACACGTTAATTTTGACATTATTTTGAGTAAATTTCATATCATATAATAATGCCTCAAAATAGTCTGATATTTAATAATTAGTTAATTTTTATTAATCTTTCTGAATTAATTATCTAAATAGTATCGGGTCAGACAAACATAATTTAAGTTAATTAATTAAATTGATTTTAACTCAAATCAAATATGAAAAAGTCTAAAAGACGTCGACATGTGTAGACGCCATTCAGAGTTTATTCCTATTTTGATTTTTAAAGTTTGAATTTTAATTAATTGATTAATTAGTTAAAAGACGTCTGCCAGGCATGACGCCATTTAGGTTTCCTAAGCTGATTCTGTCTCTTTTTCCGGATGTTTATTATTATCTTAATTAGTCTAAAAGACATCTCCCATGGGCGACGAGTTTTAGATTATTACAGATAAAGATGAATTAATCTGTGTTTATCTGTTTGTTAGTTGGATAAACTTCAAATTCTTTTATGTTAATCTATTAATAACTGCGGATGTAAAGCTTATAAATACCCAACCCTTTGGTCATTGAAAAGTGAGTGATGATAGTGATAATTGAGTGAAATTGGAGAAAAGAATCTTGGCGACGACGTCCAGGCGATGAAGGATCGAGGTGCTGCTACTTCCAGGAGTCTTGAAGCAAGCTACATCCCTTCTTCATCACTTCTTCGTCCTTTCAAGATCCATTCAAGAACCAAGGCTTTCTAGGGGCTATCCAACTCAGTTCTTAATTATTCATCATCATATTAGTTCAAAATCTCATTCATCACATCACTCCATGCAACACACACTCACTAGCATTATTTTCCAATCCATGTTTTAAGGAGTTTAAAAGACCATCAAACAAGTGAGTTCATTTGTTTAGTTGCATGATTAGAATTTCTACTGGAATAGATACTACGTCTATTTGAGTTCTTATTGTTTCCTCTTTCTTTCACTTTTTGCAAGGTTCAAAGGTACAAAAGGAGATAAAGAGGAGAGAATCAACAAGGAAAAGGAAATCTAGATGATCCTCAAAGTCCGATAAGCATCTAAAGTAAGAACAAAGTCAGAAGGGCTCTCTTTCTTCAGCCGGCTGAAGGAGGGGAATCAAGGACTCGAACATCTCCCAATTCCAAAACAGGTAGGTGATCAATCTTTTCTTTTTGACCTTTTTAGTTAAAAGTTTCTGGCAATCACATTCACTTAGTTTTAATAGGTTTATTGGTCATATAAACAATATAAATTTTCATGATAATCACACACCCAATTTGAGCACTCACAGTTTTTTGGCGATCACGGTGGGACTTGGTCTCGCCATCTTTTAATCTTTGTTCTTGCTTTCATCAATCGGGCACTCTCTATGCACCACTTGTGTCTCTCGACACGCCCTCACCGATCGGTGAGTTCTTCATTCAATTGTTATTCCTACGTGCACACCCCTATGGCAAGATCTTGCCCTCCCCATTTGATTGATTGGAAAGTATTGGTTGTGATAAGAAGATTGTGTGATTGATTGATATTTTAGTTATTTATCTGATGAAATTATCCTATTAAAAATTGAAAAAAAAAAGAATCGCATGGGCCAATCATTTACTACTTTCATCCTGTTTGTTTGAGGAATCGATCCATAAATTCCTCCTGAATTGTTCATTCTGCGACTTGAAAAGCGTCCAGGAACAGCGACGCGTTTCATACCGCGTCGCCTAACCCAGACGCCTTTCAGGCCAAATTCTCTGTTGTCTGCTGCCTGAATTTCTGTGAAAAAATAAGGTTCTGTTTGAATAGCGTCGAACAACAGCAACACGATTCAGGCAGTTTCTTGTTTTTTTCTTCAGTTCTCAGATTTCTAATCTGCTTGCTACTGCACATTATGTAATAAGCATTAGAGGCCATCCAGGCCACAGGTCATACGCACTGGGGCTAACACCCCCATTTTTCTCTTAGGAACACCTTTCTTAACGTCTTCACCTCTCTCTGATTGGGTCGGTCCCTCGATCAGACTAGAGTGGTTGGCGTTAAAGACCTCCGTAAGTCCCCAAAATCAAGGTATTCCTCCTTCTTCATCGGGCTGGTTGTACCAATCGAAGTCCTGGTTAGATTTTCATAATGTTGTAAGAGAAAGCCATAGAGTATAACAGTGGAAATTGAACTGAAACTAGGATCCTACCTCTTGAGTGAATTTGTGATTAATTAAATCCAAATAACCCAACGAGGAATCCTAAAACAACGTTAAACGTCCACTTGATTGCTTAATCTTTGTACAACTTGTCTGCAAATCTTTGAAAAAAAAAATCTAATATCATGCTACTTCGATTAGGTAAGGATTTGAGCATGGCTCCAGATGCCCTAGTCAACTACGAGGGAGATGCTAATGCCCCTCTTGAGTTTGATTACCACTTTGAAAGCGGGGGAGATGCTGATGCCCCCCGTAATCCCCATTCTTGTCCAGTTCGATACGAGGGAAACCAACAAACCCCTCTTTCTTGTGCTCATGATCAATATTATGATCTTCCTCCGCATGTGCATGCGATTCCTAATCCTATTTTCGAGGGGGCATGAATCCGAATGATCCCTCATCCTCCGATCCCTCAGATCTAGTGAACGCTTTGGGAGTTCTTACCTCCCGTCTGGATCCTCGACAGTTCGAGGCAATCTAGTCTATTTTGAAGGGGAAGACGTCCATGGAGTCTGCTGAGCCGAATCCTACGGCACCCCCTGTCATTCCTCAACCTCCTCCTCATCATACTTCCTTCATCCCCCAAGCCATGGAAGGCCATCAAGTCTCAACCTCTCAGCCAGCTGAGCCACAACTTTCTTATTCGAGGCAACCGGTTAGGCTACTGACGCCTACTTACCAAAATGCCCTCGGGCATGGCGGAAGCTCTGCCGGACCTCAGCTCTATTGTCCCCCATACCCTACATACTATAAGCAACAGGCCTATCATGTACCTCCACCTCCCCCTCCTCCTCAGGTTGATCTAACAACACAAACTCTGCTTGCAAAGATGGAGCGTATGGATGAACAGTTCAGCAACCTTCAGAAGATGATGGGAGTTAAAGCTGCACCTGAGATTAACTTGCCAAGTCTGCCTGTGTTCCATTTGCCACCTTCTGAGATGCCGGTATACCGAAAATACAACGGTATTGGTAACCCCTTCACTCATTTGAAGGAGTTTATGTATAAGTCATCTTTCTGGCAAAATGACAAGAGGTCGTTGGCATTTTTGTTCAGGAAATCCTTGAAGGGACCAGCCCTCGAGTGGTTCTTTTCTTTAGAACCTGTTGAAGTAGAAGACTACGGTATCGTATCACGAAAGTTCATTCAATGATACTAGGATAGAGTTGCCCCCTCTCTGTCCATTACTGATTTGATAGCAGAAAAAATGAAGCCCGATGAGGAGTTTGTCAGTTTTGCTGATAGATGGAGGGGCATGACAGAAAAAGTGAAAGATCATCAGTCTGAGTCAGAGCATGTAAAAATGTTAATCTCCAATGCTACACCTCAGTTTAAGTTAGTCCTCGCCCTGAACAACTTGACCAGCATGGCAGAGCTCTATGAAAGAGCACGGCATTGCCAAAATACTTTCAAGGATGCTACGTTCTCTAGTGTCTTTGATCCTCACCGACCTAGCAGGCCTCCACCTCGGAAGTCTGCCGTGCCAAATTCTCCTAGCATAGGTCCAACCACTGAGGGCACGCTCTCCCATGAGCAAGCTAGTAGCATGAACAACAACCAGCCCCAATTTGTGAGGAATTAGCAACCACAGTACCAGCGGCCGCAGCAGCCAAACCAGCAGGATTACAGACAGCAGCAGCCGAACCCACAGTATCAGCAGCCTCAGTACCAGCGGCCTCAGCAGCCGAACCAGCAACCACAACAGCAACCACAGCAGCAGCCACAACGGCAACTACAGTATCAGCCCCCACAACAGCAGCAGTACCAGCCGCGCGCATTGCCAGCATACCACAATGTGCCTCCTCCTGCTGATTATAACCAGCAGAGGAAGCCTCTAGGCCTGAAAAGGGCAGAATATCCAGTTCTTCCAGAGTCCTTATCAGATATCTTCAGTGCTTTAATGGTAGCCAATGCTTTGGTTCTTCCAAGAGAAAAAACTGTTTGGCCCCAAAATGCCGACACTTCCAGGTATTGTTATTTCCACAGACAACCTGGACACACCATAGATACATGCTTCCAATTCCGAGATTATATTCATGATCTCAACGAGCAGGGAGGCATCGACTTGGAAGAAATGAAGAAGTACATATCCGCCTTGAAGGCGAGAAGACCACAACAACAACAACAACAACCAAGAGCACCGGTGCAGGCAGCGGCGCCGCCAAACATGGGTATAGTGCAAAACCCACTCTCGGAGCACCAGAACCAGAATCAAGTTGCCCCTATTTTAACAAATAGCCGGTCTGAGGCTAATCGAGGGCAACAGTGGAAGATAGAGGACTCTTCCTCTATTTATTCGACAGGCCACACTCCGAGCACCGCAAAGCAACCACCACGCCGCACCATCCACATACCTAGACCACAACCCGTTACCATCACGCCAGTACCAACACCCGCATACTATTTACCCACGCCCATTAACCCATCATCACCGCCCACTTTCCTTAAACCCACTAACCCATCACCACCGCCCACTTTCCTTAAACCCATTATCCCCTACGCTACTACGCCTCCATTAAACAACCCACCGCAAGCTAATTACGTACCCCTCATACCATCCAAACTATGGTCCGCATACCACTCCCTACATCACCCATTACCACTACCGCTTAGCCAAACACCATACAACCATCTAAACCCCTACTCCGCATGCCATTCCCCACTTCATCCACACCAACCAATTACCCTTCCACCATCCAACCATCTAAGCCCCTCATCCGTACCATACCACCACCAACTAACCCCACGCCATCACCCATATACCAACCCTCCACACCGTCTACACCATCCACTAGCCCTGCGGTGCTCAAGTTATCACCCGGCCCTTCCACAACTGAAGAACATGCACTTCGGAGTGGGAGGATCTTCAATAAGGTCTTTCCTCAATCAACAGTCAGAGACGGCCCATCACAGCTGTCGGAGGAAGCATATAATGATGAGAGTGCACCAGACACTCAATATGACTTGTTGAAACATCTTGACAGAACACTGGCATGAATCTCTGTGCTTGAATTGATAAAGAGATCAAAGACCCATCAAGAGGCTCTGATGGAGTATCTACAAAAAGTGATGGTCAACGAAGACGTGCCGGTAGAGAAGATCGCCGCACTACTAGTTCCTCAAGGGGATCAGTCCTCTATCTCATTTCATGCCTCGGAACTAGCACCACCGGCAGCCAAGAGCATGGCTCTAAGTATTACGGTCAATATCTGCAAGAAGGCCGTAGATGCATGTCTAGTCGACACAGGGGGCTTCAATTAATGTCTTGCCTCCGAAGACTCTTGAATTGTGTGGTGTACCCAAAGAAAAATGGCTGCCTAGCCCTATCTCTATTACAGCTTATGATAACTCCACCTGTTCCCCTCTGGGAATGGTTTATTTAAAAGTAGAGTTAGGCCCAGTATGTCATGCCGAGGTCGAATTTCACATTTTGAAAATCGATCCTTCCTTAAATGCTATTTTAGGTCGTCTTTATATGAAAACCCTCGAGGCGATTCCCTCTACGAATCATCAGTGCCTCAAATTTCCCTACAAAGGACGAATCATTAAAGTTACGAGCATGCCGATCCTTGCTACTGCTCGCTCCTTGAATATCAAGCCAACTTCTTCACCTGGCCGACAACCTTTTCTGTCGGTATTACAGGTCTACCATCTGGTGGCTGATCCTTTAAAGGCCACCACTCTTACTCCTTATCCACTGAATGCCATAAAGCGGGGGAAGTGCATGAGTACCCCTCGATGGAAAATAATAATGAAGGGTGGTTATCAGCCTGGAAAGGGCCTGGGCACGCAATTACAAGGCAGAACTACGCCCATCAAGGACAACCGAAGGACACCTGGAAATGGCCTGGGCTATAGGCCAAGAAAAGTGAGACACGACCTTACTCAGCAGGAAGAAAATGAAGACGGCCAGAAGATATGGAAGACAATGTCTACGCCATGCAAAGAAGGTCGGGACCCTTTAACATGGACTTTATACACACATTTTGTCAAGGGGCCCGTGATCAGTCATGATAACACGGTGGTCATCACTTCCTGTTTTGACCTCCATCACATATATGGAAGAGACCTGGCTAGACATTGTTCAGAGTTGCTCACGTACCAGTCCTTGGAGGCTCTGCGGCCAATGAAAAGGAGGAAGTTTCAAGACCCTGAGTGTGAATGGTATAGATGGTTTGACTTAAGGGATCTGTATATTGCATTGAATGGACTGTTTCTTGATCCCTCAGAACCTAAGTGGCCGCCACAAATAGATGAACTGATTGAAGGGCCTGGTGCCATTTTTGATAAAAGAATATTGTTGTCTGAAAAAACAAATGAAGGGGAGCCAGATGACCCCTATGAAGCTGGTTATACCACGGATCTTCTCTGGAGGGGGACTTATCCTTCTCACATTTTCACACTTCATACCTTATTCCACACTCTGCTTCTGACCCCGACTTGGTCGCAAGTCATTACTGAAAATATTCCATGGGCTCCGCCCGTCATGATCACTCTGTCCCCACGAGACTTCATTCCCCAACCTCCTCTCGATCTATAGAGGATTTATGATTTGATCTGGGACATGCTACTGTATGATCCCCCCAATCCTTTGGCCTTGGTGCCGCTTCCTCCATCCTCCTATTCACCTACATTCTTGTTTTATGATTAATTCATCTTTTCTCCAAAAAAAAAATGCCAATTTGGCAATAAATTTCTCCCAGATCCTCGTTGAGGAAACTTCCTACTTGTCCGATCGCACCCCATCGCGTGAGTCATTCGGTCAAAATTCTCTTCTAGATCTACTCTACCCCTCCCCTCGGGAGGATTCTCCTGTATTTCTGCCTATATCCTATAATTTTCATTCTACTTCGTCCTCATTAGGTTAGGATAGGGAGTCTAGCGAAGTTAAGGAGTCTAGTTCTAAGCAGGTTGGTCAGGTTAAGAAATCTAGAAAATCTAAAGGTAAACAAATTATAGATAGATACCTCCAGGATTTAGCTGATAAATGTCTTTCTTGCTCTTTGATCCCTCAGCTATTAGAGAATCCTATTCAGATGCCAGAAGATTGTATAGATGATGAGTCAGTTAATGATGGATATAGGGTGTATGAATTGATACACGAAAAAGACCCCATTGTTGAAGATGAAGAAGATAACGAGGACGCGGCTAAGGCATATGCCGATGGAGTAAAGAGATTTGATGAACCCTCAGCTGCCGTAGAAGAGCCCACCAAAGAAATCAATCTAGGGACTAAAGACGAACCTAAGGTTGTCCTCGTTAGCAAGAATCTTTCCGAAATGGATGAGAAGGCAATGGTACAAGTTCTTAAGGATTATAAAGACACTTTCGCCTGGAGTTATGAGGATATGCCGGGGTTAGACTCATCACTAGTGGAACACAGGTTGACATTAAAGGATGGAGCTAGCCCGGTTAAACAGAAGTTAAGGTGATTCCACCCACAAATGGCTTTAAAGATGAAAGAAGAGGTTGATAAGTTACATAAGGCCAAATTCATTAGATTTGTCCTCTATCTACAATGGGTGGCCAACATAGTCTCGGTTATAAAGAAAGACGGGAAGGTCGGGATCTGTATTGATTTCCCAGATTTGAACCGGGCCTGTCCTAAGGATGATTTTCCATTGCCTCACATTGATGTACTCATCGATAATACTGCTGGCTATGAAACTTTATCATTTATGGATGGATTTTCAGGATACAATCAGATTAAATTGGCAGAAGAAGATCAAGAAAAGACATCATTCATTACACCTTGGGGAACATATTGCTATGTCGTCATGCTATTTGGATTAAAGAATGTTGGAGCCACTTATCAAAGGGCTATGATGGCAATATTTCACGACATGATGCATATCGATCTAGAAGTGTATGTGGATGACTTGTTGGTGAAATCTAAGACTAAGGCTGAACATGCCAAAGTTCTGGCAAGAGTATTAGAAAGATCAAGAGAATACCAGTTAAAGATGAACCCCAAGAAATGTGTATTCGGGGTATCCTCAGGGAAATTACTTAGATTCATTGTCAGTAAACGGGGAATTGAGATCGATCCCAACAAGGTGAAGGCTATCATAGAGATGCCACCTCCCAAGAACTTGAAAGAGTTAAGAGGATTAATTGGGAGGTTGCAATTTATTCGCTGTTTTGTCTCCCAACACTCACAAAGGTGTAAGCCGTTCGACGAACTTACCAAGCCGAGAGTCACATTCAATTGGGACGATAAGTGTCAGGAGGCGTTTGATGGATTAAAGAATTATTTGGCAAGTCCTCCCGTTTTGAGACCACCATCTCCAAGCAAACCATTGATACTATACATTTTTGTCTTGGATGATGCGGTGGGGGCTGTCCTAGCACAAGAGGATGAAGAAGGAAAGGAGAGGGCAGCCTACTATCTCTCTAAACTTCTCAACCCCGCTGAACAGAGATACACGACGATGGAGAAAACATGTGCAGCACTTGTATAGGTTGTTCAGAAATTGAAGCATTACTTTCTAGCCCATGAAGTCCATCTCATCGCTAGGATGAATCCAATCAAGTTTCTTCTTGAGAAATATGTCCTTACTGATAGGTTAGTACGATGGCAAAGCTTTCTATCTCAGTTTGATATCACTTACATTCAGCAGAAAGCGATCAAAGGCTATGCCATGGCAAAACATCTCGCTCATCACCCCCTTCCTCGTTTTGATCCAGTCCGATCGAAGTTTCTGGATGAGGAACTGATGTCTATAGACCAAGTCAAAGATGACATGTGGACTCTGCATTTTGACGGAGCTTTGAATTCCCATGGAAAGGAGATCGGCATTGTTCTATTATCACCTGAAGGTGTCACCATTCCACAAGCCTTTCAGCTTGACTTTCCAGTCACTAACAATATACCTGAATACGAGGCATTCCTTGCTGACCTCGAGGCTGCTCATCTCCATGGTGCCACCAAACTCAGAATTGTAGGTGATAGCCAATTGATTCTTCGCGAGGTGTTAACCAAATATTGAACTCTTGATCCCAAGCTCAAGCCTTATCAAGAACTTACTTCTGCTTATGCAAAGCTTTTCATAAAATTGATCTTCGTCTATGTTCCTAGGAATCATAACATCTTAGCTGACGTTCTAGCCTCATTTGCATCTTCTCTTAGTTTTCCAATCAACAGACAATCCGAATCAATCATTGTTCATAGGCGTCTTTCACCCACCGTGAAAGACCCTTCATTCCTTAGGACTAAGGAGAAGCTGTTGAAGAAGGTCAGAGATAGAGATATTGTGGAAAAGAGCGAGATTATGTTAATGGAACTGTTAGAAGAGATGGATGATGAACAGAAACCATGGTACTACAAAATTGCTAAATATTGTGAAGATTAATCATATCCTGAAGAAGCCACAGCTGAGGAGAAAAAGGCTATCAGGAGAGTTGCTCAAAGATACACCCTAGTTGGGGGAGCATTATACAAAAGAGGTTTTGATGGAGTTCTTCTAAGATGTTTAGACGAAGATGAGCTTTGGAAGGTTATGGAAGGAGTTCATACTGGAGTTTGTGGTGACCATATTAATGGACAGATGCTAGCAAAGAAAATCCTTAGACAAGGATTCTATTGGCCAACCATGGAAGAAGATTGTGTAGGATATGTCCATAGGTGTGCCAAGTGTCAACTTCACGCCGATAAGATTCAATCTCCTGCATCTTCACTCCATCATGTCTCCTCCCCATGGCCTTTTTCCATGTGGGCTTTCGATATCATTGGACCACTTGGTAATCCTGATTCTGACATTAAGCAAAAGTCCTTCATCCTCACGGCAACAGAATACTTCATAAAATGGGCGGAAGCTGAAGCATACACGGAAGTTAAAGCATCAACCGTCTGCAAGTTCATAATGAAGAACATCATCACCAGATTTGGAATTCCTAGCACCATCGTCACCGACAATAGACCGCAGTTCGTGTCACAATAGCTGAAAGACCTCTGCAACAAGTACAAAATTGCATTGCATCATTCGTCTCCTTATTATCCGCAAGGCAATGGCCAAACAGAGGCAACTAACAAGACTTTGATAAAAATCATCAAAAAGACGTGCAAGTCTAATAAATTCACAGACTGGCCAGAAAAATTGATTGTGGCTCTATGGGTCTACCGAACTTCAATCCGCACGCCCACTGGGCAGACTCCTTATTCCTTAACATTTGGAATGGAGGCAGTAGTTCCATACGAGATCTTTATACCGTCATTAAGAGTACAATTGAATAAGAAATTTTCTATTGATGAACATCGTTCAGCACTCCTTGCTCAATTGGAACTCTTAGACGAGAAAAGATGGTCAGCTGCTAATCATGCAAGAATTTATCAAAATAGACTAGCACGTTTTTACCAAAAGAAAGTCATTGAACATAAGTTCAAAGTTGGTGAAATGGTTGTCAAAAGAATCTTTGTAAAACCTGGTGGTCCGCGTTCTAAGCTCGAACCAAATTGGGAAGGACCATATGTTGTATCACATGTTTTTCCTGGTAACGCTTACCGTCTAGTTAATGCAGAAGGGGAAGAGTTGACTCACCCCTAGAATGGTCTGTATCTCAAGCAATACTACCCTTAGGTTAAAGAGTCGATCAGCATGGTGCAAAGACCAGTGGAATCATAAAATTTAGAAACTCAAATTCTCTTATCAGTCTGAATAATTTAATTTAAACACATTACTACACGTACTAATACGTTTGATTCGTGAGTAACAAGAGATGTCAAGTCCTAAGAAATACCGAAAGCTTGACTAAAAGTGTAAAGTACAAATCATTCTTTTCAAATAAAATTCTGTTTTTACACTCAGCCCACGATGTCGGAACGAGGCTTAGAATAGACTACCAAGAATATCCGCCATCTTAGTAGGAGGCCGTCATAAAAAAATGGGGGAGATCCGTCCCAAGAAAAAAAGAAAAGAGAAGCAAAAGCAAAAGGCAAAAGCCAAATGTCAAATCAAAAGACCATTACACTACAAACGTTACATCAAGACTATGAAATGCAATAAAAGGGAACGCAAGGTCGATAAATATCCTGGAAAGAAAATGACCGAACCCCAACAGATATTAGGCTAAGAAAAGAACATCTTTTTAGGTCTCCGGAACCTTCTCGTTGGCTTTCTGAACTAATTCTTTCTTTCTTTATGAAGAGGCGTACTTCAAGCTTAAGGAACGGCCGAGATTGACTAATGATCAAATCATCAAATGGGATCACGAATGGAAACACAAGTTCAAGCACGATGGGTCTAAGTTAGATTATTGAAGAACAATCTGGGAATTAAGTTAATAAATGAATATGTTTCTTTTTTATCTGAGTACCATACTGGTCTTTTTGCACAATCCAAAATCCAAAAAAAGTACATATTCCAAAATCCAAAAAAATGCATATTTCAAAATCCAAAAAAAGGCACATATCTCAAAAAAAAAAAAAAATAGATGTTTCAAACATCAAAAAATATATATATGTTCCAAAACCCAAACAAAAATGAATATCTCAAAACAACAAAAAAATATTTCAATTAGCATCTGCTTATTGCATCAAGTGTGTTTCATTCCTTTTGTTTGGGACGCCAAGTCTGTACAACAATGGGACGCCACGAAGTTCCTCAAACTGAGCCTAAGCCCATCCACAAACCTCTCCATGCGACGCACCTCGTCCCCAGATATGAAAGGCACGAACCGTCCCAGCGAAACAAACTTCGCCTCGTACTCAAGTACCGTCATACTCCCCTGCGTCAGATCCATAAACTCCCTCTCCTTAGCTCGCTGGACATGTCTAGGGAAATATTGTGCATTGAACTCCTTGACAAAGGTCTCCCAAGAAATTTCCCTAAGACTCCTGTCCCCATAAGACAAACTCTTCAGTGTGGTCCACCAGTCATAGGCGCTATCCTTCAGCATGAAGGTAGCCAGTGGGGTCCTCTCTACTGCTGCACAGTCCATAGTATCAAAAGTCTTCTCAATCTCTCTAAGCCAATGAATGGCCTCGTCAGGGTCAGGACGACCGGTGAAGTGAGGTGGCCTCAGCTTCAAAAACCTCTCAAGTGTAGCTGTGGTCCCTCCCCGAGTACTAGAACCCTCGCTAGGATCTCGAGTCTGATATCGAGCCATAGTATCCATCATGGCCTCCATAAACTGCTCAACACTCGGCCTCCCTGCCTCAGACCCACTATGGACATCTCCCCGCTCTCGAATAACTGGCATCCTCTTCCTGGGAGCCATCTACTCGCCTATAATTACAAAATCAAAAGTTCTAATTAGAGTCCTAAAACCTATGCTACCGCCGTGCCTGTACGGGATAATGTATTTATTTGCCGAATTACAACATTTAACCTAGTTATTTATTTATTTGCCAGACCGTATGCTCTGATACCAACTGTAACGACCCGCCACCCTATAATCGGGGATCCGATTACTAAATGGGTACCGAATCATTAATTTGGGACCAAACCAGGATCTAGTAAGTCTGGGAAATAAATAATAAACTAAGCTAAACATTCACATCGCATTGACTTGAAATAAAAGTGCAGGAATTAAAATTATTACAATGCGACTCGATACAGCAAATAATTACATTCTCCAACAGAAGGAAATAATTAAACATACAGGCCAAAGATAAATAACAACTACATCGGGGCATACCCCGGAACAACCGCTGAAGGCACACCACACCCGGCCGCACACGCCGCTCTAAGTCTGCTGGGAGTCCTCACCTGAAAACCGCAGGGGTGAGTCTCAAGACAAGACTCAGTAGGGATCCTTCGATCCCCACTGCCCACGCACACACCCACAAGTGTAAAGTACAGCTAACAGTAAAGTAACAAGTGTAGTGGCAGGTACAATATCTAATTCTCTACGTGAGAACGCATGCAGTCGAAATATAATAAACATGCACATTCTAAACCAGCCGTTAGAAAATCCACAACTGTAGTCTCGATAGAACCCGCCGACCGTACAAACAACGGTGGGAAAAACCTCGACCCGCTGAGACCAAGGAGTAGCCCCTCGGATAGCACGCTCGCTACTCCGGCCCAACCGGCTCAGGTGACTACCCCTTCCCTCAGCATGAGTGACTCTCCGAATGTACCACTCCGACACCGGTACTAGCTGACCCCGGGGTTCACCAAGTGACCCTCTCTCACTAGGCGTCACCCCGCCCACGCCCCCACCGGCGCTGTGCTCACGCCCCCACCAGCACAGGGTGATAAAGCGCTACAATGTCACTCCATGTCCACAGTAACACAAAACCCAGCACAGTACGATCCGGTTACGTGAAAAGTCCGCAATCGCATAACACACATGTAGCATCGTCCGGTCATAAAGAATCTATCTCTACCGGGTACACTAAAACATGCACTAACCATCCGACTAACAATATAAACACATTTTACTGGCATGAATTAGTGAGGTTCTGTCTTGAATCGCGTCGACCAAGGTCGACGCCATTCAAGCTCTAAGTACAGGTTCACATAAATCAATTTCCAGAATCTGGCCTTAAAAGGCGTCGACACCCGTGGTCGACTTTTAAAAGGCGTCGAAATCCCCAGACGCCATTCAACACAGAAACCCGGAATTCCAAGACCTTTACTCAGGGGATTTTCTGCCTTAAAAGGCGTCGTGGGTGCCTGACGCCATTCAAAAATGCGTCGTTCACCCATGACGTCTTTTAAGCTCTGAATTCCCGACCTGGCAGACTGTCTGTCAGGTGATTCCTGTCTAAAAGGCGTCGTGATGGCCCGACGCCCTTCAAAAAGGCGTCGTCCATGCACGACGTCTTTCAAGCCCAGGAACCAGGATCGCCCTAAGCCCGAGGGCTCCCTTTTCAACCCCAAACAAACCCAAAAACGGAGGGAAGAAGAGAAACAATACCATCCATAAGCAATACATTCGTGGAAATCCCCCTTGTCATCAAATGAACTCCTAAACATGCTCATTCTAACCCCCAAATCAAAGATCTACCACATGCATAAACGAGGAAAAACATGATTTTAAGCACGATGCTATGGGGAACGTCACCCTACCGGACACTCGAACGCCTCCGAGCTTCAAGCCGTCCGCCTGTCTCGCCCCACGCCGCCGCCGGTACCGCCGAGGTCGTCCTAGCCCCACCGTGACGTCGGCCGCCGTCCGGAGAGCAGAACGCCGCAGTGGAAGTGGAGGTGGTAGGGGTAGGAGCCAGGTAGAGGATGGAGTGGAGGGAGAGGCGAAATGGTGTGAGGAAAAGAGGGAGGAGGAGGGGGGTCGCCGCCGGTCGCCGGAGGAGAAGGAGAGAAGGAGAGTAGGAGAAAATGAGGGAAAGAAGGAGGGCTCGCGGGGTTAGCCAGAAACTGGCTAAAACGCGTCGACATCTACGGACGCCTATCAGGTGACATGACGGCCGCTCTGACAAGATTCTGAAACGCGTCGTCCTACACAGACGCCATTCAAACAACTTGTCAGGGCCGTACTCTGACACACCCAGAGTCGCAGTCTGAAAGGCGTCGACCCACACGGACGCCGTTCAGACGACCTGACAGGGCCGGACTCTCGCGGCCCAAGGTCAGCCCACGTGGCACCCACGTGGCAGATCCTGAAACGCGTCTGCCACGGTGGACGCCGTTTAAAACGCGTCTCGAGGTCCTGACGCGATTCGACTTAGAACCCCCGCCCCTCACAAGGGCTAGAACTACAGGGCCCGACCCGAAAACCGGATCTGTAAGTCTCGATCCTTACATTCTCCCCCCCTTAAAAGAAATTTCGCCCTCGAAATTGATTGCTAGGAATATCAAGGTCACAACGGGGATACAAGTTCACGGGAATACTTACGAAAAGAGGTAAGGAAATTGCTCCCGCATCTCATCCTCTCGCTCCCAGGTTGCCTCACCTCCGGAGCGGTACTGCCAAATCACCTTGACCAACGGTACGACCTTGTTCCGCAAGACCTGATCTCTGCGATCCTCAATACGAACTGGATACTCTGGGAATGACAAATCCTCAGCGACCTCCAACTCTGAAAAATCCAACACGTGGGACGGATCCTGAACGTACTTCCTCAGCAAGGACACATGGAACACATCGTGCACTCCTGCAAGACTGGGCGGCAAGGCCAGCTGATACGCGGTTTCCCCAATTCGAGCAAGAATGGGAAAAGGCCCAATATATCGCGGACTCAGCTTGCCTCGCTTCCCGAATCTCATCACACCCTTGGAGGGTGAGACTCGGAGAAACACGTGGTCCCCAACCTCAAATTCAAGTGGTCTCCGTCGGATGTCAGCATAACTCTTCTGTCTGTTCTGAGCTGCGGTCAACCTCTGCCGAACTGTCCTGGCAATCACAGCACACTGTTGCACTAACTCAGGTCCTGCTATCTGCCTCTCACCAATCTCGGACCAACACACCGGAGATCGACACGGCCGCCCATACAAAGCCTCATAAGGCGCCATGCCGATGCTAGAATGATAGCTGTTGTTGTAGGCAAACTCCACAGTGGACAAGTGTTGTTCCCACGAACCTCCCCAGTTTAGGCAACACGCCCTGAGCATATCCTCCAAGGTCTGAATAGTCCTCTCCGACTGCCCGTCAGTCTCTGGATGGTAGGCCGAGCTGAAAGCCAACTGAGTGCCCAACGCCTGCTGAAAGCTCTTCCAGAATCTGGAAGTAAACCTCGGATCTCGATCCGATACAATGGACAAGGGTACCCCGTGCAGAGAGATAATCCGGTCCACAAACAACTTAGCCAGCTTGCCGACCGACCAGTCCTTCCTAATGGCTAGGAAGTGTGCCGACTTGGTCAGCCGATCAACGATAACCCAGATAGCGTCTCTCCTGCTAGGGGATGCAGGCAATCCCATCACAAAGTCCATCGTCACATGCTCCCATTTCCACTCAGGAATCGGCAAGGGTTGCAGCAACCCACCAGGTCTCTGATGCTCGGCTTTAACCTGCTGACAAGTCATACATCTAGCCACGTATTCAGCCACATCTTTCTTCATACCGGGCCACCAGAAGTGCTTCCTCAGGCAATGATACATCTTTGTTGTCCCGGGATGCACTGCATACCTCGAACGGTGCGCCTCATCAAGAACACATCTGCGCACGTCTTCCTCAGTCGGGACATAGAGTCTGCCTCTGAATCTGACGGTACCATCATCCCACAACTCTACCTCTGACCTCTGGAGAATCTGTGGTAACTCAGCATCTGCCCTCTGAGCCTCAATCACAGCATGGTACACAGCTGGTCTTACGGTCAAACTGACTAGCACTGCTCTATCCTCTTCACGTGGAATCCTAAAGGAGGATTCCACCACCTGCTCGAACAATTTCCACTCCCGAATCATGAGGTATGACATGACCGTCTTCCGACTCAAAGCGTCTGCCACTACATTCGCCTTGTCCGGATGATAAGAAAGGTCAAAGTCATAATCCTTAATAAACTCCATCCACCTCCGCTGCCTCAGATTCAGGTCTCTCTGAGTGAACACATATTTCAAGCTCTTATGATCTGTAAAAATCTGAAATTTTTCTCCGTATAAGTAATGCCTCCAGATCTTCAGTGCAAACACCACAGCTGCAAGCTCCAAATCATGAGTAGGATAGTTCTCTTCATGCCTCTTCAGTTGCCGAGAAGCATAAGCAACTACCCTGCCACGCTGCATAAGGACTGCTCCCAAACCTCGACGGGACGCATCTGAGTAAACCACAAATCCACCTGACCCAGATGGAAGCACCAGCACTGGGGCTGACGTGAGACGAGTTTTTAGCTCAATAAAACTCTGCTCACAATCCTCAGTCCACACAAAACGAACTCCCTTTCGAGTCAACCTCGACAAGGGGGCCGCTATCGAAGAAAATCCCTGAACAAACCGCCTGTAATATCCGGCAAGCCCCAGAAAGCTCCTGATCTCAGTCACTGAAGTCGGCCTGCTCCAGTCCATCACTGCCTCTATCTTAGCTGGATCCACTGCGATGCCTTCACCAGAAATAACGTGCCCAAGGAAGTGCACCTCGTTCAGCCAAAATTCACATTTGCTGAACTTGGCATAAAGTTGGTGCTCTCTCAGGACCTGCAATACTGCCCGAAGATGAGCAGCGTGCTCTTCCTCAGAAGAAGAATAGATCAGAATGTCATCAACAAACACAACCACAAACTGGTCCAGGTAGGTCCTGAAGACTCGGTTCATCAGATCCATAAAGGCCGCCGGAGCATTGGTTAAGCCGAAGGGCATAACCAAAAACTCATAATGCCCATACCGAGTCCTGAAAGCCGTCTTACTAACATCCACATCCCTGATTCTCATCTGATAATACCCAGATCTCAGATCGATCTTGGAGAACACCCTCGCGGTCTGCAGCTGATCCATCAAGTCGTCGATCCTAGGAAGCGGGTACTTATTCTTTATTGTCACTTGGTTCAGCTGCCTATAATCGATATACAATCTCAAGGAACCATCCTTCTTCCTGACAAACAGAACTGGAGCACCCCATGGAGACGTACTGGGATGAATGAAACCCTTATCCAGCAACTCCTGCAATTGCGCCTTCAACTCAGCGAGTTCGGCTGGCGCCATCCGATACGGGGCCTTAGACAAGGGCGCCGTACCTGGTGCAAGCTCGATGGTAAACTCGACCTCTCGCTGTGGAGGAAGGCCAGGCAACTCCTCAGGAAAAACATCTACGAAATCACAAACAACAAGTACCTCCCAAGGACTGGGACTAGCACGGACATCAGAAACAACGACAGAGGCTAAGAAAGCCTCGCAGCCACCAGCAAGCAACCTCCGTGCCTTAAAGGCAGAAATGAGAATACCTCGAGAAGAAAGCCTAATACCTTAGAAGAAGAAGGTCGGGATGTCCGGAATAGAGAAGCGCACCCTCTTCCTGTGGCAGTCCACCTCCGCATAAAAGGCTTCCAACAAATCCATACCCAGGATGATATCGAAATCACGAATAGCAAGTACGACCAACTGGGCAGGTAGCACATGACCCTCAATGGTCAAGGGAACATCCCTCAAACAATTATAAGATATCATGAAGTCTCCAGAAGGAACCTCAACCATCAGACCATCAGACAACTCGTCAACGGGTGCAGAAAGAATATCTAGGAACTACTCGGAAATAAAGGAATGCGAAGCACCCGAATCGATCAACACATGCGCAGAGTTCCCAAGGACAGAGAGTGTACCTTCCACCAAGTTGGATGCGCGAGCCTCCCTCCTGGTGATAGCTAGAACTCTCCCCTGAGTCCTCGGCTTCTTCTGATCGCCATGGCCCTGCCCCTGACTATGCCCCTGCGGGCACTGCCTCGCCAGATGGCCCTGTTGGCCGCAAGTAAAACACCGCCTGGGAAGAGTGGGACACTGAGTCCCGCTATGAGCACCACCACATTGCTGACAAACAGCCGGAAGCCTCTGAGCTGGCTCCTGCTGTACACTGGATGCAGACTGACTCTGCTGACCCTGCCTGGGCCTGCTGCTGCCGCTGCTGCCACTACTACTGCCACCACCCCTGAAGAATCTCCTGAATCGGGAGCCGAGAGAAGACGATCCCGAACCGACTGAAGGAGCCGATGCCGCTGCCTTACCCCTGCCTCGCGCTGGCCCCTGAACAGTCTGTCCTCTCTCCCGGGCCGACTGGATCTGCTGAGCCTCTACAGCTGCTGCACGCCTAACAGCTGACGCCAAGTCTGTACAACAATGGGACGCCACGAAGTTCCTCAAACTGAGCCTAAGCCCATCCACAAACCTCTCCGTGCGACGCACCTCGTCCCCAGATATGAAAGGCACGAACCGTCCCAGCGAAACAAACTTCGCCTCGTACTCAAGTACCGTCATACTCCCCTGCGTCAGATCCATAAACTCCCTCTCCTTAGCTCGCTGGACATGTCTAGGGAAATATTGTGCATTGAACTCCTTGACAAAGGTCTCCCAAGAAATTTCCCTAAGACTCCTGTCCCCATAAGACAAACTCTTCAGTGTGGTCCACCAGTCATAGGCGCTATCCTTCAGCATGAAGGTAGCCAGTGGGGTCCTCTCTACTGCTGCACAGTCCATAGTATCAAAAGTCTTCTCAATCTCTCTAAGCCAATGAATGGCCTCGTCAGGGTCAGGACGACCGGTGAAGTGAGGTGGCCTCAGCTTCAAAAACCTCTCAAGTGTAGCTGTGGTCCCTCCCCGAGTACTAGAACCCTCGCTAGGATCTCGAGTCTGATATCGAGCCATAGTATCAATCATGGCCTCCATAAACTGCTCAACACTCGGCCTCCCTGCCTCAGACCCACTAGGGACATCTCCCCGCTCTCGAATAACTGGCATCCTCTTCCTGGGAGCCATCTACTCGCCTATAATTACAAAATCAAAAGTTCTAATTAGAGTCCTAAAACCTATGCTACCGCCGTGCCTGTACGGGATAATGTATTTATTTGCCGAATTACAACATTTAACCTAGTTATTTATTTATTTGCCAGACCGTATGCTCTGATACCAACTGTAACGACCCGCCACCCTATAATCGGGGATCCGATTACTAAATGGGTACCGAATCATTAATTTGGGACCAAACCAGGATCTAGTAAGTCTGGGAAATAAATAATAAACTAAGCTAAACATTCACATCGCATTGACTTGAAATAAAAGTGCAGGAATTAAAATTATTACAATGCGACTCGATACAGCAAATAATTACATTCTCCAACAGAAGGAAATAATTAAACATACAGGCCAAAGATAAATAACAACTACATCGGGGCATACCCCGGAACAACCGCTGAAGGCACACCACACCCGGCCGCACACGCCGCTCTAAGTCTGCTGGGAGTCCTCACCTGAAAACCGCAGGGGTGAGTCTCAAGACAAGACTCAGTAGGGATCCTTCGATCCCCACTGCCCACGCACACACCCACAAGTGTAAAGTACAGCTAACAGTAAAGTAACAAGTGTAGTGGCAGGTACAATATCTAATTCTCTACGTGAGAACGCATGCAGTCGAAATATAATAAACATGCACATTCTAAACCAGCCGTTAGAAAATCCACAACTGTAGTCTCGATAGAACCCGCCGACCGTACAAACAACGGTGGGAAAAACCTCGACCCGCTGAGACCAAGGAGTAGCCCCTCGGATAGCACGCTCGCTACTCCGGCCCAACCGGCTCAGGTGACTACCCCTTCCCTCAGCATGAGTGACTCTCCGAATGTACCACTCCGACACCGGTACTAGCTGACCCCGGGGTTCACCAAGTGACCCTCTCTCACTAGGCGTCACCCCGCCCACGCCCCCACCGGCGCTGTGCTCACGCCCCCACCAGCACAGGGTGATAAAGCGCTACAATGTCACTCCAGGTCCACAGTAACACAAAACCCAGCACAGTACGATCCGGTTACGTGAAAAGTCCGCAATCGCATAACACACATGTAGCATCGTCCGGTCATAAAGAATCTATCTCTACCGGGTACACTAAAACATGCACTAACCATCCGACTAACAATATAAACACATTTTACTGGCATGAATTAGTGAGGTTCTGTCTTGAATCGCGTCGACCAAGGTCGACGCCATTCAAGCTCTAAGTACAGGTTCACATAAATCAATTTCCAGAATCTGGCCTTAAAAGGCGTCGACACCCGTGGTCGACTTTTAAAAGGCGTCGAAATCCCCAGACGCCATTCAACACAGAAACCCGGAATTCCAAGACCTTTACTCAGGGGATTTTCTGCCTTAAAAGGCGTCGTGGGTGCCTGACGCCATTCAAAAATGCGTCGTTCACCCATGACGTCTTTTAAGCTCTGAATTCCCGACCTGGCAGACTGTCTGTCAGGTGATTCCTGTCTAAAAGGCGTCGTGATGGCCCGACGCCCTTCAAAAAGGCGTCGTCCATGCACGACGTCTTTCAAGCCCAGGAACCAGGATGGCCCTAAGCCCGAGGGCTCCCTTTTCAACCCCAAACAAACCCAAAAACGGAGGGAAGAAGAGAAACAATACCATCCATAAGCAATACATTCGTGGAAATCCCCCTTGTCATCAAATGAACTCCTAAACATGCTCATTCTAACCCCCAAATCAAAGATCTACCACATGCATAAACGAGGAAAAACATGATTTTAAGCACGATGCTATGGGGAACGTCACCCTACCGGACACTCGAACGCCTCCGAGCTTCAAGCCGTCCGCCTGTCTCGCCCCACGCCGCCGCCGGTACCGCCGAGGTCGTCCTAGCCCCACCGTGACGTCGGCTGCCGTCCGGAGAGCAGAACGCCGCAGTGGAAGTGGAGGTGGTAGGGGTAGGAGCCAGGTAGAGGATGGAGTGGAGGGAGAGGCGAAATGGTGTGAGGAAAAGAGGGAGGAGGAGGGGGGTCGCCGCCGGTCGCCGGAGGAGAAGGAGAGAAGGAGAGTAGGAGAAAATGAGGGAAAGAAGGAGGGCTCGCGGGGTTAGCCAGAAACTGGCTAAAACGCGTCGACATCTACGGACGCCTATCAGGTGACATGACGGCCGCTCTGACAAGATTCTGAAACGCGTCGTCCTACACAGACGCCATTCAAACAACTTGTCAGGGCCGTACTCTGACACACCCAGAGTCGCAGTCTGAAAGGCGTCGACCCACACGGACGCCGTTCAGACGACCTGACAGGGCCGGACTCTCGCGGCCCAAGGTCAGCCCACGTGGCACCCACGTGGCAGATCCTGAAACGCGTCTGCCACGGTGGACGCCGTTTAAAACGCGTCTCGAGGTCCTGACGCGATTCGACTTAGAACCCCCGCCCCTCACAAGGGCTAGAACTACAGGGCCCGACCCGAAAACCGGATCTGTAAGTCTCGATCCTTATAGGTGGTCCCATCAGACTCGGACCAGCCTGGCCCGATGATATGGCCACGCTCGCGGTGAACGCACTTCCATGCCCTCTTTCCTGCGCTCGCTAGCAGGCACGTCGGTAACGCTCCTCCATACTGCGTCGCTCATGCTTCGCGACCCCAAGCTAGACCCGGAGGGAAGTCACCTCGGCATCGACCCGCTGCCGCTCCTGCCGTTCCCGTTCTCGGTCCTCGGTAAGCATTTCCAGATGGATCTGGAGGCGTATCAGCTCACAAGGAAGATCGTCGCTAGAGAGGCGTGCCAACTGCTCCTCCAAGGCTCTGATACGTGCAGCGTCGGCCTTAGCACGAGCAGCTGCTGCACGAGAATGCTCCAACTCCACTTCAGCCCTCTGAAGGGCCTCCTGAAGCTAAGCGACCTACAATAGGAGACCTTGTCAATTCAAGATAATCAAGTAAATCAAAGTTCAACAATGGAAGAAGAAGGATAGAACTTACTCGAGCAGCGCGGTCCTCCTCCGCGAGAGAAGCCCGATGGATGGCGGAGGCAAGCTGGCCCTGGAGGTTGGCAAGGGCAGCCTCATGAGCAGCAGACAAGGTGGAAGATGATGAGGCTCCATAAATAGGGAGAGCCGCATGGCTGTAGACGGCTCGCTGCACCAAAAGACAACCGTCAGTGGCTAATTGTCAAAACAAATTAATTAATTAAAACACTCATTCATAAGCATGCATACATACTAGGTCAAAGAGCTCCTTCTGGACCTACTCCAGCTGGACCTCCGCATCATGTAGGCGGGCCCGGAGGTCGCTGATCACAGCATCCTGTGCATCCTGCGTACCACACATACACACATTCATTCACAAACATAAATTAAGATAATAATAAAATGAAAGACGCATAAATCATACTTACATCGAGTGGTCGGAGGGGTCGTAGCTGGTCGGCGTAATAGGTCCGGTACTGCTGGAGGTAGGCAGTACTATCCTCCGCATGGGATTCTACCCGTACGCCGCGGCGGTGCCAGTCCTCGTACTGCTCGGGGAACTTGGCACGCCAGTCTGTGAAGGCTTGCTTGCCCCTCATACTCCTCCCGATGCCCTCCGGGACCTCCTCTTCAATCCATTCTTGATTGAGGCCCAGCGTCCTCATCACCAGGCAGAGGCAGAGCGGCTCGATCTCGTTGAGGCAGTGGAGCCACATCTGCCTCCCGAACCGTCTCCGGCCAGCCGTCACCCACGGCTGGCCCTCCTCGCCCATGTCCAAGTAAGGGCGCCAAATCACCTGCATACAAGTTAGATACATTGCAGACTGCATTTTAACAAAATTGAACAAATTAAAGACTTACCAGAAGTTCTGGATAGTCAACGAATTGACGGCGGAGGGCCATCAATTGATGATGCTATGGGGCCGTGTCCACAATGGGCTGCCAGCGGCGAGCCAAAGGGACAGCGTCCGGCCTCACGATCCACGCTCGACCGAGCGAGAAGTAAAGATAGCTCCACACCTGCACATAAACATGTAAGTTAGAAAAGCATCATATAATTGCATTTCATATCATGAACAAATAATAAAATAAGTTATACCAGAAGAAACGGCGAAAAGCCGATGATAGTGGTCTCACAGTTCGACGTGACCGCAGAAAGATCGGCAAAGAGATGAGCCAGGAGGGCTGCACCCCAGGCATACTCGTGCAGACTCTCTAAGTCATCTAAAAGGAAAAGAAATATGCAGTGGATATGGTCGCCCTTCGTACCGAAGAGCAACCGACCGAAGAAGAAAACTAAGAAGACCCTAAGCTGTCTATCTACCTCCTCTACTTGACTCGGGTATGTACAGTATACAGCAGCAGAGGACTCAGCTAGTCTACCTCTAAACTCCTCCATGGTCTCGTTCGACCGATGCCGGGGCTCAACTAGTCCTAGAGTGGCCTCTACCTCCACCCTAGGTACAGTCCTAGACTCCCTATCTAGGGAAGACACATCTATCCCTAACAGAGCCTCTGCCAACCCTCGGTAATTGGGGTAAGTCACCCGCTCACCGGCCTACCATCTACTCTAAGGCCAGTGATCCTGGCCACGTCCTCTAAACTGGAGACCATATGTCCCTAGGGCATTAGGAAAGCCCTGCTTTCCTTATGCCACCTCTCCCGCAGCGCCTGCAGGAGAACCAAGTCGAGCCAAAATGGCTCGATCTCCAGAATCTCCGCGAACCCCATCTGGCGCAGGCGTGCCTTCGGGAAGTCCGGAGTCTCCGGTAGGCCCCAATCACTAAGTCCCATGAGATCCGGGCCCTCATCATCCCTTGCAAATAAAACAAGAAAACTCCATCAGTCAATGAACAGAAAATCAATAAAAAAATTCCTTTTAAAAGGCGTCTGCAGTGATGGACGCCCATTGAAAGGCGTCCACCACCCATGACGCCATTTGAACTCATTTTCTGCCCTATTTAAAAATTGAATTTTGACTTGAATGGCGTCGGACCAATGTAACGCCCTTTGAAAGACATCACCTGGTTTGGACGCCATTCAAACCTGATTTTCGGACTTTTTGAAAAAAGTCCCCTTCTTCTCCTCTTTCCTTCATCCCATTCACATCCATAGAAGAACTTACCAAGTGGGAACCTTCCTCTTCTCCTTCTTCCTCACCCACAGCCGCTGGAGGGGCTTCTTCTTCCTCCAAGAAAGCCTCCACCGCCGCGAGTTCGGCCGGCATCGTTTCTTCGTAAGCTTCTTCCACTGACACCATCGAGAGAGAGGCGGTTCACCGGCGTTTCACCACCGTCCTGACCTTGCTAGATCCACCTCGCTCCATAGCTTCAAGGGAGTTCGGATTGAGAAGAAGAATAAGAGAAAGAAGGAGAGAACTTGGGTGTAAGAGAGAGTTTGAACAGGGCTTGAGCTTCACCGTTGATCGCCGGAGATGGTCGGGGAAGAAAGGAAATCGCCGGAGAAGAAGAAGATCGCCGGAGACAGTGGAGGAGAGAGGAAAAGCAAGGGAGAATGAGGAAGAAAGGAGGGCTTACGCGGGTTCTGTTAGAGAAAGATGAAACGCGACGCCATTCATGGGGCATAAACTGAGGCGACAAAGGACAAAGGTTTGAAATTGATCAAAAGGCGTCTTCACAGAGCGACGTGTTTCAGTTTAAACCGTCAATTCTGCTCAGAACAGTACAAGGCATGATGATTAAACGCGTCCACACCTCACGACGCGTTTCAGTAGAATAATCACAAAATTAATGGCGGAATTCTAAAGAAAAGCAAGAGAGAGAATTGAAAGGCGTCAACATGTTTGGACGCATTTCAAGATTAATTCGGAATTTTCAGGATAAATCTCTTATTTGGAAAAAGATTTTTGGATGAAAGGAGTCTACACTGATAGACGCGTTTTAAGACTAATTTGTGATTTTAAGGATTAATGTCTGTTTTTTGGAAAATGAATTATGGTTGAAAGGCGTCTTTCTGAGTGGACGCGTTTTGCATATTTTAAGGAAAAATCAAGTTTTTACTTAAGGAAAAATCATGAACAAGTCACAGGAGATTGAGAATGGATTTCAAGACATAAAGGAACAATACTTTATTGTAATAAAGTCTTTATTACACCAAGAAAGGAAACAACGAGAGAACATTCAAAGAAGAAATTCCCGAAGTCTCAGTATATATGGAACAGATAATCCTCTATCTGTTTCACGAGAGGATTTTACACGATGATTGAAGCTAATATTCCACAAAATGACTATAAGTTCAGTGGCTTCATAATTTTCATCAGATTCCAAGGCATGCTTCTTGATTGGAGATGTATGGGAAAATTCAGGAAATTCATAGCGAGGCAAGCTGAGTTGAGTATAGCAGCGATGAGGATTGTACAGCACGAACTCAGTAGCCCCGATTAGTTTAAGCTCTGTACCCGCTGCACGGCGTACCCGAATTGGCTTTCCTACAAGAGCAAGAGGTGAAGAGTCGAATCCATTTGCTGACATTCTTCTCAGATAATCTCTCCAGTCAGCTCGAGTCTTGAGTTTTGGCACTCGATTGATCATCTTCTCATTGAATTTCACAATGTTGGAAATATAGAAAATAGGGCTATTCTAATAGATTTGAGACGGTCTTGCAGAATTTCTAGTGTGATATTCAAACTTGAAGTGCAACTCAACCCATAGAGCGAAGAGTAGCATGCAACTATAGGGAGACTGACCTGTAGACGCTGCAGAAAGCCCACTGTAGAGATAGCCTAGAATCGTTGTGCTGATATGTCTTCCCTCAAAGATCTCGCAGATTGCACTGACTTGATCATCTTCTAATATGTTATCTTGAGCAGGAAAGAACAGAGCTCCAGCTAGGCACGTGGTGAAAGCTTTCATCACATTCTCAGTGTCATCCTCTCTAAGATCTTCAATCTCGTACAAAGTCCACTCTGCTAGCTTTGCAAGATTGATTCCTTTCTTGGTGAGGCATCCATTAACTTCTTTTGGGTCCTTCATGATCTTCATCAACAATTGTTGACCGGTGATCTTTTCCCTCATCAAAGTCATCTTATTCTGAATTACTTCATTGTCATCGTACAACTTGATTTTGGGAAGGCCCAATAGGAGTTCAACTTCCTCTAGAAGAATAGTGCATTCAAATTCAGGAAAAAGGAAGGTATGGGTTTGAGGATGCCACAACTCAATCAAAGCACCCATAGCCGCCCAGTCCACGTTTGGACTTTTGTAATGCTTCGCATGGACTACTAGACCCTGGATGTTCCACTTGGAAACAAAGGATTGCATGGAAATAGTAGTACTTTTAGCAAGTTTTCGGATCCAAGGAAGGGATGTGAATTTCCTTGGGCCGGGAAACAAAGGGTACGCCCAGAAAATAGAAGGGAGAATCACTTGAAGAACTTGAAGAATATGAAGAACATGGAATTGAAGAAGAAAAAATGATTGAAGGGAAAGAGGATTTAACTTACTTGGAGGTTTGGATCTCTTCCACTTAGATGATTTTTCACGTTGGAGAGCTTCTCTAGCATCTTCTTCACCCGCTTGTTTGAAGAATTCATCTTATTCTTGAAGCTTTTCCTTCTTGAAGCCTTGAAACTTTAAAAAATCCTTAAACTTTGAAGAAAATCCCTAGCTTTAATATCTAGATTGTGTTAGGGATGCCTTGATACAAGTTAATGGAGTTTATATAGAGAAGATTGCGATCTTAGGAAAGCTTTTCTAGATTGAAGAAGGGATAAGCATAGAAAGAGTTGGAATCCGAGTAGAGGTTAGCCAGAACCTGTTTCTGCGACTGAAAAGGCGTCGTTGAACAGCGACGCGTTTTGGTTACTCTTAATGGCGTCGGCTCTACACGACGCTTTTCAGGATTTTTTGTTATTTACCCGAACTTCAATGTTTTTACATGCTTAAATGATGATTTGTTTGAAGTTACTGATAATTTTTTAGTGCAGAAAATTCAGAAAAATTCAAATGAAGCAGAAAATTCAAAGAAGGAGTTTATGAGTCCTGACCGTGACTAAAAAGACGGTTATCTCTATCCTTTGTACTCTGACCGTGACTAAAAAAACGGTTATCTCTATCCTTTGTACTCTTTCATGTAATTATTTTGTATTACTATTTATTAGATTATATCAAGGACCTTGTGGTTTTGATGAAACTGGAATTTGAGTTCCCCTACAACAAAAATAATGATAATTCCAGATAATTCTTAATCGCACGGATAGGCCATTTAATTGTTAATTAGTGAGGATGATGGTTTCACTTTTGTGAAACAGTGCGTGGATAAACGAGCTTCGGCTTAGCACTGAATTACAAGAATTGGTATCTTGACTCATTAATGACAATTTAACAATATTATCATTGATTAATTTATATTTTTTTGACTTTATATTTTTCTTTTAACCTAGTATGCATCATGTAGGACTTTGATATAATTGTGATAAGAATTAATTATTGATTAAGTTTCAGACCATTGATCAAATAATTCCCAACATGATTTGAAATATTCCATTCTAAATTGAGTATCTTGATTATCTTTGAGGTTCGCTTAAAGATATCCTTGGAATTCTATCCTTTATTGGATTCTTTATCCAACATTTCTTGTTTTCTTTTTATGATCCATCATAGCTGCAGCACGTCCACATTAGCTGGCAATCGCTCTCCATAATGAAACATGCAGTGTCTATGACCTGGGGTACTTCCCAATCCGTGGAGGTTGATCGACCTTATTTTATTTTCTGTCTATCTCATCCAGACATGATTGATTCCATTGATCTCCTTAAGTTATTTTCATTGATGATTTTGAGAAAAATTCCAATCATGTGATGTTAAGAGCGTGTCTCATCACACCTTGGCATCATCTTTTCAGTATATTCCATTTCATTTCACTCCCTTGCAAAGACGATGCCAAGGTGAGACAACTGTAGACACGCTAATTTTGACATCATTTTGACTAAATTTCATATCATATAATAATGCCTCAAAATAGTCTGATATTTAATCATTAGTTAATTTTTATTAATCTTTCTGAATTAATTATTAAAATAGTATCGGGTCAGACAGACATAATTTAAGTTAATTAATTAAATTGATTTTAACTCAAATCAAATATGAAAAAGTCTAAAAGACGTCGACATGTGTAGACGCCATTTAGAGTTTATTCCTATTTTGATTTTTAAAGTTTGAATTTTAAATAATTGATTAATTAGTTAAAAGATGTCTGCCAGGCACGACGCCATTTAGGTTTCCTAAGCTGATTCTGTCTCATTTTCCAGATGTTTATCCTTATCTTAATTAGTCTAAAAGACATCTCCCATGGGCGACGCGTTTTAGATAATTACAGATAAAGATGAGTTAATCTATATTTATCTGTTTGTTAGTTAGATAAACTTCAAATTCTTTCATGTTAATCCATTAATAACCGCGGATGTAAAGCCTATAAATATCCAACCCCTTGGTCATTGAAAAGTGAGTGATGATAGTGATAATTGAGTGAAATTGGAGAAAAGAATCTTGGCGACGACGTCCAGGCGCTGAAGGATCGAGGTGCTGCTACTTCCAGGAGTCTTGAAGCAAGCTATATCCCTTCCTCATCACTTCTTCGTCCTTTCAAGATCCATTCAAGAACCAAGGCTTTCTAGGGGCCATCCAACTCAGTTCTTAATTATTCATCATCATATTAGTTCAAAATCTCATTCATCACATCACTCCATGCAACACACACTCACTAGCATTATTTTCCAATCCATGTTTTAAGGGGTTTAAAAGACCATCAAACAAGTGAGTTCATTTGTTTAGTTGCATGATTAGAATTTCTACTAGAATAGATACTACGTCTATTTGAGTTCTTATTGTTCCCTCTTTCTTTCACTTTTTGCAAGGTTCAAAGGTACAAAAGGAAATAAAGAGGAGAGAATCAACAAGGAAAAGGAAATTTGGATGATCCTCAAAGTCTGATAAGCATCTAAAGCAAGAACAAAGTCAGAAGGGCTCTCTTTCTTCAGCCGGCAGAAGGAGGGGAATCAAGGATTCGAACATCTCCCAATTCCAAAACAGGTAGGCGATCAATCTTTTCTTTTGGAACTTTTTAGTTAAAAGTTTCTGGCAATCACATCTCCCAATTCCAAAACAGGTAGGCGCTACAATTGTCACTCTAGGTCCACAATCGCACGAAACACAACATGGTGCGATCCGGTCACATAGAAATCCTCATCCTCGAGTATAATTTAAAGCATGCGCTTAATCAACTATCTAATATTGTAAACACATTTTAATGGCATGGATTAGTGTGATTCTGTCTTGAATCGCGTCGCCCAAGGCCGACGCCATTCAAGCCTCCTAAACAGGTTCATAGAAATTCTACCTCATAATCCTGGCGTAAAGCGCGTCGCCACAGGTAGCCGCCTTTTGAAAGGCGTCGCTGTCCCTCGTCGCCCGTTAGCGACCGAAAACAGGGACAGGCCATGGGGTGATTTCCACTAAAAATGCGTCGTTCATGCAAGTTGCCTTTTGAAAAGGCGTCGCTGTCCCTGGACGCTCAACAGTCCAGAGACAGAGTCTGTAAATGGGGCTAAATGATGTCGTGGATGGGCGCCGCCTTTCCAAAAGGCGTCGCTCCACCTAGACGCCATTCACTCCTGACAGACAGGTTCTCCCCTTCGGATTCCCTAATCCACGAGGTGGGATTTCTTCCCCAAAACATACAGAAAAGGGCACAAACATAAATGGGAAGGAGGAGAACTTAACTACTATTAGAACACCCAATTTCTCATACATGCACTTAGCGTTTTCACCCCAATAGTGCCCCTAACACATGCTTCAAACGCAAGAAAACATAGTTTTCAACGAAATGCACCGGGAATCGTCACCCTACCGGTTACTCGAACTCCTCCAAGCTCCAAGCCGCCCGCTCGTCTCGCCCCACGCCGCCGCCGGTACCACCGAGGTCGTCGTTACTCCACCGGGACGTCGGCCGCCGTCCGGAGAGAAAACGCCGCGGAGGAGGTGGTGGTGGTAGTGGTGGGAGTTAGGAGGTCGATGGAGTGGAGGGAGAGATGAAATGGTGGAAGGAGAAGAAAGAGGGAAAGGGGAAGTCGCCGGAGCCGCTGGGGAAGAGAGGAAAGAGAAGAGGGAGGAGGAAATAAGGGAAAGGAAGGAGGGTTCGCGGGGTTAACCAGAAACAGGCTAAAACGCGTCGAGCTGTACGGACGCCTATCAGTTGACATGACGGGCCGTACTGACAGAGTCTGAAACGCGTCGCCTACCCAAGACGCTGTTCAGACGACAAGACCAGCACAGTACACTGACAACCCAGGGTCGCAGTCTGAATGGCGTCGTCCATAGCGGACGCCGTTCAGACGACATGATAGGGCCGTACTCTCGAGGCTCAAAGCCCGCCCACGTGGCACATCGGCAACCAAACTAAATTGAGTCCACCCATCAAGACGCCGTTCGAAAGGCGTCGTGCATTGTAGACGTCATTTAGATGGTACTCCCCCAGTCCCATCAGGACCCAAACAAGGGAATCCTACCCAGAGACTGACCCGATAACCGGATCCGTAACCTCAGACCTTACACTGATAGACTTTATCATAGCAACCGGTGAGAAAGTCTCGTCATAGTCAATTCCTTGCCTTTGACGATATTCCTTTGCCACCAACCTTGCTTTATAAGTATCGCTCTGTCTATCAACACCGATCTTTCTCTTAAAGATCCACTTACATCTGATGGGTACAATACCCTCGGGCAAGTCCTCCAAGTTCCAAACTTGGTTGGTGTATATGGACTGGATTTCTGAGTTCATGGCTTCTCGCCATTTCCCGGCTTCTGGGCCTTCTAAGGCCTCCTGGTAGGTTTTAGGATCATCATGCTCATTATATTCTACCTTATACTCACCTTCAGCGATATGTCTCACATATCATTCGGGTGATCTAGGTAATCTACCAAATCTACAAGGCTCATGTGTGTGTACTTGAACATATTCAAGAATTGATATCTCATCTGATCATAATGCAGCTGTTTAGAGATCTGGAACCTCTTCCGGTACTATTTTACTCCCACTGTCCTCCTAGAGAAGGTATTCCTCTTCCAAGAAGACAACTTTTCTGGCAACAAACACCTTTTGTTCACTAGGATGGTAAAAAATAGTATCCAAAGGTTTCTTTTGGATATCCCACAAACTTGTATTTATCAGTTCATGATTCCAGCTTGTCTGGATCATATCTCTTTACATGAGCAGGACAACCCCAGATTTTAACATGTTTAAGTTCTGGTTTCCTGCCTTTCTATATCTCATATGGAGTAGAGGCCACAGACTTGCTGGGTACTCTGTTCAGTAGGTTTGCTGCTGACTCTAGAGCATATCCCCAGAGGGACATTGGTAATCTCGAAAAGCTCATCATGGATCGCACCATGTCCAATAAGGTGTGATTCCTCCTTTCTGATACACCATTCATCTGTGGTGTATATAGAGGGGTTAACTGAGAAAAGATACCATTATCCTTTAAGAATTGTGTGAAATTAGTACTCAAGTATTCTCCTCCTCGATCTGGTCGAAGAGCTTTAATACTCTTTCCTACCTGCTTCTCTACCTCATTCTTGAACTCCTTGAACTTCTCAAACGCTTCTGACTTGTACTTCATTAAGTACACATAGCCGAATCTTGAGAAGTCGTCGGTGAATGTGATAAAGTATGAGAAGCCACCTTTGGCTTGGGTAGACATAGGACCACATACATCCGAATGTATCAGTTCTAAAATGTCCTTGGCACGTTTTCCATGTCCAGTAAATGGAGATTTTGCCATTTTTCTCATAAGGTAGGATTCACATGTCGCGAACGATTCATAATCGAATGCTGTTAAATAACCATGTCTGTGCAACTTTTCCAGCCTGCTTTCACCAATATGACCAAGTCTACAATGCCACATGTAGGCTTGATTCACACAATTCTTGCTCTTCTTAAGAGCATTATCAATGTGAAGATTATAATAAGAAACATCTAACAGATATAAACCGTTGACTAAAGATGCTAAAGCTATTGATTTATTACCATAATAAATCGAACAACTTCTATTCTCAATAGTCAACCTATATCCAATCTTGTCCAAACAAGATACTGATATGATGTTCTTTATTATGCTAGGAACATAATAACAATCTTCTAATGATAAGGCATCTCTCGATGGAAGTCTGAGGTTTGCTATCCCAACAGCAATCGCTGCAACGTTTGCGCCGTTTCCTAGTCTCAGTTCCACCTCGCCTTTTCTCAGCTTGCGCTTACTTGTCAATATCTGCACATCATGGCAGATATGAGAAGTACATCCGGTATCTAATACCCAAGATGTGGAATCTCTAACTGACAAGTTGATATCTATCATATAGATATCTGAAGCTTCAGACAGCTTCAACTTTCCATGAACTTTATTGTTGAGGAACTCCTTGCAGTTCCTCTTCTAGTGATCCTGCTGCTTACAGTAAAAGCAGTCACCTTTGACTACTCTTTTGTTTTTGTCCTTCGATCTTTTATCGTTCGCTATAATCTCTGTGTTAAGGGCATCCAATGCCGATTCAGCAGGAGGATCAGCTCCAAGGACATAGTCAATGCGTTCAGATCTGAAGACATTCTTCAGGTTTCTGAACCAATCCGAGTAGTTCAGGCTAGTCAAACGTTTGACATCAAGTATGCCACGAAGTGGGTTATTCGACGACATTATTCTCTACAGGAGATGAATAAAATCTATTTAGCAGATATTCAATTATTAAAATTTAAAACAAGACATGGTCTTTTGATCAAGTTTTAACTCCCACTAATTTTCAACGGACTGTATAACCCTCAGCTACATAGAACGGGAGACGCCGACAGTCTCCTAGTGGGGATCAGAATCTCAATGACTTGCAATACAGCCTTGTGGATAGCACAACAAGCTATAATACAATCAAAGAGCACCCAACTAATGGGACTTGCAACTCCTTGCAATATCCGATCATAGCTTCGGTTTCCAGAGATTTAATGGCCTTGTAGATAGCACAACAAGCCACTAATTCTGGTCTAAGCTAACCATCGTTACGAGATGAGTATAGATTTGCATGCAGCCCTTGTGGATAGCACAACAAAGCTACATAGTTCCTCTACCCCGATCATATAGGCATCTAATGATATAGCCACAGTCTCTCCTTACAATTAAACAGGCCTTGTGGTAACACAACAAACCTGCTTAAAGTGATTCGAGTCCTATGACTAAAACGATGGTGGACCACGTGGTAAGTTCTAAACTACTCACGTTAAGGCTTAGAGTTTAAATGAGGGTATTTAGATAAGTTTTATCTTGGTCTCTCCTAGGTGATAGTATAAATATATCGTATATATTTAATAAATACTATACTTGGTTTGATTCATAATCAAACGAAAATAATGCATCTCATACACGTCAAGTGTGGTCATGGATAGCACAGTGGGTTTGACTAGAGCCAACAGTCAAACGCACACACAAATCTAATATAACAATTATATTAGAGAATCAACAAACACACAGGCAAAGGATTTGCATCGCATCGCCTTCCTGGTTGCATCTGTAGATCGTCCTCGCTCCTTCCTCGATTGCCTCGATCAGATTACATTTAAATCTACATTTACAAGTAAGCTTAAGAAGGCCTTATAGCGAGTACAAGAGAGAGGGAGGTAGAAGTACATCGGAGTTTGAGAGAGAGAGAGAGGTACGCAGACCTCTATTTATTAACAATTAATAAATATCCAACAAACATCCACGATCCACACAATCCATTCATCAAATGAATAATTAAAAATGCATATCCATGACCACGGTGCATTTTAAACAATCCACATAAGATTCAGCGTATTACATAGCTAAAATAAAAGAGTTTTTCATAATTAAATAATTTTAGCTTTTAAAAAGCTGGGTTCCAATCAAAATTGGCTTTTGAATTTCGAAAACTCATTTATTAACTTAAGCATGCAATTAAATCAAATTTAAAAAGTACTAAAAGCACACATCACATGTGCACATACGCCAAATTAATAATTCCAGATTATTCCATGCCATTAGAACAATTCTAAAAATTAAACAATCTAACACTTAGATCAAACCACATTAATAATCTAACAATTAGACTATTAACAACTAATCTAACTCTTAGACTAGTCTAACAAAGTTAATTAATAATTTAACACTTAAATTAATGATCAACAATAATTAATTATTAATTACTAACCTAACGCTTAGATTAGTCAGTTAATGTTAATTATTAATTTAACTCTTAAATCAATAATTAACACTAACTAATTAATTAATCTAACTCTTAGATTAGATAATTAAGGTTATCATTAATTTAACTATTAAATTAATGATTAACAATAATTAATGAAGGACTACTAATTTAACATTTAAATTAGTCATCTAGAATTAATTATTAACTTAAATATTAACTCTAACTAATAATTAACAATTAGATGAATTAATAATTAATAATCTAACATTTATATTAATAAATATTAATCACTAATTTAACAGTTAAATTAGTTAAATCAAAGTCAATTATTCGTTTAACATTTAAACTAATAATTAACTCTAATTGATTAAAACTAATTGTTAATTAACATGATTCAAAATCATTATGTCCAAATAATTAAAATTGATTAATAAATTTAAATATCAAAACAATTTTGAATTTTAAATTAAAATCAGATTTTAATTTTATTAATTGGGCATGGGGTTAAAGGATTTAATGGGGAAACAGAAAGAAAATGGGCCCAGTCCCATAGGGGGAGCCATGGCTCGGGCTTGGTCCGAGCCAGGGCCCAGACCAGGTGCGAACCTGGCGTTGGTGGCCCTAGCCCGGCTCGGAGCCGGTCCAGCCGGTCAGACTAGCTCGGGCCCGGTCCCGAGAACCGGTTCCACTTCCCTCCCCACCCGAGCCCCAACCTGCACAACCGAACCCTAGTTGCAGGTTGCAGTGGGGAGCCGGCGGTAGGAGCGCAGGGCGCCGGCGACCGCCCCCCCCCCCCCCCCCCGACGACGCCGGCCCTCGCCGGCAGGCTCACCAGAGAAGCCCTTGAAGGGGCCGGCCGAGCCCTTCTTTTTCACCCAAAACTTTGATTTTTCTGGTTTTAAACCATGAAGAAGAAGGGCCTCACCTCCATACCAGCCACCTCGACTCCGAATTTAATTCCTGGGATGACCAGAGATCCTTCTCCAAGGATCCGGGGTGTTTACCAGCCCATCCCAACGCTTGGGAGGCCGTTAGAACTCGCCATGAAGTACCGTTCTTCGTCCGACGAAGAGCGCAAATAAATCCCCAAATAAAATCCGAAAATTACAGAATAATAATCTGATTATTATGTGTTCATCGTATGAACAGAGATCTAACAAATAATCGAATTAATGACATGAAATAAATCATTGAAAATATTAATTTGGAGACCGAAACGGGACGAGAAACAGTGAAATCTAGCTCTGATACCACTGTTAGATTCTCGGGTATCTTCGAATCACTCACGCAATGAAAAATAAAATAAAAACAGCGATCCGTTTTTCCCGTTTCGAATAAATAAAACCGCTAATCAGATTATCAAGGTCTTACCGTGTGCGGATTCGAATCCGCAACCGTTCAGTTCCGTCGGTGCGACACCGCAAGCCGCGGAAGCGCCCGGCCTCTAGCGGAGTCCACGTGATCCTCCTCACGACGGATATCCTCGCGTTCCTCGTTCTTCACAACCCACGAAACCTCCATCGGTCGCCGCAACGCGCGGACGATTTCCCGTCGAACGGGAGTAGGAGAAGCGGCGGAGCAGATCCGGATATGTCTGGGACGCCAGAGAGAGAGAGAAACAGAGGAGGGGGCGGCTAAGGTTAGCAGCAGCTTGGCCTGCTCAGTCCGTTCGCTACATTTTATACTAACTGCGCGGTTTTTCATAAAAACCTCCGATTTGTATAAAACCCACTTATTTATCCATCGCCTTTAGAATCATTTGTGTGTGACCCTCTAGGCCCAATTACCAGTCCGGTTAATAGCCCAATAAGCCCAGTAACTTCTTACTGGCTTTATTAATCAATTAATAACTCTTTATTAATTAATTAATCAATCGAATCGATGTCGCATATCGAATTCGACCGGGCTTCCGATCACGTTGGGTGCCAAGCAACACCGCATGAACCCGGAAGGTATCGGGGTTAAGTAACCCACTCTTAGAACCTTTCCGCCGACAGTTACTGCGTCGATATAATCCTTCATTCGTACAATGCTCTCGAGTCAACTCAGGGTATGGCGTGCTGTCAAATCCTAACCGGTCGACTCACTTGGATTGGATGTCGCTGATAAATATCGAAAAATTCCTTTCCCGGTATTATCGTCCGCCCTGGCCAGGGACTTTTGTACATCCTTCCTAGAGCATTCTCTCTCATCGTACCGGAAGCAAATGATTCCTTATTGACACACAATTCCCTTCGACGGTATTCTGCTGTACCCAATCCTTGGCTGTTTAGAATCCCGTGGCTAGAGATTTATAAACCAAGGTCAAAGCACAGAAGTCCACCGTCAAGGTGTCCTTGTTGTCTCAGGTTTGAGGACCATCCACGCAACTGAACAATAGAATTAAGCTGGTTGACAGTGAGGTACAGTATCATCCAGCGATTCAGTTGGATCAGTTCAGTGAACTCATTCTCCAATGAGCACCTACAGATTCGCCTTAGTGTCTCCACACAAGTGATTTATAAGATCAATCACCCTCATCATATGAGTAGGAGTAATCTGTACTAGTCTAATCGGATATCCGATGTCTTTCTCGGATATTTTACGACTATGAACGATTAAGAATATGTGTGTTTAAGTAATCAGTCTCATTAGTATGATCTCATCATAATCTGATCACTATAGCACATATTCATGGACTTCATTATGAGACGATAATTGATACGATTTACACACAATTAATATTATGTCATTATATTAATAAATGAACGAGATTACAAAGTCAAATTGGCTTGTAGGCCACCTAAGACTAACACTTATCCACTGACAATTGTCTTTTGATTAGCCCGTAGAGTAACGAGGACCTCTCAGGGCACAACAAAGGCGTCTAGATCCAGTACCACTTAAGTAAATCACAACCTCATCTCTTTCAATAGTTTAAATTCAATTCAATTCCATTCAACATGTTACTCACACATTCATTTATATCAACCATGATATATTTTGATGACCTTGAGAATGTTTCTCATACAGGTGGCATAAACCAGAGAGGCCCTCCGCAAAGGTGAGGCAAAGGCGGAGGCTTTGAGAGCTGAGCTAGGACAAGCTTGGGAGGAGGCAAGGTTGTCATACAAGGAGATTCTTTGTAGTGCCCCCTGGATCTAGGAGCTTAAGGAGGAGCTAGAGCGTCGGCCCACTGACGACCCCTCCCAGGACATACTGAGGCTCCAACTGATGCTGGAGATGGAGAGGCTAGAGCGGGTCCACAAGAGGGACGAGTGTAAAGCAAAGCGGAAGACCTTTGATGGGCAAATTATGTCCCTGCAAGTAGATTTGGTGGTTGCAGAGTGCAAGTCCATGCAACTTGAGGAGCGGTATGGGAGGGCTCGGGAGAGGGCCCGGTAGATGGGACAGACCAATGTTTTCTCCATGGGCACGAGTATGATTGCAACATCCTCAAAGAATGCGTAAAATGTGGGAGAGGAGGGATGATGAGCTGCCTCCCAGATATTGATGGGGCCTCCCTGACCACCTCAACAGGGAGATGATCGTGATGGGGGGGAGAGCTGGGGCGAGATGTGAAAAAAAAACAAAAACAAAAAGATGGTTGTCCAGTTATGATCCAGTTTGAGGGTTATTTAGGCGAGATGTGCAGCAGCCCATTTTTCTTCCATCGTCAAGAGCGGGAAGGTTGTCGCTGCTCTGTGAAGCCAGCCTCACGCGGTGTCCTCCACTTTAGGTGCCATGTGACTAGGGCCTTCGCCCCAACCACTATGGCTCACTACCTAACTTGGAACGGGCAGGCCAGCAGGAAGCACAACTCCCGACATACTCTCTCTCTCTTTCTGAGTCGTACTTTCTCTAATGAAAATTAGTGCTCTCTCCCTCAAATGCATTTTCTTAATTTGTCTATCATTCCTCCTCCTTTCTCTGTATCTTCCAATCCGATCTCTTCATCTATTCTCTCTAGCCGAAACCCTCCATGCTTTGCCATTAATGTTAAACTCTTGACACGTCTCATTTTCTCCATTTTGCACAAGCCACTTGCATCTTCAGAGTGCTTGCCACTACTCCATGTGGTGCCGAAGGGGAGTTTAAATCAAACCTCAACTTAAGATTTTCTATAATTTACACAAATGATTCGATATTTCGTTCTCTGTCAAAGAGGATCAAAACTCAAGTTGCAGGAATTAAAATGCAAAGAAATTGTAGTACATAATATTCGTCATTACTCATTCCTTAACTACTATTAAAGAGGATCATTTGCTACTGCCTATCAATTGAAATGTTAGAATTCATAACTCAGATCAAGTTGCAGAAACTAGTGCAAGAATAAGGAAAATACAAAAAAGATGGTTATCCAGTTATGATCTAGTTTGAGGGTTATTTAAGCGAGATGTACAGCAGCTTATTATCCTTCCACCGTCAAGAGCGGGTGGTTGTCGCTGCTTTGTGAAGCCAGCCTCACGCGGTGCCCTCCACTTTAGGTGCCATGTGACTAGGGCCTTCGCCCCAGCCACCATGGCTCACCACCTGACTTGGGATGGGCAGGCCAGCAAGAAGCACAGCTCACCCACCCATCAAGCTGAGACCCAATGGCCCCCACGTGGGTTACAAGCTCGCGCAACCAAGCTCGGCGACAAACTTAGTTTCACGAGTTCTTTTAAGGTGTTGAACTTTTTTCTGATGTAGGACTTAGAGAAGGCCTGTTTGTAAACCTGGCCATGAAAACACCCCTCTAATTAGGAGAACTCTTCCGGTTGAAGAAAGGGGATCCTCCTCCGGGGAAGCAGCATGGCTGTCCTCGCTAGGACGAGAATAGAAACAGCTCATGTCACCATTGTGGTTATTGATCAGCAATATGTTTTCGGAAAGAAGGGGATTCTTGTGATTTTCGAATGAAACGGCACCCTTGTTTCTGGTAACATCTGCAGGGAGAAATCGATCTTTAATTAATTCCCGTGGCTGGCAACTCTAAGAAAAAGAAAAACTCCAGAACCGAGTAATGTAAATGCATACTTAATTCTTTCTCTTGACGGACACCTAGCTACTTAATTTCCAATATTGCAGCAGATCCCTCACGTTTGAATATATTAGCATGTTGCAGACAAAATAATTAATGAACGATTTCAGATACAAATATATACAAGTGCTCAATGTACTGAAATTTCATGCTTCGTTTGGTGCGCTCATCGTGGTACATGAACGTGGCATTAATACTGCCAAGTGGAATGGGCTCAACATTTAACTCAAAAAAATAGGAAAATTTAAAAACCTTACCTCCATGAATAGTACGTTACTGTTCATTGGGGCTAGGTTTTTAAATTTTCATCTTTTTTTCGGATGTTCGATCTAAAATCGAATTAGATAGACACGTAGGGGTTTTCACACAAAAAATCAAAAAATATGAAAAAATAAAAAATCGAGCCCCAACGAACATTGGGGCTCAATTTTTGAATTTTTATCTTTTTTTGAGATGTCCGATCGAAAATCAAATTATATGAGCATATAAGTCATGTTAGAAACCTTCAAAAAAAAATGATGAAAATGAGAAAATTGATCCCCAATGAATAGTATATTACTGTTCATCGAGCCTTGGTCTTTGAATTTTTATTATTTTTTAAGATGTCCGATAGAAAACCAAATTACGTGGATATCTAGGGCATATTGGAGGATTTGATTGTACCATCATGCGAGGTATTGTACCATCATGCGAGGTAATATCCCTTAATGGTGCAGTAAGTTATTTTCCCTTTGAAATTACTTATATTTATACCTTTAAAACTTAATATATTATTATTTTAAGTAGATCCAAACTAAATTTATCTCAAGCTGAAAATTAAAAAAGAAAGAAAAAGTATCAACATGTAATTAATCATTTTTAGTAATTGTTATGTCAAGCTATATATAATTTCCATTAAAACCAAGAGATACAGCAACAAAATTGTGGATCTTTTGATTTGGCCTAGATTCTCAAATGAGGATTTAGAATGTCCACCCAGATTAAGAAAATGTTCTTCCACATTTGCCATGACTAGGAAATGACATATAGTGACCTACTATTCTAGGATGGGAGAGAATATTCCTTTCATTTCACTAAGACAAAGGCTATATAGTCAGTAAACTATCTTTCATCAACTAGGATGAAATATTCTGAGTATATGTTAATTAAAGGTCAACAACTCCAAAAAATATAAAAATTTAAAAACCTTAGCTCTATGAATAGTACACTACTGTTCACTAGGGCTAGATTTTTGAATTTTCATCTTTTTTTAGGTTGTTCGATCTAAAATCAAATTAGATAGGCACGTCAGGGGATTTCACACAAAAAGCTAAAAAATATGAAAAAAAAAAAAGATAGAGCCCCAATGAACAGTATACTACTATTCATTAGGGCTCAATTTTTGAATTTTTATTTTCTTTTGAGATATCTGAACTAAAATCGAATTATATGAGCATGTAGGTCATGTTAAAAGCCTTCTAAAAAAAATTATGAAAATAAAAAAATCGATCCTAAATAAATAGTATATTACTGTTCATCGAGCCTTGGTCTTTGAATTTTTATTATTTTTTATAATGTCCGATCAAAAATCCAATTATGTGACATGTAGAGCATATTGGGAGGTTCAAAAATAAAAATAAAAAGTTTTTTTTTTTAGTTTGACTGTACCATTAGGAGGCGACGTAGTATCTCCTAACGGTGCAATAAGTTATTCTTCCTTTCGAATTACTTATATTTATATCCTTAAAACTTAAAATATTATAATTTTACACAGAACCAGACCAAACTTATTCCTAGCTGAAAATTAAAAAGAAAGAAAAAATATCCTTTAATATTGAGGTTCGAATTTTGATCATGTGAGCATACAACCTTTTTTATTAGAATTGTCCAATCAAATGGAGAGTTAGGGTATTCTCTCACTTTAGAAAATATAAAAATAGTCTTTTAGCTCTGTCACATCGATGTTAAAAAAAAAATGTTAAAATTCTTTAATAAGAAAACAAATGCATAAAATCATTTTCAGTTTCTACGATGATTTTTTTTATTTTTTTTGAAAAATTTGCTCTGCTTTTTTGGGCTTACTTAATTCTCACCTCACCTGCACTTATATTAAAGCTGTAACTTAATTATAGTAGTCTTAATTTTTTATTTATTACGTTGCTAAGGGACTAGCAATGATTAAGTTGGGGATGTGATAATTATATATTTTTAAATAATAAATAGTCAGAACTTGCACATTACACTTTGAATTTTATGTACAAAATCATATGAAAGATAGATAAATAAGTGATCCTCTCGAAGATATCAATTTTATAAAATTTAAAATTTAAAATATCATTATTTTATATGATTAATTGAGTGTCAATAGATTTGTGAGAATTCTATTATCAACAAGAGCTTCTCGATAATTATCGAGGGCTTAATGTACGATAAGAAAAACTCGAGTACCGAGTACTTATCCAGGGCTTAATGTACAAATTATAACCAGGAATAAGAAAAACTCGAGTACCGAGTAATGTAAATGCATACACCATCTCCTTCATTCTTTCTTTTGACGGACACCTACTTAAGAAGAAAGAAAAAATATCAACATATAATTAATCATTTTCAGTAATTGCTATGTCAAGCTATATATAATTTCCATTAAAACCAAGAGACACAGCAACAAAATTGTGGTTTTTTTTATTTGGCCTAAGATTCTCAAATGAGGATTTAGAATGTCCACCCAGATTATGAAATGTTCTTCCACATTTGCCATGACTAGGAAATGACATATATATAATGACCTACTATTCTAGGATGGGAGAGAATATTCCTTTTATTTTACTAAAACAAGGGCTATATACTCGGTAAACTATCGTTCATCAACTAGGATGAAATATTCTGAGTATATGTTAATTAAAGGTCAACAAACCAAATTTTATACATAAGCAAATACGTATCTTATGAGGGTTAGGCCCTCGTGTGCCCTGCAACATATACGTTAAAAAAACTATTCATTTTGTGTTTTTTTCAAAATGTAATACTTATGAGTTATTTTGGCAGAACGTAAAACCGCAGTCAATACTAAAAATATTTCATTAACTGCTCCTAAATCTTGATTTGCACATCCCCAAACGTAGTTCGGATGCCATTTTTTAAAAGGATTTGAGTAGAATCGTTCAGTCAGTAAGGTCGCCTCTTCCCTCGACCAACAAGTGCCCAGCCTCTTTTTTCTTTTGCAGTTTTTACAAGTAACTCCTTAACTTGTTGCATCATCACCACAGCAAAAAAAAAAGAAAAACAATTAAAGGTTCCAACATTGTCTGCATCTTAGTATAATTAGGTTTTTCATAGGACAATTCAAAAACATATGAAAATTTAAAAACCTTAGCTCTAGGTTTATAAATTTTAATCTTTTTTGAGGATGTTCGATCTAAAATCGAATTAGATAGGCACATAGGACATGTTAGGGGCTTTCACAAAAAAATCAAAAAATATGAAAAATAACGACCCCCAATGAATAGTACACTACTGTTTATTGGGGCTCAATTTTTGAATTTTCATCTTTTTTTAAGATGTCCGATCGAAAGTCAAATTACATGAGTATGCAGGTCATGATAGAAGTCTTCAAAAAAAATTATGAAAATAAAAAAATCGATCCACAATGAATAGTATATTATCGTTCATAGAGTCTTGGTCTTTGAATTTTTATCATTTTTTAGGTTGTCCGATCGAAAATCTAATTATGTGGATATGGAGGGCATATCGGGGGGTTCAAAAAAAAATTAGGAAAGTTTTTTTTTAGTTTGATTGTAGCATCAAGAGGCTACGTAATATTTCCTAATGGTACAGTAAGTTATTCTCCCTTTATAATTACTTATATTTATATATTTAAAACTTAAGATATTATAATTTTACAACCAAACTTACGCCAAACTGAAAATTAAAAAGAAAGAAAAAAACATCTTTTAATGTTGAGGTTTGAATTTTGATCATGTGAAGATATGACCTTTTTTATTAGAGTTGTCCATCAAATGTAGAGTTAAGAGTGTTCTCTCAGTTTATAATAATATAAAAGGAGTCATTTGGCTATGTCATATCTATGCTAAAAAAATAATTTTAATGTTAGAATTCTTTTATAACAAAAAATGTATAAAATTATTTTCACAAAAAAATAAAAAAATATATGAAAAATAAAAAATTAAGCCCCAATGAATAGTACACTACTTTTCATTGGGACTCAATTTTTGAATTTTTATTTTTTTTTTAGATGTCCGATCTAAAATCGAATTTTATGAGCATGTAGGTCATGTTAAAATCCTTAAAAAAAAATTATGAAAATAAAAAAAATCAATCCCTAATGAATATTACATTACTGTTCATCGAGCCTTCGTCTTTAAATTTTATTATTTTTTAAGATGTCTGATAGAAAATTCAATTATACGGCCATGTAGGACATATTGGGTGGTTCAAAATTTCTTTTAAAAGGTTCTTTTTTGTTTACTTTGACTGTGCCATCAAGAGGCGATGTAATATCTCCCCTTAACGGTGTAGTAAGTTATTGGAATTACTTATATTTATATTTTTAAAATTTAAAATATTATGTTTTTACGTGGAATCATAAAAAAATATCCTTTTAACGTTGAGGTTAGAATTTTGATCACGTGAAGATATAATTAGACTAGAGCCTTAACCCGAGCCACGGTGGCTCACTACCTGACTTGCAACGGGCAGGACAGCAGGAAGGATATTTTAAACTTTCAGGTCTTGTTTGGTATCGGGATAGAAAAAGGGAAGAATAGGGATAAATTAACCTAGATTAATTTATCCCTATCCTTATTCTGTGATGTGTTTGGTACGTGAGGGGATGAAAAAAGTTAATCCTATTCTCTACTTGGTGAAAATGAGCACAATATGGAAGATAAGTTGTAAAAAAGACATTGCTACCCTTCTAATCTAAAGTAACATGGGTATTATATTATTTTATGTAATATAACTATATATTCAATATATATGTAGTATATTAAGTGTAAATATTTTTTTATTTTTTATTACTCGTATCATGATACACTAAACATACTTAATTCAAGTTATTGAATTTAATTATATTTTAAAGGCACTCAATTTATACTACACATAATTAACATATACTTAGAATATAATAATATATTAAATATAGTAAATGAACCATTATTAAAATTAATTATATTATTATTTTATAAATCCGATGTAATACTAATGTCTATTAGTACTAATACTAGTATGTAAGTACTAATACTAATCTAAGATAATAATATATGTATTATATTATATAATAATCTATTAAAATATTTATTAGTGTTATTTAAAATAATAATGTATATTATTATATTACATATAAAATATATTAAAGATGCTTATAGATTTATTTAAGTATTATATATATTATTTTAAATATTATTGAATTTAAGTATATATTAAAGTATATATTAAAGTACACATTATTTTATTAACTAGTAATGAAGTCGTTATTGAATTTAAGTATATTATTTTATAAATCCAATGTAGTACTAATGCTTATTAATACTAATATTAGTATGTAAGTACTAATATTACTAATATAAGTACTAATATTAATTTAAGATAATAATATATGTTATTTTATAATATATAATAATATATTAAAAAACTTATTAGTACTATCTAAGATAATAATATATATTATTATATTATGTATAATAATATATTAAATATTCTTATTACTATTATTTAGTATAATAATATATTCCATCCGTATTGACTTGATTCATATTTTTATTTAATGACATAATGTCATTAACTAGAAATAAAGTTGTTATTAGAGTTAATTATATTACTATTTTAAGAATACGATGTAATACTAATACTTATCAGTACTAATACTAATAATTTAAGTACAAATACTAATTTAAGATAATAATATATGATATTATATTATATATAATAATATATTAAAATATTTATTAGCACTATTTAAAGATAATGATATATAAGATAAATATAATAATATATTCTATAGGTGGTATCGATTTGATTAAGAATTTTATTTAATAATATATTTAACGTCATTAGATAGTAATAAAATAATTATTAGAGTTAAATATATTATTATTTTATGAACCAAGAAAGGGGCAAATGAGGGTAACAATGAGGTTAAGGGGCGAGGATAAGTCATTCCACCTTTTTGGTGGAATAAGTTATCCCCATATTTAACCCTAAAAATGGGGTTAAGCTCCCTTATCTCTATTCTCCTTAACCCCTCTTATCTTCGTGACTTTTTACAATGCCAAACGAAGAACGGGGATATCCCTGGCTTATCCCTGACTTATCCCGATACCAAACGGGACCTCAAACTTCACAAGACTAAAGACGCATAACCCAATGCAAGCATCTAATCTTCAAAGATAAAGTTTGAACAAGTCCAAAGGCAACGTGAGGGCGGAAAACAGCTGCGAGATCACATCAAGGTTAGGACCATTGACAGCATCTAGATTGTTAGCTGCCCCATCCTGTTTTCCTAACTATCATGCAGCGTGTTTGGGGAGGAAGAGGAGGATTTCATCCTCTATCAATCTAGATTCCATGGGATTCTCATACTGAAGAATATGTATGAGGTTAAATGGATGCTTTAGTAGATTTTTTGTTAACCCATAGGTCCTTAAGAGGATACGGTGAGAACACTCGAGCCACCGTCCGGTTTCATCCGTATTCTATGTAACTTTGAACCTTAATGGTTACCAAGTGTACCTTGGTAACATGAAATTAACGCCTATTACACTGGATTACAGAATCCCAATCTTATTCTAATTGTAAGATTACATTGAATTACTCATATTTATTATCAACCTTATGTATCACATAAACATTTAATATAATGATTTTGTGATTGTTTAACTCATATATATTTGTTAGGATGAAATTTGTTTCGAAATTATACGGTGGACTCTGAGTTAAAAAAAAAAATAAAACAAATCCGAAACGTAACACTTTCTCTGTTCTCCGCCCCTCTTTCTCTCTCCTCTATTCGTGCCGCCCGCGCTAGCACGAAGGCCGAAGGGGCCACACGTCGGCTTGTCTGTAACTGCTGCCACTACACCTCCACGTGGCAACCCGCGCTTGTTCTCGCCTGAGGGCATCGTCGATCGCCCCCAGGCACGAGTCGATATGTTGCCAGCCTCGGCCACGCGGCAGTTGCAGACATGCGGCGCCTCACGAACGGAGCCCACCCTGCCGCCGCTGACACACGTCAGCCCGCGCTCCAGAGCCCGCCCCGGCCCGTTGTGCCGCTCGCCTGTGCCGCCCCGCTGTGCTGCTCTGCCACAGCACACTGCACCACTCCTTCCAGCGTCCATATGCAATGGACTATTGTGCCTTCTAATCTTGTTAAATGTGCTATTGCTTCTGTTATTAATGTGTCCTTTATTATTTTTTAGTTTTATCATTCTGTAATTTAAGATAGTTGAAAAAAAAAATAGTTTAGTTGGTTTTTTTAGTTAGAGATATGTATTTGAATTCAACTTAATTAGTCTAAAATCAATAATGAATTTGTTCTCTTTTTATTTTAATCTCATTTTCTACTCCTACTCCTTTTTTTTAAATGTGATTTTATTTATCTTCTCAAATTAACTTACCTAGTTAGATTCGCGTATGTTTGATAGTTTAATTAATTAACTTGTTGTTTAATTAGGTAATGAAGCCATCTAACGATTCTCTCTCTAATGTTCAGCTTGTTCGTTTTTAATCTTAGAATAGATTAATTGGTGCAAGTTTTTTTTGTTTATTATTATTATCTCCACTTTTCAAATCTAACTTGTTAGTTTAATCAAAATTTAAAATTTTCAAAGCTAAAAATCTTATTCCTCATGGATCGACCAAGTTTTTATCATTTACTACTTTCAAGTCAATTGCGAGTCTCGAGAATTTTTGAAGTTGGTTGCCGTGAGTGTTTAACGACACGTATCGCGCGCACATCAATTTTTGGCGTCGTTGTTGGGGACGTAGATTTTATGTTTTGTTAATTTTAGATTTTGTGCAATATTCATAGCTGACATTTTCTTTCTTATTTTGTAGGTACATAAAAAAAACAAAAAGAGCATTGAAAAATTGAAAAAAAAAAGAGAAGGCAATAAAAATCTCTTCCCGGTGAGTTTGTTCCAACTTGCCATTCTTGTTATTTTATATCTTTTTTTTGTGAGTTTCCCTTTTAGTTAGCCTCTTAGTATAGCTAGGTCTCTATTAATAAAAAAAAAAATCAGAAAAAATTCTAAAAATAAAAATTCCCATTCCAAGAGTAGAAGTTTTGCAAATTAGGTCATGCATCATTTTAGGAAATCATTTAACTAGTTAAGTATTATTTTTTTGTTTATTTCCTTTATTGTCGAAGAATGCGGAGGACATGGTAAGATCTTTCAATTTTGCCAAGATCATGATCATATATATTTTGTTTTGCCAATAAAAATTATTTTTTTATACCATGGTTGTGCACTTCACTTAAAACATTTTAATGGCAAGCCCATTAACAAGATAAGGTTGGGATTTTATCACCCTTCCTTAGCCTAAAAACAACCATCCCCCACACTCTTCTACTAATCCAAGCGAAATACAATCAAGTAGAAATTGAACTTAGGGTTCACAATGTGATTTGGACCGAACTTGAGCCCACTGTTGCTTTTGAAGATAGATGTCTAAGGTTAGAGGTCAAGTGACAAATGCCTAAGTAGGTCAATGGTCATTTAATTAGGTCCTTACGAAAGTAGGAGGAGCCTCTCACTATCCTACCTCTTACTTGGTCGGTTCACAATTGTCATGGTGGACTTAGGTTAGACCTAGGTAAATTTGTAAGAAATTCATTATTTAGGTTAATTTAAGTTTAGGAGTCATAGGAATAATTCTTTTCTAATTTGTCCGCATAATTTTTTTTTTAAAAAAATCCAACATGAAGTAGACCCAAATGAATCAATTTCTTGGCCCATATCATAGTACTTTCACATCATACACTCTACCTTCTTACCAAGAGAACTATTCTGAGTGGGCCATCCCAGCCCATTATGCTAATGATTATTCAAAGAAGGTCCAATTTCCTCTTTCTACCCACAAGAACAGGCCCATATTATTCAAGAGTTGTCCCTACCCAACTACGATCCATGTTCAAACTTTTACAATTCAAATTGGGGAGCCCCTCTTGATCTCTCTGGGGAATCTAAGCAAGTCCAGACCCAAAGTCTGCCTATCTAAGACATTAAAAATTGGGCCCATATTCAAAACAACCACCAAGGATGGGCTACTGAAAATTTCTCCCAACTAGATAATGATCCATTCTCTAATTTCTATAACTTTAGACGGGAAAACCACTCTCATTCATTTTGGGAACTCTACTAGGCCCACGTTCAAAGACCCCATGTCCAACACTTCCAACATTGGGCCCAAATCTAGCATAATTGTTATGACTAGCCCCATCTTAAAGGACAGTCTACCTATTTGATACCCACTTACTCTCCCTCTCCTTGGTCTCCACACTCTAAAGATCAGCCCAATTACCTACTTCCGCAGTAGTTAAGTCAACATGAGGAGGAACAGTTTAAGCTGTTGGAGCAAATAGTTTTGGCCGACCAAAAAATTATTGACCAAATGCAGGCCATGGCAGACTGTTTGAGTGCAGCTACTCTAAGAATAGCCTCAACACTAGTGTTTAGCAACCCCGTTGAAACTTTTGGAGATAGACTCCTTGAGGTTGATCAATAATTTAACTCACCATTCCAACGGGAGATCTCTAAGCCCGAAATGGCCCCCACATCATCACTAATCTTGAAAACGAAGAGAATCTTGAGTCATACTAGGAGGGAAAGAAAAGTGCTACCACAAACCAATGTTCAAAGCTGATAATTTGTAAGATTGACCATTAAGAAAAGGTTGAATTCATTTCCATCATTGAGGAGGATCAAGAAGAAAAAGGAGAAGAAAAAGTCGAGGAATGTATTAAAAGTGATACTCCCCCAACCTTTGAAGAGGGTGGAGAAGATAAGATTGAGGAAGTTCATGAAATCTTGGAGGCAATGAATAGCAAAAAGGATGCAGGAGAGATTCTCAAAAGAGAAGCTAGCATGGTGGAAGAGCCCATTGAGGATAATATGGGTGGAGATGATAAGGAGAAGAAAGAACTTAATGAGGACCCCAGCATGCATTGACCGATCATTCCTTTCTTGAACACCAGAGAATCTAGGCCTGTCAACAAAGTGATGGCAGAAGTAGTTAGCCTAGTCCACATGAATATCCATCTTCTTCTCAAGGTGAATCGTTGTGTTGACCAACTCAAATCTTATAACATTGGAGGCATCATTTTTCACCATATTTTGTTGAAACTTGGGACAAGTGTGAACATACTTTCAATCTCTGTCTTTGAGAAGTTTGGAACAAAAACTTTGATTATGGGTATTTCATTTTAGAAGAAAATCAATGGTTTAAATGAGTTAAAACAAATCTAAGATAAAGAACTAAGAAATTATTTTTTTGATGTGATTAATGATAAAAATCATCCATTTCTAGTCCCGTTTGCACACCCCAATTCTAATGTTGAGTCCACCATAAACTTGGGTGTAGAATTTGATTTCAGATACAAGGCACCGTGGTTTAAGACTAGAGCCTTTCCACGAGAAGGTGTCGGATAATGAGTGGAGTACGCCTAGCTGAAGACGTTAAACTAAGTGTTTATTGGGAGACAACTCAATATTTTTAAATTACTAGAGTAAGTTGTCTTTTTGTTTTCTTCGTAAGTTCTAATAATTCGAGTAGCAACTGGTTTGGGAATAGTGTGGAAGAAGATCCTCAAATGGCTTCAATGCCCAATGTTGTATCTCTCCTTTCCTAACTACTTTTGGCAATAATTCTTTCATACTATTCATGTCATTGAAGACAATGTCATTTAAGTTGGAGGAAGTAATTATTGTGAATATTTGTAAAAATTCTTTAAAGAAAACTTGCATTTTATAGATAAAAATATGCCTAAAAATTTTCAAAATATTTATACTTTTCACATCCCAATTAAGATTTTTCTACTAATCAATTTTTAATAAATAATGTTGAGCTAGGTACTTGAGTAAAAGTTCGAATTACCCCCCCTCTTTACAAGAAGTCACGACAGGATGACTTTCAAATACACACGGCAACTTAGAGAAAGTGGAAGATCCTGAAAGTGTAGAATTACTGGAGTTGACCCAAAGTGTAAGATTACCTATCTATTTTTATTTTTGGGTCCAATGAAAGAGAGGTCAAGATTCGTAATAGGGGACCAACCTATTCAGCACCCTAAGAAAGTAGTCATCTTAAAAAAAAAAAACAATTCGAAGTATATAAACCAAATGATAAATAACAAATATGTTTCAAAAGAGCTAAAAAATGAAGGGTGACAAAAAGTACGCACACCTTTTTTAGGCAAAGCAAACAGGATGATAAAAAGCATGCACTCTCAAAAGCAAAAAAGTACAACCAAATAAAAAAGTCATGTTAATCAAAAAGTCTCTCACAACAAAATAATACTAAATCTAAAAAAGTGTTGAGTCGAAGCGAAAACCGAAAAACGAGTTTAGCCAACTAATCAAGAGATTTCTCTTTTTCTTTCTCTCTCCCGAATAGTTCTTCTCCAAAGGTGGAAAGGCAAGGATATATCAGACAGAGTGGAAATGAACTCTAATCATGTCGATTGTTATTCACAATCACCTATTCTAATCTCAAGTGTAGTAGGAGGAGAATGAGAACTTTAACTTAAACTGGCTACCATTTGTTGTCCTAATTTTACATTTTTTATATTGCTAAATAACTAGCAATGATTAAGTTGGGGTTGTGATAATTACATTTTTTTAATAATAAATAGTTAGAACTTACACATTACACTTAAAATTTTATGTACAAAATCATATGAAAGATAGATAAATAAATGATCCTTTCAAAGATTTCAATTTTATAAAATTCGAAATTGAAAATATTGTTATTTTATGTGATTAATTGTGTCAATAGATTTGTGAGAATTCTATTATTAACAAGAGCTTCTCGATAATTATTGAGGACTTAATGTATGTTTGAATAATTTATGTTAGTGCAGTGGTACAATTATTTGTCACAGAAATTTAGTTTTTATTTTATGTGGACGTAAGATATAAACGAATAGATGGCATAGTGTTTAGATCACTTGAATTTTATTGAAATGACTAGGATTCGAATCTTGGTAAAAGAATAATTTATTTTTATGCTGTCTCTTCACGTGAGGCCCACATGCCAACTAAGAGAGAGAAGAAAGAAGAAGTCCTAAAATTTAACAGGAGATAGATTTCTCCTTTCTAAACTTTAAATTTTAAAATAAAATTCAAAATTTAAAAACTCCTTATCTTGGAGGAGGTTCATCCAAGAGGAGATAAGTATTAATTCAAAATTCAAAATTTTCATTTTTTGCGCCAAGTTTTGAAATTCAAAAATCTTAACGATCTTATAAATCCTAAAAATTTTCCTCTTTCACGGATGACTCCATACTCCCTTAATTTTTAAACTCTCTCTCTCCCTCTCTTTCTTCTTTCCCAACCAAACATCCTCTCTCTCCCTCTTTCTCTCTCTTCTCTACTCTCTCTCTCTCTCTCTTTCTTCTTCGTGTTGTTTTCTTTCTCTTCTACACTCTTTCTATTTTCTCTCTCATCTACCCCCACTCTATTTCTCTCACTGCTTCTCTCTCTCCCCCTGCGTTTCTCTATCTCCCAGACTCTCTCTCTCGATTTCTCTATCTTTTTCCCCTTTCTATCTATGCTCGCACTCTTTCTCTCTCCTCCTTTCTCCCTCTCTTTTTCTCTCTTTCTCTCTCTGTTCTCTAGCCCCCTTCTTCCTCTCTCCGTTGTTCGCCGCCCACACCAGCATGAAGGCTGAAGGCGCCACGCATCGGCTTGTCTGCAACCGCCGCCGTTGCGCCTTTGCGTGGCAGCACGCGCTCGTTCCTGCCTGAGGGCATCATCGATCACGCCCAGGCGCGAGTCGACGTGCCACGGCCTCGGCCACGCGGCGCCGTAGGATGCCGTCCCACCTCCAACCGCTGGCACGCAGCGCCTGCTGAACAGAACCCGCCCTGCCGCCGCCGTACGTGTCAACTCGCACTCTAGAGCCCACCCCGGCGCGCTGTGCCACTCGCTTGTGCCGCCCCGATGTGCTGCTCTGCCGCAGCACACTGCACCACTCCTGCCAGCATCCATATGCAACAAACTGTTGTGCCGTCTAATCTTGTTAAATCTGTTGTTGCTCCTGTTATTACTGTGTCCTTTATTATTTTTTTAGTTTTATGATTCTGTAACTTAGGCTTAGTTGAAAAAAAATTTAGTCTGATTGATTTGTTTAGTTAGAGATATATATTTGAATTAAACTTAGTTTAAAATCAATAGTGAGTTTGTGCTCTTTTTATTTTAATCTCGCTTACTCCTCCTACTCCTTTTCTTTAAATGTGTTTTTGTTTATCGTCTCAAATTAATTTACTTAGTTAGATTCACATATGTTTGATAGTTTTATTGATTAACTTGTTGTTTAATTAGGTAATTAAGTCCTATAACGAATTTCTCTCTAATGTTTACCTAGTTCGTTTTTAATCTTAGGATAGATTAATTGGTGCAAGTTTTTTTTTTATTATTATTATAATCTCCACTTTTTAAGTCTAACTTGTTAGTTTAATCAAAATCTAAAATTTTCAAAGCTAAAAATCTTATTCTTTGTGGATCGACCCGGTTCTCATCATTTACTACTTTTAAATTAATTGTGAGTCCCGATAATTTTTGAAGTTAGTTTTCGTGAGTAGTAATTTATGAAGTTAGTTTCCGTGAGTGTTCAACGATGCGCAATGCACACACATCAGTAATCCAATGTAATCTTACAATTAGATTACCAAATTCTAATTATCATGAAAGGTCTATGAAATTGAATTACAGTACCATGGGATAATAACAACTAATTTTGTTTAACACTTGTACTAGTCCCATTGTTACCCTTGTATATGCCTCACAATGCTCAATTGACCAACCTCTCTTAAGTTCTAATGTACATATGTATACATAAAGAGTTAATTCCTACAATAAATTAATGTAAAATAGAGTCAGTGTAGCCGAACCATGGTTCATACGGGGTAAACATGAAAATAGTCTTTTGCTTTGGTAATTTGATAATATTTGACCTTGATCGGACGGACACACAACGTAATCCATACAATCACTTTTTTAACATGTAAGACCATTATTTTCGTCCATGTAATTCGTACTGAGAGTAGCTTCATCTGTACAAATTGTACCGTGAGTGACCTTATCCTCTCTAAATCCATGTAAAAAATGCCAAAAGTAACCTCGGCTGTGCAAATCGTATCGAAAATGATCATATTTTCTCTTAGTCCGCATAAACTATATCGAGAGTAGTTTCGGATATGCAAACCGTATTGGAAGCGGTCCTATTATCTCTAAATTCATATAAATCGTACTGAGAGTGGCCTCAACTGTGCAAGCCATAATAGGAGCAGCCCTATTTTTTTCTAGGTCCATTAAAAATGCACTAGAGCGACACTAGTTTACAACCATAAAACGTATTGGACAACACGTAACTGAACTTAGTTGAGAAAAAGCGATTCTACACAGATAAGTGCTACATAATTTTTTTATCAAATTAAAGATTTTAGTTACAATTATAAGACAGGAGCAAAGTCTCGATTACAAAAGGCATCAGCCTAACAAAAGAGCCGTGGTAAAATCCTTCAGCTCGCCGATTGTTTCTCTATAACACAAAAAAGAAGAAGAGAAAAGCAAAAGAATAGCTACTCTGCCACTAACTCTTCTCCGTCCGAACTGAGAAGAGAGTTGTCCGACATCGCATGAGTGGAGGGGGAGGCTTCGGCTTCAAGAAAGTGCAGAGCATGCTCAACTGGGGCTTCGTAAAATGTCGTGTCCTAAAAAGGAGAAGGAAAAAAAAAATAGTGAACGATCTCGTCCGAGACAACAACATAAGTGTACAAAACGAATTAGTTTACCTTTACGGCGTGGTGCACACATTGCGCCGTGAGGCCCTCGGTTGGTATGGTCCTTAGCTCGTCCTGAGCCATTGGAAGAACGGACAGACCAATAATGTTGGGTCCATTATAAGTTTTACCCACCCACTCCACTTACAGCCCTACCCTTGAGTATGCAAACCAGTAAGATAATCAAGCCGTAAAACTATAGGTTAACACGTCCACCACCATTACACCTACTTAACCTCTAATTATTTTTCCCATTATTAAATGGAACCAAAATAATTGTTGTCTCGACATACTCTCTCTCTTTCTTTCTCAATCGTACTTTCTCCAATGAAAGTTAGTGCTCTCTCCCTCAAATGCATTTTCTTAATTTGTCTATCATTTCTCTTCCTTTCTTTGTATCTTCCAATCCGATCTTCTTTTCATCTGTTCTCGCTAGCTGAAACCATCCATGCACCATTGATGTTAAACTCTTGACACATGTCTCATTTTCTCCATTTTGCACAAGCCACTTGCGTCTTCACAGTGCTTGCCACTACTCCATGTGGTGCCGAAGGGGAGTTTAAATCAAACTCTAAACTTAAGATTTTCTACAAATAATTTGTTATTGTGTTCTATGTCAAAGAGGATCCAAACTCAAGCAGTGGGAATTAAAATGCGAAGAAATTGTGGTACATAATATCCATCATTACTCATTCCTTAACTACTGTTAAAGAGGATCCTTTGCTACTGCGTATCAGTTGAAATGTTAGAATTCATAACTCAGATCAAGTTGCAGAAACTAGTGCAAGAATAGGCTCATTCCTTAACTACTGGTAAAGAGGATCCTTTTGCTACTGCCTATCGGTTGAAATGTTAGAATTCATAACTCGGATCAAGTTGCAGAAACTAGTGCAATAGGGAAAAAACAAAAAGATGGTTGTCCAGTTATGATCCAGCTTGAGGATGATTTAGGCGAGATGTGCAGCAGCCTGTTATCCTTCCACCGTCGAGAGCGGGAGAAATCGATCTTTACATTAATTTCCCATCTTAATTTAATTAATTCTCGTGGCTGACAACTCTGAAGCGCTTCTCTAATGTGATATATATAACCAGAATAAGAAAAACTCCAGTACCGAGTAATGTAAATGCATACTTAATTCTTTCTCTCTACGGACACCTAGCTACTTAATTTCCAATATTGCAGCAGATCCCTCACCTAGCTACATGAACGTGGCATTAATACTTGCCAAGTGGAATGGACTCAACATTTAACTCAAAAAAAATATGAAAACTCAAATACCTTACCTCCATGAATAATACACTATTGTTTCTTTATTGGGGTTAAGTTTTTAAATTTTCATCTTTTTTTCGGATGTTCGATCTAAAATTGAATTAGATAGACACGTAGGGACTTTCACACAAAAAATTAAAAAATATGAAAAAATAAAAAATCGAGCCCTAATGAACAGTACACTACTGTCCATTGGGGCCCAATTTTTGAATTTTCATCTTTTTTTGGGATGTCCGATTCAAAATCAAATTATGTGAGTATGTAGGTAATGTCAGAAGCCTTCAAAAAAAATTTATGAAAATGAAAAAATCGATCCCCAATTAATAGTATATTACTGTTTATTGAGCCTTGATTTTTGAATTTTTATTATTTTCTAGGATGTCCGATCGAAAATCCAATTATGTGGATATCTAGGACATATTGGGGGGTTTGACTGTACCATCATGCGACCTAAGAACCCCTAACGGTGCAGTAAGTTATTCTCCCGTTGGAATTATTTTTATTTATACCTTTAAAACTTAATATATTATAATTTTACTTAGAACCAAACCAAATTTATCCCAAGTTGAAAATTAAAAGAAAGAAAAAATATCCTTTAATATTGAGGTTCGAATTTTGATCATGTGAGGATATTACCTTTTCATTAAAATTGTCAAATCAAATGTAGAGTCGGGGTATTCTCTCAGTTCAAAAAAAATATAAAAAAGTCCTTTGGCTCTATCATATCTACGTTAAAAAAAATTAATGTAAATTTTTTTTTGTAAGCAAACAAATGTATGGAATTATTTTCAGAAAAAGATTTTACTAGCAAACAAATGAATGAAAAAAAATTTAGGAAAATATTTTCAAAAGGGCCAAATGATTCGTTAAGTTTTCACTTTCCCGTTAAAATGATTGTCTTAAAAACTCTTTTCCATCCAATTATGTTTTATCTTAAATGGTCCTCAAAGTGGACCATTTGGATGAGACCATGGCCTTGGCCCAAGCCACGGTGGCTCACTACCTGACTTGCGAGGGGCAGGCCAGCAGGAAGCACATCTCACCCACCCAACACAACCTGAGACCCAACGTCCAACCATCTTAATGCCCCAACTAAAAGGTCGACGGTAGTCGTTTTTTTTGATAACCGTAAAGATTACAAGAGTTTTTTAAAAAATAATTAAATTACAGAGACTTTTTTGTGGATTTAAAAGATTGTAGGAACTTATATTTAAAAGCAATTTTTGTTTATATTGTATATTTTGTTCTTTGTATATATTTTCAAAGAATATTCTATATGTGAAATGCTCTAAAATATTTCATACACGTAAAAGCCTTCAATTAGAAAATGCCTTAACACATGATTTCATTTTGACAGGAAAACAGGAAGTCTGTTTTAATAATTCTTCATAAAGAGAGAGAGATTCTCCTACTCTCACGTGTTCTATTTTAATTTTTGAAAAAACAAGAACTTTGCTTTAGTATTATAATATAGATTAGAGACTTTTTTTTCTTCATCGAAAGGTATTGTTGGACTTGACGTAAAATATTTTAAAATATTATAAATTGCTACAATCCTATGAGATATAAGATATAATATTTTATGATGTTTGAGAGTACTAGAGAAGTCTTCATGTAATAAATCAGATAATGCATTATTTTTATCTAGGTTATGTCTAAATCACTTATTTGGTGATATGTAAAACTCAAAATCAACGGAAAATTTTATCCGTTGGCTCCTCTCTTTTTTTTTATTTTGACATCTATGGGATAAAAGTGAATACTCATTTCCAAAAGAGATGAAAATATTTTCATGAACACCAAATGACGAATTTTATTTTCATTTTCTTTATAAATGTATATCTTTAAACAATTATTTCTATCCGATTATATTTTATGTCAGTATCAAATATTATTAGTTTATGGTCTCGTGGAACTTATAATAAATGGAATGAGGTATAGACAATGTTTGAAAGAAGCGGTACACCATAGACTCACCCTACTTGGCTCCTATTGCACTTTTTATCTGAATCTAGATTCTCTACAATAATTTCAACATGGTATCAAAGTCCACGGTTATAAACCGCAGACCGCGCATTCCGTATTTGTGGTCCACGTGACAAAACTTAAAATCGGTCTACATGTGAGGGGACATGTTAGAATAGACCTATAGTGAAAAAAAAGACAAAATCAAACAGTGTTTAATAGATAGTGCCTCCTCCACTCATTGCCTTAAGATTTTGAGTTGGATGACACTTCAACACAAAAGTCATTTGTTTCAGGTTAAGTTCTTGTCCACAGGTAGTTAAGGAATTTGTATTGTCTAAATATCTGCTGTCATGGAGTAGGATAAGAGACGAGGTATTCGTGGGGATTCTTGTGAGTACCTGTGGTGTGCTAGCAGCACATCTCTATTTCTAGGGCTGTCAAAATGGGCCCATGCCCATTAAAAGACCCGTTTGGACCCGTTAGTTATGGGTCTGGGTATATCCTTTTACCCATTAAGCTTTTTATTGTCATACATTGCAAAAATTTGTGAGCCGATTTCTTAGAATTTAGACCTAAAATCAAACTTAATTAACTGGCACATAGAGATTTAAGAGAAATAAATTTTATACCAGGCCCATTTATCTTTCAACATCAAATAAATAAGAAGTAGGCCCAAAACCCAACCCATTTATCCATTTACTTATGACCTTTATTGGGTCTGAACCGGGTCCGGGTCCATTCACTTCGGGCATGGATCTACCCAGACCTGGACCGTTGACAGCCCTATCTATTTTCATGTATAGTCTCCCATTTGAAATACTGTGTCCAGAGTTTTTTTTTTTTTTTTTTTCTCCAAAAACTTGTGCTTGCGGTTTGCCATTTTTATTTTAATACTTTTCGTTGGCCTCCACAAAAATGTTATTAGGATGTGAGAACCAATGATCTCAAAAGCTGATTCTAGCTTTTTTATTTTTTCTGAAGTTGATTCTTCGGAGTTTTGAGTTATTGAAACACATTGAGGGAGGTCATCACCTTCTTTTAGCATTGATTATACTGCAGTGAGGATGAGACCATGCTTTACCGTCTGTTTTATCTGTTCGATCGCTGGAGTGTTGGCTTTGTAGGAGTCCTGGGACGTCAGGGTGACAATTCCTCTTCTTTAGATGATATGGTTGATCACATCATGCGGATGTTTTGCAGAACCAGGACAGGTACGAGTATCAGTGTCCGTTCTTTTTTTTGAACGGTAGTCCAATAGAATTAGACGAAGGTCTCAATTCCAGAGGAAAAGGGTTCGAACCGGCTCAAAGCTAAATCAGAATAAACCTCAAGGAGGTAGGAAGCGCATTCGAAGTCAGAAAGCCTGTGCAACAAAGCGCGAGAAGGCCATCAAAACGGAGCGAGAAGACCACCCTATATAATTCCACAAGACGATTCCTGCCCACCCAACTGCAAAGCAGGATCGATCTCGCGACCTCTCCACCTGGAGAGGGGAGGGTGAACCACCGGTCAGCTTTGGACTTCTTAGGGCAAGTTAAAGTCCATTGCTTTAGTTGATCAAGGAAATCTGCAGTGCTCCAGGTAATGTTGAAGATTCTTGCTAAGGTGCTCTGAAGAATCTCCAATAATCCCACAATACACAAACAGATGATAAATTGTTAAAAAATAATTGAAATTCTTTTCCTCAAAAATTGGCCCATTCTCACTCTCAGACTAGCCAAACTGGATCGTGGACCACCAGTTCTGATCCGGTTTTCTCCGGTCCAGTCAGAACCAGTGAGTTCTGACCTTGATGTGGACATCTTGTCTTCTAGAACAAATCTCAATATTATGCAATGCACTTGTTTATGTTATTTTATATATAATATATTTGATAATATATTATATTCTTCTTCAAGTCATTCCTTGGTCCATATTCCTGTTCCATTCCCATCTCTCATTTTGTATAGAATAGTTTACCATTCCTTCTAGCATGTTGATATTTTTTTGCATCATTATGTTTTATTCAGCTACTTTCTTGTATAAGAATTGCACAAGGGTGTGAACGGCTCGTCATAATTAATGTAGATGTGAACACTAAATGTCCAATAGCTCTATAAAGTGTTGTCTTGGTTCTTGGTTAGATATTCTATAGGATTGCCTATATAATAGATTATCATCATCAAAGCCTTATTCCAACTAATTAAGGTCAGCTACATGAATCATGTCATGCCATCTTAATTTATCCAGTGTCAAATTAGAAGTAACACGTAGCAATGTCAAGTCTTTTCTAACTACATCTAACCACTTCATCTTAGGTCATTCTCGATGTCTTCTATCCTCCTCCACTCTAATTCTATCACACCTCTTAACTAGTGCTGAACTTAGTCAACAATGTAATGACCAAACCATCCCAGTCTATTCTCCTAAGCTTAATGTCAATGGGAGCTACCCTTAAATATATATATATATATATATATTCATTCTTAATTTTATCTTTTCTAACTCTACCACTCATCCACCTCAATATTTTCATCTCAGCAATATATAATTTTTGTACATGATCTTTTCTTATAGCCCAACATTCGGAACTATATAACATTGTAGGTCTTACAACTGTCCTATGGAACTTACCTTTGATTTTTAAGGGGACCCGACAATTACAAATGACTCCGATGCACTTCTCCACTTTAGTCAACCCGCCTTTACTTTGTGAGTGACATCTTCTTAGATCTCTCCATCATCTTGAATAATAAATCTTAAATAACGAAAGGTGTTACTTTTTGGAATAACTTGATCCTCAATAGTAACTAAATATGTATGGTCAACTTCTTTGTTACTGAAATTACATTTCATATATTCTGTTTTAGTTCGACTAATCCTAAAGCTTTTAAATTTCAAAGAGAATCTCTATTGTTCTAATTTATCGTTCAAACTCTTAATATCCTCATCCATTAGAATAATACCATCTGCAAATAATATACACTAAGAGATGTCACCATGCAAGTGTTTAGTGGCCTCATCGATAATTAAAGTAAAAAGATAAGAACTTAATGTTGATCCTTGATGTAATCCCATGTTAACAGGAAACTCTAATGTCTCTCTAGTGATAGTCCTCACGCTCGTAGAAGACCTCTCATACATATCTCTAATCACATAAATATATCCTTTAGATACTCCCTTCTTTTCTAAAGTCCACCAAATTAGCTCCTTAGGTGCACGATCATATGCTTTCTCTAAATGAATAAAAATCTTGTATAAATCTTTTCTCATCTCTCTATATTTCTCCATCAATCGTCTTAATAGGAAAATAGCTTCCGTAGTAGACCTATTAGATATGAACCTAAATTGATTTTTTGAAACATTAGTAACACGCTTAAGATGCTTATCTATTATTCTCAAAGTTTTATAATATGACTCATAAGTTTAATTCTACAGTAATTATTATAATGTTGAATATCTCCTTTATTTTTAAAGAATAAAATCATAATACTTTTTCTCCAGTCATTTGACATTCTCCTCTCTTTTAAAATCTTATTGAAAAGTTCAGTAAGCCACTTAATACCTATGCTACCTATATTTTTCCAAACTTCAATAAATATCACATCTAGTCCAAGGGCCTTACCCACTCTCATCATTTTTAGAGCATCTTCGACTTCTGAAATTCTAATTTGTCGAATATACTGATAATTAATTTGTCAAGTAAACTCATTCATTTCTTCACAACAGTAACCTCTGAATTGATCCCTATTTAACAATTTTTAAAATAAGTACTTTGTCTCTTCTTAACCTCGCAATCGTTCACTAGAACCTTACCCTCCTCGCTCTTAATACATCTAATAGATTAAGATCCTTACTTTTTTTGTCTCTAAGTTTAGTAAGTTTGTATATATCTTCTTTACCGTATCGGATTCCTAATTTATGATACAATTCCTCAAAAGCCTTTAACTTAACTTCACTAACTATTCTCTTAGTATTTATTTTCACAATTTTGTAATCTTTGAAGGTTTGATCATTTTTACTCATTTTTCACGTTTTAAAGTATTCTCTTATATTGGTTAATAGATTTTTGAATTTCGTTACCCCACCACTATTTCTCTTTTCTAAGCATTCGTTTGCCTTTAGATTCACTTAAGATTTCTTTTATATTTTATTTATACAAGTCGCCATACTATTCTATATTATATTAATTTCTCCTTCAGAATCTCATTTATTCTCCTTTGATATACACTTTTTAAAGGTATTTAAATTCTCTCCTTTTAAATTTCACCATTTAATTTTTAGGCAGCTATTCACACACCTTTTTTCTTCAACTTTTGGATGTAAACATTTGTTACTAAAATCCTATATTAAGGGACTAGACTTTCTCAAAAAATAATTTTACAATCTTTATATAATGATCGCTCAAGTTTTTTAATGAGAAAATAATCTATTTGACTTTTATGAGTGCCACTTTTATAAGTTATTAAATGTTCGTCTCTCTTTTTAAAGTAAGTATTTGTAAGTATTAAATCATATGCAATAGCAAAGTCAAGAATGGTCCCACCAAGTCATTTCTATTACCAAAGTCAAAGCCTCTATGCACCCTCTCATACCCACTATTATCTTTTCTTACATGGTCATTTAAATTTCCTCCGACAAAAGTCCTTTCACCATTAGAGATATCTTAAATTATCTTATCAAAATTCTCTCAGAATGTTTTCTTAATACTCTCTTATAATCCTATTTGAGGTGCATAAGTTCTAATTATATTTAAAACTTCTTCACCTACTACAAGTTTAACTAATTTCAGTCTTTCTCACTCCCTTCTAACTTCTACCACATTGTCTTTAAACTCTTTATCTATGATAATAACTACATTGTTTCTATTATTACTCTTACTTACATATCAAAGTTTAAAATCTTCAATTTCTTTAGCTTTAGAACCTTTCCATTTAATTTCCTGTAAACAAACTATGTTGACCCTTCTATCTCTCATTAGTTTAATAATTCTATGTTTTCACCAGTTAGAATTCTTATAATGTATGTAGTTAAAGGAATTTTCTTCTTATTCTTACAGACTAACTTCTTTATTTGTGTTCGTCTAATGCATGAGAACCCTTACTTATTTGCCACCGCAATCGAGCACCATTGTGGCGCGTCGCTTATGGCGAATGCCCTAGCAGACCCTTGCTCACTTCTCATTACATCCGGGGGCCAATGTAACGCGTCGCTTATAGACAATGCCCTAGTAGCCCCTTGCTCACTTCTCATTATATCTGGGGACCGATGAAATGCGTCGCTTCCAGGAAACGTTCTAGTACTAGCAGAAAATATTGGTTCAAGATTCATGGTTGGGTTATGACAAATTTTATTAAGTGCTGGTTGTCAACCCAATGCACACCCTCCTCCTTTCTCAACCAGGCTTGGGAACGGCTATGGGTGAGTTGGTTGCCTATACTATAGATAAGAAGCTTATATCCGAGATAGCCTCATTGCACTGTATCCAAGTTATCAACATGTGATCATTATTACCATTATTATGCACTAATTTTGAAGGGAATTTGATTTCCTGTACCAATATAATTGGAGAATATGTTGATATTTCCCGACTCTTTGGTCAGAGGTGCAAATTTTGAGATCATTGTCGTGGATGATGGGAGTCCGGATGGAACTCAAGACATTGTCAAGCAACTGCAACAAGTTCTATAGAGAAGATTGCATTGTATGCGCTTGATTAGATTATTCATGAAAGCCCTGAAACTATACCTGGACCTTGCTGCCTTTTTGCTTATTTATTAACTTACGTTTGGCTTATCTACTTTGTCTTCTGTTGGATGATGCATTAATGCAACTATTAAGAGCAAGACCAAGGAAGCTTGGTCTAGGTATGTATGGATACACCTGACCATCCTCCTTCTTAACGCATGATATGAACAATCCTTAATTGGGTCTATTTTCAGGAACTGCATATCGTCATGGCTTGAAGCATGCATATGGTGATTTTGTTGTGATAATGGATGCTGATTTATCACACCATGTAGGTGATCAGGCCCCCTTCTATGTCAAATTATAAACACCCCCCTCCCAAATTAATAGCAACAAGAACCTGAAAGCTCCGTCTAACTTTTGCTTCTTATTCTACAGCCAAAGTACTTGCCAAGCTTCATCAGGTAATAAACTTCTAGTGACAATTAATCATATTATCTTGGGTTGTGCCTCATATTGCTTAAAAACATGCACCAAAAGAAAAAAAACTCTAGCTCCCGTATGCATCTTCATATGGAATACTTTCTTGGAGAGAGAAAATGTATGAATAGAAGAAAAGGGGTATTGCTTACCGATAGTTCCAAGCTAGTTCTTCCACTGGATAAATTTGAAAACATTGATGAATTTCTTAAAAAGAATTTGGGTAGACCCTCCTGCATTTGTAGATCAATTGCTTGACGCTAGACATCTTTTCTGTTAGTTTTAGGTGGCCTACAAGTCAATCTGACTATGTAAATCTCGTTCATTTATTAATATAATGGCATAATATTCATTATGTGTAAATCGCATTAATTATCGTTTCATAATGAAATCCGTGAATATGTGCTATAGTGATCAGATTATGATGAGATCATACTAATAAGACTGGTCACTTAAACACACATATTCTTAATTGTAAGGATTGAGGTTTCGGATCCGGTTATCAGGTCAGTTTCGGGGTCGGATCCCTTAGTTTGGACCCTAGTGGGGCTGAGACTTAGTTTCCAAGCTCGACCCGGTTCAAACGGCGTCCAGCAATATGGACGTGTTTTAGGCTATGCCACGTGGGCCGGCCTTCGGACGCGAGTGTACGGCCCCGGTCTTATCGTTTGAATGGCGTCTTGTATGGACGACGTCATTTAGAGTACGACCATTATTTGTCAGTGTACGGCCCGGTCTTGTCATCTAAATGACGTTGGGCTTGCACGACGCGTTTTTCCCAATTTCTGTTTAACCTCGCGAACCCTCTCTCCTTTCCCTTCTCTCTCCTCTCTTCCCTCCGATCTCTGACGACCCTTCCCCCTCTCCTCCCTTTCCTCTCCACATTCCTCCTCTCCCCCCACTCCATTAACCTTCCAACTTCCTCCACTACCACCACCACTTCCTCCGCGGCACATTTCTCTCCGGACGGCAGCCGACATCCCAGTGGAATAACGACGTCTACGGCGGTACCGGCGGTGGCGTGTGGCGACACGGGTTGGCGGCTTAGAACCAGGAGGAGTTCGAGCAACCGATAGGGTGACGATCCCTGTTGCATTGTATTTAAAACCATATTTTTCTCGCTTTGAAGCATGTTTAGGAGATTTTTTGGGTGAAAACACTAATTGCATGAAATGAGAAATTGGGGCTTTTAATGCGTATTTAGGTTCTTCTCCTCCTTCTCCACTTTTTTTAGTGTTTTTACACGATTTGGGGGAGGAAATCCCATCCCGTAGATTAGGAGATGGCGGAGGAAGAACCTGTCTGTGAGGGTTAAATGGCGTCGGGGGACAGCGACGCCTTTTGGAAAGGCAGCTTTCACCCGCAACGCGATTTAGCCCAAATAACAGACTCTGTCTCTGGACTGATGAGCGTCTAGGGACAGTGACGCCTTTTGAATGGCGACTTCCATGTACGACGCGTTTTAAAGTAAAATCACCCCGAGGCCTGTCTCTGTTTCTGTCGTTATCAGGCGACTAGGGACAGCGACACCTTTCAAAAGGCGGTTACATATGGCGACGCATTTTAGGCCATTTCCAAGGCCCATTTTTATGTGAACCAGTTTAGGAAGCTTGAATGACGTCGGCCACGGGCGACGCGATTCAAGACAGAATCACATTAATCCCTGCGATTAACACATGTTTACATTGTTAGATAGTTTAGTTAATTGCATACTTAGAAATGTGCTTGATGACGATGGGTTCTATGATCGAATCGCACCGTGTTGTGTTTTGTGCGATCGTGGGCCTAGAGCGACAGTTGTTAGCGCTTAGGCACCCTGTGTCGGTGCGGGAATGACACGGTGTCGGTGTGGGAGTGGCGGGGTGACGCCTAGAGAGAGGGTCACCTGGTGTACCCCGGGGTATAGCTAGTACCGGTGTGGGAGTGGTACATTCGGAGTGTCACTCGTGCTGGGAGAAGCAGAACCACCTGGAGCCTGTCAGGCCGGAGTAGCCAGCGCGCTATCCGAGAGGTTGATGTTTGGTCTCAGCGGGTTAGTGTTTCCCGCGTTCGGTCGTGTGGTTGGCGCGTTTTGCCGAGACACGGTTCCGTGGTAAAATGGTTTCAGAATTGTGCATGTTATATTTCGATTGCATGTGTTTTATATCGAAATTTAGGAATTATGTTTACTGCTTTACTTGCTTGAATTGTCTATACTTGTGTTGCTGCACTTGTGGGTGCGTGAGTGGGCGATGGGAATCGAAGGATCCCTACTGAGTCTTTTCGATGAGACTTACCCCTACAGTTTTCAGGTGAGGGTTCCAGACAGGCGTAGCGAGGAGAGTGTTGTCTTGGGTTGCGCGCCAGCAACTGCTGTTCTGGGGTATGCCCCGATGTAGTTGTTGTTTTATTTTCTGGCCTGCATGCTTAATTATTTCTTTTAAGTTGGAGTATGTAATTATTTGTTGAGTCGAGTCGTATTGTAATAATTTTTAATTTTTGCACTTCATTTTCAATTCAATGCGATGTGAATGTTTAGCTTAGTTTATTATTTATTTCCCATACTTATCTAGATCCTGGTTTGGCTCCAAATTAATGATTCGGCACCTATTTAATAATCGGATCTCTGATTATAGGGTAGCGGGTCGGTACATTAATCGTTCATAGTCGGAGGATATCCGAGAAGGACATCGGATATCCAGTTAGACTAGTACAAATTACTCCTGCTCATATGATGAGGGTGACTGATCTCATAAGTTACTTGTGTGGAGACACTAAGGCGAATCTGTAGGTGCTCATTGGAGAATGAGTTCACTGAACTGATCCGACTGAATCGCTGGATGGTATTGTACCTTACTCTCAACCAGCTTGATTCTATTGTCGTAGTTGCGTGGATGGTCCTCGGACCTGAGACACCAAGGACACCTTGTCAGTGGACTTCTGTGCTTTGACCTTGGTTTACGAATCTCTAGCCACGGGATTCTAAAACACCAAGGATTTAGTACAACGGAATACCGTCGAAGGGAATTGTGTGTCAATAAGGAATCATTCGCTTTCGGTACTTAGAGAGAGAATGCTCTAGGAAGTAAGCGCCGAAGTCCCTGGCCAAGGCGGACGATAATATCGGGAAAGGAGTTTTCCGATATTTATCAGCAGCATCCAATCCAAGTGAGTCGACCGGTTAGGGTTTGACAGCACGCCATACCCTGAGTTGACTCGAGAGTATTGTACGAATGAAGGATTATATCCACGCGGTAACTGTCGGCGGAAAGGTTCCAAGAGTGGGTTACTTAACCCCGATACCTTCCGGGTTCACGCGGTGTTGCTTGGCACCCAACGTGATCGGAGGCCCAATCGAATTCAATGTACGACATCAATTCGATTGATTAATTAATTAATAAAGGATTATTAATTGATTAATAAAGCTAGTGAGGAGTCACTAGGCTTATTGGGCTATTAACCGGACTGGTAATTGGGCCTAGAGGGTCACACGCAAATGATTCTCAAGGCGATGGATAAATAAGTGGGTTTTATACAAACCGGGGGTTTTTATAAAAATCGCGCAGTTAGTATAAAATATAGCGAACGGGCTGAGCAGGCCAAGCTGCTGCTAACCCTAGCCGCCCCTCCTCTGTTTCTCTCTCTCTCTGGCGTCCCAGACAGATCCAGATCTGCTCCGCTGCCTCTCCGACTCCCGTTCGACGGGAAATCGTCCGCACGTTGCGGCGACCTGCGGAGGTTTCGTGGGCTATGAAGAACGAGGAACGTGAGGATATCCGTCGCGAGGAGGATCACGTGGACTTCGCTAGAGGCTGGGCGCTTGCGCGGCTTGCGGTGTCGCACAGACGGAACCGAACGGTTGCAGATTCGAATCCGCACACGGTAAGAACTGATTATCCGATAATCTGTTTTTTTCAATTTTCGAAACGAGAATGGATCTCCATTTTTATTTTTATTTCTGCTGCGTGGGAAATCCGGAGAAACCTGAGAAACCTACATTTTCCTCAGTCATGGATTTTGTATGAACGTTATAATGTCTATGTTTTTCTATGATTCCAATTACTTCTAGCAATTTCATTGTGCTAAAAAATTCCAAGAATGTTCACTATAATTTAAGGTCTAGGCCAACTTCCATCTTTTTGAAAAATATGGAAAATGGAGCTGTCAGTAACATCAAGGAAGAATGATGTGTTCCCTATCACAAAAAAGACATTATTCTGCTTGATACATCACATCAACCTTAAGTAACTCTTGATCACTAGGAAGCAGAAAGAGACTGGTGCAAGTATTGTCACTGGCACTCGTTATGTTAGAGGTGGTGGTGTACATGGCTGGAGCCTTATGCGAAAGCTTACAAGCAGAGGGGCAAATGTCCTTGCACAAACATTGTTATGGCCATTAGGGTATCTAACTTGACTGGGTCTTTCCAGTAAATAACACATTTTTATAACATCTAGGGTAGCTTTTCAACATTTATCTATTACTAATATTCTTCTCTTTCCCAGGCTTTACAGAAGATCTATCCTCGAAGATGTAATTAATTCGTGTTTTAGTAGAGGGTATGTATTTCAGATGGAGATGATCGTTAGGGCATCAAGGAAAGGTTATCATATTGAAGAGGTAAGTCCGATAAATTTCACTGTAACTGCATATTATGTATTCTACTCCCTACATTTTGCTTGTGAACTACTTTAAGAAACCGAACTGTAGTCAATTGAAATTTCCATGCGGTAAGAACTGTAGTTCCTTCTTTGTGCATGGTTGATGCAAATGTTTGTTGGGTTTGATCATTTGACTACACACTTTGCGGTTTCTTCATAGACTTGTAGTCTATTTTTCATTTCCTCAACACTAAGAAGAAGTGTTCATTTGCTACATGCCATTATTTATGTGCAGTTAATTGCATGGAAAAATGTTTTTAACGTGTAAGGTGAAATGTTTTTGTCATAGGCAATTCTTTCATTGTGAATTTTATACCTGAAAATAAACTAGGTTTGTCCCTTGGGTAGTAGCCCAGTGGTACACCCCCTACCAGGAGCGGGGGGGGGGGGGGGGGGGGCAACTGGCTTGGTTTTCCCAGGGATCAATCCCTGGTGGGTTGTAAATATGGTATATATAAGTTTCTCCCTAGCCACTGCACTAGGCAACCATAAAAGAAGGAAAATAAACTAGTTTTATAGGATGACTGTAAATACCTCATCTACTATCTAATTTTCTGAGTCTTCTTGCAGGTCCCTATAACCTTTGTTGACAGGGTTTATGGCAATTCATAATTAGGTGGATCAGAGATTGTTGAATATTTAAAAGGCCTTGTCCATCTGCTGTTCACAACATAACCTGTGGTTCTCAGTAAATTTGTCCTGAAATAATGGATCTCAACTATTTATTTGCGAAGGAATGGGATTCCTACCAATGAAATAAGGGGAGCTTTTAAAATATTTGATGAGAAGAGTTTTTCTTTTATTTTGTTTTCTCGAATGTCAATTATGTTCACCTTCCTTTTTTGTTGCCTTAGCTGATGGGCATCCAAGTTACCAACTATTCATTTTCATCAATTATGTTGCATTTTCTGTTTTCAACAGTGCAGTCAAGCTTACCACAAGTTTTATGCAGTAGGTATGTAAAGACCAAGAGAAGATTGATTGGCTAAAAGCTTGGACTTGTTGTAACAATCATGCTAATTGGTTGATGTATTGGATAGCTTATCAATCTCAATTTTGATACTATTGCTAGTAGTAGGTGTTTAGTCATATGTTAAATTTAATATTGTCATAACAAATTTAATACGTCTGAACCAGTGTTAAAAATGTTAGAGATCAGGCATTGAGAGTCTCAAAACTCTATCCTCTTTTCCCCACTCTTAACTCTCTTTTGCATTGGACTATGCTTCTCTTCATTCCTCCAATATCGATTTTTAAGGCCTTAAAAGTTTTGATATCACAACTAATATTCCAACCAAACAGGACATTGCCTGATGACAGTATAGCATAGCAACCATTTCCTTTTTCATCCATACATCTTTTCTGATTCTTGTTTGTAAATCTAGATGATTTGCTGCTTACAGCTACTTGGTTATACCATTGACAGGATACTTTCAGGAAAAACATGTGAATCTGCCATGTATGAAACAATTTGATTTTGTCATTGTGCATTCACATTGTGAGAATGTTTTTCATGTATGTACTTTGATTTTTAACATGTCCTTTCTTCATGCCCAGGTTCACTAGTTGCTTCTTTTCCCATTTGTTGATCTGATACTCCTTTTTCATTTTACCCCTCAGCATTATTTTGTTCTCCATTTTCTCTTTACTTGAGTTCTGTCCAATTATTCTTCTATATTTTGTTATTTCTGTACTTTGATGTTTATTTTTAGATTTACTTATTTACTACTTGGATAGATGCAGTTGCTGGCCAACTAACACATTAGTTGAGGATTTTGACATTTTTTTTAAGAAAATCTACCATCTTTTACCTACGGTTGGTGTGTTTAGGTCACGGAATAACAAACAAACAAGGGGAGGGCATTGTTTAACCAGTTAAAACTATATTAAAATGTGGGGGGTTTGGTCATCCACTCCTAAGGTGGGATCATGTTGTTAGCTTTATAAAGACTACAGAGATATTGATGTATCTGCCTGTTTCAACACACCATCATCAGTTTAAGTTGCTCCTACCTATTAAATTGAGGAAGTGAAGCCAATTCTCGTAAACGTACACGAACTGGCATGTTTGGTGATTTGATGGAAAGTTTGGTTTGACTTGTCCACTTGGTTAAATTGACCAAGATTGAACAGAAGTGTTTGCTTGTTTGATAAAAAAAATGAGCTTAATGACAGGTGGACTTGTTTAAATTTTGTTAAATAGAAGATCTTGTTTGTTTAATAGTTTCTTAATTAATGTTTGTTTAATATTTATTTGGATTTTGTTCAACTCACATAAATGTGTAGCTTGAAAATGTTTTTCGATACTAAATGTGCTGAGCTTCAAAGGATTTAGGATCTATGTTAGAGAGTTGCGTCGGATATTTAGATATAACATAACATTCAGATACTCTAGTTCCATATTTTACTTTAAGATTTCAAAATGAATATTGTATACGTCTTCTTTATGTACTTGTTATACACCAACATTTAGTAGACTTAAATAATATCGTTCATGTTTTAAAGAAGTTTCGATAACTATGTTATATTATATGCATGTAAAGTACGTATAAAGTAGTCTATGCTTATATACTTTTCATGTCTCACGTTCTATTTTTAAAGCTTTGCTGTGTTCAACATACTTGTCCCTTGACGCTCGACGCCAATGTTCACATCCCACAAATCATAATATTCGACTCAAGTTTAGCTCAATTATTCAATGAGTTAACTTTGATCTAACCAAAAACAAATGCTCATTTGATATTCAAATTGGTGATATTTGACTTGAATTCATCCTCATTATTATCTGAATTAAATGTGAAAGAGATGTTTTTATTCCCACCGTCCTCTTCCATCTCATGTTTTTATCATCCAAGTATACTTCTTGCACCGTATGGGGTGTGGCCTATAATTTTTTTTTTATTATTATTTTTTTATGGTGAGCCTTATCCTATCCGACATGTTTGTGTAATTTTTTTATTTAAACTATCCCATCAAATGCCAAGTTGAAGTATTCTCTCAGTTGAAAGAATGAGAAAAGATGCTCTTTAGTGTTATCATTTGAATTTTGATCAAGTAAGGGCATGATTTTTTTATTTAGACCATCTAATTTGATGCCTAGTTAGGATGTCCTCCCAACTCAAAAACCTAATAATAACAAGAAAACTCTTTTGACTATGCCATTTGAATTTTGATCATGTGGGGGCATCATCTTTTTTATTCGAATTATCTAATCATATGTTGAGTTGGGATATTCTCCCAGTTCAAAAAATAAAAGAAAAAGGAAAAGAATGCTTTTGAAGCTGTCATTCAAATTTTTATCGTATGAGGGCATGATCCTTTTTATTTTAACTGTCCGATCAAATACTGAGTTGGAGTATTCTCTCGACTCGAAAAATTAAGAAAAGAAAAAAGAAAAGAAGTTATGCTAATCTTTATTAGAAATTGATCCCATAATGTGAAAGTTCTTATATCAACAAATAAACATATGAAATCAATTTTAGGAAAATATTTTACAAAAAAATAAATTAATGAAAAAAGTTTTATAAAAATATTTTCAGAAAAACCAAATGATCGATTATAGTTTCATTTTTCTCGTAAATTAATTTTCTTAAAACACATTTTTCGCTTGAATACGCTTTACATGGAACCAAACGGACCTTTAGTTATAACTTAAACACGGAATAGCTGAGTGATGCGAAGCTAGCAAGGAGCTCATTTATATCCTAATTCCATTGACAAAAATACTAATCTTGACTTTATCGTTAGGATCTCTCACTTTGTTTGCAGAATAATTTAAACCAGAATAAGGTTCTGGGGATTTCTTAAACCAGAATAAGAGGTATTTTGATTTGATAAATTATTAGTATTCCACCCAGAATAAGTAGAATTATACTGCGCTATTCTAAGTGATTTGGTAGGAGTAAGTGAAATAAGGAGTGAAATAAAAGGTAAAATTGAGAGAATTTGAGGAATTAGATATTCCAGGTAGATTTGGAGAGTTGGAAGAATTGGAGGAATTATGCATACCCTCAACCAAATCAGAATATGACTTTTATACCCGTTATTCTGGCCCTATTCCACAAACAAAGTCCTTGGTTGGATTACAGATGATCTCTACTCCATTAACTTGGCCCGCGTTGCAGCCCCGTTATATACTATTTTGGATAATGGGTTATTGCATAGGTAAACTCATTGTGCATCCCATGCAGATCTATCTTAAAATCAGAATGTCCCGCTTCTGATATTTTAATAGAGCTTTCTGATCTTCAATCCTCATAAATTTGATATTACAAAGATTGTCCCATAAGTTAATTATTTACAAATAATTTTCTACCATTGCAACTTTCTTTAAAAAATCCTTTGTATGGGCTTTTTTGTAACACTTTCGGATTTTTTTTATATCATTCTAAGGCCTTGCATTAATTTACGGGAAATTATGAGGGCTTGTAAATAAATAATTATATTATGAGGGTTTTTTGTAAATATATTATATACACATAATTATATCAATTTGGAAATTACGGTCATAATTATATCATTCTAAAATATTGATTTGTTACATGTATATATTTGAAATATTATATGTGCACATAAAATTATCTTGAATTTTATTAAAATATAACCTGTCTCGAAGAAAAGTCGGCTTGTGTGCGAGTTTAACCTAAATCTTATATATAATACGGTCTTATCTGGCCCAACATTTAACTAATGTAAGTGGATTCAACTTAGTCCACCCAAATTTACTTAATACATCATTAACGCGAAGCTAAAATGTACCAAGGTGCAGTTCAGTAGACATCGAAGCGGCATTATATGAACCAACCTAACTAGTGGAACAATTAGTTTTATCCCTTGACAAAGCTGTGCGGACTAGTACTTTTTAAGAGAAAAATATCAGGCTTTGTTCAAAATTGAACCCTAATCTCCCATAGAGACATGTACATAACCCACTAATTGAGTCATCCTTTCAAAAATAAAAAAGTGGTACTATATACAAATCCATCTGCCACGGTTACGAAGTCCAGGAACTCCAACAGAGCTGGCCATAAAAAAAAATTTCAGAGGCGAGCAATCAAGTTGGATCGTGCAGCTTTGGAAACAAAAAAGAAAAAAAGGGACAGGTATCAAACCATGCATTCACCTTTTAAACAGCAGGTGCAGTTAGGTGTGTCTGCCACTGCTAGCTATCTGTTTAATAATTAAAGTTTTCTTTGTAGAAAAATGCTAGCCATTGTTCAGCCTCACTCCCAATGTGAAAGAAAATAAAAGGAAACTTTGTCTACAGACCCATAAAATCTTGTACATTTGACATTGTATTTTTAGAATTGCCATATTAGCTGCCTACCCTTGAAATTCAAATAAACTTACAATCTGATTAACTATGATTTGTAAATAGAACGTGGTACTGATAAAAACATCATACAACACATAAGAAAATAATAAACTATAATTTTACCTTTTTAACTAAGAGAGAATTTTATTTTTCTTTCCTGTCTACCTCTGTCTCTAATTAATTAAGCACTTACTCCACTGTGCTCTAAGGAGACATGCATTCAACAAGGCCATGGAGGTGAAAGCAATGGTGTATTATAGAGGTTGTTTGTAAATCAATGTAAAATAGTGCAATCTAAAAGAATTATTTTGCGGTGAAAATTACTAAAAAGGGCATTAATTTTTTTAGAATATCCAATAGGGGCACTATAAATTTAAAATATCTAAAAATGGCACTCTTCTTAAGATTTACATCTATATTAGGCAAAAGTCATACTTCTTTTCACATATTGCCCAAATACCCTCAATTACAAATAGGACTGTCTCACATTTTACTAATTAAAAAAAAGCTACTAGCTTAGAACTCTGAGTAAAAGTCAACTTATGAATAATAACTAGCATGATTAACTTATGTTATGCATTATTATTCTTATGAACAAAATTTAAAGGTAATGTTATTACTTTTTATTTTACATATTCATTCTTTTATTGATTATAAAATTTTAGGATCCTCTTTTAAATTTTAAATCTTGGAGGGAATAATTTTTATTGATGTTTTTTAGTGCTAGTGTCCTTTTTAGTAGTTAGAAAAAATTAAGGTCTTATTTAGATATTTTATGATAAAAGATATAAAAGCAATACTATATAGATTTCAATTGGGACAATCTTTTTGTAAAACAATTGAGGGCATTTTAGACAGTATGTTAGAAAAAATATGAGTTTTGTCCCATTTAGATATGATCTTTGGAAGAAGTGTCCCTTTTAAACTTAAAGTGCTCCTATTAGATATTTTGATAGTTTTTTTACCTTTTTTAGTAATTTTCCTATTTTTGTTAAGATTTTTAGATGTTTGGTTCAATACAAAAAAGCATAAAACAAAATGATTTGGAGGCCTGTTCTCTTGTTTTAGTTTTGAGAGAAGGTCCAATTTAAACTAATATTAGAAGATTTGCGCATTATTTTGTTTTATTTTACAAGTAGCCAAACAAATGCTTTTTAATTTTAAAATCATAAAAATTCCACTGATTTTAAAATCAGTGTTTTTGAAAATGGTGGATCACAGAGTTTTACATTAACAAATAATCCCTTATTAGTGTTGTAGTGACAAATATCATGAGTCGGAGGTACAATCCCAAATAACAAAGAATTCATAGGTATACAGATAAAAAACCCAAAACAGAAGGGGATACGTATGCCCCACTTCATCAACTGGGGAATCCTGCTGAGAAGCGTTGACTTCATCAGACTTGCATTACTAGACAACCTAAACCTTTGTCACTTTCATGTGACAAGAAAAAAAATACTGCAGTTGTTGGAGGGAGTTCTGCTACCCGATATTGTTGACCTTCTAGAGTGATGATGGAGCTTACATTATAAGCAACTTTCTTGTTGCATGGAAATGGAGGACGAAGAAACACATCCATGGGAAGTCTCTGGATTCCTCTGGCAGTCCTCCTAAGCTTCACCTTCTTCCACAATAGTGCCAGCGCAGGGAAAGCAGCTTGCAAGGACCCCTACTATGGAAAATGCTACGGCATTCCTCACACCTGCCCGCCGGGTTGCCCTAAACTGTGTGAAGTAGACTGCAAGATCTGCAAACCCTATTGTGGTAAGCTCTCTCCCCCTTGCTTCCACTGTAACAGTTTTTCTTTGATGCCAACATACGTCTTTAGAGCTTCTGATAAGACACTGTAAGGAGAGAAATCTCAAAACCGTGCATGTTCCAACGCAGCCTGTGACAGGCCAGGAGCTGTGTGCCAGGACCCTCGCTTCATAGGTGGAGATGGGAACGTGTTCTACTTCCATGGCAAGAAGGACAAGGACTTCTGCCTGGTGACAGATCCCAGCGTGCACATAAACGCCCATTTCATAGGAAAGAAGAGCGAGAAAGGGAGAGACTTCACCTGGGTCCGAGCAATTGGCATCCTGTTTGGACCTCACAAGCTCCACTTGGGTGCAAGGAGGGTTGCTGAGTGGCATGACGCTGATGACAACTTGCATATGCAACTGGATGGGCAGGAGATCAAGATTCCAGCAGGTAAAGGAGAGGCCTGGCGATCGCCAGAGGTGGGGGGCCTGCGGATCCAAAGAATGGAGGAGCAGAATGTTGTCATAGTAGAAGTGGATGGGATTGTGAAGATTAAAGCAAGGGTGGTGCCCATCACTGAAGAAGAGTCCAAAGTCCATGGTTATGGCATAACAGATGAGGACTGCTTTGCACATTTGGAGCTCAACTTCAAGTTTCACTCATTAACTTCTACAGTAGATGGTGTGTTGGGGCAGACCTACTCACCAAACTATCATAGTCGAGTCAAGGTGGGTGTTGCCATGCCCATCATGGGAGGAACCACCAAGTTTGCTTCTTCTCATCTCTTTGCTACTGATTGTCCCGTCTCAAACTTTGGTTTGAAAAAAGGGAGTATGGTGGGTGTGGGATCTGGGGAGGGCAAGGATTTGAATGTAGATTATAAGATCAGAAGAAGGCAAGTAAATGGATATCCCGTCTCTGTGATGTGACCATATATATTTCATGACACTAGTGAAATTTCTGCTGTTGTATTAACATGATCAGGTGGAATAAAATGTTAAAGTTTGTGCCCAGTATGGAACTGATCTCCTCAGATTCTACAGAATCAGCACTTCAGAATTTTGTTCTGAATGAATGCAACATAAACAGCAATTTTCATAATGAGAAAGAGGAGAGAAATACATATTTCCCCATAGAAGAACATAAAATTCAATAGATGTAATATTTTAAACAATCAAAAAATGAACCATGTGAGTTTGAGGGTGCACAACTTACCAGCCACGTTGAATGGCAATTACAAAAGCTCCTGATTTGCCAATAAGGAAATCAAAATTGGTTTAAATGTATATAACTAATATTGCAACCAGATGTAGGTCAATGGGCTTTCACATCAAACATTTTTGAAACAGAACAATATTACCACTTTGACTGGTTTTGCAATGTAGGAAGAAAAAAAAAAAAAAAGCACCGATAAAAATCTCGCGAGATCATGAAACGGTCAGCGAAATGATGGAACCCTTATTGTGCAATGACGGAATCCTGACAACGATCTAACCCTCCACAGAAATAGTTAAGTTTCATTAAAAACAAAAATCTCCACATACTCATAAGTTAAGTATAAAAGGGGGGCCACATTTACAAGTCCAAATGCAAGCGACAGCTGCTTATATGCACATCAAATTGCAAATCCTGTCTTTCCCATGTAACCAATTTGCAATAACATTAGCGCCGGTTTGTTTCATGAATACAGTATTCCGGATTTTTTATCTCCGGATCTCTTATATCTAGAACAACTAGAATTCTTTTTGGAACATTTTTTCTTATTTTAAAAATAAACAATTCAAACCTTTAGGTGAATTGAGTTATTTCACTTATGCCGAGAATAATACGTCCGCACCAAGAATAACACGTCCGCGCTCACAAACTCGGATTCGCAGAATAAACGTCCTAAGTCGTCCTATTCGACTCTTTATTCTTTGTTAATCTTATTGGAGGATTAAGAGGATAAACATCCACATTGGATAGTTATCCTTAGTTAGATAAGGACGTGGAGGAAGAGGGTCCTAATGTGTGGGGACTCTTTAGGAGTCTCTCTATATATATGAGTGCATATCAAGAGAAGACCGACGAATGTGAACTCCTCCTCCTCTTCCCTCTCCTCTATTCCTCTCTTTCTTGGAAAAATCACCCGAAACTTCTGAGATCTGGCACGTAGATATCGCGGGCGACTCTAGTAGCCGCTCTGCACCAACGAGGGGACACTTCCGCTTCATCGACGATGAGACGAACACGTTATGAAGGTAACACGTTCTTCCATAATAATCCAACATTGGTATCAAAGCTTTGTTGAAGTTTGTCGGACAGTCCTGCCCCACCGACTATGGGGTACTCACGCAAGAGGCTACGGGCGCCTGACAGCCAACACTCATGCGGGTCGCACGCAGAGAGGCAGCGCGTATCTCTACGGGTCGTGCGCTAGGGAGCCGCGCGCTCGCGTGTGCTGCGGAGGATTGGGATGAACAGTAACCGCAGGTACTGTTCATGTGAACAGTACCTGCAGTTACTGTTCATCCCAATCCTCCGCAGCACACGCGAGCACGCGGCCACGTGAACAGTAACGCGGTTACTGTTAACGTGAACAGTAACGCACTGTTCGTACTATTTTATTTTTCAGATTTCAATTTTTAGTTAGTTTTATTTTGAGATGAGCCTAATTTTTTTTTTTCTTCGCAAATCTGAAAAATGTCATGCTATTTTATCATGTAATTTTCATGTCTAAAATTTAATTTTTCTCATAATGAGAGATAATTAAATTACATACAAATTTATAAATTTGGCATGATTGTGTGATTGCGAAGACAGATAGCCAGTGTCCCCAAATTTCTTTTTTCAGAGACTCATTGGAGACTATGGAAGATCAAGAAATATTTTTTTTCCACTCTGATTGTAATTATCATGGGCCAATTTAAATCGGTTCCCGAGTTGTACAATTGAAGTAATATATTAATTGGACGATGGACTTTGAACCTTGTTTTAATGTGATTGATATTTTGAATGATGGACTAACCGGGACACTGGCTATCCGACAATCCTTATTTAAAAATTATAACATGGGAGAGCGGGTAGTTCAATTTCTTTGATTAATGAATTACCTGTATGTGTTAGTTATATTGGTATGTGGTAGCATTAAATGGATTTATTTTTTGCTTCATAATGAGATCAATATATCTCTCTTGTGAATGCATGCTGTAATTAGGGAATGCGTAACCCATATTTATCATGCATTTTAAAGCAAAAGTGTCTGATATTCTTCTAAAATCATGTGGATTTAAAAGGAAAATTAGGGAATAAGTCCCTTAATGTTATATTTTTTTAAAAATCATGTGGATTTAAAATTAGGGAATGAGTCCCTTAATGTTAAGTTATTTTTTTCACTCTTATTTTAATTGAAAATATGATTTGTAATATATATAAAAGTGATGATTACGAGCCTAACAAAATTTTCGAACTGATATATGTGAGACAAATTATATGATCAATTGTTTTTAAGAAAAGGAATTTATAAGTGTCTAATTTTTTTTTTTTTTTTTTTGCGTAATGTAGAAGGTAACGATGACTTCTAAAGGTTTATATCATGAATTGTCTAGTCAAGATAAATTGAAAGGCGAAAATTATGACATGTGGCACAGAAAAATTCAGTATCTCCTGAATGAGAATGAGGTACTTGAGACCTTGACCAACGTGATACTGCCACCATCTAATGATGGACCACTTGCGCAAGTCAATTGTGACAAACAAGCCTATGACAAGTAGTTGAATAAAGACAAAAGTGTGCACTACACTATGTTGAGCTACACTATGTTGAGATGCATGCACGATGACCTTATTAAAGAATTTGAGAGTTACAAAACTGCTAAAAAAATGTAAGAGCAATTGAAGCTCCAATATGGAGGCACATCAACAACGAGGCTGAGGGTCTTAACTTTGAGGTTCAATCAGTACATGATGGATCCAAAGCATTCTATGGCAGAACACTTGAGGACGATATCTTCAATGATCAGAGAATTGAAGACAGCAGGAATAGAACTCTCAAATGAGCAGCAGATATTTGCCGTGCTAAGGTCCCTTCCTGATTCTTCTTGGGAACACATTAAATTGGTGCTTACACACAACGAAAGCATCAAGACTTATAGTGACGTTTTACGTCACCTTGAGTTAGAGGCGGAACGCAAAGAGGCGACCTGTCACAGTGCATTGGTAGCTAATGCCAATAAGCCTAAAGTAAAGAGGCCCAGGCAAAACTGGACCAAGAAGAACAACAATTTTCAGCAAAAGGCTGAAAGGAAATGGAGACAGCAAAATAATGAAAAGGATAAACGAGGCAAGCGATGAAAGAAAAACCTGAGTAAAGTCAAATGTTTTAATTGTCAGAAGATGGGACACTATGCCAGTGAGTGCACTGAGCCAAAGAAGGTTTGTCCCGTCTCTAGTAATCATATTTATGTGTGCTCTAATATTTTCATTGCTTATACGGTCTCTCATTGGATTGTAGACTTAGGAGCAACCTGCCACATAGCTCGTGAGCGAGCCGGATTCATAGATTATTGTCGAATACCAACTGACAGCCAACACGTCACCATGGGGAACGGCGCTCAAGAAGAAGTCCTTGGAGTTGGCTCATACCAGCTGAAGATGCGAACTGGACGCATTCTTCTGTTACATGATGTGCTTTATGCACCTGGTGTTCGATGTAATCTATTTTCAGTTATAGTACTTTTACGTTTGGGTTATTCTTTCAATTTTCTAGGGACCTCAGTATCTCTTTATTACGATAAGAATCTTTATGGTCTTGGTCATTTAAAAGACAATTTGTTTGTCATGGATTTAGAAAATAATGATTTTATCTCTTTAGTTGCATCTGCTTCTGATATTCTTTCTGATTCTGTATCGTGGCATGCAAGATTGGGGCACGTAAGACATGAGAGAATGAGCCTATTGGCTCGAGCAGACTTATTGGGGCCTCTCACTAAAGTAAATCTCCCTATTTGTGAATCATGTTTGGCAGGAAAAGCCTGTAGAAAGCCATTTGGGAAGGCCAAGAGGGTCCCTTGCCCACTAGAGCTAATCCACTCAGACATATGTGGACCCTTAAATATGAGGGTACGTCATGGCGAATCTTATTTTATCACTTTCACAGATGATTATTCTCGCTATGGTTCAGTATATCTTATCACCCATCGCTCAGAGGCCTTAACCTGTTTTAAACGTTTTCTGGCTGAGATAGAGAATGATAAATAGAGGAACATTAAGGCTCTTCGCACTGATAGAGGCAGAAAATATCTCTCAGATCAATTCAGAGAGTTATGTGAAGAGAAAGGAATTCGCAGACAACTTACCATTCCTTATACTCCGCAACAAAATGGTGTTGCAGAGAGGAGGAATTGTACTCTTATGGAGATGGTTCGATCGATGATGGTGCAAGCTAACCTCCCAATAAATTTCTGGGGGGATACACTATTGACTGCTGCCTTTATCCTGAACCAAGTGCCTTCTAAGTCAATACCTTTAACTCCCTATAAACTATGGAAAGGCAAAAAACCTCATTTGGAGAATTTACGTCTGTGGGGATCAGCTGGATATGTTTACAGTACTTCCCATAAATATGGAAAATTGGGTCATAGAGCTAGCAAACAGGTGTTCATAAGGTACCCTGAGCAATCTAAAGGGTATGTGATATATGGTGAACATCCAAATAGAGGAATGACTGAGAAAGAGGTCCGAGATGTAATCTTCCTTGAGGGAGATTATCTAACAATAGGAGAGGTCAGGCAGGACATGCAGCTATATGAGTTGCAAGATTATGATGAGAACACTATGTCTTCCGGCATGGGGGGAATTAGTCTTATCCCAAAAGTTGCCGAAGACAGTGAGAGTGTTCCAATAGACAGTGGGAGTGAACCACTTAACTGTTTACCTCGTAGAAGTCAACGTGGACATATCTCTCGACGTCGTTTCACGATTGAAGGGAAATCATTTATGTGTACTTCTGTAGATGCTGATGAACCTGCATCTTACGAGGAAGCAATGACTGTTGGGTTTTCTCGGTTTCTCCGGATCGCTTACGCAGCGGAAAAACAAAATATTTACAGCGATCGGATCCCGTTTCGAAATCTAAAATACAAGATAATCAGATTATCTTTTCTCACCATGTGCGGATTCGAATCCGCAGCCGTTCGGTTCCGTCGGTGCGACACCGCAAGCCGCGCAAGCGCCCGGCCTCTAGCGAAGTCCACGCGATCCTCCCCGCGACGGATATCCTCGAGTTCATCGTTCTTCACAGCCCACGAAGCCTCCGCCGGTCGCCGCAACGATCGCCGCAGTGCGCGGACGATTTCCCGTCGAACGAGATTCGGAGAAGCGGCGGAGCAGATCTGGATCTGCCTGGACGCCAGAGAAGGACAGAAAACGAGGAGGGGCGGCTAGGGTTAGCAGCAGCTTGGCCTGCTCAGCCCGTTCGCTATGTTTTATACTAACCGCGCGGTTTTTCACAAAAACCCCCGGTTTATATAAAACCCACTTATTTATCCATCGCCTTGAGAATCATGTGCGTGTGACCCTCTAGACCCAAGTACCAGTCCAGTTAATAGCCCAACAAGCCCAGTGACTCCTCACTGGCTTTATTAATTAATTAATAACCCTTTATTAATCAATTAATCAATCGAATTGATGTCGCACATCGAATTCGACCGGGCCTCCGATCACGTTGGGTGCCAAGCAACACCGCGTGAACCCGGAAGGTATTTGGGGTTAAGTAACCCACTATTGGAACCTTTCCGTCGACAGTTACCGCGTGGATATAATCCTTCATTCGTACAATGCTCTCGAGTCAACTCAGGGCATGGCGAGCTGTCAAACCCTAGCCTGTCGACTCACTTGGATTGGATGCCGCTGATGAATATCGGAAAACTCATTTCCCGATATTATCATCCGCCCTGGCCAGGGACTTTCGCGCATCCTTCCTAGAGCATTCTCTCTCTAAGTACCGAGAGCGAATGATTCCTTATTGACACACAATTCCCTTCAACGGTATTCCGCTGCACCCAATCCTTGGCATATTAGAATCCCGTGGCTAGAGATTCGTAGACCAAGGTCAAAGTACAGAAGTCCACCGCCAAGGTGTCCTTGGTGTCTCAGGTCCGAGGACCATCCACGCAACTGCGACAATAGAATCAAGCTGGTTGACAGTGAGGTACAATACCATCCAGCGATTCAGTCGGATCAGTTCAGTGAACTCATTCTCCAATGAGCACCTACAGATTCGCCTTAGTGTCTCCACACAAATGACTTATGAGACCAGTCATCCTCATCATATGAGCAGGAGTAATCTGTACTAGTCTAACCGGATATCCGATGTCCTTCTCGGATATCCTCCGACTAGGAACGATTAAGAATATGTGTGTTTAAGTGATCAGTCTCATTAGTATGATCTCATCATAATCTGATCACCATAGCACATATTCACGGACTTCATTATGAAACGATAATTAACGCGATTTACACATAATGAATATTATGCCATTTTATTAATAATGAACGAGATTTACATTGTTAGATTGGCTTGTAGGCCACCTAAACTAACAATGACCTCACTTGACTCAGAAAAGTGGATAATTGCAATGAGGGAAGAAATGAACTCAATGGCTAAGAACGAAGTATGGGAGTTAGTTGATCTACCACCTAGACGTAAGGCTATTGGGAACAAGTGGGTTCTTAAAGTCAAACGTAAGGCTGATGGATCAATTGATAAATATAAAGCCCGACTCGTGGCGAAAGACTATACCTAATTAGAGGGAATAGACTATGAAGAGACATTCTCCCCAGTAGTGAGATTTGCCTCTATTCGCCTAATCATGGCTATCGTCGCACATCTAGACTGGGAATTGTTCCAGATGGATGTAAAGACAGCTTTTCTCATTAGAGAATTAAACGAAGAGATCTACATGGCTCAGCCTGTGGGCTTTGAAGATGAAGGACAAGAGAGCAAAGTGTGCCGCCTGAAACATTCTATATATGGTCTCAAACAGTCGTCTAGACTGTGATATTATCGGTTTCACCAAGCAATCATTTCGATTGGCTTCAAAATGACCGCAAAGGATCACTGTGTCTATGTAAAGAGAGTTAAGAAAAGTGTTCTCATTCTCTCTTTATATGTTGACGATATATTACTAGCCGGGAATGATTTGGAGTTAATCAAAACCACTCAAGAGTGGTTATCCTCCACATTTGAGATGAAGGATTAGGTGAGGCTGATTATATACTGAGAGTAATGATTTATAGAGATCGATCCAAGAGACTTCTTAGTTTGTCTCAAGAGACTTACATAAAGAGAATCTTGGAGCGCTTCCGGATGCATAAAGCCAAACCCATAGATACTCCAATGGAGAGGGGCTCAGTTCTTAACATTGATCAATGTCCCAATACAGAGGAAGAGAAAGAACGAATGAAGGATGTTCTATATGCCAATGCAGTCGGTTGCCTCATGTATGCCATGATGTGCACTCGTCCCGACATTTTCTTTGTAGTTGACATGGTTAGTAGATATCAAAGTAATCATAGAATTGCGCAGTGGCTAGCAGTGAAAAGGATTTTCAGATATCTGCGAGGTACTGAAAACCTCGCTCTGTGCTATCATGGTGGGAGCCTTAAATTGACCGGATACTCAAATGCCGATAAATTAGCTGACAGAGATGAGCGCAAGTCCACTTCGGGATATGCATTCGTACTTGGAGGAGGAGCTATATCTTGGTGCAGCAAGAAGCAAGCATGTGTCTCCTTGTCTACGATGGAGTCTGAGTACATTGCTTGCACTGCTGCGGTCCAGGAAGCCATCTGGTTGAGGCGATTCTTGGTGAGCTTGGATGTCATAGCACATGCAGGAGATGCTGTTATGGTCTATTGTGACAATATGGCCGCGATAACCTACACGAGGGACTCCAAGTATCATGGAAAGTCAAAGTATATTGACACTCGTTACCATTTCATTAGAGACATCATTGCGCAGCAGTTGGTGATCCTTAAACATATCTCTACTAGTGAGATGCTTGCAGATCCTTTGACCAAACCTCTTGTGAGAATTGCATTTCTCAAACATGTTGGAGGTTTAGGACTGAGAAGGGTCTAGATTCTTTTTGTAAATGAACACCATTTTATGCAATAAAATATGAGTATTTCCTTTGCATTATTAGTGCACTTGTTTTTGTGAATGTGAATGTATTGGTCACCAAGTTTTGATCGGTCCACTCACACGGACGATCGCCATGTCACTATGAGTGCGAGCATGATGAGATAGACTATGTAAACTGTGCACTCGATGAGAGTGTATATTTCCAGTGTTCAATGGGAACGTGATAAGAGTCGAAATCGCCTTAACAGATGGTTAAGATGAGACTGATTGAAAACAGTCAGACATGGGCTTAACCATGTAACCTGTTGATAACTGAATCTGATGAGAGCCATATGGGCAACCTGGATGTGCTTAGTGGAGCACAGGGTTATAGATTTATATGGTGTATGAGCGTGATCAATCCTATTATGAGCACCATCATAACATACTGATCATACTGTATGTGCTATCTCTTTTTCGACTTTCAGAGGAGTGACTGAATGGATCCCTACTTCGTCAATGTGTGAAGCCTCTGCCTTTTTCTATGCACTTTGGGACTATGCACCTTGTCACGAAGTGGACACTTGATGATGCTACTTTAGCATATTTTTCCAAGGATCATGATTCATTCGGTCCGGCGGAGTATGTCTAGGAAAGCAGTTAAGTCAAAGTAGATTGACATGTGTGACGTAGGAAAAATTGACTTGTATCACACTGATGTCATTCTGACTCATTGCTGGCTAGCGGTTATAATGGAAGTGTCCAACATAATTATGAGTGCAGAAATGTTGTTTTTGAGATGTTAAGGTGGAGATCTCAGAGGGATCAGATCCACTTAACTTGGTGTGAACTTGTGATTTGGGATATGAGACGAGACTTAGAGTTGCAGTGTTATGTTAGTACGGTGATAACTTAATATAACACTCATCACTTACATATCCTTCTCGTTTGGTCGCACACGTCATTTTCCTGTATGAAAGGAAGAGTTACAAGAGGAGATACCATTGTGATATGTCTAATGTGTCTGAGTGGGAGATGTTAATCCTATTGGAGGATTAAGAGGATAAACATCCACATTGGTTAGTTATCCCTAGTTAGATAAGGACGTGGAGGAAGAGGGCCCTAATGTGTGGGGACTCTAGGAGTCTCTCTCTATGTATATGAGTGTATATCGAGAGAAGACCAACGAATGTGAACTCCTCCTCCTTCTCCCTCTCCTCTATTCTTCTCTTCCTTAGAAGAATCACCTGGAGCTTCTGGGATCTGGCACGTGGACATCGCGGACGACTCTAATAGCAGCTCTGCACCGACGAAGGAACGTTTCCGCTTCATCGACGACGAGACGAACACGCTACGAAAGTAACGCGTTCTTCCATAATAATCCAACATTCTTCAAACAAACCGGCCCTTAATGACTTCCTCTAGGATCCCTACATTTTCCTAGTTGGGGTCAGGTTCGTCTCCAACTGCAGAGAATAGAGTATGCAGTCCGCACCATGTCCGAGTATCCATCAATCAATGATCAAAGCCCTCTCACTTCACATATATAACCACATGCCTCTTTCCATTCCCGGTTGCAAAGAATAGCTCGCCTTACAGCTCCACTGGGTGCTACTTTTAGACTTGCATTCTATATATCAGCTTGGTATGCCTTCTCCATACACGCCTTAGGCTTAATTAAGAGTGTGTAAGGTTAACATGGTCCCATCATCTACAATGAGCACTTAACTACAAGCATTTAAGAGATATATATGAGAAGATGACAATGTTCCAGACATGCTCATCTATTTCTGGGGGGCCTCACAAGTTTGCCTTGCTTAGCCTCCAAGTACAGGATCAGTCCCATGCGATGGCATACGGATGGATGTATTATTAACTATACATGCCTATGAATTTATTAGAACCCAAGATATGCGTAGATTCGAATCAAATTCACTCTGTATAACGTATCCACGAATTGCCCCTGCTCTATTCTGCTGGTCATGAGTTTTCACATGACTATAGAGAATGGTCATGACAGCAATCCAAGCAAGCCTTGTTTTGCATTATCATCAATGAATTAAACAGCCCCTTCCAGTACTAATATTCAAAGCAAGCTTCAACTGGTCAAATAACTGGCAGCTAGGCTCCATTGTAGTTAGTGAGAAGAGGATGTGCTAGACTGTAGTGTCGGGCGTGCCGTAGGTGGGTTGGTAGGCAAATAATAGTCCTACATCGGGGAGCTGGAGAAAGCGAGTCACTACCGGTCACAACATAATGGTCGGCAAGGGTAGTGGTAGAGGTATCTTTGCGCTTGGGGCAATGACGCAGGCAGTGAGGTTATAACCGAGTCGCGTCTATTGCTGGTTGAAAACTATTTCCAAACCCCCTCCTCGGCCCCTAACCCGGGCCGTCGAGAATTTCTGGAAGGGCTCCCTCTAACCCAGGGTAAAGCCCTACCAATTCTTAAATCTACACACTTTTTGTTGGTAAACATGGTCAACTCTGCGCGTCTTTTCTGGGGTTTTTGGCAAATGATCTCTTGGCAACTCTACCAATTCTTAAGAGTTTGCTTGCAGTGTAGGACAATCCGGCTGATCGGACGGACACTTTGTAGTGAGGACTTCTTTAATTTTTTTTAGGATTTTTTAAATCTTTTTGAAATGTTCAATTAAAAATTTGAGAATACATATGAGAATTTCAGATCAACTTTGATCCGGGCGGACACGAACTGTACTCACGGACTATTTGACTCGACGCTCTAAAAAAGTTTAAAAAAGCCTAACAAAAAAATTAAAAAAAATAAGACGTGCTCAAGCGTGCAGGGCAGAAGCATTACTCATCCCCTAAAGATTCTCTTGCAAAAGATCCCTGTACTTTAGACATTTGCAGACATACCCCATAAAAACGTTGTATACTTATAAAAAACCCATCAGCAAATAACGTGCATGTGATCATTGTATATGTAGAAGATTTTCCGATCATTAAAGTCCACCGTCATATCTATCACTTACAACTTAGTGTTTATTTCAAAATATGAGCAAAGTTCAGGGGGCCTGTTGCAAATATGTAAAGTATAGGATTTGTTTACAAATATAAGATTCTTTAGGAGGTTATTTACAAAAAGGCCTTTTTTCTCCTACTTTTCATCCTGAATAATACAGCCACAGATGGTAAGGTCTCTTCTATTCTTTTATTTTTGAGATTTGTATATATATACTGTAAACTAACATATTTGTATCTATAAGATTGTTTAAGAGGTTATTTGCAAAAAGTACTTTTTTCTCACTTTTCATCTTATATAATACAGCCACATACGGCAAGGTCTCTTCTGTTCTTTTATTATGAGATTTTTGTAAATATACAACTGTAAACTAAAATATTTGTACCTATACCCCTAGCTCCCACATGCTATTATACATACCCCTGAAATCTTCGGCAAGTGCCCCTAAAATCTTCAAAAAGATAACCTTTTGTAGAGAGTCCGTCAAATCAAGCTCAAAGATTTTACATATACACTACTAAATGCATTAGAATTTTACATGTATATCCCTAATTATATCAAAATTTATGAAATATTTCTGATATATTTGACTGAAGTTGATAGTATTTTGACGGAGGGATATACCTTGCAACCTTTTTTAAAATTTTAGGAGTATTTATAACAATGTGGGATTCAAAAGTATACATACAAATACATACTTTGCAGGGACATATATACAAAAACACTTTAATTTATGTTTAGTTAAATTGTTAAGTTTAGCTCATTGCCGGCTCACCCTGTGAATAAGACTGCCAATACGCTTAATGCCCTAGTGATGCGGTCAATTGTTTGTCATGAAAAATGGAACAAACAAAGTCGATGTAAAAGAAAATGCTCATACCAGGGAACACGAAGTAAAAAACTCAAATTGGAAGTGGATATTAATGTTTTCATTGATTCCTTCATTGTGTAAACAAAAAAAAAAAAAAAACAGATTATGGGAGAACACGAAAATGAAGGTGGTAGATTGCCAATACGTGCACCACTAAAGTAATTAAAATGTAAAGTGATTAGAATCAAAATTTTATTTAAATGCACATTTAACAACATTGATTCTTGGGAATAATATGAAGTTTCTTGTACAAGGCCACAAAATAAATTTCTTATTCGTTGCATTTATCCTCATTCTCTCTGTCCTAAGAAGTACGGCAGTATGGTGACAATGAAAAGTCTGTTTTTTTTTTTGACAATGTAAAACATGTAGAATAAAAGGGGAAAAACTAGGTTGCGCTTGTTAAGACAACTTCAAAAGAAAACCTATGGCATAATCTTAGGATGATATGTGGATAAGGTTCCTAGAAACTTAGATACTAGTTTTTGCTCCTAAGTTTTTAATCTCAATCAGAATACATCAGCTTAGGATCTATGCCTCAATTACTCCACAACAACTCTTCCTCTAGCTCAAAGCCATCGGTTGATACGTGACCCATTGCATCCTCCCCCTCTCCACTTTCCCCACCTCCATTGTTCTCACTGATCACAAATCTCTCTCTAGCCTCCACTTTAGGACCTTAGTTAATTCTTGTCCACTATTTGGTTCAAATTGAAAAAGTTACACCAAGCTAAATCGAAATTTCAGTTGATTTGAACCAACTGTCTAGGACAGTTGGTTCACCACCTCCTTTCAAAAGGGAGGTCTCAGGTTCAATTCTGGTTGGAGCTTAAAAACTCTACAGTCTTGCACCCAATAATTGAGTTGTAGGGATCTTTATCTCCTGATCCGTGGAATTATTTTCCCGAAAATCAGGCAGACCGGAAACGTTCGCCTAATTAAGCAGAATTCTCAACCAGTGCGAAATTATCTCCAATTCTGGAAGACTTCTCGGGTTCGCTCCCCGGTCACTTGTAAATATCTGTCTATACTTGGCCTCTGTGCCACCGACCAAAAAAAAAAGAAATTTCAGTTGATTCAAACCCAAAAACTACACCAAAATTTCAGTTTGGTTCCATTTGAAGGATACTCTCAGGTTGGCTCAGTTCCAAAAACTTCGACTTGCAAAACCCAAACCAAACTATTCAAATCAAATTGTGTCATTTTTATATATATGGGAAATAGTTTATCACACATTTCAAGGGCCATCTGCTGGGCTCCAGTGCTCTATCCTCTGTGCACTGTGCAGGTGGGCAGTACGTGCTCCTACATTAGGAAAACAGAAAAAGTTAGATCTCAAGAACTCTAAAAAAACCCTAACCCTATACCTTTTGCACTCACGTCCGTTCAAGTGCGCCCAGGCTTGAGCCGGGTGCCTAGCACGCAGTGGCTGGCGGATTAAGCTGAATCAAACCGAATAAAATTGAATTTGTTTGGTTTAATTTGATCCGATTTCTTCAGTCATTTGAGTTGGCTTAAGTAGAAAAAGATTCTTCAAAAATCAAACCAAGCTGAGCTGTGGAAACCCTTTGTCATCCTTTTCCATTTGCGTTCTCTTCTTAGTTTTTGACTTGTTCATCTCCTAGCAAGCAAGCTTGATGAAAGTTTGGATCAGTGCTAGCAACAGATAGACAACGGAGGATCACGACTGGGTGAGATGACTGGCCTGACCTGGTGACCTAGGGATCCACACCTTAGCAGGATACCAGATTGATGTTCTGCAGATCCACAGGGCTAATCACAAGATCCCAAATCGGTCTTGATCATTTTCTTATTTCTTATATCCATTTTATTCCATTGAAAGAAGAGGGATTATGTAAACGTGTGCGCAGTCTCTCGCCGATGAAGCGGCAGCCGGTGAGACTCATTGTTGTCGTGCAGAAGTGGACGAAGGCCCTCTTGTCGGCACTGTTGGGATCGCTATGTCGAGATCCGACCGAAAACGCAGCGGAATAAAAAAGTAATTTCGGGATCGGATCCATCCTGTTTCGATGAACAAAATAAGACCGGAATAAATCGGATTTACTTTGCGCGGATTAGAATCCGCGTTCGTTTTTCGGTTCCGTCGAAGCGATGCCGCAAGTCGCGCAGATACCCGATCTCTAGCGGTATCCACGCGGTTCTCCTCGCGATGGATCGTCCTCGCTTCCTCGCTCGCTGCGGCGTTCATAGATCCCGTCTGGCTGCGCATAATCTGCCGCGATATGCGGATTCGGAATCTCCCGTCGGACGGAAGGTGGAGCAGTCGAGAATCGAAGCGGAGCCTCTAGATGGCCGCCTCATGTCGCACGCCCAGAAGAGAGAGAGAGAGAGAAAGAACAACGGCTAGGTCAGGGTTGCTGGCACCTGACGTAGAATCCGTTCTTTTATAATAAGTCTGGTTGCGATTTTTCATAAAAATCCAGACTTATCCGAAATCCTGTCGGATTATCCATCGACTTGAAAATCATTTGCGTGTGACCCTCTAGGCCTAAATACCAGTCCAGTTAATAGCCCATTAAGTCCAGTAACCCTTTACTGACCCACTGAATTAATTAATATCCTTATATTCAATTAATCAGCCAAATTTAATATCCCACAATAAATTCGGACGAACTTCCGATCACGTTGGATGCCAAGCAACATTGTGTGATCCTAGATGGCACTGGGGTTATCGCAACCCTCAATCGGAACCTTTCTGTCATCGATTAGCGCGCGGATATAATCCTTCATCCGTGCAATGTTCCCGAAACTACCTAGGGAATGGTTTACTGTTAAATCCTATTCGGTCGATTCACTTGAATCAGATGCCGCTAATCTGAATTCGATAACTCCTTATCAAATACAAAGTCCGCCCTGACCAGGGACTTTAAGCGCATCATTCCCAAAACATTCTCTCTCAAACTACCGAGAGCAGATGATCCCGTATTGAACACACAATTACCTTCGAGGGCATTTCCCTGAACCCGATCGCTTGACTTATTGATAACCCATGGTTAGGGATTCGTTAGTCAAAGTCAAAGTTCAGAAACCTATCAACAAGATATCTTTGGCGTCTTAGGTCCAAGGATCATCTACGCAACCGTGACAAAAGAATCGAGCTGGTTAACAGTGAGGTATTTACCATCCAGCGATTCATAGTCGGATCAGTTCAGTGAACTCATTCGCCAATGAGTACCTATAGGTCCAGCATAGTGTCTCCACACAAGTGACTTATAGGATCAGTCACTCTCATCATATGAGCTGAAGTAATCTATACTAGTCTATCCGGATGTTCGATGTCCTATCTCAAACATCCTATGACTAGGAACAATTAAGAACATTTGTTTATAAGTCTTCAGTCCCGTAATTATGATCTCATCATAATCCGAAGACTATTGCACATGTTCATGGACTTCATCGTGATACGATAAATATAGATCGAATTGATTACACACAATGAATTATTGCCATTTATTAATAATCTGAATTAGTACATAGTATCGGATTGGCTTTCAGACCATCTAATACTAACAATCTCCCACTTGGACTAAAGCCATTCACTTTTATACATAATACCCATATTCTCTAAGTGACACTCAAAGACATTTTGAGACAAAGGCTTTGTAAATGGATCTGCTATGTTGTCGGCTGAAGGAACTCTTTCCACCACGACATCTCCTCGAGCTATAATCTCTTTGATCAGATGAAAGCGCCGCAGAATGTGCTTCGACTTCTGATGAGACCTCGCCTCTTTCGCTTGAGCAATCGTCCCATTATTGTCACACAGCAGTGGGACGGGACCAGATATGCTTTCCACCACACCAAGACCGCCGATGAATTTCTTCATCCATATAGCTTCCTTGGCGGCTTCAGCAGCAGCAATATACTCGGCTTCCGTTGTCGAATCAGTAGTAGTTTCCTGCTTGGAACTTTTCCAGCTCACTGCTCCCTCGTTGAGTATGAAAACAAAACCTGATATTGACTTGCTGTCATCAGGATCAGACTGAAAAGTCGAGTCAGTGTATCATTGCAGCTTTAAGTCTCCTCCTCCATAGACTAGAAATAGATCCTTAGTCCTTCTCAAGTACTTAAGGATGCATTTCACAGCCTTCCAGTGTTCATCACCTAGATCTGCCTGATGTCTGCTCGTAACGCTTAGAGCATATGCTACATCAGGTCTGGTACATAGCATGGCATACATGATGGACCCTATGGCAGAAGCATAGGGGACTTTATCCATCACAGCCCTCTCTTCAGGTGTCTTGGGAGACTGACCTTTAGAGAGTGAAATTCCATGTCTCATCGGTATGAGACGTCTCTTGGAATTTTCCATGCCAAACTTTTTGACAATGGTTTCTGAGCCAGTCTGAGTAATTGGTGCCTGTCAAACGGTTGGCATCAAGTATGCCTCGCAACGGGTTATGGTGCGACATTCTCGCCTACAGGAGATAATCAATTGATAATTAGCAGATATTCAGATTAACTAAAACAAGATATGGTCTTTTATTATCTAGTTTTGTTCCCACTAATTTTCGACGGACTGTATAACCTTCAGATATACAGAACGGGAGACGCCGACTGTCTCCTAGTGGGGATCAGAATCTCCAAGCATCACAATATGACCTCGGGTAAACACGTAGTATCATACCACTATCTCAGAGCAATCATCTCACGATAATTGCAACTCCTTGCAATATCCGATCATATTTCGGCTCCTAGGTTATTAATGGTCCCGGGTAAACACAGTAGACCATTATCCCCGGTCTAAGCATTACCATCAATACGTGATAAAGTAGAGTAGAAATATAGTTCCCGGGTAAACATATGGATGACTATATTGTTCCTCTACTTTTATCTAAAGGCATCTAATGCCATGATCAATAGTTCTCTCATCAGTTAATGGCAAACATCGGGTAAACACAGTATCTGCCACCACTAAATTAAGTTCTATTAATCATATTGATGGAGAGCCACGCAGTGCATTCTCAATGACTCGTGCTACGGCTTAGAGTTTATTACGAAGGTTTTACTTATTTAGTTTGGTCTCATCCTAGGTGATAGTATTAAATATATCGAATATATATTATAAATACTAATAACCTAGCAAATATAAAGCACACGCATCACATACATGTCATTAGTGTGGTCATGGACGGCACTGCGGTTTGACTTAAGCCAGACAGTCAAACGCACACACATACACAATATAACAACTTATATCATGAGTCTGCAAACCCATGGATTCAATAAACTCCTTCATTTTCATCTGGTCGGCAGTTGTAGATCATCCTCGCTCCGCGCGCAGCCGCCTCGATCAAATTACTTCATAATTCTCAATTACAAGATAATTTATAGAAAGAGGAAGCCTTATGGCGATTACATCAAGGAGGGAGGTAGAAATACATTGGAATATGAGAGGGAGAGATTCACATACCTCTATTTATTAATAAATAACAAACCACACAATCAGATTCCACATCCACAAAATTGCCCATCCATGACCACCATGTGTTTTATTTTAAGCAAACCACACATTAATTGCACATCAAATGGCTAAATAAAATTTTCGAAAATAATAGTAATTTCAGGTTTCATAAAACCAGGGACCAAACAAAATTGGATTTAGAATTTTTCGAAAAATTTAGTATTAATCACAAGCATGCTAATTTAAATAAGCAAACTAATGCACTTTAACATAAATGTACAATTAGCACCAAATTGAAAATTTTATAATATTCCATGCCCTTACAGATAAAGACATTAAATTTTACTTTAACAATTAATCAACTCCATTTGATGTCTTTTATTCTAATATTTAGAATAATGAAAATATTAACAACAATTGTTTATATAACCCCATAATCTTATTTATAAGCCATAAACAATTAAAAACAGAATATAATTAAATAAAAATTCCATTTTAAATTTAAACTAAATTATGTAATTTAATTATGGCATTAAATAAGAAAAATAGGGTTTAAATGCAAAAATAACAGGAAAAAAAAGGTAATGGGCCTGGCGAACCGGGTCCGGTTCAGCGGCTGGACCGAGCCAGCCGGCTCCAGATCGGGCTGGTTCGGACCCAGGGGCGGGCCCGGCCCGGCCGCCTCCCCTTTCCCTGCCCGACGCAGCTAGGGTTTCCTAGCTGCGTCGCAGGCAGGAAGGGGGGCGGCCCCCAGCCGCCGCCGACCTGCCCCGCAGGCGATGGCCGGCGGTGCCGGCACCGGGGTGGCCCCCCCCGGCGGCCAGCGGTCCCGGCGACGGCGCCGGTGGCCCTGGCAGCCGGCGGTCACCCCAAATCCCCTTTTAAAACCTGCATTAAAACTGACCCCCTTTGCCCCTTTATCTCTCGCCGCCGGTAGCCTTGCAGGCGCTGGACGAAGGTCCCTTGGCGCCGTGGGGTTACTCCGGCAAAACTGTCACCAGCTGGCACGCCGGTGGCCCCTAGATCGCCGGCGGGAAGCCCATGAAAGACCCTTTTTTTTTTCATGATTTAGGCCAAACCCAAACCCACCTTCCTTTAAATCCAGGAAAAAAGAAGAGGAGGGGATGGCCGGCCGACCTAGCCGTCCATGGCAAGGAGGTCCCTGGTGACCATCAACCCCATGGAAGGGATTCCCATGCACCTGCGAGTTCTCCCCAACACTTGGGGTGCCCGCAATGACGTCAATCTGTGGTCGTTCTTCGTCAGACGAAGAACACGAAATATGCATGTGAAAAATTCGATTTTAATGCATAAAATTGCAGATAAGTCACTGGGTTCATCTCATGAATACGGTTCATGTATTTGAAATCAAAACATGGCATGGAATTAATTATAAAATTCAGAATTTGGAAATCGAAACGGCGAAAACACAGTGATAACCTGGCTCTGATACCACTATTGGGATCGCTATGTCGGGATCTGACCGAAAACGCAGCGGAATAAAAAAGTAATTTCGGAATCGGATCCATCCCGTTTCGATGAACAAAATATGACCGGAGTAAATCGGATTTACCTTGCGCGGATTCGAATCCGCGTTCGTTTTCCGGTTCCGTCGGAGGGATACCGCAAATCGCGCAGATGCCCGACCTCTAGCGGTATCTACGCGGTTCTCCTCGCGATGGATCGTCCTCGCTTCCTCGCTCGTTGTGGTGTTCGTAGATCCCGTCTAGCTGCGCGTAATCTGCCGCGACATGCGGATTCGGAATCTCCTGTCGAACGGAAGGTGGAGCAGTCGGGAATCAAAGCGGAGCCTCCAGATGGCCGCCTCGTGTCGCACGCCCAGAAGAGAGAGAGAGAGAGAAAGAACAATGGCTAGGTCAGGGTTGCTGGCCCCCGACATAGAATCTGTTCTTTTATAACAAGTCTGTTTGCGGTTTTTCATAAAAACCCAGACTTATCCGAAATCCTGTCGGATTATCCATCAACTTGAAAACCATTTGCGTGTGACCCTCTAGGCCCAAATACCAGTCTAGTTAATAGCCCATTAAGTCCAGTAACCCTTTACTGACCCACTGAATTAATTAATATCCTTATATTCAATATCCAAATTCAATGTCCCACAATAAATTCGGACGGACTTCCGATGACGTTGGATGCCAAGCAACATCGCGTGATCCTAGATGGCACTGGGGTTATCGCAACCCTCAATCGAAACCTTTTTGTCATCGGTTAGCGCGCAGATATAATCCTTCATCCGTGCAATGTTCCCGAATCGACCTAGGGAATGGTTTACTGTTAAACCCTATTCGGTCGATTCACTTGAATCATATGCCGCTAATCTGAATTCGATAACTCCTTATCGAATACAGAGTCTGCCCTGGCCAAGGACTTTAAGCGCATCATTCCCAAAACATTCTCTCTCAAACTACCGAGAGCAGATGATCCCGTATTGAACACACAATTACCTTCGAGGGCATTTCCCTGAACCCGATCGCTTGACTTATTGATAACCCATGGTTAGGGATTCGTTAGTCAAGGTCAAAGTTCAGAAACCTACCAACAAGATATCTTTGGCGTCTTAGGTCCAAGGATCATCCACGCAACCGTGACAAAAGAATCGAGCTGGTTAATAGTAAGGTATTTACCATCCAGCGATTCATAGTCGGATCAGTTCAGTGAACTCATTCGCCAATGAGCACCTATAGGTCCAGCATAGTGTCTCCACACAAGTGACTTATAGGATCAGTCACCCTCATCATATGAGCTGAAGTAACCTATACTAGTCTATCCGGATGTTCGATGTCCTATCTCAAACATCCTATGACTAGGAACAATTAAGAACATGTGTTTATAAGTCTTCGGTCCCGTAATTATGATCTCATCATAATCCGAAGACTATTGCACATGTTCATGGACTTCATCGTGATACGATAAACATAGATCGAATTGATTATACACAATGAATTATTGTCATTTATTAATAATCTGAATTAGTACATAGTATCGGACTGGCTTTCAGACCATCCAATACTAACAGGCACTAGGCGGCTACTAGAGTCGCCGGCAATCTTCACGTACTAAGACCCAGATGCGGCAGTGATTCCTCCAAAGGAGAGAAAGAGAGGATGTGGGAGAGAGGTTACGTCCATTCTCTTCTATCTCTATCACACACATATGTAGAGATCTCCCTTAGAGTCCCCACTCACTAGGGACTCTAACTCCACATTCATATCAGAATGAAATCTGCCCAATGTGGATATCTATCCACGCATAAAACCCACTGGTCACGTGTATCATTTCCTACTCAGACATATCTTGTTTGTCTCTCTTCTTATAATTCTTCCTTTCATACAGAAAAATGGCGTGCACGATCAAACGAAAAGAATATGAAAATGAGAAGTGTTATATTAAGTCATCACCAAAGTAACATAACACTGCGACTTCAAAATCTCGTCTCATACTCTAAGCTCACACTAGGTTAAGTAGATCTGATCCCTTCCTTAACGTCTCAAACTATGTTCCTGCACTCATAATTATATTGGATACATCCATCATAACCAGTGGCCAGCAATGAGTCAGAACAACATAGGTATGATATAAGTCGATTTTTCTTATGCCATACATGTCAATCTATTTAAACTTGACTGCTTTCCTAAACATGCTCCACTGGACCTCATGCATCATAGTCCTTGAAAAACACGTTAAAATAGCATCATAAGTGTCCACTTCATCGCAAGGTGCATAATCTCAAATGATATATATATATATATATATATATATATATATACATATAAGCAGAGGCTTCACACAGTGACGAAGCAAAGATCCATTCAGTCACTCCTTTGAGGGTCAAAAGGATAGCACATGCAGTACAATTAGTATGTTATAGTAGAGCTAAGAGTAGGAATGGCCGTGCTCAGACACCATACTAATCTATAACCATGTGCTCCACTAAGTGCATTCAGGTTGCCCACATGGCTCTCATCAAATTCGGCTATCAACAGGCTACATAGAAGAGTCTATGTCCGATTGTTTTTAATTAGTCTCATCTTAACTGTCTACTAAGGCGATTACGACTCATATCACGTTCCCATTGAACATGAAATATACACTCCCACTGAGCACGAAGTCTATAGAGTCTATCTCATCATGCTCACTTTTATAGCGACATAAAGATCGTCTGTATGAGTGGACCGATCATAGTCTAGTGGCAAACACAATCACAATCACAAATATAAGTGTACTAATAATACAAAAAAATACTCATATTTTATTACATAAACAGGTGTCTATAACAAAAAATATAACTAGACCCTTCTCAATCCTAAACCACCAACATGCTTTTTTAGGATCTTCGTGTGGGACCGAAAAACGCAACGAAAAAAAAAAATCGGATCTCGTGCCATTTCAATCTCTAAAATTTATAAAAGTACAGCTGCTTGGTTAAAGGCCAAGCACTCTGAACTGGTGCAGCCACCCCTCTCTCTCTCTCTCTCCTCTCTCTCTAGCCGCCCCTCCCAGAGGGCGCTCGTAGTGGTTCTACTCCATCTCCCTCCGGCTCTGCCGTCTGTCAGACGAGAACTCCATATCTACATGTCATGGAGAATTACGCACAACTAGTCAGGATCCGCAGACGCCACACCAAGCGAGGAAGCGAGGAAGCCGATGGAACTACATGAACATGAATTCGAATCCGCACAAGGTGAAAACATTTCATTTCTGATCCGTTCTTGTTTCTCGAAACAGAACGGGATCCGCATGTTGACCATACAATTACCTTCGAGGGTATCTCCCTGAACCCGATCACTTAACTTATTGATATCTTATGGTTAGGTATTCGTTAGTCAAGGTCAAAACTCAAAGACCTACCAACAAGGTATCCTTGGTGTCTCTGGTCTAAGGGCCAACCACGCAACTATGACAAAGAATCAAGCTAGTTAACAGTTAGGTAGATACCATCTAGCGATTTAAGATCAGATCAGTTCAGTGAACTCATTCGCCAATGAGCACCTACAGGTCCAATATAGTGTCTCCACATAAGTGACTTATAGGATTAGTCATCTTCATCAAATGAGCTGAAGAAACCTGTACTAGTCTAACAAGATGTTTGATATCCCTCTCAAGCATCCTCCGACTAGGTATATTAAGAATATGTGTTTACAAGCCTTCAGTCCCGTAATTATAATCTCATTATAATCTGAAGATCATTGCACATGTTCATGGACTTCATCGTGAAACGATAAGCAAAGTCGAATTACAAACACAATGAATATAAGCCAAGTTATTAAATAACTGAACAATAGATATGATTTGATTGGCTTGCAGGCCACCTACTACTAACATGTTTGAGAAACGAAATTCTTATAAGAGGTTTGGTGAAAAGATCCGTAAGCATTTCACCAGTAGAAATATATCTAAGGATCACCAATCCCTATGCAATGATGTCTCTGATGAAGTGGTAACGAGTGTTAATATGTTTTGACTTTCTGTGATACTTGGGGTCCCTCGTGTGGGCTATCGCGGCCATATTGTCACAATAAATCACAACAACATCTCATGCATGTGATATGATATCCAAGCTCACTAAGAATCGCCCTAACCATATGACTTCCTAAACTGCAACAGTGCAACTCACATACTCAGATTCCATCATAGATAAGGAGACACATGCTGGCTTCTTGTTGCAACAAGAAATAGCTCCTCCTCCAAGTACAAATGCATATCCTGAAGTAGATTTGCATTCATCTATGTCAGTTGATCCATCGGCATTTTAGTATCTAATCAATCTATGGCACCCACCATGATAGCACTGGACGAAATTTTCAGTACCTCGCAGACATCTAAAAATCCTTTTGACTGCTTGCCAATGCACAGTCCTAGGATTACTCTGATATCTACTAACCATGCCAACTGCAAAGCAAATGTTAGGATGAGTGCGCATCATAGCATATATGAGACAACCCACTGTATCGGCATAAGGGACTTTCTTCATTCGTTCTTTTTCTTCCTCTGTATTGAAACATTGATCAATACTAAGAACTAAGCTCCATTGGAGTATCCACAGGCTTGGCTTTGTGCATCCAGAAGAGCTCTAAGATTTTCTTAATGTAAGTCTCTTAAGATAAACTTAGAAATCTCTTTGATCGATCCTCTGGATCTTTACTCCCAGTATGTAATCTACCTCACCTAAATCTTTCATCTCAAAGGTAGAGGATAATCACTATTGAGTGGTTTTGATTAACTCAGTGTCATTTTCAGCTAGCAACATATCATTGACATATAAAGAGAGAATAAGAACACTTTTCTTAACTCTCTTGACATAGATACAGTGATCTTCTTCGGTCATTTTAAAGCCAATCGAAATGATTGCTTTGTGGAACCGATAGTACCACTGTTTAGACGACTGCTTGAGACTATAGATCGAACATTTCAGGCGACACACTTTGCGCTCTTGTCCTTTAGCTTCGAAGTCTACAGGTTGAGCCATATAGATCTCTTCATTTAATTCTCCATTGAGAAAGGTTGTCTTAACATTCATCTAGAACAATTCCCATCTAAATGAGCGACGATAGCCAAGATGAGGCGTATACAGGCAAATCTCACTACTGGAGAGAATGTTTCTTGGTAGTCTACTCCCTCTAATTGGGTATAGTCTTTCACCAAGAGTCGGATTTTATACTTGTCAATTGACCCATCAGTCTTGTACTTGACTTTGAGAACCCACTTGTTCCTAATAGCCTTACGAACAAGCGGTAGATTAACGAACTCCTATAGTTCGTTCTTAGCCATTGAATTCATTTCTTCCCTCATTGTAGCTATTCTTTTTTCTGAGTCAGGTGAGGTCATCGCTTCCTTGTAGGATGCAGGCTCATCAACATCTACAAAAGTACACATGAATGATTCCCCTTCAATCATGAAACGAACTTAAGAGGTATGTCTACGTTGACTTCTGTGAGGTAAAGCAATAAGTAGTTCACTCCCACTATTTATTTGAACACTCCCACTATCTTCAGCAACTTCTAGAATGAGACTAATTCCCCTCATGTGTGAAGACAAGGTATTTTTAGCAGGATCTTGCAACTCATATAGTTACGTGTCATGCCTAACCTCTCCTATAGATGGATAATCCTCCTCAACAAAGACTACATCTCAGACCTCTTTCTCAGTCATTCCTCTATCCGGATGTTTACCATACATCACATAGTCCTTAGACTGCTCAGGGTATCTTATGAACACATGTTTGCCATGAACGATCCCGTCCTCCTATTGAAAATATGCTCCCCAGGCTGCGGAACACTCAGCCGATATTCTGTCGGGATCTGGAACTTCGTCCGGATCTCCTCCAGATGGCCCTCTGAACAGGTGGAAGGCCGTATCGCCTCTCGTTCTTCTTCAACCAACTTGGCGTAGGACATATCTCTTGACGGCGGTGCTTCACGGCGACTCATCGGGAGAGGAACGACAGGAAAACAAAGGAGTGGAATGGAGAAGAGCAGGCCTGAACAGCGGCATCTACAAAGTATTACCTGAAAAGTTTGTTCCCTCTGGTATGAGGATGGTAAATATCCTTGCCTGGCGACTCTTGGAAATGCCTGATCAAGAGGAGCCCTTCGCCTCCCCCTGGTCGGTAAAAAGACGTTTGCCTTGAGCAGACGCAACCGCCAAATCAGTGCTCTTTCGGAGACATGACACGTGTCCTTTTCGAATCACAACCTCCCACCCACGTCCGAAAAGATGAAGCATTTCCGGTCCATATCATTTTCACCGGCCTACCTAGCACTCGACTGCTCCAAAGGCCGTGCACTGTCCCTCGGAGCAGGGGGGCTAGTGAGAGGGCCATATTCACTTCGACCCATTTGTCAAGTGGGCCGACCCGTTAGAAGACGCCCAAGTCACCTCTGGAATCCACTGGGCCCCCTACGGGGCGTTATGACCATTTTGTCGCCCGTAGTTCGTTCGAATCCATAACAGACTCCGGGGGCTCGGAACGATCCGCTCCCCTTTAGGAAAGTCCTTTCCTAATCCCGCTCCGATTCTCTAATAGAGGAAATCCGTACTAAATGAGGAGGCCGAAATCTTCGGAATCCCGTCCAACCCGGAATCGGGATTGAACTTACCCCATTACGTCTTGCCTTCGGACTCTACAACCTTTCTTATAAGAAGGACCCTCCGGTAACCTCAGAAGGTAGGCTGAGAACAATCCCTAAACTCCCTGCAACCATTAACTATATTCAGTCCTGACTTAGGCATCGGAAGGGCTCTCGGGGATCGAAACCGAGGTCTCCTCTGACCTAGTGTCTTTCTTGCAGGAAGCGACGAAGAGGCTTCGGTGGTGTGAAAAGATTCTGGCCGTGCGATCAAGATCGGACGAATCTCTAATCCAACAAGTCTTATCATTGATCATATGGTCTAAATTTTTTTAAAAAGTTAAATCCAATAAGGGCATTTTACTATTCATTGAGATTTGATTTTTTATTTTACAGTGTTTTTGCTTGTTCAATTGAAAATTGAACCCTGCAAACATGTGGAATATATGTTGACTGACCAAAAAAATTCAAAAAAACTTTTTTTGTAATGCAGCTAAGCCGCTAGATCATTTTTCATATTAGAAGTGGATATCAAAAATATCTTTCAAATAAAAGTTGTTTTGTTTAACACACACTTAAGATCTTTTCCTTTATAACTTATCAAAACGACACTGAAAGAATATGATTATCAGTTAACTTATCAGGCCCTACTTCCAGGCTCACACCATCGTTGTACTGATTAATCGACCACTAAGACTTTACAAAACCCCGACACCTCAACAAGGTGCAAATCAAAATCCTGTCCAAAATACCAACCCACAGAAAAATGGGACTATAGATCTTGAATTGACTTAAATGCTGGCTATAAATGCTACTTTATCTCTTCATCTGGACTCAAAGGAGAAGGAAATGTCAAACAATGGCAGATCCAACATTCATCCAGTGGGGTCTCAGACCCCACTGGATTTTGTCAAATTCACTAGCCCCATTCAAAACAGTCTAACCCGGAACCCCACAGACCCAACCTAAGACCTCACTGATCTAATTTAGGACCGCATATGACCTAGGCAAGACTTCACTGACCCAACTATACGTATGACTTAATGTTCGAGTGATCCCACTGGACAAAATTTCTATGTCCGCCACTAATACCAGACACTTCGGCTTAACAGGAATGAGCAACGACGAAATGACAAGATGAGGTGCCCCAACAACCTCCCGTAGAGAAAGAACAGTAGAAGGTTTTTGGCCTGTAGCTTTACCCGTCCAAAAAATGTCAATACGGCTATGCTCAAAGAATGATGCGTGAGCATAATTCAAAAGACAATCAGGTGAATAAATTTCGTACTCAACTGTAGAAGCGTTTATAGTTCACAATGTGCTCAAGAAGTCCATAAAGTTGTACCACGTGCTGTCGAATCCCTAAAGCCGAAAGCCTCTAGGCAACGAAGCTTTTCCGCTGTACGTGCATGTGATGAAGTAGATTTGGAGCAATGTCATAAGAAATCTTCGAGTATAAATAAAACAAGTTGACATACAGGAAAAAAGTAAAATAACGTTCATAATTTTAATTACTGACTTTTGCAACTAAATGAAATTAAAGTTATCAAGTCCCTTATACTGCCCTGATCTTCACACAAATAACGTGTCACATGTAGAAAACATTTCTCAGTTTCTTCCACAAACCAGAACTTTTTAGATAGTGCGAAAAATCTGTTTAGATTCTCCCAATGCCCTTTCAGTATTTTACATTTTGAAGATGCGCGACTGACTTAACTGCAACTCGTGCTCCGATGGTCGTCACAACGATGACATTCCTGTTACGCAACAATGATGCTGGTCGCTTTGTAACATTACCTTCTTATATCCTTTAGTGCATAAACAAATGCCATAAAACCTTGGGTTTTAAAACCACCGACTTTAAAATCAGCAAAAATAAAATTCCTGATTTTAAAATCACCGGTTTTAGCTTACAGTGATTTTGGGATGTAAACCGAAATCAAGGAAAAGAAGGATTTAAAGGTCAACCGGTTTGAAAATATGGTAATTTACGATAACCAAACATATGAAAAAGAGTACCGTAAAATGATTTACGACACTCCAAACATAAGACAAACATCATTTTACAGCTGCTTATGATGCGCACCAAATGGCACCTTGCTAGCAACATCTCTACAATGTTAATTGGTCCAATTGGTCTGTCACACTAATAATGTTTACAATGTTTTTATGTAACAAAGAACATCCACGAACATGATACACGTGCATGATGGAACCGGTTTATAGGCTGAAGCTCTCATCTTGCCCACATCCCACTACTGTAGCGACAACAGAAAGGAGCATGTCATTCCCCAATAACAAAAAAATAACATCATCCATCCCTGAAAGATGCACCGTGGATTTGCTATGGATTAGCCACATCCCAACCAACACTTAAAAAAAAAAAAAAAAAAATGCTCTCGGAATGAATCATCAGAAGTGACTGAGAAAATTTTGATTAACATGTTAAGAATTGTATGGCTGTGCCTACACACTGAAACGCAATGGAAGGTTGAACCATGGACACAAGATAAAATACGGCTCAAAATTAGGAGCCAGGAAGTCACAACGAATACTGTACAGTTCAACAAAAAAATTTACCACCAACGGGAAATGTCCCATGAACATGAACATGAACATTCGGCACCACTCGGTCAAGCTTCAGCGGCCCCGTCTAAGGACTGAAAGAAAACCGCCAGATGTCTTCTCTTTCTCATCTCCAACCTGTTGAGCAAGATGATAAGGAAATTACAAGGCTCATAAACAACACAGCATGCATTCTAGCTTGGACAGTACCTCCTTGGCAATATGCTGAAGTATCTCCAAGATTTCAGAGAAATCAGGCCTCAGGCTTGGGTCTTGCTGCCAGCATCGTTCAAGCAGTTCTGTCAGCTTTGGATGAGTATTCTTAGGAATGGTAGGCCTCAATCCCTAGCAATGATGCAATCAGTAAGAAACCATGATAGAAGAGAGCAACTGAATGATGAATGATATAGACAAGTGACTTCTCATAGTCAACATGAAAATAAAAATTCAATGCCATCATATGCTTAAATGTATCAGGTAATCATCTCTTGCTTATTTGAATGGGAAAAACAACTTGCCACCCTGGATACATAATTAACTGAAAGGAAGATACAGAGGTTCCAAACCTCAGAAAACATTCATTTTTCATTACTAAACTTGCATGTTTCTTCAGTTATACATTTCAGTAAATCCAACTTGCTAGCATTTACGTCCAAAAAAAACCCAGCATGATTGTTAGTAGTTTGCCCTTACTATTGATGTACGATCACAACAAAGTTAATAATAAATTTTCTTACACACCTTTTCAAGCTACTTCCTTGACCAGTCCTTGCTGCTTAGTGATTAATGTTACAATAGGTATTAGTTTGGGGTATATTTGTTATTCTGGTCTCATTGTGTACCTTGGGTATAACTTATGTGTACCTAGGTATATATACTCATAATTTTGTTCATTAATACAATTAATCATCATATTTTCCAAAATCACATGGTATCAGAGCCTAACCATGGGTTAGGGCGTGAATCTATCCCGCCGCTGCCGTTGCTGTCGCCGTCCACATAACCCACTCCAGTGCCCTCTTCCCTCTCTCTCTTCCCTGGTGTTACTGGGGCGCGTGGGCGCATGGTCGTGCCGCAGAGGGGGGCCTTCGTGCCGCCGCATGGAGGGGGGGTTTCGCCCCTGTTGAGCACTGCCTGGGTGCTTCGTGTCGCCGCTCCTGCGCCCCGCCTGGTGCGGTGAGCGTGGAGGTGCCGCGGCGTGGAGGGCGGGTTCGTCCCGTTTGAGTCCAGCGCCCTGCCTGGTTCGTTCTGCAGCGTGGAGGGGACTTCGTCCCTATTGGTTCCGGCGCCTCGCCTAGTTCGTGCCAAGGGGTGGTTAGTTTCTAGGCGTGTGGAGGCTGCAGTCCCAGTGTAACCCGCCAGTTTCGATCCCATCATCCTCTGTTGCCATCAACACGGGTGTATTTATCTTGCCAGTGCAGCTCTAGGTTTGGTGTAAGGGGGAGGGACTCCTTCTAGGATGGTTCGTCAGCACAGGCTTATTTATGAGATGGTCAACACATAAGGATTTGTTTGTCTCTTTTTTTCCTATGCGTTGACCCATTTGTTGCTGTGAGACATTTTGGTCCGTTTGTGTTTTTTGGTTGCAGACTTGCAGCAGAGGCTTTGACCCATATTTTTTTTTTATTGTTGCAATGGTGGATTCGACAAACTCCGCTCCCGTCCTGACCTCCAACGGGAAGCTATATCATATGTTGGCTACCTCCACGAAGTTGAATAAGACTAATTACCTCCAGTGGGCGAGGTCGTTTCGCCTCTTACTGCTGTCTCTACGGAAACTTCGGCACGAACAAGATCCACCTACCAAGGAGGACAAGAAGGCATATGATGCCTGGGAAGTTGATGATGGAATGGTGATTTCAATTTTGAATAACAACTGTAAGCATAGTATTTTTAATACTGTTCTCTTTTTGGAGACTGCTAAGCAGATGTGGGACACACTCAAGAAAATATATTTTGCTGAGCATAATGTATCTCATATTTACAATATATACTCCAGGTTGTTTAATCTCAAACAGGAAGGAAGACCCATCTCTCAATATTTTGCTGAAATTCAAGGTTTATGGAATGAATTGAAGGTATACCAACCTATTGTTGTTGATGTTGCACAGTTGGAAAAGCAGAAAGAAGAGTTTATTATTGCAAAAATTTTGTCTGGAATGGATGATGGTCTCGGACACATTCGAGATAATTTGCTTGCTGATACTCAAGTTCCTAGTTTGGCTGGTGCCTATTCTCGTGTTCTTCGAGCGAGTACCAAATTGAACCTAAATGGGACCACTTCTAGTGAGACGAAAGAGTCTGGCAGTACTTCTTCTCTTGCCGTTGGAGGTCGCGGTCGTGGTCGTGACCGAGGTCGTGGGTCACCGTGTGTTCATTGTAACAAGACCGGACATCAATCAGATTTCTGTTGGAAGAAGCATGGTAGAGGCGGTTCTCATCTGCATCCTATCTTAGAGCCTCTAGTGAGTCTCGATTATTTGCTACAGAGTCTATACAACAACCGGTGCATCAGCAACCTACATGACCATCGTCTGAAAAAGGAGTTACATTGTCGGTCGAGGAGTATGAGGCCTTCCAGCGTCTACTGAAAGGCTCATCGGCATCTACTTCATCTTTTCATGCCACCACATCAAGTAGTGCTTCTATAGTTTACAATAATTCATCCTGGATTGTAGACTCTAGAGCTTCTTGTCACATGACATGTAGCCGTTCTATTTTCTCTTCTCTACACTTGTCTAATACACATTCTCCAATGGTTGTGGCAGATGGCTCCTACACTTCTGTTGCAGAGTCTCTGACTCTACAAGATGTTCTTTTTGTCCCAAAGTTTCCTATTGGTTTGTTATCCATTAGTTCTTTGACTCGCTCTTTGAATTGTTCAGTGACGTTCTATCCTTCCTATTGTATGTTTTAGGATCTACAGACGAAGAAGCAGATTGGTGGCGGTCGTGAGTCAGGCGTATTGTACTACCTAGTTGATGGGCCTCTCCAAAAACACCAAGCATCCTTTGCTCTTGACACTTCCTTTCAGTGGCACTGTCGACTAGGGCATCCGTCTATTTCTAAGGTGCGGGATTTTGTTCCTATTTCTTCCTCAGTGACTAATTTTCAGTGTGAGACTTGTGAGCTTGGGAAACATCACAGGGTTCCTTTTCCTTCCAGTGAAAATAAAAGGAGCACTGCTCCATTTCATCTTGTGCACTCCGATATCTGGGGGCCGTCTTCGGTTACCTCCATATTAGGATTTCGTTACTTTGTTAGTTTTATTGATGACTTTTCTCGAATGACCTGGCTATTCCTTTTGAAAGTTGGATCAGATGTGTTTGATATACTCAAATCCTTTTATTTAGAAATAAAAACTCAATTTTCTACCTCTATCAAAATTATGCGCACCAACAATGCCAAATGGTATGTTCAGTCTTCTTTTGCTGCCTTTTGTTCTATGAATGGTATTATTCATCAAACATATTACTCTTATACATCTCAACAAAATGGTGTTGCTGAGAGGAAGAATCGGCATTTGCTTGATGTTGTTTATACCTTTATGTTTCACATGAATGTTCCTAAATATTACTAGGGCGATGTTGTTCTTACCTCGTGTTATCTCATTAATCGTATACCAAGCAGGGAGATTGATGGAATAAGTCCTTTTTGTCACTTGTATCCAAACAACAATCATTTTCCTCTTACTCCTCAAGTCTTTGGATGTAAGTGCTTTGCTCATACTCTTGGGCCAGCTCATGATAAATTGTCTCCCATATCTGTTTCTTATATTTTTCTGGGATATTCTCGAACCCAAAAAGGGTATCGCTGCTTTGACCCTCGGTCCAAGAGGTCGTTTGTGGTGGTTGATGTGAGTTTCTTTGAATCAGTGCCCTTTTATGCTTCCTCCTCTCTTCCGCAGACTCCTCCAGTACAAACCTCTTCCTCCCCTGTGCTTCTTGATATTATTTCTCTGGATGTGCCTACCGCTGCCCCTAATTGTGGTGTTGATCAAGGTGCTGAGGATCCCAGATTTGGACAGGTTTATCAACGAAGGTCTCACAGTACGCCTGTCGCTGCATTGCCACTGTCATCTTTGTCTGTAGAGGCTCCTAAACTAGTTGGTGAGATTTATATTCCTTCTTCTTATCTGGATCTTCCTATTGCTCTCCGTAAAGGAAAAGGATCCTGCACTAAGCATCCTCTTGAAGATTTCATTTCGTATCATACTTTGTCTCCTCCTTTTCGCTGCTTTGCCTTGTCTATTTCTACAATCTTTATTCCTAGGAATGTCTCAGAAGCACTAGTAAAACCGGAGTGGAAAGCTGCTATGGATGAGGAAATGCCTGCCTTATTATCTCGTGATACTTGGACCCTTGTAGCTCGGCCGGTTGATGTTACTCCTGTTTCTTGTCGATGGATTTTCATAGTGAAATACACTCCGAATGGTTCTATTGACAAGTACAAAGCCAGGCTTGTAGCAAAGGGATTCACTTAAACATATGGGGTTGATTACTTTGAGACTTTTTCTCCAGTTGCCCGTCTTAACTCTATTCGAGTTTTGTTTTCTCTTGCTATTAATTAGGGTTGGACCATGCTTCAGATAGATGTGAAGAATGCTTTTTTGTATTGTGATCTTAAAGAAGAAATATATATGGAGCAACCTCCTAGGTATGTTACTCGGGGGGAGATGGTATGCAAATTGCATAAAGCAATATATGGCCTGAAACAGAGTCCACGAGCATGGTTTGATAAATTCAGTCAGGTTCCGTCTGGAGTTGGGTTGAAAAGAAGTCAAGCTGATCATTCAGTATTTGTTCGACGTACAGGGGCTGGTGTAGTGATTTTGATTGTTTACGTTGATGATATGCTTTTAACAGGGAGTGATGTTGATGGTATTCAGGAAGTTCATAAATATCTTGAAAGTCACTTTATTACTAAAAATCTTGGGAAACCACGTTACTTTCTTAGAGTTGAGATTGCATATAGTCATGATGGTGTTTCTTTGTGACAAAGAAAATATGCTTTGAACCTATTACAGGAGATGAGATTGCTTGGATGTAGACCTGCTGATACACCAATGGTCTCTCAGTCTGACCTTGATGTTGGTTTTCTGATGTTACTCCGTATAAGAGGCTTTGTGGTAAGTTGATATATCTGACAGTAACACGTCCTGATATTACTTTTGTTGTGTCAGTGGTCAGCCAGTTCATGCAGAAGCCAAAATTATGTCATTGGGCAGCAACTTTGAAGATCCTACACTACATAAAGGGAGCCCCTGGAAAGGGTCTCCTATATAAGAAACATGATCATATGTCTATTGAGGCTTTTTTATGATTCTGATTATGTTGGATCTCGAATGGACAGGCGATCCACCTCAGGTTTTTGCACTTATGTGGGCGGTAATCTTGTCACTTGGAGAAGCAAGAAACAGAGTGTTGTTGCTAGGTCCAGTGCTGAAGCATAATATAGATGGCTCAAACAGCGTGTTAGATGATGTAGCTGAAATTCTTGTTAGAAGACTTTGGTGTAGTTCATTGTGGTCCTATGGTGATGAGATGTGACAATCAAGCTGCTATTCATATTGCAAAGAATCCTGTATTTCATGAGCGCACGAAACATATAGAAGTTGATTGTCATTTTGTCCGAGATGCAGTTGTCTCAGAAGATTAGTACCATGTTTACTCCTACAGAAGATCAACTTGCAGATCTTTTTACCAAGGCACTTGGGGTTGGTCGATTTGATGTTTTGTGTAGCAAACTGGGCATGTGTGACATATATGCTCCAACTTGAAGGGGAGTGTTAGAATAGGTATTAGTTTGGGGTATATTTGTTATTGTGGTCTTATTGTGTACCTTGGGTATAACTTATGTGTACCTAGGTATATATACTCCTAATTTTGTTCATTAATATAATTAATCATCATATTTTCCAAAATCACAATTAATAAGCTAAACACATTTGAAAGGGCTTTTTTGCATAAACCTCTAAAGAATTGTATACAAACATAAATACTACTAATGTTTTAGCATATGTAAAGCACCCCCCATTCCACCACATACACACACAAACGGATCTCCATATCTCATGCAGAAACCCCTCATATCCAATTACGTAAGAAGTTGACTGCCAAGAAGGAGAACATGCAACAATTGCCTTTTTTCCTTTTCTTTTTTTTTTTATTTTTTTTTTGGGGGGGAGGGGGGTATTTACCAATAGATTATATGATTCTTTTCACATATTTAAAGCCCTTCAGGGGGTATATTGAATAAAATCTAGGATGTGGTTGGACATTTTTCGCCTATATGATCAATAAAAGAAGTATGGAACAGAAAATGTATACCTTTTGAACCACACCTACTGCTGCCTGTAATGGTGTCAAGTATTCGTAAGGCAGCTGAAATCATCATAAGAATGACTGCCAAGTTAGTCACTGTACTGTCACTCATAAGAAAATAATGAAGAAAGGGGAACAAAAGTAAAGATAATAATTGCAGGACTAGTTGACAAGGTGTCAGAGCTACCTTAGCAGTCAGCAACTCCCATAGTACAACCCCAAAGCTAAAAACATCAGCTTTATGATCATAAGGTTTGTGTTCTATGACCTCCAGGGCAAGATAGGATGATAAGCATTAATTACAATATTACAGAGAAAAATGAATAAATCATTTTGATTGAAAATGAGCAGACAATTTTACAAACATTCCAATTTTTACGACTCAAACAAAAATCTGCGTGAAGAAAAAAAATGTGTTCCAAATATTTCATCAGATTCTTTACATTTCCATGATGCATCTACATGAAATAAACTAACAGCAGAAGCATAACCGGAAAGAATATTCAGAGGATCTTGACTATACAAATATAGAATAGCGTCACAATCTAGGAATTGAAGAGCGAGTTACAGGATGTAAATATGTTTACAACATCACATTTGTCTAAAACTTGCAACTTCTTGGCACTTTCCTAAGCTAGTCAAGCAAGACAGAGGTTCTCTGTTGAGCAAAAGATTAATGAATCTGATAAAATAGGTTGAAAAATTAACAAGAGAAAGAATAGATAAAAGTAAGATTCTCTCCAAGACATAACATGATGGGAGCTTAACAAAATGCAGCAGTGCAAACATAAGAACCACCACCATTACTCATAGAATGACCTCCACCATAGTCAGGACAAACAGAAGCATAATCTTCAAGGATTCAATGATGGAAACAGAAACATGATTCATTTAACATACATTTAGTAAGATAATGCCATGCCTTTGAATTAGATTTTCTATAGCTTGAGAAGATGGTCACTCAACAATATTTTTCAGTGACAGTCATCATCAAATCCTTAATAACATTTATTTGGGGTCTGCTGATCCACCCCCCTTTCTTGAAAGGATGGGTTGCAATGTAGCACAAATTTCAGCAAAATAAAAGAGGGGTGGTACATTGGAGCAACAAAAGGGAAGTGAGTGATTTCCCAAACAAATTCAGACACAAACATAGAATCCTCTTAAAACTAAAAAAAGACAAATAAAACACTTGAATATTGACCATCTCAAAAACTCCCTTCGATGAAGTTAATGACATCCTTTATGATGCTCCGATTTGTGTTTCACTCTAGAGTCTAGGAAAATCATATCAATGATCATGGCACAGATGTTATACACATACACTCCTCTTCCTTGAAAAGAGCAATTCGTGACTTTCTTTCCGAACATACCAACAGTTGGCATGGGGAAACATCTGCAATATCTTCCTGCAGGTCAGGAGTAGTGATCTGCTAACCCCCCAGTTATTCTATCCACTGTCATATTCCACTGTCATATTCATAGTTAAACTAGAAAAAAACCACATCCTTTTTTTGTACCACATCAAACCATCTCATATTAGTCCTTCCCCGAGTCCCTTTACTATTTTCCACCTAAACATGATACTAAAAACCACCTGAACATAATCGAAACCAGCTGAAACAGCAGGATTCCAGTAAGAATGTTCGAGCCGGGGGTGTTTCCCTGTGCTCTTGTTGGCACCTTGGGCGCTTGGTTTTCTCCGGCCCTTTGCAGCACTGGTGGTGTTTCAGCCCACTGGGGCTGGGTTTCACAGAGCTCGACCCTGCTGGGGGAGGGCTGGGGCCGGTCCCCCAGCCAGTAGGCTATTACCACCTTCCCCCCCCCCCCCCCCCCACCCAAAAGGAAAAAAAAAAAAAAAGAATAGTGTGGACATGCCCAAACCATCTAAAACCTATTTTCCCTCAATATCAATTGGAACAACTCTTAAGTCTTCATTCTGAATCTTATCTCACTTGGTGCTTCCACACATGCATCCCAATGGCCTCATTAGTTCTACCACACATTTTCTGCATGTGGTCTTTCTCACATCCAACACTCAATTACATACAACATAACAAATCTCATAACAGCTCTGTAAAACCTTTCTTTAAGCTTTTAGGATATCCACCATTCACAAAAACTTCGGGCATACTTCCTCAATTGAATAAGCCTGCCTGAATGCATATAAAACATTTCCTACATCTCCCGATTCTCCTGGATAATAGATCCTCAATGTCAGGTCAGAATTATTACTTATAGGAATAACTTGCCCATCAATAATCATGAAATCAATCCTCTTGTTCCATCCTTATGTAACTGAAGGTGTATTTTATATGTCTCGACTTTAGTGCAAACCCTTGATGAAATCTTGTACTAATAGGAAATTCGCAAGTCTTTCCCCTTTCAGTCCTCCCTTTTTGTTGTAATGAGAATTTAGCTACTTTCTAGCTGTCTGAATGTAGAGGTGCAGACTTGGTGCAAACCATTGATGATATCTTGTATAGGGGTGTAAACGGGCCGGATTCGGATCGAATCACGTAGAATCTGAATTACGACCCGAAACCTTTTGATCCAATCCATATTTGAATCCAAAAACTTAGGTCTGGTTGGATCAGATTCGGATCATCAAACAACCACCAAGCCCCCCCCCCCCCCCTTCTCTCTCTCTCTCTCTCTCTCTCTCTCTCTCTCTCTCTCTCTCTCTCTGTCTCTGTATGTGTGTGTTTCCCGTGACCTCCCCAGCCATACCGCCACACCCTCACCAGTGAAGAAAGCCAGCCAAGACCTCCTGCACACTGGCATGGCTGCCGGAAATGGAGGTATCCACCTGCCAGCAACCACCCTTACAGGCGGCGGCAACAATCTCCCTGGCCAGGGTGGGGGTGCTGTTGTCCGTGTTGAACCGGGGGGGGGAGGCGGGCACTGGTGAGGGGGAGCCTTGGAGGGTACGCACGTAACGTCCTTAGAGGCAGCGGCCATGGGCCAATGCGCGCCCACAGGAGGGCTCCCCTGTCTCCAAGGCCACAATTTCTCCTCGAATGACAGCAACATTCAAATGACAGCAACATCACATCACTCCTGACAGCAACATCCTCCATCTAGGCATCAGCATCGATCTACCTAGCCCAGACAATAGCAGAAATGGGGGTTTTGGAGTTGCAAGGCCGCACCCCACCCCCCATCACCTCACCTCTTGTCACCGTCGCTACAGGCCCTCGAGCCCTCTGCACCCATCGATGGATCATCACTGCCACCATCGTCGGATGGACTACGTCGTCGCACCCACCAGTGGATCCTTGCCGCTGCCGCCGTCGTCGTGCACTGAGCGGGCTGCGCTCCAGCAGTAGCAGTGAGCCGGCGAGGAAGGTGGGAACCCTAAGACCCCTCATTCTTGTATTTTGGATTTTAGGAGATCCAAAATCAGATCTGTAATAATACTCTAAGTTGACCCGCGTTTTTCACTCCGGATCAAACCCGAATCCGGATGCAACTGAGCGGGTCGGGTTCGGATCAGGTTTCAGATTTTACAGATCTATTTTTGGCTGGACCAATCTGATCCCGAACCCCGAACCCCCGTTCTCTTACTGGGATCTGGCGGATCGGCTGGGATCGGTCCGGATCGGCCGATCCGTAGCCGAACGGCTAGCTGCGAACTAGCCCTTGTAAAACGGCTAGTTCGCAAATGAGCCCAACAGGTAGCAAGGGCCTTGAAAACTCCCAAGTGTCACGACTGAAATCGTGACTTAGGCTTTTTACTAAGCCTTGACTATTCGGAGTGTCAGGAGGGGCGGCATGGTTGGTGAAGTCTCTTTATTTGCAGATAATTGATGGAGCCGGACTATGTCCTGCAGGTGGTATGTTGCGGCCTCGCCCAACCGGACCCCCACAGCCACACTTCGGTTGTATGGCCGCCGCAGTTTGGTGTGTCTTGCCGTGCCGACGAGTTCCTTTAAGGAAGGAGACAGACTTAGCAATGGCGAAGGGCCATACTAGGTGCGAGAGGATTCTTGGAGGAGGTTGTCCCTTAAGGTCTATTTGACATAAGTTATCCCGTCCTGGCTAGCCAAAGACAAGTCCTGCAGGTGACCGTCTTCTCCCCTAGTATGCGCAGGGCTGTGCACATGCCTTGTATGCTTTAACGAAGACGTGAAGTTGGTGTTTCTTGTCTATGCGCATCTCTCGTAAGGTGGTGGTGGCCTTGAACACTGGTTGGCCAGTGAAGCAAGTTGTGCATCGAGGGAGCCCGTTCCTATGGAGCTAAGTCCCGTGAAGGCGACGAAGGCCTTGAACTCCAAAACAACCGTTGAAGCAGGATCCATGCAAGGGGAAGGACCTGGCGTGCAAGTTCATGCGTGAAGGGCAACGGTGGTATTGTGCCCCGACGCAACCCTACTGAGGCGGCAATGTTTGGCAGCTACGTGTTGGCTAAGTTAAGGCCTTTATATGTAACTAGCTGGGCGAGTCCCGGGCAATGTCGTTCACCCTCCTACAAGGCCAGAGGGTCGAGGGCCGGTTAACCTCTGATAGACCTAAGTAAGGAAGCCTAGACGCAAGCGTTGTGTGCCTAGACGACAATCCCCGAGCGAAGGTGCATTGCTGTAGCGAGGGTGCCTAGGTGAAAGTGCGAGGCGTGGAACCGGTAGGCCCCAAGCGCAAGTCCGTACGGCCGTAATAGGGTGCCTAGGTGAGGTGCTATGTGCGTAACCGACAGACCCAAGCGAAGGCCCGCCCAACCAAGCGAGGGTGCCTCGATGAGGGGCGGTGCACGTAGTCGACAGGCCCCGAGCGAAGGTTCGTTCGACCAACGCACGACTGCCTAGACGAGGTGTATGGGCAAGGAGCTGATGAGCTAGTGCGGAGGTCTTGGTTGTGCGGCGAGGGCGTCGAAGGCAATGTGTATGGACGCAGATGCCAGCCGGGCCCAAGGGACGACCATCCCACGTATGCATAACATGCGCGGGTGCCTGGGATTTGACGTGGTGAACCTCTACGGAACGATTTGTATAAGGCCTACGGGCCAAGCACTTGGGTGCTACGGAACTCTAATATGGTGCATAAAATTGTAGGCTGATCTCGGTGTGTGCTTCTGCCACCGGGGCGCCATACGGCATTGTCAATAACTTGGACTTTTTTGAATTACACCGTAACACAAGGCCCTCCCCGTTCCCTACCAACTCACTTCCTCATTTCTCTCTCTCTCTCTCTAAATCATTTCTCTCTCTGCCCTATCTCTCCAAGTTTTTCTCCTTATCTCTAAGTTCTTTTTATATCTAATGTATAATAATTGTATATTACTATTACTATATATTCCTCTCTCTCCCTAATGTTTTTACTTTTTATCTACTTAATATTTCTCTCCCTCACTCTTTTATTTATTTTTCTATCTAATGTATGATTGTATGTTAGTATATTTCTCCCCTCTCTTTCTATAATCTACTTTATATCTACTTAATTTAAATATTTCTTCCTCTCTCTAATGTTTTTTTATTTACTTATATTTCTTCCTCTTTCTAATTTTTTTTCTATCTAGTATTTCTCTCCTTCTTTCTAAATGACATTCTAGTATTCTACAACGAACGGCTGGACGGTTCAATGAGCTTTTTTCAGTAAGTTGTCTTTCTATCACGCACACTCTCTCTCTAACAATCTGTCTAAAATTCTCTCTCTTATTCTTTTTTTCCTTCCCTTAAATACATTAGTATTAATAGTCCTTAATAATAAATAAAATATATAAGTTTACCAAGTTGTGGTTTGAAAGAAAATTAAGAAATGTGTACCATTCTTTTTTTCTATTAAGGGTGACTTGATTTTAGATATAAATGACAATGAAGATACTAAGTTCTATCATCGACAAAAATATTTAGTATCCGTATTGTCGTTTGTACTCAAAACTAAATAATTCTCAATATAAAAAAAAAAGTAGCGTACATTTCTTAATTTTCCTTTGAGGCACAACATGGTAAACTTATTTGTTTGATTTACTACTGAAAACCGTTAATACTAATGTATATAAGAGTTAAAAAAAAAGAGTACGAGAAAGAAAATGTACGGGATGAAAGATAGAGAGAGTGTGTGTGTTATAGAGAGACCAATTCTCAACTCAACTCAACTCAACTAAGCCTTAATCCAAATTAATTAGGGTCGGCTATATAGATTCTCTGTCTCCACTCTAAACAAGTTTGGGCTACCTCTTCTGAAAGGTCTAAAGCCTCCAAATCATATTGTCTTGCCCCCTTCCAAGTTAATTTAGGCCTATCCCTTCCTCTATCCTAATATGCTCTACTTTTCTAATTGGAGCCTCCCTCGGTCTATGCCTAACATGTCCAAACCATCTCAATCTCCCTTCTCTCAATTTGTCCTCAATTGATACCACTCCCATCTTTTCTTTAATATACTCATTACGAAGTTAATCTAACCTAGTATGTCCACACATCCACCTTAACATTCTCATCTCGGCAATACTCATCTTAGAGACATGTTGCCTCTTCATCGCCCAACACTCGCTATTATACAACATTGCAAGCCTTATTATCGTATAGTAGAATTTTCCTTTCAGCTTCGTTGGGGTCTTGTAGTCACACGCGACTCTCGTGGCAAGTCTCCACTTCACCCATCATGCTTTAATCCTATGACTAACATCCTCCTCACACCCTCCATCTTCTTGGAGGATCGAACCAAGATATTTGAAATGGGTGCTTTGGAGTATTGCCATTCTATCTAAATTAACTCCATCCTTTTCGTCCATCCAACCTTCACTAAACTTACAATGCATGTATTTCTGTCTTAGTTCTACTTAACCTAGAACCCTTAGATTCTAAAGTGCTCCTCCAAAGCTCTAGTTTTCTATTAACTCCTTCTTACGTCTCATCTATCAAAATAATATCATCTGCAAGCATCATATACCATGGAATGTCCTCTTATATAATCTTTGTTAAATCATCCATAACTAATGAGAAAAGGTAAAGACTTACTGCTGATCCTTGATGTACTCCAACTAAAATAAGGAAATCTCTTGTTTCCCCTCCAACCGTGCGGACACTAGTAGTTGCTCCTTCATATATGTCTTTTAAGACTTGTATGTACCTAGTAGACACCCTCTTGCATTCCAACACCCACCACAAGACATCTCTTGGAACTCTATCATAGGCCTTCTATAAACCGATGAACACCATATGTAGATCTTTCTTCATATCTCCATATTTCTCTATCAAACTTATGAGGAAGATAGTTTCCATACTTGATCGACCCAACAAAAAGCCAAATTGGTTGGCCAAGATAGTTGTGTCACAATGTAAACGACGTTCCACAACTCTCTCCCACAACTTCATAGTATGACTCATAGTTTGAGCAGCTTTGGATGTCTCTTTTGTTTTTAAAAATAGGTACAAGAATGCTCTATAGAGAGACCAATTACTAAAGAAAAAATAAAACAGTCTCAAGTGAAGAAATCAAGATAAAGTTGCTTATTATTTTTTAAAATTTTATACATATTTTTTAATTTTTTTTGAAGGGGATCGGATCGGACAATTCTATTAATTCTTCTTTTGTCGATGCCACGTAAGTAACGTCATCTGACATGGGACCATGGGTACACAATCCCAAGAGATCAACGGATCCATTGTCTTTACTGTGTACACCTTGTTAGCATAATTTATCATTTCGCGGAGCATCTTGCGGAGATACACAAAGATAGCATCCCATGTATGTAGTTCTAAAGGTTTCTATATCAGGACGAAGGATCATCTAGCACAATACGTAGACAGTCAATAGCCAGGCTACGTATATGACCAACTCATCTATCTTTATCTACGTCAGCGAGAGGATATCAGATGGAGATTGTAGATGTTGTGCAAGCATTATTTTTAGAGTTTCATATTCCATCCACTGCTATGCACACACCATCATTTGTTCAGATAGTTAGATATATTCAGAGACAGCCACATGTCCCACTTCCCACTTAGATTGAATTAGATTTTGGTGGAGAGGATGATGGATCTTTTTTTCTTCTGGTGACTTTGATAAGGATGATTAAGCTTCATCACTCATGTACTACATATGTTATGTATATTATTAACTTTGATAAACTTATGAATTTTTTATTTTTTATTTTTTAATAATTTTTTTATTTTTTATTTTTTTTAACCTTTTTCTAAGAAAGTGGGGAACCGGACCGGATCAATCCAGATCGGATCAGATCGGTTGATTCAATCGGTCCAGACCCAGACCGATCTGAGTCTGATCCCCGAGTTTGCCTTCCTTAGATGTGTCACATAGAGATGTTAGATTAGGAATAGCAAAAATGTTTTTAGTTAACCATTGGGAGAGTTGAACTGCTGAAATTTAATGCTTGAAATTTTGTTCAAGTTCACAAGACTTTATTTGAGTAGCTGATCAAGTGATAATGAAGAACACATACATCCTTCTTTTGTTACTTAATAAATTTGTGGTACAACCCACTTTCGGAGAATTCTTTTTTTAAAAGTAGATGGTACCACAATTGTAAAAGAAAAATGAGAAATTAAAGCCTAAAAGAAACATGTCCCGCAATACCGTATATACCCTATACCATGGCTTGCCGTGTCGTACCGGATCGGGCCAACTCATACGAGTCGACACATATCTGGCCCGACTCGATCCATTGGCACACACCGAGTCGGACCTGATCATGCCAAGTCATATATGCTTAATGGAATGTTTTAAGTTGAGTTTTTCCTATTTGAGAAGTAAAAGTATACTTTTTATGTCAATTAATAGATACATTTGTCTAAATGTGACTTAGACTCATTAATTTTAACAAACTCATTGGCTTGACTCACATGCCTCATACGAGTCGACCGAGTTAGATCAGTATCGTACCGTATCTGGGAAGATACGATATGATATGGATCAACGATACAACGAACCTTGCCGTATACACCATGTCATGGAAAGCCCCAAAAAGAAGAGCACCCCACCCTAAATAATAATAATAATAAAAGTAGATCACCAACATCCCATAGTTGTCAATTTCATCCCATTCCCTGTCCATGTCCCATTTATCCACTGGGATGGGACATCCCGGTGTCTCAGACAATTCCAATGTCCCATCCCAGAATTTTTTCATGCATATTCCAACAAATATAAAGTACACGTAATAAATAACACAAAATTAATGCAATAGAAGCCTTAAGGACATATTTATGGGTTTATATGTGAGTATATTCATCAAATGAACTCCCCAAAATAAGTTTACAAGGAGCTTAAGTAGTTAGGAAAATGTCATGTAAAAATACAAATTATGGTTAGGAAAGGCCTAGACAGGCCAAGACGGGCCGAATAGACCGAGATAGGCCGGGACAGATAGGGACAAATACTATAGGATAGACCAGAAATTGTCCCGTCCCGTTTTCTCACTGGGACGGGACGTCCCAACCGGGACAGGCTGGGAAGGGACGGGATTGACTACTATGCAACACCCACAACTTCCACATCCAAGCTTATAATGTTGAATCCCCAAAGGAAACCCTCAGAACCCGAAAGAAACCTAACGACATTGTTACAACCCTCTAGCCAAACAACCCCTCAGCCCCTCGAGTGAATCCCTATAAACCCCTTTGGAGCTAGTTCGCTGGAGGGCTTAGGTGTAACCACTCCATAACGGCGATCAAATGTGTGACGACGGAGAATTCAATCTGCCAACAACTACACCTCCAAGTCCATAACATTGTCCATACAAATCTCTACAACACTGGCCACTCTACACTTCAGAAACGAAAATCTCCCAACAAGATATGTCCTCTGAAGGCAGCCGTAGAGCAGCAGGGGAGCACCTCGGCATCTTGAGTAGTGCAATTGTTAGCCCAAGATAAGGGTCCTGATTGGGAGAGGGCAGGGACTCCCCCTTGCTAGCAACCTCTTTGCTAAAGAGGTCTACCAAGGAGTCCTCCATCCTTTATTAGAATTTTCAACTGTGGGCAACGGTAGAACCTACAAACCCACCCTCCCTCGTAGAAGATGAAAAAAGACCTACAGAGTTATCACCAACACCGCTGCCTAATATGCTGCAAAGGGAGCTTGAATGACGTCATGCCCGCCGAGGGTGCAAAGGAGCCCGATGACCTTGCTTTGGCGACCATATCTGCTTCATCTCCTTCAAACAATGGATCGCCTAGCAAGCGAGACCTGACAACGCAATAATCCTTTGGGATAAAAAGGCCCTTGGTGATTGGATTGGGATCACTCGAGATTTGTACAACCTCACCTAAACCGTTATCATAAGTCGGCCCTGAAGAAACGCTCTACTCTCCTATCGGAACAAGATCAGACTAATGTTTAAAATTTGTAAATCCTGCTTTGGAGCAACTTGAACTGCCCGATCTACATGCATCTCCCAGTCCGGAGCGTTATGCGAGCGTCCAAACCCTCGACCGTCTTTGTCTTCCTTAAAGGAGGGGATGGTTTGGGTGCCTCTACATTTTGTCGACATCGACTCTCTACCATTGGAGAAAGACTACCCACGACCCCACTTTGCTCTCTCTACCCCTCCTCGCAGCCTCCTCCCTCACCCAGACCTTAAACAGGAAGCCCCAGCGGCGCACCAAGACCCTCACTGGGAAATCATTGTCCTCTACCACTACCAATGCCCTAGCCTGGATCCCTTGGGTGTCCTTCAAAGCTCGTTTGTCCATCTTGATAACATGGTCGACCACTTGGGCCATTGAAGCCACCACCTCTCTCCATAAATGCATTAGGATGCCGTTCATAATAACTCAGACAACCCCGGGCCCTTCAAGGCCTTAGCACCCACAATGGATCCCACCTCCTCACCCCCAACTTCTTCCCGTCAACTATAACTTGCCAATTCTGAGGACCTCCTCCGCCCGATCCCGATTGAGACCTCTGATCAAGGTATCGCCATCACCCAACCGCCAAGCCGTCCACTCCCCCATAGCCACCCCCCTCTTCCGAAAAAGCTCTGGAGACATCCTTTATCTGAAGCTTTGCTCTGCTACAATCGACCACAAAGTGGGAAGAAAAAACCACCCATCTTTCCTAGTCGATGCCCTCGTTAGGGAGAGAGACAGAAGCCTCCCACACTAGCAGAATGATCAGAGTTGGGGAACCTGCCGTAGCTGCAGGGCTCTCCTCTGGCCTCAGACACCCAAAGCATAGTCCTGGGCTATATGTCCACCCCTTTTGCAAACTCTGCAAACAACAGCTGCTCATCAACGGGCCAACCAGTGCCCTGGACAGAAGCATCGGATGCAGATCTTCAGAGGAACTGACTGGCACTTAGCTTTGCCTTCTCTTTCCCGCCCATCACCCTCTTTCCCACCCCTAGCCCTAGGGAACCACTTCATGTTCCTGTAATATTGAAGTGGATTTTGATGCTTTCGAAGAAAATACAGTGAAAGATATGTAGGAGCAATCCAATTCCAAGTTTTTGTATAAAAATAGAAGGGTTAGACCTAAACAGGTGAGAAAACACGGGGACAAGGAGTAGCTGGGGATATGGTTACTTTGAATAAACCATTATAGTTGGAGAAACTAATAGATAAAATGTCACGGTTGATGAAAAAAGGGGAAAAAAAACAAAGTCAGACTGGTCTAGTTACTTACACTAGTAAGACACAGCTGCAGCTTTCAGGCTGAAAAAGGTACAGGAGACAGTGAAAACTGCAAATAATAAGAATGCAGAGACTAGATTGTAGGAAAAAACCAGTCCAGTCATAGAGAACATGAGACCTGGTGGTCCATAGAGTGAAGAGAGGGTAGGAGGGAGGGAGATAAGAAAGAAGGGGAAGGGAAGGAAGAGGAAAGAGGGATGAGGCGAGGTGGAGAAGGAGAGGCTAAAAAAGTTGCACATGATTTACTAAATGCATCCAATGTTTAGTTTTCAACTGATATCAGGTTGGCAACCATCCATAAAAAGGTGCCCAAGCCACTGTGCGTTTTACCACATAAAACAACCTTGAACTATTGCATATTGTTCATGACGGTGAAGATGATTCATTGTCTAGGAAGAAAAGGAGAACACAAAACAGGTATTTACTAACAATGGCTATGATGTCTGAATGCCATTAGCTTCTATTCTGTTTTATTTAATTTAACAAAATTAGATGTGGGCCTTCCCCAAGCTTTCAGTAATTTATAGAAAAAGATAATAAAGGCTGAACTTGTCTTGGATGGTGGGTTTGAAATGGTAGAAGGAAAGACTGACTCCAATTCTGGGGAAAAAGGGTGATATGCAGCACTGAGTCAAGTACAATATAATGTGACACTCTACTAGGGCGATGCAGTTAGATGGCTTCAGATTCAATATGAATATTTTGCAGAGATTGCACTAAAGACCATTACTTTTTCATTGTTGTTCCACTAAAATATTTGCCATTTACCACGGTGATATGTAAGCCATTAATAAATTTCCAAGGGCTATTTAACATATGATGCTTCTAACACACAATTCAACAGCACAGATGAACTTTTCTAAATCATCAAAATAGAAATCCATATGTTACCTCAGGGGCCATCCACCGATATGTTCCGGTTTCAGCAGTCATAACTCCAGATTGAGCTTTAACTCTTGCAACTCCAAAATCAGCAACCTTGACAACCTATCACCGTAAGACATGGGTGCATCAGGCAAGCCCATAAAGGGAAAATGACACCTAAAATCAGTGACAGAAAGAAGATCAAGGAAATATATTGCTGATGAAAACAACTACCAAACAGCACAATGTTCCTTTCACCCACACAAATTATTTAGCAGGATATATTAAAGAATATATTATATCAGTTTATGGTTGCATTTGTTTATCATCGCTTTGTGGGCAATGTAGAGGGATTTTATTCAAGACAGTAAACTAGCTGGATTCTGCTGATTTTTCATTAAGGTTTTATATGACCCATAAAGAGGTAGAAAAAGCTTCAAGAAAGGGGAATATGCCTGAAAATCCAGATGGAAATGTTGGACAAGAATAAAATAAATATGAAAGTTTCCTCTTCCTTGAAAAGAAGATCATCAACGCCGATCCAATAGAGAGAAGCAATAGTATGGATGCAGAAGCATACTGCAACTCCACTTAGGGGTACTGATAAGTGATAATTAAGACAAAAAGGGTATAGATTGGAGATAACAAAATCAGTAATCTGCTATGATCTACTGAAAATACGGGAGCCATCAGCAGGTATGTTCCTCAAGACAGCAGCCTAGCTCATATAAGGGACAAGAAATAATGTGATCATTGCCTAACTTCATTGAAGACCTTCTGTTTCCTCCCGTGATTCCAAGGGTTTTTGGTGATTTTCAGAACATCTTTCTAATTTTTACAGATTTCTCTTGCTCTTTTATGATTTTTCGTGAAATATGGGCATTTTGGTCATTTTAGAACAGTCAGAGATGTCGAAGGCTGCTAGGATGTGGTCACATGATTTGTGAGTTCTTGAATGGTCTTTAGTTGTGAGGGCACACTTTGAGGGAATGGGTATGTGGTTACAGTTCTTCCAATTTCTATCCAAGTTTAATGGGCATTTTAGATACTTTGGTTATTCGGGGTGATGTCTCATAAGTAGGTGAGTGGGCTGAAGAGATTTAACGCTATTTGGGTCATCAGAGAACATTAAATGCTTCATTCAGATGAAGGGGTTTGAGGACATATGCTGTCTTTAGTGGATCAATTTACTTAGTGATGAGTGTGGTTTAGTGATGAGCACTGAGGTAGGTCAAGATAGATGACGGAAACAAAGGTGAATGGATCAATAGTACAATTTTAATGAGACATGGTCTACTTCATGGGTTCAAAGATTGGACTAAGTCCTAAATTGAATGCACAAATATTTTGGACAGTTTCAAACTGTGAACTCCTAAAGGATATCAGTTGAAGGATAAGGATAAAGCATAACACAATTGCAAACACAAGGATCCACTAACAACCCATTTCATTAATACCTTTTATCAACTCAAATGCATCCTACCCAAGATCCACTAAGGAACCATTAAAGATCTGATCCAAAACCTAGTGGCTTTAGGATCTACTTAGGATCCGTAAACACACAGAAGTTTATTAGGTCTCCCTTTGAGTACAATGAGCAGAGCCTTGAAAGATTCAATCAACTGTAGAACTCTGTGAAACTCTTGAAGAACTTGAGCTCAGGGAGCTCAATTTGAGCTCAGGGAGCTCAATTTGAGCTCAAGGGGTTTTAGGGTCTTCTACGCAAGACCCAAGACCCAACCCAAATCTCTTCTCTTCTCTAGCCAAAAATCTTCTCCTTTACTTCCCCCAAGAGTAAAGCTGCACTTGGGGGATCTGAGCAGCCTTGGGAATAGAGCCAGTGGGGTTGGAGAGACCCCACCAGCCAGCTTTTCTTGCCCTCTTTTTTTCTTCACTCCTCCATATTTTCCCTTTTTGTCTCATTTTTTTCTTATTTTTTTTTCCTTTATGGTGAGGGGTTACAAGTCTTGAGATCAAAAAGAAGAATTCAGCTGGTGAGATTTGAAAACACTCCCCACCAGCCACATTTGTTTCCTTTTTTTCTGCCTCCATTTTGTCTCTCCCCCCCCCCTTTTCCTCCTTTCTTCCCCACTGCTGGTGGGACTTGGGGGGAGGGGTTCAGCTCTCTCTCTCTCTCTCTCCCCTTCTTTCTTCCCCACTGCTGGTGGGACTTGGGGTTCAGGTTCTCTCTCTCTCTCTCTTCTTCTTCTACTTCTTTGAACCTCTTTGCCACTGCATGGAGGATTCCCAAGCTTGGGTGTCACCAGCTGCAGCTGGGATCTGTTTTTTTTGCAGTTGGTGCATCCTTCAACCTAGATCTTCATCCCTTCATGCCTATTCTTCTTTGTATAACATAGATTCAATCAAAATTTACTTGGCTTAACAGAAATAATTCAGCTAATAAAAATTGCTAAACATCAGGTGAAGGACCAATCTTCGGCCGATCTTTAATGAAAATACAAATGTTAAAATATAATCAAAAGAATGTTCTTAAGGATAGCTCCATATCCACAATCCTTCATTTGGTAAGTGAGATGGCATGTGGCGTCAATCGTAGGCACAGCCTTGACAAGCCATTCTAATTTTGTTAGCCACCTTCCGCGTGTGTAAAGAATTTTGCTCCATCCTAATAATTAGAAGAAAGGCAACAAGCGAGAAAGTGGTTCCTAATAAAGATAAAATAATGCAAATGACAGATGTAAAATCCATTAAACACTTGAAGGAAGAAGATTCAGATAAAGCCAACCAGGTTGCAATGTCATAATTCAAATAATGATCAACCAACTCATCAAATTGTGTAGTTTATTCTCTGGGACTGAAAATTAAGAAAGTGGCAAATTAAACCAATAAGAAACATTACCTCATGTTCATCCATTAAAAGATTTGCAGCCTTCAGGTCCCTGTGGATGATGTTATTTTGGTGCAAGTAGTTCATTCCTTTGGAAACATCAATTGCAACCCTGAGTAAAGCTGAGAGCTTAAACATGCCTTTATGTTTATGAAGAAAATCATATACACTCCCTCCAGACATAAATTCTGAGAACAGAACAGGCGCAACATAATATTAGCCATAACTGCAAATGCAATGACAAACTTGTTTAGTGACGGAAAAGAGTTGCAACACACTTTCAAGAATCAATATGTACCTGTAACAATGCACAAGCTTGGGGGGCGAGTACATGCACCGATAAATTGTACAACATTCTTGTGGCGAACTTTCCTGTATAAATGAGAATACAGAGAGTAAATACACCAGGCAGTACATTCCATAGGGGAAAAAACTACATGGCTTCTAGAAGAATGTTCAAAACTGATTGTGCCACGTACTACTGCCTCACTCGCAAAGAGATTGGAAAAACAAAGCAACTAGCACACAATCATCTGAACTCCTCAAAAAATAGAGCGTCTCCTGTTCATCTTTGGGCGAATACTCATTAAGACAAAGCCGATCGAAGAAAATTTTGAGGGAGGAGAACGGCCAAGAAAATGACGTAGTGGTAGATTTATGAAGTAAACCACAGAGAGAGAGAGAGAGAGAGAGAGAGAGAGGGAGAGAATGGCATGGATACATAATAGCCACTTGATATGAAATTTTCATTCATATGCAAAAGATAAAACAGCAGGTGTCTTGAGAGATAAGTGGACATCAAAAGACTTTTATAGTTACACATAGAATTAAGATACATGAGACCAAGGACATAGACCTACTACCCCAGCCCCTCAGTACTAATGTCCCTAAACATAGAAAAGATGTATAAACTAAAAGTCAAACAAAGAACTTGAATTATTTATCAGACAATAACCATCTTTGTCATTGTTGAAAAGTCACCATTCTACCATCTGCCTTAATTTCAGATTCTTTAAGAAAGCATAGTGATGAAAACATTAGAAAATTTTGTTAAAAAACTTCAATTACACATTGAACTGGTAACGGTCTCTAGGCATCGTACATTTCTTAGTGGAAAGCTGAAAATTGAAGGACTTTACCAAAGTGCCATCATGAAGAAAAGGTGTAACATCAGTAACAAATGGTTACCTACTATACAATAGCCAAATTGGAAATTTCTAGAAGAAATTTTGGAGAATGTTTGGCAACCTTTGATAATGGGAGTCCAACATCATTAAGGAAGGATAAAAAGTGGACAACATGTAGTGGAACCACAAATGTGCACTTAAATTTTCTGAACATAAACGTTGCATCATGCTACATTTTCATTCCCAGGAATGCAATCTTATGGAAGATAAATTTATCGAGGAAGACAACAGGGAAAGATCAAAACTATGCAAAGATAAAGATTTCTTCCATGGATATAATGAAGTAACACAAATATGGAAGAACCAAAAGTCGGCAATCTATTGAGAAACCATAAATTTTAGATAGGCTCCACTCCATATAGGACTAGGAAAAACAAGGAATTCCGGATCGGATCTGGTCCCCGAATCAGGACCCGCCGATCCCGATCCGAATTGGGATCGGATTGGCCGAAATCGGCCTGGATCGGCTAGAATCGGCTGGGATCGGCCGATTCTGGAAAAATGGTAGCTAAAACATCACCAATTTATTTCAGCCACACAACCAGCCATTTAAGTATGGATGAAATCAGGATCCTCCTCACAAACCCATTTGTGCATCACCCACAGCTGTCTGAGGGTTCAACTGCCTACCCCAAAATTCAACTGTCTGATTTCTCAGCCTTCTAGATGAAGCCTTGGACAAGTCAGTATGGAGATTACTCTTACCAGCTGCCTCAAGGACTATAACATGGCAGTCCTCTGCAGGTTGACATCTTGTGTAGAAGCTTCAGATGAAATAAGGAAATATCTTACCACTGGTTAGGAGAAGTTCAAGAATACTTTTAGAATGAAGGTGATTTTTTTTTTTTTTTTGAAAGTGGATGGTACCACCATTGTATTAAAGAAAAGTATAAGATGCACAAAAGAGAGGAGGACCCTCTACAAAACACCAAGAAGATGTCTCAGTGTTTAACCAACAAAAAATTAGAAAATGGAAAAGAAAGGACAGCATCCCTACAAAAAGCTGTCATCCACTCTCTAACTCTAGCACAAACAAAAGGGACCACTCCATGTGGAGTAGCTGCCTCCCTTCTAAAGATCCTCTTGTTCCTTTCCGACCATATCGCCCATAATGTGGCGTGGAGGACCAGCCACCACAGTATGCAATCACCTCTACCACGCAAACAAGAACTCCAGGACCTGATCAGTGCGTCCACCGAATTCTTCAAACGTCTGGCCTGCTGAAGCTTGTCAAAAAGGAGCGGCCAAACCTCCTTGGCAAAAGAACAACCCACAAAAATATGATCCACAGACTCATCAGAAACTCCACGCATGCAACAAAGGGGGGGTACATCACATCCAAAGCGATGGAGCCGGTTCATAGTAGGGAATCTGCCTATAGATATCCTCCAGATCAAAACCTTGACTTTCAGAGGGGATTTGGGAGACCAAATCTGATGATAAAAGGGAGATCAGGTGCCTCCATCGACAATAACTTAATATGCAGACTTAACAGTGAATGAGCCAGATGGATCTCATACCCACCTCCAGTTATCCTTGCGAGAGACACCAACGGAATAGTCATGAATCATAAGCAGCAAGGATGCCAAATCCAGAATCTCCTCATCATAAAGATTCCTCCTGAAACAAGGGGTCCAATGTCTGGAGGTATCTAAAACTTGTGCTACTGCAGCCTGAGGACTAGTAGCCAGGGAACATGGTCTGGGGAAGATATCCGCCAACGGGGCCGAGGAACACCATTTGTCCCACCAAAATAGACAACTCACACCATCACCCAACTGAACCTGAGTGGCTGCCAAGACAATATCAGCTGTCTGTAGGATGTCTTTCCAAACACTAGAGTGGTTGTAGTCCACCTGAGGGTAAAGATCCCAACAACGGCCCCTAGCATAATATTTGTCCCTGATCACCTCCGTCCAAAGCCCCAAATGATTAGTACCCAATTTCCACAACCATTTTGCCAGCAAAGCCAAATTGAAATCCCGCACATCCTTGATCCCTAGGCCACCATTGAGCTTAGGCTTGCAAACTCTTCTCCAACACACCTTATGACCTCCTCCCTTGGGGGAGTCTCTGCAGCCCTCCCAAAAAAATCTGCAATGGATGCCTTCCAATAGCTTAGCAACTGTCTTAGGGACTCAAAAAATGGATAGGAAGTAAATAGGGAGGCTGTCCAAGACAGTCTTGCACAACACCAACCGCCCTCCATATAATAGAAGCCTTCCTTTCCATCCTGCTAACCGCGAGTGAAACTTCTGAATCAGAGGCTGCCAATCACTGCATCTCATAGATCCCGGCGCCAAAGGGAGACCAACGTAGGAAATAAGGGAGGAGGAGATCTAGCAACCCAAGATATTGACCGCCCTCCTAAAATACTCCTCAGAGATATTAATACCCATCACAACACTCTTCTGAAAATTCACCCTCAGACCAGTAACCTCTTCGAGCAACTCTAAAACCAGTCTAGCATACATCCATTGCTCCCCCCCCCTCCCGCCCCACAGTAGGAGGATGGTGTCGTCTGCATAATGAAGATGAGAGATTGATCTGCCAATGGAGCAAGCCTAGAGTCCAGAGACGAAGCCTACAGCTTCCTCTCTATCCCACATACAAATTAACACGTGTGCAACAAGAACAAACAGAAGGGGGGGGGGAGGGGTGGGCATAGGATCACCCTGCCGGAGGCCTCTCCCACTAAGGAAGAAGTGAATAGGTTCCCCATTAATGGGGATGGTAAATGAGGTCGACGCGATACACACTTTGATCCAAGCGACCCATTTCTCTCCAAACCCCATCTTGGCCAAGATATCAAACAAACAACCCCAGTTAACTCTGTCATAAGCCTTCTCAAAATCCAACTTGAGCACCATCCCCTTCTTGCCCTGTTGTTTCATACCAATGAAGGCTATCATGTGCAACCAGGAAACCCTCTTGAATATATCTTCCCTTTATGAAGGCACTTTGATTGGCACTAACAAGTCTATAAATGACCTTTCTCCAATATCATAGTGAGCATCTTGGACAAGATCTTATAGACACCATTAAGTAGACTGATCGACCTGAAATCAGATAAGAAGTGGCCCCCTCCTCCTTGGGAATGAGGATAACGAAAGTCTTCTTAATGCCTCTCAAATGCGCCTTGCCCTCTTGAAACTCGTGGACAGCTCTCAGAAGAAGACTGTGAACCACCTCCCAACAATGCTAATAGAAAAGAATAGGGAACCTAACTGGGCCTGGGGCCTTATCTCCTGGCATGGAGAAAACAGTCTCAGCTCCTCCTCTGTGAATGGAGCAGAGAGAAAATCTTTGTCTACACTGTCAAGGAAAGGCAAAAGACCCTCAGCAATACCAGGTCTGACAAACTCCTCCTCAAAATATAAATGAGTGTAGAAGTCTAGAACATGAGCAAAGATATCCTCCCTCTGGGAAATGGACTGCTCCCCAGTCCTCTGAACAGATATACAATTCCTTCTTCTCCTTCCAGAGGCTACCCTATGAAAGTAGGCAGTATTACCATCACCCTCATTAATCCATATGTCCCTCCATATTTGCTTCCAGTAGACCTCCTCCTTGGCCAGCATGGCTTGAAAGTCAAGCATGAGCTTGTCGCAAGACACTTTGTCCTGCTCATCAAGGAGCCCAGCCTCTTCCAAAGCTTTGAAACCTTAGAGCTGGACTAAAATAACATCCTTGTCTTCCTTGTGAGGCAGATTTCTGGAGGCCCCCCAAACAGAGAGGGCCTTGGCGAAAGATACAAGATTTCTTACTATTGCAGCCATAACCGAGCGATCTACAAAATCAAACCTCCACTCATGAGAGACTACCTCCATGAAACCCTCCTACTGAAGCCAAAACTTCTCCATCCTAAAGACATACTTCTTCTGGAACTTGTAATTGGAATTCGATAGGGCTTGTGATCAGAAGTCAGTCTCTGCAGGCAAGAAGCTCTCAAATGAGGACAATGTTCCTCCCAATCCACTGAAAACAAAAATCTATCCAACCTAGAGCAAGAAGGAAACACTCTCAGGTTGGACCAAGTGAAGAAAGTATTATCTATAGGGACATCAATCAGAGCCTCCTAGTGCACAAAATGAAGGAAATCCTCCATCGATCCTTCTACAGGACTCCCTTCATCTCTCTCCTCTTGAGAGATGATTGCATTAAAATCACTTACTAGGTTGCTACACACCAATCTCTTTAATAAGGAATGACTAGTGTTAAGGTCATCCCAAAGGGCCTTCTTCTCCTCCCTACTTCGGGGCCCGTAATAGAATGAAGGTGAATTTACCTAGAATTTTATGGTCTTTTGGAAACCCTTAGCTTAAAGTAGATGCATTAAACACCTTAGAGCATATGCTACTCTTTGCATCTTCTTTGTCGGCCCATAATTATACAATGGGATGCTCCTAAGAAAGAGGACAGGAGGCAGGTAGGTGGGTTTGGTTGTCTTGAGATTGTAGGGTCCCACCTAATTGAGTTTGGTTGCCAAGATCTGGAGTCCCAGCAAAATGAGTAGGCAAGATTGTAGGTTAGCCCAATGGTGCTCTCTAAATCAGCAATGACAACAATGAAGCAGGAAGCACAAGTTTGCAGATGGTGCTGACTCTGAACCAGCAATTATGGCAATGGTGCTGACTCCTGTAGATCACTTCGAGTCTCACCCAAGACCAGATCATTTCTTTGTTACACAGTCGATTGGTCTAAAACTGGCGCCACAGCCAACACCTGAACACCTGATTTTAGTGGTTTGGTTCTTCTCTTCGTCCTGAAAATGACCAAGCCTAAGTTTAACCCAGATGCAACAGGCACGGCACCACACTAATCATGGTTCACCTTGATGGAGTAGCTGACTAATAAACACTATCAGGCATTTGTATGTCACCCCTAACAAAATGTCGGTCATCCCAAAAGGTAGATGGAAAAAAGACCAGTTAGATCACAGGACATGCAAGACTGTGGTTCCCTAGGCCTGGGCACGTGCACACACAAGCGAGACTCCACTCATTATCCTAAGATTAGCAAGTCCAAGATTGGACCCTAGTATACATAGTTATAACTGCCGCTTGATCTCCATGGTCATAAGTGGGCAAGTGTCCACGACATGATTTGCCATCTCTTGCAATGTCTCTGAGATCTCTCGAGAATCTCTATCTTAGAGAGACATGGTTGGCGGTATCGGTGGGTACCGATACCAATCCGAGGGGGTAGCCTAATACCAGTCTTTACATTTAAAAAAGACTAGAAGAATAATTGTTATTGGCCGCTACCAAGACAAAATGGGTCGGTACCGGGCTGATATGCCCAATACCGATATTGGTACATATCAGTATCGATATTGGTATCAATACCGATACTGCCATCCTTGCTTTAAGGGTTCCAAGATGAAATCTGTACTGAGATCAAGAATAAGAGGGAAACAACATAAAAGTAATAGGAAGCTGTAGAAATGAGGCGTAAGAGGAGATGAGAATGTCGACATAAGAGGAGATAAGGATGACAATAGAGGGGGAGGAACTGCTTTACAACATGCTGATATGGTATGGAGATTTGATTAAGCAATCCTTACATACACAAAAATACACTTGCATTGTTCTTGTTGTTACGTTAATGTAATCATATTGAATGGCTAAATGCATAAATTTAAAGGTTTTTTAGGAACTATAAGATGGTCATGATCTTCGACAGTTATTCTAATCCTCTTTGAGATCTCTTCGAGATCCTTTCTCTTCAACATTCCAAGATGATGTCAAGAATGATCCTCAATCCACAACCTAAAAGGGATCCACAGCCATATGGGGAAAACAAGCTAATGTGAGGGCATCACTCCACCTAAAAAGCAAAAGAAAAGGCAAAGTCTATTAGAAATGGATCTCAACCTCAACCCAAAACTTAGCCACAATAGCCCACATCAACCGTAAAATTCTACGCCAAATCAAGCCATCATTCCGTAAGACACAACTAGAAGATCAACTATGGCTCTCATATCGTGCTATACACAACTCAACACATACAGCATATGGTTGGTAAGTTAACCCACACTTGGGTTACTACCATGCCATCCCCTTTTACGCTTATAAATCCTTTCAGACTCAAACGCAAACTTGGGTCCCTCTAGATGATCATTTCATATTCATAAACCCTTTTTGGCCTTAATGCTTAAGACACCCCATCCATCAATTAGCTTAAGAGCCATAGAAAACATACTCACTTTAAGGCTGCAATCCTATTCTGAAGACATTGTACACCCCATAACTCTTCTAAGGTCATGTTTAGTAAGCATGACAACCCTTCATTAAAGAGCATACAAATTATATGTAGAACTCTAGTACGAACCCATTGTTTAAAGAACTAGACTATCAACTCGTGGACTGCGCATAGTCAAGCTAAGATTTCAGTTGAAAAGGGAATGTTGAATCTTTCCTGAAAAATATTCATGTACTCTAAACAAGGATGATAGGTATGACATTGTTGAACCAAAAAAAAAATTCAAACATATGTAAATGCATCTTTGCATGCAAAAGGAAAGGAAGAAAACTAGGGTTATGAACCTAGTTTTCACATGAAAAAAAAATCTGCAATATACATGCATAAAAGAAAAAAAGACAGGGATAAAAAAAAAGGGGGAGCAAGAATTACCTGATAGCTGCCCCTTCAATGTTGCAATTTCAGCAACAATGCAGCCTCCAACAAGGGGGAAAATCAGCAGGATAGAGGGGCACTAACAGCAGTAATGCGGCCTCCAACAAGGCAAATCTGCAACGAAGAAACAAGGCACCAGCAGCAGCTGCAAGCCTCCAACAGCAGCAGCTTGGACTTCAACCAGCAAGGAAGAAAGGGAGGCAGCCAGCAGCAGAGACAGAAACCGCAGCACAGAGAGGGAGGAACCGCAGGGTTCGCCCGGCCCTAGGCCCCTCCTGCCGGTCCTCTTTTAAGGGAAAAAGAGAGAAGGGATGGAGATAAAAAAGATGGGGGATAAATACAAAAAAGAGGAGGAGAGATAAACATCAAAAAAAAAAGTGAGAGAGAGGGACCGACCGGCCTCCTCAGTGGGGTCCGCCAGTAAAGGCTTGTATTTTTTTCTTGCATAGGGAGAAGATTAGAAAAAAAATAGAAGAGCATGATTCAGCCATATTAGTTGGATGGCCATACAGTTCATGTTATTCATGTCTTTATGTAATTTCATGTTAATTTAGCATGGTTCATCCATATTGGTTAGATGGCCATATATTTTTGTTAATCTACTAAAGATAATTTAATATGGTTCATCCATATTGGTTGGATGGCCATAACTCTGTTAAAGATAATAAAAAATCTAGTTCATCCATATTGGCTGGATGGCTATGAACTTCGTAATAATCAACCTACATGTTCTAAAATAATAAAAAATCTGGTTCATCCATATTGGTTGGATGACAAAAGCTTCATAAAAAAAGAGGGAAAGAAAATAAATGATTCATTTTAAATAAAATGACCACATGATCATATAGTTCTCTCTTATTGGTAGAGCGGCCATATAATCTAAGGCTTATTTTATTAAGAATGAACTATACTACATAATATTTTGTAGTTTAAAAAATTTCATTAACTACTTAATGCTAATAATCTAGTTCATTCATATCAATTGAATAACCAAAGTTTTGTAGTTCTATCCTATTAGTGGATCTACCACAATGTTTACGGTTCATTCTTATCAGTAGAGTGATCAAAGATTATGGTTATTAGTCCATTCCTATCGATGGAGTGACCATTGACTTTTATGGTTCTGTCCTATTGGTGGACCGACTACAAAGTCATGGTTCACTTTCATCCATAGAAGGACTAATAAATATAATTCTTTGTTCATTTTCATCGATGGGATAACCATCAACTTATGTGGTTCTTTCCTGCTGGTGAATTGACCATTAAACTATGGTTCATTCACACTTGTTGAATGACCTAAAAAAAATTGTGGTTCCTTCATATTGGTTGAAGGACCATTAAGGAATACCCTTTAATTATGTGGTGACCCTCATGCCCCATGATTTAAGGATATCCCTTAAACAATCTATATCTCCATAAAAGAATTCAAATGAGAGGATATGATGCCTAAATAACCAAATAATCTTTTATCCTTTTAAAGGATGCTTAAAGGATAATTTCAAGGAAACCACCTTTCTTCAAGGGGTCCTAATGAAGCTAGGTCCAAAAACCTATCTTCTTAGAACTCTAAGATGTCTGAAATACTCATGTCCTCATAAGAAACCTAATCTATACAGTAATCATAATAAATGATTAGAGCTTCCTACAAAAGAATAAGACACATAAGACTTTGTTTTACTGTACACAAGGACTCCTAATAAGGTTGTGTAACACTAAATAACATTAGCCAACATCATGGCAGTACCGGTACCGGTACCGACCATATCGGCCAGTACGGTATAAAAGGGTCCAAAAAAATCAGAAAAAAACAAAAAAAAAACTCAGAAAAAATAAAAATAAAAAATCAGAAAAAAATCAGAAAAAAAATATAAACAATTAATTAAATATGTGTTGAGTGTGACAAAGGTGAGTTAAGACAAAGAACTGAAGAAGTACACGTAACACATACTAAATGACTATTTTGATACAGATTAAACATGAAAAATATTATGTTAATGTATTAAACATTTACAAATAATAAATATTAATGAAATCAAATGATCCTTACCTACATAAGTGAGTATACTAATATAGATAATAACCCGTAGATCCTTTTGATTCATCCTCTGGTTGCTATTGCTGGTATCCATAATAAGGTTGCATATGTTCCCTATATTAACCATATCTAAATAATGATGCAGCCAAGTAGTGCATCCCTCTTTGAATTCCTCTTGGAGTATACGCTTGTTGACTTGATGAAATTCCATAATCAGGATGTAAAGAAGCAGCTTAAGGATAAGAAGAAGACCATGACTTATAACTGCTACTGGGTGGATGGAATTGAAAGCTTTCATGCTCTACTCGATCTCTCCAACTATACATGCTTGCTTCTTGTTGGTCACCTCCATAACCTGACTGTTGTCCATACTGACCTTGTGAATCATGATCTCCTTGACTTTCATGCTGTCCTCTTTCAGTGTCAATATGCAAGGAGAAAGAAGGTGCAAGGTGCATATACTCCGCCCCCGGTAGTAGCACCTGCAGCTGCACCAGCATCATCGCTAGGAGACTGTGTCCCATCATCATCATCATCATCATCATCATCATCTTGATCATAATCAACAATTAACTTCCTCTTGACATTACTTGATTTTTTCTTTTATGATGCATGTTTTTACTGGCTTTCTTTTCTTTCTAGATCATTTTGCAAGTTCAACCGATTCAATAATCATTTTCCTCGTGGTGTATGTCTCACATAAATTTGCTTCATCTCATTAATCGCAGGGTCGTTACTGGCAGCCAGATTAGTCATCTCAAGTGTAAATGTACTCCTTCTCAAGAATGATGGTGGCCCAACCATTCTAGGAGTGACTTGCCTGATATCTGATTCTAAGTGTCTAGCAGGCTCAAGCAAAGTATCAGGTGCAAATAAAGGCACATGCTCTATCTGACTCTAATACTCATGTGAAGGAGGAGGTGAATTTTCTTTTTGCCTTTTTGATGTTCTTAATTCTGGATCTCTAACAACAGCTCCATCTAGTATGCCCTCTGCCATTCTGTATCATCAAGATCAAAAACTGGCTCATCGACAGTTGCTCGTATCTCAACCCAAGTCTGCAAGGGATTATCATCATCAAATAAGTCTTCAACATCAATTTAGCCAACAACATCTTCTGCTTTTCCTGCAGCTCGTTTCTCTCTCAATTGTTGTCTCAACCGGATGTTTTTTATCATCAATCTCATCTTGTAATGGCAGTACACTAATTTGTCCAATCGTTCATCCTTTAACCAGTTACGAATTTTTGAGTGTATAAGGCTGAACATGCAACAATTTCTTTCACACTGGCTTGCCGATGTCGTCTGACTCAAAACCCTCACTGCAACGGAAGCCAAAGGATCATAACACTTGTCTCTGTTGTACACTATTATCCACCACTCAGCTATGCCATCAGTAAAAAACAAAAAAATGAACCAATGTATGTTCTTCTTTCTTATGCACATATGACAACAATGTAATCACTAAGTATACTTGGGCTCACTTTCTCTACGGCAATTTGCACATGGTCTTCATTATATGTCTTCAGCTTTAACCTATAAGCCTCCATCTACAAAGATGGAATGAACAATTAATATAATTCATGGACTCTTGAAAATACAAGTAACTGAATATATCTTAAAGTCAATTCTTCATATAAGAGATAAACACTTGTCTCTCTACCTCAATTATATCTTCTATTGTCCTCAACAAGCATGCAATCACATTCAATGTACCTTGGATCACCTCTCTATCAATGTGCACTTGACGACTGTACATTACTCGAGGATTTAAAAATAACCCGCATTTAGGTGGATAATTACTAAATAATAATTTAATAAATAATCTCTCATGTAACAATATGAGACTTCACTTACCAGCTGCATGCAAGTCGTAGTGTAATGTGCTTTCCTATCTGAGATCAATAAGGTCCCACCACTTCATATAAGTGTTGAGAAATACGTTCTTGATGTGCACCTTAGTAATGTCAATTGCCTCGTACAAATATCACATGTAATTCTTATCATCCCCATCTACCAATTTTAAGACATGTACGAACGGTTCCACCAATTTCATATAAGTCTGCATATGACTCTAAAATTTTTTGTTCTCTATGATTTTTCCCACTTCCAAATGTTTACATTTAGATTCATTGGAGGTGGTCACCATATACTCCAAGAACTCCTTATTAAACATACACCTCTTGATCTCATTCCTGAATTTGTGCAAAGATTCTAATGAAATGAAATTAGATACAAATCTTGTAGGCCTCGCACGGATGAGATCTCGGCCCTCAGATGCTTGTTCTCTGAACATGTTCAAGATCATAAGATGACCATAAATAAATTGGATAATTTTTTGTGCTCTCCTTACTGTCTTGCTGACAGTCAGATCCTTACCAATGTCTTCAAGCATCAAGTCCAGACTATGCGCTGCACATAGGACCCAATAAAGGTATTTGCGCTTGTCTATTAACTCCTTCCCTGCAACCTTATAACTTAGTTCATTTATCAGTGACCACCTGGACAACATTCTCCTCTCCAACTTCCTGCACCATCTGATCCATCAAATCAAATAAATATTTGGCGTTCTTTGAATAGTTTGATGCATCAACAGATTTCATAAAAATTGTCCCTTCAGTGCAATAAACAAGGAAATTAATCATGGACTTCTTCGTGGTACCAGTTCAGCCATCGCACATAATTGTGCATCCTCTCTCCTTCCATACAGCTTTAAAACATTCAACCCACTGTTGAAGCTCCTCATATTTTCCATCAAACCCACGTCCATAAATGTCTCGACGTATGGGGGCTTTGAACCCACGACCATGATCTGCTATTACGTCAATCATAGGCTGAAAATAAGGAGATTGAACAGCATGTGAGGAAATACCTGCATGCAAAAACCATTTGCAGATGCTTTTAAAAGCATGTCATGTCGCTTTAGCTGACTTTTTTACTCCTCTCATTACTTACTTGATTTTTGGCTGAGTAGAAGTCTGTCTTCTAAAAAGATAACTGTCCAGAGGACCCCTTTGACCTCTAGTTTGAGTTGTGCCTCTTGTTGATAGTCCATCACCTCTCTTTCGGACTTCGTCTTCTTCTTGATGCCACAAACTCTCTCTTCTAGCTGTAGCCATCTCAGGATCTTTATCATCACTTGAGTCCACAATTTGTTCAGCCATTTGCCTCTCACATATAGAAATGTCACCGACCCCAGTATACATCCCTTTGCCTTTTCTATTCTGTCTACCTGAAATCTTGTCTTGGAGTTCAACCTCCTCTTCATTCTTTTGCTCCTTTTGTGCTTTCCGGCCACGCAACAATTCACGCATCTAGTTGGCGACTTGTCGGAGACAGACAGTACACCTTGTCACATGTCCCGTCTTCCCTGTTAAATGTTCTTTTCTTCGAGTGATTCCACCACCCATCTCTTTGCCACAATATTTGCATTTCACTCTCCTCTTTGCAGTATTAACTAAGGTGATATGGACCCACCCTGGGTCCTGCTCTTGTTGTTCAGCTATGATCCTACAACAAAAAAGAAAAAAGTAGAAACAAAAATAAGTACATTTGACATTATGCTCCCACTTTAAAATATGCAATGAAGTTTAATTAGACTTCAATTGATGTTTAATTTAAGTAATTAGACAAAAGTCCTAATTTTTAACCGCAAATTAAGGTCAAAATTAGGATTTTTCTCTAATTAACCTTCAATCAACGTAATTTACAGCATGCTCCTATTTTATAAATATGCAATGAAGCTTAATTAGGCTTCAATTGATGTTTAATTTAATTAATTAGACAAAAACTCCAATTTTTAATCGCTAATTAGGATCAAAATTTGAATTTTTTCCTAATTAACCTTCAATCAACGCAATTCACAGCATGCTCCTACTTTAAAAATGTGCAATGAAGCTTTAATTAAACTTCAATTGATGTTTAATTTAAGTAATTAACAAAAGTCCTAATTTTTAACCGGTAATTAGGGTCAAAATTGAGATTTTTCCCTAATTAACCTTCAATCAACGCAATTCACAGCATGTTCCTACTTTAAAATATGCAATGAAGCTAAATTAAGTTTCAATTGATGTTTAAATTAAGTAGTTAGACAAAAGTCCCAATTTTTAACTGCTAATTAAGGTCTAAACTTGGAAGTTATCTATTTTATTAAGAAAATGAACGTAAAAAATCTAATAATTAGTTAACAACTAAAAAATAATTAGTTAACAATCTAATTTAAAATACATATCATACCTTATTTTTTTCTTCCACCCAAAATGGTCAAAACGTCTCCGGCAACGGGCGGCGGCGACGGCAGGTGGCGGTAGTGGCGACAGCTCCTCCTTCCCCTCCTTCCCCTCCTTCCCTTCCCCTCCAAAAACGAACCACCCCTCTCACAGATCTGTTTCTGTGAGAGGGAAAAGTGAAACACCCCTTTTACGAGGTGTTTCACGGGTATCGGTTCGGTACCGTCCCGGTTTCAGGCGTACTGGCTGGATGAAACCGGGCCAATACCAGCCCGGTACAATTTTTTTTTTCTTTTTTTTTTGTTTAAACCGGTACCGGCTATTTCAGGCTGTACCAGTACCGGTGCCAGCCAATACCAGTACGTACGGGTACCGGCCGGAACTGCCAACCATGGAACCACCCCTCTCATAGATCTATTTCTGTGAGAGGGAAAAGTGAAACACGGGTACCGGTTCGGTACCGGCCCGGTACAAGTTAGCCTTTTTTTAAAAAAAAAAAAAAAGGGGGGTACCGGCCGGTACCAGTGCCAGCCCAACTGCCATATGTAGGAGAGGACCCCAGTATGGCTCTGATACCATGTTGATCTCTCTCTCTCTCACACACACAAGATTTTCCACCCCATGATCGAAGAAGCTACATACAAAAAAAAGAAATAAATCAGTGGACTACGAAAGACTCAACAAGAAAATGCATTCTACTGATGCATTTTTTATTTCTTAATGTATGTACATGTTTCATATCTGACAGTGATGCCTGGAAAACTTTCTCCGGTTTCAGAGAAGACGACAATGGCGAGGCTGACAAAAAAAAGGAAGGATGTTCCTGAGCCACCAGAACAAAAGTTTATGCCTCTTCTAGGCAGCTGGTGAGAGAAAAACCCAACCGGCCAACTGCCATATGTAGGAGAGGACCCCAATATGGCTCTGATACCGTGTTGATCTCTCTCTCTCTCTCTCACACACACACACACAACATTTTCCACCCCATGATCAAAGAAGCTACATACCTAAAAAAGAAATAAATCAGTGGACTACAAAAGACTCAACAAGAAAATGCATGCTACTGGTGCATTTTTTATTTCTTAATGTATGTACATGTTTCATATCTGCCAGTTCCCATGCACTTTCTCAGCTGCATTTCAATTGCCTTTCAAAGAGAAGTCCTTCAGAAGACACATCTCATGCATGAATGGCACCTTTATTATCACCAAATACACAAGCAAAATGACATAACACAAAAACAGTTTCATCTATACAGAACGGCCATCCTGAAACAGTTTACATAAACCATGATCAGATGCAGAGTGTGAAGTGTAAACTGATGCCACAGTTCAGAAAGATTCATCTAAAGCAAAAAGATCAGCAGACAATCATTCAAGACGTGGATGAAGTTTGCACATATGGATTCCAGCGAGCCAACCAGTTTATAGAAAACCAAGTGCATGTCTCATCTATGTATTAGTTCAGACCTCATAATGAAGACTTCTTGAGCAAATTCTTGTTGCATTTCTGCATTTAAACGTTCAGGCTTCAGTACCTTGATGGCTACATCCTGACTACAATATACCCCTTTATAGCTGAAAAAGAATTCAATCATTTAAGAAACCAAGTCATACAATTGAAAGAAACAAAATGAATTCACTCCACAGTTTAAGAACTTACAGGTCACCATAAGACCCTGATGCTATTTGCCTTTCAGCTTTCAATTGTCTGACATCAATTTCCCACACGTCACTCCCATCTGTAGGTATTTGGACACAGTCAAGTGCTGATTCCTCACCAATTTGTCCATGTTGTTCAATGAAAGGAAAGACTTGAAGAGATGCTGTTGGGACTTGCTTCTGCAATGTAATAATATGTCATTAATCAAGCATGCTACACGAGTCACATAAAACTATGCAAAAGCAGTTCCTGCTCTGGAGAATGATGAGAACCATAAAAGCAGTTTACTATGTGTAATAACCCCATTGAACTAACAGCACTATCAAGACAGGAAAGTCAAATTGAAGAATACAGACTCCAAAGTATACAAATAAAAGAAAATGGAAGACAGACTTAAAAGGGTTTTATATATTGTCTAGGTTATTTTTTTTTTTTTACCTAATTTTTTATTGTTCTAAACAAAGTCGATAGTAAGTTAGACAGACTCCAGCAAATCAGTTTCAGCTGTGAAAATAAACTGCATTTGAACGTGTCACCTATACCTCATGCTCCCGATAAGGTAAGAAAAGAAAATTTGTCATATTATCACGAATTACTAGGTGGTGTCAGAAACCAGCCATCTAACACGTGTGCCACCATCACTAATGACTTTAGACAAAGCATTAACAGTGAAAACACCTTTGTTACTCCAGACCCAACACCTTTTATCCTCAATCCTGCATTCAGATGAGTGTCCTGAATGCTTGCCAAAACTGCCACCAATTGATCAGCTTCCATCTCAGTCGGGTTTCTTCTCAACAAAATGGACCATGAAGAGCTTCTATGAGAGTAAAATTGAGCAACTGATTTACCCTTATCCTGAACAATTTGGTACAGCTGTCAATACTGTAGTGCAAAGGGCACCTCAGAGCACCACGTACCTTCCAAAATCTGACCCAATTTCCTCTACCAACAGTGAATGTAATTGCTGGGTTAATTAGATCAGCCCTCCTGGCTATATTTCTCCATATAGGTGACATTGAAGCATATGCACCGGAGGGATAGACCATCAGGTTGCATTAGGGTAATATCTTTCCCTAATGATCCTGGCCCAGAGAGCATCCCAATCCTCCCCCAATCTCCACAGCCATTTGGTTAACAAGGCTGTATTGAAAAGGCCAACTTGGAGAAGCCCTACACCCCCTTGATCTTTCCATCTACAAACCTTCTGCCAAGCTACTAAATGTAAAGGCCTTTTGTCCCTCTTCCCTCCTCCCCAAAAGAAACAGCTCCTTTTTTATTCAATTAACCTCTCTACTGTCCTTGGAAGATTAAGGATAGAGAGATGATAATTCGCCAAAGATGACAAAACAGTTTCAGATAAGGATCCATCTATCTCCTGCTGATAGGAACCTGGCCTTCCACCCTTCTAATCTCTGGTCCAACCCCTTTAGTAATGCATCCCAATCCCTAACTCTGTTCTGAACATTTGTGAGGGGCAGGCCCAAATACTAGATTGGGAATTGAGTAATTCCACATGAGAAAATTCCAGCAATACTTTCCATCCTATCTTTATTCAGATTAATCCCAATCACTTCAGATTTTATTGATAGACCAGTAACTGCTTCTGTCAAACTCAGTAGCTTTTTCATATTCTTCAACATTTCCTGATCTCCAGAGGAGAACAACAGTGTGTCATCTGCAAACTGAAGGAGTGACAGCTGAAACCCCTGCCTTCCTACCACAAATCCATCCACTAACCTATGAAGAGCAGCTCTTTCCCACAGAGAGGTCATAATCTGGACTACCATAATGAATGGTAGAGGTTAAGATATCACATGTGGAACAAGGATGTTGAATATTTTCGTAAATGGATTAGGGAGTATGGCATGGTGGATATGGATATTCCTACTAGAAGATTCACTCGATCCAATCTTCATCAGAACAGTGTCGAATCCAGAATTGACAGAGTACTGGTCTCCATTAATTGGCTGAATTATCCCCCTCTCTCATCTTAAAGGCTTGAATAGGTCAGTTTCTGATCACATCCCAATTCTTTTGAGCACAAGGAGTGGTATGAAGAAACATAGATTATTCATATATAAGCTGGCATGGCATAATCATTAGGAATTTAAGGATCTGGTCACAAAGTGGTGGAATGAAATCCATGCAGCAGAATTTGCTTGTAAGACCTTTTCCAAGAAATCAAAAGGGGTTAGATCTAGCATCAAGAAATGGTGTGTTCAGACTTTTGGAGAGGCCGCACATAGAAGGCAAACAGCTATTGCAGAAAATTGAAGAGATAGATAACAAAGCTGACCTTAGTAGTCTGTCTGATGATGATTTCTTAAAGCTGAAGAGTTACAAGAAGTATAATGAGTGGTTGCTTAGAGAAGAAATAAAGTGGAAATAAAGGGCAAAGGAGCAGTGGTCGAGAGAGGGGGACAAGAATACATGATTTTTCCATGCAGTAGCAAGTACAAGAAAGAGATCTTTAAGGAGTGGACATGTGAAGGTTGAAGATAACATTGTAGAGTCAAAGGAAGATGTCAGGGAAGTGCTTACATCATTTTATATAGAAGATAGAATCTGGAGACCACATGTACAGGAAGGGGTTCTTCCCAAAATTGAGAGCTCCCAAGCTGATTGGCTTTGCTCACCTTTTTCATAAGAAGTCAATGAGGCAGTCTTTAGTATGAATGTCAACAAGTCTTGAAGACCTGATGGGTTCTCATTAGGTTTCTACCAGTGTTTTTGGGGATACTATCAAGGAAGAACTTATGGAAGTAATCAAGGAATTTCAGAACAGACCACATAGTACAAGAAGCTTTAATTCTACTTTCATAGTTCTTATTCCCAGAAAGGAAAGTGCTGAAACAGCGTAAGATTATAGGCCGATCAGTCTATTAAATGGCTGTTACAGAATTATTACAAAATTGATGGTTAACAGATTGAAGAAGGTATTTAGTGGATGTCATTAGCAGGAACCATTCTGCTTTCAAGGAAGGGAGTTTTATTTTGGATAACTTCCTGGCTACTTATGAAGCTATCCATAATCAAAAAGTGTGCAACATAGAAGGTGTTCTGATTAAATTCGACTTTGAAAAAACGTACGACAGAGTCAACTGGCATTGTATCCATAGGACCCAAGCATGGGTTTTAACCAAAAAAGGACTGAGTGGGTTATGAGTTGCACTACTAAACCCCGGTTCTCTATTTCGTTCAACGGGGAATCATATGTTTATTTCAGTAGCTCAAGAGGTTTGAGATAAGGTCACCAAATTTCACAACTTTTATTTTTGATACTGGGGCAGATCATGAGTTAATTATGGGATAGGGCAGTTGACCAAGGTTTAGCAGATGGTTTTAAAATTGGAAGGGATGACATGCAGCTTTGAGCTGTCCTATTTACAATTTGTAGATGACACTTTACTCTTCTCTTCTGGCCAAGATGGTATGCTAAGTTATATTAAGAGATTGTTAATTCTTATAGAAGCCATTACAGGTCTGAAGATCAAATTTCAATAAATCTGTAGTGGTGAGCATTAATATGGATCAGGAAAGAGTGGTGGACAAGGCTGATATATTGAATTGCAAAGGGTCCCAACTTCCAATTAAGTACATGGGCTTACCACTTACAAATAGTACATATAAGGTTAGCAGCTTGGATGAGCTAATCCATAAGTTTGAGCAGAAGTTAGACGGATGGAAAGCAAGGATGTTAACAGATGGAGGCAGATGGATTCTTTCTAAGACTGTTCTTTCTTCTTTGGCTAGTTACCATCTTTCTATCCTTAGAATTCCCAGAACAGTGGAAAGAATTATTGAATCGATGAGAAGCTCATTTTTTGGGCAGGTGGAGAGAGGGATAGAAGAGGTCTTCACTTAGTGGCTTGGGATAAAGTGTGCAAAGGTAAAGATCAAGGGGGTGTTGGTTTGGTCAAATTGGAAGTCTTTAACAAAGCTTTACGTGCCAAATGGTTGTGGAGGATGGGTGAAGAGAACAATGCTATATGAGTGAATGTCATTAAACTAAACTATTGTTCTAATGCCTTGGGAGTGGACTCTCCAGCCTTCCAGAACTTACAATGTGTCACCTATTTGGAGGAATATAGCTAAGTTAGAGGAAGTCATAACTTCGAGAGTCTGCTTTTGTGTTGGAATGGGAGATGTATCAGATTTTGGGAAGACAGATGGTGTAAAGATTTGCCATTCTCTATGAACGTATATCGAATTGTGAGGATAAGGGGAAGACTATAGCTCAGTTTTATACAGATGAAGATGCATTTCACTGGAACATCAAAGCTCAGAAGCCCCCTACAGAATCAGAATTGGATGAGTTGGTAGCTGTTTTGAGAACCATCAATGGGGTTAACCTGAGCGAGAATCAGGAGGATAGTAGGAAATGGATTTGGAACTACAAAGGTATTTTTTTCTGTCAATACCCTCACAAAGCTGGTACATGGAGGCTTGAGAGTGTAGTGGAAAGGTAGTGTTTGGGATAATAAATTAGCAAATAAGATTAACTTATTTTCGTGGAAAGTGGCACTAAGAAGGCTCCCAACGTGCGACAGACTTGAACACATTTTTCATATTCAGAATCCCAAGTGTATTTTCTGTGGACTGATTGATGAAACATTGATCATCTTTTCTGTCAATGTGGTATCATCAATGTGCAGTGGACTTCTTTGCGCCGAACACTCCATGTTCAATGGGAAGAACCTCAGAATGTGTCATCCCACTTGCAGTGGTGGTCTATCTTTCTCTATTTTCCCTGAATAAAATGGAGGTTTTTTGTGGTGTTCCTGTGCGATGTGGGGTTCCATTCCATAAGTCTTAGAGATTGAGGTGTACTTTTTCTCTTTGGGTATTGCTGTACTTTATTTGCTCTGCTCTTTTTAATGAAATGTGAGTTTTGTAACCTTCCAACAAAAAAAGGACAGGCTTCTTGCTCTTCCCCGACCATAGTGCCTTGGAGGGGATTTCAACAATGTAACCTCCCCTCGAGAGATCCACAGGTGGACATGAAGGTGAAGCTATGGAGAACTTCAAGGATTTTATTGATGCAACAGGTTTGATTGATATTCCTACCTCAAAAACACTCTTCTCGTGGTCCAATTTCAAGGACTCCCATCCATGTGCAGGTTGGACCACTTCTTGGTATCAGTAGAATGGGAGGCTTTATACACACATATTGAGGCTGTGTCTTGTTAGAACTCAGGCTGATCACGAACCAGTGTTGCTGAAGACAAGTAGATTGGAGAGGTTTGGGGTCAAGGAAGAGGGCTTTAGCAAACTAGTCTCTGATTCCTGGAACGAGGAAAATGGGGACTTCAGCAATGGCTAGGCTTGTTTTGAAGCAGAAAAAACTGAAACAGAGGCTGTACACTTGAGGTCTGCAAAGGCAACTGCATGACAAACATGCCAAAGGGCACATCCTTGAGCAGGTGGAGGACATTGATCTCATGGAAGAAACAGGATCCATCTCCGATGAGGAGAACAGGAGAAAGAAACTGAAGGCTGATTCTGATGACATTTTGCTCAAAGAGGAAATATACAAGCACCAGAGACCTAGGGACAAATGGCTTAAGGAAGGTGACTATAACACAACTTATTTTCATAGGGGTGGCTTCCAACCGAAAAAGGAGGAATCTCGTCAACTCCCTTCAGCTTGGTGACAGGCTCCTCTCCAATGAGGATGATATCAAAAATCATAATCTGGAGTTCTATTCTCATCTCTTTTCAGAAGAAGATTTTCCTGGGCCAGACTTTCTTCCTAACTTATTTCCCTCTCTTCAGTAGACTGATAGGGCTGTTTTGACATGCCTACATACTTTAGAAGAGCTGAATCAATCTGTTTTTGATCTCCCAGGGGATAAAGTGCTAGGCCCAGATGCAGATGGTCTTCTTGTCTTTTTATATCAACTTCTGTGGGATCTTATTCATGCTGACCTCCTTGAGGCTGCTCTGGATTCCAAAGGGGTGATGCCCACCTCAGAGGTCTGAATAAGACATTTCTTGTCTTGATCCCTAAATCCGCAGATGAGAGACAACTCCAAGACTTTAGGCCTATTAGTCTACTTAATGGGGCCTATCGGGTTATTTCAAAAATGTTAGCTTCCGGATTGAGAAACATTATTCACAAGCTTGTCAGCAGCAACCAAGTGGCTTTCTTAAAGGGAGGCAAATCCCAGGATGGTTTCTTGATTGGCCATGAATGTATCAATGCTATGAAATCTCGCAAAATGCCAAGTTTGGTTCTCAAAATCAACTTTAACAAGGTTTATGATAGAGTTAATTGGAAATGCTTGCTCAATGTTAGGTCACTCGCAGGTTTTGGTGGTAGGTGGATTAGGTGGATAAGGGAGTGCCCCTCCTCTGCTACGTTTGATGTATTGCTTAATGGGCAGCCCACTCTCAGTTCTTCTTCAGTAGGAGAGGCTTGCGGCAAGGAGACCCCATTTCATCACCCCTTTTTGTTCTCATCTCACAATTCAACAGTAGAATGTGGGACAGAGCCCAAAATGCTGGTCTCCTATCAAGTTTCTCCGCTTGCATTGATGGCACTAAGATTTTGCACTCCCAGTATGCAGACAAAACCATTCTCTTCATCTCAAGGGTAGAGGAGCAGCTTTATGTGGTGCACCTACTTCTGGTTATTCTGGAGGCAATAATGGGGTTCAAGGTCAACATGCACAAATCCCATGTAGTAGGGGTCTGGTTGGAGGACACTGTGGTTGCCAGAGCTACAAGGATCTTAGGTTGTAAATAGGAAACCTTTCTAATCTCCTACTTGGGCCTTCCTCTTTCACAGGGAGCCATTCATTCTAAAGATTGGGACCCTGTCATCCACAGAATGGAGAACAAACTAGTAGGGTGGCAAGACAAATTGCTTTCATACAGAGGTTGATTGGTCCCTTGCAAAGCAGTTCACTCTTGCATTCCCATTTATTTCCTCTCCATCCTTCGCATCCCTAAGGGGGTTGCCAAGAAGTTGGACTCTATCCAAGGTAGATTCCATAGGCATGATAGCTGTGACTTTGGCATGACATTAGCTGGGGCAGGGTTTGCAAAAGTAAAGAGGAAGGAGGTTTGAGAATAAAAAATATTTGGGATTTTAATCTGCATTGCTAAGTAGATGGTTATGGAAACTGGGTAGTTAGGAAGGGAATCTGTGGCAGGAAGTGATCAGTCTTCCTCTCTTTTTTTTGAGATGGGATGGTACCCACGGGAAACCCAGCAAGGCCTTGGGGCAGCTCTTGGACCAGACACCCAAGTATACCGGACTGAGCCAGTAGAGGCTGGGGGCAGCTCTCGGTCCAGCCAAGTATACCAGGTAAACCACCTAGCGCACGAGGGGGGACAGCATGCTTGGTTACTACTCCAGGGAAGCCCAGGGCTTCAACCCGCAACCTATAGGAATTTAACCCGCCGAATGCTGGGCCTTAACACTACGCTATTCACCACCCCCCCCCCCCCCATCATCCAGAAGTATTATAAGAATTCTAGAACCTGGGATTTATTCCCACCAGGCGATAGACATCATCCAGGCTGGTACTTAGCTTCAAATTGGAGATGGGCAGAGAATTTACTTCTGGTTGGACAGGTGGTGGAGACCTAGACCACTTGTGGATCTTTTCCCTCGTCTCTTTACCGTAGCCACTGTCACCTCTGGCGTCTGTTTTTCATGCTGATGCTCCTTCTGCTACATGGACTCCCATTTTTAGGAGAAACTTGAGGGAACTTGAGATTGATCAGTTAGACAATCTCCTCCTCCTTATCCAAGAAAAGTTTCTTCACTCCTCTAGGCCAGACAAATGGATACGGAACTGGGAAATCCACCTATAAGATGACAGCAGAACTGGACATCCCTGCACAGATTTGTGTGGAAACCAGGCATACCTTTGAAGATCAAATTTTTTACTATGGAGAATCTCCCATCAAAGGCAGTCTACCTGTGATCGTATTGTCTCCTTCCTGTCGGACATTGCTACTTCTTGCTCCCTTTGTTCCTCTGAATTACAGAACCTTGACCATCATTTAGTCCACTGCTACTTTTCACTGTCAGTCTGGCTATTCATTTTCTCCAATCTGGACTTGTCATGGCATTCACCCCAAGGTGTTGCTGACCTCTTTGCTGGGTGGCATAGGTCTTGGGCTTCATCCAGGCACAAGTAATTGTGGTGGATGATCTTGCATGGTATAGTTTGGAGCAAAAGGAACCTGCGTATTTTCCAAAACAAGAGTCAATCGGCAACACAAGTGGTGTCTTTCATTGTGGAGCATCTTCAAGAATGCGCGAATGCTGCAAACCTCTGTTGCCAACCTCTTTCTGCCCTCTGAGGGCCTTCTCAGCCCTGTGTAGTCCTTTTCATTTTGTCCTTTTTCGGTAAAGTGAGAGACAGCAGGCACTGTTACAAAGAGAGATACTTTTGCTTTTTTCATTCCTTGAGGAGGATAAATTTTGTCTGTTGGTGTCAGTCCTCTACACACTTGTATATCTCCTGTTTTCTTCTTTATATATGAATTTGTGGTACTACTACTATCCACTTTCAAATAAAAAGGAAAATGTTTTGTCACTGGCCAATGGACAACAAATAGTATATGCCTAGTAGGATAATGCACAGGTGTAAAAGTGGAATAAGAGATGACATAGATGCCAGTCCTATGGGCATGGCATGCAATCTTGCAAAATCTTGCAAGATTTAAGTCTTGATGGTGTTGTGAGAAACAGATCCACCAAGATTTGGGGGAGGGACGGGTGTGTTGTTTGTCATCCAAGCCTTGGGCCAACCCCAGAGTGATGGGAAAAGGCTTCGTGATCGTTAAGGTTATAATAGCAATAGATGTTGCATCAATGACAAAATTCATCCATTTCCCTCAGCCATAAGATCCAACAAATTGCATGCAGCCACAGATGTAGTCTCCACATGCCTTCTACAAAATATGAAATAACAATCGCATTTCCAATACCATATGATACAGAGGGCATAAATCATCAGCTTATCTCCACTGTCCTTATCCTCACCACAAACACAATAATCTTGAGGGTGAGCACTGAGAATCTTAGTCAGAAGATAATTTGTTCTGGAAATGTTAATGATTCTTCTAGTATAAAGAGGCTATATAAAGGAAACCTATACATCTTTGCTCTTGGAGAAGCTGATGGTTTCCCCTTTTACAACATTATATGTTTACTTAGAAAACCCAATTCCCTTCCCATAAAGCAGTATCATCTTTCTTCAGGCAAGAGAGGAACAGAATTTAGCAGACGGAGGTCTGAAGGATCAGAAATCTGCAATCCTTGATATTTCCCCTGAACATGAGACACCATGTCATGTTGATTCCATACAACATTGTCTCTTTTCCTTAAAGTGAATCCCTTTTACTTTAAAATTAGTGAGAAAACCCAATTCTTAAAAGTGACAGAAACCACATTAACTAATACAATTTTGACTTAATTATATAATAATCATAACTATATAATGTAAATTAATAACTCCATGCCAAAACACCATCACTGTTTTACTTTCCAAAGTTTGAGGCACTGTTAAAAGTGGTTATTTACTAACTTCTTTATGGACGGCTTGGACTTTTGTAAAATTGAAAATTTCCCCTTGAATGATTTCATCCATTTCTTTCAGCCATAAGATCCGAAAAATTTCATGCAGCCCCAGATGTAGTCTCCGCATGCCTTCCACAAAATATGAAATAACAATCACATTTCCAATACCATACACAGGCCATAAATCATCAGCGTATCTCCACTGTCCTTATCCTAACCACAAATGCATTAATTCATGGAGGTGAGCCTGAGAATCTTAGTCATCAGATAATTTGTTTCCAAAAATGTCAATGATTCTTTTAGCATAAATAGGTTACATAAAATCCCTGAGCTTCAAAGGATATTAACCTATACACATTTTCTCTTGGGGAAGATGATGTTTTTCCCTTTTACAATAGTACATGTTAGTTTATTTGGAAACCTCCAATGACCTTCCAATAAAGCAGTATCATCTTTCTTCAGGCAAGAGAGAGAGAGAAACGGAATTTAGAAGATGGAAGTCTGAGGAATCAGAAATCTGCAATCCCTGAGATTTCCTCTGAACATAAGGCAACATGTCATGTTGATTCCATACAACATGGTCTATCAATCCATTTCACTTTAAAAATATTTACTGAGATTATCCGATTCTTAATACAATTTTGACTTAATTATGTAATCATAACTATATAATATAAATTAATAGCATCACGCTAAAATGCCATGACTGTTTATCTTTCCAAAAGACGATGCACTGTAAAAGTGGTTATTTCCAAACTCGTTTATGGACAACTTGGATTTTTTGTCAAATTGAGATATTTACCCCTGAACAATTTCATCCCTGATTATTGCTCAATTAAGTGGAACGTAGAATACATTGATGGAGCATATTGTCAGCTAGTTTTGCCTGTCCAATATAGGCAAGAGACAACCGCTGTCAAAACTAGAACTTGAAGCACAAATAGAAGTGAAGAGAGCAAGATAGGTGATGTGGGCAGACATGATTGGATTTTTTTTTTAAAGGAACTTTGGCATATGGCTAGAAAAAGGTTAAGGTTTTTCAATTCAAATCCAACATAGAGTTTGGTGTAGTGTTTTGTAATACCTCTGTTACTTTTTCTTTTGTTCTCTATTACTCATCATTTGCACCACCCAAAACCCAGATGGCTTTGCCATTCGTGTTTTATCTCCTTTGTGTCAATTACTTTCTTCTGCCACTGAATGCTAGGAAAAGTACATTTTTCACAAACTGTACGTTTTTTACAAACTAGACAAGTCACATGACCGGGATATAATCTTCATGTACAGCTTTGCTTTTCGGACTTAAGTTGAAAAGCAATTGCAATGGCAGCATCCCAACAAAGATAATATAACAGCGACTATAACAGGACATCGCTTATTATAAGGACCACACAAGGGAACAAAAAGGCCGGATCGCACAACAGGAATATGAACTCAATGAGCTGTCAAGAAATAAGAAAGTCTTTTCTCTAGGGCATTATATGAGTGCTAAATTTAGCATTACGGACAAATAGGAAATGTGAACAAAAAGTATTACCTCAATCTTTTGAATCTCTTTTTGTATTGCATGTTTAAGTCGCTCAGTTTCCTGGAAGTATTTTGGCAAACAAACAAATTGTAAATAACATTTGGATTGACACATCATAAATGTAAACTGCTAAAAGACAACACACTCTGGTTCTCAGAGCACACAAATACAGATTTCCACAAAAGTGAAAGTGGAAAAATATTGTAGCTTTCAAGTTTCAAGAAACATCAGAAAAGAAATACAGAAAACTGAAAATATGAGTGAACAATAAAAGAAGCTTTATACTGCAGCTGTTACAATAACTCAGAAATAAGCCTTTCAGTATAGACTTATAAATTCATGTTGAAATTGTATTGAAATTTATACCTAAGGCTGCCTTGGGAAGCCCCTAAAAAGGTAAAAAAGGGTGAGAGCATACACATTGGCATAATTAAGGGAGCACCCTTTCAACTGAAATAATGTCGACCACAGATAAACAAAGTTTTGCTTTGTCACCATCATGAGAAGCAACTCTGGAGAGGACATACGATATTAGTTGACTAAAATTAATAAGAGCTTTGCACACACAGGTGCATGATCACAAACCTAAAACACAGCATCCTATGCATGTCGTCCCCTTTGATATCACACAATTCAGAAGAACATCCATCACTGCTGAAATATTTTCCGTTTAACACCCCCCTCCCACCCCATCCAGTTTCCACTGGTTGGACTCATCGTACATTGCTTGGAGTCCTTACATTAGACACAGCATGACAGTATCCTGCTCTACTTTTTGCAAGGGGAACTGATCCCTCTGACTGACTCTCCTTATTCTGATTTTCCTAATTGCTAATCCAATTCTGACAATTGCAACCTAATCCTTATTCTATATGCATACAGACCTAAGACCTATTGGAGCCTACATATATTAGCTACCAACTTCTACGTGTAACATTTGTTTTTTAATGTTCCAATGCAGAGTTCCTCTAGATTTGTTTCTCCTTCATGGAGAGTTTAAGATATAGGAAGTATGCAGTTAAGTATTGGTCAAGAATTCTGCTAAAACTTGAAATTGAAATCAGAACTGGGCCCGAGTATGTGGCACGTATATACATACATAGAGAGAGAGAGAGAGAGAGAATGCAAGAAACAGAGGTGGAGCAGGATGCGGCAAGCTAGAGCAATATGAGGAAGAGCAAGAAGTGTTCTGAAGAAACATGAGGAGGAAGGCATGATTCAGGACGCAGGTGGAGCGGGAAGCAGCAAGCTGAATCCCCTCATGTTATGTTTATGGCACTATGTCAATTACAAGGAGATTAGTTCTCTGCAAAACCTGCAAGAAACAGATTTACCCCAATCCATTATCCAATTGATAGCTCTTTTCGGAATATCAGATGCACTATTGAAGTCTTTGCTGAACCTTCTATTACTCCTCGTGGTCCATACTGCCCGCAGATAGCTAGAAGAAACAAGAACCAAACTTCCCAAAGGTGGATCAACCGGGTTATGAGTTGTGTTACCTCTGCTAGGTTTTCTATTCTAATCAATGGGGAATCTAGTGGTTACTTTGCTAGGTCTAGAAGTTTAAGACAGGGAGACCCTATCTCTCCTCTCATCTTCATCATGGTCAGCCAGGTTCTGAGCTCACTTTGGGATCAAGCTACTTCAAAAGGGCTGGTTGATGGTTTCCTTATGAGCAGAAATGGTATTCAGTTATCCCATCTTCAATTTGCAGATGATACATTGATTTTCTCATCCACTAAAGAGATTAAGCTTACAAATATCAAGAAACCCCTGTTGTTGGTTGAGGCTGTCACCGGATTATCTATTAACTTTGATAAATCTGAAATTGTTGGCATCAACACTGGGACAGACAGAAGCAAACAGATTGCTGCTGAATTGGAATGTAAACAGTCCCAATTTCCCATTAAGTATCATGGCCTCCCACTTTCCAATGTCAGCAGCAAAGTTAGGGAATGGGACCCTCTAATCAAAAAGTTTGCACAAGCATTGGAAGGTTGGAAAGCAAAGTTTCTATCTGCTGGAGGTAAATGGATCCTTTCCAAAACTATCCTATCTTTCTTCAGCACTTATCATCTCTCCATTCTCTCAATTCCTAAAACAGTGGAAAGAATTATTGAAAGCATAAGGAGCTCCTTTTTTTTGGGAGAAGGGAAGAGGGAGAATGGAGGATTTCATCTTGTTGCTTGGGATAGAGTCTATACTAGCAAAGCACAGGGAGGTGTCGGCCTGACCAACATTAGGGTCTTCAATATAGCCTTGCTTGCTAAGTGGCTATAGAGAATGGGTGAAAATGACAATGCTCTATGGGTCAACATTATGAAAAATAAATACTATCCACAAGCATCCAAATGGACTATTCAACCCTCTTCTCAATCATCAATATCACCCATATGGAGGAAAATCAACAAGCTTGTACATCTTGTCAACACAGCCACCATTTTCACTGTGGGAGATGGGAACTGGATCAGATTTTGGGAGGACAGATGGTGCACGGACAGTCCACTTGCAGTCAAATTTCAGCACATATATAGTATTGCAGAGGATAAAAGAAAGACAATTAATTTCATCTATTCACCAGAGGAAAGCAGTCACTGGAATATCAGTCTTAGAAGGGGGCATGTAGGTATTGAAATGGATCATCTTTTACTTGTTCTCAGCTATATACATCAGTTTTTACCCACTAATCTGCAGAAGGACTCTAGAATTTGGGCTTGGAATTGTAAAGGGAGATTTTCTGTCAATGCTCTCACCAAAATACTTAGTGACAGAGGATTGATAGTCCATTGGCATCAGTTTGTATAGTCTACCATTCTTCCTACCAAAATTAGGGTCTTCCTTTGGAAGATGGCACTGGGCAGACTTTCAACTATGAATAGACTGAAATTCATTCTCCATGTCAAAATTTCTTATTGTGTTTTCTGTGGAATCCTGAAGGAGAATGTTGAGCATCTGTTTATGCATTGTGGGGTCATTAATGTTTTATGGAAATCCATTGGACTGTTACTCTCTTTTCAATGGATGGACTACCAGGATTTACCAAGCCTTCTTCAAGAGTAGAATGGGATTTGTCCAATTCTATCCGAGTACAATATCTGGTCTATGGTCTTGCCAGCCATGCTTTGATCTATCTAGTTTGAAAGAAATTCTAGAATTTTCTGTCAAACATTCAACCGGATAGATCACATCTTGGCTAGAGCTGTCATGTGGACTTATAACTAAGTGAAAGTTGCTGGGCTCCTGTATGACATGGAAGATTCTTCTCTGCTCCTTGCTGTTTTAAAGTTCAAGAAGCTTTTTCTGTAATTTAACCTTATTATCCTCTAGATCATTCTTCTCTATAAACTAAGTTAGTGTTTTGTATTGACTTCGGTCAAAGTGTAACCTCTATATTTTATCAATGAAATGTAACCTATGGTCACCTTCAAAACAAAAAAAAAAACACTTAGCGCCACTTTGATTGGAGAATAGGGGAAGAATAAGGACGAATAAGGAGAGAATAAGCTTAATTTTGCTTTGACAAGCAGAATGGCTTATACCGTGCAGAATAGCATATGCGGGGAATAAGGAGAATAAGCCATCCCACCCTAGACCCGAGAATTGCTTATTCTTCTTATTCCGTCGGCGGGCCCCACAAAACTATCAAACCGAAATACCCCTTATTCTAGTATATGCTATTCCGTCAGTGGGCCCCACATAATAACTTATTATGTAGACAAAGTGGGGCTTAGGATATTTGTTGAACCCACAATTGCATTAGAGCTAAAATACTCTGGTGCTCGACCCAATGGACTTAGAGAAGTTTGTATAGTGAAGTCCATCGCACATTTATAATACCACAGTGACAAAAAAGGTGATCAATGTTTTCCTAAAACATACCACAAAAAATATGTAGATGATTGAATGTAAAGGATATGTTTGGGCCTATCACTAGTTGGAAGCCATCTTAGAGCCACTTTCCACAGGAATATCTTAATCTTGTTTGGTAAGACTTTGGACTAGACTAAACCTTTCCATAACACTCTCAATCCTCCATCATCTATCATTTTTGTGAGAGTATTAACAAATAATCCGCCTTTACTGTATCAAGCAATGTAGCAGGATTCACTCATTTTGCCATCATTCTTGTAGAAAGTAAGGGCAAACATGTAAAATAACTACTATTATAGTGTTTTTTGTATATTTTTTATTCTTTGTCTGTTGTATCCCTATCTTGTATTGTATGTAAAGGGGTAAAAGGGTCCTTTGTTATTTGCCCTATTTATTTTAGTTGAGAAGGGAGGAGCCAAAAAACCTAAGGGGCCTCTCTCTTGCCTGGTCTTCTCTTGGACCATCTACTCCAACTGGCATCCACCTCTCTCTCTCTCTCTCTCTCTCTCTCTCTCTCTCTCTCTCTCTCTCTCTCTCTCTCTCTCTCTCTCTCTCTCTCTCTCTCACACACACACACACATATATCATGGTATCAGAGCCCATGGTTCCGCACTGGGCTATACACCCAATATTTGTGATCCACATGATAGAGCCTAAAATCGGCCTACACGTAAGGTAGCGTGTTTGTGAGACCTTAGGTTTAATGCCCCAAAACACTTGGGTATCTGAAATTTTTAAAAATTGTATATCTATAAATACTAAAAAAAGTACATAGGCTATTATAAAAAGCTAAAGGTTTATTTGCAACAATAAACATTTATTGAGGAAATAAACTTAAACCCTCCACAAGCTGCCACCTCATTACACATTTGGTCTTTTCTTCAAGTCATCACTTAATGTAGAAGAGGACACCTCATTGATTCGAGAATTGCCACCTCATTAGGGACACCTCATCATTTCTAGAAGTGGACACCTAGCTGCTGCCTTACTACTTCCAGCCTTTTCTTCTACTTTCCTCATTCTTATCCCCTATTTTCCTCCTATAAGTAGAAGCGCAACTTGTTAGCTTCTCCCAACCCACGAAGAAGGTAAAGGGCGAGAGAGAGAGAGAGAGAGAGAGAGAGGATTGTAAGCAGGTGAGAGAGGAAAACTTGAGGAAAGACCTATTAAGAGAGAGTGATTTCTAGAATAGAAGAGTGTGTTATTCTGCCTTAGCCATATGGAGGACCAGCTGGGGTGGATGCTCTCTGCAGCGACTCCGGGAGATCTTGGGGTCCTTGGTGGTCTTCCTTTTAAGGTAGGTGACTTGCCCTTTCTCCTCTTCATGTGCCTTGCGATGTTTCTCTTTAGTTCTTTAACCACTCTTAAAGTGGGATTTGCATCTCCACATAAATAGACGTTGTCAAATTTATATTCAAATTAGAAAGATAGCTAGTAACAAAATTGTAGATAATGGACTGGTTTTAATAGATAATAGCATATTTTAAAAGTTGTGACAATTAATCATGTTATAGATCTTGAATAAATTCTTTCCAAGGTCAAGTTTTTAAAGGACTATATTTAAACTATTAATCACTTCTAATCTGTATATACACTTTAACTTGGTATATTTTAGCTAGACACATACACATGACAGCCCCTTCTAGAAACATAACTTTGTAGTCTACAGGAACTCAACTGTAGCATCAACAAATCGTATTTATACTTTCTACATAATTATCTAGTTTGTAAATCGAGTCCCACATGACATAAGGATCATGATTTATTAATGCCTGACATCTAGAAACATGATGAGTTAAGCATAGATATGGCTGAGTATTCTCTTGAGTAAGTATGTGAATATAAAAGGGTTCTATCTATATATAAACATTCATGTATATTACATACTTATAAAAGGGTTCTATCTATATATAAGCATTCATGTATATTACACTTGTTAAATTGGGAAGGGAGGAGTTTGTGATTGTGAATGATCATACAATTTTATAACTGTGGAAGTGTAAATAATTGTTTGATAACTGTGAAATACCATGAATAATTGTATTGTGACTGATAGTTTTGTGACCATGGAGTTTCACGTTATTGTTGATTTTAAGGTGGAGTAATGTCCTCACACTAGTTTAATTTTACCCTTCTAAGATTGGGAAGTCTTCATGGTGAGGGTCGGGGACCCAACCCAACTACGACTGTAAAGGTATGTTCAGGCCAGGGATTGTAAAATCAGCCGATCCCAAGTCAAATCGGCCGAGCCAGACTGGGGATCGACGGGGGGAGATCCAACTGATTTCGGCCAATCCTAACCCGAATCGGATCAAGATCATCGGGGTCCGATCCGGACCCCCAACCCAAGCCAGAATTCCTTGGTTAGGGCATCGGGCAGCCTTTTAAGACTAAAAGATAAAGGTCCAGTCTCAGTATTCCTGACTTAGACAACAAGAGAGTCTTGTCCGTATGCACACATGGTTGGTTTATTGGACCTCGCAGTACTGCAAACAATTCAAGCCAATTAGCCTATTTGACTAGCCGTACCTTTCTGACGGATGGCTTCAGTTAGGGCAGATAGGCAGGTGCCTAGTGGATAGGCAAGGGCCTGGTTATGTTGTACTCCACCCTGGCATGACAACTGGACTGGTGTATTGGCAAACTTGTCACTTCTGGGTTAATTAGATCAGATCTTTTTCAATCAAGAGAAAAGATTAATTAACCACTACCAGATGACTATGTAATGACCCGGCCTAGCTAATCCTGTGCCTTTCTATTTGAGGTATATCAGAAGAAGAGTTAGTTTTCCAGTAATATTTGATACATTAATTTGTAAGTATCTAATAAGTATAATGGTGTTATATTTGTGTCTCGTGGTTTACTTTTGACACACCACTCGGTTTTCAGTAGCCTATTTAATTATGTCTTGGTTTAATTCATGTCCTAGAATAGATATTTTTTCTTAATTATGTATAGAGTTGCAGAGGTCAAAGAAGACCTATATGAGTTGATGACTCACTGCCACCTTTTTCTTGACTTTGTTTTGGTTTCTTATAGGATGTAGAGTCACAAGGAGCTGGACGGGAAAGCAACGACTAGGAGTTTTTAGAAGAGGAGCTAACTTGTACAGAAGTATGTGTAGTCATCGTAGTGTACTTTTCCAGTATCCCTTATATGTACCTTTTCTTGCATACTATGTACAAACTACTATTATAGAATAAAAGTTTGGAGTTTCTCATGTTGCTAAGTGGTATCTAGGTGCATGCTTCTTGTTAATTTCCATTTTGTGGTGTGTCTCACTTCTCTAACCTATACAGATCTCCAAACCATCATGACTATAGGTGGTAGTCCCACATTATTAATGGATTTAAGCGTGGGCGGCCACAAGGTATAGTCTCACATTATTAATGGGCTTATGTGTGGGGCTCCACAATGTTAGTATAGTTCCACACGGACAAGGGGGCAAAAGCAAACATGCGTTTAAAATAATGGTACCTATCCGCTCAATGCCTTAATGTTTTGAGCTGGATGGCCTAATAACTTCAAAGTTATAAGGAGGAGGCCCCATCAAAGCTATTTTTTCTCCTTTCTTCCCGCTACAGTACATACTATAGTATCGTGCTACAATGTGTGCAATAGTATCGCGCTACAGTGTGTGCTACAGTACCGAGCTACAGTGTCACATTTTCTAGAGTTTCAGCCAAGTCTGTTCACCGGCCTGCATCTTAGGGTTGCGGCCTCTCTCTTTTGCCTCTTGTCCTCAAAATCAGTCCTTTGGGCACCTTCCTTTTGTTCTTGTGTCAACAGCAACCAACAGAACCTCAGATGCCTCCAAAGTGTCTTTTGGGGTAGTTATACTCAAGGAATTCCGGATCAAATCGGGTCCCCGAATCGGGACCAGCCGATCCCGATCCGAATCGGGATCGAATCGGCCGAAATTGGCCTGGATCGGCCGGAATCGGTCGGGATCGGCCGGAATCGGCCGAATCGGGACCTGCCGATCCCAATCCAATTGGCCGATCCGGATCGGGATCAGCCGATTCTGCATTCCATAGTTATACTGCCACATATTCTTGTTGGCGCTAGTGTAACTCTCCAAGTCATGCCTGAGAAATTGACAAAATTTAATTATCCTTCATGGTCAGTCTCTGCTTGGCTTTATATTTATGGATTCGAGAAGGCAGGCATCCTTACAGGTGCCATGAAGAAATCAGACGAGGGCAGCAAAGATTGTCATGCTTGGAAGCGTGACAATAGTGTCATTATGTCCTGGTTATCAGGTTCTGTCAACAGTAGTGTAAAGAAAGTCATCATCCATTCATGAACTGCAGCTGAGATGTGGCAGACCTTAGAGGAAGTTTATGGTAGGAAGCAGGATCTTCTGTGCACCTATCATCTGAACTCTAAGGTGTTCAAATTGCAGCAAGGTTCTATGTCTATACCCGATTAATTTGGGGCTCTAGAGGAGTTGTGGGATGAGATTGTTTACTATGAAGCAAGGCATGGTCTAATGGTGATAAAATTTAAATTGCTTTATAGCTTTTTTTCCCTGATCATTGTATTACGAACAATTGGAAATGGTCACGAACTGGACGGCATGTACCTTTTTAAGCGTGGGGAGAGTGAGGCTTTGCAGCCATCCGTATCCCAAAACCTGACTACAAGGCTACAGGAGATCTATCTATGGCATACTTGGCTAGGGGATTTACCTTTTCAGTCTCTTTGTGTCTTGAGTCCTTTCTTCCAATCAGTCAATCTACAGTCACTCCAGTGTGAAGTATGTCAGCTATCAAACATTGTATAACATCATTTTTTTTTCCTTTAGTTAATAAAAGTACATCTCCTTTTCAGCTTGTTCATTCTGATGTGTGGAGCCTTGCTCCTGTTAACTCCGTGGGTGGTTATGCTTAAACACATTTACTGATGATTGTTCGCACATTACTTGATTGTACCTGATGAAATCTAGGGATGAAGTTCCTAGAATTGTCCTTTTTTTCATGCAATATGGTGGAGAGACAATTCAGTGCACATGTCAAAAGTTTCAAATCTGACAATGCACATGAATACTTTGAGAAACATGTGAACATATTTTTTGAAGACGAAGGGATTGTTCACGAGTCCTCTTGTGCCTATACCCCCCAGCAGAATGGGGTGGCTGAAAGGAAATATAGGCACCTTCAAGCACTCCTTTTTCAGTATCACCTAGCTGATGTGTTCTGGGCTGAAGTTGTTCTTACTGTTTGTTATATCATTAACAGGTTGCTATCCATAAGTTTGCAGAACAGGTGTCCATTTTCTTTCCTAAACCCTGGCAAGCCTTTGTTTTATCTTCCATTTGGTTGTCTTCGCTTTAATCATGTTTTTGGTCCTAATGTTACCAAACTCGATCCCAGAGCTCTTCACAATGTGTTTCTTGGCCAAAAGGGATATAAGTTATGATCCTGTCAATCGGAAAGTATATGTTCAGAAGGATGTTACCTTTTCTGAGTCAGAGTCGTACTAACTCGGTGTCTTCCTCAGGGGAAGAGTGACCATGTTCAATGACATTCTTCTTCCTCATAGTCAGAGCCTATCAAACTCTTTTTTGTCTTTTTGAGACTCAAGCCTCCTCTCCTAGTCCTAAAAATACCATAGACAAATCTCCTGAGAAGCCTCTTGAAAAGGTGCCCGGTGAAGTTGAGAAATATACTATTACTTTCAGGCAAAAAAGAATTTCAAAAACAAGCCGGTCATGGATTAATCAGCTAAGAGGACATTAAAATTCCTGATCTTGAAGGTACCTCCAAGTTTGTGCTCTTTGATACTCGTAGATATCTTGTTGACATGTCTGAATCTTTACCTTCTATTGAACCTCCTTGTACAGATTTGGATCAGCCTATTGCCTTACGAAGGGGAGTTAGGGCATGTACCTAACACCCCATCTCTAAATCTATAAATTATTCACCTTGTCTCCTCATTATCTCTCATTTGTTTCAGCTCTATCATCTTCTTCTGTGCCTCCTACCTTTGCAGGATCCTAAATGGATTCAAGCAATGGAAGAGGAAATGCTGCTCTTGACAAAAATGGTACCTGGATGCCAAGTTTTGCCGACTCGTTGAAGAGGATTAGATCGTATCTTCTCAGACACGGTACGATACCGATCCAACTCGGTCTGACTCGCACGAGTCAGGCCAACAAGTTTGTTAAAAGTAACAAGTTTAAAGCATATTTTAAAGAAATATACTCTGTTAATTGATATAAAAGTGTAATTTTACTTATCAAATGAGTAAAACTCAATCTAAAGCAAGTCAGTCTGTATGTATGAGTCGGCAAAATCCGGTCCGACTCGGTCCATGCCAGCAGATCAGACATTGCCTAGATATGAGTTGACTCGTACAAATCGACATGATCCGGTACGATACAGCAAACTCTGCTGGAAACTAGTTAAGCCACCCGAGGGGGAGCACCTTCTTGGGACCAAGTAGGTTTTTACCATTAAATACCACTGAGATGGTGAAATTCAGAGATATGAAGCTCAGTTGGTCGCTAAGGGATTTCCATAGACAAATGGCAATAATTACCAGGAGACCATTGCCCCAGTAGCCAAGCTAAAGACAGTGAGAGTCCTATTTTCTCTCGCAGTTCATTTTCTTGACCTTTATATCAACTTGATGCAAAAAATGCCTTCTTGAATGGAGATCTACTTGAAGAGATTTATAGGGAGCTGCCACCTGGAATTGACACTAAAGGGAAGATAAGTATACTCAAAAGGGCATTGTATGGGTTGAAGCAATCTCCCAGAGCTCGGTTTTGGTAGATTGCGTCAGACCATGCTTAAGCTTAGTTACAAACAAGGGAATGTTGATCATACCTTGTTTGTGAAATGGAGAGGTAACTTAGTTAGTATACTACCATCCACTTTCAAAGAAACTTAGTTAGCATACTACTCGTGTATGTTGATGACATGGCTATCACAGGTAGTGATGAGTTGAGACAAAGGCATTGAAAAATAGCTTGTCTTCTGAATTTGAGATCAAAGATCTCAGTGCACAGATATTTCTTGGGATTTGAGGTTGTTCAAAAAGGGCAAATATGTGTGTCAGAGGAAGTACCCCTTGGATTTACTTAAGGAGATACGACAGTTACAGTGCAAACCTATAGATACACCCATTGAGCAGGATCATGGACCAAACACTATAGATGGAGGTGAGCTCTCTACTGATGGCAAGAGCAAGTATCAGAGGCTTGTTGTTAAGCTCCTATATGCTATATCTGTCCCTAACTCATCCTGACATAGCCTATGCAGTGAGTGTTGTAAGTAAATTCATGCATGCTCCAGAGAACTCACATCTAAATGTTGTGATGGATCTTGAGATATTTGAAATCATGTCCGGGGAAAGGGACTTACAAGAAACTCAGATTCTTTGAGTCTTGAAGGGTACATCGATGTTGATTGGGCTGGTTCACTTGATGATAGAAGATCTACCACAAGCTATCATGTCTTTCTGGATGGAAATTTGGCTGTTTGGAGGAGCAAGAAGTAGTCAATGTGTGCAAGATCTAGTGCAGAAGCTGAATACAAGGCTATTGCTCAAGGACTTACTAAATTGCTACGGCTGAAAATCTTGACGAAGGATCTCGGTATTGAGATGAACTCGCCTACGAAACTCTATTATGACAACAAGGCAGCCATTAATATTGCCAACAACCTTGTACAACATGACCGAACTAAACATATTGAGATTGACAGATCAGGAAGAAGCTTGATTTTGGAGATTTATGCTTGTATACGTCAGGTCTGAAGATCAAAAGGCAGACTTGTTGACCAAGGCCTTGACTAGAGCTCAATTCACCTCAACTGTATGCAAGTTGAGTATGTTGGATATCTATACTCAACTTGAGAGAGTAAAGAAAGTAAGGGCAAATGTGTAAAATCTCTCCTATTATAGTGTTTTTTTGTACACTCGTTATTGTTTGTCTTTATACCCGTCTTGTATTGTATGTAAAGGGGTAAAAGGGTCCTTTGTACTTTACCCATTTATTGAGTTGAGAAGGGAGGAGCCAAAAAACCTAAGGGGCCTCTCTTTTGCTTGGTCTTCTCTTGGACCATCTACTTCAACTGGTGTCCACCTCTCTCTCTCTCTCTCTCTCTCTCTCTCTCTCTCACACACACACACACACATACATACACATCCGTTCCATTCCCAAAAACTTCTAATCCCCATTTCTGCTCCTACTCCTAAAGAAAATTTGAATGATAAACTAGATGACCCCCTGCTACCATCTTGTTCGCTGCCATGAAATGCAGAATCGACCGATCCGAATAGGAATCAGCCGATCTGGATCGAGATCGACACTATCTGATCCAATTCCAGGGGCTAAAATGATAATTGGCTGGAATCAGCCTGGATCGCCTAGATCGAGCCAGAATCAGCTGAATCACCCGATCCGGATTGGATAGGATCATGGATGGCAGTACCGGTACTGGTATCGGTGGGTACCGATACATACTGGCCAGTACCGGCCCAGTATCAGCCGATATCGGCCAGTACTACCAACCATGGATAGGATAGGGATCGGAATTGACCGATTCCGGATCTGGCTGATTCTTTTTATTTTCTTTCATTTTTAACTATTTTATTTTATTTTATTTTACTTTTCCTTTGGATCGGCCAATCCAGATCAGGATAAGCCGATTCGATTCATAATTCTATGTTCCCTGCAACCATCACGAGTCAATGTTCTACTGTCATTGTAGCTTCTATTCAGCTTAGCAATTCTTCCAGTTCTACATCTATGGGGTTTTCAGATTCCAGTGGGCATGTCTTCATGAGAATAAATCTGTAGTATAGCCTTATTTTTTATCCTCTGCAATATGGTATAAATTGCTGAACTGGACAGCAAATGGCAAATCTGAGCACCATTTATCCTCCTAAAATTTGATCAAGTTTCCATTCCCTAAACTGAATCTTACAGCTGGAGCAACAACTTCCTCTAGCTTGGTCATGGTCCTTCATATAGGTGAAGACCCCCTACCTTGATCAACCCTGCTTCTCTTTGATCCTTAGTACTACAGACTTTATCCCAAGACACTAAGTGAAGACCTCCCTTATCTCTCTCCCCCCCCATGGTTGGCAATATTGGCTGATACGTATCGGTATCGGCTAGGACTGGTACCGATACCCTCCGAATCACCCGATACTGGTCTTTGTAGTTAAAAAAATAATAAAATATCTTTTTATTATTTTTTTACGGCCGATACCGATACCGATATGTATCGGTATCAGTACCCACCGGTACTGATACCGAGATTGCCATCCTTACTCCCCCTTGCCCAAAAGAAGGAGCTTTTCATAGATTCAATAATTCTCTCTAGAGTCCTGGAATTTTGAGAATCCAGAGATGATAATTAAGCCAAAGCAGAAAGGGCTGTCCTAGACAAAACCCATCTGCCCCCAGCTGACAGAATCTTAGCCTTCCATCCTTCAAGTTTCTGCTCAAATTTCTTGACTAGATCATCCCAATCCCTTGCCCAAATTGGTCCATTTGTACATAGTAGACCCAAGCATTTAATTGGGAATTTAGACCATCTGCAATTCATTATGTCAGCCTTATCCATCTCCCTCTCCTGCTCTAGATTAATGTTCTGACATCTATCAGCTGGGTGGATGTTTGGGGCAGGGCAGCAGGCCTTTTCTAACCCAATTGTCCTGCTGTTTTGTTGAAGGCTCGCCAGTGGAGTCATCTCATTTCTTGATTCCTTTTCACTGGTTGCTGTTTTCCCCCCACCATTTTACCGCCTTGTTAAAATGGAGAGTGTTTTTCCTAGTCTGATTCTTTGAGGTTTTGGGTTTTTATTTCTGTTCTGTAAGGGACCTTAGTTTCTGGGTTTTTTCTTTTGCCCAAGGGGATGGTTTTTCTTAACCTCTTGTACTGTGTCTCATCGCTTTTATATTGGAATGAATCGTGACTTTCTCACCTTCAAAAAAAAAAAAAAAAAAAAAACTCCAGTAGCAGCCTGGGATTAGCAGAACTGGTGAATCTTGTTAACCCAATTCCAGCCTGGTTCAGATGTTGATGACATCCCACTATCCTAGCCAGTCCTGACATTGCGATCCACAGTCTTGTATCCTTTAGAAGTTTAACATGCTGTTGAAATTAATAAAAATGAAAATAGAAGACTAAGATTGAACCACAGACACACGAACATATAAAATTGATAAGATAACTAGCACTCTGCAAAAGGTGGAGGCCCTTGCATGGTAAATGCCGGAATCTAGAGAGAATCAATGGTTAGTTCCAGTTCTAGCTCAGACTCACCTAATTCTGAGGTGTACATACAAGGCTTACATAAAAGTGTATGAAAACATAAACAAATAATTGGGGGGGAAATACTGTTGTAGACTTATTTGTGTCAGTTTAATAATTTTGCACCTGTTCACGACCGATTTACTCCAGTTCAGATCCTATTGAGTTACTTTATTACTTCATTATAAAAATGACCGGTTCAATCCCAGAATTCACAGAACCAGACTAATTATGATTGGCTCCGAATCCTCCAATCCACTTAGCAGTTTTTGAATATCTATCATCATCTTCAAAATCACAAAATTAAATTCTTTTTCAACAACAAAAAAGGAATGCTGAATAATTCACAATGAAATTTTAGGTGCTGGCATTATAATTGCCAGAAGCAGGTTAACCAACAGGCATAGAAGCCATTAGAAAGATCATAAAGACGTCCATAGTTCTTAAATGTAAAGACAATAAGGTGCAGAAATACCTCAGAGCGCCAGCCATCAACCACAAAAACATCCAGTGAGTAGCCATCATTTGTAGAAAATGCATGTGCTTCTTGAATGTTGAGGCCAATTTCAGCCAGCAGAGAAGTCAACTGCAAAATTTCAATGCATATTTCCATAGTCAAGAATCAGTTTGGTGTGTGGATGGCAGTATATTGAACAGCTAGTTACAGCCTCTAGGTTGTGGATGAGTAGACGACTAGGGGAGAGCTTTTTTTTAAACATTGGTCAGATTTTTTTGGGGGGATGAGGATTGATTTATCTTTTTGATTCTCTCATATTCATATACATCTCCTTTTTTTTCAGAGAGTATGCAGCACTAAGCAAAAGAGAAAACTTAAAAGGATAGAGATTCAGAAGTAAAAGCAGAAAAACCACAAAAAAATTTGAGGAGGGACCCTCACACCATTTCCCTAGAAATTTATCGTCAAACAATCCTATTTCTCAACTATATTTTATCCCTGCATAATATCTCTATAATAAGTATATCCTTTTTCTTCTATTTTCTTTTCAGTGAAACACAATGCCCTCTCAATTGTAATCTGCAAACAATCAAGACAATGCTGACAAGTTTTCCAGTAATTGTGAAGAGAAATTGAAAATAATTGACCAGCACCAAGATAACAAGAACTGAAATCACACAAGAATTATCTGATGCTTAGTGCTAGAACATATATGGCACATGATCAAGGACACACTATGTTTCAATAAACTCTAATGGCTTCCCGATCAATGGTGAACATGAGCTTTATGGGATCTCCATTCCTTGGTTGAAGGGAATTTTGAATACAGGGTCTTTATGAAAAGTAAGATGGAATTACCTGGCTGAGAAGCTTTGGCCTGTCATCTGCCGAAAAGGTAATTTCATGCATAGGCCTACAAGATCATTATATAAAAGATAACCATGAGAAAACACTTTTTATAAAAAATAAAGTGGAACTTTTGAGAACAAAAAGAAACCTAGTGTAAGGACCCAGCCATTAAATAATAAATAATAAGTATATACACAATTTTATAAGTTGGGACTAAAATAATAATAATTATGAAGTCTTATAAACATAGTATTTTTTTAGTTTTAAAGACCTTTTAGAAAGTAAGTACACAATTTCCTAAAGTTAAAGTTTAAATGCAAGTGTTAGCTTCTTAAAGGATTATCTGAAATTTTTGGACCCAAATCAGCCCTTCATTGGGCCTTGAAAATAAAATTATATGGGCTGCTTTAAATGCAAGTGTTAGCTTATTAAAGGACTTATCTGAAATTTTTAAACCCAAATCAAGGGGCCTTGAAAATAAAATTATATGGGTAAAGAAAGGATTCTAAGAAAACTTTCCTAATGGGCCAGCCCAACAACCCTATCACCTTCTCCTTCTAGAACATGGACACCTCACTATAACACCTCATCCCCTTTTAGAACATGGGCACTTCTCCATAACACCTCACCCCCATCTAGAACATGGACACCTCACAAGGGCACCTCATCCTCCTAATTTCTTCCTCCTCTCTCCCTTATTCTCTTCCTTTCCTCCCTCTATAAATAGGAGGGTAGCCTCAGGGAGAAAGAGTGAGAGATTGAGAGGGGTAAAAAGAGAGGGAGAGAAGGGTAGAGAGAAAACAAGAAAAAGCTGCAGGAGGAGAGAGAAAATTCTAGAGAGAGTAAGGGAGAAGAAGAAGAAGAAGATTCAAGGAAATGAGAGGAGATCTACCTTCTAGCTGCAGCAACATAAGGAGATACACAAAAGAAACCCCATCGCATGGGGCAAACCCCAACCTTGGAATTTCTCCTTGAGATGTAGGATGATACTCAACATACTCTCCTCTCTCATCCATTTTTGGGTTTTCTTTTGGGGACAGAGATAACATTATACTATAAACAAGGGAAGGTTATGTCAAATTCATTTCAGAAATTAGTGGTGGTTTAACATGGATGATGGTTTTATATTTTTATGACATGCAAGAGGGGATTAATTTGATGTGGACATGACACTTGGGGAAATCATTTACAAAGGAGAAGGACAGCATGCATAGTTTCTCAATTAGTGTTCAAATTATCATAAGGTGTTGTAAATTCAGATTTAGTGTTCAAATTATAACTCGAAGCAAATAATAAAATGAGTCATTTAATCACCATGTCTAGCATGATGCACTATCACTATTGCATCCATACTAGAATACATGCTTTAAACATATCTTTTTTTTTTTGGAAAGTGGATAGTACCACAATAATATTAAATGAAAAGAAGAGAGGGATGTTCAAGTATAATAATCACCCTCTATCAGCCCTCTGTACGAAAGAAGCACCAAGTAGGTGCAAACAACGTCCTTCACTCACCAAAGCCGCTCCACATCCCTCCCTTAACTCTCCTAAAGGAGACAAAAAATTGAGGTGTTTCAAGAATCCAAATTACAAGAGAGTTTGGGCCATTCTTTGACTATCTTGCAAACAAAAGAGAGTAGCCTTTACGGGGTTGTGGCTTCCCTTTTGAAATTCTACTATTGCGTTCCATCCAGATCGCCCAAATAGTGGCATGAAGGATCATCCACCAAACACTCTTATCCTGCTGCGTAGGCCAATTTCTCCATCATGATCTCAAAAGTTCATCCATGGAGCCCCATAGCATAGTCCCCACTTGGAATTGGTTGCAAAACAGAAAAGGAATAAGACGTGAACAAATGGTCCACTGACTCCTCCTTCTGAGCACAAAGGCAACAAATTGTAGAAAGGCCATCAATGAAGCGGACCAATCTGTCACAAGTAGGCAACCTGTTAACGGAAACCCTCCACATGAGGAACTACACTCTGGGGGGGCTTTTGACCTTCCAAACAGATGAATAGAAGGCGTATCTAGCGCCACCATCAGCTAATGACAGTGTTGAATAAACAGGGGAGCGATGGGACATAACAAGAGGCAGCGGTAACAATCCCCAGACCGTTGCTCTCTCTCTCTTATATCATGAGTGAAAAGGGTTACAAATATTAGGCAAGGACAAGAATACCCCTTGCTCCAATAAAACACATATTAAACCCCATAAGCCCACACATAAAGAGGAAAAAGAGAGAATAAAAGAACATAATAACCTGACAGAATCATCCCTGACTACACTCCCCCTCAAGCTAAACATATATGTCAAAAATGCACAGCTTGGACAAAAGAGAGACAAAAACCTTCCTTAGACAACCCTTTAGTCAAAACATCAGACAGTTGATCCGTTAAGCGAACATAAGAGAAACAAATCTCCCCACTATCTAACTTCTCGTGAATGAAATGACGATCAATCTCAATATGCTTGGTGCGATCATGCTAAACCAGATTATTAACAATATTGATGGCAGCTTTATTGTCACAATACAGGTGCATAGGTGTGTGAACTTGGACATCAAGATCTTGAAGAAAGAGCTTAACCCATAACATCTCAATAACACCATGTGCCATAACCCGATATTCAGTTTCAGCATTAGAACGAGCACAGGCAGTTTATCTCTTACTGCGCCAAGTAACAAGGTTTCCACTCAGAAACAAACAATAACCAATGGCTGACCTCCTATCATCACGAGAACCTGCCCAATATGCATCAATATAAGCATCAATATTCATATATGGAACCTGAGTGTACAACAAGTCTCTACCTAGACAAGACTTGATGTAACGCAGAATTCTCTCCACATTTTGCATATGGGGAGATTCGGGAGCATGCATAAACTGACTGACAATATTAACTGCATAGGCAATGTAAGGCCGGGTGAGAGATAAGCACAAGAGTTTCCCGATAAGGCGTTGGTAGGAACCTTTATCATACTTAGACAGGAGCTCCCCACCTGACTCAAACAATCCATGATTAGTCTCTATAAGAGTATGAGCTGGTTTACACCCCAACTTCCCAGTTTGTTGAAACAAATCAAGAGCATATTTTCGTTAACAAGCATAGAGTTCTTGCTGAGACTTGGCCACCTCAATGTCAAAAAAATACTTCAGCTCTCCAAAATCCTTAATGTCAAACTCATGTGCCAAACTATCTTTAAGCATCTGTATCTTTGTGGTATGATCTCCAGTGATAATCATATCATCCACATATACAAAAAATACAACCACACGACCATCCACCCATTTGGTAAAGAAAGTATGATCAGAGTTGCCCTGTTGATAGTTAAGTTGCATCATGGTATATCTGAATCTCTCAAACCAAGCCCTTGGAGACTGTTTCAAGCCATACAGTGCCTTATTGAGCCGACATACTCTCCCTTGGCTTCCAATCCAAGAGGAGGCTGCATATACACCTCCTCTTGCAGATCACCATTAAGAAAGGCATTCTTAACACCTACCTAGTGAAGTTCCCAAGAAGATTAGACAGCAAGGGAGAACAAAACTCTGACAGATTTTAGCTTGGCCACAGGAGCAAATGTCTCCAGATAATCCACATCATAAGTTTGAGTAAAACCTTTGGCAACAAGTCTAGCTTTATACCTTTGAACAGTACCATCAAAATGATACTTAATAATGTACACCCATCTGAACCCAACCAAACTCTTCCCTGAAGGCAAAGTCACCAACTCCTAAGTGTTATTTTTTCCAAGAGCTTGCATCTCTTCCTCCATGGCTTGCACCCACTTTGGGTCCTTAACAGCTTCTGTAAAAGAGTTAGGAACATGATATGTAGAAATAGCAGACAAAAAAGAACAATAGGATGGTGAGCAACGAGAATAAAAAATGTAGTGAGAAATTGGATGCTTGGTACACGTTCTCATCCTTTTCCGGACAGTAATAGGTAAGTCCAAATCTAAAGGAGCTATAAGTGAGGGGGTCAAAAAATGACCTGAAATTTTAGCAGCTTCTTGAGATGGTGGATCTATGGGAGGCCTATACTTGTACCATATATACTTGGAGTAAGTGAGAGTATCCAATAAGGGTTTGTCAAGCAATCCAGATTCAACACTAGTCGTGTCTGTAACCAGAGGTAGAGGAGGAACCAACTTAGGAGGAGGATCACAACAAGAACCAGGAGCATCCTCCCCCTTACTAGAGGTCTGAAGGGCAAAATAAGACTCTGACTCAAAAAACGTGACATATTTGAGGACATACTTTTTCCTTCTTTTTGGGTCAAAACATTTGTACCCTTTCTGAGTGGAAGAGTAACCCAAAAAGATGCCACGGATAGTACGAGGATCCAGTTTTGTAGAACCTGAAGTCAAGGAGTGAATAAAACACACACAACCAAAGACCCGGAGCTCCATAACAAACAAATGATGGTCAAGACATAGTATCCGGATAGGGGATATGAAGTCAAGTGTCTGAAAAGGCATACGGTTGATAACATATGACGTAGTTAGGACAACTTCTGCCCAGAATTTGTTGGGCAACTGACGTTGCAAAAAGAGATCTCGAGAGGTCTCAAGTAAATGTCTATTTTTCCTTTCACCCACCCTATTTTGTTGGGGTGAGTAAGCACAAGAAGTACAACCACATGACCATGCACCCATTTGGTAAAGAGAGTATGATCAGAGTTGCCTTGTTGATAGTCAAGCTACACCATGGCATATCTGAATCTGTCAAACCAAGCACTTGGAGACTGTTTCAAACCATATAATGCCTTATTGAGCCGATATACTCTCCCCTGGCTTCTAGTCTATGAGGAGGCTGCATATACACCTCTTGCAGATCACCATTAAGAAAGACATTCTTAAAACCTAACTAGTGAAGTTCCCAAGAAAATTGGACAGCAAGGGAGAACAGAACTCTGACAGATTTTAGCTTGGCCACAGGGACAAATGTCTCCAGATAATCCACACCATAAGTCTGAATAAAACTTTTGGCAACAAGTCTAGCTTTATACCTTGGAACAGTACCATCAGAATGATACTGAATAATGTACACCCATCTGGACCCAACCAAACTCTTCCTCTGGAGGCAAAGTCACCAACTCCCAAGTGTTATTTTTTTCAAGAGCTTGCATCTCTTCCTCTATAGCTTGCACCCACTTTAGGTCCTTAAGAACTTCTGTAAAAGAGTTAGGAACATGATAAGTGAAAATAGCAGACAAAAAAGAACAATAAGATGGTGAGGAACAAGAATAAGAAATATAGTGAGAAATAGGATGCTTGGTACACGTTCTTGTCCCTTTCCGGACAGTAATAGATAAGTTCAAATCTACAAGAGCTGTAAGTGAAGGGGTCAAAGAATGATCTGAAATTTCAGCAACTTCTTGAGATGGTGGATCCATAGGAGGCATATGCTTGCGCCATGTATACCTGGAGTAAGTGAGAGTATCCAATAAGGGCTTGTCAGGCAATCCAGATGCTGCACTAGTCGTGTCGGTAACAAGGGGTAAAGGAGGAACCAACTCAGGAGGAGGATCACAACAAGAACCAGGAACATCCTCCCCCTTACTAGAGGTCTGAGGTGCAAAATAAGACTCTGACTCAAAAAAGGTGACATCTTTGAGGACATACTTTTTTCCTCTTTTTAGGTCAAAACATTTGTACCCTTTCTGAGTGGGAGAGTAACCCAAAAAGATGTTACGGATGGCTCGAGGATCCAATTTTGTAGACCCTAGAGTCAAAGAGTGAATAAAGCACACACAGCCAAAGACCCTGGGCTCCAGAACAAACAGGGGATGGTCAGGACATAGTACCCAGATAGGAGACAAAAAGTCAAGTATCCAAGAAGGCATACGGTTGATAACATATAGGGCAGTTAGGACAGCTTCTGTCCAAAATTTATTGAGCAACTGACATTGCAAAAAAAGTGCTCCAGAGATCTCAAGTAAATGTCTATTGTTCCTTTTAGCCATCCCATTTTATTGGGATGAGTAAGTACGACGATTCATAGATGATACCCTCATTTTCCATAAAAATATTAAGAGTCATCTCAAAGTACTCTTTTGTATTGTCAGATCTGAACATCTTAACCCGCCTTTCAAATTGGTTCTCAACTATTTTGCAGAACACCTGAATAATCCAGAATACCTCTTTACAAGATTTCATGAGATAAACCTAGCAACAATGACAAAAATTATCAATAAAGCTAATGAAGTAACGGTGGCCATCTACAAAAGAAATAGGAGATGGGCCCCAAACATCAGAGTGAACAAGTTGAACAGAAAAAACACTCTTATTCATAGAAACTTGAAAATTGATTCTACAACGTTTGGCAAGTTGGCATACTTAACACTGAAGAGTGTCAACTTTTATTGACTTAAACAATGAAGGAAACGAGACCCTTAGAGACCTAAAAGACAAGTGCCCTAAACGACAGTTCCATAAATAGATCACTTCATGTTTCTTTTCCATGTCACCACCAATACTAGATTTAAATGCAGCTCTACCACCAGGCTCCAAATGATATAGGCCTTCCACTTCACGAACAGTCCCAATTGTCTGCTTGTGTTTCATATCCTGAAAAACACCATGTGTAGGAAAGAAGGTTACTGAACATTGAAGTGATTTGGTTAAACTGCTAACATATAAAAGATTAATGGGTAAGGCGAGAACATGAAGTACAGAGGACAGAGGTAGGTCATCACTGGGACTTATTGAGTCATTACCTGCCACTGTGGCACGGGTACCATCTGTAATGGTGACATTCTCCTGTCCAGAACTCAAAGAATATAAAATAAAGAGAGAAGAGGTACCAGTCATGTGATCCATAGCACCTGAGTCAATGACCCAACAGTTATTGAGGGAAGCAGAGTGAGTCACACTCAAGGCTGCCCTAGCAGTACTTAGTGTGGAGGTGGTGGATGAAAACGTGCCAAGTTGAGAAAGGATCTGCTAAAGGTGCAGAATATCACCAGAGGACAGAGCCAACACCTGAGGAATAGTGAACCCACCATCCAGAGAAGGCCTGGAAGGGTCATCCGGGCCTTGATTGAAGGCTACATTGCTCTTTGCTTGCTGTCCACTCTTTGAATTTCTGAGTTCCAGCAACTTCTTATCAGGGTAAAGGTCCCAGCACTTGTCTACATTGTGGTTGTCCTTCCCACAGTGTGAGCAGTGTCTTCCTGTCTTTCCTTTCTCCTGTCCCTGACCACTTTCACTCTCTACAAGCTTGGAATAGGCACTAGCAAGTGCAGAAATCTCCACTACATCGCGGCTACTGGCTGTGACAATACCACCACTCATTGCCTTCTTTCCACCCTCCTTTTGGAGCACTTTGTAATACACTTGTTCAAGGGAAGGCAAAGGGTCAATACTAAGTATGTGAGCTCTTCAGCTCTCATATTCTAAGGTGAGACCAGCAAGAAACTTGAAGATATGGTTCCGCTCCACATGTTGCAATTAGACCCTCTGATCTTCAGTATAAGTCCAGTCCAAATCCTCCCACTTACTTTTTAACAAACCAAAATAAGTAGTAACACCATTACTACCATGTTTCAACTCCTGTATATCAGTTGTCAACTGATATATGCGAGAGACATCTTGCTTTTGGTCATACATCAAGTTCAGAATGCCCTACATCTCTCTTACTGTCCTCTTTATCATGATCGGTTGCTGGATCTCTAGACTTATAGAGTTGAGAATCCATCCCATAACCAAATTGTTTCTTGCTCCCACTGGGCATAGGTGGGATCATCATGTGCTGGTTCCTTAGTTCTACCATCAATATAACATGTTTTTCCTCGTCTTCCAAGGAAAACACAGACAGAACCAGACCAAAGTCGGTAACTGGTCTATGTAAGCTTCACTGTAGTCATTTGCATAGCAAGCAGGTGGTGCTCAATAGATGAAGAGCCAGTAGGGCACATCAGGGAGAAAATAACTTCTTGATCAACACCGGTGGTCGTAGAAGACTCCATGACAGCCACACACAAGATAACAGGAGGTGTAGGTGACTCCCAAATACCAAGCAAGATCTCCACCAAGGCACCGACCTGCTCCTAGGGGAAAATAGGAGCACAGTGTATTATGGAAGGCTGCGATAAGGCCCCTTACACCAGAAACAAATACCCGGCCCAGCCCTTACTTACACTTGGAGGACCAAACCAGCTGTAGAGGGGAGGCAGCCCCTTCTCAAGCTGTAAACAGAGCACCGGCTTGTCCTTGTCTTCACAAGGGTGGTCAGACCAACAATAGGAGGGGGCGGTCCCTTCTCAGCACCAAACAGAGCACCCAGGAGTAGGAAAAACAGAGCACGGTTGGCCTAGGAAGACCCAGGACCACCAGACAGGGCAAGAGGATGGACTGGCCTGCTTTTAGGTGCCCTATGACCACCAACAGGGCAAGAGGAAGGACCGGTCTGCTCTTAGGACCACCAATCAGCACCGCTGGGCAAAGGAGAGACCCGACTAGGCTTTGGGTGCCCTAAAATCACCAAACAAGGCAGGAGAGACAGTCGGTTAGGCTTTGGGTGCCCTTGAATCACCAAAAAAGGGCAGAGGAGATAACCGGCCAGGTCTTGGGTGCCCTAGAAACACCGGACAAGGCAGGGAAGAAGACCGGCCTGCAGAAGGATACCCCAAGAGGACCGAACAGGGTATAGGAAGCCCTAGAAGGAGTCGGACTGCTCTGATACCATGTTAAATAAACAGGGGAGCAATGGGACATAAAAGAAGGCAGCGGTAACAAGCCCCAGACCGCTGCTCTCTCTTTTATATCATGAGTGAAAAGGGTTACAAATATTGGCAAGGACAAGAATATCCCTTACTCCAATAAAACACATAATAAACCCCATAAGCCCACACATAAAGAGGAAAAAGAGAGAATAAAAGAACATAATAACCAACTGACAGAATTACCCCTGACTACAGACAAAATAGACAGATTTAACCAAGTGGATGCCTTTCTTATCCCAATGCCCTGACCACATATCCTCATCTGACGGTTTAAGTTGGAGTTGTTGCAGCCACTAGAGTAACAAAATAAGGTCATTGATCTCCTCTTCTCTTAAATCCCTCTTAAAGAGAGGACACCAAGAAGTCTAGGGTAAGTACTGTCAGTAACTTGAAGCACAGTGGCTGGTCTTTGCAATTAAATATTAAATAGCCTCAAGAAAACAAGGTGAAGAGGTTGAGACATGCCCCATCTGTCCTCCCAAAATTGGGTACGAGAACCATTACCCACAAAAATGGATGATCGTGCCTTGAACACATCAACTGTTGAGAGGATACCCTTCCAAATAGGGGATACATTGTACAAACAGTCCAACTGAGGATCCCACAGCCTAGCCTAAGCATAATACTTTTGTGAAATCGCCTCCTTCCATAGCCATGGATCACTCTATACCAGTTTCCAGAGCCACTTGGACAACAAAGCAACGTTGAAGAGTATGATATCCTTAAAACCCACTCCTTCATTTACCTTGGACCTACAAAGAGTGGTCATCCCAACATGGAAGCCACCCCTTTTAGGATCAGTTGTCCCGTGCCACAAAAATCTAGCTCAAATGGAGTCCAGCCTCTTAGCAATAGAGATAGGGACTCTGAAGATTGAAGGGAAGTAAACAGGGAGGCCATCCAGAATTGAGCTACACAAAGTCAATCTGCCACCAAAAGAAAGAAGCCTAGCCTTCCACCCTGCCAATCGACTGTCAAACCTCTGCACCACCTTATCCCAATCTGAACACCTGAGGCACCTAGGAGTGAGAGGCATCCCCAAATATGATACCCGGAAATCACCCTCTGATAGCCTAAAATACAAGTGGCCCTACTCAAAGCTTGTTCAACCACATTGATGCGAATCAACTGGATCTTGTGAAAATTGACAGAGTCCAGACACCTCCCTGAGCACCTCCAATATTAATCTAGCCACAAATAGTTGGTCCTCCTCAGCAGAATGGAACAAAATGGTATCATCAACATATAGAAGATGGGAGATAGTGTACCTTTGTTGAGCAACCTAAAATCCTGCAATAATCCCTGCATCCTCAACTCTACACCAAAAACCATCGAATGCAGAATCGGCCGATCCGGATCGGCCAATTCGAATCGAGATCAGCAGGTCCCGATTTGGCCGGTTCCGGCCGATCCGATCCCGATTTGGATTGGGATCGGCAGGTCCCGATTCGGGGATCCGATCTGACCCAGAATTCCTTGCCATAAACTGCTCAAAATCTGAGCAACAAGAATGAAAAGAATGGGAGTAATGGGTCATCCTGGCGAAGGCATCTTCCACTTAGGAAGGAGGAAGTTGGCTGGCAATTGACTAGTACGGCAAAAGAAGCTGATGAAATACATTCCCTGATCCATCCAAGGATGGCAGTACGATATCGGTACCGGTATCAGAGGGTATCGATACCGATACGTATCGATATCGGTATCGGCCATATGGGCCAGTATCGGCCGGCACCAGGTCCATTTTGGCCCAATACCGGGCCAATATCGGCCGCTATCAGTCCACTCAGTATGGTATCGGTACCCACCGACACCGATACGTATCAGCCGATATTGCCAACCATGGATCCATCTAATCCACTGCTCACCAAAACCTATCATGCTTATGACCCCCAATAAGCATGTCCAGTTAACGCTATCATAGGCCATCTAAAAATCAAGTTTAAGCATATTGCTTCATAGAATGAAGAGCCTCATGAGCAACAAGAAAGTTGTCTTGTATCTGTCTCCCTTTGGTGAAAACACCTTTATAGGCACCTTGATAGCCACAAACAACCCTATCCACAGTCATATCCAATCTAAAAGCTAGAGACTTAGTAATGATCTTATATACTCCATTCAACAGACTAATAGGCATGAAGTCTGTCAAGCAGTCAGCTCCTTCCTTCTTCGGGATCAAAACAATAAAAGTCTTGTTGATACCCTTAAGATGAGCTCTACCTTCTTGGAAGTCAAGCAAAGCATGTAGGAGATCACCTTTAATAATGTCCCGACAGTGCTGGAAGAAAGCAATGGGAAGCCATTTGGGCCCGGGGCCTTGTCCCCTGCAAGATCAAACACCACCTTTCTGATCTCCTCCTCCTTGAAAGGAGCAGAGATAGCCTCCCTATCCTCTTGAGGGATAAAGGAAAGAAGATCCAGAGCAATAGAAGGCCTCAAGAGTTTGGAATAGAAATCTCGGACATGCTGCGTAATGTGTACATCACCAGAGAATGAAGTATCACCTTCCATGAGCACTCTGAGATGATTAAGTCTTCTTCTACCAGAAACCACCCGTTGGAAGTAGGCTGTATTCATGTCCCCCTCCTTAATCCATTTATCTCTGGATCTTTGTTTCCAATAGATTTCTTCCCTTACAAGGATTTCTTCAAAATCTGCCTTGAGACTATCGCTCAAAGAAGAAAGAAAGAGTAAATACTCTTCTAGATCTAGAGGACGTCCCAAGAGAGCTCTTAAAAGAATATATTAATGAGATAATAGGTGAGGAAAGAGCTAACTGCCGTTGTTCTTCTTCAGAAGACAGTAGCAGCGATACAGAATCAGAAAGCAACGTCTATGCCTTAACTTCAGAAGAAAAATTCTTCTTAGACGTCATAGAAAATATAGAAAATAAAGAAACAAAAAAGGAATGCTTAATCAAGTATGTAGATGAAGTAAAACCAAAAGAAACCATCCAAAACACATGGGAAAAACTTCTTAAAGACAAAAGACAGCATCTATATTATGATTTTTCAAAAATCCTCAAAGCAACCTGCAATAAACTACCCATAAATACAACAGAAATCCTATTTCAGAAAATCAATTTTTTAAAAAGAAGAAATAGCTCAGCTAAAACTGAAAATTGAAGCTTTAGAAACTACAAAAGTTAAAAATATCTCAGAGGAAGAGTTAGCTAAAATATTTGAAGAAGCTAGTCCTTAGCATCAAGAAGCCCAGCTTCTTCTAACATATCCAACACCTCAAGTTGATCCGCAATTCTATCCTTGGCCACCTTACCAGGTAGGGTCCTAGAAGCACCCCACTTTGAAAGAGAAGTGGCCATCCTGTTCAGCTTAGCAATGAGGATAGCCATGGCATTGGATCCCTGAATAGACGTGTTCCAGCTACTAGCCACAACCTCCCTGAAGCCCTCCTCTCTCAACCATTATCTCTCCAGCCTAAACCTCGTCCGAGTGCCAGATGCAGAATGAGTCCGGAGCAGGATGGGTTTATGATCTAAAGTTCTTCTCACCAAGCATTCAGCCTGCAAAGACGGATAATGGTCCTTCCAATCAACTGACACTAAAAACCTGTCCAATCTGGAGAGAGTGGGGTCCTTTCTAAGGTTAGACCAGGTGAATAGGGCACTGGGGGTAAGAACATCAGCAAGGCCTGCCTCTGAAATGAAGTCTCTGAAATCATCCATCTTACCAGGTAAATGGGACTGACCACTGCTCTCCTCTGCAGATTTGATGGCATTGAAGTCTCCACCAATGCACCAAAAAAATGTCTGACTGATGCTGAAAAGCCAAGAGTTCGTTCCACAATACTTGCTTATCAACCCTAGCTTGAGGGCCATAAACACATGTAAAAGCCCAAGTGAAGCCATCCCTAGCATTACAAAAAGTAAGAGTCACCGCAGATTTCCCCACTCATCTGGTACCTTCCACCTCTTCGACCTCAAACTCATTCCCTAACACCATAATACCCCCAACATTCCCAATGGCTAGCAAGGCTACCGCTTTATTAAGTCTCCCTGCTCCCATCTCCCTCATAACTAGCTCAACCCTCCCCTTCACAGTTAGGTTCTTGGATACACATAATGTCCGGCTTACATCTCCTAACAAACTCCCAAACCACCCTCCTCTTCTCTTTCCCACACACCCCTCTCACATTCCAAGATATAATCCTCATGATGGAAAAACAATGGTAGCACTCCCCCTTTCTACTTCCTTGCTTGCATACTCTTCCCCCGCCTTCTCTCTCCTAATGGATTTCTCCCCCTTGGCCACTCTAGCCATGCCCGCCTACCATCTTTTTTGTATCTTGATAAAGTTTTGCCTTACATCTTTTTCAAGGCCTTCCCCTATGATCTTTTCCACCTCCTTAGCTTGCCCTTCTGTCAACTGCCTCACTTTAGCCAGCAACTCCTTAACTTCCTCCCTCCCAAGGTGAGTCACCTTGTCCACCTTCTCTACTAAGTCATCATCTGTAGCCTGCTGCTCAACTGGCAAACAGGGGGCAAGCTGAAAGGAAAGCTCCCCTTCCGGGGATAACCCCCCCCCCCCTGTTGATGCATCACTAGCCTGAGAAGTTTCTAAATCCACCTCATATCCAGGAGCGGGCATCTGATCTGGGACCTCCTGAGGAGAAATCATATCCTCTACTTAGGGTCTCTGCGCTGGGACCTCTTGATGGTTAGGGAGGTTGCACAGGGCATCATCTCCAAGGATCGGCCTACTGATGTCTCCCACGCCAAAACCAACCGGCTGAGCAGAAGTCCCCATCCCCAGAGCTTCAAAACCACCAACAGGCAGGTGAAGGGGATCCTGAGAGCAGAGAGGGAGCCCAAAGTCCTGAGCATATGACGGCTTAGCACCAACATCTCTGCAAAGCCCCTTACTGAAAATTTCTACTGGCGTCACCTTCCCGGGGAGCGCAGCACTCAAGTAGATCTCCTTCTGCACTGGAACCATCGTAGCGTTTCTAGGGAGGGAAGGTTGAACCCCCCTGAAGTCTCCAAAGGGGTGGAAGAGAAGAGGAGGGACCGGAGTTGCCACCGTGCATATTTTCACCACCTAGTTCACCATCGCCTACGCCGTGACCCTCCGAAATGCCTCTCCCTGCCGAGGGGCCCCCCACCACCATGGTGCGCCGACGCCAACGACCGACTAGCCGGCAGGGTAGGGCGATCATCAGCATGCCCACTGTGGGATCACTGGAGGGGCATCAACAAAGATGATGGGGCAGTCGATAGGGATGAAGCGTCCAAGCAGGTCCAAACTCGGGTCTTAAGAAGGCAGGTAAGTCATCGGGTTGGCCCGATGCCCACCCAGAATCCCATTCGACACGCTGCAAAGAGCCACCCTGCTATTTTCAAATCAAAATTTGAAAATCTCATGTGCGGATCACGTGAGGCCGCGGGGTCGTCCCCTACCTCCGCCAGCCCGCAGTGAAGCCCTAGCCGCCCCTATTCCAGGCCGCCGCCGACCTCACCTCTCTAAACAACCACCCTGATCATGGCCCTCTCATGGCTAAATACCACCTCTACAACACTTGGTACAGCATCTACAGAAGAAACGAGGACGCGTAGACGGACCCCTAATAATGGGGCTACCTCAAGCTCCCATGAGATCACCTCAATGAGATCCGCAAAGTCCTGCAAGATTTCTCCAATATAGCCTGGGCTCCAAGAGAGGGAGAGGGACCCCAACAAGCTTCAGCTGCACATTCAACTGCCACGAGTTGGGGTACGTAGCCATGAGGGCAGACCAAGCCTTGACCCAAAGCTCCCATGAACTTCCCACCAGTCTCCCCAAGTACCCTAAATGCTCTGCGTTGCTGGGCGAAGAGTAGATTATAAGGAACGACACCTTCAATACCCTTTCACCTCCCAGCCCTCTCCTAGCCAAGAAGTAGCCAGATGGGGCACAAGATCCTCACCGGTGAGGACCCCTCGAACCAGGCTGCCAAGACAACATCTGCCAACCTCTTTCATCTTATCTCTGAGTAGCTCCGAACCCCTGAGCAAGACCACCAGCACTCCCCTGTCCTCTCGCCGATGAGCACCCCTACACGAGGCCTCACCGACTTTGAAGGACTCCTAGACCATGCCGCAGGGAGTATGCGTAAGAACGCCTACTCCTGGAGGGACAAGGCCACCAAGGGTGACTCTTCCCTAAGCAGACTGGGCACCGACGAGAAGGGCGGGTGGTGGCCGGACCCCCACCAAGGGGAATCCGGTTGGCTACCAAATGCTGGCGGGCTGCCTGCTCCACGAGAACCCCAGGCTCTCCACCCGCGCCTCATCCCGTCTCTCCTTGCTTTAAGCATATCTTTTATGCATGAGTTTTCTTAAACTTGTTAAACTGGTAATATACCCATGTGGTAATATATGAATGAAAGTATTATGATTAAACCTAAGAAGTTGAATTGGTTGTCATGCAAAAGAACTTTAGGATCTACATCAAACATAATTTATGGTGTTCTAAAGATCCTAATAAAATAGTTAAAGCTGAGACTTCTACTTTTATATTTAAACTATACAGAAAGTATCCTATAGTATCACACTATAAGAAAGTGATATTCTCCCACCTTGAGGATGAACAAAGTCATGTAAAGAAATCTCCATATGCTGGTAAACCCTTATTATTCTTATGGTATGTTCTTTTTTTCTTAAAGATTATATAATATAAGTAGAGCCTCATGTTTTCCACATAAAAGACCGACATTCTCGGATGATTTTCATGAGGAAAAAGTTTATAGTGGAGAAACATCATTCCACCAGTAGGAAGGGCCTTTAGATCTGTCCCCTGGAGATATGGAGATGCGGCCATTACAAGTAAAAGAATGATAGAGTGTCTCCTAGTAAATCAAAAAAGAGGTCTACTAGTCCAGCTTGAGACATCCTAGGACAGTGGCCAGATATACCACTTGAGTGTGGTCGGGACTGGAACCAAGATGACATAGCTTTGGGCTGTGAGTTCCAGTCAGCTAAGAATATTGAGCAGCCTGCTCAATTAGATAAGAGACTATTGGTGAATGATATAATCCCATTACCTCTTCAATAGGAGTGAGCTACAAAGTCGGAGGAGGTGACCGACTATCAAGATGGATCCGAAAGGAAAGTAAATGAATAAAGACCAGGGTAACATCTGATCGTAGCCCATCTCTAGGAAAGAAAAATTTTAGAATATACATGAATTTTCATTGGCAATTACTAATATATTTATATACCATTCTTAATTAAATAAAAAAAAGTGATAAACAACCAACTAAAAGAAAATAACTTAATATCCTAGAAGAACTCAATGTTATGTTATTTTAAAGTTATAGATTTTTTCAAAATTTCTCACTAGATTATGTAATTGCATGTATTTTATTTATGATATTGCATCATATTCATTTATTTAAGAATATGATGAGCTCGAAGTTGCAGTAGAAAGTAAATGATCTCTACTAAGTTCTCAACCAAGACTCATAAGATTTGTTAAATATTTTCCAAGAAAAGGATGGAAGCATTAACAAAAGGGCATGGAATGTTGCTTCTATTTCAGTTCAGTCATCTTATAATAATGGTTAGTGTAGAGATATTTTCTTTTGTACACATCAATTGAGTACTCCACTTGGTGAAGACACCCACGCACAGGTCCAGTACGACCCGGCCCACGTCTACTGTCGGAAGAGGACATCAGCAGCGACTCTAGCATCTTTGTGGCTTGACGACGATTTTCTCGAGGACTGATGAGCGTATTACGTGTTTATGGATATTACGGACATGTATATGGCCTGTTCTTGGACCCATTTATCTATTTTTTATTTTTTTAGTATTTTTCTGCACGTCTTTTCCTTTTATTGCAGGCTAGGTGCTATTTTCGTCATTTACTCTCTTAGGGCATCATTAAGGTATGGAGACTATTTAAATCCTCGTAATCTCTCTTTGAGAATTATTAATGATGATTGAATGAGAAAAAGTTGAGCTGTCAGAGATGTGCGTGCGTATGCGCAGGGCACGAAGCCCTTCTCCTTCTCCCTCGTCTTCTTCTTCTTCTTCTTCTTCTACTCTCTCTCTCTCTCTCTCTCTCTCTCTCTCTCTCTCTCTCTCTCCCTCATCATTCTTGTCGTCTTGCACCGCCCCGGAAGACGAAGACCGAAGGCGCTCGCCCACGCCTACGTAGGCCCATGCCGCTATGCGTCGATCCAACCGAGCTCGCGACAGGCGAGCATTGTCACTCGAGCCCGCCAGCCGTCAGCCCGCGCCCCCACCAAGCGTCAGCCCCTGTAGACGCTTGCCTCGCCGCCACCATCTCCAGCTCACGTGGCGGGATGAATGGATTCGTTTGCCCCAACATCATCGTCCGTGCAGGGCTTTCCCGCCCTGCCTGATGTCATAGCCACGCGGCAGGTTGGGGGACTTCATTCCCCTCGCACATCGTCGATCAAGCCGGGGAGCGCATGTTCTCGCCGCCGCCACGCGTCACCTCGGGCATGTTCGCACCTACCCATCCCAACACGTCAAAGCCCGCCGCCACCTATACTGCCACGTAACGTGCCAACACGCAACCCGCCCTTTGTCCAACTGCAGAGCCTGCCAGCAGCCCTACGTCGGCCGCCAGCACAGTGGAGTCTATGGGTGCACTGCGCCGAACGCTCCAACCCGCACACCCCGTTGTCTGTGGCCTTGCGAGGAGCCCCGTCCCGTCAATCGTGCTTCCTAGTTCGACAGCACTCATTCGAGGACCCTCACCATCCCGGTGTGGCCCCCATTTGACAGTGGGTCGGTTCGTGACGATTTGACTCGTTCCCTTACAACTTGTATGTCCACTATATGGTTAAATGTCTCCGCACACGTGTGTTTAGGACCCTAGCTACTTAATTTAATATTGCTGCCAGAGTGTGAGTTCGAGAGACCCGTTCCGTGGCCCCGTTTGAGCATCTAAACTATGTTGTTGATGCCCTAACTCCTAGGCAATTCTCACTACCAACGATCCTATTTGTTTTCTCACAGCGAGAGGATGGTTCCCGAATTTATTTGCGAGCTATTTTCATATTTTCTCTCATGGACATGTGTTCGTTTGATGATCATTTTGTTGTTCGTTGTGATGTTCTTGATGATCTCATATCGTAGTCACAGTTCAGAGTCTTAGTCGATAGTCGTCCCACATCATCTTGGTATCAGAGATGTAGGTTGTTGATTATGGCTTGTTTGTTGCATTTTCATCTAATTATATTGTGTTCACATCCATTTAGTCTCCACTTTGCCTATCTATTTTATGTTTAGAGTTCAGCATGCTAGTTCATCTAGGCTTAGTTGAGGATAGTTAATACACTCCACCACACAGTCACCTTTTTATGCCCACACGTAGTGACGTAGAGTTTCACGTCTCTGCACCAATGTCAGGTTCAAACACGGGATCTCCGAATGTCCCTGATGTGACTAAGTTGATCAGCCAACTCATGTGCTGTATAGATGAGTGGGACCAACACCTTGGGGGTTTTGGAGAGTCACTTCGGTCTGTGCAAGATAAGGTCAATGAGTCTGAGTGTACGGTACAAGGTGTTACTGGCCTCCTGGTCGCGCCGAGGGGTCTTCATCAGGGTCAAGGTCTGGTGTGGGATGACAATAGGCAGAACCCGAACACAACCCCAAATCCTGCCCCCGCCAACCCACCTCCACCTGTGGAGCTACCCCCGAAAGCTGACCTGGCTGACGATCGGCGACATGTAGATGACGGGGTGGAGTACGATTCACGTGATGAGTTGGGAGACCGGATAGTTGTGCATCGACCTATAAGGTAAGATAGGCAGTCTGACCGTGATGATGGTGCAAATCAGAGACGCGCGAGGCGTCTGAAGGATAGGCAGGATCAGTAGGATCATTGGGACCTCCGTGACCGCGATGATCGGTTGGAACGGGACAATCGGGAAGTTCGATTCAATCGACATGATCAAGAGGATTGATTCGACCGACGTGATCAGAAGGACCGAGTTGAGCGATATGATCGAGGTGACCGATATGATCGGTACGCTCGAGTGGATCAGGTCGATTTTGGTGAGGCACTTAGGCGCCATCGACGTTGGAGGGATTAGGATGACCGGGACGATCGAGATGATTTTAAGGAGGAGCGAAGGCCCCATCGTGTTCAGAGGGATTTGGATGATCGTCGAGTCGCTCGTATTGATGCTCCCCCCTTTGACGGGTCCCTAGACCCGAAGGTTTATCTTGACAGGGAGACTAGTATGAACCGCTACTTTGATTGGATGGGTATAATTGACAGCAGGTGAGCTCGCTTCACCCTGATGAAGTTGACAGGCTAGGCTCAAACCTATTGATCGAATGTCGAAGACTTACTCAAATAGCGTCAACAAAAGCCCATTGAGTCGTGGGAAGACATGAAGGTTAAGCTTCGCGGGAAGTATCTTCCTCTACTTACTGCCATCGCCTCATTAATCGATGGCAGATTGTCACTTCCAGGGATGGGGCCTATCAGCACTACTTAGTCCACTGGAGAGGACGGCCACCTACCAAGGACACGTGGATCAAACGCAAAGAGCTACAGCAGATTGATCTGGACCTTCTTGAGCGCTATCAGAGTGGGCGAGACCCGTACTCGACAGGGTCGAGTTCCTCCCAGTCGGGGAGGATTAGTGAGGACACCTGCACACACGTCCGGTACGACCCAGCCCACGTCTACCGTCGAAGGAGGACGTCAGCAGCGACTCTGGCATCTTTGTAGCTTGACGACGATTTTCTTGAGGATTTATGAGCATATTGCGTGTTTATGAATATTGCAGACATGTCTATGGCCTGTTCTTAAGCCCATTTATCTATTTTCTATTATTTTTATATTTTTCTGAACGATTTTCCCTTTTATCGTAGGCTAGGGGCTATTTTTGTCATTTTCTTTCTTAGGGCATAATTATGGTATGGAGACTATTTAAATCTTTGTAATATCTCTTTGAGAATTATTGATGATGATTGAATGAGAAAAAGTTGAGCCACTAGAGATGTGCGTGTATGTGCGCAGGGCACGAAGCCCCAGGATGTGAATCCCTTCTCCTTCTCCCTTATCTTCTTCTTCTTCCTCTTCTTCTTCTTCTCTCTCTCTCTCTCTCTCCCCTTTGTCGTTCCTGTCGTCTTGCACTGCCCCAGAAGATTACGAAGACCGAAGGTGCCTGCCCACGCCTGCGTGGGCCCTTGCCGCTACGCAGCGATCCAGCCAAGCTCGCAGCGGGCGAGCATCGTCACTCAAGCCCGCCAGCCGTCGGCCCCGCCCCCGCCAAGTTTCAACCCCCCGTAGACGCTTGCCTCGCCGCCGCCATCTCCAGCTTATGTGGAGGGACGAGTGGATTGGTCCGCCCCAACATCGTCGTCCATACGGGCCTTTCCCACCCTTCCTGCACCATAGCCACACGGTGGATCGGGGGACTTCGTTCCCCTCGCACATTGTTGATCGAGCCGGGGCGCGCCTGCCCTCGCCGCCGCCACGCGTCGCCTCGGGCACGCTCGCCCGCCCATCCCAACACGTCAAAGCCCGCTGCCACCTAAACTGCCACGAGTCGTGCCAATGTGCGACCCTCCCTCCGTCCAGCCGCAAAGCCCGCCAGCAACCCCACGTTGGCCGCTAGCACCGTAGAGCCTCTGGGCGCACTGCGCCTAGCACTCCAACCCGCCCACCAACAACAGTCCGGTCCCGTTGTCCATGGACTTGCAAGGAGTCCCATCCCGTCAATCATGTTTCCTGGTTCGACAGCACTCGTTCGAGGACCCTTACCGTCCTGATGTGGCCCCCACTTAACAGTGGGTCGGTTAGTGACGATTTGACTCGTTCCCTTACAACTTGTCCGTCCACTATATGGTTAAATCTATTCCCGTACACGTGTGTTTAGAACCCTAACTACTTAATTTAATATTGTTGCCGGAGTGTGAATTCGACAGACCCGTTCCGTGACCCCGTTTGAGCATGTGGGCTATGTTGTTAATGCCCTAGCTCCTAGATAGTTCTCAGCAAGGAATTCCGGGTCGGGTCGGGACCCGGAATCGGGACCCAGCGATCCCGACCCGATCCGATATCCAGACGAAGTCCGGCCGGTCCGACTCGGCCGGAAAAAAAAAATCAGAAAAAATCAAGAAAAATCAGGAAAAATCAGAAAAAATTACATACATATTATTCTATTGATGTACAATAAGAATGAATGCAATTCATGTACATCCATAAAAAATAAACATTAAAGACAACTAACTAACTAATAATTTTTGTTGTGCATTAATTAAAAAAGATATTGTTGTTGAAAAATATCTTAGAAAGATCATATTTGTAATCCTTCATCATCCGGTTCATAAGTTTTGAGCAGACGGGCCATAATCTGCCGACATGTATGGTGCATATCCATAGCCAAATAAGGAACTAGCGAGGTCTTCGAATCCTCTTTGAATACCTCTAGGTATGTAAGCTTGTTGGCTTGAACTTTCTCCTGATTGTATTAGAGGGACAAAAATGTCATACTGTATAGGTGGAGGTCCAGAGTACCCTTCAGTAGTGCTGCTGATGTATGAATACGGCAGTGTAGAGGGGTGAAAAATAGGCGGATAAAAGATGCATCTTCCTATGGTGGCCAATCACATCCTGCCTGTCTCTGTTGGCCTTCAAATCCCCTTTCTTGTCCTTGTCTCTGGCATTGAGTTCCTTCAGAATGACTCGGAGGTGCGGAGTAATATTCGTATCCTGTTTAACTGCTTCCAAGTACATAACCTCCTGATAGTCCAGCAGCAGCAACGCCATCACCATCACCATCTCCATCATCATCATCAGTGGAGTCATCACTCCGCGCTTGGCTTGTTTTCCTCAACCGCCTTCTTCTAAGCCTGTAGGTTTGTCTTTCTGCCTCGTACAAGCTGGCTAAGTGAGATGGTAAAGCTGGAGTGTCCTCAAGTGTCTCTCCAGTCTGCTGAATCTCCATTCTTCTCCTTTCGATGGCTCCACTCGTTGTTTAGAATTTCCTTTTGATTGTTTTCTCTTTTTGCTGCTCGATGACTGCAATGAAGGTCTCGCTGGCTCTTTCTCCTTTCTTCTTTGTGGATCCACCTGAGTAGCTGATCTCCTAAGTGCTGGCTGAGAGGCAGAAGTTCTAGCAGTGTCTTCTAGTGTGGCTGACTTTCGGCGCCTCTGAAGAACTAGTGCACCTCCTTCTTGTGTTGTCTGAAATTCAGGATCTCGAGCAACTACTGCATCTAATTCACCTTCTGCCCAACTCCAATCCTGAGGATCAAACTCAGGCTGTGCATCTCTGGCTGCTTTGCTCTCCACCCAAGAATGCAGTGGGTGTTCTTCATCTAACAGTTCATCAATATCAATCTGATGTACATGCTCATCAACTGGTCTGCCAGCAAACTCCATGAATCTCTGTCTTTCAAGCCTCTGTCTTTCTTGAATCTGCCTGATTTTTAGACGCATGTTAGTGACAGTACACCAACTTCTCCAGCCTAGAAACCCCCAATCTGTTACAAACCTTCGTATGAATGAGACTGAATGTACTCCAGTTTCTTTCACATTGACTGGAAGAAGTGGTTTGACTGAGTATTCGCACTGCAACATACGCCAAATGATTTGTGGCAGCTTGTCTGTAATTAATCTGGATCAACCATTCAGCTGTTGAGAAAAAAAAGAAGACGACGATATCAATAATCATATGTAGAGTCTACATTGTAGACTAGTAGCATCATTAAATTTAATATTTGACTATTTATTATGTAATTCACCTAGAGTTGTCCTCGTTACTGCAGCCTTGACGTCATCATCTCCATAAATGCCAATCTTCAATTTAAATCTCTCCATCTACAAAGTAAATATAAATATCATAAGTTAATCATAGACGCATGTATTTTCATAAACTCCTACTTTGTATGTTACCTCTGCTAAGGCATCTATCCTTTTATTCGTATTCCTTGATATTCTAGTAATCACGTTAGTTGTGCCTCGAAGGACCTCTCCGTCATTATGCACGCTCTCACTATACTGATACCTTGAGTTGAAAAAATATCTTGCATATAAATTGAATATTAATTAGTTATAAAACTAAATGTGAAAAAAATAATAACATAAAATCAACTTAAATAGATGAAGAATTAACCAGCAGCATGAAAATCATGATGAAGAGTCGACTCCCATCTATCATCGATGATCCTCCACCATTTGTCATGAGAAGTAAGAAGGCTTTCGCTCAATTGCTCTTTTGCTCTATCTATGGCCTCATACAAATATCTCATGTCATTTTTGTCATCTCCATCAACTAACCTCAAAACACGTACCAGAGGCTCAACCACTTTCAGATAGCGAGAAACCTTATCCCAAAAACTTCTCTCCCCAACTAGCGATTGCACTGCCAACACAACTTCTCTAGCATCGGCCCTCAGTGTCCCTATATGTGTCAGAAACTCGTTAGAGTGGACTAACTGGGCCAACTGATGCTTGTATTTACTCAGACTCTCTAAAGAAATGAAGTTTGATGCAAATCTAGTAGGGCCAGCACGAAGAAGATCTCGTCCACCTATATGTTCTCTCATCATATGTAAGATCATGTTGTGACTATAAATAAATCTCGTAATCATCTGAGCATGTTGTACCACCTCAGCAACAAAAGGATCTTTACCTATGTCCTCCATCATCAAGTCAATAGAATGTGCTGCACAAGGCACCTAGTACAAATGGTGCCTCTTCTGCATCAACAATTTACTGGCTGCTTTGTAGCTTGCTTCGTTGTCAGTGACTATCTGCACAACATTTTCTTCACCAATTTCATCTACCACGTCATCCATTAGCCTGTACAAATAATCAGCATTCTTTATTCTGTTTGAGACATCCACATACTTCAAAAAAACAGTGGCCTCGCTGCAATACACAAGAAAATTAATCATGGATCTTCTTGTGGTCCATGTCCAACCATCACACATGATGGTACAACTACGCTCCCTCCACACATTTTTGAAGTTGTCGACCCATACCTTCAAGTCATTATACTCTTCTTCAAGCCTAACATCATAAATGTAGCGAGGTGTGGGGGCCTTTACACCAGGCCCAGCATCTGCAATTGCATCCACACTCGTCTGAAAATATGGACTAGATACTGTATGTGCTGGCACACCTGCATGTAAAAATCATTTCACAATTCCTTTCAAGACATTTCTTGCTGATGCCTTGACTCCTTTTAATGCTTGCTTGATTCCAAACTGTCTGGCAGACCTTGATCTGTACAAAAATTGGTCCATAGGACCGCGTGCCACATCTGATGTCCGTCCACAACTCAATATAGAATTAGCAGTCCTGCGACCAGAAGAACCCCTAGGAACGAATCTCTCAGGCAAAAAAACAGCAGGCACTGATCCACCTGATGATCCTATACCTCTTCGCCGGTCCTCATCTTCTCTATTTGTCCGCAAACTGGCACGAACAGCTCTGGTGTACTCTGCATCAGGGTCATCTGGATCCTCATCATCATCATCATCATCTAAATTGATCGGGCACTGAACAGGTAGACTGTAATCCCTTCGTCTCTGGCGCCCTGATATCTCATCTTGCAAATCCATGTGTTGTTGAGATGATAAATCTTTGTGTGCCTTTTTACCCATCATATAAGTCCTCATTTCCTTCTTCAAGTCCAGCGGGACTGACTCACATCTACTGACGTCTCATGATATGCCAGCAAGATGATTTTTTAGGCGATAGATGCCACCACCCATCTCCTTTCCACACCAGTTGCATTTGACCCTCCTCCTAACACTGTCCACTAGTGCGCAATGTTGCCAACCAGGATCAGCACTATGCTGCTCTACATCCTGTTTTGCCATATTCCTGCATAACATAAAAACAAAAAAATGCAGTCAGGTTCTAACAAGTTCAATTGAGTGGTTGGACACTCAATTGAACCTAAATCATAATAATCATACAAAAGTCCTAATTTTTAACACTTAATTAGGGCTAATTTTAATTAATTAAAGCTAATAACAGGCAATTAATGCAAAAAAATACATATTTATGTTCTAACAAGTTCAATTGAGTAGTTGGCACACTCAATTGAACCTTAATCACACTAATCATACAAAAATCCTAATTTTTAACCCATAATTATGGTTAATTTTAACTAATTAACACTAATAACAGGCAATTAATGCAAAAAAATACACATTTATGTCCTAACAAGTTCAATTGAGTGTTTGGCCCACTCAATTGAACCTTAATCACACTAATCATACAAAAGTCCTAATTTTTAACCCCTAATTAGGGTTAATTTTAACTAATTAACACTAATAACATGCAATTAATGTAAAAAAATGCACATATATGTCCTAACAAGTTCAATTGAGTGGTTGGCACACTCAATTGAACCTTAATTACACTAATCATACAAAAGCCCTAATTTTTAACCCCTAATTAGGGTTAATTTTAACTAACTAATGCTAATAACAGGCAATTAATGCAAAAAATGCACATTTATGTCCTAACAAGTTCAATTGAGTGGTTCGCACACTCAATTGAACCTTAAGTACACTAATCATACAAAAGCCCTAATTTTTAATCCCTAATTAAGGCTAATTTTAACTAATTAACGCTAATAACATGCAATTAATACAAAAAAATGCACATTTATGTCCTAACAAGTTCAATTGAGTGGTTGGCACACTCAATTGAACCTTCATTACACTAATCATACAAAAGCCCCAATTTTTAAGCCTTAATTAGGGTTAATTTTGATAATTTTGTCTAATCAACATGCTAAAAAAATTTTCAACCTAAATATTAAGAGATCTACACAATACACACAATCATACATCATTTCTAATTTTTTTAGAATTTTAAAAAATTAATTCGAAATATACCTAAACTCGGATCGGAATGCGAAAAAAAAATCCGACGTCGAGGGCGGCGGTGACGGCGACCACAGCGGCGGCGGCGGCTCCCGGACGGCCGGCCGACGATGACGCGATGAAAACCCTCTCCTTTTGGTCGATATCTCAAAAAAAAAAAAAAAGAGGAAAAGAGAGAGAGAAAGAGAGGAAAGAGCAGCGGCGGGCCGGCGGCGGACAGCCGGCGGTAGCGGGGGGGCCGGCGGCGAGCGGGGGAGCCAGGGAGGGGCTGGGGAAGGGGGGCGCCAGCAGCGTTTCTACTGCTGGCGCTCGGGACCAGCCCGAACCGGACCAGATCGGGTCCGGACCGGCCGATCTGGCCGGTCCGGCCCCGATTTGGTCCGGTTCGGGCCGATTTCGGCCGGTTTTTTTTTTTTTTTAATCGATGGAGGGGAACAGTAAATTCCCCCCCAAATCGGCTCGGGACCCGCCGATTCCGCAATCCATGGTTCTCACTACCAACGATCCTGTTTGTTTTCTCACGGCAAGGGGACAGTTCCTGAGTTTACTTGCGAGCTATTTTCGTATTTTCTCTCATAGACATGAGTTCGTTTGATGATCATTTTGTTGTTCACTGTGATGTTCTTGCTGTCTTGGATCATAGTAGCAGTTCGGAGTCTTGGTCGGTAGTCGTTCCACATCACCACTTTTGTAACTTTTTTACTCCAGTTGTGTAAGGACAGGTTTAGTGGAATGTAATCTTCTCCTTTGGTTCCATTTTATACATGTGTGATTGTTTCTTACTACTACAGTTTTATGTCCAACCGAACAATCAAATAGTAAGGTGGACCCAGATTTTCATCTACATCTGGGTGGCAGAACCACATTAAACTATTAAAGAAAATTAAGATAGTAAATATGAGTTATAAATCAGGGCTGTTACACCTAGAGACTAAGCTTCGAAGCAAATCTACATAGCCAAGAAAACTGCGTGGGTGGAAGGGTGACCACAGATTGGATGCTAGGCAAGTCAGGTATCTCAGTTGAGACAAACCCATTACAGTTGCTGCATAACAGAATCCAGTCTGTCCCTCACAAGGGACTTCTATAGAGGAAATTTGTATGGCTATTTTTTTTCAAAAAAAAATGGGCATAGTAATATTTGAAGGTATGCATTCACCTACCCCTCCACATCCTTGGATGCAGTGTTCTAACTGTCGTGTACAAGATCATCTCTATGGAGCTGGAAAAAGACGGCCTCAGTGGTAGATAGGTCTATTGACAAGGAACCAGGGTGCATTCCTTCATGGGAGACTTATTTAAGAGAAGTTCCGCGTTATTTGTGTGGCAGCACATGAAAGCATAAGAGAGGATGGCATAGTCATCAAGATGGAGCCAGTATATGTGGACTGTGGAGTAAGGCGTTCACTGCAGTGCTTGTTAAAGTTTCTATACACTTCTTGCACAGAGAACCAATGCTCAGTGTGCTGCAATAGCATCCTAGCTTTCATTGGGAAGGTGATCAGAATTGCAGGTCACCTAGCTTCTTTTGGTTATCAATGATACAATTGTGTTGAAGAGCAACTACACCAAAAGCTCCATCGAGGGATTCAGTGTGATAAGGAACAAGGACTCGTTTGTATGTTGTCAAGCTGCATTCCTGTGGACCTACTTGGACATCCAGATTTCATATATAACATCACATGCAGAGATGGGGGAGTCACTCCTTGGAGGTTTAAGAGGATTATATCCAGGTCCTAAAGGAAACTGCTACCAAATGGTAGGATGATGGTATCGCATTATGCAAAAATGAACTGGCTGTCTTTCCTTCCTATGTCACTATTCCAGTTGCTGAATTGGATCAAAAATGTGCTCTAGACCACATTCTTAGGACAGCACTGTAGGGAAATAGCAAGGACGGTATTGGTCTAGTGGTGTAAGGGTCATTAATCTAACCATAATCAGCAAGTGAGTGTGGATATAAGAAGGCATGGGGATGGACTAAAGGTAGAGAGACAGGATGGATTACCAGCCACTCTGAATGGGGGAGAATATGGGAAATACCAAAAGAATCAATAAAGCAAATGCTATAGTGGTGATTGGAGATGGGACTCAATTCCGTTTAGCCACTTGCTCGCAGTGAGACATGTCTCCAGACACCTTCCTGTGAGCTGTATAGAATTGGCCGGTGGACAAGCATTGGCTGACTATTATGATAGTACCACGGAAAGAGGGTCGCTGTCTCCCACATTTATGAGGACATTGCTAGATAGTGTTGTCAGTCAGAATAGCCTCTAAAGAATAGTTGTCAAGGCGGATGCCTAGGTACAATTCCAGGCCCAAGGCACTGGACCACCTTTCCCAGGCCCAAATAAGGTGGGCGGGGTGGGCGCCTAGGCAGCCCAAGGCATGTGCCTAAGTGCCTTGGCCGCCTCAAGACTATTTAAACTATACCCACCTGCAGACAAGTCTCTGTGTTGCTGCCCACCATCCTGCAGATCTACCTGATGCCTGGTGGTGGTGCTCGCACATAGCCTGCCTTCCTCCTCTGACACCGCTGCCAGTCCCACATCATCATCAAGATTATCATACCAAGGTTGTCATCGAGGTCGTAGTACTCTCTCTCTCTCTCTCTCTCTCTAAACTCACAGACACACACATGCATGAACATACACACTTTTTAATATTGTTTATTGACCGTTGTCTAATTCTATTTTAGGTAATTAATTTTTCTTATTTTTATTACTGTTTTAGTATTATCTATGTTAGTGTTTGGAACCTAACCTAGCTGTCTCCTCCTATCGGATTATTTTAAGAATGAAATCCTGTCGTTTTGGGGGTCTTTTGTTTTTTATCTGGAGAAATATAGGTTGGTTTTATTTATTTTATTTATCGGACTATGAAAGTTTGGGATTAACCCTTAGGGAGTCCGAGACTTCGGATCAGACGAAGATCCAAGTATATGACCTCTCTCCACTGACCTCAGTCAGTGTTAATTACGTCGAGCAACCACTCGACAACCCTTGATTAACCGTCCGTATGATGCCCTTGAAACAGTTTATACTACCACTCAACATTCATACAAGTGAAAGATAGCTTTTAGATCCTTGGTCTCACCCAAATTTAGAATAGATTTATTATTGATTAGAAGACTTTTTAAAGGATTTTGGATTGACTCCGAGTTATCTAGATTGATTCTAAGTATTTTAGACCCATAAGGGTATTTGTGTAATTATGCCAAGTTGGAGGATATAGGGGTATTATGGTCAATTTATTGTATGAAATGATTTTTTAATGATTTCGGGAGGTTTCAAAACCTTAGGAGGTATTTTAGAGTTATTTTAAGGTTATTTTGGTGATAAGGGTATTTTGGTAATTTTTACCCATCTTATTAAAATTTGGAAGATATTCTGGACATAGGAGAAGTTCCGATATTTTTTAAGAATTTTCTGTGATTTTTACAAATTTTTATCAAGGATGGGGGTATCTTTAAGTTCTGGGGACATTTTGGTCATTTCAGAATTTTATATACTTTCAGATTTAGTTCTCTGTTTTTTACTGATTTTTACCGATTTTACTGATTTTTTTATTAATTTTACTGATTTTCATTAATTAAATATATTAAAGATATCATTAATTAATTAAATATATTAAAGATGTTTAAGTCATATTTTTTTTGGGGTTTATATAATTTCATATTTGGTTTCTGATTTTTACTGAATATTACTGGTTTTTACAAAAAAATTCTGATTTTTACTGCATTTTCTGATTTTTATCTGCATATTTTTATTAATGATTGTATTTTTAATCAAGGTTATCAATCTTAATTAATTTATGTTTAGGTTTTTTATTATCCTTCCTATGTTTAGGGATGAGACCAAGATTAAGATTCATAGACTTCTATATATATTTTTAATCAGATTCTTAGGGTATTTAGGAAATTAATTATATGTATTAAAAATAATACATGATATTAATCATTTAAACTTATGACACACACACATGCATACAATTTGACATAAAAGGTCCTTTCATTATTTCGGCAAAGTTTCGCCTTATAAAGAAGGCTTTTACAACAAAGAAATCGGCAGAACTTCCCCTTAGGAATAAACCTTAGGAAGAGAGCTCCCCGAGACGAGAAGATCCTCCAAAACGCAGCAAACCCAGATAAAAAACACCGAATTTGGTCTTGAACGCAGCAGAAACCTTCTCTCAGAACTTTCCCACTTTTGAATGTATGGAGGTATAGGGTGTCTTGTGTGTCCTTTGAATTGAGGACCTTGGGGTCCTATTTATAGGCTCCAATTTGGGCCCCGGTGGAGGGGGGGGGGGGGGGGGGGGGGGGGGGGGGTACCACCGTTTACTCCCTCTCTCCTTCTTTTTTTATCTTTTTTTTTATTCCAAAAGGGTGAGAGAAGAGAGAGAATGAGAGGGGGGGGGTCCGGTGGGTACCCCCACCGATTCCAACCGGTGGGGGGTGGCCACCGGTTTGGTCCCCCCACCGGTTTTGGGCAACCGGTGGGGGTGTTCCCCCTTCTCTCTCTCTCTCTCTCACCCCCCCCCCCCCCCCCCCCCCCCCCCCCCCCCCCCCCCCCCCCCCCCCCGCTTTTTGTTTGTTTATTTTAATGGGGGTTTAGCCCATTAATTGCTCCACTTTTTAGCCAAGTGTGAAAGGGGTTAAGATCTCCTTTGGTGGAGAATTAAATGAGGGCTTAGCGGGATTCTTAACCAAGTGGGTTTAAGAACCCATTAACTCCCCCCACTTAATTAATCTCCCCCCCCCCTCTCTCTTTAATTATTTTTTTTGAAAATTTGAAAGGGAGGGAGGGAGGGAACCCCCCACCAATTCCTCCCTTGGAACTGGTGGGGGGGCTCCAACCGGTTCCTCCCCTCTCTCTCCTCCCTCCTTCTCTATTTAAATAAAGGGGAAGAGAGAGAGGGGTCCACTTGGCTTGGCTTTTTCTATTTTAGGAAAGTTCTCCTCTTTGGGATTTTTGGAAAGTTTCCTCTTTGGGCTGCAGGTTTTTGGACCCTGTAGGACTAATTTCTAGGCCCATTTGGACCTCTTATTGGGCCTTCATATCGGGTCCCTCATTGGGCCCATAAACCTTGCTATTAGACCTCCATTGGGGCTATTTTGGGCCCATTTTGGGACTACTTTAAGTCCATTTCGGGACTGTTTTGGGCCCTTATTTCGCAGCGTTGGGAGCATTTTCGTTGCTGCATTTTGGGGCTCCCCATTGGGCCTATTTGTTGAAGCCATCAAGGAGTTTTAAGGGCTGTTTTTGGACAGCATATAAGAGCGATTATGGGCTGTTTTAGGCCTTTTGCAGGAGCCTCGATTAAGGCATCTTGGCCTAGGTACATTTCTTGCTCCATCACCTTCCTAATACGTGCATGTAGGCCTATGTATCCACATGCATATAGGAAGATCTCCATTTAACATGGATCTCCATGCTCATGTATTTTTCATCATTTTTACATAACATATACTTGTGTTAATATGCACACATGCCATGCCATGCAAATATTCCATAACACATACATCATCGTAAGTATATGTCATGTATATATCTTTTGTATCACACAATCATGTGCATATGCATGCTTTTGAACAATGTCATTGCGCATGAAAATTTTTCAGGTCAACAGTTAGATTAGATAAATCATAACCAACTATTCTTCTTTTGTTATTATTTATAGTTGTCTAACTTAGATCGACAACTATTTATTTTCTTTTACGTTGGTTGTTGGCATGTTGCCTTTTCTAGAAAATGGCAGGAAATAGTAGCATCATTAATTTTTCTTATTTTGATTAATGTTTTAGTATTATCTATGTTAGATTAGATAAATCATAACCAACTATGCTTCTTTTGTTATTATTTATAGTTGTCCAACTTAAATCATCAACTCAACTCAACTCAATTAAGTCTTAATCCTAAATTAATTGGAGTCGGCTATATGGATTCTTTGTCTCAACTCTAAACGGTTTTGGGCTACCTCTTCTGAAAGGTTTAAAGCTTCCAAATCATATTGTACTACCCTCCTCCAAGTTAATTTAGGTATATCCCTTACTCTCCTCCCTTCCTCTATCTTAATATGGTCCACTTTTCCAACTGGAGCCTTCTTAAGCCTATACCTAATATGCCCAAACCATCTCAATCTCCCTTCTCTCAATTTGTCCTCAATTGATACTACTCTCACCTTTTCTTTAGTATACCCATTACGAATTTTATCTAGCCTAGTATGCCTACACATCCACCTTAACATTTCATCTCGGCAACACTCATCTTAGAGACATATTGCCCCTTCATCGCCCAACAATGACTATCATACAACATTGCAAATCTTATTGTTGTACGGTAGATTTTTCTTTTCAACTTTGTTGAGATCTTGCGATTACACAAGATTCTCGTGGCAAGTCTCCACTTCACCCATCTTACTTTAATCATATGGCTAACATCCTCATAGCACCCGCCAACTTCTTGGAGGATCAAACCTAGATATTTGAAATGAGTGTTTTGAAGTATTGTCATCCCATCCAAGCTAACTCCCTCCTTTTTGTCCATCCGACCTTCACTAAACTTACAATACATGTATTATCTCTTAGTTCTACTTAACATGAAACCCTTAGACTCTAAGGTGTTCCTCCAAAGCTCTAGCTTTCAATTAACTCCTTCTTGCATCTCATCCATCAACACAATATCATCCGCAAACATCATACACCACGGGATGTCCTCTTGTATGTCCCTTGTTAAATCATCCATAACTAATGCAAAAATATAAGGACACTGATCCTTGATGCAATCCAACTGAAATAAAGAAATCTCTTATTTCCACTCCAACCGTATAGACACTAGTAGTTGCTCTTTCATACATGCCTTTTAACACTTGTATGTACCTAGTAGATACCCTCTTGCACTCTAACACCTACCACAAGACATCTCTTGGAACTCTATCATAAACCTTATTTAATCGATGAACCCCCAGATCTTTCTTCATATATCTATATTTCTCTATCAAACTCCTAATGAGAAAGTTAGCTTTCATAGTTGATCGACCTAGCATAAAGCCGAATTTGTTGTCCGAGATAGATATATCAACATAAACAATGTTCCACAACTCTATCCCACAGCTTCATAGTATGACTCATGAACTCAATTCCTCTATAGTTTGAACAACTGTTGATGTCTCCTTTGTTTTTAAAAATAAGTACAAGAGTGATCTTCCTCTATTAATCTGACATTTTCTTAGAAACTAGGTCATGTTAAATAGTCAGGTTAACCATTCCACTCGTACATCTTTCAAACATTTACACACTTCAATAGGAATTCCATCGAGGCCACAAGCTTTACCTACTTTCATCATCTTCAATACTTCCTTGACTTCCAAAAATCTAATCATCTTAGTATAGTTCACATTATGCTCTATTATACATTCTATGTCCACTATGTTTCCACTATGACTAACATTTAAAAGATTGTCAAAGTAACTTCTCCACCTTTATTTAATGTCCTCATCTTTTACCAAAACCTTTCCTTCCCTATCTTTGATGCACTTAATTTGGTTAAGATGCCGACATCTTCTCTCTCTCATCATTGTCAATCTATAAATATATTTTTCTCCTTCCTTGGTTCCAAGTTTCGCATACATCTTTTCAAAGGCTTGAGCTCTTGTCCGACTAACGGACTTTTTTGCTTCCTTTTTTGCTATTTTGTATTATTCATAAGCCTCATTATTATCACATTTTGACAATCTTTTATATCATTCTCTTTTACTCTTCACCGCCTTTTGTACCTCCTCATTCCACCACCACCTCTCCTTCGTGGATGGGCCATGTCCTTTAGACTCTCCAAACACTTCTCTAACTACTTCTCTAATCTTTGTGGCCATATCTATCCACATAGTATTGATCTCCATATCTAACTTTCAATCTCCCATCTTGAGAAGTTCATTCTTAAACATCACTTGTTTCATCTTTTTTAATTCCCACCACCTTGTTCTAACTGCGGTCTTCTTTCTAAACATACCCAATTACCTTTTGATCTTAATATCGAAGACCACTAACTTATGTTTACTTGTTAACACCTCTCTAGAAATAACTTTGCAATCCTTACATAGAGCAAAATTTCTAACTTAGATCGTCAACTTTTTTTACGTTGGTTGGTGGCATGTTGCCTTTTCTAGAAAATGGCAGGAGGTAGTAGTAGCATAGCTGAAGTTTTCATTGTCATGATTAATTTCATTTTCATACATTCAAGCTTATTATCTCGTAGTAATTCACTTCTTTGCAATTTTATATTGAAAAATCTGCAATCAACAGATATCTCATTCATTTTTATTGTTAATTTTTATGTGTCATGTACATATTAAATTTTCAAGGAGAGAACCAAAAGTGCCACCTGGGTGCCACCTAAGCGGTAGTCTTAGCGCTTAAGCATTTAGGCTCACCGAGGACACTTTGGGTCGCCTTGTCACCTTGACAACTATGCTCTAAAGACATTGAAGGATTGCATGCTAGATTGGGGCAAATAAGAAAGTTCAAAATGGAGAAGGAATCCGAGTGAAAGTGTATTATGTGATCATTCATGCCTTCGAATGCAACCAACCATGTGACAAATTGGTGGTTTTCATCCAAGAATGAAGGGTACCTACTACTAGCATTGCAGTGAGTTAAAGTCAAAAAGTCATATACCATGGTGTCCTTGTACTACCTATACTGGGGGGACAATGCATGTCATAGCCAAGATAGGGTATGTGCAGTTGGCAAATATTATTGGTGTTGCACACAACTGAGGGAAGATAGGAAGATCTGCCAGGTTATATGGTGCCAATATGACCACAGGGTTACGCAACTTGCTAGAATAGGGATGTAAAAGGATACATGTTGGATCGAATATTGGCTCTATCCTTATCCTAAACAAAATGTGTATTCTTATCCATATCCTTTAAGAAATAAATGTATCCTTATCCTTATCCTTTAAAATTATTGGAAATGGATATGTAAAAGTTAAATTATCATACAATATTGCGTCAACACAAGCTTAATCTTCTATTGCTTCTAGAGGGAACAAAGGAATACTACTTTCGAGATATACATAGGTATAAGTTCTTTCTAAGTAATTCTTATTTATTTACTTGTGCAAGTCATGTGACATTTGTGAAAATGAATCTTGCAAACTAAAAGAGGAGGGAGAGAAGGGGTTAAAACAATGGTGTGGACAATAAGACATGTAATTGTATAGGTATGATTATAGTTTTCATTTAGAAATGAGAATTTTAAATAAGATAGAAAACAAACATATACTAAGATAATCGGACTCGAAAAAAGGTATATCATTTTCCTTGTCCTAAATCATTCGGATATGGATAGTATCATTATCCTTATCCTTTGAACTATATCCTTTTATGACCTTTATGCTTCGAAAACAGATGGATAAACGGATCTTTGAGTACCATTTACATCCCTAGGCTAGAAATGTGCATACTATAATAAAAAGGATTGTAAGAAGAAAATGGGCTCGAGGAAGGAAGAACTGAGGATCGGACACAGATCGGCACAGTCCCCAACTGATCCCCCATCAATCGGATCGACAGATCTGATCCGATCCTGGATCGATCCAGGTAGTCAGATCCGGTCCCTCATTTCTTTAAAAAAAAGGCTAAAAATGTGAAAAAAAATTCTAAAAAATGGGGAAAAGGTTCTCGTTGGCCGAAACTTATCTAGGACCTAAGGTAAGCCCTTATGATTTTATTAATTGGCAAAAAGTGAGAAAAAGTGGAAAGAGGAAGAGAGCTTAGAGAGAGACGAGGTAAGGGGGAGTGAGATTAGAATTGGATGCTTGGATGTGGTGGAGAATGACCAACGGGGGACAAGGATGGCAACACCAATGGATACCGATACTGATACGTATCATTACCAATATCGGGCATATCGGCCCATTTCGACCCAATATCGGCTGATATAAGTTTTTTTCCTTTTTTCTAAACTTAAATGATTGGTATCAGGGTATCCCTCTATATCGATAGTGATACATATCAGTATCGACCAATACTACCAACCAAGATGGGGGGTTTATATAGACCCTAAGGCCTCTCGCAACCCAAAACCAACAGCTAACAATATCTAATTTTTGAAACTAGACATTATAGCCAAATCGGTCTGATCCCAACTGATCTAGGCCACTATTTTAAAAAGTAGCCACCTAGACGATTGGTGGCCCACCTAGGCGCCTTGGATGGGTTGTCCGCCTCGAAGGTTTCCACCTTGGACTTTCTTGGCAATTTGTCTCAAAGGTTTTTCCCCCTCATGTAAATATATAATTACCTAAATGTCCTTGATAATACATTACATAGTGTTGTATCACTAAATGTTGGGTCTAGATGTTAGGTATCACTAGAGAATTTATATTAACAACTTGAAGATCTTTTTGTAGATATTAGACTTGCTTCATTGTTTGATGTTTAATTGTGGTTAGATTTATGATTAGAAAAAGAGGATGCATTAACTCTACATCAATAAATAGGAAAAAACACCAAATTGAATGGTATCCTCACCCCTCTACTAGCATTGTTATATTGGTTGGACTATTCACTAATTTTCCACTTTAAGGTAATATTTTTTATCATTTTTCCATTATACATATAGGCCTAATCTACACCTATCTAGTATACAATGATTATAATTGTCAATCTTGGCATGTAGTTACATGATTTCTTATATAACATTGCACACAAATTATTGAGATGCAACAATATTTGCTAATAGCCTCATGCCTCAACAAATGCGACTTTTGATCTTCATCTTTATGTATGCATTATATTATCTCTTATACTTTGTTTAGAAAGTGAAAATAGGTCATAACTCCTCCTTTACTATTAAGTATTAACATAGAGAAAAGATTCCCAAATGTCATCAGAAAGAAAAATATGTTTAGCCAGGCCAAACAGTGCACAAATAGTGTAAAATGTCTAAAACTAACAAAATAACCACCTCATTAATGAAACTCCCGGCTCACCGACTAGGCAGTCCGCGCAGGCAGCAGGTGGTTCTACCACCTTGGCCCTCCTAGCCATTTTTAAAACATCGAGCCAGCCCGATCCGTGCCAACGATCAGGATTGCCCGATCTGACCAATCGTTGGCCCATATCAAAAGATCAAGGCATGGGATTAGATCAAACCAACCCAAATCTGATTGGATCGGCCGATCCAATCCAATCCATGCCGATCCTTCCTTTCTTGAATGGGCTAACTGTACTGGGGGCCATTGTTAATAATGGTGCATCATTTTGGGAAGGTTCTGAGGCTTTTGTTATGAGAGGACGCATGACACAAACCCTGAGAACAAAGTATCGATTTCAATAGAGTTTACAGACTTCTATAGAACCCTATAAGGGTTCACTGTGAGGCAAGCCATGCTTGTATAAAAATTTTATTTGCCATTATTGGCATTTGGTACAAAAAACCACTTTGTTAAAGAAACTATTGCATCTCATACACACGGATGTCAATTATTTGCAAACAGAATTTAGAAGCTCTGCCTCATAGAAAACATGGGCTTCGCAAGGAGAGCACCAGAGTCATACTTGGCTTCCAGACACGAAGCCAGGCCCTATATCAGGTTAAATCTTAGCCTAAAGAAATTAAGAAGTTCTGGGCACTTGTACATTTCTTGAACCGTGCAGCAAGAATTCATGGCTTAGTAGATCAGGCTTCTGGGCCTGGTCCCAAAAATCTGGGCTGAAACTCTGCCCTTAGTTTAATAAGCTTCCTGCTGGCGCAGCTGCTCAGGCTTAATAGGGTCCTTACTTATGCAGCAGAAGAGTCCTAGGAACATTACAATGTTTGTTGTCACAGACAGCATTTTGGGCATGAAGAATGACACTACCATTTCAATGCTGTTAGAAATCTTCAGTGGCAAGTACTATAAATAACATAAGTAATTATACAATTACTATAAAGAACATAAGTAAAACTTCCTATACCACAGTTGATAATAGCTTTTATCATATGGAAGACTTCAAACATCAGACTCTATGTAAAAAGGAAATTAAGGTATAGGAAAATAAAGTCACAGAGCGGGCCAGATCTTTTCTAATGTGGATGATTGTACTTACTCCTTTCTTTGTCTTTTTGGGGAGGGCTCATGGGGTTTCACCCCATCTCGGTGCTTTTATATAGGGGGACTTTTGTTGCATGTCCTCTCTTTACTTCCCTTTACTTGTACATGCTACTTTTTGCTTTTATAATACAAGTGGTATCATCCATGTTCAATAAAAAGTAAGGTATAGGGAAAAGGCAAAAGAAACAGAAAAAGAAACATTGGAAACAAACAGAAATTTTTAAATAGGTAAGCATTTCTAAAACACCCAAAGTTTCATCAGTTAAGTAAGATGTGCTGCCACATGTTTTCCCATCCATTTCCTACCTCTAATGGGAAACCAACAGTTGTCTTCCAAACAGTTCACTTATATAACACCAGAGGAGGTAGAAAAAAATTCTTCCTAGAAACAAAAGTTTGAAGTCAACAAAAAGGTAGAACTAGTGTAATGATCAAAAAGGATTTTGGATAAAAGAAGACAGGACATCAAAGAGGATTAGAAAACCAGATTGAAAGATGTAGCAGTGAAAAGCGCACATAGCGGGTCACATAGACAGACAGCCAAAGTAACACTTCTGTCTATCTGGCTTAACCATTAGTGTACAGAGAATCTACCTGGAGATGTGCATATTAGCATTTGCAACACTATCACCATCTTGAACATGGGTTCTGCCGGCTTCAAGTGCAAGTGCCTCAAGATTAGGAGATGAACCAAAGGCAGGTGGAGGATGAATGCTGCGGAGTCAATTACATTAACGCTTAAATAAAATGAACACAGACAGATACATAAACATAAGAAGATGGATAAATCAAGCTTTTGAGGCGAGAATGGAAAAGCGAGTTAACCTTTGTCTATTGAAGTTAGCAGAGGAACTCTGTGCATCTTCTTGCAAATCAGAATCTAACGAATCATGAACTGGAGGAACCTACATAAAGCCAAAAATTACTAATCGCCACATCCAATGTTAATGAATATCCTTATTCTAGTACAGATCAACTCCGAAGGAGTAACAAAGACAACGGACAATAAAAAGAGGACAAATGGATGAAGAAAGGTCAGTGATACTACTTGTATACTACATACTTGGAGCAATCAACTTGGGCTGTGTTGCACTTTTCCTGCATATGAAAACCAGAAAATTACACCCTCATTTTGCATTAAATATTTTCATTGCTGTCAAGGCTTTCAACATGATTTGCACACCTGTGATTGTTTATTAGAAGCTATAAATGGGTAATAATGCCCTAACACCCTCATAGTTTTTCTTTCAGGAACCAAATTGATCTGGAAAATTATATTAGTAGTAACTAATCTGTAAAAGTTCAAACTGAGATTGTAGGAAAATCTTTTCTTGACCTTCCATTATGTATATAAAACCATTACTTAGAGATAGTTATTATATGGTTAATATTACAACCTGTGAGGGCATTTTTGGTTTTCAACAGAAGCATAAGGCTTGCCTTCCACAGAAAGAGTGATTTTAAGGCTTGTTACATCAGCTATAAGCCTATAAGGCCATTGCAAGTGGTTTCAAAAAAACTCGCACTACCATATCTTACCTTAAACTCAACAGATCTTAATTTGCATTCCAGAAAAAATACAATACCTACTATCAGCTAATCTGCATTAAGCATTGTATAAAGACCATACATAGACTGTATATAATTCCTCATTGGTCACCAGAGGTTGACCTATAGGATAAAAAGGACCAACATAGGTCAGTTCCCTATTACTTCACAGGCAATCAGCCAATCAATGAGAAATCTGCTCAAGCATATCAAACATTATTTACTTAGAAAAAGCTAATCCAGTGAAGCTCATGTCACTAATCAATATAGCTTTGTTATCAATAACCACACAAGACTAACATGTTCTAAAAATGAGCATAACCACCGACATGACAGCATAATTGGAACCATCCTCCATAGCTTTCACTTCCACAATTGATGAAGATGGTAGAGAGATATCCCTCCCTAGGAAATTAATAAAAGAATGTTCAGCCAGCGTCTGTGGGCATACATCATCATTTTAGAAGTTAGAGAAGATGGTTGTAAAGGAGACTTTCCCTTTTCTCGGAGGGACAGCGGAGAACTTCCCTTTCACTCTCTAAGGGACCCAGGATACACCTTCCTCAAGAGGTCATTGCAACCAAGGTTGGTCGCATCGTTGGGTCATGAAGACTTGGGTCTCTCTGAAAACCAAGTCGTATCAGTCTGACTTGATACGGTCTGGTCCCACATGCACAAGTCAGAGTGATTCAGCTCCAACTTGGTATGTCTGGTAAACCCCCAAAACAGATACAGCTCATACAAGTCATACCAAGTTGCACCAACATGGCAAACCACAATGCCGACAGGCTCAAAAACTGATATGAATAGTACAAGTCATACCGAGTTGCAAAGACTTGGCAAACCATGATGCTGACAGGCTCCTCTAGCAAACGTCCAGCTTCCAAAAACCCAAGCTGCATGCCAAACCTGCCAATTGGCCCCTGAACTCTCACATGCTCTCCCTACCGCACAAATGGTTTGCAGCAAACACTACTATTAAAGGATGCTAACAAATAATGTAGCTGGATCCAAACTTTGGATATTAAAAACAAGATTGTGAATTTTCAGTCCAAGTACCCAAATTCATATAAGCAATAAAAACCAGACCTATAAAAATGACATCTTTTTAGGCACGAAAGTAAGAATAAAAAATGCAGTCAAAGCAACCTTTGTTCTCAAAGTGGATTCCTCTTTTGGTTGGTTCTTTCCTAAAACCAGCCATTCAACCATGCCGACAACTTACACACATCATGTTTCCTTTTTTTTAGTTTGAATGTATTTGATCAGACATCAGGTTGACAGAGACATAAAATGAGTTCAAGTTTAGTGGTGTTAGAATGAATACGTTAGTCAACCCAAAAGGACCAAGAAAATAGATACGAGTGGAAAATGTTGAATGGTAGACATTTTCCCTTTTTTTTGTTTCAATGTATGATTTTGAACATCAAGTTGACAAGCAGACATACAATATGCTCAAATTTTGTGATGTTCGAATAATTACTTTAGCTAATCCAAAGGGCCCAAAGAATAGATAGAACTAGAACATGCTGAATAATTGACAATTGACATTAAACCACCATTTAAGTACTATGAATGGTTGACACTAAGCCACTGTTTGGCTAAAATGAGTAAATGACCATATAGTGATTGATGTAAAACACCCGGTTAAGGGTCTGTCCAGTTCAGGCCTGTTTATTTGTGTCTTTTTCACATAGGTTCATTAATCCACTAGGTGGATCCGTTTAACTTATGTATAATGTTTTACTGAAATATCCCTGGTTTAAGTTGTGTAACAGGGGTATTACTGGTCTGATGGTGATTAGGTTAAATCAACCTGCTCTTGGGGTGTGCGAACTGAGTTGTGGAGCAGCCGCCACTCTCTTTTGCCTGTCCTCTCTCCCCTCTGCTCCCTTCTTTCTTCTTTCATCAGTGATGTTTCCTTCTTTTACATTTTCTAATTTATCATTTATGCCATGCTCTTTTCTCTATCAACCAGCAGGAGTTGGAAAGCAGAAACATGTTTGTGAAATATAAGCTGAAACTGGATGTAGACAGTGTGATTTTGATCACCAAAATGTGCTCAAGAAGAAAAAAGATGAACCTATAAAATTACCACAGTCATCTGAATGATAAAATAAGAAAACTTTGGAAGTATGTTGGACATCATACTGACAGCCAGAAAAAATGGATTAAATATCCAGTCGTCCAGATATTGATACCATGCATCAGTGCCTCTGGTTCTACAAGCAGGTCAATCTCGACCGAACTGGGAAAACGAATCAACCATAGAGTTTGAGGTCAGGACCAGCCAAACTGCTGAAGAGTCCGAACAGGCCAGTTCTTCTTTATTGGAACCAGCCCAACCATTACAGGTCTCTTTAAGTAGCACTTGGTCGGCTGGGCAGCCAAGGCAGTATACGCATGCAACGGCTGGACGGACATGCAATGTGTGCACACGAAGGCACACGCTGGCGTGCAGGCGTGCACACAGGCTCGGCGTTACATACAGGCACTGCATGCAGGCGTGCGTGCACAGGCACGGCGCTGCACGCACGCGCGGCACAGCCTGGCACGGCCATCGGTGCAATGCTGGTCAGGGCCTGCACAACCTACTGGGTGCACAGCAAGGGCGGAGGGTGCCTGGCGCGCATATGCAGCACGGCCAAGGTGCACCCGTTGGTGCAGCAGCAGGACCTAGCACGGCCATTAAGCACAGGTGGGGCAATGCCGCAGGACCTGGCACGGCCGTCGACGAGCATGGACAGGCATGTTTGTGCACGAACAGATCTATGCGCGGCAGCCTGACACGGCGTGCGTGCAACCGAGTAGCCTGCCCAGGTGCGCAGATAGGCGTGGGCATGCACGAGCAGGGTCAGAGTGACAGCCAGCCACAGCATGCACACGAACAGGTTGAAGAACCCAGCGCTTGCAGGATGGCATCCGTTCATGGTGTCTCCTCGCTGCTGGCTAGCGAACATGTGCTTGCATGGAGAAAAGCACCTCTTGGAGTGATGGGTTCCAAAGGGATGTAACTCTTCAAGGAACCTCTTCATATTCAGAGAATGAATAGGTGTTTGGGCAATTATTTGGTGGCCTCTGGCAGGTGCAATTCATCCAAAAGGTGCCTCAGTGGCAGAGGGCCCTTGGAGGCACCTCTCCGTTGCACCTCTTGACCAAGTAGTCTCTCTTGGTGGCCTAGAATGGCTTTGGGCAGTCATGCTGCGAAAATGAATGGTTGTAAAAGTAGGCATCCTTTGGGAAGGAGCCTTGTGAGTTGTGACTCTCTGTAGTATGGGGCTTTTCCTATAAATAGGCCAGGGGATGGCTTAGCATATAGGAGAGGGGAAAAAGGGTCTCAGATCCCTCTTTGTAACTATGTGTATTGGGAAGAACTACAAGAGTGCTAATTTGTAACTTTGTGTATTTGAGTAGAAATACAAGTGTCTACCCCATCCTGAATCTACTATGTGTACTTTAAGCATGGGCCCTTGTATATGCCTGTGGCAATTTCATGTGCAACAAGATGGCCCTGTGCGCAGGTTGCTGTGGGCTTTGTTTGTACACTGCAGTGGCACTTGTGTGTGCACCAGTGTGTCCAGCAAGTGTGCCTGGTGTGGCCCATTGAAGTGGGCAAGGCTTGGCGCAGCATACGCACATATCGAGGCTCAGTGTGGGCTGTGGCTGTGCAGCGGTGTTGGCTTGTCTGTGTGCCGGCCAAGTGTGGGTGCGAAGGCTGACTGGTGTGCAGGCTGCATCCGCGCCATCACAGAGCGAAAAAATTGTAAGTCCAAGTTTACCATGTGACACCTACCATCGTAGAACCAGTGAACTTTTTCAAACCAGCTGATTCCTAGCCAAGTCAAACAAATTGGTTCCATATTAAACCTCGACAACTCAAGTTGGCCAGAGTACATTAGATGATGAACGCAGTAAGAAGCACCATTTCTTTTCTGCTATGCCTCCCATCAGCAATTCTCAACTTCCATATGTATTCATATTGGCATTGACATCCATATCACAAGTAATGACACTCCATTGATGCGGAACGATCAGAGGCGTCCCACCCTACTATCCTCCGGCGTCTCACCCGGCCCCGTCGCAAGACTTTTCCGATCCCATCCCAGGGTCATCTCCTCCATCATAGAGAGAGATTCACAAAATTACTCAAAATTCGTGCAAAAAGTCATCCATAAATTAAAAAATAATATTACATGTTTATATATAGTGTTTAGGGACCTTTCTGACCCAACTCGATTTCCCAACTCCAAGACAAACTAGAACACCATTAACTAGATTATTAATGTGAAAATTAACACTAAAAATCTCTAAAAAAGAAAATCATATCTAAAATCTAAAAAAATCGAAAACAAGTTAAATGGACTCTAAATGGGCCGAATAAAATATCTATGAACTCCTCTAAGAATAAACTACGCATCTAACTGGCTCTAATGTTCCTTTAAACCACAAGGACACTGGCTCAATCTTCCAATGGCAATAAACATGCTCCATCATGTGTAACGTATCCATGCGCTAGTCCTAGATTCCCATTATTCTCCCCCAGTTCGATAAAACTCATTCTTGAACTTTGAAATTCGGCAATATCCACGGGGAGATGATGAGAACAATAAAGCAAGGAAGCATGAGGGATGGCACTGAGATCACCATATAGAAGTGAGCGTCGAATCGATGTCAAAAGTGTGCCTCAACATCGCACCATACCATGTCAAAATCACTCTGGTCAGCACCAAAACCACATCAATCACTAGCGCCCAATCATATGCAACAATGCCAAACAAATCATCGATAATGGTCAATCATGACTCGAACTTGAACACATCAATGGAGTCCCAACTCAACAAATAATGTAGTATCCCAAGCAATTAACTGAACAAGAGTAACCACGGGCAATGAATCGGCTTCAAATATGTGTCCAAAATCAAATCCAAACTAGACGTTGCAAACAGATCATGATCCCAAACATCAGAAAGTAATGAACCCACAATGCGTATGCTGTCAATGAAGGGCTTTGCATGTATCACAAGTTTCACCAACTCTGGTGGCTGGTCAGAGGGCGTCAACTGCTCTGGGGCCACTGGCTGGACATGTGCACTAGTAGAAATAAAATTAGACTCTAAAACGAAATTTAGTCTTCAAGTGTGTTATCTAGAGAATGCAACTGCTTTGCTCATAATCAAAGGTGGCATGGAGCTCTTCCGACCACTCTCATCCCATAATAATATAAAAATCCTTTGAAGGACCAACCTCAGCCTAAACTCCGTCAAAATATAGAATATCTTTTAAACTAGTGCACTCCTTAGATTATTTTTGCAACTCCACAAAAACACAATATGGCTTGATAATAGTTTCACTCGTCTCAACAAGTAAATCAACAGCAGCTTGGGAAACAAAATTACCTTGATGAGACGTACTAAAAATCATTGGACTGTCCTTTCATTAAGAAGTTGCATCATTGTCTAAAATCTGGATGACTCCATAACTTCTGAGACATAGAGGATGAGGAGAAGTGACATCGGATTCCTCCTCGGGAAGCATGCCACAAAGTCGAAGGTGTCTGAAAATGGGCATGCAAATCAAGGCAGCTGGCGTGGGGCTCAAATGTGCACACGGACATCTGTAGGGTGCGTACAAGGCCGCACGTAAAATGATGCGCCGTTGGCTGATAGGGTGCTAGACGAGGTTGGCCTTGTGCAAGGAAGCCAACAACATGAACAACACACAAAATGGAATCCAGATGTGCCCTCGGTGCTGGTGGTATGCCACATTAACAAGTACACCCCCTGGCACACTATAGCATATCCAAAAGGGGTCCCTAGTTCGAGCTTGTTGGGACCAACTACCATAGTTGTCAAGGTGCCTGCCTAGGCGCCCAAGCGGTTTTCAGCAAGGTATTGGGTGCCTTTCCAACAGCCCAAAAGGCGCCCAAGGTGCCAGCCTAGGCACCCAAGGTGCCTACATTGCATGAAACCCAAGGTCCCATGCCTCTCTCTCTCTCTCTCTCTCTCTCTCTCTATTTATATATATATATATATATATATATATATATTATGAAGCTGACGCCTAGGCAGGCGCCTAAGCGCTTAGGCAGTCCAGAACCCCAAGCATGCCTTGGTCGCTGATGTAGACTGGATCTATCACGACCGGATCCCGCAAACGGGGATCCGAAACAAGGAGGATCCGGAGCCGGTCCGGATCGAACGGTGACGAGGGGACCCGACGGGGATCCACAACAGGGCGAAGCCGAGGCTATTTCTGAATGAAGAGGATCCGCCCGCGGGGGGCGCGATCTGCCGCCGGAGCTGCTCTTGGATAGTGAGCCGCTGCTCCTTCGGTCGGACGAAGGCGCGGCGCGAGCAAGAGCTCCTGTCGGCGGAGCTGTAGAAGAGCGTCGGAGCAGAAGCCGGAAAGTCCGAGATCGGACGGGGGGACGGCTCGCTCTCCGACGAGGGGGTCCGAAGGCACCTTCAGCGCGAGGCCGAGCCTCCTGGCGCGGGGCGACCGACGGGATTGCCCTCGGACGGCGAGTCCGAAGGCTACTTCAGCGTGAGACCGAGTCTCCTGGCGCGGTGCAGCCGGCGTTCGGCGTCGAGACCGGGGAGAGGAGTCCGAGGTCGGCGGCCGAGACCGACTCGGGGAGGTCGGCGATGATTCGAACCGAGCCCCTGCAGGAGGGAGAGAAGAAGAAGAACCAGTCAGCAGGAGTCCCGGGCGTCAGCCCTGGGGAACCCCCTCCGACGGTCAAGTTAGCTTCTGAAGAAGATTCGATTCAGGAAGCAAGAAGAAATAGCTAGGACACTATTCGGACAGTAGTCCTTTAAGGGGTTTCGGAAGCTTAGGGGGGCATCCGTTTTTCCCACCACCCTCCTTGGCCACAAATAGCAGGATACTTATAGCGGAGGGTAGCGGATGGTTAACGGTGGCAGCCGATATAGGACTAAAAGGAGGCTTACTGACAAACCGCCATAGCGTCTGATCCGCCACCGGAGTGGGCCGGATTCGGCTACCGGGCCGAAGGGGGTTGGGCCGCTGACGGGCCGAAGCCTGCTGGGCCCTGGGCCGCCGTGCTGTTCCCGGGCCGTAGGCTGGTGGGCCGCTGACGGGCTGAAGCCTGCTGGGCCGGGAGCGACGGGGCCGCTTATGGGCCGAGGGCTGCTGGGCCGCTAACGGGCCGAAGGCCGCCGGAGGGCCTAATACTGCTACTGTTGGGCTGAATGGGGTTTGGGCCTGCTGCAATGGGCCGAATCGGATTCTGCCGCATCACATAGCCCCCCACTCTTGTCTTCCTCAGTTCTGAGATGGCAAGAGTAAAATCTGAGACCTCCTCGGAAGAGTGATACGGTATATGCTTCGTTTGAAAAAACCTTTGCTTTGTATAAAAAAGCCGCTTCAGGTCGGCCGAGGGCTGTTGGCAAACAGCTTCGTCTAAGGCCGGGACCTTGTCGGAGATACCTTCGTCTTATGTCGAGACTTGGTGTACATAGAACGTCATGTCGCTTCCCGATCGGTACGGGTTATTTGCGGACTTAGAAAATATCCTGCCGACCCGGTACTAAATGGCCGGAGCCGCCCTCGGATCGGGTTGACGCGGTCTTTGAATAATGCCGCTCCGATCCGATACTAATGGCCAGAGCCGCCCTCGGATCGGGTTGACGCGGTCTTTGAATAATGCCGCTCCGATCCGATACTAATGGCCAGAGCCGCCCTCGGATCGGGTTGACGCGGTCTTTGGAGAAATCTGTTGTCGGACATGGTCCTTTCAAAAGAGACTTCATTCGTACCTCCCGGCCAAAACCCGGGTCTAATTACATGAGGTGCCGAAAGTACTCCGTATTGTCAATACACCGGAGGATGCGTGTCCGAAGGGGTCCCGACTCTGTGAGCCCCCCGGTCGCTTTTGTTTACAAACACTTCAGCGGTTTCGGAGGCATAGCCCAGGGGAAGAGGACCTCCTTGGATGTTGCCTTACTGCTGTGAGGTCATCGAGTTGCGCCTCTGTCGAAGCCATTCCTACTGGTATTGTGGCAGTTGGCCTTTTCTGACGAGGCGATCTATCTCCTCCCGAAGGTACCGGCATTCGTCAGTCGTATGGCCGATCGCGCAGTGATATTCGCAATACTTGCTAGGGTCCCTTCGGCGAGGATCAGTTTTCATACGCGGTGACGGCCGGAGCATTGACTTTATCTCCGTAAGCATTCGGGAAGGGGGAGCAATCAGCGGTAGGTGTCGTGGCTGCAGACCCTGTCGATTGCCTCGGCCCCATTCCTTTCGATACCGCCCATGTGAAGGTTCTCGATTTGTAGGTTGAGGATGAGCCGCGGGAGGGGCTAGTGGTGCTGAGGGCTCGTTTGCCGAAACGGCCTCGTCGGCAAAGACTTGCGGAGGCGCCGGCCGAGGCTCCTCGATCTGTATAGGGAAAAAGGGAGGTGCTTGACCAGGGAGTTGGCTCAGTATCCCAAGATACTGGGCCATGGCGGATACCATGTCCGCTAAAGATGCGACCGTGGCAGTCAGTGCGGTCATTTGTTGCTGAAGTTCCTTTACCCGGTTGTCTTCAGCTGTGGACCCTGGCGCAGCTAGCCGAACCGTACTCGAAGGGACGGACGGGGTGCCTTCGGAGGGTGGTAGCCGCGCTGAGACTTCCCGTGCCTCTGTTTGGCTCTGTCCGGATCGCCGGGTGACAGGTTGTCGAGACATGACTTGTTTGTTTGTTTCCCACAGACGGCGCCACGTGATGTAGACTGGATCTATCACGACCGGATCCCGCAAACGGGGATCCGAAACAAGGAGGATCCGGAGCCGGTCCGGATCGAACGGTGACGAGGGGACCCGACGGGGATCCACAACAGGGCGAAGCCGAGGCTATTTCCGAATGAAGAGGATCCGCCCGCGGGGGGCGCGATCTGCCGCCGGAGCTGTTCTTGGATAGTGAGCCGCTGCTCCTTCGGTCGGACGAAGGCGCGGCGCGAGCAGGAGCTCCTGTCGGCGGAGCTGTAGAAGAGCGTCGGAGCAGAAGCCGGAAAGTCCGAGATCGGACGGGGGGACGGCTCGCTCTCCGACGAGGGGGTCCGAAGGCACCTTCAGCGCGAGGCCGAGCCTCCTGGCGCGGGGCGACCGACGGGATTGCCCTCGGACGGCGAGTCCGAAGGCTACTTCAGCGTGAGACCGAGTCTCCTGGCGCGGTGCAGCCGGCGTTCGGCGTCGAGACCGGGGAGAGGAGTCCGAGGTCGGCGGCCGAGACCGACTCGGGGAGGTCGGCGATGATTCGAACCGAGCCCCTGCAGGAGGGAGAGAAGAAGAAGAACCAGTCAGCAGGAGTCCCGGGCGTCAGCCCTGGGGAACCCCCTCCGACGGTCAAGTTAGCTTCTGAAGAAGATTCGATTCAGGAAGCAAGAAGAAATAGCTAGGACACTATTCGGACAGTAGTCCTTTAAGGGGTTTCGGAAGCTTAGGGGGGCATCCGTTTTTCCCACCACCCTCCTTGGCCACAAATAGCAGGATACTTATAGCGGAGGGTAGCGGATGGTTAACGGTGGCAGCCGATATAGGACTAAAAGGAGGCTTACTGACAAACTGCCATAGCGTCTGATCCGCCACCGGAGTGGGCCGGATTCGGCTACCGGGCCGAAGGGGGTTGGGCCGCTGACGGGCCGAAGCCTGCTGGGCCCTGGGCCGCCGTGCTGTTCCCGGGCCGTAGGCTGGTGGGCCGCTGACGGGCTGAAGCCTGCTGGGCCGGGAGCGACGGGGCCGCTTATGGGCCGAGGGCTGCTGGGCCGCTAACGGGCCGAAGGCCGCCGGAGGGCCTAATACTGCTACTGTTGGGCTGAATGGGGTTTGGGCCTGCTGCAATGGGCCGAATCGGATTCTGCCGCATCAGTCGCCTTACCGCCTTGACAACTATACCAACTACCAAGTGGCTCAGACCACCACTGACCTGATCAGACTAGGTTGAAGAGAGGGGCTCGGCCCCTATTCAATGGCTAGGCCCACTGGCCTTGCACCTGGTTCGAACCAGGACATGGGAGCCTAGCTTGGGCCAAGTAGGGCGCAAGGCTAAGGCCCACTAGAGCGAGCTGGTCCTGCACCCACGGGTGCGGACAGGAATCCTGCCTCTCCCTTTTGTTCCATGCAAATAGAGAAAGGGCAGAATCGAAAAGAGACAAAGAGCGGGAGAGAGAGAACTGGACGGAGAGATAGAGAGAGAGAGAGAGAGAGAAACAAACCAAAAGAGAGGGAAGCAAGAGGAAGAAAGGATATAGGAGAGAGAAAGAGAAATTCCTATAAAGAAAGGAACCGCAAGGAAAGAGAGAGAGCTATAGAAAGAAAGAGGGGGTGGAGGCTATAGGATATTGTTCAAGGTGCATTGGAGTCCGGCTTCCTTCCCCTGCTATTACTGTGCCATGAACAATAAAAAACAGAGAGAGAAAGAGGGAAAGAAATAGAAAAGTAAGAGGACAGTGGGGACTGTGATGTGGCAGTGACAAGCGACGGCAAAGTGGTCGTGCGGCGGCAGCGTGAGGTAAAGCTAAGTTTGCCCTGATACCAAAATTGATGCAGAACAATCAGAGCCGTCCCACCCTACAATCCTCGAGCATCGCACCCAACCTTGTCGTAGGACTTTTATGACCTCATTCTCATCTCATCCATCGCAAAGAGAGATTTACAAAATTACTCAAAATTCGTGCAAATAATCATTCATAAATTAAAAACAAATATTACACACTTATATATAGTGTTTTTGGGCGTTTCTAAATCCAAATGATTACCCAGCTCCAAAACAAACTAAAACACCACTAACTAGATAATTATTGCAAAAATTTGCACTAAAAAAAAAAAAGAAAACAAGCTAATGGACTCCAATGGACCAAAAAAAATATCTATGAACTCCTCTAAGAATAAACTATGTAGAAAACAATTTCTGGCATTCCTCCAAGCCATGGGAGCACTGACTCAATCTTCTGATGGGGGTAAACATGTTGCATCATGTGTAATGCAACCATGCACTACTCCTAGATCCCCATCATCCATCCCATCTCATCACATAGCTATTTTTTAAGTAAGTAAATCTATGCAACATTTGATTAAGAAAAAGAAAAGTGGACATAAGAATATGAAGAACGCAACCCCCACCCCCCAACAATCAAAAGATTACATTTGTACAACCAAAAAGAACACAAAAAAGAAACATAAGGAAATTCTCCACTATAGTCATTAATGGCAAACCATCCCCAAATGTAGACAAGATGGCTAGGGTGACAGTAGGGTCATCATTTTGCCCCAGAATAAATTTACATCCAACTATACAATCTACTGCAAGTTCCTAGAAATGTGCTACCATTCAGCCACTCATCATCCCTCAGTCTAGATTGGATGGCTAGAGTCACAGTAGGTTTCATTATCTTGCTCCAAAATAACTTATCTCTAGGTTTCATAAATTACAGTTCCCATTAATCTTAACAGTGTGTCTCCAACCAAAGACAGGACTACATAAATGCAGAGTCCCTTCAACATCAAACTTTAACAAAATTTCTAGGAGGCAGGAAACAACCATATCTCATGACCACCTGAGCAGCATTCCAAAGATCACTAGACACACAAGTGATGATGAATATTTTAATTAGCCTCTAAAAGTAACCATCTTAAATGAACTAAATCGCACCACAAGAAGATGCATGAATAGCAGGCTGGGCAGAACGGGGAACGATACGAGCAGTAACACAGCATTCAAGTGTTTTTACCTGAACAATGTGAATGTCAAATGCAGGCCTGTTAGCCGGGTCCACTGCCATCTTCAGCAACCTCTTGTGCATCAAAACATCTTGAGCTCTCTCCACATTCACATCCATGGCATACCTGCACCGCAATCGAACCACCTTACAAACCATTTCCGGTACAATCCACCAACTAACAGGTCCTCACAGTGACCATCTCCGTTAAATTCATCAAGGTCCTCACAGTGACCATGTCCGTTAAATTCATCAAGGTTCTCAGAGTGACCATCTCCGTAAAAATTCATTAAGTAACAGGTCCTCGAAGTGACCCATATCCGGTAAAATTCATCAACTAACAGCTCCTCATAATGAGTCAGCAAGTCGTGTAAATTAGCTCGACCAAGCCGACATATATCCAAAACCAAACCAACCACTCCACAAAAGAAAGCGTGATAACGACCAATTTCTCAAGAAAGAACCTAGACAGAATGCTCCGATCCCCACCCTGAACTCCGATATCCATGGAGATGTCATTCACAGAGGCAAGAAGCCAACGACAAGACGAGGACTCCAAAACTAGGGAACACTACTACCCTTTCTACCAGAAACGACCCGACAAAGGAAGAGACGGCGGGAATTACCGGGCGGGGAGGCGGTTGAAGTGCGCCCAGAGCTCGTCCTCGAACCCCAGCATCCGCGCGTCCTCGCAGTCCTTGAGACGGCGGAGCACCTCGTTGTAGACATCGAGCTTGTGGCGCTGCTGCCGGGCCTGCATGGGCGATGAATCCACCGCCCGGCTGCTGCAGCTTTCGGTGTCGTCCATCGCCATCCACACCGCTACAACACGAAGGACCAGATCGAGCAACGGAGGGAGCAGGGGCGCCGAGGGGAGGGGGAGGCGCGCACCACTACGCGGCGGCGGAGACGAAGCCGCAGCAGAGGAAGGTAAGATCCCCCATTGCCGGCCGGATCAGAAGATCTGCGAGGGGGGAAGAAGTGGAAGCAGAGGAAAGGCGGGCGACGAGCGCGCAGAAGGGGGAGACCGGCACGGGCGAAGGTGGACAGAAAGGGAAAGGGTGGGGGGGGGGGGGGGATGGAAGTAAAGTGTGGTATGAGGGTTTATATAATGCTCTGTCACAGTCATGTCTGCATGAGGCGGCAGAAGAAATGAAAAGAGAAGGAGAAAAGAACACACGGCTTCGGAGGCAGCGATGAGCGCATCCGGTGGTGCGCTGCGCTACGCCGCGCCGAGGTAAGAGCACGATGTGGTGATCTGTGTGCCAGGGTGGGGTTTTAACTTCTAACTAAATTTCGCTTTAATTAATCGGGAGATCATCTGGAGATTGCTAAACATAATCGCGATATTTGGAATGATCCCATCAGATTCCGCGCCTGCCACCTCCTTCGTTATCCACACAGGCGTGTAATTATCTGAATTTTTTAATTATTAAAGGGAGAGCGCTGAGGCGTTACAGGGATGGTGCAAGTCTTGGACGCCAAGCCTGTGGGCCAGCGACGGGCGAGTCGACTCGGTCGTACCCGCGTGCGTGGTCGGCTGCTGATTCCATTGGAGAGATGAGTCCGAAGGCCCCGGTCCGCTCCATATGCATGCAATCGTACTACTTGGGGATGTAGTTGTTTGCCGTGTATTTTTAAGTTAGGGGTTGTTTGTTTTAGTATAAAATTTTGTAAATTATTGGTTTTAAAATTATTCTTATAAAATAAGTGAATATTCTTTTTTAAATTAAAAATATTTATTTAGTTGTTCGTAAATAAAATAAGAAGGATGTTTCTGTTAAGTGGGCTGACAAGGCTTAGATAAGATTTTACTTTATATTATTTTATATCATTTTAAATAATTAAAAATATTATAAAATAAAATAATTATTTTAAATTATGTTGTTTTATACTAAAACAAACAACCTCTTAGAGTAACACAAGAGATGGAGAAAGTTTTTTCTTAATTTTTTGTGAGTAAAAGGAATGTTTTGATGCGCACCTAAGAGAGTAGATCATACATAATGCGCTAATTATGGGCTCTTTTAAATTTGGTATATTTATCTTAAATAATATTTGTTATACCGTATGGGATGCCGTACACAAAACTAAAACATTATTTTTTTAGAATCTTACTACGCCTTACATGTTTTTACAAATCTCTCCGATCGACGACATAAAAAAAATTAAAACGTTAAAAAATGAGCTCTAATGTATAGAGCTCAGACTATTAAAAACACTTTTTTATTGTTCATTAAGGTTCAAAAATATGAAAGGCATGGAGGCGCTAACTTTAAAAATTTTAAAAACCTTTTTTTGTTTTGTGTGCCGCATCCACGCGGGTGCAGCGAGGATTACTTCTCCGTCCTTGAGAAAGTCGCATATAAACTCGCCTACAAGCAAGTTTTAAGTTGAGTGACATTGTAATATTTCTGTTTCATGAATGACATGTATATATTTATGCGATTTTACGTAGTTATCCTCAAGCTTCTATACAAAAGGGTCTTCGGTGTGTACGCTTTTTTAATGGTATCAATACCACAATACTCACGTAAATATGATATTATCTCTAGTACTCTTAAACGCTTTGTATGCCTAGCCTTCAATATAAGAATTAAGAAGACTAAAGTGTGACGAAATTGACTAAATTATCCTTCGGTTAAGTTATTTCAAGATTCATCCGTACGATCATGCCTCGCCGTAAATGTAAGAAGACTAAAGTGTGACGAGAATGACTAAATTATCCCTTGGTTAAGTTATTTCAAGATTCATGCGTATGATCATCGTGACATGATCGAGTCACATGCATTGAAGACAATTTACACATTTTCCAATATCTATCTTGCGAGAATTTGTTTGGCATATTCACCGTCAAGTTATGGTCATGTCCAGAAGGGTACAACAATAATATTTTTTTGTTGAATGTAAAAATATTTAAAATTATAATAGATAGAGAAATGTGCACAATTTTAAAAGATTACAAAAATATAAATAAATATATATACATATATAAGTCCCTTAAAAAAAGGAAAAAGAACAAGTCCCTTAAAAAAAGGAAAAAGAACATGCACGATAGAAAATACCATGATTCATGTTATCCAGGATGAGTTGTCTCTCAACAGTCAATACTCACTATCATCTTCTAAGCCAGTTGATTATCACAGCATAATTTAGAAAAGCCCAAGTTCCCAACGATACCATGTGGCGCCCCGGTGACGGAAGCACACATCGAGATCAGCCTACAAATTTTTCACCCCGCATCAGAGTTCCGCAGTGCCCAAATGTTCAGTCCGCAGGCCTCGCATAAATCTTTCCTGGAAGGTTCGCCACGCCAAACCCCAAGCACTCGTAGGCCTCACATAAATCTTTCCCGGGAGGTTCGCCACACCAAACCCCGAGCACCCACAAGTTGCGCAAACGTGAGATGGTCGTCGTTTGGGTCCGGCCGGCATCTGCGCCCATACATATTGTGCTTGGCGCCCTCGCCCCACGACAAGGACCTCTGCATTAGCCATCGGCTCCGCGCCCATACACTTTGCTTAGGCACTCACGTGTTGGTCAAGCGAACCTTCACTCGGGGCATGCCGACTACACGCACCGTGCCTCATCTAGGCACCTTCGCTCGGTCGGGTGGGCCTTCGCTTGGACATGTCGACTGTGCACATAGCGCCTCACCTAGGCACCCCGCTACAGCCGTGCGGACTTGTACTTAGGGCCTGCCAGTTCCGCACCTCGCGCCTTCACCTAGGCACCCTCGCTATTGCAACGCACCTTCACTCAAGGCATGCCGGCTGGCGCTCCGTGCCTTCGCCTAGGCTCCCTCGCTTAGGTCTACCCTAGGTTAATCCGCCCTCAGTCCTCTGGCGTTGCAGGAGGGTGAATGACATAGCCTGGGATCCGCCGAACTAGTTACACTTAAAGGCCTTCAACTTAGCCAACGCTTAGCCGCAAATATCGTCGCCTCAACGGGATTGCGTCGGGGCATCATGCCACCACCGCCCTTCACGCACGAACTTACACGCCGGGTCTATTACCTTTGCACGAGTCTTGCTTCAACGGTTGCTCCTGTTAGTATTAGGTAGCCTGCAAGCCAATTAAATACTATGTATCATCTTATTTAGTTATTAATAAAATTGACTTTTAGTCATTATGTGTAATTCGAGTTTAATTATCGTTGCGTGATGAAGTTCGTGAATATATGCAATGGTCTTCAGATTATAATGAGATCATAATTATGGGACTTAAGACTTATAAACACATATTCTTAATTGTTCCTAGTCGGAGGATGTTCAAGAAGGACATCAAACATCCGATTATACTAGTATAGGTCTCTTCAGCTCATGTGATGAGAGTGACTAATCCTATAAGTCACTTGTATGGAGACACTATGTTGGACCTGTAGGTGCTCATTGGCGAATGAGTTCACTAAACTGATCCGACCTTAAATCACTGGATGGTAATTTACCTAACTATTAACCAACTTGATTCATTGTCACAGTTGCGTGGTTGGTCCTTAGACCTTAGACACCAAGGATATCTCGTTGGTAGGTTTCTAAGCTTTGACCTTAACTAATGAATCTTTAGCCATGAGATCTTAATAAGTTAATCGATCAGGTTCAGAGAAATACTCTCGAAGGTGATTGTGTGGTCAACAAGGGATCATATGCTCTCAGTGAAAGGAGAGAGAATGTTCCGAGAATAATACGCTTAAGTATCTGGCCAAGGCGGATACTTTATCAGATAATAAATTATCTGATATTATTTAGCGGTATCCGATTCAAGTGAATCGACCAACTAGGGTTTAACAGTTCACCATGTCCTAGGTCGATTCGGAAACATTACGGATGAAGGATTATATCCATACGATAACCGATGACAGAAAAGTTACACAAGTGGCTTGCAGAACCCCAATGTCTTCCAGGTTCGCGCAGTGTTACTTGGTACCCAACGTAATTGAAGATCTGTCCGAATTTAATGTGCGACATTAAATTCGACTAATTAATTAATATATGGATATTAATTAATTTAGTGAGTTCGTAAAGAGTTATTGATTTTAATGGGACATTAACTGGACTAGTATTTGGGCCTAGAAGGTCACATGCAAAAGATCTTCAGTCGACGGGTCGAAAAATAGGTTTTATGTTAAGTTTAGGTTTTTGTGAAAAATAGCACAAACAACTCAATATAAAAGTCCGCTGCTAGGTCAGAGGCACTCTGACCTAGTGAGCCGCCCCACCTTTCTCTCCTCTCTGGCCATCCCATCCCAAGGGCCTCCCCGCTTCTCGTCCGATAGAAAATCGTCTCTGCATGTCGCAGAGGATTACGCGAAGCGAGACAGGATCTACGGACGCCGCATCGAGTAACGAAAAGTAAGGACAATCCATCGCGAGGAAGATCGCATGGATATCGCTAAAGGTCGGGTACTTGCGCGGCTCGCAGCTCGTGGCTTCTCACGAACATAACCAATCGGACGCGGATTCGAATCTACGCAAGGTGAAATACGTTCATTATATTTTATGTTATTATAAGAAATGGCACAGGATCGATTAAATTTTTATTTTCTGCCACGTTCTTCGATCCTGCCTGGAGATCCTAACAGTGGTATCAGAGCCAGTCCACTATGTTTTTCACCGTTTCGATCTCCAAATCAATTTTTTCTTGCAATATTCCATGCAATAATTCGATTTTAATACTAGAACTGTATTCATACGATAAACATAGATAATTAGATTAATTTTATTTCTAGAAAAATCAGATTTTGTATGGGGTTTATTTGCGTTCTTTGTCGAACAAAGAACGGGTCTTCACAGGGGCTTCATTGGGATCCCCATGAGATGGGGAGGGTGACCGGGGGTCCTGGTGTGACTCGGGACCCCGCCAGTCACTGCCGGCATAGGTTGCCGGCGCTGGAGAGGGCGGCCCGGCAGTGACCAGCTGGCCACCCCTCTTCTTCTTCCTCTCGGCCTGCAACAGATTAAACGGGGAGAGGGAGGGAGTCGGCGCCCTTCGGGGCATCGCAAGCAAGCCAGATGGCACTAGTGCAGTTGCTAAAGTGTCCGGTGACGGACTGACGGCCGCTCGGCGCCACCACCGGAAGGGGCGCCGCCGCGAGGGGGGGGGGGGGTTGAGCCCCACGTAGCTAGGGTTTCTAGCCACACGGGTTAGCCTAGTGGGCCAAGCCTGGCCCAGCCCAAGGTCCGATCCCGCCCCAAGGCCGGCCTAGACCAGGCGGCCCCTTTAAGGGGCACCTGGGTCCGAGCCAGGCATCAGGCCTGGGCTCGGCCTTGGTCTGGACCCAGGGCTTAGCCCTGGCCCGAGCCCAGGGTTCAACTGGGCTGAGCCCTAGCCCGGCCAGGGGCTGAGCCAACCCGGGCATAAATAACCTCAAGCCCCAATTAATTTAAAATTAGATTTTAATTTTAAAATTATTTTGAAAAGTAAAATTTTATTTAATTTATCTAATTGGGATTTAAATGATTTGAATCATTTTAATTAACAAATATTGTTAATTAATTAGTGTTAATTATTAGTTTAAGGTTAAATTAATGATTAACTCTAATTATCTAATTTAAAAGTTAGATTAACAGTTAATAATTAATAGTCTAATTGTTAGATTGTTAATTATTGATTAATCTAAATGTTAGATTAATTTTAAATTAGTAGAAGTATTCTAATTAACATGGAATATTATGAAAATTATTAATTTGGAGTGTGTGCACACGAGATGTGTGATTAATGCTTTTAAATTTGATTTAATTACATGCTTAACTAATTAAATATTTTCTCGAAAATCTAATTATCCAATTTTAATTGGTCCTTGATTTTTGAAACTAAAATTATTTATTTTCAAAAAACTTTTATGTAGCCATGTGATGCGCTCTTCCATGTGTGTATTGGTTAATAAAATAAACTGTGGTCATGGATATGCACTTGCGAATATATATACTTCATGTGATGATGTATGTATGTGGACCATAGTGGGATGTGACGAATGATTTATTAATTGTTAATAAATAGGGGTCAGCATACCTCTCACTCTCACTCTTCCAATGCACTTCTACCTTCCTCTTGTAATGTATTCGCCATAAGACATTCTTCTGTTTATAAACTGTAAATTGAAGATATTGTATCTTTATTTCAATTGTAAATTCATCGATCCATGGTGACTGGAGTGAGGACGATCTACAACTGCAACTAGGAAGGTTTTTGAAGGAGTTCAAATTGCCTATGTGATTTCAAATCATTTAATGTAATTGTTATGTTGAATGTGAGTGAGTTTGACTGTATGGCTCAAGTTAAACCACTGTGCTATCCATGACCACAACTTTACATGTACGTGATGCATGCTTTTATTTGATTATGAATCAAATATCTAAATTATGTATATCATAAGCCTCAATTTGATTGCAGAATAGGTTAATCCAGAATTACTTATCCGGAATAGCGTATACTAGAATAAGGGGTGCTTAGCTTTGATAATTCTGTGGGACCTACTGGCGGAATAAGAAGGATAAACAATTCTTGGGTCTAGGGTCGAATTGCTTATTCTCCTTATTCTCCGAATAGGCTATTCGGCACCGGTATAAGCCATTCCGCTTGTCAAAGTTAAATTAAGCTTATTCTCCCTTTATTCTTCCTTATTCTTTTCCTATTCTCCAATCAAAGTGGCGCTAAATATATATGAAATATTTATATACTATCACCTAGGATGAGACCAAACTAAAAATAAACAAAACCTTCTTAAAATTATAAGCCAAAGCGTAAGTCATTAAGAATGTATCGTATGGCTTTCCATGATTATAGTTTTTAGGATTCGATTCAATGATGACAATTTCTTATGTTTCTCCGATCTATCACCGTCTGATAAAAGAACTAAGAACTATGGCATTATGATGCCTTAGATCGGGGAGAAGAATGATGTAACTATCCATGCATTTCTCTCGGAACTACATCCCAATATATCATGTCACGTAATGATGGTATACCTTAGACCATGAATAATGGTTTATTGTGTTTCCCCAAGACCATTATCGACCTGAGAGCTGAAGTATGATCAGATATTATAAGGAGTTGCAAGTATCATGAGATGGTTACTCTTAGATCATAATATGATACTTATGTTTCCTTAAGGTTATATAATGAGTCTTAGAGATTCTGATCCTCGCTAGGAGACTGTCGACGTCTCCCGCTCTGTATATTTGAAGATTATATAGTCTAACGAAAATTAATGGGAGTAAAACTAGATAAAAGTCCATATCTTGTTTTAAACTAAATAATTGAACATCTGTTAATTACAATTTTATCTCACGTAGGCTAAAATGTCGTATCATAACCCGTTGTGTGGCATATTGGATGATCAATCGACTGATTAGCTCTAAATTACTCCGACTGACTCAAGAACCTGAAGATTGTCCTAAGGTCTGAGCAGATTGCCTACGTCTTAGATGATAATCATCTTGCTTAACCAGCATTAGAAGCAAAAGATATGAGATATCAAAGAATTTGTTCAAGACACAAATGGCAGATGGATCTTTAGTACAAACCCATGTCCTGAAGATGATTGAGTGAATTGAAAGGTTGGATGCTCTTGGGGTCCACTTCTCAGGGAGATGCATATTGATCTTGTTCTTACTTCTCTTCCACCATCATATGCTCAATTCATTATTAACTTTAATATAAATAAGATCCAAAATATCTTTGACTGAGCTACTGAATATATTGGAAACTGTAGAGGACAACCTTGTGAAGGAAAAGCCCCAAGTCCTCATGGTTGGTGAAACCAATAGAAAGAGGAAGGTAGTCCAAGCTTTTAAGAAAGGCAAGAGAAAGAAGAAGGATAAGCCAAAGACTGCAAAGAGAGACAAAAGAAGAGGAGTGGAAAATGGTGATTGCTTTTACTGTCATTAGAAGAGCTATTAGAAGAAGAATTACTAAGAATACCTCAAGGATAAGACTCAAGGAAAAGTGAAACAGCAAGACGCTTCAGGTATCTATATGATAGATATAAACTTGTCGGTTAAATATTATACATCATGGGTATTAGATGCTAGATGTGTTTCTCATATCTGCAATATTATGCAGGTACTAATAAGAAGGCGTAAGCATTAGACTGGCGAGGTGGAGCTGAGGCTGAGTAACGGTGCAAGAGTTGCGGCAGTTGTTGTAGGGACAGTGACTCTCAAGCTATCATCTAGAGACTCTTTATTATTAGATGATTGCTATTATGTACCTAGCATAATAAAGAACATCATATTTATTTCGTGTTTAGATAATATTGAGTACAGTTTATCCATTGAGAACAAATGTTGTTCAATTTATTTAGGAAATAAATTAGTTGCTTATGCTTCTTTAGTCAATAGATTGTACTTGATGGATATGTCTTATGATAGTCTTCATATTGACAGAGCTCTTAAGAAGAGCAAGTGTAAATTGAATAGAGTCTACTTGTGGCATTGTAGGCTTGGTCACATTAAGAAAAACAGACTCCAAAAGTTGTATAAAGATGAATATTTAGCTTCACTTAATTTTGAATTATATGCAACTCGTGAATCATGTTTGATGGGCAAAATGGTTAAATCTCCATTTACTGGAAGTGGAGAAAGAGCCAAGGACATAGTGGAACTAATAAATTCTTATGTATGTGGTCTTATATCTACCCAGGCCAGTGGTGGTTTCTCCTACTTCATTCGTTCATTGATGATTTCTCAAGATAAGACTTGGTGTACTTAATGAAGTACAAATAAGAAATCTTCGAGAAATTCAATGAATTTAAGAATGAAGTGGAGAAACAAATTGAAAATAGTATCAAAACCATCCGATCGGATCGAGGTGGGGAATACTTAAGTACAGAGTTTATATAGTACTTAAAGGATATCCTCTCTCAACTTACACCTCCTTCTGCATCTCAGATGAATGATATATCAAAAAGGAAGAATCACATATTAATGAAAATGGTGCATTCAATGATGAGCATGTCTAGATTACTAGTTTCTCTATGGGGATATGCACTTAGCTTAGCTATATATATCCTGAATAGAGTACCTTGTAAGTTTGTTGAATCCACTCTACGTGAGATATAGAAATGAAGGAAATTAGACCTTAAATATGTAAAGGTATGGGATGTCATGCTCATGTCAAAAGATATGATTCAAATAAACTGGAGTCCAGAATTGACAAATGCAGATTTGTAGGGTATCCGAAGGAAACCTATGGTTACTACTTCTATCATCCTGGCGAACAAAAGGTGTTGGTCATCCGACGAGCTATCTTCTTGGAAGAAGATTATATTCTCTAAAATGACAATGTGAGTAAAGTAATTATGGAAAAATTTCCAGACTATCATAGGTTCATCAGATGAACTGTCAATTTCTAAATCTGTTCAAATATACACACAGGAACCTCGTAGATCTATTAGAGTGCCTAAACAACCCAAGAGATATGTGGGACATATCAGTGGGAGTGATTCTCGGACACTCTACAATAAGGATGATGATCCCAAGACTTCCTAAGAGGTCATTGAGAGTCTAGAGGCGAGGAAATGACAAGAAGCTATGAACTATGAAATTCAGTCCAGGTACACCAACCGAGTTTGGAATTTGGTAGACTTGCCTGCCGAATGTAAGTGGATCTTTAAGAGAAAGATCGGTGTAGATGGACATATTGAGACTTATAAGGCAAGGTTGGTGGCAAAGGATTATCGTCAAAGATAAGGTATTGACTATGAGACCTTCTCACAAGTTGCTATGATTAAGTCTATCAGGGAGCTGTAGGTGCTTAGGATGACCGTGTGATTAACATGAAAAATCTATGTTGTTTAGTGTAAACTAACCTATTAAAAATAGCAACTAAGTGCAGTGATCGCTAGAAACTTTTAACTAAAAAGTTTCAAAAGAGAGATATGATCGCTTACCTGTTCAAACGCGGAAGATTGAGTCCTTGGTTCCCCTTCCTCAGCCGGCTGAAGAAAGAGAGCCCTTTCTTTGTTCTTTTGTTCTTGCTGTTGAGTTTGAGGTTGAGGATCGTCCAGAAGTCCTTCTGGCTTTGAGCTTAATTTCCCCCTTTTGATCTTTGTTTAAATGGCTTTGAAACCCCTTAAATCAAATAGGTTTTTGAAAGATTATGCTGTGGTGTGTGTTGCATGAAGTGAATATGAAGAATGAAACTAATGAAGATATAGAATGAATGCAGAATTGAAACACTTATGCCCGATAGGATTGAAGCCTTGAAAAGATGAAGATCTTGAAAGGGACGCCGACTTCTGGAAATGACAGCGCTCTGGCGTTACGACGTTGTTGCTTCGATCTTCAACTCGCTATAATAACGCTATGGCTCAACTCAACTCAATTCTCTTCTTTTTTTTTTTTAACTCTTCGAGATGTAAGGTATTTATAGGCTTTTTCTGCGTTCGCGATTAACATAGAAAAATCTAGGATTTATCTATCTTAACCGACAGATAAATACTGATTAATTCATCTTTATCTGTAATTATCTAAAACGCGTCCACCATGTTTGACGCATTTCAGATTAAATTAAGATAAGGATAAATATCCGGGAAAACTTATCTTTATCTTTATTAGGTAAAACGCGTCCACCTGTATAGACGTCTTTTAGACTAATTAAGATAAGGATAAACATTCGGAGGGGAAGTTAAAATCACTTAGGAAACTTAAAACGCGTCTACATTACCAGACGCCTTTTAGTTAATTAATTAATTAATTAAAATTCAAATTTAAACGTTAAAATAAGAATAAAATCTAAATGGCGTCCACTTGTGTCGACGTCTTTTAGAATTCTTCATATTTTAACTCAAATTTGAGCTAAAACTAATTCAATTGATTAACTTAAACACATCTGTTAAATCCGACACTTAAAAAGATTAATAAAAATTAATTAATGATTAATTATCAGACCATTTCGAGGCATTATTGTATGATATGATATTTACTCAAAATGACGTCAAAATTAGCGTGTCTACAGCTGCCTCACCTTGGCATTGTCTTTGCAAGGGAGTGAAATGGAATGGAATGTACTGAAAAGGTGATGCCAAGGTGTGATGAGACACGCTCTTAACATCACATGACTGGAATTTTTCTCAAAATTATCAATGAAGATAGCTCAAAGAGATCAATGGAATTAATCCTGTCTGGATGAGGTAGACAAGGAAATAAAATAAAGTCGATCAACCTCCTCGGAGTGGGAAGTACCCCAGGTCGTAGACACTGCAGGTTTCATCATGGGGAGCGTTTGCCAGCCAATGTGGACGTGCTACAGCCATGATGGATCTTTAAAAGAAAACAAGAATATTGGATAAAGAATCCAATCAAGGATAGAATTCCAAGGATATCTTTAAGCGAACCTCAAAGATAATAAAGATACTCAATTCGGAATGGAATATTTCATATCATGTTGGAGTTATTTAATTAATGGTCTGAAACTTAATCAGTAATTAATTCTTATTTCAATAATTTCAAAGTCCTACATGATGCATGCTGGGCTAAAAGAAAAATATAAAGTCAAATAAAATATAAATTAATCAAGAATAATATTGTTAAATTGTTATTAATGAGTCAAGATACCAATTCTTGTAATTCAGTGCTAAGCCGAAGCTTGTTTATCCACACACCGTTTCACAAAAGTGGAACCATCGTCCTCACTAATTAACAATCCAACGGCCTATCCGTGCGATTAAGAATCCTCTGGAATTATCACTGTTTTTGTTGTAGGGGAACTCAAATTCCAGTTTCATCAAAACCACAAGGTCCTTGATATAATCTAATAAATATTTATCATATAGTAATGCAAATGCAAAATAATTACATGAAATAGTACAAGGGTAGAAATAACCGTCTTTTTAGCCACGGTCAGGACTTCTTGACTCCCACAGTAGGATCTTCTTGACATTTCCAACTTTACTCAGGTTTTCTTTGAATTTCCTGCAATCAAAATAATTAATAATTCTAAACCAATATTCAATTTAAACATCAAAACCCACAGAATTTCGGATAAATCACAGAAAGGCTAAAACGCGTCGTGTCGCGCAGACGCCATTCAACGTTGAAACGCGTCAGCTCTACTAGACACCTTTCACTCACAGAAACAGGTTTCTGGCTGTTCTCTATTCGAATTCCAACTTTACCAATGCCTTGTGTCCTGTATACAACTTGAACAAACATGTTAAGTATCTGTTTAGGCTTAGCCCCTTGTCTAGTTAAGTAACCGACTACTTGATCCTATCCTTGATAGAAGGGTCAAGGGGAGAGCCAGCCTTGAGGGCTCATGTATCTTCTTTTTTTTTTTTCATGTATCATGTACAAAACACTTTTTTTTTTTTTTTGATAATATACATGAAACTTTTGGGCTTCAATCTTGTGTTCCTGTGCTTATCTTGCATCCTGTACATACTTAACAAACAAGTTAAGTATCTATTTAGGCTTAGCCCCTTGCCTGACCAAATAAATGGTCAATCAATCTTTTCTTCAATAAATGGTCAAAGGGCATAGCCTTTATTAACAAAGGTAATGAGAATAATTAAACTGAAGCAAAATGCAACACACAAGCAGACAGATGCTTGCTGAAAATAAAGGGAATGAAACACACTAAGTGCAACAAGCAGATGTTAATTGAAATATTTTTTTTTGTTATTTTGAAATATTCATTTTTGTTTGGGGTTTTGAAATATATGCCTTTTTTTTTGAATTTTGACATATGTAATTTTTTTGAATTTTTGACATATATATTTTTTTGAATTTTTGACCTATGCATTTTTTTTGAATTTTTGATATATGCATTTTTTGATTTTTTTTTTTTTTTTGAATTTTTGAAACGTATGTGTATTTTTTTTGAAATATGTATTTTTTTTGGAATTTTTTTTTTGACTAAAAGATCAGCATGATACTTGGATCAAAAGATCATATTCATTTATGAACTTAATCTCCAAATTGTTCTTTAACAACTTAACTAAAAACCCATCGTGTTCGAATTTGTGTTTCCATTCGTGATCCCATTTGATGATTTGACCCTTAGTCAATCTAAGCCATCCCTTAAGTTTGAAGTACATCTCTTTAAAAAGAAAAGATAAATGAATTTAGAAAGCCTATGAGAAGGTTCCGGAGACTTAAAAAGATGTTCCTTTGTTACCCTAATATCCGTTGGGGTTCGGTCATTTTCTTTCCGGGGTATTTATCGACCTTGCGTTCCCTTTTATTTCATTTCCTGGCCTTGATGTAACGTTTGTAATGTAATGGCCTTTTGATTTGACATTTGGCTTTTGCCTTGCTTTTGCTTTTCTTTTCTTTTCTTGTTCGGGACGGATCTCCCCCTTTTTTTTATGACGGCCTCCTACTAAGATGGCGGGTATTCTTGGTAGTCTATTCTAAGTCTCGTTCCGACATCATGGGCCGAGTTTAAAACAGAATTTTGCTTTAAAAAGAATGATTTGTACTTTACACTTTCGGTCAAGCTTTCGATATTCTTTAGGCCTTGTCATCTCTTGTTACTCACGAATCAAACGTGTCAGTGTGTGCAGTAAAGGGTTTGAAATTAAGTTATCCAGACTGATAATGTAAGGACTGAGGTTTCGGGTTCTGTATTCGGGTCGGGATCGGGCCGGATCCCCTGGTTTGGACCCCGTGGGGTCTTGTGATTTCTGGCTGAATGGCGTCAGCGCTCGTCGACGCCTTTCAAAAGGCGTCAGGGTGTGTGGACGCCATTTAGGTTCGCAGGATGTTGTGCCACGTGTGCGCCACGTGGGCGGTTTTCGGGCCGCGAGAGTACGGCCCCTGTCACTTTGTCTGAACGGCGTCCAGGTGGGTCGACGCGATTCAGACTGTGACATCTGCGATGTCAGGGCATGGCACAAGAGCGCTGTCAGTACGGCTGTCCTGTCAGACTGATAGGCGTCTACCTCGATCGACGCGTTTTAGTTGGTTTCGGATTGACCCCCGCGAGCCTCCCCTTCTTTCCCTCATTCTCACCTTCACTCTCTTTCTCCTCGCCCTCTTCGCCCTCTCCGACGCTCTTCTTCCCCTTCCCTTCCTCTTCTTCCTCTTCCACCACTCCAACACCACCTTACCTCTCACCTCTACCTCCACCACTTCCTTCGCGGTGTTCCACTCTCCGGACGGCGGCCGACGTCCCGGCGGAGTGGCGGCGTCCTCGAGGGTACCGGCGGCGGTGTGCGGTGCAGCGGGACGGCGGCACGGAGCTTGGCGGAGTTCAAGAACCGGTAGGGGGACGAACCTTGCATGTGATGTTCGTGTGATTCTCGGCGTGACGTGATGTATTTGGGGCTAGATTGAGCATGTTTAGGGGGTTTCTTGTGGGAATGGCGGTGCTTGTGAATGTGGTTTCGTAGCGTGATTATGGTAGTTTGGATTTCCCTTCTCCCCCTTTGGTTTTGGGGCTTTTCGGGGTACTTGGGGTTCAAGGGAGAAACCCTCGGTTCGAACCAGGGAACCTGGTTTCTGGCGCTAAACGGCGTCGTCCCTGGTCGACGCCTTTCAAAGGGCGTCTGGGCAGCACGACGCCTTTTAGAGACAGAAATCCCCCTGTTCGATGCTTCTTTGAATAGAGTTCCTGGTGCTAAAAGACGTCATGGGTGGACGACGCCTTTTAGAAGGACGTCGGGCCACCATGACGCCATTTAGGCAGGGAATCGCTCCGCTTGAGGGCCTGAAATTCTGGATTTTTATTGTGAATGGCGTCGGTGTATGCGGACGCGTTTCAAAAGGCGTCTCTCTGTGAAGACGCGTTTTGAAGCGATAATCTGACGTTTAACTGAACCTGTCTGAGGGACTTGAATGGCGTCGACTTCGGTCGACGCGATTCAAGACAGAAGTGTTATATTGCTGGTTTTAGCATGTGTTTCACTGTGGAAGGTTCTGAGGCAGGTTTTATGTTGTATACTGAGACTGAGGACTTCTGCATGAATGAGATTTCATCATCTATGGGTGTGTGCTTTAACCGTACGTTGAGACTGGGGTTTACTGTGCGAATGGAATGACAGCATGTTATATATATGTGTGTGTGCTTATACGACTGTGGATCGATATAGCTGTGGTTTCCGATGTCACCATGGACCGGTGGGGACAGGGTCATGGTGTCTGTGAGGAGGGGTACATGTTGTGGTTTACCTTTAGCTGAGGGAAGCAGAACCACCTTGAGCCCGTCGGGCCGGAGTAGCTGGTGCGCTATCCGAGGGGTTGCTGCTTGGCCTCAGCGGGTCGGGTTTCCCTTGTTTGTCGTGACAGCTTTCGGCGTGTTTCTTGCTGTGGAGCTGGTGGTGTTACTGGTGGGAGTTGGTTTACCCTTTAGCCATTGGGCCTGATGTGACCTTTGATCAAGGTTACGAGTGGTACCCTTAGCCCTTGGCCTGATGCAGCCCGGGAGAGTTGGGTTTGCGGGTAGTTCCTATAGCTTCGGCTTGACGGGGGTTCGCCGGTCCCCAGGGCCCTCCTGGAAGCGCTGAGGCCTAGCGTGGAGGCAATCCGGTGGTAGGACAGTAGTCTAGACTGCTTGTGTGCACACGTAGCTGGCAGTGGCGGTACACTGAGTCCAGCTAGTCCTAGTTTAGCTCACTGCCTCACCCTACAGTGCCCCGGAACACTGTAGGGGTGGACAGGCGTGAGCACTGGTGGTAGTGTTGGGAGGCGACGTTTGACTTCGGTCGACTGTGTGGTTTAGTCGCCTTGTGGACTTCGGTTGTGAGACGTGACTCTGTGTTGGGTTCTTCGGGTTACTCAGAGTTGTTCCTGCTACACTGCTTATCGTGCGTTTCGTGTCTGAGTTGGGTGCTATGTTTACTGCTTTACTTAAATTGCTTTATATTACTGTTGCTTCACTTGTGGGTGTGTGAGTGGGAGGCAGGAGATCGGATGATCCCTACTGAGCCCAATTCTGGTGTGGCTCACTCCCTGCGGTTTCAGGTGTGGACTTCGAGGCGCAGCGGTAGCGTGGTGTCTTCTTGGTGTGCGGACCAGCAGCTGTCTCAGTTCCGGGGTATGCCCCGATGTTGTTGTACTTTCCTTCTGCATGTACTTATTTAATGTGTTGGACATTAGAAATATTGTTGGACTGTATACGGACATTGATATTTTCCTTCCTGCGCACTCATTTACCTTTGTAGTCCGTGTGATTGTTATATTTAGCCCTGTTTAGCACTTACTCCTCCAGATGTGTTGTGTGAGATCCGGGTGTGAACCCGTAGTTAATGGGCCGACATCCATTTAGTGACCGGGTCCCCGGTCATAGGATGGCGGGTCGTTACAGATAAGGAAATTTGAGTTTATAAATTTTCTGATTCCACTGGTCTTTGTACCATACTGATCGACTCTTTAACCTAAGGGTAGTATTTCTTAAGATGTAAGCCATTCCAAGGATGATTTAGTTCTTCTCCTTCTGCATTAACAAGACGATAAGCATTACCAGGAAAAGCGTGCGATACAACATAAGGTCCCTCCCAGTTGGGTTGGAGCTTAGAACGCGGACCACCAGGTTTTATAAAAATTCTTTTGACAACCATTTCACCGACTTTGAACTTTCGTTCAATGACTTTCTTTTGATAAAAACGCGCTAATCTGTTTTGATAAGCTTTCGCATGATTAGCAGCTGACCATCTTTTCTCGTCTAAAAGTTCCAATTGAGCAAGGAGTGCTGAACGATGTTCATCAACGGAAAATTCCTTGTTCAATTGTACTCTTAATGACGGTATAAGGATCTCATATGGAACTACCGCCTCCATTCCAAATGTTAAGGAATAAGGAGTTTGTCCAGTAGGCGTGCGGATTGAAGTTCGGTAGGCCCATAAAGCCTCAACCAATTTTTCTGGCCAATCTGTGAATTTGTTAGATTTACACGTCTTTTTGATAATTTTTATCAAAGTCTTATTAGTTGCGTCTGCTTGGCCATTGCCTTGCGGATAATAAGGAGATGAATGATGCAATGCAATTTTATACCTGTTGCAGAGGTCCTTCAATTCCTGTGACACGAACTGCGGTCCGTTGTCGGTGACGATGGTACTTGGAATTCCGAATCTTGTGATGATGTTCTTCATGATGAATTTGCAGACGGTTGATGCTTTGATCTCCACGTATGCTTCAGCTTCTGCCCACTTGGTGAAGTATTCCGTTGCCGTGAGAATGAAAGATTTTTGCTTGATGCCGGAATCTGGGTTACCAAGAGGTCCAATAATGTCGAAAGCCCACATGGAGAAAGGCCATGGGGAGGAAACAGGATGGAGTGAAGATGCAGGAGAATGAATTTTGTCGGCGTGAAGTTGACACTTAGCACACCTACGGACATACCCTACACAATCTTCTTCCATGGTTGGCCAATAAAATCCTTGTCTAAGGATCTTCTTTGCTAGCATCTGTCCATTGACATGGCCACCACAAACTCCACTATGAGCTCCTTCCATAACCTTCCAAAGCTCATCTTCGTCTAGGCATCTCAGAAGAACTCCATCAAAACCTCTCTTATATAATGCTCCCCCAACTAGGGCGTATCGTTGAGCAACTCTCCTGATAGCTCTCTTTTCCTCAGTTGTAGCTTCTTCAGGATACGATTGATCTTCACAATATTTTGCAATTTCATAATACCATGGCTTCTGTTCATCATCCATCTCTTCTAACAGCTCCATCAACATGATTTCTCTTTTCTCAATGATATCTCCGTCTCTGACTTTCTTCAGCAATTTCTCCTTAGTTCTAAGGAGTGAAGGATCTTTCACGGCAGGTGAAAGACGCCTATGAACTATGATTGATTCGGATTGTTTGCTGATTGGAAAATCAAGAGAAGATGCAAGTGAAGCTAGAGCGTCAGCTAAGATGTTTTGATTCCTAGGGACATGGACAAAGATCAATTTCGTGAAAAGCTTTGAATAAGCAGAAGTCAGTTCTTGATAAGGCTTGAGCTTGGGATCGAGAGTTCGATACTTGGTCAGCACTTGGCGAAGAATCAGTTGGCTATCACCTACGATCCTGAGTTTGGTGGCACCATGGAAATGAGCAGCCTCGAGACCAGCAAGGAGTGCCTCGTATTCAACTATATTGTTGGTAACTGGAAAATCGAGCTGAAAGGCTTGTGGAATGGTGACACCTTCAGGTGATAATAGAACGATACCGATCCCTTTTCCATGAGAATTCAGAGCTCCGTCAAAATGCAGAGTCCACATATCATCTCTGATTTGATTTACGGACATCAGTTCCTCATCCGGAAACTCTGATCGCACTGGATCAAATCGAGGAAGGGGATGATGAGCAAGATGTTCTGCTATGGCATAGCCCTTGATCGCTTTCTGTTGAATATAAATGATACCAAATTGAGATAGAAAGCTTTGCCATCGCGCTAACCTATCAGTAAGAACAGATTTCTCCAGAAGGAATTTGATCGGATTCATCCTAGCGATGAGATGGACTTCATGGGCCAGAAAATAATGTTTCAATTTCTGCACAACCCAGACCAATGCTGCACATGTTTTCTCCATCGCCGTATATCTCTGTTCAGCGGGGTTGAGAAGTTTAGAGAGATAATAGGCTGCCCTCTCTTTTCCTTCTTCATCCTCTTGTGCTAGGACAGCCCCCACTGCATCATCCAGGACAGAAATATAAAGTATCAATGGTTTGCCTGGAGATGGTGGTCTCAAAACAGGAGGACTTGCCAAATAGTCCTTTAATCCATCAAATGCCTCCTGACACTTATCGTCCCAATTGAATTTGACTCCTGGCTTGGTAAGCTCGTAAAACGGCTTACACCTTTGTGAGTGCTGGGAGACAAAACGGCGAATAAATGTAACCTCCCGATTAATCCTCTTAACTCTTTCAAGTTTTTGGGAGGTGGCATTTCTCTGATAGCCTTCGCCTTATTGGGATCGATCTCAATTCCCCGTTTGCTGACAATGAATCCAAGCAATTTCCCTGAAGATACCCCGAATACACATTTCTTTGGGTTCATCTTCAACTGATACTCTCTCGATCTCTCTAATACCCTTGCCAAAACTTTGGCGTGCTCAGCCTTCGTTTTAGACTTAACCAATAAGTCATCCACATACACTTCCAAATCTATATGCATCATGTCATAAAATATTGCCATCATAGCCCTTTGATAAGTGGCTCCAGCGTTCTTCAATCCAAATGGCATGACGACATAACAATATGTTCCCCAAGGTGTAGTGAATGAAGTCTTCTCTTGATCCTCTTCTGCCAGCTTAATCTGGTTGTATCTTGAAAATCCATCCATAAACGATAATGTCTCATAGCCAGCAGTGTTATCGATGAGTACATCAATATGAGGCAATGGAAAATCGTCTTTAGGACACGCCCGGTTCAGATCGCGGAAGTCAATGCAAATTCTGACCTTCCCGTCCTTTTTCATAACCGGGACTATGTTGGCCACCCATTGTGGATAAAGGACAACTCTAATGAATTTGGCTTTGTGTAATTTGTCGACCTCTTCCTTCATCTTTAGAGCCATTTGTAGGTGGAATCGCCTTAATTTCTGCTTGACCGGACTAGCTCCATCCTTTAATGTTAACCTGTGTTCAACTAAAGATGAGTCTAAACCCGGCATATCCTCGTAACTCCAGGCGAAAGTGTCCTTATAATCCTTAAGCACTTGTACCATTGCCTTCTCATCCTCTGTAGAAAGATTTTTGTTGACGAGGACAACCTTAGGTTCGTCTTCAGTCCCTAAGTTTATTTCTTTGGTGGGCTCTTCTACGGCAGCTGAGGGTTCATCAAATCTCTTCACTCCACTAGCATACGCCTCAGCTGCGTCATCATCATCTTCCTCATCTTCAACAATGGGGTCCTTTTCATGTACTAACTCATATACCCCGTACCCATCATTGACTGACTCATCGTCCGTACAATCTTTTGGCATCTGAATTGGATCTTCTAAAAGCTGAGGGATTAAAGAGCAAAAAGAACATTTATCGGCCAAATCCTGGAGGTATCTTTCTGGAATTTGCCTACCCTTAGGCTTCCTAGACTTCCTAACCTGACTAACCTGCCTAAAACTAGACTTCCTAACTTCACTAAACTGCCTATCATAACCTAATGAAGATGAAGCAGGATGAAAATCCTGGGATACAAGTGGAAATACAGGGGAATCCTCTCGTGGGGAGGGGCAGAGTATGTTTAAGAGAGAATCTTGACCGACGGACCCGCGCGATGGGGTGTAATCGGACAAGTAAGATGTTTCCTCGATAATGATTTGGGAAGAATTTGTTGTAAAATTGGTGTTTTTTTTTTTTGGATATCGGAGGAATTATACAGGAAACAGGAGTGAATACAAATGGAAGGGGAATCAGACGGGGGAAGCGGCACCAAGGCCAGAGGATTAGGGGGATCATATAGCAATATGTCCCAGATCAGATCATACATCCTCTCTAGGTCGAGAGGAGGTTGTGGAATAAGGTCCCGAGGGGACAGAGTAATCATAACGGGCGGGGCCCGTGGGATGTCTTCAGTAATGACCCGCGACCAAATCGGGGTCAAGAGCAGTGTGCGAAATAGAGTATGGAGCATTAGGACATGTGAAGGATATGTCCCCCTCCAGAGCAGATCTGTCGTGTAACCAGCTTCATAGGGGTCATCTGGCTCCCCTTCATCAGTTTGTTCGGACAGCAGTATCCGCTTATCAAAGATTGCGCCAGGGCTCTCAATTAGCTCATCGATCTGCGGTGGCCACTTGGGTTCTGCAGGATCCAGGTATAATCTGTTCAGTGCTATATACAGGTCCCTCAGATCGAACCACCTGTACCATTCACATTCGGGGTCATGGAATTTTCTCCTTTTCATAGGCCGCAAAGCCTCCAAGGATTGGTACGTAAGTAGTTCAGAACAATGTCTGGCCAAGTCCCTCTCATATATGTCATGGAAGTCAAAACATGAAGTAATGACCACCGTGTTGTCGTGACTAAGTATGGGCCCTTTCACAAAGTGTGTATATAGGGTCCATGTTAAGGGATCTCGGCCTTCTTTCAGTGGTGTGGACATTGTTTCCAAGATTTCTTGACCATCTTCTTGCTGAACCCTGTCTTGCTTCAGTTTGCTCGGCCTATAGCCCAGATCGCTTCCGGGTACTGCCCGATGATCTTTGATAGGGGTGGTCCTGCCTTGCAATTGTGTGCCCAGACCTTTCCCAGGCTGATAGCCATTTTTCATCATGATTCTCCATCCTGGGGTACTCATGCACTTCCCCCTTTTGATAGCATTTAATGGGTATGGAGAAATGGTAGCGACTTTCAAAGGATCAGCCACTGGACGGTAGACCTGTAATACCGACAGAAAAGGTTGTCGGCCAGGTAAAACAACAGATTTAATATTTAAGGTATGAGCAGCAGCAAGGATCGGCATGCTCGTCACTTTAATAATTCGTCCTTTGTAAGGGAATTTGAGGCATTGGTGATTCGTAGAAGGAATCGCCTCAAGAGTTTTAATATAAGGACGTCCCAGAATGGCATTTATGGAAGGGTCGATTTATAGAATATGAAATTCGACCTCTGCATGACTTACTGGGCCCAGCTCCACCTTTAAATAAACCATTCCCAGAGGGGAACGGGTAGAATTGTCATATGCCGTAACTGAGATGGGGCTAGGCAGCCATTTCTCCTTGGGCACACCGCACAGTTCCAGGGTCTTCGGAGGTAAAACATTAATTGAAGCCCCTGTATCAACCAGGCATGCATCCACGGCCTTTTTGCAGATATTGACCATGATGCTCAGAGCCATGCTTCTGGCGGCTGGCGGTGCTAATTCCGATGTGTGGAATGTAATTGAGGGCTGATCCCCCTGATGAACTAGTAGTGCTGCGATTTTCTCTACCGGCACGTCTTCGTTGACCATCACCTTCTGTAGGTATTCCATTAAGGCTTCTTGGTGAATCTTGGACCTTTTAATTAATTCAAGTACAGTGATCCGTGCCGGCGTTCTGTCCAGATGTTTCAACAAGTCATATTGAGTGCCTGGTGCACTCTCTTCATTATGGGCTTTCTCAGTCGGCTGTGATGGGCCGTCTCTGACTGTGGACTGAAGAAAGACCTTGTTGAAAATCCTTCCACTCCGAAGCGCATGTTCCTCGACCGTGGAGGATCCGGGTGACACCTTGAGTATCGCAGAATCGGGTGGCGTAAGCGGTGCGGAGGGTTGATACGTAGATGGTGGCGTTGGGTTAAGTGGTGATGGCGCGGTGCGGATTAAAGGCCTGGAGGGTTGGATGGTAGATGGGTACGCAGTCGGTGAAGTGGGGAATGGGACGCGTAATAGCGGTCTGGATGGTTGGATGGTGTCTGGATAGGTAGTGGTAGCGGGTGAAGTAGGAAATGGTACGCGGAGTAATGGCCTAGATGGTAAAAGGGGTGCGTAGTTGGCTTGTGGTGGGTTATATGGTGGGGGCGTAGTGGTGCGGGGCGTAATAGGCTTAAGGAAAGAGGGTAGTGGGTTATTGGGCGCGGGCGAGTGATATGTGGGTGTCGGTAAAGGGGTGATGGTAACGGGTTGTGGCCTAGGTATGCGGATGGTGCGGCGTGGTGGCTGTTCTGCGGTATTCTGAATGTGACCCGTTGAATAAAGAGAGGAAGAGTCCTCTATCCTCCATTGTTGCCCACGACCAGCCTCAGACTGGCTGTTCGTTAGAATGGGAGCAACTTGGTTCTGGTTCTGGTGCTCCGGGAGCGGATTCTGCACTATGCCCATATTGGGTGGTGGTGCTGCCTGTGCTGGTGGTCTTACTTGCTGCTGTTGTTGCTGCTGTTGCGGTCTTCTCGCCTTCAGGGCTGATATATATTTCTTCATTTCCTCCCAGTCTATGCCGCCCTGCTCGTTGAGATCATGAATATAATCTCTGAACTGGAAGCAGGTGTCGATGGTGTGCCCAGGTTGCCTATGGAAGTAGCAATACCTGGACGTATCGGCATTTTGAGGCCAGACGGCCTTTTCTCTTGGCAAAACTAAGGCGTTAGCTGCCATTAAAACACTGAAGATATCTGCCAAGGATTCTGGGAGGGCCGGGTATTCTGCCCTTTTAGGGCCTGGAGGTCTCCTCTGCTGGTTGTAGTCACCAGGAGGAGGGACATTGTGGTATGCTGGCGGTGCGCGCGGCTGATACTGCTGCTGCTGGGGATACTGCTGCTGCGGGGGCTGCTGGTACTGCAATTGCTTGGGTGGCTGCTGTTGTGGCTGATGCTGGTTCTGATTCTGATTCGGCTGCTGGGGCCGTTGATGCTGTTGTTGGTACTGGGGGTTCTGCTGCTGTCTGTACCCTTGCTGCTGTGGCCTCTGGTACTGCTGCTGACTCCTCACGAACTGGGGCGAGTTATTGTTCATGGTACTCACTTGCTCATGAGAGAGCGTGCCCTCAGTAGTCGGACCTGTGCTGGAAGAGTTCGGCACTGCAGGCTTCCGAGGCGGAGGCCTGCTAGGTCTATGAGGATCAAAGACGCTAGAGAATGTAGCGTCCTTGAAAGCATTCTGGCAGTACCGTGCTCTTTCATAGAGCTCTGCCATGTTGGTCAAATTGTTCAAGGAGAGAACGAGCTTGAACTGGGGTGTGGCGTTGGAAATTAACATTTTCACTTGTTCAGATTCGGACAAGTGATCCTTCACCTTTTCAGCCAGGCCCTGCCACCTGTCAGCAAAACTGACAAACTCCTCATCAGGTTTCATCTTTTCTGCAATGAGGTCCGTGATAGACAAGGAGGGTGCAACTCTGTCCTGGTATCGTTGAATAAATTTGCGTGAAACGATACCGTAATCCTCTACTTCTGAGGGTTCCAGGGAAAAGAACCACTCGAGGGCTGGTCCCTCTAGAGATCTCATGAACAAGAAGGCCAACGACCTCTTATCATTCTGCCAGAAAGAGGATTCATACATAAACTCCTTCAGATGTGTGAAGGGGTTACCAGTACCGTTGTACTTTCGGTACACTGGCATTTCAGAGGGTGGCAGATGGAATACTGGCAGGCTCGGTAGACTGATCTCTGGCATAGCTTTGACCCCCATCATTTTCTGGAGGTTATTAAATTGCTCGTCCATACGCTCCATTTTGGCCAGCAGCGTTTGTGTGGTCAGATCTGCCTGGGGAGGAGGAGGAGGAGGAGGTACTTGGTAGGCCTGCTGCCTAGAGTATGTTGGGCAGGGTGGACAATAGAGGGGAGGTCCGGCAGAGCTTCCGCCATGCCCGAGGGCATTTTGATAAGCAGGCGTTTGCGGTCTAGCCGGTTGCCTAGATGATGAAAGCTGCGGCCCAGCTGGCCGAGAAGTAATATGAAGGCCCTCCACGGCTTGATGGATATAAGGAGGAGGAAAAGAAGGTTGCTGAGGAACAACAGGGGGAGCCACAGGGTTCGGCTCGGCAGGCTGCATGGGTGCCTTCCCCTTCAAAATAGACTGGATCGCCTCAAACTGCTGAGGGTCCAGACGGGAGGCAAGAACTCCCAAAGCATTGATGAGATCCGTAGGATCAGAGGATGAGGGATCATTCTGATTCATGTCCCCCTCAAGATCAGGATTAGGGATCGCATACTCGTGCGGAGGAGGATCAAGATATTGATCACGTGGATGCAAAAGAGGTGTCCGAACATTCCCATCTAGACGATATGGAACGGGGATAGAACTACGGGAGGCATCAGCATCTCTCCCACTCTCATAGTTGTATTCAGAATCCCGAGGGGCATTAGCATCTCCCTCGTAATTAACCATGGCGTCTGGAGCCACACTCAAGTCCCTACCTGATCGTAGCAACATGATGTTAGATTCTTTTTCTTCAAAGATTTGACAAACAAGTTGCACAGAGATTAATCAAACAAGTGGATGCTTAACGTGATTTTAAGATTCCTTTTTTGAGTTATTTGGATTCAATTAAACCTCAAATTCTCTCAAGGAAAGGATCCTAGTTTCAGTTCAATTTCCACCGTTATTCTCTAGGGCTTTCTCTCACAACGCTTTCAGAATCTAACCAGGACTTTAATTGGTACAACCAGCCCGATGATCAAGGAGGAATACCTTGATTTTGGGGACTTATGGAGGTCTCAATGTCAACTTCTCTAGTCTGATCAAGGGACCAACCCAATCAGAGAGAGTTGCTGACGTCAAGTAATGTGTTCCTAAGAAAAGGAGGGTATTCGCCTCAATGCGTATGTCCTACGGCCTGGATGGCCCCTAATGCTTAATAATAATGGGTAGCTAACACATCAAATCACAGAAATCTGGAAACTGAAAAAGATTAAGAGACTGTCTGAATCGCGTCTATTGTAGTCGACGCTATTCAAAACAGAACTTAATTTTTCGCAGAAGCAGATGCAGACAGCAGAGAAACTGTGAAGACTGAAAGGCGTCTAGGGGTGTTGATGCGGTTTTAAAACGCGTCAGTGCTCCTGGACGCTTTTCAGTTCGCAGAAACAGTTTTCCAGGAGGATTTTCTGGGTTGAATCCTCCTCAAACAAGATAAAAAGCAGTAAACAATCGACTCATGCAAAAATTTTTGATTCCAGATTTTAAGCAGGATGATTTACTAACTAAACAACTAGAAAAACAATCAATCACACATCATTTTTATCACAAAAATAGCTTTTTGAATTAATCAAGGGGAGGGCAAGATCTTGCCACTGGGGTGTACACGTGGTGCACGAGGGAAATTAATTAAACTAAAACACTCACCAATTGGTGAGGACGTGTCGAAAGACACAAGTGGTGCACCGTGGGTGCCCGGTTGATGACAGCAAGAACAAAAAACTTAAAAGATGGCGAGACCAAGTCCCACCGTGATCGCCAAAAAAGCTGTAGGTGCTTAGGATGACCGTGTGATTAACATGAAAAATCTATGTTGTTTAGTGTAAACTAACCTATTAAAAATAGCAACTAAGTGCAGTGATCGCCAGAAACTTTTAACTAAAAAGTTTCAAAAGAGAGATATGATCGCTTACCTGTTCAAACGCGGAAGATTGAGTCCTTGGTTCCCCTTCCTCAGCCGGCTGAAGAAAGAGCTGAAGAAAGAGAGCCCTTTCTTTGTTCTTTTGTTCTTGCTGTTGAGTTTGAGGTTGAGGATCGTCCAGAAGTCCTTCTGGCTTTGAGCTTAATTTCCCCCTTTTGATCTTTGTTAAATGGCTTTGAAACCCTTTAAATCAAATAGGTTTTTGAAAGATTATGCTGTGGTGTGTGTTGCATGAAGTGAATATGAAGAATGAAACTAATGAAGATATAGAATGAATGCAGAATTGAAACACTTATGCCCGATAGGATTGAAGCCTTGAAAAGATGAAGATCTTGAAAGGGACGCCGACTTCTGGAAATGACAGCGCTCCGGCGTTACGACGTTGTTGCTTCGATCTTCAACTCGCTATAATAACGCTATGGCTCAACTCAACTCAATTCTCTTCTTTTTTTTTTTTTAACTCTTCGAGATGTAAGGTATTTATAGGCTTTTTCTGCGTTCGTGATTAACATAGAAAAATCTAGGATTTATCTATCTTAACCGACAGATAAATACTGATTAATTCATCTTTATATGTAATTATCTAAAACGCGTCCACCATGTTTGACGCCTTTCAGATTAAATTAAGATAAGGATAAATATCCGGGAAAACTTATCTTTATCTTTATTAGGTAAAACGCGTCCACCTGTATAGACGTCTTTTAGACTAATTAAGATAAGGATAAACATCCGGAGGGGAAGTTAAAATCACTTAGGAAACTTAAAACGCATCTACATTACCAGACGCCTTTTAGTTAATTAATTAATTAATTAAAATTCAAATTTAAACGTTAAAATAAGAATAAAATCTAAATGGCGTCCACTTGTGTCGACGTCTTTTAGAATTCTTCATATTTTAACTCAAATTTGAGCTAAAACTAATTCAATTGATTAACTTAAACACATCTGTTAAATCCGACACTTAAAAAGATTAATAAAAATTAATTAATGATTAATTATCAGACCATTTCGAGGCATTATTGTATGAGATGAAATTTACTCAAAATGACGTCAAAATTAGCGTGTCTATAGGAGCTTCTCGCCATTGCAGCATATTATGATTGTGAGATCTGACAGATGGGTGTGAAGACAACTTTTCTCAATATAAACCTTGAGGAAGAGGTATATATGATACAACTAGAGGGCTTCATTTCCAAAGAGTCTCCAGATATGATATGTAAATTGCAAAGATCCAATTATAGATTGAAACAAGTTTAGCAAAATGGGGACATAAGGTTTAATGAGGCGATCAAATCTTATGCTCTATTAAGAATGAAGATGAGTCTTATGTGTATAAGAAAACTAGTGGGAGCCTAATCATCTTCTTAGTTCTTTATGTTGAAGACATCCTACTCATTAAGAATGATGTAAGGATGATGTCATCAATAAAGGTACAACTATCTAATAACTTCTCTACGAAGGATTTAAGAGAAACATCTTACATATTGGGAATAAGGATCTATAGAGATAGATCTAAGAAGATGCTTGCTTTAACCCAATCAATGTATATAGACTTTATTGTCAACAGGTTTGGCATGAAAAATTCCAAGAGAGGTCTTATATCGATGAGATATGAAATTTATTTCTCTAAATGATAGTCGCCTAAGACCCCTGAAGAGAGGGCATTAATGAACAAAATCTTGTATGCATCAGCTATAGGTTCCATCATGTATGCTATGCTATATACTAGGCCTGATGTACCATATACTCTTAAGTGTTAAGAACATATATCAGGCAGTTCCAGGTGATGAGTACTGGAAGGATATGAAATATATCTTTAAGTACTTGAGAAGAACTAATGATATATTTCTGGTGTATGGAGGAGAAGACTTAAAGTTACGAGGATATACTGACTCGAGTTTTTAGTCTGATCTATATGATGACAAATCCACATCCGGATTTGTATTCATGCTTAACGGGAGAGTAGGGAACTGGAAAAGTTTCAAGTAATAAACCATTGTAGACTCGACAACTGAAGCTGAGTACATTGCTATAACTAAAGCCACGAAAGAAGCAGTCTGGAAGAGAAAATTCATTCGCGACCTCGGTGTTGTGGAGAGTATCTCTGATCCTATCACACTGCTGTGTGACAAAACTAGGGCGATAGCTCAAGCGAAAGAGCCATGATCTCATCAGAATTCGAAGCACACATTCTGAAGTGCTTTCATATGATCAGAGAGATAATTGTTCGAGGAGATGTCGTGGTGGAAAGGGTACCCTCAGGTGACAATATTGCATATCCACTGATGAACTCGTTGTCTCAAAATGTGTTTGAGCATCACTTTGAGAATATGGGTATTCAATACAAGGGTGATTAGCTTTAGTTCAAGTGGGAGATTGTTAGTATTAGGTGGCCTGCAAGCCAATCAAATACTATGTATCATCTTGTTCAGTTATTAACAAAATTGACTTTTATTCATTATGTGTAATTCGAGTTTAATTATCATTTTATGATGAAGTCCGTGAATATGTGCAATGGTCTTCGGATTATAATGAGATCATAATTATGGGATTGAAGACTTATAAACACATATTCTTAATTATTTCTAGTCGGAGGATGCTCGAGAAGGACATTAAACATCTGGTTATACTAGTACAGGTCTCTTCAGCTCATGTGATGAGAGTGACTGATCTTATAAGTCACTTGTGTGAAAATATTATGTTGGACCTGTAGATGCTCATTGACGAATGAGTTCACTAAACTGATCTGACCTTAAATCACTGGATGGTAATTTACCTAACTGTTAAGCAACTTGATTCATTGTCATGGTTGATTCATTGTCACGGTTGCGTGGTTAATCCTTAGACCTTAGACACTAAGGATATCTCATTGGTAGGTTTCTAAGCTTTGACTTTAACTAATGAATCTTTAGCCATGAGATCCTAATAAGTAAGTGATCAGGTTCAGAGAAATACTCTCGAAGGTGATTGTGTGGTCAACAAGGGATCATCTGCTCTCGATGAAAGGAGAGAGAATGTTCCGGGAATGATACACTTAAGTATCTGGCCAGGGAGGACACTTTATCAGATAAAAAGTTATCTGATATTGTTTAGCGGCATCCGATTTAAGTGAATCGACTAACTAGAGTTTAACAGTTCACCATATTCTAGGTCGATTCGGGAACATTACAGATGAAAGATTATATCCACACGATAACAGATGACAAAAATGTTACATAAGTGGCTTGCAGAATCCCAATGCCTTCCAAGTTCGCGCAGTGTTGCTTGGCACCTAACGTGATTGGAGGTTCGTCCGAATTTAATGTGCGACATTAAATTTGACTAATTAATTAATATATGAATATTAATTAATTTAGTGAGTCAGTAAAGAGTTACTGAGCTTAATGTGCCATTAACTGGACTAGTATTTGGGCCTAGAGGGTCACATGCAAAAGATCTTCAGTCGATAGGTCAAAAAATAGGTTTTATGTTAAGTTCAGGTTTTTGTGAAAAACTACATGAATAGTTTAATATAAAAGTCCGTTGTTAGGTTAGAGGCTAGGCACTCTAATCTAGTGACCCCCCCCCCCCCCCCCCCCCCCCCCCCCTTCTCTCTCTGGCCATCCCACCCCAAAGGGCGTTCCCTTCTGGCATCTACTTAGTCTCCTGCCGGCATCGCTTCCTGTCTGATGGGAAATCGTCTCCGCATGTTGTTGAAGATTATGTGAAGCCATACGGGATCCGCGAATGCTACATCGAGCGATGAAGCGAGGACGACCCATCACGAGGAAGATCGCATGGATACCGCTAGAAGTCAGGCACTTGCACGGCTTGCGGCATCGCACTGATGAAACCAATCGGACGTGGATTCGAATCCGTGCAAGGTGAAATCCACTCACCGTATTTTATTTTATTATTCGAAACGGCATGAGATAGATTAAATATTTATTTTCCACTGCATTCTTCGATCCCGCCTGGAGATCCCAACAGCTCCGGAGTTCACAACCTCCGCTGCGTTCACAGGACATAGCTCTGCATGAACGGGTCTCCCTTAATGCTTAGCTTGCTTCATGGGCCAGCCGGTGTTCAAGGCCACCGCCGCCTTGCGGGAGATGCATACGGACAAGCAAAACCAATTTCCTGCCTTCGTTGAAGCATACAAGGCGTGCGCCCAACCCTACGCATACCACAGGAGGAGACGGCCACCTGAGGGACTTCCTTTCAGCTAGCCGAGATGGCGTAGCCTATGACAATGGACCATAGGGGACAATCTCCTCCGAGAATCCCCTCGCACCTAGTATAACCCTCTGCCATTGCTAACCCTGGCTCCTTCTATAGGAACTCACCGGCAAGGTAGGTCACACCTAACCACGGCGGCCACACAACCCAAGTGTGGCTGAGGGGGTCCTATCCAATCGGGCAAGGCCACAACCTACCACTCTCATGACATAATCCGGCTCTATTAATCATTCGTGAATAAAGAAACTTCACCAACCATGCCACCCCTCCCAGCACCCCCGAGTGGTCAAGGCTTAGTAAAAAGCCTAAGTCACGATTTCCACTGTAACAGGCTCCCCCAACTAAGTTGTCGACGTCTTCGTCGACCTCTGACTTTTGCGAACCTTCACTACTACAAGCACTACTCCCATTAGTACCCCAGCCTAGCTCCAGCTACGCATCAATCTTGAGTCATTTTGCCTCTGCCGGGACCTATCTACTGTAAGCTTCACTCCAACACGTCAACCCTGAACTCCTTCAAGGTTGCCTACCTGGCACTCCTCCTTTGCAACTTCTGCATGAAGAACGATTTAGGCTCTATTGCTATATAACATGATCAGGGTCATGCTTTGGCTTCAAAAGACATGGCAGTCCAGCTCCACCTAAGTCTACCCGGTCGCGACTGGGTTCGAGATCTCCTACATGGTCACAAAGCTTCAACACGTCAGCTTCATCATCACGTCCGCACTTCCACCTACTTGCAATGCTCCTAGACAAGCACTGCCACCTCCTCAGAGTATGGCGCTCCGGCAATCCCAATGGACGAGCACTGTGCCTTGCATCGTGTGCCCTGACGGACATTCTGCATGCCTTGTCTGCCGATTAGTTGCTCCTTAGTTCAGCTAAGCAGATGGCTGGATTGTGACGGACTTTCAGCCTGCACACCTGTGCTCTTGGCCTTGGCACTCACCGCACAAGATGCTTTCACCAATCCCTTCTTTCTTTCATCGCGTTGCCAATGGGGCTACGAACAACAAGACGAATGCGTTAGCACGAAGAAGGGGTTTACTTACCGCACCACTACACGGCTTATGCTAGGTTGCGAACACGGCAGACAACATAGAAAAGCCGTGTAGCTTGATTGGTTGAGACCATTTCCTACTGACTTTGCACTTTGCACTTGTAGCTTCAATGCGGGGGAGGATCCTAGGCAACATGCTGTTGAGTTCCAAGACTTGCTCGACAGGTACAAGTCTCCCTCGCGAATATAAGCCCTTTCTGAATCTGCCGAATTTGATGATGAGTACCTTCCCCATGCATCAGGCATGAACACAATTTGCTTGGGATCCTCTCTATGACTACTATGCTTTAATTGCAGCTACCTTGGTGCCACAACACTTGGTGAACTCGGCTAGCTTCAATCTTCCCACAAGACAACTAGAGTCACTGCCACCAGCTCTACTGCCCAAACTTTCAGCTAGCACGACCACAACAAGATGAGGTGATCACACATTTTGGCATTGTTTCACTTGGCGGTCTCTTGCCCTTGGCTTATTGACACACTGCGCTTCACGAGCATGCCGGCATTGTGGCCTACTAAGCACACTGTCCTTTGCACAAGGCCAACTTTCTGGTTCTATTGTCGACCATCTTCAAGCCCATGTCTTATGCCGTCCCATGCGGCTATAGGGAAGGAACATCGCGCAACAACCTTTGGTCCTCAGTTCAGCTTTCTCAGGTTTCAGCCCATAAATGCCCTCAGGCTTTGAGCATTGCAACAATACTTGCTTATATGGATTTAACCAAGCGCATTGCATGTGCCAACTTGAACATGAAGGGAACTGCACTTTCAGCTAACTTGAATAATTTTGCACTTCAAGTTCAACATCTTCGAACACATTGGCTTGCCCCTCGACACACTTTGGGAGGTTACACGTCCATCGCCAAGGTCGAGGTAGTCAGACCCTTTGCCAAACGGCCATACATGCATCCCCCTAAGTGCCTTCTTGTCTTGCAAGCGTCAGTGAACAAGTCCTTCTGGTTGTTGATCTGGCCATGCTTCACATGCCGAACAAGGACTCGCCAAGTCCAAGATGGTTTTCAATACGGGCAGTACCGATTCAACCATCACCAATAGTACTGGCACACCCCACTCTACCTGCACGAACACCAGCTTAGAGTGCTCTGACACCATCTATCACGCCCCGACGTGGGGAGGTTTCCTCCATCGCCCGATCAGCCTAAGCGGATCGGTCCACTAGGCCTACTACATCACCCTGCCTATTACAACACCCTGCTCACTTGTTCCCCCACTTGCTCCCCGCATCAGACGAGACACGAGCGCTTGGCGAGATGAGCACTTGGTGTGATATCGAGTCGTAGTGTCAATAAAGTGTGCCTATCAGAGCACTCCCTGTAGAGTCAGAAAGCCCCTATGCGGAAAGTCACGCTTCGCCACAGTTCACATGCGAGAGTTCCAAGGGATCATATGCAAAATCCTTTGCTCTGATACCAAATGTCACGGCATAAGTAAGAAAAGCCTAAGTTCTCGACGATGTCGTGTGGCGCCCCGATGGCAAAAGCACACATCGAGACAAGCCTATAAATTTTTCGCCTTGCATCAGAGTTTCGCAGCACCCAAGTGCTCAGCCCGCAGGCCTCACACAAATCTTTTCGGAGAGGTTCGCCATGCCGAACCCCAGGCACCTACGTAGGTTGTGCATATGCGGGATGGTCGTCGCTCGGTCCCGGCCCTGCATCTGCGCCTATACACATTGCGCTCGGCGTCCTCGCCCCACGACCAAGACCTCTGCACTATCCATCGGCTCTACAGCCATACACTTTGCCTAGGCGCTCGCGCGTTAGTTGAACGGACCTTCACTCGGGGCTTGCCAGCTATGCACACTGCGCCTCATCTAGGCACCCTCGCTCGGTCGGTTGGGCCTTCTCTTGGGCCTGTCAATTGCGCACATAGCGTCTCACCTAAGCACCATGCTACGGCCATGCGAACTTACGTTCAAGGCCTCCCGGTTCCACGCCTCGCACCTTCACCTAGGCACCCTTTCTACTGCAATGCACTTTCGCTTGAGGCCTGCCGGCTACGCACACCGCCCCTCCACCTAGCTTCCTTAAGTGGCCCTCAGACCTCTAACCTTGCGGGAGGGTGAACGGCATAGTCCAGAATCCGCCCAGCTGGTTACACTTAAAGCCATCAACTTGGCAAACACTTAACCGCCAAACATCACCGCCTCAACAGTATTGCATCGGGGTATCATACCACCACTGCCTTTCACGCATAAACTTGCACGTTGGGTCCATCATCTTTGCACGGGTCTTGCTTTAACGGTTGCTCCAAAGTTCACGGCCTTCGTCACCTTCACAAGACTTAGCTCCGCTCGAACGGATCTCCTTCAATGTACAGCTTAATTCACTGGTCAACCAGTGTTCAAGGTCACCACTGCCTTGCGGAAGATATGCACAGACAAGCAGCAACAATTTCGTTCCTTCGTTGAAGCATACAAGGGATGCGCCCAACACTGCACATAGTAGGGGAGGAGACGGCCACCTGCAGGATTTGCCTTCGGCCAGTAGAGATGGCATAACTTACGACAACGACATCTAGGAGACAGCCTTCTTTGAGAATCCCCTCGCACTTAGCATGGCCCTCCGCCATTTGCTAAGCCCGGCTCTTTCCGTAGAAACTCACTGGCACGGTAGTTCACACCTAACTGCGGGGCCACGCAATTGAAGTATGGCTTAGAGGGTCCGGTTGGGCGAGGTCACAACCTACCATGTTTGGGATATAGTCCGGCCCAATCAATCATCCGGAAATCAAGAGACTTTACCAACCATTACATCCCTCCCGGCACCCCCCCAAGTGGTCAAGACTTGATAAAAAGTCTTAAGTAATGATTTTGGTCATGACATGATACTGCTACTTTTGCTCGTCTCTGCCACCCTAGGTTGGGTGGATCTAGAAATAAAGCACATGTCTGTTTTTAGCTATGAACGAGGTAGTACACTCAACAAGCACGTTCCTTTTCTTTAGTCGAGCATTCTTTTTCGTGAAATTTTTTCTTTAATAACTCTCCTTTAACGCTTTGTTGTTATAAGTTGCATCTCTTTTACACTTAGGTACTGTTTGATTTGACGTAAGATGCTAAAGGATTATAAACTACTACATCTTTATGAATCATACAATGTGATCTTTTACAATTTGTAAGCGTTTTATGGTCACAATTTCAAAACTTTAAAAAGTTTTCCACTCTTGTTGGATCACAATTAGTCAATGTCAACGGAGGCATGCCGCATGGACAACATGGCCCTCCCTACTAAAAAAGGCCCCGAGTCAGTGGATCACATATAACTTGACTTGAGAAAAGTAAATGGTCCTTTATTTATATATATATATATATATAAAACAACCCCGGACGCATCTACCTCCTCTTCTCCGAAAATCATGCATCCTAGTTTAAAAAAAATCATCAAAAATTTTAAAACATTCAAATACCATCCTTCTAAGTTGTTTATCACCATTTTAGATTTAATTTTCACTGTTGGATTGAAAATTTTAACCGTAACCGTCCAATCAAATCCGTCATTATTTAAAGATCAAAACTAAAACTCTAGGAGATAAGATCAAGCCTAAAAGTTAATCTGATAAATTTTTATTTTTTTTATTTTTTTTAATATTTTTAGACGTTTATTTTTTTATTCCTATCCGATCGGATGACTCTAGTTGATCGTCAAGATCGGACAGTGAAAAATTAAAACACTAGGGTGAGATTAATCTTAAAGGTCTTATTTTAATATTAAAAAATATATAAAAAATTTATCTTTCTTATAAAGAGGAGGGTGGATTTTTGAGTGTGAGTGCATCTAACTTAGATGCGGCCGACTCCAAAACCCCCCATATTGATTTTCAAAAAATAATAAAAATCATCAAAAATTTAAAATATTCAAATATCCTCTTCTAAGTTGTTTCGCACTCCTTTAGATTTAATTTTCACTATCCGGTTAACGAAATCAACTTTACTTATCCAATCAAATTCGTCATTATTTAGAGATCAAAACTAAAATCTCGAAAAGATGGGATCAACCTTAAAAGTTAATACGATGAATTTTTTATTTTTTATTATTTTTTCAATATTTTTAGATATTGATTTTTGATAGGTATCTGATTGGACAGTTCCGATTGATTTTCAACATTGAACGGTAAAAATTAGAACCCCAGAGATAGGATCAATCATAAGGAATCTATTTTAAATGTTGAGATTTTTTTTTTTATTATTATGGAGATGGTGGATTTTTGGGGTGGGGCACATATAACTTATATGTATATATATAAAGTGGGGCATTGTAGAAGATCCAGACTGTGAGAAGGTTTATGGGAAATTCCTTAGTTTGTGGATTGTGTCTCTTCTTTTATTATTGTTAACCAAAGCATGGTTCTTACCATGCATATGCCCACGTAGGGGCCAAGAGTTGGTTATAGGAGATGAGTGGGAGTGGTTGAGGGAGTGGTTGTGGGGAGTTACCCACACATGTGAAGCACCCCTTGGATATAACCATTCCCCCCTTTATTTGAAAGGTTAGGGGAGAGAGATATAAAAGGGATAGAGTGGCATTACGTGAGAACAACTCTTGGAAAATCTGCAGAACACTCACTTTTGGGCAGCCCTCTTTCTCACTCTAGAGTCCTCTCCTTTCTACATATTCTCCCTCTATCTCTAAGTGTTGCTCTCCAAGAGGCTATCACCAAGAAGCCTAGGATTTGCAGTGTGGATATTGGGGAGAAGCCCGTCACGTGGTTCTCATCCTCGTCCTCACGGAGCCGTCGCCGTCCATCTACGAACGTCGCCGTTAAGGTACGTTTTCCGTTACGATCCATCTCCGTGCATACTTCCGCTTGTTCATTTGATGCATGGAGATATTTGTGTCTTATCTACATTGGTATCAGAGCCAGGTTTTTCGGAACCATGGCAGCGTGGTCTTCGATCAAAAAGAACCGTTCCGATGTTGCGGCCTCGTCGAGCCGAATGGCTCCCATAGTGGTTATCAGTGATGAGGAATCGGAACGGGTTCCCGATGAACTGACCGACTATTCCGAGGAGGAATCCGGCGACAACCGCGTCCCATCTTCTCCTCCAAGGAGACTCAGAGCGCCAGAATATTTAGCCTACCTCAGAGGGTTCTGCGGCGCGCATTCTGGACGCGACCAACCATCCGAGATAGTACGTGACGGCAGCCACGACGAGGATGAAGACGGCGCCTGCAACGGCGGCCATGCGAACGGTGACGCGGACGACGAGGGAAGTCCGCCGCGACGGTCGACGTCCCTGCGTGGAGAAGGATCCAAGCCGACGAACGCAGCGGCGGCCACGCCGGCGGGCGTACCGCCCGGGCCCAGCGCGGCCGTGACGCTCGCGCCCAGCGCGGGCGGAGCGGCCACGCCCAGCGCGGGCGCGGGCGTGGCGCTCGCGCCCCGCGCGGGCGGAGCAGCCACGCCTGCGGGCGTGGCGCTCGCGCCGCGCACGGGCGCAGCGGCCACGCCCGCGGGCATGGCACTCGCGCCGCGCGCGGGCGGGCCGGTCACGCCCGCGGGCGTGCCGCTCGCGCCGCGCACGGGCGTGCCGCTCGCACCGCGCGCAGGCGGGCCGGCCACGCCCGCGGGCGTGGCGCTCGCGCCCAGCGTGGGCGGTGCGGCCACGCCCGCGGGCGTGGCGTTCACGCCCTGCGTGGGCGGAGTCCCCACGTCCCGCATGGGCGTGGGGCTCACCTCCCCCGTGGACGTGCCGCCCACGTCCTGCATGGGCGGCCTGCCCATGCATGCGGGCGTGGTGCCCTCCCCGCACGCAGGTGAGGCGTTCTCGCCCCTGCGCAGGGGGGCTCCCACGCCCATGCATGGGGCTGCCGTACCAGCCGCACATGGTCCAGCGGGCGTGTCCTTAACGAGGACGGGTCGAGCCCAACGACGCCGCCGCTGGGAGGCCCGTAGACGTCACCGCGGCGGACCATTTGGTGGCACATGGCGTCACATGGGTCGCCGTGAACCTCACGATGCACCGTATTGGGCTGGATCCGGAATGGGCCGGTTGGTTGTTCGAATAGACCCGTTTCAAGTCTTCCGTATGATTATGAACGGAGAAATTGAATTTGATATTAGGGAGTATTAGTTTGTTTATTTATGATTAGATGATGCATTAGAATTTAATTTGAATCGTAGACTTATTAGTTCAAATTAATGTAATTTGATTTCCATGGTCTATTTGATTTATAGTTGAATCATCTTGATTAGTGTCAATTATTTAAATGTGATGATTGTCTTGATATTATGTTGCGCAAAATGAATTAAAATGAACTGTTTTATTTCGTCACGCAAATAATTATTCTTTGGTCACTGATATCGACCTTAACAGAATTTGCGTATAATTGAAATGAATATTTGCGCAATAGAGTAAAATGACACTAATAATCGATTATTCAACTATGTAAAATACATATTTATAGATCGTTAAATTGTTGCGCTTATCGGTTAGCGGCAATTGAATTTTACGTTCTTAGATTTAAATGTGCATGATTTTATGTTTGCCAAATAAATTGATTTAATTCGTGCAAAATTGTCGTATCATTTGAATATTACGCATGCTCGTGTAGCGCCGATTGATTAATTTTTAAATGATAATTTGTTAATTTGCACGTCTTGAATTGATCAATTTATACACATTCAAATTCAGCCACTTAGCTATCATTTCTTTTAAAATGATCATGTTGAAATTAAAATTGTATATTTACGTGATCATGTGTTTGTTTGTAAATATTCATGATAGCTAAAATTTAATCAAGTTATTGAAATATCATGGACTTTGCTATTCCTGTTGATTTAATTATGTGAGTATTCACTTCCATGATATTCGAATTTAACTTGTGAACATTAGTTAAGTGGCTATTAGGAGAGATTTAAAGTGCTTCTCTCGTTGTGAATTCGCTCAAAATCATTCTACTAGAATTAAGTTACCTTGATTTAATCGGAAGATGATTATAGTATCCTAGATCTATATTTCGATTCCGATGATTAAGTTAACTTAATATTTATTAGTCTGGATTTTTGGAAGCGAATTATGATGTGTAAACTATGTCAACTTGACTCTCTAAATTTTACCTATGTAGTGATTTAAAATGGCCATGAAAAATGTCATTGCTGATCTGACCAAGGGTGACAAGTTGACGGGAATGAATTATGACATTTGGCACCGTAAGATTCAATTCTTGCTAAACGAGCAGGAATTGCTAGAACATCTTACCACCGTCATGTCACCGCCTGAGGATGGCAATACAACACAGCACCGTAGAGATCAAGAAGCGTACCGTCAATGGTTCAATAAGGATCGAAGCGCGCGCTTTACCATGTTAAGCAGCATGCAAGACGATCTTATTGGGGAATTTGAGAAATTCCAAACTGCCAAAGATATGTGGGATCAGTTAAAGTTCCAATTTGGTGGAACTTCAACTACGCGGTTGCGCGCTCTTGTACTTAAGTTTGAGACCTACCGCAAAGACCAACGACAGACCATGACCGAACACCTTAGGGTTATGTCGGGCATGATCAGAGACTTAAAGTCGGCAGGTCACGATCTCACGGACGAGCAGCAGGTCCTTGCAGTAATCCGATCTCTGCCGGACTCTTGGGTCCATATGAAACAAATTCTTACCCACAACGAGAATATCAAGAATTTTTCTGATATTTCTCGTCATGTGGAGTTAGAGGCTGAGCGCGAAGAAGCCGTACGCGCCACTGCCTTAGTCGCCAAGGGAGGCAGACACCAAGGCAGGAAGGGCCCTAAGAAATTTTTCAAACGAAAAGATCGTGAAACTGCATCCAGCTCTAAGTACAAGGCAGAGCGGACACCGAAGCGCCACCACAGAGGCAAGCGCGGTGGAAAAAGGGACAAATCAAAGGTGAAGTGCTACAATTGTGAGAAGATGGGACATTTCGCTCGCGAGTGCGCTGAGCCGAAAAAGGTATCCCTCAACCCAGATTCTCTCTTTGTGTATGTTTGTTGTCATGTCTTAGTCGCCCGAACTTATCCTGAGTGGATTGTGGATTCAGGAGCGACCAAGCATGTAACTAGAGATCGAGAAGGGTACCAAGATTACCGCCGAATTCCAAGAGGGACGCAAAGAATTTACATGGGCAATGGGACCAGTGAAGAAGTTTTTGGAGTTGGTGTGTACCAGCTCAAACTTAGAACTGGTCGTGTATTGACATTGCATGATGTTCTTTATGCGCCAGGGATTCAGCATAATCTCTTGTCAGCATCATCTTTATTATCCCTAGGATTTGCTCTTGTTATGATTGGTACTAGTATTGACATTTATTTAAATGATGTGCTGTATGGACATGCTTTATTGAATGGTGGTTTGTTTAAATTAGATGTTGATTTCAATGCTTCTTCTGTGTCGTATATGGCTGATGATAAAGACCTTAGTTCGGAAATATGGCATGCTCGCCTAGGTCACATAGGACAGGATAGAATGACCAGGTTAGCTCGAGAAGGCCTTTTAGGTTCACTCGCTAAGGTCACTCTACCTTTATGTGAATCATGTTTGGCTGGAAAGGCATGCCGAAAACCTTTCGGGAAGGCCAGAAGGGCCACTGATGTATTGCAACTTATCCATTCTGATATTTGCGGACCTTTGAGTGTGAAGGCTCGACATGGAGCATCTTATTTCCTTACCTTTATAGATGATTATTCGCGATACGGTTATGTTTATCTGATCGCTCACCGCTATGAAGCACTGGATTGTTTCAAACGTTTCCTAGCTGAGGTTGAGAATCAGACCGGTAAGAGTGTAAAAGCTCTACGCACCGACAGAGGACGCGAATATTTATCTGATCAGTTCAGAATTCTATGTGAGGAAAAGGGAATTAAAAGACAACTCACGATTCCATACACTCCGCAACAAAATGGTGTTGCCGAGAGAAGGAATAGAACGTTGTTAGACATGGTTAGGTCTATGATGGCGCATGCCAACCTCCCAATATCCTTCTGGGGGGATGCTTTGTTGACTGCCGCCTATTTACTTAACCGTGTGCCTTCACAGTCAGTTCCTTCTACCCCTTATGAGTTGTGGCGTGGCCAAAAGCCGTATTTGGGAAATCTACGCCCGTGGGGGTCAGCTGGATATGTCCATGACTCTTCCCACAAGTATGGGAAACTGGGCCCTAAAGCTAGGAAGTTTATCTTCATAAGATATCCTGATAGCTCACAAGGGTATGTCATGTATGGACAATATCATGATGGAGGAATGACAGAGAAAGAGGTTCGAGACGTTGTATTCTTAGAGAAAGAATACCCTAAACTTGGCAATGTCGGAAAAAGCTTTGATCTCCATGAAGTGGATGAGACAGCTCTCTTACCATCTTCCAGCGAAGGGAGGGAATTAGTTCCTGACCATGTCATCGCTGGAGATAGTATAGATGATCAAGCTAGTAGGAGTACACCTATTAATTTACCGAGTGGGAGTACTCCATTAGAATCGGAAGATGCCGACACCCAAGTACGTCGAAGTAAACGCGGCCACACTCCTCGTCGACGTTTTGAGATTGAAGAGGAGATTTTAATGTGTCAGCCTGCGGATGATGAAGAACCTAGAAATATCAAAGAGGCATATTCATCATTATCAAAGAAAGAATGGGAAGCTGCTATGCTAGACGAAATGGATTCAATGGCAAAGAATAAGGTCTGGGAGTTAGTTGATCTTCCGCCTGGGCGTAAAGCTATTGGAAACAAATGGGTTTTCAAAATTAAATGCAGGGCAGATGGATCGATTGACAAATACAAAGCACGACTAGTGGCGAAAGGATATACCCAGAAGGAGGGTATTGATTTTGATGAGACGTTCTCCCCGGTGGTGAGATTTACGTCTATTCGCCTGATCCTAACTATTGTTACACATTTAGATTTAGAACTCTTTCAGATGGATGTTAAGACGGCATTTCTTAATGGAGAACTAGACGAGGAAATTCACATGTTCCAACCAGGGGGTTTTGAGGTAAAGGAACAAGAGCGCAAAGTTTGCCGCCTAAAACGTTCCATTTACGGCCTCAAACAATCGTCTAGACAGTGGTATTTAAGATTTCATAAGGAAATCACCTCATTCGGTTTTGAGACGATTGAGGAAGACCACTGTGTGTACGTCAAACGAAAGAAATAGAAGATTCTAATTCTGTCATTGTATGTTGACGACATTTTGTTGGCTGGGAATGACATGGAGTTTATCAATGCCACTAGGCAGTGGTTATCTTCCGTCTTCGAGACCAAAGATATGGGCGAAGCAAACTATGTGTTAGGAGTGAAGATAGTCAGAGATCGCTCTAGAAGGTTTTTGAGTATGTCTCAGGAAACCTACATTAATAAGATTCTAGAGCGATACCGAATGAATCACTCTAAGCCCATTGATACTCCAGTTGATAAAAGTTGTGTTTTAAGTGTAAGCCAATGCCCACAGAATGAAGAAGAGAAGAATCAAATGAATAAAGTGCCATATGCGGTAGCTATTAGGAGTCTGATGTATGCTATGTTGTGTACTCGACCCGACATCAGTTATGCTGTCGGATTAGCTAGCCGTTATCAAAGTAACCCTGGTCCTGCTCACTGGAAGGCAGTCAAGAGAATATTCCGATATTTACGTGGAACAATAAACCTTGCCTTATGTTACGAAGGAGGTGATCTAAGGTTGAAAGGTTATAGTGATGCTGATTGGGCCAGCGACAAAGACGAAAGAAAGTCTACGTCAGGGTATGTGTTCATACTTGGTGGCGCGGCCATTTCTTGGTGTAGCAAGAAACAGACGTGCATTGCTCTATCCACTATAGAATCGGAATATGTGGCATGTTCAGCAGCTTGTCAAGAAGCAGTTTGGTTAAGGAATTTCCTGCGGCGATTAGCTGTCACTCCTCATGCGGAGGAGAGTGTACTTCTCTATGTTGATAGTACATCAGCTTTGGCTTACGCCAAGGATCCTAAGTACCATGGTAAAACCAAACACATTGACATTAGATATCACTTCATTCGAGATCTGTTAGCTAAAGAGGCAGTGGTCCTTCGACATATTTCTACCGATCGTATGGTAGCAGACCCGCTAACTAAACAGATCACTAGAGAGGCTTTCACGACCCATAGTAGAGCCATGGGTTTATGTAAACTATAATGTAAAGAACAGTTATTGTTGACTTCGATGCATTCTCTTATAGAGTGTTTTTTGATGGAATGCTTGTTTACACATCAATGAGTGTCACCAGACTTGAATTGACCCTCTCACACGGGTAATTCGCCTTGGCGCTGAGATAGCGAGCAAGATGAGACATTATGTATCTATGGCGCTAGAAGAGCGAACAAGATACACTTAAAATATTTATTTATGTCGCCTCGGATAAGAGCCGAGATGAGATCTTTAAAGATCAAATACGGGAATAATTGAGCCCATCCTGTATAGTCTGGAAAAGCCGGATGTGAGTCTTGAGACAAGGCGCTGAGAGGAAGCGACTGGGTCATGAGACTCAGGTTAATCGCAGTGGGAGTGATTAGACTAAGATCCGTATGGTGTTTAAATAATAAATCTAAAATTGACACGCCCACATTTGTGGAAGAACACCATAACATGCGTTTCATACCGCATGTGCTATTCACGACCGATAAATGAGAATGATGAATGGATCTCTGCTTCATCATTGTGTGAGCTCTTGGATCATATTGTTGATTCTACCTGTACCCTTTGTGACCTAGGAACTATGTCATGAAGAGGAAGCTCGGCGTCGCTACTTTAGCATGATCCTTAGGACTAAGGTTGATACAGTCTAGCGGGACATGACTAGGAAAGCGGCCGAGATTAATCGAATTGACATGAGAACTTGGGGAAGACATCTATATATTGCACCATGTTATGTGGATCATACCCCGGGGAACTCAGTCAGTTGTGTATAGACAGAGTTATGATCACATGACATTTGGGATTTAAACACTGCCAGTTATTTATCTGAGAGATCCGGAGTGTTAAATCAGGTGAATATAAGATGATCTGGGGTACCACGAGATTTTATAGAGTATTGTGTTCCATTAGTTTTTGGTGATAACTTAATGGATCACTACTCGCCTGTTAGTGTTATGCTCGTGAGGTCGCACGCTGCATTTCCTGTATGACAGTTGGATTGTAGCAACTTTGAGAGATTATTTATTAATCTTTGCCCTCCGTGGGCAAGTGGGAGATGTTAACCAAAACATGGTTCTTACCATGCATATGCCCACGTAGGGGCCAAGAGTTGGTTATAGGAGATGAGTGGGAGTGGTTGAGGGAGTGGTTGTGGGGAGTTACCCACATATGTGAAGCACCCCTTGGATATAACCATTCCCCCCTTTATTTGAAAGGTTAGGGGAGAGAGATATAAAAGGGATAGAGTGGCATTACGTGAGAACAACTCTTGGAAAATCTGCAGAACACTCACTTTTGGGCAGCCCTCTTTCTCACTCTAGAGTCCTCTCCTTTCTACATATTCTCCCTCTATCTCTAAGTGTTGCTCTCCAAGAGGCTATCACCAAGAAGCCTAGGATTTGCAGTGTGGATATTGGGGAGAAGCCCGTCACGTGGTTCTCATTCTCGTCCTCACGGAGTCGTCGCCGTCCATCTACGAACGTCGCCGTTAAGGTACGTTTTCCGTTACGATCCATCTCCGTGCATGCTTCCGCTTGTTCATTTGATGCATGGAGATATTTGTGTCTTATCTACAATTATCAACTTAAATGGACGGTCGGTAGACATAGGGAGATGGCTGGGGAGAATTACTTTTATACGGTGCAGTGTGGTGGATAACATATTATGTTAGGTTTTGGTTTGCAGTCCTCTTCTCCCTCTTGAAGTCTCTTGACTCTGTCCTTGCCGCCCTTTGTGAATGGTGATTCCTGATATATATAGTATCCCCATCATGTATGGAAGAGGGCTATCCTTGTAGCAATCAACACTGGATAGAGTTCAGGAAAGCGATATATTTTGAAGGGAAATGTTGTTGAAAATCTGATAGGACAGAAGGAAATATTACAAGTCCTCTCTATAATGGAGAATCGTACATTTTAGCATCTATAATATGTACATATCCATACACATCTTTCCAATTTTAATACTACTAGACAATCTCTCTCTCTCTCTCTCATGCATGTGTGTGTCTCTATGCTACTCCCGGACTTGTTACTTGGAAGCATCAATTCCAAAGTTTAGGATTAATGTAAATGGTAGATATCCAAGTGAGCGTATCCAGTACCCGTGATGCCCAACAACATCAAGGGGTAAATGGGTGGGCAGATGAGTTGAATCTTGGGTCTACCTTTTCTTTTTTTTCGATGTTAAAAGATAAGTGGGCGAAAAAGAATTTGTTTATCTCAAATTATTGGATAAATGGTTACACTTAGATCCAAATGCCAATGAATCCAAATGGGTCAGTTAATAGGTCTAAACTTGTTTGACAGCTATACCCTTACGCACTCACCTGCTTTCTCATGACTAAAGGAAAATGTGAAAAAGTAACTCTGAAACTCTGATTTATGCTATTTTGTTAAAAGATAAATGACAAGGATTTGCTCTAGAGTAGAATTTAGAATTTATGGAGCTGTTTACAACTATCAGAATTAGGAGGATACATGTAAAATGCACATAATTTGTGGAGGCTAAAATGTAAAAATTCCTTAAATAAGATAATTTACAAATAATCTATAATTCAGTAAAAGACCTATACAACATGCAAGTAAAATCTTAAATACGCAAAATCGATGAGATAGTCAATTAATAAAAAATTGTAATCCAAGTAATTTTTAAATGCTACCTTGGTCTATATTTATGCCTATGAGAGGTTGAAGAGTAATACTTGCAATGCCATGCATAGCAGCAGTCCGATCGGATCTGATCGGATGGTTGCTGTGCAACCCGTCTAATTTAGGGGGAGCCGGTTGAAGGTATTTTTTATTTTTTTGTTTTCTTATCAGGTTTTTTAAATTTTTTTGAGACGTCCAATAAAAAATTCGAGGGTACATCCGAGTTGCTCGATCGGCTCCGACCCGAATGTATTTTTTTTTTTACGTACAAAATATTATTTTTTTAAAAAAATATACATTCAACTTGAGATCCACCCAAACAATCCGAATGTACCCTCTAATTTTTGATTAGACTCGAATGATGGGAGCACTTCCCAACATTGGACAGTAACAAGGAGCTGTCATTGTCGTGTCTGAAGCAAATTCTCCCGCTTCTTTTCCCACATTTTTGTAATCATTTGTCGGCACGCCTGTCTGCAGCACATGAGCAAATTGATATCCGTCGCAGTCTCGTCAGTCCCGCAATTTGATGTCGGGGTGGAATTAACAAGTGATTTATGGCAAATTTTATTGTGGACCTCATGTCCGATGGGTGATGACGGGTCTCCACAGTCCTGCATTGGAGGGCGCGTTTGGCTCCGCATAGAATATATTGAAATGGACAAAGTTTTTTAAGAAAGTGAATTGATATAAAAAATAAAAATAAAATTTGTCATTTAATATTTATGAAAATATTTTCAGTTATTCTGAAAAAATATATTCAATTCATCTCATAAATGCTAAAATCGGAAACAAAGAGAGTCAACTAATTAACTTTCTTATTGACTGGGAGTTTTCAAATTATCAAATAAATTATTCTGCTATACCTTTTAGAAAAACACTTTTTGCAGTTTATTTTACATAAAATCAAATAGATCCTTACTTGATGAAACGAATGGGTAAAAGTGTGCCCTTTATGTCGCAAGACCGGACCCAGAAAATCTCCACCCATCCACTGTGAAATAGAACATCTATTTTCTGAAGTTATTTTTAATTTAAGATATCTATGATAAAATTATTGGTTAAAAGTTATTTTGACTTTTTAATTTTAACTATAAAAATATTAAAATAGAATAGTTATATTTAGATAAATTATAAAAGTCAGCTTTTCTAAACATTCAAATTTTACCTTAATACAAGGAAATCTAATTGAGTGGGACTTGGTGCTCAGCAGTAGGTACATTATCTGATTGCATCCCACATGATCACATTGTTAGGTTGCATAGAAGCATGATCTCTTTTTTCACAACTATTCCATTGATTAGTCTTTGATGTAGTCGAAGCTATCACGACTGGATTCCGAGACTGGAATCTGAAGTTGGGATCCGAAGCTGGGTCGGATCGATGAAGAGGCCCGACAGGGATTCGGAACGAGGCGAGGGCGGAAATGGGGCCGAAGATCCGAAGCCGAGAGGTGCCCGGGCGAGGGCTCGCCAGGAGCGGAGACGAGACTCCCTCAGACGAAACGGACCGGCCGGTCGCAGGACGTGGCCGAGGCTCCTCCGGACGAGGCGGAGGCAAACCAGCCGTCGAAAGGCGTCGAGACTGGAGGGAGAAGACTCGAGGTCAGCGGCCGAGACCAACTCGAAGAGGTCGGCGAAGATTCAAACCGAAGCCTCTGCGGAAGGAGGATAAGAAGAAGAAAAGACCAGTCAGTAGGAGTCCCGGGCTTCGGCCCTAAGGAACCCCCTCCGACGGTTAAGTTAGCTTCTGAAGATGATTCGATTCAGAAGAGAAGAAAGAAGTAGCTTTAATGTTTTTTAGACTGTAGTCCTTGGGGTCTCGAAGACATACCATTGGTAATAAATAGCTGTGTATTTATAGCGGAGGATAGAGGTTGCTTAACGGTGGCAGCCGATATAAGACTATGTTCTAGGTTTACTGGTAAACCGCCATAGTGCCTAACCCTCCCACCGGAGTGGGCCGGATACCGCTACTGGGCCGAAGGGGGTTGGGCCGTTGATGGGCTAGATGCCGCTTAGTGGGCTGGAGCCTACTGGGCCGAGGGCTGCTTGAGCCGCTAATGGGCCGAAGGCTATCGGGCCGCTGATGGGCCGAAGGTTGTCGGGCCACTGATGGGCCGAGGACCACTGGACTGCTTACTGGGCCGAGGGTTGCGGGGCCGCTAATAGGCCGAAGGCTGCCAGTGGGCCTTTTACTGCTGCTTTTGAACTAATCTCAGTGTTGGGCTTGTTTTAATAGGCCGAATCGGATTTTGCCTCATCACATAGCCTCCCACTCTTGTCTTCCTCAGTTTCATGAGATGGCGAGAGTAAAGTCCGAAGCCTCCTCGGAGGAGTAACACGGCATGTGCTTTATCTGAAACTTTTAATCTGCTTTGTCGTAAAAAAGGAACTGCCTTCGGTCGGCCGAGGGCTTGAAACAATCCGCTTCGTCTTAGGCCGAAACTTAGCGACGGATGCCTTCGTCCTCGTTGCGAAGGGACGAGTCTTCTGAACGTGTCAGGACTCTTGAAAAAAAGGACGGAAAAGACGTCGAGCTTCCCGTCCGAACGGTCGTGTCGTGAGAAAACACAGGACACGCGTCGTACATCTAACCGGCTTGTCGAAAGCACAGAAAGATCCTGGCCGTGATTGGTGATCACACGGATCGCGGGTCACTTCGGCTCTCTGCCCAAGACTTCACTTGGATTGCCGCCTCTTCAGCTTCTGGCACGCGGATCGGAACACGTGGCGAGCATCCGGAGGATCAGTCGAAGGATTAGGCCGCATGCGGCCGTTGATTGCTTTCTCTCAATCCAGCAGCCCGACCGTTATCATTGCCGAAGGACAGTACACGTGGTGCGCATATGAGGGAAGCGGCGCCGTGGAGGGGGAAAATCTCGACCGTTGATTTCGGCGGGGAATGCCTTCAACCTTTCTTATAAGTAAGAGCCCCTCTCCCCAGGGCACTGTTCCGCTTTCTTCTTCCCCTGCGCCTGTGCTTTCCTGCGATCGTCTTCTCCAAGCGTTCCTGCTTCTCCGGCGAAGAGCGAGTCATTGGGAGTGTTTGAGGGCGCCCCGTCCGTCGTCGGGAAGCTTTTTGTTGCCTGGAGTTGTCGTCGGGGAGCCTTCTGTTGTCCGAGAGGTCGTTGGCAGTCGAAGAGATCTTTTTTGAGGGAAAGCCTCAATTCTCCTTCTCTGCTCCGTGATTCATGTCCAGTAGCTCCTCTTCGGCTGAGAGTAGCCCTTCGGCCGAAGTTTATTCTTCTTGCTCTTCATCCCGGCCTCCCGAATCTTCCTTGTCATCTCCTTTTTCTTCCAATTCCCTTGCCTCCATTATGGCGGATGAGGCCGAGGTTTCTGGTGCTGATGAAGCCGAGGAGGTTCCGATTGTAGCCCAGGCTTCTACCTCCGGCCGACGTCGGGCCGAGACTGTTTCCGATGCGATCTGCATTCTTACTGACGATGGGGTCAAGTCCATTGCTTCCTACTATCAGCTTCCATCTTGGATGATTCCCTATCGGCCCGAAACAAACACCAGGGCTAACTCCATCCGACCGGGCTGCCTTTCTATTTATGAGGAGAGCTTCCGGGCGGGCTTTTGTCTTCCCCTTCCTTCCTTTGTTATCAACCTTTTGAGTTTTTACGGATTGGCTCCGTCCCAATTCTTCCCGAATTCTTGGCGGACAGTCTATGCCTTCTTGGCTGTGAACGCCTATATTAACGCCCTCCCTTCGGTGAACATCTTCCGCTTTCTCTTCAACATATAGCCGCAGGGGAAATCTGATTCGTACTGCTTTGTCCCCCGCTTCGGCCGGGGTATCTTCTCTGGGAAGCCTTCGTCCATTCACCATTGGAAGAAGAGCTTCATCTTTGTTTCTCTTCTGGAGAAGGAGAAGAGTGTGTGGCCCTTCCCCACTGAGTGGGCACCACTGGCCGAAGGCCTCTCCGATCCGCCTTCCCTTAATCCCGATCAGCTCCATATCGTGCACCTTCTAGAGGCCGAGGCTCCGTACGATATTGCGGAGCTCTTCGAGGAAGAGGAGAGGCTTGTACAGACGGGGGCTTGGCCAGACCCGACGAAATCTTCTCCCCGAGTCTCTCCTAACCTCCCTCCCGAGGATATTCCGGGGAAGGCCGAGGGAGCTGCTGAGGCTGAATCTCCGGCCGAAGCTCTTCCGACCGAAGAAGGCGCTGAAGCTTCAGCCGATGGTAAGTCGGTCTTGAGTTGAGGAAAGTTGCGTGTTGCAAATTGCTAACTCTTTTTTTCTGTCCGCAGAGATGTCTGGGCTTCGGGGACTACTCGGCCGACTCGCCAAGCAGCCACAGGCGGCGGGAGAAGGAGGAGCTGAAGAAGCTGCGGCCCCGAGCGCTCGGGCCGTAAGGCAAACGGCGGCTTCGATCGAAGGCCGCGCTGCTGCTGCTGCTCTCGAAAGAGAGAGGAAGGGAAAGTCGGTCGTCCGAGGGGGCGGACGACCAGTGAAGCGGAGCCGGGCGGACGATCCTGGCGAGAAAGAATCCGCCCCGGCAGCAAAGAGGCCGGTGGGTGCCCGAGGGGCCCCTCTCTCATCGCCAACCGAACCTCCGAGGGGCGATTCCCCTCCGGCCACGGCGGCCGGCACAGAGGACCTCTCCTTCCCCTTCGGGACGGCCATGACGCACATGTCCCGTGAATACGAGCATGAGCCCTGGGTCCCGGATCTGAGGGTCTTTGCGGACGAGAGCCTGGAGGACTCTCGGACATGCCTGCGGTTGATCCGCGGCTTGACCCTCCCGATGGCCAAGGACGAGATGAAAGAGATGTCCTCGGAGGGCTTATCTATGCTGGGCATCCGATACGCCGTCCAGGTAAAAAGCTTCTTTATTTGGCCTTGGATTAGTATTTTCCTTAGCTCTTTGGCACTTAGCTCAATTTTTCTTGCCTTCGGCTGTAGACTACGGCCGTGTGCGGGGGACTCGCTCGTCGCCAAGCAGCCATTCAGCAAAAGCTCCGGGACATCGACCAGGCCTCAGATCAGTTGGCTTCAGGCAAAGTAGCCTCGGTGCAGCGTGATCTCGAGGCCAGCGTCGACATGCTCCTGAGAGCTAATGCTCGGATGCGGGCCGAGCTGGGGGAGCAAAAGGAGGTGATCCGCATTACCTCCGAGGCCAAGACAAAGGTCGAGCAGGAGAGGGAGAAGGCCGAGAAGGAACTGGAGATGGCCCGGACCGAAAACACAACTCTTAAGGCCGAGATCCAGGACAAGGCCGAACAACGGGTCACGGAGCGCCGTCGCCACGCCAAGGAGATCTCGTCTCTAAAGGTAGATCTGGAGGCCAAGGCTGAAGAGGCTTCTCGTACAGCTGTGGCAAGCTATAAGGCCGGCCCGGATTACGCCGATGAGATAATGGAGGCTCGACTCGAGGCGGCGTCGTCCGTTTTCAGTCTAGGGCTGGTTATCGCCCAAAAGGTGTGCCCGGCCATAGACCTGACCGGCATTGGCCTTTCAACGGACGAGGAAGGCGATGAGCTATTGGCCTAGTGGAAAAAACTTAAGGCCGAAAGAGCTCCGGCTCCGGAGGAAGGCGATGTGGCCGTTCCTGACGAGGTTGTTCCGGTCGAGGCTTCTCCTTCGGCATCTCCCGATCAGACCCTTGTTGATGTAGACGGCGACGATGCCGAGAGCTAGTACGGGGGCTTGTCCCGATTTTTGTCTGCTTTTTGAAAAGCTGCAGCCAGGTGTATGGCTGATTTTGTACTTTTTCATACATATCTGAAAAGTATTTTGCTTCTGTTCACATTTGTGTTCTGAATGAATGACCGAGTCTGGCTCTTCTTGTGGCCGAGACCGTGTTGCTTTTTGATGTGGCTTGCATGGCCGAAGCCACTCCGGGTTCGGATCGCATGGACTTAGAAAATAATGCCGCCCCCGATACGGTTTGCATGGCCGAAGCCACTCCCGGTACGGTTTACACGGACTTAGAATACCATGCCGCTCCCGATACGGTTTGCATGGCCGAAGCCACTCCCGGTACGGTTTATACGGACTTAGAATACCATGCCCCTCCCGATAAGATTGCATGGCCGAAGCCACTCCCGGTACGGTTTACACGGACTTAGAATACCATGCCGCCCCCGATACGGTTTGCATGGCCGAAGCCACTCCCGGTACGGTTTACACGGACTTAGAATACCATGCCGCTCCCGATACGGTTTGCATGGCCGAAGCCACTCCCGGTACGGTTTACACAGACTTAGAATACCATGCCGCTCCCGATACGGTTTGTATGGCCGAAGCCACTCCCGGTACAGTTTACACGGACTTAGAATACCATGCCGCTCCCGATACGGTTTGCATGGCCGAAGCCACTCCCGGTACGGTTTACACGGACTTAGAATACCATGCCGCTCCCGATACGGTTTGCATGGCCGAAGCCACTCCCGGTACAGTTTACACGGACTTAGAATACCATGCCGCTCCCGATACGGTTTGTATGGCCGAAGCCACTCCCGGTACGGTTTACACGGTCTTAGAATACCATGCCGCTCCCGATACGGTTTGCATGGCCGAAGCCACTCCCCGTACGGTTTACACGGACTTAGAATACCATGCCGCTCCCGATACGGTTTGCATGGCCGAAGCCACTCCCGGTACAGTTTACACGGACTTAGAATACCATGCCGCTCCCGATACGGTTTGCATGGCCGAAGCCACTCCCGGTACGGTTTACACGGACTTAGAATACCATGCCGCTCCCGATACGGTTTGCATGGCTGAAGCCACTTCCGGTACGGTTTACACGGTCTTAGAATACCATGCCGCTCCCGATACGGTTTGCATGGCCGAAGCCACTCCCGGTACGGTTTACACGGACTTAGAATACCATGCCGCTCCCGATACGGTTTGCATGGCCGAAGCCACTCCCGGTACGGTTTACACGGACTTAGAATACCATGCCGCTCCCGATACGGTTTGCATGGCCGAAGCCACTTCCGGTACGGTTTACACGGTCTTAGAATACCATGCCGCTCCCGATACGGTTTGCATGGCCGAAGCCACTCCCGGTACGGTTTACGCGGACTTAGAATACCATGCCGCTCCCGATACGGTTTGCATGGCCGAAGCCACTCCTGGTACGGTTTACACAGACTTAGAATACCATGCCGCTCCCGATACGGTTTGCATGGCCGAAGCCACTTCCGGTACGGTTTACACGGTCTTAGAATACCATGCTGCTCCCGATACGGTTTGCATGGCCGAAGCCACTCCCGGTACGGTTTACACGGACTTAGAATACCATGCCGCTCTCGATACGGTTTGCATGGCCGAAGCCACTTTCGGTACGGTTTACACGGTCTTAGAATGTAACGACCCGCCACCCTATAATCGGGGATCCGATTACTAAATGGGTACCGAATCATTAATTTGGGACCAAACCAGGATCTAGTAAGTCTGGGAAATAAATAATAAACTAAGCTAGACATTCACATCGCATTGAATTGAAATAAAAGTGCAGGAATTAAAATTATTACAATGCGACTCGATACAGCAAATAATTACATTTTCCAACAGAAGGAAATAATTAAACATACAGGCCAAAGATAATTAACAACTACATCGGGGCATACCCCGGAACAACCGCTGAAGACACACCACACCCGGCCGCACACGCCGCTCTAAATCTGCTGGGAGTCCTCACCTGAATACCGCATGGGTGAGTCTCAAGACAAGACTCAGTAGGGATCCTTCGATCCCCACTGCCCACGCACACACCCACAAGTGTAAAGTACAGCTAACAGTAAGGTAACAAGTGTAGTGGCATGTACGATATCTAATTCTCTACGTGAGAACACATGCGGTCGAAATATAATAATCATGCACATTCTAAGCCAACCGTTAGAAAACCCACAACTGCCGTCTCGATGGAACTCGCCGACCGTACAAACAACGGTGGAAAAAACCTCGACCCGCTGAGACCAAGGAGTAGCCCCTCGGATAGCACGCTCGCTACTCCGGCCCAACCGGCTCAGGTGACTACCCCTTCCCTCAGCATGAGTGACTCTCCGAATGTACCACTCCGACACCGGTACTAGCTGACCCCGGGGTTCACCAGGTGACCCTCTCTCACTAGGCGTCACCCCGCCCACGCCCCCACCGGCGCTGTGCTCACGCCCCCACCAGCACAGGGTGATAAATCGCTACAATGTCACTCCAGGTCCACAGTAACACAAAACCACCAAAACTCAGCACTGTACGATCCGGTCACGTGAAAAGTCCGCGATCGTATAACACGCATGTGACACCATCCGGTCATGAAGAATCCATCTCCACCGGGTACACTAAAACATGCACTAACCATCATCTAACAGTATGAACACATTTTACTGGCATGAATTAGTGGAATTCTGTCTTGAATCGCGTCGACCGAGGTCGACGCCATTCAAGCTCCATGTACAGGTTCATATAAATCAGTCTTCAGAATCTGGCCTTAAAAGGCGTCGACACCAGAGGACGCCGTTTAAAAGGCGTCGACATCCTCAGACGCCATTCAGCACAGAAAACCAAGATTTTCCCGAAATTTTTAAACAGGGGATTTCTACCTTAAAAGGGCGTCATGGCTACCCGACGCTATTCAAAACGCGTCGACCACCCATGACGTCTTTTAGTCCCAGAATCCCAAACTGGCAGACTCTCAGTCAGGCGATTCCTGTCTAAAAGGCGTCGTGATGGCCCGACGCCCTTTGAAAAGGCGTCGTCCATGCACGACGTCTTTCAACCCCAGGAACCAGAGTTGCCATGAGCCCGAGGGCTCCCCTTTTCAACCCAAACAGCCCCAAAATACCCAAAAACGGGAGAGAAAAAGGGGCACACAATCCATAGGAAATCTCAATCGTAGCAAATCCCCCATATCATCAAAAGAACTCCTAAACATGCTCATTCTACCCCCCAAAACCAAGGATCCACAACATGCATAAACGGGGGAAAACATGGTTTAAACACAAAGCCGTGGGAACCGTCACCCTACCGAACACTCGAACGCCTCCGAGCTTCAAGCCGTCCGCCTGTCTCGCCCCACGCCGCCGCCGGTACCGCCGAGGTCGTCCTAGCCCCACCGTGACGTCGGCCGCCGTCCGGAGAGTAGAACGCCGCAGTGGAAGTGGAGGTGGTAGGGGTAGGAGCCAGGTAGAGGATGGAGTGGAGGGAGAGGCGAAATGGTGTGAGGAAAAGAGGGAGGAGGAGAGGGGTCGCCGCCGTCGCCGAAGGAGAAGGAGAGAAGGAGGGTAGGAGAAAATGAGGGAAAGAAGGAGGGCTCGCGGGGTTAACCAGAAACTGGCTAAAACGCGTCGACATGCACGGACGCCTATCAGGTGACATGACGGCCGCTCTGACAAGATTCTGAAACGCGTCGTCCTTCACAGACGCCATTCAGACAACTTGTCAGGGCCGTACTCTGACACACCCAGAGTCTCAGTCTAAAAGGCGTCGACCCACACGGACGCCGTTCAGACGACCTGACAGGGCCGTACTGTCGCGGTCCGAAGTCAGTCCACGTGGCACCCACGTGGCAGAACCTGAAACGCGTCTGCCACGGTGGACGCCGATTAAAACGCGTCTTGGGGTCCTGACGCGATTCGACTCAGAACCCCCGCCCCTCACCAGGGCCAGAACTACAGGGCCCGACCCGAAAACCGGATCCGAAAGTCTCGGTCCTTACATAGAATACCATGCCGCTCCTGATACGGTTTGCATGGCCGAAGCCACTCCCGGTACGGTTTACACGGACTTAGAATACCATGCCGCTCCCAATACGGTTTGCATGGCCGAAGCCACTCCCGGTACGGTTTACACGGACTTAGAATACCATGCCGCTCCCGATACGGTTTGTATGGCCGAAGCCACTCCCGGTACGGTTTACACGGACTTAGAATACCATGCCACTCCCGATACGGTTTGCATGGCCGAAGCCACTCCCGGTACGGTTTACACGGTCTTAGAATACCATGCCGCTCCCGATACGGTTTGCATGGCCGAAGCCACTCCCGGTACGGTTTACACGGACTTAGAATACCATGCCGCTCCCGATACGGTTTGCATGGCCGAAGCCACTCCCGGTACGGTTTACACGGACTTAGAGAATAATGCCGGATATGATATTTCAAAAGAAGAATTTTATTCAGGCCTTCCGGCTAAATTCCGGGGGAAGTAACTTACATGAAGTAGCGCCGAAGGCGTTCCACATTCCAGGTACGAGGGAGTGGTTGGCCCGAAAGGGTTTCCAACTGATAAGCCCCTCGTCGGATTACTTCCTTTATGCAATAAGGTCCTTCCCAATTGGGAGAAAGCTTTCCTGCGGCTTCGGTCGGCTTAGATGCATGAGCGTTCCTTAGTACGAGGCTTCCGGCTTCAAAGCCTCGGGACTTTACTCGAGTGTTGTGGTATCTGGCCATGCGCTGCTGATAAGCCGCCAGCCGAATACGAGCTTTATCCCTTGTTTCTTCTATAAGGTCAAGATGATCTTTTAGGGCTTCCTCATTGGCCTCCGGATTATGAGTGAGAACTCTTGGTGAGGGAAGGCTGACTTCGACAGGAATAACGGCTTCTACCCCATAAGCCATACGGAACGGGGTTTCGCCGGTCGGGGTTCGGCTTGTAGTCCGATAAGCCCATAGAACGCTCGGCAGCTCCTCCACCCATCGACCCTTGGCATTGCCGAGGCGAGTCTTTAATCCTTGCAGTAGACTTCGGTTAGTGACCTCGACTTGGCCATTTGTCTGAGGGTGCGCTACCGACGCGAATTTGTGGAGAATGCCGAAACTGGCGCAGTTGTCCTTGAACCGATGGTTGTCGAATTGTTTGCCGTTGTCTGAGATAATGGCCCGAGGGATGCCGTATCGGCAAATGATGGACTTCCATACAAAGCTCCATGCGTTGGTATCGGTTATGGACGCGAGGGGTTCGGCTTCTACCCATTTGGTAAAATAGTCCACCGCCACAATAAGGAACTTCCTTTGGCCGGTGGCTACGGGAAAGGGCCCTAGGAGGTCAATTCCCCACTGGGTGAAAGGCTAAGGGTCTGATAAAGGAGTTAGAAGGGTTGCTGATTGGTGGATGAGGGAGCTGAACCTTTGGCATTGATCGCAGCGACGGATGAGGGCAGTTGCGTCCTCTCGGAGCGTCGGCCACCAGTATCCTTGCCTTAAAAGCTTGTGAGCTAGGGCCCTTCCTCCTGCATGTGCTCCGCATACCCTTTCATGTACCTCTCGCAGTGCATAGTCAGCTTCGGCCGGGCCGAGGCATCGCAAGAGTGGTCGGCCGAAGGACTTTTTATATAATAGCCCGTCTAGGAGAAGGAAGTGAGAAGAGCGCTGCCGAATGTGTCTTGCTTCCTTCGGATCGGACGGGATTTCTCCTCGAAGGAGGAAATTGACTAGGGGAGTCATCCAGGTCTCGGCTTCATATTCAGCCACTTGCATGACCTCGGACTCCTCGAGGCTTGGCTCGGCCAGTTCTTCTACGAGAATCATTCGGCCTCCTCCCCCGTCCTGAGTTGATGCTAGCCGAGAGAGAGCATCGGCTCGAGCATTCTCTGCTCTCGGGATCCGCACAATTTCATAAGAATTGAATTGAGCGAAGATCTTGCGAGTTACCTGGAGATAGGATATCATTAAAGCATCCCGGGCCTCATACTCCCCGGTAATTTGACTAGCGATCAGCTGAGAGTCGCTGAACGCCTTTATGTTCTGTGCACCGAGCTTTTTGGCAGCCCGAAGGCCGGAGATGAGGGCTTCGTACTCGGCGGCATTGTTGGTAGCCGGGAAGGAGAAGCGTAGCGCGTACTCCGTGATGACCCATTCGGAAGACGCCAAGATCCATCCGGCGCCGCTACCCATGGAGTATGCGGAGCCGTCGACGTAGAGTCGCCACTCATCTCCTGGAGGCGGAGTAGCCGAAGTACCCTTGGCCTTGGATATATCGGCTTTCGGCTGAGGGGTCGAGGGTGCTTCGGGGGTGAGCTCAGCAATGAAGTCGGCTAGGGCTTGAGCTTTTATTGCCGTCCGCGGCCCGTAAGAGATGTCGAACTCTCCCAGTTCAATTGCCCATTTTGCTAGTCTACCGGATATCTCCGGCCGGGAGAGGATTTGCCTCAAAGGCTGATCGGTGAAGACCTTTATTGAGTGGGCGAGGAAGTAAGGCCGGAGCCTTCTTGCGGAGGAGACGAGTGCTAAGGCTAATTTCTCAAGAGCAGGATACCGAAGCTCTGCTCCTTAGAGGGCTCGGCTTAAGTAGTAGACCGACTTCTGAATGACGTCTTGTTCCCGGACGAGGACGGCGCTAATAGCTGTTTCAGATACTGCGAGGTAGAGAAATAGCGGCTCTCCATGGACCGGTTTGGACAGGATGGGGACGTTGGAGAGATAGACCTTCAGCTGCTTGAAGGCCGATTGGCACTCGTCAGTCCAGGAGAAGTTGTTGGTCTTCTTCAATAGTTTGAAGAAGGGAAAGCAATAATCTGCTGCCCTTGACATGAAGCGGCTTAAGGCGGCAATCCTTCCGTTTAGCTTTTGGACCTCTCGGATGTTGGCCGGAGGGCGCATTTGAATGATAGCCGAGACCTTCGCGGGATTAGCTTCGACCCCTCGGCGAGTGACCATATAGCCGAGAAACTTTCCGGAAGCCACGCCGAAGGCGCACTTGGCTGGGTTCAGCTTCATTTTATATTTGCGTAGGTCAGAGAACGTCTCGGTCAAGTCAGCCAGATGGTTTGCAGCGACGCGGCTTTTTACTAGCATGTCGTCGATGTAGACTTCTATATTGCGGCCGAGCTGTGGAGCAAATATTCCGTTGACGAGGCGTTGATATGTTGCTCCGACATTCTTCAGGCCGAAGGGCATCCGAGTATAGCAGTATAGACCGAGATCAGTTGTGAAGTTGGTCTTGCTTTCATCCTCCGGGTGCATTCAGATCTGATGGTAGCCTGAGTAGGCGTCGAGGAAGCTTAATAGCTCGTGGCCGGAGGTTGCGTCCACCACCTGATCTATCCGAGGCAGCGGGAAGCTATCCATCGGACAAGCTTTGTTGAGGTTGGTGAAGTCCACGCACATCCGCCACTTGCCATCTTTCTTAGGCACCATCACCACATTGGCGATCCAGTCTGGGTGGTGTACCTCTCGGAGATGCCCGGCGTCCAGCCCCTTCTGTACTTCAGCTTGGATGGCCATCCTCCTTTCCTGATTGAAGGTGCGCCGCTTCTGCTTGACCGGAGGCTGAATGGGATCGACATGCAGCCGATGCTCCGCTACCTCCGGGTCGACTCCGGGCATGTCAGTAGGAGACCAGGCGAAGACGTCGAGGTTTTCTTTTAGGAACTCGGCAAGTCTTTCGGACTCAATCTTCTCTAGGCCGGAGCCTATCATAAGGGTTCGGCCTTCTCCTCCCAGAACCGGGATGGCGATAAGTTCTTCTCCTGGGGATGCTTCGGCCGAAGCTTCGATTGACAGGGATTCGGCCACAGCCTTCCCTTTAACCGAGATCATATAGCACTGCCGAGCCGCTTCTTGATTCCCCTTAGCCTCACCGATTCCATGACTGGTATGGAATTTCAGCTTCTGGTGGAAGGACGAGGGTACAGCTCCGATTCCGCCGATTAGCCTTCGGCCAAAGATGGCGTTGTAGGCTGAATCAACTTTGACGACGGCAAAATCCGTCTCGACGGTTAACTGCCGGGGAGCCGAACCTATGGTTACAGGGAGCCGGACAATGCCTTATACTCGGCAGGGCGAGCCGTTAAAACCGAATAGAGGCCCCCGGTGAGGCTTCATGTTAGCCTCATTCAATCCCATCTTTACAAAACAATCGTAAAATAATACATTTAGGGCACTTCCATTATCAACGAAGATACGATGAACATCGTAGCTATTTATTACAGCATTTACAACGAGGGCGTCGTCATGAGCAACCTGAATGTCGGTCAGATCCTCTTGGCCGAAGGTAATGTCTTCTTGACGAGACAGCTTCGGCTCGACATCGACCGCCGCTACTGTCGCAGTGCTGAACTGACGACGCCTCGAACCTTCTCCCGGTCCACCGGATATCATCATAATAGACCCGGCACTGGGTCGTTGGTGCGATGTTTCTATCTGGGCCGAGGTGTCGTTTGGCGGAGGAGCGGCTTCTTTCGCCGGGGGTTGACGTGGCTTGGTCGTTTCAGGGACGTCCCATTTCCGTTGCTGTTGAGGCTGCTCTCGTCGGTACTGTGGTAGTCGGCCCTCTCTGATGAGGCGATCAATTTCCTCCCGAAGGTGCCGGCATTCGTCAGTCGAGTGGCCGACCTCCCGATGGTATTCACAATATTTGCCGGGGTCCCTTCGGCGAGGATTAGTTTTGATGCGCTCTGGCCGCCGGAGCATGCCCTTCACCTCCATAAGCATTCGGGAAGGGGGAGCAGGTAGCGGCAGGTACCGTGGCTGCGGATCCCGCCGCTTGTCTCGGTCCCACTCCTCCCTCCGATATCGCTTGCGGGATGGTTCTTAATCTTCATGTCGAGGACGAACCGCCGGAGGGGCAGGCGCCGGTATTGTTTCGACGGTAGTCTTGCCCTTAGACATCATCAGGGCCTCCCGGTTAATGTATTTATGGGCCCGAGCTACGAGGTCCTAGAAGGTGGAGGGATAGCGCTTCCCGATAGAGCCAAGAAGCCCTTCGTCCAGGCATCCGCTGATTACGGGCTAGACTGCAATTGAACTGTCCATGTTCGGGATTTGGGCAGCTTCGGCCCGGAATTTAGTAAAATATTCTTGGAGGGTCTCGGTCGGTCCTTGCCTAATGGCTAATAGACTGGCTGAGGTTTTGCACTGCCGGGTGGCATCATAGAACTGGTCGATGAACAATTGGCCCAACTGGACTAAAGAATGGATAGAGTTGGGAGCCAATGTCTCGAACCAGGTTAAAGCTGTTTTCTCGAGAGTGAGGGGGAAAAGACGGCAGCGGACTGCCTCAGAGATCCCTCGGACAGAGAGGTAAGTGTTGAACCTCTGGAAGTGGCAGACCGGATATGTCATTCCATCATAGAGAGGGCTTTTCGGCAGTTTAAAGTTGGGAGGTACCTCGGTGGCCAGGAGCTCTGGTGAGAACGGAGTTTGCTCCAGAATAGTGCTGGCGAGAGGCGCTCCGTATGGCCGAGATACCATTTGCTGCATCTCTTTCCTTATTGCTGTCAACCGCCGGTCCAGGTCCGGGGCAGTTGAAGTAGTGACCGAATGTCCTCCAGTTCCGGCTGGACGAAATTCAGACGAAGCATAGCCTTGCTCCGTCATAATGCGGTTGATGCGAGGGACTTGGGCAGGCGGTGCCGAGGGCTCGCTGCGCGCCGTGGCGGTTTCTTCAGGGAAGACCTGCGAGGGTGTTGACCGAAACCTTGTATCTTGGGCAGGGTAGAGAGGAGGAGGCGACACTTGTCAGGGGAGCTGGCCCAGTAACCCCATGCGCTGGGCGATGGCGGACACCATGTCTTGTAGGGGCGCTAGAGAAGTAACGGTGGCGGCTAGAGTTGCTACTTGCTGCTGAAGTTCCTCCATCCGGTTGTCTCCGGGAGTGAGGGACTCTGGTATGACAGGAAGAGCTTAGCCTTGTGGTGGAGCAGACGGGGCGCCTTCAGAGTGAAGCGGCTGCGCTGAAGTTGCCCGCGTCTCTGCCTCGTCTTGTTCGGATCGTCGGATCACTGGACGATGAGACATGACTTCTTTTTTGTTTCCCATAGACGGCGCTACGTGATGTAGCCGAAGCTATCACGACCGGATTCCGAGACTGGAATCCGAAGTTGGGTCAGATCGATGAAGAGGCCCGACGGGGATTCAGAACGAGGCGAGGGTGGAAACGAGGCTGAAGATCTGAAGTCGAGAGGTGCCCGGGCGAGGGCTCGCCAGGAGCGGAGTCGAGACTCCCTCCGACGAAACGGACCGGCCGGTCGCAGGACGTGGCCGAGGCTCCTCCGGATGAGGCGGAGGCAAACCAGCCGTCGAAAGGCGTCGAGACCGGAGGGAGAAGACTTGAGGTCGGCGGCCGAAACCGACTCGGAGAGGTCGGCGAAGATTCAAACCGAAGCCCCTGCGGAAGGAGGATAAGAAAAAGAAAAAACCAGTCAGTAGGAGTCCCGGGCTTCGGCCCTAAGGAACCTCCTCCGACTGTTAAGTTAGCTTCTGAAGATGATTCGATTCAGAAGAGAAGGAAGAAGTAGCTTTAATGCTTTTTGGACTGTAGTCCTTGGGGTCTCGAAGACATACCTTTGGTAATAAATAGCTATGTATTTATAGTGGAGGATAGAGGTTGCTTAACGGTGGCAGCCGATATAGGACTATGTTCTGGGTTTACTGGTAAACCGCCATAGTGCTTAACCCTCCCACCGGAGTGGGCCGGATATGGCTACTGGGCCGAAGGGGGTTGGGCCGCTGATGGGCCAGATGCCGCTTAGTGGGCTGGAGCCTACTGGGCCGAGGGCTGCTTGAGCCGCTAATGGGCCAAAGGCTATCGGGCCGCTGATGGGCCGAAGGTCGTCGGGCCGCTGATGGGCCGAGGACCACTGGACTGCTTACTGGGCCGAGGGCTGCGGGGCCGCTAATAGGCCGAAGGCTGCCAGTGGGCCTTTTACTGCTGCTTTTGGACTGATCTCAGTGTTGGGCTTGTTTTAATGGGCCGAATCGGATTCTGTCTCATCAGTCTTCAAGCTCAACAATTATATATATATATATATATATATATATATATATATATATATATATATTGTACGAAGATAACCCCATCTAGACATAAAAATTTAATAACAGTGATTGAGGCATGGCAGTTCACATCGGATTGCAATGTGCCCATGTTGCAAGCTTCTAAGGTTAAGGTGAAAACGTAGTTGTTAGGGAAGGTTCGATAATTATTTATAACCAATTCCATTCTATATCTTTTGCCATAAAAGAGAAAACCAAAAGCAGGTTCTAAGTAAAAATTAGGCAAACACGCCTCTAGAGTCCACCCCTCAAATAACTATTCTAGAGTCCAAAAGTATTTTCTATTCCAAATACAGTCAAAAGCATTCAAAATTTAGTGCTATCCTTTCCAAGTTTTGGCCACCTTCTCCCCAAACTGGATGGAATTTAAAGAATTTTTTGGTTTGACATAAAATATTATCAAAATATCATAAAATATCATTGTTATATCTCATAAAAATATGATATTTTATTTTATGATATTTTATGTCAAATCGAATGAGTGATTTGAACATGATTAATCATCAACTTCAGCCAATGACAACTAAGGTGGATTTTCATGCCCTTTCTAAATATCATATAAGGATGTTTTTACCATTTATCAAGTTAAGTATGAAAAATGAAAATAATCATAAAGGCATCTTCAAATAATGTGAAAGAATACAAAATATTCCATTTTAGGTCCGAGGATCTCATTGCTAAACTAATATATCTCAAGTATACAAAGTTCAAGAAAATCCTTTGGGTTTAAATATGGCATAGATTTTTTTCAAGAATTTAAATGATTTGTCAACTTGAGAATGATACTATTCGAATTAGGCAAAATTTTGAAAGATGTGTCAAATTGAGAATGATATGATATCATTTTTGGCTTGGTCCAAATGGGATGCAAACCACCCTAGTGCGCATTTAGATAGAATGCTCCACCTTACACAGAAAATGACTCCGCGTCCCGCGTTAAATGAACCTTGACATCAGTGATTTTTTTTATTTTTTATTAAAAAAATTATGCTCTCTAGAGTGTTAGGATGCTCTCGAGAGCATTCAACTGTTTAGGATGTTCTCGAGAACACTTTGATGCTTTTGAGAGCATCAGGAAACTCTTGAGAGCATTTTGACACTTTTGAGAGCATAAAAAAAATTCAATTTTTTTAATTTTTTTTTACTAACGTCAGGACACATTTAATGCGGGACGTGGAGTCATGTGCAGTTGTGCACATGACGGAGCGGGACAGGGCAGCCCGTTCCATCTCAACCTTGTTTAGTGCAGCAAGTCAATCTCTAGAAATAAATTTTGTGATCTCACATAAGAGCAGAGCAGTCACTATTTGTGCAGATTAGAAGTCTACATTCTCATTGTGTTTGAAAATATTTTATGGGCTTGATTTAGGATCTGTTTGATTTGCTTCTACGTAAAACATAATCGAATGGAAAATATTTTTTAATAAAATCAATTTACAAGAAAAATGAAAACATACTCAACTGTTTAGTACTTTTGACCTGAAAATATTTCATTTATTTACTTTTCCATCAAACTGTTCCTTCAAAATGATTTTGTCTATTTTTTTGCTTGTAAAAGAATTCTTGCACCAAATGACTTTTTATTTTATTTTATGAGCTGGGAGAACAACCAACTTGGCATCAGATTGGACAATTCAAATAAGAAAAAAAAGATCACATCCTCACACCATCAAAATTTGAACAAAGATTTTTTTCTCTTCTTTCAAAAACTTTTTCTATTTTTTTATTTTCTAAATTGAAAGTACGTCCTAGCTCAACATTAGATTAGATGGTTTAAATTAAAAAAAAAAAGCATGTGAAGCATTTTTTTCCTTCTTTCAGAAGACTTTTTCTTTTTATTTTTCTTTATTTTCTAAGTTGAGAGTACATCCTAGCTCAACATTAGATTAGATGGTTCAAATTAAAAAAAAAAAAAGCGTGCCTCCACATGATCAAAATTTGAATGGCAAAGTCAAAAGATTTTTTTTCCTTTTTTTTATCTTTTGGGTTGGGAGAATGTTCTAGATCGACATCTGATTGGATAAGTCAAATAAAAAAGATCATGTTCCAACATAGTTCAAATTATATGTTTGGTCATATGTAAAAATGAAAAATAATTCTAAGAAATAGGTTTTAATAGAAAATATATTTCTTGAAAATATACATATATATATATTTATTTATTTATTTTTCCTGTAAAAGTGGAACGTCATTAAGTTGCAAGAATATAAGCGTAAATTGTTCATTTCTAGGATATAAGTGTAAAATTATAGTCTCCTATTACGTTTTAAGGGTACAAGTGCAAGTAGTTTCTATGGTTTATTTGCATATTTACCTGCAATTTCCCTATCTGTATGGCCAGCACGTGCCTGAAAATTGGCATCCGATATTTTAGGGTGGGTGCCATAATTCCAATTTAGGCATAGTCAAAGGATAATGTTTACGTTGACTTACGCTTTTACTGGTGATGTAGCCGAAGCTATCACGACCGGATTCCGAAGCTGGAATCCGAAGTTTTGGATCCGGAGCTGGGTCGGATCGGTGTAAGAGGCCCGACAGGGATTCGGAAGGCGACGGAGGCAGAGACGCGGTTGAGGATCCGAGGCCAAGAGTTGCTCGGTTGGAGGTTGGCTTGTCTCCGGAAAGTGGGGCCGAGGTTCCTCCGGCTGACGGGCGGGCATCGCGGAACCGAGTCTTCTTCGGTCGAGTGGCAGCCGGCGCATGGCGTCGAGACCGGAGGGAGAAGTCTGCGGTCGGTGGCCGAGACCGACTCGGGAAGGTCGGCGATGATTTGAACCGAGCCCCTGCAGGAGGGAAAGAAGAAGAAACCGGTCAGCAGGAGTCCCGGGCTTCGACCCTTAGGAACCCCCTCCGACGGTTAAGTTAGCTTCTGAAGATGATTCGATTCAGAAAGCAAAGAGTAGCTTTAGTGCTATTTGGACTATGGTCCTTGAGGGTCTCAGAGGCATACCTTTGGCAATAAATAGCGGTGTATTTATAGCGAAGGATAGATGATGGTTAACGGTGGTAGCCGATATAGGACTATGTTCCGGGCTTATTGGTAAACCGCCACAGTGCCTAGTCCTCCACCGGAGTGGGCCGGACACGGCTGTCGGACCGAAGGGAGTTGGGCCGCTGATGGGCCGAAGCCTGCTGGGCCGAGGACTACTGTGCCGCTTACGGGCCGAAGGCTGTTGGGCCGCTGAAGGGCCGAAGGCTTCCTGAAGGCCTTCTATTGCTGCCGCTGGGCTGAACTGGGTTTGGGCTTGTTTTAATGGGCCGAATCGGATTCTGCCTCATCACATAGCCCCCCACTCTTGTCTTCCTCAGTTCTGAGATGGCGAGAGTATAGCCCAAAGCCTTTTCAAGAAATAACGTAGCAGGTGTTTTACCCGAGGCTTTTTGTTCTCTTTTTTAAGAAGAGGATGCCCTCGGTCGGCCGAGGGTTAGCAGTCACTTTCGTCTTCGTTCGGGATGTGGCGACGAAGGCCTTTACTTCTAAGGACGAAGGGCCGAGCCTTCTGACTTGTGTCAGGCTCAATTAAGTGGACGGGACGGGCGTCGCTTTTTCCGTCAGAGCGGTCGCCACGCGAAGAAGCACAGGACACGCGTCGCGCATCCGACCGCCCCGTTAAAAATACAAGAAGATCCTGACCGCTCGCGGGTCATGGGTCACCTCGGCTCTCTGCCCGAGGTTCCACTCGGATTGCCGCCTCTTCCTTCCCCGGCACGCGGATCGGGACACGTGGCAGGCATCGGAGTGATCAGCCGAAGGGTCGGAGCGCTTTCGGCCGTTGATCACTCTGCTTCAATTCCCGGAGTCTGTCCGTCATCATTACCGAATGACGGTACACGTGGCTCGCATCTGAGAGAGGCGGTGAGACGAAGGGGAAGATCCCGGCCGTTGGCTTCGGCGGGAAGGGTTTCGAACAGCGCCTATAAATAGGAACCCTTCGTAGGGCACTGTTCTTCTTCCTGCTTCCTGCGCCTGCGTTTTTCTGCGATCAACCGAGCTCTCCTTCTTCTCCGGCGAAGGGCTAGTCCTCTGAAGGTGCCTCCGGGCTCGCCATCTGTCGCAGGAAGCTCTCCATCGTCCGGAGCTGCTGCCGGGGGAATTCTCTTGGCTTGAGAGGCGGTGTCTGATCGAGGAGATCTTTTTCTTTAAGGGTAAGCCTCAATATCCTTTCTTCATTACCGTGTCCTCATGCCCCGGAGTCCTTCTTCGAGTGAGATTACTCCTTCAGACGAGGAATATACTCCGTCCCATTCCCCCAAGTCTTCTTTGTCATCTCCTCTTACTTTGGACTCCCTTGCTTCTGCCATGGCAGACGAGGCCGAAGCCTCCGGTGCCGAAGGGTCCGAGGAGGTTCATACCCCGGGCCAGGCTTCCTCCTCGGGACGTCGTCGTCCCGAGACTGCTTCGGAAGCAGCCTGCGCCCTCTCGGATGACGGGGTCAGCTATCTTGCTTCCTACTACCAACTCCCTTCTTGGATGACCCCCTATCGGCCTGGTTCTCATACCAGGGCCAACACTCCTCGCCCGGGTAGTTTTTCTATTTACGAAGAAAGCTTCCGGGCGGGCTTTCGTCTTCCTCTCTCTACCTTCGCCATCAACCTCCTCTGTTTCTACAGGCTGGCCCCGTCTCAATTTTTTCCCAATTCTTGGCGCACAGTCTACACCTTCTTGGCTGTGTTTGCCCACACGCGGATCATCCCCTCGGTCAACATCTTCCGCTACCTCTTCGAAATTCAAAGGCAGGGGAGATCTGAGTGGTATAGTTTCGTCCCTCGTCTCGGCCGAGGTATCTTCTCCGGGAAGCCTTCGTCCATTCACGGCTGGAAGAGGAATTTTATCCTAGTTTCTCTCCCGGAGAATGAGAGGAGCGTGTGGCCCTTTCCTACCAAGTGGGCACTGCTGGCCGCAGGCCTTTCCGATCCTCCCACCCTCAATTCCGCCCAGCGCAACATCGTGGGCCTCATCGAAGCCGCGGCTCCGTATGACATCTCGGAGCTTTTCAGCAAGCCGGAGTTGCTTGTGGGTGCCGGGGCATGGCCGGACCCGACGAGGGATCCTCCGCGGGCTTTCCCTTTCCTCCCCCCCGAGGAGACTTCACGGGAGGCCGAAGGAAATGCCGGGGTCGCTCCTCCGGCCGAAGCTCCTCCGGCCGCCGAGGTTGCTGAAGCTTCGGCCGAGGGTAAGTCGGTCTTGAGTTGTGACCTTTGCGTGTTATTAATATTTAATACTTTTTTTTTTCTTGTTTGCAGCAATGTCTGGGATCCAGGGCCTCCTCAGCCGAATAGCCCAGCAGCGTGGCCAATCCCAATCGTCTCGTCCGCAGGCGGCAGGATGGTCTGGATGAGGTCTCGTGGCCCCGAGCGTCCGGGCCGGGATCACGATGACGGCGGCTTCCTCCGAGGGCCGTGCTGCCGCTGCCGCTCTTGAGAGGGAGCGGAAAAGCAAGTCGGCTGCACGAAGGGGCGGTCGTTCGTCAAAGCGGAGCCGGGCGGACGAGCCTGGCGAGGCAGAGCCCGCGCCGGCTAAGAGATCTGTCGTGGCCCGAAGGGCCCCGAGGCCGGCGTCCCCCGAAGCGCCGAGGGGCGACTCTCCCCCGGCCATGATGGCGGGGGCGGAGGACCAGGAGGGTGCTGGGCCGCAAGCGCCTCGCGTGCGGGAACGCGAGCTATGGGTCCCCGACCTGGGGATCTATAGGGACGAGAGCGTGGAGGACTCGTAAACGTGCCTGTGTCTGCTTCGTGGCCTAACCCTCCCGTCGGCCCTGGAGGAGCTGAAGGACCACTCGGCCACTGATCTGGCGATGATAAGCGCCCGATTGGCGGTCCAGGTAAGAGGCTTCTTGGTGGGCTTCAGTCTAGCGTTCCTCTTAGATTATTTCGGATTTGCTGACCTTTATCCGCTTTCGGCTGTAGGCCGCGGTCATGGGAAGCGTCCTGATCCAGCGTCAGGCGTTCCTCCGAGATCAACTCCTGGAGGCCGAGAGGGCGTCGGCATCGGCGGGCTCGGGCGAGGGCCCCTCGGAGGAATGCGACTTCGAGTCTAGCGTCGACTGGCTCTTAGCTGCGAACGCCCGGCTGCGGGCTCAGCTGGAGGAGCAGGCAATGGCGACTCGAGCTTCTTCCGAGGCCAAGGCGAAGGCCGAATGGGAGAAGGAGAAGGTCGAGCGGGAGTTGGCGGCGGTCCAGGCCGACAATCGGGCCCTTAAGGCCCAGATCCAGGACAAGGACGCTCGGCGGGCCTCGGATAGCCGTCGCCATGCCGAGGAACTGTCGGCCCTGAAGCTGGAATTGGAAGCTAAGGCCGAGGAGGCTGTTAATTCGGCCGTGGCCGATTACAAGGCTGGCCCAGACTTCGCCGAGGAGATAATCCAGGCGCAGCTTTTGACGGCCTCCTCGGTCTTCACCATCGGGCTGGCTGCTGCCCAGAAGGTTTGCCCGACCGTGGACTTGACCGGAATCGCCCTGCCGACGGACGAGGAAGGGGAAGAGCTCCTGTCCTGGTGTAAGGGGCTCGCGGCTGAGAGGGCCTCGGCTTCAGCAGAAGGCGACGATGCCGTTCTAGCCGAGGCGACTCCTGTCGAAGCCGCCCCGTCCGAAGCCGTGCAGATAGTTGATTCTCCCTCCCCATCTTTTGGCCGGAGCCCAGTTGATGTGGATGTGGAGAATACCGAGAGCTAATACGGGGGTCTGTCCCGGTTTTTGTTTGTCTTCTTTTTTGTAAGTCTGCGGCCAGACGGATGGCCGGTTTTGTACTTCCTCTGCTGTATATATATAGGAAGTGTTTTTGGCTTTACCTTTGTGTTCTGAACAAACGACCGAATCTGGTTCTTCTTGAATCCGAGACCTTGTCGTCGTTTTAGTTGCGGCTCGCACGGCCGAGACCCGATGTAGGTTCGGATACGAAGTCGATAAAGTATCGCCACCGACAGTATACGCGGCCGGGGCCTTTATTAATGTGGTTCATACGATCCGAGGGGATATCCTGCCGCTCCCGACGCGGTTTGCGTGGCCGAAGCCACTCCCGGTTTGGTTACCTGCGGGCTTAGAATAGGAAATCATGCTGCTCTCGACACGGTTTGCATGGTCGAAGCCACTCCCGGTACGGTTTACACGGACTTAGAGATATACCTTGCCGCTTCCCGATCCGGTATACATGGCCGAGGCCACCCTCGGATCAGGTTACCTGCGGTCTTAGAAAATAGGAAATCATGCCGCTCCCGATATGGTTTGCATGGCCGAAGCCACTCCCGGTACGGTTTACACGGACTTAGAGATATATCTTGCCGCTTCCCGATCCGGTATACATGGCCGAAGCCACCCTCGTATCAGGTTACCTGCGGTCTTAGAAAATAGGAAATCATGCCGCTCCCGATACGGTTTGCATGGCCGAAGCCACTCCCGGTACGGTTTACACGGACTTAGAGATATACCTTGCCGCTTCCCGATCCGGTATACATGGCCGAAGCCACCATCGGATCAGGTTACCTGCGGTCTTAGAAAATAGGAAATCATGCCGCTCCCGATACGGTTTGCATGGCCAAAGCCACTCCCGGTACGGTTTACACGGACTTAGAGATATACCTTGGCTTTCTGAAGAAGAAACCTTATTTATTCATGCCTTCCGGCTAAAATCCGGGAGAAGTGGTTTACATGAAATAACGCCGAAGGCGTTCTACATTTCGGGTGCGAGGTAGAGGTTGGCCCGAAAGGGTCTCCAACCGATAAGCCCCTCGTCTGATTACCTCTTTTACCCGATACGGCCCTTCCCAGTTGGGGGAAAGCTTTCCTGCGGCTTCGGTTGGCTTAGATGCATGAGTGTTCCTTAACACGAGGCTCCCGTTTTCAAAACTTCGGGGCTTCACTCGAGTGTTATGGTATCTGGCCATGCGCTGCTGATAAGCCACCAGCCGAACGCGAGCTTTGTCTTGGGTTTCTTCTATGAGGTTGAGATGATCCTTCAAGACTTCTTCATTGGCCTCTGGATCGTAAGTAATGACTCTTGGAGAGGGAAGGCCAATTTCTACAGGAATAACGACTTCTATCCCATAAGCCATGCGAAATGGAGTTTCGCCGGTAGGGGTTCGGCTCGTAGTCCGATATGCCCAAAGAACACTTGGTAGCTCCTCTACCCATCGGCCTTTGGCTTCGCCGAGGCGGGTTTTTAGTCCCTGCAACAGGCTTCGGTTGGTGACCTCGACCTGGCCGTTTGCCCGAGGGTGCGCTACTGAAGTGAACTTATGAAGGATGCCGAAGCTGGCGCAGTTATCACTGAACCGACGGCTATCGAACTGCTTGCCGTTGTCCGAAATGATGGCCCGGGGGATGCCGAACCGACAGATGATGGACTTCCATACGAAGTTCCAGGCATTGCCATCGGTTATTGATGCGAGGGGTTCGGCTTCTACCCACTTGGTAAAATAGTCTACTGCCACGATGAGGAATTTCCTTTGGCCGGTGGCAATGGGAAAAGGCCACAGGAGGTTGATTCCCCATTGAGCGAAGGGCCAGGGGTCGGATAAGGGGGTCAGAAGGGTGGCTGACTGGTGGATGAGGAAGCTGAACCTCTGGCACTGATCACAGCGCCGTACGAGGGCTAAAGCGTCCTCTCGGAGTGTCGGCCACTAGTATCCTTACCTTAAAAGCTTGTGAGCCAGGGCCCTTCCTCCAGCATGTGCTCCGCATACCCCTTCGTGTACCTCTCTCATGGCGTAGTCGGCTTCGTTCGGGCCGAGGCACCGTAACAACGGCCGGCCGAAAGACTTCTTATACAGCAGCCCGTCCAGAAGAAGGAAGTGAGATGAGCGCTGCCGAACATGCTTCGCTTCCCTTGAATCGGGCGGGACCTCTCCTCGGAGGAGAAAAGCGATGAGGGGGGTCATCCAGGTCTCGGCTTCGGCCTCGGTTACTTGCATGACCTCAAGCTCGCCGAGGCTAGGTTCGGCGAGTTCCTCTACTAGGATCATTAGGCCTCCTCCCCCGTCTTGGGTTGACGCCAGCCTGGAAAGGGCATCGGCTCGGGCATTCTCGGCTCTCGGGATCCGCACGATTTCATATGAATCGAATTGAGCGAGGATCTTACGAGTCACCTGAAGATAAGATGCCATTGTTGCATCCCGAGCTTCATATTCCCCGGAAATATGACTGGCGATCAGCTGAGAATCGCTAAAGGCCTTTAGGTTTCGGACGCCGAGCTTCCTTGCGGCCCGGAGGCCGGAAATGAGGGCTTCGTACTCGGCGGCGTTATTAGTGGCTGGAAAGGAGAAGCGTAATGCGTATTCCGTGACGACCCCTTCGGGCGATGCTAGGATCCATCCGGCACCGCTGCCCGTGGAGCACGAGGAGCCGTCTACATAAAGTCGCCACCCGTCTGCCGGTGTGTGAGCCGAGGTGCCCTCGACTTCAGATACGTTGGCTTCAGGTTGAGGTGCCGAGGAAGCACTGGGAGTGAGTTCGGCGATAAAGTCGGCCAATGCCTGGGCTTTTATCGCCACCCAAGGTGCGTAGGAGATGTCGAACTCTCCTAACTCAATCGCCCATTTTGCCAGTCTGCCGGACACCTCTGGCCGGGAGAGAACTTGCCTTAGGGGCTGGTCGGTGAGAACCTTTACCGAATGGGCAAGAAAATAAGGCCGGAGCCTCCTCGCGGACGAGACGAGGGCTAAAGCCAATTTTTCCAGAGCGAGATACCAGAGTTCTGCTCCTTGAAGGGCTCGGCTGGTGTAGTAGACTGGCTTCTGAACGCCATCTTGCTCTCGGATGAGGACGGCGCTGATGACTGTCTCGGATACCGCGAGGTAAAGGCTCAGCAGTTCCTCAGAGACTGGCTTGGACAGAATGGGGACTGCCGAGAGGTAGGCCTTTAGCTGGTCGAAGGCTGCCTGGCACTCATCCGTCCAGGCGAAGCTATTGGCCTTCTTCAGTAACTTGAAGAAGGGGAAGCAGTAATCCGCCGCCCTCGACATGAAGCGGCTTAGGGCTGCGATCCTTCCATTTAGCTTCTGCACCTCTCGGAGGTTTGCCGGAGGGCGCATCTGTATGATGGCCGAAACCTTCTCGGGGTTAGCTTCTACCCCCCGGTAGGTGGCCATGTAGCCGAGGAACTTCCCGGAGGCTACCCCGAAGGCGCACTTGGTCGGGTTCAGCTTCATTTTATATCGCCGCAGGACGGAGAATGTCTCGGCTAAGTCGGCCAAATGTTCCGCAGCGACGCGGCTCTTGACCAGCATATCGTCTATATAGACTTCCATGTTGCGGCCGAGCTGCGGGGCGAACACTTTATTGACGAGGCGCTGATAAGTCGCGCCAGCATTCTTCAGGCCGAAGGGCATCCGGGTATAGCAATATAGACCTAGATCGGTCGTGAAGCTGGTTTTGCTTTCATCATCCGGATGCATTCGGATCTGGTGATAGCCTGAATAGGCATCGAGGAAGCTCATGAGTTCGTGGCCAGAGGTTGTATCCACCACCTGATCTATCCGAGGTAGCGGGAAGCTATCCATCGGACAGGTTTTGTTAAGGTTGGTGAAGTCCACGCACATCCGCCACTTGCCATCCTTCTTCGGCACCATCACTACGTTGGCGATCCAGTCCGGGTGATGCACCTCTCGGAGGTGCCCGGCGTCCAGCCCCTTTTGCACTTCGGCTTGGATGGCGGCTCTCCTTTCCTGATTGAAGGTACGCCGCTTCTTCTTAACCGGGGGCTAGTTAGGATCGGTGTGTAGTCGGTGTTCCGCTACTTCCGGGTCGACTCCGGGCATGTCTTCCGAAGACCAGGCGAAGATGTCGAGATTCTTTTTCAAGAATTCGGTGAGCTTCTCCGCTTCGGTTTTCTCCAGGCCGGAGCCTATCATCAGGGTTCGTCCTTCGCCTCCCGGAACCGGAATGGCGACGAGTTCTTCTCCCGGGGACGCCTCGGCTGATGATTCGATCGCCAGGGACTCGGCTGCAGCCTTCCCTTTGACCAAAATCATATAGCATTGCCGGGCTGCTTCTTGATTTCCCTTGGCCTCGCCTATTCCGTGGCTAGTATGGAACTTTAGCTTTTGATGGAAAGACGAAGGCACAGCTCCGACCCCGCCGATTAGCCTTCGGCCAAAGATGGCGTTGTACGCTGAATCGACTTTTACAACGGCAAAATCCGTTTCGACGGTTAGTTGCCGGGGGGCGGAGCCTATGGTTACAGGGAGTCGGACAATGCCCTCTACTCGGCAGGGCGAACCGTTGAAACCGAAGAGGGGGCCCTGGTGAGGTTTCATATTAGCCTCACTCAATCCCATTTTTACAAAGCAATCGTAAAATAAGATGTTCGGGGCGCTTCCATTATCGACAAAAATGCGATGTACATCGTAACTATTTATTACAGCGTTTATGACGAGGGCGTCGTCGTGAGGGACCTGAATATCAACCAGGTCCTCTGAGCCGAAGGTAATATCTTCTGGGCGAGGCTGCTTCGGCTCGACGTCGATCGTTGCTACAGTGGCAGAGCTACACTGCCGGCGCCTCGATCCTTCTCCCGGCCCTCCGGATATCATCATAATGGACCCAGAGCTGGGTCTTTGATGGGATGCTTCCACCGGGGCCGAGGTGATCTTCGGCGGAGGAGCAGCTCCTTTCTCCGGGGGCTGCTGTTGTCTGGGCGTCTCAGAGACGTCCCGGTTTCGCTGCGGCGGGGGCTGCTCTCGTCGAAGTTGCGGCAGTCTACCTTCCCGGATGAGGCGGTCAATTTCTTCCCGAAGGTGTCGGCACTCGTCCGTCGTATGGCTGATCTCCCGGTGGTACTCGCAGTATTTGCCGGGATCCCTTCGGCGAAGATCCGTCTTCATGCGCTCTGGTCGCCGGATCATGCCCTTCACCTCCATGAGCATTCGGGAAGGGGGAGCAGGCAGGGGTAGGTACTGCAGTTGCGGATCCCGTCGCCTCTCTTGGTCCCACTCCTCCCTGCGATATCGCTTTCGGGAGGGCTCTTGCTCTTCGGGCCGAGGGCGGACCACCTGGGGGGCAGGTGCCGAGGCTGCTTCGGCTGCGCCTTTACCTTTGGACATCATCAGGGCCTCCCGGTTGATATATTTGTGGGCCCGGGCTACGAGGTCCTGGAAGGTAGGGGGATGGCGCTTCCCGATGGAGCCGAGGAGCCCTTCGTCCCGACACCCGCTGATCACGGCCGAGACCGCAATCGAGCTATCAAGGTTTGGGATTTGGGCGGCCTCGGTCCGAAACTTGGTGAAATACTCCTGGAGAGTCTCGGTGGGGCCTTGCCGGATGGCTAGTAGGCTGGCGGAAGTTTTACACTGCCGGGTGGCGTCATAGAACTGGTCGATAAACAGCTGGCCCAACTGGACCAGGGAGTGGATGGAGTTGGGGGCCAGTGTCTCGAACCAAGTTAGGGCAGTCTTCTCAAGGGTGAGGGGGAAAAGTCGGCAGCGGACTGCCTCGGCGACCCCTCGGACCGAGAGGTATGTGTTGAATCTCTGGAAATGACAGACCGGATATGTCATTCCGTCGTAGAGAGGGCCCTTCGGCAGTTTGAAATTGGGAGGCACCTCGGTAGCCAGGAGCTCTGGCGTGAACGGGGTTTGCTCCAGGATGTTGCTAGCAAGGGGCGCCCCGTATGGCCGAGACACTATCTGCTGCATTTCCTTCAGCATTGCCGTCAGCCGTCGGTCCAGGTTCGGGGCGGTTGAGGTGGCGACTGATTGCACTCCGGTCTTGGCCGGGTGAAATTCCGACGAAGCATAGCCTTGCTCCGTTATACGGTCGGCACGAGGAGCTCGGGCAGGTAGCACCGAGGGCTCGCTGCGTGCCGTAGCGGTTTCGTCGGGGGAAACCGGTGTGGTTGCTGGCCGGAACCTTGCATCTTGGACCGGGTAGAGTGGGGGGAGCTGTGCTTGCTGAGGAAGCTGTCCCAACAATCCCATGCGCTGGGCGATGGCGGATACCATCTCCTGAAGAGGCGCGAGGGATGTGACGGCAGCGGCTAGCGTCGCCATTTGTTGCTGGAGCACTCTCACCCGGTCTTCTGCAGCGAGGGACTCTGGTACGACGGGCAGAGCCACGCTCGGTGGAGCAGAAGGGGCGCCTTCGGGGGGCAGTAGCTGTGCCGAGGCTACCCGTGTCTCTGCTTCGTTCTGTCCGGATCGTAGAGTTATAGGTCGTTGAGACATGACTTGTTTGCTTGTTTCCCACAGACGGCGCCACGTGATGTAGCCGAAGCTATCACGACCGGATTCCGAAGCTGGAATCCGAAGTTTTGGATTCGGAGCTGGGTCGGATCGGTGTAAGAGGCCCGACAGGGATCCGGAAGGCGACGGAGGTAGAGACGCGGTTGAGGATCTGAGGCCAAGAGTCGCTTGGTTGGAGGTTGGCTTGTCTCCGAAAAGTGGGGCCGAGGTTCCTCCGGCTGACGGGCGGGCAGCGCGGAACCGAGTCTCCTTCGGTCGAGGGGCAGCCGGCGCATGGCGTCGAGACCGGAGGGAGAAGTCCGAGGTCGGCGGCCGAGACCGACTCGGGAAAGTCGGCGATGATTCGAACCAAGCCCCTGCAGGAGGGAAAGAAGAAGAAACCGGTCAGCAGGAGTCCCGGGCTTCGGCCTTTAGGAACCCCCTCTGACGGTTAAGTTAGCTTCTGAAGATGATTCGATTCAGAAAGCAAAGAGTAGCTTTAGTGCTATTTGGACTATGGTCCTTGAGGGTCTCGGAGGCATACCTTTGGCAATAAATAGCGGTGTATTTATAGCAAAGGATAGAGGATGGTTAACGGTGGTAGCTGTAAGGAATCGCCATGAACGCAGCGGAAATAAAATGATTCCATTGTATCGGTTGCTGGGGTTGTAAAACGGACATTAAAATCTAAGCGGGAAGAACAGTTCTTCACCTTTGCGGGGTTTCGAATCTCCCGTGGATGATGCTGATTCGGTAATCGCGCACGCGCATGATCTCTAGAGGTATCCACACGAGTTCCCGCAGCAGACGCGATTTCCTCCTCGACTTGAGTGCTCCGACCAGATCTGAAATCCACCATACGCGGAGAGAGACAGATCCACTCCAAGAGAGAGAGAAGGAGAGAGAGAGAGGAGAGAGAGAATCTGGGGAGTAAAAATTGTCCAACTAACTTTTCTTTTTTTACCACTCCCCCTTGGCCCTCCTTATATAGAAATAAGGATAAGCACAACAGTTAATCCTCATGATTATCCAAGAGTTTGGCCTTGGATAATTCTCCATTAAATCTTCATGTTTATCCTGCAGCTTTTCACAAAAACCCAGATAAGCATGAAATTTAACATCTCTCACCGTCTGACGAGAACTCTTATATGTGTGACCCTCTAGGCCCATATATTAGTCCGGTTGCAGGCCCATTAAACTTAGAACTGTTTCTTGAGTTTAATATTTATTAATTAACATTTAAACATCATATGTTAAATGATTAATTTAATAAACAAGTGAATTATCATCTGATGATCAAATCACTTGGCCTTCTGATCATGAACAGCACCAAACACTACCTCATGATCCCAGAAGATATAAGGGATACTGTTCCCTTCAATTGAACCTTTCCGTCTGCCGATACCGCACAGATATAATCATTCACTCATGCAATGTCCCGATAACGTAAGGGTATGGTTTTATAGTCAAACCCTCTATCGCATTATCCAGATGGATTCCAGTACACAGTTAATATCTAGAAAGACATCTCTTTCATTTGACCATGGCCAGGGATTTATGTGTACACATCCATGGGACATTCTCTCTCCAGTCTTATACCAAGAGTGAGTGATCCCTTGTTATTCACTCAATTACCTTCGCAAGCTTTCCACTGTATCTGAAAGACCGATTATGGTGGACTTAATGGTTAAAGCCCACGAGTCAGAGAATCAAGACACAATGGTCCACAAACAAGGTATCATTGGTGACTCAGGTCAAAGGACCAACTATGCTACAGCAACGATAGAATTCCCTGGTTGACTAATAGGTATAATTACCATCCAGGAATTCTTATTTAGGTCTGTTCAGTGAACTCATTCTCTAATGAGCACCCACTTGTTTGTCTTAGTGTCACCACACGAGTGAATGTGAGATCATTTACCCTCATCATATGAGCAGACATAACTTGTCTCGATCTTATCGGATATTTAATGTCCAACTCAAATATCCTATGATCGAGAACTATTTAAGACAATTGCCTTAGGATATTGATCTCACTATCATGATCTCATCATGATTCAATATCCCATACATTTGTCTATGGACCTTCATTACGATAGTCGTTTGTGAGAACTATTAAGTGAAGAAATAAATGCCTTTATTAATAATCTTAACTAGAATGTACAATGATTGGCTTTGAGGCCACCCAATTCTAACATTCTCCCACTTGGACTATAGCCAATCACCCATGTGTCTAAGTCCCATAGACTTAAGGTGACGTTCTAAATTGTTTTGAGACAATGGCTTAGTCAAGGGATCTGCTACATTATCTTCAGATGAGACTTTCTCAACTACTATATCTCCTCGGGCGATGATCTCACGAATCAGATGAAATCGTCTCAGAATGTGCTCTGACTTCTGATGTGATCTGGGCTCCTTTGCTTGAGCTATTGCCCCATTGTTGTCACACAATAATGGAACAGGATCTGAAATGCTTGGAACGACTCCAAGCGCCGAGATGAACTTCTTCATCCAAACCGCCTCCTTGGCCGCTTCAGCTGCAGCAATGTATTCTGTTTCGGTCGTCGAATATGCAGTAGTTTCCTGTTTGGAACTCTTCCAACTTACTGCACCTCCATTTAACATGAACACAAATCTAGGCATGGATTTGCTGTCATCCATATCCGACTGGAAACTCGAGTTAGTAAATCATCGAAGTTCCAAGTCGTTTCCTCCATAAACGAGAAATAGATCCTTAGTCCTTCTCAAGTATCTAAGGATACATTTCACCGCCTTCCAGTGTTCCTCACCTGGATTAGCCCGATATCTACTAGTGACACTTAATGGATGTGCCACATCAAGCCTAGTACACAGCATTGCATACATGATAGATCCTAATGCCGAGGCATAAGGAACTCTATCCATGTATGCTCTCTCTTCAGGTGTCTTGGGAGACATTTCTTTAGAGAGATAAATTCCATGCCTCATAGGAACGAGGCCTCTCTTGGAATTTTCCATGCCAAACCTTTTGACTATGGTATCTATGTATATAGATTGGGACAAGCCAAGCATCCTTTTGGACCTATCTCGATAGATCCTTATTCCCAGAATATAGGATGCTTCTCCCAAATCTTTCATGGAGAAGTTTTTGGATAACCAAGCCTTTACTGATGACAACATTCCTACATCATTCCCAATGAGTAGAATGTCATCAACGTAAAGTACCAAAAAGGTAATTGCGCTCCCACTAGCCTTTTTGTATACACAAGGTTCATCTTCATTCTTAATGAAGTCATAAGATTTGATTGCTTCATCAAATCTTAAGTTCCAAGTTCGGGATGCCTGCTTTAATCCATAGATGGATCTTTGCAGCTTGCATACCTTACTTGAATGCTCTTTGGAAGTGAACCCTTCAGGTTGTATCATATACACCTCTTCTTGAAGGTTCCCGTTAAGGAATGCTGTTTTCACATCCATTTGCCATATTTCATAATCATAGAATGCAGCGATAGCAAGAAGTATTCTGATTGACTTAATCATGGCAACTGGAGAAAAGGTTTCGTCATAGTCAACACCTTGTCTTTGACGATATCCTTTTGCTACAAGCCTTGCCTTGTATGTGTCAATTTGTCCATCTGCCCCGATCTTTCTTTTAAAGATCCATTTACTGCCAATAGGTACCTTACCTTCTGGCAGATCAACCAAGTTCCAAACTTGGTTGGCATACATGGACTGAATTTCAGAATCCATTGCCTCTTGCCATTTTTCTGATTCTTGACTATTTATGGCTTCTAGGTAGGTTTGAGGATCATCATCCTCATTTAAGTGCACTTTTGGTTTGCCATCATCAATATGTCCAACATATCTTTCAGGCTGCTTAGGCACTCTACTTGATCTGCGAACCTTTTGTGTATCATCTTGAACAAGTTCTTGAGTCAATGGTTCAGTAGATGAACCAGTGTTGATTTGTGAGTCTAGAATTTCTTCCAATTCTATCTTGCTCCTACTGTCTTCTTTTGAAAGATATTCTTTCTCTAAGAAGACAGCTCTTTTTGCGACAAACACCCTTTGATCGCTGGGCTGATAGAAGTAATATCCAAAACTCTCTTTTGGATATCCCACAAATCTACATTTCTCTGTCCTGGAATCCAGTTTGTCTGGATCATGTCTTTTGACATGTGCAGGACAACCCCAGACTCTAACATGCTTAAAGTCTGGTTTCTTTCCTTTCCATATCTCATATGGAGTGGAAGGTACTGATTTACTCGGAACTTTGTTCAACAGATATGCAGCAGTCAATAGTGCATATCCCCATAAAGAGATTGGAAGTTTGGCATAACTCATCATGGATCGTACCATATCTAATAGAGTACGATTTCTCCTTTCCGATACACTATTTAACTGAGATGTATAGGGAGGAGTCCACTGAGACAAAATACCATTATCCTTAAGATATTCTGTGAATTCTGTACTTAAGTATTCACTCCCTCGATCTGATCGAAGAGTTTTAATACTCTTTCCAGTCTGGTTCTCAACTTCGTTTTTAAACTCTTTAAATTTCTCAAAGACTTATGACTTATATTTCATCAAATATATGTAGCCATATCTTGAGAAATCATCTGTAAATGAAACAAAGTATGAGTAACCACCCATAGCATGAGTGGACATTGGACCACATACATCACTATGTATTAGTTCCAATAAGTCCTTAGCTCTTTCTCCCTGTCCTGAGAATGGAGCTTTGGTCATCTTTCCCATGAGACAAGCTTCACAGGTTGCAAATGATTCATAATCAAATGGATCAAGATATCCATTCTTTTACAACCTTATGATCATGTTCTCATTTATATGACCTAGCCTACAATGCCATAGGTACGATTTATTCACATCCTTATCTAAGCGTTCAAGAGAATTATTTACCAGACAAACATCATATGAAATATCAAGTAAATATAATCCATTCAATAAATATCCGGAAGCAAACAATTTGTCTCCTTGATAAATTGAACAACCTTTATTCTCTAGCTTCATAGAATATCCTTGTCTATCTAAACATGAAATAGATATGATATTCCTAATAATGGTTGGAACACAATAACAATCTGTCAGTTCCAAAGAGTCTCCTGATGGCATCTGAAGTCTTGCTGTCCCCACAGCTAACGCAACAATTTTTGCTCCATTCCCGAGCCTCAGATCCACGTCTCCGCGGTTCAATCTTCTTTTACTTGTTAACACCTGCAAGTTATTGCAGATATGAGAAACACATCCAGTATCTAATACCCAGGATGTTGATTCTCTATAAGACAAGTTAAGATCGATCATGAGAATACCTGAAGGTTCACCAAACTTCTCCTTTGCTTTTTCTGCAAGATAAATCTTGCAGTTTCTCTTCCAATGACCTTCTTTATGGCAGTGGAAACACTGACCTTTATCATTGACTTTAGTTTTGTCCTTTTGTGCCGCCGGTTTGCTTTTCACTTGCTTCTTAGGCTTACCTTTCTTAAAGGTCTGTCCAGCTTTTCTTTTCTTGTTGGTCTTACCAACAAGCATTACATTTGGCTTATCTTTCTGGATAGTGCCTTCTGCTGTCTTCAACATGTTGAGCAGCTCTGCTAGTGAAACTTCAATTTTGTTCATATTGAAGTTGATAATGAATTGTGAAAATGAATCTGGAAGGGACTGTAGGATTAAGTCAATGCTCAGGTCATTGTTCATAACAAAGCCGAGTACAGCAAGCCTCTCAATCCATTCTATCATCTTGAGTACATGAGTTTGCACAGATGTACCCTCGCTCATTCTGGTCCTGAACAATTTCTTAGATATCTCATATCTTTCTGTTCTGGATTGTTCACCAAACAACTCTTGTAGGTGATTCAGAATGGTCTTAGGTTCCATGTTATCATGCTGTCGCTGCAGTTCATTGTTCATTGAACCGAGCATATAACACTGGACCTTGACAGAGTCCTCCTTCCAATTTTCATACATCATTAATTCATCTTCGTTAGCATTATCACCGGGTTGCACTGGATCTGGTTGATCCAGGACATAGGCTAGCTTTTCGCACCTGAGGACAATCTTCAGGTTGCGTAACCAGTCAATGTAATTTGGTCCCGTGAGTTTGTTTGCATCAAGTATGCAACGGAGGGGGTTAGGTGACGACATAGCGACCTACATGGAAATATATAAAATGAGCAGATAGTTCTTAAAATCAGATTTAGGACTTTTAATCTAGATTTTTGCTCCCACTATTTTTCGGCGATCTGTATGACCCTCTAAGATAAAGAACGGGAGATTCCGGTGATCTCCTAGTGGGGATCAGAATCCTTCGGGCAACATGCATGTGACCTTGTGGTAGCACAACAAATCACATCAAGTCCCTTAGGCAGTCAACTCTTGACAGTTGCAACGTTTGCAATATCCGATCGATTTAACCCCTGAATCAGAATGACCTTGTGGTAGCACAACAAATCAATTTGATTTAGTTAAGTTTATCTATCATTAGTTAGATGACATGAATTCATAGTGCAATCCTTGTGGTAGCACAACAAAACTACACTATTTGTCCATTCATCTTAATGACATCACATGTCGTAGACCTAGTTTAATTTCTAAATCAAACAGACATTGTGGTAGCACAACAAATCCGTTTGAGATAAGAATTATCCTAAGATCTATAATGATGGTGGGTTACGTGGATTATTCTTAATATCTACGTTTACAACTTAAGTTTTAAAAGAGGGTTTTTGATTTTGATTTGTAAAAATCGTGCTATCAATAGTATTTCGATTTGAAGTATCAATATACTTAATAGAAATATATATCTGATAGCAAGATCCGCAAACATCACATATATGCAGAAAAATTAAATGGGGATGATCATAGACTGCAAAAGTTACTAAGGAATCATCGGAGCCAAACGATGATCCATAATAAGATCCTAATGTGAAAACAGCAACACTGGTTCCATTTGATGCGAGTCCTTCCTCCAGAGGTGTCTTCAGAAGATCCCGTCCTCTTAACTTAATCCGATACATTTAAATACAAAATTCAGGATTCGCAGGTCCACAAATGTACATTTAAACAATTAGAAACCTTGATCGTATCAAGGGGAGTACAATCTTATAGGAAGGTAGAAAGTACACTTGGATTAAGAGAGTGGAGGACACGTAGGTCCTATTTAAAAATACCAAATGAAATAAGCATCGCATCCATTCACATCATTCATCACATGAAAATTCTAAGTCCATGATCATCCCACCATAAAACACATCACATGCATCACAACTATCACATAATTGCAGTTTGGTATTAAATTTTATAAATATAAAATTATAATACCAATTAATTTTCGAAATAACATTTATTTCAGCATAATCAATAATATTCAAAACATTATTGACAAATAAACTAACTAAACTATTCAGTTAATCTAAATCCAAATTCAAACAATTTGAACATTAAGAGTAATCAAGTTATGCATGAAATTAGTTTAAAACAGTTTTAAACTAATTAAATTAACAGGGAAATTAATTATCTAAAACAATTTTAAATAATTAACTAACACCCATTAATTATAAAGCCTTTTAATTGATTAACAGTTATTAAACTCTTTAATAACCTGTTAATAATCAAAAAATAATTAATAACAATTATTAATTATTTCTATAAATTTTCTATTTTAAAATAATTTTAAAACTGGGTTAAATGGGCTAATAATGGGTTTAACGGGGTTAAACAGATATTAAAAACAGTTTTTAATAAAATATAAAATGGGCCCAGCCCATTAAGGCCCAAAGGGCCCGGACCCAAGACCCTGGCTCGGCCAGGGGCGCACCCTGGCTCGGCCAGGGCGCCGCCCGGTCCGACCGGGTCGGGACCGGGCGGTTCGGCCCTAACCGCCCGTGTTCGACCGACCTTCTACTATCTTCAAAACCAGAAACCCTAACTTTGTGCAAATGCTGCGGCTGGGAGGATCCGGCGCCGACGACGTGCCCGGCGCCGGCAGGGCCGCCGGTGACCGGCGTTGGGGAGGAAACCAAGCCCCGATAACCCCCAAAAAATCTGATTTTTCAGGTTTAAAAATCCGAGTTCGGGCTCGATTTTTAGCATCTCCAAGGGCACTCCGGTGCCGATCTCCATGCCCAATGCGAAGTGGTGACTATCACCAAGAGATCTAGGGATTCTGCCAGCCATCCCAACGCTTGGGATGCACATATGAAGCCGCCGAAGTACCCCGGTTCATCATCACATGAAGAATTCCGAAAAACCCAAATAAAAATCCGAAAAATACAGAAAAATAATCAAATTGATTGTGATCATCATATGAACACTAATCTGTCATTTTTAATCGGATTAAACACAAGAACACGTACAATACGGGTTCTTCACGCATAACGGTGCCGTTTTACAACCGAACCAGTGAACCTGGCTCTGATACCACTATAAGGAATCGCCATGAACGCAGCGGAAATAAAATGATTCCATTGTATCGGTTGCTGGGGTTGTAAAACGGACATTAAAATCTAAGCGGGAAGAACAATTCTTCACCTTTGCGGGGTTTCGAATCTCCCGTGGATGATGCCGATTCGATAATCGCGCACGCGCCACGATCTCTAGAGGTATCCACACGAGTTCCCGCAGCAGACGCGATTTCCTCCTCGACTTGAGTGTTCCGACCAGATCTGAAATCCACCATGCGTGGAGAGAGACAGATCCACTCCAAGAGAGAGAGAAGGAGAGAGAGAGAGGAGAGAGAGAATCTGGGGAGTAAAAATTGTCCAACTAACTTTTCTTTTTTTACCACTCCCCCTTGGCCCTCCTTATATAGAAATAAGGATAAGCACAACAGTTAATCCTCATGATTATCCAAGAGTTTGGCCTTGGATAATTCTCCATTAAATCTTCATGTTTATCCTGCAGCTTTTCACAAAAACCCAGATAAGCATGAAATTTAACATCTCTCACCGTCTGACGAGAACTCTTACATGTGTGACCCTCTAGGCCCATATATCAGTCCGGTTGCAGGCCCATTTAACTTAGAACTGTTTTTTGAGTTTAATATTTATTAATTAACATTTAAACATCATATGTTAAATGATTAATTTAATAAACAAGTGAATTATCATCTGATGATCAAATCACTTGGCCTTCTGATCATGAACCATGATCCCAGAAGATATAAGGGATACTGTTCCCTTCAATTGAACCTTTCCGTCTGCCGATACCGCACAGATATAATCCTTCACTCATGCAATGTCCCGATAACGCAAGGGTATGGTTTTATAGTCAAACCCTCTATCGCATTATCCAGATGGATTCCAGTACACAGTTAATATCTAGAAAGATATCTCTTTCATTTGACCATGGTCAGGGATTTCTGTGTACACATCCATGGGACATTCTCTCTCCAGTCTTATACCAAGAGTGAGTGATCCCTTGTTATTCACTCAATTACCTTCGTAAGCTTTCCACTGTATCTGAAAGACCGATTATGGTGGACTTAATGGTTAAAGCCCACGAGTCAGAGAATCAGGACACAATGGTCCACAAACAAGGTATCATTGGTGACTCAGGTCAAAGGACCAACTGTGCTACAGCAACGATAGAATTCCCTGGTTGACTAATAGGTATAATTATCATCCAGGAATTCTTATTTGGGTCTGTTCAGTGAACTCATTCTCTAATGAGCACCCACTTGTTTGTCTTAGTGTCACCACACGAGTGAATGTGAGATCATTCACCCTCATCATATGAGCAGATATAACTTGTCTCGATCTTATCGGATATTTAATGTCCAACTCAAATATCCTATGATCGAGAACTATTTAAGACAATTGCCTTAGGATATTGATCTCACTATCATGATCTCATCATGATTCAATATCCCATACATTTGTCTATGGACCTTCATTACGATAGTCGTTTGCGAGAACTATTAAATGAAGAAATAAATGCCTTTATTAATAATCTGAACTAGAATGTACAATGATTGGCTTTGAGACCACCCAATTCTAACAGTAGCCGATATAGGACTATGTTCCGGGCTTATTGGTAAACCGCCACAGTGCCTAGTCCTCCACCGGAGTGGGCCGGACACGGCTGTCGGACCGAAGGGAGTTGGGCCGCTGATGGGCCGAAGCCTGCTGGGCCGAGAGCTACTGTGCCGCTTACGGGCCGAAGGCTGTTGGGCCGCTGAAGGGCCGAAGGCTTCTTGAAGGCCTTCTATTGCTGCCGCTGGGCTGAACTGGGTTTGTGCTTGTTTTAATGAGCCGAATCGGATTCTGCCTCATCAACTGGTAACCAAACAAATGACGGGGATGAGGTTTTCGGAAAAACTTGTGCATGCAACAATATTTATGTTGCACCAAACATACCCTTAATGGAATATATTTCACACTAGTTGGAATAACTTTGAAGGCGTTTCCAAATGAAAACTTATTATGTCATAGTCATTTCGGTTACCAGCTTTACATATTTGAAAAGGTGATTTGTCAACATAAGCATTAGTTTTCTCAAATGAACCTATATTTTTTTTCTCTCTGTCCAAAATAAAGAGGATGAAAAAAATCAAACATAAATGTAGAAATCTGTCATATTCCAAACTTTCCAAAGATGAGTTGTCAACGTAGCAATAGTTTTCTTGGGCAAGCAAGGCTCGTTGATCACATGTGGGGCAGTCATCCGATTGCACCTTTTAGTTATCAGATCACATGAAATCTTGTATTCTTTTAATTTTTCTTACATTAATCGTTTGATCCATGATTCAATAATATGGAACTTAAAGTTCAAGTGATCTCTGATATTGAAAATTTCTTTAAATTTTTTATTTTTCTTGAGGCTAAAGGTTGTTTGATCTTCAAACGACAATATTTTGAATATTGAGGTGTCATAGTAAGCCTTATCCTATCGAATTAGTCCTTTCTTGGTTGGTATGGCAATTTGATCTCTCCCTCTACCATAGGAGGGAGGGGGGGAGACTTTGTGAACCACTGAACCCACTAAAAAAAAGAATTTTTAATTTTTAGTCTTTTTAAACTATAGAATCTTAGAAAGAAAAACCTCCATACATCTTGCATATTTATTCTTGGTTGTATAAAATTTAGATTGCATATTTATGCTTGGTTGTATACAATTTTGATTTAGTGATTTTTTAATTCTTACTGTCTATTCTCATCTTTCAAAGCTCCTTAACAAGAAGGACTTGAGAAACAATAAGTTTTTTTTACGGTGAACATTAAATATATAAATGATAAGGATTTATTTACAAAGATAAATATGTATAGAGACAACTAAAAAAAATAAAGCACCCGGTTTCCCCAATCCTCCTCAGTTCTGACCCACGCCACTTCACACTGACGTGGACACCATGGCGGCGTCACCTGGCATGAAACGTGATACAGCTTTTGGATTAGGATTGTCGAGCAAGCAAGGGCGGGGACGCGACGAATCGTTCCACGTGGAACGCAGATCGAGACGGAGGCCGCCGCTGGACACCGGCCAGATGGGCTTTCTCAACTCTGTTGTACCACCAACGTGCCTCCAAAAAGCTCTGCGGCATGAGGGACCCTATCCCCGCAGGCGCAGGATGGCAGCAGTTATAATTTTATATAGGACTTTTTACTTTTCAGTCCCATCATTTTATAATATTCTTTATAAGTCCTTATACTTTTTATATTTCTTATTAGTCCGATAGTTATTTAAAGTATCTCTAAAAGACCTCCCAAATGTCCCTAAAATGGAGGGGCATTTAAAAGATAATTCAAAGATAATGAAGGGTTTTAAGAAAAGATGAAAATTTTAGGGATTGATGAGAAATTGTTAAAAGTTATGGGGACTGAAAAATAAAAATCCCTTTAACAATGTGTACCCGTTGGGAGGCGGCGGATCGGTCATCCTTGCAAAGAGGTGGAACAGTGGAAGTTGCACTTTGTCGCTCTTTTGGGTGTGCCCACATAGCTACATGCCACCTTGTTAAGGAGAGAGTAGACTGCTCTCTACCTTAGCATGCAAAAGAAGGCTTACCGGACAGACAGTAGCTAAACGAGCATTATATTATAATCTGGTTAATAAATCCAGACTTCAGTGGATAGCTCACATGGTTGATTGTTACACATTGTTGACATTATCCTAATCGCATGGTTGTAGTTAATTAATGAAGGTTTGGATGTTATCCTCTACGTGTGATTTAAAGTCATGTTCTCATGAGATGAGATTCTTATTTATAAAGATGGCATTTTCATCGAGATACGCTTGTTAGAAATGTTTGATGCACTATACGTGAAGAGCAGAAGAAAATATTGGTTACTTTAAGTATTTGCTTAGCAAATAAAATGTTTTTCAGAATCATAAACTACACCGTCTTTATTTAGCTTTCCCTCCGTTTATAAAACACACATTTCTTCCTTTTAACTATTTAGGAATGCTTAATTGCTCATGTCCATATGACTTGGCAAACTCCATGAACTTTCCTTTCACAATGTTACGGCATTTGAGCAACTATGAAAGTCTAGTCTTGGACGCTAAATGAATGTTTGTCTAGTCCTCATGTCGCATGCAAAGACGTGTCATACATCAAAGATAGGTAAGTTTACATGGGAGGGGCTTTTATTCATAGGGAGAAGTGAGTGGCACTCTCATCTATTCCCTCCAAAGCATCTCCTCTACTGCCACTCATTTTGGAGGGAATTAGGATTCTCTCAGTACGGTCGATGATGGGACTCAGTTAATATTGAGAGAGGAGCGAGTTTTTCAAAAAAAATATCAAGTCGATCTAAGGTTGCATTTGGTAACGCAATGGGGGGAGAAAAAGTAGGGGACATGCTCTCGACATGATTTGGGTGTTTCCAAACGAATAAACTAGTACCAACTTTTTGACAAAGTCAACTTATGGGGTAGGAGGATAGAGATAAAGCGAGAAAAGAGAGAAACCGTTGCAGCAAAAAGTTGCCCACTCCAACTTTGGGGTACGGATTTTTGTGGTGGAGGACGCATTTCCATCGAGTTACAAAATGAGTCCTAAATCTCAATACCGATTGAGTCCCACATCCTCGATTGTATTGAGAGTATCCCAATTCTTTTGGAGGGGGCTGGGTTTTAACATCAGTTTGGAAAAAGTGCCTACTCCCTCCATCCGTGCTCCACTCTCACATGGGAGGACCTTCTTCCCCTTGAGGAAGAACTTCTGTTATTAGAGTTTTTGTCTAGTAGGTATGTACTTAATCTTATCTTTTGACAATGTTTTTATTACTTAATTCCATTTTCGGTGTTTTCTTCGTCATTCTTGATCATCTCATTTTAACCATCTTTTCTTAATTTTTATACTATGTCTCATCCCATTACATTTTTCTTCCTCTTTTTGTACTATCTCCCTTCTTTGTCATTCCTCCCTCGATCACCTATCTCTTGTACCTTTGAGATGCACCGACCACATGCTAAATTGGATGCTTGTCATGGTTTCGCCATATTTTTAGGAGATTGATGAAGTTGCTCACTTTATTATGTTGAACAATCTACATGGCTTCATCTCCAAACTTTACCACATTTGATAAAAATTTTCATTGGAGTTCATGTCGTTTCTATTTTGAGGGAATCTAGATATGATATAAAAAATTTTCAAATGAAAAAACAACAACTAGATTGGAAAAAAACGAATCCCCTGTTGGGTTCTCGGGTTTCTCCGGATCTCACGCGCAGCGGAAATAAAAATAAAAACGGAGATCCGCTTCCATTTCGAAAATCAGAAAAACCAGATTATCGGATAATCAGTTCTCACCGTGTGCGGATTCGAATCCGCAACCGTTCGGTTCCGTCGGTGCGACACCGCAAGCCGCGCAAGTGTCCGGTCTCTAGCGAAGTCCATGCGATCCTCCTCGCGACGGATATCCTCACGTTCCTCGTTCTTCGCAGCCCACGAAACCTCCGTCGGTCGCCGCAACGATCGTCGCAACGCGCGGACGATTTTCTCATCGAACGGGAGTCGGAGAAATGGCGGAGCAGATCTGGATCTGTCTGGGACGCCAGAGAGAGAGAAACAGAGGAGGGGCGGCTAGGGTTAGCAGCAGCTTGGCCTGCTCAGCCCGTTCGCTATGTTTTATACTAACTCTGCGGTTTTTCATAAAACCTCCCGGTTTGTATAAAACCCACTTATTTATCCATCGCCTTGAGAATCATTTGCGTGTGACCCTCTAGGCCCAATTACCAGTCCGTTAATAGCCTAATAAGCCCAGTGATTCCTCACTGGCTTTATTACTCAATTAATAACTCTTTACTAATTAATTAATCAATCGAATTGATGTCGCACATCGAATTCGACCGGGCCTCTGATCACGTTGGGTGCCAAACAACACCGCGTGAACCCGGAAGGTATCGGGGTTAAGCAACCCACTCTTGGAACGTTTTCGCCGACAGTTACCGCGTGGATATAATCCTTCATTCGTACAATACTCCCGAGTCAACTCAGGGTATGACGTGCTGTCAAACCCTAACCGGTTGACTCACTTGGATTAGATGCCGCTGATAAATATCGGAAAACTCCTTTCCCGATATTATCATCCGCCCTGACCAGGGACTTCCGCGCATCCTTCCTAGAGCATTATCTCTCTAAGTACCGAGAGCGAATGATTCCTTATTGACACACAATTTCCTTCGACAGTATTCCGTTGTACCCAATCCTTGACGTTTTAGAATCCCGTGGCTAGAGATTCGTAAACCAAGGTCAAAGCACAAAAGTCCACCGACAAGGTGTCCTTGGTGTCTCAGGTATAAGGACCATCAACGCAACTGCGACAATAGAATCAAGCTGGTTGACAGTGAGGTACAATACCATCCAGCGATTCAGTCGGATCAGTTCAGTGAACTCATTCTCCAATGAGCACTTACAGATTCGCCTTAGTGTCTCCACACAAGTGACTTATGAGATCAGTCACCCTCATCATATGAGCAGGAGTAATCTGTACTAGTCTAACCGGATATCCGATGTCCTTCTCGGATATCCTCCGACTAGGAACGATTAAGAATATGTGTGTTTAAGTGACCAATCTCATTAGTATGATCTCATCATAATTTGATCACTATAGCACATATTCACGGACTTCATTATGAAACGATAATTAATGTGATTTACACATAATGAATATTATGCCATTATATTAATAAATGAACGAGATTTACATAGTCAGATTGGCTTGTAGGCCACCTAAAACTAACAATCTCCCACTTAGACTAAAGTGAATCACCTTTATACAATAAGCCTATAGACTCTAGGTGACGCTCAAACACAATTTGAGCCAACGGCTTTGTCAGTGGATCTGCTACATTGTCGACGGATGGAACTCTTTCCACTACTACATCTCCTGTGGATATGATCTCTCTGATAAGATGAAATCGCCTCAGAATATGCTTCGATTTCTGATGAGATCGCGGCTCTTTTGCTTGCGCAATCGCTCCATTGTTGTCGTACAACAGCGGAACATGCTCAAAGATGTTGGGAACTACGCCGAGGTCGGTGATGAATTTCTTCAACCACACTGCTTCCTTGGCGGCTTCAACTGCAGCGATGTACTCAGCTTCAGTCGTCGAATCTGCAGTGGTTACTTGCTTGGAACTCTTCCAGCATACTGCGCTTCCATTCAAAGTAAACACAAATCCAAATGTAGACTTGTTATCATCTGGATATGACTGGAAACTCGAGTTAGTAAAGCCTCGCAGTTTCAAGTCACCTCCTCCAGAAACAAGAAACATATCCTTAGTTCTTTTCAAGTACTTAATGATACATTTCACTGCCTTCCAGTGCTCTTCGCCTGGATCAGCCTGAAATCTGCTCGTAACACTTAGAACAAATGCAACATCAGGCCGTGTACATAGCATGACATACATGATAGATCCTATGGCAGAGGCATAAGATATTATATCCATGAATGCCCTCTCATTAGGAGTCTTAGGAGACTGCTTCTTTGAGAGATTAATTCCATGTCTCATCGGTATGAGACCTCTCTTGGAATTTTCCATGCCAAACCTTTTGACTATGATATCTATGTACAAGGATTGGGTCATTCCAAGCATCCTCTTTGATCTATCTCTATAGATCCGTATTCCCAATACGTAGGATGCTTCTCCCAAATCCTTCATGGAGAAGCTTTTCGACAGCCATATCTTTACTGATGACATTATAGCTACATCATTCCTAACGAGTAGTATGTCATCTACGTAAAGAACTAAGAAGGTGACTGCGCTCCCACTGGTCTTCTTGTACACACAAGGTTCATCTTCATTCTTAATGAAGTTATTAGACTTGACAGCCTCGTCAAATCTTATGTTCCAGCTCCGGGAAGCCTGCTTCAGTCCATAAATAGACCTCTGAAGCTTGCACACTTTATCTGGAGATTCTTTGGATGTGAAACCTTCTGGTTCTATCATATATACTTCTTCCTCAAGGTTACCATTGAGGAAGGCAGTCTTCACATCTATCTGCCAGATTTCATAATCAAAATGTGCAGCAATGACGAGTAGAACTCTGATCGACTTTATTATGGCAACTGGTGAGAAAGTTTCGTCATAGTCAATTCCTTGTCTTTGACGATATCCCTTTGCCACCAACCTTACCTTATAAGTGTCGATCCGTCCATCAGCACCGATCTTTCTCTTAAAGATCCACTTGCAACCGATAGGTACAATACCCTCGGGCAAGTCCTCTAAGTTCCAAACTTGGTTGGTGTACATAGACTGGATTTCTGAGTTCATGGCTTTTCGCCATTTCCCGGCTTCTGGGCCTTCTATGGTCTCCTGGTAGGTTTAAGCTAACCATCGTTACACGACGAGCATAGATTTGCATGTAGCCCTTGTGGATAGCACAACAAAGCTACATGGTTCCTCTACCCCGATCATATAGGCATCTAATGCCATAGCCACAGTTTCTCCTCCCAATTAAGCAAGCCTTGTGGATAGCACAACAAACCTGCCTAAAGTGATTCGAATCCTATGACTATAACGATGATGGACCACGCGATAAGTTCTTAACTACTCGCGTTACGGCTTAGAGTTTATCTGAGGGTATTTAGATAACTTTTATCTTGGTCTCTCCTAGGTGATAGTATAAAAATATATCGTATATATTTAGTAAATACTATACCTGCTTTGATTCATAATCAAAAGAAAACATTGCATCACATACATGTCTAGTGTGGTCATGGATAGCACAGTGGGTTTGACTGGAGCCAACAGTCAAACGCACACACAATTCTAACATAACATTTACATTAGAAAAACCTGCAAACATATAGGCAAAGGATCTTCATCTTTTCGCCTTTCTGGTTGCAGCTGTGGATTGTCCTCGCTCCTTCCTCGGTCGCCTCGATCATATTACAATAATTTTAGAATTACAGGTAAATTGAAGAAGGCCTTATGGCGAGTACAAGAGAGAGGGAGGTAGAAGTACATCGGAGAATGAGAGAGGGAGAGATACGCAGATCTCTATTTATTAACAATTCAATAAACATCCATCATTCATTCACGATCCATACAAACACATCATTCATCACATGAATAAGTAAATAAGTACATATCCATGACCACGGTGTGTTTTAAACATTCCACATAAGATATAGCGCATCACATGACTAAAATAAAAGAGTTTTCAAAATAAATAATTTTGGCTTTCAAAAAGCTGAGATCCAATCAAAATTGATATTTGAATTTCGAAAAACTCATTTATTAACTTAACATGCAATTAGATCAAAATTTAAAAACAATAAATACACATCACATGTGCACACACTCCGAATTAATAATTCCAGATTATTCCATGCAAATTAGAATAATTCTAATAATCTAACATTTAGATTAAAACCTCACTAATAATCTAACAATTAGACTATTAATACAAATCTAACTCTTAGATTAAATAATTAAAGTTATTATTAATTTAACTATTAAATTAATAACAATAATAATTAATGAAGGACTATAGATTTAACATTTAAATCAGTCATTTAAGTTAATTATTAATTTAACATTTAAATTAATAACTAACTTAAATTAATAATTAACAATTAGATGTATAAATAATTAATAATCTAACATTTAGATTATTAAATATTAATCACTAATTTAACAGTTAAATTAGTTAAGTCAAAGCTAATTATTAGTTTAACACTTAAATCTAATAATAAACTCTAATTGATTAAACAATGATCATATTAATAGAGATTAACAATTAATAATCAATATGATCATTAATGCCCAATAAAACAATATTAGATAACAATTTAAATTTTTAAACATTTTAAATATAAAAATTGAAATCCAATTGTTAATGATGTTTTAAACGGGCTAATTAGGGGTTTAATTAGGGTTAGGAATGAAAACCAGAAAATGGCCCAGTCATCTTGGTTCAACTGGCATCTGGTTCGAGCCTGGGTTCGAGCCCAGGCTCGCCCAGGGTCCGAGCCAGGTCCTTCCTGGCTCAGCCAAAGCCATCCTGGCTCACCCACCGGCCCGGCCCAATCGGGCTCGAACCCCCCCCGGCCGGTTTAACCCCTTAGACCGTCCCTTCCAACCTGACGACGCCCAACATCCGAAACCCTAACTTGCAGGGAACATGGCGGCGGGAGGAGATTTGCAGTGCGCTGCCGGTCGGCCCCCCCCGGCATCGCCGTCCCCTACCGACGATGCCCCCGGCGACAGCGACGTGCCTGGCGCCGGCAGGGCCGCCGGCGGTGGCCAAACAAGAGCTGGTCGAGCCCTTAAAAGGAACCCCAAAAACTTATTTTCAGGGTTAAAAAAAACGAACTTGGGCTTGATTTTGCAGCTCATCAAGGCCACCCCAGAGGCAGTTTAGGTGACCGGTGGATAGTGATGACTATCCTCAAGGGATCCGGACTCCTAACTCGCCATCCCAACGCTTGGGACACGAGTACGAAGTCGCCGAAGAGCCTCGGTTCATCATCTCATGAAGAACACCGAAATATCCCAAAAAATTCGATTTGGCAGAAATAAAAAATAATCAGATTATTCTTAAATATCTGTGTTCATCTCATGAACACGGATCCGACAAACATATCGAATTCGCACACGGAATAATACGTGAAATATTAACTTTGGAGACCGAAACGGGATGAGAAACAGTGGAACCTGACTCTGATACCACTGTTGGGTTCTCGGGTTTCTCCGGATATCACGCGCAACGGAAATAAAAATAAAAACGGAGATCCGTTCCCGTTTCAAAAATCAGAAAAACCAGGTTATCGGATAATCAGTTCTCTTTTCTTGCCCCTTTCAAAAAAAAAAAAGATTTGTAAAAAATAATAACTTCTCTCTAAATCTAGATACAAGATTTGATGACATTGGTGATTTTCAAAATTCAAATTCTTCCAAAAGTTATAGTTGGAAAAGTGTTTCCAAACTGATGCCTAAAGATAACCTGTGGTATCAATGCAATATCTACCTGCATCACTTTAAAGTAGGTTGTCAATTTTTTTTTCCCTTTGCCAATCCATTGCCTTTATTCCAACAATAGTACTCTTACTGCCCCCAAGGATCAAAGTACAAAGTGGCTTAAGCAATACTCAAACTCAATTATTTACTGGATTACTCTCTCGCTGCCTGAGGTATCGTCTCCTTCCCCCCCCCCCCCCCCCCCCCCCCCCCCCCCCCCCTAGAAGAGCTTCCCCCTTCATATTCCCCTTGAATTTTTTCCTCTATGCAATTCTCTATATCCCCCCTTCCCTTTGTCCCCCTCCCTCAAATTTCCAATTGTCCTCTCTGTCCCCGCATCCCCACCACCCTCTCCCTCGCATCTCCAACCCTCTCTAGCCCCTGCCCCCAACTATTTTTTACCCAACATCTGCCTTGTACCACTAAGCTTCAGAGCTCTTTTCCATCCTACTGCCTTCCCTGCTAGACACTAGTTTTCTTGTTTTACCATTCCTTTGTCACCAAAGGAGGAGGAGTTTCTCCTCCTAGAGTTCGAATTAGCCCTCAACAAGCGTGATAGGCCAGTTATCACATCACTCCAAGTAGAGGACCTAGATCCCTACGACGGCCCGAAATAGTGGGTTGTGCTCACAATCCATTCAGACAAGCCCCCAAGAGTTGTTGGCCTCAAAGAGCGGATGAAAGGCTTTTGGTCCCCCTCCGAAACATGGCAGCTATTCCATTTCTACAAGGAAGTGTTTCTATTGGAGTTGACATCACCAACATAGGAAAACCACATATGTAAAGGAGGTCCTGGGTGTAAGGATTCGGCGGAGATGATGAAGAACATGAAGAATAAATACACAATAGAGTATAAAATTTTAATCATGTTGTTCTTGATCCATTTCAACTAAAAGAACGAGAATTGGTGATCAATTATCACCTTGCGTAGACTTGGATCCGCGTTCGTTTGGTTTTAGAAGAGTGACGCCACCAGTCGCGCAGGTGCCCAACCTTTAGTAGTATCCGCGTGATTCTTCAGTTGGTGGTTCGTCCTTGATCTCTCAGTAAGTTCAGTAAACTCATTCACTAATGAGTACTTATGGGTCCACCTTAGTGACTGCACACAAGTGATTATGAGATAAGTCATCCTCATTATATGAGCATGAGTAACTAGTCTCACTAGATATTGATGTCCTTCTCAAATGGACTAGGAACAATTAATGTTAATCCCATTAATATAATCTCATCATAATTTAACATCTATTGCACATATTATTGACTTTATTATGAAATGTTAAGTTGGATTATATACAATGAATATAATGCCTTTATTGTTATTAATAGAACAAGATTGTATAAGTCATATGATTGACTTGACGGACATGCATGACTAACAATCTCCCACTTGGACTAAGGCCAATCACCTTCATACTATATACTTATAGATTCTAGGTGACACTCATACACAATTTGAGTTAGAGACTTCGTCAATGGATATGCTATGTTGTCGACTGAAGGAACTCGTTCCACCAAAACATTTTCTCTGGCAATTATCTCTCTGATCAGGTGAAAGCACCTCAAAATGTGCTTCGACTTCTGATGAGACTGTGGATCTTTTGTTTGAGCAATGGTCTGAAGGCTGGCCGCCCCACCACTCTCTCTCCTCCTCCTCTAGGCACCTTGTTTGAGGCACCGGGAGACTTCCCTTCTCCGCCGCGCGTATTTTCCGAGAGTCGGGAATTCCCGTCCGGATGATCCGGACATTGTTGCGGCGAGGATCTTCAGCGAGCGCACTGTTCTGAATGAGGGATCGAGGATGAACCACTGCGGAGGATCGCGTGGATATCGCTAGAGGCCGGATGCTTGTGTGGCTAGCGGCATCACTTCGACGGAACCGAAACGGTCGCAGATTCGAATCCGCGCAAGGTGATGTGATCACACGACCCGATTTTTCGATTTTAGTTTTTGTTCCGAATTGGATCTGCGGGTATCGGACGGGTATTTTCTTGTTGCTTCCGCTGCGTTCGTCGTGCCCCGCCTAGATCCCAACAAGTTGTAGGGAATGGCAGCTACATCAATATTTGGGAAGACCCTTAGCTATCCCTAAAACCTCTTCCTCCCCCAATTGATTCCCCAAATCTCTTTGCTCAAAAGGTAGCTTACCTTATCAAGGGCAATGAACAAGGGGGATGAAGTTTCTATTCGACAACTGTTCCCATATCATATCTACAGTGAAATTCATTCTATGATCCTGCCAAACTCTCTAAATAACATAGAAGATTCCCCGATTTTGAAATTCATTCAGGACGACCACTCCTCCACCAAGTCGACTAAAAGGATGCTCACTATGGACAATAGTACTCCATTTTCCATTAGTCCTAATTGAATATGGGGAATCATCTAGAGTAGATGCAACAAGTGCTTCGAAGGTACATCTCCAACCTTGTACATAGTTAGAAACATCGAAGCAACCTTCACAAAGTGGCAACGCCTAATCCATAATGCACATACTATCGTTTCACCAACTCTCAGCTCAACACCCAACTCTCAGCTAAAGTGGATCCCACCTCCTATAGGGCAATACAAGGATAACGTCGACACTGAGACTCTCTCTACAAGGGGAGGAGCAATTGGTATTGTCTGTAGGGATCATCAAAGCTACCTACCTTCTTGCCATGCTTGCCATATAGTCTCAAACGCCCCCCTTGTTGCGGAAGCCTTGGCTTTTAAGGCCGGTATTAGACTTGCAGCAAGTTTAAACTACTTTAGTATTGTGCAAGGAGATGTAGAGATATAGTTCTACTGCTGACAAACTCAACAAAAATCACCCATGGCAAATAAAGACAATTATAGGTTTTTGTTGAAGACTACTACCTAGGTATCCACTAGTCTCCGTCAACTTTTCCCCAAGACAAATCGACTAGGTAGCATATTCTCTAGCTAATTTCACCAAATCACAGTTTTGTAATCCTTGATGGGACACATGAGAAGTCCCCTTATGTATTCTCCCCACCATGTTATTTGAACTAAACTTTAATGGACTAAGGTCCTTCCCATTTCCAAAAAAAAAAAAATCAAAGACTGCATGAATGGAGTGGGAGGCTTAGGTAACTCTACTAAATTGGGTTAAGAGGATTTACGTCCTCATTAAGAAGGTAAGTGTGAAATCAGAGTGGTGTGCCCTAATGCCCAAATCACTTGTCATTGTTCTGTCTGATTGATAAGAACAAGGCTATGACATTAGGAGGGTTAAGTCAATCGGACCACTGTGAAAATCAAAATAACTTTTAGTTTATTTTGAAGAAATTGGGTCCGAACTATAGGTTGAGTGAAGCCAGTTGCACTATTGGATGAGTCACTTCTTGCCCAACTCACCCAAGATAGACACAAGTGTTACCGAGACTATAGAGAACCTAGAGGGGGGATGAGTGGGTTATCAAGAATTATCACTAATCAATAGTATAAGCTAAGCACATTGATAAGAAATAAACAAAGAAGGAAAGAGAAACATGGAGCAATTGCACGAAGCACAAATAGGTTTTTATATTGGTTCAACCCACCTACATCCAGTCTCCAAGCAACTTTTTGGGAGTTTCATTTGCACAATGGCTACACACGATGCGAACCCCATGCAAGGTATACAATCAAACATATACCCAGTCTTAGTTAGTCTTCCTTTCCTTCAAGAAGAGGTAACACCCTACCGCATAGGTCTTCCCTTCCTTTTAAGGAAGAGATGACAATCATATGAATTCTGATCAAGATTACACAAGGATGCCTCTTAGTAGGTTGATAGGTGTATAATAAGGACAAACAAAGATCAAGACTAAGAAAGAAGTCGAGAATCGCAGAGCCTTGATCAGTTAGTGAAGAGGCTAGAGAGCTTCAAGTAGTACAATGGATATAGAAGCAGTGGGTGCAGTGTTTCCAAGGAGACACAGGCCCTCAGGGATCTTCTCTCTTATCTCTCTTGAACTTGAGGGAGTTTAGGCGCATAGAATGTAATTCTTGAATTTCAACTTCGCAGGAGAGTTCTTCTGACCGACATCTCTTATTTATAGATGATTTTTAATTTCCCCATTGAGACTCGGCTTACCTCCCGTTATCTTTGTGAGCTCTCCATGAGTCTAATGTTAATTATGTTGAGTCTAATATTAACTAGATTTAGTCTTACCTAAAAAGAGTTTGAGCAGACACATGTCTTTATCATTTGGAAGCTTCAATTCTTTGTCGCCTTGCTTTCCTAATTTGGCTGCCCAATTCTCACCTAATCCTATAGAATCTAAAGCAAAAAAGATTCCATCTAATGTACTAACCAGAAAGTAGGTGAGCAATAGAGAATCTATAAAAACATATTAGACAAGGCGCACATAGGATCTACGAAGAAGATAAATAGTGTCAATTCAAAAAGATCGATTATAGGAGCTTAAGAAATTATTAAGTTCAAGGAGATTTGTTCAAAGGAAATATACGGTTAATCAATTTAATAGATAGTATTAATCGATGTTCAGTCAACTCAATTTAACATAGAAAATTGATTTAAACCGAGATATATAATTAAAGTAACAGGCACTGAACATAATCGTTTAAATCCTTCTAATTGACTAGATAGAAATAATCGATTAATTGATGACTTATTAGTCAATCAATAACCGTAATAGAATGTGCTTCATAATCGATTAGATGAAGCGACATAGTCAAAGTAGCACTTCAGATAAGTGTTAAACTTAATTGATTAATGATAGTTTTCTAATCGATACAATTAATCGATCAAGTAGGCCTTAGCGGTAGATTTAATCTATTTGCGATAGCGATCTAATTGATATGGCTACTCGATCAAATAGATTTTAGCGGTAGACTTAATCGATTAGTGATAGTAACTAGAGGAAGTGACTTAATCGAAGTGATCGATTAGAAGCCTTTTTAACCCTTGGGTAACTTTCTCACTGCAATCGATTAGCGATTGATATTTAATCAAAGTTCCAATGAGTCTTTTAAGACTTCCTAAAATCAACTAAGTCTTAGAACTTGGAGTTCAAGACAGTGAGTCTATTAGCACATAATCGATTAATCCACACTATTAACTCAACTTAACATTAACTCAACGTAACATGTTCTGATTTCATTGTTCTCATTGTTTTTCATTTCCAAAACATGGGGATAAAATGAAAAGCACATATATAGTTCAACAACGAGATCTTATATAGTTCATTACCTGCGCTTTGGTACGTCCCCATTTATGAGTCAGAAGTAAAATTGGTACTTTTCTTATTTTATCTTCACAAATGGTCACTTACCTTCCACTTGTATGAATGGGGTCCGATCTTTTTTTTTTAAGGTCAGAAGTATTTATCAAATTTCCTTATTGAAGAGAATATACAATTTGACATTAAAATTAATGTTTCTTCCTTATTAAGAAAGTTTTCAATATTGTGTGATAATTTCACCTTCTTCAGATGATCAAGCCGAAGTTAGAAGTCCCAATACAAAGAACAATAATCCCCGCCATCCGGAGATTATTGGGACATATGTTTCCGTGAATTCTTTCTTGCGACAAACTCTATCTATTTTTTTTTAACCATGGTAGACGGGAGTCCTGGGATAAACACACTCTCTCTCTTGAACATGATAGCCTAGTGACTGGGCCCATAAGTCCGAACTCAAAAGAGTTGGATTTGAAATAAGAGATATGCACCAAATCACCCAAAGTGGTGAGAGTTCTACGTAAGGGTATGTTTGTTTGGGTTATTGGAGTGCCTTAGATTTTGTGAAAAGTAACGTGACGATGGATTTTTCTACTATCTAACTTTTCTAAGATTATATGAGAATCCAAAAGGGAGAGAAAAGTCAAATGGGTTGTGCCTAATAACTTAAATTTAAATTTAAAATTTTCGAGATAATCTAAAACGCTGATGGGATAGGCGGCTATTTGTTTCAACTTTTTCTCATTTTAACTTTTCCCACTATCTTGAACATTGAAAACTCCATACTACCCCGAACAAATGCACCCTAAGAAGGTGAGAAAAACTGAAATTTACGGCCTCCCATACACCTGGATGGATCAAATCTGAGGCCTCCGCGACAGGTGAGGGACATCCACCAACTGCCCTAGAGCGCATGACCACAACATCTCCCTCTAGTGGATGCAATCAAGTCAGGTAACAACGGATAACATGTGATTCGAGGGACGTCTTTGCCAGTCCCAAAGACAAATTTATCAATAGGATGTTACTTTATTAGGTCACCCGCCTGGCGACTTCCTCTTCTCCCCCACGTTTTTGTAATGTGATTCTTCGTTGGCATGCCTATCTGCAGTCGCCCGCCGGGACCTTGACCATGCATAAGCGGTTGCGATCCCCGGCCAACTGGCGGGGAGTAGTTATGGAGTACAAGAAATGTCTTGTAGTTTGAGATGAGATCCGCTTGCACTTTTTTGAAGGCATCCTTCTGTGGCTCACGGATGAGGACTAAAGAAAGAGATTGGTTTGACACAAAATGATATAAAATAGAAATATTCAAATTATCAATTTTAAGACCACTAAATATAAACCTTTTGGCTCTTAAATTATCGATTTTAGTTTTTGCTAATTTTAGACCAAAAATAGAAATAGGTAGAAAAGGTGTCTCGTGAGTCAACACAATTTTGAAATTCAAAAAATATGAAAAATATCATAAAATAATTCATGGTCCTGTGAAATGTAAAAGAAATTACTTTTTATGATATTTTAATATATTTAAGCTGTGCTTTTGGCATACCAAATGATCCTGTGTAATGAGATAAATGAATGTTGAATTGAGATGCCTTGCGAGTGTTTGTTTTAAGGGCCTCGAAGTACTGAGATCGAGAAAAAAAAAAGATCGGATCATTCTTTTCTCCTTCATCTATGTTTAGTCTTTATGTCACAACTTTGATCCTTTTCTTTTTGGAAGGAGGTCCATTCGACAAGACGATTTTACTGGTCTAACATAAAGAGTCAGTTTCAAACTTACAAAATTTCTTATAGAATGAGAGAACATCTTAGAAATACGAATAAATTCACACAAACCATTAAGTCTTGCAATTGTTGTGTATTAGTCAATCTATGAATTTATAAGAAAATAGACTTCTCCATTCATAGTCAGCTAATCTTGAGTTGGATGCTCTAATACAATATACAAAACTGCTCATATTTTTAAAGAGTCGTAGGACATGCTTGAGCTTCCAATTTAAAAAGTATTTTTTTGTGCTTCCATCATGTTATTTTGAAAAGAAAGAAACTATGTCTTAGAAGTCATTTCTGTGACATTTTGGCTGTGTTTTCACCTACAAAATAGAACTTGTCAGATTGGAGAAAAAAAATAAACGTTGTTAGGAAAATTTTAACTTACGTAACTAGTTATAATCACCCTGGCTCAATCTTTTTCATGTAAGAAGTGAAAATCAAAAATAATTTTTCATTAAAAAATTTTCAAATGTGTCCTAAACCAATACATATGTGAGAAGGCGTGTGTCTTCTCCACTCTCAGCTTTCTGGAAAACGACTCTCCCTGTATAGATTGGAAGCAAGAGCTAGTCAACGCGGCTCACCCTAAATAAATCGTAATTGCTGTGGGTCAACGAAAACGACTTTCCTGTTTCGGCCGTCGTAACCGTGTGGGACTTGTGTCATCTCATCGGCACTGAGAAGAGCCGAGGACACAATTGTGGCTGCCCATGGGAGAGGAAGAAAATTTTGTTTGGGGAGGTGGGATTAAGAGGACTTCTAATTTAAAAGATTTGTTATCAGACCCGCTGTGAATGGGCTCGGTGAAGAGTCAAAGGCCCGCCGTGAAAATGGGCCAGAGCTGGGTGTCCTGGGCTCTTTAATGGGCTGGTGACGGTAGAAGGGGCCGAATATCCTGGGCCCACGGATGATGTCCAGTAACTGGCCCAGTCCACATGGCAGCCAGGTATTGTCCCCAATGGTAGTGCGTGCACGCCTTTTGCCCCCACTTAGGAGCCAGCACGCGTCCTGCAAGGATTGGCCTGCCCAAGCACCCATTCGAGGGCCAAACCCTATATAAGGTCCCCATTTCTCTAGAAGAGGTAAGTAATATGGACCCTATTTAAGCTAAACTTGAATTAGTAAACCTCAACTTAAGCTCGGACAATACCTAAGAACTGACTTAACCATCAGAGGGTTTTCCCTATACACCGCTGTAGACACCAATTTTTTCCGACTTACCGCAGACTACAAGTAAGTCATCATTTGATCAATGATGGTTAATGAATTGAAAAGGAAGTTGTTTTGTTTGGGAATTCAACCATACACATCGAGCAAAATATGCTATGAGTTCAAAATGACACTTAATTGCTCTTAATTGATTCCTCCGATGAATTAAGTTGTCACATTAACTCAAATTGGACACTTATTTAACCATCGAACGGATGATCCTTTAGCCAACCAAGTAAATCACCCAATTTTTAGCCATGTAAATTAAATAATAAAGTCAAAACTTTTCCAAAAATGGCCACAATTAGATCGAGCCCTCAAGCCACTGGGTGTCGATTGGATCGCCTTCGCTAATCAATTAAGTATGTTAGTTAACTCATGCACTACTATGATTTTGCCGCTCTGTCTAATTATTTATGGATTCCATCAGCCACGGTTATCAATTGATTGGCTAGTCATCAACTAATCAATTTTTATCCATCTAATCAATTAAAGATCCTAAGTGATATTAAACTTAGCACTTATTATTTCGATTATCTCTCTCAGTTTAATCGATTGGTTATTATGATTGATTCGATTATGGAGCTTCTGTGCACATTGATTATCTATCTATTTCGGTCAATTGAGCATCGATTAAGAGTGCCTGTTGAATCGAGTAAATTGCTACTTCTTTGATATTAATTGATCTTCTGAATCAATTTGATTCTTCAGGTCCTTATAATCGATTATCTATCCTGACACTGTTTATAATCTTCTCGCTGACATGCAAATCTTGTCTTCACCTTGTCTGATCTGCTGTTTGTAGATTCTCCGCTGCTCACCTACTCTTTGATTAGTACACAATATGGGAACCTTCTTATTTTAGAAATTCCACAGGGTTAAGTGAATTAAGAAAGTAAGGAGACAAAGGATAGAAGCTTCCGACAAATAAAGACAAAGTTGTGTGAGTGTTCCCTCTAGGTAAGACTCATTCCGGTTAACGTTAGGCTCAACAGAGTTAATTTAGACATATGCACTCTTAATAGAGATAATAGGCAGAAAGCTTAACCTCAACGGATCAATTCAAATTTATCGATAAATTGGAGTTGAGACAGCATATAGAAGAAGATATCTTTAGCAAATTCAAATCCATGAACTCCACTTTTGTGCCCGAACTCTGTCCAACTATAGAGAGAAAAAAGGAGAAGACTCTAGAGAGCCTGCACCTACTCCAAGTATTGTGCCCACTGTTTCATCATATGTTGTGCTACTTGAAGCTCTCTGGCTTCTTCATCGATTGATCAAGATTATAGGGATCTCTTTCTCATTCTCTAGAGTTGATTATCTTTTTTTTTGTGCTTTTTGTACACTTGTAGCCTTCTCAGAGGCATTCCTGTGTAACTTTGATCAGATTCAATCTGGTTGTTGCCTCTTCCTTGAGAGGAAGAGAAGACCAATGAGGCATGATGTTATTATCTCTTCTTGAGGGAAGGGAAGACTCGCTGCGGGTAGGTGTGTGGTTTGGTATATAACTTGCAATGGGTTTGTACTTTGCATAGTCGTTGAGCTAGTAGTACTCCTAAGAGCTTGTTTGAGGAAATAGGTCAGAAGATTTAACTAGTTTAAAGTTAGCATCTTTGTGTGATTGATCCTAATTTCTCCCTCCTCCTTGCTTATTTTATTCCTGCTACACTTAGTTGTTTTACCTATTTTTGTTCAAATTTTATTAACCCATTCAGGCCATCTCTAGGTTATCCATAGCCTTGAGCAACAAGTGGTATAAAAGTCTGGTATGTCGTTATATAGATCTAATGATCTGAGAACTAATGTGGCTATGGTTAATGGTTACAATGAAGGCTAGTCCTTCAATTGCCCTCCTTTGTTCAAACAAGAGGACTAGTCCTATTGGAGATGCCGGATGAAATTTTTTCTAAATGGTCTCAATTTCGACCTTTAGAGTGTGTATGTGGATGGTGATTACATTGTCACCATATCTAATGAACAATAGATTAAAATTGACAAATGTTTAATTTTGTTGAACAACATGGCCAAAAGTGTCTTACCTAAGAATGAATAAAATAGGATCTCAGCATAAGAATAACAAAGGATATGTAGAGAAAATTGCAGCTCACCTACAAAGGAACATAGAAGTTCAGAATGGAATCTACCGAGACCATCATTCAAATGTACATCTAATTTACAAACATAACAAATAGGTTGATTGCCCTTGATAAGGAGCATAACACTGGTGACATGGTGAGGAAGATACTTAGATCTCTCCTCAGCCAATAAACCCCGAAGATGATTGCTATTGAGAAAGCAAATGACTTCACTAGCGTAAGCCTAAAAAAGCTCATTGAGTCACTATTGGAACATGAAATCAACATGGAGAGGCTGGGGGAGAGCACTTCAAGAAGGAAAAACACCTCCAATGCTCTGAAAGCGACCATTACAGGTTTAGACAATGAGTCCTCTAGTAAGGATAGCGAGGTGGATAGTAAAGAAGAAGACTTGCTGTCCAAACGATTGAAGAGGATGTTAGATATAGGTGTCCTCAAAGCCAATCATAAGGTACCTATCACAATTTGGTTCACTAATAAATGATATTAATTTCATTATGAAGATTGGTGCATTGATAATTGCGCATAATGAAGTCCTTGAATGTGTGCAATAGTCATCGTATTATGATGAGGTCATAATAATGAGACTGATGACTTATAAACACATTCTTAATTGTTCCTAGTCGTAGGATATTTGAGATTGACATCAAACATCCGGTAAGACTAGTACAAGTTATTCCACCTCATATGATGAGGGTAACTGATCTCGTTAGTCACTTGTATGGAGAAACTATGATGAAGCTGTAGGTGCTCATTGGGGAATGAGTTCACTGAACTGATCTAACATAAATCGCCAGATGGTAATTTACTTGACTATCAGCCGACTTGATTCACAGTGGCGTGGTTGAAACTTGGACTTGAAACATATAAGACATCTTGTCGGTGGACCCCTGGGCTTTGACCTTGAGTTACGAATGTTTATCTACGGGATCTCTAATAGTCAAGGATCGGGTCCAGCGGAAGACCTTTGAAGGTGATTGGGTGTTCAATTGTAACGACCCGCCACCCTATAATCGGGGATCCGATTACTAAATGGGTACCGAGTCATTAATTTGGAGACAAACCAGGATCTTGATAAGTCTGGAAAATAAATAATAAACTAAGCTAAACATTCACATTGCATTGAATTAAAAGAAAGTGCAAGAATTAAAAACTATTACAATGCGATTCGACTCAGCAAATAATTACATACTCCAACTGAAAGGAAATAATTAAGCATACATGCCAGAAAATAAAATAACAACTATATCGGGGCATACCCCGGAACAACAGCTACTGGCGCGCGACCCAAAGCAACACTCTCCTCGCTACGTCTGCTTGGAATCCTCACCTGAAAACCACAGTGGTGAGTCTCATAGAAAAGACTCAGTAGGGATCCTTCGATCTCCACCGCCCACTCACGCACCCACAAGTGCAGCAACACAAATATAGATGATCTAAGCAAGTAAAGTAGTAAATACAATTCTTATATTTCGGTATAAACACATGCATTCGAAATATAACATGCACAATTCTGAAACCATTCTACCACGGAGCCCACAACCAGCGTCTCGGCAAAACACGCCAACCACAAGGCTGAACGCGGGAAACACCGACCCGCTGAGACCAAACAACAACCCCTCGGATAGCGCCCTGACTACTCCGGCTTGATAGGCTCCAGATAATTCTGCTTCCCCTAGCACGAGTGACACTCCGAATGTACCACTCTTACACCGGTACTAGCTATACCCCAGGGTACACCAGGTGACCCTCTCTCTAGGCGTCACCCCGCCACTCCCACACTGGCGCTGTGTCACTCCCACACCGACACAAGGTGCCTAAGCGCTAACAATTGTCACTCTAGGCCCACGATCGCACAAAACACAACACGGTGCGATCTGATCACATAGAATCCATCGTCATCGAGTACATTTCTAAGCATGTAATTAACTAAACTATCTAACAATGTAAATATGTCTTAACTGCAGGGATTAATGGAATTCTAGCTTGAATCGCGTCGCCCAAGGCTGACGTCTTTCAAGCTTCATAAACTAGTTCATATAAAAAAACTGGACTCGGAAGATAGCCTAAAACGCGTCGTCATATGTAGCCGCCTTTTAAAAGGCGTCGCTGTCCCTAGTCGCCTGATAACGACAGAAACAGAGACAGACCTCGGGGTAATTTCACTTTAAAACGCGTCGAACATGGAAGTCGCCGTTCAAAAGGCGTCGCTGTCTCTGGACGCTCATCAGTCTAGAGACAGAGTCTGTTATTTGGACTAAATCGCGTCGCGGGTTGAAGCCGCCTTTCTGAAAGGCGTCGCTGTCCCCCGACGCCATTTAACCCTCACAGACAGGTTCTTCCTCCGCTATCTCCCAATCCACGGGTGGGATTTCCTCTCCCAAATCGTGTAAGAACACCAAAAAGGTGGAGAAGGAGGAGAATAACCTAAATACCCATTAAAACACCCAAATTCTCATTACATGCAATTAGTATTTTCACCCCAAGAAAACTCCTAAACATGTTCCAAAGCGAGAAAAACATGGTTTTTAAACGAAATACAATGGGGATCGTCACCCTACCGATTTCTCGAACTCCTCCTAGCTCCAAGCCGCCAACCTGCCTCGCCACACACCGCCGCCGGTACCGCTGTGGACACCGTTACTCAACCGGGACGTCAGCCGCCGTTCGGAGAGAAAAACGCCGCGGAGGAGATGGTGGTGGTAGTGGTGGGAGTTAGGAGGTTGATGGGGTGGAGGGAGGAAAGCAAGGAGAGGGGGAAGGGATTCGCCGAAGGTCGGAGGGAGGAGAGGAGAGAGAAGAGAAAGGAGAGAATGAGGGAAAGGAGGTAGGGTTCGCGGGGTCAAACAGAAGTTGGGAAAAACGCGTCGTTCAAGCCCGACGTCATTCAGATGACAAGACCGGGCCATACTCTGACAAAGTATGGTCGTACTCTAAATGGCGTCGTCCATACAAGACGCCATTCATACGATAAGACCGGGACCGTACTGTTGCGTCCCAAGGCCAGCCCACGTGGCACAGCCTAAAACACGTCCACATTGATGGACGCCGTTTAAACCGCGTTGAGCTTGGAAACTAAGTCTCAGCCCCACCAGGGCCCAAACTAAGGGATCCGACCCCGAAAACTGACCCGATAACCGGATCCGAAACCTCAATCCTTACATCAATAGAGGATCATTCGCTCCGAGGTAACTGAAGAGAGAATGCTTTAAGATAGATCTGCAGGAGTTTCTAGCCAAAGCGGACACAAAAGGTGTTTTCTGATATTATACAGCGGAGTCTGATCCAAGTGAGTTAACTAATTAGGGTTTGCAGTTGACCATGCCCTATGTCGACTCGAGAGCATTGTGCGAATGAAAGATTAAAGCCACGCAACAACTGTGAACATATAGGTTCTATGAGTGGGTTGCTGAACCTCCTTACCTTCCGAGATCATGCGGTGTTGCTTGGCACCCAACTTGATCGGAAGTCCGACCGAATTTACATGAGATGTTAGTTCGGTTAAGTAATTAATCAAATATGAGATATTAATTAATTATTACAAGTCAATATGGTGTTATTGGACTTAACAGGCTGAAAACTGGATTGGTTAATGGGCCTAGAGGGTCATACGCAAATAGATTCTTAGTAGGTGGTGTTTTAGTGGGTTTTATATTAATTCGTGGACTTTTATGAAAAGTCACGCCGACTTAATATATAAATAGGCCATGTAGAAATCCTGGGCGAAGCTCCAAGAGTTCTCTAGCCTGCTGCCCCCCTCCCCTCCCTCCTCTTTCTCCTCCTCTGAGTGCCCCCTTCAGGGCGCCGAGATACTTCCCGTCTCCGCTGCGCGCACTTCCCGAATGTCGTGAAATCTTCGTTCGTGTATTCCAGACTCAGTTGCGACGAGAGATCTTTAACAAGTGTGCTGATTTGGATGAGGGAGCAAGGATGAACCACCGTAGAGGATCGCGTGGATACTGCTAGAGGCCGGACGCTTGTGCGGTTAGCGGCATAGCCTTGACGGAACCGACACGGATGCGGATTCGAATCCGCACATGGTGATTCGATCACTCCTGTTTTATTTCGGTTTCACGGTTTATGTTCCAAAACGGATTTGTGGGCATCGGGCGAGATTTTTTCGTTTCACGTTTCCGTTGCGTTCATTGTGTCCCGCCCGGATCCCAACAATGGTATCAAAGCCAGGTTCCGCTCTGATTCGTTTTGGAACGCTGAAATTAATATTCAGAATTTAAGTGTTAAATTATTAATTAACTTTATTGGACAAGTGTAAGAGTTAGATTAGTATTAATAGTCTAATTGTTAGATTATTAATGGGGTTTCAATCTAATTGTTAGATTGATTATTAGAAGTGTTCTAATTTGCATGGAATAATTTGAAATTTATTAATTCGGAGTGTGTGCACATGTGATGTGTATTTAATACTTTTAAATCAGATTCGATTGCATGTTAAGTTAATTAAAAGTGTTTTCGAAATTCAAATACCAATTTTGATTAGATCCCAGCTTTTTGAAAGCCAAAATTATTTATTTTGAAAACTCTTTTATTTTAGCCATGTGATGCGTTGAATCATGTGTGGAATGTTTAAAACACACTGTGGTCATAGATATGCACTTATTTTAAATTATTCATGTGATGAATGATGTGTTTGTGTGGATCGTGGATGAATGATGGATATTTATTAAATTGTTAATAAATAGAGATCTGCGGATCTCTCCCTCTCTCATTCTTCGATGTACTTCTACCTTCCCTTCTCTTGTACTCGCCATAAGGCTCTCTTCTAATTACATATAATTCACGAATTATTGTAATATGATCGAGGCAACCGAGGAAGGAGCGAAGACGATCCACAGCTGCAACCAGAAAGGCGAAAAGATGAAAATCTTTTGCCTATATATTTGCAGGTTTTTTCTAATGTATGTTATGTTAGAATTGTGTGTGCGTTTGACTGTTGGCTCCAGTCAAACCCACTGTGCTATCCATAACCACACTAGACATGTATGAGATGCATTGTTTTCTTTTGATTATGAATCAAAGCAGGTATAGTATTTAATAAATATATACGACATATTTATATACTATTACCTAGGAGAGACCAAGATAAAAGTTATCTAAATATCCTCAGATAAACTCTAAGCTGTAACGCGAGTAGTTAAGAACTTATCGCGTGGTCCACCATCGTTATAGTCATAGGATTCGAATCACTTTAGGAAGGTTTGTTGTGCTATCCACAAGGCCTACTTAATTGGGAGGAGAAACTGTGGCTATGGCATTAGATGCCTATATGATCGGGGTAGAGGAACTATGTAGCTTTGTTGTGCTATCCACAAAGTTGCATGCAAATCTATGCTTGTCGCGTAACGATGGTAAACTTAGACCAGAATTAGTGGTTTGTTGTGTGATCCACAAGGCCATTAAATCTTTGGGGACCGAAGCTATGATCAGATATTGCAAGGAGTTGCAAGTCCCATGAGTTGGGTGCTCTTTGATTGTATTACAGTTTGTTGTGCTATCCACAAGGCTGTAGTGCAAGTCATTGAGATTCTGATCCCCACTAGGAGACTGTTGGCGTCTCCCGTTCTGTATAACTGAGGGTTATACAGTCCGTCGAAAATTAGTGGGAGTTAAACTTGAACAAAAGACCATGTCTAGTTTTAAATTTTAATAATTGAACATCTGCTAAATAGATTTTAGTTATCTTCTGAAGGGAATTGTGTGTCAATACGGAATCATTCGCTCTCGGTACTTAGAGAGAGAATGCTCTAGGAAGGATGCGCGGAAGTCCCTGGCCAGGACGGACGATAATATCGGGAAAGGAGTTTTCCGATATTTATCAGCGGCATTCAATCCAAGTGAGTCGACCGGTTAGGGTTTGACAGCACGCTATACCCTGAGTTGACTCGAGAGCATTGTACGAATGAAGGATTATATCCACGCGGTAACTGTCGGCGGAAAGGTTCCAAGTGTGGGTTACTTAACCCCGATACCTTCCGGGTTCACGCGCTGTTGCTTGGCACCCAACGTGATCGGAAGTCCGGTCAAATTCGATGTGCGACATCAATTCGATTGATTAATTAATTAATAAAGGGTTATTAATTGATTAATAAAGCCAGTGAGGAGTCACTGGGCTTGTTGGGCCATTAACTGGACTGGTAATTGGGCCTAGAGGGTCACACGCAAATGATTCTCAAGGCGATGGATAAATAAGTGGGTTTTATACAAACCGGGGTTTTTATGAAAAATCGTGCGGTTAGTATAAAACATAGCGAACGGCTGAGCAGGCCAAGTTGCTGCTAACCCTAGCCGCCCCTCCTCTGTTTCTCTCTCTCTCTGGCGTCCCAGACAGATCCAGATCCGCTCCGCCGCTTCTCTGACTCCCGTTCGATGGGAAATCGTCCGCGCGTTGCGGCGTCCGGTGGAGGTTTCGTAGGCTGCGAAGAACGAGGAACGTGAAGATATTCGTCGCGAGGAGGATTGCGTGGACTCCGCTAGAGGCCAGGCGCTTGCGCGGCTTGCGGTGTCTCACCGACGGAACCGAACGGTTGCGGATTCGAATCCGCATACGGTAAGACCTTAATAATATGATTATCGGTTTTATTTATTCGAAACGGGAAAAACGGATCGTTGTTTTATTTTATTTTCCACTGCGTGAGCGATCCGGTGAAACCCGAGAACCTAACACTTACGAGTCAACCTCGATAAGGGGGTCGCTATCGAAGAAAAATCCTGGATGAACCGTCTGTAATACCCTGCTAACCCCAGGAAGCTCCTGATCTCAGTTACTGTTGTCGGTCTGCTCCAATCCATTACTGCCTCAATCTTGGCTGGATCCACTGCAATGCCATCTCCAAAAATGACATGTCCTAGGAAGTGCACCTTATCTAGCTAGAATTCACAGTTGCTAAACTTTGCATAGAGTTGGTGCTCTCTCAGAACCTGCAACACCACCTGAAGATGAGCAGCATGCTCTTCCTTAGAAGAAGAATATACCAAAATATCATCTACAAATACCACCACAAACTGATTCAGGTAGGCCCTGAAGACCCGGTTCATCAAATCCATAAAAAGCCGCCGGAGCATTGGTCAAGCCAGAAAGCATAACCAAAAACTCATAATGTCCATACCGAGTCCTAAAAGCCGTCTTACTCACATCAACCTCACGGATCCTCATCTAATAATACCCTGATCTCAAGTCAATCTGCGAAAATACCTTCGTAGACTGTAACTGATTCATCAGATCATCGATCCTCGGAAGTGGGTACTTGTTCTTTATCGTCACCTGGTTCAGTTGTCTATAATCAATACACAACCTCAGAGAACCATCATTCTTCCTGACAAATAGAATTAGAGCACCCCATGGAGAAGTACTGGGACGAATAAAATCCTTATCCAATAATTCCTGCAACTGCTTCTTCAACTCAGCGAGTTCGGCCGGAGCCATCCGATACGGGGCCTTAGACAAGGACGTCGTACCTAGTGCAAGCTCAATAGTGAACTCAACCTCTCGCTGAGGAGGAAGGCCAGACAACTCCTCAGGAAACACATCAACAAAGTCACAAACTACAGGCACCTCCCAAGGACTGAAACTACTACTAACACCAGCTAAAACAACAGAGGCAAAGAAAGCCTCACAGCCACCAACAAGCAATCTCTGGGCCTTAAAGGCAGAAATAAGAATACCACGAGAAGAGAGTCTAATACCTTGGAAGCAGAAAGTCGGGATGTCCGGAATAGAAAAATGCACCCTCTTCCTGTGGCAGTCCACCTCGGCATAATAAGCCTCCAACCAGTCCATGCCCAAGATGATATCAAAGTCGCGAATGGCAAGAACAACTAACTGGGTAGGTAACTCATGACCCTCAATAGTCAAGGGAACCTCACTTAAACAGTTATAAGACAACATGAAATCCCCATAAGGAACCTCTACCATCAGTCCATCAGATATCTAATCAACGGCTGCAGAAAGAATATCTACGAACTGCTCATAAATAAAAGAATGCGAAGTACCCGAATCAATCAACACATGTGCAGAGTTCCCAAGGACATAAAGTGTACCTTCCACCAAGTTGGACGCACGATCCTCCTTCTTGGTGATAGCAAGAACTCTCCACTGGGTCCTCGGCTTCTTCTGATCACCTAGTCCCTACCCCTAACCACGCCCCTGTTTGTCTTAGGTGGCCTACAAGCCTATATGACTTTATAATCTCGTTCATATTTATTAATATAATGGCATAATATTCATTATGTGTAAATCGTATTAATTATCGTCTCATAATGAAGTTCGTGAATATGTGCTATAGTGATCAGATTATGATGAGATCATACTAATGAGACTGATCCCTTAAACACACATATTCTTAATCGTTCCTAGTCGGAGGATATCCGAGAAGGACATCGGATATCCGGTTAGACTAGTGCAGATTACTCCTGCTCATATGATGAGGGTGACTGATCTTATAAATCACTTGTGTGGAGACACTAGGCGAATCTGTAGGTGCTCATTGGAGAATGAGTTCACTAAATTGATCCGATTGAATCGCTGGATGGTACTGTACCTCACTGTCAACCAGCTTGATTCTATTGTCACAGTTGTGTGGATAGTCCTCGGACTTGAGACACCAAGGACACCTTGTCGATGGACTTCTGTGCTTTGACCTTGGTTTATGAATATCTAGCCACGGGATTCTAAACAGCCAAGGATTGGGTAGAACGGAATACCGTCGAAGGAAATTGTGTGTCAATAAGGAATCATTCGCTCTTAGTACTTAGAGAGAGAATGCTCTAGGAAGGATGCGCGGAAGTCCCTAGCCAGGGCGTACGATAATATTAGGAAAGTAGTTTTCCGATATTCATCAGCGGCATCCAATCTAAGTGAGTCGACCGGTTAGGGTTTGACAGCACGTCATATCCTGAGTTAACTCGAGAGCATTCTACGAATGAAGGATTATATCCACGTGGTAACTGTCGGCGGAAAGGTTCCAAGAGTGGGTTACTTAACCCCGATACCTTCCGGGTTCACGCGGTGTTGCTTGACACCCAATGTGATCGGAGGCCCGGTCGAATTCGATGTGCGACATCAATTCGATTGATTAATTAATTAATAAAGATTTATTAATTGATTAATAAAGCCAGTAAGGAGTCACTCGGCTTATTAGGCTATTAACTGGACTGGTAATTGGGCCTAGAGGGTCACATGCAAATGATTCTCAAGGCGATGGATAAATAAGTGGATTTTATATAAACCGGGGGTTTTTATGAAAAATCGCGCAGTTAGTATAAAATGTAGCGAACAGGCTGAGCAGGCCAAGTTGATGCTAACCCTAGCCGCCCCCTCCTCTGTTTCTCTCTCTCTCTGGTGCCCTAGGCCAGATTTGAATCCCCGGATCTGCTCCGCCGCTTCCCTGACTCCCGTTCGACGGGAAATGGTCCGTACGTTGCGGCGACCGGCGGAAGTTTTGTGGCTGCGAAGAACAAGGAACGTGAGGATATTCGTCGCGAGGAGGATTGCGTGGACTCCGCTAGAGGCTGGGTACTTGCGCGGCTTGCGGTGTCGCACCAACGGAACCGAACGGTTACGGATTCGAATCCACACACGGTATGACCTTCGATAATCTGATTATCGAAGTTTTCGTATTTTTCGAAACGGGAATCGGATCTCCATTTTATTTTTATTTCCGCTGCACGGGAGATCCGGAGAAACCTGAGAACCCAACAGTGGTATCAGAGCCAGGTTCCACTGTTTCTCGTCCCGTTTCGGTCTCTAAATTAATATTTTCAATGATTTATTCCATGTCGTTAATTCGATTATTTGTTAGATACGTGTTCATACGATGAACACATAATAATCAGATTATTATTCTGCAATTTTTGGACTTTATTTGGGGATTTATTTGCGCTCTTTGTCGGACGAAGAACGGCACTTTATGGCGAGTTCTTACGGCCTCCCAAGCGTTGGGATGGTCTGGAAAACACCTCGGATCCTTGGAGAAAGATCTCCGGTCATCCTAGGAATTATATCCGGAGTCAAGGTGGCCGGTATGGACGGGTGGCCCTTCTTCCTCATGGTTTTAAACCAGAAAATCTAAGATTTGGGGAGAAATAAGGAGGGCTCAACCGGGCCCTTAGAGGGCTTTTCCGGCAAGCATGCCGGCTCTGGGAGCCCGACGACGCCGGGAGGGGTCGCCGGCCGGGGTCGGGCACCGCCGGGGGTCGGCCGCCGGCACTGCCTGCCACTCCAGCCGCCGTCTGCAACTCCATCTGGTTCTAGGGTTTCGGGTGGAAGGGAAAGGGAGTCGGGTTGCTACAGGGTTTGGACCAACCAGTCCGACCGGTCGGTCGGGCCAAGTTCTGGGGGAGAACCGGGTCCCCGCTTGAGAGGCGCCAGGGCCCGAGCCCATTGTAGGGTGGCTCGGGCCTGGCCTGGACCCTAGCTCAGCAAGGTCCGAGCTTGGCTCGGGCCTATTGAGCTAAGCCCTCTTAAACCCTCCACTCAAACCCTTTAACCCCTATTAGCCTAATATTAATTAAATTGGATCTGAATTTAGAATTTGAAATTGTTTTAAATTTTAAATTAGAATTTAGATTTATTTAATTATTTTATTAATGATTTTGAATCATTATCATATTAACAATTAGATTGATTAATTAAGGGTTAATTATTAGTTTAATTGTTAAATTAATAATTAACCTTAATTTAACTAATTTAAATGTTAAATTAGTAATTAGTCTAATTGTTAGATTATTAACTATTATTTCATCTAATTGTTAATTAAATATTTGAGTTAGTTATTAATTTAATTATTAAATTAATAATTAATTTAAATGACTAATTTAAATGTTAAATTAGTAGTCCTTAATCAATTATTGTTGTTATTAATTTAATAGTTAAATTAATGATAACATTAATTAACTAATCTAAGAGTTAGATCAATTAGTTATTAATTTGTTAGTGTTAATTATTAGTTTAAGAGTTAAATTAATAATTAACATTACTTGACTAATCAAAGTGTTAGGTTAGTAATTAATAATTAATTATAGTTGATTATTAATTTAAGCGTTAAATTATTAATTAACTTTATTGGACTAGTCTAAGAGTTAGATTAGTTATTAATAGTCTAATTATTAGATTATTAATGCGGTTTAATCTAAATATTAGATTATTTAATTTTAGAAATGTTCTAATTTGCATGGAATAATCTGAAAATTATTAATTTGGAGTGTGTACACATGTGATGTGTGTTCGATGCTTTTAAATTTGATTTAATTGCATGCTTATCTTGATTAAAAGTGTTTTCGAAATTCAAATACCAATTTTGATTGGATCCCAGCTTTTTGAAAGCCAAAATTAGTTAATTTTGAAACTCTTTTTATTTTAGCCATGTGATGCGCTGAATCATGTGTGGAATGTTTAAAACACACCGTGGTCATGAATATGCACTTATTTAATTATTTATGTGATGAATGATGTATTTGTGTGGATCGTGGATGAATGATGGATGTTTATTAAATTGTTAATAAATAGAGATCTATGTATCTCTCCCTTTTCTCATTCTCAGATGTACTTCTACCTTCCTCTCTCTTGTACTCGCCATAAGACCCTCTTCTATTTACATGTAATTTTAGAATTATTGTAATCTGATCGAGGCAACCGAAGAAAGAGTGAGGACGATCCACAACTTTAACCAAGAAGGCGATATGATGAAGATCTCTTGCCTGTGTGTTTGCATGCTTATCTGATATAAATGTTATGTTAGATTGTGTGTGCGTCTGACTGTTGGCTCCAGTCAAAGTCACTGTGCTATCCATGACCACACTAATGACATGTATGAGATGCACTGTTTTCTTTTGATTATGAATCAAAGCAGGTATAGTATTTAGTAAATATATATGATATATTTATATACTATCACATAGGAGAGATCAAGATAAAAGTTATCTAAATACCTTCATCTAAACTCTAAGCCGTAACGCAAGTAGTTAAGAACTTACCGCATGGTCCACCATCGTTATAGTCATAGGATTCGAATCACTTTAGGTAGGTTTGTTGTGCTATTCACAAGGCATGTTTAATTGGGAGGAGAAACTGTGGCTATGGCATTAGATGCCTATATGATCAGAGTAGAGGAACCATATAGTTTTGTTGTGCTATCCACAAGGCCTGCATGCAAATCTATGCTCGTCGCGTAACGATGGTTAGCTTAGACCAGAATTAGTAGTTTGTTGTGCTATCCATAAGGCCATTAAATCTTTGGGGACCGAAGCTATGATCAGATATTGCAAGGAGTTGCAAGTCCCATGAGTTGGGTGCTCTTTGATTGTATTACAGTTTGTTGTGTTATCCACAAGGCTGTACTGCAAGTCATTGATATTCTGATCCCCACTAGGAGACTATCGGCGTCTCCCGTTCTGTATAATTGAGGGTTATACAGTCCGTCGAAAATTAGTGGGAGTTAAAACTTGAACAAAAGACCATGTCTTGTTTTATATTTAATAATTGAACATCTGCTTAAAAGATATTATATATCTCCTGTAGGAAATTTTGTCGTCAAATAACCCACTTCGTGGCATACTTGATGCCAAACGTTTGACTAGCCTGAACTACTCAGATTGGCTTAGACACTTGAAGAATATCTTCAGATCTGAGCAGATTGCATTCGCCCTTAATGTTGATCCTCCTACTGAACTGGCATTGGATGCCCTTGATGCAGAGATGATAGCAAACGATAAAAGATCGAATGACAAAGACAAAGGAGTAGTTAAAGGTGACTGCTTTTACTGTAAGCAATTGGGTCACTAGAAGAGGAACTGCAAGGAGTTCCTTAACGATAAAGCTCATAGAAAGGTGAAGCTGTCTGAAGCTTCAAATATCTATATGATAGATATCAACTTGTCAGTTAGAGATTCCACATCTTGGGTATTGGATACTGGATGTGCTTCTCATATATGTCATTATGCGCAAATGTTGACAAATAAGCGCAAGCTGAGAAAATGTGAGGTGGAATTGAGGCTAGGAAACGGCGCAAAAGTTGCGGCGGTTGCTGTTGGGACAGCAAACCTCAGACTTCCATCGGGAAACGCCTTATTATTAGAAGATTGTTGTTATGTTCCTAACATAATAAAGAACATCATATCAGTATCTTGTTTGGACAAGATGGGATATAAGTTGACTATTGAAAATAGAAGTTGTTCGATTTATTATGGTAATAAATCAATAGCTTCGGCATCTTTAGTCAAGGGTCTATATCTCTTAGATGTTTCTTATTACAATCTTCAAATTGATAATGATCTTAAGAAGAGTAAGAATTGTGTGAACCAAGCCTACATGTGGCATTATAGACTTGGGCATATTGGTGAAAGCAGGTTGCAAAGGTTGCACAAGCATAGTTATTTAAATGCATTCGATTATGAATCATTTGCAACATGTGAATCCTGTCTTATGGGAAAGATGACAAAATCTCCATTTACTAGACATGGAGAACGTGCTAAGGACATTCTGGAACTAATACATTCAGATATATGTAGTCCAATGTCCACCCAAGCCAAATGTAGCTTTTCATACTTTATCACGTTCACCAATGACTTCTCAAGATTCGACTATGTGTACTTAATGAAGTACAAGTCGGAAGCATTTGAGAAGTTCAAGGAGTTCTAGAATGAGATAGAGAAGCAATTAGGAAAGAATATTAAAACTATTCGATCTGATTGAGGAGGAGAATACTTGAGTACTAATTTCACACAATTCTTAAAGGATAATGGTATCCTTTCTCAGCTGACCCCTCCATATACACCACAGATGAATGGTGTATCAGAAAGGAAGAATCGCACCTTATTGGACATGGTGCGATCCATGATGAGCTTTTCAGGATTATCAGTGTCCCTCTGGGGGTATGCTCTAGAGTCAGCAGCATACCTACTGAACAGAGTACCCAGCAAGTCTGTGGCCTCTACTCCATATGAGATATGGAAAGGCAGGAAACCAGAATTTAAACATGTTAAAGTCTGGGGTTGTCCTGCTCATGTAAAGAGGCATGATCCAAGCAAGCTGGAATCAAGAACTGATAAATGCAGGTTTGTGGGATATCCAAAGGAAACATTTGAATACTATTTTTACCATCCTAGTGAACAAAAGGTGTTTGTCGCCAGGAAAACTGTGAAGATGAATACTTTCTCCAGGAGGACAGTGGGAGTAAAATAATACTGGAAGAGGTTCCAGATCCCCAAACAGCTGCATTATCATCAGATGAGATATCAGTTCCTGAATCTGTTCAGGTACACACACATGAGCCTCGTAGATCTGGTAGATTACCTAGAGTACCCGAATGATATGTGGGACATATCGCTGAAGGTGAATCTAAGGTAGAATATAATGAGGATGATGATCCTAAATCCTACTAGGAGGCCATAGAAGGCCCAGAAGTCGGGAAATGGCGAGAAGCCATGAACTCAGAAATCCAGTCCATGTAAACCAACCAAGTTTGGAACTTGGAGGACTTGCTCGAGAGTATTGTACCTATCAGATGCTAGTGGATCTTTAAGAGAAAGATCGGTGATGATGGACGGATCGATACTTATAAGGTAAGGTTGGTGGCAAAGGGATATCGTCAAAGACAAGGAATTGACTATGATGAGACTTTCTCACCGGTTGCCATGATAAAGTCGATCAGAGTTCTACTCGTCATAACTGCACACTACGATTACGAGATCTGGCAGATGGATGTGAAGACTGCCTTCCTCAACGGTAACCTTGAGGAAGAGGTGTATATGATACAACCAGAATGTTTCACATCCAAAGAATTTCCAGATAAAGTGTGCAAGCTTTAGAAGTCCATTTATGAACTGAAGCAAGCTTCCTAGAGCTGGAACATATGATTTGACGGCTGTCAAGTCTTATGACTTCATTAAGAATGAAGATGAGCTTTGTGTGTACAAGAAGACCAGTAGGAGCGTAGTCACCTTCTTAGTTGTTTACGTAGACGACATACTACTCATTGGAAATGATGTAGCTATGATGTCATCAGTAAAGATCTGGCTGTCGAAAAACTTCTCTATGAAGGATTTGGGAGAAACATCCTACGTATTGGGAATACGGATCTATAGAGATAGATCAAAGAGGATGCTTGGAATGACCCAATCCTTGTACATAGATACCATAGTCAAAAGGTTTGGCATGAAAAATTCCAAGAGATGTCTCATACCGATGAGACATGGAATTAGTCTCTCAAAGGAGCAGTCTCCTAAGACTCCTGATGAGATGGAACTCATGGATAGAATACCCTATGCCTCTGCCATAGGATCTATCATGTATGCTATACTATGTACACGGCCCGATGTTGCATATGCTCTAAGTGTTACGAGCATATTTCTGGCTGATCCAGGCGAAGAGTTCTGGAAGGCACTGAAATGTATCCTTAAGTATTTAAGAAGAACTAAGGATATGTTTCTTGTCTATAGAGGAGGTGACTTGAAACTGCGAGACTTTACTGACTCGAGTTTCCAGTCAGATCCAGATAACAACAAGTCTATATCTAGATTCGTGTTTACTTTGAACGGAGGAGTAGTGTACTGGAAGTGTTCCAAGCAAGCAACTACTGCAGATTCGACGACTGAAGCTGAGCACATCGCTGCAGCTGAAGCTTTCAAGGAAGTAGTGTGGTTGAAGAAGTTCATCACCGACCTTGACATAGTTCCCTGCATCTTTGATCATGTTCCGCTGTTGTGCGACAACAACGAGACTATTACACAAGTGAAAGAGCCGTGGTCTCATCAGAAATCGAAAGATATTCTGAGGCGCTTTCAACTTATCAGAGAGATCATATCTAGAGGAGATGTAGTAGTGGAAATAGTTCCATCCATCGACAATATAGCAGATCCACTGACAAAGCCATTGGCTCAAATTGTGTTTGAGCGTCACCTAGAGTCTATAGGCTTACTATATAAAGGTGATTGACTTTAGTCCAAGTGGGAGATTGTTAGTCTTAGGTGGCCTACAAGCCAATATGACTTTATAATCTCATTCATATTTATTAATATAATGGCATAATATTCATTGTGTGTAAATCGTATTAATTATCGTCTCATAATGAAGTCCGTGAATATGTGCTATAGTGATCAGATTATGATGAGATCATACTAATAAGATTGATCACTTAAACACACATATTCTTAATCGTTCCTAGTCGGAGGATATCTGAAAAGAACATCGCATATCCGGTTAGACTAGTACAGATTACTCCTGCTCATATGATGAGGGTGACTGATCTCATAAATCACTTGTGTGGAGACACTAAGGCGAATCTGTAGGTGCTCATTGGAGAATGAGTTCACTGAACTGATCTGATTGAATTGCTGGATGGTATTGTACCTCACTGTCAACTAGCTTGATTCTATTGTCGCAGTTGCGTGGATGATCCTCGGACTTGAGACACCAAGGACACCTTGTCGGTGGACTTCTGTGCTTTGACCTTGGTTTATGAATCTCTAACCACGGGATTCTAAACAGCTAAGGATTGGGTACAGCGGAATACCGTCGAAGAGAATTGTGTGTCAATAAGGAATCATTCGCTCTCGGTACTTAGAGAGAGAATGCTCTAGGAAGGATGCGCGGAAGTCCCTGGCCAGGGCGGACGATAATATTGGGAAATGAGTTTTCCGATATTTATCAGCGGCATCCAATCCAAATGAGTCGACCGATTAGGGTTTGACAGCACGCCATACCCTGAGTTGATTCGAGAGCATTGTACGAATGAAGGATTATATCTACGCGGTAACTGTCAGCGGAAAGGTTCCAAGAGTGGGTTACTTAACCCAGATACCTTCCGGGTTCACGCGGTGTTGCTTGGCACCCAACGTGATCGGAGGTCCAGTCGAATTCGATGTGCGACAACAATTCGATTGATTAATTAATTAATAAAGAGTTATTAATTGATTAATAAAGCCAGTGAGGAGTCACTGGGCTTATTGGGCTATAATCGGACTGGTAATTGGGCCTAGAGGGTCACACGCAAGTGATTCTCAAGGCGATGGATAAATAAGCGGGTTTTATATAAACTGGGGGTTTTCATGAAAAATCGCGCGCGGTTAGTATAAAATATAGCGAACGGGCTGAGAAGGCCAAGCTGTTGCTAACCCTAGTCGCTCCCTCCTTTGTTTCTCTCTCTCTCTGGTGCCCCAGGCCAGATCCGGATCTCCGGATCTACTCCGTCGCTTCTTCGACTCCCGTTCGACGAGAAATCGTCCGCGTGTTGCGGCGATCGTTGCGGCGACCGGCGGAGGTTTCGTGGCTGCGAAGAATGAGGAACGTGAGGATATCCGTCGCGAGGAGGATTGTGTAAGGATTGAGGTTTCATATTCGGTTATCGGGTCAGTTTCGGGGTCAGATCCCTCGGTTTGGGCCCTTGTGGGGGTAGGGCTTGGGTTCTTTTTCGCATCGAGCTTGCGAGACGTGGTTCAAACGGCATCCGTCAAGGTGGACGCGTTTTAGGTTGTGCCATGTGGGCTGGTTTTGGGCTGCAGGAGTACGATCCCGGTCTTATCATCTGAACAGCGTCTTGATTGGACGGCGCCATTCAGAGTACGGCCCGGACTTGTGGTCTGAATGACGTCGGGCTTGGACGACGCGTTTTACTTAGCTTCAGTTTGACCCCGCGAACCCTCCTTCCTTTTCCTCATTCTCTCCTTTCCTCTCTCTCTCCTCTCTTCTCTTCGGCTCCGGCGACTCCTTTCCCCCTCTCCTTCCTTTCCTCTCCCTATTCCTCCTCTCCCTCCACTCCATCAACCTCCTAACTTCCTCCACTACCACCACCACTTCCTCTGCAGCGCATTTCTCTCCGGATGGTAGCCGACGTCCCGGTGGAGTAACGACGTCCACGACAATACCGGCGGCGACGTGTGGTGAGGCGGTTCGGCAGCTTGGAGCTCGGAGGAGTTTGAGTAACTGGTAGGGTGACGATCCTCGCAACGTTTTGTTTAAAAACCATGCTTTATCCCGCTTTTGGAGCATGTTTAGGAGGTTTTTGGGGTGAAAATACTAATCGCATGAAATGAGAAATTGTGGGTTTTTAATTGGTACTTAGTTTCTCCTCCTCCCTCTCTATTTTTATGGTGTTTTGTGCGAATTTGGGGGAGAAATCCCGTTTTGAAACTCGGAGGAAGCCGGAGGAGAACCTGTCTGTGAGGGTTAAATGGTGTCGGGGGACAACGACACCTTTTAAAAAGGCGGCTTCCACGCACGACGTGATTTACCCCAGATAATAGACTTTGTCTCTGGACTGAATGGCGTCCAGGGACAGCGACGCCATTTAAATGGCGACCAACTTGAACGACGCGTTTTGGGCCATCTTCCGAGGCCAGTTTTCACATGAACCAGTTTAAGAGACTTGAATGACATCGGCCTTGGGCGACGCGATTCAAGACAGAATCTTATTAATTCCTGCAATTAACATGTGTTTATATTAATAGATAGTTTGGTTAATTGCATGTTTGAGATCATACTTGAGGACGGTGATTTCTACGTGATCGGATCGCACCGTGTTGCGTTTTGTGCGATCGTGGACCTAGATTGACAGTTGTTAGCGCTTAGACACCCTGTGTCGGTGTGGGAGTGACACGGCGCCGGTGTGGGAGTGGCGGGGTGACGCCTAGAGAGAGGGTCACCTGGTGTACCCCGAGGTATAGCTAGTACCGGTGTTGGAGTGGTACATTCGGAGTGTCACTCGTGCTGGGGGAAGCAGAACTATCTTGAGCCAGGTCAGGTCGGAATAGCCAATGTGCTATCCGATGGGTTGCTGTTTGGTCTCAGCAGGTTGGTGTTTTCCGCGTTCGGCCGTGTAACTTGTGTGATTAACCGAGACGCTAGTTGTGGACTCTGTGGTAATGTGGTTTCGAAATCGTGCATGTTACTGTTATAAATGCCTATGTTTTATATCGAAATCTAGGAATTGTGTTACTACTTTATTTAGTTAAATTGCCTTTATTTGTGTATTGCCTAGGGAAGTACTGCGCATTGAATTCCTTCACAAATGTCTCCCATGGAATCTCCCTGAGATTCCTATCCGCATATGACAAACTTTTCAAAGTGGTCCACTAATTATAGGCATCATCCTTCAACATGAAGGTAACCAACGGAGTCCTCTCAACTGCCGCACAATCCATGGTATCAAAAGTCTTCTCCGACTCCCTCAACCAATGAACAACCTCATCAAGGTTGGGACGACCGGTAAAATGAGGTGGCTTCAGCTTCAGGAACCTCTCCAGAGCAGCTGAAGGCCCTCCCCGAGTACTAGAACTCTCACTAGGGTCTTGAGTATGGTATCTAGCCATCGTGTCCATCATAGCCTCCATAAAACGCTCCATATTTGGCCTACTGACCTCAGATCCACTAGGGACATCTCCCCGCTCCCTAATAACTGTCACTCTATTCCTAGGAGCCATCTAATCGCCTACAATCAGAAAAATTGAAAAGTTCTAATTAAAATCCTAAAACCTACACTATCGCCGTGCCTATACGGGATAATGTAATTATTTGCCGAAATTACGATATTTAACCTAGTTATTCATCTATTTGCCAGACCGCATGCTTTGATACCAACTGTAACGACCCGCCACCTTATAATCGGGGATCCGATTACTAAATGGGTACCGAATCATTAATTTGGAGCTAAACTAGGATCTTGATAAGTCTGGGAAATAAATGATAAACTAAGCTAAACATTCACATCACATCGAATTGTAAAGGAAGTGCAGACATTAAAAATTATTACAATTCGATTTGACTCAGCAATTAATTACATATTCCAACAAAAAAGAAATAATTAAGCGTACATGCCAAAAAAGAAAATAACAACTACATCAGGGCATACCTCGGAATAGCGGCTGCTGGCGCGCAACCCAAGGCAACACTCTCCTCGCTACGCTTGCCTAGAACCCTCACCTGAAAACCGCAGAGGATGAGTCTCATCGAAAAAGACTCAGTAGGGATCCTTCGATCCCCACCACCCACTCACACACCCACAAGTGCAATACACAAATATAGGCAATATAAGTAAAACAGTAAACATAATTCTCAAATTTCGATATAAAACGCATACATTCAAAATATAACATGCATAACTCTGAAACCATTCCGTAATGGAGCCCACAACCAGCGTCTCGGCTAAACACGCAAACCGCACGGTCGAACGCAGAAAACACCGACCCGCTGAGATCAAACAACAACCCCTCGGATAGCGTGCTGGTTATTCCGGCCTGACAGGCTACAGGTGGTTCTACTTCCCCCAAAACGAGTGACACTCCGAATGTACCACTCCCACACCGGTACTAGCTATACCCCAGGATACATCAGGTGACCCTCTCTCTAGGCGTCACCCCACTACTCCCACATTGGCGCCGTGTTACTCCCACACCGACACGGGGTGCCTAAGCGCTAACAACTGTCACTCTAGGCTCACGATCGCACAAAACGCAATACGGTGCGATCCGATCACGTAGAATTCATCGTCTTCGACTATGATTTCAAGCATGTAATTAACCAAACTATCTAACAATGTAAACACATGTTAATTGATGAGATTCTGCCTTGAATCACGTCGCCCAAGGCCGACGTCATTAAAGTCTCCTAAACTTGTTCATGTGAAATATGACCTCGGAAGATGGCCTAAAATGCGTCGTCCAAAGTGGTCGCCATTTATATGGCGTCGCTGTCCCTGGACGCCATTCAATTCAGAAGACAAAGTCTGTTATCTAGGATAAATCGCGTCGTGGGTGGAAACCACCTTTTTAAAAGGCGTCGCTGTTTCCCGACGCCATTTAACCCTCGCAGACAAGTTCTCCCACCGCCTTACCCCAATTCACAAGGTGGGATTGCTCCCCTAAATTACATAAAAACAACACAAAATCGAGGAGGAGGAGGAGAACCTAAATCCCCATTAAAAGCCCACAATTCTACATTCTATAAGATTAGCATTTTCACCCCAAAAATTCCCTAAACATGCTACTAAGCGGGAAAACATGGTTTTAAACGAAACATCGGAGGATCGTCACCCTACCGGTTATTTGAACTCCTCCGAGCTCCAAGCCGCCGAACCGCCTCGTCACACGCCGCCGCCGGTACCGTCATGGACGCTGTTACTCCACTTGAACGTCGGCCGCTGTCCGGAGAGAAATGCACCGCGGAGGAAGTGGTAGTGGTAGTGGAGGAAGTTAGGAGGTTGATGGAGTGAAGGGAGAGGAGGAGGAGTGGGGAGAGGAAAGGAAGGAGGGGGGGAAAGGGGCGCCGGAGGTTCGGAGGGAAGAGAGGAGAGAGAGATGAAAGGAGAAAACGAGGGAAAGGAGGAAGAGTTCGCGGGGTCAAACTGAAACTAGGTAAAACGCGTCGTCCAAGTACAACGTCATTCAGACGATAGGATGGATCGTACACTGACACACTAGGGTCGTACTTTGAATGACGTCGACCATGCAAGACGCCATTCAGACGATAAGACCGGGGTTGTACTCTCGTGATTCAAAATCAACCCACTTGGCGCCCATATGGCACAACCTAAAACACGTCCACCTCGACGGACGCTGTTTGAATTGCGTCGAGCAAACTTGACGCGAAAAGGAACTTAAGCTCCAACCCCACAAGAGTCCAAACCAAAGGGTCCGACCCCAAAATTGATCCGGTAATCAGATATGAAACCTCAATTCTTACAATTTCCTTTAGATTGTGTATTTATTACTAGTCTGTACCCATACTATATTATTATTTTCCTTTTTGTTACTTATCTGTACTTTTAGTCCGATAATCTTATTACTTGGCATAGTTTACTATATATTTATCTAGATGTGTCTTGTGATCCAAGTGTCGACCCGAAAGTGACAATCTGTTGTCTTAGCTGCACTGGTTTAGAACTTTAGAACAGCGGGTTGTTAGAGTGATTTTGTGTGTGTACGTGAGTGTGCATGCATGCATGACCTTGAAAGGCTTGATTCAATGTAGTGTTTTTCTAGGCTGACTTAAGCAAGACTAATGCCCCAAGGGAAACTAGACCATCCATGCTTTTGGCTAAGTCTAAGTTGCTTGAAAATACAAGGCTTAGCCTATACATATAATATACATATGCATATATATATAATATCTTAATATATGTAAATTTTTACTTTATTTTTCTTTTTTGAAATTGAGCAAGCCCATTGTTTTTGTAATATTTCTTTTTTTGTTTGGTTCTAGCACAACTTCTTGTTCAATACAAGTAGAGAACCTCAGGCTGGACATACGTGTTAACAATATAAAGCACCTACTTTTCATATAGAACCACCGAACAAAGTACAGACACTAAGATAAAAGAAACAAAACAAGGAAACAAGACAAGTATGCAACACACGGGGAAGGGGATGGCCCACTGACAGATCAGAACGGTGGTCGGCGCCGGAACAGTACAACCCATGCCAGGGTGAAAGCAAAAACATAAAGAAGAGAAAAACCAGGTAGAGAACCGACCTTCACCATTAGAACGCAACAGCAACAGGAGCCGCCAAGGCCACGGTTAGCTCAGAGAAGGAAGGAAACCTCCTCGGAGATGCCGGCGTAGGGGAAGCCGAAAAGCATTGCAGCATCTGGCAGTTGAACGAAGGGTGCTCAGAGGCATGCATCGTTGGATAAGCACAAGACTTGAGTACCGCCAATCATCTCCAATATCCCGACTAGGGAACAACTTGAAGTCGAGACGCTACGAGCAACTCCTGATGGTGTCCACACTCAACTGGCCAATATGGATCACCTAAAGGATGCATAACACAACATCATAAATAGAATAGATATAATATGCTGAGGCCAGGAATGGCTGCACAACCCCGGTCACCAGGCTACACCTCCTGTAAAGGGGCCAAAATACAAAAGGGTGACCAAGCAAAACGAGTGCATGCAAGGAGGAGGGGGAAGACTAGAACGAAGGGGGAAATAGGGGAAGTAAGGGGATTGGGCGGATGTGGCCAAACAGGGAAAGAGGAGAAGGAAGAGTAACTAAGAAGTGGAGGGATTAGGGGACGGAAGAGGATGGGCGCAGGTACCTGGCACGCACGTAGTAAGGAAAGGGGAGGGTGAAACCGTGGGATCTAGGACGGCAACGGGAGGAGAAAGTAGAAGATGTGCGAAGCTACCTGTGGGAGACGCCGACAGCGGCAGATGGGTTCGACGGCAGCGACACCAAGGAAAAGGAGAGGGTGGACAAGAAGGAAACCGGAAATGTAATATTAATATTTAAGCCACGAGAGTCAAGACTTGGTCTCCGTCCATGTTTCTCCTAGATCAATTATAACATCAATATTTAGACTCTAATATATCATTATCAAAATTAATGCTAGCTCAAAATTGATACTTTATCCTGTAGCCACTTAAATATTGTATGGATTTAATATGAAATAATACGTTTGGAGGTAATTCAGTTTTAATTTTGAATTAGATAGCCAAAAAATTGGTTAAACATTTAAAAGATGGCGAAAGAGCATAGGAAAAAAGATAGGTTTTTGCTCCCATAATCTGATGATGCTTCGGATTTACTTAATTATAACTTTCTTGATGATGTTCAATATTATGATTTACTGAAGAGGAAGTTACTATAAACATTCTCATATTATACATAAATGAAAATGCAGGTATTTGAAAACTTGTGTATCCGCGTATGCATATTTGACTATGCATACTCCAAATGAAACAGGACACTGCAGGCAGTTCATCAAAGTTTAAGCAACTGCATCACAACCGTCGGATCTGCATCGGACGATGCAGCCATCGCAACAAGTCTAACATCAACAAAGATAAAATTAAAATGTTTCTTTATAAAATAAAGAAACATCAGATTCATTAGATTCCAGTTCGTAGAACGGCCTGTTGCCAGGCGGATGGGGTCATCATTTAGAATCTTCTCCGTCCAACGTCCCAAGAGACAAACCGGGACGGGTCCCACGAGAGATGACTACGATGCTACGCCCTTTCCACAACAAGAGAGACCACCTCCCTCCTCCTCCCCGGCTTCCTCCTGCTGGTCAGGTGCAAAGCCCGCCGGAGTTTTCTCCCGAGCACTTGGCAGAGCAGCTAGGCTCTTCTTGATCTCATCATGGCCCTGCCGGAGGCGCTGGCGGTGACGGAGGCGACGCCGGAGTGGCTGAGCACCGCTGACAACGGGTGGCAGCTGACGGCGGCGGCCATGGTGGGACTGCAGAGCGTGCCGGGCCTCATCGTCCTCTACGGCAGCGTCGCCAAGAAGAAGTGGGCTGTGAACTCGGCCTTCATGGCCCTCTACGCCTTCGCAGCAGTGCTCCTGTGCTGGGTCCTCTGGGGCCACCAGATGTCCTTCGGCACCGGTAGGGGGATCGTGGCCGTCCCCAAGATGAGCGTCGATGAGAAGTACCTGCTGGGGGATGAGATCCATGACGGGGTTGGCCTATTCCCTGCGGCCACCTACATCTTCTTCCAGTTCGCCTTCGCGGCCATCACAGTGGTGCTGCTGGCCGGGTCGCTGCTGGGGAGGACCAACTTCTACGCGTGGATGATGTTCGTGCCCCTGTGGCTCACCTTCTCGTACACGGTGGGCGCCTTCACCGTGTGGGGCGACGGCTTCCTCGACAAGATGGGCGTGGTGGACTTCTCCGGCGGCTACGTGATACACCTCTCCTCCGGCGTCGCCGGCTTCACCGCAGCCTACTGGGTAACAGTACCACCACCATGACCATGCGATTGCCTAGCTCCTCCTGTTCTTTTCTCTTTCTTTTTGCTTCAAATCTAAACTATTCTAAAAATCGCTCAATCGACCATGGAGATTCTAGAATGGATCACTAATAACAGATCAGCTACGGGAAAAGCAAATATATTCATTTATGTATTTGATATTAATTATATATAATATAATAAATATCTCTTTTACTATCTTTGAGCATATAAACTAGCATATGGAAGTCAATCCACTTAGGCTATGTTTAATTACTACGGCCTAAAATCTGTTACATGCATAAATTTTCAAGAAAAGTTGACCAACGGATTGTTTAGTGATTCAAATACTCCAAACGACCACAAAATACATTCACTGATTATTTCAAATTCAAATTTTGGAATTTTACATTATGATCAATTTTTTTGAAAACCTATAGATATAATAGATTTCATTTTTCACCAGGTGGACCCTTGGTGGTGGTGTTTGATGTGTCATGAGACATTGTCATAATCTTTAGATTTTGGAATGATTTGAGCTTTGGTTTATGAGATTTTAGATTAAAAGTTAAAACCAAGAAAATGTGGCTTGTTGTATTCTAAATCCTAAATATCTATAACACACCAATGTATAGAGAGAGATACTAGAATGCAAACTACTACTATGCACATGCACTATTTTGGGCCACATTCTCATATTTTTAAAAATAATTTTTTTATAAATTTTTAAATATTCAATAACTTCGCTTAAGATTATTTCCATCCCTTGGAGTTTTATTTTGACCATCTAATTATGATTCGATCTTAAAACTCGATCTTAGTCGTCCATCAACACATGCAAATCCAGATATTTAAAAATTATGAAAAATAATCAAAACATAAAAAGATCATCAGATTAATCCCTAGGGTTGTTCCTATATTTTGGAATTTTAGTATTCATCACTAATATACGGATATAAAATCAAACGACTTACATTGAGAGCTTCACGACTCAAGGATGAAACTTAAGCCAAAAGGGATGCAATTTATTTTGAGAGTTAAACATTTAGAAATTTATCATGATTTTTATTTTTTAAAATATGGAGAAGGGGTAGAAACAGTGTGTGCAATTTATACACGTAGACTGTACCATTCGCATCATAGTGAACCGCTATAGTGTGTGCGGTGGACTGTTTTGACTCTCATGCCCATATTTGAAAAAAATAATAAAATTCATCATGAGTTTTTGGATTGTTTCCATCCCTTAGAATTTTATTTTCACTATCCGATCGTGATTTGATCTTGAAGTTCGATCTTAGTTGGCCATCGGACACATGCAAGTCTTGATTTTCAAAAATTATGAACAAATAGTCAAAAGATAAAAAATTGGTTAAATTATTCTTAGGATTATTCCCATCTCCTAGGATTTTAGTATTCATCACCAACCTAGTTGCACAAGATTGGCCTGCGACAATCAATTTGAATGTGATCCAAATTTGACCTAACCTATGCCATTGCAACTTCTAATATTTTAAGATAATTTACATAATTTAACAACACATCAAACAGTACCTTAGAGAAAGGCGCCAGCTTTCTCATTTCATGTCATCTCATCATGGAAAGAGATCATCCAAACTAGAGGAGCAAATGAATCTAGTCTAGTCAAGTTTTAACTTGTTTGAGCTCGATTCAAACTTATATACTCGAGTTCGAGTCCGCTCGAGTTCATTTTCCAAGTTCTCAGCTTGAAATAAAACTCGTGTAAGCGGAGCTCAACTCAAGCTAGGCTCACCAAAAGCTTTGTAGAATATGGGCAAAGGCTAGACAATTGGGCTAGACTGGAATATGGACCAAGCTAAGTGATTGAGTTAGATTTTCTCTTCTATTTTATTAAAAGTTATTAAAGATAAATAAATTATTAACTATATATTTCACTTTGAACTTGTTCGCGAGCTTTTGAGTCGAGCTTTGTAGTGCTTAAGCTTGACTCATTTGATCAAACGCACTTATATTCAAACTCGAATTCGACTCATTTAATCAAATGAGTCAAACTCGAATCAAGCATGACTCGAGCCAAGTTTGAAGGTCGAGACAGCTCGATTCGTTAGCATCCTTACTCCAAACCTTACTAAGATAAATCCTGTGCATCCGACTTATCATATCTAATAGGAAAAATTATCATGTTTATAATTATATAGGTAGTCTTATTTGAAAAATAATGATTTTATCCTTAAATATTATAAATGGGGCACAAGAGAATTTACTTGAGCTAGAAGTAGATTGTCTCAGTGCAATGATTAAGAGATCTGCAACAGTCGCCAACTAAAGTGCCACTGTCTAAGAGGTGTGGGCCTACACTAGAGGGAGTAGCTGGTCTTCCTTGGAATGAGATCGTTTGGACCTATGTGTTTGGAGCACCTACCACCATCTAGTCTAGGAGGTGGTGGACGTTTCAGACGCACAGGTCCGACGTACGGCTCAATTTCATGTGTCTGAAGAGCATTGGACGGTTCACACGTACAGATCCAGATGATCTTGTCTGTCTTTCTTAGGTACATTATCAGTCGAAAGGAGAAAGGGAAAATGCCAAGGAGAGATGTTCTTCATTGCATGGCCCATGCCACTTATGCAGTGGCACATACATCAGAGTTCTCTTTAAACAGCTGAGGTAACTTTCACTGCCGCCAACCATGTGCCTCCGTACAAATAGAATGGGCCCCAATAAGAGAGAGCAATTGGGTCCTCATTGCTTGCATTGCACGCCGAATTGGGGACGGGAAATCTAGAAGGGAGAAAGGAGACCAGTTGCTCTCTATCACATGGGTCCATATCACTTACTTGGTGACAAAACTATATGCGAGTTCTCTCGTCTACTACAGTGAGGTCATATGTTTCCACGTTAATAAGTCCAGAAGACCTTATTCCCTTCTAATACTTGGGTGTCATTTTACCTAAAATGTAGTAAAATATCATAAAATAGTATTTTCTTATATTTATAGCATTGCGTTTGACAGTATTTTTCATACGTTTGGAGTATTATAAATTGATGTATTTCAAATCGGTTGATCCATATGGCACACTGTTTAGTTGATTTAAATTTATAATCTAAAACTATCGAAACCAAAATTGATGTTTTGAAATAAAAAAAGTTATTTTCATTGAATTTAAAATCATCAGAATGTAAGCTTTGGGTTGAAAATATTTCAAAAGCAGGATTGTTATTAGGTGTGTACTTTTATTTAAGAGTGTGTATTCTTCAAAAATGTGTATCGTGATGTAAAAGTATGTATTCTCGAAGTGCGTATGTGTTTAATGAAGTGTGTAAAATTGAAAAATGTATATTTCATAACGGAAGTGTGCATTAGAAAGCATGTACTTTTGAATTAGAAAGGTGTATTCTAATTCAAAATTATCGGAAGAGGTGTACGATTTGAAAGTATTTTTAACTCAAATCAACTTTGTTAATATTTAATAAAATATTATGTTTTTTATAAAATTTCCTTTCAGAAAAGCATAGCAAAGCAAAGCGTTAAGTGGATTAAAAAAAAAAAAATTCTTCGACTTCCCGCTCCATGGCACAGGTTGGTCCGAGGACGGCGGAGGACAGGAAGAGCTTCCAGCCCAACAACATCGTGAACATGCTGGCGGGGGCGGGGCTGCTGTGGCTCGGCTGGACCGGCTTCAACGGCGGCGCCCCATGTGCCGCGAATGTCATCGCCTCACTGGCCATCCTCAACACCCACATCTGCACCGCCACGAGCCTCCTGATCTGGCTCTCGCTCGACATGATCGTCTACAAGAAGAGCTCCCTCATCGGCGCCGTGCAGGGCATGATCACTGGCCTCGTCTGCATCACCCCCGCTGCAGGTCCTCTCTCTCTCTCTCTCTCTCTGTATGTGTGTGTACATGTAACAAAGAACTCCATGCATGGTATACTTGGACAGGTGTGGTGCAGCCGTGGGCGGCGATGGTGATGGGGATGGCGGCCGGCTCGCTGCCGTGGTACACGATGATGGTGCTGCACAAACGGTCGGCCATCTTGCAAGCGGTGGACGATACGCTCGGCGTCTTCCATACGCACGCGGTGGCGGGCGCGCTGGGGGGCCTCCTCGCGGGCTTCTTCGCGCACCCGCGCCTGATGAGGCTGTTCTACACGAGGAGGCCCCCGGAGTTTCATGTCGGCATGTTCTACAGCTTCAGCCGGGGGGAGTACAGGGGAGGCCTCAACCGGATGGGGGTGCAGCTGCTGGGGGCCTTGTTCGTCGCCGTGTGGAACGTGGTGGTGACGAGCCTCATATGTGTGGCCATCGGCCGCGTGGTGGCGCTCAGGATGGAGGAAGAGGACCTCAGGGTGGGGGACGACGCTGCCCACGGGGAGGAGGCCTACGCGCTGTGGGGCGACGGGGACAGGGGCTTCGGCTGGCAACGCTGGAGAGGTGAACAATGATAGATTGTTGCATAGAAACACTACCACTGGTGTCATCATTGTTTTTCCAATGTTTTCTGTTCAATTGAAACGAAGAAACTATGATTATCACATGGTAATCAAATTTATATGTAAGGTTAATTTGAATCACTTCATGTTCCCTCAAGTATAGGCCCAATTAGGGTCTATTAGGTTCTGATCATAAATAATCATGTGTAGTGGCTAATACAAGATGCGTAACTTAGATCACAATCATAAATTCTGATACATCGTATTGAAGTTCTTAGACTACCTAACTAAAAATCTTGGGAAAAATTCTACCTTCTTACACACTTCATATTTTCCTTTGAACAAGTTGGGATCACTCCAACATTGACCATATATAAGCTCAGGTATAACTTGTATGTCATGGTGATGGTATAACTCGTTTTACCCCCTTCATACCGTATTTTACCTCTAAAAGTAACAGTTTACATAAAATTGATAGTGTAAATTAATAATATTAAAATCAGCTAATTAGATCTTATCGTGTCATATCAAACTTAATTTTCTATTTATTCCATAAAATGACAGCAAATAAGCCAACAACGGCCAATAGTCCATGGACAGCAGAGGACATTTGGTCGTGTATTTACACTTTGGATACGAACTAATTTTGAACGCTTTTTGATCATCCTCCGACATTCTATTTTCCCCACCCCCACTGAAATAACCCCACATTATTTCCCAAAATACGAAATTATTTTCGTACTGGATGATAACAAAATTAATTTTTAAATGTTTAAGCATTTGAATAAGTATGAAAAATTGCTATCTTGTGCGAGATCATGTTAGAGTGTCAAAAGATAAAATTTTGAAGTGTGGGTGACCGTGAAAAATCATCCAAGGCACTAAGACTATAAGAACAATTTATGCGAAATTGCCTAATTGGTCAATCTAAGAAAGCCATCGACCATTTTACACAGATAAAAGACCTACAATTGGACTGTAACAGTACTGGTCTGAATAGTCAACAATTTGGGCCAATCGATTGACCAAAATTCTACTTTCCTCTCATGTGCATTCTGTGATTTGAATGTTGGAACTCCTCTAACCTCCAATGATAACAAGAATTTGAAAGCTCTATGAATAAAACCTTTCCATCCCAATTGAAGGGTCAATGAGCTACAGTTGTGATGTATCTTAAAGCTAGCTTCAAATCTCGAAGAGTCCTCTCCATCAAGTCTCTATTTGCTCACCAAACTAGACATAATTAAAAAAAAAAACAGAAAGAAGAAAGAGAATCTCCAAACTCTTCTTCAAATGCTCCATCTATATCTTCTCACTGGTAATCACACTTCCTTGCATCTATGATAGTCAATTAAGACTGATGCTTTAGGATGGCATCTGCGTATTTACTTCAATTTTATAGTTATTTGGATTGAAGGTCAATATGCTTAGTGAGATGTCCTTGACATTGTCGATCATGAACTAGTTACTTTGTTGATAAAACACATAATATCTCCATGCATCAAATGAACAAGCGGAAGCATGCACGGAGATGGATCGTAACGGAAAACGTACCTTAACGGCGACGTTCGTAGATGGACGGCGACGGCTTCGTGAGGACGAGGATGAGAACCACGTGACGGGCTTCTCCCCAAAATCCACACTGCAAATCCTAGGCTCTTGGTGATAGCCTCTTGGAGAGCAACACTTAGAGAGAGAGGGAGAATATGTAGAAAGGAGGGGAGTCTAGAGGGAGAAAGAGGGCTGCCCAAAAGTGAGTGTTCTGCAGAATTTCCAAGAAAACATTCTCACGTAATGCCCTCCTTCCTCTTTTTATATCACTCTCCTCTAACCTTTCAAATAAAGGGGGGAATGGTTATGTCCAAGGGGTGCTTCACAAGTGTGGGTAACTCCCCACAACCACTCCCTCAACCACTCCCACTCATCTCCTATAACCAACTCTTGGCCCCTACGTGGGCATATGCATGGTAAGAACCATGCTTTGGTTAACATCTCCCACTTGCCCATGGAGGGCAAAGATCAATAAACAATCTCTCAAAGTTGCTACAATCCAACTGTCATACAGGAAATGCAGCGTGCGACCTCACGAGCATAACACTAACAGGCGAATAGTGATCCATTAAGTTATCACCAAAACTAATGGAACACAATACTCTATAAAATCTCGTGGTACCCCAGACAATCTTATATTCACCTGATTTAACACTCCGGATCTCTCAGATAAATAACTGGCAGTGTTTAAATCCCAAATGTTATGTGATCATAACTCTGTCTGTACACAACTGACTGAGTTCCCCGGGGTATGATCCACATAACATGGTGCAATATATAGATGTCTTCCCCAAGTTCTCATGTCAATTCGATTAATCTCGACCGCTTTCCTAGTCATGTCCCGCTAGACTGTATCAACCTTAGTCCTAAGGATCATGCTAAAGTAGCGACGCCGAGCTTCCTCTTCATGACATAGTTCCTAGGTCGCAAAGGGTACAAGTAGAATCAACAATATGATCCAAGAGCTCACACAATGATGAAGCAGAGATCCATTCATCATTCTCATTTATCGGTCGTGAATTGCACATGCGGTATGAGACGCATGTTATGGTGTTCTTCCACAAATGTGGGCGTGTCAATTTTAGATTTATTATTTAAACACCATACGGATCTTAGTCTAATCACTCCCACTGCGATTAACCTGAGTCTCATGACCCAGTCGCTTCCTCTCAGCGCCTTGTCTCAAGACTCACATCCGGCTTTTCCAGACTATACAGGATGGGCTCAATTATTCCCGTATTTGATCTTTAAAGATCTCATCTCGGCTCTTATCCGAGGCGACATAAATAAATATTTTTAAGTGTATCTTGTTCGCTCTTCTAGCGCCATAGATACATAATGTCTCATCTTGCTCGCTGTCTCAGCGCCAAGGCGAATTACCCGTGTGAGAGGGTCAATTTAAGTCTGGTGACACTCATTGATGTGTAAACAAGCATTCCATCAAAACATTCTATAAGAGAACGCATCGAAGTCAACAATAACTGTTCTTTACATTACAGTTTACATAAACCCATGGCTCTACTATGGGTCGTGAAAGCCTCTCTAGTGATCTGTTTAGTTAGCGGGTCTGCTACCATACGATCGGTAGAAATATGTCGTAGGACCACTGCCTCTTTTGCTAACAGATCTCGAATGAAGTGATATCTAATGTCAATGTGTTTGGTTTTACCATGGTACTTAGGATCCTTGGCGTAGGCCAAAGCTGATGTACTATCAACATAGAGAAGTACACTCTCCTCTGCATAAGGAGTGACAGCTAATCGCCGCAGGAAACTCCTCAACCAAACTGCTTCTTGACAAGCTGCTGAACATGCCACATATTCCGATTCCATAGTGGATAGAGCAATGCATGTCTGTTTCTTGCTACACCAAGAAATGGCCGCGCCACCAAGTATGAACACATACCCTGACGTAGACTTTCTTTCGTCTTTGTCGCTGGCCCAATCAGCATCACTATAACCTTTCAACCTTAGATCACCTCCTTCGTAACATAAGACAAGGTTCGTTGTTCCACGTAAATATCGGAATATTCTCTTGACTGCCTTCCAGTGAGCAGGACCAGGGTTACTTTGATAACGGCTAGCTAATCCGACAGCATAACTGATGTCGGGTCGAGTACACAACATAGCATACATCAGACTCCCAATAGCTGCCGCATATGGCACTTTATTCATTTGATTCTTCTCTTCTTCATTCTGTGGGCATTGGCTTATACTTAAAACACAACTTTTATCAACTGGAGTATCAATGGGCTTGGAGTGATTCATTCGGTATCGCTCTAGAATCTTATTAATGTAGGTTTCCTGAGACATACTCAAAAACCTTCTAGAGCGATCTCTGACTATCTTCACTCCTAACACATAGTTTGCTTCACCCATATCTTTGGTCTCGAAGACGGAAGATAACCACTGCCTAGTGGCGTTGATAAACTCCATGTCATTCCCAGCCAACAAAATGTCGTCAACATACAATGACAGAATTAGAATCTTCTCTTTCTTTCGTTTGACGTACACACAGTGGTCTTCCTCAATCGTCTCAAAACCGAATGAGGTGATTTCCTTGTGAAATCTTAAATACCACTGTCTAGACGATTGTTTGAGGCCGTAAATGGAACGTTTTAGGCGGCAAACTTTGCGCTCTTGTTCCTTTACCTCAAAACCCTCTGGTTGGAACATGTAAATTTCTTCGTCTAGTTCTCCATTAAGAAATGCCGTCTTAACATCCATCTGAAAGAGTTCTAAATCTAAATGTGCGACAATAGCTAGGATTAGGCGAATAGACGTAAATCTCACCACCGGGGAGAACGTCTCATCAAAATCAATACCCTCCTTCTGGGTATACCCTTTCGCCACTAGTCGTGCTTTGTATTTGTCAATTTATCCATCTGCCCTGCGTTTAATTTTGAAAACCTATTTGTTTCCAATAGCTTTACGCCCAGGCGGAAGATCAACTAACTCCCAGACCTTATTCTTTTCCATTGAATCCATTTCGTCTAGCATAGCAGTTTCCCATTCTTTCTTTGATAATGATGAATATGCCTCTTTGACATTTCTAGGTTCTTCATCATCCGCAGGCTGACACATTAAAATCTCCTCTTCAATCTCAAAACGTCGACGAGGAGTGTGGCCGCGTTTACTTCGACGTACTTGGGTGTCGGCATCTTCCGATTCTAATGGAGTACTCCCACTCGGTAAATTAATAGGTATACTCCCACTAGCTTGATCATCTATACTATCTCCAGCGATGACATGGTCAGGAACTAATTCCCTCCCTTCGCTGGAAGATGGTAAGAGAGCTGTTTCATCCACTTCATGGAGATCAAAGCTTTTTCCGACATTGCCAAGTTTAGGGTATTCTTTCTCTAAGAATACAACATCTCGAACCTCTTTCTCTGTCATTCCTCCATCATGATATTGTCCATACATGACATACCCTTGTGAGCTATCAGGATATCTTATGAAGATAAACTTTCTAGCTTTAGGGCCCAGTTTCCCATACTTGTGGGAAGAGTCATGGACATATCCAGCTGACCCCCACGGGCGTAGATTTCCCAAATACGGCTTTTGGCCACGCCACAACTCATAAGGGGTAGAAGGAACTGACTGTGAAGGCACACGGTTAAGTAAATAGGCGGCAGTCAACAAAGCATCCCCCCAGAAGGATATTGGGAGGTTGGCATGCGCCATCATAGGCCTAACCATGTCTAACAACGTTCTATTCCTTCTCTCGGCAACACCATTTTGTTGCGGAGTATATGGAATAGTAAGTTGTCTTTTAATTCCCTTTTCCTCACATAGAATTCTGAACTGATCAGATAAATATTCGCGTCCTCTGTCGGTGCGTAGAGCTTTTACACTCTTACCGGTCTGATTCTCAACCTCAGCTAGGAAGCGTTTGAAACAATCTAGTGCTTCATAGCGGTGAGCGATCAGATAAACATAACCGTATCGCGAATAATCATCTATAAAGGTAAGGAAATATGATGCTCCATGTCGAGCCTTCACACTTAAAGGTCCGCAAATATCAGAATGTACAAGCTGCAATACATCAGTGGCCCTTCTGGCCTTCCCGAAAGGTTTTCGGCACGCCTTTCCAGCCAAACATGATTCACATAAAGGTAGAGTGACCTTAGCGAGTGAACCTAAAAGGCCTTCTCGAGCTAACCTGGTCATTCTATCCTGTCCTATGTGACCTAGGCGAGCATGCCATATTTCTGAACTAAGGTCTCTATCATCAGCCACATACGACACAGAAGAAGCATTGAAATCAACATCTAATTTAAACAAACCACCACTCAATAAAGCATGTCCATACAGCACATCATTTAAATAAATGTCAATACCAGTACCAATCATAACAAGAGCAAATCCTAGGGATAATAAAGATGAAGCTGACAAAAGATTATGCTGAATCCCTGGCGCATAAAGAACATCATGCAATGTCAATACACGACCAGTTCTAAGTTTGAGCTGGTACACACCAACTCCAAAAACTTCTTCACTGGTCCCATTGCCCATGTAAATTCTTTGCGTCCCTCTTGGAATTCGGCGGTAATCTTGGTACCCTTCTCGATCTCTAGTTACATGCTTGGTCGCTCCTGAATCCACAATCCACTCAGGATAAGTTCGGGCGACTAAGACATGAGAACAAACATACACAGAGAGAGAATCTGGGTTGAGGGATACCTTTTTCGGCTCAGCGCACTCGCGAGCGAAATGTCCCATCTTCTCACAATTGTAGCACTTCACCTTTGATTTGTCCCTTTTTCCACCGCGCTTGCCTCTGTGGTGGCGCTTCGGTGTCCGCTCTGCCTTGTACTTAGAGCTGGATGCAGTTTCACGATCTTTTCGTTTGAAAAATTTCTTTGGGCCCTTCCTGCCTTGGTGTCTGCCTCCCTTGGCGACTAAGGCAGTGGCGCGTACGGCTTCTTCGCGCTCAGCCTCTAACTCCACATGACGAGAAATATCAGAAAAATTCTTGATATTCTCGTTGTGGGTAAGAATTTGTTTCATATGGACCCAAGAGTCCGGTAGAGATCGAATTACTGCAAGGACCTGCTGCTCGTCCGTGAGATCGTGACCTGCCGACTTTAAGTCTCTGATCATGCCCGACATAACCCTAAGGTGTTCGGTCATGGTTTGTCGTTGGTCCTTGCGGTAGGTCTCAAACTTAAGTACAAGAGCTCGCAACCGCGTAGTCGAAGTTCCACCAAATTGGAACTTTAGCTGATCCCACATATCTTTGGCAGTTTGGAATTTCTCAAATTCCCCAATAAGATCGTCTTGCATGCTGCTTAACATGGTAAAGCGCGCGCTTCGATCCTTATTGAACCATTGACGGTACGCTTCTTGATCTCTACGGTGCTGTGCTGTATTGCCATCCTCAGGCGGTGACATGACGGTGGTAAGATGTTCTAACAATTCCTGCTCGTTTAGCAAGTACTGAATCTTACGGTGCCAAATGTCATAATTCATTCCCGTTAACTTGTCACCTTTGGTCAGATCAGCAATGACATTTTTCATGGCCATTTTAAATCACTACATAGGTAAAATTTTAGAGAGTCAAGTTGACATAGTTTACACATCATATTTCGCTTCCAAAAATCCAGACTAATAAATATTAAGTTAACTTAGTCATCGGAATCGAAATATAGATCTAGGATACTATAATCATCTTCCGATTAAATCAAGGTAACTTAATTCTAGTAGAATGATTTTGAGCGAATTCACAACGAGAGAAACACTTTAAATCTCTCGTAATAGCCACTTATCCAACATTTACAAGTTAAATTCAAATATCATGGAATTGAATACTCACATAATTAAATCAACAGGAATAGCAAAGTCCATGATATTTCAAAAAAACATGATCAAATTTCAGCTATCATGAATATTTACAAGCAAACACATGATCATGTAAATATATCAATTTTCAACATGATCATTTTTAAATGAAATGATAGCTAAGTGACTGAATTTGATTGTGTATAAATTGATCAATTCAAGACGTGCAGATTAACAAATTATCATTTAAAAATTATTCAATCGGCGCTATACGAGCATGCGCAATATTCAAATGATACGACAATTTTGCACGAACTAAATCAATTTATTTGGCAAACACAAAATCAAGCATATTTAAATCTAAGAACGCTAAAATTCAATTGCCGCTAATTCGATAAGCGCAATAATTTAACGATCTATAAACATGCATTTTACATAGTCGAATAATCGCTTATTAGTGTCATTTTCTTCATTGCACAAAAATTCATTTCAATTACACGCAAATACTGTTAAGGTCGATATCAGTGACCAAAAAATAATTATTTGCGTGACGAAATAAAACAATTCAATTTATTTCATTTTGCGCAACATAATATCAAGACAATCATCACATTTAAATAATTGGCACTAATCAGCATAATTCAACTATAAATCAAATAGAATTTGGAAACAAATTACATTAATTTGAACTAATAAGTCTATGATTCAAATTAAATTCTAATGCATCATCTAATCATAAATAAACTAAACTAATACTCCCTAATTTCAAATTCAATTTCTCCGTTCATAATCATACGGAGAATTTGAAACGGGTCCATTCGAACAACCAACCGGCCCATTCCGGATTCAGCCCAAGACGGTGCATCGTGATGTTCACGGCGACCCATGTGGCACGTGCCACCAAATGGTCCGCCGCGGTGACGTCTACGGGCCTCCCAGCGGCGGCGTCGTTGGACTCGACCCGTCCTTGCCAAGGACACGCCCGCTGGACCATTTGCGGCTGGTACGGCAGCCCCATGCATGGGCGTGGGAGCCCCCCTGCGCAGGGGCGAGAACGCCTCACCTGCGTGCGGGGAGGGCACCACGCCCGCATGCATGGGCAGGTCGCCCATGCAGGACGTGGGCGACACGTCCACGCGGGACGTGAGCCCCACGCCGACGCGGGACGTGGGGACTCCGCCCACGAGGGGGGTGAACGTCGCGCCCGCGGGCGTGGCCGCACCGCCCACGCTGGGCGCGAGCACCGCGCCCGTGGGCGTGGCCTGCATGCCTGCGCGCGGCGCGAGCGGCACGCCCGCGGGCGTGGCCTGCCCGCCCGCGCGCGGCGCGAGCGGCACGCCCGCGGGCGTGGCCTGCCCGCCCGCGCGCGGCGCGAGCGGCACGCCCGCGGGCGTGGCCTGCCCGCCCGCGCGCGGCGCGAGCGCCACGCCCGCGGGCGTGGCCGCTCCGCCCGCGCGGGGCGTGGCCGCTCCGCCCGCGCTGGGCGCGAGCGCCACGCCCGCGCGGGGCGTGGCCGCTCCGCCCGCGCTGGGCGCGAGCGCCACGGCCGCGCTGGGCCCGGGCGGTACTTCGGCCGGCGTGGCCGCCGCTGCGTTCGTCGGCTTGGGTCCTTCTCCGCGCAGGGACGTCGACCGTCGCGGCGGGCTTCCCTCGTCGTCCGCGTCACCGTTCGCATGGCCGCCGTTGCAGGCGCCGTCTTCATCCTCGTCGTGGCTGCCGTCACGTACTATCTCGGATGGTTGGTCGCGTCCAGAATGCGCGCCGCAGAACCCTCTGAGGTAGGCTAAATATTCCGGCGCTCTGAGTCTCCTTGGAGGAGAAGATGGGACGCGGTCATCGCCGGATTCCTCCTCGGAATAGTCGGTCAGTTCATCGGGAACCCGTTCCGATTCCTCGTCACTGATAACCACCATGGGAGCCATTCGGCTCGACGAGGCCGCAACATCGGAACGGTCCTTTTTGATCGAAGACCACGCTGCCATGGTTCCGCAAACCTGGCTCTGATACCAATGTTGATAAAACACATAATATCTCCATGCATCAAATGAACAAGCGGAAGCATGCACGGAGATGGATCGTAACGGAAAACGTACCTTAACGGCGACGTTCGTAGATGGACGGCGACGGCTTCGTGAGGACGAGGATGAGAACCACGTGACGGGCTTCTCCCCAAAATCCACACTGCAAATCCTAGGCTCTTGGTGATAGCCTCTTGGAGAGCAACACTTAGAGAGAGAGGGAGAATATGTAGAAAGGAGGGGAGTCTAGAGGGAGAAAGAGGGCTGCCCAAAAGTGAGTGTTCTGCAGAATTTCCAAGAAAACATTCTCACGTAATGCCCTCCTTCCTCTTTTTATATCACTCTCCTCTAACCTTTCAAATAAAGGGGGGAATGGTTATGTCCAAGGGGTGCTTCACAAGTGTGGGTAACTCCCCACAACCACTCCCTCAACCACTCCCACTCATCTCCTATAACCAACTCTTGGCCCCTACGTGGGCATATGCATGGTAAGAACCATGCTTTGGTTAACATACTTAACTAGCATTTGTACCAGATTCACTTCTAGTATGTGTGAGAATTCCCTAGAAGGTGTAGGAGAGTAGAGATAGGTTTAAGCTGAACCACTATAAATTGCTAGTCTATAGTTGTGATTACTCCATATCATCTCATCTCTTTTCTTGATTGATTTAAGCTCTTCATACATTCCTTATTCATTTTATTCATTATCACCGTTTAAATAGGTATATGAGCTACATTCACTAAATTTCAAAATACCCTTGCATTTAAGAATTTAAATTTTATAAAAAACCAATTTACCCCCTTCTTCCATTTGCCACACATTGGGCCAACATATAATTCCAAGAGAATTTAGACTGATCTAACCATCACTCTCATAAATGAGCCTCCATCGAATCCACAAAACCATATATGGATCTTTAAAGATTATTTCTTTTCACTAAAGTGTTATTAATGTTGTGGAGTTTCATCATCTTTTACGTTTAAAATTATTTGTTTTAAGATCCTTGGATGTTGATTTATGGTAACCTCAGACTGAAAAACAAAATTGAAGAAAAATAAATGTCATTTGAGTTGACCGTATAAAACTCACATATTTACAACACATCATCAGTTGTCTAAGAAATAACAGAAAATGATGTTATGTGATATTTTGTCATTTTAGTGCACATCAAACAACATTGAGGTAGTTGTTAACCTTGTGTAGCTCGGTGCTTGATAAATGCACAATTTTATATTTTAAGGAGAAAAATTTCATGCATTTAACTCATGATTTTATGTACAAATTAACATAAAATGATGGTCAAATTAGCCTCATTGCATTGACAGAAATTTTATGAAGATCTGGGTAAAAAATAGTGTCATTTTGCACTTGAGCATGTTTAGGGGTTTAAATGCAAATTTTCATGAACAAGGGCATGATGGGAACATTGAAATCCTCTTGAACACTTATATGAATATTCAATGCACATTTGTAATTTTTATAGTCCATGTACATAATTTTATATCTTGCAGGGACTAAACTATAAATTCTTATGTGTAGGGAGATTGCAAAGAAGACAAGGACATTTGTATCAATTGAAGGCCAAGATGAGATGATTTATAAGGCTTTACAATAATTGTTCTATGAGTACATGATACAAGAAGCAAGTGGTCCAGTTGGTTAGATATTACAGCAAGGTAGTGACCAGGGATCGAATCTGAGTAGGGGTAAAAATAATTTAATTTTGTAAAATGAGGATTTGCATAGGCATTAATGTCATTTGAAGACTTGGAGGTGCGCCGCCCTAGAGCCCTAGCCACCCCCCTCATTTCCCTCCTAGCCGCCCCCTTCACTTGGAAGCAAATTCGAATTCTTAGAGAGATTCTCTCTACCCTTGAATCAAGGAATGAGATCCTTGATTTAAGGGTGGGAGAATGACAAGCCAAAGGGGCAGCCAGCCCTAGCTCTCCCATGCGCCCCCCTCTCACTCATTTCCCTTCTCTTTTCTCTCTTTGATCTCCACCACACATCCACCCAAATTTACTCTAAACCCTCCATTTTTTTTCCCTTTTGATGAAACTCTAAACGCCTAAATATAAAAACCACACTATAAGAGCTACGCCCCCATCTTTTTTCTTCTTCTCATTCTTATCCCTTCTTTCTTACTATAGCATGGGTACTATAGCTATAGTACCGTGCTACAGTAACCGCACCTCTCCCTCTCTCTTGCTCTCCCCCTTTCTTTCCCATGCCTCTTCTTTCTCTCTCACTTGTTGGCCGACCAGCAAGTCTTCTCTTCCTCCTGCTCTCTCATTCTCACACTCTCCATCTCTTTCTCTTGTTCTCTTGGGGGTTCCCTACACCAGCACACCAAGGAAGGAGGTTGGCCACCATCTCCACCAGCTGTTGCAGAGGCGTCCACAGAGAAGGACTTAATCCACCAAGACTTCAAGTTCTTTTTGTTAGTTTTAGGTGGCCTACAAGCCAATCTAACTATGTAAATCTTGTTCATTTATTAATAAAATGGCATAATATTCATTATGTGTAAATCGCATTAATTATCGTTTTATAATGAAGTCTGTGAATATGTACTATAGTGATCAGATTATGATGAGATCATACTAATAAGACTGATCACTTAAACACACATATTCTTAATCGTTCATAGTCGGAGGATATCCGAGAAGGACATCGGATATCCGGTTAGACTAGTACAGATTACTCCTGCTCATATGATGAGGGTGACTGATCTCATAAGTCACTTGTGTGGAGACACTAAGGTGAATCTGTAGGTGCTCATTGGAGAATGAGTTCACTGAACTGATCCGACTGAATCGCTGGATGGTATTGTACCTCACTGTCAACCAGCTTGATTCTATTGTCGCAGTTGCGTGGATGGTCCTCGGACCTGAGACACCAAGGATACCTTGTCGGTGGACTTCTGTGCTTTGACCTCGGTCTACGAATCTCTAGGCACGGGATTCTAAAACGCCAAGGATTGGGTACAGCGGAATACCGTCGAAGGGAATTGTGTGTCAATAAGGAATCATTCGCTCTCGGTACTTAGAGAGAGAATGCTCTAGGAAGGATGCGCGGAAGTCCCTGGCCAGGGCGGACGATAATATCGAGAAATGAGTTTTTCGATTTTTCGATATTCATCAGCGGCATCCAATCCAAGTGAGTCGACCGGTTAGGGTTTGACAGCTCGCCATACCCTGAGTTGACTCGAGAGTATTGTACGAATGAAGGATTATATCCACGCAGTAACTGTCGGCGGAAAGGTTCCAAGAGTGGGTTCCTTAACCCCAATACCTTCCGGGTTCACGCGGTGTTGCTTGGCACCCAACGTGATCGGAGGCCCGGTCGAATTCGATGTGCGACATCAATTCGATTGATTAATTAATAAATAAAGGGTTATTAATTGATTAATAAAGCCAGTGAGGAGTCACTGGGCTTGTTGGGCCATTAACTGAACTAGTACTTGGGCCTAGAGGGTCATACGCAAATGATTCTCAAGGCGATGGATAAATAAGTGGGTTTTATATAAACCAGGGGTTTTTATGAAAAACCGCACGGTTAGTATAAAACATAGCGAACGGGCTGAGCAGGCCAAGCTGCTGCTAACCCTAGCCGCCCCTCCTCTGTTTCTCTCTCTCTCTGGCGTCCAGACAGATCCAGATCTGCTCCGCTGCTTCTCCGAATCCCGTTCGACGGGAAATCGTCCGCGCGTTGCGGCGACCGGCGGAGGTTTCGTGGGCTGCGAAGAACGAGGAACGCGAGGATATCCGTCGCGGGGAGGATTGCGTGGACTTCGCTAGAGGCCGGGCGCTTGCGCGGCTTGCGGTGTCGCACCGACGGAACCGAACGGTTGCAGATTCGAATCCGCACACGGTGAGAATCGATTATCCGATAATCGTGGTTTTTAGTTTTTCGAAACGGGAAAACGGATCGTTGTTTTATTTTATTTTCCGCTGCGTAAGCGATCCGGAGAAATCGAGAAATCCCAACACTTTTGACATTTTATATATATTTTTTTATTTATATTACGAAGGATGAATCGAAGAGAGCATGTCCTTCTCCATTATATTGAATGTCTATACATACAAGTACAAGAGCCCATAATAGGACAAGAGGCCAGCAGGCCTAGCAAGCTAAACATATTAAATCTAAAGCATACTAAATCTAGACCTACTGTATATATATCAATACCCCCCCTCAAACTCACAGTGGATCATGGACTAAGAGTTTGCTAACCAGTTCACGAAACTGCGGAGTAGGTTGTGATTTCGTGAAAAGATCAGCAAGTTGTGTGGCCGACGGGACATGAGGGAGAGATAGATCGCCAGAAAGATAGTGCTGACGAACAAAGTGACAATCAATTTCAATATGCTTCGTCCGCTCATGGAAAATAGGATTGCTGGCAATCTGAAGGGCACTCTGATTATCGCAGTAGAGAGGAGTCAGAGTGCTAAGGGCAATCCCAAAAGCGCGAAGAAGACGTCGGAGCCAAGTAACCTCAACAGATGTGTCAGCCATAACTCGATACTCTACTTCAGTACTAGAGCGAGAGTCAACTGCTTGTTTCTTGCTCTGCTAGGAGAAAATGCAGAGCCTAGTGGTGGAGTGACAATCAGTAGGATCCCTAACCTAAGCACGGAGCTCCAGGGAGGAAGTAGAAGACAGCAAAAGCGAGCGACGAATAGTGCTACGCAGATATCGGAGTACTCGAAGAAGAGCAGCATAGTGAACAGAAGTAGGTGCACTGACAAACTGACTCAAGATATGTATAGCATGGGCGATGCCAGGGCATGTGGTAGTAAGATAAATCAGGGCACTAACTAGCTAACAATAGCGTGTGAGATCGTCCAGGGGAACACCATCAGTCAGGCGAAGCTTAACATGTAGTTCTATGGGAGTGTCCACCAAGCTAGTGTCAGAGAGAGAGGCCCGTTAAAGCATATCTGCAATATACTTCTGCTGTGACAGTAAGTAACCCCGACAGGAATAGGCAACCTCAAGACCAAGAAAGTAACGAAGGAACCCCAAATCCTTCATATCAAACTACTACTGAAGATGAGCCTGGAGGGAGGCAATGGTAGTCGAGTCATCGCCAGTGTTGATCATGTCTCTACACAGAGGAGTGGGATGGCACGACCATTAGGAGAATCACGAACAAAGAGAGCATAATCTTCGGCACTCTCCTGAAAACCAACCTCAAGAATCGCTCGCCGAAAATGCTCAAACCAAGCACAAGGTGCTTGCTTGAGCCCATAAATGGCCTTGCGAAGACGGCAGACATGTCCAGGCAGAGTGGGAAGACTAGGAGGCGACTGCGTATAGACCTCTTATGTGAGATCCCTATGGAGAAAAGCATTCTTCACATCAAGCTGATAGAGAGGCCAATGACGAACTGCGGCAACAACAAGCAAAGTGCGAACAATAATCATTTTTGTCATAGGGGCAAAAATCTCCTCATAATCAATGCCATACTCTTGAGTGAAACCGCGTGCCACAAGTGGCGCTCGATAGAGACATCAGCTTTAGTCTTGATCTTGTATATCCACTTACAACTGACAAGAAAGACACCAGAAGGAAGTAGTACAAGATCCCATGTTTGAGTCTGTTGAAGTGCCTGAATCTCCTGCTGCATATACAAGATCAAGACTAAGGCTAATGATTCTATCGAGACACAGAAGTAGGGGAGTCATCGGAGGGTAGAAGACCCTGAAGACTATGAACAATAGAGGAAGTAGGAGAGGGGTTAGGATCATGAAGGAAGGAGAGATCCTATGAACTAGTGGAGAAGAAGGGAACGTGCTCAAGAAATGTGACGTGACGAGAGATACGAAGACCGCGAGCAATCGGATCATAGCAGCGATACCCAAGGTGCTCTATGTTGTAGCCAAGGAGGACACACTTAACAGATCGAGGTGAGAGTTTAGTGCATTCATGAGGGGGTAGTAGCATAGAACACATACAACCAAAGGTACGAAGTCGGTCGTAGTCGGGAAGGCAGAGTAGAGGCGCTTATAAGGGGTGCCACTCGACAGGACAGAAGATGACATGATATTAATGAGAAACACGGATGTGAGAACTGCTTTGACCCAAAAGGCACGGGGAACAAAGGCACAAAGGAGAAGAGTGCAAGCAGTTTCAAGGATGTGATGATGTTTGCGCTTAGCAAGACCATTATGTTGAGGTGTATAAGGGCATGAGAGCTGAGGAAGTGTGCCATGGGATGCCAAAAGCAGACGAAAGTCTGAAGAGAGATACTCACGAGCACCATCAGTTCAGAGAACTTCAATACGACAATGGAAATGTGTGTACACCATCTCAGTGAACTGGTGATAAACGGAGAGAAGATCCGACCGCTTATGAAGTAGGTAAACACAAGTAAAACACGTGCAATCATCCACAAAACTGACGTAATATAAGAAGCCAGTCATAGACGGAAGAGAAGAAGGACCCCAAATATCAGAATGTACTAAATCAAAAGGATGAGTAGAAATAGACTCATAGGAATAAAAAGGAAGAGTTGTATGTTTAGCAAGTTGACAGCCTTCACAATAAGACAAAGAAAATGACGTGTTAGGACCTAAGACACCAGACTGAAAAAGAGACCAAAGACGAGCTGCAGATGGATGACCCAGGCGACGATGCCACATATCGGCAGAAGTAGAAGGAAGTCCTAGAGAAGACGACGCAGCAAGTGCAGACCAAGGAAGATGCAACGTGTCCAAGCAGTAGAGGCCATCCTTTCTATGACCTGTTCCAATCCTCTGGCCGGTACGTAGATCTTGCACATCACAAGAAAAGGAAGTGAATGAGATACGATATCTTGAATCAACTAGGCTACTAATAGAGACAAGATTCATAGAAAGATGAGGAACATGAAGAACAGAAGAGAGGGTGAGATGACCAGAGGGGTCAGAGTCAATGATGATGGAGCCACACTTGGAGACAGAGAGAGGGGTACTATCTGCAGTGTGGATCTGGAGGTGTAGTGAAACAGGAGAACAATTAACAAGAATAGAATCGTTAGATGTCATGTGGTGAGAAGCCCCAGAGTCTAAGATCTAGTTTAAAACAGTATCAGTGGCGGCAAACAGAGCGAAAGGTTCAAAAAAGAAACCAGTTGTCTGGAGAAGCTGCTGAATCTACTATATATGTCCGGCAAGCTGCGTTATGTCAAGGGAGCCTCCTAGAGGAGTTGACCCAGACGGATTTGTAGGCGACAGGGCAGGAGACGGCGACTGTGCCACAACAGCAGTGGGACGAGGTTGACATTGGCGACGATGAAGCTTCCGACATTGATTAATAGTGTGGCCATGGTTGCGACAATACTTGCAGAAAAGATTCGTCGGTGTGCTAACTGAGTCATTAGGTTATGACGAAAAATCCATGCCACGTGAGTGCGTTAGAGTGTCGAGTAGAGGAGAAAATCTGGAAGGCTCCGAGGAGCGAGACCACAAGGCGGTAGCGAAAATAGTCTCAGATGGAGTGCTAGACGTCCCCAGAGCATGCAACCGTGTCTCCTCTGCAATAAGCTCAATAAGAGCATCATCCAGACTCGGCAGAGGGGATCGATGAAGAAGCTGAGCACGGAGTGCCTTGTACTCAGGATGAAGACGCATCAAAAAGTGATATGGATATTGTTGATCCCGTTGAAAACTGTAAGAGCATGTAGAAATACGGCCAGAGACATGCATAGCATCTAACTCTGACCAAATACGTCGAAGACGAGTGAAGAACTCCTGAATCGACAGTTCGTCCTGATGAAGACTGTCAAGTTCACTGCGAAGCTGATACTCTCGAACACCACTAGACTGAATATAACGTTTGGCAAGATAAGTCCATTGTGCTTGAGATGTGGTAAACTCCAGAAGATCCAGACAGTAGAGGGATCAACCAAGCGGAAGATATAGCCCATAATAACCTCATCATTATCCTTCCAAATATGAATAAGAGAAATAGAAGTAGCACCTTTGTCTATAAATGACTCAATTTCAATCACAGGAGGTATAACAGTCCCATCAACATATCCTCATAACTTAGTACTATGGAGATTAGATCGAACAGTGGCAACCCATACAACATACTTACTAGCATCCTTTAATTGCAGATCCATTTTTGGAATATCCAACGCAAAAATAGAACTTATAGTAGCCATGGCAACCAAAGAGGGTAAACGCTACCTTATGCCATGAGAGGTCACCAGATCCACTTGGGGAGGCTTCGCGGGAGGTGACCGGATCCTAATGCAAGCAGCAACGGAGGCAACGAAGCGAAGCCCCCTGCGGAATAGCGGGCTAGAGGAAGCCCCTTCTTCCTCCCTGTGGAACAACAGGGCAGATGAAGCGGGGCAGCAGCGGCGGGACAACATAGAGGAGCGAGGCTGACGAACAGCAGATACAGCAAAGCCTCCGGCGACGCAAAAGACAACTGCAAAACCCAGGCAATGCAGCCGATGCCGGGAGATCTCCACAGAGCGACCCAACGCGTGTAGAGACAACAACCGTGAGGGGAGACGCCGGCAAGCAGGTGGGCGGCGGCGGCTTACGCTCACACAGAGGAAGGGAAGGAAAATAGAACCCTAACGTTTGGCTCTGATACCATGTTATGAAGGATGAATCAAAGAGAACATGTCCTTCTCCATTATATTGAATGTCTATATATACAAGTAGGCCTAGTAAGCTGTACATACTACATATAGAGCATACTAAATCTAGACCTACCGTATATACATCAACAATTTCAATCTTGATGTACTTAGATGAGTTTTTGTATTAGACATTAGTTGGTTAATTATTAAAGCATTCCCTGCTCTTCTATGTACATGATTTTCCCTTATTCTATCTCTCTTCTCCATGTTTCTCTTGATTTAATTTCTGCAAAATAGGTGTTATTCGTGGTGATTTGTGCTTAGTTAATCTTGCTTTTAGTCATCTTAACTAGGATTAGTGTAACGACCCGCCACCCTATAATCGGGGATCCGATTACTAAATGGGTACCGAATCATTAATTTGGAACCAAACCAGGATCTAAGTAAGTCTGGGAAATAAATAATAAACTAAGCTAAACATTCACATCGCATTGAATTGAAAGGAAAATGCAGGATTTAAAAGTTATTACAATGCGACTCGATACAGCAAATAATTACATACTCCAACTGAAAAGAAATAATTAAGCATACAGGCCAGAAATAAAGATAACAACTACATCGGGGCATACCCCGGAGCAACAACTGACGGCGCGCGACACACAGCAGCACACCCCTCGCTAAGTCTGCCTAGAGTCCTCACCTGAAAACCGCAGGGGTGAGTCTCAACGAAAAGACTCAGTAGGGATCCTTCGACCCCCACTGCCCACTCACACACCCACAAGTAAACGGTACAGCTAGAGGTACAGTAACCAAGTAAAGCAGTAATTATTACACCTAAATCTCGATATGAATCACATGCATTCGAGGTATATTTAACATGCATAATTCCAATTTACCAGGGAACCCATAACCAGTGTATCCTCAAAACACGTCAACCACACAACGAAAGTGGGAAACACCGACCCGCTGAGACCAAACAGTAACCCCTCGGATAGCACGCTAGCTACTCCGGCCAACTGGCTCAGGTGGTTACTCCTTCCCCCAGCACGAGTGACACTCCACAGGTACCTCTCCAACACCGGTACTAGCTAACCCCGGAGTTCACCAGGTGACCCTCTCTCACTAGGCGTCACCCCGCCACTGCTCCCACCGGCGCTGTGCTCCACCCACACCAGCACAGGGTGATAAAGCGCTACAACTGTCACTCTAGGTCCACAGTAACACAAAACACGGTACAGTGTGATCCGGTCACGAACAATCCATCATTATCGAGTAGATTTAAGGCATGCATTTAATCGACTATCTAATAGTGTAAACACATTTTACTGGCATGGATTGGTGTGGTTCTGTCTTGAATCGCGTCGCCCAATGCCGACGCTATTCAAGCATCCTAAACTGGTTCATGAAATCTTGGCTACAGAACCTGGCGTAAAACGCATCGTCCTGGGAAGCCGCCTTTTCAAAAGGCGTCACTGTCCTCAGACGCCATTCACACCAGAATCTGAAACTTGCAGAATCCTAAATCGGGGTGATTTCTGCCTAAATGGCGTCGTACTGTACTGTCGCCATTCTAAATGGCGTCGTCCAGGTACGACGTCATTTAACGCTAGAAACCCAGTCTGACAGAACCTCAAACAGGAAGATTTCTGTCTAAAAAGGCGTCGTACTGGCCCGTCGCCATTCTAAATGGCGTCGTCCAGGTACGACGTCTTTTAGCGCTAGAAACCCGGTTCCGCAGTTCAACCCGAGGGTCCCCTTTTGATTCCCAAGAGCCCCAAAATCACACAAAACAGAGGGAGAAAAGGGACAAACTAAATCATCACAAGGAATCCTCAAATCCATATTCATAGAAACTCCCATTCCCATCAAGAAAAGCCCCTAACATGCTCATTCTACTCAAAAACCATAGATCTGTAGCATGCTTCAAGCGGGAGAACATGGTTTTAAAATGAAACACTACGGAAATCGTCACCCTACCGATTCTTGAACTCCTCCTTGCTCCGCCACCAAACCGTCGCACCGCAGACCGCCACCGGTACTTCGAGGACGCCGCCACTCCGCCGGGACGTCGGCTGCCGTCCGGAGAATGGAACGCCGCGAAGAAAGTGGTGGTGGCAGTGATGAGAGGTGGAGGGGTGGTGGAGTGGTGGAAGAGGAAGAAGGGGAAAGGGAAGGGGAAGAGTGGGGAGAGTCGGAGGGTGGAGAGGGTGAGGAGAGAGAGTGTGAGGGTGAGAATGAGGGAAATGAGGGAAGGTTCGCGGGGTAACCAGAAACTGTCTAAAACGCGTCGAGCTGTACGGACGCCTATCAGTCGACATGACAGGCCGCTCTGACAGAACTCTGAAACGCGTCGTCCATCCAAGACGTCGTTCAGACGACAAGACTAGCGCCGTACACTGACAGCCCAGGGTCGCAGTCTGAAAGGCGTCGTCCCTCGCGGACGCCGTTCAGACGACACGACAGGGCCGTACTCTCGCGGCCCAAAGCCAGCCCACGTGGCACCTGTAGGTGCTTAGAATGACCGTGTGATTAACATGAAATATCTATGTTGTTTAGGTGTAAACTAACCTATTAAAAACAGCAACTAAAGTACAGTGATCGCCAGAAACTTTTAACTTAAAAGTTTCAAAAGAGAGTATGATCGCCTACCTTTCAAACGCGGAAAATTGAGTCCTTGGTTCCCCTTCCTCAGCCGGCTGAAGAAAGAGAGCCATTTCTTTGTTCTTTTGTTCTTGCTGTTGAGTTTGAGGTTGAGGATCGTCCAGAAGTTGTACTTGATTTCCCCTTTTTGATCTCTTGTTGTTGTTGTTGAGTGTAGCAGAGACAGAAAAAGAAAAATGAAGAACTATGATGAGAATTTAAATAGAAGTAGTATCTGAACTAATCATGATTTTAAGCATATTTAAAACAGCAAACTTACTTTTTTAATGGCTTTGAAACCCCTTAAATCAAGTAGGTTTTTTGAAAGATTATGATGTGGTGTGTGTTTGCATGAAGTGAATATGAGAGAAAATAAAACTAATGAAATGAATGCAGTAATGAAAAACTTATGCCCAGTTGGTTGAAGCTCTTGAAAGAATGAAGATCTTGAAAGGGATGCCGACTTCTGGGAATGGCAGCGCTCCGGCGTTACGACGTTGTTTCGATCTTCAAATCGCTATAACGCTATGGCTCAACTCAACTTAATTCTGTTCTCTCCCTTTTTTTTCTCTTCAATATGCAGGGTATTTATAGGCATTTCTTGCGTTCGCGATTAACATTTAAAAACTCCGAATTTATCCATCTTAACCGACAGATAATTACTGATTAATTCATCTTTATCTGTAATTATCTAAAACGCGTCCACCTTGGGTGACGCCTTTCAGATTAATTAAGATAAGGATAAACATCCGGGAAAACTTATCTTTATCTTTATTAGGTAAAACGCGTCCATCTATGTAGACGTCTTTTAGACTAATTAAGATAAGGATAAACATCCGGAGGAGAAGTTAAAACCACTTAGGAAACCTAAAACGTGTCGACCTTCCCAGACGCCTTTTAGTTAATTAATCAATTAATTAAAATTCAAATTTAATCGCTAAAATAAGAATAAAGTCTAAATAGCGTCCACGTGGGTCGACGTCTTTTAGAATTCTTCATATTTTAACTCAAATTTGAGCTAAAATCAATTCAATTGATTAACTTAAACACATCTGTTAAACCCGACACTTAAAAGATTAATAAAAATTAATTAATGATTAAACATTAGACCATTTCGAGGCATTATTATATGATATGAAATTTACTCGAAATGACGTCAAAATTAGCGTGTCTACAGCTGCCTCACCTTGGCATCGTCTTTGCAAGGGAGTGAAATGGAATGGAATGTACTGAAAAGGTGATGCCAAGGTGTGATGAGACACGCTCTTAACATCACATGACTGGAATTTTTTTCGAAATCATCAATGAAGATAGCTTAATGAAATCAATGGAATTAATCCTGTCTGGATGAAGTAGACAAGGAAATAAAATAAAGTTGATCAACCTCCTCGGAGTGGGAAGTACCCCAGGTCGTAGACACTGTAGGTTTCATCATGGGGAGCGTTTGCCAGCCAATGTGGACGTGCTACAGCCATGATGGATCTTTAAAAGAAAACAAGAATATCGGATAAAGAATCCAATCAAGGATAGAATTCCAAGGATATCTTCAAGCGAACCTCAAAGATAATCAAGATACTCAATTCAGAATGGAATATTTCATATCATGTTGAGATTATTTGATTAAATGGTCTGAAATTTAATCAATAATTAATTCTTATTACAATGATTTCAAAGTCCTATATGATGCATGCTGGGCTAAAAGAAAAATATAAAGTCAAATAAAATATAAATTAATCAAGGATAATATTGTTAAATTGTCATTAATGAGTCAAGACACCAATTCTTGTAATTAAGTGCTAAGCCGAAGCTCGTTTATCCACGCACCGTTTCACAAAAGTGGAACCATCGTCCTCACTAATCAACAATCCAACGGCCTATCCATGCGATTAAGAATCCTCTGGAATTATCACTGTTTTTGTTGTAGGGGAACTCAAATTCCAGTTTCATCAAAACCACAAGGTCCTTGATATAGTCTAATAAATATTTAACATATAATAATGCAAATGCTTTACATAGAAGAGTACAAGGGTAGAAATAACCGTCTTTTTAGCCACGGTCGGGACTTGCATTCCACAATAGGATCTTCTTGATATTTCCAGCTTTATAATCATTTCTTTGAATTTCTGAAACGCGTCGTGTCGAGCAGACACCATTCACATGAACAACAACACGTCGCTTTTTAACGACGCTTTTCAATAGCAGAAACATGTTCTGGCTGTCTTCAATCCGTATTCCAACTCTTTCATGCCTTGTGTCCTGTATATGACTTGAACAAACAGGTTAAACATCTATTCAGGCTTAGCCCCTTGCCTGACCAAACAAATGGTCAATCAATCTTTTCCTTGAATAAATAGTCAAGGGGCGTAGCCTTTATTAACAAAGGTAATAAGAATAATCAGACTTAAGCAAAATGTAACATGCAAGCAAACAGATGCTCACTGAAAATAAAAGGAATGAAACATATTAAATGCCACAAGCAAATGTTAATTGAAATATTTTTTATGGTTTTGAAATATTCATTTTTGTTTGGGTTTTGAAATATGTATTCTTTTTTTTAGATTTTGACAAATGTACATTTTTTGAATTTTTGACTATGCAAATTTTTTTTTGAATTTTGACATATACATTTTTTTTTGAATTTTGGCATATACATTTTTTTTTGAATTTTTGACTATGCAAATTTTTTTGAATTTTGGCATATGTATTTTTTTTGAATTTTTGACATATACATTTTTTTTTTGAATTTTTGACATATACATTTTTTTTTTTGAATTTTTGACATATACATTTTTTTTTTTTTTTGAATTTTTAACTAAAAGACCAGTATGGTACTTAGATCAAAAGATCATATTCATTTATTAACTTAATTTCCAAATTGTTCTTTAACAACTTAACTTAAAACCCATCGTGTTTGAACTTGTGTTTCCATTCGTGATCCCATTTGATGATTTGACCTTTAGTCAATCTAAGACATTCCTTAAGTTTGAAATACACCTCTTTAGAAAGAAAAGAAGAATAGATTTAGAAAGCCCATGAGAAGGTTCCGGAGACCTAAAAAGATGTTCCTTTCCAACCCTAATATCTGTTGGGGTTCGGTCATTTTCTTTCCGGGGTATTTATCGACCTTGCGTTCCCTTTTGTTTCATTTCATGGCCTTGATGTAAGTTTGTAGTGTAATGGCCTTTTGATTTGACATTTGGCTTTTTGCCTTGTTTTTTTTTTCTATCCTTTCTTTGCTTTGCTTTGGAACGGATCTCCCCCATTTTTTTTATGACGGCCTCCTACTAAGATGGCGGGTATTCTTGGTAGTCTATTCTAAGCCTCGTTCCGACATCATGGGCCGAGTGTAAAACATAATTTTATTTTAAAAGGAATGATTTGTACTTTATACTCTTAGTCAAGCTTTTGATATTCTTCAGGACTTGGCATCTCTTGTTACTCACGAATCAAACGTGTCAGTGTGTGCAGTAATGGGTTTGAAGTTAAATTATTCAGACTAACAAAGAAATTTGAGTTTATAAACTTTCTGATTCCACTGGTCTTTGTACCATACTGATCGACTCTTTAACTTAAGGGTAGTATTTCTTAAGATGTAAACCATTCCAGGGATGATTTAGCTCTTCTCTTTCTGCATTAACAAGACGATAAGCATTACCAGGATAAGCGTGCGATACAACATAAGGTCCTTCCCAGTTGGGTTGGAGCTTAGAACGCGGACCACCAGGTTTTACAAAAATTCTTTTAACGACCATTTCACCGACTTTGAACTTTCGTTCAATGACTTTCTTTTGATAAAAACGTGCTAATCTGTTTTGATAAACTTTTGCATGATTAGCAGCTGACCATCTTTTCTCGTCTAAAAGTTCCAATTGAGCAAGGAGTGCTGAACGATGTTCATCAATGGAGAATTCCTTGTTTAATTGTACTCTTAATGACGGTATAAGGATCTCATATGGAACTACCGCCTCCATTCCAAATGTTAAGGAATAAGGAGTTTGCCCAGTAGGCGTGCGGATTGAAGTTCGGTAGGCCCATAGAGCCTCAACCAATTTTTCTGGCCAATCTGCGAATTTGTTAGATTTACACGTCTTTTTGATAATTTTTATCAAAGTCTTATTAGTTGCCTCTGCTTGACCATTGCCTTGCGGATAATAAGGAGATGAATGATGCAATGCAATTTTATACCTGTTGCAGAGGTCCTTCAATTCCTGTGACACGAACTGCGGTCCGTTGTCGGTGACGATGGTACTTGGAATTCCGAATCTTGTGATGATGTTCTTCATGATGAATTTGCAGACGGTTGATGCTTTGATCTCCACGTATGCTTCAGCTTCTGCCCACTTGGTGAAGTATTCCGTTGCCGTGAGAATGAAAGATTTTTGCTTGATGCCGGAATCTGGGTTACCAAGAGGTCCAATAATGTCGAAAGCCCACATGGAGAAAGGCCATGGGGAAGAAACAGGATGGAGTGAAGATGCAGGAGAATGAATTTTGTCGGCGTGAAGTTGACACTTGGCACACCTACGGACATATCCTACGCAGTCTTCTTCCATGGTTGGCCAATAAAATCCTTGTCTAAGGATCTTCTTCGCTAGCATCTGTCCATTGACATGGCCACCACAGACTCCACTATGAGCTCCTTCCATAACCTTCCAAAGCTCATCTTCGTCTAAACATCTCAGAAGAACTCCATCAAAACCTCTCTTATACAATGCTCCCCCAACTAGGGTGTATCGTTGAGCAACTCTCCTGATAGCTCTTTTTTCCTCAGTTGTAGCTTCTTCAGGATACGATTGATCTTCACAATATTTTGCAATTTCATAATACCATGGCTTCTGTTCATCATCCATCTCTTCTAACAGCTCCATCAACATGATTTCTCTTTTTTCCACAATACTTCCATTTTTGAATTTCTTCAGCAACTTCTCTTTAGTTCTAAGAAATGAAGGATCTTTCACGGCGGGTGAAAGACGCCTATGAATTATGATCGATTCAGATTGTTTGCTGATAGGAAAATCAAGAGAAGATGCAAGTGAAGCTAGAGCGTCAGCTAAGATGTTTTGATTTCTAGGGACATGGACAAAGATCAATTTAGTGAAAAGCTTCGAGTAAGCAGAAGTAAGTTCTTGATATGGCTTAAGCTTGGGATCAAGAGTTCGATACTTGGTCAGCACTTGGCGAAGAATTAATTGGCTATCACCCACAATCCTGAGTTTAGTGGCACCATGCAAATGAGCAGCCTCGAGACCAGCAAGAAGTGCCTCGTATTCAGCTATGTTGTTGGTGACTGGAAAATCAAGCTGAAAGGCTTGTGGAATGGTGACACCTTCAGGTGATAACAGAACGATTCCGATCCCCTTTCCATGAGAATTCAGAGCTCCGTCAAAATGCAGAGTCCACATATCATCTCTGATTTGATTTACGGACATCAGTTCCTCATCCGGAAACTCTGATCGTACTGGATCAAATCGAGGAAGGGGATGATGAGCGAGATGTTCTGCTATGGCATAGCCCTTGATCGCTTTCTGTTGAATGTAAATGATATCGAATTGAGATAGAAAGCTTTGCCATCGCGCTAACCTATCAGTAAGAACAGATTTCTCCAGAAGGAATTTGATCGGATTCATCCTAGCGATGAGATGGACTTCATGGGCCAGAAAATAATGCTTTAATTTCTGAACAACCCAAACCAATGCTGCACATGTTTTCTCCATCGCCGTGTATCTCTGTTCAGCGGGGTTGAGAAGTTTAGAGAGATAGTAGGCTGCCCTCTCCTTTCCTTCTTCATCTTCTTGTGCTAGGACAGCCCCCACTGCATCATCCAGGACAGAAATATGAAGTATCAATGGTCTGCCTGGAGATGGTGGTCTTAAAACAGGAGGACTTGCCAAATAGTCCTTTAATCCATCAAATGCCTCCTGACACTTATCGTCCCAATTGAATTTGACTCCTGGCTTGGTAAGCTCGTAAAACGGCTTACACCTTTGTGAGTGCTGGGAGACAAAACGGCGAATAAATTGTAACCTCCCAATTAATCCTCTTAACTCTTTCAAGTTTTTGGGAGGTGGCATTTCTCTGATAGCCTTCGCCTTATTGGGATCGATCTCAATTCCCCGTTTGCTGACAATGAATCCAAGCAATTTTCCTGAAGATACCCCGAATACGCATTTCTTGGGGTTCATCTTCAACTGATACTCTCTTGATCTCTCTAATACCCTTGCCAAAACTTTGGCATGCTCAGCCTTCGTTTTAGACTTAACCAATAAATCATCCACATACACTTCCAAATCTATATGCATCATGTCATGAAATATTGCCATCATGGCCCTTTGATAAGTGGCTCCAGCGTTCTTCAATCCAAATGGCATGACGACATAACAATATGTTCCCCAAGGTGTAGTGAATGAAGTCTTCTCTTGATCCTCTTCTGCCAGCTTAATCTGGTTGTATCCTGAAAATCCATCTATAAATGATAACGTCTCGTAGCCAGCAGTGTTATCGATGAGTACATCAATATGAGGCAATGGAAAATCATCTTTAGGACATGCCCGGTTTAGATCGCGGAAGTCAATGCAAATTCTGACCTTCCCGTCCTTTTTCATAACCGGGACTATATTGGCCACCCATTGTGGATAAAGGACAACTCTAATGAATTTGGCTTTGTGTAATTTGTCGACCTCTTCCTTCATCTTTAAAGCCATTTGTGGGTGGAATCGCCTTAATTTCTGCTTGACCGGACTAGCTCCATCTTTTAATGTTAACCTGTGTTCAACTAAAGATGAGTCTAACCCCGGCATATCCTCATAACTCCAGGCGAAAGTGTCCTTATAATCCTTAAGCACTTGTACCATTGCCTTTTCATCCTCTGCAGAAAGATTTTTACTGACGAGGACAACCTTAGGTTCGTCTTCAGTCCCTAAGTTTATTTCTTTGGTGGGCTCTTCTACGGCAGCTGAAGGTTCATCAAATCTCTTCACTCCACTGGCATATGCCTCAGCTGCGTCCTCATCATCTTCCTCATCTTCAACAATGGGGTCCTTTTCATGTACTAACTCATATACCCCATACCCATCATTGACTGACTCATCATCTGTACAATCTTCTGGCATCTGAATTGGATCTTCTAAAAGCTGAGGGATTAAAGAGCAAAAGGAACATTTATCAACTAAATCCTGGAGGTATCTTTCTAGAATTTGCCTACCCTTAGGCTTCCTAGACTTCCTAACCTGCCTAAAACTGGACTTCCTAACTTCACTAAACTGCCTATCATAACCTAATGAAGATGAAGCAGGATGAAAATCCTGGGATACAGGTGGAAATACAGGGGAATCCTCCCAGGGGGAGGGACAGAGTAGATCTAGGAGAGAATCTTGACCGACGGACCCGCGCGATGGGGTGTAATCGGACAAGTAAGATGTTTCCTCGATAATGATTTGGGAAGAATTTGTTGTAAAATTGGCGTTTTTTTTTGGACATCGGAGGAATTATACATGAAGCAGGAGTGAATACAAATGGAAGGAGAATCAGACGGAGGAAGTGGCACCAAGGCCAGAGGATTAGGGGGATCATATAGTAATATGTCCTAAATCAGATTATACAACCTCTCTAGATCGAGAGGAGATTGTGGAATAAAGTCCCGAGGGGACAGAGTTATCATAACGGGCGGAGCCCGTGGAATGTCTTCAATTATGACCCGCGACCAAGTCGGGGTCAAGAGCAGTGTACGAAAAAGAGTATGGAGCATGAAGACATGTGAAGGATATGTCCCCCTCCAGAGCAGATCTGTTGTATAACCAGCTTCATAGGGGTCATCTGGCTCCCCTTCATCAGTTTGTTCAGATAGCAGTATCCGCTTGTCAAAGATTGCGCTAGGGCTCTCAATTAGCTCGTCGATCTGCGGTGGCCACTTGGGTTCTACAGGATCCAGAAATAGTCTGTTCAGTGCTATGTATAGGTCCCTCAGGTCGAACCATCTGTACCATTCGCATTCAGGGTCATGGAATTTCCTCCTTTTCATAGGCCGCAGAGCCTCCAAGGATTGGTACGTAAGTAATTCGGAACAATGTCTGGCTAAATCCCTCCCATATATGTCATGGAAGTCAAAACAGGAAGTAATGACCACCATGTTGTCGTGACTAAGTATGGGCCCTTTCACAAAGTGAGTATATAGAGTCCATGTTAAAGGATCCCGGCCTTCTTTCAGTGGTGTGGACATTGTTTCCAAGATTTCTTGACCATCTTCTTGCTGAACCCTGTCTTGCTTCAGTTTGCTCGGCCTATAGCCCAGACCGTTTCCAGGTACTGCCCGATGATCTTTAACAGGAGTGGTCCTGCCTTGCAATTGTGTGCCCAGACCTTTCCCAGGCTTGTAGCCGTTCTTCATCATGATCCTCCATCCCGGGGTACTCATGCACTTCCCCCTTTTGATAGCATTTAATGGATATGGAGAAATGGTAGCGGCTTTCAAAGGATCAGCCACTGGACGGTAGACCTGTAATACCGACAGAAAAGGTTGTCGGCCAGGTAAAACAGCAGATTTAATATTCAATGTATGAGCAGCAGCAAGGATCGGCATGCTCGTCACTTTAATAATTCGTCCTTTATAAGGGAATTTGAGGCATTGGTGATTCGTAGAAGGAATCGCCTCAAGAGTTTTGATATAAGGACGTCCAAGAATGGCATTTATGGAAGGGTCGATTTCTAGAATATGAAACTCGACCTCTGCATGACTTACTGGACCTAGCTCCACCTTTAAATAAACCATTCCCAGAGGGGAACGGGTAGAATTATCATATGCCGTAACTGAGATGGGGCTAGGCAGCCATTTCTCCTTGGGTACACCGCATAGCTCCAGGGTCTTCGGAGGTAAAACATTAATTGAAGCCGGTGTTCTGTCCAGATGTTTCAACAAGTCATATTGAGTGCCTGGTGCACTCTCTTCATTATGGGCTTCCTCAATCGGCTGTGATGGGCCGTCTCTGACTGTGGACTGAGGAAAGACCTTGTTGAAAATCCTTCCACTCCGGAGCGCATGTTCCTCGACCGTGGAGGATCCGGGTGACACCTTGAGTACTGCAGAGTCGGGTGGCGTAAGCGGTGCGGAGGGTTGATGCGTTGGTGGCGTTGGGTTAGATGGTGATGGCGTAGGGTTAGGTGGTGATGGCGCGGTGCGGATTAAAGGCCTAGATGGTTGGATGGTAGATGGGTAAGTGGTTGGCGAAGTGGGGAAGGGTACGCGTAGTAACGGTTTGGATGGTTGGGGCATATCTGGGTAGGTGGTAGTGGTAATGGGCGAAGTAGGAAATGGTACGCGTAATAATGGCCTTGATGGTAAAAGGGGTGCGTTATTGGTTTGCGGAGGGGTATATGATGGAGGCGTAGGAGTGCGGGGCGCAATGGGTCTAAGGAAGGTGGGTAGTGGTAATGGGTTATTGGATGCGGGCGGATGATATGTGGGTGTGGGTAGAGGGGTGATGGTGACGGGTTGTGGTCTGGGTATGTGGATGGTGCGGCGTGGTAGTCACTCTGCGGTACTTTGAACGTGACCCGTTGAGTAGAGAGAGGAAGAGTCCTCTATCCTCCATTGTTGCCCACGACCAGCCTCAGACTGGCTGTTTGTTAGAATGGGAGCAACCTGGTTCTGATTCTGGTGCTCCGGGAGCGGATTCTGCACTATGCCCATGTTGGGTGGTGCTGCTGCTTGTGTTGGTGGTTTTGCTTGCTGCTGCTGTTGCTGCTGCGGTCTCCTCGCCTTCAGGGCTGTTATGTATTTCTTCATTTCCTCCCAGTCTATGCCGCCCTGCTCGTTGAGATCATGAATGTAATCTCTGAATTGGAAGCAGGTGTCAATGGTATGCCCAGGTTGCCTGTGGAAGTAGCAATACCTGGACGTATCGGCATTTTGAGGCCAGACGGCCTTTTCCCTTGGCAAAACTAAGGCGTTAGCTGCCATTAAAGCACTGAAGATATCGGCCAAGGATTCTGGGAGAGCCGGGTATTCTGCCCTCTTCGGGCCTGGAGGTCTCCTCTGCTGGTTGTAATCACCAGGAGGAGGGACATTGTGGTACGCCGGCGGTGCGCGCGGCTGGTACTGTGGCTGTTGTTGCTGCTGATACTGCTGTTGCCGTTGCGGCTGTTGCTGTAGTTGTTGCTGGTTTTGATTCTGATTCGGCTGCTGGGGCCGTTGATACTGCTGTTGGTACTGGGGGTTCTGCTGCTGTCTGTATCCTTGTTGCTGTGGCCTCTGGTACTGCTGCTGACTCCTCACGAACTGGGGCGAGTTATTGTTCATGGTACTCACTTGCTCATGAGAGAGCGTGCCCTCAGTAGTCGGACCTGTGCTGGAAGAGTTCGGCACTGCAGGCTTCCGAGGCGGAGGCCTGCTAGGTCTATGAGGATCAAAGACGCTAGAGAATGTAGCGTCCTTGAAAGCATTCTGGCAGTACCGTGCTCTTTCATAGAGCTCTGCCATGTTGGTCAAATTGTTCAAGGAGAGAACGAGCTTGAACTGGGGTGTGGCGTTGGAAATTAACATTTTCACTTGTTCAGATTCGGACAAGTGATCCTTCACCTTTTCAGCCAGGCCCTGCCACCTGTCAGCAAAACTGACAAACTCCTCATCAGGTTTCATCTTTTCTACAATGAGGTCCGTGATAGACAAGGAGGGTTCAACTCTGTCCTGGTATCGTTGAATAAATTTGCGTGAAACGATACCGTAATCCTCTACTTCTGAGGGTTCTAGGGAAAAGAACCACTCGAGGGCTGGTCCCTCTAGAGATCTCATGAACAAGAAGGCCAACGACCTCTTATCATTCTGTCAGAAAGAGGATTCATACATAAACTCCTTCAGGTGTGTGAAGGGGTTACCAGTACCGTTGTACTTTCGGTACACTGGCATCTCAGAGGGTGGCAGATGGAATACTGGCAGACTCGGTAGACTGATTTCTGGCACAGCTTTGACCCCCATCATTTTCTGGAGGTTATTAAATTGCTCATCCATACGCTCCATTTTGGCCAGCAGCGTTTGTGTGGTCAGATCTGCTTGAGGAGGAGGAGGAGGAGGAGGTACTTGGTAGGCCTGCTGCCTAGAGTACGTTGGACAGGGTGGACAATAGAGGGGAGGTCCGGCAGCGCTTCCGCCATGCCCGAGGGCATTTTGATAAGTAGGCGTTTGCGGTCTAGCCGGTTGCCTAGATGATGAAAGTTGCGGCCCAGCTGGCCGAGAAGTAATATGAAGGCCCTCCACGGCCTGATGGATATAAGGAGGAGGAAAAGAAGGTTGCTGAGGAACAGCAGGGGGAGCCACAGGGTTTGGCTCAGCAGGCTGCATAGGTGCCTTCCCCTTCAAAATAGATTGGATCGCCTCGAACTGCTGAGGGTCCAGTCGGGAGGCAAGAACTCCCAGAGCATTGATGAGATCCGTAGGATCAGAGGATGAGGGATCATTCTGATTCATGTCCCCCTCGAGATCAGGATTAGGGATCGCATATTCATGCGGAAGAGGATCAGGATATTGATCACGTGGAGGCAAAAGAGGTGTCCGAACATTCCCATCTAGACGATACGGAATGGGGATAGAACTACGGGAGGCATCAGCATCTCTCCCACTCTCATAATTGTACTCAGAATTCCGAGGGGCATTAGCATCTCCCTCGTAATTAATCATGGCGTCTGGAGCCACACTCAAGTCCCTACCTGATCATAGCAACATGATGTTAGATTCCCTTTTCAAAGATTTAATCAAACAAGTTGTACAGAGATTAATCAAACAAGTGGATGCTTAACGTGATTTTAGGATTCCTTGTTGAATTATTTGAATTGGATTAAACCACAATTTCGCTCAGGGAAGGATCCTAGTTTCAGTTCAGTTTCCACCGTTATTCTGTAGGGCTTTCTCTCACAACGCTTTCAGAATCTAACCGGGACTTCAATTGGTACAACCAGCCCGATGATCAAGGAGGAATACCTTGATTTTGGGGACTTATGGAGGTCTCAACGTCAACTTCTCTAGTCTGATCAAGGGACCAACCCAATCAGAGAGAGTTGCTGACGTCGAGAAATGTGTTCCTAAGAAAAGGAGGGTTTTAGCCTCAATGCGTATGTCCTGCGACCTGGATGGCCTCTAATGCTTAATAAAGTAATGGGTAGCTAGCACTCAACCACAGAAATCTGGAAACTGAAAAATAATTAAGAAACTGTCTGAATTGCGTCGATTATAGTCGACGCTATTCAAAACAGAACTTAATTCTTTCGCAGAGAACAGATGCAAACAGCAGAGAAAGCCTGGAAAATAACTAAAAACTGTCTGAATAGCGTCGATTATGGTCGACGCTATTCAACACAGAACTTAATTATTTCGCAGAAAGAGATGCAAACAGCAGAGAAAGCCTGGAGGCTAAAAGGCGTCTAGGAGTGACGACGCGGTTTTGAAACGCGTCGCTGTTCCTGGACGCTTTTTAGTTCGCAGAAACAGATTTCCAGAAGGATTTTCTGGGTCGAATCCTCCTTAAACAGGGTAAAATGCAGTAAACAATCGACTCATGCAAAGATTTTTTAGTTTCAGATTTTAAACAGGATGATTTACTATCTAAACAACTAAGAAATCACGCAATCACACAGCATTTCATCACAAAAAACAGCTTTTTGAACTAATCAAAGGGGAGGCAAGATCTTGCCATTGGGGTGTGCACGTGGTGCACGAGGGAAATCAATTAAACTAAACACTCACCAATTGGTGAGGACGTGTCCAGAGACACAAGTGGTGCACCGTGGGTGCCCGATATGATGATAGCAAGAACAAAAGGAAACTAAAAGATGGCGAGACCAAGTCCCACCGTGATCGCCAAAAAAGCTGTAGGTGCTTAGAATGACCGTGTGATTAACATGAAATATCTATGTTGTTTAGGTGTAAACTAACCTATTAAAAACAGCAACTAAAGTGCAGTGATCGCCAGAAACTTTTAACTTAAAAGTTTCAAAAGAGAGTATGATCGCCTACCTTTCAAACGCGGAAAATTGAGTCCTTGGTTCCCCTTCCTCAGCCGGCTGAAGAAAGAGAGCCCTTTCTTTGTTCTTTTGTTCTTGCTGTTGAGTTTGAGGTTGAGGATCGTCCAGAAGTTGTACTTGATTTCCCCTTTTTGATCTCTTGTTGTTGTTGTTGAGTGTAGCAGAGACAGAAAAAGAAAAATGAAGAACTATGATGAGAATTTAAATAGAAGTAGTATCTGAACTAATCATGATTTTAAGCATATTTAAAACAGCAAACTTACTTTTTTAATGGCTTTGAAACCCCTTAAATCAAGTAGGTTTTTTGAAAGATTATGATGTGGTGTGTGTTTGCATGAAGTGAATATGAGAGAAAATAAAACTAATGAAATGAATGCAGTAATGAAAAACTTATGCCCAGTTGGTTGAAGCTCTTGAAAGAATGAAGATCTTGAAAGGGATGCCGACTTCTGGGAATGGCAGCGCTCCGGCGTTACGACGTTGTTTCGATCTTCAAATCGCTATAACGCTATGGCTCAACTCAACTTAATTCTGTTCTCTCCCTTTTTTTTCTCTTCAATATGCAGGGTATTTATAGGCATTTCTTGCGTTCGCGATTAACATTTAAAAACTCCGAATTTATCCATCTTAACCGACAGATAATTACTGATTAATTCATCTTTATCTGTAATTATCTAAAACGCGTCCACCTTGGGTGACGCCTTTCAGATTAATTAAGATAAGGATAAACATCCGGGAAAACTTATCTTTATCTTTATTAGGTAAAACGCGTCCATCTATGTAGACGTCTTTTAGACTAATTAAGATAAGGATAAACATCCGGAGGAGAAGTTAAAACCACTTAGGAAACCTAAAACGCGTCGACCTTCCCAGACGCCTTTTAGTTAATTAATCAATTAATTAAAATTCAAATTTAATCGCTAAAATAAGAATAAAGTCTAAATAGCGTCCACGTGGGTCGACGTCTTTTAGAATTCTTCATATTTTAACTCAAATTTGAGCTAAAATCAATTCAATTGATTAACTTAAACACATCTGTTAAACCCGACACTTAAAAGATTAATAAAAATTAATTAATGATTAAACATTAGACCATTTCGAGGCATTATTATATGATATGAAATTTACTCGAAATGACGTCAAAATTAGCGTGTCTACAGCACCCACGTGGCACAATCTAAAATGCGTCTGCAACGCTGGACGCCGTTTAAACCGCGTCGAGCGGGCTCGACGCGAAACAGAACAAAGTCTCAGCCCCATCAGGGCCTGAACTACAGGGTCTGACCCCGAAAACCGGGTCCGAAAACCTCAGTCCTTACAATTAGTGTAAAGATTGAGGTTTCGGATCCGGTTATCGGGTCAGTTTCGGGGTCGGATCCCTTAGTTCGGACCCTGATGGGGCTGTGACTTAGGTTGTGCCACGTGAGTGCCACGTGGGCTGGCCTTGGGACGGGAGAGTACGGCCCCGATCATATCGTTTGAATGGCGTCTTGGATGGACGACGCCATTCAGAGTACGACCCTAGCTTGTCAGTGTACGGCCCGGTCTTGTCATCTAAAAGACGTCGGGCGTGCACGACGCGTTTTATCCAACTTTTGGTTGACCCCGCGAACCCTCCCTCCTTTCCCTCATTCTCTCCTTCCTCTTCTCTCTCTTCTCTTCCTCCGGCGACTCGGCGACGCTTTCCCCCTTCTCCTTGTTTTCCTCCCACCATTTCATCTCTCCCTCCACTCCATCGACCTCCTAACTCCAACCACTACCACCACAATTTCCTCCGCGGCGTTTTTGTTGGGTTTTCTCGGTTTCTCCGGATCGCTCACGCAGCGGAAAACAAAAATATTTACAGCGATCCGTTCCCGTTTCGAAATCTAAAATACGATAATCGGATTATCGAAGTTCTCACCGTGTGCGGATTCGAATCCGCAGCCGTTTGGTTCCGTCGGTGTGACACCGCAAGCCGCGCAAGCGCTCGGCCTCTAGCGAAGTCCACGCGATCCTCCCCGCGACGGATATCCTCGAGTTCCTCGTTCTTCGCAGCCCACGAAGCCTCCGCCGGTCGCCGCAGTGCGCGGACGATTTCCCGTCGAACGGGATTCGGAGAAGCGGCGGAGCAAATCTGGATCTGCCTGGACGCCAGAGGAAGACAGAAACTGAGGAGGGGCGGCTAGGGTTAGCAGCAACTTGGCCTGCTCAGCCCGTTCGCTATGTTTTATACTAACCACGCGGTTTTTCACAAAACCCCCGGTTTGTATAAAACCCACTTATTTATCCATCGCCTTGAGAATCATTTGCGTGTGACCCTCTAGGCCCAAGTACCAGTCCAGTTAATGGCCCAGTAGGCCCAGTGACTCCTCACTGGCTTTATTAATTAATTAATAACCCTTTATTAATCAATTAATTAATCGAATTGATGTCGCACATCGAATTCGACCGGGCCTCCGATCACGTTGGGTGCCAAGCAACACCGCGTGAACCCGGAAGGTATTTGGGGTTAAGTAACCCACTCTTGGAACCTTTCCGTCGACAGTTACCGTGTGGATATAATCCTTCATTCGTACAATGCTCTTGAGTCAACTCAGGGTATGGCGAGCTGTCAAACCCTAACCGGTCGACTCACTTGGATTGGATGCCGCTGATGAATATCGGAAAACTCCTTTCCTGATATTATCGTCCGCCCTGGCTAGGGACTTTCGCGCATCCTTCTTAGAGCATTCTCTCTCTAAGTACCGAGAGCGAATGATTCCTTATTGATACACAATTCCCTTCGACGGTATTCCGTTGTACCCAATCCTTGGCGTATTATAATCCCATGGCTAGAGATTCGTAAACCAAGGTCAAAGCACAGAAGTCCACCGCCAAGATGTCCTTGGTGTCTCAGGTCCGAGGACCATCCACGCAACTGCGACAATAGAATCAAGCTGGTTGACAGTGAGGTACAATACCATCCAGCGATTCAGTCGGATCAGTTCAGTGAACTCATTCTCCAATGAGCACCTACAGATTCGCCTTAGTGTCTCCACACAAGTGACTTATGAGATCAGTCACCCTCATCATATGAGCAGGAGTAATCTGTACTAGTCTAACCGGATATCCGATGTCCTTCTCAGATATCCTCCGACTAGGAACAATTAAGAATATGTGTGTTTAAGTGATCAGTCTCATTAGTATGATCTCATCATAATCTGATCACCATAGCACATATTCACGGACTTCATTATGAAACGATAATTAACGCGATTTACACATAATGAATATTATGCCATTTTATTAATAAATTGAACGAGATTCACATAGTCAAATTGGCTTGTAGGCCACCTAAACTAACAATCTCCCACTTGGACTAAAGCCAATCACCTTTATACAATAATCCTATAGACTCTAGGTGACGCTCAAACACAATTTGAGCCAACGGCTTTGTCAGTGGATCTGCTACATTGTCGACAGATGGAACTCTTTCCACTACTACATCTCCTCTAGATAATATGAAAGCGCCTCAGAACATCTTTTAATTTCTGATGAAACCACGGCTCTTTCACTTGTGTAATAGTCCCATTGTTGTCGCACAACAGCGGAACATGATCAAGGATACTGGGAACTATGTCAAGGTCGGTGATGAACATCTTCAACCACACTATTTCCTTGAAAGCTTCAGCTGCAGCGATGTGCTCAGCTTCAGTCGTCGAATCTGCAGTGGTTAATTACTTGGAACTCTTCCAGCACATTGCTCCTCCGTTCAAAGTAAACACGAATCTAGATGTTGACTTGCTATCATCTGGATCCGACTGGAAACTCGAGTCAGTAAAACCTCGCAGTTTCAAGTCACCTTCTCCATAGACAAGAAACATATCCTTAGTTCTTCTCAAGTACTTAAGGATACATTTTACTGCCTTCCAGTACTCTTCGCCTAGATCAGCCTGAAATCTGCTCGTAACACTTAGAGCAAATGCAACATCAAGCCGTGTACATAGTATGGCATACATGATAGATCCTATGGCAGAGGCATAGGGTATTCTATCCATGAATGCCCTCTTATCAGGAGTCTTAGGAGACTGCTTCTTTGAGAGATTAATTCCATGTCTCATCGGTATGAGACCTCTCTTGGAATTTTCCATGCCAAACCTTTTGACTATGGTTTCTATGTACAATGATTGGGTCATTCCAAGCATCCTCTTTGATCTATCTCTATAGATCCGTATTCCCAATACGTAGGATGCTTCTCCCAAATCCTTCATGGAGAAGTTTTTCGACAGCCAGATCTTTACTGATGACATCATAGCTACATCATTCCCAATGAGTAGTATGTCATCTACGTAAAGAACTAAAAAAGTGACTGCACTCTCACTGGTCTTCTTGTACACACAAGGCTCATCTTCATTCTTAATGAAGCCATAAGACTTGACAGCCACGTCAAATCTTTTGTTCCAGCTCCGGGAAGTCTGCTTCAGTCCATAAATGGACCTCTGAAGCTTGCACACTTTATCTGGAGATTCTTTGGATGTGAAACCTTCTGGTTGTATCATATACACCTCTTCCTCAAGGTTACCATTGAGGAAGACAGTCTTCACATCCATCTGCCAGATTTCATAATCAAAATGTGCAGCAATGGCGAGTAGAACTCTGATCGACTTTATCATGGCAACTGGTGAGAAAGTCTCGTCATAGTCAATTCCTTGCCTATGACGATATCCCTTGGCCACCAACCTTGCCTTATAAGTATCGATCCGTCCATCAGCACCGATCTTTCTCTTAAAGATCCACTTGCATCCGATGGGTACAATACCCTCGGGCAAGTCCTCCAAGTTCCAAACTTGGTTGGTGTACATGGACTGAATTTCTGAGTTCATGGCTTCTCGCCATTTCCCGGTTTCTGGGCCTTCTATGGCCTCCTGGTAGGTTTTAGGATCATCATCCTCATTATATTGTACCTTAGACTCACCTTCAGCGATATGTCTCACATATCGTTCGGGTAGTCTAGGTATTCTACCAGATCTACGAGGCTCATCCGTGTGTACCTGAACAGATTCAGGAACTGATATCTCATCTGATGATAATGCAGCTGTTTGGGGATCTGGAACCTCTTCTAGTATTATTTTATTCCCACTGTTCTCCTGGATAAGGTATTCCTCTTCCAAGAATACAACTTTCCTGGCGACAAACACTTTTTGTTCACCAGGATGGAAAAAATAGTATCTAAAGGTTTCCTTTGGATATCCCACAAACCTGCATTTATCAGTTCGTGATTCCAGCTTGTCTGGATCATGCCTCTTTACATGAGCAGGACAACCCCAGACTTTAACATGTTTAAATTCTGGTTTCCTGCCTTTCCATATCTCATATGGAGTAGAGGCCACAGACTTGTTGGGTACTCTGTTCAGTAGGTATGTTGCTGACTCTAGAGCATACCCCCAGAGGGACACTGGTAATCCCGAAAAGCTCATCATGGATCACACCATGTCCAACAAGGTGCGATTCCTCCTTTCTGATACACCATTCATCTGTGGTGTATAGGGAGGGGTCAGCTGAGAAAGGATACCATTATCCTTTAAGAATTGTGTGAAGTTAGTACTCAAGTATTCTCCTCCTCGATCAGATCGAAGAGCTTTAATACTCTTTCCTAACTGCTTCTCTACCTTATTCTTGAACTCCTTGAACTTCTTAAATGGTTCCGACTTGTACTTTATTAAGTACACATAGCCGAATCTTGAGAAGTCATCGGTGAACGTGATGAAGTAAGAAAAGCCACCTTTGGCTTGAGTGGACATGGGACCACATACATCCGAATGTATTAGTTCCAAAATGTCCTTGGCACGTTCTCCATGTCCACTAAATGGAGATTTTGCCATCTTTCCCATAAGGCAGGATTCGCATGTTGCAAACGATTCATAATCGAATGCTGTTAAATAACCTTGCTTGTGCAACTTTTGCAGCCTGCTTTCGCCGATGTGCCCAAGTCTACAATGCCACATGTAGGCCTGGTTCACACAATTATTGCTCTTCTTAAGAGCATTATCAATCTAAAGATTGTAATAAAAAACATCTAATAGATATAGACCGTTGACTAAAGATGCTGAAGCTATTGATTTATTACCATAATAAATCGAACAACTTCTATTCTCAATAGTCAACATATATCCTATCTTGTCCAAACAAGATATTGATATGATGTTCTTTATTATGCTAGGAACATAATAACAATCTTCCAATAGTAAGGTGTATCCCGATGGAAGCCTGAGGTTTGCTGTCCCAACAGCAATCGCCGTAACTTTTGCGCCGTTTCCTAGCCTCAATTCCACCTCACCTTGTCTCAGCTTGCGCTTACTTGTCAGCATCTGCACATCATGGCAGATATGAGAAGCACATCCGGTATCTAATACCCACGATGTGGAATCTCTAACTGATAAGTTGATATCTATAATATAGATATCTGAAGCTTCAGACAGCTTCACTCTTCCATGAGCTTTATCGTTAAGGAACTCCTTGCAGTTCCTCTTCCAGTGACCATACTGCTTATAATAGAAGCAGTCACCCTTCACTACTCTTTTACCTTTGTCCTTCGATCCTTTATCGTTAGCTGTCATCTCTGTTTCAGGGGCATCTAATGCCGATTCAGCAAGAGGATCAGCTCCAGGGACAAAGTTATTGTGCTCAGATCTGAAGACATTCTTCAGTCTGAACCAATCCGAGTAGATCAAGTAAGTCAAAATGGCATCAAGTATGCCACGGAGTGGGTTATTCGACGACATAGTTCCTACAGGAGATAAGTAAAATTTATTTAGCAGATGTTCAATTATTAAAGTTTAAAACAAGACATGGTCTTTTGTTCAAGTTTAACTCCCACTAATTTTCGACGGACTGTATAACCCTTAGTTATACAGAACGAGAGACGCCGACAGTCTCCTAGTGGGGATCAGAATCTCAATGACTTGCACTACAGCCTTGTGGATAGCACAACAAACTGTAATACAATTAGAGAGTACCCAACTCATGGGACTTGCAACTCCTTGCAATATTTGATCATAGCTTCGGTCCCCAGAGATTTAATGGCCTTGTGGATAGCACAACAAACCACTAATTCTGGTCTAAGCTAACCATCATTACGCGACGAGCATAGATTTGCATGCAGCCCTTGTGGATAGCACAACAAAGCTACATGGTTCCTCTACCCCAATCTATAGGCATCTTATGCCATAGCCACAGTTTCTCCTCCCAATTAAGCAGGCCTTGTGGATAGCACAACAAACCTGCCTAAAGTGATTCGAATCCTATGACTATAACGATGGTGGACCACGCGGTAAGTTCTTAACTACTCGCGTTACGGCTTAGAGTTTATCTGAGGGTATTTAGATAACTTTTATCTTGGTCTCTCCCTAGGTGATAGTATATAAATATATCGTATATATTTACTAAATACTATAACCTGCTTTGATTCATAATCAAAAGAACAACAATGCATCTCATACATGTCATTAGTGTGGTCATGGATAGCACAGTGGGTTTGACTGAAGCCAACAGTCAAACGCACACACAATCTAACACAAAAATTACATTAGATATCCTGCAAACACATAGGCAAGAGATCTCCATCTTTTCGCCTTCCTGGTTGCAGTTGTGGATCATCCTCGCTCCTTCCTCGGTTGCCTCCATCATATTACATTAATTCTAGAATTAACAAGTAAATTGAGGAAGGCCTTATGGCGAGTACAAGAGAGAGAGGGAGGTAGAAATATATCGGAGTATGAGAGAGAGAGGTGCGCAGACCTCTATTTATTAACAATTAATAATCAAACATACATCCACGATCCACACAATCCATTCATCACATGAATAATAAATTAAGTGAATATCCATGACCACGGTGTGTTTTAAACATTCCACACATGATTCAGTGCATCACATGGCTAAAATAAATGAGTTTTCAAAATAAATAAGTTTTGGCTTTCAAAAAGCTGGGATCCAATCAAAATTGGTATTTGAATTTCGAAAACTCATTTTATTAACTTAACATGCAATTAAATCAAAATTTAAAAGCATTAAACACACATCACATGCGCACACACTCCAAATTAATAATTCCAGATTATTCCATGCAAATTAGAACATTTCTAATAATCTAACACTTAGATTAAAACCCCATTAATAATCTAACAATTAGACTATTTAAAGACTAATCTAACTCTTAGATTAATCCAACTAAGTTAATTGATAATTTAACACTTAAATTATTAATTAACTCTAATTATTAATTAACTACTAATCTAACTCTTAGATTAGTTAACTTAAAATCAATTATTAACTTAACACTTAAATTAATAATTAACTTTAATTAATTAATAATTACTAATCTAACTATTAGATTAGAAGATTAATGTTAATTATTAATTTAACCCTTAAATTAATAACTAACAATAATAATTAAAGACTACTAATTTAACACTTAAATTAGTCATATAAGTCAATTATTAATTTAACAATTAAATTAACAACTAACTTAAATAATTAATTAACAATTAGATGTATTAATAATTAATAATCTACCAATTAGATTAAAAATTATTAATTACTAATTTTAACTCTTAAAATTAGATAAATTAAGGTCAATAATTAATTTAACACTTAAACTAATATTAACCTTAATTAATCCACAACTAATTGCTAATTAATGATAACTCTCTAATTGACACAATGATTCAAAATCATTAAAAGTCCATTTAAATAAATAATTGAAAAATAAATTTAATTTTCAAAACTATTTTGAATTTTAAAACTTATTTTCAATTCAATTTTATATAAATGGGCATTGGGGTTTTAAATAAGGGGTTAATCAAAATTAAGGGGATGGCCAAATGGACTCAGCCCACTGGACCTGGTCGAACCAGGTCCAGCGGCTAAGACCTGGGACCCTGGCCCAGCCAGGGTCCGGTCTAGCCGGCATCAGCCCCTGCTGGCTCAGCCAGCTTACGCGGACCGGCTCCGGCCCAGCCGGTCCGGTCCGGCCTTGGACCGGTCACCCCCCCCCCCCCCCCACCCGACGCTTGCAGAAACCCTAGAAGCTGCTACAGTGCGGCGGCGGTGGGCTGGGGTTGCAGGCAGCGCCGGCGGCCGCCCACGGCCTGACCCGGCTCCGGCCGGCGATCCCCCGGCGCCGGCAGGGTCGCCGGATAGGCCCCGAAAGGAGCTGGCCAAGCCCCCAAATTCCCCAAAAAACTGGTTTTTAAGGGTTTTTAAATCCGATTTGGAGTCGATTTTCAGGACCTCCAAGGGCACTCCGGCGCCGATCTTGGTGACCGGTGGATAGAGGTGACTATCCTCTACGGATCTGGAGTCTCAGCCGGCCATCCCAACGCTTGGTAGGCCGATTGAAGCCGCCGTAAACTCGCCGTTCTTCGTCTCACGAAGAACACGAAAAACCCCCAAAATAATCTCGAAAAATCACAGAAAAATAATCAAATTATTTGTGTTCATCTTATGAACACTATTCCGTCATTTTAATCGGATTAAACGCATGGAATAACTCAAGAAAAATCAATTTCGGAAACCGAAACGGGACGAGAAACAGTGGAACCTGGCTCTTATACCATTGTTGGGTTTTCTCGGTTTCTCCGGATCACTCACGCAGCGGAAAACAAAAATATTTACAGCGATCCGTTCCCGTTTCGAAATCTAAAATACGATAATCGGATTATCGAAGTTCTCACCGTGTGCGGATTCGAATCCGCAGCCGTTTGGTTCCGTCGGTGTGACACCGCAAGCCGCGCAAGCGCCCGGCCTCTAGCGAAGTCCACGCGATCCTCCCCGCGACGGATATCCTCGAGTTCCTCGTTCTTCTCAGCCCACGAAGCCTCCGCCGGTCGCCGCAATGATCGCCGCAGTGCGCAGACGATTTCCCGTCGAACGGGATTCGGAGAAGCGGCGGAGCAGATCTGGATCTGCCTGGACGCCAGAGGAAGACAGAAACTGAGGAGGGCCAGCTAGGGTTAGCAGCAGCTTGGCCTGCTCAGCCCGTTCGCTATGTTTTATACTAACCGCGCGGTTTTTCACAAAAACCCCCGGTTTGTATAAAACCCACTTATTTATCCATCGCCTTGAGAATCATTTGTGTGTGACCCTCTAGGCCCAAGTACCAGTCCAGTTAATGGCCCAGTAAGCCCAATGACTCCTCACTGGCTTTATTAATTAATTAATAACCCTTTATTAATCAATTAATCAATCGAATTGATGTCGCACATCGAATTCGACCGGGCCTCCGATCACGTTGGGTGCCAAGCAACACTGCGTGAACCCGGAAGGTATTTGGGGTTAAGTAACCCACTCTTGGAACCTTTCCATCGACAGTTACCGCGCGGATATAATCCTTCATTCGTACAATGCTCTCGAGTCAACTCAGGGTATGGCGAGCTGTCAGACCCTAACCGGTCGACTCACTTGGATTGGATGCCGCTGATGAATATCGGAAAACTCCTTTCCCGATATTATCGTCCGCCCTGGCCAGGGACTTTCGCGCATCCTTCCTAGAGCATTCTCTCTCTAAGTACCGAGAGCGAATGATTCCTTATTGACACACAATTCCCTTCGACGGTATTCCGCTGTACCCAATCCTTGGCGTATTAGAATCCCATGGCTAGAGATTCGTAAACCAAGGTCAAAGCACAGAAGTCCACCGCCAAGGTGTCCTTGGTGTCTCAGGTCCGAGGACCATCCACGCAACTGCGACAATAGAATCAAGCTGGTTGACAGTGAGGTACAATACCATCCAACGATTCAGTCGGATCAGTTCAGTGAACTCATTCTCCAATGAGCACCTACAGATTCGCCTTAGTGTCTCCACACAAGTGACTTATGAGATCAGTCACCCTCATCATATGAGCAGGAGTAATCTGTACTAGTCTAACCGGATATCCGATGTCCTTCTCATATATCTTCCGACTAGGAACCATTAAGAATATGTGTGTTTAAGTGATCAGTCTCATTAGTATGATCTCATCATAATCTGATCACCATAGCACATATTCACGGACTTCATTATGAAACGATAATTAACGCGATTTACACATAATGAATATTATGCCATTTTATTAATAAATTGAACGAGATTCACATAGTCAGATTGGCTTGTAGGCCACCTAAACTAACAGTTTTTCTCTCCGGACAGCGGCCAACGTCCCGGTGGAGTAACGACGTCCTCGGCGGTACCGGCGGCGGTGTGGGGCGAGGCGGGTTGGCGGCTTGGAGCGAGGAGGATTTCAAGTAACCGGTAGGGTGACGATTCCCGTGGTATTTTCGTTTAAAAACTATGTTTTCCGGCTTTAGAGCATGTTTAGGGGTGTTCTTGGGGTGAAAATACTAAATGCATGAAATGAGAAATTGGGTGTTTTAATGGGTAGTTAGGTTCTTCTCTCCATTCTCCATGTTTTTCGTATTTTTACACGATTTTTGGGGAGGAAATCTCACCCCGTGGATCAGGAGATGCGGAGGAAGAACCTATCTGTGAGGGTTAAATGGCGTCGGGGGACAGCGACGCCTTTTAGAAAGGCGGCTCCCACCTACGACGTGATTTAGCTCAAATAACAGACTCTGTCTCTGGGATGATGAGCGTCCAGGGGCAGCGACGCCTTTCAAAAGGCGACTTGCATGGGCAACGCGTTTTAGGTGAAAATCACCCCGTAGCCTGTCTCTGCTTCTGTCGCTATCAGGCGACGAGGGACAACGACGCCTTTCAAAAGGCGGCTACATGTGACGACGCGTTTTAAGGCCATTTCTGAGGCCATATTTCACATGAACCAGTTTAGGAGGCTTGAATGGCATCGGCCTTGGGCGACACGATTCAAGACAGAATCACATTAATTCATGCTATTAACATATCTTCACATTGTTAGATAGTTTGGTTAATTGCATGTTTGAAATCGTACTCGAGGATGAGGATTTTTACGTGATCGGATCGCACTGCGTTGTGTTTCGTGCGACCGTGGACCTAGAGTGACAGTTGTAGCGCTTTGTCACCCTGTGTCGGTGTGGGAGGGACACAGCGCCGGTGTGGGAGTGGTGGGGTGATGCTTAGAGAGAGGGTCACCTGGTGTACCCCGGGGTTAGCTAGTACCGGTGTATGAGTGGTACCTGTGGAGTGTAACTCGTGCTGGGGGAAGCAGGAACCACCTAGAGCCAGTTGGGCCGGAGTAGCTAGCGTGCTATCCGAGGGGTTACTGTTTGGTCTCAGTGGGTCGGTGTTTTCCGCGTTCGGCTGTGTGGTTGGCGTGTTTTGCCGAGACGCTGGTTGTGGGCTCCCTGGTAGAATGGTTTCAGAGTTGGACGTATTACATTTCGAATGCATGTGTTTTATATCGAAATTTAGGAATTGTGTTACTGCTTTACTTGCTTACTTTCCCTATATTTGTGTTGCTACACTTGTGGGTGCGTGAGTGGGCGGTGGGGATCGAAGGATCCCTACTGAGTCTTGTCGTTGAGACTCACCCCTGCGGTTTTCAGGTGTGGGTTCCAGGTAGGCTTAGCGAGGAGAGTGCTGCTTTGGGTTGCGCGCCAGCGGCTGTTGTTCCGGGGTATGCCCCGACGTAGTTGTTATTTTATTTTTTGGCATGTACGCTTAATTATTTCCTTTTAGTCAGAGTATGTAATTATTTGTTGTGTTGAGTCGCATTGTAATAACTTTTAATTTTTGTACTTCCTTTTTAATTCAATGCGGTGAATGTTTAGCTTAGTTTATTATTTATTTTCTAGACTTATCTAGATCCTGGTTTGACTCCAAATTAATGATTTGGTACCCATTTAGTAATCGGATCCCCAATTATAGGGTGGCGGGTCGTTACAATTAGTGATTGGGTTTTAGCATAAGTAGTGCTTAGTAGTGATTTTAAATAGCATAGTTCAAAAAATTTCAGATTGCGCAGTCTATGTTCGTCATGTCATTTTATGTGTGAAACGATTTTCAAAGTTGATCAAACAACTTTTTTATTTTTTAGACTTAAAACTCTAACTAGAAAACTTAGTTTCAAGAAGAGTGGAGTTTAGATTAGGGAGTTCTAGTTGTTTTATGATCAGTGACGTTTTGGGTTACTTATTTGTTTAGTTTAGCTTAGTCTTAGCCATTTAGTTTTTGTTTTCTACTTATGATCAAATTTCTAGGAATACTTTTAACTAGTTTTAAACTTGATTTTTCAGAAGTTTATTTTCTATTTTCTTATAATTAAAAATAAATAAAAATGAACACAGTTGCATAAAGGTTTTTAAACATAAATCTAAACCTCTCTATAGATTCAACCTGGATTCACCCTAATCTACGTTCGTTTAATCTTTGTGTAAGTCCGATATTAAGATCAGTGCGTTATGTTTTAACGATAGCATATTTCATAGCATCAATTTTTAGTGTCGTTGCCGGGGAGGTTGTGTGATTTATGCTTTGATAATCTTGTTTTCATTGTGTATACCTTTATTTTAAGATTGTCTTATTTTTGTGTGCAGGAAAATTTCAGAAAAAAAAATCTTAAAAAAAGAAAAGAAAAAGTGAAGCCAAGAGGTCTCTGGAAGTTTCTAGACTGAGGGTCTGCCTTGGGGTGCGTGCAAAAAAATTGAAAAGTTTTGAAAACTATTCTTGGAAATCAAAAAGATTTTCCAAAAAATCATAAAAAATGAAAGTGGCCTACTGTAAAAAAAAATTGAATTTTCTGACATACACATCTATACTTTTGTGTTATTTTATTTTAGCTTCCTTGTTTTACTAGTTTCCATGTTTAAGATTCAAAAATATAAAAAAATATTTTTCATCTGTTGCTCTTTTAGTTAGATGGGGAATTAAACTAAAAGAAAAATTCACTTGAACCCAATAAAAGTCATCATCATAAGATTAGAGATCACACTTTCATGTTTTAGGACATGCATCATTTAGTAGTGCATTAGAAGTAGTTTGCTTTTGTTTAATTTTTGTTATTTATTGTATGCATGTATCTTCATTTCATTTTGGCATAAGAACTCATTGTTGATTGTCTTTATTTGTGCATTGCATGTTTAAAAACATCTTAAGAGCACAACCCATGACAGTATAAGGTGGGGATGATTTGATCACTCTTCCTTGGCCCACAAACTATAATCTCCTTACATCTTGCATTCACCCAAGCCCAATAAAAAAAGAATAGCAACTTGACTCTAGGGTTCAAATTAAAACGAAGGTGAAGTTGGACCCATTTTCTTTTTTGACACTAGTGTCTAAGGCTATAGGTCTAAAGGCAAACGCCTTAAGTGGGCTTGTAGTTCTCTAATTAGGTCCTTAAAAAAGTGAGGGGAGCCTCTCACATCCCCACCTCTTACTTGGCTAGTGGACGACTTGAAAGTTGACTTAAGTGGATCCCTAGTCAATTTGTGAGAAAACCCACATTAAGTTGAATTAGTGGTTGGACCTTAAGTAAGATTGTGTTTTCACCACTCTTTAAAGTTAGTGTCTAGGCAAAGAGTTTAACATGTCAAGCCTAAGTGGACTCGTGGTTCTTTAATTAGGACCTCGCGAGAGCGAGGGGAGCCTCTCATGATCCCACCTCTTACTTGGCTTGTTGGGATCCGGGCGGGGTGCGACGAACGCAGTGGAAGCAACAAGAAAATACCCACCCGATACCCGCTGATTTGATTCGGAATGAAAACTAAAATCAAAAATTGAGGTTGTGATCACATCACCTTGCACGGATTCGAATCCGCAACTGTTTCGGTTCCGTTAAGGCAATGCCGCTAGCCGCACAAGCGTCCGGCCTCCAATGGTATCCATGTGATCCTCCGCGGTGGTTCGTCCTCGCTCCCTTGCCCAGATCAGCATGTTCGCTGAAGATCTGTCTCCGCAACATCGTCCGAAAACCTGCGAACGGGAATTCCCGACTTTCAGGAATCACGTGCGGCATAGACTAAACTGCACCCGGCACACTGAGAGGGGCGCCCAGAGGAGGAGGAGAGAGAGGGGGGAACGGCCAGCCTTGAGAGCTTCTAGAGCTTGGCCTAAGGTTTCTCAACAATGCGTATATATATTAAGTCGGCGCGACTTTTCACAAAAGTCTCCGAGTTAATATAAATCCCACTTAAGTACCACCGATTGAGAATATGTTTGCGTGTGACCCTCTAGGCCCATTAACCAGTCCGATTTTCAGCCCGTTTAGTCCAATAACTAGTTATTGACTTATTGTGATTAATTAATATCTAGATATTAATTAATTACTTAACTGAATTAACATCTCATGTAAAATTTGGTTGGACTTCCGATCAAGTTGGGTGCCAAGTAACACCGCATGACCCCGGAAGGTAATGGGGTTCAGCAACCCGCTCATGGAACCTGTCCGTCCACAGTTATCGCATGGCTTATGATCTTTCATTCGCACAATGCTCTCGAATTGACCTAGGGTTATGGTCAACTGTCAAAACCCTAGATGGTCAACTCATTTGAATTAGACTCCGCTGTACAATATCAAAAAACACATTTTCTGATATTGTGTCTGCTCTGGCTAGAGACTCCTGCGGATCCATTCTAGAGCATTCTCTCTCCAATTATCTGAGAGCGAATAATCCTTAATTGAACACACAATCACCTTCGAAGGTCTTCTGCTGGACCCGATCCTTGACTATTAGAAATCCCGTGAATAGGGATTCGTAAGTCAAAATCAAAGTCTAGAAGTCCACCGACGATATGTCCTTGGTGTCTCAAGTCTAAGGATCAACCATGCCACTGTAACGATGAATCAAGCCAGTTGACAGTAAGGTAAATCACCATACGGCGATTCATTTCGGATCAGTTCAGTGAACTCATTCTCCAATGAGCACCTACAGGTTTATCATAATATCTCCATACAAGTGACTAACGAGATCAGTCACCCTCATCATATGGACTGGAATAACCTGTACTAGTCTTACCAAATGTATGATGTCCTTCTCAAACATCCTACAACTAGGACCAATTAAGAATATATGTTTATAAATCATCAGTCTTATCATTATTATCTCATCATAATCTGATGATTATTGCACATATTCCTGGACTTTATTATGCGCGATAATAGATGCGCCAATCTACATAATAAAATAAATGTCATTTATTAATGAACCAGATTGAAATAAGTACCTTATGATTGGCTTAGAGGACACCTCTATCTATCATGGCTAACCCAAGAGTATATGTGGACTTCAATTAAACTTGAGGGAATTCACATTAGCTGTGTTCATAGGTCTAGGAAACCCTTAGGTCCTTAGGTTAATTTTTCTTGACAACTTGTTTGTTAATAAAAAAAAACATAAATCTTTAAAAACAAAAAAATCTTGCTTAACTAACTTTTTACTTTGGGTCATAGTTTTGGTTCATGCAAGAGAGAAGGTCTCAATTCCCAAATCTTGTAGAGCCCATTGTAAACATTAAAATATTATTTCATAACCAAGCCTAAAACCAACCCCAAGCCCAAGTTCAAGAACACATACAACTCATGGCATATCAGGGTGAGCTGCCCAAACAGATGAAGGAGCACTTCATTCCTTCCAGCTACAAACCTTCCGCATGCATTCACCTACCAGAAGTGCCAGCAGTCCAATATAAAATCAAATCTAACACCGTCTAAATGCTCCCAGCATTATGGGTTGACCAATGAAGATCCATATAAGCATTTAGATGAGTTCCTTAAAACTTGTTCTACGGTGAAAATCTGGAATTTCATCAATGATATCTTGAAACTGACTCTATTCCCCTTCTCATTGAAGGATAAGGCCAAATATTGGATTGGGACCATAGGAAAGCCCATTAGCACATGGGATGAAATGCAGAAAGAATTTCTAAAAAAAATTCTATCCTATATGGACCAATACCATGAGAAGGGCCATCACGAGCTTCTCTGAAACTCCCGGAGAATTGATCCATGTATCTTTGGAGAGACTAAAGGAGTTGCTTAAGAAACGCCCTCATCATGGGCTATCCAAATGCCAAATTATACAGGCTTTCTATGAGGGGTTGGCTGAACCGTACAGGTAGATGGTAGATGCCACATGTAGGAGAGATTTTATGAGCAAGAGTGAGAAGGAAGCATATGATCTCTTTGAAATGCTTAGTGAGAACTCCATAAACCATGCTTCACTCTCTTCATATGAACAGACAGTGGGACCATCTAAAAAAGTCAGACTCTATAAAGTAAAAAACTGATGGAAATCTGAATCGCGGCTAGATGTTAATGCCATAGCCCAGAAGCTTGAGAAAGTAGACTTGATGGCCCAAAAATTGGACCAACTTCTTAATCAAAATAATCAAGCTTCCACTACCCAGTCTTTATTCAATCCTCAACCTCAAGCCCAATCCTTCCAAGAAGCTAGTGTTCTTTGTGCAAGTCCGACCCACCAAGTGAATGAGTGTCCTACAATAACCCAATTACCCCATTTTATCTAGGAGCAAGTCCAAGCAATCCAAGGATTCTCTAAGTCCAACAATAATGACCCATTCTCCAATACCTACAATATGGGCTAGAGGAATCATCCAAACTTCTTTTGGAAATCTCAACAGGTCCAAAACTCCCAAACCAAATCCCAACCTCAGGCCTATTTCCATAATCAAACTTTCTATAAGGGCCAATTGTCACAGCCATTGCCAAACCATTTTCAGCCCACTTATGGCCAATCCTCTTATGGTCAACCCTCATTTGGCCAATCCACATATGGGCAGCCCTCATATCCACAGCCAATTTATCAACCTCCTTTGGCCCAGAATGACGATAAGTTTAATCAATTGCAGTAGCATATCTTGACTCAGACTCAATACCTCCATGCCCAAAATCAGTCCATCCAGGCCCACCAGTACTCCATTGCTAGAATAGAAGCCAGATTGGCCAATTGTTTGAAGCCAATATAAGGAGAGAATCAGGACAACTACTTAGCCAGCCCATTGCCAACTCCAGGAACCACCCGTCGGGTTTTCATCATCAACCCATTCCTCAACAGCTTCAACCCGGCCCATCCATGCCACAAAAAGGCCCACATGTAGAGAATGGTAATGCCATTTTAGTCTTGAGAAGTGACAAAATCTTAACATATCCTTCTAAGTCCCAAGCAGCAGATGAGAGATTCGATAGGGAAGGCAACATTTTCCAACCTAAAATCCAGATTAAGTTGAGAGGAGATGCCAAAGGGAAAGAGAAGATAGATGAAGACCTTAGCCCATACCAACCCAAGGTCCCCTTCCCAAGTTCTTTATGATCTAAGGCCTCTAGCAAATAGAAGTCAGCCCAGAATGAGGAGATGTTCGAACTGTTCAAACAATTCCACATCAATATTCCCCTCCTCGAGGCCATCAAACACGTAACAGCCTATGAGAAATTTCTTAAAGATCTATATACTCAAAGGTGAGGACCTTGTGCAGCACGTGAAAGAATCTTGCTTTCAGAGGATGCTAGTGTGGTGCTGCTAAATCAACTTACCCAAAAGCTTAAAGACCCTGGTACCCCTCTCATTTCTTGTAATATAGGAGGCATCACATTTGACAAAGTACTTATAGATATTGGGGCTAGTATAAATCTTTTACCTACTTCTATCTATAGACAATTGGATCTGGGAGAACTAAAATCCATACTTGTTATTCTCCAACTAGCAGATCGATCAACTAAAGTATCACGGGGGTTCATTGAAGATGTCATTGTCCAGATCGAAGATTGCTACTTCCTGTGGACTTCCTTATTCTAGATATGTCCCCATCCTCAGATTTTAACCACACTCGAATCATTTTGGGATGTCCATTCTTGATCACAGCAAAGGCAAATATTAATTATGCGACTGACAGGATGGACAATTTCTTTTTGACACAATTAGATTGAAATCAATATTTTTAAAGCTCTTAAGGATCCAGGACAAAAGGAAGGATGTTACACAGTGCATACTATGGATGATCTAATGAATGTTAGTCAGGATCTTGAGCATTTCTAGATTCACCTCATTCTCTTAACTTCGGGACGACCATTGAATCTTTGCCCAATTTGCACTATGAAACAACTTCCCATTTCCTCCACAATATGAGCACAAATGTTTACCGTCTCTAGGCACGCATGTGAAGAACAATGCTAGACCCAGTAGAGAGTTGCAAAGACAATCAAATCTAGTCATGAATGAAATAAGAGAGAATGAGGTTGTCCAATAGTCACATTGATTAAATCACCCCTTCCTGATTAGAATGAATATGGCTTTGGATAGTAGGATCACTAAAAAGGGCAACGAGATGGATAAAAATGACTTAATTGACCCAAGATGATGAGCTTTTACATGCGTCTGCCTGAAAACGTAAAACTTGGCACTTATTGAGAGGCAACCTAATTTTTTAGTTTTACCAATTTGTCTTTTTGTGAGTCTTTAGGAAGTTGGTGCCATTATCCTTGGTGTATATGGAGAAGCCTCACCCACGCCTCAGGTTGTATCTCTCCTCCCTATGAGTTTTATGTTGCATTGTTCTTTTTATTTATAATTACCATGTCATTGAGGACAATGACATTTAAGTTGGGGGGAAAAATTATTGTGCATATTTGTAAAATCTTTTGAAGAAAACTTGCATTTTCACAGAAAAAAAAATAATGTCCATTTTTTTTCAAAATCTCTACATTTTTACACCTTAATTGAGCTTTTATTCGATCATGCTTTAAGGGAGTCTTAACCAAATCAGTTTTAAGCTAGATAATTAAATAAAAGTTCAGATTAACCCCCCTCTCCACAAGAAGTCACGACATGATGACTTTCCTACACACATGGCATCTTGGAGAGAGTTAAAGATCGTGAAAGTGTAGAGTTGCTAGAGTTGACCCAAAGGGTAGGATTATCCGTTCTGCTTTTTATTTTTGGGTCGAACGAAAGGGAGATTGGGATTCGTAATAGGGGACTAACCTACTTAGCACCCCCAAAGAGGCAATCATCTCAAAAAAGGGACAGTTAGAAGCATGCAAACTAATTGACAAATATCAAATATGCTTCAAAAGAGCCAAAAGAAGGAGGGTGGCAAAAAGTACGCACCCTTCTAGATAATTAAACAAGGTGGCAAAAAGTATGCACTCTTAACAGCAAAAAGCGCAATCAAATAAATAAATCACACTAAATAAAAAAGTCTCTCGTAACAAGATAAGACTAAGTCTTAAAAAGTGTTAAGTTGAGGCGAGAGATGAAAAGCAACCTAGCCGACTGATTATGAGACTCCTTTCTCTCTTCTCTCCCCAAGGTAGTTCTGCCTTAAGGGTTAGCAAGGGCGAGGATATACCAGAAAGGATTGAAATAAACTCTAAGTATGTCAACTTTTATGCACAATCACCTGTCATAATCCTAAGTGTAGTGGAGGGGGAGGGGGGGAATGAGAAATTTGACTTAACTAACCAGCCACCATTTATTTTTTATAGACAACCTTTAAATAAAACTTGATCTTATACTACTCATGATAGTCCTAATTTTTCATTATTTATATTATTAAGGAACTAGTAATGAGTAAGTTGGGAGGTGTGATAAATGCACAATTTTATACTTTAAGGCGGAAAATTTCCTGCATTTAACTTATGGTTTATGTGCAAATTAACATAAAATGATGGTTAAATTAATCTCACTGCATTGACATGGATTTTATGATAATCTAGATAAAAAACAGTGTCATTTTGCACTTGAGCATGTTTAGGGGTTTAAATGCAAATTTTCATGAATAAGGACATGATGAGAACATGGAAATCCTCTTGAGCACTTAAATGAATATTTCATACATCTTTGTAATTTTTATAGTCCATATACATAATATTATATTTTACAGGGACTAAATTGTAAATTCTTATGTCCATGGGCATTTCAAAGAAGACAAGGGCATTTGTGTCAAGGCTAAGATGAGATTCTCTATAAGGCTTTACAATAATTATTCTCTGAGTATAGGATACAAGAAGCAAGTGACCCAGTTGGTTAGAGGTTGCAGTAAGGTGGTGACGAGGGATTGAATCCTAGCAGGCGCAAGAATTATTTAATTTTGCAGAATGAGGATTTGTATAGGCATTAGTATCATTTGAAGACTTGGAGGTGCAGCCCTAGAGCCCTAGCCGCCCCCCTTATTTCCCTCCTAGCCACCCCCTTCACATGGAGGCAAATTCGAGTCCAAAATTAGAGAGAATCTCTCTACCCTTGAATCAAGGAATGAGATTCTTGATTTAAGGGGGAGAGAATGGGAAGCCAAGGGGGCAGCCGGTCCTAGCTCTACATGCACCCCCTTATCACTCATCTCCCTTGTTTTTTCTCTCTTTAATCTCTACCATCCATCCACGTAAATTTAATCTCAACCTTCCATTCTTCCCTTTTGATGAAACCCTAAACCCCCAAATATAAAAACCACATTATAGGGGATGCGGCTCCAGCTCTTTTCTTCTTCTCATTCTTCTCCCTTCCCTCTTACTATAGCACGGGTACTGTAGCTACAGTATTGTGCTGCAGTAACCATACATCTCCCTCTCTCTCTCACTTGCTGGCCAACAAGCAAGTTTTCTCTTCCTCTTGTTCTCTCATTTTCACACTTTCTATCTCTCTCTCTCTCTCTCTTGTTCTCTTGGGGGCGCCCTACACCAGCACACCAAGGAAGGAGGCCGACCACCATCTCCACCAACTGCTGTAGAGGCATTCACGGACAAGGACTTCATCCACCAAGGCTCCAAGTTATTTTGGCATTTTATTTTATTTTTTATTTCAATCTTGATATAGTTGGATGATTTTTTGTATTAGACATTAGTTGGTTAATCATTAAAGCTTTCCTTGTTCTTCAATGTGCATGATCTTCCCTTATTCTATCTCTCTTCTCCATCTTTCTCTTGATTTAATTTCTACAAAATAAGTGTTATTTGTGGTGATTTTTGCTTAGTTAATCTTGCTTTTGGTCATCCTAACTAGGATTAGTGATTGGGTTTTAGCATAGATAGTGTTTAGTAGTGATTTCAAATAGCGTAGTTTAGAAAATTTCAGATTGCGCAGTCCATGTTCGTCGCGTCATTTTATGTGTGAAAGGATTTCCAAAATTGATCAAACCTCTTTTGTTATTTTTTAGACTTAAAACGCTAACTAGGGATCTTGGTTTCATGAAGAGTAGAGTTTAGGTTAGGGAGTTCTAGTCATTTCATAATCAATGAAGTTTCTGGTTACTTATTTGTATAGTTTAGCTTAGTCTTAGCCATTTAGTTTTTGTTTTCTACTTTAATCATTCCCAAATTTCTAGGAATAGTTTTAACTAGTTTTAAACCTAATTTTCAGAAGTTTATTTATTGTTTTGTTATAATTAAAAATCCAAAAGGCGCACATTTGCAACCTCTCTGTGGATTCAACCTGAATTCACCATAATTTACGTTTGTTTAATCAGCATTAGTGTGGTATCTATATATTTATAAGAGTGTTTGCTATTGAATTAAATATTTACATCGGTTGTAATATTATTATTATTGTTAATAGTTGTCAATAATACATGTTTAATTATTTTATATCATTTTCTATATTCACATATTAGAAGAATCTACTATTATCATTCAGACTTGGACCTTTATTCAAAATGCTCTAATGCAGGCTTTGAAAGCCTTAGACCTCCCTTTCCTTCTCTTACTCCCCATACTCTGCTTCCCCTTTGATTTCCTTTACATTCCTTTTATATCAACTGCAATATTGACTCCAAAAATATCAATACCAATCTAAACTATTAAAGTTAAAATAGTTTAAAATAGTCTGCCCAAACAAGACAAGGTGACATTGAATATAATGAAAGAATTGTCGAAGCCCCATAAAGACTAGTTGATGGGTAAACAAGGCATATTCTTCACTCTATACTAGGTTCATGAAACTAGATATCATCTCTCAAAAATTCTCTTAAATTTGAAAATGGCTGAAAAAAGTAGATGGGGCATGTTATCTTCTAAAGAAACAAATTTAAGTAAAGAATCACATCCAAAAATTGTATTTTTCTTCAACATCATCGTAAGCAAATTTGCGCATATCAGGCCCCATGATCTACTGATTTTAAAAACCCTAGAATTCATGATGGAATGTGGTCTCCAATTTCGTGAAATGATTAATTATGGCAATAGGTGGAACCACCATGTTAGCTATAATCAAATTTATTCATTTCTACATCAAATGGATAATTGTACATCCATTTGACTATATCTAATGACAACTTTTATAAAAAAAAATAAGAATAAATTTTAATTCCACAAAACCAATCATATGCCAACATGAGAAGAAGGTTCACCAAAAGAAAATATCAACCAAATCTTATTTCCCAAAGATTTTGCCATAGATATCACCCAATCATTGTTATAGTTCAAGTTTCAAATAAATGAAATATACTAATCTAGCGAAAATAAAGCCAGAAAAAGGTATAAAGCCAGTATTAAGGGTGGGACGTGTCTCTTTGTACAACTGTGTAAATTTCTTCTCCTCCTATGTCTTATACACAAATTAAGTTGGGAGGATCTAAACTTATAACAACTAGTCAGTGATTATTTAGGAACATCTATTTTGGTGGTCCATTTGAGAACTAGAGTTGCCTGCACACTTGATGTATCCGACTTGCTAATCATATTCATCTGTGAAAGTAAGATATGAAGAGTAGTCAAAGGACATTGCATATGGTGATGGAGAGAATTAATGGTGCTAGTTGCCCCTAAGGCCTTCTTACTCATACTTCCAAGGAAGACCTCCTCTCATGTACAATCATCTAATGGACTTGCTACACCATGCCTCTGATAACCCCACTTCTACATGCTTCTGACCTACTGTGATATGCCAATCATTAAAATAGCACCAATATTCGGAGTTGGCATACTAGATAGGGTTCTTTCTTTTGGTCAGTTGAAGTTGGTTAAGATCGTAGTCTCATGCTACTCCATGGTAGGTCAAAGCTCCCACCTAACCCACGATTCTCGTTGCCAGCTTATGATGGAATACTCGTTGGCCATCTGACAGACCTGGACTTTAGCAAGATTGTGTGGAGGGAGTCTCCCTCGAGAACTCCCTCCTTCACCCCCCCCCCCCCCCCCCAATTGCCCCTCACCTCTCCTCCGTTGCCGACCCCTCCACCCTCACTGTAGCTCCTCACTCCCTCTACCATTGATCCTCTGTCTTCTCATCCACCCCTCTCCCCCATCCTTCTCTGCGTCCTCCTTTGCCACCTTCACTTCCTGCTGCCCCCTCCCCCTTTCCCCTTCTGCCCTCTTGCCCCCATCCCTTAGATGCCTTGCCATCATCCCTCACCTCTCCACCCTTGTCATCTCCCCTCACCCCCTTCACCACAAATCCATCCCATCCCCCCCCCCCCCAACCCCCCACATATCCTCCTCCATAGCCTTCATCTTCCACCACCCCCTCTCCTTCTTCCCTCTTAGCATTGTTTTCCTTTTGGTTTTGGTATGTCCCATTTTATCAATTTTGTTCTCCACCTTGTAGTAGGGGTGTTCACTATTTGGTTCAAACCGAAAAAACCAAACCAAATCAAACTGAAATTTCGGTTTGGTTTGGTTTACAAGGTATTTCAGTTTGGTTCGGTTTCCAAAAATTCTAACCCGCAAAAACCGAACCGAACTGTTCAAACCAAACTGCTTGTCATTTTTTATGATATGAAGAAGTTTATTTGGGCCAAGGCCCGCTCTGTCGCGTACTGGGCTCCGTTGGCTGGGGCTGGACATGGTGGGAGCATTTACAATTACGTTTATGGCAGAGGCTCTTTACCTTCCCAATGTGAAAGCATCCACATGCTATTGCTGACAGTACCTAGCATGAAGTGCAAAATCAAGCATGTATCACAGATGCCTTGGTTGTCGTGCAAGAGTTGTTGGGTTTGGTGCGCATCACGTGAGGTACTAGTACTCTTCCCTTCCATACGTTTTGCAGGTGGGCTAGTTATGTTTAGTCCTAGATCGGAGAAAGTGAAAACGGGAGACCTCGTAAACGCTATAAAATTCTTACATGTTTCTTCTGTTCTCTAGGCATTGGGTGTTGCTTAGAGTGGCTGGCGGGTTAGACCGGTTTAAACCGAATCAAACCGAATTTGTTCAGTTTGGTTTGGTTCGGTTTCAGTGAGTCACTCGGGTTGGTTCGGGTTGAAGATTTTTCTTGAAAAATCGGACCGAACCGAACCGTAAACACCCCTACCTTGTAGGATCTTCTAGTGCTCTTTGGATTTTGCTGACATTCAATGTCTAGGCATAATAGATGTTGCCTCTCCATTTTCCTTCCCTCTTCTCCATTGTATCATTCCCCTCTCTATGTTATGTCCATTTTCTCTTTTAGGTTTTTGCTGCTCTTATGCCTTATCATCTATTGGTGACTCCAATGTTCTCATGGTGGTTTGGTCGGCTTTGCGTAGATCCCATTTCAAGATCTTAGAGTTTGATGGCGGTGTTTGATACCCTAAGCATATTATGTATGTCTCCCAGTGGCATACATTTTCCGACCCCAGTCTTGTTTTGTTTACTCAAATGGAGTTGCAACTTTTCCTGTCAACCTCGCCAACATCTCCGAGAAGGTCAACCCTTCTTTCTTGAGAGAGTTATGCCTTTTATGTGGCTCTACGACATCTGTCCCAACGATCGTTGATTTCTCTATTGGTGTTCTTAGCCCAGTTGTGCTATGTGTTTATCCCTATGCTAGGTGACTGTGTCAGTGATGTCTGCCAACCTGCCATTCCTATGCCACTTTTCTTGTACTTCTCTTTTCTTCCCCTATTAGTGTTCCTCTATTTCTCCAAGATTCTATGTACCTTTTTTTTTCTTTGTTATAGATTAATGGTAGGTAGGATTATTATTATCCAAAAAAAGGTACTAGATGGATTACCTTGAGCATTATCCTCTCATCATCCATTATTGTTTTGAGTGGAGTAAGTATCATCATTTAAAATATATTTTGATTTGTTAATTTTTTAACATGGGATTATTCTAACATATTCCTTCACGTGCAAACTAATTTAAGCTTTATCATGTAGACCACAAATATGGGATATGCGACCCGGTTTATGACTGTGGGATCTGATATCGTATTAATCTTATTGAGTCATCCAACTCAAAACTTTAATGTATCTAGTAGAATAAGCACCATTATTTTAAACATATTTTGATTTGTCACTTTTCTAATGTGGGACTGTTATAACAATTATTGATTTGATGAGTTAATAATTTATCACAAGAACTAAGATTGTAAGCCTAACAAGTAGGTTATTTGGTCGATAGTTTCATATGCTACCTTGATTAATATCTCGATATCTTCTTAGAGTAATGCTTGTTGCAATGTAAGCTGGGTCAAATTGCAATTGGCGACCGCATTGGTCTACATAGGCAAACATCATATGGGTTGGCAACTTTTTTTACAGGTGGATCTGACAAGTATTAAATGTAAGTGTAGGATTATGGGCATGACGAATGCACGTGGGTATGACAAATATTATGTAGACATGACAAATAATATTTGTCACATCTATGATGTCTTTGTCATACCTAAAAAGTATTTGTCATCTCTACACACATTTGCATATATATTTTTTGGTGTAATAAATATTTTACAAGTGTGACAAATACCTTGTGGGCAGGACAAATATTTTTCAGGTGTGACACATACTTTTAGTATTTTTATTATAAAATAAATAAATTATAATTTAAATAATTTAAAAATAATATTTTTATTATTATAGAAGTTCCTTAATTTTGGGAGGACCATGACCCCCGCTCCCTTGCATCCGTCGTTGAGAGAGAGAAAGTTTGTCTTGAGAGAGAAAGAGAGTTATGATCATTAATGAGTGGTTTTGAAATATGTGGGATGAGAGTTATGGTCATTAATGAGTTGTTTTGAAATGAGTGGGAGTGAGAAGGAAAAGGAATAACATAATACTTATGAACATTAATGACTTCTAATAATTTTTTTAGAGGAAAAACATCTCAGACTGTCACATCAGTAAGATTAGAAACTCTACTTTATTAGTATAATATAGATTACACCAAGGTTCCTTGAGTGTGAGACACGACCTAATGCCGACCTGACTTCTTGGATGGGCCATGATCCAATATCGATGTTGACAGCATTGACCTCTATACAGACTTTGCAACATCAAGCACATGCATCATCATGGAACCAACCCACCAGTAGGTTTGTGCATAGACCTGTTTACCCTCTGATCTTATTAAGCCTAACAGGTGCATAATTATCTGGTTAGCTGCCCTTTTAGTCAGCTAGAGGCACTGGGTGCTAAAAATGGAAGATAATATTTTAGATCCTAACTTCAACCGCTGCATGCTCCAAGCTGCAATATCTGATGAGTACTAGTCCTCAGTGAACTCTTCAGTTTTAAGCCAAGTAGAAGTTTTAGAAGGGCCAAGCGCTGTATCACGACAACATATCCTTCCTACATAGAATGAACTAACAACATAATCCATCATTTCTCTCATCCTCTTCTATGCTGTGCCCCCGCATTATGGACGCACAAGGACCATAGTGAGAAAGAAAGACCATCTATGTGGTTGTTCATGCATCATATTGGTGACCACAAACTCCAAGAAAATAACGTGATAAACTAAAACTTGAATGCATGCCCTATTCATGTAAAAGAGTGCAGATAGTTTAAGTGTACACCTACTATTAGAGTCGGTAAGTACAGAGAGAAGAAACGTGAATATTTGTACAAAACCTCTCCATGGGGAATCAAAAATATTTCCTGTGATTTTTTTTTTTCAAATGATCATCTGTTGAGTATGTGCACTTGAAGGATCTGAACTCCATGTAAAAGGGTGATAGTAGACTCTTGCAAATTGCAATATAAATGAACATCAATACTGTGACGCTAGAGATGCACAACCAATAACCAGGTCAGGGACCTTTTAAAGAGTTGCATGTAGAACCATAAAAGCTGAAGATAGCTTTGACTTCAAAATAACTAGTTTTAAAACCGTGGGATGCACGCCATTTATGTAAAATTATTTAAAATATATAATCAATTTAATTTTAAGATAAAAATATCATATTGATTTAAATAACTTCATCTTAATAAAGTTTAAATTTTAAGCAAATAATCAAGTATAAAGATAATTTTGTATGAAAAATATTAAACTTATTTTACTTAAGGCTTCTAATCTGAAAGCATTTTGCTTGTATGTTAAACTGTATTAGTGCTAGCTATGTGGGTTTAATAGAGAGATCTCAAGAGATCCAAAATGGCGTTAGAAAAGAAAAAGAAAAAGAAAAAGAAAAGTAGTAACATGCAGTAAATAACTAAGTATAAATATAATTTTGCAAGAGGACTACGACGAAACCATAATAGCATGTAAATTAGGTAAAATATTATTCGAACACACTGGATGACTATGGCACCTCCACGTAATAAAGAATTTAACAATATCGTTATTGATAAATAGATTATTCATGAAAGTATTGTCGAAGAAAACTAATTTCAAGTAAAAATACAGAAGATATACTTCTAACTTTAAGGTTTCGAGTTGCCTTATTTGCTAGCTTACTGTATATATTAATCTACCTAAAAATATTAATATATTATATGTTATAACTAAAAATATTATAACTAAAAATTATTATATGTGATTATAAATATTAAATATTATATGATATAGCTTTATTAACATGTAAAAATTAACATAATAAATAATAAATATAAATAATATACAATAAAAAAGTATATAAGGTATGAGTTAAATAAATTTATAAGATAAGTTAAACAAAATAAAGTAAGATAAATATTTATGAATGATATTATTCTATATTTAATATTAATATATTTAAAATTTTTAATTTATTCTATAATATTTTTATTATAATATAACTAAATTATGATATAGATAATTTAAAAATAATATTTTTATTACCAAAGAAGTTCCTCAATTTTAGGGGAGCCGTGGCCCACCGCTCCGCTGAGTGCGTCCATGATAGAGGGAGAGAGAGAGAGTTATGACTATTAATATGTTGTTTTGAAATAGGTGGGGAAAGAAAGAGTTATGACCATCAATAAGTTACTCTAAAATGATGGGGTGAGAGTTATGGTCATTAATGAGTTGTTTTGATATGAGTGGGGGTGAGAGAGAATAATGGTTATGGACATAATGACTTTTCCTAAGAATTATTTAATACTTTTTTTTGACGGGAAAGAATATGATAGTCACATCAACTGGGTTAAAAACTCTATTTTATCAGTATATTATAGATACTTTAAAATATTAGTATCTTATATATTATAACTAAAAATTATTATATGTGCCTATAAATGTTAAATATTATATATTATGACAATTATGAACATATAAAAATTAACATGATAAGTAATAAATATAAATAATATATGACAAAAAAAGTATATAAAATATAATTTAAATAAATTTATAATATAATTTTAATAAAATAGAGTAAGACAAATATTTAAGAATAATTTTATTTTGTATTTAATAGTAATATAATTTTAAATTTTTTACATATTTTACATATTTTACATATTTTTATTTTAATATAAATAATTTAAAAATAAATTTTTTATTTCTAAAGAAGTTCCTTAATTTTGGTGGGGGCATGGCCTCCGCTTCCCTGCTTCGACCGCTTCTAGAGAGAGAGAGAGAGAGAGAATTATGACCATTAATTAGTTGTTTTAAAAGAGATGGGCTGAGAGTTATGACCGTGAATGAGTTGTTTTGAAATGAACGAGGATAAGAAGGATAAATAATAATCATAATGGTTATGAGTATTAATGACTTCTCCTAAGAATTATTTAATAATCTTTTTACAGATAAAGCATCTCAAATTGTCTCATCAGCAAGGTTAAAAACTCTACTTATTAGTATAGTATAGATTTAATAATATCGTTATGGAAAAACAGATTATCTATAAAAAGCAATATCGATGAAAGTTAATTTCAAGTAAAAATACAGAACATATGCTCTTAACTTTAAGGTTTCTAGTTGTCTTATTTGCTAGGTGGCATACTGTATATATTAATTTACTTAAAAATATTAATATATTATAGATTATAACTAAAAATATTATAATTAAAAATTATTATATGTGATTATAAATATTAAATATTATATGATAAGGCATTTATTAACATATAAAAATTAACATAATAAATAATAAATATAAATAATATACAATGAAAAAGTATATAAGGTATGAGTTAAATAAATTTATAAGATAAGTTAAATAAAATAAAATAAGATAAATATTTAGGAATAATATTATTTTATATTTAATATTAACATAATATAAATATTTTAATTTATTTTATAATTTGTTTATTATAATATAAATAAATTATGATATAGATAATTTAAAAATAATATTTTTATTACCAAAGAAGTCCCTCAATTTTAAGGGAGCCATGACCCACCGCACCGCTGAGTGCGTCCATATAGAGGGAGAGAGAGAGAGAGTTATGACTATTAATAAGTTGTTCTGAAATGGGTGGGAAGAGAAAAAGTTATGACCATTAATGAGTTATTTTAAAATGGATGGGATGAAAGTTATGGTCATTAATGAGTTGTTTTGATATCAGTGAGGGTGAGAGAGAACAATGGTTATGGACATAATGACTTTTCTTAAGAATTATTTAATACTTTTTTTTGACGGGAAAGAATATGAGAGTCACATCAACTTGGTTAAAAACTCTATTTTATTAGTATAGTATAGATACTTAAAATTATTAATATGTTATATATTATAACTATAAAATATTATATGTGCCTATAAATGTTAAATATTATATATTATAACAATTATGAACATATAAAAATTAACATGATAAATAAGAAATATAAATAATATATGACAAAAAAGTATATAAAATATGATTTAAATAAATTTATAATATAATTTTAATAAAATAGAGTAAGACAAATATTTAGGAATAATATTATTTTGTATTTAATAGTAATATAATTTTAAATTTTTAACATATTTTTTAATATTTTTATTTTAGTATAAATAATTTAAAAATAATTATTTTCATGGCCCCCGCTCTCCTGCTACGTCCTTGAGAGAGAGAGAGAGAGAGAGAGAGAGAGAGAGAGAGAGTGAGTGTTATGACTATTAATTAGTTGTTTTGAAATATATGGGGTGAGAGTTATGACTATTAATGAGTTGTTTTGAAATGAGTGGGAGTAAAAAAAGTAAAAAATAATCATAATAATTATGAGTATTAAAAAAAATATCTCAAATTGTCATATCAACATAATTAAAAACTTTACTTTATTAGTAGTACGAAAGGATACTTGAGTACAATTGGTGAATGTGTTGGCCAAACCTATATTGAAAGTAAAGAAGTACGACACCAATGATGTAAGGGCTCGAAAGGCATGGGGTTCATAGGGACGAGAAACTGACAAAGTAAAGACGCACTTCAATGAATCTATAAAGAAGTATTTTTTTAAGGGGTGTTTGTATCGATATCCTTGTAAACAGCATACTGGTATTTATGCCCCCAATTTTGAGATATTGTTATAAGTATCCCCGAGATCTCCTTGCCATTCACACCGAGCGGGAATCCATCTTGCGACCTTCCCCCGAAAGAAGAAGCTAGACTTTCACTGCACTATGAGCATAGGGACTAAGTGCAGTTAAAATACTGAAATGATGAACTTACCCTTAAATTATCAGAGTGAACATGACTGTTGCAACTTATGAGATCACGTGGCTCTTGAGATTATTTTTAGTATCTTCCATTTAATTACGTCTTTTGTGGCATCTCTAGTGTGCAGTAGATGGCATAGAGTGCAGGGACTCGAGAGATATAACCATGACCTTTCTAAGGATGTTGGGATATTTATGACAATATCTCAAAGGCGGAGGTATACGTACAAACATAATAGGTTACAGGGGAATAGATACAAGAATCCCCTTTTTTGTCACTGAAGAATGATTTTGTGCAGGGGCCATGAATGATATAAATGGTTACAGTAATCTTTAGATGAAATGTACATTATGAACAGCATCTGAAATGAATAGGATGCAGCTCAATATGCATAAAAGATGACAATTACTTGTCCAGTAGTGAAGATCCCAGGACACAAAAAGCTAAGCTTGCAAATTCCAGCAACCTGACACCTGAAGTATGTCCTACATTCTGTGGTACAGCACCAGATTTAAGTGGATCTCTCTAATAATCTGAAAGCCAAGTACTTCTCCTTCCATTGATGTGGATGTTACTGCCCCAAGATATGTTGGAAGACCTACACAAACTTGGAAAGCCAGTAGATTTCCTTGGCAGCTGAATGCCTCTTTCCCCCCATTGTTCCTCACATTCCTTTCAAATCCTTCCATATTTTCCATCTTGCATTCTTTGATTCGAAAGATTATGAGTAATCAGTAAAGAAAATTGTTGACCAGGGTTAGACTTGCCTCAAATAACTCATTAAATAAAGCTTAGCAATAATAAAAAAAAAAATATGGGGTCTCCCCTTGTTTCTTGGATGTGCTACCCGTTTCGTATGTGCAGCCCTTCAACCGTCTGTAAAGGTGCTGTAGTTTAAAGAGTTGGGAGTGCTATCCTCTCTTTTCCCCTTCTTGTAGTTATAAAAACCTTATTGTCCTCGTCGTCAATTAATTTCTCTTCTGGACTTTATCCCAGGAAAGCCACAGTTAGATTGGTTTTGCATTTGAAATTTTCATACCTTATGATGGTCCTATCCGACTCAGGAAGACCATTCACAAGCTAGTTCACCCATTTCCTATGTGCAGCCTTCAACCATGTCTGTAAGATGCTGTGGTTTTAAGAGTTGGGAATGTTATCTTGTCCCTGTTGTCAATTAGATTTCTCTTCTGGTTTTTATCCCGAGCAAGCCACAGTTAGCTGGGTTTGCATTTGAAACTTCCAAACATGATGGGGGAATCCGACACGGGAAGACCTATCTCCAGCTAGTTCACCCACTCAAAAAATAGTCCAATATGTTGTTAATTTTGCTTTAATATCCCCTTCAATAGGCCTTGCCTGTGCCTCATGGAAGAGACATTTTTTCAGCCACTGTCATTTAATTAATTTTCAAAGTCATCACTGTCACCGGTATCAGTTGTCACTCTCCATGTGGTTCAAATTCCTCCCAAATAGTTGGCCTATAGATATTCCTATCTCCCTTATAGAATAGAAGCTAAACATACAGCTCTCTCCTCACATCACGTTTCTGAGACATTCTTCCATTCTTGCTCCCTGCCGAATGATGGCATCCTATTCCCTTAGTTCTCCAACTCCAACAGTTCTCTACCCTTCTCAATTTCCATTCAGGATCTAAGAAGCAATGTGGATTCGATCAGGGGTTATCCTGCTTACATCAGGGTGGCCATAACGCAGCTCCTCAACGGAAATAGGAAGAGATGATTGAGCTAGAATGTGGGTCCCTAACCAACCATATAAATAATTATCTAGACATCAGATCCAATAGACACGACTACTAGAAGAAGGTTCAACAGCTTCAATTCTAACTATAGAGACATAAAATGGCAAACCGTTTTAGTCGTATATTGGATGTTGTAAAAATAGGCGTGCGCTTATAAGCAGAGCACAACCTCTCTTCCCAACGAAAGTCTTTTTTTAAGGAAAAGGACAAAACCCCACTTCCGCTCTAGAGACAATACCTCGAAGAAGGTATGCAAATTTTCACACATTGACAATGGTGTCGCGTCTGTGGAAACTGAACACAAAAAGTCACTAACTTGTCCAAGCCACCCCTTGCCGGCCTAACCGCTTTAGTCCTATATCGTATGTCGTAAAAATAGACATGTGCTTATAAGCAAAGCGAAACCTCCGCTCTAGAGATAATACCTCATGGAAGGCATACAAATTTTCACACATCCACACTAACAATGTGCAATAATGTCAAGTATATCTGAGGAAAACAAAAGAAATCCAGAAACAAGCCTGTTTCCAGTGTGCAATAATGTCAAAGTGTCGGAGGAAAAAAAAAAAATCCAAAAATAAAAAATCTCCATACCTAAGAATCTAAAAGCAGAATCATTGGTAAAACAGGGAAAAGATTCAAAACAGCCTTCACGTTAATCCAATCAAACAAAGAGAGAAAATTATCATATCCATCCAAATAGAGAAAAACAGATCAAGGTTTGACCTTTTTACCTCTCACAACCAGTAGAGGTTGCATGCGGTAAGGATTTGGACATTTTTTTTATACTTTCTAAAAAAGGAGGGAGAACAAATCTTAGTTCAAAGAAAACTAACCCAGAATCCCATCTGTCTCCAAACTAACTTCTCTTGATATACATTACCAAATTAATTGCAGTGTGCAAGGCAACAGAAGCTAATCATTTCCCTCTACAGGGAAACTAAGAAATCAAAGACAACAACCTTTTTCTTATTCAGAACCAAACATGAACAGTCTACACCCAAGTTACAATCTGAGAGCCTAAATACTTCCCATATTTGTGATATATATAAGATATACTAAATTACTTATAATATTCCCACGCATGCCATACCATATATCCCTAATCATACGATTGCAACAGCGTGTAATAGTGACAAGTACCTAGCAAAAGGGGAAAAATCAAAGAAAAAGAATCTTCCTGTTTCAATACCAAACAAGAAAATCCTTGGCAAACAGGGAAAACATCCAAAACGATCTTCACGTTAATCAAAACAAATAAAGAGAGAAAAGCATCACATCCTCCGGAACAGAGGAAACATATCAAAGTTAGGATTTGGGCATTCCATATATAGATACCAAAAACGAAGAAGAACAAATCGAAGCAAAAGGAAGCCAACCCAGAATCCTATCTGCCTCCAAACTAACATCTCTTGATACGCACGACCCAACTCAGTACCAGATCAATTGCAGCATGTAAGAAACAACAGAAGCCAATCACATCCCTCTACAGGGATACCACGAAATCAAAGCCAACACCTTTCCTCTTATACGAAAACCAGAACATGAACAGTCTACACCCAGATTCCTCAGCCGGCGAAAAACCTAAAGCTAGTGCTTGCCATACTTGTGCCAACAGAGCAGCATCACCACGCACCTCCTGATGATGTACAGCCTCGACCGCCGCTCCCGGGCCACCGCCAAGCACCCGGTTCCCTGCTCCCGCGCAGGCGACGGCGAGTCGCCCCACCATTCCTGGTCCTTCCCCCTGCGCGATACACACTGACCCATCTCCGGAAAACCTCAAAAGGCCCCGCCTGAGAGGAGAATTCGCCAAGAGAAGGCGCCCACGGCCCTGCTTACCAACCTTCCAACCTTCCTCCACTGCAAGCGCTTTTGAGGAGGAGGAAGAAGAAGAAGAAGAAGAGGAAGAAAAGGAGGAGGGAGAGACGCATGGCGCCCTGTATAGCGACCCCTTTCTCCTCTTTTTGTTGCGCAGGACGGCCGAGGGGGCGGGTGGTTGGAAGGAACCGTTTTGAAACAGGCACACTGTTAACGGAACGGAAGAGGACTTGACGCAAAGTCTACGCAGCTACGTGGCCGCCTGCTATTGGAGGATTTTCGTAACAGTCGAGAGTTGTCGGGTGCGTTAAATTACAAAATTGGCGTTGGAGAAGGGGCCCCACGTCAGTGGGCGGCGCTCCGGCCGTTCGGGGTGGGGTTTCTCGTGGGTTTGGATTTGTGGTTTTTTCTTTTTTCTTTTTGCTTTTCTAGGTTTTTTATTTCTGAGAGTGGATGATCTTGGTCTTCGTCTTGGTCTTGGTCTTGGGGGTGTATGCTTGCCATTTTAGGAAGTTGGTAGCATATGCATGAAGAAAAAGATGGTTTGGAGAATTTCATGGGGCCGCCAAACTTCTAGAGGAAGTATATTCTACCTGATGTGTCGTTCTATGTAAAAAAAATAAAATTTAATTCTTAAAAGTTTATATTATCTAATTTTATGATTTTCTTTTTTATTTTTTTATCACTTTTTTGTTAGCCAAGAATTTAACATGCCGTAGTACAATATTATCTCTGGCTAATAAAGAAAGCAGTGTAATCTTAGACTTTTTTCGTGATATCTTGTCAATGAAGAATTGCAACGCATTGAGACAAAATGATATCGCATTGAATGAAACTTGGTTATTGGCGGATAACATCATAGATAAGAGGTCAGGTTTTTTGGACACATACGATGTAATGTATGTTAGTCATTTGAATGGTTAGTTGGTTTCTAATACTTAGTTAAATTTTCATATCTGAAAATTATGAGAAAGTATTGTTTTGCGAATGCAAAAACTTCGCATACAAAAGTTCAAAAATGACATAGCATATATAATTGGAAAGAAGATATAAAAGACTATAATTTTTTCAAAAAGACTAAAAGTTAATTTTAACATTTAATTGGTCGAATTTGAGGAGATTTATGGGAACTGTGCGAAAATCTGAGTTTCTAATTTGAATCAGAACGCTTTAACTTATTGGTTAAGGAAACTACGATTTAAGTTCGACTTAACAACTTTGTGAGCTTAATTTGGGTATATTAGGAAGTCAAAAAGAGCATATATAGGACCTTGGGGTCGTGCATAAAGTCTCTTGCACGCTGTCCCAAGATTAGAGACAAGAACATGGTGTTCTTCATGAGAAAGATAAGTATTTTGATTTAATTCTTTTTAAAATTGATTCTAATGAATCGATTGCCGTTCTTTGAGGTTTAGAAGTTATGAAAGAAGTTTTAAATCACAAGAAAATTGAGATTGAAATGCTAGAAGGTGATTAAAAGACATTAAAATAGAGTGTTTTTTGTGTCCTTAAAGTATGTGATGATAACTCATTAAATAATATTTTGTATTAATATAAAAAATTTATTTTTATTTTTAAAAATGGTTAAATATAATTTTTGGAACAATTCTATGTATCTATGATCTCAATTCTTACCTTCTTTTATCAATTTTTGATCAAATTCATGAAATATGCAAGTTCAGAAAATCCCTATTAAAACGTGTCGCCGTGATCCAACATGATTTAAAAATGCATACAAAATACATCCATTATTCCCGACGTGATTCTTAATTAAATATTAAGGGATCATAAGCCTATGGTTATAATTATGAGCACCTTTGACTATGATTATTAGGGTATTTTGCTACAGTTTGTAGAACCTATGACTAGTTTTCAACATGAACTTAAATTGACTATAACTGGTTAACTCCTTTGTTCGTTGGCTAATTCAAAATTTTATTTGCTCATTATTCCGCTATTTATTCGATTGGCCTAATTTGACTTAAGTTATTTATATGTCATTTGATTATCTAAATCATTCGTTTAATGTTTGAATTACATACAACTTTGCCCCTATGATTTGTTGACCTCTTGGACATGTTCACCAAGTTTGATAATTTTTTTAATCTATTTACTATTTTTGACCTTATTTATTCATTTTTTCTCTGAAAATTAATTTTATTAGTCAAAATTATAATTCTTTGTCTGAAAAATCTGAAAATGTTAGTAGTATATTCTTCTGTCTAGCAACTTATTTGTATCAACTACACTCTGATTTTTCATATATATGACCTATTTGACTCTTAAATGGATATTTTGTATGAAAGAAAGTATATTTTGATTCGTATGTATATGTATCATTTTATTTATTAATTTTTCGGATCCATGATAAGTTTGAAATCTATGAAAATATGATTGTGTCATATTTACTTGATATATATTTGGGCATTACCATCTTAAGGAGATTGGGGCTCATTCCATAAGCATCCATAAACGAGTCCTACTTGTGAGCAACAGAAAAATCCTGATAATTGTGTTTTGTTTATAGTCATCCGATATGGGATAATAGACTCCCCAGCTATGCATGTGCAAGACCTTAGCATACTTGCCTATATGCTCTGGTATTGTTCGACTCTTTATATGGTGATTGGATGCATGTCTATTTGACATGTTTGGATTTGACTTGTTTGACGCATAATTTTGATACATAACTTATTATTTAGATCTATTCGATTTAGTTTATAATCTACTCAGTTTGTTCTTTTGACATCTATGCTCAGTTATTTTGATCTTAACTTATTTGATTAAGAATCCATATTCATTCTAATTAGTTGTTATGACAATATGAACTCTAATTTGATAAGCTACCATATTATGAGAAATTTGCTACATGTTCAGTTCAATATGTTTAGTTTGATATATTACATGTTCTAAGCATAGTTAGTAGACTTGTTCAGTTAAATCATAATCTAATCACATTTTATATGTTATATGTTAGTTCAATTTGTTTTTACTATTAGAAAATACATGTGATTTGGTAATTTATATTTGACAATATTTTGTATCATGATCTTATTTGAGTTATACGTAGAACTATGAATCATATGTATATTTTTATCGTCACTTTTTAATTATTATATTATTAGCCTTTAATGGGTTTGATTTTCCTACTGAGTGGTTATACTCATAAACCCTACTAATGTTTTCAAAGATTGAGGAAGAAGAGCTAGCTGAGGAAAAGGACTTTGCTTAGGAAATTCGATTCAGACTCATTTAAAGGTTATTTAAGATTATACTTACTGTTTTTCTAAGATTTGATATAGTAGGAAATTGAGAGAGTATATGTACTTATATATTTCTCTAGTGAGTTGAGAGATTTTATTTCAGCTGCATATTCGATGAAATTTAAGGATCTCGATTATGACAATATAATAGAATATTTAGATTTAATGATAGTAAATAGCATGTTGATTGCTTGATTATTTATCTCTCATCATTCATCTTCAATTTGTATATTATTTGATTCCGTAGTTATGTAACTTGAATCCGAAGTATGTTTGAATGACTGAACCGGATTAGGGGCGTAACAATATAATATCAGAGCATATGAATCATGAGAGAACATTAACCATTACTATCTGATCATAAGCCATACTAATTTATTTTTAAAGTTAGAATAATATAGTCTGGGTAGATTTAAATTCTAAAATATAAAGACTAAATTAGGCTCTATTAGATTTTCAGGATATGGCTAGGATAGTTGGATATGCATTTATAGATTGTACACTTAGCTAGTTCTAATAATTAGACTTAGAAGATTGGCCTCACCCTTTTAAGGGGGAGAGCCAGCTAAAGAATGAATTATATGCCACCCACAGGTTTGCTAAGTCATAGAGAATTTGATCTATTACTATCACAACTTTGACTGACTATTGGATTAGGATAGATATATGTTTATAAAAACCTACATCATCGACATGATAGATTTGGATGTCATACTGGATATGAACTTAATGAAAAAGCATGATGTCTTGTTGGACGGTTGTAAGAAAAGGGTTATGTTTCAAGGACCTTTCCTAAAGGAATTCTATGTCTAATATCTAAGGCATAAACTAGGTAAGATATTTGTCTCTGCAAGGAAGGACAAGAGGTTGATTACAAAGCTGTAAGGCATTCTTAGCTAGTGTGGTGATTGATAATGACACAGCCAGACGGTGCAAGACATTGAGGAGATTCGGGACTTTCTCGATATGTTCCCTGATGATCTCCCATGATGTCTACTCGAGATCGTTTTACCATTGATCTTATACTAGGGACAACACCTATTTCGAAAGCATCATACATAATGGCTCCTACTGAGTTTGCAGAATTAAAAAAGCAATTGCAGGAACTTCTGAATAAAGGCTTCATACATCCAAGTGTGTCACCATGGAGTGCACCAGTGTTATTCGTCCGGAAGAAGGATGGGTCAATGCGGTTGTGCATTGATTATCGTAAGATCAATCATGTCACCATCAATAACAAGTATTTTGCCAAGGACTGAAGACTTGTTTGATCAGTTGCAATCAGCCAAGGTCTTCTCTAAGATTGATCTTCAATTCAGTTACCATCAGTTGCGGATTAAGGATGAAGACATTTTGAAAACGTCTTTCCGCACCAGGTATGGTCATTATGAGTTCTTGGTTATGCCTTTTAGTCTAACCAATACCCTTGCTGCATTTATGGATCTAATGAATAGAATCTTTCAGCCATACCTTGATAAATTTCTGGTGTTTTTTATGGATAATGTACTGATTTACTCTCCAAGGGAGGAATCACATAGGGAGCATTTGAAGATTATGTTAGAGATTCTTAGAGCACATCAATTATATGTCAAATTCAGCAAATGTGAGTTCTGGCTCGAGAAGATCCAATTTTTGGGACATATTTTTTACAAGGGTGGAGTTTTTGTAGATCTGACAAAAGAGGAAGCTGTTTTGAAATGGGAGGCTCCGAAGACTGCTACTGAAACAAGGAGTTTCCTTAGTTTGGATGGATACTACAGGAGGTTCATAGAGGGATTTTCTAACTTAGTTACGCCAATGACCAAGCTGACACGTAAGGGTGCAAAATTTGTTTGGTTAGTAGAATGCGAGCAAAGTTTTCAAGAATTGAAGAGAAGATTGGCCACTGCTCTGATACTCACTTTGCCAAGTGGGATTGATGGTTTTATTGTATATACTGATGCTTCACCCAAGGGTCTCGGATATGTGCTTATGCAACATGGCAAGGCTATAGCATATGCATCGAGACAATTGAAAGATCATAAAGAGAATTACCTTACTCATGATCTGGAGATGGCCGCTGTGGTGCATGCTTTGAGGATTTGGCAATATTATCTTTGTGGGGCGTAGTTTGAGGTCTTCACTAATCACAAAAGCCTGAAGTATATCTTTTCATAGAAGGATCTCAATATGACACAGAGATGCTAGGTGAAATTCTTAAAGGATTATGACTTTACTTTGAACTATCACCTAGGCAAGACAAAATAGCTGATGCATTGAGCAAAAAACTTATGATTTTACAGTGGCACTCATAGTGGAAACATATAGAAGATGCTATTAAAGCCAAACCTCATGTACATGGCGACGTACCTGATACAGCTGACAGTTCGGTCTATTTTGATTGATCGAATTATCCAGGCTCAAGAGAAAGATCAAGATGTTCTTACTATGGAAGGTAAGCCTGATGTGGTAAAAGGTACAAACGAAATTCAATTTAACAATAGGTTGTGTTTGTCGAATGATGACGATCTAAGAAAAGAATTACTAGTTGAAGCTCATAAATCCAAATTCTCTGTACATCCAAGAAGTACAAAGATGTATCAAGATTTGAAGAAGAATTTCTAGTGGTCAGGCATGAAGCAAGACATTGCAGATTATGTTTCTAAGTGTTTGACATGTCAATAAGTGAAGGTTGAATATCAGAGACATGCTGGTCCATTACAGTCAATGGAAATACCTCAATGGAAGTGGGAGTAGATTACTATGGACTTCATTATTGGCTTACCTAAGATAAGGAAGAAGCATGATATGATATGGGTGATTATGGATCAATTAACTAAGTCTGCTCATTTTCTTACTATTCACGAGATCCAATCATTAGAGGAGTTAACTAGATTGTACATTGATAAGATAGTCTAATTGCATGGTGTGCCAGTTCCTATCATATCAGATAGGGATCCCAGATAAACTGCCCGATTCTAGAAGAGTCTACAGGAAGTATTAGACACACAACTGAAGTTTAGTTCTGCTTTTCATCCTCAGACCAATGGTCAGTCTGAGAGGGCTACACAAACGCTCGAGGACATGTTGAGAGCATGCAGCGTAGAATGGCAGGATGGTTAGGATGATCAGTTGCCTCTAATTGAGTTTGCATACAATAACAGTTATCATTTTAGCATTGGGATGGCTTCATATGAGGCACTCTATGCCAGACCATATAGATCATATGTTTGTTGGTCGGAGGTTGGTGAAAGAAGCTTGATCGGACCGCCGATCGTGTAAGATTGTTCTGAGAATATTGATATCATCAAGAAGCGGCTACTCATTGCTTAGAGCCAACAGAAGAGTTATGCAGACAATAGAAGACGAGAGTTGACATTTGAAGTGGGAGATCATATGTTTCTGAAAGTGTTTCCTACTAAGGGTGTGACGTGATTCGGCAAAAAAGGTAAATTGAGTCCAAGATTCATTGGGCCATTTGAGATTTTACAGCAAGTTGTGAGGTGGCATATAAGTTGACATTGCCACTTACATTAACCAATGTACATCCAGTGTTTCATGTCTCTATGCTTAGAAAGTATCTATCAGATCCATCTCATGTGATTGAATATGAACCGCTAAATGTACAACACGTGATGTAGACTGGATCTATCACGACCGGATCCCGCAAACGGGGATCCGAAACAAGGAGGATCCGGAGCCGGTCCGGATCGAGCGATGACGAGGGGACCCAACGGGGATCCACAACAGGGCGAAGCCGAAGTTATTTCGGAGTGAAGAGGATCCGCCCGCGGGGGGCGCGATCTGCTGCCGGAGCTGCTCTTGGATAGTGAGCCGCTGCTCCTTCGGTTGGACGAAGGCGTGGCGCGAGCAGGAGCTCCTGTCGGCGGAGCTGTAGACGAGCGTCGGAGCAGATGCCGGAAAGTCCGAGATCGGACGGGGGGACGGCTCGCTCTCCGACGAGGGGGTCCGAAGGCACCTTCAGCGCGAGGCCGAGTCTCCTGGCGTGGGGCGACCGACGGGATCGCCCTCGGACGGCGAGTCCGAAGGCTATTTCAGCGTGAGACCGAGTCTCCTGGCGCGGTGCAGCCGGCGTTTGGCGTCGAGACCGGGGAGAGGAGTCCGAGGTCGGCGGCCGAGACCGACTCGGGGAGGTCGGCGATGATTCGAACCGAGCCCCTGCAGGAGGGAAAGAAGAAGAAGAACCAGTCAGCAGGAGTCCCGGGCGTCACCCCTGGGGAACCCCCTCCGACGGTCAAGTTAGCTTCTGAAGAAGAGTCGATTCAGGAAGCAAGAAGAAATAGCTAGAACCCTATTCGGACAGCAGTCCTTTAAGGGGTTTCGGAAGCTTAGGGGGGCATCCGTTTTTCTCACCTACCTCCTTGGCCACAAGTAGCAGGATACTTATAGCGGAGGGTAGCGGATGGTTAACGGTGGCAGCCGATATAGGACTAAAAGGAGGCTTACTGATAAACCGCCATAGCGTCTGATCCGCCACCGGAGTGGGCCGGATTCGGCTACCGGGCCGAAGGGGGTTGGGCCGCTGACGGGCCGAAGCCTGCTGGGCCCTGGGCCGCCGTGCTGTTCCCGGGCCGTAGGCTGATGGGCCGCTGACGGGCTGAAGCCTGCTGGGCCGGGAGCGACGGGGCCGCTTATGGGCCGAGGGCTGCTGGGCCGCTAACGGGCCGAAGGCCGCCGAAGGGCCTAGTACTGCTGCTGTTGGGCTGAATGGGGTTTGGGCCTGCTGCAATGGGCCGAATCGGATTCTGCCGCATCACATAGCCCCCCACTCTTGTCTTCCTCAGTTCTGAGATGGCAAGAGTATAGCCTGAAACTGCCAGAAAAGAAAGAAAATCACAGCAGGCGTCTTCCTGGGAGTCGTATTCCCCCTTCTTCTGGAAGAGGAGGCCCTCGGTCGGCCGAGGGTCGTGCGGTCGCTTTGTCCTTTGCTCAGAGGGTCGGCGAAGGCTGAGGGCTGAGAAGCCGAAGGGTCGGTACCTCTGAGCCGTGTCAGGCCTCATTAAACGGACGGGACGGCGCGTCGCCTCGCAAGGAAGCACGGGACACGCGTCGCGCATCCAGCCGCTCTGGAGAAAACACAAACGGATCCCGACCGCCCGTGGGTCGTGGATCGCCCCGGCTCTCTGCCCGAGGCTCCGCTCGGATTGCCGCCGCTCCCTTTGTCGCCTGCGGATCGGGACGCGTGGCGGGCATCCGAGTGGTTAGCCGAAGGGTCGGAGTGCTGTCAGCCGCTGATCGCTCTTGCCTCAAGTCCCGGAGCCGGTCCGCCATCATTGCCGAAGGACGGCACACGTGGCGGGCATCCGGAAGGAGCGACGGGACGAGCGGGACGATCTCGGCCGCAGGCTTCGGCGGGAGGCGTATCGACCGGGCTCTATAAATACAGGCCCTCTGCGGGGCACTGTTCCTCTTCTTGCTGCCGCGCTTACGTTCCCCCCCCTCCGCAACTGCCCGAGCTCTCCTTCCTTCTCCTGCGAGAGGCCAATTTCCTGAAGGCTTCATCCGAGCTTCGTCGGCTACCGGGGGAGGCTCTTCGTCCCTCAGAGTGCATTGCCTGTGGAGTCAGGAGGCTTGAGGCGACGCCTGGTTCAGGAGAGATCCTCTCCTTCTTTCTGCGAGTAAGCCTCAGTCTTCTTCCCTCCCTCCGCGGCTTTATGGCCCGGAGCTCTTCTAGTGAGATTACCCCTTCGGACGAGGAGTACACTCCCCCCTCCCTGTTGGACCCTCTTGCCTCGGGATCTCTTACTTCCGCGATGTCCGGGGAGTCTGAAAGCTCCGGGTCCGAAACTTCCGGGACTGAGGTTTCTGGAGCCGAGGCTTCTGGGACCGAGGCTTCTGGGACCGAGGCTTCTGAGGCCGAGGCTCCTGAGGCCGAGGCTTCCGGGGCCGAGGCTTTTCAGGAAGTTCGGGACTCGGGCCAGGCTTCCACCTCGGAACGCCGCCTCCCGGATGTTGCTTCGGGGGCTAGCTGTGCCCTTTCGGATGTAGAGGTGAGGAACTTAGTTTCTTACTTTCAGCTTCCCTCTTGGACGACCCCCCATCGGCCCGATTCCGCCACTAGGGCAAATACCGTTCGCCCGGGGTCTTTTTCTATTTACGTCGATAGCTTTGAGGCGGGATTCCGTCTCCCTCTCCCCACCTTCGTCGTCAATCTTCTTAGCTTCTACGGGCTGGCCCCTTCTCAGCTCTTCCCAAACTCTTGGCGCACTGTGTACGGATTCCTGAGTGTCTTCGCTCACGTGAGAATCCGCCCCTCCCTCAATGTCTTTCGCTATCTCTTCAAGATCCAGACGCAGGGGAAGTCGGAATGGTACTGCTTTGTCCCCCGGGTTGGCCGGAGGATTTTCTCTGGGAAGCCTTCGTCTATCCATGGCTGGAAGAGGAAGTTTATCTTCGTCTCTCTGCCGGAGAAGGAGAAGGGTGTGTGGCCCTTCCCCACCGAATGGGTGCCGCTGGCCGAAGGACTCTCGGGACCTCCTGTTCTGTCTCCCGTTCAGAGTACCATCGTGGGTCACGTTCAGGCGAAGGCCCCTTACGACGTCTCGGTGCTTCTTTCCGACGCGGAGCGGTTGATAGGTGCCGGGGTTTGGCCGGACCCTAAGCGTGATCCGGAGCGGGTCTTTCCGTACCTACCTCCCGGGGAGACTCCGCGGGACCGCGGGGGAAGGACTGCCGCTCCTCCGGCCGAAGCTCTTCCGGCTTTGGAGGCTGACGAAGTTTCGGCCGAGGGTAAGTCGGCTCTGAGTCTATTACTCGATCGTTGTTTTTGGCTTCTGATATCCCTTTCTTGCTTTGCAGCAATGGCCCAGCTCGACGCCCTCCTCGACCAGCTATCGGATCAGCGCGCTTCGCGCCGGGCGCCGGCCCCGCAGGCGGTGAGCAGGCCTGTCCGAGGTACCGGGGGTCCGAGGACAAGAGGCGGGGGCCTCGGGACTGCGGCCTCCGCCGAGGGTCGTGCAGTCGCCGCTGCTCTTGAGAGGGAGCAGAGGACTAAGTTTGCCTCTCGGGGAGGCGGCCGAGCGTCGAAGCGCCCCCGGGTAGAGGAGGCCGAGGGAGAGGTGGAAGTCCAGCTAATCAGGAGGAGCGCCGGGGCCCGAAGGGCTTCAAGGTTGGCGTCTCCTGAGATGCCGAGGGGTGACTCCCCTCCGGCCGTATCGGCAGGAGCCGATGGAGGAGATGCCGAACCGCGGGCGCAGCTCGAGCGGCGGCACCCCGCATCGGGGGAGAGCATGGAGGACCCGCAGACGTGCCTTCGTCTGCTCAACAGCCTCACTCTCCCTTCGATCTTCGAGGAGCTGAAGGCCCACTCCATCACCGATCTGACGGAGATGAGTGCCCGTCTGTCGGTTCAGGTGAGCACCCCGAAAGTGTTTCAGCTCATCTTCAGCTTCTTCTTTTGATTCTACTGGCCCTCATCTGCCCTCGATCCGCAGGCTTCGATGACGACCCGTGTCCTGATGCATCGTCAGGAGCTGCTTCAGCGTAAGCTTCTGGAAGCCGAGGCGCATCCGGTTGGTTCGGGGGAAGGCACTTCGGCGGCTCCTCGCATCGAGCCCCTAGTTGAGGAGCTCGTGACTGCGAGTGCCCGAGCGCGGAAGCAGCTGGAGAAGAGGGCAGCAGAGGCCCGTGCCGCCGCCGAGGCCAAGGAGAAGGCCGAGAGCGATCTTGCGGCGGTCGAGTCCGAATTCCGGACTTTCAAAGCTCAGACCCAGGACAGGGAGGCTCGGCGAGCTTCGGAGAAGCGCCGCCTCGTCGAGGAGGTGTCGACCTTGAAGCGGGAACTGGAAAAAGCAGCGGAGTCGGCCGTGGCCAACTATAAGGCCGGGAACGACTATGCCCAGGAAATCCTCCGGGCCCAGCTGCAGGCTTCTTCCGCGGTTTTTGACCTCGGACTAGCAGTCGCCCAGAGGGCCTGCCCGAGCGTCGATCTGACCGGGGAAGCCATGCCAAAGGGCGAGGAAGCCCGGGAGCTTTTATCCTGGTGGGAGGAGCTCGTGGCGGAGAGGGCCCCGCCTCCAGCTGATGCCGAGGAGGCCGGTGCCGAGGAGGCCGAGACCGAAGAGGCCGATGCCGAAGAGGCCGATGCTGAAGAAGCAAATGCCGAAGAGGCTGCTGCTGAAGATGCCCTTGCCGAAGGCGCCGCTTCTGAAGCGGTGCAGGTCGTCGACTCTCCCTCTCCTTCTCCTGACCGAAACGTCGTCGAGGTGGAGGAGGAGGGGGTTGTCGAGGACTGATACGAGGGTTCCCCTCGGTTTTCTTTTTGCTTTACTTTTGTAAGCTCTTGGCCAGGCGTACGGCTGAGCTTTGTATCTCCCTTTACTTTAAAAAATGGAAGGAAGGTTTTTGGCTTTACCTGGCTGCTTGCGTACGATCGACCGAATGTAGCCCTTCAGGAGCCTTAGATCCCGTCGTCGTTCGCTATAGCTTGTAAGGCCGAAACCCGATGCCGGTTCGGATAGAACGTCGTCACAGTATTCGGCCGGGGCCTTTACTATGGTGGTTCATATGATCCCTTAGGGGCATCTTGCCGCTTCTTACGCTTGTCGGATGGCCGAAGCCCTTCATGCTTCCGCTCGCGCGAACTTAGATATGCCTTGGCGCCTCCAGAATCGGTATACGTGGCCGGAGCCATTCCCGGAACGATTTACACGGACTTTCAGAGAAAACCATGCCGCTCCCGATACGGTTTGCATGGCCGAAGCCACTCCCGGTACGGTTTACACGGATTTAGAGAAAACCTTGCCGCTCCCGATACGGTTTGCATGGCCGAAGCCACTCCCGGTACGGTTTTCACGGACTTAGAGAAAACCATGCCGCTCCCGATACGGTTTGCATGGCCGAAGCCACTCCCGGTACGGTTTTCACGGACTTAGAGAGAACCTTGCCGCTCCCGATACGGTTTGCATGGCCGAAGCCACTCCCGGTACGGTTTACACGGACTTAGAGAAAACCATGCCGCTCCCGATACGGTTTGCATGGCCGAAGCCACTCCCGGTACGGTTTTCACGGACTTAGAGAGAACCTTGCCGCTCCCGATACGGTTTGCATGGCCGAAGCCACTCCCGGTACGGTTTTCACGGACTTAGAGAAAACCATGCCGCTCCCGATACGGTTTGCATGGCCGAAGCCACTCCCGGTACGGTTTTCACGGACTTAGAGAGAACCTTGCCGCTCCCGATACGGTTTGCATGGCCGAAGCCACTCCCGGTACGGTTTACACGGACTTAGAGAAAACCATGCCGCTCCCGATACGGTTTGCATGGCCGAAGCCACTCCCGGTACGGTTTACACGGACTTAGAGAGAATACCATGCCGCTCCCGATACGGTTTGCATGGCCGAAGCCACTCCCGGTACGGTTTACACGGACTTAGAGAAAACCATGCCGCTCCCGATACGGTTTGCATGGCCGAAGCCACTCCCGGTACGGTTTACACGGACTTAGAGAGAATACCATGCCGCTCCCGATACGGTTTGCATGGCCGAAGCCACTCCCGGTACGGTTTACACGGACTTAGAGAAAACCATGCCGCTCCCGATACGGTTTGCATGGCCGAAGCCACTCCCGGTACGGTTTACACGGACTTAGAGAGAATACCATGCCGCTCCCGATACGGTTTGCATGGCCGAAGCCACTCCCGGTACGGTTTACACGGACTTAGAGAAAACCATGCCGCTCCCGATACGGTTTGCATGGCCGAAGCCACTCCCGGTACGGTTTACACGGACTTAGAGAGAATACCATAACAAGTTTTTCTGAAAGAAAGCGAGTTTCTGTATTTATAGTCTCCGGCTAAAAGCCTGGGGAGAGTTGACTTACATGTAATAACGCCGAAGGCGCTCCACATTCCATGTGCGAGGAAGGGGTTGGCCCGAAAGGGTTTCCAACCGGTAAGCTCCTCGTCTGATTACCTCCCTGACCCGGTAGGGCCCCTCCCAGTTGGGGGCAAGCTTCCCCGAGGCTTCGGCTGGCTTGGAAGCATGGGCATTCCTTAACACGAGATTCCCCACTTCAAAGCTCCGGGGCTTTACTCGAGTGTTGTGGTACTTGGCCATTCGTTGCTGATAAGCCGCCAGTCGGATACGAGCTTTATCTCGGACCTCCTCAATGAGGTCCAAGTGGTCTTTCAGACCTTCCTCATTGGCTCCCGTATTATAGGCAATGATTCTGGGAGAAGGGAGGCCGATCTCTATGGGAATGACGGCCTCTACCCCATAGGCCATGCGGAAGGGAGTTTCGCCGGTGGGGGTTCGGCTCGTCGTCCGATAGGCCCACAGGACACTCGGCAGTTCTTCCACCCATCGGCCCTTAGCTTCGCCGAGTCGGGTTTTCAATCCCTGTAAAAGGCTTCGGTTAGTGACTTCGGCTTGGCCGTTCGCTTGAGGATGCGCTACCGAAGTAAACTTGTGGAGTATGCCGAAGCTGGCGCAGTTATCACCGAACCGTCGGCTATCGAACTGCTTTCCGTTGTCTGAGATGATGGCTCGAGGGACGCCGAACCGGCAAATGATGGACTTCCACACGAAGTTCCAAGCATTGTTGTCGGTTATTGAGGCGAGGGGTTCGGCCTCGACCCATTTGGTGAAGTAGTCGACTGCCACGAGGAGGAATTTCCTTTGGCCGGTGGCGACGGGAAAAGGTCCCAGGATGTCGACTCCCCATTGGGCGAAAGGCCAGGGATCAGATAACGGGGTCAGAAGGGTGGCTGCCTGATGAGTGAGGGAGCTAAACCTCTGGCACTGGTCGCAGCGCCGTACGAGGGCTAAAGCGTCCTCTCGAAGCGTGGGCCACCAGTAGCCTTGCCTTAGGAGCTTGTGAGCCAGGGCCCTTCCTCCCGCATGCGCCCCGCACACCCCTTCGTGGACTTCCCTTATGGCGTAGTCGGCCTCGGCCGGGCCGAGGCACCGCAGCAAAGGTCGGCCAAATGATTTCTTGTACAACATCCCGTCCAAAAGGAGAAAGTGGGATGAGCGCTGCCGGATGCGCTTCGCCTCCCTAGGATCTGGAGGGACTTCTCCTTGGAGAAGGAAAGCGATGAGGGGAGTCATCCATGTCTCGGCTTCTGCTTCAGCAATCTGCATGGCTTCGGTTTCGCCGAGGCTAGGTTCGGCGAGCTCCTCGACGAGGATCATCCGGCCTCCGCCCCCGTCTTGGGTTGACGCCAGCCGGGAAAGGGCATCGGCCCGGGTATTCTCGGCTCTCGGGATCCTCACGATTTCACAAGAATCGAATTGAGCGAGGATCTGGCGAGTTACCTGGAGATAAGACGCCATCACTGCGTCCCGAGCTTCATACTCCCCGGAGACGTGGCCGGCGATTAACTGGGAATCGCTGAAGGCTTTTAAGTTCCGGGCGCCGAGTTTCTTCGCGGCTTGGAGGCCGGAAATGAGGGCTTCATACTCGGCGGTGTTGTTAGTTGCAGGAAAGGAGAAACGCAGGGCGTACTCCGTCACGACTCCTTCGGGTGATGCCAGGATCCATCCGGCGCCACTGCCCGTGGAGCACGCGGAGCCGTCCACGAAGAGTCGCCATTCGTCCGGTGGTGCCGGTGCTGAAAGAGCCTCGGCTTCGGCCACCTCGGGTTCTGGCTGCGGCGTCGTGCAAGCGCCGGGGGTAAGCTCGGCGATGAAGTCTGCCAGTGCTTGGGCTTTTATTGCTACTCGAGGGGCGTAGGAGATGTCGAACTCTCCTAGCTCAATTGCCCACTTCGCCAGCCTGCCGGACACCTCCGGTCGGGAGAGAACCTGCCTCAAGGGCTGGTTGGTGAGGACTTTCACAGAATGGGCCAGGAAGTACGGCCGAAGCCTTCTTGCAGAAGTGACGAGGGCCAGAGCCAACTTTTCCAGGGCTTGGTACCGGAGTTCCGCTCCCTGAAGGGCTCGGCTGGTGTAATAAACGGGCTTCTGAATGCCTTCTTGTTCTCGGACGAGGACGGTGCTGAGGGCCGTCTCGGAGACTGCGAGGTATAGGCTCAGAGGCTCCCCGGAAATCGGTTTTGACAGGATGGGGACTTTGGAGAGGTAGGCCTTCAACTGATTGAAGGCTGTCTGACACTCTTCCGTCCAGTCGAAGTTGTTGGCCTTCTTCAGCAGCTTGAAGAAGGGAAAACAGTAGTCGGCCGCCCTGGACATGAAGCGGCTGAGAGCTGCGATCCTCCCGTTCAGCTTCTATACCTCTCGGAGGTTAGCCGGGGGGCGCATCTTTATGATGGCCGAAACCTTCTCGGGATTAGCCTCCACCCCTCGGTGCGTGACCATGTAGCCGAGGAACTTGCCAGAGGCTACCCCGAAGGCGCACTTGGCCGGGTTCAGCTTCATCTTGTACCGCCTGAGGGCGGAGAAAGTCTCGGCCAGGTCGGCCAGGTGCTCCGCAGCAACGCGGCTCTTCACCAACATGTCGTCTATATAGACCTCCATGTTTCGGCCGAGCTGCGCGGCGAATACCTTGTTGACCAGTCACTGATATGTCGCGCCGGCGTTCTTCAGACCGAAGGGCATTCGGGTGTAGCAGTATAGACCCAAATCGGTGGTGAAGCTGGTCTTGCTCTCGTCGTCCGGATGCATCCGGATCTGGTGGTAGCCTGAATAGGCGTCGAGGAAGCTTAAGAGCTCGTGGCCAGAAGTGGCGTCCACCACCTAGTCTATCCGAGGCAGTGGAAAGCTGTCCATTGGACAGGCCTTGTTGAGGTTGGTGAAGTCCACGCACATGCGCCATTTGCCATCTTTCTTTGGCACCATGACCACATTGGCTATCCAGTCTGGATGATGCACCTCTCGGAGATGTCCGGCGTCCAGTCCCTTTTGTACTTCAGCCTGGATGGCGGCTCTCCTTTCCTGGTTGAAGGTGCGCCGCTTCTGCTTCACCGGAGGCTGATCGGGATCGGTATGGAGTCGGTGCTCTGCTACCTCCGGGTCCACCCCGGGCATGTCTGCCGGAGACCAGGCGAAGATGTCGAGGTTCTTTTTCAAGAACTTGGTAAGCTTCTCTGCTTCACCTTTCTCCAGGCCGGAGCCTATCATCAGGACTCGTCCTTCGCCTCCTGGAACAGGGACGGCGAGGAGTGCTTCTCCCGGAGACGCTTCGGCTGATGACTCGATCGCTAGGGTTTCAGCTGCGTTCTTCCCTTTGACCGAAATCATGTAGCATTGCCGAGCGGCTTCTTGGTTTCCTTTGGCCTCGCCGATCCCGTGGTCGGTATGAAACTTCAGCTTCTGATGGAAGGATGAGGGCACGGCTCCGACCCCGCCGATGAGCCTTCGGCCGAATATGGCGTTGTAGGCTGACTCGATCTTTACAACGGCAAAGTCCGTTTCAACGGTCAATTGCCGGGGGGCGGAGCCTAAGGTCACAGGAAGCCGAACAATACCTTCTACTCGGCAGGGCGAGCCGTTAAAACCGAAGAGAGGGCCCTGATGAGGCTTCATACTAGCCTCACTCAATCCCATTTTCACGAAACAATCGTAAAACAAGATGTTTGGGGCGCTTCCATTATCCACAAAGATCCTATGTACATCATAGTTATTTATTACAGCGTTGACGACGAGAGCATCGTCGTGAGGGACCTGAACATCCGTCAGGTCCTCGGCGCCGAAGGTGATGTCTTCCAGACGAGGCCTCTTCGGCTCGCCCTCAACTGCTGCTACTGTGCTACGCTGCCGCGGCCTGGACCCTTCCCCCGGTCCTCCGTATATCATCATGATAGACCCAGAACTGGGTCTTTGATGGGATGATTCAACCGGGGCCGAGGTAGCTTTGGGCGGAGGAGCGGCTTCTGTTGCTGAGGGCTGCTGTTGTCTGGGCGCTGCAGGGGCGTCCTGGTTCTGTTGCGGTGGCTGCTCCCGGCGGTACTGCGGCAGTTTCCCCTCCCGGATGATGCGGTCAATCTCTTCCCGGAGCTGCCGACACTCATCCGTCGTGTGGCCGATCTCCCGGTGGTATTCACAATACATGCCGGGATCCCTTCGGCGGGGATCAGTCTTGATGCGATCGGGCCGTCGGAGCATGCCTTTCACCTCCATGAGCATTCGGGAAGGGGGAGCAGGTAAGGGTAGGTACCGCGGCTGCGCGTCCCGTCGCCTCTCCCTGTCCCATTCCTCCCTGCGATAGCGCTTTCGCGAGGACTCCTGGTCCTCCGGCCGAGGTCGGACCACCTGGGGAGCAGGTGCCGAGATGGTTTCGGTGGCGCCTCTTCCTCTGGACAGCATCAGGGCCTCCCGGTTGATGTATTTGTGGGCCCGTGCCACGAGGTCCTGGAAGGTCGGGGGATGGCGCTTCCCAATGGAACCGAGGAGCCCCTCGTCCCGACACCCGCTGATCACGGCCGAAACCGCGATTGAGCTGTCGAGGTTCGGGATCTGGGCGGCCTCGGTCCGGAACCTGGTGAAGTAGTCCTGGAGAGTCTCGGCAGGACCTTGCCGAATAGCCAGCAGACTGGCGGAGGTCTTGCTCTGCCGGGTGGCATCATAGAACTGGTCGATGAACAACTGGCCCAACTATGCTAAGGAGTGGATGGAGTTGGGGGCCAGCGTCTCGAACCAGGTGAGGGCGATCTTTTCAAGGGTGAGGGGGAAGAGACGGCAGCGGACTGCCTCGGAGATCCCCCGGACCCGGAGGTAGGAGTTGAACTTCCGGAAATGACAGACCGGATCTGTCATCCCATCATAGGGAGGGCCCTTCGGCAGCTTGAAGTCGGGGGGCACCTCAGTGGCCAGGAGCTCCGCCGTGAACGGGGTCTGCTCCAGGATGCTGCTGGCGAGGGGCGCCCCGTGAGGCCGGGACACCATCTGCTACATCTCCTTGCGCATCGCCGTCAGCCGCTGGTCCAGGTCCGGGGCGGCCGAGGTGGCGACGGATGGCCCTCCGGTGCGGGCCGGATGGTACTCCGACGAAGCATAATCCTGCTCCGTCGGGCGATCGACGCGGGGAGCTCGGGCAGGCAATGCCGAGGGCTCGCTGCGCGCCGCCGCAGCTTCGTAGAGAGAGGCTGGCGCAGGCACCGGTCGGAACCGGGCGTATTGTACTGAGTAGAGTGGGGGGAGCGGCGCCTGCTGGGGAGGCTGCCCCGTCAGTCCCATGCGCTGGGCGATGGCAGATACCATCTCCTGAAGAGGCGCTAGGGACGTGACGGCAGCGGCCAGTGTGGCCACCTGCTGCTGGAGTACCCCCACTCGGTCTTCCGAGCCAAAGGACTCCGGGATGGTCGGCAGAGGCGGGTTCGGCGGGGCAGATGGCGCGCCTTCGGAAAGCGGCATCTGTGCCGAAGCCTCCCGCGCTTCCGCTCCGCTCTGCCTGGATCGTCGGGTCACAGGTCGCTGAGACATGACTTGTTTTGTTGGTTTCCCACAGACGGCGCCACGTGATGTAGACTGGATCTATCACGACCGGATCCCGCAAACGGGGATCCGAAACAAGGAGGATCCGGAGCCGGTCCGGATCGAGCGATGACGAGGGGACCCGACGGGGATCCACAACAGGGCGAAGCCGAAGTTATTTCGGAGTGAAGAGGATCCGCCCGCGGGGGGCGCGATCTGCCACCGGAGCTGCTCTTGGATAGTGAGCCGCTGCTCCTTCGGTTGGACGAAGGCGTGGCGCGAGCAGGAGCTCCTGTCGGCGGAGCTGTAGACGAGCGTCGGAGCAGATGCCGGAAAGTCCGAGATCGGACGGGGGGACGGCTCGCTCTCCGACGAGGGGGTCCGAAGGCACCTTCAACGCGAGGCCGAGTCTCCTGGCGCGGGGCGACCGACGGGATCGCCCTCGGACGGCGAGTCCGAAGGCTATTTCAGCGTGAGACCGAGTCTCCTGGCGCGGTGCAGCCGGCGTTTGGCGTCGAGACCGGGGAGAGGAGTCCGAGGTCGGCGGCCGAGATCGACTCGGGGAGGTCGGCGATGATTCGAACCGAGCCCCTGCAGGAGGGAAAGAAGAAGAAGAACCAGTCAGCAGGAGTCCCGGGCGTCACCCCTGGGGAACCCCCTCCGACGGTCAAGTTAGCTTCTGAAGAAGAGTCGATTCAGGAAGCAAGAAGAAATAGCTAGAACCCTATTCGGACAGCAGTCCTTTAAGGGGTTTCGGAAGCTTAGGGGGGCATCCGTTTTTCTCACCTACCTCCTTGGCCACAAGTAGTAGGATACTTATAGCGGAGGGTAGCGGATGGTTAACGGTGGCAGCCGATATAGGACTAAAAGGAGGCTTACTGATAAACCGCCATAGCGTCTGATCCGCCACCGGAGTGGGCCGGATTCGGCTACCGGGCCGAAGGGGGTTGGGCCGCTGACGGGCCGAAGCCTGCTGGGCCCTGGGCCGCCGTGCTGTTCCCGGGCCGTAGGCTGATGGGCCGCTGACGGGCTGAAGCCTGCTGGGCCGGGAGCGACGGGGCCGCTTATGGGCCGAGGGCTGCTGGGCCGCTAACGGGCCGAAGGCCGCCGGAGGGCCTAGTACTGCTGTTGTTGGGCTGAATGGGGTTTGGGCCTGCTGCAATGGGCCGAATCGGATTCTGCCGCATCAATGACCTATCTACGAAGAGAAGCTAATTCGCATATTGGATCGTAAAGAACAAGTAAGGTGATTCATCTGGTGAAGGTGTTATGGCAGAACTATTCTACGGAGGAAGCTACCTAGGAGACAGAGGAAGATACGAAGAAGAAGTATCCATATTTATTTGATAAGATATGCTATTTAAATTTTGATGACGAAATTTCTTTAAGGGGGAATGTTATACCATTGATCTCAAACCCATTAATTTATTAATTGGCCAAAGTTAATTAAGCCCAATTAAATTTAAATAAGCCTACTTAAGTTAATTAATGGGATAAAATAATTTAAATATGTTTAATATTTATTTAATAATATAATAATAGGTTTAGAATAGGTAAGTCATTAGTAAATTCAAAACAAGCTTAATACACCCATTAGTGACCCAATTAGGAAACTAGTTAGTTTCCAACACTCGGTCAAATTTTCAGGTCTGAAAACTATAAGAAAGTGCTATTTTTCGAACACAATAACTTCGTGCATCAAAGTCCAAAAATGACATGGGATATATGATTGGAAAGAGGATATAAAAGACTACAACTTTGTCAAAAAGAATAAAAGTTAATTTCGACGTTTAATGGGTCGACTTTGAGGGGACTTATGAGAGGAAACTCATTCTGTGCGAAAATCTGGATTCTTAGTTTGAATTAGAATGCTTTACCTTATTGGTTAAAGAAGCTACGATTTGAGTTCGATTTAACAACTTTGGAGACTTAATTTGGGTAGTATTAGGAAATCAAAATAACATATATATAGAGTCTTGGAGTCGTGCATAAGGCCTGTTGCACGCAACCCTAAGCTAAGAGGTAAGAACATGGTGTTCATGAGAAAGAGAAGTGTTTTGATTTAATTCTCTTTCAAATTGATTCTAATGAATCGATTGTCATTCTTTGAGGTTTGGAAGTCATGAGAGAAACCTTAAATCATAAGAAAATCAAGATTAGAGTGCTATAAGGTGATTCAAAGGCATTAGAAGGCAGTGTTCTTTGTGTTCTTGAGGTAGGTGATGATAATTCATTAAATGATATTTTGTATTAATAAAAAAACTTTGTTTTGATTTTAAAAAGTGGTCAAACATGATTTTTGGAATAATATTCTATGCATCTATGATCTCAATTCTCACCTTGTTTCATCAACTTTTGATCAAATTCACGAAATATGCAAGGTTAGAAAATCTCTATTAAAACGTGTTGCCGCGACCCGACATGATTTAAAAACGTATCCACTGTCCCCGACGTGATTCTTAATTAAATATTAAGGAGTCATAAGCCTATGGTTACAGTTATGAGCACCTTTGACTATGATTATTAGGATTTTTTGCTACAGTTTTTAGAACATGTGACCAATTTTCAGCATGAACTTAAATTGACCATAACTCCTTTGTTTCGTGGTCGATTGACTTGAAAGTTTGAACGACTTTGATTTAGACCTATTATACATGTTGGTAAAATCTCATAAATTTTATATTTTATTTACCTATTATTATGTTATTTATTCGATTGGCCCAATTTGACTTAAGTTATTTATATGTCTTTTGATGCTCTAAATCATTCGTTTGATGTCTAAATTGCAAAAAACATTGTCCATAATATTATTTTGACATTTTAGATATGTTAACCAAATTTGATAATTTTCTGAATCTGTTTGCTATTTTCGGCCTTATTTGTTCATTTTTCATCTCTTAAAATTAGTTTTATTAGCCAAAAATTATAATTCTTTGTCCGAAAAGTCTGAGACAATTTCAGTAGCATGTTCTTCTATCAATCAACCTATTTGTATCAATTACACTCTCATTTTATGTATATATAACCTATTTGACTCTTAAATGGATATTTTGTATGAAAAAGAAGCATATTTTCACTCACATGTATATGTATCATTTCATCTATTAAATTTTCATATCTATGATAAATTTGAAATTTATGAAAATATAATTGTGTCATATTTGTTTGATATATGTTTGGATATTTTATAAGCGTCCATAGATGAGTTCTGCTGTGGGCAACGAGAAAGTCCCAATGATTGTGTTTTGTTTGCAGTCATCTAAGGTAGGACAATAGACTTCCGAGCTATGCATGTGTCAAGACCTTAGCATACTTACCTATATGCTCTGGTATTTGTTTGTTCGGTTCCTTATATGGTGGTTGGATGCATGTCTATTTGATATGTTTGGATTTAACTTGTTTGGCACATAATTATGTAACATAACTTGCTATTTAGATCTATTTGATTCATTTTATAATATGCTCAGTTTGTTCTTTTGACATCTATGCTCAGTTATTTTGATCTCAACTTATTTGATTAAGAATTCATGTTCATTCTAATTAGCTGTTATGATAATATAAACTTTAATTTGATAAGCTACCATGCTATGACAAATTTACTATATGTTCAATTTGATATCTTCAGTTTGATATATGATATGTTCTGATCATGGCTAGCAGACTTGTTCAGTTAAATCAGAATTTGATCATGCCTCATATGCTATATGTTAGTTCAATTTATTCTTACTATTAAAAAATACATGTGATTTGATAATTTATATTTGACCATGTTTTGTATCATGATCTTATTTGAGCTATATGTAGAACTGTGAATCATATGTATATTTGATATCGTCACTTTTCAATTATTATATTATTAGCATTTGGTGAATTTGATTTGCCTACTGAGTGGTTGTACTCATAAACTCTACTAATATTTTCAGAGACTAAGGAGGAAGAGTTAGCTGAGGAAGAAGGTTTTGCTTAAGAAATTTGATTCAGACTCATTTAGAGGTTATTTAGGATTAGATTTACTGTTTTTTATTAGATTTGATGTGGTAGGAAATTGAGAGAGTATATATGCTTTTATATTTCTTCAGTGAGTTGAGAGATTTTATTTCCGCTGCATATTTAATGAAATTTGAGGATCCTGGTTATGGCAATATAATATAATATTTAGACTTAATGATGGTAAATGATATATTGATTGCTTGGTTATTTGTCGCTCATCATTCATCTTCGATTTGTATGTTATTTGGTTCCGTAGTTACGTAACTTGAATCCGAAGTGAGTCTGAATGACTAAACCGGATTAGAGGTGTAACAGCTGTAGTCGCAGCCGCAGCCATAGCCGCAGCCTCAACTCCAACACCAGTCGGCTGGATTCTACTCGGCTGGACCATCTATACAACCTCCTCGGGGGGCCTCAGGTTCGATTCCAGTACGCCGGTGCAAGAGGGACAACCCAACAGCCCTAGGGACACACATCATAGAGCCCGATAACTCCTCGTCCGACACTAAACCAATTGGGGCAGTTTGTCGGTCCATGACTGCTGTCACCCTGTCCTGGACTTAGACAAAAGGCTATTGGAGATGCGGAAGGAACTACAACAAATGATGACTCAACCCTATGGAGCGCCACTAGCTAGTACCATCTCGGAGAAGTCACTCTTCTCACTAGAAATACTGGTTGTACCCGTCTCGAAGAATGTGAACCCGCTGAATAGCCCACTCTATGATGGGACGACGAACCCCGTCGGCCACATCCAAACGCTCAATTCCTACCTTTTTGTGCGGAATGTGCCGGAGGCAGTTCGTTGCCTATTATTCCCCCTCACTCTAGAGAAGGCAACATCGACATGGTTCGAGTCGTTGGCGGTCATCTCCATCCATTCACTGGTTTAGCTTGGCCAACTATTCATTGATCAGTTCTACGATGCCACCCGGTAATGCAAGACGTCAACTAGTCTATTGGCCATTCACTAGGGACTAGGTGAAATGCTCCGAGACTACTTCACATGTTTCCGCACCGAAGCTACACAAATTGTCAATCTAGACAGCTCTATTGTAGTCTCGGACATCACCAATGGTTGTACATATATTAAGTTGCTGGACTCCATCGGCAAAAGGCACCTGCCAATGTTCTAGGACCCGGCCGCGCAGGTGCACAAGTACATCAATTGTGAGGCTCTAATACTAGCAAAGGCCAAGAAGGTGGCCAAGGCATCACTAGCTCAAATCGCTCATGTGATGTCTTTCCCCATCAAGAAGCGTCAGGCAGACGACTATGACTCATCCTAAAAGATCCCCCAAAGGGAAGAGAACCGAGGACAAGATTGGCGCCAGCACTGGCCCAGGACTATTTGCCTTTGCCAGTGCCACCGTCTAGAATCCTGATGGAAGTAAAAGACAAAGACCTCCTTCGCCAGCCGGAGCGCATGAAGACTAATCCTCAACACAGGGACTTCTATAAATACTGTAAGTACCATCGAAAGTGAGGCTATTCAACAGACGAGTGTCGCCACCTCCGCTAGGAGATAAAGCATCTTATATGGGAAGGTTACCTCCCCCAATGTGTGCCGAAGGAGCAGTGGCAACAACAATTCCCACTGAGGCAGCATCTACAGCAAGCTCAGCAGCAGACTCCATAGCAATCACAACAGTAGAAGACATTCCAGCCAATCCTCGCCCTAGTGGGAGAGGTGTCTCATCAACAACCAACTGCAAGATCAATAATGGTAATTTCGGGCAGCTCGAGCGAGATGTCCCGATGGCAAGGCCAGAACGAGACATTGACTATAGGTGCAATCGCAGCTACTCTGAAGCGCCCTTGGCAGGAGGAAATCACTTTCTCTATTGCAGATTTGGAAGGAGTCCAGGTCCCTCATGACGATACCCTTGTCGTAAATGTGGTAATAAAAATTTTTGATGTACATTGCATTTTTATGGACAATGGAAATGCATCAAATGTGATTTTTTATGAGTGTTTCACAACTTGGCCTGACCGAGTCGGACCTTCAACCTCACCGAGGTCCCTTGTATGGCTATAGTGGGGCGCCAACCCGAGTAGAAGGCATCGTAAGGTTGCATGTTACCCTCGGTGTGGCCCGAGCACAACTAACTCTAGAAACTGATTTTATAGTGGTAAAGGTAGAATCGGCATACAATGCCATTTTCAGTTGACGCCTGATTAGATGTATTAGTGCCATCCCATCATCCTACCACCAAAAATTAAATTTCCATACCTAACAAGGAATTGGCAAGGCTCGAGGGAATCAAGAATCAGCTCAACAATGCTACATTATTTCGATCAAAGGCAAGGCAGCTACCAAGTCCCTAGCTATCGAGTCCTCAGCCGATGTCACCTTTCTAGGAGAAGAACGGGTGACTGTCCCAGTCCTCGGTGAGGAGGGCATAACCTTGCTGATAAGTTCATGTCTACCAGTCGAGGAGGCCAAGAAGATGACGGACTTCTTAAAGGAAAATCTTGATGCAATTTTCTCGTCGCCCTCGGATATGCCAAGTATTGATCAGGAAGTGGCGATTCACCATCTGCACGTGGATCCGACCCGACCTCTGATGAAGTAGAAGCATCGGAGTTTCAACCACAAGCGACGTATGGTAATCTACATCGAAGTCCAAAAGGGATTAGATATCAGCCATCTCCAGGAGTCCCATCATTCCGAGTGGGTGGCCAATGTGGTCATTGTGCCCAAGAAGGATGGGAAATAGCGGATGTGCGTCGACTTCACCGATCTCAACAAGACCTGTCTGATGGACAGCTTCCCACTTCCCCGGATAGACCAACAGGTGGACGCAACCTCCAACAACAAACTCCTCAGCTTCTTTGAAGCTTACTCTGGCTACCACCAAATCCAAATGCATTCGGAGGATGAAGACAAGACAAGTTTCACCACTTACCTCAGCCTCTACTATTACACCCGAATGTCTTTCGGGTTGAAGAATGCTGGTGCCATCTAACAATGTCTCTTCAACAAGATTTCACTCCCCATCTTGGTCGGAATATGGAAGTTTATGTAGACGACATGCTGGTAAAGAGCTAACGAGCTTTTAACCACTTGGCTAATTTGACCGAGAGTTTTGCTGCCCTACGTAGGTACCATATGAAGTTGAATCTAGCCAAGTGTGCCTTCGGCGTGGCATTCAGAAAATTCCTCGACTACTTGGTGACCCGGCACGATGCCGAAGCAAACCTAGAGAAGGTGGCAACTATCCTTCAAATTCACCCACCGATGACCATCCGAGAAGTACAGAGGCTCAGTGGTCGGGTTGCTGCACTCAACCGTTCAATGTCTAGGGTGGTGGACCAGTGTTTCCCCTTATTCAAGCTGCTGAAAAAGACCGAAGGATTCCAGTGGACTGAGGAGTGCCAGATGGCTTTCGACCAGCTTAAAGAGGTCAAGGGAGAGAAGTTTCTCCTATACCTGGCTTCCTCGGACTCGGCAATCAACTCTGTCCTTGTTTGGGGGGAAGGCGACATACAAAAGCCCATGTACTACGCGAGCCATGCACTTCATAGGGGAGCTTTAGTATCCTGCATTGGAAAAGTTGGCACTAGCTTTAGTCACGTCAGCGAGAAGGCTTTAGCCTTACGTCTTAACGCATTCCATAAGAGTGCTGACAGATCAACCACTGCGACGGGTCCTCTGTTGGCTGGAGTTGTCAAGACAGTTGACTTGTTCACAAGCAACTTGATTTGTTAAACACCCCCCCCCCCTCCCCCTCAAATTGAGGAGTGGAGTTTTATTAAAGGAAGTGTAAAACAAGATCTAGTTTCAATGTCAGATTATGTCTTTTCACATAAAACTATTTACTTCTTTATCTTGTTCATTAATAATGGTAGAGTGACTTTAATGCACAATAAATTTTAGTACAATATCTAACCTTGTATGATAACTAATATATTTTCTTATACATAAACCCCTTCCCCATCTCATCTATGTGAAATTTCTATCTACCTCTTTCCTTAATTATAGTTTATAAATAAGAAACGCACAGTGTCACTAAAATCTTATATATATTTTTTCTAATCTAGCAACTTGTAGAAGTAATTCTCCTTATGTTTAACAATTTTACCTTTCCAAAAGCCTTGAATCTTAAATTTTAATGACAAGTATAATGATACTATGTCTATAGATGAGTTTTATTCAAAGCGAGGTTACACATATGCCTACCTCTTGCTTGAATTGTCTTCCTAGAACTAGATATCATCTTACAATCAGTGTGCAGTTGACCCTTGCCCTCCAAAGCTTCCCTTGAATTATCTTGCTCCCTTGGAACAAAGCTTCAAGTTAACAAAGCCTTTCCCATTGTGCAGCAAACTCTCACTCAAAGAATTGGACTCAACCATAGTCAACTCTTCTCAATGCAAATTCTCAAACTATAAGATCTATAGATGGCCCCGAGCTTGACAACTTTTTTGGCCGATGTTGGTTGGTTACTTGCATGGCAAGTATGGATGTTCATTGTTTGATTCAAACCAAAAAAATGGTTTGGTTCGGATTGAACCTTTGAAAATTTAGGTTTAGGTTGAAACTAAATGGAATTAAGAAGTTTGGTTTGGTTTGGCTTCCCTTATTTATAAATCATACCGACCCGAATAACTAAACTAAGTTAAAAGGGATATAAGGGTTAAATTCTTAGGTTAAGTGTGAACATAAGGAAACTGCAAGGTATAACATCTCAATTTATTTTGTGAAAATATCTTTTAGAGTCATCTTGTGCGATAAAGGTGTTGAGTTCTTAATAAAGTAGAGTGTTTAACTATAGTGGCCCATTTCAAGACCCAAACCTCCAAACAAATTTCAAACATGATGTTTTAAATAATTATTTTTTAAAAAATAATGTCTTTTAGAGTCATCTTGTGCGATAAAGGTGTTGAGTTCTTAATAGACTATTTAACTATAGTGGCCCATTATAAGGCCCAAACGTAAACCAAACTGAACCAAATGGAATTATTTCAATTTGATCTTGTTCAGTTCCAAACTTTTGAGTTTTGATTTGGCTTGATTTGATTTGGCTCTCCATTTTGATTTGGTTTATTTCTAAAATTTTATCCTCAAACCAAAGCATGAACACCCCTAATAACCAGAGCAGAGAGAAACTGCCTCCTTATCTCAGGCCTACCAAGCATAGGTGGCGGGGAACATTAGCTTCTGGATACCCCAATCAGCCTAGCTATCACCAGTCAGCACCATTTCCTTCATCTTGATCAAACTTGAGCGGTGACTATCACTCCTCTTATTCTTGCTAATAGCCCTGTGGAAAGAGGCAAGGCTTCTCTTATGAAAAGCAAATCATTAGAATAGTAGAATCGAAATAAAATTGAATGTCTTTTTATTTAGATGAAAACCGATTAATTTTTTGTCTTATTTAGAATTCAAATCGGACCTTTAGGTTCTGTTTGTTTGGATGCAACGTTAGGAAAAGGTGGATGAAATTATCATTAGTCGGCCTATCATAAAATACATTTTCTGCATCCAACCGAACCTATAAATAAGATTATTTTATAGTAAGAGTTATAATCAAATTAGCTTTCACAGTATCAACTATTTTTAATTGCTTTTATCATCGGCATCATAAAAATCACAAAACCTTTTCCTATCAATTGGAGATTTGCTTAAGACTTGGTAGACTAGAGCACAACGATTTGGACCAGGATTTCCAGTCTGTTGGTATACTAACATCAACCCACCCTTTGACCAGAAATCTAACCATCACCAGTTGGATACAGAAATAATGCCTTTAACAATTGTAAAACACTAGATGATCCTACTTGGCCAGTGAGAGATAATACTGAAACATTCAAATTAGGGAAAAGAAAGAAAAATTAGTACAATAATAAATAATTATATATATGGATTAAAGGCACCCAAAGAGTTCTTTGTCGTGTTGCCAATACTACCTAAGAATTAAGCCCCTTCTTTTATCGTCAATTGTTGTCACACGTGAGCGAACGCCTGAAATTTTTCCCCGTCTTTATAGTGTTTATTCACTCTTTATGGCGTGATCCCTCCATAAGATGTTGCACCTGCTGGCTGCTGTGACATATGTCCACTTTGAAATGACCTTCTTAACTGTTCATCATCTGACCGTACACTACCATTCTCCATCTGCATACATCTCAGCCAGGCATCTCACCTGAACTTGCAGAGCGCACAGCCGATCACAAACTGAAGTGACCTATATTAATCTGCCAATCTCTAGGGCTCATTTGGTTTATTCATAAAATATTGATTTGAAACCACCAGTTTTAAAACTAATACAAAAACCCTCTAGTTTTAAAATCACTGATTTTAAAATCTCCGGTTTTAGTTTACAGTAGCTTCGAACTGAAAATTAAAATCAACTAAAAAGATAATTACAAGGGTCAAACTGATTTTCGAATACAGTAAATTACGATACTCCGAAACATATGGGAAACAACGTAAAATAATTTCCAGCAATCCAAACATAAGGAAATCACCATCTTATGGCCATTTACAGCGTCCTAACAGCATTTCAGGATACACCAGACGACCCCCTAGATGGTGAAAAGCACGTGATGCCAATGATGAGCTTGAACAACACCAATTTACAAGGAAAGGGCGCTGATGCTCATAGGACTTCATTTAGAATTAACAGAATATAGGCACTTTTCTACAAATTTTGAATCATGTTGCAAAAATGGCGTGCATCTGGTGATAGGGATAAAATTACAAGGAACATATCATATACAAGATCTAGACTCTGAAATTGCAAACTGCGCTGATGAAGTAGGCAGTGCGGTCAGAATGCCACAAAATATATGACGTCTGGTAATCCAGTAGCTCCAGTATAAGAGCTGTACAGACCATAACCAGGAACCGTGTAGTACGGAAGGCTTTCTTGGATCTCGAGTATTCTTCCTCTGTCCACGTATCTATTAAATCAAAATAAAATAGAGAGAATAAGCTACATGTTTAGAGCAGGAAAAAAAATGCAAGATCTGTTAGGGCGTTTCGTTTTAATGTAAAACACTGAAGTCTAAAAAAACTGCTTATGTTTTCAGATGTTTGATTTGACGTAAAACAGTGTTAGAAAAAATCCTGTCCGGTCTTGTCGGCTCACTTGGAGGCCGAATTCCTTGTTTAAGTTTCCATAAAAGGATCACAGTAAACCAAAACCAGGGGATCTGTGCATTCTCTGGTTTTGTTTTCATGTATTTTACACACATCCAAACTAAGTGCTATCTGATTTTAAAATCACAAAAACCTACTGATTTTAAAATCAGAGAAGCAAAGAGTTTTACAATGAAACAAACAACCCCTAAACCCAATAAAAGCAAAGAGAGGAGAAGCTACATGTTTAGAGCAGAAGAAAATTGTAAAATATGTCAAATCAAAATAAAAGCAAAGAGAGAGGCTACACCTTAAGAGCAGAAGAAAATTGCAAGATATGGGCAAACATTTTAACTCAGCAGAGGGCAACGCTTCATTGATAATGTCAAAGCATTTAGCATATAATAAACGTCACACCAGGGGGCAAGGTAAGCACTCCTTTCTCTGGAATCCAGAATAATTGTTCCAACAGTCATGATAAGAGTATACTATGATGTTCCATTTAGACTCGTACAAATGGAAGTTCCTGATTATTGTGGTGCGTCAAGAATGTGATAGACATCATGGTGATGTATGCTGATATGAAATGAGACAAGCAAATTACAGAAATTGCAGATACAATTTATAGCGCAAGATAAATGGGTAGACTCTCAGAATCTTTCACTAAATTGAGAGCTGGTTTCGCAACAACATCAAGCAGATTAATTCTGGTGCCTACGCACAAATCCATTCATTTCTTTCTAACTAGAAGACACTAGGAAGCTACTAAGAAGTAAGCTAAAAATACAAGGTCCAGCACAATGCACAGATCAAAAGCGAAATACAAAAATGAACAAATTCCGCACCTCTATCAACTAGCTTATAAATCAACTCTGTTCACCCGAAGCTTGGCAAGCTTGTCCCTCCACATAGCTACAGGAACAAGGGCACGACTATCATGAGGGTAACCAAACCCACAAGAATTGACAGCCTTAACAAAGCGCTAATAGAAAGTACCAAAATCCAGTTGCCACTGCATAGTTTTCTATACCTGCGTCCTTGTATCTTTCTTCTATGACAGCAGAGTTCATCTTTCTAATTAAATCCAGCTCCTCAGCAACCATATCAGGGCCCTCTGTCGCACTGAATTAGAAATCAACTGTCAATCAAGTTTCAAGAATAAATACAATTGTGCTTATGGTAAGGCAATCTCATTATGAATTTGACAATACTATTAGAAAGAAATTATTCAAAAATGTAATACTAACAGTAGAAGGAACAAAGTAGACAATGCCCCTAGAGAGTTTAAATTTAAAACAAGTAGTTGGCCAAGATGAACTGCAACAGATATGTAGATTTGATGGCTTGTGGGACTTCACATCAGTGAAATCAGGCCTAGATGCACAAAGTCGGAAGATAACGTTACTCTGCTGCTTAAGAAATTATAAAGGAATAGACACAATGTTCCAAAAGAACTTTTACTGGGGTTAGCAACCCATATCAAATATAAACTACTATTGACGGGGTAGCAGATTGGCTATGAAAAGGAAGAGATGACATGTCATGTTCAAGGAATCTATCAGATAGGTATACAAGCAGTCGTAGATATATCAGTTCTGCATCCATTCTACTGTAACATGGGCAAGCATCTCCATTCCCATTTGAACCAAGGATGAAAATACGATTTGCTCAAAATATCCGCACGCCAATTTCTAACGATCCTTATGTGAATGTGTACTCCAGATAAAAAGTGAGCTTTCATGTGTATAACATGGTTTGCTGTAGGGGTGTCAACGAGCCAAGCCGAGCCGAGCTTTCACTCGCTCGAGCTCGACACGGTCAAAAAGAGCCCAAGCCCGACCCGAGCTTGCATCGAACTCACTTTGTGAGCTCAAGCTCGGCTGGAGAGAAAGTTAACTCAGATTGAGCCCAATTCGAGCTCGGCTCGTGAAACCGGATCAACTCAGTAAAACAACAGTCAACCCATGTTTGTGCCGATTCAAACGTTGTGGCACTGAAAATCATGCGAAGAGGTGCCTTTTTTAAAGAGAAACTGGATCAAGCGGTTTTGGATTTATCCGATATCGGACTAAAAAGTCCCAGGCACTGCGCATTGGAAAGGTCTGCATGAAGGCTTGGCCCGCTTGGCATCCTGGAGTCTGGACAGCACTTCTTAGTCCTGCATTGAGAGATTTATGCCCCTCATAATAGTTAATGGTCACCTTTACGCCAAACAAGTTTGAGGTGGGGCCCTGCTGTGTTTTGACAGTTTGTTATGTTCTGGCATCAGTTGGATTATATTCTTTGAGAATTTTGAATGTTAAAAACCTGAGACATATTTAATTTAAATAAATGTTTTATTCTGAGTCAGCTCGCGAGCCAGTCGAGCAGTTGAGCCGAGCTTGGCTGTGCTCGGGCCGTTTGCTCATGGGAGCTTTGGCTAGACCTCAGGCTTGGCTCGTTGGCTCAATTGAACCGAGCCGAGCCAAGCCAAGCTAGAACGGAGCCGAGCTCGAGTAGCTCGCGAGCAGCCCGGCTCATTGCCAGCCCTAGTTTTTCTATCCTCAGGACCTGTACACTTCAGAAATTCACCTTTTCACTGCATACATGTCTATGTTATCCATTTTATATTTATACTTGTTGCTATAAAAAATGTAGACAAATTTTAGCATCCACTGGCTATCCATATTCAAATTTGTATTCATTCATATAATATATGGAATATGGATATGGATACAGATAGGCACATATCTAATCTCCATTTGCTCCATTTACATCCCTTGGTACCAGAGCAAGAAAACAGCAGACTCATTTGCTTTTACAGGAGCTATAAGCACGTAATTTAACATATGCAAGGACAGAATATGCTAAGGCAGCTATGAGGCTGCTTAGCAAAGAATTGTTGTCGATGCTCCTGCCAAATATTGAGATCTTCCTATGGCAGTTTGTCCTGCTACAATCCACAAGAATGTAAAACTGTGAATCCATTTCTTAATGGAACATGTAAATTCTGCAGAGTAAATCCAGAGGTGGTGGATCTTCTATCTATTCACTATAGAACTACAATGTTATATGGCCGTCACTAATTGCTATGTGACCATTGTGGAAGTTGGACAACTGCTTAACCATACCGACAGGCTGTCAGCAAAATTGTCCATTAAGAAGTGGAGAAATTCATGGTCTTATATACTCCCAGCTGTGATGGGCACCTTATAAAAAGAAAGAAATCAAGATATGAGTACAGAATTATTGATACGTTATTATAAAGCATGAAATCCATAACCAAGACCATAGCCCACTGTCTGCAACCAGCTAAGACCACAGCAAACCATCAAAATCAAGAATAGCAAGGATGGTTTAAGTGGGCTGTCTTCGGTGGACAGGAGACGTAAGGACCAAGATAGAAAGCCTTTTTTTTACAAAGTCTGAAAGATGCACTTTGTGTGTGTTGGGCTGAGGTGTTAATTTTAATTGCATTAGAATTCCGTGGAAGGAAAAGGAAACTACAGGGGGGAAAGCAGGGGGATGGAACTGTAACTGTTTAAGCCATGTAAGCCCATCGACCACTGTCCATAACCACGTGGACTATAGGTTTGGCTGGTTGAGGACAATGTTCTAGGGGCTTAGCTGGCTGTGGCCTGTGGCCAATGGGCTATGGGCTAAGCCATGCACAATGAAGCCTATGGCCCATTTGCAAGGCCCCATAGGCTGAAGCTGAATTGACATGAACTTGAATCATCACTCAGTTGCACGATAAAAAAACTGCAACACATAAATTCACAGCTCATTAGTCCTTCCTTTTGATCATTTAGCCTAGTTTGCCTGCACTGCAAACTAATACACTGAAGATAAAACTAATGTAGACAAACCCATGATTGTTTAGTCATCTGTTGTTATATGCTTGGTAAGATATCTGAACGTTAAATGATGTACATGACCCATGTCTGTGTATCTCCACTAGCTGATAAGTCAATTAACTTTTATGTTGACCTTTTAAATCTTTAACCCAATCTACACTGCCATCGGACACCCAGAACCTGTAGATTTATCATGGACCTTCTAAAAAAACTTACCCACATTTATAGAGATTAACTAGTGTTACATCAATGCTGTTAAATACAGACATGTTATTTGTTTTTCTAAGCAAAAAAGTTAGGTACACAAGGGGAAAAAAAAGTATCTGCCCCCAAGAAAAGTAAACATCTACAACCGCCATATACAAAAATGTCCCCCAAAAGCCTACACAAAATAAATAAAACCCAAACCATATACAAACTGATGAACCACAGCAAGCTAGGTAAGGCTATTGACACAAGAAGCAAAGCTGCTAAGAACGGGAGTATCCCTGCCGCCGACCACCAATGTCCACTCCATCAAATGATTGCAAATGAAGGGAAAGAGCCGTTGCATTTGAACTTCTGTTGGGAATTCAGATAATTCCTTTCCCACCAGATAGCCAAAACACCAGCATGAAGTGTTATCCACCAAATTCCTTTGACAAGCCTGTACCTCCAATGCCTATTCAACACCTCAAAGAGCACAGCCACAATGGATAAAAGAATCCATCCAAGCCCACCTTTAGAAAAGAAGTGCTCAAAACAAACTGAGAGAAATGGCACTGCGCAAATAGGTGAACAAGGTCTTCCTCCAGCTGATCACATAATGAACTGGTCCTGATGTTCTCATGGGCTAGACAGCCATACATTAGAAGACAGGCATGAGTTACTCTCCACATAGGGAACTTGATGATCAAAGGGTTTCCCATGCTCTAAACATGATGATGAAAAGGCATCCTCGATCCACCATCAGTTGTCTTCATGTAGGCAGATTTCACTGTAAAATGTACCATTTCTTTCCCATTTCCACCACTATCCATTATTCCTTTCTTCGCAAAGTGGCCCGTAACAATGCCAACAACTCTGTTAGATGAGCAAGCTCTTCCTCATGCAAGTTTCTTCTTAAGGTACATACCCAGTCACCTCCCCACCTCCTGACATTGAAGACCCCTGCCACTACTGCCTCAGGTGCACTGGAGATGCAGAAAAGGCCATGATAAAGAATAGACAAGGAGATGCCATCGCACCATATATCATGGTTCTAGTGTGCCCTTCAGGAAGTTTGGCCATACTACTGTATGTTCGTTAATCACAAATAATAAGTTCATTGCATTGACTCGCACCACACCACTAAAAGATCCTGCTATCAGACACCAGTATCTCCCATGGTAACAACAGCATTGCACCTTCTACGCTATTTCACAGTGGAGACCTTCAAAAGAAATGTTATTTCAGAGTGGAGAATCTTTTTGAACCCCTACTTTCAATGTTTCCCTACCACCTATGTAATCTCATTTCTCATAAATGCACATCAGAACATAAGCAACACATAGCTGTCTTTTTTATACCATTGTGCAAATATTTATTCCATGTCTAGGGTGCGCATAATTAGATCCCAATCTCATTTTGTATCTCCATTGGTAATTTGGTTCAGTTCAGGTGACTTAGGAAATATTGCAGCTGTCACGAAGCTGTTGAGCTAGTAAATGCAGAGAAGTGCACATTCATCGCTCCCTTGGACTTGTTGATCCATGGTAACATAAGTGGATAGCAAATTTACCCCTTGTAAACTTTTCCCTAAGCCAAAGTGGTTGTAATAAGTTAAGCGTCTCAGTAACAGAATGAAGTTTGTTGTCACTTTCTGAAATGGTGAAGTGCAGACATACCATTCCTTACAGTACCACCTCCTCATTAAGTTTGGAGCCACCCCGCTCCTAGATGGCAATAGCAATGCCCCTATGTATATCCATAAGCATGTAGGAGGAACAAGCTGCAGAAGTCATGGATCACTGCATGCGTCACAACTCAGAATACCGAACAGATTTTGCAACTACCAGCCAGCATCCACCCCCCCCCCCCCAACCCAAAGGACAAGTTTCATCATTGTCCAATGTATAAGATAATGCCATTTCCAGACAATGCATCTAGAATGACATAGCTGTTGTTTAAAATCAACGATGCGATAATGCAGCAAACTCTACATGAAGAGGACTTTAAGAAAGAAAATTCCAGCTTACATCTTCCCCTTGATGAGTTAGTAAAAATATTATAGCCAGGGCATTTGCTCCTATTGTATTCCAATTTCTAGTGATAGATTATCTTTAAATCTGCTCTGACAAACTTGCATTGCCAAACATTTTCTCCACTGTCTCGTGATCCAGCAAACTTACATAAGGTATCCTTATCATGGCCAGAACCAAATTAGCCCTTGTTGCAACTAGTACTGTCATCCAGCAATTCAAAAGGGGAAAAAAAAAAGTAACGTACTTGTCAGGATCTAAACAAACCAAGTTGTCCAAGCCAACCTTAGGATGGTTTTCAGGGCACACCAAGAGTTTAATTTTGGTTTTGCAAAGCTAAGAATTTTCCATCAAAAGTTCCTAGAAAATAACTATAAATAAAATGAGAAAATCAAAAAAATCAAAAGAACACAGCCAATTGACAGGCTTAAGTCACTACTAATGCTGCTTATCACACCCTCGATGCTGGATGAAATAGAGAAGATATGCATGACTACACTCATGTCTACCAACGCAATAAGAAGCAGTAACAATGGTAAAGAAGATTTCATGTTTTAGGAAAACACGAGATTTCAGCAAGTGCAATACATAGATATATATAATCCATATGTTAGGAGGGAAAACTTGGATGCATTGGGTCCGCTAGGTTGATCTCAAGATGTCCTAAGTGGAGAAAATTTTCACTCAACCTGAATCCTCAGCATTGAAGTAGATCGCTGCATTCTCTAACACAGAAAAAAATCTATGGGTTTGTTATTTCTAAAATACGGGGACACACTACTGTTTTAGATAATTGAATATGAGACGTGCATATCCATTTAGAACAAATATATCAATTAACTCTGAGTCTAAGGGCGTGTTTGACAGACTAGTTGGAACAGAATTCTGGCTTCCACTTTCAACATGATAAATGGAAGCAGTTATAACTAATTTTCCATAGTAATACAAGTCAAACCTTCCCTAACTAATTTGGTTGGAAAAGAGAAACCAACCAAAGAATGGCATAATGGGTTCCAAGATCTAGTGTCCTACCCTTAAAAAAACTGGGCTGAAATCAGTGAAAGCCCAAAAGTGATTCCAAATGGAAGCTGTGCCAAACATGGCCTGAACCAAGTATGAGAAAAAAAAAATGAAGATGAATATCTAAACATGATATATTAACATTATGAACAGTACAACAAAAGAACAGCATATGAACAAAATGTTGGTGCATAATTGTGTAGGGGTGCAAACAATCTCTCAAGGTTTACGGTTCTAATAATTGAGGCTTCTGATCGCATTAACACTGCATGACAAGTTTACATAATTACTGCAAGCAACCTCAGTCCGTGGAGGATAGGAAGCAAAAGAAAATACAAAATGAAGTAAGAAAAATACAGATATGAAGGAGCACATATTGGTATCCATATTCTCAATGACAGTTATCCCATTGTATGCAAAAGAAAAACTGCTAATTACCTGTCCAATGAAACATCATAAACAGTCTTTATGCCATTTCCTCTCCATGTTCCATAAACAATTTTAATAGCATCTTTCAACACAATATCCTTGCTTACGTAAATTGGTGCCTGCATAAGCATTACAGCGCATAATTTTTTAAGAATAAGTTGGAGCATACCACCAATTTTATTAAAAATTAATATATAGAGAACACACATCCAAAGGCATAAGGAGGAGAGAAACCTCCAACACTACAGTGGACCACACAACACTAACCAACCTTAGGGAAAGAACACTTCAGAACATTGGTGCAGCCAGAAAATTTTCACTGAGGGTGTCAATGTGTCACATAGAGAGCATTTATATACAAACTGACAGGTTGATGAAATGTTAAATGGAGTAACAATTTTTTTCAAGATTCTAGATAAAAAGAGGTAGTACAATCAATACAACCAAGTGGACAGAGGAAATATCGCTCATCCCCAGGAGCATCAGCCCAGACTATAATGGAACAGGGAAGAAGTGTCCAGAAGGCTAGCTGGTTAAAGGTTCTGTACAGCACTCTTCCACTGATCATCTGGGACCTCAAGGATATATCAACCCCAATTATAAATGAAGAGTAGAGTGCAGACACAAGTATCCTCAACACATACTCCACTTCCCCTGAAGATACTGTCATTTTGTTCTCTACAAACACTCCAAAAGATAGTACGTGAGAAGATGAGAAGGATTTGACTTCAGATGCATTTGCCCATCTGAGTTTTAAGTTGTGGAAATACTTTCATATCTTGTAGGTGAACTGGAAACTGACTTGGAAAGTGAGCCAATGAGCCGAAAGACCGCCAAACTTCTTTGCTAATTGGTCACATGATATATCAATGTATCATAGCATACCATCTCTAGCGATATCTCCAAGACTCCCCAAGATCTTTCTCTTTCTAGGGGTTCCAATGTGAAATCTTACTAAGATCAAGAACAACAGGGGGGACAAGGAAGGGAGATAAAGAAGCCAAAAAGAGGTGATTGGAATGCCTATGGAGGAGGAGATGAGGATGATGAGAAAGGAGGAGCTCTCCAACAAGTTGAGATGGCATTGAGATTCAAGAAAACAATCCTTGTATGTGAGTAAATGCATTACACAAAATTTAATTGTATATAAGTAGATGCATTACATAAAATTTAAAGTTTTTTTAGGAAATATAAGATCATCATGATCTCTGGCCGCTATTCCTGATCTCCCAGAGATCTCCTCTCTTCGGTCTTTTGAGACAATTCCAAGATCTGATATGGCATTCCTTGTAATGTATACGAAAAGTTTAAAAAATAGAGTACTAAATATCCAGTATTTAAGAGATTTAATTAATGAATTAAAAGGTAAGAAGAGGTCATGGTCCCACTTGCCACCCGTATTTGCCACTATTCAAAATGACAATTGGTATTTGATGTTACTGTGAATACATGTGAAGTGCTTGCCAATTTTGTGCACAAAATAAATACAAGTACAGGATAAGGGAATTGGGTGGACATATATTAACACAAATTTCTTAGGGTATGGCTCGGAGGACATATAGTGACAAATTGATTTTCCACAGGCATGAATGTGTTCAACCAAAAATTTTCCACAAACCAGGAGAGACTTAAGTTCTTGTCCCAAACAAATATGTGCAGTAGAAAGGCCAAAGTTATAAAAATTACCCAGCAATCAATCACCAAATATACCTTAAATTAATTGAGGACAAATATGTGCTTTGGTTTCAGATGACACCTTGGGGTTGACCCCAAGTTTGTAATGTGAACGGACAGAAGACGATAAGTGTAACCTCAATCAAACTAAAAGCTTGTAGCTAGCCTAACACTAAACTCCAGGCCTACTTTGTTGCAAGTCTTGGGCAAATTCAGATATTCGAGTCTAAGGGCGCATTTGGGTGCACTCATGGGCAGGATTATTCCATACGTAACCTCTAACAGCCTTTGAGTGTTCCCAAATGAGTCCAGCATTCCTAGGCTTCCGTGAAGAGGAGAATAAAGGAGGGAAGAGAGAGATAGAGAGAAGAGACCAAGTACAATGGGATTCTCAAGAAGCAGCTTGTCACCCGCTTTGGGGTTACGGATGGATTATGGGCTTCTGGCAGGTTTCACAAGCGTTCCCAAACACACCCTAAGCAAAATTGGACATCACAGTAGCCTACTGCAATATGTATCCAGATGTTCTCTAAGCAGGGCATTGATTGGGGTTTAACCCCGAGATAGCCCTGATTATGCCAGGTTTTAAACCCATTTTAGAGCTTTGACAAGAAGAATAAGTATTCCCCAAATACACTAGGTTAATATGATGCAGTGAGACTTCATTTTTTATATCTTTTGAAAAAGAATAAATTTTGATTTAAAAGGATTTGTTTTCTTTTTAAAAAGAGAATTCTTGGAGTTTTGAAAAGAGACTTTTCTTCTTTTTTATGTAGACTTTGAGAACTAGAAGTTGGTCCTCAAATCTAAGATTTTGGATCAAGTGTGGATCCATGTGCTTGACCTCTCCCCACTGACCACGGTCAGTGTTAATTATGCCAATCCGCCCTCCCAGTGGTTCCCCAAATCTGGATTGGCCCAATAGAGGCTACAGAACCTGCAAGGCAGTCTCCAGCAACCTGTCCATCTTTCCCAGTGCAGGCCCACCCACGGGCAAGGCCCATTTGCTGTGCGACAGCGAGGCGACGAGTGTCCCGGCTGCGTGCTCCACTTAACAGTGGGCAGGTAGCTTTCATAACACCCCATTTTTGCACAATTTGCTTGTTTAGTATTTGGACATTTCTGCCGCAGTGCTTGAGAGTCTATATTTAGGTTGTCTAGCCATTATTAAAACTTCACTGCTGGTAGTGTGTTAAATCTTGTGAGTAACCTGTCTCGTAGCTTAAATTTGAGTTTGTTGATGTGGTTTTGATGCCCTAGGCTAGTGGTAGTCCTCACTACTGTCGATCCACTCGTTATTTGCTGCGAGGGACGGCTTGTTTAGCTTGTATTTCTTGTTATTTTCACGTCTTATCTTTCGTGGAACAATGTGGGTCGTTGTACTCATTTACTATCCACGTGGTGTTGGTTTGCTGATTTCGATTGTTGGAAAGTTGGCGGATCCATTTCAGTTGTCGTCCCGCATCAACATCTTTGAATAAACTTGGCATATGGGTCCATCTGGTTAAAAAAAATGTTCCCAAATCCCATAACCATTCAAATCCTTTGGCCATCCAAGATCTTCCTTCATGGCCTTTAACTTAAGCAATCCTTTAGGAGAACATAAACAAATGATTTAATTGTTGCATATGTATTTGATCAATTCTCACAAGTCAGTCTTATTACAGAAAATCTTTCATGGCAGTTAATCAAAGGTGTTTGGTCAATCGACCGATGTAGTTAACATCAATCGAGGTCTTTGGGGAGACGTTCAAGGCACAAAACCACATCCCTGGCTCAAATTCCATAAAAGGACCCACACCGGAGTCCTTCACTCTTCAGAGAAGAGTCAAATAAGATGAAAGACCCATATAAGTCAAAAAAACTAAAAATAAAAAAGTCAACATCCACACCCATGTCAAAAACAACCACTGTGTAACCACCACAAGGAAATTGAACCATATTTCAAGTATAACAAGAGAAAAACTGGCATGAAAGAATTATATTAGAAGTTTATAAGCACGATAAATGGGTTCTCTTGTTGCCCAAGGACATTATGGAGGTTCCTAGGGTAAATAGAGTATCCAATGAGCATTAGCCATATCTAGTGTAGGCCAGTAATGGTCCCACAGAGGTCAATTAGCATGAAGAACCTTGACAAAAGTTCCTCTTTAAGCGATCTTGTCCCTGAACACAAAGCAGTTCTAAACGATTGACGAACAGAAAATGATGAGACTGATCAAGCATGATACCATGATGTAATTATGGTATTAAGAAATGCCCAAACTGACCAGAGCAAGTCCTGTTCCAATTGGGCGGGGAGGGGGGGGTGGAGGAATGGCAAGAACCAGCCACATTTTGGCCAAAACTAGCCTTGAACCAACCAAGGCTGGTCCAGTTCAAAATCTGGTTTTTATTTCCTTCAATGCAATCACAACCAAGAGATAACTGATAAACAAGGCCTGCATTGTTGATGTACCTGACATCTTATTGCCATGTTTATGGCATCTGATGGACGTGAATCCACACTCAAAGTTGCCCTTTCTGCAGGCTGCAGAATATAAATAAAGAAGTAAAAACAACAGAAGTTCAAAGCCAAGCATAATAGCAAAGACAATATGAAACTAAATAACGTGACTTAGTAAAATCCATTAATACCTTTCCAAGGAATATCCGGGCATAATATGTGTTGATGACTCTCTTTGTAATCCGCACCATCTTTACCTGAGCATGGGGGAAAAGTGAAAGGCAGTTAAAGAAAGCCATCTAATAATAAGTATAGCTAGAAAATTGGACATCTAACAAATTACGCAAGAACCAGAGAATCTCAGCAAATTAATGAAGAGCAGAAGATGGCATAACCACGGAATTGACTCTTCAAAACAATGCACATTCATATGCAGATGAGTGCATCCAGGTATTGATTCATCAGCTACACTGGTTCACTACTGTATGCCAATTTCAGCACTACGTCTACATAAAAAGAACACAGGGTTGAGGCAATAAACCATTAATGTGCTCATGGACAAGGGAAAATCAGTACAGAAAGCTAGTTTCTGGCCTATGCCTTGACTGACATACAGAAGTAGAGCTTAATGGAAAATTTATATAGTTTGACCACAAGGGCAGCCATCTTATTGGAGCCAGAAGTGGTGAAGACATGGAGTGGAAAGGCGATAATGCATGAAATAAGTCCGAGGACATTGAGAACCTGAGATGATATGTCAAAAGATCCTAAGTAAAACAAAAATGAAAACCAAGCGAAATATTTCAGGCGTGCAATGTAGAGCAAATAAAAACCTGATTTGAAGGCTCACATATCCAACTGGAAGGCATATGAAGGTCAAATTAGAAGAAAGTAACAAAGCTGGTGACATGCAAATTCGCTATGACCATTGGCACAGGATGGATTGTCCACCGAAACTGACGAAGAAATAAATCATGGGTTGCCCAAAGTTGGTGATTGTCTAATTAAGTATGGTTGCTTGTATTTTCTCTTTTACTCCTCCATACCATTCTTCTTCTGTACACATGTGTTGAAGCCTTTTTTGAAAAAAAAAAAACAAGAGAGAGAGACGTAAAGAACAAAAAAGGAGAAAGAGGATGCAAAAAAAAACAAAAAACAAAAAAAAAGAATAGGGGGGAGGGAGCCAACCAGTGGCTCCTCCCCTCCCCCCCCCCAGTGGCACCCCCCATCGGTGGGGAGGTTGCCACTGGTGAGGAGCCACTGGCCCCCTCCATGCCTTCTTTTCTCACCCCCGGCTCCCTATTTAAACCCCCCATGGCTGCTGCAGGAAACACACAGAAAGAGAGAAGAAAGGATAAAAAGAGAGGCTGCTCTGGGAATTTCTTTTTGGGAAGAACGACGAAGAACATTCCTCGAAGATTTTTGTGCGTGGGAAAAATAAGAGAAGGACCCACTTGTTATCTTATTGTCTTGTAATGATGATAATTAATTGATATGGTTCATTCATATTGGTTGAATGGCCAAAGATTTAATGAAAAATATGGTTCATTCATATTAGTTGAATGGCCATAAGATTCATGCTAATTAATTTATGTGGTGTCATGTTAATTAGTTTATGTTGTTTCATGTTGGTTTAATGTGGCTCATTCATATTGGTTAAATGGCCATAAATTCTATGTTAATTAATTTATGTTGCTTCATGTTAACTAATTGGTTCGTTCATATTGGTTGAATGACCAAAATTTTAATAAAAGATGTGGTTCATTTATATTGGTTGAATGGCCAAAGTTGCATGTTTTAAATATGGTCATTCATATTGGTTGAATGGCCAAAAGATTACATGTTTAAAAATTGTGATTCATTCATATCGGTTGAATGGCCAAAATTCTTGATTAATTATGCATGGTTCATTCATATTAGTTGAATAGCCATAATATTAAACTAATTAATTTTATGGTTCTTTCCTATTAGTAGATTGACCACTATGTTTATGGTTCATTCTTATTGGTAGAGTGGCCAATGATTATGGCTCTTGGTTCATTCCTATCGGTGGATTGACCATTAATTTTGTGGATCTGTCCTATTGGTGGGCCGGCCATGAAGTTGTGGTCCACTCTTACTGGTAAAATGACTAATAATCATGATTGTTGGTTCATTCTTATTGATAGAGTGACTATTAACACATGTGGTTCTTTCCTACTGGTGGATTGACCATTATATTTGTGGTTCACTCTTATTGATAGAGTGACCAATAATTATGATTCTTGGTTCATCCCTATTGGTAGAGTGACTATTAACTTTCGTGGTTCTGTCCTATTGGTGGGCCGGCCATGAAGTTGTGGTTCACTCTTATTGATAGAGTGACCAAATAATCATGGTTCTTGGTTCATTCTTATCGATGGGGTAGGCATTAAAATGATGTGGTTCTTTCCTATTGGTGGATTAGCCATGAAGTGTGGTTCGCTCTTATGGATAGAGTGGCCAATAAATCATTGTCTTGGTTCTTTCCTATTAATGGATTGATCATGAAGCCGTAGTTCACTCTTATTGATAGAGTGGCCGATATTCAATTTTCGTGGTTCGTTCCTACTAGTGGAATGCCACTAAGTTGTTTGATTCTTTCCTAATGGTGGATTGACCATGAAGTTATAGTTCATCCTCATTGGTAGAGTGACTAAATCTTAAACAATTCATTCCTGTCAACGAGATGGTAAAAAGTGATATATCGTAACAAAAGGGGTCCAAATAAACTGATGCATGTTCAATTCTGCTTATGCATGTTTATTGCCAATCCATTTACTTCATTCATGCTTTATCAAAGGGATTTAATGGATGGTTAATCAAGGGTCACCAGTTAACCACTGACGTAATTAACACTGACCGAAGTCAGTGGGGAGAGGTCAAGAACACGGATCCACGCTTACTCCAAAAGAATCTTAGACTCGAGGATTAATCCTAAATTCTCAAAGTTTGCATTTAAAAAAAGGAAAGAGAATAACATGTTTTCTAAAACTCCACAAATTCTCTTTCAAACAAAATTCTATTTTCAAAAATCAGAATCTCCCTTTCCAAAAATGAAATCCAAAGTTTAAAATAAAAGGGAGATGAGATTTTCGAAGTCTCACAACATGTTTCATAGGTAACTTTTATTATAATATCATCTCTTCTATTATATTATAATTCATTATTATTCTATTAAAATACTATATTTTATAATTTAACTATAAAATATACCAAGAATAAAGAAACTGATTTAATAATATAATTATGTATATTTTTAGAATTTTATTTTAATATCAGTATTCCTTGTATATTGTATTCTTATATCCCTTATAAACAAGTAAAAGGGGCAACAAGTACGAGGGCATTGGAAAGGAAAAAAGTAAAGGGGATAGGGTTAACCCGCCTGGGGAAGTGGAATACTAAACCCGGGGATATCCTGGGGTTAGCTCTTCTCAATCCAATTTCTTCCTGGTTTACAAAACTCTGCTTCCCAAATCACTTTTTAGGTTAGGTTAGGCCTATCCTAGAATCAAAAGAATGATATTCCCCAATCAAAGGATTGCTAGGGGATGGGATCAACCCTAAGAGCTAATCTGACTAATTTCCTATTTTTTACTATTTTTTCAACATTTCTAATGTTGTTTTTTTTCTACACACCCAATCGGATGGCTACGATTGATCATCAAGATCGGATGGTTAAAATTAAAGCTCTGGGGATCAAGGTGTGCCAGATCGGATCGGTCGATTTGATCAATTTTTGGTCCAACCGGTCCAATCTCGTGCCCCAAACCACTGTTCCCTTGCCGGGATCAGACGGATCGGACCATATTTCAAATCAACCGGATCGACCGATCCAAACAGCTAGCCTTTGGGAATGTTCCCAAGGGCTAGCCAAGGGTTGGGGGGGTGGGGTCTATATAATCCCCCAAACCTATTCCTCATCCCCACCAACACCCATGCTCATTTCTCTCGCTCTGTCTCTTTAAGATCTCTCTCTTTTTAAGCTCTCATTCTCTCTCTACTTTCTCTCTAAAGCTCGTACTAGGTGTAATTGAGCTAAGAAGGTTGTTTGATGAGGAGATTGGTGACATTGGGCAACATTTTGATCTTTTCTTTTTTATTTCTAATTCTTTCTCTCTAAAAGTCTTCCTCTTTATTCTCATTTTTAAATTCTAACTCTTTTTATAAAAAAATTCTCTTTCAAATTTCAACATAAGTCAAGTTTCTACTTTATAGTATATATATATATATATATATATATATATATATATATATATATATATATATATATATATATATATATATATAGTGTAGTAGAACCTCTTGTGCGGTTTTAAGGATGGTAGATAGTGACAAGAAGGCTACAATAGGTTAGCTATATGACGCAATCGATTGTGCGAAGGAAGTTACTAAGGTGAATAAGACCAACTATACGAAGTAGTGGAAAATTATAGACGCAAGATGGGATGGAACACTTCACCATGATCTGCATGCAGCGGTTAACCACTTTCTAACATACTCCTCAGTCCTCATCATTTCTACTTAACAATGACTTCACAGTAATCAACTTGTAGGTCATTTCTTTAACCTAAGATATCAGTATGGTACGACTAGTCAACATTTGCCAAATGATGAAGAAGTCCTTCATGGGACTAAGAATGTCATTTGGCGCATACATGTTGGTGGACAAGGATCGAGCTCTAACAACATGTAATAAGATGTATGACTATATGCTCAAGACATTACATTTTGGGACTCACCATGTTCAAAGGACAATCATACTGCTTTCACCAGGTAATTAAATTATTAAACTATTAAAGACTTAGATGACTTACCTAACTTACATGTCTTACATGATTTACATTTTAGTAATTTTGCAACTGATTGATGGATGTATCATGGAAAAGTTTTAGGGTATGTAAGATCTTGCTTATGTTGCCATCTGCGTGTTGAGCTAGACGACTTCTGCCTCTGGATGTGAGAGTAACTAGTGAACCTTTAACTTGATTCACTCCAAGCAAAGGAACCAATTAAGCTCACAAAGGATTGGAGCACCTAGTCTTCCGCCACTAAAACATGTGGCTTAAGCTGAAAATCACCAATGAATTCAGGAGAATCAGAGGGAAGAAACACGATAGAGAGATGAGGTTGCTGGCCAACTTGTGCAACGGGAACCTCAAATCGAAGAACCGATTGACCTTGATGAAATCTTCAATGAGGAGAACCCACTTCATGCATGGGTGGATGCAAGGAATGTCTTAGGTCTAATAGAATTTAACCAAACTGATCACTTGTGGGCGGAAGGAGAATTGGATGGAATCCCATTGTTTATAGAGTTTCAACTTCTCCAACCTCCTTTTAAAAGGCAGAAGAAACCTACACCACATGCACCAAGAACATGTAAAGGTAAGGAAAAACTAACAACTCCTATGGATATTACAGATTTAAACGTTGTAGAGGAAGAAGAAGAGGGGGAAACGTTGAAGCCAAGTGACAAAGTGGAATACCAAACATCTGATGATTCTACTTCGGCGACAAGTACTGATGATAATGATGATCAAGATGGATCCATCCAACATCGAAGATCTCAAAGATAAGGCTCAAGTCAAGAAATTGAAGCGCTTCTGATTACCTTCACTGAAGAGCAACAATTTACACATACAACTCGAGATGAAAATCATTCAAGCAAGTTAGCCAGGAGCATATCAACTGGAGGCAAGGGTAAAAAGAAGCAACAACAATGACAAGCTAGATTTACGAGGGCGAGACAAATGTCAATAGAATTTGCTCAAGATCAATTATCTGATGCTTCATCTCAAGCTCTATCAGATGGGTATGGACCTTATACTCCCTATGGATACCTAACCGCAACAGGATATTATGCAACTCAACCACCACCATCCTCCGATGCATCAAGTTACTCAGGAGGATATGTAGTTTATCCTTAATACTTGGATGCATCCTCCTATCATTCATCAACGAAATCTTATTATGGAGGTGATACATAAAGACAAGTGCATGTGACAATCATCTACGATCATACAAATGAGTATCACTTATTTCTTGAAAAATAAAGGCAATGGTACGAATCTTACATGTCTTAGGAAAACTATGTGCAACATTTGTATAACACTGACCGTGTAAGACTACAATGAAGCTAAGTATATCCTCATGTGTTTAAATTATTATTATTTTTCAACTTATTTCTTTGTTGTTTTATCATTGATTCATGTTACTAAGTTACTTAGGGGTATGGTGTTATGCCCCCCCCCCCCCCATCCAACCTTTTTTGAAAATTAATAGAATCCCGAGGACTTACCGAGGTGCTAAATAAGTTTTAGGAATGGAAACCTATTTTTTATTTTTTTCATGATTTTTTTTATTTTTTTAATGTCTAACCTTGTTTTAAGAAAGTGGGCGGATGGGACCGGATTGGATTGGCCAATCCGATAGGTCCATAACCGGGATGATCCGAGTCTGATCCCCGATTATGCCTTGTTGGAGATGAGATCAACCCTAAGGAGCCTCTTTTAATATTTAAAAACTACTGGTGTTTTTTATTCTTTTTAAACATGGGAGGGTGGGTTTTTTTGGGGGGGGGGGCGCATTTGATCCTTTCCCATGTACGTATGTATGGGTAGATATATGAAAAAGGATTCAACGTGCGCGGGGCGCACCCTGAAAACCCACCCTCTCACAAAAAAAAAAATCAAAAATTTCATAAAATTTTAAATATTAAAATAGGCCCGTTATGGTTAATCCCATCCTTGGGGCTTTAATTTTCACCGTCCAATCTTGACGATCAACCAAAGTCATTCAATCAGGTAGATATCAAAAATCAATGTCTAAAAATGCTGAAAAATAGTCAAAAAAGAAAAGTCGTCAAATTAGACCTCAGGTTGATCCCATCCCCTAAGGTTTTAGTTTTGATCCCTAAACAACGCATATTTGATTGGACGGCTATGATTAAGTTTTTCAATCTAACGGTGAAAATTAAATTTTTTGGTGATTTTTATTTTTTGAAATGGAGATGGGTGGTTTTCAGAGGGATGCACACCAAGGCACGTTATAGTCGGCCCCTACACACACACACACACACACTATATATATATATATATATAGAGAGAGAGAGAGAGGATAGTACCAATTATATTGTAAATGAAAATAGAGCTCACTATGTAGTGTACAACACATACACATAGATAAACCTAGGTTTACAGAGAAGGCTTAATGAATTGTTCAAACAGATTCTATGATTCAGTCAAGGTGGAAATGCACTGTCATGTCCCAGTTCTTCTTATTCCAGCAGATTTACGTTTTGCCTCTTGCAAAGTATTTTTTTTCCCATGAAAAGTATTCAATATCACAATTCAGCAAGTAAAATAAAAGAAATAGACATACAAGCACAAAATGGATATGGTCCACGAACATGTATCAGAAAACCTAGATACGACAAATTAACATCAAGGCACAAGGACTGTTTACCTACCACTTCCTTCATGCTCATCATCGTCACAATGGACTAAGTATTTGGATCCAATGCCCCCAATCCCTTTCAGAACTTTCGCCCATTGTCAAGCATAATCATAATGTAAGACTTAACACTGTTAGCCTCCCAACTGAACACTATCCGTGACACCCTTAAGGGATATAGTTATCATCATCTAATTTCACTATCCAGGATAAACAAAAGAAAATTAGGAACTATAATAGTTTGATTTAAAAATAAAGAGATTCATTCATGACATTGATCACCAAAGATGTAAAATAAAGGTTTCATAGACTTGAAGAAAATCATGTTGGATGTTTTGACTTTTGAGGATGCTTGGATTTAAAATCTAACTGACTTCAATGACTGTTCACCTAATAGATATCATATCTACCACCCCTAACGATGTCATGGCTACCTAGAAAATGGAGTGCTTGAGCAGAAAGTGAAACCAAGTGAAAATTACTTTTACACCAATACACCCCCAAAAGTGCACCACTAACCTGTATATCCCTGCAACCCTGCCTTTAAAGAACACATGCACACACACACATATAAAGGGTCACTGTCACAGATAATGCAAGGGAGCTCTAGCTGGCTGGTGGAGAAGGCACTCCAGTGGATAGTGGCAACTAGGTAGGCAACATCATTTCCATGGTGGGCATCCAATGGACATCTCTATCACTGTGCAGCCCTCACTGTCACATATAATGCAAGGGAGTTCTAGCAGGCTGGTGGAGAAGGCACTCCAGTGGATAGCGGCAACTAGGTAGGCAACATCATTGCCATGGTGGGCATCCAATGGACATCTCTATCACTGTTCAGCCAGGTGCTCAAATGTCAACTTCCAGCCTCTGCCGTTCCCCTCTTGCCACATTCAGCACCGTATATAAGGGTGTCCCATTGATGACCCTGTGGCCACTGATCCACCTCGCACAACTGAAGTCAACAAGCTTTGCACTCCAATTGTTGTTGCTGAGGAGCATGTTGTACCCCCTGGCATCATAGCAAGTGATTCCCTGGGGTGGAAGTACGCCAGCGTGCTGAGGATCCTACACATGTACAACATGAAGACATTTGCATTGAGAATGCCAATGGCAGATGTGGTCCCTCTCTCTCTCTCTTATACAAGGCCACAATCAACAGCAACATCCTTTTTAGCTGCATCAGCATCTGCCATCCTTGTGGAGAGGGGGATCTCTCTCTCTCTCTCTCTCTCTCTCTCTCTCTCTCTCTCTCATTTTTCTCACTCTCTCTCTAGAGGCATAAGGGCAGAGTTCTGTAAACTAAACACCTTTTGACTGGGTTTTTGTCATTTAATATTAACAAATGATTTCAGTTGACCCAAGAATGGTTAAGTTAACTAGGCAGCTGTTGATGGAATGGATATGAAGGTGAGAATCTTAAGAGTTTAAGGTATTATGGCTGTTTCCTTAACAGCAGAGTATGCAGGTTATTTACAAAGATCTAAGGGTATCTATGTAAACTCCCTAAAACAAGTGACTTCAAAAGATTATTAAAATGCCAGCATGGTCAATTAAGCCATGGCCCATGACCCTGAACATTTCTGACATCAGTTCTGCACTGTATGAAATATCAGTTCCATGGTCTAAGGATATCCTCAGATCAACTAAACCAGGTAAGTCAATCATTCTGAGATTGCACGAAGTCTATACACAATAAGAGACTGCAATGTTCCAGAGTCTAGACTGAGGATCAAAGGTCTCTCTCAATGGTATAAAATGCTTAGTGATACTGTGGTAGGAAGTTATCTCATGGGATTCTAATCTACAAATAAGAGACTGGAATGCTCTAGAGTCTAAACTGAGGATCCAAGGTCTCTCTCATTGGTGTAAAATGCTTGGTAATGGAAACTTACTACCCTGTGGACATTCCCATGAGCACTGTAGGAGGCCTCGAATGAAAATTACAAGAAAAAGGCAATCCTACAAGCTGGTTAGGCGATTCACGGCAATCAGGACCAAACTAATAAAATGAAATAAAAATAAAACTGGCCCTGCAAGGCAAATCATGTTAAAAAGATGAAGTAAATAAATATGAAGAGAAAAGAGATGAGCATGTTTCCAAAAGTACAGAGTGTACAAAGCTCAAAACTAGTCCAGGTATTCTTTGCATGATGCTTGAATCATCAGACAAGCATGCACATATAAGAAAGCTAGTCTTAACGTCAAAACTTGGTTAAGAAATTTTGTTATATCATTAGTTTGCAATGAAATTCTGCAAAATAAGGAATAGTAATGCATAACAAAATACAAGATAGTTGACCCAGAAAACCAAAATCTAACCTCATAACCAAGAGCTCCCACAAGATTATTGATAAATTTGAACTGATTTTGAGACCCCTGCATAAGCAAGGATGTTTTCAACATCAAATCGTAAATGGCAAGATATTGGGTAGCAGATTGGAATATTTTTTTTAGAAGGTGACTTCAAGTCACTATTCCATTAATGAAAATAAGAAGATGTTACAAGGGAGATCCCGAAGGGGAAGATACACCTCAGCTTGGATGGGACAAAACCCCAACCAAGTCTCACAAATCCATGAAGAAATAATTAGAAGAAGACTGTTTTATCAAGGGGATAAAACATTAATACAACCAACCCCCCATAAAAATAAAACTCTCCACAGACTGGCCTTCTGTAAAATCACTGAATCTCCTTCAAAAATGATGCCAGCAGCTCTTCCCCACTCTTCTACCCTTCTAAAGGTGCATTTCAATAATTCAATAGCACTAATAAATTGATCATTGAACTTTCTCTTGTTTCTCTCACACCAGGTTGTCCACATCAAAGCTGGCCCTATAAGATACCACAGCTGGTTCTGGCCAGGAAAAGGGCAAACTTCAGACCACCAGCATAGGAGATCCATGTTAGAAGAGTGGTCCACCCATCTGATTCCAAATATACTACAGAAAGATTTCCATAGGATGTTAATAATGCCACAGTCCACGAAACGATGTTTAAGATTTTCCTCAAAGATTGCACAAAAGGCACATGAGGCATTAACTGAGATCTGTAACTTCTTAGCCCCCTTGCCCGTGAGAATTCTAGACCATGCAACCTTCTATAAGAACATCTTAATCTTATTAGGAAGGTTTTTTGCCCAAACTAAATTCTTCACCATCATTCAATACCTGAACTGTAGATCAGACTGAAAACAACCCATTGGAATTCCATCACCAAACTCTCTTGTCCTAGTTTTCTATACAGATTATGGCTCTGGTAATAAGGTTTAACAGATTCAGAAATTCCTCTATTTCCATGTCGGTCAGATTTCTTCTCAGCTGCAAATTAAAAGATCTTGAACCATTATGAGATAGGACTTCTACGACCGAAGCCTCCTTGTGAAGAGTGATGTTAAATATACTGTTGAAGGCTGAAGAAAAAATCAGATCTGAGCACCATCTATCTTTCCAAAATGATGTAACACAGCCATTACCAACCTAGATATTACACGAGATAGCCATGAACTCAACGTTCTTCACTATGTTCTTCCAAATAGGGGACAAGTTATAAGTGATAGAAGGAAATAAAGTCCACTTATTATCAGCATAATAGTATTAAGTCCCTGACAATGATTGCCCAAAGGTCTTCTGAACATTCTCCCCTTTTTCACAGCCATTTCATTAGCAAAGCTTTGTTAAAAGTGGCAACTCCACATAGGCCAATGCCACCTTGCTCCTTAGCTTTACATACATTTTCCCATTTAATGAGATGAAGCCCTCTATTCTCCATATTTCTACCTGACCAGAAAAAAGAGCTTCTGGCTGATTCTAAAATCCTCCCCACAGTCCTGGGAATCTTGAAAATAGAAGCATAGTAAGTGGCCAAAGAGGAAAGAACTGATTTGGATAAGATCATTCTCCCTCCTCCAGAAAGAAATTTACCTTTCCAACCTTCCAATCGATCTTCAAACTTCTTAATAAGGTCATTCCAATCCCTAACCATGATCACTCCATCCGATAAAGGTAGACCAAGGTATTTGATAGGGAAGGAATTAACTCTGCACTGAAAAAAGTCTGTCACTTCCTGTAATCTGTCCTATGCCTCATTAATCCTAATAACTTCTGATTTCTCGGAGTGAATTCTTAATCCAGTAATAGCTTCTACCAGAATTAGCAATCTTTTGATATTCTGAAATTCCACATTACTTCCAGCAGTAAACAATAATGTATCATCCGCAAACTGAAGATGAGATAAATGAATATTGCTTCTACCAATACAAAATCCCTCAATCAGACCCTCATGAGTTACACTATCCCAAAGAGTACTCAAAATCTGTCCAACTAACAAGAAGAGAAGAGGTGAGATAGGATCCTCCTGCCTAAGACCTTTAGAACTCTTAAAATAGCCACACGACTCTCCATTAATCAACACAGAGAATGTAGATGAGGATATACAGCTCATCCCCATCTAATCCACCTCCCATTAAAACCCATAAGTTCCATGACCTTCTGAAGACAGCTCCAACTGATTCTGTCATAGGCCTTTTCAAAATCAATCTTTACAACACCTTTCTTATTTTTGTTCTTGTAGTGATGGATTGTTTCATTTGCTGCCATGTAACTATCCAATATGTATCTACCTTGCAAAAAAGCTATTTGATTGGGACCCACAATGTTATGAATAACTTTCTTAAGTCTGGATGTCAATAACTCAGTTATAATTTTATAACACCCATTGAGTAAACTGATAGGACGAAAATCAGCCAAGTTTTCAGCACCTTCTGATTTTGGAATAAGAACAATGAAGGTTGCATTGAAAACCTTAATCCTTTCTGGATTATCAAAGAATTCTTGAACAGCCATAAGAAGATCCTCTTTAATGGTATCCCGAAAGAATGGATAGAACCCTAGAGACATCCCATCGGGTCTCAGAGCTTTATTGCGGTCCATACTGAACACAGCCTCTTTAATTTCATCTTCTGAAAAGGATGCAGATAAAGCCTCAGCTTCAAAGACATTAAGCTTAGGAAGCAAACCTTCTTCCGGGTGAGGTCTGAAAGGGAAATCTTCTAAGAAAAGATTCATGTAGAAAGCAACAAACCTTTTCTTAATCTCAATAGAATGTTCAATCACAACCTCATTGTCTCTAATATGATCGATGGACAAATATCTCTTCTTGGCACTGGCCACCGCATGGAAATATGATGTATTTTTATCTCCTTCCTTTAACCAATGTTCTTTGGCTCTCTGTCTCCAACTGATTTCCTCTTTCAACAACTCTTCATTAAGCATGAACTTAGATTGTTTTATTATTTGCATTTCCTGATAAGATAACTCCATACTCTCACTTTTCAACTCCAATTCTTCAATTCTGTTTTTCAGCAGTTGTCTCTCTTCTGAAAGTCTCCCATATTTCTGTGTAGCCCATTGTCTTAAGCATTTCATGATCCTCTTCAATTTGCCTTGAAAAGTATGAATAGTTGAATCAGTCCTTGGAGCTTTCTACCACCAATTGGAAACCATCTCTTTGAAGCCTTCTTCCCTTTGCCATTTCAACTCATATCTAAAGATTCTGCATTTCTTTCTCTTATCTTCCATCATGAGTAACAGAGGAATATGATCCGAGACAACTCTACTAAACCCTTTAATGTGGGTGAAGGGAAATCTGCTGAACCATTCAGTGGACATCAATATTCTATCTATTCTTGACTGGATACTAACCTGCTGCATATTTGACCAAGTAAATTTCCTGTTCGGGATTTCAAAATCCATAAGATTAAGGTCCCTAATCCACTGATTAAGGGTAGCCATCTCCTTGCTCCACTTCTGCATACCAGTCCTTTCCCAAGGAAACCTTACACAATTAAAATCCCCAACAATACACCAAGCTTCAGCAAAAAGAGAGTGCAATATGTAAAGTTCCTAAAAAAACAATTCCCTCTGCTGATCAGTGGCCTATACACTAAAGAAATAATCCAACTTTTATTGTCGTATGAGCTTCCACCCTTCCATTTGAAAGCATCTGCGCTCTTTCTGTTTTGTTTCTCATCTACCCCCACTCTATCTCTCTCCCGGCTTCTCTCTCTCCCCCTGCGTTTCTCTCTCTCTCGATTTCTCTCTCTTTTTCCCCTTTCTCTCTATGCTTGCACTCTTTCTCTCTCCTCCTTTCTCCCTCTCTTTTTCTCTCTCTATTCTTTGGCCCTCTTCCTCTCTCCGTTGTTCGCCGCCCACGCCAACACAAAGGCCGAAGGGCCACGCATCGGCTTGTCTGCAACTGCCGCCGTTGTGCATTTGCATGGCAACACGCGCTCATTCCTGCCTGAGGGCATCATCGATCACGCCCAGGCGCGAGTGCCCATATCACAGACATTGCCAACTAATTTATTCCCATTCCACAAAAATAACTGCCCCCCTTTTGTTCCATCAGCCGGCAAAACTGCAACCTTGTCAAGAAAAGGACCCTCCAGCCTTAATAAGAAAGGGTTGTCAACATTATTCATCTTAGTTTCTTGTAGACAAATGCAATCTAACTGTAAAGAGATAATGATGTCTTTCACATCTCTGACCTTGAGATCCCCATTGAGCCCCCTAATGTTCCATGAGACCAGTTTCATGATGGAACCAATTTCAATCCCCCCTCCTTAATCCTCTTACCTCTCAGGTTGTCAACAAGAACATTGTTCTTCACAAATTCAGCTTCTCTCTTACCTATTTTAATGCCTCCTCCCGTGCCCTTTCTCTTAGGTGATAGTTGAAGGGCATCGCTTCTTTTCAATTTCTTGAGAAAATTGAAGACCATCTCCTCTCTACCTCGGAAGGAAACTCTATCCGTTGACCAAATTGAATGATTTCCTTGGACCGAGCTTCCACATCATGGACTTGCTTCACAGCTAATGGCTTAGGACAGCCATCGTACGGGATAATCTGGGCTCCCAAATCGTTATTCTGACCGAAAGCATCCTCCACTGTTTTAACCAAACAAATTCTTGTCATTTCATCTTGAGACCCAACCGTATCATATGGCAGGTCAAACTTCTGCAAAAACCCATCCATACTATCACTGCCCTGTCCAGTCTCCGCGTCCATACTAATAAGAAACCTCTGTCGTCTGATCATCTCAGGCCTATCTTCCTCCACCCAAAGCTTCCCTTCATCCCTTTGGTTGTCCCCGTACTCAGGTTGGAAAAATTCCTAAACTTCAGTCATGGGATTCAAAGCTCCATTGAAGTCGACAACCGTCGTCTGTTTCCCTGTGACTGAAACCCGACCGAGTTCGTTGCGAGGAAGACGACGGTTCAAATCCAGCTCGTCAAATGTCAAATGAACCGGTTCGATGGATGCCCCTGGTGGCTGAATTGTATCCTTGGAAACCCGGTCCAAGGATAAGTTAAGATCCGAGACGTCCAGATCCAAACGCATCGGGTCCTCGCCATAGAACGAATCCTCCTCACCGTTAAACCAATATTGTATATCTTCCTCACCCGAAAGCCTTTCGTCTTCCCTCCCATAACCGCCCTCCTTCACCTTCTTCTTGGAGATCTTCCGCAGCGCCTCCCCCACCTCTTTAATATTATTGTGACCCTTCCCAACACACAAAGTTTTCTCTTTCCTGCATTCAAAGGCCTCTAGTATCACCCCGAGGAGCCTCTTTCCTCCATACAACCTCGGCACCCCACGGGCATGATTGCCTCGGCTAGCACTTTCCCCAATCTAACTCTTTGTCTCCCTGCTACTCAGTTCAACCGAGTTCTGAGGAAAGCAAACTCGCTCTAAGTCAGAACCATCGTCTCCCTGAGTTGGCGAAATAGGTGCTCCCGTCTCCCCTGTTCTACCACCACATCCTCTGTTTCTCCTAAATAATTCAGATACAACCTCGGCCCACGTCCATTCCATCTCAAATGTTCGATGCCACTATCTTCCACAGAAATAGTGACCCAAAAAACTCCACCCCCCACTGCAATCTTCAGCTTCTCCGAAACATCCTCCACCTGATCAACAACTACTTTAACCCGAACTGTAGAGATGTCAATCCCCCTGAGACCTTCCCCATCTACTTCTGTTAGTCTTCCGAACCTTGAGCATGTAGCTTGGAATGAAGCAATGTTCCACAGATGCAGGGGAATCCCGTATAGCTTGCACCAAACTTCAAATACGTCTTCCACTGGAAAAGTCCCCACTTCAATCTTCCATGGAGAATAGAAGAGCACCACCCTCCTTCAATACTTCGCACTCCTTAGAGCAAGCTAAATTCTTCCAGGACTCCAAATCAGCATAAACCAGGAAAGAACACTTCCCCAGTTTCCGGATGCACCAGTTACAAACTTCCGGCCAGATAATCTTTAGTCTTGCTCTCATCTCCTCGCAGTCTACTTCTGTCCGAAGCAGGTCTTCCTGAAGTGAAACCACAACAACACTGATTCAGATAGGATCTTGCCAGTGCTACCTCCAGCAACCAGGGTAACTCCAAGACTCCAGGAATTATCTTGGTAGAGGAGGACTGAAAACTTGGGTTAACAGCCTGCCCTGGAGTTACCACCTTGGCTCCCTCCACTGGGTTCCTGGCAGTTAGCCGAAGAACAGGCACTTACTCCTCCTATGACCAACTCCTCTGCAGTGTAGGCACCGAACAACATCTCTGCAGCTTGCGGCATGGTGTCCCTTACAAAGGCAGCGGATACAAATATCTCTGCCAACTGGGAGTCCAGTTGAAGCCTTCTTCCCAGGAAGCTGTCTGCGAGTACTCTTCGCCTGGACAGGAGTCCAAACCTTCTCCCTACCAACAGCAGCTCCACCATGGACTCTCCTCTCTCACTCTCCTCTCTCCGCGCACCTCTCTCCACGCTCCAGACATTTTCTAAGGAAGGATGATTGTTACCTTTGTGCAGATTGGAATATTACCTCATCTGTATCATCTTTCAAAGTGTCTATAAGTCTTTCAATAGCAAACTCTCCTGCATAAATGAAAGGTCAAGCACATTAAGGAAATGTAAGAGAATAAAAAATAGAAAACTATATGGAACATATGAAAACAACATGATCTTCAGGAGGCATCAACTTACCTACGATAATGGGCAACAATAAGTCTCCATCACAGGCAATTCTTAGAAAAATAGTGGGGTTCTGAAATCGGTGAAGAAATCCATGACCAATGGACCTAATATCAGATTTGGACCCACTTGCCTGAAGAGAGAGTGGAAGTATCTGACTAGATGGATGCCATTTTGCCTCTTCAAAAAACCCTTGCTTTCGCAGATTGTAGTGTCTGATTGTTTCTGCACTAGGAAAAGTAACAGAAGATGTATCCATCTTAGGAAGAATTGAGAAGGTCTTTCTGATCTTTTTAACATATAGTCATCAAAATAACAAAATGAAATCATCAGTACTTTTCGAATTATTGGTGCAATAGTCAATAAACTATGCATTCTTATCAAAGAAATTCAGAAGAGTGGAGATCATTGGTTTGGACATTAAGTGATCAAGAAAATATATTATTTATGAAACATAAATGTATGAATAGCAAATGCTTCCTCAATTGAGGGAGCTAGACGAAACTTCAAGAATCAACACTACTTCTTAGCACCCGACTTTCTTTTCATTGAACAAAGCCAACTATCATAGGCTGATAGGCACACATATGGGAGTGGATTGTCATGTATTTGTGTGTGTGTGTGTGCGAGAGAGAGAGAGAGAAAGAGAGAAATGGAAGCAAAAATAATTGATGCAGATCTTTCAGTCCGATGGGATCGGTTTCATTCTTTTTGCTATTTAATTGAAACAAATGGAAGAAGCTAAACATGCATCCTACGTTTTTTCCCCCTTATGATACCTGATCTGCAAAGACAATTAAACACAAGGAACCAAGCTCTCTGTTGTATCCATTAAACAATGAACATATACATGATTTTAGAAGATCTGCACGCAGTAGGATGCAACTTTATTTTAGAACAGATTTTTAAATATGCAAACATGTCAGGTCACGTATTTTGGGGATCAAGATGAACTAGAAAGTATAACTGCCAGCTAAACAGTGATCACTTTTCAGGGAAGTGAAATAATGTGCAAGGATTATTTATTTTTAAAAAAAAGGTGCATACATCAAAGTTGAGAATGTCTTTATGCCCTTCATTCCTCCTACATTGTAGGGTTCCCTTCCATTGTCTTCGTTTAGATGTACAAGAAGTAACTTCTATCACATGATTCACATCTCCCAGTTTTCTTCTTTTTTGGCCACACATAACCTGGTGCACCATCCAAGCTTCGTTATTACTCTTATGCTAGGCTAGGTATTTCTTTTTGTGGAAGAGTGGATATGCATACAGTGGGGACAGGGTGTCTTGTTCAAGTCTTCTCATGTAGAAAAGCATTGGGACTGGTGCAAAGCAAGCTTTGGTCCAGCCTATTTTGAACTGGCCACTTAAAACTAGCATTTGGATCAGACCTTTTTATCTAATGAAATTATAATTATATAGATATACATATATATATAAATAGGGAATGGATCAAATGAATCATGGGGCTCATCTAACTTAGATGAGCCTCAATCCTCTTCTCTTCATGTTTAAAAAAATGATAAAATTCACCAATAATTTTTAAATATCAAATAGACCCCTTAGGGTTGTTCCCATCACTGGACTTTAATTTTTACCGTACGATCTTGAAAATCAATTGGAGTCGTTTGATCAGATACATATCAAAAAACAATGTCTAAACATGTTGAAAAAATAGTCACTAAATAGGAAATTCGTTAGATTAACCCATAGAGTTGATCTCATCTCTTAGGGTTTTAATTTTGATCCCCAACAAAGGACGCACTCGATTAGACGGTCACAATTAAGTTTTTTAATCCAATGGTGAAAATTAAATCCCAAGGACGGAAACCAACCTAGAGGGAGATCTTTGAATATTTCAAAATATTTGATGATTTTTATTTTTATTCTTTTAAAGATGAAGAAGAGGGAGTTTCAACACATAAGCCATAAGCCCCGGGCTCATCTAAGCTAGATGAGCCCCAGCGCCCAGGATGCATCTAACTTAGATGCACCCCCCTCCCCTTCCCCCACTCCCCCAAATACCTACATCCCGATGTTAAAAATAATAACAAAAATCACCAAAAAATTAAAATATTCAAATAGCACCCTCTAGGTTGGTTTCCACTCCTTGGGATTTAATTTTTACCGTCGGATTGAAAAACTCGATCATATGCATCCAATCAAGTGTGTCCTTGGTTAGAGATCAAAACTAAAACTCAAGAGATGGTATCAACCCTAAGGGTTGATCTGACGAATTTTCTATTTTTTTACTATTTTTCAATATTTTTAAACATTATTTTTAATATGTATCCGATCGAACGGCTCCAGTTGATTTTCAAGATCAAACAGTAAAAATTAGAACCCTGGAGATGGCAACAACCTAAAGAGCTTATTTGAATATTTTAAAATTATTGATGATGTTTATTATTTTTAAAACATAGAGAGTGTAGGTTTTGGAGGGGGCACACATAAGTTAAGCACACCCTAGGGCGCGTTGAACCGTTTCCTAGACAAGCAAGGAGGAGGAGCAAGGTAATGGTAACGGCCTACAGCATCACACTGGCGGCAGGATAACAGCCTCCAGTGGCTAGGGTATCACACCCTACTTAATCTCAGGGCTTTTAGATCTTCATCCATAAAAGCAAGGAAAAATATTGAAAATTCGCAGCAAAAATCATCCATAATTTAGAAATAGATAGTACATGCTTATATATAGTGATATTTCCGAGTGCGACTCAACTACCAAACTCAACCATAGACTAAAATGCCCCTAACTTTATAAATAATTGGGAAAATGCACACTAAAATTCCTGAAAAAATAAAAAATCATTCCTAAAATCCTGAAAAAATAGAAAACATACCAAACAAATTGTCTACAAACTCATCTAACAGTAAACTATGCATCAGACGGGCTCTAGTGAGTCTCCGAACACAGGGACACTAGCTTGGTCTTCCAACGGTGGTAAATTCAGTCCATCATGTGCAACGCATCGGTGCACTAGTCCTGGATCCCCATCATTCTCCCCCAGTTCGAGAAAACTTGTCCTCAAGTTTTGAAATGCGGAAATATGTACGGGGAGATGATAGAGCGGCAAAGCAGTAAATACCACTGGTGACAAATGGGTCACCATACGGATCAAAGTGCGGAATCAATGTGGAAAGTGTGCCTCAACATCACTCTACATCTGGTCAAAATCATGATAGATGAAAATGTCTTGAACAATCTTCAGTTGACCATCTTCAAAAGGGTCTTCGGGGACCATGTCTAACTTTGGTTCAGCGAAGAGGACATCATCACACGTTTTGACATCTAGGACTCAACCTGTTCAAAGTACTCCTTAGCTAAAAACACTAGATCTGCTTCATAAACTACTTCCATTTGGTTACAATACTCCTTGGCCAATGCCGGCTCTAATGTAACATAAACCTGCGATTTTAAAAAACAAATTGTGATTTAATCACACTTTTTCATCTTAACATATTTTTCACGAACAAATCCCAATTTATTGAAAGAATATTTAAAATCTTCATAAATTTAAAAAATAGTGATTTAATCACGTATTATTTAGAAATGTATACCTTCCTAAAACCACCTCGCTCATTTTTATAATATATATTCTTAAATTTTTATATTATACCTTTAAATTATATTTTATATATTAAAAAATTAATGTATCTCTAATGATTTTTTCACGAAGTTTTCAAACTTTTGGCCGGCTTGAGATTTTTTCATCGAGCCAATTTTTTCCCAAATTCTGAATTGGTGACATTGGCTCACTCAACGTTGTAAACTACCTCCTTTTTTTTGGAAGGTGACATGAAGTCACATTTCATTAAAGATAAAGAGAATACAAAGTGGGCCATAGGCCAAACATCATGGCAAAGTGCCAACCCCCCAAGAAACAAAGAAAAGCAGACCCTAAGACCTCTGTTGTCAAGGCGCCCGCCTAGGCGCCAAGCGCTTTTCCAGCACCAAGGTGCTAGGCTGCCTTTCCAACAGGTGAAAAGGTGCCTAAGGCGCCCACTAAGGCACCCAAGGCACCCAGATTGCTGAAACCCAAGGTCCCTGCCCCTCTTTTTGTATATATACATATATGTATGTAATATGTATATATATATATATGTATGTAATATGTATATATATATATATATATATGTATATATGTATGTAATATGTGTATATATATATATATGTATATATGTATGTAATATGTATATATATATATGTATTAGTATGTATTTATATAATTATATATGTATATATAATTATATAAATACATACTAATACATATATATATATACATATTACATACATATATTTAGATTTATATATACAAACATGTATATATATATGTATATGTATACATCTAAATATATGTATCATGTATGTAATATATATAATATATATATATACATATACATATTACATACATACATTTAGATATATATGTGTATATATATACGTCTATATATATTATATAATTAGACATATACACATATTGCATACATACATTTATACATACATATATATATATATATATATGTGTGTGTGTGTGTGTGTAAATCTAAATGTATATATATATATATATATATATATATATATATATATATATATCCTAAATTAAAATATTATATTGTGAAGTTGATGCCTAGGCGGGCGCCTAAGCGCTTAGGCGGTCCAGAATCCCAAGCACGCCTTAGTCGCCTTACCGCCTTGACAACTATGCCTAAGACTTCTATTTTATTAAGGGGATAAAAATGAAGTTAACATAAGTGCATCATGTAGAATAAAATCAAAATAAAAAGTCTTGACACTTAGAAGCCCTTGAAATAAGATCTCCTTCTGAAGCCTTCCAGATATCAGTTGATCTTCCCCCATCTTTAACCCAATTGAGAGCTCTTCGGAGAATATTGGAAGGATTTGAAAATTCCTAGTTGAATTTTCTATTATTTCTACCTAACCAAACAGACCACAGCATTGTTGGAAGAAACAGGTACCATATCTTGTTGTCAGTCTGGTTAGGATAGAAAATTGACCACATTTGCATGAGATGAAGGCAGTCTAACAGTTCCACCCACTGAATCTTCAAAGCCTTAAAAAGGATCCTCCACTGAAAGTTGATAATCCCACAATGACAAAAAAAAGGTGATTTTGATCCTTTTCAAATATCCCACAGAAAATACATTAGGAGTTGTTGAGATTAAAGATTCTCTTCTCCTTCCAAAGGAAGAGTTTGATTTTAATTGGGATATAATTGGACCATACCAAGGATTTCCACCACACTCTGATGCCACCGTCTTGAATAATACAAGTAAGTACCCTAGATGAAAAGGATCCTTTGCTATTCCAAATCCATAATCTTTTGTCTTCCTGATCCCTAATGAGTTGAACATCTGAAATTAGACTAAGAATTCTGAATAGCTCCCCTATTTCAATCTCTGTAGGATTTCTTCGGAAGCTGAGATTCCAATGAGTACCATTCCGTCCGGAGAGAACCTGTGCCATCGTTGGATTTTTATAAACTAAAATATGACAAAGGTTAGGAGCTAGATCAATGAGGGGAATATTAGAAAGCCATGAATCCTTCCATAAGCTAATGTTTTCTCCATTACCCAATTGAAGATTAACTGTTGGAAGAACCAGAAAATTCAGGTGAGCAATATTCCTCCAGATGTGGGACAGATTATAGGACCTTGAAGGCTTCAACTCCCATTTAGAACAGTTATGATAATATTTATCTCTGACTATTCTTACCCAGAGATGATCTTCTTCTTCTCCTAGTCTCCACAGCCATTTGGCAAGCAATGCCTTATTGAAATAAATAATTGAAATCAAACCAGCCCCTCCTTGATCTTTACTTCTGCAAACATTATCCCAAGCTATGAGATGAAGGCCTTTCCCATCTCTTTTTCCACCCCCCAGAAAAAAGATCTCCTTGCCTCTATCATTTTCTCCACAGTTCGTGGGAGTTTGAGAATGGAAAGATGGTATGTGGCTAATGAGGAGAGAGTTGATATTGAGAGAATTCATCTTCCACCATCTAAAAGAAATCTAGCTTTCCATCCTTTTAAACTTTGATCAAACTTTTTAATGACCACATCCCAATCCCTTAAAGATATAGGACCACTGGATAAAGGCAGGCCCAAATATTTGATTGGAAAATGAGACACTCTGCAATTAAGCAAATCAGCCATACAATCCAACTTGACCCCATCCAGATTAATTCCTATTGCTTCTGATTTCTAGAAGTTGATGCTAAGACCAGTTATAGCTTCTGTCAAAACCAGCAGGATCTTCAGATTTCTCAATATTCCCATATTTCCTGACGAAAACAGCAAAGGTATCATCTGCAAATTGAAGATGTGAAAGAAGGAGACCATACCTACCAATGCTGAATGCATCAATCAACCCTTGAACAGCTGCCTTATCCCAAAGAGAGCTCATGATCTGGCCTATAACAAGAAACAAAAGAGGTGATAATGGGTCACCTTGTCTCAAACCCTAGAGCGACTAAAAAAACCACAAGGTTGTCCATTGAACAAAATCGAAAACCTTGAGGTTGAGATACAACTCATAATCCAATTGATCCACTTTTGTTTGAAACCTATGAGACCCAAGGCTTTGTAGATACATTGCCAACTGACAGTATCAAATGCTTTCTCAAAGTCCAGCTTAATAACAACTCCTTCTTTCTTAATAATTTTCTGATTATGGATTGCTTCATTGACTGCCAGAAAATTATATAGGATGAATCTTCCTTCTAGAAAAGCTGATTGGTTTTTATTGATAACACCCCCCAATGTTGCCTTCATTCTATTGGCTAAGATCTTAGTAATGATCTTATAGCAACCATTCAGGAGGCTAATACGTCTAAATTCCGAGATTCTTTCAACACCTTCAATCTTGGGAATAAGCACAATATGAGTTGAATTGAATCCCCTAATACATAGAGGCCTGTCTTGGAATTCCTTCACCATAGCCATGAAGTCATCCTTAATAACTTCCCAAAAAAATTGATAAAAACCTAATGAAAAACCATCCGGCCTAAGAGATTTGTTCACATTCATACTGAAAATAGCTTTCTTCACTTCTTCTTCAAGAATTGGCAAACATAGATCTTCAGCCAGATGTACATCAATCTTTAGAAGGATATTATCTTGCAAATGAGGTCTCCACAAGTGATTTTCTTTTAATAAATTCTTGTAAAAAGATTGAACGTGTCTTGAATATCTTTCTTGGAATCAATTAAATGGTCATCCACCTTGATATGATCAATCTTTAAGGATCACTTCTTAGAGCTGGCCACTTGTTTGGGACCTGACCTAGCTAGCTCTCCTATCGGATTTTTTATCATTAATGCTAAATCCTATCGTTTTTTGGTCTTTTTGTTTTATTTGGAGAAATATAGGTCAGTTTTATGTATTTTATTTCTTGAACTATGAGAACTTGGGATTAACCCTCAAGGAGTCCGAGACTTCAGATCAGGTGAAGATCCGAGTATATGACCTCTCTTCACTAACCTCGATCAATATTAAGTACGTCGAGCAACCGCTCGACAACCCTTGATTAACCGTCTGTTGATGACCTTGTAACATGCAACACTACTATTATAGGCAGCACATGCATATAAAGATATGTTTTAGGTTAAGCTCTTGGCCTCACCCAAGTTTAGGATGGGTTTATAATTGATTTGGAGACTTTTCAAAAGATTTTCGATTGACTCCAAGTTATCTGGATTCATTCCAAGTATGTTAGACCCATAAGGATATTTTTGTAATTATGCCAAGTTAGAGGGTATAGAGGTATTTTAATGATTTAGGAAGGTTTCAAAATCTTAAGAGGTATTTTAGAATTATTTTAAGTGTGTTTGAGTTGTAAGGATATTTTGGTAGTTTTACCAGGCATTGTAAGAATTGCATTAGGGTCATTATCATCATTTTAAGTTTTTTAGCATTTTAGGGAAACTTGAAAACCCTTAAGATGTATTTTAGGATCATTTTAAACATATTTAAGTTATAGGGGTATTTTGGTAATTTTACCTTGAATCAGATTTATTAGACTAAGTCTATTTTTATATTTTTTTCTAAGATTTTTACTTATTTTTATCATATTGAGGGTATGTTGGTAATTTTATCCATCTTATTAGGATTTGGAGGATATTTCGAGCATAGGAGAGGTTTTGATATTTTTTAAGAATTTTCTATGATTTTTACAGATTTTTATCATGGGTGAGGGTATTTTTGTAATTTTATTAAGTTGTAAGGGCATTTTAGTCATTTCGAGAATTTTATATGTTTTCATATTTGGTTCTCTGTCTTTTACTGATTTTCACTGAATTGTACTGATTTTTTTATTACTTTTATTGATTTTTATTAATTAATTGAATATATGAATGATATTTAAGTCATGTTTTTGGGTTTATGTAATTTCCAGATTTGGTTTTCTAATTTTTATTGAGTATTACTAGATTTTACAGAAATTTTTTGATTTTTATATTCATTTTACTGATTTTCAATAATTTTCACAGATTTTATTAATTAATTAAGCATGGGAGGTATTTAAGTCATTTTTTTAACTTAAGTATATTATTTTATATCTCAATATTTCATTATTGAGTTTTGATTCTGAGTCTAGGTTTAATTATGTATGGAGTGAAGCCAAGGGTATTTTAGAATATTTAATTATGTATTTATGTATTTTAATTAATTATTAAACTAATTAAATATATACATGAAAATATAATAACATAATGTTACTCAAGTAATAGGTTCATGAACACACATGCACACATATATGCTCAAAGAACAATATTGGCATTTCATTCATCATTTCCGCATAATCCCGTCTTATAGAACGGCGATTTTACAACATAAATTCGGCAGAACTTCTCCTTAAGAATAAACTTTAGGAAGATAGCCCTCCGAGACGAAAAATATCCTCCAAACGCAGCAAACCCGTGCAAAAGCACTTGGTTTGGTCTTCAAATGGGCAGAGTTTCTCCTAGGAAATTTTGGGCCAAAGAGACATGGAGTTCTTCCTCCCCCCTTAGGGGGTATTTATAGGCTTTGAAAGCCTTAACCGTTGGGGGGTGCCACCGGAGATTTTTTGAGGTGGGGGGGTACCCACCGGAGGTTTTCTTGAGGTGGGGGATACCCACCGATAACAAGTGAGAGAAAGTGTGAGAGAGAGATTAGAGAGGAGGGGGGAACCGGTGGGGGGTGCCACCGGTTGGGGCCCCACCGGTTTGGGAACCGGTGGGGGGCGCTTCCCCTCCCCCTTTCTTATGAAAAAAAAAAAGGGCCAAACAAATGTCCCCTACGGGACATGTGCCGAAGGTGAAGACGATGGTGCATGTGTCCCGTACCCCATCTGACTACAAGAATCTTCATTTTACATGCTTGAGGAGTCCTCACATGCGACATGCTGGTGTTGTCTTAATGAATTCTCGTGTCTTGCCTCATGTATTTATAGCTATTGGGAGAAGTCAACCACTATCTCGTATATGCCAGGCGACACATCGCTTCGGCTTGCTATGCACATACTCCATCTGAGCTTATCTAGATCCTGATGACCCTTAATTTTGGTACTTAGACACCTCAAGATACGCCCAGGAAGTATTGTTTTCATAACTTTTTGACTCTCCAGATATATTTGAAAGTGTCCAACCCTTCTAATTATAGGAATCCTCTTGACCTTCACGACTTGGAAGTTACCCGAGAGTTGATGCCGCTTGAATCTTTCGACGTTTACTTGGATTCTGGGGGATCTCTTGGCCTTCATGACATAGAGACTCCTTAAGAATACACAGGCGAGTCGTTTGATTCTTCCGGCATTTGCTCCATCTTGGGAGAATTAATATCTTATCTTGGCATTTCCAGGAGCTCCGCACGAAATGTTTTGGACTGGCCTAATATCTGGTGCATAGCAATTTGACTTTGTCCTATAACTTCATTAGAACTTGGTCGGCTTTTGTTTTTGTATCTGGAGACTTTTATTATAGCTGTCTGGCATTGATTTTCTCTCTCTATCTTCTTGCAGCTTGTTGTCTTTGTCCTCATAGCCCACAAGAGAGTTCCTCCCATGGCGAGGAACGGATAGGAAGATATTTCAGTCTCGTCAATTGTCAAGTAGCCTTTCGTCAAAGCGGGCCAAGATTGAAACTATCGAGGCAGCCAATGCAGTTCGAGTTGCGGAGACTCCTATGCCCCAATATCATAAGGATATTGTTTTTTCTAGTATCGCAGATGGGGACTCCCAGACTGCCGCTCTGCGCCTGCAGGCACATATTCTTAAAGCTTTGTTTGGAGGGAGAACTCCTATTTTGTGGCAGGCATTGACCATCGCTTCGACTAGCATTCAAAGATGGAGCCGAATTTCTTCAAAGGCTTGAAATTTTCCATTTGCTGGTAGACAGCCTATTGCAATCTCTGGCGGGACATGGCTCTTCCCTAGACCAGAGTTGATTTGATACTTCTCTATTGTAGTTCTTCTTGCCTCCCCTTTTCTCGAAGAACTCGAGCTACCCCGCAGGCTCGTCTCGAGTTATGTCATTGCTCCAGTGTATTACTTCTGAAGAACAATGCTAAGCTTGAGTGGTATGAACCCTTTTTTGTATGTTGCCTGTATTATTTTTTTTCTCTTTTTCTTTTTTTATATATAATTAATGCTAACGCCTTTTCAAGTTTTCGCCAGCATTAGCCCCCTCTTATTTTTACCTATGCGCCCTGGCGGGTTTTCACACAGCGAGGTTACCCGATTTTTCCTAAGGTGCCCCTTCAGGTTTTCACCTTAGCTGGGTATAAGACTTTTTTACCCTTAACCGATCCCTTTAAGGATGAGATCGATTAAGTCCGTCGGGGCATCTCGTTTTTAAGCCTCATTTTTTTTTGTTCGATAGGGAATTACGGCTTCCCTGAGAACCGCTAAGGAATTTCTGTAGGGAACTGAAGCCTCCCTGAGAACCGCTAAGGAATTTTATGTAGGGAATTGAGTCTTCCCTGAGAACCGTTAAAGAATTATATGTAGGGAACTGAATCTTTCCTGAGAACCACTAATGAATTTCTGTAGGGAACTGAGTCTTCCCTGAAAACCAATAAAGAATTTTTGTAGGGAACTGAGTCTTCCCTGAAAAGCGATAAGAAATTTCTGTAGAGAACTGAGGCCTCCCTGTGAGCCGCTAAGGAATTTCTGTAGGGAACTAAGTATTCCCTGAGAACCGCTAATGAAATTTCTGTAGGGAATTGAGTCTTCCCTGTGAGCCGCTAAGGAATATCTGTAGGGAACTGAGTCTTCCCTGAGAACCGCTAATGAATTTTTGTAGTGAACTGAGTCTTCCCTGAGAACTGCTAAGGAATTTTTGTAGGAAACTGAGGCCTCCCTGTGAGCCGCTAAAGAATATCTGTAGGGAATTGAGTCTTCCCTGAGAACCGCTAATGAATTTTTGTAGGGAATTGAGTCTTCCCTAAGAACCGCTAAAGAATTTTTGTAGGGAATTGAGGCCTCCCTGTAAGCCGCTAAGGAATTTTTGTAGGGAACTGAGTCTTTCCTGAGAACCGATAAAAAATATATGTAGGGAATTGAGTCTTCTCCGTAAGCCGCTAATGAATTTCTGTAGGGAACTGAGTCTTCCCTGAGAACCGCTAAAGAATATCTGTAGAGAACTGAGTCTTCCCTAAGTACCGCTAAAAAATTTCTGTATGGAACTAAGGTCTCTCTGTGAGCCGCAAATGAATTTCTGTAAGGAACTGAGTCTTCCCAGAGAACCGTTAAGGAATATCTGTAGGAAACTGAGTCTTTCCTGAGAACCGTTAAGAAATTTTTGTAGGGAACTGAGGCTTCCCTGTGAGCCGCTAATGAATTTCTGTAGGGAACTGAGGCCTCCCTGTGAGCTGCTAATGAATTTCTGTAGGGAACTTAATCTTCCCTGAGAACTGCTAAGGAATATATGTAGGGAACTGAGTTTTCCCTGAGAACCGCTAACAAATATATGTAGGGAACTGAGTCTTCCCTAAGAACCGCTAAGGAATTTCTGTAGGGAACTGAGACCTCCCTGTGAACTGCTAAAGAATTTTTGTAAGGAACTGAGGCCTCCCTGAGAACCGCTAAGGAATATCTGTAGGGAACTGAGTCTTCCCTGAGAGCCGCTAAGAAATATCTGTAGGGAACTGAGTCTTCCATGAGAACCGCTAAGGAATTTCTTGAGTTTCCAAGAAAACGGGACTCTAGGTAGCCGTGAATTTGGAATACAACAGCTCCCGGAGACCGAAGATTTTGGGATACTGTGCCTCCCGGGGGCGCAAAGATTTTGGTTGAATTTTGGGATACAACGCCTCCCGAGGGCGCAAGGCAATTAGTTGAATTTTGGGATACAACGCCTCTCATAGGCGAAAAGGAAAATTTTAGCCTTTTCTAGGATATATTTGCCTCCCAAGCGGGCGAAATTCTGGGTTTTAACGCCTCCCATAGGTGAAAGAAACTTTTGGGCCTTTCTGGGATATATTTGCCTTCCAAATGGGCGAAATTCCGGGATTTAACGCCTCCCGTGGGCGAAGGAAAATTTTGGGCCTTTATGGGATATATCTGCCTCCCAAGTAGGCGAAATTCCGGGATTTAACACCTCCCGTAGGCGAAGGAAAATTTTGGCCTTTTTAGGATATATCTGCCTCCCAAGTGGGCAAAATTTCGGAGTTTAACGCCTCCCGTAGACGAAAAGGAATTTTAGCCTTTTGAAGATATATCATATATCTGCCTCCCAAGTGGGCAAAATTTCAGGGTTTAACGCCTCTTGTGGGTGAAAGGAATTTTGGCCTTTTGGGGATATATCTGCCTCCCAAGTGGGCAAAATTTCGAAGTTTAACGCCTCCCGTGAGTGAAAAGGAATTTCGACCCGTCGCGGCACGCCAGTGGGACTGGTGTATCAATTTTAAGATACAACGCCTCCTCGGAGCAAAAAGGGAAATTTCGACCCATCGCAGCACGCCAGTGGGACTGGTGTATCAATTTTAGGATACAACGCCTCCTCGGGGCAAAAATGAAAATCTCGACCCATCGCGGCACGCTAGTGGGACTGATGCATGCTAGGGACAATTTTAGGATACAATGCCTCCTCGGGACAGAAATGAAAATTTTGACCCATCGCAGCACGCCAGTGGAACTGATGCATGCCAGGAACAATTTTAGGATACAACGCCTCATCGGAGCAGAAAGGGAAATTTCGACCCATCATGCACGCCAGTAGAACTGATGCATGCTAGAGACGATTTTAGGATACAACACCTCCTCAAGACATAAAGGAAAATTTCAACCCATCGCGGCACGCCAGTGGGACTGGTGTATTAATTTTAGGATACAACGCCTCCTTGGGGCAGAAAGGGAAATTTTGACCCATCGCGGCATGCCAGTGGGACTGATGCATGCCAGGAGCAATTTTAGAATACAATGCCTCCTTGGGGCAAAAAGGAAAATTTCGACTCATCGCGGCACGCCAGTAGAACTGATGCATGCCATGAGCAATTTTAGGATATAACGCCTCCTCGGCACGGAAATGAGAAAATTTAGGATACAACGCCTCCTCAAGGTGGAAGTGAAATTTCGGGATATAACGCCTCCTCGGGACGAAAAGAGAAACTTTCAGGATACAATGCCTCCTCGAAACGATAATAGGGAAACTTTAGGACACAATGCTTCCTCGAGGCGGAAAAATAATTTTGGTCGAATTTCGAGATACAATACCTCCCAGAGGCTCAAAGTAATTTTGATTGAATTTTGTGATACAATGCCTCCCGAGGGCGCAAGGAGTTTTGGCTGAATTTTAGGATACAACGCCTCCCGAGGGCACAAGGATTTAGGTCGAATTTTGGAATACAACGCCTCCCGTAGGCGCAATGACTTTGTTGTTTCGGTATGAATTGTTAACAGAGATTTTTTCGGTGGAACCAATTATTTTAACCGAGAAGGTGAAATGCTCTTCTTAGCCCTATCAAGTGAGAAATCGAGTTTCCCGCTTTCTTGCCGAGTCGGGAGGACGTCATCATCGTCGCCTCGGTCGTAGCCCTTGATGGGATAATTTCTGTGCCACTTATCCAATGTAAAGTGACACCAAGGATTTTCTCGTCATTGATGACTCTAATATCCTCCCTACGTAGGAATGTGGGAAAACTCGATCCCTGCCTGTGACAGGCCGAGAGAGTTCTCCTCCCCCTAGAGTATGGCAATATACATATTTTGAACACACTTGGTACGAACGGCTTCGTGAGCCATACCCCAGTGAGTTGCTGGATGATGATGATGATTTTTTTATTTTTTTTTAAACTAACATCGGCCCTTACGAGTTTTCACCGAAGCTAGCCCCTTTTATTTTTTGCCTGTGCGCCCTTACGGGTTTTCACACAGTAGGATTCACCCATTTTTGCCTAAAACGTCCTTTCGAGATTTCACCTCAGCCGGATTTTGGACTTTTTTGCCCTTAATTGGCCCCTCATAGGAGTGGAACCAATCTAAGTCTGTCGGGGCATCTCGTTTTTAAGCCCCACTCTTTTTTTTTTCATTGGATCCTATGGCGCTAGGATCTTTTTTTTGTTGTTGACGCTCGGAGACCTCATGCGTCGGAGTGTAGTGCAACTTCATATGACAGCCATTTAGTAGAGAAAAGGCCAGGTTCCCTTGAACTCAGGTGAGATGCATCTGATCTTGTCATCAAGGGTGTCCTCCCTAGAATATGCTGGCATCATCTAGGACTGAGAGGTAATCTTCTTTTGCCCCCTGCATATGCTCACGAAGCTATAGCAGCCATGCCTTTTATTGAACTTGCCTTTTGAGTTCTCCCCATGGGCTGCATCCATCCAGGGAACACCTTTTGTCGACTGCCCTGGTTGGTATTCTTCTAGCTCATCAATGATATTCTGGAGCCTTTGCAAAGGCGTGACTCCATCTTTGGCATAATTGAGGAACTAGCTAAGGCTTCTCTTCAGCTTTTTCTTTTTATTTTTCCTACTACTCTTTTCTTGTTTCTTCCTCTTCGCCGCCTCTCTGATGAAGCGGGACTGAGGTTTTACCCCTGGAGGCGGGGCACTCCTGACTATTGTCTTGTTCTTTTTATCTTTTGCCTCTGGCACTTTGGTCGATGTTGACCTCTTCTTTTGGATCTTAGTCCATTGTTGTTCTAGCTGGCTGCGGTCAAAAGTTACTTTAGTAGTTTGTTCGACCACTATATCTGGCAGCATTTGGACGGCCTATCCAAGGCTATCCCTTTATATTGATAGCGAGGGATTTCTTTAGGTTAAGGCCGACACTTTTTTTTTCCTCCAAAAAGGTTTTGTGAATTGCGTTCACTGTGTAATTGCATGTGGTTGTGGGGGATTCACAAGATACTTTCCCATATTTATCTTTCCTTCTTGAATCAGCTTTTCCACTTCATCTTTGAACACGAAACAACGTTCAATTGAATGGGTGATGAAGCGGTGGTACGGGCAGTAATTGGGTGCATCTATCCGATGCATTTCTTCTTCCCTTTTCGATTTGGGCAGAACAGTTACTTTTCTGCTCATACATAACTCGAAGAGTTCATGGGTCTTTTACTTTGGGAAGGAGTATGATCTCTTGAGCTTTTTTGCCAGGGATTCAGTGTCTTTAAAGTTTATCCATGTTTCTGCACCAGCAACTTGTTTTTCTCGAGAACCTTGTCTAGCTGCAAAGGTGGAGTATTGTCGTGACTTTCACAACCATTCCCTCTCGATACTGGGCTTCTGGTGCTTCATTTAAGTCTATGATAAGTTTGCTCTTCCTCTTTAGCGGACGGTTGCATTCTGGTCCTAGGTCCTCAAAGGAGAAGGGTCTATTGACTCTGTCCATTGACAGGACTTCTGTCCATTGTCTTACAAGACCTTCCATTACCTTAGTGAGTTCATATTGCTGATGAAAGATTTGTCGCAGACTCACTTGAATCCCCTCCAGTGCGGCCATGATAGGCCCCTCTAGAATGGAGGTTGCTGGAGTATATGATCGAGTTATCTTCGGCTCCAGTGAGATTTACTGGTGAAAGAGCTGTATCAAACTCATCTGAATCTTCTCTAGTGTTGTCATGATAGACCCTTTTGGAGTGGGAGTTGCTGGAGTGTATGATGGTATTGCCTCCTGCTCCGACGAAACTTGCTGATGGGAAAGCTGTGACATACTCATCTGAATCTCCTCCAGTGCCGCCACGATAGACCCTTCTGGAGTTGGGGTCGCTGGAAGATATAATGGTATCACTTCCTGCTCCGGAGGGGCATCCATATTCTTATTTGCAGGCTCTTCTTCTGAGGAGTTTTCATCCATGTATATGACATTTGCTGCAAATGTTTGTCTGGGCATTCGATGTGGCTGAGGCGGATCTACCAGGTATTTTTCCATCTCCACGGCCCCTTCTCGGATGAGCTTCAATTTCCCCTTTGCAGATATAGCAATCCTCTATTACATGTCCCAACATGCGATGGTACATGCAATAGTTGGGTTCATCTATTTTGCCAACTTCTGCTAGCCTTTTTGGTTCAAGAGATTTGGCTGCATGCAAACGTTACACAACTCTCTTGTATGCCCTCTAATGAAAGAGTAAGACATTTTCCTTCTCTCATTAAGGGTGGCATATGATCCCCTTCTATTGGATGTTGAGGCATTTGCATTGCACTTACCCCCTATGTTTTCTACAGCCGAGGCAAAGTCTAGGGCATTAACCTCTTCTGTATCTATACTCTGCTTCTTTGGGACATTCCCCCCAACGGAGGCAATGGTTAGATGGTCTACGAAAAATATTTCGACCTCTCTCACAATGTTATTTACCTGATCAAAGTTCCTAACATTTGCGCCAATCAGCTTTTCACTTATTTCGGGCTTTAAGCCCCTTTTGCACAATCGCACCGCATCCTCATGGGCCGGCGGATTGTCACATTTCATGCAGAGGTTTCGCCATTTTTTGATGTAGTCGGTGGCGGGTTCGTTCCTGCCTTGCTTTAGCGCCACCAGTTTAGAGATGGTGACCTTTCGCTCCGACACCTTGAAGTGGTCGAAGAACTTTTTCTGTATTATCTCTCAGCTGCTAATAGAGTTGGGCTTCAACTTTGCATACCATTGGAATGCAGTACCCGTGAGAGAGGTAGAAAAGAACCTCAGAAAATAGGCCTCATCAGTAGCCAGCTCTCCCAAGTCACTCATATAGTGGACAATATGTTCTTGGGCCGAGCCTTCCCCGTCATACCTGGCGAACTTGGGGCAATTGTTGTGATGTGGCGGGAGCTTCTTGAACATATGACGTACTGGGAATGGCACTTTGTATAAGTCAAATGTGCCTATTCTGTCGTCATGTTCTGTCATCTTGGCTTCAACAATTTACTCGATAAGATGCTTCTGCAACGCTGTAGCATCATCTGCAGAAGTATGGGATTGCTGAGCATTATGATTGGGCTCCACAACCTGATCTCCTTGTATCTCATCAGGGTTGAAGTTGACCTCTGCAGCTTGCGGTCTTATCACCGTTGGCATAGGTACTACCCTTAGTGGTGGTGCATTTACTGGGGGGACTTGAGCTATCCTTTGCTACTCCTCCATCTTTTGTATTAGGCCATAGAGCAAGGCCCTGAGTTGTTGATTTTCTTATCTTATCTCCTCCATAGTCTGAGACTATATTTGTTCTTGGGGTTGTTCTAGAGCGACCTCGGTACTTGGGGCATTTGCCCCGCCTTCATCAGCTCTTCCAGTAGCATTGCCACTGTCAATTTGGGGTGGCTCTGCCTCCTGGCTTCCTCAATTCAGCAAGCGCATAGCCTGCTCAATTTGACGAGTTATGGGCCCGCGCCGTTGCATCAAATTGATGATAGATATCATTTGGGTCTTCCGACAGGGAAAGCGTCGGTTGGTGGTGCTGGAGGTGTAGCATGTGTAGACCCGTATGCCATTCTTTATCATTCTGACAGTTCTCTTCTTCTTCTGAGTCGATCAGACAAATGCGCCCAATCGCTCGAAAACAGATGTCTGTTGTCAGACTTGCTCATGTGCCTTATATGCACCTTTCCTCTTTTCACCTCGTAGAGAACGAGTTTGGGTAACTGAGTTGGTTATCTACCCCTCATGCTCTATGAACTGTTGAGACTGTTGTTCTACTAGGGTGACCCTAGCCTGGCGAATTTTGCGGGCTTCCGCTTTGCCTCCTGTTGGACAAGGAGGCTAGAGAGATGCTGATGGTATTGACGGCGAGCACTCGCCTACGTCGGCCGTCGTTGTTGCTTCTTCTGGCACGGGAAGCGCACCTCTTCTTCTTCTTTTTCAGAACAGGATCCGGCGCCGGAACGACCCCCAAAAAGTATGGAGATCCTATCACTGCGGGGAAGTCTCCGAAGCATGTTGGTGTTGTCAGATATCCACACCGTGCGTGAGTCGCCACCATAAGTGGGCCATACATGACCATTACTGCCATAGTCGTCTTTTAAGCAGAAACTCGATCACCTGCATAAGACATGACACAGTTAGTAGTAGAGTTGTGGTGAGGGCATCACCGGACGGAGAGATGAAGGGAAAGAAAGGTCCCACCGGGTGTGCCATCTGTTTGGGACCCGACCTAGCTACCTCTCCTATCGGATTTTTTATCATTATTGTTAAATCCTATCGTTGTTTGGTCTTTTTGTTTTATTTGGAGAAATATAGATCGGTTTATGTATTTTATTTCTTGAACTATGAGAACTTGGGATTAGCCTTCAGAGAGTCCGGGACTTCGGATCAGGCAAAGATCCGAGTATATGACCTCTCTTCACTGACCTCGGTCAATGTTAAATACGTCGAGCAACCGCTCGACAACCCTTGATTAACCGTCCATTGATGCCCTTGTAACATGCAACACTACTACTACAGGCAGCACATGCATATGAAGATATGTTTTAGGTTAAGCCATTGGCCTCACCCAAGTTTAGGATGGGTTTGTAATTGATTTGGAGACTTTTCAAAAGGTTTTCAATTGACTCCGAGTTATCTGGATTGATTCTAAGTATTTTAGACCTATAAGGATATTTTTGTAATTATGCTAAGTTGGAGGGTATAGGGGTATTATGGTCACTTTAGTGTGTGAAATGAGTTTTAATGATTTAGAAAGGTTTCAAAACCTTAGGAGATATTTTAGAGTTATTTTAAGTGTGTTTGGGTTGTAAGGGTATTTTGATAATTTTACCAGGAATTGGATTTCTAGACTTAAAATATATTTTTTGAGTATTTTTGTAATTATGTTGCATTAGGATCATTATGATCATTTTAAGTTTTTTAGCATTTTAGGGAAACTTGAAAACCCTTAGGATGTATTTTAGGATCATTTTAGACATATTTAAGTTATAGGGGTATTTTGGTAATTTTACCTTAAATCGGGTTTATTAGACTTAGAGTCTATTTTTATATTTTTTCTGAGATTTTTACTTATTTTTATCATATTGGAGGTATTTGGTAATTTTATCCATCTTATTAGGGTTTGGAGGATATTTTGAGCATAGGAGAGGTTTTGATATTTTTTAAGAATTTTCTGTGATTTTTACAGATTTTTATCATGGGTGAGAGTATTTTTGTAATTTTATTAAGTTCTAGGGGCATTTTGATCATTTCGGAAATTTTATATGCATTTAGATTTGGTTCTCTATCTTTTATTGGTTTTTACTGAATTTTAATAATTTTTTTATTACTTTTATTGATTTTTATTAATTAATTGAATATATGAATGATATTTAAGTCATGTTTTTGGGTTTATATAATTTTCAGATTTGATTTTCTGATTTTTACTAAGTATTACTGGTTTTTACAGAAACTTTTTGACTTTTATATTCATTTTACTGATTTAAATAATTTTCACAGATTTTATTAATTAATTAAGCATGGGAGGTATTTAAGTCATTTTTTTAACTTAAGTATATTATTTTATGTCTCACTATTTCATTATTGAGTTTTGATTATGAGTCTAGGTTTAATTATATATATAGTAAGGCCAAAGGTATTTTAGAATATTTAATTATGTATTTATACATTTTAATTAGTTATTAAATTGATTAATTATATATGTGAAAATATAATAACATAATGTTACTTAAATAATAGGTTCATGAACACACATGCACACATATATGCTCAAAGAACAATATTGGTATTTCATTCATCATTTCGGCATAATCCCGTCTTATAGAACGGCGATTTTACAACATAAATTCGGCAGAACTTCCCCTTAAGAATAAACTTTAAGAAGATAGCCCTCCGAGACGAAAAATATCCTCCAAACGCAGCAAACCCGTGCAAAAGCACTTGGTTTGGTCTTCAAATGGGTAGAGTTTCTCCTAGGAAATTTTGGGCCAAGGAGGCATGGAGTTCTTCCTCCCCCCTTGGGGGGTATTTATAGGCTTTGAAAGCCTTAACCGTTGGGGGGTGCCACCGGAGATTTTTTGAGGTGGGGGGGTACCCACCGGAGGTTTTCTTAAAGTGGGGGGTACCCACCGGTAACAAGTGAGAGAGAGTGTGAAAGAGAGATTAGAGAGGAGGGGGGGGGGGGGGGGGGGGGGGGGGGGAACCAGTGGGGGGTGCCACCAGTTGGGCCCCCACCGGTTTGGGAACCGGTGGGGGGGCTTCCCCTCCCCCTTTCTTATAAAAAAAAAAGGGCCAAACACCACTGCATGGAAAAATTTGGTATTCTTGTCACCCTCTTTTAACCAGTGCTCTTAAGCCCTTTGTTTCCATTTAATTACTTCCCTAAAGACTAGCCCATTGTACTAATTCTTAAGTCTTCTGAGAGCCTGAGATTCTTCCTTAGAAAGATTCTGGTTTTCAGCCTTGACTTCTAGTTTTATCAATATTTTGCAAAAGTTGTTGGCGAATGATATTGATGTTTCCAAAGGTTCGCGAAGACCAAACCTTAATTTTATCTGTAACCCATTTCAGCTTTTTGACAAAAGACTGAGAAGCAAAGTCTGCCACTGGAGCCCCCTTCCACCAGTCGCTGACCAAATCTTTGAATTGTTCATGTCTGTGCCATTCCAATTCATACCTGAATAGTCTCTGAGTGTGCATTTTATCCCCAATGGACAGGAGGATAGGAATGTGATCAGAAATTGTCCAACAACAACCTTTCAAACTACCTTTCAAATGAGACAAAGTGAATTGAAGAAGCCATTTGGAAGAGACAAGGACCCTATCAATCCTAGATTGGACATTGGCACTGCCTAGTTGAAGGCTAGACTAGGTAAACCTTCTGTTAGGAGTATCCAAATCCAGCATACCACAGTCTCTAATCCAAGAGCCAAAGTTCTCCATATCACCAGTCCAATTCTAAAGACCTGATCTCTCCCAAGGATATCTGATACAGTTGAAGTCCCCTAGGACACACCAAGCATCTTGAAATAAGCCAGAAAGCCTATATAATTCCTGGAAGAACTCCTTCCTGAGCTGATGATTGTGTGGCCCATACACTAAAGTGATGATCATCTGGGATCTGTTATCTAGAGAACAAAAATTAGCTGAGATGCTGAACTTGCCAATATCACACAGAGAGCCTTTCAGTTTATTCCCGTTCCACAGAATTAACTGACCTCCGCTGGAACCTGTAGCTAGAGCAGCGAGCCAATTAGTCACAATAAAACCACCTATTTGCTTGATAGATGCATCATCAAATGAACTCATCCTGGTTTCCTGAATGCAGATACAGTCCAGTTTGAGGGTTTTAATGATATCTCTTATGGCTCTGACCTTAGCCACCCCATTAAGTCCTCTGATGTTCCAGGTAAGGATGATCATTAATGATTCAAGTTCTTCCCCCCCCCCCCCCCTTCCTTTTATCTCTTAGACAATCCAGCACTTCATTCTTCTACACAAAATTCAGTTCCCTTTTGCCAATCTTCACCCTACCCCCTTGACCATTCTTCTTAGGTGAATGCTTTAACTTGTCAAGTCTAATCAGTTTTTTGACGAAGCTTTTGATCATGTCCTCTTTGCCTTCAAAATAAACCCCAATGAGTTTGCCAAACTGAATGATTTCTTCTGACCCAAAATCAATAGTCTCTGATAAAAGGAAGGCTAACGGGGATTCAGTAACAGAATTAATAGGGACCAAAGCCCTGTTACCACCACCTTCATCTGAATCTAACCAGTCCTCAGAAAAAGTAGTCTGCATCTTAGCAGTCAGAGGGACTAGATCCATCCCAGAGTCCATCCCAATACTCTTAAACATCCCAATCTGCACAGGATCTGGATCCTCGGCACCATAGTAATCCACCCAACCCTGAATAATGTCTAATTGCTTATCTGGAATGGTCACTGAGGGACCTGGGTTTTGTGAGGCTCGGTGTACCTGGTTACCGTGACCCATAATCTCATGCCCAACATTAGCAGGTGAGAGAACACCAGAAGATGGCTCGGAGAAGGAACAGGTCCGATACTCAAAAGGAACGGGTTGGGAAGAAGGATTCACGGGCATCGTTACGAGTCAAAATGGAGCAGCACAGACCCGTAACTTATCCGATAGGGGTAAAATACCCAAATTACTGGACCCGATAGACTTACATGTTGCTTCGCGGCCCGCAACCGCTCGGGACTGTACCTGGGACTGTTTGTCTTCTTCGCCCGATTCCAGACCACCCGCAGCCAGTGAAGATGACCAATGGCTTTGCTGATGCTGTCCACAGCAAGGAATTCTTGATCGGATCGGGTCCCCGAATCGGCCGGAATCGGCCGGGATCGGCCGAATCGAGACCTGCCGATCCCGATCCGAATCGATCGATCCGATCGCGATCGGCCAATTCTACATTCCATGGTCCACAGAGGCACTTACTTCACCCTTCCCATCCCACCACCACTGCCTCGAGCTTAGCAGGATCACATTCTCCCATCCACCTCAGCCACTTTTCTTCGGGACACAGTGTGCAATCAATGCCATCATCCATTCCCAATCCGCATAGAGTATGGAGAGAATCAAGGGCACTCGAGGCTTCAATTGAGTGACGAGTCACAAACTCGTGACTTGGGAGCTTATTCCCATCCTGCGGAGGACATCTTATGGGACTCGCAGAAGAGTTATCGCCCTGCTGGGCAGTCCCCTGTTTTCGATTCCACCCCTTAGACTCCTTAAGCTTCCTAAAGGAAGAAACCACCTCAGCCCAGGTCTAGTTGCACTGCTGGGAAACCGGGGCCTCAGCTACTGGGGAAGGTTGCTCCACCTTGATAGAAACCCAAAAGCTCTTGCTGAAGACTCTAATCCTCAACTTTTCTGGGATGGATTCAATGAACTCCACTTCAACTAAAACTCTGGCAGACAGAAGATTTGATAAGAGTAGGGTGTTACTGTCCACACCTTTGAGGGAACCAAATTTGTCTACTATGCATTGGAAAGTCTCTACATTCCATATATGTAACGAAATGCCTTCTAATCTACACCAGCAATAAGGACGACTGGTAGCTGAAACCGTACCCACATCAACTGTCCATGGAGCACAGCTGAATTTGAAGTCTCCCATGGACAAGAATTGTATCTCCTTCTCAGCAAAAGACCATCTCTCCCCTGATGCATGCACTAGAAAACTGTTACCATGTAGCTCCTTGATATTCCAAGAGTGGGCAGATTTCCATTTGTCTTGCAACAACAGAAGTATTCAAGAGCTCAGAGATTTCGGGGCATGTATATCTTTGATGTCACAAGTGAGGACCTTCACCACCAAACTCTCTTGTAGAGTAGCTAAAGACTCCTTCACCGCCTGAGACCAAGGGATATGAACAGTCCCACTGAGAGAGGCTCCTTGAGCAGGAGAGTAAGGAGTATTACCGTCGTTCTCCTTGATAAGAAGGGGCTTTCTAGGGGGAAGAATGAGACCAGCTTCTTTTTTCCTACAATGGAAGCTCCTATGGCCTAAACCCCTATAGGAGGAGCATCTTACGGCCTCTTTGCAGTTCTTAGCTCTGTGACCTTTCTGTAAACACCTAATGCATTCATCAAAATTGACTGGAAGATGCGATGAGTTCTTCTTGACCACCGAACGAGAGAAACCTTTCCTTTTACTAACTTTCAGCCAACCTTCGTCTTTAGATCTCCGTTCCACATGGGATCTCACCTCTCCTCTCTGCTCTCCGCTCACCTCTCCTCTCCGCTCTCCGCTCATCTTCGCTCTTCTTTTCAAGATATTGTTACGCACCTCGTCAACTACCTCCTTTGGTTTGGTCATTCTAGAAAGTAGGCTTCGAATGTCATTCTTCGATGCAATCTGCTCCATGTTATCCTTTAAGCAACTTAACCGATGCCCGAATAGTATGTGACCATTGTCTCAAGCAGCATGCCGAAATCCTCAAGAGACATGCCACAAAGTTGGAGGGGCTCAAAGGCTGACACACATTGCTGCATGTTGGTGGTGATGATGCATTGGATGAGTTGACTTCCCTGAAAGAAAGCCGGCAGCGCGATAAATGCGCAAAATGGAACCTAGATGTGTTTGTGGCGAGCAGCACACGAAACAGTGCTCCGTGATGGCGTGCACTTAGAGTAACCTCGGAAAGCATACCCATGTCCTCAGGAAGTGCGCCGGATCCTCGAGAAATGTGTTGAAGCGACACACAAAATGAGACAATCAATGCAAATCTCGACTTGCGTGCGTGGACACCGTTATCACGTGTTGGGACAGCACGCAAAATGATGTGCCAGAGACGATGAGAGCACTGGTCCTGGATCCCCATTATCGGACGGCTTAGAAAAAGGAGAGAAAAAAAAAACACAGACAAAAAACCACCACCCACATGCAGATGTGGAGCAAAACGTGTTACGCAAGGTGCTCCCATGATGCCACATGCACGGGCGTTTCTGCCGTGCATGTAGCACCGCTGATCCAATGGCTTTTTTATTATTATTTTATTTATTGTCACCATTTTCTCTCCTCGAGGGCCTTTCCTTCCATGAATTTTAGGTGCTGCAACATCCCTAGAAAGTAGGATCAGCTCCCAGCAAACCTAAACAAGGGAGAACATAGTATCACGACCATGTATACATGTGTGTGTATATATATATATATAATGAGGCTGTTACTATGTGCTGCCCTATTTGCATCGGCTGCCAATGGATCCTATTTTTCAGGGATGTTATGGTGCCTTTGGCGCCTAAAATTCACGGACGGGTAAGGCCAGGCGGAGTATTAGGATAAAAAATAAAGAAAAAAATCAAGAAAAGATCAGACGGTCTCTGTGCAAGGGCGCCCGCACGCCCAAGCGGGGCGCGGTGTGTCCAGCCCTCGTTTCGTGCGGGCACATTCCGTGCAGAGAGGTTTCTCTCCGTGTGGAACCTGTTTTCTCTTTTTTTATTTTCTCACCCTCGGATGTTCATCAGAGGGTCTTGGATATAGTCCCTTGCCATGTTCCTCTCTCTCTCTCTCTCTCTCTCTCTCTCTCTCTCTATATATATATATCTATATATATATATATATATATATATATATATATATATATATATATATCTTATAGTTATACTAACTTGTAATGTGGTGGTGTCCACATTTGATGTTTAAGTGGTGATCTTATGTTCTGAGTAGCTTCAAATGACATTAAAGGTCAAAAAAAGGAACCACAATGTTTGACTTTGAACTAGTGGGTTTTCATGTAAACTGGACTAAACCAACCAGTTTTTTATTGGTTTCCTCAGTTTTAAAGATTTATTTTTTTCAAGGAACACGTGGATGTACCACCAGTCTTATTAGAAAATGAAGAGGTGATATAACCAAAAGTTTAGGAGGAGAGGTTCCTCCAACACAAAAAAGAATCTTCAGTTATAGAGATAATGCCGGTCTTCTGATAAACCAGACAAGAAAGGATGTTGATTCCAGATTTTTCCAGTCTGACTGGCCATTTTGGTTTGGTTTCCAAAACACTGCTGTAAAGGAAGTAAAAGGAAGGAAAGATCATAAGGAGAAAAGACAGAAATGCAAAATAAAAGAAATTTGAAGGCCTTTTTCCCCTGTTGGTTAACAGAAGAACATTAGGAAAAAAGTCAAAAGTGATGAACATACGGGGAAAATATCTATATATATAGACTAACAGGTGTTCGGTATAAGTGACCAGGTATATTTTCCTTCCTCTTGGTTTCCTTCAGCCGTGGGAGAAACAAAAAATGAGAGGTTGAAGAAGAAAAAGTTAAGCCTGATACTTTATCTTTCATTTTTTTCCATTTTTCTATTGTTTTCATGACTGGGGAAGCCCGTCCCAATTCCTCACTAGGTATGTGGAAGAGTTTACAATTTTACACCCTAAACTTGAGTTGACAATTTGGTTGCACCTCAAGGCCTACAAAGTAGACAAAGGCGCATAAGGTTAAAACTTAGTTTGTGGACCAAACTAGGTCAAGGCAATCCATGGATGTTGGGTGTGAACTAAAACCACGCAACCCCCTGTTCACAATATGTAGAGGTTGTGGTGGCCCTTGTGGGTATGACTCGCTGCAACCTTGCTTCCCAAGGTAAGCTTCATTTGCTGACCAAGCAACCTGCCAAGTCTAAAAATGTAGCATCAGATTACCTCTTAATGCCTTGTTTTTATCTCTCACCTTTTCTACAACCAACCAAAGACAATAGGATAACTGAATATGAGAGGTTGTCCACAATTAATGGTTGGAAAGGTGAAACCATGACCATTTTAGAGATAATTCCAATGAAGCGAGTGTTCAATCTTTGCAGTCTTTGTGAAATAAGGGTAGTTTATCATTAGGAGACAATTCTAGTGTAAAAATAATGAAGGGAAAATGACATTGTGAATTATGGTTTTCACCTCAAAGGACTACAACAACATCAAAGATTTCAATCCTGGATATACATAACTGGTTGTATGCATTTGCCCACTTTCTTTATCAAATGTTATCGGACATTGTTAATGGTGAAAAGAAAGGCGTCACAATGATGCTCATAAAGGACCACAACATTGGGTTGGACTTAAAGGAAGTCAATGGCCATCAGTGTCTGACAAATATATTTAAAAACAAGAGCCACAAGTACACCAATTTGGGATCAAATCGTAAAGAGCAAAAAGAGATAAAAGGCATAGTAAATTCAAATGGGAATATGTGCTAGTGTATGCAACAGCATTAGTACGTTGAAGAAACAACACCTGAACACTTAATCTACGTTGAAAAAACTACACATCAATACTTAATCTGTTGTAATTGAGAATCACCAGTGCACATATTGAGAAGGAAAATAGGGAAAGGAATTTCAAATAGGATTTACTCTGTAGTAACAACTTTACAACATTTTTAATCACATCCACCCGCCACAACAAGCTTTGATGATTAAATTAGGATGCAATAATATACTAAGATCAATATATACTCTTAAACAACATATGTATTTCGGTTTACCACCCTACGTTCATCAAATCACCAGTATTTGATCTCGCTATGGAACTCTAATGGTGCGTTTGACAGCATAAACAGCAATAGTCAAATGGAACTGTTATGAAGACCAAGTATCTTAATGCCAACTAGAGGCAGGATTTTTAGAAAAAAAAAATCCAAAGAATATTAACCATCTAGGGGCCAACGAACTGCCCAATCCTTTGCAACATTAACTAGAGATTCGAATCCCTGTTCCACCGCCATGTCGCTGCGAGGGAACCCAATTCCCAACAGACAGCGTCGACTAGAATTTTAGCGGATATCCTCCCACATTATACGAAAACAATCCAACCTAACGCCCCAGATCGATGAGAAGGTTCGACAACTTTCTCACACCCAATCTCCCCCCTCCCAATCCTTTCTAACACATGATAGATATCATGTTCTCCCGTCCATCAAGCATCATCCATTCAGAATAGCGTGCATCCCACGAGATCACAATCCGCGGCAGATCTCGGCGACATCACACTATTGCTAAACAACGACGAAAGGGGAAACGATCAGGGGTGGGGGGGGGCGAGAGAGGGACCTGAAACGAGAAGGGAAGCCTGGAGGAATCCGTCGTCCTCCTTCGCCTCGCGCCAGTCGCTGCCGCCGCCGCCGCCGCCGAGGGAAGCCTTGCAGCAGGAAAGGGCTGAGGCGCCGGAGTCCCATCGACAACACTGCGGCCGCCATCGCCGCCGCTGCGGCGCGTGCGGGAGGCGATCTCGCCGCAGGGAGAGGGGCGCGGTCCCGGAGCCGCCCCGGGAGGTGGCCGCGCACAGGTGCAGGCGAGAGCAGCCGGCATGGCGCGAGGTCGAGGAGGAGAAGGAAGACGAAGGAGATGAGGCGGAGGCGGAGGCGGTAGAGGAGGAAGAGGGGGCGCAGCAGTGAGGGGAGGCGGAGGGGGTGAGGGGGCGGGGCAGGATCTGGAGCATCTCCTCTGTTGTGTGTGTTGTGTTTGCGGAAGGGGCGTGAAACAGAAACGTGTTGGCGGGCGCGGATCCGCGTGGTGGTGACGGTATTTATGCCGTGCGATGCCTGCTGGGCGGGTCGACGTCGCTGACGCCGAGCGTAGTGGTAGGATCACAGTCCGTGTTTCATCGTAGGACGATGCGAAATATGCTTGGTGTCAACCCGAACAGATTTTTTTTTTTTTTCATCTTCTTCTCGTCTTTTGAGTAGGGAGCGTGGGGGCGCTTTTTCTTTTGCATAAATGCCATGCTAACGAATTTTGTGTAGGAAAGTTTACTGTCCTCTTCTTGTCTGAAGTCTGTTATCATTTTCCATTCTCTCTCATAATTCTTTATGACCTATTTTACTTTTCCTCTGCCATTACTTTTCATTCACTCTTTTCTGTTAAAGGATTAATTTCATATCAAACTTTTTTATATGTAAAATATCAAATATGCTCCTCTTATTCACAAAATATCATATGTACCCTCATTAAAATAATATAATATCCACTTGTGGCACTTTTAATAGAATGTTATCATAACCAAAATATATATGATATTTTGTAATATCATATATACTCTCGTTAAAATGATATAGTATCCACCAATGGCACTTTTCATAAAATGTTATCGTAATAAGAGTATATATGATATTGCATAAATAAGAATAGTATATCTAATGTTTTATATGTAAACAAGGTTTACCTAAAATTAACCTTTTCTGTTAAGTACTTACTAGTCGCAATCCCATGCGATGTACGGCCAATTAATATATTTTAATAAAAAATTATAATTAATATAAATGAAGTTAATCCTTTATATTTTTTGAACGAATAAATAAAATAATTATAAAAGAATATATTTTTAGAAATACTAACATTTTTTATGAATATTAAATTAGTTGTTTGGTAAACATTAAAAGCTCAAAAATATTGTATTCAATTGAAATATGGATTAACAGATAAAATTAAAAAGTGAACTGAAGATTATTATTATTATCGCATGAAATTATTCCAATAAATATTATGTTGAAATATAAATTAGGAGAAAATGAGAGAGAGACCGATCTCGTTAATAACGAAATTAGTTATTATTATCCCACGAGATTATTCCAATAATGATAATAAATATCAAAACTTATTATTAACTTATTATTATTATTATCTCAAAAGATTGTCCCAATATCAATAATAATAATAACAATAACAACAATAACAACAGCAACAACAATAATAATAACATGAGTGAGAAAAGTAGAAGAGAGACTAGTCTCATTAATAATTAATAATAATAATAATAATAATTTTAAAAATAATAATAATATCAAAATTCATTATTATTATCTCACGGGACTATCCTAACAATAATAATGATGATGATGATGATGTTGTCAAAATTAGTTATTATTATCTCAAGAGATTGCAACAACAACAATAATAATAAGAGATAGAAAAATTGGAGATAAGAATATTAATAGGAGAGAGAAAAATGTGAAAGAGGAGAAAGAGAGATGATGATAATCATAAATCAAAATTAATTATCATTATCCCATGAGACTATCATTTTGATATTAATTTTTTAACAATAATAATAATATCAAAATTAGTTATTATTATCTCATAAAAATATAATAATTATTATTATTATTAAATTAGTTAT